>OX155897.1:26672893-29270560 GCA_944588485.1 Phosphuga atrata
GAGCATCAGTCCCTTTTTCTGGGTAATTGAAATATATCTTAGAGAGAAGTAGTTGGGCACGATTCCGAGCAATTGCAAGTTTTATAGCCTCATTTCCTAAGGATGCATTCTTTGACCAGTAGTCGGTGAAGTTAGGGACTCTATTGTAAGTCATAACAAGCATAATTTCTAATAAAAGCATAATTTTATCGGCATTTGTATAAGGGACATCAATTTTCTTTTTGTTGGCTTTCCTCAGTATATCCAGTCAGGAATTGGTACAGTAGTATTCGGCAATAAACATCATCAAACTACGTGGAAAAACTTGAAAAACACTTAAGTTCATCCGATTGACGACCTATTTTTCCACTGAGGACAGCACATGGCTTTGATGTTGTATCTTTGAATCGAGGTCTAAATGAATTTGGAATCGCATTCCAGGAAGTCACTCAGGGGTAGAAATGGGTTCAGCATCTATTGATACCTCGTTAGAGTCGTCGAATGAATCTCCAGAACTTTGAGCATTTTATGAACTAGGGCTTCACACGAGAGTCTCCTTTATGATCTCGTTACGGGCAGCTGTAACATTTTCTTCATAAATTTGAACCCGAGCAACCCGAACTTGTCCGAGTTCAAATTTATGAAGAAAATGTTACGGCTGCCCGTGTCAGAGTCAAAGATTGAAGACGAGATCAGAAACGAGACTCTCGTTTGCAGCCCTCTTCGGAACTTTGAGAGCTGTCGCTGTCTGGTTCGAAGTTTTCATCTTCCAAAGAGTCATCAGATGATGCAAATGGGTCTTCGTCATAGAAGTTTTCCCAATATTTTTTTAGTTCGTCCTCTTTTTGCGTCCGTTCTATAAAAAAATTATAGCTATAAATATCAATGGGATAAATGAGTCCCATTTTAAAATTCCAAGGTGATTTTACGGTAAATGTTACGCGTTTTCACACCTTTTTGCTTATTGAGAATGCCCAACAATGTATTTTATCTAAATAACTTTGGTAGAACACACAGAAACACAGTTACACAGCCGTCACGATGAAAAACTTAGGAATGACTAAACATAATTGCAGTAAATAGAAAATAGGAGGGGTGTAAGCACATAGTTTTGCCTTTTGTATGAAAATACCAATGGGACAATTCCATATGAACATTTAAAGTGAATTAAATCCCACCGAAATATAATATTTGGTGCTTGGGACATATGTGTCCCATTGGTAGCGATAGGGTTCAAATGCTGAAATGGTTATTAGGGGTCGTAAAGTAAAAATCATTATTAGGGGGCGTTCAAGTATTGCGTAAGCAAACCTTCAGCGATTTTAGAACCCGCATCCCCTCTGAATAAGCAAAAAACAAGAAAAACGAATAATCATAATAAAAAGAGTGTTGTTATCAATTTCAATTTTAAATATTATTTTGAAAATATTTTAATTATTTTTTTATCTTGCGCAAGATTTATAACATCCCCGCCCTCTTCGTTGGCAAAAGTAAGAAAAACTTGAACCCCCTGCCCCCTAAACCTGTTTACGTAATTCTTGAATGCCTCCTTAATAACCAAATATTTTACCCCCTTATTAGCCCCCTTATTAACAGAATATTTATAATATTTGCTGCCGTATTATATCCACTCGCCCTCTTTTTTGGCAGAAGTAAGAAAAACTTGAACACCCTGCTCCCTAAACCTGTTTACGTAATTCTTGAATGCCCCCTTATTAACCCCCCGATTAAATATTTTACTCTTTACCAAACAATTCTAATCATAAAAAATAATCGTAGGTTGACATTAACCGGTTATTTTCCAATATAATTATATAAAATTTTTATAAGGAGGCCATGAAACGGCGATGTTCAAGAAAATGTTTTCCGAACTTGTTTATTAATCTAAATACTATTAATCTTCGTGTGTTTCATTCTAATGATATACAGCCGCGTAAGAACTTACATGGTATTCATGCCCTTATAGGTCATTATCAGAAAAAGAAGAAATTACATATTCGGAATTTTCTTGTAATCCATAAATGAATTAGAAATCATTCGGCGAACGAATGAAAGAAAGTTCTCAATAATATGAATAAAATAAATCAACATTTTTATCTATACTATATATTTTATGTATGCTGTTGTCTGAAATTTTTGTTGCAGAATTATTGAAATAGTCCTATAATGCTTCCACAATATATCTCTTTTTACATGCAAAAATTATAAATAACACTTTGTGAAAGTACACGATTTATTATCTTCTCGTAAACATGCGGAATTATTATTTGAGCTTGTTAAAAAGAATCAATTTCCAAAATGGTGCACATATCTCCTCAGGGGAGAGATAAACTATCGAACTAACTTATTTATGAAACATCCAATTCCCTTTTAATATGGGATATTTCCAAGTGCACAGCTTGAATTATGCAAGGTTGCATAACGCATTGCAAAACATTCAACTACAAGGAACGCTTTAGAATCTGTAAGTAAACATTTGTTTAAAAAATTCATTCGCTTGGTATTAACAATGAAACCTTTTCATTGCCATCGGTGTTAAATTTGTTTAGTACGGTAGTCGGTGAGCTTAGTTTCGATATAACTATTTTGTATCACTTGATGTTATTGAAATATTAGATAATAAACTTGTAAGTGTGGTTAATCTGTAAGGGATTAAGTCAAACGCGTACGTATTTTGATTGAATAATCTCGGATTAGTTGAACGGTCGGTTTTCCAATATTGATATTAAAATTTCTAATCTCAACATCTTCACCTATATAACTGAAATAATTAAATTCAGCAAATATAATTTTTGCCCTCCTAAATTGTATAGCTAGCTTGGGAGCTGGACGACTCGACACTTACAAATCGGCCCGGACAACTCGGCACCGGGAAAATTCGGCACCGGACAAATCGGCACCAAGACATTTCGGCACTCGTATTTTTAATATTATTTTAACCTCTTTTCCTTTTAACCTTTAATAAAGTTATTTATGTTTTATTATTAGTTTTTTATTTATCGCTGTTTTCATGTCAACATGAATTCTACTGTTGGCTAGAAGGTGACTAAATAAATAGTTTACAATTTCCTTCACCTTTCAAGGGGCGTGCGTTACATTCTTTAATTATAAAAAGATTTCTTTTGTTTTTGATATTACCAAAACCTATGTTATAATAGAAAATTGATATATTCATACTCTGATGACTGGTGCCGATTTGCCCGGTGCCGTATTTTCCCAGTGCCGAGTTGTCCGATGCCGAGTTAGGTGAAACTAGATTTTTACACATAATGTTGCAAAGTACTAGCGGCTACTATGCGGTAATCACTTTACCGCATAGTAGCCGTACTTTGCAACATAGTGCCAAAAAAAAATTAAGTAATTTCCAATATTATAAATAATCTAAATCTATTTGTTCCTTAAATAATAATTGTCGGCCAAAAAAATTTATTCAAATATCGTGCGTAAATGATTTTACGCACAACTTCATCAAAATTGTTCCTTTACATCTTAGTTACCAGGGCCGAAAATTGGACATTACGCCCGTCAAAATTTTACCGGCCCGTGGGCCTGTAAAATCATTGCAAATCCCGCATCAAGATCTATCATCTTAAGACTTCCCAAGATGAAAACCCCGTTTCATATCGGTCTTTAGACTTGCTTGGGATCAAACCCAACACAGCTTCATTAGCTTCCATTAATATTTCGGAGGGAATTCAGCGCTTTTAGTTCCATTCCGAAATTATGAAAATTTGTATTTACAATAATTTTTTTTTTTTTCTTAGCAACAAATAACCTAAGATTTGATGTTAATGATGATTTGAATTTAAATCATCGTCGTATTTAACCATTTTTTCGCCTCATAAAGCTCAAACTTCGGCGGCGGGCGTAATCTTATACCTCCGGCCCTCTATATGTAAATAACTATTTACATATAGAGACAGCAAAGGAGCTGTCGCGTTGTATTAAATTTTCCGCACTCTAATGTAAATAGCTATTAGATTATTATATTCTTGACCCAATTAATTCTTTCAGCTGATTTTGTAAATAAGTTTAAATCTTTTTATGATGAACAATTATGAATGGCAAACTAAAAATCAACGCAACCAATATATTATAATTTCTAATGAATATTTGTGGAATGCTGAATATATTTGTTGAGGTGGCTGAGTCACGAGATGTTTTGTTGTAAATGATGAAATTTGTTAAAAATATAAGTGATTTGGGTTCGCCAACAAATCATCAATGAAACGTTGAATGTTCTGGTCGTTCAGTAACAAAGCGTAGGACTATATAGTCTGGAATGTTTGCTAAGTATATATTTGGCAGGCTAAATAGCTATACGTCTGCAAATGAATTGCAAAGCAAACGTTTTTTTCTATTTATTTAAATAACTTTTTTTAATAAAATTCAATGAATTCAATAAATTAAAATTGAAATGTATCCTGTGCATTCACATACTGTTAATATATTTACAAAAAGATACTTTCAATTACTTTTTATAATTAAAAAATATTTCTTTAACTGTAATATTAGATGTAGTAAGTGTACTATTCTATTAACACTCGGTTACTCGGCCCAATTTTTTTTAAACAACGTTTATTTGGCGCCGTCTGTGGGACTCCGACAAAGATATCCTCAGCAAATGATTACAGTATAATCTTGATAATCCGACAGATATGAGACCAGATAACCGTCGGATTATCAGGATTCAACGAAAACAATAACAATTTTATGTAAAATTCTATTTCAGAAAGAATAAGATATGTATCTATATAGGTAAACGTGTACATACAAGAAAAATATGTACAAACTTAGGCCGGATAGTAAGACAATTGTAGAGTGGACTTAGCTTGGTCAGAATCGTCAATCAAGTTTTCAGAGTTAAAACCAGGGTGTGTTGGTCAGACCTTTTTCGAACAACACTGGATGGTGTTGTTTTTGACTTTATTTCTTCTGTGCGCGAGGTTTATATCCGGCGCGGGGCAGCGTAAAGAAAATTCACGTGTTTCCCCAGAGCGGCGGATTACTGAACGTCTCGAATTAACCAACCGCCGGATTATCAAGATTATACTGTAATTTAAAACTGTGTTTATTTGGATCGGATAATAAACACAAGACATTATCTTTAGAACATGTATCTTTTAAAACTGTTTTTTACAAAACTTGGCAATAAACAAAATTATAACGTGTTGTGCCTGAGAGACTGATCACAATTTATTGCTCTTTACTATTCAACGTTTCAAAATTGAATGCTGTTCATTTTTTATCGCATATTGGGGAAGAATTAGGAAGATATGTAGGAGGGCAATATCCTACTTTTTCGTTTTTATAAGTTATTATAGTAAATATAATCGCTGGCCCCCACAGACGCCACGCAAGTGACGGAGTGTTAATAATTTTAAAACAAAGTTTAAAAAATATTATTTCTTCCTCTGTTTTTGTTTTAAAATATTTTTTATTACTCATGCGTTAAAAGTATTATCTGCCGCATGATTTTTAGTACGAGAAATGATTACATTAAAAAAAAACCCGGCCAAGTGCGAGTTGTGACTCGAGCACCGAGGGTTCCGTACAAACTTGTTAGTAAGGTATCTTTTTTTTTGTGGAGGACGTAGCAAGCACATTCAGTTAACTTGACAAGTGGCCCTCCTGAAATCACGACCATCTTACAATTAGTACCGCTGCAAGCATAACCTCAAGATGTAGCTGTCGTACGATGGAATTCTACCCTATATTTTATTTCCATACATCATCCCCCATTCACTATAAGTGTTTAGGGGTTCTGGAATTTCACTATTTGTTTTTACTGCTCAATTTTGCCTGTATACCTATATACCCTGTATAAAGGTATACAGGGTATTTTTTTTAAAATAACGCGAATATTTTTAAACTTATAAAAAGAAAATTTTATTTTAGTATTACACTTATTCACAAACTTATATTAAGATCTAACTATTTCTAGATCTAATATAAACTAATATATAAACTATTTCTAGATCTATTTCGCAACTCTTAACATTCAGTTGTTCAATTGACTGCTTTTGGGCAATTGACTACCAAAAAATATAGGGCGTACGTGATTTAAGTATATGTAGATTATAAAGAAAAATTAGACGAAATATAATATATACAGGATGTTACGGAACTTGAGTATGTCGCAAGTCGGTTATAAACAAGCAAAATTTAGACATAATATATACCCTGTATATATTATGTATATACAGCGTACGTGATGAAATGCATAACGAATATAAACAAAGAAAATTCAGAATAAACAGCTTAGTGCCGACATACTTTTTAACCTTCGGACCTAACCGAGGAGGACCTAACTGTATGCAACCCATATGCTTTTGCTGCCTGACAATACCACGCAACACATTAGAGTATTTTCATAAGTTTCTAATAGTAAAGTCGCATTTTTCTTGTAATTAAACTACATATTTGCGGTTTTTAGAGTTTTCCCTTTACATGTGCTGTAAGACACCGCTTCTTGCCAAATTTCATGATTCTAGGTCAACGGGAAGTACCCTATAGGTTTTGATTCCTTTGTGAAATCGCAAAATATGCGACATAACGGTCATATCTTCGCGTTGGCCTACAAGTTTGATTTTTTTACAGCTGAAAGAGACGCCAGACCCGAGTATTTGATACAAATTTCAACTTGTTACCTCTACGCGTTCCTGAGAAAAATGGTCTTGACAGACAGACAGACGGACGAACAGACAGACAGACGGACAACAAAGTGATCCTATAAGGGTTCCGTTTTCGGTACGGAACCCTACAAACAATTAAATAAATAAAATAAACACAATCAAAACCTCAAAATTAAAAAAGTGACGTTGAAAGTGACAGAATTTTTTTTCATCACAAAATAAAAATTAAAGAAAATGTTTTAAGGGGGGAAATCACAGTAGCACACAAAAAATAGGCATATTTTCGGGAATTAATTTTGGCTGAATAAAAGTATCAATCGAAAATCTGTAAAGTAGGTTTTATAGCAATACTAAAAAAGTACAAAATGTAATTTTTTCAATAAAAAATAGTTAAAAATGGCGGCTGGGCAGCATATGCCCCAAGGCGCCTATTTTTGAAAACGTGTCGATGGCCGAAGACGTAGACTCCTTAATTTTTGACCTGGAAGTAAAAAACAATTTTTTTTAGTTTCCATATAACAGCTAGCGAGCTACGTAGGATTTTTTCGATATATTGATATTTCGCAAAATGGTGCATGTTTGAAAATAAAGTTACATTTTTAACAAAAAAAAGCGCCATAAAATCGTCGATAAAAAAAAACTAATCCATATAAAATAAAAAATCTTACATAGCTCCGTGGAGAAAGATATTTCGAAGCTACTGTCAAAATTTCAAGTCGATCGGTAAAGATTTGCTCGAGTTATGTCTTCGGCGAGCTCAAAAAAAAGTGGTTTCGAGCAAAACCCGTTTAAAGTTAAGTACTGAAAAACCATATGAAAATTTCATATACCTCTAATCTGCAATGCCTGCACCGTACAGTTGACGTTCTAAATCCACCTCCAAATATTCTTTTTCTTTGCGCATACTTTTCAAGTCGAGTCGGGCCTGTTTTGCGCCATCACCAATAGATTTTTCCGCCTTCTTGATAGGCTTTTCGTCGGCCTCCACGCATAGGTTGAAGCTGTTCGGGCCGATTTTCATTCCCATGACTTCGATGAGGTGTAAAACTGACATCAATCCGTCATTGAAAACGGATGTTGCGATGTTCGTACCGAAGTCAATTATTTTTTTCCAGAAGCCTTTCGGTACCATAGCCCAAACAGTAGCGTTGAAACTTTCATTGTTGTTTTGCGTATATCCCCCGATGTACGAGTAAGAAGATCATCTGTGGCCAGTTTTTCGTAGACAGGTTTTATCGCTTCGAAAACTTCTTCACGCATTGGTGTTTTTTTGCGTATAGCCAGCCAGAGCGTTTTCGCATTTTGCCCTTTGCCACGACCACCATGAATTTTCTCCAATCGGGCAATCGTCGTGTTTCGTAATTGTCATTCGTAGATATTTTGTGAAGCAATGTGGGCCCTTATAGCTTTCTTCATTTGTTCAACTGATTCACAATTTCTGACGCCTGACTGACGACAACTCACGCTACACACCTATTCTTGGAATGTATAGTACATATAGTGACTCCTATAGAAACTCTTAAATACTATAGACTTTTCGGAGGGCAGGTCTCCCCATCGACTACCGTTATACCTGCTCCCGTACTGGAAAATTACAGCGCGCCCCGGGATCACAAAAGGTGCTCGGCGCATACCTGAGAGGCGTTGCGGCAGAATGGAAAATTTGGGCATTTAGACATGTTTGCCGCATTCCATTTTTTGGTATATCATTTTGAAAACCCTAAAGCAACTTTTAAGCGAATAAAAAAAAAACTTTTTCTAAATTTTGGGGGTGATGTCCCCCCTTAAAATGAGTGTACATTGTATGGTGATACCGGAGACTGAGGAGAGTTCTTATGATTTTTTAATTATGGCACCTGGATCCCAAACTTGTAAGATACATCCTTTCGCATGGGTAATAAAAAATGTTGTTTCTAGCACGGAAGGTATTGTAAATTGCCCTTTCGTTCGTGCGCCCAATTTCGCTCTCGTTTCAAATTGACAACCCACCGCTCTAGTTACAAAATATACTTTTATCTACTCGCACACTAAAATTAACACATTAATAAGTAAATTATTGTATGTTAGGGATGCCATTATTAGAATCATGTATCCAAATCGTGTGTCGATTTCTGTTTGTTGTTACTATTATAAACAAAAAACATAGTTTTTTTTTTTTAGTTATTTCTTGGGCAAAGGAATTTAATTTAATAAAACAACTGATAGCAACTATTTTGCCAACGTTTCGGTCTTTTTAATTCTGACCTTCAGGTCTACAAGATAAAAATTAAACAAAAACAATTACAATATTTTTAATTAATATATAACTATTATACCTTATATCTATTTAGTATATATTAATTAAATTGAACATAATAAATATAAACTGTTAAGATTAAAATCTAAACATGTAATGATTTATATAAATATCAAAAAACTAATAAAACGTTTTAAATTTAATTGATATGACAAATGCTATTTTTGTGTTTTGTGTTCGAATTTTGAATTTTCATCTTATAATCAAAGATTTTAATTCACTTTGGAAAAAGAAACCAATAACAGCATCCAGTGGCGGATTTCTAAATAGGCTAGCTAGGCTGTAGCCTACGGCGGCAAATTTTTGTAAGCGAAAAATTTTAAAAGATACAAATTTTTCAAAACAGGATTTAAAAAAAACTTTTCTTCACAAAGAAACTTGCCAAAATTGTTCCGCAATCACCTATTCCTATTGAAGAGCCTGAAAATCTTGCCGTACCTAGTACATCAAAAGAAACAGAAACTAGTGTCAATTTTGCTTTGTGTGAAAATGAAAATGCTACAGTTAATCACGTTGAACGAGGAGAAAAAGATAAACCAATTTTATCGGAAATATTGTCTCGGTATCAAGTTTTTATATTGGACGTAGATCCTGCAAAGTGGGTAGTTAATGATGAGTTGATAGATTTTGTTGCCGAAATGGTTATTCTCAAAACGCAGATTCTGATTTTGGGAAATCAAAATGAATCTACTAAGACCATACACGCTTTTTGAGTTCAATAATTTTTAAACGGGTACTTCAGAATGGAGAAGTTTCAAGTCGGCAATGGATAATCGGCTATGGATAACACTGAATCAAATGGAAGTGTTTATTGTGGGCCTTGTTTGTTATCCAAATAGGCTTCATCTTTTTGCACGGATAAAGGATTTAATGATTGGAAAAACAATGCGTAGCACAACACGAACGATCAATAAATCACAAAAATCTGTGGTTGCTCTGAGGGCAAGGATTTCAAGTAAGAATTTGATTAATTATTAAATGCAGAAATTAATCTAACAAAAAAATATTGGACGCAAGTTCAATTGCGTTGTCGCAATCGTCAAAAAGTTATTGTAAGTCGTGACCTTCTCTTAAAGGCCAAATCCCATATGTGCGACGCTCAGCTACGCGACGTCGTGCGACACCGCCTGTCAAATAATGATTACTTTGTTTTAAATGGGCACGTCGCGTAGCCATAGTGAGAACGTTCCCATTTAAAACAATGTAATCATTATTTGACAGTCGATGTCGCGTTGCTGAGTGTGGCGTATATGAGAATCGGCCTTAAGAGGTTCTAATGAAGTTGTAGGATCATGTCATAATGGTAACTTTTTAATGGCTGTAGAACTTTTAACCGAATCTGATCCATTCTTAAAGGAACATCTAAGAAAATATGGAAGACCGGGTAGCGGTAGAACTAATTATCTTTCGTCGACAAGGTACGAAGAAGTAGTTCATCTTATAGCTCAGAAGGGCACAGAAGTAGAAGCGGCGAATTATTTTTCTATAATTGTTGATTCTACACCAGACATCGCACATGTAGATCAGTTATCAATTGTTCTGAGATATTTTAAAGAATGTGGAACAACAACAGAGGTATTTCTAACGTGTTCCAAATACTGGATACAAATCTGAAGAAACGTATACAGCAATAACTAACACCCTGACATCTTTAAACACTAATTTTATAAAATTGTAGAGATCAGTCGCACGATAATGCTGCAAGCCAGAATTAAAAATGCCAACAAATTGGCGGAATTTATACCATGTGCAGCCCATTCTCTTAATTTAGTTGGAACTGCGGCGACTAGTTGCTGTAATGAATCCACCAACTTTTTTCATTTTTGCAAGCAATTTATGACTTTTTTCGGTATCAACGATGCGTTGAGAAAAACTGCAAAACAGCAATGTACTCCAAAGAGGATCTCGACTACGAGATGGTCATGCAGAGATGATGCCTGCAAAAGTTTATTAATGTCTTGGAAAGAAATTCATGATATTCTAAAATCAATTTCAAACGAAAGTTCTGAGAAAACGGTTACAAAGAAGCAGCAGGGTTATGCAAGAAATTGACAAAACTTGAAACTACGTTTATGACTGTTTTTTGGGGTAGAATTTTAAATCGTATCAACGTAGTGAGTAAAAAACTACAACAGGAAGATGCAGACATTGGATTGGTTATCGATTTATACAAATCTTTAATTTCAATTATTTCATCTTCCCGCGAGAACTTGACAACGTAAGACGCCAAGGCGCTTGTTGGTACTCAAAACTACACTGCAAGCGAAAAGCGAACCAAAAAACGAAAGAGACATTTTGATGAAATCAAACATAATGAATACCTGTTTGGCGATCAGGATAGTTTTGAAATAAACGTATTTTTACAATTGTCGATCGATTAATCTCAGAACTAAATTCGATAAATAGAAATTGAGAAAATCTAAGCATTTAAATTATGTGAAGTTTATTCACAAGATGTTCCAGATGATCTACTTGAAGAGATTTTGCACATCAAAGAGTATTTGGCATTGGATGATAAAAAACATATACATATCAACACTATGTGCAATTACTTTATCAAAATCTGCTTCATATTTTTCCCAATATTGATATAATTTTAAGGATATGCAAATCAAAGGCTGTCGGAAATTGTTTATCGGAACGTTCGTTCTCTTTTTTAAAACGAATTAAAGCATATTTACGCTTAACGATATCCGATAGCAGATTAAGCGATTTTTCAGTTTTATCAATTGAATCTGATATTGCAAATTCGATTTCATTTGATGATATAATTAAAATTTTTGTTAACAATAAATTCATAAAAAAAATGTAATGTAAGCCAAAGAAGATTTTTTATTTAGTTGAACATTTATAAAATATGTTATATTATTTAAGTTTTATATTTTGTTGAAATGAAGTTTTTATTGCATTTTATTTGAGTTTAATAAACGTTTATTAATTTACGTATTATTTTCGTATTTTATTAATTATTTTTGCTAGATTTGCACGTGTTTCATTAAAAGTTTAATTTTACAGTACTTGTAAATATGACCTTGAAATTTCGAAAAAAACGCACATTTTTTGTCGCTAAGTTCACATTTGATATTTTGAAAAAATATATTAGGCGGCAATATAAATTAGCCTATAGGCGGCAAATTTGTAAATACGCCACTGACAGCATCCCATTTTTAGACTTGATGATAATAAGAGAAAATAACTCTCTCATAATCAACTGGTACGTACACTAAGCCTTCTAGCTCTCAAAGAATAATTAACTTTAATTCTAACCACACTGCCAATCAAAAATATAATGTTATCAATAATTTGTTGAAAAAAACCAGTCATCCTAAATTTCATACTCAAAACATTGATATTACAAAGGAAATTTTGATAAACAATAATTATCCAAAATACTTAATTAATTGGTAATCAATTCGCAATTAAAAAATACACAGAACAGATCCACAATAAGAAACCACACAATAATAATAATGATAATATAATTAAACACTATAAATTCCCATACATTAATAGTTTTACTGAAAAAATTAACAAGATTACAACAAAATTCGATTGTAAGATATCCGTATAATATACTAACAATAGGGAAATTGTTTTTCACCAAAATTAAAGATATGATAGAGAGTTCCTAAAGATATGATATCAGGTTTTGGAGAATACATTAAAAAACGCATTGATCAACATAAAAATGATGGTAAAAAAATGTAATAATTTACAAAAAACTGCACTTACAAAACATTTTTTTATAGACGGACATTTCTTTGATTTTGACATTTTTGAAATTCTTGAGATTGGCAAAAATAACACAAGAAGATATATTAGTGAAATGATTAAAATTAAAACAAATAACACCATTAATTACAGAGAAAACACTATGGGCCTTAGTATATTTTATAATAATCTCTTAAATTAGAACGCAACATAGGGGAATATAACTAACATAACTAACAACCACAAAATTCAAACACAATATAGCCTTTGTCATATCAATTAAATTATCAATGATTAGTTTTTTGTCATTTGTTATTTATATAAAAGATTACATGTTTAGATTTTAATCTTAACTCTTTATATTTATTATGTTTAATTTAATTAATATATAATAAATAGATATAAGGTATGATAGTTAAAAGCAATTACAATATTAATTAATAATATTGTAATTGTTTTTGTTTTTTTTTTTCTTGTAGCCCTGAAGAAGGTCAGAATTAAAAAGACCGAAACGTTGGCAAAATTCAGTTGTTTTATTAAATTGAATTACTTTGCTCAAGAATTAACTAAATTATAATAAAAAAAAAACGGCCAAGTGCGAGTTGTGACTCGCGCACCGAGGGTTCCGTACAAACTTGTAAGTAAGGTATCTTTTTTTTGTGGAGGACGTAGCAAGCACATTCAGTTAACTTGACAAGTGGCCCTCCTGAAATCACGACCATCTTAGTACCGCTGCAAACATACCCTCAAGATGTCGCTGTCGTACGATGGAATTCTACCCTATATTTTATTACCATATATCCCCCATTCACTATGAGTTTTTACTGCTCAATTTTGCCTGTATACCTATATACCCTGTATAAAGGTATACAGGGTATTTTTTTTAAATAACGCGAATATTTTTAAACTTATAAAAAGAAAACTTTATTTTAGTATTACGCTTATTCACTAACTTATATTAAGATCTAACTATTTCTAGATCTAATATAAACTAATATATCAACTATTTCTAGATTTATTTCGATACTCTTAACATTCAGTTATTCAATTGACTGCTTTTGGGCAATTGACTACCAAAAAATATAGGGCGTACGTGATTTAAGTATATGTAGATTATAAAGAAAAATTAGACGAAATATAATATATACAGGATGTTACGGGACTTGAGTATGTCGCAAGTCGGTTATAAACAAGCAAAATTTAGACATAATATATACCCTGTATATATTATGTTTATAGAGCGTACGTGATGAAATGCATAACGAATATAAACAAAGAAAATTCAGAATAAACAGCTTTGTGCCGACACATACTTTTTATCTTTCGGACCTAACCGAGGAGGACCTAACTGTATGCAACCCATATGCTTCTGCTGCCTGACAATACCATGCAACACATTAGTGTATTTTCATAAGTTTCTGATAGTAAATTCGCATTTTTCTTGTAATTAAACTACATATTTACGGTTTTCAGTTTACGGTTTTATTTTTCCCTTTACATGTGCTGTAAGACACCGCTTCTTGCCAAATTTCATGATTCTAGGTCAACGGGAAGTACCCTATAGGTTTTGATTCCCTTGTGAAATCGCAAAATATGCGACATAAACGGTCATATCTTTTGATCGCGTTGACTTACGTTTGATTTTTTTTTGATACGTAAGTTTGATTTTTTCACAGCTTAAAGAGACCGCAGACCTGAGTATTTGATACAAATTTCAACTTATTACCACTACGCGTTCCTGAGAAAAATGGTCTTCACAGACAGACAGACGGACGGACAGACAGACAGACAGACGGACAACAAAGTGATCCTATAAGGGTTCCGTTTTCGGTACGGAACCCTAAAAAGGATAAGTTTTTAAGATACATAGACGTAGTGAAAATAAATTTTCTGACGTATATTAGAATTGAATTAATTTTTCTTATTTTGAAACAAGAAGTCTCGGCCTCAGTCTGGATTTATCTGGCTCTAATATAACAACGTAATCTAGATTAAATCTAGGTTAATCTAGATTAAATAGACAACGACCAAATAATGATCCGATCACTGTGCGTTCTTACTAGTTAGCAATTTTTGCCACAGAGGCGCTGAACGTTGTGTCTTGTGTTTTATAATATTATCGGTAAGAAACAAATATTTTTTTGTAGATTCAACAGTATTTTAACACGCTTCGTAGATAAAATAATGTATGATACACGTGTGTGAAAGGCTTTTGTGCACACTTGTATCATAAACTGTTATTTTCCAGTTATCGATCGTATATACAAGCATTACATAAACTAAATATCAAACGCAAGATTAAATAAAAATTTTAAATCAAACATGATATCATCATTTTACAATATCATGACTCAGTCAGAAAAATAATAATCTCATCCAAAAAAACATTTTCATTAAGAGAAAACCTTCTGATATTTTATAAACAATGTATTATCTTAACTAAGTTACAGGCTTCAGAACGTAATTAACTAACTGTGTACGTCGAACCAATACTAATTACTTTAAAACAGACAAACTATAATATAGTTAGTGTGGAGTTAATCAAGGGAATTGTTGTGGAATTATATTTTCGGATCAAGTTTTAATTATCGCGAAGATCCCGTAAAAAATATTCGTTAACAATTAAGTTAAAATTAATTAAATGGAATTTAAATGAGCTGCGCTATTGATTCGATTAGCGATTTAAATACGGTAAAATCAATTCTAATTAGTTAATTACTGAAAAGAAGAGTGTGAGGTTACACACACTTACGTGCGGTCGAAGTAAATCTTCTTTGCCGGTTGTCCAGGATCGATAACAAAAATTATGTTAAAATTAATGAAATGGATTTTAAATGACCTGACCTATTGATTCGATAGTTATTAGCGTTTTAAATATCGTAAAATCAATTCTAATTAGTTAATTACTGAAAACAAACAGCGTTTGTAACCTTTACGTGCGGTCGAAGTAAAACTTCTTTGACGGTTGTGGCAGGTAGTACCAAAAAGATTAAACTTAAAATAAATATGTGATAATGAAATTTAGTTTTATTTACTGATAATATAATAAAAGTGAGTAATAAAAAACCATTCTTTATATTTGTTTCTATATGTTATTTTATATAGAAGTATTTTATCTACTCACACACCAAAATGAGCACATTAATAAATACATTATTGTATGTGAAGGATGCCATTATTTTAATCGTGTGTGTATCCAAATCGTGCGTAAAATTCCAATGTAAATCAAATGGAGTCTCATTATTAAACGATTTCTGTTTGTTGTTACTATGGCAACAACTTGCGTCACTAAACAAGAAACATAGACGTAGTGAAAATAAATTTTCTGAAGTATATTAAAATTGAATTAATTTTTCTTATTTTGAATCAAGAAGTCTCGGCCTCCCAGTCTGGATTTATCTGGCGCTAATATATCTTAACCTAATCTAGATGAAATCTAGGTTAACATAAATTACATCCACAAAACGACAAAAAGGGAAATAGTTTTTCCTTCGTTGTGCGTTTTTACTAGTTATTGTGGCAGTGATTTGAAGTATTTTGTATGTCAAAACGGTTTTTTGAATATTATCGCTAAGAATTTTTTTTTTTTGTAGATTCAAGAGTATTTTAACATGCTTCGTAGATAAAATAATGTATGACACACGAGTTTGAAAGGCTTTTGTGCAGTCATTGTGAGTAAACCACTCACCTTCGGCTCGTGCTTTAAACTTCACAACTCATGCACAAAAGCCCTTCTTCACACACTTGTATCATAAACTACTATATAATATTTTATTCTGTCTTTACAATTTACTCTTATTTTGTTAAATAAAGTAATACAAATTATTAGTATTAAACTTTATAAAAACAAAATTTCCAGATTGGTTTCAGAACAGAAAATTTATTAAACATTTTTGTACAGCAAACTAAAAGTCTTCGAAATATCACCCAAGCGCATCAATACACTACCAGCGTTTTTTCCATTATTCATAGGCTCCCTGGAGGTCTTAGCGCGGAAGGCTGTCAAGGGATCTCGTCGAAGCTGTCTGGACCACTGGAATCGTATCGAATCGCTTCCCTTTCGCGTCTCTTGATTCGGAGGATCAAAAAGAATTTGCGGGAAACTAGGTTGGGGCTGCAGGGTGGCTGCAGCAATGTTGCCACGTTGAACTTGACCAAAACTTCACCGGCGGCGATGTGCGAGAGGGAGCATTGCCGTGGTGAAGAACCCAAGCGTCTTTGATATCCGTGCGGACGCGGCGGACACGATCCTTCAAACGGCGGAGCGCTTCAGATAAAAACAGATCCCTGACCGTCTGTCCGGCAGGAACAAACACTTTTTGGATCACTCCTTTGCTAATAAAGATTGCGTGGGAAAGCACGCTCATTGCTTTTCCCACGTGACTTGCTCGTGCGAGCTTTCCTGGGCTTTGGCGATTTTTTTATTGAGAAATGTAAAATTGTTGGAACTGTTAAGAAATGACATTTATGAAGATATAACTTAACCTAACCTTATTTCCGTCAGTCGACGTCATTTCCGATTGAAAGAAGATCTGAGTTAGGCCTCCCGCGCACTAAGCAGCCCGGCTGCGGCGGCCGAAATATTTGAGCTGCCAGTTATATGCCATTATCGACGTTCCTCCGTATCAAAAGTCATTTTGTGAAAAAGTTTCGGAGTACAAAATACGTCTAGCTGCTACGACAAGTGCGTGGAGACTGACGGCAGCCACACTCGCTCTGGCTGCGCGCAACCAATAGGCCGCCGTTCAATCGGGCGTGTTATAATGATTGCCGCTACCAGGAATTCGTGGCCGCTTAGTGCGCTGTCTCTTATACGCCTTAATGTGTTAGGCTGGCCATGCAGCCAGTTAAGGGGCAAGATATCCAACATAAGTAAGTGAGACACCATCAAGATCTCCACAACTCGAAGGTGCCCACAGGGAGTTGTGCTACCACCACTGATGTGGAGCCTGGTAGTAGTGGTTGATGAATTACTGGCTAGGCTGAACGACCTAGACATCAAAAGTCAGGTTATGCCGATGACATAGTCATCATAGCCAAAGGGAAGTTTGAAGGAATGCTCTGTGAAATCGTACAGAGAGGCCTCAAAGTAACTAGTAGATGGTGTCAAACAGTGGGACTGAGTCTCAACCGGAGCAAAACCACGGTGATACCATTTACTAGAAAAAGAAAACTAAACTGCCCACAGCCGATACTGTTAGATGGGAGGGCAGCAGAGTACAAACAGGAGATAAGGTATCTGGGTATAACACTCGATAGCTATGCTTCTATGCCCTATGGAATAGACACGCTGAAGCCGCAGAAGGAAAAGCCATACGCGCTCTAATTGTGTGCTGAAATATGGCAAGGAAAACGTGGGGTTGTAACCCCACAATCCTGCAATGGATGTACACCATGATAGTGAGACCTGCGATCACTAAACTGCCCACAGCCCATACTGTTAGATGGGAGGGCAGCAGAGTACAAACAGGAGATAAGGTATCTGGGTATAACACTAGATAGCAAACTCCTATGCCCTATGGAATAGACACGCTGAAGCCGCAGAAGGAAAAGCCATACGCGCTCTAATGGTGTGCTGAAATGTGGCAGGGAAAACGTGGGGTTGTAAGCCCACAATCCTGCGATGGATGTACACCATGATAGTGAGACCTGCGATCACTTACGGGGCAGCTGCGTGTGGAAGTAGAACCAAGCTGGCCTCTATGAGGAAGCAGCTTGAGAAGATTTAAAGACTGGCGTGTGTCTGCATCACGCGGGCGATGGGGTCGTGCCCGACAGCAGCAATGGGACTGCTGCTGGATCTGACTCCGTTGCACCTTGTCGTGGAGAGGGCCGCCAGATCGGCGATTGTAAAGTTCGGCAAGCAGGGAATAGGCAGAGGTAAAATAATCGGGAACAGAGACCGGAACAGCCTCGCTGCCAAGATCCCCTGGCTGGAAGCACCAAAAGACGAAATGGTATGCAAATACCATTTCGAGAAAAACTACACAGCAATGTATAGTAGTAGAGCCGATTGGAGTGGCGAATCCTCAGCATACCACATAGAGCAAAATGCTATCAAGTCGTATACAGATGGTTCGAAGACAAAGGAAGGTACTGATGCAAGTGTGTTTGAACCTCGTACCAAATACTTCGAATTCATGGGAACATTTCCAAGTATCTTCCAAGCAGAGGTACACACAATCGAAAAATGTGCACAATTTAACCTCGGAAGGAATTATTAGCAAATAATGAAAGGAATTATCAAGGAGGGGAACTAAGGAATTATCGCAAAAAACGAATTGCTATCCTGTCAGACAGCCAAGCAGCCATCAAGGCCATTAGCTCATACACCATCAGATCCAAACTGGTATGGGACTGTGTGGGAAAGCTAAACAAGATTAGCAGAGAAAATAAAGTAACGCTATACTGGGTACCCGGACACACTGGTATAGACGGAAACGAAGAAGACGATCACCTAGCAAACAAGGGATCCAGTAATCCTTTTATAGATCCGGAACTCTTTTGCCGTATGAGTGTGAACACCATCCACAAAAGTTTAGATAAAGAAATAAGATAACAATGGATGAAAAGACAATGATGAGACAATCCAAATGCTGGGATTTGTTAACCAGAAGAGAACAAAATCTTGCCCGAAACTAAACAGGAACAAGCTTAGAATTCTGACTGGAATCCTGACGGGACACTGCAGACTTAGAAAACACCTTAAGGCCCTAGGCCTAGAGGAAGATGACAGATGCAGATTCTGTGGTTCAGCAGAAACCTCTATACATTTGCCCAAAGACTCTGCAAGAGACAAATGTATCTTGGGGCCCACTGCTTGAACGCAGAGGAGTTGCAGTTCTGGTTGAATACCAACCAGATCCTGTCATTCCTAAAGGAATCAGGACTAGAGGAGGCGCTCTAAATGGGTAAGTATACCAACGTTTAGAGGAAGAGGGTGGAGTACAATAGATCTATAAAGGTCGCAGTACAAGTCGTCACCACCAAATCTACAATCTACAATCCAACATAAGTATCAGGAAAAGGAGCAGTGTTACGGTCACATAGCCAGATTAGCCAATTTGGACTAGGAGAATAACGGAATGGAGGCCGTGAAATGAGGCATTCCGAAGCAGAGGGATACCCCCGTTCAATGGTCAGGATGGCTTACCTGGTTGGGCATAGCGCAGAAAAAAGAAGAATGGAATTTATTACGGTAGGCTTAAGTCCAGTTGCGGACGACTCGAGGAGCTGATTGATGATAATGATGATGAGTGCCATTGATAACAGCGATTGATGGTATAACTAGCAACTGACAATCATTTCTTCAGTTGTTCACTAAACAGCAAGGATGCATTATGTCGCCGATGAGGTTTTCCCGATAGGGGAACGAGAGAGTTAGTTTTGCTTTTAATACCCTACCTATGTACAAATGTGGCAGGTCAAATCGAAAGTTTATACAAACAGATATTTGATCATATATCTAGGTTCTTGACTAGGAGTCGGTAAACTCTCAAAGAGAAGAGCCAAGTTGACAAGGAAACGATGTAACAAAAGTACCAGAGAGCCAATATTATTGGCAATATCAAAAATTGAAAATATCTTTTAAAAAGTTAATTTTCTTTAGCCTATAGCTCAGTTAATTAGAACGCAATTTTATTGCACAATATCTCATTTCGTAGTGAATTAATTATCTACGTTATTCAGTTTACCCACATTATCAACTCATTTAAATATTGATAATATTTTCGGAGAGGTATTTTTTCGGAATTTACAAAATCGCTATGAGTTCGTCGTAGTCAATTTATAAACATGAAATCTTATGCAGTATTATTACTACATAAAAATGTATATTATTTGAAAGCTAAATTAAACTAGTTTATGCAGTATGTAGTAATTATTAAGTTTATGTAGTATTAATTCATAAAATAATAATTATAATTCTTATTTAATATTTATTTTTTATTACTCATGCGCGAAAAGTACTTCTTGACGCACATTTTTTAATACGAGAAATGCCACTTCTTGTATTTCCACATAACCTGGGTAGCGCACGCAAATATTCAATATCCCTAGGTTACATTTAAAAAAAAAATAAATAAATAAACTCAATCAAGACCTCTATATTAAAAAAATGACGTGGAGTGTCGAAATTTTTTTCATTACAAAATAATAATAAAAATGAAAGAAAACGTTTTAAAAGAGTGAATGGGTGTTAATTCTAATATGATATCGGATATAATTGAAGAAGCAAATTATTCGTTTTTTATCTGTCTGGACAGACGTTTTTTATCTGTCCGTCCGTCTGTCTGTCTGTCAAGACCATTTTTCTTAGGAACGCGTAGAGGTAACAAGTTAAAATTTGTATCAAATACTCGGGTCTGCAGTCTCTTTCAGCTGTGAAAAAATCAAACCTGTAAGTCAACGCGATCAAAAGATATGACCGTTTATGTCGCATATTTTGCGATTTCACAAGGGAATCACAACCTATAGGGTACTTCCCGTTGACCTAGAATCATGAAATTTGGCAAGAAGCGGTGTCTTACAGCACATGTAAAGGGAAAAATCTGAAAACCGTAAATATGTAGTTTAATTACAACAAAAATGCGAATTTACTATTAGAAACTTATGAAAATACACTAATGTGTTGCGTGGTATTGTCAGGCACCCGAAGCATATGGGTTGCATACAGTTAGGTGCTCCTAAAGATACCTTACTTACAAGTTTGTACGGAACCCTCGATGCGCGAGGCACAACTCGCACTTGGCCTCTTGGTGAGTGACAACGAAGTGAAGTGCACTTCGTTCGCTCGCCCAATTTCGCTCCCGTGTCAAATTGATAACTTACCGCCCTAGTTACAAAATATACTATATTCACTTTTATACAATCAGAAATCTGAAAACAAATAAAAAATCAATAAAACTCGCTGTGTTTCTTATTTGAAGAGCCGCAAATGCCTAGGAAAAGAGCCGACCCCTGTTCTAGATTCTAGACCAATTTTAAATAAATGAAATAAGTTATTTTAATTAAGTGAAATAAACATCCAAGAGCGAAAACTACACATAACAAGTTCCCTGGGCAACTAACAATTGAAGGGAGTGATTGAAGCTTTGATCGTACCCTTCAATAGAAACAATTATTAATTTCAATTGCCCGTTTACAGGGCACTTTACTCCCGTCGCAGTCGCACCTGAAGAAGTATTACTTCAAATAATTAAGTAAAGCATTAACTACCTAGCAATAACATAATGTTTTTCAATTATTGATGTGCAAAAATACATTTTTATAGAAATTTAAAAAATGTTTGGTGTTCAAACTTTTTTTGTCTTCAACCGCGTATTAGAAACATGAGGAAAATAAAACACTTTTAACCAGTATTTTGAACACTGCTATAAATAGAAACAATTGAAATTTATTCCATTTAAAAAAAAAATTTAATCTTTTCATCGATTATATGTCAAATTAATCTAATCTTCGTACGAAAAAAATATCATTGAGTCTTTATTAAACAACGTGCAGTTAAATATTGCAGATAACAAGAACCTAAGTTTTACAAACTAATATTTAGTTTGTTTTATTTGTTTTTATGTTTAATAATATTTTCTTCAAGTCAGACGATGAAAAAATATTTTACGGCATTCCGGGTGTGTCCAATAACAGAGCGAACAAAAATTTACGGCAGTTTTAGTATTAAAGCAAATAGGCGAGTCCGGACAGCGCCTGAAGATATTATATAGGTAAAGCTATGTGTTGAAATATTCTGTCTATATTGTCGCCCGTCCATGGAATTTGAAATGTGGTGTATGTTTATAATGTGCAGAATACATTCAGAATAATCAAGCCGGAAATTTATATTCCGCTGTTGTTGTTATTACCTTTATATATCAACTGTCCTACATACTAGGTAATAATAGGAAATAATTTATTCTAGTATAAAATATTATTTTGTTGTCATACTTGTATAATATAATGACACCTATTCATTATTTATTTTTTTTTGTTACAGGCTATAAATAATCCAATACCAGGTCCAACTGAAGTGCCATGTGATAATCCACAAGATGAAAACGCTGAACCCGAATTTCCAGTCGAAAAACTAGCCTCGCTTGATGAAAAGATATCGAACCTAAGATGGGTAGTCCCTGTTTTACCAGACCAAGAACTGGAATGTCTGCTGAAAGCTTCGATAGATCTATCCAGGCAAGGCATGGACACCCGTTCCGAGCCTTGTCAGCGATTTTTCCGGGAGGGCCTTACGGTTTCGTTCACGAAGATCTTAACAGACGACGCCGTCACCAGCTGGAAACCCAACATACAAGCCTGTATCAATCAAAATTGCATTAAACTGATAGAATTGTGCGTTATTAAATTACCACACGATTGGTTTCCTTTATTGGATCTGTTGGCAATGGTCCTCAATCCGAATAATAAGTTTCACACGTACAATTGTTCGAGGTACAGCGAAACTGTTGGCTCCAGTTGTAACCTTTCGGAAGAAGAACTATTCGCAAGACCATCCGCAGATTTAAGGAACTCTAGAGGATGGCTAGTAGATCTTATTAATAGATTTGGAGATTTAGGAGGTTTTCAATTATTATTAGAGCGGTTCCAAAGTGGGAAAAATCTTAGTGTTGCCATTGTATATGCGTTGCTAAGACCTTTTGGTTTATCTTACGAATATTTAACTCCACACACGATAAATAAATTCCTATTGCCTATTTTGGTAACTAACCTAATTTTTTGTGTTGGACTTTTTATTTATTTTCTGATTTATAGGAAATGGTTCCAGGGATTTTAGACAAATTGACAGATGACGAATTGAAACGTGAAGCGAAGAACGAGACGAAAAGTGATATAGTTTCTGCAATTATTAAATCTGCCAAGAATTTGGCCTCGCGGGTTTCGAACCAGGAGGAATTAATTAGAACGCTCGAAGGGTTTAGATTGAAAATGATTTTAAGGCAGCTCCAAATTTCTAGTTTTAACGGGAAAATGAACGCTCTTAATGAAATCAATAAAGTAATTTCAAGCGTTTCTTATTATCCTAACAGACATCAAGGAATTGAAGAGGAGGAATATCTAACTCCAGAAAGAATGGCTGTAAGTTAAAAAAATAATTAATACTCTGGCCTATAAAAGTATGCAAATTTCATGTTATACATAAATTTTATTAATTGCAGAAATGGATTAATGAAAATCGCGTACTTGAAATTGTCCTGCGGGATTCTTTGCATCAACCTCAATATGTAGAAAAACTTGAGAAAATTTTACGTTTCGTAATAAAAGAACATGCTTTGAGTTTATCGGATTTGGACGCAGTGTGGGCGGCGCAAGTTGGAAAGCATGAGGCTATCGTTAAAAACGTCCATGATTTACTTGCAAAGTTAGCTTGGGATTTCAGTCCAGAACAATTAGATCATCTTTTCGAGTGTTTTCAAGATTCTTGGACCTCGGCTTCTAGGCGCCAAAGAGAACGGCTTCTTGAACTCATTCGAAGGCTAGCTGAAGATGATAAGGATGGCGTTATGGCACACAAAGTTTTAACGTTATTTTGGAATTTAGCACATGCTTCGGATGTTGCGACGGAAATTATGGATCAAGCTTTGACTGCTCATGTCAAAATTTTGGATTATTCCTGTTCACAAGAAAGGGACGCGCAGAAAACGGTTTGGTTGGATAAGTGTGTGGACGAATTGAAGAGTGGTGAGATGTGGGCATTGCCTGCTTTGAAACAAATTCGTGAAATTTGTTGCTTGTACGAACCATCGGCAAATGGGGCTTTACCGCCTAGAGGGCACCACATGTTTTACCGACAAGAAGTGATAGAACGATTACAAAACCAACATTCTTTAGTTATTTTAGTTACGAATAGTTTAACTTCGTATATGGAGCATCTTAGGATGCTTATTAAAGAAGCTCCGGAATTAACTAGTGAGACTTATCTACCCGATGGTCGTTACAGTCATATACTTCAAGTTCAAGAACGTTTAAATTTTTTAAGGTCTGTTACTATGAAACATTTAAATATATTTATTCTTCATTTGTGTTTTTTATTTAGGTTTTTATTAAAAGATGGTCAATTGTGGTTATGTGCCGAGCAAGCAAAACAAATTTGGCAGTGCCTTGCAGAGAACGCAGTTTTTGCCTCGGACCGTGAATCGTGTTTCAAATGGTTTTCGAAATTGATGGGCGAAGAACCTGATCTAGATCCTGGCATCAACAAAGACTTCTTCGAAAATAACATTCTCCTTCTAGAACCCACTCTGTTGACTGAAAGCGGAATAAAATGTTTCGAACGTTTCTTCAAAGCGGTCAATACAAAAGAGGGAAAACTGAAAGTAAAACGCCGCTGCCTTCTAACAGAAGATCCCGATTTAATAGGTTTAGATTACTTATGGAAAGTCGTAACTCTTTGCCCAGATGACATTGCGGCTCGAGCTGTGGACTTACTCCGCGAAGTTAGCACTAATTTAGGACCTAAGCTATTGAGTTCACAAATGGAATTCCATGAAACTTACATAACAGAATGTTACGATAGACTTAGAGCTCATTATGACACGGTGACTGTACTTCAGAACTCTGAAACAGACAAAGAGTTTAATACGGAACAAATTCAGAACAGAATCCGCGCCGAAGCCGTTAAAATGTGTCGTGTAATGCATGTACTCCATGAATACATGAGCGAATGCGACAGTGGCTTCCTTGGAGAAAGAAAAATTCTTCCATTGCATAGAGCTTGTAGAGGCAAACATCTAACATTAGTCGTGAGATTTTCAAGTCCAAGTCGTCAAGTAGAAGACCTTGATATCTTCACGCACAGTAATGATACATTAGCTTCGTTAAGAAGACACATTTTAAGGAGAATTAAACCTGGTGTCCATTGCAAGCTGGAATTGTGCATCAATGGAGACCCTTTAGATACTGCTGATGACAGAAAGTTATTGTCACAAATTCCTTTAAGAGATAAAGTAGTAAGATATTTATTTCATATTATAAATTTATGTTACAAAAGATTATTTTTTATAGCTGATTTTGGCAAAAATAACACAGATGAATTCAAACATGGCATCATCCCAGGATAGCAGTTCTGATAGTTCAACATCTTCTCCGCAACACCCATACGATGGACCAAATTCCGAAGCGGAAAATTTATTACCTGGAATATTGATGTCTATGCAACCAATTTACGCCAGATTTTTCTGCCAATTATCCGCCATGGGGAGCGCCTTGGAATATTCACATCTGCGTGATGGAGGTCGTGCTCTATTGCAGCTGATGCCCTGTGATACGGCGACCATACAGCGACTACTGATGCTCTTCACCAGAACGAATGAACCAGAAATTACTATTGAAAATTTATTCTTTAGTGCCACACCAGCAGAGGTACAATTTTGATAAAAAATGTTCTAATAATACATTTACCATTTTTTAATATTCCAGGTTTTGTACAATTTGGAGGTACTTTACGTGCTTTTAATGCCCGCGCTGGATCCCCTGTCTGAAAAATCTTTCGAGATACAATACAACTTTATGGTATCAGGCGAAGTTCACACGTTTCTAGAAATGTTGACCAAGAACAATTTTATGTCGTCAGCCGATACCGTCACCAAGAGATCTGCCTACCTTGTTGTTTTGAAAATTTGCAAACTAATCTTAATTAGCGTAGCTCACGTTTTGGTAAGACTTAGCGAAGAACACACTCCTCCTCCTGAAACTGAAGGTGGAAACGAAAATGTAGCTACGCCCGGAAAATATCTTAGGCAAGCTTTGAGATCAGTTCCCGGCCATGCCGATCAGGTAATATATGATTTTAATATATAATTTCTTAAATCTTATTTTATAATTTGTTGCTAGATTGTTAGACAAGTTTCTGTGAAACTATCACAGGGATTAGCTGAATTAATGCTAGCAGAAACAACTAATAACGCTGGTCCAGCTCCTCAAGTCTTATTCAATCAAGCATTAAATTGGGAACTCCCTGACTCTTCAACAGTTCAAGCTCTTGTACGTCTCGTCTGGGCTGCCAGCAGTGCCAATCTTCATTCACTAAACGCGTCTCCGGATATGCTACATTCACTTTGTGACCCGATGAAAAGGAATGCTCCATTAGAACTTCATCCTGATGATATTCTTTTATGTAAAGAAGCCTTCGAACTTCTAAGTATAAGTCTAATATTGAATTTTAGCAGCTTAGAAGAGTTGTGCAGAGATAAACATTTTCAATTCAGATTATTCCTTACTGATTTGTTACTTTTAAATCCAAGCAGAGCTGTTAGAATAGCCGCAGCAGAACAGTTCATTATTATCTGTACGAATGGTGCAGCTAGTCGTACCGCTCTTCAACTTGTAACGCCTTTACTATTCTCACTTTTGGATACTTTAGTATTGGAGAATGCGAAGACTTCGCATGAATTTTTTCAATTACTCTGTCGCTTGGTCAACTTTGCTTATAACACAGGTTGCCCTGTTCAACAAGCTGAAGGACTTTTAGCATCTGAAGTTGCTTGGTTGAGAAAAGCTAGAGGACAACACGAAGTTTTATTAGAAGGGCATTTGAGTTTGGCTAGGGAGTTGCTATGTTTCATGACCTCTGAACAAAAGTGCGAGTTAGGAAGCGCGGATCGTGGAAGTCTTATTAAGGAGTTGATTGAAGATTTTCTGTTTCCTGCTAGTAAATTGATGTTGCAGCTGCAAAGGACTGGACAGATGGGAGAAGATCCTGCCACACCAATTTGCGATACACCACAAACGCAAGCGGCTGCTTTTGATTTGATCATTAGTTTGTGTATCAATTGTGTGCCTAATTGCAAACAACTCGTCATTATGCTTAATGATATGTTTTATTCAGGTAAGCCATTACAACGTCAACACATTTTACTCCTATATGCATTGATCTAGTTATTGCAATAATCCTGCTATATTTTTTATTAATACGTTTCTTGCTTTCAAATACTTTGGGATTTTTAAATTAAATAAAATATCAATGATTTTAGTCTTTTCCTTCATATTAGAAACTTTTTAGACCAAGAATCTGCGATTGTGGATTGGGATTATCTACCTGGAATAGGACCGAGGCCTTTGCAGGGATTCGTAGGCCTTAAAAACGCGGGCGCAACGTGCTATATGAACTCGGTCCTTCAACAGCTCTATATGGTCTGCAGTATTCGCGAAGGTATATTAGCCTGCGAAGGTGCGGCGACTAATCCTAACGAAGATTTCAGTGGCGAAGAACGTAACGAAATCGATACCTCCGACTGTGACGACCGGGATGATCGAAAAGATTATAATGTCGGGATATTGAAACAAGTGCAAGCGATTTTTGGACATTTGGCATGTTCGCGATTGCAGTATTACGTTCCTAGGGGATTATGGAGGCATTTTAAATTGCAAGGTAAGTTATACTTATTTTGTTCAAACATTTGTTATATGAATGTTAATTTACAGGTGAACCTGTTAATCTTCGTGAACAACAAGATGCAGTTGAATTTTTCATGGCGTTAGTGGAGAGCTTAGATGAAGCCTTAAAAACTTTAGGACATGAACAAATTATGAGTAAAATTTTGGGTGGTTACTACTCGGATCAGAAAATCTGCAAGGGCTGCCCGCATAGATATTCCAAAGAAGAACCTTTTAGTGTTATTAGTGTAGATATTCGAAATCACAGCAGCCTACCAGATTCGCTCGAACAATACGTCAAAGGTAAAAAGAATACCAATAGACCTTTTTACGGTTAGTTTAGCGCATTTAACGCCCGTCATGTGTAAAAGGCGGGAATATGAAAGTTTCGGGCAAGTTATTTTCACTGGCTATACGTAAAAAAGGTACTCGAAAGATGACGGAAATTCACGCATGCGCACAAAAAAAATCAACTATGAAAAGGTCTATTTGTTTTATTGATAACATGTTTGGGGATACAAAAATGTGAACAATTAGAATTTTTTTTTTAAATAATACCTTTTATAATAGCTGAGTATTATAAAAACAGAACTCTTGAAGAGACGTATGTGACTCAAGCCACAGTTTGTCCACCTTTGAAATAGGTTATAAAAATATTCAACCGCCAATTTTCAGTCCCCATAATCAGATTTTCTAAAAATGCTGAATCTTATTACCAAATTACATGGCGGTAACATATTTTGCTAGATATAGACATCCCAGTAAAAAACAGCCCTCCATTTTCACCCGCTTAGAAACTAAATTTCCAAAAAATCTTCCTTAGTGGGTGTTACGTCCTAAAAAGAAACGTTCCTTCAAAAATAACTTGTTTTGGGGTAAAAAAATGTGAGCAATTATTCCAATTAGAATAAATGTTAATATAATAATAATTTGTTTTGGTTTATAGGTGAGCTGTTGGAAGGAGCAGATGCATACCATTGTGAAAAGTGTGCGAAAAAAGTAGTAACTGTAAAACGGCTGTGTGTTAAAAAGTTGCCTCCAGTTTTGGGTATACAATTGAAGAGGTTCGAATACGATTTCGAAAGAGTCTGCGCCATCAAATTTAACGATTACTTCGAGTTTCCTCGAGACCTCGACATGGAACCATACACTGTTTCTGGTCTCGCTAGACTCGAAGGAGAAATTATAGACTGCGATATTGATCCAAGCAGTGCAGACGTCTGCACCAAATACAAACTTTCTGGCATTGTTGTACATTCAGGACAAGCGTCAGGTAAAATAAAACTAAAACACTCAACTTAAGTAAATTGTTTTTTTTTTCGTTTAGGAGGACATTATTTTTCGTTTATAAGAAGTAAAGATGAGAACACGGGAGAAGATCGGTGGTACAAATTCGACGACGGAGACGTTTCCGAGTGTAGGATGGGAGAAGATGAGGAAATGAAAATTCAATGTTTTGGTGGAGATTACATGGGAGAAGTTTTCGATCCGATGCTTAAACGAACTACTTACAGACGTCAGAAAAGATGGTGGAATGCTTACATGCTGTTTTATACACGCAAAGACATCGAAGAATCTGGATTCATTAATAAAAAGCTTGGATCACTATCATTACGTAAGTTAATTCATTGTGCAATATAAATATTTTTCTATTTTGCGTCTGTAATGGACACATAACAGCACTCATATGCGTGCGGTTATAGCTCGCCGAGTGCGATACAATTTTCTCAATATGTATCGGCGATTTTTTATTTAGAAATGGCATAAAAGGGCGCAAAATACAAAAAATACTATAAAAAAACTCGTTCGTAAGGCGTTTTTCAGCACTTGTCCATTAGATCTTCAATCCCAACTTGGACGCGTGCTGTAAAATCGCTCTTACTGAACCTGTCATTTAATATACTTGTGTTTGCCTAAAATAGTCTAGCATTAAATAATAATTCGGTTCAATATATTTATAGATGATAAGAAAGATTCGACTCATTTGAATATGCCTGTGGCTATAGAAAACAGCATAAGGCGTCAAAACATCAAGTTTCTCCATCATAGAAGTCAATTCTCTGTGGAATACTTTTCGTTTATAAGAAAATTGGTGCATGGGAATGCACCAACTGGACCACGATTGGTTCAACCTTTACCAATAGAAACAGAAAGATTGTGTATGCTTAGTACACAATTGGCCAGCAAGTTCCTATTTCATACCGGTTGGCATACCAAAAAGAATCTTCGTGGACCTGCCATGGAATGGTAACTATCAATATCATTATACTTTTGCAATATTTACCCTTTTGTTTTATCAGGTGTGATGTATTATGTTTACATTTGCGTGCGTCTCCTTTGATACGTAATTGGTTCACGACGCAGATGCTCTTCAATTACCCTCATCGTTTCTGCGAGTACTTACTGAGTTGTCCAAGCAATGAAGTTCGATCCGCGTTCATGAAGATCGTTGTCCTTTTGGCGCATTTCTCCATGAACGATGATCCGTGTCCTTGCCCTGCGGGACTCAACAATCCCGACGAAATGGCCACGCTCAGCGATCACATTCTTTGGGCGCTTTTAGGGCTGTTGCAAAGAGAAGTCAGTGAGCACGGACGACACTTACCTCATTACTGTAACGTGTTCCATATGTATGCTAGTCAAGGTAAGATTAAACAATATTACAAAATTAATTTATATAGCCCTGAAATAGACCTTGTTACGGTTAGTTAAGCGCATGCGCGTCCGCCAAGTTTGAAAGGCGGGAATATGAAAGTTTTGGGCTCATAGATACACTGCCGAGCATAAAATTAGGGTCACTCCGTAATTTGAAGTTATTTTCAAAATTTTTAGTTTTTTACGTGTTTTTTCGGTTTACTAACTGATTGCTTGAATAAAAGAAATGGTTTTTCTTTTTCAAAGTTTATTGAAAGTAATGAAAATGAACAAGTTTACTTTGATAGGACAGCATAGCATTTGTTTCTGTAGTGTCTGTTGTAAATCTGTCTGTTGTAAATTGTTGTCATTGTTAGTGTTTTACAATGAGCATAAATCCCGTTGTTGCGGCACAAATTGTGGCGGCTTTAGAAGACGGTCGCGGTTAGCGCGAAACTGCGAGAAACTTTGGTGTAGTCTCTCGAGTGCGCAACGAGTATTTTTCTTCAGTTCGAAGAGACAGGTCTGTTCACTCGAGGACCTTGTTCAGGCCGAGGCAAAACTCCAATAGCTAGGGATGGCCGCTTTCTTGTTTCTAGTGCTTTGAAAAACCGAACGGTCACCGCAGTTTCCTTTCGAAATCATCTGCAAGAAGTGAGAAATGTAAACATAAGTGAGTGGGCAGTTAGGAGACGACTTTATGTTGCTGGATTATCTTCTCGAACTAGAGCTACTGGACCGCCGCTTTCCCGTGCACACCGGATTGCGAGGTTGAATTTTGCCCGAGAACACTTGACTTGGACAATAGCGGATTGGAGACGCATATTGTTTTTCGACGAACCGCAATTCTGTCTTACGGGCTCAGATAGACATGTAAGAGTGTGGTGACAAGGCGAGAGATATGCTCAAGCGTGTATTGCCGAGCGACTACCGTTTGGCGGAGGATCAGTTATGGCAGAGGGAGGCATATCTTTTAACACTCGCACGGAGTTAGTCTTTATCGAGAATGGGACGTTGACTGCGCATAGGTATCTGACAGAGGTTCTAGAAGACCATGTTTTACCATTCATGGGTATTCTTGGAGACGACGCACTGCTCGGATAGTTATTGAGTATCTTGACGAGTGTGAAATCACGCGATTTGTTTGGACAGCTCGCAGTCCAGATTTAAATCCAATTGACCATATTTGGTATGAGATGGGAAAACATTTACGGAGACATGTGCCGGCCCCCAGAAATTCTAGAGAGCTTCGCGACATACTGGTGCAAGAATGGGACAATCTTCCGCAGAACGTGATCCAAAATCTGATCCAGAGCATGACACGTCGCTTGCAAGCTGTTGTCACTGCCAGAGGAGGGAATACTGACTAGTGAAGTCCTTAAACTTTCTTTTGTTTCAACAAAAGCATATAAATGTAAAGTTGTTCATTTTCATTACTTAGCATATCAAATTAAAATTGTTTATTTTCATTACTTTCAATAAACTTTGGACAACAAAAACCTTTTGTTGTATTCAAGCAATCAATTAGTAAACTGTTACAACCGAAAAAACACGTAAAAAACTAAAAATTTCTAAAATAACTTCAAATTATGGAGTGACCCTAATTTTATGCTCGGCAGTGTAGTTATATGTCAAAAAGTTAGGGCAATTTTGACGTATAACATGGCGGAATTTGACGCATGAGCACAAAAAAAATAAACTATGAAAAGGTCTATTATGTATTTTTGAAAACTTACATATATACAGATAGTAATAATAGTAACTCGAGGCGGTGGTGGCCTAGTAGTCAAAGTGTCGGTTTACTAATTGTAAGCCATAAGTCCCAGGTTGAAATCTCGGGGACACGAATATAGCAATAAGCCACCGTCTTCCTGTACATGGCTCTGGCAAGGCCATCACAGTAATCTGCCAAGAAAACCTCCCCTAAAATAGTGGCTCGCTACCCACGTTAAAAACTGTGAGGGCTCCCTCTACTTGTGTCTAAGATCTATACACCAAGCAAAAGTATAGTATATAAGTATAGGCAGGGGAGGAGGTCAAAGTCCACCAGGACTGTAGCATCACGGGAAGAAGATTAACAGCAACTTACTTTATGTCACTTATTGCTAATAAGAGCGCGAGCGTTCATTGCAAGTACACCAACACAAACTAAAAGACCGCACAAATTTGTATATTCCCATGCCAATACATTATTTACTGCAATGCCAATATAATAAATAGTATATTGTTCAACAAGGGCGGCAAGTTGTCAATTGCTCACGAGAGCGAAATTGGGCGCACGAACGAAGTGAGTGTGCGCTCATTCGCTCGAGAGAGCAATTGACAATACCGCACGAGTTGCAGATAATATTTTTTATTACTCATGCGAGGGGACGTATCTTACAAGTTTGGGGTCCAGGGGCCATAAAAAAAATTTAATAAAAAATGAGGAATTTTCTTTTTCAATTGTCTCCGGTGGTGTGGAATCGTCATAAGAACTCATTAGTCTCCGGTGTCACCATTTACACTAATTTTAAATCGTTTTCTTTAATTTTTATTTTGTAAAGAAAAAAATCGTCACTTTCACTTACACGTCACTTTTTTAATATTGAGGTTTTGATAGTGTTTATATTATTTATCCAATTGTTTTTCTTAATGTAACTTAGCGATTCTTATTGAATATTTGTGTGCGTTACGCAAGTTATGTGGTAATAATTGAATTGACAAACACAGCCATTTGTCGCACTAAAAAACAGGCGCCAAGATAGTACTTATCCCACATGAGTAATAAAATAAGTATAAGTAGCTTTATCTCAGTGCTAATAGGAGTTCATTATCTGTGACCAGTACAGATTTTTTTCGTTCATTTGAAAAGACGGTAGGACTACATGGGTTAATCTAATACTGGCTAAAATGATCAATTCCAAATGTAATTTGGTGAAAATTTAAACATTATTTGGATATTATATTAATGGACCGTTTTTATCCAGTTTAAGTCAGTGATGTTTATTAAATAGTAACATTTGTATCTTTTCTTCAAAGATTATAATTTCTAGGAAATCATTGTATACATATCGTCAACAAAGTTTGATCATTAGTATAACTAATCTTTCTGTAAAAAACATTTCTTAAAAACAACTATTTCACTGGCAAACACCACGACTGACATTGAATTAAGAAAGTTTTTGGGTTCTATATAACCCTGTAATTTTCCAAAAAAAAAAACAATATCCTGATCAAATAATAAAGATAATTATCAATTAATTAATTAGCATCCAAATACGTGATTTTTATTTTGACAATACTATTTAAATGGTGTAATATTTTGTTTATATTGTTTATTTGGTTTATTTATTTGGTTATAATGTTTCTTGTTTGTTTAATAGGTATTCAGGAGAAGGCTCAGTTATTGAAAATGAATGTCCCAGCGACGTTTATGTCGGTAGCATTAGACGAAGGGCCAGGACCAGCCATTAAATATCAATATACTGAACTGGGTAAACTAAACCAAGTGGTTTCGTGTCTAGTAAGGTGTTGCGATATTAGCTCCAGGTGTCAATCCAGCACCGGAGCTCCAGTTTTGCCAAATCCTTACGGAGATCCCGCATGTGCCGACTATATAATGCCTCTGTCGCCAGAGGCATCAGAAATTTTATTCTCTAGAACAAGGTAAATAAATATTAATAACGACTCCATAATTGAATTTTGTTTATTCTTTGATATTTTTTATAGTTATATAAAGAAAGTAATTGAAGATTCAAATTTAACTGAGGAATCGACAAAGTTGCTGCAGTATTGTTCATGGGAAAATCCTCATTTTTCACGCACTGTTTTATCGGAGTTGCTTTGGCAAATCGCTTTCGCATACTGTCAGGAACTTAGACATCACATAGAACTATTATTGGCTGTATTATTGCTGGAGGATTCGTGGCAAACACATAGAATCCACAACGCCATTAAAGGTGTCCCGGATGAGAGAGAAGGGCTTTTAGAAACCATAGCCCGCTCTAAAAATCATTACCAAAAACGCGCATACCAATGTGTTAAATGTATGGTAGCTTTATTTAATAAATGTAGAGCAGCTTTAGCTATGCTGCATACTCAGGCAGACGTGAGAAGACAATGGAGCCAGGCAGTTGCTTGGCTACAAGATGAATTAGATAGGAGATATCCAACCAATTCTTATAGCACTTGGTCGCCTCCTGCTCAAAGCAACGAGAATTCAAACGGGTACTTTTTAGAAAGGTCTAGTAGTGCTAGGAAGACGCTCGAAAGAGCGTTAGAAATGATGCCAGAAAGTGAAAGAGAAGAAGATGATGTTAGCGAAGAACAAGAGTCTCAAGAGGAAGTAACTGAAACGAATCAAGAGGAAGGCCAACCAAGAGCAGGTCTGCCTGATATTACACAAAGTTGTGAGAGCAATCCTAACACTTAGTTGGTAATGCAGTGTGCTGTCTTGGTCAAATATGTTATTAATTAGATAGATCAAGGTTTGCTGGAATATTCTGTATATTCATTATGATTTGTGTTTGTTGAGGGACTTGTGATATGTATGTATATATATAACGACGCATTTTGTGACTTTTTATAATGACCGGGTTGCATTTTCGCTTTAGTTCCTTTAGCGGGGAAGTCCCTTTTTGTAACCGAAAATATATTATGTATATACAGTGCGTCTTCGTTTAAAAAAGTCACACTGTACAATGATGGAACAAGATTATAAAGCACGTCAATTCCCTATTTTTAGGGAGATACAAAACTTAACACCGCTATTTATTCAGTGCGAATTGTTTTGTTTCCGAAAACCACACAAATAAACCCACTGCACCAAGAATTATATTTAAAAAAAAAGTATTTTTCAGTGAATTTTCCACATTTTTTAATTAATATCTTTTGTTTATATATATTTTTTCTTGTATATATTATATATTTTTTTATTGCTAAATTTATTTCTTTGTTTTTTTTTAATTCACGGGAAACTATTTTTTGTAGTGCCGTGCGTTTAATTGTGTATGACAATTTAATCTTTGTAGTTAGCGCAGTTTGTCTCTTAATTAAATGTAAATATCTAGCTTAATAAAAAAAAGTTTTGTGGTCTATTATTAATTAATTATATACGATATTTGTGATATAATTTTTTAAACGTTTAAATGAGAAATACCGACGTTTTTTACGCAAGTTTATTATTTAATTCTTCACGACACGTATTGCAAGTTTTTTTAATAAGAAAAATAAATCCATTAATCCCAGCATCCTCCCTCTTTTGTAACTACTCAATCGGCACCCTTTGCATGTTTATAAGAACCATAAAAAAATAAGTGATGGAACTGTTATAAGAAAATTTATGGAATTGCATAATTTAGCATAATTGTGATAACACGATTGTTAAAAAAATAAGAAAAACAAAATAAACAAAAAAATATGTGTATACAAAGGCATATGAATCAAATGTGATTTATTTGTTTAATTTTTAATTGCTTATGCCCAGACGAATATCGACTTTGTATATTTTCTTTAATAATTTTTAGCAAGAAAAAAAAATGTTAAATAGTATCGGACGAATTATATTATGTAGTTTTTTTTTCAGTTCTATTTATTTTAATTATTATTTTTCCTTCGCCAGTTTTGTTATTATTTTTTTTGTTGTGTATTTTCTAGATATTAGTCTAAGAAAAAAAATCAAAGAAAAACTGGCGTCTTGTATACTTAAGAGTGTAACCGTTTCGTTTTCCTTTTTAAATGTATTTCGTTTTAAACATTTATTGCTTATATTGTAAGCTTTATACACTTTGTTTGTATTATAATTTATCATTAAAAAAGAAACTGGAATATCCATTAACTAATTAGAACTCCTCACTTATTTATAAATAACTTTTAAAATGTTCATACAGAATGTTATACAGGACGTTGGGTATTCTAACAGAAGACTCGCACAAGCGATTATTACAAGAAGTTACGAATGTAATTAAAGGTTAATTACGCAAAATAACAAGTTTTTGTGCCAACTTTTATTTCAGGTGGAAGTGCGTAAAAACTTGTCAAAAATGCTCACTAAGGTTTGCCATTTCACCATGAATAGACTAACAAACGAACAATGCTTGCAAATCATTGAATTTTATTATCAAAATTCGTGCTGTGTGAGAAACGTGATTCGTAAATTAAGTCCATTTTACGGGCGTCATAATCGACCCACCGAACAGGCTATTCAAGCTGTTGTGACCAAATTTCGCACCACTTTCACTTTTTTTTTTAAAGAAGGTTGGCGTTGACGATCCAAGTGGCTATAATGGTGAGTGAAACCGCACCTCTGAAAATCTCTATAGATGTCCGTCCGAACAATCGACGCAGATCCTTTAGCCATGGGTTCTGCCGTCTGCCCACAGATCGTTTGCCCTCGATCTTTCCTTCGATGAGGAGTCCGAGGAACTTGTACCCCCTTATTTGCTCCCCTCTCATAACGTGTCCGATGTATTGGAGCTTTTGTTCTTTGATGGTTGTCAGCAGTTCTTTACCTTTACCTATTCTGCTTAACACTTCCTCGTTGTTTATCCTGTCTACCCAGGATATACGCAGTATGCGGCGATACAAGTACATCTCGAAGGCGTCAATGCGGCTCTCCATTGATTGGCAGAATGTCCATCTCTCGGAGCCATAGAGTAGCACTGGGAAGATATAACAGCGCAATATGCGTAGGCGGAGCTGTAGGTTTAGGTCTCTACTGGTAAAGTGGTTCTTCAAGGAGATGAATGTTCTTCTGGCCTGTTCTATCCTTGATCTGATATCCATTTTGGGGTCACTGGCGACGTCTTGGCAACGTTTATGTGTAGACCATACTGTGTGCTATGTTCAACGATAAGATCCATCATATTCTGGAGATGTGGGAGGCTGTCGGCGACCACGACCGTATCGTCTGCGAATCGTATTGTTATTAATAAGGGTGCCGTTGATTATAACGCCCTCTTTCACATTCTCCAGTGCCTCCCGGAACACTGCCTCCGAGTATATATTATAGAGGAGGTGGGACAGGACACACCCCTGTCTAACACCTCTTCTGATTTCTGTTTCTTCGGATGTTATACCCTCTATCCTAATCTCTGCAGTTTGATGCCAGTACAGCTGCGTGATGATATTCAGCTCTCCCGCATCGACTCCGATGTATTTTAGGATCTCAATGAGCTTTTGGTGCGAGACACAGTCGAAAGCTTTTCGGTAGTCAATAAAGCAGGCGTATACATCAACATTCATGTCTCCACATCGCTGCGTGAGAACGTTGATAGAGAAGAGAGCCTCGCGCGTGCCCACTCCGTTCTAAAATCCAAATTGCATTTCTCCAGCCTGTCCCTAAGTTGTTAGGGACACGTATATGCGAGTGTGGACGATGCGGAGAAATTTTTCCTTTCACTTTATTGGACATTAATCCACCAACCCGTTAGCTAAGAGTGCGTACCGAGGAAAATATTTCTGCTGTATCGGCCAGTGTCAATGAAGATGCAATATTTCAATTCGTTGCCGTTGTCAACAATCGGGCTTGTGTTATTCAACCACCTGGAAGGTTTTACGATAGGATCTAGGGTCGGTTACGAAAGGATCTCGGTGTGGTTTAATCGAGGATTAAACCACAAAAAATAATACAGTTGCTGCAAGAACTGAAGCCAGGTGACGTTCCACAACGTCGTTTGTTTGGTGAATGATCCTTAGGAAAGTTGGATGCAGATCCATTTTTCTATCAAAAAATTGTCTTCAGCGACGAAGCTCATTTTTGGCTCAATGGCTACGTCAAAAAACAGAATTGCCGAATTTGGTGTAAAGAGCAGCCAGATGCAGTTCAAGAGCTGCCAATGCACCCTGAAAGGTGCACTGTTTGCGGTTTGTGGGCCAGCGGCATCATTGGACCGTACTTCTTCAAAAACAATGAAAATCGCTTCGTTACAGTCGATGGAGCAAGGTACCGACTTTTTTTTGTTCAAAATGGAAGAATTAGACTTGGTTGACGTTGACGTGGTTGATGTGATTTCAGCAAGACGATGCCACATGTCACACGGCAGGCGATACCATGAACCTATTAAGAGGCGAGTTTTGTGAGCAATTAATCTGCGTTTTGGAGCAGTCCATTGGCCGCCAAGTTCACGCGATTTGACCCCACTACACTATTTTTTGTGGGGATAGGTGAAGTCTCTCCAGTACAGGGACAAGCCAGCCACAAATCCAGCCCTAGAAGACAACATTACAGCTGCCATTGGTGAGATACCGGCGGAAATGCTGGAAAAAGTATGCCAAAATTGGAGTTCACGGATGGGCCACCTACGACGCAGCCGTGGGCAACATTTACATGAAATATTCTTTAAGTATATACCTTACATACTACATCATATTATTTGTATTATATTCTTCTTTATATGGCATCTCCTTTCAGGAGGTCTGAAATCATTATCGCTATCTTCACCTTGGAAGCGGCCGCTCAGAATAACTCTTGTGGTATCGTACCACTCTCTCATTACTTTATATTTTATATATATTGCTTTGCCCTTGCATTATTAGTTGAAGCAACTCATACTCTCCTCTGGATATGTGGCCTAGATATTGTAGTTTCCTTCTTTTTATTGTTTGTATGATTTCATTGTTTTTATTTCTGTTTGCTTTAAAGTCCATGCTTCCATTCCATATAGTAGAATGTAGAACCTTAGAGCATATATATATATATATATATATATATATATATATATATATATATATATATATATATATATGCTCTAAGTGTAGAACACGTAGCCTATTAGCATTATTGTAAGCAAGTCAAGTTTTAGTTGTCTATCACAAAGAAACACACGTATTTTAAGAAATGTGCTTTGGGCCATTTCAATTCTGGTTTTGAATTCTAGGGTTTGGTCTATGGTATTGGTTATCCATGTACCAAGGTATTTATATTTAGTTGCCTTTTCTATACGCGTATTGTCAATGTATAAGTCTTGATATTGTGTTCTGCTTTTTGTTATGACCATGTACTTCGTCTTTTTCAGATTCATCATTCATATTTCTTATATTTAATTATATTCTTATTATGAGTAAATTCCATTTACTATATTATTATATGTGTTTCTGGAGGGTGAGACCGGGGCGCCAATGAAGTATCGTGCCGCCGGCGCCAGTTATGCTAGCTACGCCACTGCATGGTTGGGGCATTTGATGCATCAACGACATCCCTCAAGGCTCGCCATTTGCATTTACGCCAGACGCACAGTGGGGGCCAACCCCAAATAGCAGGCCAAAAGGTGAAAAATAAAGTTCTGTTATATTTATACTCGTGGGTTACGTTGGGTAAGGGTTCGAACGTTGAATTCCAGACTTCAGCATCCTCTATCCCTTCATCTGATCCATTTAAAGCTACTGCCTCCCCCTCACAATCTTGAATTAGTGATCTAAATTAGCAGCTATATTTCATTTTGACTGTCATATTTGTTATATTTTTGAAACAACATTTTTCCTGATCAACACGTCAGGATTATTCATATCAAATGTTGATGGAGCAGGAGCACTATATGTAGCCATTGATTTGTTGAGATTGACAAGAGTCTCTTTAAAAATCCCAGCCGTCACATCCACTTTTGGTTTGGTACCAACCTGTAGGCCCTCAGTATAGCATATTTGCAGCTGCTGCACATACAGGTGGAAGTGCACTAATTGTAGCAATAGCATCATCGACAACTTGCTCCTCCAATAACATTTCTATGTTACTAACTGGAGACAGCAATAATGGCGAGTCTTCATCTGTTGACAACAGTATTGTTGACGATGACAGGGATGGAAACACCGATGCTTTTTGTGGGAAATTGTCCACAGATCAGCAATCAGAGATAATTGAAAGTATAACAATAAACTAATGATCGCTGATTAAACTTACTTCCTTTTTTTAATATGGGGTATCAGAAATGACATTGTTTTGAATGCTGCTGCCCCTGACCTCCTCTGGTGCTCGAGAAGACACTTCTCCTAGATGAACCTCTCGCGAAGGGTTTGTCACCTAGATGTACAATCTCTCACTGATGCTGAAATAAAGATACAAGAAATATAGAAAAGGTATGGACTGCTTGCCAGCAGCCTCCCACATCTCCAGAATATGATGGGCCTTATCGTTGAACATAGCACACATTATGGTCTATACATGAACGTTGCCAAGATCAAGGTGGTTATGTTCTCCAAGACACCAAGGCGGGCGGTCCTTCAAATTAAAAACGAGGTCTTGGAACAAGTTCCGTCCTTTAAATACCTTGGAGCCCTCATCAACGAGAAGGCCAGGAGGACATTCATCTCCATGAAGACCCTCTTTACTAGCAGAGACTTGAACCTACAGCTCCCCAAACGTATATTATTGCGTTGCTATATCTCCCAGTGCTACACTCTATGGCTCTGAGAGCTGGACATTCAGCCAAACAATGGAGAGTATACTGCGTATATCCTGGCTAGTCACGATAACCAACGATGGGTACAACCCGAAGTCGAAACTAAACCTCCTTTTTTGTCTGCGAGCAAGCGTATAAAAAATGCCAGAGCACCAGGCCACGATGGAATACCACCTGAGATCGTGAAGATAACCGCTAGTCACCAACTTCTTAAATTCGTTTTAAATGTAATGAATATTAGCTTATTAACTGCCGGAAGTTTTCCAGATAGATGGAAGCAAGCAAGTCTTGCACACATTAGAAAGGAGATAAACCATTAGGAAATCCAACATCTTATAGGCCTATCTGCCTATTGGATGTGTCCGGAAAACTCTTGGAGCAACTCTTGCTATCACGATTAAAGATAGAACTCAAGGCGGGAGTCGGACTGTGGCAAAAACAATATGGGTCTAGAGAAGGCAGATCCACTATCAACACCCTAAGCCCCGTATTGGAGATTGCAGAAAAGGCCAAACGTGGTACCTATAGTTCATTTTTTTTAAGAATGCAGTACAGGGAAGATAAGGCTTATTTGACTTTGTTATCTGATTGACTTAAATCGAGGAGAAGTTCACACCGACGATATTTACTTCTCCATCTCTCTTTCTTTTCACATACTTTTGCAGCTGTTAGCTGTCAATGGCTGCCGTGTCACTTCACAATTGTCATCTGATGTGTTTGTTTCATTTAGATTGTTTGCGTTTTTCTCCATTTATTTGTTAGTATTGTATAAGTTATTCAAAAATATTAAGATATTCAATCAAACCATTAATAAATTACCAATTTTATTATTCAAGTAACCATATTTGAATTTAGCGCCAAATTTTGTATCAAGATTGTACATTTATCATAGTGTAAATCAGGTTTCTAGTTACTGCATTCTTAAAAAAAAGGACTATAGAGGACTATAGTCCATTTTTTTCGTCGTTTCGGAACAACGCCCCTTTGGTTTTGAACCATTTGGTGCAAGGGAGGAACAAGCTGAAGAATGACATTAACATTAACTTTATTAACTCGATAGTGGTCGAAGCGGCGGAAGAAAAACCTCCGCCGCCGATTTACGAAGAAGCTGTTAAAATGAGAAGAGTATAAAGAGTCAAACCTTCGACGACGTGCTTGAGATTTAAAAAATTAACGAGGAACTGCCGCCAAGTGCGGCTCAAGATCCTTTAACTCCAAACTCTGTTAAAGCAGAACCGCCTTACCCAATCAACGAAACGCCAGAATCGGCTCTTGCATTAGACGCCGCGGATCTGTTAAACACTTTGGATATGCTTGAGACGATGGACTTCACGCAACTCATAGAGCTCGGCGCACAGCCTCAGACTAACAACAACTCCACCGTGCCCATGGACACCGACGACTGGCTGGAATCGCTACTGCCATCCGAAATCAACGTCAACAACAACTACCAAGATCTCAGCTACGACTACCTGATGGGCATCGCCCTCGACCCATTCTGCCTCGAGGACTTTCGCAACCCCACCGAACTCTCGTGGGGAGACAAAGTCGATTTCGCAGCGTAATCACGAGACTAAAGTTTTTGTCGTCGAATATTTAGACTCTATCTATTTTATTGGCTACTATGAAAGCCGAGTGAACTAAGTTCTTAACATAAAGCCTATAGTCCGCATGGATGTCAAAGGATTTACGAAAATATATGTCATATATGGCAGATGACGTATATAGTTGAGTATTTGATTTAGGTCGGGGGTGTCCAAACTGCGGTCGCAAGACAAGTTGCAATGCGGCTTAAAAGAGAACGGTTAATTTGATGAGCAAATGCAAACTGGGCCTCATGCGAACAAGTTGCAATGCGGTCAAAAATTTAGTAAATAAATGAAAAACAAATTGTCAAACTGGGGCAAGATAAGTTGAAATGCGGCCCGAAACAAAAGCCACAATTTGATAAATAATTTTAAAAAATTGTTTTTGAACAAAACCGATAATTTTTTTCATCACCACGACATTGTGAGTAAAAGTTTGCAAATTTCGCCCCGCAAGCAGTTAGTTAGATTTTGACTAAAATCCACCAATTACTTAGAGCAGCGCTGTCCAACTTCTCTTGGCCAGCGGGCCATATTTTCTTTAGCAAATTTTTCGCGGGCCGAAAAGGCTCAAAAGTTTTTTTATTTATACGAAAAAAATAAAGCAGAGATAATAAAAAATTTTCAACAATAAACTTTATATTTTTGCATAATAAATATTGCGTTATATTTATTGTTAAAATGAAATATCACATAGTATCGGACAAAACAATGTTATTCTTAAAAATAATAAAAACAAAATAAAATTAGAATAATATTAAGCCTAAGCTATTTAACGGGAGCATTGTGGCCGTACTTGTTCAACAATTTCTTTTATGTCCATATCAATATTTGTTGTGGCAACTCTAATTAAATTTTCAAGAGTGGAGTCTTTCAAGCTGTTTATAAATTTTGATTTTATACATTTCATGTCAGAGAATGCACGCTCGCAGATATATGTACTTCCGAACATAGAAATGATTTGAAGTCCAAAATCTTTCATTTTTTTATATTTTTCTTTATCCAAATGTTTGAACACTTGTATTCCAATTGATCCACTAGATGTAATGAATGGGTCAGCCTGAAGGTCGCATAATTCCATTTGATATTTAGGTTCAACTGAGGTAATATCGATATTGAATGGATCACTGAATAAATTAATACTCATCTATGAATCATCAAATTGAGAAAATCTTCTGTTAAAATCTTCAATAAGCATATCTAATTTAGTTCTATGTTGCAGTCCTACATTTCTTCATACATCTCTTTGCAACATTCAAAATGAAATAAATTACTTTCCTGCAAATTTAACTTCCACAATTTTAATTTATTTCTGAATCCCGTTACATGTTTATAAAGACAAGACAAGATCTTGATCTTTTCCTTGCAAGTATTTATTCAAAATATTTAAATAATTTATAATGTCTGTTAGGAAAGCAACTGAACAAAGAATTTGCTGTCAAATCTTCATCGATGCCAACTTCCGTTAAAATAAGATTAATTTATTTTTGAAGTGTAAAAGTCTCTTGAGGCATTTTCCATGCATACTCAGCTTGCAGGTCTTCCAAAAAAGTTTTAAATTTTCGATATGTAAGAGAACGATTTCAGCCACGATTTAAATTTGTTATTTTGCAAACCATGTCCATTACATCTTTTAGATTTAGTGAAAGACCAGATAATGCCTGCTGATGCACAATACAATGGAACATTCAACAATTTATTCCTTCTTTTTGTAAGAGTCCTGCGAGCCCAATATTTTTGCCGGTCATAGCTCTGGCGCCGTCAATTACAATAGCGGTGCACTTCTCAAATCGGCCATACGGAACTATATATAGCACATTTTAATTCGTTATAAATATCTTCACCTTTTATTGGTCCGTGTAATGATCGTAATTTCTTTCTGAATAATAATAAAGTTCTTTTGAATATTTCATAGTTTTCATTTCATCATAGTTTTCATTTACGGTTCTTTCTATAAAAATAAGCATTTGACTTGTGTCGGAAATATCTATACTTTTGTCCTGCTACGGAAAAATAGCAGCAATTATTGATTAGGTTTTGTAATTTGTTAGTGACATGTATACTGATCTCGTTTCACGTCGGCTAACAGTTTGATGAGAAAGTGAAACTGAAATTTTTTGCCATTTCGTTATTATTAAGAGCTTCAGCCATTTTTATGATCCAGACATTTTTTAATTAATTCTCCCTCCGAAAAAGGCTTTTTTGCTTCTGCAATTTCTAAGCAAACTGCAAACGATGCAGCTACTGATGCTTATTGAGAATTTGTTACTTGGGTAAAATAATTAGTTTGATAGTTCTGCTGTTTTTTCATTTTATTTTTATTAATGTTATTCTCGAGTCTCCCGTGTACGAATAATTTCTCATGCATTGATTGGTAATGGCGTTTTAAGTTGTATTCTTTGCACACAGGTACAGTCTGTAAACATCCCAAACATGGTGGCTTGCCCTTGTTAAGAATAAATAAATAATCAATCTCCCATCGTTCTTGAAATTCTCGATTATTAGTATCAAACTTTCTTTTCTTAGAAGCACTCATAATTAAGGATTGTTCCAATTAACGAGTAAATATGGAATTCAGTTGATTTTGGTTTATTGCATTTCACAGGATGGCAAATAACCCACGGTAGATTCCGTTAACTACTGTTGGACAAGATAAGCGGCTCTCGGCAGCAGTGATACCAGAATGCAGCCGCGGCTACAATCCCCACCATTCCTTCTGCCACCACGTAAATTTGAGACGGACGAAAACAGACAGTGCATAAAGAAGAAGCGCGCTCGGGCGGGCGACTTGGTGGTGGTAGAGAGTGCATAAACAGATACACTTGCATAGAGCGTGGATTCATTTTATCGAATGACCATAAAACAACCATAATTATTCATCATTAGCATTTTTATAATTCTTGTGTATATGGTTGAATAATCTCATATATTTTTTTTGATGAAAAAGTTTTGATGAAGAAGTTTTGATTACTAAAACTCGCGGGCCGTAAAAAAAGCTTCGCGGGCCGGATGCGGCCCGCGGGCCGCCAGTTGGACAGCGCTGACTTAGAGTATAGACGAGATTATTATATTACATCAAAACTTTCGGTCGCAAAAAATGTGTGCGAAAATAATCTAGTCTGTCATAAATGACAGATAAGATGTGTAGTTATGTGTATTATGATAAGTATGTAGTTGAGTATTTGATTTAGATCAGGAGTGTCCAACTTGGGGCCCAAGACCAGTTGCTATGAAAAACAAAACATCAAAATAGACCTTTTCATAGTTGACATTCTTTTGTGCGCATGTGTCAATTTTCGCCATGGTTTTTGGGTACTTTTTGACGTAAAATAACAAAATGTGCTCGAAACTTTAATATTCTCGCCTTTTAAACATGGTGGACGCGCATACGCTTAACTAACCTTAAACAGTCTAGTCTGTCATTAAGTGTAATATGTGTCGCTCATTGTAAAAGTGAATTATCTCCATGAAACTGAATTTTAAAATAACGAGCTTTTTGCGAATTAAAGTTTTTATTATTATTATTATTATCCTCGGATTGCACCTAAAGTAGATGGCGCTAAGTTTTCATGGTTTTCAAATCTTTTTCTTCTTCTTGGCCCAGATTTCCCGCATTTTCTGTGAGTGTGCCTGTTTTCTTGCTTCGGTCCAGGAGGTTCCAGTCTTTTTCTTGGTCTCCTTCTTCACTTCCCACTGGTGTATTTGATGTCTGAGAGTCGTTCTGTCCTGAGTATCTGTGATGTTTGCTGCTTCTAGGTCTTGTGTTACTTGTTTCATCCACTTGGTACTGACTTTACGTTTCTGTAGAAAGTTCAGCATCTGTTTAGTTAGTCTGGTCTCCGGGAGTCTTGAGATGTGTCCGTAGAATCTAAGTCTGCGTTTTCTGATGTCGTTCTCTATGTTAGACAGTTTTTCCGTGGTTTCTATTGATTGTAGTCTATATCCTTCATCTGTGAGTTTTGGTCCAATAATTTTTCTGATGATTCGCCTTTCTTCTTTCTTCAGGGCTTCCATGTCACCTTTATTCGAGGCTATAGTTTCTGATGCGTATAGTATGGTGGGTTTGATGACTGTATTGTAATGTCTGATTTTTGTTTGGATGCCAAGGTTCTTCTTGTTGTAGATGTTTGCAGTCATGCCGTAGCCTTTTCTTACTTTCTCTATCCTTGTCTTTTGAGTTTCTTTCTCAATTCCTGTATGTTGTATGATTTCTCCTAGGTATTTGAATTTTGTAACTCTGTTTACTGTACCGTATTTCGTCTGTAATTGTTGTGTGTCGTTTTTGTTTGATGACATGTACTCAGTTTTCTCGAACGATATTTGTAGTCCAACTTTTTCAGCGCACTTTTTGAGGGTTTCTACCTGTTGGATCGCTTGTTCCTCAGTGTCTGCTAGAACTGCAAGGTCATCTGCGAATGCTAGGCATTTAAAGGTGATACCGCTTCTGCCTAGAGTGGTGGGTGTTGTGTTCCATTCTCTAATTACTTTGTCTAAAATGAGGTTGAACAGGAGTGGGGAGAGGCCGTCACCTTGTCTGACTCCTGTTTCAATTTTGAAAGGTCTTGAAATTTCTCCCATGAATTTCACTTTGGAGTATGTATCTGTGAGTGTTGCCTTTACTAGGTTCAGTGTTTTTGTGTCCAGTCCGAGTTCGTTTAGCGTGTTGAAGAGTGATGTCCGGTCTACTGAGTCGTACGCCTTTTTGAAGTCAACAAATGTGCAGACCGTGGGTTTGTTGCTGAGTGTTCTAATTCTTAGGCAGCTTTTGAGATTGAATATTTGTTCTACGCAAGATCTGCGAGGCCTGAAGCCCGCTTGGTACTCGCCTATTTTGCCTTCAAGTTGTGTCTGAACTCGTTCTTGTAAGCATGCTGAGAAAATTTTGTATGTTACTTGAAGAAGGGAGATCCCTCTGTAGTTGTTCACATCTGTCCGGTCTCCCTTCTTGAAAAGCGGATGAATGAGAGCGCATCTCCAGTCTTCGGGTACTTTTTCTGTGTTCCAGATTTCGTGGATAATTTCTGTGAGTTCTTGGAGTGCGTTTTTGCCTAGGTTTTTCAATAGTTCTGCGACTATGCCATCTTCACCTGAGGTTCTGTTGTTCTTTAGCCGTTGGATGTGTCTTCTGATTTCTTCTGTTGTTGGGGGAGGTGATGGTGGTGTTGTGGGTTCTCTGTATTCGTGTTGGAATCTCTCTGGTGGGGGTGGACAGTTCAGTAGTGAGTCAAAGTATCGTGCTAGGAGTTCGCAGTTCTCCGTGTTGGTCAGTGCTAGTATTTTGTCTGGTTTTCTGAAACATAGATTTTGAGGTTGATAGCCTTTAATTTTATTGGCAAATGTTCTGTAGAAGTTGTGTGAGTTATTGTTGCGGAAATCCTGTTCGATCGAGTCTAGTTGTTCGTGGATGTATCTGCGTTTGATCTGTCTGATTGTTTTTGCTGCTCGTTTTCTGATCTCCAGGAACTCTTTTAAGGTTTCATCTGATTTTTTAGTCGTGTATCTTTTGAGTGCTAGTTTGCGTTCTTCCATCGCATCTTCGCATTCTTGGTTCCACCAGGGATGTTTGGACTTTCTTTTGAGTGGGATTGTCTGTTTGGCTGTCTGTGTGATTTTCTTCTGGAAGTCAGGCCAATTATCTGTGGGGATTTTTTCCCATTGTTCCTGTAAGTTGGATGTGTGTATTTTTTCTATGTCAAATTTTTGTGGTGTCTGCTTGAGTAGTGGTCTTTTTCTTGGAGTGAATTTGACTTTGGCACGTGTGAGGTAGTGGTCTGAGTCAATGTTGGATCCTCTTCTGACTTTAATATCTGACTTTAATATCTGAGTAATATATATATATATATATATATATATATATATATATATATATATATATATATATATATGTATTTATTCAGTGTTTTCTCTTTTTTATTGTTTAATACAAATCAAAGATATAATAATTTGAAGTAACGTCAAAGAAAGAAAATCAAAATAAAACCAATTTAATAAATGAACTTATAGTAACATCATATGTTATATTGACATCATATGTAATTTCGTCATCAGATGGACGCTCTGGATTATCTATGATTTACCGATTTGGAATATCTATGGGCAGATTTTTGTAGTAATGGTGGTAAATTGGCGGAATGTATGGTAAAAAATCAAGAATATCTTTCTTCTTTGCGTTAGTAACTAGTTGTTAGATGGATAGAGTGGGTCTTGTCGAATATTGTACAAGTGAGCCGGTCGTTCTTACTTTTTTGCATAAATCTACTTTATATAAGGGTGTGTCGGGATTTAGTGTTTCTTTAAATTGAAATTGCAAAGGATAATTTCTCTCAAACCTCAGCCATCTAATATTTAGCCAATTAAAGTCGTAACCGCAAGTTGTTTTTATCTATTTGTAATAGAATTTTCTAAGACAGTGGTACTTAAAAATTAGGCGTTTTTCATTTCAGTAACAACAAAATAAGTTTTTTTGCGTTTAACTGTTTTTATAATAGCGACCCATTATTGCGACCCATATTTATTGGTCTGGGCTATAAATTTTCCACGGCGGCGACCAGCGCTCTCTATTATTCCAAATTCCCCATCATTTGGAAGATAAGAATGTCCAGATAACTTGAACTTGTAATCTATGGTATCAATACTAGTGTCAGGGTCTTGTACAAGCTTCAAGAGGGGGAAAAATGTCTTAATATTCCGGTTTTGTCTAGTGGAAGAATCGGAATACATAAAGACATGTATTTGATCTGTTGTTGATCGGTTAGGTCGAAAAATGTCTTAATATTCCGGTTTTGTCTAGTGGAAGAATCGGAATACATAAAGACATGCTTTTCTAAAGCTGCATGAGTTTTTAAGTGCTTAAGAAGAAATGCTGCTATGTCTTGAGAACCACTTTCACCCGGAATCATTCTTCTTCTTCCTTCTTCCTTTGGCTCTACAACCCTTTATGTGTTTTGGCCTCCTCTACTAATTTATGCCATTCTCCACGGTTTTCTGCTGCTCTTTTCCAATTCCTTACTCCTAGTGCTTTTATGTCTTCTTCCACGCTTTCCTTCCATCTTTTACGTGGTCTTCCTCTTGGTCGGCTATTGGTGGGTTTCCATTCCATGATAAGCTTGGTGTTTCGATCTTTTTCCATTCTTTGCACATGGCCTATCCACCTCAGTCTCTGTGCCTTTACATGTTTTACTATGTTGTTGTTTCCAATTAGAGACTCTAGTTCGTGATTCATTCTTATCCTGTATGTTCCGTCCTGTTCCCTTATCGGACCATATACTTTTCTTAATATTTTTCTTTCAAATGTCTTTAGTTCTTCGTCACTTTTCTTAAGGAGGGTCCTTGTTTCACAGCCATAAGTAACTACCGGTCGTATTAGGCACTTATATATAGTTATTTTGGATTTGTGACTTAGTAGTTTGCTGGTAAGTAGTTTTCTGTTCTGTTCGCATAGTAGGTTCTATTTCCTTTTAATATTCGTATCTTTATTTCTTCACTCTCGTCGTTGGTTTGATTTAGTTGAGATCCCAAATACGTGAAATTTTTAACTTTTTCAAAGCTGTGGTCGCCTACTATGTATCTATCTTCATTTTGTGGTGCAGTTCTGGACATCATCATATATTTTGTTTTTTCTTGATTGACTGTCAGTCCTACTTTCCTTGCCTCTTTTTCGAGGTCCTTAAATGTGTCATTTACTGCATTTGCCATGCGCCCCGTGATTACTATGTCATCTGCATAGGCTCCGATTTGTCTACTTTTTGATGTTAAGTTTCCCGTTATCTTTAGTTTTTCTATAGCCGCATGTAATGTTAGGTTGAAAAGCAGAGCGGATAGCGCATCACCTTGTCTGACTCCAGACGTAATGTCGAATTTTTCGGTTTTATCGTTTTGTATTACTACTGCCGCTGACGTTCTTTCTAATGTTAGTTTAATTAGATTGACAATCTTTTTTGGTATGCCCATATGTATTAAGTTCAGGTATAACTTATTTCTATTGACCGAATCGAAGGCTTGTTGAAAATCAATGAAAAGGCAGTGTATGTCAAAATTGTGTTCGTATCCCTTTTCTAGCAGCAGTCGCATTTGGTGTATTTGATCTGTTGTTGATCGGTTAGGTCGAAATCCACATTGATAGTCTTCTAGTATATCTTCTGCATATACGTTCAACCTTTTGTGAATGAGGCATGAAATGATTTTATATGTTACATTTAATAATGTAATTCCTCTGTAATTTTACAATCTCTTTTGCTTCCTTTCTTGTGAATAGGATGTATAAGGCCTAAATTCCACTCTTCTGGCATTGTTTCTTCCTCCCAGATTCGTTTACTTAATTGGTGGATACGAGCCCACAGTTCTGGGCCTCCTGCCTTTAGTAGCTCTGCTGTAATGTTATCGCTACCAGGCGCCTTGTTATTCTTAATGGCAATTATGATCTCAGTTGTTTCTTCCAGTGTCGGTGTTTCAACTTTTGGTTCAGCTGTTTTGTACTGAGTTAGTTCTTCTTCTGAGTTTGTTTCACTTTTACTATTAAGCAGGTCGCAGAAATATTCCTGCCATCGTTTCAGGACGTCTGATTTCTCTGTTAGGATCGTTCCATTTTTGTCGTCGCACAACATTTCTTTCGCTTTGTACTCTGAAGAATGTAGTTTTATTTCTCGGTAGAACTTTTTGTAATTTTTTCTGTTATTGCTCTCGTCTATTTCTTCTATTTCCTTGTTATAGTATTCTCTTTTCTTTCTTCGACACGTTCTGTATGCTTCTGTTCTTTTTCTTTCATAGTCTTTCCTTTGGCTTCCCGATTCACGCTGGAGGCACTTGTTTCTTGCTTCATCTTTTATGTCTATCTTCTTCCTGCACTCCTCGTCAAACCATTCTTCGTTTCGTATTTTTTGCTTTTCTCCTATCTTTTCAGCTCCTTTTAGAATACTATCTCTGATGTGTCTCCATTCATTCTCCACATCGTATTCGCTTGGGTTTTTACGTAGGTGTTCCAGTATTGTTTCTTGATATTCTCTTTTTCCCTTTTCACTTTTCAGTTTTTCCACATTCCACTTCTTTGGTTTATCTCCTCCGCGTTTTTGTATGTTGCTTATGCGCTGTCTTACAGTTGCTATTACCAAGAAGTGGTCGGAATCGCAGTTGATTCCTCTGAACGAGCGTACATCTCTTATATTTGATGTCCATCTTCTTGATACTGCGACATGATCGATTTGGTTACATTTTCTCGTGCCCGGAATTTTCCATGTTCCTTTATGTATGCGCTTGTGCGGAAAGAGTGTACTACTTAATATCAAATTTTGCATTTCTGATAGGTGGCATAATCTTTCTCCGTTTGGGCTTGTTTCTGCGTGCAAGCTGTGTCGTCCAGCAACACTCCTGTACCTCTGTTCTTGTCCTATATTTGCATTAAAATCTCCCATCAATATCAAGATGTCGTGATTGGGTACTTTGTCGCATTCTTGTTGGATCCTGTCATTTTTTTTTTTTTTTTAAGTTTGGTTCGATGTGAATACCGGGTTTGCCGACCCTTCGAACACGTCGGCCTGGTAGCCTATTGTATTCTATCACATTCACACTTAGGCCCAGAAACCTGTTGTTATTGTAAATTGCGCTAATAGCCATTTTACACATTTGTCTCCTGGAACAAATGCGGCCGGTGCTGGGGATAGAACTCGGACCTCTATACCTGTCAGTTAGCGCTCTAACATGAGGCCACGAGCGTCACCACTACACCACTCGCGCCGGCGATCCTGTCATAGAATTGGTCGATTATCATTTCGTCTGTTTCTTCCGTTGGAGCGTATGCGTTTAGAATGGTTATATTTGTAAATTTTCCTTTTAAGCGGATCTTGCACATTCGTTCGTTGATTGGTTCGAAGTGCATAAGCGTACTTCTCGCTTTCTTGTTTAGTATGAATCCAGTTCCATATGATCCTTGTTTTTCACTCCCGCTATAGTATAGTGAGTATTCTCTTTTTCGTACTTCGCCCTGTCCTTTCCATCTGATTTCTTGCAGGGCTGTTACATCTATAAGTTTTTCGGCAATCTCCTGCATTTTTCCAGGTCTTAGCATGGTTCGTACATTCCATGTGCCTATTTTCATTTCCAATCTCTTGTCCTTTTTTCGTTGCGTGGTTCGTTGTCGTGGTTCCAGTCCTGTTTTATTTCGTAGAGTTTTCGTAACAAGTTTGTTTTTCCGGTGACGGGGAGTTAACCCGTCGCCCAACCCCCATTTCGGAGGGCCATTTCGCCTGCTCTCGTTTGCCCTCATTTCCGCCCTTGTCCATACGGGTTTTCACCGCATCTCAAAGGGTGTCCATGAGGTTACCAGGGATCACCAAGCGTGGAGGTGAGAGTCAGACTTGGGTAGGAGTGGCTATGCAACTAGTTCATTCCCAATGACTGTTGTGCGGTACGCATGCACTACCCCCTTTGATACCCGGAATCATTAAAATCCTCTAAATCCATCAAAATAAACTATTAAAACAATTATACACACACACACATTATATATTAATTACACTATTAAAATGACTATGGACTTACTTCACTTTTATAATGAATATTTAGAGTTTTAGTTCCCTGTAAAAACAAGTAACGCCCTTTTTGGGATCTTATTGCAACTATTGATGTTGTTTCACTTGTATAATAAAAGATATAACAAAATGTGATACAATTAAGCAAAAAAAAATAAAAAATTTAAAAACATGGAGTTACACCACTTTTACAATGAACGACACATATCATAGTGTAATCTACTCTGTCATAAATGACAGACATGAAGTTGAGTTACTAAGTTAATAAGATAGCTACAGCTTGGAAACTAAAGCCGGGGTTATATTAGAGCCACGCCGCGTGTCGCAACGCTGCCTCACGCAACGGGCCGTGATTATACTACAGTGTCGCGTCGCCGCGCGTGCTGATAAAATTTTTGTGTCAGTTCAGTGGCGACCGCGTAAACGTCCGCACCTATTTGCAATGTTCTCTTCCGACTCGGATACGGATCTTGAAGAAGATATTGCCTACATATTTATGTTAAGCCTACTCAAGAAGAAAAGAAACAAGAGGAGGTATTTTAGGATGACAAAAACACAATTTAATTACGTACATTCTTTGATTGAAAAGGATATTAAAAAAATTCCTTAATCCTTAAATAATCCTTATTTTTCGGATCATATTAAAATTTATACTCTTACTAACTCAATAATTCCGTCGGCGGACATTTTGGGCGCGTACTGAAGTGTGGTAGACGTCTGCTTGCTTGCTTGTCAACACACCGCGCCACAATGCGTGTAGCTACGTGGTGATTATACTAGAACCGAGCCAACCAACGCGTTACTTCCCCCACCAGCGATGCCACGCCGATCGAAATCGAGTGGTCTGCGTGGAGTCAGCTCGCTCGGCGACACGCGCGACTGAGCTTATGTAATCACCTTCATACTAAATGTATGTAACCGATTGCAATTCCACGCGTTGCGACACGCGGCGTGGCTCTAATATAACCCCGGCTTAACTGCAAGTTTTAAACAGTTGGCAATTGCTTCAAATTATACAGTTTTATTTTTTTTGTTAACTTACTTTTTTACAGTATTTTGTATACTTTCTTCAGTTTCCATTTTTCAAACCCTAATTCAAATAATGAGTGAAATATAAACAATATAACTCTCGTATGATTTAAAACGACAAAACACAAAAATAAGGTTTAAGGTTATAAAGCGACCACGCTCGTCTGTCACTCTGCGAAGAAACAGAGAGGGCAAACATTATAATGCTCCCTCTTTCTTTCTCTTTCTCTCAGTGTATATTTCTATAGAAATATACACTGAAAGAGAAAGAAAGAGAGAGCGCGCGGTATAGAAATATACACTGAGAGAAAGAGATAGGCGTATAACGTAACGTAACGTTTTCTGCCAAATCACTCCTGCCGGACTCTATACAATTTATATTAAGCCATGAAACAACCATTACATATTGTATATAGTTGTGCTTTCAAAATAAAAAACAAGATTTAAAAAACCAAAACAAAACTAATATCCCCTTACTAGCCTCCATTAAATACATATCTCGATGATATTTGAAGTATTGGGTCAACATTATGTCTAGCGCCAGAGAGTAGGTATATCAACCCTTTGCTACTCTCTGCTAGGGCACAAAAAACGAGAGATTTTATGAGAATTTATTTTTAATTTCAATTATTTCTTGTTTAACTTAAAAAGAAAAGTTAACAAAAGAAGAGAAAGCAAAAAATAATGTAGGAAAAGAAAATGATGAAGCAAAAAAAGATGTACATAAAGAAAAGTTAGGAAACGGAAAGATGAAAAACAAAATATAAAAATCGTTTCATTTCATTGTTGTTCATCATCATTACTATTATTAGTTCATATATTAATGTGCGTGAATGTGTAAAATGCGTCCACATAAATACAAAAGCTCTTTTATACTACTTAACTGTATTTTAAATTTACATTTTAAATTACCTCTCAAACTATGTGAACAATGAAAACTTTAGGGGTTTTTAATCGAAATCTAAGGGGAATTGAAGTTGGTCCTAGGGGCAAAAATTGGCAAAACAGCCTGTATGAAAAGTGACATTTGACAGCGTTACTACTTGTTAAAATGGATCCTGTTGTGCTGCATTATCAATGTTTCAATGTTATTTTGGCCGGGTATGCATATCTTGAACTGCAGAAGAGGAAACGAGTTCGAACCGTTGGTGTGAGAGAGATTTTTCAGAGAAGAATCCAGTTGGATGATGGATATAACCTTTTAGAAGAACTCCATATTCCTGATACACACTTTTTTTTTATCTACACAAGGATGAATGTCGAAAGGTGAGATTAAACGATTGTCTGAAACAAATAATATGTTTGTTTTTTAGATTTGAGTACCTCCTAAGTTTGGTTGGTCCACTATTAAAGAAACGAGAAATGTACACTGCTATTTCACCCACTCAGAGGCTTGGTATGACATTGAGGTATAAGATTGTTTTATTTTAATTTGTCAATATCTCAGAATCGATCCAATTTGTAAGTTTGCTTTTGCAGGTTCTTGGCAGCAGGAGACAGTCGGGAAAGTCTGAGCTCTTCTTATCGATGTGGTCAGAGCACTGTCTGTAAGATCCTGGCCGAAACCACTCGAGCACTCGTCAGGACGTTGAAGAGTGTGTTTGTGAAGCCTCCAGCAAATGAGGTGGAGTGGTGTGAGCTGTCTACTGGATTTTGGGAAGAATGGCAGTTTCCACATTGTGTGGGGGCCATTGCTGAGAAGCTTGTTCAAATACAGGCCCCACAAGCTTCTCAAGGCATTTATTTTAATTACAAGAAGACATTTAGCATGGATCTATTGACAGTTTGTGATGCACATTACAACTTTATCATGCTAGATATAGGTTTATTTTGATTTATAGCTAGATTTGCTTTTTTTTATTATTTATTTTTTAGGGGCAGAAGATTTGCAAAGTGGTGGAGTTTTCCAATCGTCTGGAATGGGTCAGCGATTAAGTGATGGATCCCTTTTCTTGCCAAAGTCAAGTAATCTACCAGGAACTGAGATTGGCATGCCCTACTTTCTAGTAGGAGATGCAGCTTTTCCTCTGAAGCCTTTCCTGATGAAACCCTATGCTGGGAGCAACATTCCCCATGATGAGGCTGTTTATAACTTCAGGTTGAACAGAGCAAGGAGAGTGATTGAAAATGCCTTTGGTATTTTAGTGGCTCGTTGGAGGATTTTCAGTCACCCCCTTATTGCTTCGGAAGATAATGCACAAAGCATTATTGAATGTGCTATTTGCCTCCACAATTTCATTCGCAAAACGGGAGACAGTGAGTTAAATGAGGAGTACTGCCCTTCTTCTTTTGTGGACCAAGAATTACCAACTGGTGAAGTGGTAGAGGGTGAATGGCATGACATTGTTGCTGGGGAGAATGGAGCCATCATCAATGGTGCACACAGGCAAATTCATGGGTGGGTTGGTAGAAATGCTGCTCTTACACTTGCACAGAGAGATGTACTGAAGGAGTTCGTGAATGGACCTGGAGCTCTACATGATCAAGATGTAATTATGAGGAACCAGCAAGGAAATATCCCTCCTCAAGATGAGAGTTTTTAAAAAATAAGTTGAAATAATAAACATGAATAACATTTTTTTTCATTCGAGTCATTCACTCTTGACAGTGTGGTCGTGGTCATGGGGAGTCATCTGCTTTTTTCGCTGCTGCCTTCGCCAATCTTCTCCATAGATTCCTGTTGGTCGCATGGCGCGCGCATTCTGCCACAGGAGTCTCAGTGACAGATTTGATGGTGTCTGTCCATCGAGTTGGTGATCGGCCACGAGGTCTGCTACCTTCCACTTTGCCCTGAATCACCAGCCGCTCCATTGAGTTACTTTTGCGGGTAACGTGTCCAAAGAATCTGAGGATTCGTAACTGAACAAGCGACGAAATACGCTGCTCAATTTTTGAGTATGGACACGTTAGTCCGGTGAGCGGTTCAATTGATTCCCAGCATGCGCCTCCAACACCACATTTGCAGGGCGTCGATCTTGCGTCAATCCTTCATCCGCAAGGTCTATGTTTCCGCTCCATACAAAAATTTCGGAAAAACCAGGCTGTTCATAAGGCGAATTTTGGTATTTTTCGTGATTCGGCGGTCTCTCCATATCTTGTCTAGCCTTTGCGCAGCGGACCGTGTCATGGCGCAACGTCGTTTAATCTCGAGGTCACATCCCCCGCTATTGGTGATAGTGGAGCCCAAGTAGATGTAGCTGCCGACAACCTCACAGTTGGCAATGGATGAAGTATCGGGATTGATTTCATTGGCTCTATCAACTATCATCATCTTTGTTTTTTCGCGGTTCAAGGCGAGTCCAAACTCTAGGGGTTTCCGCAGCATGTTACCGATATCGTCCTTGGATGAAGCCAGAAGCGTTGTATCATCAAATAAAATTTATAATTAGCTTAATATAAAATGTTTATAAATGTAATATAAATAATAATAAGTCATTAACATTGTTACAAAATCGCATTGTTACAAAAATTCTGCTTGATTTAAAGCTTTTGCCTCGTCTTCAGAATCTTGAATTATTGATCTAAATTTTCTCCTATATTGCAGTCTTAATCTCATATTTTTTAGACAAGCTTCAACACTTCCCGATCAACACATCATGATTAGGTGATGGAGCAGGAGCACTATATATTGCCATTGATTTGTTGAGATTGGCAAGAGTAGAGAAGGACCTAAGTATGGCATATTTGCAGCTGCTACTGATGCACCTACAGGTGAAAGTGCACGAATTGGAGCACTAGCATCATCCACAGCTTGCTCCTCCAATAATATTTCTATATTACTACCTGGAGATAGCAATAAAGGCGACTCTTTACCAGTTGACAACATTGTTGACGAGGACGTGGATGGAAACATCGACGCTTTTGGTGGAAAATTGCCCATAGATCTGCAATCAGATATAATTATGAGAATAACAATAAACTAATGATCGATGAAGGAAATACCAACAACATCGGTAACTACAGACCGATCAGCCTACCGACTCACACCTACAAGATATTATCCAAGATTATAACAAATCGCCTAAGCAGCAAACTAGACTACTATCAACCTGCCAAACAAGCCGGCTTTAGGAAAGGATTCGCCACAAACGACCACCTCCAGGCGATACGTGGCCTGATTGAAATATGCACAGAATACAACGTTCCTCTAAACTTAGCATTTGTGGACTATGCGAAGGCGTTCGACTTGGTTGAAACGTGGGCGATTCTGAAGGCACTGGATGGTGCAAGAATAGACACACTATACTCAAAGATCATAGAACACATATATACAAATGCTACAATGCAGATAGCCATAGACGAGGACATGGTAACAGAAAAAATCAAATTAGAGGAGAGAGTTAGACAGGGTGACACCATATCACCGAAGCTTTTCACCGGTGCTCTCGAGGGTATATTTAAAAGTATGGCTTGGGAAAACAAAGGCACCAACATAAACGGAACCTGTCTAAATAACCTCCGCTTCGCGGACGACATCGTGCTGATCAGTAGCGTTCGTCACCGTCGCTACTGATCAGCACGATGTGTAAAAATCAATGCTTGAAGAACTGATAAAAAAGTCAGAACAGATCGGACTGAAGATGAACATAAACAAGACGAAGATAATAAGACATCAGAATAAACATAGATGGAGAACTCCTAGAGGTGGTAGAAGAGTACACATACCTGGGCCATAATATCAAGATGGGCAAACCAAACTGCAGAAATATCGGGCGGCATTCGCCAAGCTAAATTATATTCCAAAATCAACAACCATCCCCATTAACCTAAAAAGGAAAGTTTATGATACCTGCATATTACCAGTAACAACATACGGCATGGAGACTACAACCCTGACTAGAGGAAGCGCAAGAAAGACTCATCATAACTCAAAGAGCAATTGAAAGAAGAATGCTAGGTATCAGTCTCAGAAAGCACGTCAGAAACGAGGAATTCAGAAGCACCAAGGTCCAAGATGTCATCATAAGAATAGCGCAATTAAAATGGATATGGGCGGGCCACGTGGCAAGGCAAAACGAATCCAAATGGACCAAGAGAATCGTAGAATGGAGACCAAGAACAACGAAAAGGAGCGTGGGCAGACCCGCGACAAGATGGCGAGACGACATGCAGATAATGTAGGAAAACTTGGAAAACGTTAGAGGAGGCCTACATCCAGGAGTGGATTAACACGGGCTGAGGAAGAGGAAGAAGAAGAATGATCGATGATTAAACTTATTTCCTTTTTCTAATATGGGCTATCAGGAATGACATTATATGTAATAGGGACCATTCTGGACGGGTTGAGGCCGCTGCCCCTGGCCTCCCCTCGTGCTCTAGAAGACGCTTCTCCTTGACGAAGTTGTTTTGAAAGTTTGGACATTGATAGCTTTCACATTACGTTAAGTTCTGATTGTTCACATTACGTCGATCGTAATCAGCCGCATACAAAACAATGTGTTTTTATAGGTTTAAGCCACGACTCGTCGCGTTACATTAAGTTCATTGTAAAACCGCCATTATACCTGCTAGAGTATAACAATTGAAAGGGAACCCTCAATCGAGCTAAACGCGCCGTGCAGTAAGCAAATATTACACCAAATCTCTAAAAATCAAGCGATTCCGATTTTTCAAAATGAAATCGGCAGCTGTAAGTAGAAAATTCTTATGTAAAGCAAAATTAATAAAAATAGTTTATGCGATAACAATAAAAGAATTATTTGTACGAAAATAAATGGAAGATTACAACGGAAAAGGTTTCTGTAGAGTTCTGCAACGTGACCGATCGCATGTTGTAGATGGATCTATGGAAAAAAATAAAACTTGCTGCAACTAATTGCAACTGTGTCATTGGTGCGAGTTCTTGCATTGTAAAACTGAACTGGTTTTCTGAATTTCCTACGACGCGGAATGTTTTGCTCTTTTTCTTGAATTTGGCTGCAGCCTTCTTCATTGTATTGAGAGTTCTGATACGTAATTTACTTTTTTCTATTTTGCGTCTGTAATGAAATCATTGGAACATGGAAATTGAACGGAGAATTAGATACCCCTACGACTACAAAACGACCTACAAAAAGATACCCCTACGACTACGCTCAAGGCTATATGACCAATGTATCCTACCAATAACAACATACGGAGCACAAATATGGACCTTATCAAAACAAATTGTGAACAAACTAAGAGTATCTCAGAGGGCCATGGAGAGAAGAATGTTGGGTCTATCACTACGAGATAGAAAGAAAAACGAATACATTCGAAACAAGACCAAAGTGACCGACATAGTGGACAGGGCATCTCAACTCAAATGGGACTATGCAGGACATATCGCCCGTATCAAAGACAATAGATGGAATGGGAAATTATTGCGTTGGAGACCATGGACAGGTAGAAGATCAAGAGGAAGACCAATCTTACGGTGGTACGATGATCTTAAGAAAGATTGCAGGACTGCACTGGATGAGAACTACTCAAGATCGAGACCGATGGAGAAAACTAAGAGAGGCCTATGCTCAATTCTGGGCGCATGACGGCCGAAAGCGAGAAAGAGAATGAAATCATAACAGCACTCATATGCGTGCGGTTATGGCTCGCCGAGTGCGATACAGTTTTCTCAATATATGTATCGGCATTTTTTTAATTTAGAAATGGCATAAAATCGCGCAAAATAGAAAAAAATACTATAAAAAAACTCGTTCGTGAGACGTTTTTCAGAACTTGTCCATTAGAAAACTCTTCGCACGCTCGTCGTTTTCCAAACTTAGACGCGTGCTGTAAAATCGCGCTTACTGAACTCGTCCTTTAATATACTATTATGAATATTATCTTTCTCTTTTAAAAAAATATTTTGGAATAAATACTTGTAACGAGGTTCAATCATCATTATCCAACTATAGGTATAGATATATTTTCCAATTTTAGAATCTGTCGCTGATGAACATGAAGCATGTGGGCTGATAAGAGACGACATTTTTTCGATGTTGAAATATCATTTGAATGACAAAGCGACTGATATATATGCAGCGATCCAAAGCCTGGTTTTGGTAGCTCGAGTGATGGAATAATTAACCGCTCGATAATTTTTCGAAAAAACATTTCTGCTATTACAGGAGCCGATGAGGACTTGATTAGCGTTTCTGGGTAATTACATGTGGTAGCTAGCGAATCTAGCGTTTCTATGTCATATTGCAGACAATTTCGAGTGGTCATAAAATGCCTTACACACAGCTCGTTTTTTTGTGCAGTTATATTCGTGGTTCTATATACCAACATAAGATATTGACTCATGCAGAAGTGATAAACTCATTAATATTGTAGATTGGATAGATGTCAGAAGACCCCCAAGTGTCCTGAACTGTTCTGGTCCTGAACTGGTCCTCTAGGTTGGGGGTTTTGAGGTTAGGCTAGCGACTTGTCCCAAGTAAAAAGTAAACAATGTTCAAAGTGCCACGAATAAGCCTCGCAATAGGACGGACCCAAACACGACGACAGACGCGAGAAAACGGACAAAAACATGGAAAAGCGAGATACATCACGCATAGGGACATGGAATATCAAGTCCTTCAATAATAAAGATCAAAAACTACTGCTCGATCTAGAACATAATAAAATTGACTTATGCGTAATCCAGGAAATAAAAATCAAAGATAATGGCCAGAAAATATTTGACAACACTTTGTTTTAGTGGACACTGGGGTAGGAAAAGAGGAGCGAGCTAAAGAAGGAGTTGGATTACTACTCATGTCAAAATACAAGGATGCAATAACAGAATGCCAGTACATAAACTCCCGAATATTACAAGTATCGATGACCACCAATGATACAAAAGTACACATTGTGGTAGTATATGTACCTGAGCCATGCAAGCCTATGCAAGAACGACAGGAATTCTTTAAACTACAGCGAGTAACAGACAAAATACCAAACCACGAGAGGCTGATACTCTTGGGGGCGTTTAACTCACGTGTTGGAAACAACACAATAAAAAGAGTGAAACTCTAATAGAACTGTGCACTCAACAGGAACTCCGCATCAATAACACGTTCTTTCCGCACAAAGCCCAACAAAAAATAACGTTTCCAAACACCAGGGGACAGCACTCCACGATAGATTATATAATAACGAATCGAAAGATTCACCCAACACAGGTGATTGATGTGAAAACATTGAACTCAGCAAACGTCAATACCGACCACAGCTTACTCATGGCCAAGAAAAGTAACAAGACGAAACTTACCAAACACCTAATTAAGCCAACTAATGAATCAAAAATAAGTATAGAAAGCATATGCGACGAGTCACACAACAACTTTACCAGAAGAGACTCTTGGTGAGAAAATAAGAGCACACCCAGTGCGGAACGATCAAGATTTGAATAAAAACTGGACAACACTAAAACAAAACAGCGAGGAAGCGGTATAACATAAAAACATAGACCAGTAACACGCCGTGGGTCTGCCAAGAAGTCAAAACTAAATGCAAGGTGAAGAAAGTAGCATACCTTGAATGTAAGAACAAACAGAAGAAGCATTCCAAAACTTTAAGAACATACGAAATTAAACGAAGAGATTGGTAAGGAAAACCAAGGAAGAATATTGTTAGCGCTTCACAAAATCAATGGAGCGAGATTTCTATGGATTGCAAAAACAAATCTGGAGACTAATAAGGAGCTTACGCGGAGAAATAAATGAACTAACAGATAAGAACCCGATATCAGCAGAATCATGGCACAACCTTACAGAGCTGTACAAAGAGAGTAGGAAACACAGCGCGTACGCACCGCTGATAAGAGTGGAAGACGAAACCACCATCACAATAACTGACGTCACGGCAGCCCTAAAAAAAATCAAAAACAGGAATAATGAACTCCTAAAGTATGGAGGCGACACCCATAGAACACGAAATAACAATGCTATTCAGTAAAATACTGAGCGAAAGCAAAATGCCAGACAAATGGAAAATACGCACATCGATATTACTGTTTAAAAAGGGACATAAAACCGACCCGGCCAACTACAGAGCCATCAACCTCTTAAGCAGCACCTTGAAACTGCTGACAAATATCATAACAGATAATATCAATACATCGACACAATTAGCCGAAGAACAGGAAGGCTTTAGATCTGGAAGGTCCTGCAACGATGCCGTATTCGCAATAAGACAGATATTTGAAAAGTCGATCGAATACAACCGGCCCGCTTATGTATGTTTTGTTGACCTAGAGAAAGTCTTTGATAGAGTGCAGCTCGGGGATGTCATAGATATACTGCATAAAAGACAAATACCCTACGACCTGATAAAACTAATAGAGGACATATATTCATCGAACTCAGTTCGAGGTCAAGGGTAATACAAGTAGAATAGGGCATAAGGCAAGGTGACTTGAGCCCAACACTGTTTAATATAATATTTGACGAAATCATAAAACAACGGTCATGGTAAGGGTTACCCAATGGGCACTAAAGACATTTCAATTATCTGCTACACAGACGATGCAGCGATCATCGCCGACAGTAAGGACAACCTCCAAAAACTGCTACACACTTTTAATCAGACAGCCAAAGAATTAAACATGGCCATATCAACACATAAAACGCAATGCATGACAGCATCAAAGTGACAAGTGATGAAATTCTAATACCTGGAGCTCGAGATATCGGCTTTTGGGGAGAAGCAGGCGTCAGGCTGCAAGCCATGAAAGCATCAAGAATTGCTGGAACGGGGTCATTTTTAAAAACAAATACCTAAACACTCACACGAAATCACGTATCTGCAAGACTGTAATCAGACCAATAGCCACATACACAGCAGAAACATTCGCCCTGTGACAACAACAACACAAAGAATACAACACATAGAATATTGGAGAGCGTGGAAATGTTGGTGATATGAAAGATCAACAATAAAACCTTAATGGATAGGATGAGGAGCACAGAGCTAATGCAAATCGACGTACAACCCATAAACGACTGGGTAGAAGAACGAAAAGAGATGTGCCACTTGGATCGGATAGACAACACCAGGCTGGTCCAAATAGCACGGAATAATTCGCCAAGAGGGAAAAGAAGCCCAGGGAGACCCAGAAAGCGGTGGAGAGACAATAGGCCCCACCTTGACTGACCATAGTGATGGATGAACAGGCAAGATCATAACAGCAGGGCAGGCCTGCCTATAATGAGAGAAATAAGGTGAAAAAGTTTGCAAGAAAGTTTTCCCAAGCCAAAATAATGAAAGACATTATTTCACGCTTATTATTACTATCCGATCGATTTATTTAAAGTCGTTGCTCCTAGAAGCAGTTTTATTGGTAGTTGCGCCGCGTATACCAGCAGGAAGCTCTGTCCATTTAAAAGTCGAATCAACTGATTGTGAATCAAATTAACTTTCGGATCACGATCCATGAACTTTAAATCAACCGATTGTATGTTTTATCATATCATATCTAACCCAATCCTGGAACCCAATCTAACCCCCGGAAAGCTATTGAACAACTTAGTATAAGACTTACTCTAATAAACGCCACCAAGAGTACTACAAAAATAATTCTGCTCAAATAAAAGTTGGCAACACACTAACAGAGGTATTTATCACAACCAAATGCCTAAGGCAAGGATCCTGCTTATTACCCTCTATTTAAAATTTATTTAGACAGAGCCCTACAAGGGTGGACGAATAAATGTAAGAACATGGGACTAAGAGTGGGAGATGAGACACTATATAGTCTATATTTCGCGGACGACCAAGTTGTTTTAGTTAAGTTACATGATTAGAAAACTCCAGGAAGAATATGGAAAAGCTGGACTGACCAAGAATATGAGTAAGTGTGAATATCTGTTAGTCGGTAACAACGAGTGTAACGACCTACCCTAGGAATCTGGAATAATAAAAGAAGTAGACCAGAGTTAATACCTAGGAGTTATCCTAAACAAACAGGCCAACAGCAATGACGAAATTAGGGAACGGATTACCAAAGGAAAGTCATTGGAGCATTAAACTCACTCCTTTGGGAGAAAGAAATCAGAAGGGATACAAAAAGTAATAATATACAAAAGCATAGTGGAGAGCGTGATGATTTATGGGGCAGAAGTGTGGGATGTGAGCAAAAAGAATAAACAAAAATTACTAGTAACTGAAATGGATTTCTTAAGAAGGAGTTGCCGAAAATCCAGACTGGAGAGGGTACACGGAACACGAGAATAAGGGAAATGATGTGCAAGGAACAGACTGTACCAGGCGAAATCGAAAGAAGACGACTCGTATGGTTTGGACATACCAAAAGAATGGAGAAAACAGATGGCCCAAGAAAGTTCTTGAATGGATACCATCGGAACGAAGGAAGAGAGGACGACCGAGAAGAAGCTGGCTAGACGACATAAAAGAAGCAATGGACGCTAGAAATTTAGAAGAGGAAACTAGGTACGATAGACAAAATTGGAAACCGGGGACAGAGAGGCGGCGACAGCCGTAGAAATCTGTTAATGAATGAATATCTAACCCAACCTAACCTTTAAATCAGTTTTAGTTCCTTGGACCATTCAAAAACTTACATGGATAACTCTGTGATAATTCTAGGGCTAGATTGTAGATATGGTGGTGACGACTTGTACTGCGACCTTTATAGATCTATTGTACCCCTATTCTATTGTATTCTAGAGCTAATGCATAAGCATAAAATTCCGACCGGAGACGGAAGCAATGCTTTAATTAGACCAAAGCCAATTGGTGGCAGGGCGCGAACCTCGTCGTCGCTCTTGTTTGGTGACTGAATAACTACGCTGATCGCACGGCCTCGAACCGGCAACATGTCTTTCAAATGTCTGCTTTATAAACTGTGAATGGTAGGCTCTGCGCCTACCATGGTTATATCGGGGAATCAGGGTTCGATTCCGGAGAGGGAGCCTGAGAAACTGTCACCACATCCAAGGAAGGCAGCAACAAATTACCCACTCCCGGCACTCATCCGAGGCCCCGTAAACGGAATGAGAGCCTATAATAAGTGATTCATGTCAAATCACCCATTAGGTTTTTATTTCAAACTTCGGATTCATAATCAGCGTTCTCAAAAACCCAAGAGTATATTGACTTATTCACAAATTAATAACGTTTTCGACATTTAGCCAGCTTTTTGGGATTTGGTCCTACTGTGCGACGCCCCTACCGAAAATGAAATATCGAAGTGTCGATAAATCGTACTGCGCAAACGAAGTGTCGTCAAACTGTCAACTAATTGCCTTTTGAAACACTGAAATTTGAACAGTGCCAGCTTCGTTGAATTTCCTTATTGTGAAGTGTTGACATTTGTGCCGACAATTCGTTTGTCTCCAAAACACTTCGACGATATTTCGTTTGCCTTCAGAACTTCGTTTATTCGACGACACTTCGTTTGTTTTCATTGCACTTCGACGACACTTCGTTTGTCTTGTAAACTCTTCGTTGCACTTTGACATTTCTTATCACACTACATTTTTACCAGTGGCTTTACTCACCAACCAAATGGCAAACTCCAATACATTTATTCAAGGAGTGTGCAGCACTGCTCCGTAAGAGATGTTTATCGGCCTGCTGCTTGAGTGAATAAGACGAATTTCAATCCTTTGATCCCTCGCAGATCCTGGAATTCTTAAAGGAATCGGGACTAGAGGAGGCGCTCCGAATTGGTATAAGTGGGTCCTATCAGAGGAGGGCAGAAGGGGCTCATTGCCATGGGCCTCATATTTTAAGGGGCCTCACTTTCCAACATTCCAACCGAATTATAACCGAATTTGCTGATGCTAAAAAGCGCGAAAAGCATTTGTTAAATAAATTTACTTATTCAATAAATATTTAATACCATAACAAAACCTATAACTATTTCTTTCCCTAAGTTTTTACTTTTCAACAGATGTATGAGGAGGCCTCCAAATATCCAGTGCCCTGGGCCTCGCATTTTCTCTGAGAGGCTCTGGGTATAAGTATACCAAAATCACCACCAAAATCTATAACATGCGAATGGCACACAAAGTAAAATTAATATAATGAAGACCACAAAACGATATTCGATTTATTTTATGATAGTAAAAATTTTGGGAATGAATACTTCATAGCTGAATTTGATTATATTGAGTATATGTGGAATGGTCTGAGGATGATTTTGAGGAAGTGGCATTAGAGAGTAATCGAAAAAAAAGCAAACAAAGAGTGGCACGGAATGTTTTGTTTGTTTGACGCCTCTTCACCCATCGTGGGTATAGGCGACTTCCATGGAAATTAAATGCCACTGTTTTCGGTCATGGGCTAGGGTTGTCAAATGGGTGCAGCCAATCGCTATTGTACGTTTAAAATGATTCATGAATGAATGGATGAAGAGAAGAGCCAAAGAGTACAGGATGAGGATTACATAGCGAGGGCTACGGAAGTTGAGGATTTTGAGAATAGTAGTAATACCTGGTAGAGGAAGAGGATTGAGATGAAGAAAGGATCTGGATAACAAAGTGAAGAAGGTTTTTGAGAAGGAGTTTGAAGAGGATGATAATATTGTGATGAACTTCCCTTCCTTCCCTTCTAAAACTATTAAAAATATTCTGTGAAAGTGTCACAGAATATTTTTAATAGTTTTAGCAAGTGTGAAAGATTTTAGATAAAAAGTATCACAGAATAAAATGATGAAATTTTTTGTTTTTCTGCTAATAAATTACTGATTAATGTATGGATAGGGTGAAGAGAAGAGCCAAAGAGATCATGCACAGTATGAGGATTGCACTGTAAGGGCTACGAGACGTGAGGATTTTTAGAATACTAGTAATATCAACCTCGCCCAGGGTTGAGGAAGGGGAATTGTGATGTGAGGATTGTGGAAATTGAGATGAAGAAAAGATCTGGATAATGGGGTGAAGAGGCTTTTTGAGAAGAGGTTTAACGAGGATGAGAATATTGTTATGAACTTTCCTTCTAAAACTATTAAAATTATTCTGTGAAAGTGTCACAGAATAAAGATGAAATTTTGGAAATTACAAAATAATATTAATAATAATATAATAATAATTTGAATAAAATAATAATTTGAAAAATAAATGTTCAAATTTTTGTTGGTTCAGTAGTATAGACAGGCCCGTAACTAGTGGCGCCTCCGTGGTACAAATTGAACTAACGTAAAATACACATTGGCGGGTACACAGTTTAGCACTGAACGAATTACTCCTTTCAAAATAAGATGGTTAGATTAGGTTATATTAGAGCAGATTAGACCAGACCACATATCGCGCGATAGCACGACCTTGTGATCCAAAATAAGAAAAAATACTACACTTTCTAGTTATGAAGTAGACCATTCACAAAACATTCAAATTATTTTTTACAACGCCTATGTCCTTCCACTACAATGCGCATGCACGAGACTTTCAAATAGATGTGAAGTTGCAGACGGGCTTGCCTGTACTTCTCTTGCTTTTTGTTGAACTCTGAATCGGAGACAAGTATCAATGCAGAGACAAATCAACGTAACCTGAAAATGATATGAGTGTAGGTTTTTTTTTGAACAAGAAATTGGTTAGGGCTACCCAGGGGCTACCAACTCCTGTAACATGGAACACCTACAGGAAAAACTACCTCAAGACGTTTACCAAAAACTTCAAGTTTGTATGTTATAGATCTAATTGTACTCTATATGCCACTAAGGTGCAGAATATAGTTTTTTTTTTGAAGATTGTATGTACATTAGGATTGTGCAGCACTGCTCCGTAAGAGAAAGATATACCTAGGGGCCTGCAATTCTTTAATCCCTCCCAGATCCTGGTATTCCTAAAGGAATCGGGACTAGGTCAGATTGGACTTATTTGTTTATAATTATGTTTGATTTCTACTTTAGTTTATCTACTATTGCCTCTCAAGTGTTGGCTGCTTTGTCTCATTAATTTAATATATTCAAGTTGTTACATAGATAAATTGTAGATTTCAGTGGTGGCTTCAGTGTTAGCAGCCTGAAAGGTGAGGCTGATCGTACCAGGGGTGTAAAATTGTCGTACTTTTGCAATAATTATCGTACATTTCCAAATATTAAAAAAAAAACAATATTTCTTAGAAAAAAATATTAAAGTCATGTTATTGCACTCAACATCAAATTTTATTAAATTTTATCATTTAATATGTCGTATGTATTATGCACGGCGCGAAAATTTATACTTTTGGAATGACGAAATATACATTTTTTATGAATCAAAATATACATTATTCTGCCATCTCCATAATCTAATAGTAGAAAATTCCAAATACACGGATCATAGCTCTTTATAATTGCATGCCAACTATTACGATTTGAATTTGTTTTGAAAGTAAAAATAATCCAAAGACGACAACAAATAAAGACTGACATTAAATGATTAAATTTTTATTCGTGACTGTAACAAAATGAAAACAAATCTTCCACACAAGTATAAAATCTGTTAAATTTTGAAAAATTTTAATATTATTTTTTGGTAGACATATTAAAGAGATATATTCATAGAGCTACTAAACTTCAACTACTAGTTTAAACTTCAAATGTCATTTGGCATCAGAATTATCGAACTCATTAACATCATCATCATTATAAAGTTTGAGAATACTTCCACTAGGATTTTCTATCATCCTCTCCTTTTATTGTGCATTAAAGCGTTTGGCACATGACTATATTGTCCCTCGGTTGGTTCAAACGTCGTGCAATCACCCTTATAGCTTTAAATCTTTTGCTTTGTTAAAATTATACCGTTGACTGTGGACGTAACCAGTTTGTTTCTTGATTTAGTTTTTATCAAATTAATCTGGCTAAATATTCGCTCGCTGTCTGCATTAGAATGAGGAAGAGAAATAACGTCGAGAACGAACTTCGAGAGATTTTTAAGTCCCTGGTTTCTTTCATCATAGTTCATTAATTTTGACCAAAAATTATCGACATCATTATTAATATCAATATAACCAGGAAGCTCGACAAAAGGCAATTGGCCCCATTTGTCATCGATTTTCTGATATTCGTCAGTAGATACAATACGAGGAACTGCCTCCATCAATAAAAGTAAGCTAGGCGTGGTATCTCTCGTTTTCCGGAGCATTGCTTTAGAAGGATGGAGGTTTGATAAGAGCTTCAATACAGGATCTTCAAAATTGAATCGCATTTCTTCAAAGCCTGTTATTAAAAAATCTACGGCAGTTGTGAAATCGGATTTTAGTCGTTGATTATGACAAATATCCGGAGAGTTTAACTCAGTCATAACTTTAACACCAAAATACAACTGTTCTGGGCGTAAACGCTGTTCCTCATTCGCTGGATCAATTTTGTTCAAATCTGTCTGATAAATGTAATTCTTGTATAGGTATGACTAAAATTTCTTGATAATTTCGACACATTTTATCATGAAGACTTATTAGAACAAAAGAATTCAGACTGAAATAATTCGTTTAGTTTTGTTAATTTCGTTCGGACCTAAAAACAAATAATACAGTTTGATAAGTGGATTATTAAGGGATTGAAGAATGTGCTCAACAGCAAGCAGTTTAGTACTAGTCCAGTGAAATATAATTGTAAAACATCCAACTGCTCGTATATTCTCGAAACAACAGCTCGCAAAGTTAACTAACGGGTTTACGAAGGGCGGAGAATTGTATGTGTTCGGATGTCCAAGAAGCTTTGAAATTGATGGAAATTGTGTTGCGTTTTAGCACTGTTCTTGAACTCGTTATAGATATTTCGAGCTAAATCTCGGCAATTTTTTACAAATTTTTAAATCTTATTTCGCCTAAGGTAAAGAGTAGGGGATTGTTTTGAAATTTAATGTTGCCGACTTTTTACCTGGTGTAACTGTTGTTAATCGTCTTTGGCACTCTTTAACTAAGATCCGAAAGCAAAAAATTAAGCTTCTACGTTGGTTCAATAAATATTCGTGTTTTTGTTGAAAATAATTGTTGACGAATAGTATGGTTGCGACAGTTACTACGTGGTAATTCATACTTACATTGAATTGAAAAATTCATTATGTTTTTACCACACTTATAATATGTAAAAATGTTATATACAAATGATATATGTATAAAAAGGACCGTCAAAGGTCGAAACTGGAGTCGTGATATGTGTAGAAATTTATATAACTGTGAATAATAAGATATATAACATTAGTGTTATTAGTTATATAGTGAATTTTTCAATTAAGTTTATAATTGTTGACATTTTCAAGATGACAGACAGTAGATGCGAACGCAACTAACTCGATGTTGCCACGTTTATTATTTTTGATTGATTCAACGGTCCTTCCCACATTGTTCCATATTGGATCGAGAATTCGCGCTGCCGCGCGTATGTTGTCTTGATTTATCTGTACGCTTCGCGGCGGGCAACCTAATCTAACCGGGGTTAACATTATCAATTTACATTCAAGTATCAAGGATCTCTTAAAATATTCTTAATAGACAAATAATTTCTGGGAGCCAATTTTGTATATACTTTACACAAACATTTAAAGAAAAATAATAAACGTGACAACGTCGAGTTAGTTGCATTCGCATCTACTGCCTGTCATCTTGAAAATGTCAACAATTATTTTCAACAAAAACACGAATATTTATTGAACCAACGTAGACAAGGTAGAAGCTTAATTTATGTTTTCTGATCTTACAAGTAGTTAAAGAGTTCCCAAGACGATTAACAACAGTTGAACCAGGTAAAAAGTCAGCAACATCTCCGTAACAATCCCGTATTCGTTACCTTACGCCTTATTTCTAAAAATTCATTTTGTTTAATGAAAAAACACATTTTTTTCGATAATTAAATATTATCGTACGTATTCTACAATATGTAAATATTATCGTATATTTACGTACCATAGTCAGTCGCTATCGTACATCGTACGGTAGCACGAAATTATCGCACAAGTACGATAATTATCGTACGGGTGCCAACGCTGGGTGGCTTGTACTTTATAGATCTATTGTACCCACCAGGGTCGGACTGGGCTGGAAGGGCTTGGGTGGGTCCCCACAAGCCCAGGGCCCAGCACGGGATTTTTATTGTAAGTTCTGGTTATAAAGGAATGATGATACAAAATTTACTGTCATTTTTGACAGTTTTTATCAGCTATCATAAGTTTTGACAGTAATTGCCATTTTTGATAATTGTTATCAATTTTGTCAGGTATTACAAGGTTATTTGACAATTATAAACTATTTTAGAATTATTACCACTTCTGACAGATTAATATGATAAATGTAGTTTTAATTGTTAATAATAACTGAATGTTAATGTCTGTAAAAGTAGATGACAACAACTCGTACGGCAGGGATGCGTATTATCTCCGACTCTATTTAACCTGTAATCCGAGAAAATCTTCAAAGCAGCGCTCAAAGACACCAGCGAAGGCATCAAGATGAATGGGGAGCTTATAAACAACATCCGATACGCTGACGATACCATCGTACTTGCTAGCAGTTCAGAAGGCTTACAAGAACTAATGACCAAGATTCACACCACTAGCTCGGAATATGGCCTCAAGCTCAACAAAAGCAAAACAAAACACATGCTAATAAGCCGAAATGCTTCAGATCCCAGCATATTGATGTAAGAAGAAGAGATCATCGAACAAGTAGAGAAGTACCCTTACCTGGGAACTATTGTGAACAACAAATGGGAGCACTCCGTAGAGTTGCACTGCAGAATAGAGAAGGCTAGAGCGGCATTTAATAAACTCAAAACAATGCTATGCAGCAGCGACCTGACATTACAAATAGACAAATACACATAATTATCTAAAGAATGTAGAGGAATGATTGATTATATTACTCACTATCATTTCCAACAGTAGGTATATTCATTTGTGACAGGTTTTGGGAATATAACTTTGACAGACTTGGTAGATCCGAAAATAATGAAATATACAAATTATTAATTAACTGTCATTTTTGACAGTTTTTATCAGATATCGTTTTTGACAGTTATTACCATTTTTGATAGTAATTATCAATTTTGACAGTTATTACAATGTTATTTGATAATTATAAACTATTTTACAATTATTACCATTTTTGGCAGATTAAAATGATAAATGTAGCTTTAATGGTGAATAATAACTGTTAATAGTGCAAAGAATGTAAAGAAATTATGATATTACTATTATTTGTGACAGGTTTTGGAAATATAAGTTTCACAGACTTAACCATCCAAACTTCTGGATATAAAGGAATGATAATATAATATACTGTAATTTTTGACAGTTATTATCAGCTATTATCATTTTTATAGTAATTGACATTTTTTACAGTTATTACAATTTTTGACAATTATGAACTACTTTGCCATTATTATTACTTTAGACAGAGGATGCAGTTTCTGCGGCTCTGCAGAGAAAACCCCCATACACCTTCCACAAGACTACAGAGCACTGCAAAGAGACAGATGAAGAGACTCTTGCTCTGCAAGAGACAGATGTACTTTGAGGACCACTGCTTGAACGCAGAGGAGAGAATCCTTGAATCCCACACAGATCCTGGAATTCCTAAAGGAATCAGGACTAGACAGTTACAAGTTACCACCGTAATCTACAAATCTTTGCAGTTTGGTCTAAGACATTTTCGTTGTGTTCTTCCTCACTCAGACATTCTAAGCCATTCATGTCTTGCTGCCTAGGTGGAATGTGCTCATCCCAAATAGTTTAAAACTAGTTTTTGATAGCAATTCTCGATCGATAATTTCAACTGATACAGAGACTTTAATTCGTCTTAGGAATACCATTTTTGTTAATTTTATTGAAGTTTTTCGGGTCCAAACAAGCGGCATCATTCATTAAATGTCCATTGCAGTTGAATCTTTCATCCATTTTAAGTAAAGCTTTATTAATGGCTTTGTAGAAAGAAATAGAATAGATTCTGTTTGTGTCTGCAGCCAGTAGTGCCACTGCGTCTTGGCATAGCACGACGAGCTATGCCAAGTTTCTTCGGTTTTCTAGATATACCTCGTAACGGCAGCGTGGTCTGTATGTCGATATCAATGTTTTCGGCATGCATTAAGTCTTGAATATCGGATGCAAATAAACTTGCTGCTTTGAAAACGTCGTCAAAAGTATCTAAATTTTCGCAAATTAATGTCTAAACTTTTAATAAGCCCACAAGCTTTAAGATAATCATAAGATTCCTTGAAATCCTTGGAAGAGGCCTACATCCAGGAATGGATAAACGAAGGCTGAGAAGAAGAAGAAGAAGACTATTGTAAATGCCCATTATTGCACAGTTCGTGGACTATGTAAATACATCATAATACACACGTATTGATTGGTTGAGAACTGCTACTACGTGCTCATACGTTCAGCGCCCCCGTGCCACAATTCAAACTAACGGAAATTGGCATTGCGTACATTGGGTTGTCTATATCTATGAGCCCAGTTCAAATTCCAGTTTAACCCAAATAAGTACTAAATAATAAGATATGTAATCATTAAGAATGTATTTCTTTTCATTTCTTTCAAGTTAAATAATGTCCAGTAACAAGTTATATATGAAAATAAACTGTTTGTTTATTATAATGTTAAATAATGATAATTAAATAAACATAACCTAATAAGAAATAAATTTGTTACATCAAACATATCTTTCTTATTAAACAGAAACAAATTAGTGTGGTCGTAAATAAAGTATAGTACATAACTCGAGTTGTAAGACAATTACGCACTCGCGGAATTACGCTAACTGTTCCGCTCGTACAAAATATGCTTTTTACAACTCTCGTTACGTAATATACTATATCAGGAAACAACAATGCTTTAGATGTACTAGACAAAATGCTTGGTTTATATTCGCCAAGGTACTACATTCTATTCACATTAGTTTTTCTTATATCAAGTTGAATGCTAGAATGAAGAGGAGTGGCAATCCTTGAATCTCACCCAGATTCTAATTGGTATATTAAAGAACAAGTTCAATAGGCGCGGTTTTTCAGCACGCGTCATAACACGAGACATAAGTCTCGTCCAACATGTTCTTGAATATGAAGGCTGACAGGATTGTTCGAATTTGAAATGGAAACCTCAAATTTGAAAAATTGATTCCACAAAATGAAAACACAAAAAACCTTTTGCTCCAACTCCATGCTTGAAAATATGACATTTAACGTATTTATTAAAGCGACGTATCGAGATTCCTCCATAACAGTGTTCAAGGCATTGTATTTGGCCTACTATCTCGTTTTTTCGATGTTCTGTAATTGTCTCAATTTGTCTGGTCCAGTTGTTAATTACCAATTTTGTTCTTTTGACTACCTACCGCGTGGCTTGCGGCAGGCCCCGCAAGCCAGACCTTCAGGGGGGGGGGGGGCGCATGCTAAGGCCGCAAACGCCATCTCAACCATATGGCCATTCCGACGTTGGTACCCACCCTCTTCCTCTAATCTACCTACCCATTTAGAGGGCCGCATCTAGCCCAGATTCCTTTAGGAATTATTTCTATTTTGAGTCTATAATGAAGTCATTAAAGCACTCATGTGTTCGTTAATGGATCGCCGAGTGCGATACAATTTTCTCAATATGTATCGGAGATTTTTTTATTTAGAAAAATATGAAATAAAAGGGCGCAAAATAGATAAAATTGTATAAAAAAAACTCGTTCAGAAAGCGTTTTTCGCACATGTCCATTAGAAAACTAAACAAGGACGCGTGCTGAAAAACCGCGCCTATTGAACTTGTTCTTTAATATACCAATTAGAATCTGGGTGAGATTCAAGGATTGCCACTCCTCTTCATTCAAGCATTCAACTTGATATAAGAAAAACTAATGTGAATAGAATGTAGTACCTTGGCGAATATAAACCAAGCATTTTGTCTAGTACATCTAAAGCATTGTCGTTTTCTGATATAGTATATTACGTAACGAGAGTTGTAAAAAGCATATTTTGTACGAGCGGAACAGTTAGCGTAATTCCGCGAGTGCGTAATTGTCTTACAACTCGAGTTATGTACTATACTTTATTTACGACCACACTAATTTGTTTCTGTTTAATAAGAAAGATATGTTTGATGTAACAAATTTATTTCTTATTAGGTTATGTTTATTTAATTATCATTATTTAACATTATAATAAACAAACAGTTTATTTTCATATATAACTGTTACTGGACATTATTTAACTTGAAAGAAATGAAAAGAATACATTCTTAATGGTTACATATCTTATTATTTAGTACTTATTTTTGTTAAACTGGAATTTGAACTGGGCTCATAGATATAGACAACCCAATGTACGCAATGCCAATTTCCGTTAGTTTGAATTGTGGCACGGGGGCGGGGTGGCAACGTATGAGCACGTAGTAGCAGTTCTCAACCAATCAACGAATCGTGAACCAAACGCACGTGTGTGTTATCAATCATAACATACGTGTGTATTATGATGTATTTACATAGTCCACGAACTGTGCAATAATGGGCATTTACAATAGTCTTCTTCTTCTTCTTCTCAGCCTTCGTTTATCCATTCCTGGATGTAGGCCTCTTCCAAGGATTTCCAATTCTTCCAGTTTGTTGCAGTTTGGATCCAGTTTTTTCCTGCAATCTTTTGTATGCGAGACAGTATATCGTGTCTGGGGTTTGCCCGCGCTCCGTTTGGTCTCTCTCGGGCGCCATGTTGAGATTCTCCTTGTCCATCTGTCCGGGTCTTGCCTCGCAATGTTACCGGCCCATCTCCACTTAAATTGCGCTACTCTCACTAGCACATCCGCCATACCAGTTCTTTTCTGGACCTCTTCGTTTCGAACTCTGTCCCTAAGGGTAATTTCAAGCATAGCTCACTGTATAGTTTGTAGCCTATTCGATGTTTTCCGAGTGCACGCCATTGTTTCGAGGCCATAGGTAAGGACCGGCAGTACACACGATTCGAATACTTTCCTTCGAATGTTTATTGTGAACTCCCTGGACTAGAATGTAGCTTAATTTTCCAAAAGCGGCCCAGGAGAGGCTTATTCTTCTTGACACCTCTAGAGTTTGGTTTGTTTTACCTAATTGAATGTTGTGGCCCAGGTAAATGTAGTGTGATACTTTTTGTGTTTGCAAGTGGTCTGTGGTACAAAAACCTTTCCGAAATCCTGCTTGTTCGCATGGTTGATATGAGTCCATTTTGTGTGTTAGCCGGTTAGTTATAATCTTTGTTATAATCAAGTTATAATCAAGCTTATAGGACGGTAATTTTCAATGTTGTTTCTGTCTCCAGTCTTTTGTACAGTAGTATAATTTCTGCATTTTGCCATTTGTTTGGGATTTTTCCTTCCATAAGACACTTATTCGGGAGAAATCGTACGCTTTACGCGTATTGTACGCTTTTACGGTCATTTCGATGGTGATTTGATCTTCACCTGGGCTTTTTCTGTTTTTCATCTGCTTTAGTGCTGCCATGATTTCATCCGGGTCTATCTCGGGAATTTCTTCCGATCCTACGTTTTGAATGTTATATCTCTGATATTGGTTACCTAGACAAGTGGAAGTGTATAAGTTTTTGTAGAATTGCGGGTTAGCTTCTGTGATCTCTTTTATATTGCTGACTTTAATGCCCTCTTTGTTCTTTATTTTTGTAATTTTCGTCCTTCCGTTCGATAGTTCAGATCTGAGAACCCTCATATTTCTGTTATCTTCGATTGTATTCATAATCATCTTGGTTTTGTGACCTCTCAGGTCTTTCCGGATGGTTTTATTTATAGTTCTATTGATTTCCTTATAGCCTTGTGCTTCCCGATTCATTCCCCTCCTTATTTCTATTAGGTCTCTTGTTCGTGCGCTGATCTTTCTCGAGATTTCTTTTTTCTCAGAACATATTTTCTTTGTTGCAACTTGAATGCCTTTTGCTATGTGTTCAGAGAGTTCTTCGATTCCTAGGTTTATTAGTGCTCTGGGTTCTCCTAGTTTAGATTTTAGAGTGCTCTGGAATGCTTCTCTGTTGTTGTTCAGGACTTCTACCGTTGGGTATTTTTGTCTATGGATTAGTTTGGTCCTCTCGAAATTTGTGTTGATTTGTATGGTTGCTCGGACTATACGGTGATCGCTGTTAGTATCGAATCGGTTGAGGATGGTTACATAATGGCATATATTTTCCCTGTTGGTTAAGATATTCTCGATTTCATTTTTGGTGGTGCCGTTTGGACTTTTCCATGTCCATCGTCTTTGTGAAGGTTTCTGGAAAAAGGAGTTTATACAGAAAAGGTTTTCGCTTCTGCAGTAGTTGGTTAACATTTCTCCTCTGCTGTTCTTTTGTCCCATCCCAAATTTTTCGATGTTCGGGATATTCTCGTCTATGTTTTGTTTGAAAATCTCCCATAATTATGACGAATTTGGCTTTCTCGTTACTTTGCGCAGTTGATATGTCCTCATATAGCTGTTCCGCTTTTTGATCCTCTGTTGTGCTGGTCGGTGCATAGACCTGGATTATTTGTAGGCTATATATATTTACAATAGTGGTCGTGGATAAAGTTGTTTATCTAGTGTAATTTATTATTAATATTTTTCTTGAAAAACACTTTCTAAAAACTTTTTATTTTGTATATTTGATTTCAATTTATTTTGGATTAATTCCAAATTTTACAGGTTTTGACTCACCAAAAGACTTGTTATTAACAACTTCAGTTGATCTCGAAAAAATATGCAATTTATCCAAAACCGAATCAAAACTTGTTCAACAAGAAACTTGTTTGATGCTCTTAAAAGACAAGATTAAGAAAGGTATAAATTTAATGACAAAAATTATTAATTGTGAGTACTGAGTAGCTTTTTTCATTTATTTCAGCTTCCGATGTGTCTGAATGGACCAAATTGAGGACAGGTTGTGAAAATATTGATAAGATATTAAACGGAGGAATTTCTGCAAGTGGAATTACTGAGATTTATGGCCAAAGTAGTGCAGGGAAAACACAACTTGCTCTACAATTAGCCATCATGGTACAATTTCCAAAATATTTAGGTGGATTTGCAAAAGGTATTTTTAAAATTAAAATGAAAAAAAACTTCGTTTAGTTTATTTTACTTTGTTAATTCTTCTTCTTCTTTCGAATAGGCCTACTTTGGACCACGCTTGATCAACTGTAGGGCTTTGATCTTTGCCTACTATTGTCGCATTTTCTGCCTGTGTAACTCCTATCTCTCTTTTGTCCAGGGGGTACCTTTCCTTTGGGGTTCTTCCTAAAATCCACGGACTTCCTTCAGGGTGCGTCTCACAGACTGTCTGTTTTGGAGATCTGTTATTCCCAGTTCTTTAATATCCTTCTCGGTTTCTGTCAATCAAGTGGTACGAACCTTCTTGTTTTGCCAGAAGGTGAACAGATGGTTGGTTTGTAGGCAATTTTGCAACGTGGCCATAGAAAGCTACCCTTCTTTTCCTTGGACAGTCAGAGATCCTCTCAATATGTTCATAGAGCGCACAGTTATGTCGCCTTTGGAATTCCCCATCTTCCTTTACTGGGCCTACGATCTTTCTGGGGATTCTGCTCTCACTGATTTCCAATTTCTCTACCAGACCTTTTCGGTTCAAGGAAAGACACTCCATGCTATACAGAGCTTCTGGTCGTAAGACTGTTCTTAGTCAGTCAATAGGCTAGTTCTAACTTGTTAACTCTCATGGATAATGATGCTCTTTCTGATAAGTTGGGTTCAATCCATTCGCCGATATACTTAAATTTGTCAGTCCTCTTGATGTTTCCCTGCTCTAGTAAGGCAATCCCTAGCAGCAATTTACCTGCATTATTGCCATCTCAAGAGAATCAGCAATCAGTGATATGTCTGCAAAGGCCAGACAATCTACAACCAGTCCATCATTCTTACGTCCCAGGTAGATACCACTCCGAACACCCAAGTTGATTACTTCCTTGCGACATTCTCTAATAACATTTTCAAGGACACAGTCGAAGAGAAGAGGGGAAAGTCCATTTCCTTGTCTCACTCCAGTTTTAATTTTGAAGCTTTCTGAGCTCTCGCCTTTAAATTCTACCTTGGAATGGGTGTTGGTCAAGGTTTCTAAGATGAGTCTGCAGGTTTTGCTGTCTAGCCCTAGTTCCTGTAGCACTTTGTTAAGTGTTTCTCTATCATTGGAATCCTAGGCCTTTCTAAAATCAACAACAAAAATGATGAACACCTTGCGGTTTCTCATCTTGAAGTATGCAAGTACAGTTTTAAGATTGAGGATCTGTTCAACACAAGATGGGGTCTTCCTGAAGCTTCCCTGGTATTCTCCCAGTTCACTATCTGGCTGATTTTAATTTCCCTGTTTCCCAGATGTCTTCTCCAGCTGCCTTATTATTCTTAAGAAGTTTCTGGCTGGAATGATCAGGCCAACTTCTTTCATGGATGCTTCTTTCTTCTAGCGAGGGTGGCGAGTTCATTGGCCGCCTTGAAAAGAGTCTCCTTCAGTTGGTCCGAGCTGTTTATATCAGTATTGTTCAGTCTGTGACTTACTTTTTGACTGTTTTTAAGTCGCTCTATGTAAAATCTTACTATTTTGGAGGTTCTGTGAAATCTAGTGTTTCTAGGCTGGAGTCTTATTTTGATCTTTGAGAGGTAGTGGTCCCAGTCCATATTGGCGTTTCTTAGTACCTTCATGTTTTGCATTTCCTTTTGAGATTTTCGTGAAATGGCCACATGATATATCTGGAATTCACCCAGGTTGGTATTAGGTGAAATCCAAGTCTTCTGCTTCCTTGGTAAGTGTTTGAAGGCTGTAGACTTCATGAGCAACCCAAAAGTCCAACACAGATCCACCCATCATTCCGTTGTGGTTGGTTCGCTTATGCACTGGATAATTTCCCACTATGTTTCTGTATTTTCTTCTCTCTTCCCAATTGAGCAATGAAGTTACCAAACAATAACTTATATAAATAATAAATAACTTCGTTTATTCAAAAATAATTTTTAATTGTTTGCATGTTACTTTTAAGGTGCTGTATATATTTCTACTGAAGATATTTTCGCTTCAAAACGTTTACACCAGTTAGCCCAAACCATTCCAGCAAAGTTCCAATACGAAACAAACAATAACTTTGAAGACAACATTTACATTGAACATATAGCAGATTACGTAAGTCACAATACTTCATCTTCAAAATCCCTAAATATTTTAAGGGTCATGTCAGAAAGATCTTGTGGTTGATAGACCTTTTGTGGCAATAAAGATTTTTATTATTTTTAAGGAACAATTACGAAGAGCTTTATACGTTCGAATTCCAAATTTGCTTTCTAAAATTTCAATTGGTCTAATTATTATCGATTCTATAGCTGGAGCTTTCAGAAGTGAAAGTGCTGATTATGTCAATAGAAGTGAAGAATTTTACTCAGTTGGAAAAAAACTTATGGAATTATCCAAACAATATAACCTAGCTGCAGTTTGCATAAACCAAGTAATTATTGAATGAATTTAAACACGAATCGAGTTGATTAAGTTTTTCTAGGTGGTTGATAGACCTGATACAGGACAGGTTGAGCCTTGTTTGGGATTTTCTTGGGGTAACTTAATCACAAGTCGATTTGAGCTTTCAAGAATTGGAGATAGTAAAATTAGAAGATTTCAAATTATTAATGCCCCAGATTTACGTTCAGCTGATTGTCAATGTATCATTGATGAATGTGGATTAAGCCCTTATAATTAACGCAAAAGTCATTAATATTTTTTTTTGTACGTTTAGTTTGCCTAGAGCAGGTATCGGCAGAGTTTCAAGTGAGAAGAGCCAAGTACAGTATAATTTTTATAATCGGGCAGTCGGTTAATCCGGCATATTCAGTAATGCGGCGCTCTGAGGAAACACGTGTCATTTCTTTACACTACCCCGCGCCGTATATAAACCTCGTGCACAGAAGATATAAATTAAAAAACAACATCACCTGGTGTTTTCAGATAAAGGTCTGGCCAACACAACACCTTGCTTTTAACTCCATTGATTGACGATTCTGAACAAGCTAACATCACTCTACAATTGTCTTACTAATTTTTATATGTTTGTACATATTTTTTGTATGTACATTTTATTCTTTCTGAAATACAATTGTACATAAAATATATAAAATCGTTTTTTTATTTTAATCCTGATAATCCGGATTTTATTGATAATCCGGCGGTCGTCTGGTACCATATGTGTCGGATTATCTAGATTATATTGTAGTCAAGAAATTGGAATGTATGAAAGAATATAAGTATCAGAGAGCCAATATTTTCCAAAATTTTGGCATTTTTCTGAGATACCTGGTATTTTCTTAAAACGTATTTGTTTAGCTTCTATCTCAGCTAATTCGAATGCAATTTTATTGCATAATATATCATTTTGTAGATAATTTAATCTAGTTGAAGCACATTATTAACTCATATAAATATTGTTAATATTTTCGGAGATATTAGGAATTTACGAAATTGTTGCGAACTTTTAAAAGTCATTTTTTAAATAATACTGCACAGACGAATATATTCGTCAAATCATTTAAAAGTTATTTTGACATATTCTTTTGATACTCATTAGAAAATTCCTTATATTTGGAGGAATATTGCCATTTTTCTAATTAGTTTAGCTTAGCTACTATACCAGTTGGTTCAATTATTGTAACGTGTAATATCTCATTTTGTAGACAATGTTATCTAGTTTTAAGAAATAATAATTACTTTAAACAATTATTACTAAATAACGAATTTTGGCCAAGTTTTACTAATAATTTCTTATACGTTGGACTCAATAGCATTTAAAACCAATAAACTCGATTAACTGATTATGTAATATTCAACTTGAACCCTTGCAAAGCAAACATTTTTATATCCTTTGGTGCAGACAGTTTCGAAAAACGAAACCTTTTTGTTGTCTCTTGTCTCTCTGCTGTCTGTTCTGGAGTCTGTCTGTTCTCTTGGCCATCAGTTCTCTTGTCTCTCTATTCTCTTGTGTGTCTCTTCTCTTGTTCCTCTTTTCTCTTGTCTGTCTGTTCTCTTGTCCATTCAGTTCTCTGGTATGTCTGATCTGTTCTGTTTCTAGTTATTCTAGTTCTCTTATTCATCTGTTCTCTTTTTCATCAGTTCTCTTATCTGTTCAGTTCTCTTATCCATCCAGTTCTCTTGCCCATCTGTTCCCTTGTTCATCAGTTCAATTTCATTGTCATTGTCTGTTAAATTCTCTTGTCTGTCAGTTTTCTTGTCTGTCTTTTCTCCAGTCTGTCTGTTCTCTGGTCAGTCACTTTTCTTGTCCACCTTTTCTCTTGTCTGTCTGTTCTCTGGTCTGTTTTTTCTTGCCTGTCTGTTCTCTTGTCCATCTGTTTTCTTGTCCATCAGTTCTTTTGTCTGCTCATCAGTTCTCTTGTCTATTCAGTTCTTTTGTATGTCTGATCTCTTTTCCATCTGTTCTCTTGTCCGTTCTGTTCTTTTGTCTCTCTGTTCTCTTGTCCATCTGTTCTCTTGTCTATTCAGTTCTTTTGTGCATATATTCTCTTGTTCATCAGTTCTCTTGTCCATTAAATTTTCTTGTCTATTCAGTCCTTTTCTCCATATGTTTCCTTGTCCATTTGTTCTCTTGTCCGTTCTGTTCTTTTGTCTGTCTGTTCTCTTGTCAATCTAATCTCTTGTCCATTTAGTTCCCTTGTCCATCAATTATCTTATTTGTTCAATTCTCATGTCCATCTATTCTCTTGTCCGTTCTGTTCTCTTGTCTGTCTTTTTTCTTGCCTGTCTGTTCGATTGTCCATCTGTTTTCCTGCCCATCAGTTCTGTTGTCTGTTCATCAGTTCTCTTGTCCATTCAGTTCTCTTCTACGTCTGACCCCTTGTCCATCTATTCTGTTGTTTGTCTGTTCTCTTGTCGGTCTGTTATGTTGTCTATACGTTCTCTTGTCTGTATGTTCTCTTGTCTGTCTGTTCTCTTGTCTGCCTGTTCTCGTGTCTCTTCTCTTGCCTGTCTGTTCGCTTGCCTGTTTGTTCTCTTGTCCATCTATTCTCTAGTCAGTTTGTTCTCTTGTGTGTCCATTCTCTTGTCTATCTGTTCTCTTGTCCATATGTTCTCATGTCTGCCTGTTTTCCTGTCTGTTTGTTCTCTTGTCCATCTGTTCTCTTGTATGTCTTTTCTCTTGTCTGTCTGTTCTCTTGTCTGTCTATTCTTTTGTTTGTCTGTTCTCTTGTCCATCCGTTCTCTTGTCTGTCTGTTCTCTTGTCTGTTTATTCTCTTGCCCTTCTGTTCTCTTGTCTGTCTCTTCTCTTCTGTGCCTCTTTCTTGCTGTTCTCTTGTCTGCATATTGTCTTGTTCATCTGTTCATTTGACCTTTCAATTCTTTTGTCTATTCTCTTGTCTGTCTGTTCTATTGTCTGTCTATTCTCTTGTCTGTATGTCCTCTTGTCTGTCTGTTTTCTTGTCCGTTTATTCTCTTGTCTGTTTGTTCTCTTGTCTGTCTGTTTTCTTGTCCGTCTGTTCTCTTGTCTGTTTGTTCTCTTGTCTGTCTGTTCTCTTGCCCATCTGTTCTCTTGTGCATCTGTTCTCTTGTCCATTCAATTCTCTTGTTTGTCTGTTCTCTTGTCCTTGTGTTTTTTGTCTGTATATGTTCTCTTATCTGTATGTTCTCTTGTCTGTCTATTCTCTTGTTTTCTGTTCTCGTGTCCGTTCTCTTGTCGGTCTTTTCTTTTGTTTTTCTATTCTCTTGTCTGTCTTTTCTCCTGTCCATTTGTTCTCTTGTTAGTCTGTTCTTTTGTCTGTCCGTTCTCTGGTCTGACTGTTCTCTTGTCTGTCTGTTCTCTTGTCTTTTTGTTCTCTTGTCCATCTGTTCTCTTATATGTCTTTTCTCTTCTCTGTCTGTTCTTTCTTGCTGTTCACTTGTCAGTTCTGTTCTCTTATCTGTCTGTTCTCTTGTCTGTCTATTCTTTTATTTGTCTGTTCTCTTGTCCATCCGTTCTCTTGTCTGTCTGTTCTCTTGTCTGTTTATTCTCTTGCCCTTCTGTTCTCTTGTCTGTCTCTTCTCTTCTCTGCCTCTCTGCTCTTTCTTGCTGTTCTCTTGTCTGTAAATTGTCTTGTTGATCTGTTCATTTGACCTTTCAATTCTTTTGTCTGTTCTCTTGTCTGTCTGTTCTATTGTCTGTCTATTCTCTTGTCTGTCTGTTTTCTTGTTCGTTTATTCTCTTGTCTGTTTGTTCTCTTGTCTGTCTGTTTTCTTGTCCGTTTGTTCTCTTGTCTGTTTGTTCTCTTGTCTGTCTGTTCTCTTGTCCATCTGTTCTCTTGTGCATCTGTTCTCTTGTCTATTCAATTCTCTTGTTTGTCTGTTCTCTTGTCCTTGTGTTTTTTGTCTGTATATGTTCTCTTATCTGTATGTTCTCTTCTCTGTCTATTCTCTTGTTTTCTGTTCTTGTGTCCATTCTCTTGTCTGTCTTGTCTTTTGTCTTTCTATTCTCTTGTCTGTCTTTTCTCCTGTCCATTTGTTCTCTTGTTAGTCTGTTCTTTTGTCTGTCCGTTCTCTGGTCTGACTGTTCTCTTGTCTGTCTGTTCTCTTGTCTTTTTGTTCTCTTGTCCATCTGTTCTCTTGTATGTCTTTTCTCTTCTCTGTCTGTTTGTTCTTTCTTGCTGTTCTCTTGTTCATTCTGTTCTCTTGTCTGTTTGTTCTCTTGTCCATCCATTCTCTTGTCTGTCTGTTCTCTTGTTCATCCATTCTCTTATCTGTCTGTTCTCTTGTCCATCTGTTGTCTTATCTGTCTCTTCTCTGACTGTCTGTTCTATCTTGCTGTTCTCTTGTCTTGTCCATCTGTACTTTTGTTAGTTCAATTAGTTTGTCTGCCTGTTCTCTTGTCTGTCTGTTCTATTGTCAGTATGTTTTCTTCTCTGTCTGTTTTCTTGTCCGTCTGTTCTCGTGTCTGTCTGTTTTCTTTTTTGTCCGTCTGTGAACAAGAGTCCGTCTGTTTTTTTTTGTCTGTCTGTACTCGTGAATGTCTGTTCCCTTGTCCGTGTGACGATACCGAGACGTACTGCACCAGTCCAAGAAATATCTGAATTACTAAGCCCCGCCTAAAGATGTTTTATTTAAAAAAAAACCTGAAAATGAGTCAATATGTGTTTAAATTAAAATAATACATAAGTTTAACGACTTGATTTCTTATAAAAATATATAAAAACAATATATATATATATATATATATATATATATATATATATATATATATATATATATATATAAAATGGTTAGTAAATATTAGTAGTAATTAAATAGTACGGTACGATACGGGACAATAAAGTGTCGTTTCTTCTTTTTTATTCAAAGAAAAATCTGCTTAAATACTTAAAAGCTTGACTGCTTGAACGAGAAGCGACGTATTGTTTGGTATTGCACGCGACTCTTGAAAATGGCCTAAATCTTTCTAATTTTATAAAGTCCTACAGATTCATATAACTTTATATACGATAGATAAAGTTACCTATCGTATATGAATCTAAAGGCCGGTCCAGATGCTCCGTTTTGCACTTTTGTCCTTTTGTCTGCGCAGTCTTAAAACGGAATGAAAACGTTGCAATTTGTAGAGCGTCTTCACGGTGCAGATATATTTGTATATTTCGCACAGTTTCAGTGAAATCGTCATGGAGGAGGTAATAGTCTGGTCATTTTTGAACAAAATGAATCGGAAAACGGAGCTACCGTCTACATGCGCCGACTTGTCTGCACAGTTCATGGATATCTACGCTCTTTAGCTCAGTTATCGCTGCAACTGTACCGTATCCGTGCAGTTTTCCTATCTACACGCAATGTTTTCTCTACAACGTGTTGAACTGCGCAGACAAAATGTTGTGCAAAACGGAGTGTCTGGACCGGCCTTAACTGCAACACCCTGTACATAAAAAAATAGAATATGCAAAATGAAATTTAGGATGTGTATATAGTTGCATACAAGTTTTAGTTTTGACGATTTGATGGTACACGTGTTGTCCTATTTTGATTGAGTAAAGAGTATTAAAATGGGCAAGGCAAAGAAAATGAAACCTTCCCAAATGGTAACGAAGAAGCCTCTAGAAGAAGACATCGATGATGCTAAATTTGTGAAAGCAAAAAATCGTAACAAAATTCGTTTCCGAAAAGACGAAGATGAAGAGGTTAGAACAACAAAATTCTCAACATTCATTTATAATTTAAGCTTAAGTCGGTTTAATAAAATAGATTTTGTTTTGTTGCTTTTTCAGTATGTTGATGCAAATCTTTCAAGGAAAATTCTCTCAGCAGCAAGGGAACAACAGAGAGAAATGGAATCTGACGGCCCAACACAATCCTCCTCAGTCGCACACAAAAAAGTCAAATTAGATGTTTCAGATAATTCAGATGACGATGAAGAACAAGATAATCTCGAACCAGACACTTTCTACGAAAACATAGAAATCAATGAAGATGATGAAAAAGCCATGGAAATGTTCATGAGCAAAAACCCTGGCAATAGGAGGACATTGGCCGATATTATTATGGAGAAAATCACTGAGAAACAAACTGAAATAGAAACACATTTCAGTGATGCCGGTACTTTACAGATTCAAGATTTAGACCCCAGAGTTAAGCAAATGTATGAAGGTGTTCGAGATGTCTTGAGGAAATATAGAAGTGGGAAGTTACCCAAAGCCTTTAAAATCATCCCAAATTTGAAGAATTGGGAACAAATTTTATACATAACAGGTAATTATTTGTCAAATAGAAAATCCAGATTTTATGGAAATGGAAAATTCATTTATTTTGCTTTTATTTTAATTATTCTAGATCCTCCAACATGGTCTGCAGCAGCAATGTATCAAGCAACAAGAATTTTCTCCTCAAATTTAAAAGAAAAAATGGCTCAAAGATTTTTCAACTTGGTGCTTTTACCTAGAATCCGAGATGATTTAGCCGAATATAAAAGATTAAATTTTCACTTGTACCAAGCTTTAAAGAAAGCACTTTTCAAACCAGGAGGTTTCATGAAAGGTTTTCTCCTTCCCTTATTAGAAAGTGGAAATTGTACTTTGCGTGAAGCTATAATCATTGGTTCAGTGGTAGCTCGGAACTCCATCCCAATTCTTCATTCATCAGCAGCAATTTTGAAAATTGCTGAAATGGATTATACTGGAGCCAATTCTATCTTTCTGAGGATATTTTTTGATAAGAAATATGCTTTGCCCTATAGAGTTGTCGATGCTGTTGTTTTTCATTTTATGGGCTTTGAGAGGGATCAAAGGGAATTGCCAGTTTTGTGGCATCAAGCTTTTCTGACTTTTGTACAAAGGTATAAAGCTGATATTTCTAGTGAGCAAAGGGACGCTTTGCTGAATTTGTTGAAGAAACAAACTCATCCTACAATTACTGCAGAAATTAGAAGAGAATTGCAACATGCAAAGTGTAGAGATGCAGAAACAGAAGCTCCAGATATGGATTTTGATTAACTGTATATTATGTAAGAATAAATATATATTTAATACAATTTCTTCTTCATTCGAATAGGCCTACTTTGGACCATGCTTGTTGAACTGTTGGGGGGTTTGATCTTTGCCCAGTATTGCCTCTTTTGCCGGTTAAACTCCTTTTTCTCTTCTGTCCAGGGGGTACTTTTCCTTCAGGGTTTTTTCTGAAATCCACGGACTTCCTTCAGGGTGCGTCTCACAGACTGTATGTTTTGGAGATCTGTTATTCCCAGTTTTTTAATATCCTTCTCGGTTTCTGTCAACCAAGAGAGCATCTCAATATGTTCATAGAGCTCAGAGTTATGCCACCTTTGGAATTCCCCATCTTCCTTTACTGGGCCTAGGATCTTCCTGAGGATTCTCCTCTCTCTGATTTCCAATTTCTCTACCAGATCTCTTTCAAGGAAAGACACCATGGCATACAGGGCTTCTGATTGTAAGACTGATGTGTAGTGCTTAAGTTTCAGGTTGCGTGACGGGCATTTCATAAGAATTGTATATTGTAAGTGTTCTTAGTCAGTCGATAGCCTAGTTCTAACTTGTTGACTCTCTTGGATAATGATGCTCTTTCTGATAAGTTGGGTTCAATCCATTCGCCAAGATACTTAAATTTCTCAGTCCGCTTAATGTTTCCCTGCTCTAGTAACATCTCTCTGTTTGCTTCTCTGATGGTGAAGAATTCTGTTTTCTCCAGCAACACTTGAAGACCCACTTTGGCAGCCTGTTTTCTGAGGCAATGTACCTGCATTGTTGCCATCTCAAGAGAATCGGCAAACAGTGCCATGTCATCTGCAAAGGCCAGGCAATCTCCTAGGTCCAAGGTAGATACCACTCTTCATACCCAAATTGATCAGTTCCTTGCGCCATCCTCTAATAACCTTTTCAAGGACACAGTTGAAGAGAAGTGGGGAAAGTCCATCTCCTTGTCTCACTCCAGTTTTTATTTTGAAGCTTTTTGAAATCTCGCCTCTAAATTTAACCTTGGTTTTGTTGTATAGCCCTAGTTCCTGGAGTACTTTGTTAAGCGTTTCTCTATCAATGGAATCGTACGCCTTCCTAAAATCAATAAAGGTGAAGACCACCTTGTGGTTTCTCTACTTGGAGTATGCAAGTACAGTTTTAAGATTGAGGATCTGTTCAAACACAGGATCGGGTCTCCTGAAGCCCCCCTGGTATTCTCCCAGTTGATTTTTGCCCTTGTTTGTAACGCCTTCGATAGAATCTTGTATGTAACTGGGACGAGAGAAATTCCACGGTAGATGTTTAGATCAGTAAAATCTCCCTTTTTGTGAAGCAGATGAATCAGAGCAGATTTACAATCGGGTGGTAATTTCTTTCCCAGTGTACTGGATGATCTCAGTTAGCTTGCGCCCGGCATAGTTTCCAGCACCTTTCCACAGTTCAGCAATGATAGTCCTCGCCAACTGCCTTATTATTCTTAAGAAATTGAATGATCTGGCCAACTTCTTCCAATGAAGGGGGCAGCAAGTCTGGGTGTGGTGTGGTTTCTTTATAGTCTTCGCTGGGTGGGTCACTGTTGAGTAAATTTTTAAACTACTGAGCCAAAAAGTGACAGTTGTCCTTGTCGTTATAAGCCAGTTTTCCCTTGTGAGTCTCTGAAGTGGAGGCTTGGCGGAGCGTATTTTCTGAGTGTCTGCTTGAAGGTTACAAAGAAATCTCTGTTATTCTGAGTTATTCTTAGCAAAGCTCTCTTCGATTTGGGTTAGTTAGTTTTGTGTGAAAGTTCGATTGGTTCCTCGAATTTTCTTGGCTGTAACCTTTCTTTGTTGCAAAAAATTATGCCAATTTTCCTTGGTCTTTTTAGAATTCCACTTCATCCAGGTTGTCTGTCTTTGGGCTATTGCATTGCCACACTCTTCAGTCCAACACGGATGCTTCCTTCTTCTAGCGAAAGGGGCGAGTTCATTGGCTTGAGAAGAGTCTCCTTCAGTTGGCCCCAGCTGTTTAGATCTGTATTGCTTAGTCTCTGACTTACTTTTTGACTGTTCTTTAGTCGCTCTACGTCCAATTTTACCATTTTGGAGGTTCTGTGTAATCTAATGTTTCTAGGCTGGAGTCTTATTTTGATCTTTGAGAGGTAGTGGTCTGAGTCCATATTGGCGCTTTTTAGTACCTTCATGTTTTGTATTTCCTTTTGAGATTTTGTGAAATGGCCACATGAACTATCTGGAATTCACCCAGGTTGGTATTAGGTGAAATCCAAGTCTTCTGCTTCCTTGGCAAGTGTTTGAAGGCTGTAGATTTCATGAGCAACCCAGAAGTCCTATACAGATCCACCAATCGTTCTCCGTTGTTGTTGGTTCCCTTATGCGCCGGATAATTGCCCACTATGTTTCTTTATTTTTTCTCTCTTCCCAATTGAGCATTGAAGTCACCAAGCAGTATGACAGTGTGCCTCACTGGAAGTTTAGAGATAATATCTTCTAAGTCCTCCCAGAATTTATCAGTTCTGTCTGGATTGCGTCTGTTGTCCTGGTTGATTGGGGCATGTATATTGACTATACTGTAGCCCTTGTTTGAGCATTTGAGAGAGAGGATGGATACACGACTGCTCGTGGAGGTAAAGTCTGTGACTGAATCCAGTATCTTGTGACTGATTATAAATCCTGTACCTAAGAGGGTACGTTCTTCATTACCCGCTGACCCACTTTTCCTTTGAGGATTCTGTAGCCTTGGGACTCGAAGGTACGTTCGTCCATAAATCTGGTTTCCTGTACTGCTGTCAGTATTATGTTTTGTCGTGTTAGTGAATCAGTCAAATGTTTCAGTTTACCCACTTTTAGCAGTGAGTTGGCATTAAATGTTGCGAAGAAGCTTTGCCGTCTTGGTCTGAGTTTACGTCCGGTGATTTCAGGATGCTCCAACTCATCCTTAAAGCATGTTTAATACAATTTATTAAAAATGTTCGTGCCTAAGTAAATGCCTTTTTAGGATTAGGTTTAGAATTGTTTGCTGTAAATTAAATATATTGATACAAGATTTGATGAGTTTGTAAGAAGAAAATCTACATACAATAGATGTTTTAATACACATAGTTAACAAGAAGTTAATTCGTTTATTGAACATCAATATATTTAGATCATTTAAAAAATAAGTTGTAAAATACTAAATCGATAATATTAATAATATACAAACATTACTAGTACTTAAAGTCTTGGTATAATAAATTTAGTAAAATAATAGCATTACAAAAAATCATCTACTCATTAAAATTAAAAAAAAAAAAAACAGAAAACCACTGAATCTTTCATTACAAAAAAATATAAAACGGAAAACATCATGTTGCTCTGTAAATAATAAGCAAATAACTAAGTGACAAAACACACTTCCATTTTTTCTAATTCATCAAAAAAAAAAGAAACTAATTTCGACTATTTAATTCTTATTAAGCCAAATAATGGTTTTCAATAAGAAGTACGCAATTCCCAGTCCATACAAAATTTTCTCTTTCTGCAACATGCTTAAATGTTCGTCTTCCAAATTTGTAACACGTCTATTTAATTTCGCTACTTGTCTACGTAAATGTAAAACTTCTTCATTTAGAGACAATCCTTCACCACCTACAACAAAAGGATTTTTTTTTGTTTATATGATTTTATTCCAAAGCAAAATCGGAGAATTTTATTTATACAGGGTATTTCATAAATGTCCGGCAGAAATTCCAGGGCGTGTTCTAGAGCCTAAAATAAAAAGTCCCTATAAAGATGTGTCCGAAAACGCTTCATAATGAGGTACCGCCTTTAAAAGGGGGTGGCCTGACACAACATTTTTCTAATATCTCAGAAGCAACTAATGATTTTTTTATACGCATGCGTCAATTTCAGCCATTTCCACAAGTTTTTCACTTTTTGACGTATAACCAGTGAATATAATGTTTTGAATATAATTAAAAGAAAAAAAAAATGATTACTAATTTTTTATCGGCCGTACGATTTTAACTGTTATATATTTATATACAAATAATAATTTAAAAAAATTATAATACCAGAATTTCAGTGCGAGTATTCGCTCCGAGCGCAACAGCACAAGCGCCAAAGGTGACACTTTTAAGAACTTTATGACCAGGTACGTCATTATTTAGCATTTAGTTGTATATATTGACATGCATTTTGCTAAATAAAAAAGTGTTTTATTATCGTACGTAAACTAATAGTGCATAAATTGATAATGGATTCAAGGTTAAAATATAGGCTATATCTTGCTTATGTGTAACTATAGGCAGTCAGGCACTGCCGACTGAAGTGAAAACTTTTGAAAAAAACAGCTTTAAAACTGGTTTTGGGGATTTATCAGTATGTTAATTAATCAAATTTGGTACATAGTTTGTTAGTATTGTTTTATGTAATTCTGGAACATAACTCACTTCTGAAGGAGAATGACTGTCATCAACATAATATGATTATTTATATCTTGTTGAGTTTGAAGATTTGATAATATTAAGTAGTAGCATTTGTATCTTTTCTTCAAAGATTATAATTTCTAGGAAATTATTGTTGTATACATATTGTAAACTTTGTTTTTATTTTTTTTCATCATTGTTTTTTTTTTGGGAAAATCACAGGGTTATGTAGAACCCAAAAACTTTCTTAATGTAATTCATTGTTAGTCGTGGTGTTTGCCAGTGAAGTAGTTGTTTTTAAGAAAGTTTGTTAAAGAAAGATTAGTTATACAAATGATGTTAACTTTGTTGACGATATGTATACAAAAATTTCCTAGAAATTATAATCTTTGAAGAAAAGATACAAATGCTACTATTTAATATAATATGAATTTGAATCTGGAATGTTTGGTTGATTTTGTGTTGATAGGTCAGCAAAATGAATTGGTAGGATATATGGCACATTTCTTGTTGATGGGTCTGCAATTTGTGAGTTATGGAAATTTCTACTTTTAGAAACATCCCTTATAACTGCTTTTGAAGATTTATCTGTATATAATAGTTATTTACATTAGAGTGCGGAAACATTGATTTTACAATACAACAGCTCGTTTTGGCTCGTTCTCCCATTTCCTGGAGCCTTGTAAAATCATTTCCGCACGAAATTTGTATAAGATTTTTTGGCCGACAATTATTATTTAAGAAACAAATAGATTTAGATCATTTTCAGATATTGGAAATTATTTAATTTTTTAATGTTGTTACTCACAAACTTTGATATTTTTACTAATTCAAATTTCTTAGGTACATCATACGTCATTTTTCCACATGTCAGACGCACACTAAAATTTAAAAAATCACTTATTTTTTATATTATCTTGACAAGTATGGTGTAAAGTAGCGTTTTATAAATTAGATTTGATAGTTTTATACTTAATTTATTTTGTAAGTGTTCCTGAAAGGTTAAAATTTACTGGTCACTTTACCGCATCGTCGCCGTACTTTGCAACATTGTGTAAAAATCTAGTTTCGCTGGACGTATCATGTATACGTCCAGCCAAAGCTAGCTTTACAATTCAGAAGGCCAAAAATTAATTTTTTCTACTGATATATGTGAAAATGGCATTTTTTCCACGGCTTACCCTACATGAAAGATTTTTTGATGGATTTACACATTCTAGAGATTTCACATCTAGAGACGAAAATCAGCATTTTAAATTTATGATTCTCTCAATTAAAACACTAAACTAAGCAAATTTGCATGGACTTTCTTATTAATTACATCAATTTCAATGAAATATTTTATGTACAAACGTAAAACGAGCCTGAAACTATTTAAAAAACCGAAATAAAATTAGGTTTTGACATGACATTTGACTTGAAAAGTATCACCTTCTATGAGAATGCAATATGTAACCATGGAAACGACCAAATCAACAATTAAATTTGTAATGACAGTTCGCTTCGAATTGGATTTATTAAAGTCGAAATCAGTAGAAAAAATTGCATTTACTACTCGAGATGAAAGTGTTTTTTTTTTGTTCAGTGTGATTGCTAACTCGCTGGCGCTCGTGAGCAAACTCCCACCTCACCCAAAAACGCCACTTTCATCTTTTGCTGTAAAATATACTATTTGTTTGGAATATTCTTTACGATGTGTAATTTTTTCCTCCTTCTCAACTGTGATTGTTCGATGTTTAGAAATTTTTGAATTAACTATTGCAAGAGTTTTTTTCTTATTCTTATCTCTATATCGCTGACTATTTTATTTTAGAATTTCCTTCCTTTGGAGAGCACACGAGTACATTTAGTTGCCTAAAACTTTGATTGGTCTGATTCGTGATTTACCATGAATTCTTCGATACAATCCAGTAATCTGAACATTCCAATAGTCCGGCACTAGTATATCTACTAGTACATCCGTCAAAAGTACTTACTCTTGTACTGCACACTGATTATAGGGGTTGATATTTCCTTAGAGGCGCTGCGTTCTGTCAACACTGCCAAAAACTTTGCAATAATCCAGCACTAGTACATCTACTATTACATCCGGTAAAAGTACCTTACTCTTGGTCTGCACACTCATTCTACGGGTTGATATTTCCTTAGAAACTCTACTTTCTGTCAACATGCCAAAAACTTTGACTATTAAGTTTGACGTTTAGAGCCAACTTTAAATATATGCGTACAGATGTGTTCTTTTGAACACATCTTTGAGTAATAGATTTTTTTTCTATAGAACGCAGCTATCGATGTCGATGACACAAATCTATGAGTTTACCCCCTACCCAAATGTCATTCAGCGCCGCAATAGAAGTTTTCACTTAAAAAAAAAATCACGAGAAAAATTTCCAAAAAATTCGTCAAAGAAATTTTTACATCATTTCGAAAACAATGAGCTATTTCGGTTTTTTTCTATTTTCAATAATCCGATAATTTTAATAGATTCAATAATTCGTCGAAAAATTTAAAACTAAAATTTACCCGATTGCTAAGTTGATGTCTCAGAAACGGTTGCAGATAATCAAAAACGGATTGCGGCATCGTTTTCAGAAGGTCATTTTCCTGTTAATACACTCAGATTATCCGCAGGAAATCCATTACTTTCCAAGATCTCTACTCAAACGCAGAAATTTCTTAAAATTTTTCTCAATTTTAGCAGGTGATAGAACGGAAAAAGCTAGCTAAATATAATTTACATGCTTGTAGTCAGCAGCGAAAATGCTTTCAGAAATGTTTTTAAATTTTGCTGTACCTAAAAAAATAACGATTTTAGCAAAATCGGTTTTCTCGCATTTCGTCGTTTCCGCGGTATCCACTTCCCGTGTCGATAGTATTTCTTAATCGAAAGCTTCCTAAGGAATATTATATACGTTTTCCGACTAATTTTGGGATACTGAATCGACTGGTGAAGACTAGAAGTCTCTGTGCTAAGCCGTTCAAAGATTATGACAGCGTGAAATCTACCGGAAATGCGAGTGTATTTTAATTGCGTATATATTGTATATTTTTTTAAATTAATTATTTTTTGTTTTTGTCTGTTGTTTTATACACTATTATTGGAGAAGAAGCTGTCTTTTTGTCCACGAGTGGCGCTAAGCGCGGTTATACACGGAGCGAATACAATGCTATCAGTAAAAAGAGGAACAGAAAAACGTTTTTATGGAGTATGTCAGTGATACGCCTAGTATATCATTTTAGGAGAATTTATATTATTTTATTAGTTTCCCAAAACCTTGTTTCGAATTTCGTCGAAAACTTATTAAGTCAACGACACAAATAGATATACATTTGTCCAAAATGTGCAAATTGCAATTTATGGGTTAAAAGATGTGGACGAGGTGATACATTGTTCACTTCATTTTCAAGGAGAAAGTGGTAACAACCTTATTAGTTGTGTAAAAAAGAAGCTGTTTAAGAAAAGAACTGATACAAGTTGTACTTTTACAAACAGATACTTTTAGAGTTTCAGGCTTCAACCACTTTCCATTATGGATTTTCTAAAGCATTGATACGTAGAGCGTTTTTGACAATATTCTACAAAAATTAATATGCACCTAAACTAAAACGGTAAGAATTTTTGTATCAAATTTGTTTTCATATAAAATCATCTTTTGTAATATCTTTACATTTACCATTATTTATTTATCAAAAATGTTTAAATGATCACAAAATTTTTGCAGGATTAAATAAAAATAATTTCTATTGACTATTACTAATTTTAATTTTTTAAATTAATAATATACAACCTTATGTCAAAATTATTGTTATCCTAACTTCTCAACAAGTTCTGCTTTATTTCCGCCTTGAGGACGACCATGGCACATTAACTATCGCCGTAACTGAATACACTTGTGTGCTTCCACTGTAGGATGAATGCAGCTACTAATGAAGCACCATCAATTTTTCTTTTAATTGCACTAGTAATAAAGGCGACGATACTTTTTGTTCAGCCATATTAACAAAATGTGCTCGAAACTTTTAAAAACCTAACCATAAAAGTAACCGTAAAACGGTCTATTGGTTCAAATTTTGTGTGTACTCGTTACTGGTGCCGAACTACCGTTTGTGCTTATTTTCGTCTTGATAGCCTTAAATAAACCTTTGAATTTTTTCAAATATTTTTTCCATCTGCACATTTAGTAAATGCTTGTCTAGATGAAATTGTTCAAAAACTACACTGAAAAGGTACTCCTTGTTGCTGTCGCTCAAGATAACAGTTTTCGAGAAAAAAATTACGCGTATTTTGGGTGGTCTGGTGATCATACTAACCAAGCAACTGGACGGCCTCGATCTATCCACCTTAATGAACAGATGTTATTATAAGCTCACGCTAACGCGCTAAAATGTGAAGGTGCACCATCGTGCATGAACCACATTTGGCGTCTAGTCAAATGATCACTTCATCCAACTTCTTCTTCTGTTGTCTTACACCTATGTACGTTTGGCGAATTATCATTTATTGAATAATTGTTAATGTTTTGTTTATTGCTGCTTGGCACATGTCACGAAACTTTTTGATTCCGGTCCAGTTCCTGATGTTCCTAAGCCATGATAGCTGTTTACAGCTGATGCCCCTTCTGCCTTCTATCTTTCCTTCGAGTATGAGCTGGGCAGATACCCAATCTTGCGCTGCTTTATGATATTGAATTGTAATCTGTTCAGTCTGCCCTTCTCAGTACCTCCTCGTTGGTAATGTGGTCTACCCATGGGATACGGAGCATTCTACTGAGTGTCCACATCTCGAACGCCTCGATCTTGTTAATGGATGCTACTTTTATCGTCCAGGTTTCTGCTCCATACAGTAGGACAGGCCAAACATAGCAAAAGCATCTAACCATTCTGTAGCAATTTCAAAATTTGGGTTTTTATCGCATAGAAAGAGACCTAGTGCAAAAACCTAGTGCAAAGGTATTTCGTGCTCGTAGTTCTTTCGCGTGTTTCTCCCTCTACCGTGATGGATGCTCCTGCCTGATTATTACGGCTTATAACCATGAATTTTGTTTTGGATCTGTTCATTCTTAGTCCGTCTTCTGACCCCTTTCTGTTTATGTTGTTCATTAGTAGCTGTAGGTCTTGCTGGTTGCTTGCTATGATCACTGTGTCGTTTGCGTATCTTATATTCTTTATTGTGGTACCGTTCATTTTTATTCCGATTTCTAGATCACCGAAGGCTTCTGAGAACATTTGTTCGATGTAGAGACTAAATAGCATTGGTGACATCCATACTTGACGTACCCCTCTTTTTATCTCGATTTTTTCTATCGTTAATTGGTTGTTTATTCTGACGTTGGCCGACTGTTCCGAACTGAGTGTCTCCGCTTAGCCCTTCAAGTTTATTAAATAGCCTGGTGTGTATGAAGCGTAGGAGTATTTTTAATGCGTGACTCATTAGCGAGATTGGCCTGTGACTTTGCATTTGGTTGTTGTTTGCTTTTTCGGAAGCATTATGAACGTGGCATTATGAACTTTAGCCATTCCTTTGGAGTTCTCCAGTGTCATAGATCTTGTTGTATGGTTTTAAAATTATGTTTATGTTTTGCTCCTGTATCTGCTTGAAATATTCGGCGTAGATATCGACGTTAATGGCGTGTACTAATTCGGTTTTTAGAATACTTGGCCCTGTGAGCTGGTTGTTGCCTCTGGCCTGTCATCATCGAGAGCTTTTTGACGAATGGCCGCCATATATTACATTTATCCATGTCATTAGTTATTGCTTTGTTTTGGTGATTTGTGATATGGATCGGCTTTCCCCCTTTGCGTGGTCCTGTTATTTCTTTGATTTTTCTGTGTAGATTGAATACATCACCTTTCTCTTGTAATTCCTCTACTACTTTACATCTGTGCCTTGCATTCTTGATTGCCCTGTGTATTTCCTTATGCATCACTTTATACTCGGCGTGTTTTTGATGAGTTTTTAGCCCTCTCTGTTGCTCCTTCAGCAGAAGGATTTCTTGTGTCATCCAGTCCTGTTTTTTTGTTGCTCTCAGCATACCCAATGATGTTGTGTGCTTCAGATGTTATCCCTTCTTTGAGATGTTGCCATGTGTCTTCGACTGTTTCCAGTTGTTGTCCCTCTTTTATTTCTGTGTTTATGTGGTTGGAATATATGGTTTTCAACATTGGTTCTTCTGTTAGTTTGTGACTTCATCCAACAACCTTGGCAAAACTTCTGGTTAAAAACGTCGATAAACATCTTTGGTCAACCGGCCTGGTAGAATATGGGGACTGATTAATACATTGCCAACAATACCACACCACACATTAATGGAGAAACATTGCTGATGAGTTCTCACCATAACAGTATGAAGATTTTTGTCAGCCCAGTAGTGCATGTTATGGGAATTCATAATTCCATCTCATGAAAAGGTTGTTTCAACTGTGAAGAGCACCCGATTCGCAAACAAAGGATCTTGGGTGCAATGAAGCAGCAGCCATCGACTAAATTTTTGTCGATTAGGATAATATGCTGGAGTCAATGCTTACACTTTTTAATTACTGCGGGCTATTTGTCGCCAAACGCAATTGGTTCCAATCGACCGTGTTCCCTCAAACGCTTATCGACAGCCTCACAATTGTTTCTATCGGGTATTCTTCTATCAGGGTACCTTTCTTTGTAAAGTTGCATTGCTATAATTGAGTTTCCCTCAGCCAGACCATACATGAGATAAATGCCTGTGTACTCAACATTAGTCAAAGCTACCATTGCAAAATTACAGAAAAGTGTAGCAATAACAGTTTTCTAAGACGGGCTGACACAAAATGCCAAAGTTTAAAGCTGCACTAAACATTTGTTTCTTTGGAGTAAAGAAATTTGGAGTAAAAAAATAGTAGAGATTTGTTTATTTTTATCATTCCCCCATCATTATCCCCCCCACCGTTCCAACAAAAAAAAAACGTTTTAATTTTTTCCTCGAAAACTGTTATCCTGAGCGACAGAAAGAAAGAGTACATTTCAGTGTAGTTTTTAATAGCGAACAATTTCATCTAGAAAGCATTTGCTAAATGTGCAAATGGAAAAAATATTTGCAAAAATACAAAGGTCGTTCCCCGTATGTACCGCCACTGGTTGGCTATCAAGAAGAAAATAAGCACAAACGGTAGTTCGGCACCAGTAACGAGTACACACAAAATTTGAATCAATTATCATTAGTTGCGTCTGAGATATTAACAAAAATGTTGCGTGAGGCCACCCCCTTTTAAGGGCTGTATCCTGTATCTCAGTTAGGAAGCGATTTCGGTCAGATCTTTATAGTGACTTTTTTTCTTATTTTGGGCTCTAGAACACGCCCAAGAATTTATGTCCGATATTTATGAAACACCCTGTATATTAGCTGGGCCATTTAGAATTTCAGAATAACGCTTTTGTCATAGAGATTGTAGATTTGTATTTATTGGGGTACTACAGCTTTCATAGGTCTATTATACAGCACATAATCACTTGTTCTTTCAAGCACTGCAGCATGTGAATTGAGTTTAAAGATTGCATTACTTCCGGATTCAAGCAGGAAAAATGAGGATTACAGATGAGCATACAATTTTTGCAGACCTGCAATTCCTGCAATCTCATCAGTCTTGAGGAGTTTCTCATGTACATTGTCCCATTTGTAGGCAAGCTGTTCACCAGATGATCCTCACTTAATCCTCATTCTACTTGAACCAGGAAGAAATGCAATTTTTGAATTCAATTCAGATTCTGAAGCTTTTCTGAAAGAAGCAGAATTTGAAACAGTGCGCAAAATTGTCAATACACCACTGATTAGGTGGTGTATAATAGACCTTAGCCATAGAATCGATTTTTAACCTTGAAGTGATACTTTATTGTATGCTTTATAAAACAATAAATATCTTTGTTTATTATTGAAATTGGTTCATTGATAATCAAATTACTCCACAAATACTACTCAGTATTCTGACCCATCCTGTATGTGTAATAGAAATGGTAATCTTCTATAGGTTTATTTCAACGACAATAAAAACCGTTCGAATCTGACCAATGCATGTGCAAATAGGGTTTTTCGGGTCCGAGTACCCAAACTCGGACTCAACGAGTCCAAGGGTAAATACCCGCTACACGATACCAGATCGAAGACTCGACCAGTCTCGGGTTTCGAATGTTTGGCATTGTCTAGTACGCCGTGCCGCGCTGTATCCCTTCCCTTTCTAGAACAACACAGTACTAGGTTTCGGGAATCCCGATCTTTTTATTCAACTGTACCCTATGCGTAATAATAAACGTAGATAAATTACTTTCTCTAAAATTTTGCAAAAGTATAAAAGTATAGATGTTATATAACGAGGCAAGGTTCACGAGGTTGCGTTTACATATTCTGTATTGTGTAATGATAATACTAATATAATAATAATATGTAATGACATAACTCGATTTCAAATATTATTAATAATAAATTTAAAAACAGATAATACATTTTAAAAACCTCCCATACTGAAGAATTCAAAAGTATGGGTATGTACCATATGCATGAATACGAAAAATCCTTTCGTTTTATTGTTAAAATTGCTAGATGGACCCGAAAAATAATCATCGGCTAGAGTCGGACTCGCCGAGTATAAAAAGAGCGGGTATGCCAAACCCTATGTGCAAAAGGTTTCAGTTGTACCAATAAACATTTTGTGCATGCTTAAAATGGTTTCGAATTGTTTTTATTATCATTTGGAACAAACCTTATAAAATTTGTTATATATTACCTGCTCCAATTGGTGGTGTAGATTCTCTGTGCACCAAAGACCTTTCTAAGTGTGAATCGTTTAAATTAAATCTAGCAGCAGCCTGAATTACTGGAATCCTCTCTGGCTCTTTCTCCTCGAAGCTATTCAATCCAGGAAACGGATATCTGTCGAGAGTGAGGGTCCTGGGTGGAGTAGATACGCGAACATCACCAGGATAGGGTTCCGAAACTATTAACGAATTATCGTAGACTATCTCACGTGGTGGAGCTCTTGTTCCTATATGCTGGTGTTGTCCGGCCACTTGGATCCGTTCCGGGACGTGCATGTCTATGTTCTCGTGCCAATCGTGCACGCCGTTCTGGTGATCCGTGTTGAAACTGATTTTGTTTGGTACCTTCATTTTTTGGCTCATGTCTACTTTGAAGTTCGCATCTGTTATGAATGCGTCTTCGAGATCACTGTAATTGGGACTAGTATGCGCCGACATGCTAAAACAAAAATTGAATTATTAATACAACAATTTGATCTAGTTTTATTCCTTTTAATCCTTCGAATTCTTCAGTCTTTATTTTGTCATAATGGACAACATAGACCTACTGGTCTGTTGTGTTGTGATTTTAAATAGAATGTCAAACAAAATTGACCTAAGGTCGAACCAAGCTGGTTTTAGAACAGAAAAGTCCTGCATTGAACACATTAACACGATCAGAATTATTGAGTAACAATCAAACGAGCTTAACTCCCCACTTATACTTATCTTTGTCGATTTTGCTCGGGCTTTTGACGGTATATCGCATGAGGCGTTATGGGGAGTCCTAGAAACTAAAGAACGTTCCCCAAGACCTAATCGCCATGACGAAGGCGCTGTACAACAAAGCAAACTGTTGAATATCTCAAGGAGGGAGAGACGGTGAAAGGAAACTTAAAAAAAACATAAAAACTGGAGTAAGACAGGGATGCGTGGTATCGCCCCTGCTTTTCAACATAGCTCTAGACGTATTGCGAACTACTAAATTTCCAACAGAAACAGAAACTTTCGCGGACCCCCTAATCAGCGCCGCAGGTAATTTTTTGAAAATTATCAAGGTCAAATGTGTCTAAATTGAAAGTTGGCTTTTACTGTGTATACAATTTGCAACGAAAATTGACAGTTTTGTTGTTGTTGACTGTGTTTTCTCCAGGAAAGGGCAAAAAAGGACAAGAGTGAATTAAACGCTTTTGAGGTAGAATTTTGGCTAGTCACAGTATTTTATATGAAATCAATTCGCATTCATATAATGTTCCTGTTTTATTTTACATAGGATCTTAACAAAATTTATTTTTGATTGCAAATTTTATTACTTGAGCTCAACGGATCTAATATTATATGAATTTATTTATGGACCCGTAAAATTTCGCCAGGCACCCCTGGGGGTCCGAGGACTCTCGGTTGCCCACCTCTAGACCACGTCCTGGAGAAAATTAATAACTCTAAAGGTATACGCTGGACTTTAAACTCACAGCTCAGTGACTTAGAGCTTAGAGTAAGCGGACGATATATGCCTGCTAGGGCATAACTACCAGGACGTTCAAGAAAACCTCTCAGCACTCTGAATGGAAGCAGAAAAGATTGGTTTGAAAATCAACATCGCTAAAACCAAGTCCATGCAGATAAATACAAAGCAGAAGATGGTATTTACGATTATTGATTGCCCAGTTGAGAACGTGCAAACGTTTACCTATTTAGGGAGCTTGATAACTGAAGCTGGTGGTACAGAATGTAGGAATTCTGTGGGAATTCTTGCGAATTAGGAAAGCCCAGCTAGCATTCAGAGAACTAAAACTGGTATGGGACTCCAGCCAGTACTAGAAAACTACTAAGATCCATCTCTTTCTACCAAATGTCAAATCTGTCCTCTTCTCTATGGATGTGAAATCTGCGAAATGTCCAAATATCTTGAAGACAAACTGCAGGAGGCAGTTAACAAATTCCTGCGAAGAATCATAAGTGTCTACTGGCCTGAGATTTCCATCCAAGAACTGTTGCAAGTAACACATCAAAAGAAGGTCGCCGTAGACATCGCTGCCAGAAAATGGAGGTGGATCGGGTATACAATACGCCAAGATCACCACAACATCACCAAAATCGCTCTCGACTGGAACCCCCCAGGGAAGAGGAATAGAGGGAGACTAGTGCAAATATGGAAAAGTACAGTTCTGGCTGAGATTGCAACTCAGAAGAAAACCTTTTACTTCTCTTCTTCAGTTGACAGAAACTATGTTGCCAAATTTTTGTAATTGAATATGAAAGTAAAATGTTCTAAATAAACTCCAATAAATTTTATTTATACAGTATGAATTGAAAGTAAACTTTGGACATATTTTTTAAATAAATTTGAATCATTTTTTTTGGTATGATAAACTGCATGGCAATCACCTTGTAACATGCTGTGTAATGGTACACAACATGTTTTGCAGATATATCTCATTTCGCTGTGATTTCTTTTTGAAAAGCATACTCTACAACAGTGGTTCTCAAACTTTTGCCGCGGCACCCTTATTGAGCTAAAAAAATCTCGCGGCACCCTTGTCAGGCTACAAAAATTTCGCAGCACAGCTAAGTTTTCCTTTAAGTTTATTGGAAGTTTGGTTAATTTCATCTTCAATTCACTTTTTTTCGTTTTTAGTGTAAGAGTATGTTGAGAATGCAACATTGAAAGAAGTGGCGGTTTCATTTAGTTTTTCGAAGTTGTCGGAAAGGTATTAAAAGGTAAAGTTAAAAGTTTAAGCAGCCAATCGACATCAATTGTTAGATAAAAGGCTTTTCTGTAAATGTAACTGGAGGTGAAAGTGATCCATACCCAGATCTTCGGCGGTAAGTTTTAAAAGACGTGCTTGAAGCGGGTGGCTCTTAACATGATTAATTATTCACAATACCATCCAATACGAGTTTTAAATCTAGCGGCATCCTTCTAGTTGCCAGAGAATGTCGATGGATGACACAGTGGCTGCTGGTAGCATTGAATACCACTTATTTCATTCTAGAAACGGCTCCCTTTACTTTTCCAACCATTGCAGCCGCTCCATCGCTGCAAATATCAACACACTTGCTCCATTTCAAATCATCTTTCTGTATATATTTGTCGATTACTTTGAAAATTTCCTCGCCAGTGGTGTAAACTTCTAGCAATTCACTCATCAAAAGTTCTCCTATTTGCATTTCGAATGAATACCTTAAAAACACAAGAAAAACAGCAAGTCTCGCAATGTCGGTACTTTCATCAAGCTGTAAACTGTAAAGTTTTCAACCTTCTTATAAGCTCGTTCTCCACAGACTCTGAAATTGTGAAATTCGCTTGCTTATAATGCTATTTAACAGCTGCAAGTATCAATATTCTAGGCCATGTCTGCATCTAAAATGCAAGTTACAACATCCTTGACGCAAGGTTTAATCTGTTTCTCGGCAATAGTATGAGGCTTTCCAGATTTTGCCATCGTGAGTAGCGTTTTCGCGAACTGAGACAAACGAATTTGAATGATTTAGACTCGCAGGTATGTTCTGGGATATTTCGTCTCCTCCGACGATGCTTGTTGTCATTGAATCAGTCGCTTCAGAAGCTTCAGTGAGTTCATCATCTGTCCGTTTTAAAGACCGAGACACGTTTACCTCCTCGTGTTATTTTCTTTGAACATTTTTTGTTTAATTTTTTGATTATTGCTGCGGTACCCCAGACATACGCTCGCGGCACCCCAGAGTGCCGCGGCACCCAGTTTGAGAACCTCTGCTCTACACCTTCTAGTTGGATTTGTTTTTACGCCATTGACTATTTGTTCTAAAACGTGGTCACTTAGTTTTCCTGAAAGGCGAGAAGGTAGATCTTTCTAAGGAGGAGAGAAGAAGAATAGGTCCTTTCTGTACAAATGTCATTTGTCCTCCCTGAAGATTCTTGGACTTTTCTATTAGTACCTTAGACAAGACACGGTTCTCTCGTATGATACCACATACAAGTATTTTCTTTTCTAAGTAAATACCAGCTGTAGAAACGTTGTTGTAGTAATTATCTTGATATCAAATCAAATCAAACAATTTATTTCAATATTTAAACATAACCAATTGACACAAAAACCAAATTAATAGCACTCGATCAGTTGAATGAAATGTGTCCTATTGCAAAACTATTATTTGTAATGGTTCGAAATAATTTTGCTGTAGAATTCTTGTAGTGAATAAGGTACCATATATATGAGGATTGCCTGGAGTTGCTTCTTGAAGTCCTTTAGATCAGTAATTCGTCTTAAATACTGTGGAAGGCTGTTAAATAACTCGATATTACTGTATGGTGGGATGTTTTCTGTCATTGTTAACTTGTGTGCCAGAATTCTGTAGATAACATTATTATTTCTGGTGTCTCTGATGTGATTGACTTTATATTCTTCGAAAAGGTGTTTGTTCTTAAATAAGAAAATTAGCGACTCATATGTATACGAGCCTGTCACCGTTAAAATATACGCACTTCTAAATCTTCCTCTACATGATTCAGAATATTGTAAGTTATAACTTCAGATACTTCATAACTTCAGGTAGAGGATCCATATTCCAGGTGTACAATAATATATATATATATTATTCTGAGAGCAGCTTTTTGAGTCTTAAATACGTCATTTATATTTGAGCCACGGCCCCAGAACATTATGCCAAATCTTAGATGGCTATGCAGATTTGCGTAGTACACCATTTTTAAAATGTCTTGATTCGAATATCGTTTTAGAATCCTGAGGGCAGACACTGCCTTATTTAGCTTTTTCGACAGGTTTAAAATGTGCGCTGACAAGTCGAGAGTGTCGTCGATGTGTAATCCGAGGAGTTGAGCTCTTTTGGAGGGGTAACTTTAGGTATCTCTTTTTGTTTTGAACAACATTATATTAGTCTTGTCTTGGTTTAGAAGTAGCCTATTACCATTGAACCACGTTGTTAGAGTGTTGATAGTCATTTTGATGTTGAGCACAATGTCCTCCACCGATCTATTAACTAACATTAAGCTACTGTCGTTAGCACAAATGACCATTTCCTTGATATTACTTAGGGGTGCATATGGAAGATCATTGATATACAAGGTGAACAGAAGGGGTCCAAGGATCCTGCCTTGTGGTATTCACAGATTAGTTGTGATAGGACACAATCTAGTTCTGCCTTCTGTTCAATATAATTCTGCCTATAATTCAACTACTTGTTGCCTATTAGATAGGTAAGAGGAGATCCATTTCAAGGCTATCCCTCGAATTCCATATTTTTGCAGTTTTAATTCTAAAATAGTAGTGAAAGTGAGTCTGGGTACATTTGCAACTTTCAACTTTATTCAGCTAGAAGACAAAAAATACAAGAAACTATATTATTAGTCTTGCAGCCGAATTTTGGTTATTGGAATCATGTATATCATAAATTTAAATTAATAGAAAAAATTATTTATAAAAGAATTATGACTTTTACAAAGAAGTACAATACAATAAATAGTCACCAACAGGGATTCTTTCAAGGACGCAGCACGGATACAACAAATACAACAAATCAAAGGAGAAAATTTTCCATGTGGGATGCTTTTAGATTTATCGAAAGCATAAGATACTGTGAACCAAGTAGTGAGTCGACATTCCACAAATTTCGGTCCTTGACGGTAACATATACATAGATTGAATTTTTGGAATAAGGTAATCCAATAGTGTTCTAATTTTACAAAATCTGTCTCTACTAGGTGCATTTTGTACATAATAATTGAGATGTAAAAATGTAAGGATTTGCTCGAACCTCTTCCTGATCAAAGATGGATAAATCTTTCCAACAAGCTTTTTTAGTTTGTGCCATCAATATCAATAACCCAAGAAAAATTTTCATATTGCTTGTTGTAACTTCACTACATGGTAAAGTTTTAGTAGAAATTTTATACAATTCTTTCATTTGGAAATGGTATAAATTGGTTTTCGAATAACCACTAAATGAAAAAATTCAATAAATCAAAAAATTAATCCGTTACTTCACTGATGCTAGGTATATCAGTTAATTCTGCAGTTAACCTTGAAATATTTGAATAATCCTCCAAAGAAGGTGTAATGTCATTTTCATTCCAATCTTCAAAATCGCTTTCACTATCGGATTTTATAACATTTCTTTTTAGCCGTTTTGGTGGTATAATGTCACATTCATCACTTTCGGAATCACCACAATTTATTTGGAAATCAATCAGATAAACTATCCCCGTATAATTCATTGAAAAGTTCTTTGCCGATATGTTCCGTCATGGTATGTTATAAAATGAAGGTGATAAAAAATCTAAATACCAAGAAAAGTATTTTTTTGTTATAAAGCGGACACGACTAAACACGATCATAGAAATTAGAAAATAAAAACGTAAAAGGTCTATTTATTACACACATCTGTTCCAAGGTCCCACTAATAACTTTTATGGCTTTTGCGCAAGTACCTTTGTTCTTTCATGCTATAGTGTTTGTGGAGAGGGGACCCGATTCAAGTTTTTGCAATATTTCACATCGCCCTGGGTGTCAAAAATTGAAATAGATAATGCAACTACAATGATGTGCAACTTGCCAACGGTCAACAACGTTTGGGCATGAAAGGAAGAGTTAACTTACCACCGGTCAGCAAAGTGTTAATGTGACCATGTGTTAATTAACCATGTAAGCACAATCTTTCAAATTAATTTTTTTGTGGTTAGACGACACACCTTCTTCATCTTCGCCCTCTATTAAAAGTTTCCTTAAAAGTTGCCTTCTGTAATGGCGTTCCATGGTTTCGATAACAGACTGGTCTATTGGTTGCAACAAGCTTGTGATGTTTGGTGGTAAAAACATTGTTTTAAACTGTCCATTCCCCCTTTCCAAGAATTCTTCTGTGGGATGAGTTGGTGCATTATCAACAATCAAAAGAACTTTACTGCCTTCTTTTCCAAGAGATTATCAGAATCGGAGTTCGGATAATTGGAGTTGCACTGTACTGCGTTTCCTATTTCATCTTCAAAAATTACGGTCCCAATACTACACCATATTACACACCATGCAGTTACATTTTGGGAATGGAGCTCTTCTTCGAGTATAACTTGAGTGTTTTCGGTAAACCAGTAACATAAAATTAGTTTGTTACCCTCTCCATGCAATGCATTCATTCATTTCCGAGTCCGAGACACCAGTGTTTACATTCCTTTCTAATAGTTGGCAGCGTCTATCGCGCTGTCATTTGCCACAATTAGGTCCTCCATTGTGCATGCCTATCCCATGTTGGGACATCTGAGAAGGTGGCAGTCAATCTGAAGCCCCTGCATTCACACAGCTCATCATCCACAGGCATCCCCATCTCATCCTGTTCGATTTGCAGCGCGTCACTCCTGTCCCTAGTCTGTTCAGCGATTTCCATGTCGTGTATGGTAAAAGTTTTCCCGGTGGCAGCTCCTCTCTGGGTTCGGTCTGCAGATTTGGGTGTTGTTCTTTCCATAGTTCTATGCGGCGTTGTTTTGGGTATATCTGCAGTTGTTGCGTATGTTGGAGAACGCTCTTCCTCTTCGCCTTTTTGGTTGTTGGTCGTGTAGCTGGTGTAGACGTTGCCGCCTATCTCCGATCTGGTTCTGCCGCTCTGTTTCGGATGATACTTGCGTCTGACGCGTGCTGGGGCAATTTTAGATAGATGGTACAGCTTCTCGACAGGTGTCGGTCTCAAGTCCTGATAATCCTGCACGTCTTGTTTAAGGCCACATCGACATGTCTTGTGTGAATCGAGTTGTAACACACTGGTGCCGCGTACTCGGCTGCGGAGAAACAGAGAGCAAGGGCCTACGTACGCAGCACGTCAGGCTGCGCTCCCCATGTTGTGCCAGTGAGCTTCTGGATGATATTATTCCTAGCACAAACTTTTGCCTTTGTATTCTGGCAGTGTTTTTGGAAAGATAGTGTGATAAACAGTGTTACGCCCAGGTACTTTGGAGTGTCGCATGTTTCGAGTTCTTGTTCTCTCCATGTGACTTGCAGCTTCTTCAGAGTATTCACCAGTCCAGTTGGCAATAGTCCTTGGTGAGATGATACAATTTCTCCACTGCTTTTTGGTGGTTTATGGTATCATATGCCACTGTCAGGTCTATAAAGGCTACACCAGTAATTTGCTTGCGCTCAAAGCCATCTTCAATATGTTATGCTAAGTTTTTTTGGGTGCAGAATTTGGGTGCAGCAAGACCTTCACAGTCTAAACCCTGCTTCTTCTTCTTATTAGCCTTCATACTTCCATTGTTGGATATAGCCCTTTTTCATTTTTTTCCATGCTTCTTTGTCATTTGCTGTTCTCATCCACTGTTTTTCTGCTATCATCTTTATGTCATTGGTTCATCTCGTTTGGAGTCTTCCCATGCTTCTTATTGTTTCCTGGGGTCTCCAGAAGGTAATCTTGTGGCTACATTCTTCTGTATTCTTTCTGGCCACGTGTCCTGCCCATTGCCATTTGAGATCCGCTGTTCTATCCATGACATCTATTATTTTTGTTTCTGTCTGGATATCTGTGTTGCGTATTTTGTCTCTTAGAGTGATTGCCAGCATTGCACGTTCCATTGGTTTTTGAGTCACTCTAAGTTTTGCTGCGGATTTTTTAGTGATAGCCATCGTTTCCAGGCCATAGGTAGCAATGGGGAGGATGCAGCTGTTGTAAACCTTACATTTTAGGTAAATTGAGAAGACTTGGTGTTTTAATATATGGCTGAGCTTTCCAAAAAACCCTGCTTGCTCTGGTATGCTCTTGCTCTGGTATGGTCTCTATATGCTTTTGTCTACTTTACCAGATGTCCTTATTTCCTTCGTCCTTATTTCTTGTGGTGAAATGCAAATAACTGGGTTTTGCTGGGGTGTCGCTTCAACTAGTTTATGTCGTAATACTGTGCCATGTTTTCTAAGGCTGTAGTTACTTTATTCTTGACCTCTTCGAAGCTTTTCCCCTGTGTCGATAGCTGTGATGTCATCTGCATAGCTGAAGTGATGTGTTTGTTGGTCGGTTTGTTAGTCATACATTCAAAAGCATAGGAGCCAGTACATTTCTTGTGGTAGGTCGTTCCTCTGGTCTTTCCATCAACTCCTTTATCCCTGCAGTGTAATATAGAAGCGCCTGTTCTGCAACAGAGTTTTCACCAGTCTAGCTAGGCAATAGTCCTTGGTAAGATGATACAATTTCTCCACTGCTTTTTGGTGGTTTACGGTACCATATGCCGCTGTAAGGTCTTTTTTTTCTTGCACGTGCTGGAAGGCGAAAATCTGCAAACAGACACCACCCGGCCCGTTCCGAGTGGTAGTGGGGCTGCCCACCAGTGAGCGACCCACTAAAAAACCCCCACCATTCATACCCTTCCAGCCCAAAAACCAGAGAAACGTGTTGGAATCCAGAATTGGCATCACTTCATCACGCTCCTCCCCTTTACATTTCCAAAGCAGTCATCGGCATTCATCCATTTATTTTGCCGGGCGCGCTGTCAATCGCCGTGCCCCCCTTTACATCAAGTTGACAATAAATTTGTGCGCCCCCTTCGCACTCAGAGGGGCCCGGCGACTGGCACGCGCGGCTCGCACGTTTCATCCTTCTCTTTACTCTTCATTATATACCCAATCATACCTGTCAGAACGCCCCATTCATACTCACTGCAGAGCATGATCCTCACCATGCTCTCCTTGTCAACATTCTCCCCCAAGCTGCATTCTGCCTCGCTCCTCGTTTGCACCCACCTTATACACTCAAAGACCGTATGCTCAGCTGTGTCCTCATTAGCTCCACAGTACTTGCAGTGCGCCTCAGTCATTTTGCCGAAACAACCATGGCCCATCAGCGTCTGGGTGAGGTGATAATTTACCTCCCCATGCCCATGGTTGACCCATTTATCAATAGCCGGAATCAGTTTCCTGGTCCAGTACACCCTTTTCCGACTCCTCCCATCGCTCTTGCCATAGCCGCATTTTTTCATCCCTTTCAGTTTTTGGATCATTACCTTCACACACTCTTACCCTTTCCTCCGCCAGAAGGTCTAACGGGATGACTCCAGCGACGACCGCCACGGGGTCCCCAGAAACAGTCCTGTATGCACTGCACAGACGCAGCAGCATACATCTATGCACTGTCATCAGTCTGTCCCTGTAACATTTAATCCTGAAAGCACTTATCCATGCCGGCACCCCATACAGAAGAATGGAGTGCACGACTGCATTTATAACCCTCCTCTTGGAAGCCAATGGCCCACCTATGTTAGGCATCAGTCGTTCAAGAGAATTCGCACTCGCTGTTGCCTTGCACACTACCCGGTTGATATGTTCGGACACCCTGAGGTTTCGCTGGAGCTTCACCCCAAGGTATCTCAAGTTTAGAATTTGGGCCCATCAAGACCTTCCCGGTCTAAACCCTGCTTGCTCTGGTATTATGCTTTTATCTACTTTACCAGATAGGCGATTCAGTATCAATCTCTCGAAGACCTTGAAGAGATCCTTTCCTGGTTTTAACAGTGCGACTACTCGAGCCTTCCTCCACATTTTTGTGATTTGCGATTTCCTTGCACAGCAGTTTATTAAGTTGGTGATCCATGCAATGGTTGCAGTTCCAAAATGTTTTATTTGTTCCGTTCTTAGATCATTTAGTCCTCCAGCCTTGTTATTTTTTAAGCTGTTAATGGTGGTGTTTAATTCATGCTTATAAATGGCTCGGCTAGACAGTCGGTTTCGTTGTCTGGATCCCTTTGTATTTGAGTTTTGGGGGCCCTTCTTAGGGTGTTTCCGTTCATTAGCAGTTGGTGTGTGACCTGGTCTGGAGTGACCAGTGTCAGGTTCGGAGTAGCACTTGTGGGGTCGTTGCTAAGATTTTTGATAAGTTTCGAGGCACGTCGGCTGTTTTGCTTCATATCCAGATCTTCCCCATGCAATTGAAACTGTGCTTCATCACTCATAATTATTTTGTTGACAAAATTATCTCTGCCCAAATATATCCGCCCTATATTCTGCCCAAAATCATCACCTCATCACCTGGAAATCATCGCCTGAAATGTGAGTTTCAGTCTATCGGAAGAAGGTTATGGGCTTTGTAAGACCAAAAGTAGAAAAGTAAGACCATTTGTAAGACCAAAAGAATAAATCTTTCTTTAAAACTGTTCTTACCAATTTAGATGAAATTCCTACTTGCTGCGATGCAAGGTTTGATTGGAAATTTTATCGATTCTGTTCCTAAGTATTCACTTCTGTTCTAGCAGTTTTTTCCTCTCTGCAAGTTTAGTATACTTAAGAGAACCTATTCGACAATATTTATGGACCCATCTTGCAAGTTATCGGCTTTGTAAAATTAAATTGTTGTCGAAACCACCTCTGATTTTGAATAATGGAGTTCATTATAATAAAATGCTCTACACAAGCAATTCGTTGTTCAATCAGCTACCACTGCATTTTCAAAAATACTTGAAAATTCACTGAATATTAGACAGTTCAAATTATGGCAAATAAGTCATTATTTCTCTCTGTTTTTATTAACTAAAAATACGACACTCTTAATTTGTCACCCTTTAGTTTGATCGGAACACTATTGTATATTCTGTATATATAACGTATATTTCTATATAGATATTTCAAGTTTAAATATTTACTTATATATAAATATATTTTTGTCTGTGCAATTTACCTGTATTTTTGCATGATTGAATAAACTATTGGTTAAACCACTTGGCACAAATTAAATTGAACAAATTCTTACAAAGACTTTTGTTTTAAGTAATCCAACCTCATATCAACGATATTAATATCTATGTTGCAATAATTGTAATCAGATCAATGGGCCAATCACCCAATCATTCAGGAATTTATTACTTATTGGAATACAATGTCAATGAGGTATGAGAGTAAGATAGTGATTGTGGTAATTTCTGAATAATTGCGTTAATTTTTGATTATTTTGCTGAATACTTACCTCAAAATAATTGTGGTAGAGCCGGTTAAAAATAAAATGCCTCTTGTAACGTAAATCTTTTTTGCTTTTATTCAATAAGACATTTCAAACTTGACAGTTGACAGTTCTTGGAATGGTGTGAACTTGCCCGCGGGTTGAAAAATATTTACGGAATTCAAATTTTAACGAATTTTGATATGAGTTGAAATCTCGAAATTTTTCACATTGTTTTACTAATCACTTGTACATTAAATATGCTAATTATTAATTCATTTTATTATATAAATTTATTCAACGGAATAAGTTATTTTAAATTTGTTTTTTAGTTTGAATTTGTTTTTTGGAATTGATTTTTTTTCTTAAATTATTGTGATTAAATAATAAAGTTGATAAGAACATAATGATAATGATAAGAACCTGGACCCTAAATATTATTCCATTGTCTCCTTTTAAGTATTTCTTTGTTCATGACTAATTGTTAAACATATAACACACGACAAATATTTGAAACAACAATCAAATAGACAAAAATGTTAACTTAAATGTTATTACTTACTAACTGGCACCCGGCGCGTTGCTAGCACTGAAGAAAAATTCTGTAAATATCGTTTGAAATTTGAAATCGGTATCTTGTTTAATTAGGGATGATAGAAAGAATGATATTTTATTGTCGACAATGTGTCCACTGATAAGCTTTAAGGGCTGATTCTATGATCCCAAATAGCCATAAAACTCCTAATAAATATGGACAGGGCCGTCCCTAGCAAGTGCGGGGCCAAGGGCAAAAAATAATTTTGGGGCCCCTCATTTTTTTTTTAAATCTGCAAAATTATATTGGATTTTGAAATTTAATTATAATGACAAGAATAATAAATACTGTTTATTTGTTGTGCACAAGAAAAATAAAACAAAGCAAAATAAACATCTTTACTTGTAGATTGTAGATTGTAGATATGGTGGTGACGACTTGTAATGCGACCTTTATAGATCTATTGTACCCCACCCTCCTCCTCCAAGTGTTGGTGTACTTACCCATTTAGAGCGCCTCCTCTAATCCTGATTTCTTTAGGAATCTCAGGATCTGGGTGGGATTCAAGGCCTGCAGCTCCTCTGTGTTCAAGCAGTGAGCCCCAAGGTACATCTGTCTCTTGCGGAGTAATGCTCCGCAGTCTTTGAACAGATGTATGGGGGTTTCCTCTGCTGAGCCACAGAATCTGCATCCATCATCCTCCTCTAGGCCTAGGGCCTTGAGATGTTTCCTAAGTCTGCAGTGTCCCGTCAGGGCTCCTGTCAGAATTCTGAGCTTGTTCCTGCTTAGTTTCAGGCAAGCTTTAGTTCTCTTCTGGTTAAAAGATCCCAGCATCACTTTGGATTGCCTTAGCCCTGGAAGTTCTTCCCAGGTTTTCATCCATTTTCCTCTTATTTCTTCATCTAAACTTTTGCGGATGGTGTTCACGCTCATACCGCAAAAGGGTTCCGGACCTATAAAGGGGCTACTGGATCCCTTGTTTGCTAGGTGATCGGCTTCTTCGTTTCCGTCTATACCAGTGTGTCCTGGTACCCAGTATAGCTTTACTTTATTATCCCTGCCAAGCTTGTTCAGCTTCCCCACACAGTCCCATACCAGTTTGGTCTGATGGTGTATGAGCTAATGGCCTTGATGGCTGCTTGGCTATCTGACAGGATAGCAATTCGTTTTTTGCGGTACTTCCTGTCGAGGTTAAACTGTGCACATCTTTCGATTGCGTGTACCTCTGCTTGGAAGATACTTGGGGATGTTCCCATGGATTCGGAGTATCTGGTACGAGGTCCAAACACTCCTGCACCAGTACCTTCCTTTGTCTTCGAACCATCTGTATACCACTTGATGGCATTTTGCTCTATGTTTTATGCTGAGGATTCGTCGCTCTAATCGGCTTTACTACTACACATTGCTGTGTAGTTTTTCTCGAAGTGGTATTTGCATACCATTTCGTCTTTTGGTACTTCCAGCCAGGGGATCTTGGCAGCGAGGCTGTTTCGGTCTCTGCTCCCGATTATTTTGCCTCTGCCCATTCCTTCCTTGCTGAACCTTACGATCGCCGATCTGGCGGCGCTCTCCACCACAAGGTGCAGCGGAGTCAGATCCAGCAGCAGCTCCAATGCTGCTGTCGGACACGACCCCATCGCCCCCGTGATGCAGACACACGCCAGTCTTTGAATCTTCTCAAGCTGTTTCCTCATAGAGGCCAGCTTGATTCTACTTCCCCACGCAACCGCCCCATAAGTGATTGCAGGTCTCACTATCGTGGTGTACATCCATCGCAGGATAGTGGGGTTACAACCCCACGTTTTTCCTGCCAGATTTCTGCACACCATTAGGGCGCGTTTGGCTTTACCTACCACTGCCTCAGCGTGTCTATTCCATAGGAGTTTGCTATCTAGTGTGATACCCAGATACCTTATCTCCTGTTGGTATTCTACTGCCTTCCCATCTATGAGTATGGGATGTAGGCAGTTTAGTTTTCTCCTTCTAGTAAATGGTATCACCGTGGTTTTGCTCGGGTTGAGTCTCAATCCCACTGTTTGACACCATCTACTAGTTACTTTGAGGCCTCTCTGGACAATTTCACAGAGCGTTCCCTCAAATTTTCCTCTGGCCATTATGACTATGTCATCGGCGTAACCTTGACATTTGATGTCTAGGTCGTTTAGCCTAACCAGTAGTTCATCAACTACCAGGCTCCACATTAGCGGTGATAGTACACCTCCCTGTGGGCACCCTCGAGTTGTGGAGATCTTAATGGTGTCTTTTCCCACTTGTGTCTCCGCCGTTCTAGTTCTCAGCATTTCTCCCATCCACTTTGAGATAGTGCTGTCGATATTCCTTCTTTCGAGGGCCGCCCTGACAGCCTCGTGTGAGGTGTTGTCAAAAGCTCCCTCTATATCCAAGAAGGCACATATCGCTACTTCCTTTATCTCTAGTGCTGCTTCTATTTCGTTTGTCAGCTGATACAGGGCGGTTTCTGTGGATTTCCCTGCTCTGTAAGCATGCTGACTCCTGTGTAGTGGTGTACCTACCAGCACTATAGTCCTAAGGTAATTATCAATCACCTTCTCCATTGTCTTTAACATAAAAGATGTTAGACTAATGGGTCTAAATGACTTCGGTTGAGTGGTGTCTTTCTTCCCCACCTTCGGTATAAATACCACCTTAGCCCTTCTCCATAGCTCCGGTATATATCCGAGCGCTAAGCTACTTCTAAAGATATTTAGAAGATACGGCATTAGTTCTCTCTCTCCCTTTTGTAGGAAGGCAGGAACTAGTCCGTCCACACCTGGGGCCTTAAAAGGCTGTAAAGTGCCGATAGCCCATCTGATTCGGTTTTCGGTACAGATGGACGCTGCCCTCTTCCAGTCGGCCCGACTTGGTTTCCGTGGTTGCATCAAGCCCTCGGTCTCCCTGTATCCTCTACATCCCGGAAAATGGGTTTCTAGTAGGAGGAGAGCTCTTTGCTCTTCATCCTCCGTGAAGGTCCAATCCGGTTTCTTGAGAGTGGCTGTCATTTCCACTCTATCCTTCGCTAGTGCTTTGTGCAGTCTAGCTGCCACCGGCGTGGATTCTATGTTTTCACAGAAGGTCCTAAAGTTTTCCCTTTTTGCCCTTCTGATCTCTGTGTTGTAGGTGGTAAGCACCTCAGAGTATTCTAGCCAATTTCCGTATTGCTTGGCTTTGTTGAAAAGCCTACGTACTTTTGCTCTTAATGTAGACAAATTTTTGTTTGTAAACATTTTTCGTCCTTATGCTCCTTCACGGTTTTTACCGGGCAGCTGGATTCAAATGCCGTGGTGATTGCTGCATTTATTTCTCCTACAGCCTGCTCCAGCACGGTGTAGTGTTTGATACTACCCCGCACTGTCACCTGCTCTAGGTTTTCTTTTAGTTGGGAACTAAACATAGGCCACACAGTTTGTCTGGGGTTTCGAATGGGGGTGTTTTCCTCACTCGCTCCTTCCAGCTCAAACTCTATGATCCTATGATCTGACATTGAGGGCTCACTTGAAACCCTCCACTTTTTAATTAGTTTACTTACGTTAGCGCTAACTACCGTAATATCCAGTACCTCATTTCTGACTTTAGTGACAAATGTTGGTGTGTTCCCAACGTTGTACACAATTAAGTTCTCTTTAATGAGGTATTCTAAAAGGTACTCACCCCTCTTATTAGTGTCCGTGCTGCCCCACATCTCATTGTGTGCGTTCGCGTCACATCCCAGGATGAGTGGCAGCCTTCTCCTAATACAGTGTTCCGCCAGCTTTTGTACTTCAATGGGTGGTATGCTGTTACCATCGCCAGGGAAGTATGCTGATGCGATCACCACTTCGCGGTGGAGACCCTCGATCTTGATGAGGGCCTGAATCGGTACTAAATCCCGCGTTAAAAATTCTGAAAGACATAAGTAATTTATGTCATTTCTTACCATAATGCAAGTTCTAGGGGAGACCTCACGGCTGTCCCATACCAACTTACATTCCCTCTTGCTAAGGCCTCTGATCTTACCTCCGTAGGTCCAGGGTTCTTGAAGCAGCGCTAGCCCTAGGTGCTGCTTGGTGAACATCCTAGCCATCACAGCTGAAGCTGCTATGGCATGATGGATGTTCACTTGGGCTATTTTGGTGCGCCTGCTGGTCATTCTTGTTTTGTGACAGGAGGCGGCAAGTCCTCCTCTGTCCCTACAAGAACATCTACCTCTGCCTCTGTAGACATGGCTGGACTGCTCATGTCTACGAGTGTGAGGTCAAGGTCGTCTTCCCGGGAATCCGGGCTGACTTCCTTGTTCTCTGTGTCGGTTAGGTCCCGTACACATGGATTATTTTTACTTTTGGAATTCACATAAATCCCACGAGTCGCAAGGGAACTAAAGGTCCACCACATCAGAGCCCCGCTTGATAGTGGTAAGGCTGGATACCCTCTGAGGTCGCCAGGTATCAGAGGGGCTCCGTAAGCGATGGCCGGTTGCCCTTGGCCACCAACCAGTCCCTTTGGCACGGGTCGCATGACACCTTGGGATTAAGGGTTTGGAAGTTCTTGGTTGTTCGCCCTCCGCCGAACGCCCCGACCGGAGTTGTTCCCGTCGTGACGTCCAACGGTATGTTGCGAAACTAAGCCCTCACACCGCGACAAGGTGACTTCCACGTGAGGGAACATCTTTACTTAGTAGTAAAGCAAAAAATAATGAAAAAACAATGTAAAATCTAAATAATAAATACATCTAATTGTAAGTAAACAAATACAAGATTAAAGATTAAAAAAATTTAACAAAAACAAAATATATCCGAAACATAATATACGATCAATACAATCATAAAAAATAAAATAAAATATAATTTTTTAAATATCTGACAATATATTTATTAGCTATATCTAAAATTATTATCCTAAACTAAACGAAATTATTTTTTCGTGCCTTTATTTCTGAAAATGCATTAATAATATTAACTTTCACACAACTCGTGCTCAATCGACAGTAATGTTAAATTGTTTTGTCTTTCCCGGCATCCAAATCCAAATTGGAATTGTCAAAATTATTCGTAAAACTGTAATAGTATATTAAAGAATGAACTCGTTCTTTAATATACTATTACAGTTTTTTTATACAGTTTTATATACTATTACAGTAAGCGCGATATTAGCGCGGAGTAGCGAGGAGTTTTCTAAAGTATAGGTGCTGAAAAACGCCTTAAGAACAAGTTTTTTTAGTATTCTTTCTATATTGCGCCCTTTTATGCCACTTCTAAATAAAAAAATCGCCGATACATATTGAGAAAATTGTATCGCATTCGACGAGCCATAACTGCACGCATATGAGTGCTGTAATGAGTCCATTACATACGCAAAATAGAAAAACAAGTTAGGAGAGGATTCTCGAAGGGTGACATTTTCATGGTGTCATTGCAGAAAATTTCGCAAAATATAGTAAGTTCTTCAAATAATTCGCTACCACTTAGATCACGGTTTTTGCCGTCACGTAGGATTAGATCTATAGTCCATTTTTTTTAAGAATGCAGTAATTAGAAACCTGATTTACACTATGATAAATGTTCAATCTTGATACAAAATTTGGCGCTAAATTAAAATATGGTTCCTTGAATATAAAATTGGTAATTTTTTAATGGTTTGATTGAATATCTTAATATTATTGAATAACTTATACAAGACTAACAAATAAATGGAGAAAAACGCAAACAATCTAAATGAAACAAACAGATCAGATGACAATTGTGAAGTGACACCGCAGCCATTGACAACTAACAGTTGCAAAAGTATGTGAAAAGAAAGAGAGAAAAGAGGTTGAGATGGAGAAGTAAATATCGTCGGTGTGAACTTCTCCTCGATTTAAGCCAATCAGAGAACAAGGTAAAATAAGCCCTATCTTCCCTGTACTGCATTCTTAAAAAAATGAACTATAGGTCCGCACATTTCTTGTTTATTTTATCGTCCCTTATTGTTTTTATTCCGGGGATGTTATATAAAAATCCAAATTTATTTCATGACTTTTAGACCACACAGAAGAAATAGTCCTGATAAAATTTTAATTCAGGGTCTCTCGTTCTCGAGTCTTCTTTTTTGTATTCATGTAGACTTTTTCTCTGACGTCTTTGGGTTTCTTTAAACTTTTGTTTCAATGTCATTTGCACTACAAATTTCACATTTTTCGCAGTGGAAAAACCAGTCTCTTTGAATTGAATTAGAAATGTTTTCAACCCGTTTAGTAGCGATACAGCCAAACTTAAATACTTGTATAGTGCTTTGCTACCCTTATGTGTAGCAAGTAGGAGGTCCTACCATATAATTAAGGATAAAATAAATTCATAATTTATTCCATTTTCTGATAGACACTGTGCTTCGCATTTAATTTTTTGGCCTTTTGTGGTTTCACTAACTTCTTCCAGGGCGTCGCGTAACTCAAATATGTGAAACCTATCTGTCTTAACGGATTCCGGTCGGCTTTTCCACCTGGTGTCAGATATAGGCTTTAATGTCGAATCTGGTATGTGCTTGTAAAATATGGCCCATCTTTCAGCAGTGGCTGAAAATAAGGTATAAAACCGTTGAATTGTACCAAAAAATGTCATAGTCATCGCTACACTATCAGCCATGTCTCCTAATTAACATTATTTAAAGATATAAATATAAATTTAAGGAATGTTCCGTGCAAGGTACAAAAAAAGCCCTAGGATTTTCTTGCTAAATTCTAGACTGTACACCTTTGATCTTGCCAATCATATTGGAGGCGTTGTCATACGATTGCCCTCGATAATCATTTAAATTAATATTTATAATTAGTAATTGTGTTTGAAGTTTGTCAAATAAATTGAGGCGAGTACTTTTTAGAACTGGTGTAAAACCTATAAAAAAAACACTGATTTTCACTTTGACACTAACTTCTACAACTCTATAATAACATAAATTAACTATAAATGTTAATTGTTCGATATGACTCCTATCGGTAGTAATGTCCCTATCGGTAGTAATGTCCATTTGAACGGAAAAAATGTTGGTCTTTGCTCTCTTTTATTTTGGAAATTATTTCCTCTCTAACTTTTTTACTGAGCAATTCAATAATTTGATTTTGAATTCTTGGTCCTATATAGTGGTCAATGGTTTCATTATTTTTAATTCTTCTTAAAACCGTTAAGGTCATACTACCAAGTAGTCAGTCATCTTACGCCTACCGGCCTGGGCGGCCGGTTACTATTTAATGCAATGGCAATGTAATTATAGAATTATGTTTCAATTAAATCTTAGATTTTTGGTTCTCTTTCATCTATGAAAGTTCTCTATCATTTCTCTATCATTTTATTTTATAAATGTTTTTATAAATTAGATTATGTGGAATAAATAAAATAAATATTTTTTTTCGCATAATGTTTGAAAATAAACACTTTCTAATTTAATTTTTCCTAAATCCAAAAATTGTTGAAAATTGTTCTCGACAAAGTTTCGCCTGAATATTTTGGAGATCAATACCTTATTTTCTTGCACCGTTTCCGTAATCAAATTCTTAGATAATTGCTTGGTTGTAAAAAATTGTCGCACTTTATATATCTATATGTACCGTACTATGGAATACATAAATCTTGTACGATATTTTTATCCAGGTTGGTGACAAGTTGATTTCCCTCTTTTCCCAAATATGGAATTCCTTTTAGTGGGTACCCTCTTTCAGGTTCATTGAGCTAACATATTTTTATTCCATATTTTTCTGGTTTTGACTTTTCATGCTTGAATGGACATTTCCCGTCAAAACCAAACAATTGCTCATCGACAGACAGATTACATGATGGCATGTAGAATTTTCTAAAACTATTATTCATTCGATCCCACAGTTCTCTAATAGGTGCAAGTTTATCCTTTGCGCACCTTTGTGATCTTGATTATTTATCACTAAAACGAATAAATTTACAAATGTCGTGATATCTATTCTTAGAGAAAGTTGCTCGAATAATTGGTGATCCATATTTTTGCTCCATAGACTCCAATACATTTGAAGATTTCAGATGCCCAGCAATAAATAATATCCCAATAAATGCACAGATATCGATCATATCTACTGGTTTCCCGGTTATTGTTCTGTGAACTCTAACAGCTTCTTTATTGGTCATCTCTGTAATTATCGATAATATATTGTCTGGAAAAAGAAGATCTACAGGATCGAAAAGCATCCACAGGATCCTCAATTGTCTTGCCTGGCGGTAAAATGACTTTGTTGACGGAACCTCTAATAAAATTAGGTCCTGGACCTAATAAAATAATGATTATAATCCTATTTCCGAAAGCGTTAATATATTTCCGTAATCTTTATCATGCAAACTGCGTCTTGATTAGAAGGTGATTAACCTATCCTTGGAAGGGCTTGTCTTGTTTTTAAGCTTAATCCTTGGTTTATAACATGCTGTCGTTCCAGGCCGCTGCGGCCGGTAGAAGGAATCTAGCGGAGTTTTTTAGAAAAATGTAAAAATTGTGAAATTTTTAAAGCATAATGATGATCTTTTCAAAACTAATTTCATATCTTTCCATAGTAAAAGGAGATTACTAAAAGGCGTTTCCTCGAAATATTATTCTAACTATATGTAATAATTAGTTAAAAGTGCGCCCGGCCGCTCCGGCCGGTAGAATGACCTTAACGGTTTTAAATGCTCTGCCATGCAAATGTCGAATTTTGAAATCATTTCAAGTAATCCTAGGAATTTTCCGTTATTTTTTGTGAATATCGTACTATTGGAGCCACGTAAATCGTCGTTGTGCTTAGTTAAATATTGAATTGATAATATAATTCTTTTTAAAACACCAGCCAGTGCTCTATTTCGCCATTTATTTGTCGTCGTTGAACAACGTCGATTGTTTAATGTCTATTGTGTCTTTTTTTCAATTCGATATATTTGCGTTGGGCTTTGTTGTGCAGCATAGATGTTTCGCGTTCTTTCAGTCTGTCTCTTTTAAGGATCTCACAGACCGGCGCGAAAGTTTCGTTGCCGCGACCGCTGCGATATCGCGGCGGACCGATTGATACGGCGACTTATGTACATGTTCAGACCAACAAGCGCGATTTTCGGCGCTTGTTGGTCTGAACATGTATATAAGCCGCCGTATTAATAGGCCCGCCGCGATATCGCAGCGGTCGCTGCAGCGAAACTTTCGCGCCGGTCTGTGAGAATCTTTATGCTTCCAATCACAAATTCCTTCGTAGGCCAAACCTGATGTTGCACCAATGTTGAACAACTTCTTGTAATAGCAATATGCTCTATTTTTTTGTTTTGAGTACACTTTCGAAATATTTTTTTGCCATTTGGTAAACAACTTAAATAATGAGATTCGTTAAACCTTCTAACATAGTCGTCAACTAGAAAGTTAAATTCACGAACTTGCGTTGGATTATTGTTTACGAGAATGATCCTCATAGTATCAATAACATTTAGTGGCCAATTTCCTGGATCATTTTCAAGACAGAAAACTCTTCTAGTGGTTTCACTTTCATCATTAATTTCATCACGTTTTTCTTCACACATTTCACTCTCTGCGCTTATAGATGTAGTAGCCACACATTTCAGATATGGCGACTGTTTTTCCTTTTCAGTTTCACATTTCTCATTATCAAATTCATCATGAAGCTCACAGTTTTCTCCATACATTTCAGTTTCTGGGGTTCCAGAAGTAGCAGCCGCACATTGTAGATTTCTCAACGACTCATTTTCAGTGACAGCACCGGTCTTTAGAAATTGTAGCATGCCTCCCCGTTGAAGATTTTGTATATCTGTTTCTGTCCTTTTTTTCTTTTCTGCGAGCCACTTTCATATTTTCTACCACGATCGCGGCCTCTACTCGTTTCTGAATTAATTTTACTACCCTAAAAATAATTTTGATTTCAAGCAAAAAAATTGCCTATTAGATGACAAACTGCATAAACTTATTAAACGTTTTTAAATGAAAATTACAAAGTGGGAAAATGAATTTTGCAAGTTTTCTGAGTCTCCGATAAAACTAGACTCAGAAAAGCTTGCAAATTTCATTTTCGTTCTGCGAAACTCTAGTAAAACCTTTGTTTTGCCTTTGACGGCATTGACCATGTCCTTTAACTCGAGCAAAAAAAAACATAAAAACGGAGCGCAGCCTAAATGTTTGGTGCAGGCTCACGTTATATCACGCATAAGGCTGCGGGACCGCCAAAGCGCGGGGCCCAGGCCCTGGGCCCCGCTCGCCCCGCTCTAAGGACGGCTCTGAATATGGGGTTAAAAACGCTTAGTTTGCGAGATAAAGGACCTTTTCATAGTTGAATTTTTTTTGTGCGCATCTGTCAATTTCCGCCATGTTATACGTCTAAAAGTGCCCGAACTTTTTGCCGTATAGCTAAATATGTGCCTGAAACATTCATATTCCCGCCTTTCGAACTTGACGGATGCGCACGCGCTTAACGAACTGTAAAAACGTTTATTGATATTTTTTTGGGTTTTATCGCAACACGAAAGAAACACCGATTATTTTTTGGTACAAATGAATCGCTTCACATTATGTTTTGTGTATTATTGTTCATTCTTCTTCAACGGAATTGTTTTTTCCGATTTTTACGAGCAAACGAAACTTTTTTGACCCCATATGTATGAAGAGTTTTATGCTTATTTTGGATCATATAATCAATCTTGAAAGTTTGTTGGTGGAGTTCTGACACACCCGGTATATTAGATTTTCACTAATTTATTTCATATGCAACAGGAAAGTTGGTTGCGTTTTTTAAGGATTCGTTTTATTACAAAATCTTTTTTCTCTTTATATCAAAAATTGTGAGTAAATGAGAAAATACATGAGAAAATTGAAGAATTATCGTTTGTTCCATCAATAAAAGAAAGTATATAAGTAAAATATAATCGGAAACATTTACAAAATGAATTCATATTTTAATAAATGACGCAACCAACTCAGCTGCTATGTATAATTTAACCTATGGTAAATCAAGAATTTAACATCGTGAAATTCTAACAAAAACATAACAAGTCTGCAAAATTCGAAATAAAATTCTGATAAATTCTACAAAATGCATTATTCTTAACTATTCTTAGTATTAATAAAGGCTTGATAATTTAATATACTAGCTGGTCTGTCTCTCTAGTCTATCTAGTCTTGCATTTTTAATTTAACATTGGCTAGTCATGTCGAATGAACTTGGTTGTACATATGTTTAGACTTGTGTGTCTTGTTCATCTAGTGTTGTCTGTCTTAGTCTGTGGGTCTAGTTTCGTCTACCTTAGTTTTTATGTCTAGTTTTGTTTGTCTAGTTTTGCCTGCTTAGTCTAGTCTCTCTAGCTTTGTCTGTTTAATCTTGTATGTATAGTCGTGTCTGCTTAGTTTTCACTGTCTTGGATCCTACGTAGTCGTAATTATTCTCTCACTATTTCCATGCTGATCGTCAATCATTTTCTAGCTGGTTTGTTTGACTAGTCTGTATAGTCTTGTATCTTCAGTTTAACATGTCTAATCTTGTAGAATGAACCTGATTGTGTATATGTTTAGACTTGTGTGTCTTGCCTGTCTAGTCTTGTCTGTCTAGTCTTGTCTGTCTAGTCTTGTGTGTCTAGTCTTGTCTGTCTAGTCTTGTCTGTCTAGTCATGTCTGTCTAGTCTTGTCTGTCTAGTCTTGTCTGTCTAGTCTTGTCTGTCTAGTCTTGTCTGTCTAGTCTTGTCTGTCTAGTCTTGTCTGTCTAGTCTTGTCTGTCTAGTCTTGTCTGTCTAGTCTTGTCTGTCTAGTCTTGTCTGTCTAGTCTTGTCTGTCTAGTCTTGTCTGTCTAGTCTTGTCTGTCTAGTCTTGTCTGTCTAGTCTTGTCTGTCTAGTCTTGTCTGTCTAGTCTTGTCTGTCTAGTCTTGTCTGTCTAGTCTTGTCTGTCTAGTCTTGTCTGTCTAGTCTTGTCTGTCTAGTCTTGTCTGTCTAGTCTTGTCTGTCTAGTCTTGTCTGTCTAGTCTTGTCTGTCTAGTCTTGTCTGTCTAGTCTTGTCTGTCTAGTCTTGTCTGTCTAGTCTTGTCTGTCTAGTCTTGTCTGTCTAGTCTTGTCTGTCTAGTCTTGTCTGTCTAGTCTTGTCTGTCTAGTCTTGTCTGTCTAGTCTTGTCTGTCTAGTCTTGTCTGTCTAGTCTTGTCTGTCTAGTCTTGTCTGTCTAGTCTTGTCTGTCTAGTCTTGTCTGTCTAGTCTTGTCTGTCTAGTCTTGTCTGTCTAGTCTTGTCTGTCTAGTCTTGTCTGTCTAGTCTTGTCTGTCTAGTCTTGTCTGTCTAGTCTTGTCTGTCTAGTCTTGTCTGTCTAGTCTTGTCTGTCTAGTCTTGTCTGTCTAGTCTTGTCTGTCTAGTCTTGTCTGTCTAGTCTTGTCTGTCTAGTCTTGTCTGTCTAGTCTTGTCTGTCTAGTCTTGTCTGTCTAGTCTTGTCTGTCTAGTCTTGTCTGTCTAGTCTTGTCTGTCTAGTCTTGTCTGTCTAGTCTTGTCTGTCTAGTCTTGTCTGTCTAGTCTTGTCTGTCTAGTCTTGTCTGTCTAGTCTTGTCTGTCTAGTCTTGTCTGTCTAGTCTTGTCTGTCTAGTCTTGTCTGTCTAGTCTTGTCTGTCTAGTCTTGTCTGTCTAGTCTTGTCTGTCTAGTCTTGTCTGTCTAGTCTTGTCTGTCTAGTCTTGTCTGTCTAGTCTTGTCTGTCTAGTCTTGTCTGTCTAGTCTTGTCTGTCTAGTCTTGTCTGTCTAGTCTTGTCTGTCTAGTCTTGTCTGTCTAGTCTTGTCTGTCTAGTCTTGTCTGTCTAGTCTTGTCTGTCTAGTCTTGTCTGTCTAGTCTTGTCTGTCTAGTCTTGTCTGTCTAGTACTGTCTGTCTAGTATTGTCTGTCCAGTCTTGTCTGTCCAGTCTTGTCTGTCCAGTCTTGTCTGTCTATTCTTGTCTGTCTAGTCTTGTCTGTCTAGTCTTGTCTGTCTAGTCTTGTCTGTCTAGTCTTGTCTGTCTAGTCTTGTCTGTCTAGTCTTGTCTGTCTAGTCTTGTCTGTCTAGTCTTGTCTGTCTAGTCTTGTCTGTCTAGTCTTGTCTGTCTAGTCTTGTCTGTCTAGTCTTGTCTGTCTAGTCTTGTCTGTCTAGTCTTGTCTGTCTAGTCTTGTCTGTCTAGTCTTGTCTGTCTAGTCTTGTCTGTCTAGTCTTGTCTGTCTAGTCTTGTCTGTCTAGTCTTGTCTGTCTAGTCTTGTCTGTCTAGTCTTGTCTGTCTAGTCTTGTCTGTCTAGTCTTGTCTGTCTAGTCTTGTCTGTCTAGTCTTGTCTGTCTAGTCTTGTCTGTCTAGTCTTGTCTGTCTAGTCTTGTCTGTCTAGTCTTATCTGTCTAGTCTTGTCTGTCTAGTCTTGTCTGTCTAGTCTTGTCTGTCTAGTCTTGTCTGTCTAGTCTTGTCTGTCTAGTCTTGTCTGTCTAGTCTTGTCTGTCTAGTCTTGTCTGTCTAGTCTTGCCTGTCTAGTCTTGTCTGTCCAGTCTTGTCTGTTTAGTCTTGTTTGTCTAGTCTTGTCTGTCTAGTCTTGTCTGTCTAGTCTTGTCTGTCTAGTCTTGTCTTTCTAGTCTTGTCTGTCTAGTCTTGTCTGTCTAGTCTTGTCTGTCTAGTCTTGTCTGTCTAGTCTTGTCTGTCTAGTCTTGTCTGTCTAGTCTTGTCTGTCTAGTCTTGTCTGTCTAGTCTTGTCTGTCTAGTCTTGTCTGTCTAGTCTTGTCTGTCTAGTCTTGTCTGTCTAGTCTTGTCTGTCTAGTCTTGTCTGTCTAGTCTTGTCTGTCTAGTCTTGTCTGTCTAGTCTTGTCGGTCTAGTCTTGTCTGTCTAGTCTTGTCTGTCTAGTCTTGTCTGTCTAGTCTTGTCTGTCTAGTCTTGTCTGTCTAGTCTTGTCTGTCTAGTCTTGTCTGTCTAGTCTTGTCTGTCTAGTCTTGTCTGTCTAGTCTTGTCTGTCTAGTCTTGTCTGTCTAGTCTTGTCTGTCTAGTCTTGTCTGTCTAGTCTTGTCTGTCTAGTCTTGTCTGTCTAGTCTTGTCTGTCTAGTCTTGTCTGTCTAGTCTTGTCTGTCTAGTCTTGTCTGTCTAGTCTTGTCTGTCTAGTCTTGTCTGTCTAGTCTTGTCTGTCTAGTCTTGTCTGTCTAGTCTTGTCTGTCTAGTCTTGTCTGTCTAGTCTTGTCTGTCTAGTCTTGTGTGTCTAGTCTTGTCTGTCTAGTCTTGTCTGTCTAGTCTTGTCTGTCTAGTCTTGTCTGTCTAGTCTTGTCTGTCTAGTCTTGTCTGTCTAGTCTTGTCTGTCTAGTCTTGTCTGTCTAGTCTTGTCTGTCTAGTCTTGTCTGTCTAGTCTTGTCTGTCTAGTCTTGTCTGTCTAGTCTTGTCTGTCTAGTCTTGTCTGTCTAGTCTTGTCTGTCTAGTCTTGTCTGTCTAGTCTTGTCTGTCTAGTCTTGTCTGTCTAGTCTTGTCTGTCTAGTCTTGTCTGTCTAGTCTTGTCTGTCTAGTCTTGTCTGTCTAGTCTTGTCTGTCTAGTCTTGTCTGTCTAGTCTTGTCTGTCTAGTCTTGTCTGTCTAGTCTTGTCTGTCTAGTCTTGTCTGTCTAGTCTTGTCTGTCTAGTCTTGTCTGTCTAGTCTTGTCTGTCTAGTCTTGTCTGTCTAGTCTTGTCTGTCTAGTCTTGTCTGTCTAGTCTTGTCTGTATAGTCTTGTATCTTCAGTTTAACATGTCTAATCTTGTAGAATGAACCTGATTGTGTATATGTTTAGACTTGTGTGTCTTGCCTGTCTAGTCTTGTCTGTCGAGTCTTGTCTGTCTAGTCTTGTCTGTCTAGTCTTGTCTGTCTAGTCTTGTCTGTCTAGTCTTGTCTGTCTAGTCTTGTCTGTCTAGTCTTGTCTGTCTAGTCTTGTCTGTCTAGTCTTGTCTGTCTAGTCTTGTCTGTCTAGTCTTGTCTGTCTAGTCTTGTCTGTCTAGTCTTGTCTGTCTAGTCTTGTCTGTCTAGTCTTGTCTGTCTAGTCTTGTCTGTCTAGTCTTGTCTGTCTAGTCTTGTCTGTCTAGTCTTGTCTGTCTAGTCTTGTCTGTCTAGTCTTGTCTGTCTAGTCTTGTCTGTCTAGTCTTGTCTGTCTAGTCTTGTCTGTCTAGTCTTGTCTGTCTAGTCTTGTCTGTCTAGTCTTGTCTGTCTAGTCTTGTCTGTCTAGTCTTGTCTGTCTAGTCTTGTCTGTCTAGTCTTGTCTGTCTAGTCTTGTCTGTCTAGTCTTGTCTGTCTAGTCTTGTCTGTCTAGTCTTGTCTGTCTAGTCTTGTCTGTCTAGTCTTGTCTGTCTAGTCTTGTCTGTCTAGTCTTGTCTGTCTAGTCTTGTCTGTCTAGTCTTGTCTGTCTAGTCTTGTCTGTCTAGTCTTGTCTGTCTAGTCTTGTCTGTCTAGTCTCGTCTGTCTAGTCTTGTCTGTCTAGTCTTGTCTGTCTAGTCTTGTCTGTCTAGTCTTGTCTGTCTAGTCTTGTCTGTCTAGTCTTGCCTGTCTAGTCTTGTCTGTCTAGTCTTGTCTGTCTAGTCTTGTCTGTCTAGTCTTGTCTGTCTAGTCTTGTCTGTCTAGTCTTGTCTGTCTAGTCTTGTCTGTCTAGTCTTGTCTGTCTAGTCTTGTCTGTCTAGTCTTGTCTGTCTAGTCTTGTCTGTCTAGTTTTGTCTGTCCAGTCTTGTCTGTCTAGTCTTGTCTGTCTAGTCTTGTTTGTCTAGTCTTGTCTGTCCAGTCTTGTCTGTCTAGTCTTGTCTGTCTAGTCTTGTCTGTCTATTCTTGTCTGTCTAGTCTTGTCTGTCTAGTCTTGTCTGTCTAGTCTTGCCTGTCTAGCCTTGTCTGTCTAGTCTTGTCTGTCTAGTACTGCCTGTCTAGTATTGTCTGTCCAGTCTTGTCTGTCTAGTCTTGTCTGTCTAGTCTTGTCTGTCTAGTCTTGTCTGTCTAGTCTTGTCTGTCTAGTCTTGTCTGTCTAGTCTTGTCTGTCTAGTCTTGTCTGTCTAGTCTTGTCTGTCTAGTCTTGTCTGTCTAGTCTTGTCTGTCTAGTCTTGTCTGTCTAGTCTTGTCTGTCTAGTCTTGTCTGTCTAGTCTTGTCTGTCTAGTCTTGTCTGTCTAGTCTTGTCTGTCTAGTCTTGTCTGTCTAGTCTTGTCTGTCTAGTCTTGTCTGTCTAGTCTTGTCTGTCTAGTCTTGTCTGTCTAGTCTTGTCTGTCTAGTCTTGTCTGTCTAGTCTTGTCTGTCTAGTCTTGTCTGTCTAGTCTTGTCTGTCTAGTCTTGTCTGTCTAGTCTTGTCTGTCTAGTCTTGTCTGTCTAGTCTTGTCTGTCTAGTCTTGTCTGTCTAGTCTTGTCTGTCTAGTCTTGTCTGTCTAGTTTTGTCTGTCTAGTCTTGTCTGTCTAGTCTTGTCTGTCTAGTCTTGTCTGTCTGGTCTTGTCTGTCTAGTCTTGTCTGTCTTGTCTTGTCTGTCTAGTCTTGTCTGTCTAGTCTTGTCTGTCTAGTCTTGTCTGTCTAGTCTTGTCTGTCTAGTCTTGTCTGTCTAGTCTTGTCTGTCTAGTCTTGTCTGTCTAGTCTTGTTTGTCTAGTCTTGTCTGTCTGGTCTTGCCTGTGTAATCTTGTCTGTCTAATAATGTACTAATAATTTAGCGAACAAAATAGGAAACTGGAAAGTCCTACAGAGGGAATCCTTGAGTGACCACAATTACACATTCTACACGATAAAAGACTGTAAAACGTGCATCTCCCCAGGTACATGGGTAATAGGAGATGGCCTACCAGAACAACGCCCGCAATGTTACAAAACTTCGGCCTTAATCTCGAGGAGCAAATTAAAAAGACACAGGACCGTACAGCAGAGTCGTGTATAATAACATTTTCCCAACTTTCCCATAAAAAAAGCGGTTCGTAAAACCCAGGCGTTCACAAATCGCCAGGCAAGGTTAGCTTGCATTGCGTCTAGACGCATATATCTGCGCAAAGGAAGGAAGAATGCAGACCTAGCTCTGAGGGAAAAATACAGACAAGAATATCTATTTGCCAAGTCTCTCAGACAAAAAATAATTTTTTCTAAACGTTTTCACTTTCAAAACTTATACGAAAAAATTAACGAAGATACCTGGGTTGATGCGTATAAAATTTCAATGCGAAGGCTTAAAATAATTCACCCAATTTTACAGGTTCCGATGAAAAAGATGTTGGAGGCGGTAGACGCACTGTTCCCAACTCATGAAGAGCCGAGCTGGGAGCAACCTAACATGACGGAGGTAGTCCCATTTACGGAAGATGAATTGCTAAGAGCCAGCCAACGTATTCGTAATGGTAGAGCGTCGGGACTAGACGGACTTCCACCTGCGGATCTAAAAGCCGCAGTAGATAAGTTCCCATATAGTGAACCATATAGCTAGCGATGGGATCTTTCCCGACGACTGGAAAAAAGCTAAGCTGGTGCTAATTAAGAAAGGTGATAAATAACCACAGGAACCTTCCACATATAGGCCCCTCTGCCTCTTAGATGTTCGGGCAAACTCTTTGAACAACTGATACATGCAGACTAAAACTAGAACTTAGGTCAGGTAAGCAACTATCAGAAAATCAATATGGCTTCCGGGAGGGAAAATCAACAATAGACGCAATAGCAAAAGTCATTGAAGTAGCAAAAAAATCGCAAGCAGGCACACAGAGAACTAGAATGCTATGTCAAGCCCTTATCACTCTTGACGTAAGCAATGCTTTCAACTCAGCTGCCTGGCAAAACATTCTTGAGGAGCTCTCAGCAAGAGGTGTCTCACCATACCTGCTACGTCTGGTACGAAGTTACCTACGTAATAGGAAAGTTGTTCTCCAAGAAACAACAAATTAGTGGAGCGTGATGTCTGTAGTGGGGTGACACAGGGCTCTGTTTTGGGACCGACACTGTGGAATGTCCTTTACGACGGAGTCCTCAGACTAAAGCTTCCGGAGGGTGTGGACATCGTGGGCTTCGCTGATGACTTGGCACTTGTAGTGTCGGGGAAGACGAAAATGGAAACTATGTCGAGAGCAAACAGGGCCATTGAACAGGTGGACAAATGGATGGAACTCTAGAAACTGAAGCTGGCACCAGAAAAGACAGAAGCAGTATTGCTAACTGGACTAAAACGAAACCCATCACATTTAAAATAAAATGAGAAAAAATAACCCCAAAGGAATCGCTAAAATATCTAGATGTAACCTTTGATAAAAGCCTATCCTTTAATCGCCATATCACCACAGTGACAGCCAAAGCACTGAAAACTGCAGCAGCGTTAGATAAACTAATGCCCAACGTAGGAGGACCCCGCATTTGTAAGCGAAAACTTATTTGTTCGGTGGTTCACTCCACAATGCTCTACGCAGCCCCGATTTGGGCAAATGCTTTAGAAAATCAGGTGATTAGACAAAACTTGGTAACCGTTCAAAGGAAAATGGCGCTAAGAGTATGCTGTGCTTACCGGACTGTCTCTAGGGATGCTGCAGTGCTGCTAGTGTTAGCCGGCATACCACCCATAGAAATGATGGTAAAAGAGAGGGTAGAAGTCTACAATGCAAATGCAATGCAAATCAAACGGCGATGGCATACAGGCCGGCAAAAAGGCACTAGCGAAGGCTCGAATGTATCAGGCCCGGCAAAACCAGTGGAGTCTATCCACAGTCTATTAAGGGATACTGGACCAGAATCCTAATCCCTGATGTGAAGCGTTGGGCAAGTAGAAAACACGGCGAAACAAATTTTTACGTCACCCAAGTTTTGAGTGGACATGGCTGTTTTAGGAACTTTCTCAATAGCATCGGTAGGGCCACAGATTGCCTCTGTATTTAATGTGGACTCACAGACAGCGCGGGTCATACCGTTTTCGAGTGTGACAGGTGGATACCTGAAAGGGATAAAGGAAAAATAAGTCGGACAAACACTATACCCAGCAGCTATGGTTGAACAAATGATCTCGTCAGAGGACTTATGGGCAGATACATCAAGCATGATCCAAGACATCATGACAATAAAAATTTTAGACGAGCGGAAAGGGAAAGAAGCCGAAAAGATAAAAAATGTTAGTACCTGAACCCCTAAGCACTGCAAGTGGAAGGGGGATGTAAGGGCAACAATATGCAGCGACATCTTGAAAGTTATGCGAAAAGCGGTCCCAAGATGATTGTGATATTCCAGAGGGTCCACTTGCTAAGTTAACCGTGAGGTGCTTACTACGACCCCAACCAACAAAAAAAAGTCTTGTCTGTCTAGTCATGTCTGTGAAGTCAAATCAAATCAAATCCATTTATTTGCTTCTTGACAAGATGTACATGAATAATAAGCTACGTCATAAATCATTAATGTTGTTCAAGTGCAATCTATCGATCAGGTATATTTTTAGTTTTTGTAGAAATAATCTCATTGAAGTTTCCTGTTTTAGTTGAGTAGGTACTGAAAATATGGGTTCCTAAGTGAGAGAGTGCTTTGCTGCATAGGGTTAAGTTGGGTTTAAGTTTGGTTAAGTTGGCAAATGGTGTTCGTATTAGATTCCTGCCTCTAGGATTGTATGTTGATCTCTGTTTTTTGGGAGGCTGGGTTTATTTTTGAAAATATAACATGATCTATATGGATTTATCGATTACGGATATTACGGATATTTATCGATATCCCAGATTTATATGGATGGAACAGTCAAAATGTTTAGGGTTTTGAAATGCGGTCGACATGATGTTGTCCTCGAGATACCCTTAATAGCCCGCACTACCCTCTTTTGCGCCCTGAAGATGACATGTAATTGTGGTGATGTCCATATAATGATCGCGTATGTGATAATGGTCTGAACCTCCGCGTGACAGATTCGTAGCAAGTGCGAAGATCTATGTTATTTCGGAGAATCTTTAGCATGTAGGCTTTTTGATTTACCTTGGCGGGAATGTTATGGATGTGGGTACTTACAGTGTATTTCGTCTTCTAGAAGTACTCCTAGAAATTTAATAGTACTTCTTCTTCTTTCTATTCTCGTGTCACCAATTTTTAATGATTCAACTTTGGTCCGACGCCTCATTTGGAAAATAACATAGTTTGTCTTCTCTGTGCTTAAATGAAAATTATTTGCTGAAAACCAATTGTTCAGGTTATTTAGAAGGTTATTGGCTACAGCTTCAGTTGTTTCCGCCGACTCCTCTGAGATGATAAAGCTTGCATAATCAGCGTAGAACACACTTTTGGCACCGTTTAAATATCGTGGGTGGTTTGCGATATATAGTGTGAATAGAAGAGGGGCGAGGACGATACCCTGCGGGGCACCCATTTCTATATTGACAGTTGTTGATATGCAATTATCTATTTGTACATATTACCTTCTGTTTACCAAATATGATCTGAGCTATCTTCCACATTTTCCCCTGATGCCATAGGTTTCTAGTTTGTTCATAAGTTTTGAGTGTGATACGCAATCAAATGCTTTCGGGAGGTCACAGAAAATACCCACTGGGCATTTTTGGTTATCAATTTCCTGGAGAATTTGGTGATATAATTATAGTTTAATATATAGAATCTGGTGATATATTTTCCCGTGTGGGGTTAGTTGAATCTCCATCGGGCGCCTCCCCAGGTGGAGGATAGGGGAATGCCTCCCAGATATGGGTGGTACCGACGAAATCAAATAGTCGGGGCGGACCAAAATCCAACTGGTGAAAGGCAGCAGTTTCATCAAAATGAGAGTCTTGGCACGAGAAGAATGACTTCGTAGTAGCAGACAATGAAAACTGAAGAGCGAGGCTATAGTAGCAGAATGGTCTCCACACTGCGGTACAAAAAAGAAACGGAACTCTTATTGTACTATTTCTTCCAAATTATCTTCATGGCTGTCAAAAACAGACAAAAGGCCCTCAGTCCGGGGCACCCCTTATATGGGGAGAGGGTGCTAAGAATCCCCCCGTCTACACAAAATGACAATCATGACAAGATTAAACTATACAAGAAAATGGTACGCATTGCAACATGGAACGTACGCAGCTTATACATGGCAGGGAAACTTGAAAACGTTAAAAGAGAGATGAGTAGACTCAACATAGATATCCTGGGTCTCAGTGAGGTCAGATGGCCTGGAACGGGCAAAATAAAAACTAGCGGCGGATATATTTACTATTCTGGAGATACTGATAATAATCATAGATATGGTAGATACTGATTCTTCACAGACGAAATCGTGAAAGTTGTCCTGGACTATGTATTTCTTAGTGACCGGGTTATGTTATTAAAACTTCAAACGTCTCACCGCATAATGAACATTCTACAAGTATATGCATCCACCAATGACAAATCAGAGGCAGAAATAGAAGAATTTTATAACAAAGTATATGAACTAATGAAACTGACTAGGAAGGGTGAAATCACAATTGTTATGGGAGATTTAAATGCCAAAATTGGAACAGGCGCAAAAGGCGAGTCTGTTGGAGCATATGGTCTTGGCGAGAGAAATTCTGGAGGTGATAGGCTTGTACAGATCTGTAATGAAAATAATCTCTTCGTATCCAACACCTTCTTCAAACAACATCCTAGATCCTAGACGATTGTATACATGGGTCTCGCCTGCAGACAATCAAAGCAGAATAGTAATGAATCAAATAGATTATATGATAATGCGTCTCGAACTAAAAAAGTATGTAAAATCGGTAAAAACCTATCCCGGAGCAGATGTTAACAGCGACCATAATCCGGTAATCGTGGATTTCAGAATAAAGCGTTTCAAGAAAGTGAAACGCGAAACCACAAATAAACAAGTAGATATAAAAAAATTGAACGACTTGGAAATTCATGAAGAAATAGGGCTGAAACTGGAATCTTTTTCCTTTTACTAAAGGAGATAGACTCAAGAATGCAACTGGATACAGAAACCATATGGGGGCAGATGAAAGACGCAATAATAAAGATTCAAGAACAGGAGATCGGTTTTAAGGAAAATATTAAGAAGAAGGAATGGATGACGAATTAAATCTTAGAACTTATGACACAGAGAAGGGTGGCTAAATCCACACCGTTAATTTTAGGCAAAGGAAAAATGACTGGGGGAGAAATGTACAGAGATCGAAGAACTACAACAGAAACATGACTCGTTTAATGTACATAAGAAAGTTAGTGAGGTAGCTGAAGTAGGAAGAAAACGCCAAATAGGAACTCTCAGAGATACTAATAATGAAATCATAACTGGTGTCGAAGAGAAACTAAAAAGATGGAAGAGCTACGTGGAGGAGCTTTTTGATGATGACAGACATGAGATTCCCAGGGTAGTAATTGAACATGGAGAAGATGGACCAGCTATTACAAAGAGTGAAGTCATCCACGCGTTAAAAACTCAAAGAAAAACATCAGGCTACGGGAGCAAATAAGGTACATATGGAAGTACTTAAAACCATTGCTAGCCAAGAGGGCCAGGAAGGACAGGATCTTATGCTATAACTATTCAATACCATATACAGAACGTGAACGATCCCTCCCAGCTGGCTAAAGTCTACCTTTGTAACGATTCCGAAGAAAACAAACGCATCACAATGCGAGGACTATCGCATGATTAGTCTAATGCCACATATTCTTAAAGTTTTTTTGAGAATAATCCACACTCGAATATACAAGAAATAAGCGAAGAAAACATAAGCGACACTCAATTTGGATTCCAGAACGAACTAGGCACTCGAGAAGCCCTTTTTTCCTTGAATGTTTTAGCTCAGAGGTGCAGAGATATGAACATAGTTGCCTGCGCCTGCTTTATTGACTATCGAAAGGCATTAGACCGTAACAAGCATCAAAAGATGGTGGAAATATTATCCGTAACCGGGATTGACAAAAGAGAGACATTGATAACGAATCTCTGGAATCAGATTGCCGAAGTAAGAATAGACGGAGGAACATCTGACACTGTGTCAATCCGAAGAGACGTACGACAGGGCTATATATTGTCACCACTCCTATTCAACTTCTATCTATTCTGAGGCAATTTTAAAAGAAGCTTTAGCGGAAGACATGGGAGGTATCAAAATAAATGGAGTAACTATCAGCAATGTCAGATACGCAGACGACACCGTAGTCCTTGCCGATAACATATCAGACCTACAAAATATGATGAATAGAATATCTGAATATAGTGAGCATCATGGAGTGGACATAAATATATCAAAGACCAAACTGCTAGTCTTCTCCAAGAGACCGACTGCTGAAACAATTTTGATTAACGGCAATCAAATTGATCAAGTCTCGTGTTTTAAATATCTGGGTACCATAGACAACGTGTGGTGCGATCCGAAACGAGAGATCCGTTCCAGAATCGAACAAGCCAGGAAAACATTCATAAACATGAGAAGATTTTTTACTACTCCTGATCTGAGTTTGGAGCTCAGGGTTCGCATGATTAGATGTTATGTCTCAAGTGTGTTGCTTGATGTTATGTCTCAAGTGTACGGATGTGAATGCTGGATCCTGGACCCTGCAACTGAAAAGAAAATTGAGGCATCCAACGAATTGCGAACGAAGAAGTGCTTAGACGAATGAAGAAGCCGAAAGAACTTATGCCGCTCATTAAGGAAAGAAAAACTACATACTTAGGCCACATTATGAGAGGCAATAAGTATGAACTAATAATTGAAGGAAAGATTCAAGGGAAAAGATCTGTTGGTGGACGTCAGAACTCCTGGTTGAAAGACCTCAGAAGATGGTTTGGGTACACTTCCATTGAAATCTTTCGAGCTGCTGTGTCCAGAACAATGTTAGCTATGTGGATCGCCAACCTTCGAAAGGAGAGTGCGTCATAAGAAGAAGAATTATAGTATTGCGGTTGTGGTAGGCTTCTCCTTACAGAATCCATGTTGTTTCTCTGGTATGACGTCGTGCTTCTTAATGAAGGGCATTAGTCTGCTTACCATTGCGTATAAGATTTTTGCTATAGCTGAAATTAAAGCAACTGGCCTGTAATTTTGCATATTCATAGTATCACCTTTCTTCAAGGATCTTCCAAGGATCGGGATTATTAGTGACTTTTTTAAGATATCCGGAAACATCTCGAACTCGAAAAAGCTGTCGATCAGATGAGAGATTGGATCAGCTAAAACAGAATAAAACTCTTAAGATACAAGGAATACCATCCGGATCTTGAGCTGTTGAGTTTTTTAAATTGAATATGTCTTGATGTTTCGGCAGATGTGAATTCTTCTAGATAGATGATTTTTTTATTGAAGGCTATGTGGCATATCACTTGCGGTATTATGTTCTTATGTATTCTTTATGTGTTCTTATGTGTCTCTATATTCTTCAACAGAGTTCTTGAAGAAAGAATTAAATTCAGTGGCGATCTTCTTGGGAGAGGTTATCTCGTTATTATTGACTTGTAATCTAATTTTGTTTTTTACTTTGTTTTTGTTACATAATTCGTTGAAGGATTTCCAAATTGCTTGCTGCTTGTTGACCGCATTTTCAATTTTGTTGTTGTAGTAGTTGCGTTTAGTTTGTTGAATAAGTTTTCGATGTTTCATTTTTTAAGTGAATATACTATCTTTAATGTTGGAAATCTTCTTTGGAGAACCTTTAATTTCCTACTAGATATTTTTACTTCTTTGGTGACCCACTTGGATAATGAGCGTTTCACTTTTATCAATGGAAAGGAGTTCCAGAAATGATGTAGAGTGCATAACAACGATTCTGCTTTGCGACCACAGTCTGTTCTGCAATACATATCTTGCCCTTGCGATATCGGCGTGGCGCATACTAAAAGCCCAAGTGCAATTGCGGGTTTAGTAAGAGCTTCCCCAAAACCACTTTTATGTCTGTTTTAAGTCAATCAATCAAATCAAACTTAAATTTATTTCATAAACGATGTACACTAAAATACATATATGATAAAGTCAACAAAAAAAGAAACAGAAATTTAAAAAGATATATTGAAAAATTCTTGAAGAGAATGAAGAGTATCTTTTAACAAAACAAATTTCAACTTCTTCTTGAAGTTTCTCCATGAAACTTCATCTCTAATACTATTTGGTAGCTGGTTGTAGATGGAAACTGCAATGATAGTTGGAGATTTATTGCAACATTGTAAGTTACACTTAGGGGTGCCTTTTTTGTGTCTTGAGCACAAATTCTATTTTACTAGAGGTTCCCCACGCTAGAATCCCATAAGTTAAAATTGACTCAACCTCGGCATAGTAGAAATTAAGCAGTTCATGTGGGTTGACAATTTTTCGTAACGCTCGAATCAAGAAAGCCTTACTATTTATTTTCTGCCATGCTCCAGGTAAGGAATTCGTCAAAATAGAGTCCCAGGAATTTTGTTGCTTTCGTTCTCTGAAGGTTAAAACCATCGATCTTTAAGTTCAAGTTCTCCGCATACTGACTTCGCTGTGTTTGAAAAATGAGGTACTCAGTTTTATCCTTGTTAAAGAATAGGTTGTTCGCGGAGAACCACACTAGCATTTTGGATAAATCATTGTTAGCTTCAATTTCATTTTCAGTCGTTGAAGTTCTGGATATTATGAATGTTGAGTCATCAGCATATAAAATGCATCGACAGTTCTGCATAAATGAGACTAGGTCCGCTGTATATAATAAGAACAAGGTAGGAGCCAGGACACTTCCTTGAGGAACACCTATGTTAATATCCAGCGGTTCCGATATACCAGTTTCAACATTTGAAGTAACTTTTACGTGTTGTTTCCTGTTTAATAGGTAGGATTGTATTAAGTTGCCCATCTTTCCACGTATACCATGTTGAAATAGTTTATCTAAAAGTTGTAGGTGAGACACACAATCGAAAGCCTTTGATAGATCGGCGAAAATGCCGATGGGATGATTTCCTTTATCAATTTCATTTAGAAGTTGAATGTACAACTCCGAAATAGCGGTGGCTGTAGCTTTGCCCTTACGAAATCCATGTTGTTCTATGGGTATTAGATTATATTTATCGATAAATGAATTTAGGCGGCTAAGAATACTGTATTCTAGAATCTTTGATAGGGCGGAGAGAAGAGCAATCGGCCTGTAGTTGTTAAGTTTGGTTTTATCGCCTTTTTAAACACAGGAATTACGATGGCTATCTTTAAAACCTCTGGAAACGTTTCGGCTTCAATGACGGAATTAATAATATGCGTTAAGGGGGTAACTAAAAAGTCAAGGTAATCCTTGAAGATTTTGCCTGGTATTTCATCCAGGCCAGCAGATGATTTATTTTTCAGATGTGGACGGATTAAATCCAATATTTCTTGTTCTGTGAATTCCTCAATATAAGCTGTTTTTTCGATGAATTTTATGTGGCTATTCGATATGGTAGTGGGCGTAATGAGGTTAGAAATTTGCTGTGGTACCCGCTGAAAAAAATCGTTAAAAGTTGTCGCTACTTTCTGTGGACTTTGAATAACAGAATCACCCTCTTTAATCAAAATATCCTCTCTGTAGCGATTTTTGTTAGTTTGCTCATTCATCATTTTCCAAGCAGTCTTTTGCTTGTTTTTAGATAGTGCCAACCGATAACTAAAATGTTGTTTTTTAAGGGCATATATATACTTACGATGAGATTTCTTGCTCTTGAGGTATAGTAAGCCAAGCTGAGGGTATTTCTTCTGTAAAATGTAAAGATCTTTTAACTTTTGGCATGCCAATTTCGCTTCTTGTGTGATCCAACTGTTTTTTACATAATGCTCTTTCTTTATGGGGAAAGCTGCCTTGAAGTGACCCTGTAAACACGCAATAAAATTTATGCATTTATCATTTACATCGGTGGCAGTGTAAACCTTTGACAAGGATTCTTGACTAAGCATTTCACAAAATTTTGCTTTGTTGTCATTTGTGTAATTTATTTTGAGATGTGTACTGGGTTGGTTTAGCTTACTCAGGTTGCTACTCATAATTAATAATCTATGATCTGAGAGTGGGGTATCATGTACAGTGACTGTAACTGTAAGTCCACAATTTACAAATACGTTGTCGATTTGACTCTTTGAGAAGGACGTGATTCTAGTGTAGTCATTTACTTGTTTAGCTAGACCATAGGAGAACATCAGGCTTAGTAGATTTGTTTTGTCGGTGGAATTTCCGGCAAAATTTATGTTGAAGTCGCCACTCACTACAAAATATGTGGATTTCTTGAAATAGCAATTAAGGATGCTATCAAGGGTTTCCATAAATGTCTTTATGCACCCATTTGGTGGTCGATATATGTTAATTAAAATAGTGGTGAAAGTTTTGCAACGCCAAAAGGCTCCACACACTTCCACGTGTTTTTCAATGGATTTTGCATCTATTGGGATTTGATCTATGTTTATAGTATTTTTGTCGGTTTGCATTTTATTCCATATAGCTACACCACCGCCTGTAGTGTGTGATCGGGAAAAATGGCTGATTAAGTTGTAGTCATGAATATGCAGGAGCGGTAAATAAACATTCCTTGTCCAGGTTTCGGCGAGACATAAGAAGAGAGGTTTTGTTTCGAGAAGTAATATTTCCAACTCAGCTACTTTTTTATAGATTGATTGAATATTTAGATACATCATAAAATTGTCCACACGTGACAAGTTTGTAGATTTATTTCATATAATTTGATTTTTTATAGATATTTTTTCATCCGGATTATTTGTTGTTAATTTGTAGCCCTCGTTTTTTCTAGGTGCGCTAAAAAACGATTTATGCATGTGTTTCGTGGCCATAATTCTGGGTTAATTAATTCTTCATAGTTTTGTAGTGGTACTGACACTTTGAAAGACGAATATTCGTCTGGATGCTTAGAGGCTAGTTGTTTGCAGCGTATAAAATAAATGTTTTTTGATTGCAAGTACTGGATGACATCATCTTCAGTTAGTGCGGGTTCTAGACCAGGGGTCTCCAAACTTTCCAGCCTTAGGGCCATATTTTACTGTCATTATCTGTAATTTCTAGATTAGTCGTACAGTACGAGCCATGAGGAGTAACGTGACACGACATCTGGTGGACACAAGCGGAAATAGGTAGTACCTTCTATCGCTAACAGATGGCGCTAATAGCACCTACAGAATAATCTCGTTGGTTCGAGAAAGTTCTGGTGTCTTCCACTCACTTCTAGATGGCAGTAATTGGAATATATAAGAAGGCTAGTGGCGCAACCACAAGTCAGTTCCTATGACACTGTTGTGAAATAAAATAGTGCGTACCTCCTTAAAACGTGTTTGTGCGTGTTTAAGTTTAAGACATCTTTGTAACAGTATTTTGATTTGAATTGTTGCTTTTGTGTGTGATTTAGTAGTATGGAAAAGAAGCGAAAAATTGATAGTGAATGCAGAAAATTCAAAGATCAGTGGAACATACAGTATTTCGTAATTGAGTTCAGTAGCAAGGCGCTATGATTGATTTGCCATGAAAGCATAGCCGTTCTCAAGGAATATAACATTAAACGTCATTATGAAACAAAACATTTTCAAAATTACTCAAAATATACAGGAAGTTTGCGGACAGAAAAATTCGAAGCTGTGAAGCGCGGATTGAAATCGCAGCAATCTTCATTTACAAAACTCAAAACTGAACAAGAGGCTGCAACTCGTGCCAGCTTTCGTGTGGCTCTTGAAATTGCAAAACGTGGAAAACCATTTACCGATGGAGAAATGATCAAAGAATGCATAATTGCAGTAGCCGAAGAAATGTGCCCTGAAAAGGTAAATTTATTAAAAAGTGTCAGTATGACAGCAAACACTGTGGCTCGAAGGGTAGAAAACATCGCTGAAAATATATCCTCTCAACTGTTCGACAAAAATGGACATGTTGAGTGGTTTTCTTTGGCCTTGGATGAGTCAACGGATGTGTCAGATACTGCTCAGGTGTTGATTTATATTCGAGGAGTAGATAAAACTATGAAGTGCATGAAGAACTTCTTGATATGTATAGTATTCATGGCACAACTACTGGTACAGATATTTTTAAAGGAGTTGAAATGGCCATTAATCAAAAGAACATTCGATGGAAAAACTTGAAATGTATTACAACTGATGGAGGCAAAAACATGAGTGGGAAAGATAAAGGAGTGGTCGTTCTTGTGTCAAAGGCTGTAGAAAATGAAGGTGGTTCAAAACCATTAGTCTTACTTTGTATCATTCATCAACAGTCTTTGTGCGGAAAATGTTTGGATATGTCTGAAGTCCTGAAACCAGTCATATCAACTGTTAATTTTATCAGATCTTTTGTTCTGAATCACCGACAATTCCGACAATTTATTGAAGAGATTGGAGAAAATGACTTACCTTATCATACTGTCGTACGTTGGCTTAGTTGTGGGAAAGTCCTTCAGCGCTTTTTTGAACTTCGAGCAGTGATCGAAATTTTTTTGAATGAAAAGCATCGCCCTCTTACTGAATTACAAAACTACGCATGGCTGTGGAAGTGAGCATTCTATGTTGATTTGACAAAACATGTGAACGAACTGAATTTGAGATTGCAAGGAGAAAACCAGCATCTTCCTGATTTATACACTAATATCAAATCATTCCGGAAGAAATTGATACTGTTTCAATCACAACTACGAAGTAAATGTTTTTCACATTTTAAAACATTTGAAATATTCAGCCACACCACTGAGACTGAGTTTCCTATCGATTTTGCAATCGAAACTTTGAGTGCTTTGAAAATAAATTTTGATACTCGTTTCTCGGACTTTGATGCCATAGCGAATCAAATTAAGATTTTTCAGAATCCTTTTGATACTGACATTGAAACCCTAGCCCCGGAACTTCAAATGGAAATGATTGATCTACAGTGCAGTGATATAATTAAGAACAAATATCAAAACTCATCTTTGTTGGAATTTTATAAGAGTCTTCCACTGACACAATTAGATAATTTGCATAAATTTGCTCGTGGGCTGTTTTCTGTTTTTGGTACTACTTATTTGTGTGAGAAGACCTTCTCCAAAATGAAGTACACAAAAAATGTTTACAGATCTAAATTAACTGATGAGCATCTTAAATCTCTTTTAATAATTGGTACAAGTAAAATCCACATTATTAGTTCACAACTACAAACTATTGTCAGTGGAAAATCTCAATTACACAAATCTCATTAGTATTTCATATGTCATTATGCTTGTTATAAGTTATGTTTTTATTTAAAATGTATAAAATGTTAGTTGGATTCATTTCAATAATTTGTTAGTTATTATATACTAAAGTTAAATTTTCTGCATATTATACATGTCTTTACTCATTACAATTCTGTGTTTCTTTATCCAACTTATCACAAAAACAATAACAATAAGCCTACAACAATGTTATGAGTAGTTAGCCCATGACCATATCAATGTAGATATCATATTAATAATTATTCAACATAAAATTAGAATACTTCAGTAAACTAGATTTAATTTGCTATATATGTTCTCTAAAAGGAGTTTTCAAGTATGCTAGCTCTCCGCGGGCCGGACAAAATCTGTCCGTGGGCTGGATGTGGCCCTCGGGCCGTAGTTTGGAGACCCCTGCTCTAGACGATATACATGTAGATGTTTATATATTGTTGCCGCTTTAATTTGTTTAGAGTCATCGTTTGTCCCATGAATAACGCTGGATTTTCTGGGGCGCCGGCGATGTTTTTGTGTCTCCCATATTTCTGTATTTATTAATTTCTTGTTGGCTGGAAGTGGATTAGGTTTAGCTATGTTTTTTGGGTTTGGATTTTCGATAGATTTTTTCCCCTGTTCTTTATCTGTTTCGCGATTAGATATCAGCGACGAGTTTGTGGATTCCTCCGTGACGATTTCATTTAATTGAATTTGTTTGCTTGATCCAGGGGTTGGTGTTGTTTCATTATTTATGAAAAACTTATGGAGGATTTCACGAAGATTTTCATTTGTTAGCGATAGCTGTTTCACTTCCTGTGTGAGGTGAGCTATTATATTGATAAGCGGTTCCACTTCTTTTTTTACAATACTAGTTATTAATTTTTGATAATCAGGGACTTCTTGATTTATTATATTATCAACTATATTTTCACTTAAGGCGTTTGACCTTAGTTCTCTTTGAACTTTTGGTGGCATTTTCCGTGAGTTAGTGAATTAATTTAATTCACACTATTTTTGCTTTCTCACGCACAACCGTTCGCGCTTGCATTCTGATGAGAAGTCTTGTCTGCCTAGTCTTGTCTGTCTAATCTTGTCTGTCTAGTCTTGTCTATTTAGTCTTGTTTGTCTAGTCTTGTCTGTCTAGTCTTGTCTGTCTAGTCTTGTCTGTCGAGTCTTGTTTGTCTAGTCTATCTGTCTTGTTTTGTCTCTCTAGTCTGGTCTAAGCTCCATATTCCACTTAGGCTTTTTAGTATGCGCTACTCCGGTATCGCATATTTCGAATTCATTCAGGGTGGGCCCCCGTGTTGTTGTCTCCCCGATCAGGAATCGAACCCGGGTCTCCTGAATTGCCAGGCGGGTATGTTATCAACCACACGTCTAGTCTTGTCTGCCTGGTTTTGTCTGTCTTGAATCATTTCTAGTCGTAACTATTCTCTCTTTATTTCTTTGCTAGATCTGACGAAACATCTAGCCATCTTGATCTTGACCGTCGATAATTTTCTAACTGGTCTGTCTGTCTAGTCTTGTTTTCTTAATTTAACATAGTCTAGTCTTGCCAATGAACATGATTGTACATATGTTTAGAGTTTTGTTTGTTTAATCTTGTCGGTCTTAGATTGCGTGTCTAGTTTTGTCTACCTTAGCTTGTATGTCTAGTTTTGTTTGTCTAGTCTTGTCTGTCTAGTCTTGATTGCTTAGTCTCGTCTGTCTAGTCTTGTCTATTTAGTCTTATCTGTATAGTCTAGTTTGTTTAGTCTTGTATGTCTAGTCTTGTCTGCCTAGTTTTGTCTGTCTTGAATCCTACCTAGCCGTATTTATTCTCTAATTATTTCCATGCTGAACGTTGATTGTTTACTCTGACTAGTCTTGTTTCTTGAATTCAACATTGTCTAGTCTTGTCAAATGAACCTGATTGTGGGTTCATATGTTTAGACTTGTTTGCCTGTTTGTCTAGTCTTGTCTGTTTTACATTGTGTGTCTAGTTTTGTCTACCTTAGCTTGTATGTCTAGTTTTGTTTGTCTAGCCTTGTCTGCCTAGTCTTTTCTGTCTAGACTTGTCTGTTTTGTCTTGTCTATCTACTCCAGCTAGTTTTGTCTGTTTAGTCTTGTCTGCTTTGTGTTGTCTATTTAGTCTAGTTTGTTTAGTTGTTCTGTTGTCGTTAATGTTATTTCCAATAAATTAATTAAAATCAGAACCATGGGTGAAAAATATAAAAATAAAATTTATGATCGTCTACCTAGAAAACAAACCTCGCGCTTGGCTGGCTCTCCTGAATAAAATTATTCAAAATTATTCAAAACACCTCACACGGTCCTAATACACACACACACACATACGGCTGGAAAAGGAGCAAGAGTGAAATATGAAAACCGTATAAAATATGACAAACGTTTTATACCCTTTGTTATAATATTCTCTTCTCGTTCTGTTTCCCTTTTTTTTTATTTTTTATGAAATATATCAGATCTCAGATAAGGCGCCACGATGGGGCGTTACCACAAAAAAGATGTATCTAGATTGGAACCTTGACTTTTATATAAATATTTAATTAATATTTTATACTAGTTATTAGCCTAGAATCCTATAAATATATTTTTATTTATTTATTTATTTCCCAAAATACACTAAATATATACAATGTATATCTTACAGGTAATACTAGAAGATTTTTAAACTTTAAAAAATAACTAATTAAACTTTACTTACTAGAGGTTTACTTACTAGAGTCATTCTTGGATCATCATTAGAATCATCCAAGGAGTTTGGGTAAAATCCGAATAATAATTGAAATTAATTTTAATTCGGGATTTGCCGTACACACCTATACTCGGGCCGGCGAGAGAATGCAGCTGTACTGCGCCGAGGTATGAGGTGGCAAGGGAATTGCGTCAGTTTTTCAAATACGGACAAATAAACAACGCGCACTCGAAATAAAGTGGAGGTATGCGCAGAACAATGCTAAACTCGTCGAGACGAGATGCATTCTCTCGCAGGCCCGAGTATAGATCTACCCAACACTGGCTGGGTAATGTTAGGTGTTTCATGTTCTGTTGGAGACACAGTAGGAGTCCAAATACCAGATGTTGATAGAGGAAGAGGAAATTTTCGGAATGTGCTTAATTACTGATCTTTATAAGCTTGGAAACGAAAGTGGAACTATCGAGGAAATGTTCTGAAAGAACCAGTTTTCTGTGTGTCAGGATAAACTGGTTGATATTAGAAATATATCACCAGAAAAAAAGCTGAAGGCAACTTGCAAATGAACAGTCGCTCTCTCTAAATCTCTCTAAATGCACTACCCCAGGTGGTAACCAATCCACCGTCACCTATGGTGACGTTAGTGGACCTTCGGATTCTGGGGAGTCCGCACCAACATGCTTTAAGGATGAGTCGGAGCATCCTGAAATCACCGGACGTAAACTCAGACCAAGACGGCAAAGCTTCTTCGCAACATTTAATGCCAACTCACTGCTAAAAGTGGGTAAACTGAAACATTTGAGTAATTCACTAACACGACACAACATAATACTGACAGCAGTACAGGAAACCAGATTTTGCCTTGGAGTCCCAAGGCTACAGAATTCTCAAAGGAAAAGTGGGTCAGCGGGTAATGAAGAACGTACCCCACTTAGGAACAGGATTTATAATCAGTCACAGAATACTGGATTCAGTCACTCGACTTTACCTCTCCGAGTAGTCGTGTATCCATCCTCTCTCTCAAATGCGCGAACAAGGGCTACAGTATAGGCAATGTACATGCCCCAATCAACCAGGACAACAGACGCAATTCAGACAGAACTGATAAATTCTGGGAAGACTTAGAAGATATTATCTCTAAACTTCTTGGTGACTGCAATGCTCAATTGGGAAGAAAGAAAAAAAATACAGAAACATAGTGGGCAATTATCCGGCGCATACGTGAACCAACCGCATCGGAGAACGATTGGTGGATCTGTGTAGGACTTTTGGGTTGATCATGAAGTGTACAGCCTTCAAACACTTGCCAAGGAAGCAGAATACTTGGATTTCACCTAATACCCACCTGGGTGAATTCCAGATAGATCATGTGGCCATTTCACGAAAATCTCAAAAGGAAATACAAAACGTGAAGGTACTAAGAAGCGCCAATCTGGACTAAGACCACTACCTCTCAAAGATCAAAATAAGACTCCAGCCTAGGAACACTAGATTACACAGAACCTCCAAAATGGTAAGATTTGACGTCGAGCGACTCAAGAACAGTCAAGAACTAAGTCAGAGACTGTACAACACAGACCTAAACAACTGGGACCAACTGAAGGAGACTCTTGTCAAGGCGGCCAATGAACTCGCCCCTCTCGCTAGAAGAAGGAAGCATACATGGTGGACTGAAGTCTGTGACAATGCAATAGCCCAAAGACAGATAGCCTGGGTGAAGTGGAATTCTAAATAGACCAGGGAAAATTGTCATAAATTTTTGGAACAAATAAAGGTTACTGCCAAGATAATTCGAGGAACCAAACGTACCTTCACATAAAACCAAGTAACCCAAATCGAAGAGAGCTTTGCTAAGAACAATTCCAGATATTTCTTTGGAACCTATAAGCAGGCACTCAGAAAATACGCTCCGCCAAGCCTCCACTTCAGAGACTCACAAGGCAAACTGGTTTATAACGACAAGGACAACGTACACCTGCCACCTTTTGGCTCAGTACTTTAAAAATCTACTCAACTGTGATCCACCCAGCGAAGACTTCGACTATAAACAAACCACACCAAACCCTTCAATTTCTCATCATCTTCAACTTCTTAAGAATAATAAGGCCGCTGGAGAGGACTCTATCGTTGCTGAACTGTGGAAAGGTGCTGGAAACAATGCCGTGCGCAAGCTAACCGAGATCATCCAGGACATCTGGGAAACAGAGAAATTACCACCCGATTGGAAATCTGCTCTGATCCATCCGCTTCACAAAAAGGGAGATTTTACGGATCTAAACAACTACCGTGGAATTTCTCTCGTCCCGGTAACATACAGGATTCTCTCGAAGGCGTTACAAACAAGGGCAGAAAATCAGTTGGATAGTCAACTGGGAGAATACTAGGGGGGCTTCAGAAAGACCCGATCCTGTGTTGAACAGATCCTCAATCTTAAAACTGTACTTGCATACATCAATATGAGAAACCGCACGGTGGTCGTCACCTTTGTTGATTTTAGGAAGGCCTACGATTCTACTGACAGAGAAACGCTTTGTTAAGTACTCCAGGAACTAGCACTAGACAACAAAACCCGCAGACTAATCCTAGAAACTTTGACCAACACCCATCCCAAGGTTAAATTTAGAGGAGAGATTTCAGAAAGCTTCGAAATAAAAACTGGATTGAGACAAGGAGGTGGACTTTCCCCACTTCTCTTCAACTGTGTCCTTGAAAAGGTTATGAGAGAATGGCGCAAGGAGCTAAACAATTTGGGTGCTTAGAGTGGTATCTACCTGGGACGTAAGAACGATGGACTGGTTGTAGATTGCCTGGCCTTTGCAGATGACATGGCATTGTTTGCTGATGCTCTTGAGATGGCAACAATGCAGGTAAACTGCCTCAGAAAACAGGCTTCCAAAGTGAGTCTTCAAGTGTCGCTGGAGAAAACAGAATTCTTGACCAACATCAGAGAAGCAAACAGAGAGATGTTACTAGAACAGGGAAACATCAAGAGAACTGAGAAATTTAAGTATCTCGGCGAATGGATTGAACCCAACTTATCAGAAAGAGCATCATTATCCAAGAGAGTCAGCAAGTTAAAACTAGCCTATCGGCTGACTAAGAACACTTACAATAAGAAATGCCTGTCACGCAACCTGAAACTTAAGCACTGCACATTAGTCCCACGACCAGAAGCCCTGTATGCCATGGAGTGTCCTTGAACCTTGAACCGAAGGGGTCTAATAGAGAAATTGGAAATCAGAGAGAAGAGAATCCTCAGGAAGATCCTAGGCCCGGTAAAGGAAGATGGGGAATTCCGAAGACGGCATAACTCTGAGCTCTACGAACATATTGAGATGCTCTCTGACTGTGCAAGGAAAAGAAGGGATGCTTTCTATGGCCACGTTGCAAAATTGCCTCCAAACCGACTAACCAACCGTCTGTTCATCTTCCGGCAAAACAAGAAGCTTCGTACCACTTGGTTGACAGAGACCGAGAAGGATATTAAAGAACTGGGAATAACAGATCTCAAAAACAGACAGTCTGTGAGACGCACCCTGAAGGAAGTCCGTGGATTTCAGGAAAAACCTCGAAGAAAAGGTACCCCCTGGACAGAAGAGAGAAAGGAGTTACACCAGCAGAAGATGCGACAATGCTGGGCAAAGGTCAAAGCCCAACAGTAGAACAAGCGTGGTCCAAAGTAGGCCTATTCGAAAGAGGAAAAAAAAGAATAGTATATTTTGTAACTAGGGCGGTCAATTGGACACGAGAGCGAAATTGGGCGCACGAACTAAGTGCGCACAATCGCTCGAGAGGGCAATTGACAATACCGCCCGTGTTGCAAACAATTTTTTTTTATTACTCATGCGATGGGATGTATCTTACAAGTTTGGGATCCAGGTGCCATCCAAAAAAAATATATAATAAAAGATTTGCTTTTTTAATTGTTTCCGGTGGTGTGGATTTATCATAAGAACTATCCTCAGTCTCCGGTATCACCATGGAATTTTTACTCATTTTACAACGTTTTCTTTAACACTTGTTTTTATTTTGTAATGAAAAAAAAATTCTGTCACTTTCAAGTCACTTTTTTAATATTGAGGTCTTGATTGTGTTTATTTCATTTATTTAAGTGTTTTTTTTAATGTAAGCTAGCGATATTGAATATTTGCGTACGTTACTCTAGTTATTTGGTAATACAATCAAAAGTTGCATTTCTCGTACTAAAAAACGTGCGCCAAGATAGTAATTTTAAGGCATGATTAATAAAAAAAGTTTTATTTTTGAAATGTCTTTTGTGAACTATTGTCATAAAATTTTCAATATTCATTACTTACATAACTTACGAATTATCTCTGCCAAAAATACTTGTGGTATGCTTAGGAAAGCTATTATATTTTTCTTCTGTATGTTTTTGTATTAAACAAAATCTATCAATCTACTTGGTTTTTAATTACACTAATTATTCTAACATTACACAGCCAGCATTGGTTAGACCTAGGAGAGTATGGGTAAATCCTGAATTCAAATTTATTTTAATTATTACCCAAACTTCAAACCCGGTAAACTTACTCAATTTTCTGGCATTATGTTACACTGGATATGTAACACCTGTTACATATATATATATATATATATATATATATATATATATATATATATATATATATATATATATATGTATATATATATATATATATATATATATATATATATATATATATATATATATATATCCTATAGAGATAAGTAGAATGAATATAAACACAAAACGACAAAATGAAAATATAGAGAACATTTAAAAGACAACACCCAATATATGATATGTAACATAAAATATTAATTTAGAATTGGTGAAACCATCCCACGTTATAGATAATCATACAAACTTAAAACAAACGTAACACAAGTAACAGCCTGAATATATAAATATATGCAGCCTATCCGGAGCTCTATAGCAAATTCTGAGTCTTTTTAGGACTACCACAACAAATTTCATGTGAAATTTGTAAGTTATATATCTCACTTTGTAAGTTATAGAGCTTGTTATAGAGCTCCGGAAAGGCTGAATATATTTATATATTCAGACTGTGTTCTGTTTGTTTTAAGTTTGTAAAATATTAATCATTTTTCACTTCCTTACGTTCGTATTTCTTATACTTTTGTACTTCTTGTACTCTGAATCCAAAATCAAGAACGTCGTACAAGAGGAAGTTGAAGGCCAAGACAGACAAGTGTGGACCAGGACCACCATTACCGATTAATGGCATTAAGAGACCGATACTCTGGTAGAAGATCAATAGCCGATCGGTGGTTTGGAAGCGAAGGACGTCCTTTAATCCTTCGTACAGTTTACCAACGAATTAGAGCTATTGGATTGCTGTCCTATCTACCACATCTTGTACTTCCGCTGACGGCTCGTCAACGACGGAAACGTTTGGAGTGGTGTACCTATCGACTGGATTGGGACGTGCAATGGCATAGAATGGTCTTCAGTGACGAATCCCGATTCTGCTTGGGAATGCACAATAGTCGCATGAGGGACAGACGTAAATGTGGAGAACTTCGCCATGTGCAGTTTTCTGTCGAGCGGCATGTGTACCACACAGTGGGGATTATGGTATGGGGTGCTATTGTTTATGGAAGCAGGTCTCAGTTTGTATTTATCCGAACATGGGACAATATCTCACGAAAATCAAAATTTCCCGTTTGAAACAGGACTAGTCTAATCACTTACCTGTTAGGGTTGCTCGCGTCTCCGCCACGTGTGATCGTCCTTCCGGCGCCTTTTTTAAGGGAGGAAATGGGGATAATAAGTGGAGGGATTCCCTTAAAATTGTTGTCTTCCAGACGTTGGATGCCGCCTCAGCAATTTGGGCTCGTGATTGCACCCCTGGTTAACTTGACTTAAAACGATAAACTTAAAGATGCGTGCACGTGTCGGTCGAGCTTGGTTCGCGCTTCGATTCTTGTCTTTTCGCTTCTCACACTCGAAACATACTGCCGCAAATACATAAATAAAGTAGAAACGCACCGGGGATCTTCTGACGGGAACTATAACGGAAAGACACCGACAGACGCTCGGCTTGAATCTAGGAGTGGATACGCGATGACGAGAAACGGATCCCAAGGCGATGAGCAGTAATAAAAATAGTAAGGAAAGAATGAAAATCGAAAATTGACGAAATAAGTCAAACAAAATCGAACATCCCAAAAAGCTGAATATCCAGACAATAATTGAATAAACAAACCAAAATCGAATATTCAAACGTGAACTGAATAACCAAACCAAAATGGAACATTAAAAAAAAACTGTGGACTCAGACTGTGGATACAGAATCGGATATTCACAAAATAGAATATTCACAAAATCGAATATTCAAACGAAAGCTGAATGAATACTCAGACAGAATAGAATATTCACAAAATAGAACATTCAAGCGAGAGCTAAATACTCAGCCAAAATCGAATATGCACAAATCGAATATTCACAACGAAAACTGAATAACCAGACAAGAACTGCTTATTCCAATGAAAACTGGATAACCAGATAAAAATTGAATAATCAACGAACAATGAATAACCAGACAACTATTTAATTATTCCGACGAAATCTGGATATCCAAACAAAATTAATAATCAACGAAATTAATGGAGTATGTTTTGAGTGTTTCCGCCGAGACCGGAAACAAAATGGCGAACCCAACAGCGACCGAGCACATGGACGTCTTCGACTAACTGACCCCGATCCAGTTCGAAGGACCAATGTTTGGGCAATGGGCAATATGAATGCCTACCGATATGTTGATGAAGTGGTACAAACCAATATCTTTCCATTCCTCCAGGAGCTGGAGGATCCGATTTTCCAACAGGATAATGCCCATCCAGATATTGCAACGCATTCTATGGAGCGGTTCTTGCTGTGGCCATCCAGATCTCCCGACTTTTCGCCCATCGAATATGTGTTGGACATGATGGGTAGAAGACTCAAGCAATTAGCCCATCCTCCACAGATACTAGAAGCTCTGCGGCAAGAACTACAGATATCCTAAGATGCAATATCTCAGGGAGAAATCGACATCCAATTCATGACCAGAAGGGTATGGAAGTATGAAAATAATAGGGGTTGTCCAACTCAATATCAATAAAAAATGCCTTTATATATGTTTAATTTCTTTGAAAATTTAATCTATTACTACCTTTGACTAGCAAAAAATTTCTGCCAAGTTTGGTCTAAAAAATTCTACACCTTCTTGGTGTTGAATTTTTTCTTTTACAGAGTAGGTTACAGTTCTTCAAAGGATGGCTAGCTAGGTCGATGCAAATGATTCAATTTTAAGTTCTATAAGAAACCGTTACATGTACTCTGAATTTTGGAATGTCGAATCGATTGGTGAAAACTGGAAGTCTCGGTGATAACCGGTTTAAAAGTTATAGTATCGTGAAATCGGCGGAAAATGTTGTAGGAAATGGAATTTCTTTTTCAGCCAAGGAGGTTTATACATTTTTTTTTATGGGTGGAAAACAGCGGATAACCAGATGTCGGGCGTCAAATCAGTCAACACTACCAAGGCGGCGCGAGAAAACGTCAGAAGGGGTGAGCGAGCAGTGTTGGTCGCCCCGACCTGGAAACGGGGGTGGCAACAACATAGGGTTGTGAGTTGGTTGGATTGTAGTTGTGGCGGTTCTTTTCGTCTAGGGTATTGGTGGGTTCTTGGGTTTAGGGATATTTAAACATATCGGAGACGGCGTACCAGAATATAGGCGTACCAGAATATATACCAGAATACATATCGGAGACGGCGTACGGAGAATTAGTACCAGGTTGGGGGGATGGTCATCTTTCAGTCGGGACAGAAGCACTAGATAGGGGATGGGAAGTTTATTTTTTTGGCTTTCTTTTGCCTATTTCAACAGGGGGGGGGGGGGGGGGCTGAAGATGTTGAAAATTTGTGATTCGTGTGAGATGATGCGGGAGGCGAGTTTTTCTGAAGCGTGTGGAGATCGGTATGATATAGGTCGAAATTGCTTAGCTCCTCGAACAATATACTGGGGAACTTGCAATCTCTGCGGTATATCCGTCGATGGCAGTTTGTTCCGAAACTGAGGAGGGGTTTGATATGATTTTTGTTGCAGAGGGCAAGGGCTGTCATTTGATAGCCGAGGACTGGGCGGACAAAGGTTTTGTATGGGTAGAGTAGGGTGTTTGTTGAACAATCCCCTACTCGGGTGTGGAGGCAGCAGAGAAGGTTTAACCTGGACCTCATTTAATGGAGACAATGTCTGATGTTGGGTACTGGGCTTAAGGATTAGGTAAAGATCGTGCCGTAAAGATACCTTATTGATGGTTGGGGTACCATGGGTTGGCCGTCTCAAGTCGTGCCTAAGGTAGTTTTTTTTTGTGTGGGGGTCGTTTGGCTGCAAAGCCTTTCTGCATTGCGACCAACTTGATCTATTGTGCTTGACCCTACTACAATTACTCTCCAAGGAATTCAACTTCCTGAACGAAGTCTAAGATATTCCTGAGAGGCTTGCTACTCAGCTCCAAGGTGGTCAATCTTGCGACCCCGAAGTGGGCAAGCCTTGTGTGTGCTAGCGCTACACATGTGCACATTATGTGTTCAGCGGTTTCTTCATCTGATTCACATACTCTACAGGCAACTTCCTCTGCCTTTCCCATTTTGTGTAGGTGATATCTCACCGGACAATGTCCTGTGAGCATGCCTACCAAAGTTCTGATTTCTCTTCTAGAGAAGCTTAGCATCTGCTGCGTTATTTCGGCAGAATAGTTTATGAGCATTTTAGCTTGCCGCTGTCCTGGCGTGTTCTTCCAGTGGGTTTGCTTTTGCTCTTCTTCGCATTTCTTAGCCCCCCTGCCTTAAGTAAGCCCACAAGTTGGCAATTTCATTCCCATATATGCCCTGGTGACCCGGTGACCACATTAGCGTGAGTCTGTTACCTTTCACCAGTTGCTTTAGGGTTTGTTTACAGTTCCAGGTTACTTTGGAATTAAAGTTGTGGGCTTTTAAATTCCTTAGAGCTACCTGGCTGTCCGTTAGGATGTAGATTTGCACTCCTTTAAGACGTTTCTTTAGGCATATTTGTGTGCATCTTTCAATGGCCATAATTTCAGCCTGTAGTACCGTGGAAGCCTGGCCCAATGCCATGGCCTCCCTGTGACTCCGGCTGTATATGCCAATTCCTGTACCCTTAGCAGTTTTTGATGCGTCGGTGTACCACATGGACGCTTTGTCTTTCAGGATTTCGATTCTTTGAACACTGCTTTGGCGGTCATTGATGATCACTTCAACGGCTGTCAAAGTCGGCTGTCAAAGGCTGTCAAAGTCGTATTCTGTAGACATTGCGTCCCAGGGCTGCTTCAGAAATTTCACTCCGATTTGTTTCCTTATTTTCATGTGTCTCTGAATAGGCAATGTATACCTTAGTCTCAGAGCACTAAGACGACCTTCTTTTTCTACCTGCTTGTGCAGTGGAAGTAGGTCCAACAGAACTTCCATTGCTGTGGTTGGAGTAGATTGCATCGCTCCTGTTATAACCAAGCACGCAAGCCGTTGAAGCTTTGTAGCATGTTTTGGGTTTTTATTTCCTTTGTTTTGTACCACCATACGAGTGAACCGTAGGTGATAATCAGTCTTACCACTGCTGTGTAAGACCATAGGACCATTTTGGGTTTTAGTCCTCATGTTTTCCCAAAAAGCTTACGGCAGATCCAAGAGACAGCCGCTGTGGCTTTTGAGAGCGTTTTGTTCAGATGCGAGTTCCAATTGATTTTCTTATCCAAGGTTACCCCTAGATATTTCACCTCCTCGGAAAACTCTAACGTCTGAGCTTCAATCCTCTTTGATTTTAATTTCAGCTTCCTCTTTCTGGTAAAGGGGACCATTACTGTTTTGCTCGGGTTGACACTAAGGCCCTCTTTCTTGCTTCAACAGTTGATGGTGCTAAGTGCACTTTGTGCAAGGTTCATGATTGTACTACCAAATTTACCCCTTATTATGATGGCAACATCGTCTGCATAACCAACCGCTTTCACATCTAGGAGATCATCAACGACCAGGCACCACTGCAGAGGCGATAACATCATAGGGTATTCGATCGCTTTGTTGGTGGCTGCATTCTTTATTGATAAACGGGTTGTGTTGTCAAAAGCTCCCTCTATATCTATAAAGATACCTACTGCAATTTCTTTGCAGTCCAGTGCTGATTCCAATGTGTTCGTTATATCGTATTATATCGCGTATTGATGCTTATGGAGAGGACTTCTTTTAAGAGGTCCGCACCGTATGTGATTGTCCACAATGTCTTCCATTGTTTTCAGGAGGAAGGAAGTGAGGCTAATTGGTCGGTAGGACTTTGCCAGGTCTTGAGGCCTGCGCTCTGCCTTAGGGATGAATATCACCTTGGCCTCTTTCCATTCCAGCGGTATGTACGCCAGTAGAAAGCTGGGCTTAAATATCTCAGCAATGCAGGGGGCTATGGTTTCGATCCCTTTCTGCAGCATTGCCGGGAAAATGCCATCAGGTGAGGCTGTCTTAAATGGCTTGAAACTGTTCACAGCCCATGCGACTTTTTGAACAGTAAACGTGGTTGTAGCCATGTTTTTGCAGATTTTGGTTGGGCGCTTCATCCGCGTTATCCTTTCACCAGTTATGGTTGATTTAGAGCCAGGAAAGTGCGTCTGCAGTTAGGTAGTTTACTTAAATTTTTGAATGTTGAGAAATGTTGCAATTGTTAAAGAACGACATCTATGTAGATATGATTTAAGCTAACCTTATATCCGTCAGTTAACGCCATTTCCGATTGAAAAGGATATGAGTTACTCCCAAGTCGCGGCTAAAGAAGTTTTACATGAATGAAACCTTTTTTTTTTAATTAAGGAAATTAAGGACATTGGGGTGTGACAATAAGCATTGGAAATCTTTTGGTCTACTCAAGTCCAAATAAACAAGTTAAACAAACATGAATAGACAAGTCTAGTTATACAAGATTAGAGAGACAAGTAGTCTATTTATGTAGATATCGTTCCTTAATATTTCTAGAGGGTAGATTTATGTATCTCATTTTTCATAGTTTATTTAATGGAAGTTGCCGTTTACATCCCTAAGGCCGCCGATAAAAACAAATGGCAATTCACTTATGAGAAAATTGACACACAGGCAATATAAAAACCACCCACTGCGTATGTGTGTGTGAATTACAGAGTGGCGTTTTCGCCAAAGACGTATTAAATAAATGGATACAATTTATTTAGATGCAGATGAAAAAATAAAACGAGAGGAAATGGCAACGATTAAATGCCCACGGAATAGTTTATTGCAAACGTTCTTTTTTGCTTGCATCAAACACAAATTAATTAAAATAACATTTTAGACGCTAGTTTCTAATAAAATATTTTCGAATCATTAATAGTTCCAGCTGCGACTAGTGTCAGATAATATGAAGAAGAAATAGACAAGCAATACAAGATATACAAGACTAGATAAGACCAGATAGACAATACTAGACAAACAAGACTAGACAGACAAGACTAGACAGACAAGATTAGACATACAAGACTAGACAGACAATACTAGACAGAAAACACTAGACGGGCAAGACTTGACATCCAAGACAACAATACTTTACAGAGAAATCTTGAAAAACAATGAGCTTTTTGATACAAACTGTGTGATTTTGAAAAGGTTCCCACAACAATTTTAATAATTAATATTAAAAAATGGTGTGGGCAGACACGCTAAAATCAATTGAGTTTTTGTGTTTCTACATATTGGGGCGTCTGATTGTCTGGCCGTTACAAATTACGAGTGTTTTCCAGGAATTGTTCCCGAGAAAAGAGAAAATTTTAGAGGGATCAGTGAAAGACAATTTATCTTTTTAAAACATTTTTTTGTTCGTTAGTGACAAGATTATTCCGCCTATACGGTTATTCCCAACAATAGAAATAAGGGATGATACGTTCCTTTCTCTTTCAATATTTCTCTCTTCTTGTGGGAATAGTTTATAAAAAAGAAACGCCATTGACACACCTTTTAAATTTCGCATAAATCTCTGTTTTTTATCGTTTTGTAAATGGTGCAAGGTATATGAATGGGAAGAAATTGCGATTTTATCTCAATTTTGCATATTTTTGTTGTCTGTTGAGTCAAAACAGACGCACAAAGATATCTTGCAATTAATCAAACATTTTCTGTATTTGCATATTTTTCAGGACAAAACTGTTTTTCAAATTTTATTTCAATATGAAAACATTCACTAATCAGTATAAAGCGGCCCAAATCTTTTACAATACACTATTTAGATAATCTTGATTTTGACAAAGTTTTAGTAACAAACACAAGTTCTCATCTGTCTAGCCTGGTGTGTCAAGCCTTGTCTGTCTAGTCTTGTCTGTCTAGTCTTCTTTGTCTAGTCTTGTTTGTTTAGTCTTGTCTGTCTAGTCTTGCCTGTCTAGTATTGTGTGTCTAGTTTTGTCTGTCTAGTTTTGTCTGTCTAATCTTGTCTGTCTAGTCTCGCTTGTCTATTCTGGTGTGTTTAGTCTAGTCTGTCTAGTCTTGTCTGCCAAGTCCTGTATGTCAAGTCTTTTCTGTCTAGTCTATTCTGTCTAGTCCTGTCTGTTTAGTCTTCTCTGTCTAGTCTTGTCTGTCTAGTCTTGTCTGTCAATCTTGTCTGTCTAGTCTTGTCTGTCTAGTCTTGTCTGTGTAGTCTTGTTTGTTTAGTCTTGTTTGTTTAGTCTTGTCTGTCTAGTCTTGCCTGTTTAGTATTGTGTGTCTAGTTTTGTCTGTCTAGTCTTCTCTGTCTAGTCTTGCCTTGTCTATTCTGGTGTGTTTAGTCTAGTCTGTCTAGTCTTGTCTGCCAAGTCCTGTCTGTCAAGTCTTTTCTGTCTCGTCTATTCTGTCTAGTCCTGTCTGTTTAGTCTTCTCTGTCTAGTCTTGTCTGTCTAGTCTTGTATGTCTAGTCTTGTCTGTCTAGTCTTGTCTGTCTAGTCTTGTCTGTCTAGTCTTGTCTGTCTAGTCTTGTCTGTCTAGTCTTGTCAGTCTAGTCTTGTCAGTCTAGTCTTGTCTGTCTAGTCTTCGCGGTCTAGCCTTGCCAGTAGACTCTCGTCTGTCGAGTCTTGTCTATCTGGGCCTGTCTGTCTAATCTTGTCTGTCTAGTCTCGCCTGTTTAGTCTTGTCTCCCTAGCGTTATCTGTCTTGTGTCGTCTGTTTAGACTTATCTGTCTAGTCTAGTCTTATCTATAGCTAGTCTTGTCTGTCTACTTTTGTCTATCTTGTCTAGTCTTATTTGTCTAGTCATCTGTTTTGTCTTGTTTGTCTAGTCCTGTGTGTACATTATAGTCTGTCTAGGTTTTTATTATTGTAGTCTGGTCAGTCTAGTCTTTGTCTAGGACAAGGATCTATGGTATAAAAACAAATAATCAGCAATGATGGTGAATATGGGGTGTATTAGCATTTTATTAGAAATCTGGGGGTAGTACAAAATCCCTAATAACTCTTTAATATGTGTGGGGTTATCTATCAGTCAATGGTCTGGGGCAAGGTCTGACACACCGAAAATCCGTGGCAAATCCCATTGGGTGACAAACACGCGTTTAAATAATTTAATTAAGGCCATCGGCTGGCGGCAAAAGAGACACATCGAGGGGGCAGCTTTTTAATTTCGACTCGCTGTGTAAACATTATCGCCCGAACGCGGATTACTGTGTCGGATTAATGTTGTCAATGACTAACGACGTGCCAAACTCGCCCAGTTTGCTCAATATTTATTTAACACGTCATTTGGTGTACTTTATAAATAAATGGTCATTTGCTTACTTTTTGACTGAAAATACACAGATCAACTAGACAGACAAAACTAGTCAGACAAGACTAGACAAACCACACTAGACAGACCAGACCAGACTAGACAGACTAGACTAGATACATCAGACTAGACAGACCGGACCAGACAGACTCGACTAGACTGACCACACCAGACTAGATAGACTAGACTAGATACATCAGATTAGGCAGACCGGACCAGACAGACTAGACTAGACTGACCACACTAGACAGACCAGACTAGACAGACCAGATTAGACAGACCAGACTAAAGAGACTAGACTAGACTGTCCAGACTAGACAGACTAGACTGTCCAGACTAGACAGACTAGACTAGACAGACCAGACTAGACAGACCGGACTAGACAGAGCATACTAGACAGACCAGAGTAGATGGAGCAGACTAGACTTACCAGACTATAAAGACCAGACTAGACAGACCAGACTTGATAGACTAGACTTGACAGACCAGACTAGACAGACCAGATCAGACATACCAAACTAGACAGGTTTCACTCGATCGAAGAGGAGAGGCAGTGTCGGAGCTGATTGCTAGACTCGACCTCATTGTCATAAATGAGGGAAGTGAGTTTACGTTCCGGGAAAAACAGGATCAGTGATCGGTATAACGCTTGCATCAGCGGGAATAGCTGCAAGAACATTAGGATGGAAAGTGCTCGCCACACTCAGTGACCATCAATATTTGCTATTCAGCATATATAAGGAGCCAGGGGTACACCAGGACTCACCGGAAAGCGAGAGGGCTGAAGAAGCTGGATGGAAACTGTGGAAGTTAGATTGACTCAGGTTGGCGGAGGCACTCGAAACCGAAAAACAACAGGGGTGGTTCCAAGGTCTAGCGGAAGTTCGAAACCCTAACTTGATTGTTAATTACGTCATCGAGATCATAACTGCAGCATGCGGGGATGCCAAGGCGGGGAAATGCTCCAGGCAAGAGAAAGATGGTGTACTGGTGGAATCCCGAAATAAAATATGTACGTGATAAATACAAGGCAGCACGTAGGGCAGCTCAACGGAAAAGAAGAAGAGGGGACGCACGAATATATGAGTCTCTACAAACAGCCTTCAAAACAGCAAGGAAAAAACTACGCCTTGCTATTAAGAGCAGTAAAAGGAGAAGTTGGGAGCTGCTCCTACGTTTAATCGAAGCCGACCCGTGGGGGTTGCCATACCGCATAGTTACCAAGAAACTAGGAGGTAGACAGCCCATCCGCGGACTATCACATCCAGAGAGGATGAGAGAGATAGTTGCTACCCTGTTCCCTACTCAACAGCGAAGGGAAATTCAACCCATACATATCCAGGAAGCCATCGAAGATTTTACAATAGGAGAGCTACAAGAGGGGAAAGAGCGGCTCCAGTCCGGGAAGGCACCAGGACCGGATAACATCCCAAACGAGATCCTGACGGCGGTGATAGAGACATGGCCGGAACTCTTGCTAACGGCCTTCAATACATGCCTCAACGAAGGGGTGTTCCATGAACGATTGAAAAGACAGAAACTGGTCCTATTACGAAAAGGGAATAAGCCTCTGGAGGAACCATCCTTATACAGACCGATCTGACTAGACAATCTCCTTGACAACATGGGGAAGTTACTGGAGAGACTGTTGCTCCAAAGACTAGAAAAACATATCGACGAAAACGGGGGCATGTCCCAGCGGCAATACGGTTTTAGGAAAGGGAAGTCAACGGTCGACGCTATTGCGAGTGTGATCGAGACGGCCAGGAAGGTCAAACAGGGGACCTGGAAGACAAAGGGCTTTTGTTCACTTGTGACGCTCGACATCAAGAATGCCTTCAACTCGGCGCGGTGGGATGTGATCCTAAACGACTTAGAGCAGAGACGAGTACCGGAATACCTAAGGAAAATAATAAGCAGTTACTTGACTAACAGAATCCTTGTCTACGACACGGAAAACTGCCAGGTTGAGTATGAGGTGACTGCAGGGTTTCCGCAGGAATCGGTCCTTGGGCCCTTTCTGTGGAATATCATGTATGACGGTCTACTGAACCTGAGACTACCAAAAGACGCGACCTTCGTTGGCTTCGCTGATGACGTGGCAGTAGTAGTAACAGCGAGAATTCCTACCACACTCGAGGCAGTAACAAATGAGTGTCTCCGACGTGCCAGCAACTGGATGAAGGAAAACGGACTGCAACTAGCAGTACATACGACGGAAGCAGTACTGGTAACAGATAAGAGGATGTTTGTTCCACCGATTCTCACTCTCGAAGGGCAGGAAGTACTATGGGCAAAGGCGGTGAGATGCCTCGGGGTACAGATTGACAGCGGATTTCGGTATGTAGAACATGTCACCATGATAACCGTGAAGGCAGCAGCAACTGTGGCAAGCCTTGCAAAGCTCATACCAAACCTTGGAGGGCCTCGTGAGGCAAAAAGAAGACTGCTAAATAGCGTGATACACGCACAGATACTTTACGGCGCGGAAATCTGGGCAGCGGCGGCATAAAAGATCGGGGCAAAGCGGAGGATTGCCTTTGGTACAGCGGCGCAGTGTATTACGACTAATTTCTGGATACAGAATGGGTACAGATCTACTAATTCGAGAGAGAAAGGAGATCTACGACGAACTAAGTCAGTACGCCAGGAAAGAAGAAAAGGAGGAGGCCAAAGAAGGTCCCAAGGTTAGAGCGCGCCTACGACTCATGGAGAGATGGCAGACCCAGTGGGAGATAGATACGTCAGGACGATGCACCCATAGGCTCATCCCTCACGTAGCGCCTTGGTACGACCGCACCCACGGTCAAATGGGATACCATATTACCCAAGCGCTCACGGGCCACGGATGCTTCAATTCCTACCTAGAGAGGTTCAAAAAGAGGAACAATCTTGAGTGCTTTTTATGTGGCCAAAGTCCGGAAGACGCAGAACACACTATTTTCCAGAGTTCAGCCACGGAATATGAGAGGTCCACTGTTCAGGTGAAACTCGGTGGCATAGTGCTTGAGGTAGGAAATCTAACATAAGTCATGCTGCGAAATGATGACGACTGGGAGGCGATAAAAGCATATACCATGGAAATAATGACGAGGTAAGAAGAGGCCGAAACAGCGTGGAAAGCGCAGCTTGCGGCAAACATCGAAGTCGATGCAGAACTAAACCTCTAACCTAGGGGAAAGAACGATAGACGAGAGTCTTAGTAGAAGGACTAGTTAAATTGAGCGAAGATAATAGATAACTCTCATCAAACTAGGGCGGCACTAACCGTCCGGGCTGCCCACCCTGAAAGCATGCGCAAGCGATACCGGGGTGGAGCATAGAGAAGCCAAGTGGAAAGGGGGTTTAGTGAGTGAGAGCCTCACACTCTGGCTGGTAGAGCTTCCCCCAAACCGCAATTAAAAAATAGACAGATTACACTATATAGACTAGACTGGATAGACCGGACTACACAGACCAGGCTAGATAGAACAGACTACACTAGACAGACTAAACTAGACCATACTAGATAGGCCAGACTAGAAAGACCAGACTAGGCAGACCAGACTAAACAGACTAGACTAGACAAACCAGACTAGACACACCACACTAGACAGATCAGTCTAGACAGACCGGACTAGACCGAGCGGACTAAACATACCATAAGAGACGGACCAGAATAGAGAGAGCTAACCAAATAGACCTACCAGAGTAGAGAGACCAGACTGGACAGACTAGTCTAGATCGACGACTCAGGCAGAAAACAGGTATATTGGTGGAACGACGACATTGCACGTTCAAGAACAGAGTGCATAAATAATAGAAGAAAATACCAAAGAGCAAAAAGTAGACATAGCGAAGACGACAAGCTTGTAACTCTACAAAAGATATACGCGGCCACAAAAAAAGAACTAATAATAAAAATAAACAAATCTAGAAGGGATCCCTGGGCGAGACTGTGCAAAGACATAGATGGGGGGACGCATATAGGATCACTCAAAGACATATAAAAGTGCGGCCGCCACGACTCCAGCTTCCAGCGAAAAATACACGAGATAGTAGAAGCTCTCTTCCCAACACAAGATACACCACAGTGGAAACAGCCGACAGTCTATACTAGCGTAGAATTCACAGAAGAGGAACTGAAAATCGCCTGCAATCAACTTCGTACTGGCTGAGCCGCAGGACCGGACAACATACCGCAGAGATCATTAAAAGAACGGTACAACAATACCCACAAGCTGTACTTGCAGTGATGAATGAAAAAATTAGGACTGGAACCTTCCCAGAGACATGGAAAAGACCAAGACTAGTACTTTTAGGAAAAGGCGATACGCCAGTGGGAGAGCCAACGTCGCACAGGCCCTTATGTCTTCTAGACACCATGGGAAAACTTCTTGAACAGCTGCTACTGATACGGATAAAAAGGAGTTGTAAGCTCCAGAGAATTAGACAATACGGATTCAGAGAAGGTCGCTCTACTTACCACTCGGTAACGGCTATTTTAGACATTGTCGAGAACGTAAAAAACTGTTCAGGCTTACGTTAGATGTAAGACTTACTCCTGTACGAAGTTACGTTAGGCGTGAGAAACGCCTTCAACTCTGCATTCTGGCAGTACATAATGGGCGAAATATCTGGAAAAGGCATGTACCAATATCGACAAAGGATGATAAGGAGCTATCTAAACAACCGTACGATCAGTCTCGAAATGGGAAACGACACAAGAGAATCATTTCAGATCACGACTGAACAGCATCACCAGTGGGATCCCACAGGGATCGGTCCTGGGCCCCACACTCTGGAACGTAATGTTCGATGGAGTGCTCAAAATGGTCCAACCCGAAGGAGTAACCACAATCGGATTTGCAGATTTTATCTATTTGCAGACCTATCAATAGTCGTGACTGCAAAGACAGAAAAGACCCTGATGCAGAAAGCAAACATAGCGGTCGAAAAAATAACCAATGGATGACAAATAAGGGGTTAAGGCTTGAGCCTGAAAAAACAGAGGCCGTGCTTCTGAGAGGTAAAAGACAACTCTCACCAACATCCTTTAGGATCCAAGAAACGAATATCAAATCCAAGGAATGGGTAAAATTTCTGGGATTCGTCATAGAAGGAGGATTATACGTCTCGGCACACATAAGCTGTGTGGCCTCAAAAGCCACAAAAACAGCATACGCGCTAAAAAAGCTGATAACCAATACGCCAAAACGCTGATAGCCAAACGTCGGAGGTGCAAAATTCAGAAAACGCAGGCTGCTTAGCTCAGTGGCCCACTCCATCATGTTGTAAGGGGCTCCTGTGTGGGCTAACGCACTGACAGAAAGAAAGAAGCAGCAACTGACCAACGTACAAAGAAAAATACGGGGCAATACAAAGGCACTACGGGTTTGCAGTGCATACAGGACCGTATCTAGAGACGCAGATCTTGTAATCGCCGGTATCGTCCCCATCGAGCTGACTGCGCAAGAACGCATGTCTTGCTACCTAGCAGACCGAGACAAAGTGAAAAAAGAAACAGTCAAAGAAACCAGTCAAAATACTCAGGAATGGCAAAGAAAATGGGAGCATACAGAAAGGGGACAATTGAGCAGATTATTAATCCCAGACCCAATTAAATGGAAAGACAGAAAGCACGGAGAACCCAACTTCCACCTGACACAGATTCTCACGGGACATCGATGTTTCAAGGAATACTTGCACATCATTGGCAGAACAAGACAAAACACAGTGTGAAAGTGCGAAGAGGACGACAGCGTGTGGTACACGCTGTAAAAAACCCTATTCGTCTCCGACAGATGGGAACGCGAACGAGCAACGAAAATGCAGGACGGACTGTTAGAACCAAGAACAATAACAGTTTACATGTTAAGAACAGAAAAAAACTGCGACAACGTGAACAAAGCGGTAAAATACATAATGACCCAAAAGGAGGAAGACGATAAGCTAAGACAAGCCACAGAGAGGAGGCATCTGAACATATCCACTGGGTAGAATAGGACATACACCCTGCTGTAATGCGATGAGCGGGCTCGGGGTGTCATTTTTATGTTCTGTATTATTATTATTATATAATACATGGATTTAAAAAAAAGTCTCGACAGACCAGACTAAACAGATCAGAAAGACCAGAGTAGACAGACAATACTAGACAGATCAGACTGAACAGAACTGTCTAGATAGACCAGACTACCCAAACCAGACTATTCAGACCAAACTAGATAGGCAAGACTAGAGAGACCAGATTAAACAGACCAGATTAGCCCGACCAGACTAGAAAGACCAGCCTAGACAGACAAGATTTTTAAGACTGAACAGATAAGACTAGCCAGATAAGATAGGACAGTCAAGACCGAACAGATTAGGTTAGACAGACAAATGAACCAATACTAGACAGAGAAATCTATAGGGATTAAATTAGTTTAAGTTGTTTTTATTGAAATCTCTAATATTAAATAAGTAAATCCTAATGAATTTCTATTACGACCGTATAAAATATTTAAGGGGATTTTCTCTCTAAAATCTGTATATTTATTGTCGGTTTTACTTTTTCTGTGTGTTGTGTAGGGGAGTCAATATTTGATTACGATCAGTTTATAATTCGTTTAATAGTGCAAAGAGGGTGATAGTTCAGTTGACTCGAAGGGGGGTAAAATACTAAAACGTATCACCAACGGGGGATAATTTTATTAAACTTCTATATATTATATACACACACAATATTAAAGCGTGCCCGTGGGTTTTTAATTACAGTTTACAAGATTGATATGGCAATCAAAACCTCTGATGCTGAGTTAGTTACAAGAAAAACATTAATATTAAATTAAATTTCGTTAATTTATATTTTCTTGTTAAACTGGATTATAGAATTATAATTTAATAATCATAGTTCTATAACAATATAATATGTGTTGTCTTGCTTGTCTTGTCTTGTCTGTCTACACTTAGTCTCTTCTACTCTTCGCATGTCTAGTTTTGTTTGACAAATCTTGCCTTTCTAGTCTTGTCTGTTTTGTCTATCTTGTTGTGTCTGTCTAATCTGTCTGTCTAGTTTTGTTTGTAAAATCTTGTCTCTCCAAACTTGTCTAGTTTCTGATAACGAAATTGATATTTCGCAATCAAATAAGTAACAATACCAGAAAAATAATTTGGCAAAAGGATACAATAAAGATATCTCAGCTTACAATCCTATCTTTAACAGAAAATAATTTTCGCAATAAAAATTATTTGTATTGTCTGTCTAGTTTCATATCTCTAGTCTTGTCTGTTACTGCTGTTTTGTTTTGTCTGTCTGGTTTTGTTTTGCAAATCTTATCTACCAGTCTTGTTTAGTCTGTGATAATGAAATTGAAATTTCGCAATCAAATTAATAAAAATCCAAGAAAAATAATTTGGCAAAAGGATACAATAAAGATATCTCAGCTTACAATCCTATCTTGAACAGAAAATCTTTCGCAATAAAAATTCTGCGTAAGAAACAGAAAATAAGAAATGTCGGAATTAAATAAAAATAAACGTTAATATCCCTCCTGATATCAGATTTTGGTCTTATTGAAACATAACACCGAAAGCCACAAAACAAGATCTCGCTATACCTTTAAATAATCCATTGAAACGTAAAATATTGCAAGATTATACGGTTTTTGTGGTCAAGAAACGAAAATGATTTTCAGAATTCCGCATCATTAACCCACCCCAGAGACGCCCGATTGTCTACCAACATTCTCCCTTTTCATAGATTATGTTTTTTTTTAGAAAAAAATTTCACTAACCTGTCTGACTAACCAATATATTTAGAAAAAAACATCAATTTTGTTGTAGATTGTTGCGAACACTGTGCACCTGTAGACAATCGAAAGCCCTTATGGAATGATAGGGTCCTTTAAGACAATTTATCACTACAAAAGAATTATGGCATATATAAAGGACTGAATGACCTTTTCGTTTCTTTTTCCCGGCCGTGAAAAGAATACAAGAAGTTTGTGTATAAAAAATACGTATCATAAAGGGAAACATCGTGGTGGTTTTGAGGGTCAGCTTTTATTTGAAAATTGTTATTTAATATACATATAAGAAGCCTTCCTATTATGTTATTTATTATATTCGGTTTCAGGACGAGTCTATAATTTTTATATCACCTTTTATCAACCTCACCGATTCTAAGAAAACTATGGACATTTATAAACTTGACACAAAACAAGCTGAGAAGATTAGGTAGACAAGATTAGATATACAAGACTAGCGAAACAAGTCTGTTAATTTTGATCTTCTTCTTAATTAATTTTACTGATTGATAATTTCACTGTTTTTACAAGCACAATTATATTACACACTTATATTTATTAACCATCCTTTCATTCATTAATTTTACCAAAATGTTAGAAAGATTGAAACAATTTAATTGAGAAAATTTGAAAATTTGAATTTAAAATTTTGAACATACGGCAAAAATTCAAGGAATTATTCCTCTGTCTATTCTAAGAATATTTTGTCTTATGATGATTTCTTATGACACAAAATTGACATATGCGCAATATCGGAAACTAAACGGAAGGGCAAGGGAAATGTCAGATACAACAACTACATATTATTATTCAGCGGCAAGGAGAAGCACCAAAGGGCGTGCGCGGGAGTAGGCATACTGGTACAGAAATGGTACGAAACACTTATTGACGACGTAGATGAAACATAGATGAAACCATAATGCAACTATCTATAAAAACAAAAGATACCACGCTGAACATCATAAACATGTACGCGCCGGATATGGATAAACCAATGGAAGAGAGAGAACAATTTTTCGAAAAACTGGAAGACACAATAAGCCGAATATCAAAAAGTGAGAAGCTACTAATGATGGGTGTCTTTAACTCAAGAATTAGCAACACAGCAATCCCTGGCGGAATTGCAGTGGTTCAACGAAAATGTCCTGAACAGCAACGGAGAAATTGTACAACACGAGCTTACCATTAACAACACCTACCTCGAACACAAACCCCAGTATAAATGCACATTTATCAACTCAAGAGGGCAGAAGTCAATGATAGACCTCATTATAACCAAGAGGAATACACACCCTAAGGAGATACTAGACGTAAGAGTATTAATATCAGCCAATGCAACAACAGAACATGGTTTGGTATTATGCAAATACTGTCAGAAAATTGACCTACGCAGAAGAGACTCCAGTACACATATAAAAATATAACGTTGAATCATTTGGAAATGAAAGCACCAAAACACTATACCAGGAACGTTTAAAACAGAAAATACTCAACAACCCAATCACAGCACAGTGCAAATCAAGCCTGGTAAAAAATTAAATCCAACATTACATCAAGCGCAAATGAAGCGATAGGAGTAAGAACAATTAAGGTAAATGGCACAAGAGTCAACAAGCCATGGTTCACAGAAGAAGTAAAACATTTAGCCAAGCAGAAGCGGAAAGCATAAATAACATATAGAAACAATAAAACTGAGGAAGAATACCACAAATACAAATAAGTACGAAACCGAGTAAATCAAGCTAAGCAAAAAACTTAATGAGAGATACTGGAAAAACTTATCTAACGAAATGCAGCACACCTATATAGAGGTCAGAAGATTTGGAAAATACTCAGAAACAGAAAGAAACCAATAACAGAGGACATCCAAGTTTCTACCATCAGCCACGATCAGTGGATACAAAAACCAGGCAGAAGCAGAAACTGAAAAAGCAAAATAACACAGGCACCCACAGGCACAACCAATGAACAACCAATTACAACAGATGATATCCTCAAGACAGTGAAAAATCGAGTACTATCAGGTACCAGGCATTGATAATATCTGCAATGAAATGATCAAAAATGGGGGAAATACCACCATTAAAGAAATATTGCAGCTCTTGCGAATAATCCTCCAAGAAGAACGAATTCCAGAAGAATGGAGGACCAGCATAACGGTACCAATCTTCAAGAAAAGTGCAAAAAAGAAATACCGTGGCATCACAATGCTTGGTGCAGTGCTCAAAATTTTCACAAAAATATTAGCTGAGAAAATAGAAATTGCCGTGGGAATCTGTAAAGAACAGCAGGGATTCCGCAAAAATAGATCAACAATAGACGCTTCATAATCGATCTTCATAATGCGACAACTAGCGGAGGAAGCAATTGAATTTGACAAACCCGTCTACTTATGTATGGTGGACTTCAAGCAAGCATTTGACCGGATACAATTGAACGACATTACAAATATTCTACGTCAACATCGAGTGGATGACAGATACATTAACGTAATAAAAGACTTAAACCAAAACAATAACACACGCATTAAGCGGACCAAACGCTAACTGAAAAAAATGACATCAAGGCTGGAATTAGACAGGGGGACAGCTTAAGTCCAACTCTCTCTCTCTCTCTAACATCATGATGAACGAAATAATCATGATGCCAAAAACACAGGAACAGGATACTGAATGACTAACAACTGCCTCAAGATAATATGTCATGCAGATTTGCCAAGTGGGCAAAAGACGGAAGGCCACCAAGCGGAAGACCCCCTGGCCGCCCGCCCAAGAGATGGCAGGAGTCCTAGACGTCCGGATCGCAAGAGGGGTAGGCAGCAGTACAATACAGGACAAAGTCCTAAATCAAGAAGAAGAAGAAGAGAATATCTACAGTAAATGTTCCAAATGACTTCCTCCAGCCTGGATACAAGCATTCAATCCTCTTGTAATTGAGTGCAGAACTCTTTCAAATACACATTGGTTGTTGTTTCTAAATTAGTTACACCCAGCAATTATCAATTTTGCAATTCGTCCAAATTCTCCACTGGAGTAGCATAAACTAATGACTTCAGATAGCCCGATAAGAAATAATCCAGGGGGTTTAAGTCTGGGGATCGAGCAGGCCATGCATGTGGCCCAACTCGACCAATCCAGCGATTTCCGTATGCTGCTGTTAAAAAATCACGAGCAACTAAACTTAAAACAAAAAAACTTAAATATGGTAGTGCACCATCGTGCAAAAACCACTGAAGAACTGCAATTTCTTGTCGCCAATTTGTGGCGTAGAAGCACTTAGATTTTTCGCTCGAGGATATTTCGGCTAGGAAACTTTTGAATATACAATCGTCTAGCTTGTAATGAATTGCCATCAACAAGTACATACATGAAATGCAATTCAGTCATCTCGGCGTTCGTATACATGGTAGAGGACTTCACTAACTATTAAAGATACGTAAAACAGAAAAATGTCACTCAAGGTAAATATCTACGACCGATACAAGTGATGTAACACAAGTAGATAAAACAGCCGTTGCAAGTTATCGTAAACAATTTTTTGTACTTGATAAACTCATTAATTTTTTGTACTTGATAAACTCATTGGCGTATGTCAAACTTTTATTTACATTAATGATTTCAACAAATATGGTTATCGCAAATTTTGTTCACCCTTTATCTTCGAAACAAAGGAGTTTTTCAGAAATCATCATAAGACAAAATATTCTTAGAAAAAGCCAAGGAATAATCCATTGAATTTTTGCCGCATGTTTACCTAACACCTTGTATAAGAAACATGTCGTTTTTCGTATAACCTTCTTTGGTCCAGCACAATCCAAATTCCAATCCATTTTGGTCCAAAACGCTCTATGCATAGTCATCTCCATAAATTTTCGGATTTTTGATTGAATAAAAAAGAAAAGATAATTATGAAACACTACATAGAAACATAGACGTATTAATTTATACACGACTAATATTACAAAAACTAGATTAAATTAGCTTTAAAATTATATTTAATACTTCTATGTAGTACTAATATTTATCTAACAAACAACCTTAGAAAATTTACTAAAACACATTAGAAACAATTTAGAAAATTCCTTTCATCTCTGAATATATTATCAATATTTAAATAGAGTTAATAATGTGCTTAAACTAGATTATATTATCTACAAAATACGATATTACTCGTTTACAATTGAGTAGGAACTAACTGCGATACAAGCTTAACAAACGAAATTAAAATAGTGTCACAGAAAAATACCAATATTTTTGAAAATATACAAAATTTTGAAATAAGTTCATAGAATCCATAAACTAGATTAAATTATGAATGGCTACAATAGATGGCTATCCACTTAAGGTATTGGAAAGATCGGAAGAAATGATCTTAAAAACAATGTTGTTTTTATGGTTTTTCTTGAGTGCCACGAAGGTGGACTAAAAGCTATAAAATAACTGACAAATTTCACACAAGATTTGTTTTTGGTAGTCCTAAAAAGACTCATTAGCATTATAGAGCTCCGAAAAGGTTGAGTATATTTATATATTCAAGCTTTGTTCCGACTTTATTAAGTTTATAGATTAAATTAGCTTTAAAATGAAAAATAATACGTATATGTAGTATTAATACTTAGGTAACTATCGACATTTGAAAATTTACTAAATCGTATACGAAACAAGACCTTCTCACGGTTAGTTAAGCGCATGCGTGTGCGCAATGTTTAAAAGGCGGGAATATGAAAGTTTCGAGCACATTTTGTTATTTTCACTGGTTATACTTCAAAAAAGTGCCCGAAAACATGGCGGCGGAAATTGACACATTCCCACAAAAAAATCAACTATGAAAAGGTCTATTTAGAAAGTTCCTAACATCTCCGAAAATATTATCAATATTTTTGAGTTAATAATGTGCTTAAACTTAAAGTGATTAAGTGTGTTAAGATAAAAGTGTGCATAGACTTAAATTGAGATAAAGCGGGACGTAAATCATCGACGTAATGAAAATAAATTTTCTAACATATATTAGGATTGAATTAATTTTGAATCAAGAAGTCTTGGCCTCTCAATCTGGATTTATCTGGCTCTAATATAACTTATTGTTAACCTAACCATAACCTAATCTAGAATAAATCTACTCATTGCGATTAAACCACTCGACTTCGGCCCCTGCTTTAAACTCATCGCAACTATGCACAAAAGCCCTTCTTCACACACTTGTATCATAAAATAATATTATTGTATACATTCATATACTTGTCTTTAAATATAAAAAAATGTATTTATATTTATTTAAAATAAGAAATGCAGATATTTTCAAAAAAGCGGGATATTTTAAAAAATCGGCGGGACGCGGGACTGTCCTCCAAAAAGCGGGACTGTCCCGCCAAAATCGGGACGTGTGGTCACTTTAGCTTAAACTAGATTAAATTATTTACGAAACTAGATATTACACGTTTACAACAAATATCCAAATGATCCTGATCCTGATTGAGTATGATCTTCCGCCGTAAGATTTACAAAAAACTAGAAGAAGATATAGCAGATACCCAGTTTGGCTTTAGAAAGGGAGTTGGCACAAGAAGCCTTGTTGGCCTACAGCGCACAGTGGGCCAGAATCCAAAAAACCGGATTATAAAAACCTGATTATAAATGTTGATGTCCAATGTGAACTTGATGTCCAATCTTCAAGAAATTTACTTAAGAAGCTAACTTACGACAAATTCGATATAATTTTTTTCAAAAACAAAATGGCGAATGACTTCCTCAAAAAATGTGATTAAGTTTCTCCAAAGTACTATATCGGGTTTTTTGAGGTCGCTAATCACGAATCTGTTATTTAATTTTTCCAAAAACAAAATGGCTGATACAAAATTATTTTAATTTAATCCGAGTTCGCATAATTGCCTAAAAATGATATTAACTTAATAAAGTCGGAACAAAGCTTGAATATATAAATATACTCAACCTTTCCGGAGCTGTATAATACTAATGAGTTTTTTTTAGGACTACCAAAAACAAATCTCAAGTGAAATTTGTCAGTTATTTTATAGATTTAACAAAAACCATAAAAATGACATTGTTTTTAAGATTATGTCTTTCCGATACCTTAAGTGGATAGCCATCTGTGGACGCGTTTCCATAAATAAAAATGACATTGTTTTTAAGATCATGTCCTACCGATAACTTAAGTGGATAGCCATCTGTGGACGCTTTTCGAGATTTATCTCTCATCAGCACAGCTTTGCTTTCACGGACAACAATTTGTAAACCACTCATTTGAAAACCCATTACAAATTGTTGTTCATAGAAGCAAAGCTGTGCTGATGAGAGATAAATCTCGATACGCGTCCGAAAAAAAGTTGCAAAAAGTAGCAACCAATTTTACTATCTTTCACTATTTTACTTTATATTACAGTGAAAGCCAGGACGGGCAGTAGTGGGCGTTTTTTATTTCTATGATTTTTTAAATTTTGTTGCAAGGAAAAGTAGTATTCTCGGGCGATGTTTTGCAATATTTTAAACATATTAAAATAATTTTTAAATACTATAATTTTACACTAAAATATTGTACATACCTTCAGGATCATCCGACATTTCACAAATTTTAACACAATCACTTTGAAAAAAAGTTATATGCACCTCAAGCGGAGTGAATTTTCAATACGTGCTCTGCGTAGCGCGAGATAAACGAGAGTGATGATTTCGACAGTATTTAAAACTCATTGGGAAAAGATTAATGTGCGTTATTCTTCAACAAATCCCAACCATTGAAACCAACTTTTATTTTTTGATTTTTGATCAGGTTTTTTCGATTCTGGCCAACTTTGCAACATCTTGATGCAGCGGTGTCTGAATATCAACCAAAAGGTATACGCCTGTTACTATAATAAAGCATTTCGTAAAGTGAAAAACAAACAATTAATAGAAGCATTGAGATGAAAAAACCTCGACATAAGAGATTTACAAATAATAGTAAAACTGTTCCTAAACCAAGGTGCGTCCGTTCGCGTTCAATCTGAACTGACGAAAGCATGGAGATCAAGCGAGGAGTCAGAAATGTTTGTGTTCTCTCACCACTCCTCTTTAACATTTAATCAAAAGAAATCTTTACTGATGCCTTCGAAAAGGAGGCCGGTGGAAACGGGTTAACGACACTCCACTGAAAAATTTGTGATTTGCGGACGAAACAGTACTTTTCAAGTACTGTAAGGCCTTCAGAATATATTGAATAATGCCGTCACAGCTAGTCGGAAATATCGACACTCAATGTTAAGAACACTTAATACAGGATTGTCACCAACACTGAAGTCCTCAATGAACACCTGTATGTGGAAGGTGAAAGGCTGGAAAGGGTCGAGACGTATGACTACCTACAAGCGTCGACTACACAGTCACTGTTCAGAAATAAAGATCCGAATTGAGAATGCCCGTGCATCCTTTGTGAAGATTAGTTTGAGTTCTCGTTCGACGTTCGAGACGAGCGGTCGCCCGAGCGTGTTCGATTATTAAGTTTTAATAAAAAGTTTTATAAACATTAATAAGTTTATTTTTACTTTTATGTGAAATCAACTATGTCACGGGAGTTACGTTCTAAAGTTCCGGAAGTGCAGTCCGATAAGATCATTGAGTATCTTACAAGCCCTGTCTTCTCGGACTTCATAGCTGGGATTGTTAAATCAAAAGTGGAGGCGGTAGAAGCTAGATTAACAGCTACAATTGCTGATCTAAATACTAAATTAGATATCGTACTAGAAACGAATGAGAAAATAACATCACTTTACAGTTCTTTATCCGAAGAATACAACAAATTAAAATCTCAAAACTTGAATCGTCTACCTGCTGAATCCGCGCAAAAAGAAGATACCGTTTTTCAAGTTTCAAATGCTGATAAGTCTACTAGCCGAGTAGGGAAAGATGATTCGTTCTAGACCCACCTCCACCTCTGACATGCGCATGCGCGATGACCTTTGACCCCTAACCTAACCTTGACCTCGGAACTTCCGGTTTCAACTTCCTGTTTCCGGTTTCGACTTCCGGCCGCCATTTTCGGAACTACCAGATGCGCGGGAAAATTCGATCCTGTTGAGACAAATAGGTGTGAAGTTGGTTGCATACATCAACGGGACTAAATACATGAGACTAGACAGACGAGGCTAGAGCCATGGGACTAAATACATGAGACTAGATAGACGAGGCTAGATACATGAGACTAGATACATGAAACTAGATACATGGAGTCAGACAGACGAAGCTAAATACATGATACTAGACAGATGGGGCTAGATACATGAGACTAGATAGACGGGGCTAGATACATCAACGGGACTAAATACATGAGACTAGACAGACTAAACTAAACCATTTTAAACCATTTGATGAGAAAAATCAAATCTGGTGTCAGAACGGCTCTAGCATGTGTCTTAAGCGAGATACCGCCCGACCGCCTACCCCACAGTTGATGACGTCATCCGCCGCGGCAGATATTGCTAAACTAATTACCTCGATGCTGATTGGCTGATTAACGAATAAATATTTACAGTTGACCTTTTCCCTCAATTTATATGTAATGGAAAAGACTGGACAGACAAGACTAGACAGACAAGACTAGACGAGACTAGTTAGATAAAGCTAGACAGATGGGGGCTAAATACATGAGATTAGACAGACCAAGCTAAATACATGAAAATAGATTAGACTGAACTAAAATATATAAGGGATTGTTTAATTTAAATAAAATGGGGTTACATAGACCTCACACCCTGTTTAGCGTGAGGTTACATAGACCTCACACCCTTTTTAGCGTGGGGTCACATAGACCTCACACCTTGTTTAGCGTGGGGTCACATAGACCTCACACCCTGTTTGGCGTGGGGTCACATAGACCTCACACCCTGTTTGGCGTGATGAAAAGTGGATACAAGTAGATGAAAAGTGGATGCTAGTAAATGAAAAGTGGATGCAAGTAGATGAAAAGTGGATGCCAGAAAATTGAACTCTTTGGTATTTATATAAATGAAAAACATTAATACGATCTGGTTCACAGACAAGTATAAGAAATTTCGCTTACTCATAGGAAATTATTCGGATAAATATAAGGTCTGTATAGTCTTGTCCGTTCTTGTTCGACCTTGTTCGGTATTGTCCGGCCTAAAACCAATAATCTCATTTGAATCAATCCGTAATATGTTTGCAATCAATTATGTATGCATACAGGATTGTCCGCTACCCATCCGCAACTCATTTTGAATTTTGTCCGCTTGTCTGTCTGTCTAATCTAGTCTGTCTAGTCTAGTCCCTCTATTCTTGCCTGGTGTTATGACTGACAAACATCCGGTTGCGTCTAATCAACAAGCCGTAAATCAAAATAAAACGTAGATAACAAAATGAAAGTAATAATATAAACATTATTAACAATTATAAGAAAAACAATCAAAAATATATTTTATTTAAATTAAACAATCCCTTATATATTTTAGTTCAGTCTAATCTATTTTCATGTATTTAGCTTGGTCTGTCTAATCTCATGTATTTAGCCCCCATCTGTCTAGCTTCATCTAACTAGTCTCGTCTAGTCTTGTCTGTCTAGTCTTGTCTGTCCAGTCTTGTCCATTACATATAAATTGAGGGAAAAGGTCAACTGTAATTATTTATTCGTTAATCAGCCAATCAGCATCGAGGTAATTAGTTTAGCAATATCTGCCGCGGCGGATGACGTCATCAACTGTGGGGTAGGTGGTCGGGCGGTATCTCGCTTAAGACACATGCTAGAGCCGTTCTGACACCAGATTTGATTTTTCTCATCAAATGGTTTAAAATGGTTTAGTTTAGTCTGTCTAGTCTCATGTATTTAGTCCCGTTGATGTATCTAGCCCCGTCTATCTAGTCTCATGTATCTAGCCCCATCTGTCTAGTATCATGTATTTAGCTTCGTCTGTCTGGCTCCATGTATCTAGTTTCATGTATCTAGTCTCATGTATCTAGCCTCGTCTATCTAGTCTCATGTATTTAGTCCCATGGCTCTAGCCTCGTCTGTCTAGTCTCATGTATTTAGTCCCGTTGATGTATGTAACCAACTTCACACCTATTTGTCTCAACAGGATCTAATTTTGAATTTCCCCGCCTCGCGTCTATTTTTTTGAATTTTCCCGCGCATCTGGAAGTTCCGAAAATGGCGGCCGGAAGTCGAAACCGGAACTAGGAAGTTGAAACCGGAAGTCGAAACCGGAAACCGGAAGTCGAAACCGGAAGTTCCGAGGTCAAGGTTAGGTTAGGGGTCAAAGGTCATCGCGCATGCGCATGTCAGAGGTGGAGGTGGGTCTAGAACGAATCATCTTTCCCTACTTAGCCGAAATGATAAAAGTTCAAGTCAACGTAGAAATCAACAAATCCCGACAAAAAGTAATACGGTAGATATACACGAAAATACAAATACGGAAGAAATTTGGGAGACACAAAAACGGAGATCAAAGCGAAGCCGACAAGCTACGATTTTTGGAAATTCGGAAACTGCAACAATCAAAGCAGCGAAGAAATATGCACACATCCATGTATTTAAATTAGATCCATCTCTCTCAGAAACATACGTAATTGACTACCTACGCAATAAAATTAAGATAGATTCCTTACAATGCAAAAAATTGGATGCAAAATACCCTGATGAATATTCATCATTCAAGATAACTGCCCCATTCGAATATTTATCAGAACTAAACAAACCTGAAACATGGCCACGATAAGCATTGTGTTAAGCGATTTTTTCTAAAACCCAAAATGAGGAAAGAAATGAATTAAGAGATATGGAATTGGAAAAAAATATGGATACAGAAATATCAATAGTAAAACAGCCTATAATATCATTTAAATTAAAAGAATTGAGTGTTATCAATCAGAATTGCCAGTCAATTGGCAACTATTGATGGTATAGAACGAATGCTAGAATTGAACCCAGAATGTCAGCATTTGATAATAACAGAGCACTGGAAAGACGAAAACCAACTAGAAACTATAAAAATCAATCATTTTCAGCTAGCGTCCCACTATTCTAGAATGACTGGAGAGCACGGGGGTGTAGCGATATACTGCGAAAAACAGGTGGAGTGGAAAATTAGAAAGGACATAAATAGCATGTCGGTCAAATTTCTTCTCCAAATCGCGGCTATTGAAACCAATATAGGTAATAACTGTTTCATAATTGTAGCGATTTATAGAACGCCTTTATCAAACACTAATCATTTTTTAGATCTCTTTCACAAACTTCTATTAAAAATCCACTCACAATCTACAGATTTCATTATAGCTGGAGATTTCAACATTGATATGCTAAAAAAACAGCTATAAGTCAGCAATTCGAATCTCTGTTGGAGTCTTTCAATGCTGTCATTACTTTAAAGGAAATAAGCCTTCCAAGTTCAGAAACATGCATTGATAATATTGTTGTAAATACGAATATTAACTATAAAGTGAAAATGATGCAATACCATATATCTGATCATTGTGCCCAGAAAATAATATTTCAAATAAAAGCCAATACAATAGCACCGAGTTCGCATATAATCCGAATTTTCAACGAATTTCGCATTAAACAATTCATAGACTACTTGGCAAAAGAAACTTGGCACCAAGTCCTAGATATAGAAGGTGAAGAAGTGAATGAACAGTGGAACGCATTTATGGGTATATTCCTCTCTGGTTTTAATGAATGTTTCCCTCGCATCAGGAGCCACAGCTATCATCAGAAGCAACGAATTCTCTCAAATCCTCAGCTGCAAAGAATCGAGTGAAATCTTAAGTTATAAGAGAAAAGCTGTAAAACAGCTATAAGAGAGTTTACAACAATTTACGCAGGAAGTATAAATCAATGTTAAAAGAAGCAAAGAGAGAGGATTATGCTAATCAGATTATAAAGGCAGCAAACCCTCAAAAAACAACATGGAAAGTCATTAGACAAATAGTTGAATTAAAAAAACCTCCGAAATCGCACATAAGTCAAGATGAAGAGCCAAATATCAAAGCCGCAGAGGTAAACAATTACTAAGCAGACAGAGCGCGAATTTTACAAGAAGGGATGCCAAAAAAAGAATATTATGACAATATATGTGAGAACACAAATTCAATCTTTTTATACCCTACAACAGCAGAAGAACTTAGTGACACAATCAAAAGTTTGAAAAATAATAATACAAGTTCAGGTTACGACGAAGTGACAATCTCAATTATAAAAACTGTCAGTGATCAGATATCACAACCATTAGTGCACATATTTAATAACGTATTACAATATGGTATTTTTCCCGATAGGCTGAAAACATCAATAATAACTCCGATCTTTAAATCCGGAAACACCAAGAGTTTAGACAATTACAGGCCAATAAGTCTACTATCTAGTTTCTCAAAAATATTCGAAAAACTTATTGAATTGCGATTAAATGGCTTCTTGGAAAAGTACAAGTGTTTAAATAACAAACAACACGGTTTCATAAGAGGGAAGAAAACAGACACGGCATGTTTCAAGTTTATTTCAAATATATTGGAGCAATTAGAAAATAACACAATCCCGACCGGATTTCTATTAGATCTATCAAAAGCTTATGATCTAGTCGATCATAATTTACTACTTAAAAAACTAGCAAAATACGGAATACGAGGAGTGGCGTTAAATCTAATTGCATCGTTCTTAAGAAACCGTGAACAAATAACAAAAATACAGACGAAACAAGGTTATGTAAAATCTACTTCCAGAACAACAAATATTGTAATCCCACAAGGTAGCGTAATAGGTCCGCTGCTGTTTATGCTGTTCGTAAACGACCTACCTCAAATTATAGTAAACACAGAACACGATATTATGCAATATGCTGATGATACCAGTCTCTTACTAACTAATAAGTCTGCTGAGAATATTGGTGACAATGTAAACATGATTATGAACATGCTTGACCAATGGTTTACGAAAAATAAATTATTAGTGAATAAAGCTAAGTCAAACTTACTAATATTCAAGACGAAACGAAGTATTATAGAACACCCACTGAAATACAAAGTTGGAAACGATACAATAGAATTGAAGCAATCTGCTCGTTTTTTGGGTATCCACGTTGATAGTTGTCTAGAGTGGTCAACTCATATACTACAACTGAAAACCAAACTAAATAAGGGCATATATGCATTGAGAACATTGAAAACATACATAGATGTTACCACACTAAGACGGGTATACTTTTCAAATTTTCACAGCATACTCCGTTTCGGTATCACATTCTGGGGTACCAGCTGAGATATGAAAATTGTATTCACGTTACAAAAACAAGCGTTGCGTATACTTCTTAACTTGAAGTACAGAGAGTCCTGCAGGGGAAAATTTAAGGAAGAATTTATACTAACTACGACTGGTACATATATTTACGAAAGTTTAATGTTTATTTTTAAAAATAAAAATCTGTTTAAGAAGTACGAAAAAAACAATGGGAGGGGTACAAGGCATATCAAAAATCTATATACATTTCCTCGTCATAAACTGACACTGTCGGAGAAAAATCCACCCTACAGTTTACTAAAACTCTATTATAAATTGCCAATAGAGTTCAAATCGCTGCAAATAAAAACTCTATAAAAAAATAATCTATTCCGGTATATACTAGAAATTGAACCATATAATATGGACGAATACTGGTCCTCGGTGGCTTCACATTAATAAAGGAATCGATTTTAATCTAATTGTAAATAAGTTAATTTTTTGTTTGTATAGTTTTTACATTATTAATCTCATTTTTTATATTTCATATATTATTATATTGTTATGTTATTTTAAGTTTATCTTAACATTCTTAACATTCTTAACATTCAATACTTATTCTCTCTACTATTTATTACTATTTGTTATTATCATTATTATTTTAATTTTTTTATTTTTAATTATATTATATTTCTATACATATTATTCTACTTTGACACATTTCATTTAGTATCTTGTATTTCTTACAATGTACTTAGTTAATGAAATAAAATATATTTGATTTGATTTGATTTGATTAAAAAGCTGCTGTGTAGCCGCGATCTGAGCCTGGATGTTACGTATTCCCAGTCCTTTTGTATTGTATAGTGTACTCTCAACGTGTATTGCGAAAGGAAACTAGAAGCCTTCGAGATGTGGGCTTACCGTGGGATGTTGAGAGTATCATGTACAGAATATGCGACCAACGTGGAAGTTTTGAGAAGAATGGAGAAAGACGGAGTGGTGCACCATACAAGTGCAGACATGGTTAGGTGGTGTTTACGTAGCTCGTATAGATCTTTGTTGTATCTGGTATCTCCTTCCATTGGCTTACGAAAACTAGAAAATAGGTGTCTTTATCTGAAAACAAATAAGATAGTTTTGTAGATATAAGTGCCTGTTAATGTTAGTATCTTTGCCCTTGTAAATTGACTTCTATATGATACTGTGTATTGGAGATTATTTAGAATACGCAGCGCTTGTTTTTGTATTCTAAACAACTTGGTCGTCATCCCAGATTCATTGCACCAAAACTTAATTGCAAAAATTATATGAGAATGGAATGTGGAACAGTACAGCAATCTTAAGATTTCCGCGTCCAGATATCGACTTAGAGTACGTAGGGAAAATACTGCTTTGTTTAGGTTCTTGGCCACATGGTTAATATGTTGAGAGCAGTCCAGTGAATTGTCGATATGTAAACCCAACAGCCTCACCAATTCGTGTACTTGTAATGACTCCTTTCCAAATTCAATTTCACGTGGATAGCTAGCTCTTGGTGTATCTTTTTGTTAAAAAAATTATGATTTTGGTTTTAGTTCGTATTTACTATTAGTTTGTTCTTTGTAAACCAATCAAACATTGGTGATATCGCTAGGTTAGCGTTTTGGCTAATCTATACCTGGCAGATCTTTAATAAAAATTGTGTAAAGTAGAGGTCCAATGGTACTTCCTTGTGGAATACCTCTACTGATAGTCGTTGTGCTGGATATCGCGTGTGCCGTTGGAGTCTCTAACCTGGCCATTTGTGATCTATTAGATAAGTATGATATAATCCAATCTAGTGCAAATCCTCTAGTACCATACTTCTCCAATTTTTCCACTAGGATAAGGTGACCACTCGTCCTGATTTTGGCGGGAGAGTCCCGCTTTTGGGCATGCTGTCCCGCCGATTTTTTAAAATGCCCCGCTTTTTAGAAAATACCTGTATTTCTTATTTTAAATGTACTGTAAAGAATAAAAAGAAATAAAAAATACATAAAATGCATGCAGAGTAAACTGAATTAGGGGATGTAGCTAGTTAGATTTACTAGCTGGTAGTGTTCGAATATTGTCGTTACGTCTTGTCTTAATGCAGATAAGTGCGGACTGCCGTTAGATAGTGCGGTTTGTTGTTTTCAATATGACGTTCGACTCATTATTTGATTGACAAAGGAAGGGCAATAGTTGCCACAGCGTAGCGGTTAAGAATTGATAACGATTACGTTCCTTTAGTTATACGAAAGGACATCACTAAGTTGGAAGAACAAGGTGCTATCAAACGACCGTATTTTCTGAAAGAAGTCGGAAATTATTAAAGTAACTGCTTGGAATAGCTTGAAGAATGGACAGTTCTAATAATATTTTGACGAGTAGACAGGTGGCATTTAAAAAGGAGATTTTATGGGAATATGTGGAAAAATCTTTTGATTATATTAATTAGTAATCATTTTCCGAAAAATAATATTTGCGATATTTTTTTGGATGAGGTAAAAAGATACGTTACTGTTGAAAAAATTAAATGTTGGTTGTCTGCAAATGTGGAAACAGACAAAAAATAGAGTTATTCCTTCCTTTTAAACAAGAATAAGTATATGTTGAATTTTTGAATTATTGATGTGCTTTCATAACTACATTATAATTCTCATTTCATTCCATTTGTCCCGCTTTGTCTCAATGAAAATGTGGTCACTTTACACTAGGACATTGTGGTCGACAAAATCATATGCCTTTGAAAGGTCCATAAGCATTCCGCAAGGGATATTATGAGTTTCCAGGTTATCCATTAAATCCTTAATAAATTGGTAATAAGCATTTCTGCCCTTGATAAAGCCGTGTTGTTTTATGCCTCAAGTATGGTGCTTCTCGAAAAAAGAGAGAATTCTGTAGCACATTTTTTTTTCAAAATCTTAGAGAATACGGATAGCGCATACTTATGGGTCTATAATCGCCAACTACTGTTTTGTCACCGTCTTTGTGGAATTAGGTGGGTTAAGCTTGTATCTCAGTTACTTCTTACTCAATTCTCTTCTCCTTCATACGCCGTCTCCATTCAAGAGATTGGCTGTCATCATTGCTATTTTGATTTTGAAAACTGCGGCCTTAAATGGATTAGATGACGTGACATTATACCAATTTGGCAGATACCGAGGCCAGGACATTCTTCTAGCTCCAATAGATTTTTCCCACGATTTTTCCTTGGATTATGACTCGAAGAATCTCATATTTCGTACCGATAATTATGAATATGGCGTCCATGGATGTTCATAATTATTTTTATTTATCAAGTTATGTCATTTTTCTTGTGACTTCGTGGTCTCTCTTATCAGTAAAATGCAGGAGCCACACCGTACTAATAATTATATTTATTTATGTTATTAGTTAATTTGTGGATTAAAGAACATAGTATAGTTTCCTGAATTATTTTCTTGGAGGAATTTTATTCGTCTGCGAATAATTAAAATTCATAATTTGTATTAACATTAATTTTCTTGTTTTTAGATTATATTCCTTATGTATCCCATTTTTTGCTATATGTAGATATAGCAATATATAGATATAGCATAATTTGCTATATATAGATATAGCATATTGCTATGTACAGATAATGTATCTTAAATAATGAAATAAATTGAATTGAATTAAAATAGTGTCACATAAAAATACTAATAATTTTGAAAATTAAATTTTTGAACGAGTTAATAGAATCCATAAACTATTCGAGAAATTAGTTTTAAAATGATATATAATAATACATAATACTTCTATGTAATACTAATAATTTGGTAACATGGCTTTTTATTTTTTCCCCCGACCGACGCCCCGAGTAAGATCAAAAACTATAGTTTGAAAAGCACTGGTCTATAGGAAACCTAATTTATTTCAAAAAGGGAAAACTTTCGACAAAACAATCCGAATTTCGTTTTGTTTACATTGCGTCGAGACTTACACGACAAAAATAAAATCCATTTAATAAATATTCCCATTCTTTTTCCCCGAAAACACGTCTAAAAAACCCCTCGATTTATAAACTCGAAAACGTTCGCTCGCATTGCACTTTTGTCATGGCACCGACGTGGAGGATAAACGCCCCCAAATCAACTTCCATTGTCATTTTAATACGTCGAGTCAGGTGAGGGTGACATATCATCTACACCCTCCTTTTAATATATAATTCTTATATCGCATATACGTTCAGACAGATCAATATTAAATATAAATATTTGATTATCTCGAAATCGGATAATGCCATTGTGTGTTTTTCTACAATAAGATTATTTGTTTTCTTTGAAGAACTCTCTTGTAATTCACATCGGATTCTAATATAATATAGAATTTTTTTTGGAAATCTGATTAAAACTTAGTCAGATAAAAGCAAGAAATACAAGTTTAAACAGTTAGACCAAATAAGTAGTAGTCTCTAGACTTGGACTCAATCAGTGGTCGATAGACTTTTACGTGATAAGAGGCAAGTCAACGAGGAAATGGGATTACAAAAGGATTAAAAAGTCAATATTTTTGAAAATATTGCCAGTTTTTCTGAGACACAACCTTTTAAAATCAATTTTGTTTAGTTTATAGCTCAGGTAATTGTACTCAGCAACTCAGTAAATTAATACAAATGCTTTGGTTTGTTTACATGCATAATATAAGTAAGATTTTATATGTATTCTAATAAAAATTATAAGAAATTAATATTTTTTTTTTTTTTATTTACCTAATAATATTTACGTCTATGTATTTTTTCTGATGTCCATGTTCACAAAATATTCACATTAGTTTTGCGACTGCAAATGTGAATGTCAAGAAATAGGTAAATATTCGCGAATGCTAATGGGATTATAGTCCAGTCATTTAAGCTTAAATTAGGTAAGAATCTCGGAATTCGAGATACCCAGCTGTAAGTCTGTAAATACTTGTATATTGACACCCTAAAAGTTGTCTCAAAACCTACATATGGTAGGATGTTGCTACCATATGTAGGTTATGAGACAACTTTTAGGGTGTCAATATACAAGTATTGACAGACTTACAGCTAGGTATCTCTAATTCCGAGGTGAACTTACTATAATGACTGGACATTACGAATTTTCGCTACATCACTAGTATGTAGCTACTTGATTTTTAATTTTAATTAATACCTCTCAAAAGAAAGAAAATTTTAAAAATTAAAACATTTTGTTTGTTTATGGCTCTAGTGTTTAGGGGGTCGCTAGAATTTTTCAACTTCGCGTCTTCAAAAAGAATGAAAAACTCTGCAATAAAGGAATTCAATTTAATTATTTCGGATTTAGTTTTGCGTTAAAGTTATGGATTGTAGATTGTAGTATTGGTGGTGACGACTTGTACTGCGACCTTCATAGATCTATTGTACCCCACCCTCTTCCTCTAAACGTTGGTATACTTACCCATTTAGAGTGCCTCCTCTAGTCCTTAGAAATTTCAGGATTTGGGTGAGATTTAAGGACTGCAACTCCTGTGCATTCAAGCAGTGGGTCCCAAGATACATCTTGGAGCAGTCTTTTGTGGAGCAGTGCTCCGCAATCTATGAGCAGATGTATCGGGGTTTCCTATACCAAACCACAGACTCTGCGTCTGTCATCTTTCTTCTGCAGTGTCACGTCAGAACACCTGCCATAATTCTAACCTTGTTCCTGTTTAGTCTCAGGCAAGCTTTTGTTCTTTCCTGGTTAACAGATCCCAGCATTACTTTGGATTGTCTCAACCCTGGAAGTTCTTTCCAGGTTTTCATCCATTGTTCTCTTATTTCTTCATCTAAACTTTTGTGGATGGTGTTCAAAGTCATACCGCAAAAGGATTCCAGACCTATAAAGGGATTACTGGATCCCTTGCTTGCTAGGTGATCGACTTCTTTGTTTCCGTCTATACCAGTGTGTCCTGGTACCCAGTATAGCGTTACTTTATTTTCTCTGCTGAGCCTGTTTAGCTTTCCCACACAGTCCCATACCAGTTTGGATCTGATGGTGTAAGAGCAATTCGTTTTTTGCGATAATTCCTGTCGAGGTTGAATTGTGAACATCTTTCGATTGCGTGTACCTCAGCTTGGAAAATACTCGGGAATGTTCCCATGAATTCGAAGTATTTGGTGGGAGATCCAAGCACTCCTGCACCAGTGCCTTCCTTTGTCTTCGAACCATCTGCATACTATTTGATAGCATTTTGCTCTATGTGGTATGCTGAGGATTCGTCGTTGTGTAGTTTTTCTCGAAATGGTATTTGCATACCATTTCGTCTTTTGGTATTTCCGGACAGGGTATTTTGGCAGCGAGGCTGTTCCGGTCTCTGCTCCCGATTATTTCACCTCTGCCTATTCCTTCCTTGTTGAACCTTACAATCGCAGACCTGGCGGCCCTCTCCCCGACAAGGTGCAACGAAGTCAGAACTAGCAGCAGTTCTATTGCTGCTATCGAGCACGACCCCATTGCCGCCGTGATGCAGACATCGCAGGATTGTGGAGTTACAACCCCACGATTTCCCTGCCAGATTTCTGCACACCATTGGAGCGCGTTTGGCTTTTCCTACCACTGCTTCAGCGTGTGTATTCCATAGGAGTTTGCTATCTAGTATTAAACCATATACCTCATCTCCTGTTTGTATTCTACTGTCCTCCCATATAATACTATGGGCTGTAGGCAGCTTTGTTTTCTCTTTTACGTAAATGGTACCGTGGTTTTGCTTGGGTTGAGTCTTAGTCCCACTGTTTGACACCATCTAATAGTTACTTTGGGGCCTCTCTGTACGATTACACAGAGCGTTCCCTCAAACTTCTCTCTGGCTATGATGACTATGTCATCGGCGTAACCTTGACATTTGATGTCTAGGGTGTTCAGCCTAGCCAGTAATTCATCAACTACCAGGCTCCACACCAGTGGTGATACCACACCTCCCTGTGGGCACACTCGAGTTGTGGAAATCTTGATGGTGTCTCTTATGATGGATAATCCTTATCTCTTATGATGAATAATCCACTTGTGCCTCCGCCATTCTGGTTCTCAGCATTTCTCCCATCCACTTTGAGATAGTGCTGTCGATATTCCTTCTTTCGAGAGCCGCTTTGACAGCCTCGTGCGAGGTGTTGTCAAAGGCCCCTTCTATATCCAAGAAGGCACATATCGCTACTTATTTTGTCTCTAGTGCTGCTTCTATTTTATTTGTCAGCTGGTACAGGGCGGTTTATGTGGATTTCCCTGCTCTGTATGCATACTGAAAGTTGTGTAGTGGTGCACCTACCAGCACTATTGTAAGTCTAAGGTAATTGTCAATTACCTTCTCTATTGTCTTTAACATAAAATATGTTAGACTAATGGGTCTAAATGACTTCGGTTGAGTGGTGTCTTTATTCCCTACGTTCGGTATGAATACCACCTTAGCACTTCTTCATAGCTCTGGTATGTATTCGAGCGCTACTACTAAATTTTTAGAAGGTATGGCATTAGTTCTCTCCCTCTTTTTTGTAGTAAGGCGGGAATTAGTCCGTCCACACCTGGGGCCTTAAATGGCTGAAAGGTGCCGATATCCCATCTGATTCGGTTTTCCGTACAGATGGACGCGGCCCTCCTCCAGTCAGCCCGACTTGGTCTCCGTGGTTGCATCAAGCCCTCGGTTTCTTTGCATTTTCTACATACGTAATGGATAGAAATAATTAAAAGTTATTAATAAATGACAGAAGACAAATCATGTATACGATTTTCTTTCCAAATTTCTTTAAATTCAGAAATTTAATTGTAAACTTAATTTCTGGAAAGAATATTCTTAAGATATTCCCTGGTGAAAAACTGTCGCCAAAGTGCCAGAGAACAAAAAACAGTGAAATTTGAACAGTGAAGCTTCGCAAACTGATTTTCTGTGAAGCGCCGGAGAAGTTTCGATATTTCTGCCGCTCGACACTTCGTTTATTCCGGAAACACTTCCTTGCACTTCCACGATACGTAGTTGTTTGGGAAACACTTCTTTGCACTTCGATGAAACTTCGTTGTGCTTTGACGACACTTCGTTTTACCTCGACTACATTTCATACGATACTTCATTTTCACCATGGTTATTATTTTTCATCATTTTCACCATAGTTATTTAATTATATTAGGTATTGAAGACTAAATCGATAATAATTCTGATTATGTGAGTTAACTTATGTAACAAACAAACAATTTGTTCTAACTCTAAAATAAAACTTATTTTCTTTGTAAACTTTAACAAACTAAAACTTCTTTGGTACTTACGTATTAACGCCACCGCAGCGACAGGTCGCGATATGTGGTCTCGGTTTATCTGCTCTAATATAACCTAATCTAACACTTATCCATTATTTTTTCTTATTTCGGATCCAAAGGTCGCACTACCGCGCGATATGTGGTTTGGATTTATCTGCTCCGTTATAACCTAATCTAATCATCCATTTTGTTCAAATCTGTAGCTGCGGTGGCGTTAGTACGTAAGAACCACTAGAAAGAAGAATTTTTTTTTCCAAAATTTGAAATGTATTGTTTACATTTGGTCATTAAAAATTTGACTACCAATCGCTACGAATCAATGGATATCTAATAAGGTTTCTTATAGCAAAATTAATTCTCTACAAGTTTTATTTGAAACATTTAGTTATTTTTAGTTTACGTGTTATTTGAGAATTTCTGGGACAACAAAAATGCTAAACAAAAGTTATCTTTTTTCCATGTTTAAGATTGATAATTTCCAAATTGACAGATTAAAATCACAAGTTTTCTTATATAAAATTTAATTTTGTAGAAGTTTTATTTCAAACATTTTTCAAAATTCTGTTTAGTTTTCGAGTTGTTTGAGAAAAATGTCAAACTGAAACAACATTTGACATTGTTGATTAACCAACCGGACAGACAAAAAATCACTAAATAACAAGAGCGACTAACAAATAACAAATTTGAGTACAAGATATTTTATTATACCTTCGGTTGTGACGGAGAATCATTAAAATAAACATTTAATTTAGAATTAGAAAAATTGTATAAAAATCATCGCAGGGGTCGAAAGCTCAAGCCTGGGACAAGTTACATGTAAACCCACAGATTAAATTATACATTAGAATTATTTAATATATTTCGGGATGTTTCAAAGAAATGTCAGTAGTTTGAATAATTTTAATTACCAACCACAATTTTATTCCTCAATAAATTTATTAATTTATTGATTTTAATATAACATTTAATTGGTACCCTCTAAATACAAAATGCAGTTTCACGTTAAAGATTTGTGATCAATATAAAGCTTGTGATTAAAACTTTACCATTTTCCTTCTTTAAAATAATATTAAAATTTCATTTTTCAAAATTTTCCTTGAAAATTTAAACTGCCTTCAGATGGTCAATATTACCGTCAATAAATACTGAATGCAATACCTACCCAAACCTTAGACGATTATTTTTCTATTTTCTCCTACAAACCAAAACTGTTCATACTTGTAATAACATTGATAATCTAAAGCGTCTAATGCGGCCGTTCAAATGCTATTATACTGTTTATACTATACATTACTGTAAGTAAATACAAAATTAATAAGCAGCGATCCCAATGAACTAGATCGTATGATGACAGAACTCAATGGAGCGTCCTTGCGATTTGAACTAAAAATAAATCTGAACAAGTCTAAGATGGGACGCGTGTCCAATATTATATGTAACACATATAAAAATAGACATCCACGTGCATTGGCGGATCCAGGACGGGTGTCATGGGGGTCATGACCCTAGGCTAGGTCTAGGTTGACTTGTTCTTCAAAACTTGGCTTAGGGCTTCAACGGCAGAAGACCGTGTAACTGGACTGGCACTTCTCCACGTTCACAAAAGCATACTCATTCAAGTGGAGGAAGTCATTACTCGTTTCTCGAGACGACAAAAGAGAAAAATTGATTTTGTTATGCTTGTTCTGACTAGACCTCGATTATATAATATCCCGCCTGACTTGGAACCTGGATCCGCTCTTGTCCGTAGACCCAAGTCTTACCGTAAATGAATACGTGTACCTAGGTCTTAACGTATACGAATACTTGCATTTAGGTCTTTTAATTAAATTGGGCAAGGAAAATCAAACGTCTGAAATAACCAGGTAGTACGACTGACCATGACCAAGAGTATGACTGGACATATACGTGGTCTGTTAGAAAAGTATCCGCCCTTATTTTTTATTTTGAAAACCTGATAGATTTGAATCACGCGCGCTTGCATGAGTCGGTGTCTTGGACCTTCGTGCACATGCGTGAATTTTTCCCGCCTGTAGATAGCGTCAGTTGCTGTCGAGCAGTGTTCGAGTGACGTAGTGTGTAGTACTCTCGTCGGTTTTTCAATGCAAGTAAAATTACGACAAGTAAATTGAGGGATGTCCTACGTCGCCTACGTGATGCTGTGCGGCGCAAGCGACTGGAGTTGTGGTCATCAGGAAATTGGCGACTCCATCACGACAATAGTTCGCAATTTTTTGGCGAAAAACCAGACCATCCTCTGTTTCGACAGGCTCCTTACTTTCCTGATATGCCCCCCTGCGACTTCTGGCTATTCCCTAAAGTCAAGAGGCCATTGAAAGGAACGCGATTTCAGACAAGAGAGGACATTATGGCTGCAACGACAGCCGAGCTAAAGTTGATTCCGAAAGAGGCTTTTTCGGAATGCTTCCAACAATTGCGGCATCGCTGGGAGAAGTGTGGAGTCCCAAGGAGACTACTTTGAGGGTCATTAGGTTTTCAACGTTCCAGTTTTTTATACCGGCTAAAGGTGGGATACTTTTCTAACAGACCACGTATAAGTTAGGAAATATTCTTAAAGATCGAAATGTCCATATAAGTGTCAAAAGAAAAGTCTATGATAAGTGCATTTTGTCCGTATCCACATATGGACTAGAAACTGAAACCTTAACACAGAAAAGACATTATAGGCCCGTGTAGCTGAACTTAAGTGGCGATAGTTTGGATATGTGGCACGGCAGGATACGTCTAGTAAAGTGGCCACGATTAACTAAAAATAATTGGAAGACCCCAAAAGAGATGGCGGTAAGCAGTCTTTGGGCCGGAACTGGCGCCGACTTGCCATGAATTGGGATATATGGAAAAATTTGGAAGAAGCTTATATCCAGCAGTGGATGGACAAAGGCTGACAAAGAAGAAGAAGAATTGTATTATCTTATTCAAACAAAATTTGTTCATACTTTCTTAACAACTTTAAGAATGTAAAGCAGCCTTCAGATGTTCAATATTACTATCAGTGAATACTAATTTTAATACTGACCCAAGCATTTTTATTTTTTAAATAAATTTATTGATTTCAATATAACATTTAATTGGAAACCTTCTAAATACAAAATGCAGTTTCATGTTAAAGATTTGTGATCTATATAAAAATTGTTATTAAAATTTTAACATTTTTATTCGTTAAAATGATTATCCTTGAAAATTTATACTGCGTTCAGATGGGCAATATTACTGTCAATAAATACTGAACGTACCTAATGTCGATCCAAGCCTTTTTTTCCTTAGACTATTATTTTTCTTTTTTCTCCTACAAACCAAAACTGTTCATACTTTTATAACAACTTTGATAATGTACAGCGTGTGAAGCGGCCGTTCAGATGCTATTACACTGTTTATACTACATATTACTGTTTTATTTATACTATTTAGAACTGTTAAATTGATAAGCAGCGATCCCAATGAACTAAGCGCCATAAGCGGCGAAGCGCCCCGGTTAGGAATAAAAATGAATCTGAACAAGGCCAAGATTATGATTAAGGTCGACTTACATATAATAATAGACAACCACGTGTTTGACACCGTAGAAGAATAAGTGTGCCTAGGTCATAACCAGAGGAGTACTACTCAGCTAGTCGCCCGTCGCGCCTTATGGGAAGTTAGGACATATTCTAAAAGAATGAAACGTCCCTATAAGTCTCAAAAGAAAAGTCTATGATGCGTGTATAGCTCGTATCTACATAAGGATCAGAAACTAAATCCTTAACAGTGAAGCTGCAGAACCTCTTAGAATAATCCAAAGAGCGATGGAAAGGTCCATGCTTAGAATCAGACAAAATACGCAATACAGAAATTAGGAGGAGAACGATAGAAAAAGACATTATGGTTACGCGTAGCTGAACTGGCGTTGGGTTGGATATGTAGCACGTCATGATACCAATAAGTGGACAACACGTCTAATAAAGTGGCGGCCACGATTAACAAAAAAGAATATCGGGAGACCCTACAAGAGACGACTTTAAGCAGTCTGTGGGCCGGAACTGGCACCAACTTGCCATGGATCTGGAAAAATTTGGAAGAGGTTTATATCCAACAGTGAAGGAACAAAGGTATAATACATTATTGCAGCTCCAAGTATAATACATAGCTTTAATCCACAATTAATTTAGAATAATTTAGAAAACAAAAATTCAGTCAATTAAGATTAGTTTGGAAAAAGTTTTGGGCAAAAATCTGAGCATTTTGCGCGTTTTTATAATCGCTATATCTGGCTTACATTTCACCAAAACAGAAAAAGATTATCATTAGTTTGTTCTATACCAAATTTCGCTTCTTTTGATGTATTACATGTCAATATCTATCCGATCATCTCCGATTTTTACATATTGTACATCAACACACGCAGAATTTTATAGAAATTACGCTGATATAAATCAGTATGCAATTTAGTATACAATAAGTCAAGAAATCGTAAAAAAGCGGATCGATGGCTGGTTCGATGATATTTTTTAATTAAAAGCTTCCTAAGAATGTGATATATGTTTTCCGGCTAATTTTGAGATGCTGAATTGGCGATTGGTAAACATTCACATTTGGTTTTGGATTGGTAAACAGTGGTCTCTCTGACAAGTCGTTCAAAAGTTAAGACATCGGGATATTTGAGGAAAATGCGATAAAATTTACTTTCTTAAAATCACTATTTATCAAGTGAATAGAAAATTTTTTGTTTGTCTGAAAGTGTTTTCCCTGCTGGTTGCAAATAAATAAATTATATTTTTCTAGCCGCTTCCGTTCGACATATATGACATATATAATAGGCAAAATCGAGCGAAATTTCGCGAAATTTGGTCGCCCGAGCAGAGAACTTTTACGGAAATCTAAGTGTATTCGTAGGGAAATGACTTCGTGAAAAAGATACCGTAATATGTTTATAATTATCAGTAACAGCAACTGCAGCAAAAAATAATTATATGGAATTAGCAATTATCATTCCAACCTTCAATACACGATCAGTTTTATTGTCGTACAGATATGTATTAACAGTAAAATCGGGCGTATTCCTGATAATATTCATAGTCAATATCACTTCACTGAGTTTAATTAAATAATCGAAACACAGGATATGGCGAGCTAATACAAGACAAGGGCGGTGTATAGTAGGCCCGACTAGAAATATAGTGAGGTATGCCGAACAATCTATTCGGGCCTAATGAGGACCTCCGAACTTCGGTATATATTTGGAAGTAGTAACTTCCACATAATGAGGCCTTTCGAACAGTTACCGAATTTTGGCTAGCCTCCATAGAACCTTGTCCCCTCCAAATGAAGAAAGCCTAACTTCGGAATATCTTTGGAAGTCTTAACTTCCTCCTAATGAGACCTTCCGAATTGTTACCGAACTTTGGAAAGCCTCATTCTAACCTTGTCCGGTCCTAATTAGGAAAGCCTAACGTCCGAATATCTTTGGAAGTCCTAACTTCCACCGAATGAGACTTTTCGAACTGTTTCCGAACTGTTTCATTAGTTTCAATATGCGTTTGTGTCCATAAACTTACTCTTTCCAAAAGACTATATCCATACTTGACCAAGTTACTTATTTACATACTTCAGTTACTTATTATTCTTGCAGATACTTTATAGTGCATCAAACATCTTCGTATTTTTTTTTAGATTCACTTTTAAGCTACTAAATTCACTTTAAGCTAAAAGGAAACGTGAACCTAAAAAAACATAACGCAAAATAATAATCTGAGCCGGCAGATAATCCCTTGAGTAAGGGATCAGAAGATAATAGTGTGTCCTCTATCTTGGGAAAAGCGTTGTGAAAATCAAAAAAGAAGAAACATATTAAGAAGGCTAAGAACATTTTTTTTTTAATTTAAGTTTTATAAATTCTTTTACAATTTTACTTACAATTTACGCATATAAGTGTGGCTTCCGAATTTGTTCTAAATCAGACTTCCTAATTAGGAACGAAGCCGGACGTGCCTTATAAATGTGATGACGGAATAATGCGGTTGCTTCATTTGGAACGAACTAATTCGTTCCTAATAAAAAACGAACTAAAATTCCAAGTTCAATGCAAGTGTGACTACCGAAAGTGTTCCGAATTAGGCTTCCTATTTATTAACGAAGCCGGACGTGCGTTACAAATGCGATGACGGGCTAATGCGGTTGCCTCATTTCGGCATGCCTTTTTCGGCTACAAATGAGATGACAGCGTAATGCGGTTGACTCATTTGGAACGAACACAGAGTTAGGCATGCCTAATTCGTTCCTAATAAAAAACGAACTGAAATTGCTAGTCGGAGGGTTGCTTAACTATCAACTGGTAAATCGCCCGACCGATCGCGTCTTGATTTTCCTGAAGCAAGGAATTATGGAATTAGCATTCATCATTCCAACTTTCAATACACGATCAGTATTATTGATATGTACAAATAATAAGATCGAGTGTATGTTAGCCGCTTATATTACAAATGTATCTTTTTTCTCTCGAAATCAGTTTAATATTAGAGGTTTTTAAATAATTTTCAAAATGTAAATTAGCATATTGATGATTCAAAACAGAATGAAAATGATATGTTTATATTGCGGTAAGAATTTGGTGACAATAGTAGCGACACCGTCTTATCTGATCTTCGATCCAACACAACACCAACTCTTAAAATATCTTCCAATTTATTCATTTCGTAAATCGTCTTCCAAACTATGCCGTTTCGTGAATTTCAGAAAATCACAAAGATTTCTTATCTATCTCACCTTACAAAATAACACATGTCTCCTATGACTAAAACCAATAAAAATTCTTCATCAAAATAAATTGTAACACATCAAAGTAAACAATCTGAGAAACACGCCAGAACTTGATAGATACCAGCAAACGAACAATACTAAAAACGTACTAGACAAAACTAGACAAACCAGACTAGCGAGATAAGATTAGACAAATCCGAATACTGGAACAGAATTGGAATATACCCGACTAATGAGATAAGACAAGACCTGCGAACACAAAACTAGGCAAACAAGACTACAGACCAAGACAGACCAAACTAGGCAGACAAGATAAGATTATAAAGTTGTATTAATAGAATTAACCCGTTCGTCTCTGAACGTAAATAATATTGCAGAAATGGAATAAACTTCTTGTTTTGTTAATTTGTTGTTAAATAAATACAATATATCAAAATAAAGGATCATGGAGTTGAATTGACCCAAGAGATAAGTGGTAAACATTCTTCTTCTTCTTCCTTTGGCACTACAGCCTTAAATGGGCTTTGGCCTCCTCTACAATCTTGCCCCATCTAGTCCTGTCCACGGCGGCTTCCTTCCAGTTATTCACCCTCATCCTTCTCAAAACCTCTTCCACCGATTGTAAGCACTTTTTATGTGGTCTACCTCTTGAACGCGTCTCTGTTGGTCTCTATTCCATAATTGTTCTTGGGTTTTTGTATCCATTCTGTGTACATGTTCTATCCATCGTAATCTTTGTGATTTTACGAATCTAATTATGTCTGCACCACCTATTATGTTATTTATTTCGTAGTTCATTTTTATGCGCCAGGTGTTATTTTCGCATCTTGTCGGGCTGTATAGGTACGTATTTCTCTGATAATCCTTCTCTCAAAGACTCTGGGCGCCTGTTCGTCGTTCTGTGTCTATATGTTACGACTGGTCTGATAATGGATTCGTATATTCTCAGCTTTGAAGTGTTGCTAAATTATTTAGTGCCTATGAGTTTCCTATTTGTATAGTATCATCTGTTTCCTTTCATTATTCTGTTTTTTAGTGGCACACATATCTTGTCTTATTATATATTCTTTCTTTATCTATCTATAATAATATCTTGTATATCTATAATAATATCTTGTATTATTATATATTCTTTTTGTTTAATTTTGTGCAGACTTTTTAAGTCTTGACTTTGTCTAGTCATATCCAATCTTGTTCACGCTTGTTCAATTTTTGGTCCAAAATTTTGCCTAATCTTCTAGAATCTAGTCCAAAAATGTCCAGTTTTGTTGAATATTGACTAGTCTTGTCTAGACTTGTCTAGTCTATGTACTTGTACAGGATCAGTTGTGTTCAGGATATCGTCTGGCTTTGCCTAGTCTAGTCTTATTTGGTTTTCTAGTCTCATTTATTCTAGTCCAGATACATATTCAGCCTTGCTACATATAACATACGGGAAACTAATGTTTAGTATATTTTCCATACGAGTACAATTGAAAACCTTGGTGCAAAAACCGGATAAGTCCATATTTTAAAAGTTTTGGGAAAATGAAAAAAAACGAAAATGTTTATGAACCGATATTGAGTTTATTATGAACCTATGACATGCATGCTTTTTGTTGTAGGTTTTAATGATAGAATTGTTAAGATAATATTAAAAGCCCATATTATAGCAAAACTTACGAGCTACAGTTTTTTGAAAATTTGAACTTGTCCGGTTTTTGCACAAAAAATACTATAAAAAACGAACAGCAATGTAAATGATGGATTTTAAGAGTTTCAATTGATAATGAGAGTGCAGTTAAACATTAAATCAAAAACAAATCCTATGTAAATGAAGAATCAAAATAATGGACACTATCTTCAACCCTTCCGTCTTCAAATGGTAGTTCAGCAGTCGGCTCTTCTCCAAAAATTTGTTTGTAGTACCACTAATCTGCAGGAACATATTTTTCTACCAGAGTTTTAAAGTCTTTGGCCTTTTTTCATTAAGAGGTAGAGGATAGATATACTTGGCTCATTTTAGATATGGGAAGTATCAAATCAGCAGTTCCAGATTTCAATGCGGAAAATTTAGTGAACTAGTGAATAAAGTGATCCCTTTTCATATTTAAATAACCGGTAAGTTGAAATAAGAAATTTGTACTTCTTCTCTGTGCTAGAAAAGTTCGATTTAAATATTGGTTTAAAATGGTAAGTGAAGTCTCTAATCATCTCTTGATTTACATCTACTACTCGAAATTGTCTGGATGTTTTGCGCACTAAATCTTGCCATTCTTCTGAGACATGCGCTCTTTCGTTTTTCCTCTTTTCTTTTCAATTAATCCAAAAGAACGGTCACACGACATAAAGCTGTGGCCAGCCTCTGGGTATTGGTGGATCACTTGTCTAATCTGATCGTTGCTATGAACTAGTCTATAAAGATACTTAACCATGGTGTGATTTTTATTTTGTGCAAAGGCGTTATCAGAAAACAAGTATAGCGTTGTCAAGGTATCTGGCAAAAAGGTTTGAATATAATATTCTAGCAAACTGATTACCTCACTGCTGCCTTTATTTGAGGTACTCATACATGTAGGAATTAGACAAACCGGATTTTCCAGAATATATACAAAAGTTGTGCAGCCAGACTTGGCGTTTATAAAAAACATCCCCAGCAGGAACGTGCGACATCCGCAGATTTTGCTGGAAATAAAGCATTTCTATTGAATCATTCGTTTTAAATAGCGCTGTTTTTTGTGGTGTAAAGTGGTGTAAAATATTTCAGTTTTTCTGATATGAAGTTGTTTCTCTGTTTGTAAAGCTGATTTCACATCAGAGTCCTGTTCAGCTTGAATAGCATTCTGTAGTCTATCACATGTTTGGCAGGTATCTGATCGGGACGATCCGAAACTTATATTATGGCTTGGGCAAAAGCGACATGTCTCTTTACGTTTTTATTTCTCAAAAATATCTGGTTCATATTTTTGTAGGTATAAAAAGTGCATTTTTGAGTTCAGCTGATAAACAAGTTCTTCCTTCATTTCTTTTCTCTGCTATAGTGAGAAGAGCGACGTGGAAAATTTTTACTGTGATTGTCAATATCAGTTAAAACATTGTTTGGTACTTTATTCGGTCTAGTTGAGTGCCTCCCTCTCTTATCTGGTTGAGCTGAAGTTTTATTTCTTAGAGCAGTATCTATACGGACCACTCGATGTTTCGTGATACAATGAATCGCACAAAGTGGGGCCCTACATACAATAAATTCACTGCCACCGACAAGAACCTGTACCTGTAAATATTAAAATGTATAATATCTACAACAAATATATTTGAAAATCTTACCTTATAGAAAAAAGTAACGGTCTTTTTTTTATCAGTCCCAGATCTTATTCTCTTCCTTGAAACATCCTTTACAGTAATTAAGCCGGCTAAATATATATCTTGGTTTTTCCATTCACGTTTACAAAACACCTGCGAAGACATTTGCAATCCTTTCCTACTTTTCTTTTAGGCATTACTTTGCCACTTTTTACTGTTACATACTCTTCTCCTTTGGCCATTTTTGACTTTCTGACATTCCTTTGCCAAGTTTCTTCATTCCTTGTCTTTTTCTTACCCTTTCGTGTTTTCCCATTCGCCATACCAACTTGACTTAATAAGGCATAATTTTGATTTGATTAGATAGTACTCGTATTTTTTCGGTTCAGACTCGTCGGACGACGACATTGTGTCTTACAATTAGAGCAACATGCACCGATAAACCACCAGCAGTCACTGAATAAATAAAGCTAAAGCATTGACACACAACACATACTTCGCCTTTCAGCCAAGTCCCCCACCGCAGTTTGAAGCATTTGGGTTAAAAACCGGACAAGTCCTGGTCTTGACTGTTTCTAGCCCTAACTTGCCCAAACCCAAGAATCGTCGGTCAAGAAGGTCGGTCAAGTCCTAAAGGTACACATCGGCGTTGTTCTCCCAGGGACTTGACTGATTCTTGTATCAATCGGTCGGCGATATTTAAATTCATATATATATATATATATATATATATATATATATATATATATATATATATATATATAACGGAAAAAGCCAATTCAACTGGAAAATGGACTTGCCCGTTTTTTGCACCAAGGTCGTCAATTTTAACGAATAGAATTTTTATTTTGGAAGATGAAATGTTAGTGGGATATATGTGTACCATTCGGAACGAAAGAATTAATGCATCCTAACTAGGAATTTTAGTCCGGTTTTTATTGGGCGTATTAGGCATGACAACTTCCGTGTTTGGTCCAAATTATGCAACCGCAGCCTAATTAGGAAAGCCTGATGTGGTACACATTCGGTAGCCACACTTGATAATCAAGTTCTTTAACTTTCCATTCTGGAATAAGGTCCGTACATTCCAGTTATCGATTCATCTCTGCTTATTTCTTGAGTTGGCTTCTTTAACTGTACCCCTCTGAGATCCGAGTCGGGAATCATTTTACCTCCGGATTTTTTTTTTACCAAAGTTAGGCATGCCAAAGTCGGTTGCTATTAGGAAAGTTGCATAACTTAACTTAGTTCTATCTTTCGCATTCCTGACTTTTACCTTGTATGGACAACCAAGGATTTACCAAAGTTAGGCATGCTAAAGTCGGTTGCTATTAGGAAAGTCTGTGCCTTGTTCTAACTTACATATATCTTTGAAAATCCGGCACCATATCACATTGCGTTACAATATGCGCATGTGTCCATAAACTTTTACCACTTCCAAGACACTATTTCCACACTTGAGCAAGATATAGCTACAGTTCCTCACTATTCTTTCAGCTTTTAAGGTATTAATATGTTTTAATGATTTCTTTATAATGATTGCATTAAATTATTGTCTTGTAGTTTTGTCAAAATTTAGAAAACAAACTCAACTAAAAGAGTAAGAATGTTTGCATTAAATTAATGTTTTGTAGTTTTGTTTTATATATATATATATATATATATATATATATATATATATATATATATATAACGGAAAAAGCCAATTCAACTGGAAAATGGACTTGCCCGTTTTTTGCACCAAGGTCGTCAATTTTAACGAATAGAATTTTTATTTTGGAAGATGAAATGTTAGTGGGATATATGTGTACCATTCGGAACGAAAGAATTAATGCATCCTAACTAGGAATTTTAGTCCGGTTTTTATTGGGCGTATTAGGCATGACAACTTCCGTGTTTGGTCCAAATTAGGCAACCGCAGCCTAATTAGGAAAGCCTGATGTGGTACACATTCGGTAGCCACACTTGCATTTTATCACTTGTACCTAGTCGGGTCCGACTTCGGTTTCCTTTTTAGGGCGGGTTCCCACGGCCTGTGGCTTGGCGAACCCGACTCGAAATTCGTCAAAACTCCTGTCGTGGGAACGGTCAGGCTCGGAATGGCTCGTGGTGACTTGGGATGGCTCGGAGGTGGCGCGATCTTTCCCTTGAAATGTCGGTAAATCGAGAGACATCAACGGATTTTGGCCTGTCGAATTGCGATCCACGTGCACGCTCGGGCAGTGTTCTTACGGTCTGTGTAGAGATGATAAAGTGCTCATGCGCAATGCATTATAGCTATCGCAAACCCATTACTTCTTCTTGTCAATTATCTTGTTTTCAGTCATAGACAGAGATAAATTGCGTTCTCTGCTAGTTCTTCCTGATACGAGGTGGATCGGGAAAAGACGTGAGGTGGTTCGAGATTTGTCGAACAACGCACTGTGGAAAAAGTGTGGCTCGGGAATTCACAAGCACAGCCAAGCGCCTACAGATTCGAGTATCCGAGAAACTTCGAGTCAGGTTCGCCAAGCCACAGGCCGTGGGAACCCGCCTTTAGCAGGTTTGATACCAGACTCGGATGTGATGACCCCAAGCTAATCTGGCACAAATTCGACTTTTGCTTTACAGGACAGTTTGGAAACCAAACTCACTTGTGACAATCCCGACTTAATCTGTCTGCTTTTGACTTGCTTTTGAAATAGCAGTTCACAAACTGCGCTTGCATGCGTCACCTGTATCTAAATATGGTCCAAATTTGGCTTTTGTATTTGGTGCAAATGCGAATAATTTAATTCCAATTATACGAACAAAATGCAGTATTCTTACTCTTTTAGATGAGTGTTCGTTTTTTAAATTTTGACAAAACTACATAATTATAAAGAAATAACATTATAAAGAAATCATTAAAACATATTATTACCTTAGGTGAAAGAATAGTGAGGAACTGGAGCATATGGCACAAATTCGGCTTTCGCTTTAGGACAGTTTAGAAACCACACTCACATGTGACGATCCCGACCTAATCTGTCTGGATTTGACTTGCTTTTGAGACAGCAGTTCCCAAACTACATGGGTTAACTGTATGTTAACTTGCATACGTTAACTGTAACTAAATGTGGTCCCAATTTGGCTGTTGCTTTGGTGCAAATGCGAATATATTTAATTGCAATTGTATGAATAGAATGCAGTATTTTTATTCTCTTAGTTGAAAGGAAGTTTTTTAAATTTTGACAAAACTACAAGACAATAATTTAATGCAATCATTATAAAGAAATCATTAAAACATATTACTACCTTAAAAGCTGAAAGAATAGTGAGGAACTGTAGCTATATCTTGCTCAAGTATGAAAATAGTCTCTTGTAAGTGGTAAAAGTTTATGTACACATGCGCATATTGTAACGCAATGTGATATGGTGCCGGATTTTCAAAGATATATGTAAGTTAGACCAAGGCACAGACTTTCCTAATAGCAACCGACTTTAGCATGCCTAACTTTGGTAAATCCTTGGTTGTCCATACAAGGTAAAAGTCAGGAATGCGAAAGATAGAACTAAGTTAAGTTATGCCACCAACTTTCCTAATAGCAACCGACTTTGGCATGCCTAACTTTGGTAAAAAAAAATCCGGAGGTAAAATGATTCCCGACTCGGATCTCAGAGGGGTACAGTTAAAGAAGCCAACTCAAGAAATAAGCAGAGATGACTCGGTAACTGGAATGTACGGACCTTACTCCAGAATGGAAAGTTAAAGAACTTGATTATGGAGCTGGAAAGGGTGGATTTACAGTTATTGGGTATAGCAGAAATGAGATGGCCATAAGCAGGAGACTTTTGGAGTGGAAATTATCGGAAAATTCATTCTGGAACAGCATACACTAGACCAAGATATGGTGGAGTTGGCAATATCTTACATAAAAAGCTAGGAAACAGAGTAAAGGGATAATTCGTGCAATATAATGAACGATTAGTTTTAGTACGGATCCAAACTAAACCAAAGGATACTCTGATAGTCCACGTTTATATGCCGACAACACAAGAGGTAGATGAAGAGGTAGAGAAATGTTATAAAGAGCTAAGTGAACTTATAGATAAAATAAAGGGGGAAGAAAACCTTATTTTACTTTTTGACTGGAATGCTGATGCGAAAGACTTGTAGAGTCCGGCGAAAGACTTGTAGAGTTTTGTATACAGCATAAATTAGTTATAACTTCTAACGAATATTATATTACAACACCATCCAAGGACAAGATACACTTGGAAAGCTCCGGGGGACGTTAGGAGGGCTAGATAGACTACATATCAGTAAAGGAAAGATTTAAGAACTAGGTGAAAGATAGTTAAAGTTACCCGGGAGCTGACGTCAACAGCTACCATAACCCAGTCATCATACGCTTTGAATTAAAGTTCATAAGATTAAAAATGAATGAATAGAAACAATGGGATATTTCTAAGCTTAAAGATGAGTCCACTCAAATACTCTATATGGAAGAAACAAACGATAACCTAAGAGACATTGAAGAACACTTGGGAGTAGTGGATCAAAATAAAGAAGAGCATTTAAGAGTCAACAGAAACTTCTACTTCTTCTTCCTAGCATTTGTTCCGTATGGTGGCAGAGTCCGCTATGATGATTCGTTGTCTCCATTTATTTCGGTCTTGAGCCATATCTGGGTGTAGATGTGCAGTGTTCAGGTCATTATGGATCGTATCAACCCACCACTGCCTTGGTTGTCCCTTTGGCTTCTTTTCCGTGACATCCAGGGTATATGCTGACTTAGCTATTGTGTCTTGCACATGGCATGGCCAAACCAGCGTAAACGGCCTTCCCGATCCATAACATGATCCATTCTAGTGAATCCGCCTGTCCACCTTAACATCCTTGTCTCCATGACGCTTAGCCGACGTTCCACCTCTTTTGTAGTGAGCCAACACTCGGTACCATAGAGATAACAGTGCGGTAGATCTTGGATTTAAGGTGGTCTTTCAGAAGTTTGATTGGGCGATAGTTTGAACTCTCAGCAGGGCTTCCTTTCTTCTTGAAGATTGGGACAGTGATGCACCGCTGCCAGTCTGTTGGCATCCGACCTTCTTTGATGATCTGGTTGAAGAACTGCGTTAACCATCTTGCTGCATCCCATCGTTGAGAGCGACAAAACTCTGCTGGAATTTAATCAGGGCCGGTGGCTTTCCCCAGTTTCATCTCTTTCAGAACAGCCTCGACTTCGGCGATCTCGACTTCCTTTATTGGTCCTTCAACATGAGAGGTTGGTGGAATTGGTGGATGGGGAAATTCCTCGGTCGACTTTTTCTCGAAGTACCTCCGCCAGCGTTCTCTTGCCTGCTCTCAGTCGACCAGCAGTTCACCTTTTTCGTTATTGATGCCATAAAAGCGTTAGATGTCTTCCGTTTTGCGGTGCCTTGATTTGACCAGTCACGTTCGCCTTCACGAGTGTCAAGTTTTGCGTAGAGGTCAGCGTACCGATCTGTTATTGTTGCAGCAACTACCTTCTTCGCCTCGTTACGGGCAGCTTTATAGGCATTCCAACGAGATGGTGTTTTATCTTCGAGGAACTCATGGTATAGTTGTTTCTTCATGTGTACTGCCTCTTTAACGGCATCATTCCAAAGCCACGCGGATTTATCTATTCTCTGTCGATCTGGTTTCGTTGATCCGAGCACTGAACGTGCAGCTTCATGAGTAGCATCTTTCAATCGAGTCCAGCTCTCTTCAACTGTGGTGACTGGAGGTACTGTGATTTTTGCAAGAACATTGGCCTCGTACTGTTTGAATCGCCGCCATTTGATTCTTTTTGGTCCATTTCTGACTAAGTATCCGGTTTTTGGATGGTTTATCTGCAGTTTACATATGCCTGGTCGATGTTGTTTGGCAACAGATTCATATGGAATAACTTTCGTATCTAACACATCTTGAAGATTCCGGCTTCTGAAAAGGACATAGTCAATCTGGGTTGCATTTGAGGCACAGTAGAATGTGATGAGGTAGGTATCACGTTTCTAAAACTAAGTGTTCGTAATTACCAAATCGTGGGTTTCTGCGAAATCAAGGATTTTTCTCTCCATAACCATATCCATTATGGGCTGCGTGGCCTTCTTTCGTTTGTCCAACATGACCATTCAGATCGTCAGCAACGATGAGGTAGTCTTCAGGTGGCACTCAGAAGTCTCATCAATCAGAGCCCAGAAGGCATCTTTAGTTTCTGTGCTCAGGCCTGTGGCCTGTGCTCGGTTTGTGGAGCGTAGGTCCTGAAGAAGTGAATTTTTCTTCCATCTGAAACGCACACAATCTTCATAAGACGATCGTCATATCGTTGCAACTCAGAGACAGAACCATGAAACTTGGTTGATGTGATGATGCCGACGCCGCTTGTTGTTCCACGGGAGCCGTTGTATATCAGTTTGTAACCACAGTCAATGTCATAAGACTTTTGTCCGCTCCATCTTGTTTCTTGCACTGCACAGATGTCAATGTGTCTCTTCTCAAGTGCTTTAGCTAGTTCGCTGTGGCGACCAGACATAGTCCCGAAGTTCAACGATGCGATTCCGAATCTATGAGACAACATTTCCATGAGGACGTGACGTTGAGTTTTACGGTCGGCTTGTCACAAAGCCTGTCACCAAGCAGTCAACAGAAACTGTATTAGGGAAAAAAGAAAAAGAAAATTGGAAAGAATGGATAAATCAAGAAGTTGTAGATATGATAAAGAAAAGTAGATAGTATAAAAGCACATATGATGATGATGAAAAGCAGAAACACAAGACCTTAAGAAACAAGATAAATAAGAGAGCAAAACAAGACAAGGAACAGTATTTAATGGGCATCTGTGCAGGCATAAATAACATCATGAAAACTGGACAAATGGATATGGCGTATAGGGATATTAAGAGGATCTTTGAAACAAGAAATCCAAAAACAATGAGCATTGAGGACAAAGATTGGTAGTTAATATATGAAGACGAAATGATAGTGAAAAGATGGAAAGAATATTTGGAACAACTGTACCGTGTTAACTGCCAATAGAGAAAGAAGATTAAATAACAGAGGATGACATAGGGGCACCTACCTTGGAGTGGATAACATACCGGGAGAACTAGTAACAAGTTAAAAAAAGAACTGTACAACTTAGTAATATTTACAAGACTGCAGGATTACCTAAAGACTTTGTAAAATGCATAATAGTACCTATATCTAAAAAATCAAATGCAATATCATGTAAACAATAGAGAACATTGAGTCTGGTGTCATGCATCAATAATAGTCACCAGAATTATTATGAAGAGAATAGAAAAACAAATTGATCAAAACCTATCTGATGATGAATTTGGATTTAGGAAAGTCCAAGTTAGGAGAGTCCGAGCAAGAGAGGCAATCTTAGGATTGAGGCAGGTGATAGAGAAGCAGAAGAAGAAAGGCAAACCTACTTTTTAGCGTTCGTCGACCTTGAAAATGCATTTGACAATGTGAACTGGAATGTTCTATTCAGCATTCTTCATCAAACAGTTATCAACTTTAGAGAAAGAAGACTCATCTATAATATCTATGAACACGAAACTGGAATAGTTTGTTGTGGTAGCAAGGAAGAAACCGCACACATCAGAAAGGGTGTACGCAGGGTTGTTCCTTGTCCCCATACCTATTCAATATATATGTACAAAAGGCGATCGACCGAATAAGAGAACAATATGTCACAGGAGTGAATATTCTTCATGGAGATAAAGTTGACATGATAAGGTTTGCTGATGACATAGCGCTTATTGCAGAAAATGAAGATGACTTACAAAAGATCCTGAGCAAGATTAACAAAATAATGGAGGAAGAATTTAATATGAGAAACGAAACAAAAATTTTGGTCTGCAGTAGAAATGGCGAAAACCAGATAGCAATAAAGTTAAGAAATGAAATGATACAAGAAGTAAATGAGTTAATTATCTGGGAAGTAAAATAACGAATGATGGAAGAAACAGCAGATGGCTATTAAGTAGGATTGCCCAAGTCAAGAATGCTTTCTATAAAAAGAAGAACCTATTTACTGCAAAGAACATAAGTCTTGATGTGAGTAAACAAATGTTGAAGACCAATGCATGGAGCGTCACGCTATGTGGCAGCGAATTTTGGACAATAGGATAGAGAGAGGAAAAGACTACTAGCATTTGAAACCTGGTGCTATAGAAGGATTATGAAAATCAACTGGAAAGAAATGTTCACAAATGATGAAGTCTTTAGAAGAGTGGGGGAGAGAGGATGCTTCCTTAAATATTTAAAAAGAAGACGAAATAACCTTGTGGGCCACATACTGCGACACAATGGACTACTGAAGCTTATATTGAGGGAACAGTAAACGGCAAGAATTTTATAGAAAGACCCAGACTGGAGTACATGAGTCAAATACTGGAAGATAACTTTGGTAAACTTTTGTTTGTCCATATAAGGTTGAAGTCAGTAATTCCAAAGGCATGCCTAAGTTAGGCTATTCGCTTGAGTTTCCGCATAACAAACTATGTCATATTTCGGCTTTCCTAATTGGGTTAGAATTAGGCTTGCCACAATTCGGAAGGCTTCATTAGTCCCCAATTGTTCCTTCAGCATGCCTCACTTTATTCATAGTCGAGATATACATTAAGTTTGTTAATTATTATTAAATATAATGAGAGTAATATAATTAAAATTTTGGCAATAAGTCAAAAGTTTTGCCTGAGTAAAACTTTTAATGAATCCGTGTGAAATGTTTTCGGTGGAAGTATCGTTGTGGGTGGTGAGAAATTAATAAAGAAATGCTGGAATTGGTGGTGCGTTGCGTCTCGCTGTAAATTAAAATTACAACAATTAGTGGAACTTTATAAACAAATTAAGGAGCGAAAAGACGGTGGGATATTAATACCCGAAAACACCTTCCGCGCGAAATTGTTTTGATGTATTGTTTTAATTGCGGCAGACTTCAAACTGCGCTGATTGTTTTAATGAATTTTACACGTAATGAAAGCATCGCCTCTGCCTTATTATCATGATTTACACTTTCTAATTAACCCAAGTTTATATCTGCAGCCGCGAAAATAGAGGCGCGAGATTAAAAACTAAAATGCGCGTCTTTTAATTACAGCGGCTAATTGAAATTTATTCAGACGGAATGAACTTGTTATTAGAGGAACGTCGAAAATTGTTTATTTTAATGTGAATTACGGCCATTTTATGTTTGAGCCGTGTCGACTGAATGGGTTTCTGACACGGCGAGATATTGGTTCGGTTTAATTTGTTTCTCGTTATTTAATGGTATTCGGCACGCGATATTCAACATGGCTGGCAAATTATGTGATATCGCCAACTAACACCTTTCAATTTCGTCCATGACTAAAATGATTCTTTCATTTCACAAATACAATAACAACATTAATATAATACATGGTTCTAGTAATTGGGTTGTTATTATATTTTTGCTACGTCGATGAAACCGCCGATAATGTATCTGCGACCTTCGCAAGAACTCACATAACGAACGAGATAAAAATGCGTAATTGCGTATTGTGGGTGTAATAACGTGAATACCTCATTAGGCACGTGTCCTTTCCTAAGCCCCCACGGACAACCCTTATCGTTTCTAAATCACTTGATCCACATAATACGCTTTATTAAATGCAATCTTCGTATATACACCCCAAATGATAAAAATCCGAGATCTCAATCTCAGATAAACAAATCTAATTATGTGCTTTCTGCATACTCGGTTTGAGAGTTTTATTTCTGGTTACCTGTTTTTTAAGATAAACATCTGGAGATTCGAAGTTAATCTACAATTTGACAAGTCTCTTGTAGCACCTTGGGATTCCAAGTCGGGGTTTTCGAGTAGTTGATTTCACTTTTGTCGGCTCGCAAAGATTACATGGGTTTGTCGTGAAAATTATAACTTGTGCAGGTAATAATGGGTTTGTTTGGGAGCAGTGAAAAACTAACAGATCTATGTCGAATGTGTCTTTGATCCTTTTCAGATTTTATTTTGATAACAGAAGTTTTCTGGAATTCTATTACGATTTAACTTTTCTTCCATTCATGAAATATCGTTATTTGACGAAATTGAAATTGTAGGCAATCCTATACAGACAGGACAGTACAAACAAGACTAGACAGAGACTAGAGAGACCAAATAAGACTGGAATAAAAAGATAGGATTATACAATGAAAATTAGAATTTTATTTGTTTTGCTTAGTCTAGTACGTTGGAACTTGTATTCTTGTTAGGGTTGAAGTTTTTTAAACTACTTTTAACTGTGCATCCAAAAATCTTTTATCTACTCACACAATAAAATGAACAGATTAATAAATACTGTATTATTTTTTTTTGTATATTTTTTACTGTATAATTACATTATTGTATGTAAGGATTGAGGTCCGATGCTACTAGAGAAAAAAATAATAAATTGATCGCTTACAAAGTGTGAGCGAAATATAAGCTATTAGCAAAATACTGCAAGGATGCCATTATTATTATCGTGTGCAAAAGTGTCCAAATCGTGCGTAAAAATCCAATGTAAATTAAATGGAGTTTCATTATTAAACGATTTCTGTTTGTTGTTACTATGGCAACAACTCGCGTCACTAAACCAAAAACATAAATAGTGTGTAGTGTTGTGAAAATAAATCTTCTAACGTATATGAAAATTGAATTAATTTTTCTTATTTTGAATCAAGAAGTCTCGGCTTCTCAGTGGATTTATGTCGCTCTAATATAACATAACCTTACCATAACCTAATCTAGATTAAATCTAGATTAAATCTAGGTTAACCAAATTACATGGACAACGACCAAATAGTGTTCCCGTCACTGTGCGTTTTTACTAGTTAGCAATTTTTTCTACGGAGACGCTAAACGTTCTAACCTTATTGTGGCAGTGATGTGAAGTATTTTATCTGTCAAAATTACAATTTTTTCAATATTATCGGTAAGAAACAATTATTTTTTTTGTAGATTCGTCAGTATTTTAACATGCTTCGTAGAGAAAATAATGTATGACACACGTGTGTGAAAGGCTTTTGTGCACCCATTGCGATTAAACCAGTCGCCTTCGGCTCGTGCTTTAAACTACGCAACTTATTAATAAAAGCCCTTGTTTACACACGTGTATCATAAACAACTAGTCAAGTCGGCATTCAACTTTAGTTTTAAATGAATTATTGACATTGCATAATTCAGTGGACATAATAACACATCATCCCAAAGCTAAAATTGATTCACACATAAAATTCAGGAAATCTGAAATAAAGTTTAAATACATCTAGGAAAAAGAAGGAGTTTTCATATCATCTTTTAATTCATTTTCGTGCATACTGGTTTTAATAAATACTGCTTAATTGTAGGGCATGCTAATAATATTCGATTTATCTCTTTGGAACATTTCTGATTATGTGTTAAAATTCAATTTAAACTCAATTCAAGTAAAAATTCCATTTGAAAAAAAATCATTTCAATTGTTGCTAGAATGAAAATTCAGAATATATTTCGTTCACAAGCGTTTCTATATCAAATTCTTGTGGTAATTTATCGCAAGGAAACTTGCGATAAACTGAATAAAATGGCATAAACAATTCACATACAAGATATAAGCATTTAACTTAGGGAAAAGGTGTCCTCGTTGTCACAAGTACTAGCTGTCACAACGTCTATATTTTTGGAACGGCACATATTTTAGATACACGTAAGTTGTAATATCCAAACCCATCCCAGTGCTACCAACCTCAGAAAGTGTCATGGCTGCCGGCCGCTCAGATCGCAGTGAATACACAGAAAAATACGAAATATTGAATAGTGAGTAAAATTTTATACTAATTGATTATTTGTATTTGGCATTAATTTTGGCCAATATTTTGGTGTATTCTAATAAGTAATTTGACCCTTTTTATCATACAAATGGTGTTATGTTTATATTGCAATTAGTTGTGGTTATTTTGTTTTGTTTATTGTTCATGGTGGGTTAGGTACATGTTGTCTCAGTTGGTCGGGGGCTAGTTGTCTATGTGACAACTAGCCCCAATAGTTTATAAGTACTGAAGACTATTTGTTCTTTTGTTTAGATACCTATCGAACATGCCTAGAAACCGCAAAAGAAAGACCAATCGAGGCCAAACGTCTGCTGATGTAATGATGCAAGCTGTGAAGGCAGTAGGTTCTGGAAATTCTATTCGAAGTGTTGCCAAAGATTATAATATTAACTATCGCACACTCTCTCGCTATTGCAAAAAAAAAATAAAGAATAAAGGTGACTCTACTGAGGTGATTTCTGTGGGCTATGTAAAAATTAGACAGGTGTTCACTGATGCTGAAGAGAATATGTTATCAGAGTATATACAGAGGGCTGCATATATATATATATATATATATATATATATATATATATATATATATATATATATTTTGGGTTGACTTCAGTGGAAATCCGTAAATTGGCATTTCAGTATGCTGTTGCTTTGATACGTAAATTTCCTTAAACGTGGACTAGAGATTCTATGGCGGGTGAAGAATGGCTTAAAGGATACCTACGTCGCCATCAAGAACTTGGCCTCCGGAAGCCAGAGGCTACCAGTCTCGCTCGAGAAAATAGTTTTAACTCTCATAACATCAATCTGTTCTTTGATAATCTGTCTAATGTATTGGAAAAATACAAGTTTGAAGGAAGTGATATCTGGAACATAGATGAAACAGGTATTACCACTGTTCAGAAGCCGCAAAGAATTATTGCTAGAAGAGGTATGAAACAGATTGGCGCCCTAACGTCAGCCGAGCGTTGCACATTGGTCACCATGGCACTTGCCGTGTCAGCTACCGGGAATAGTATACCACCTTACTTCGTTTTCCCCCGGAAGAATTATAAAGAGCATTTTGTTAACAACGGACCAACGGGATCGGTCGGTAGCGCAAACCCGTCAGGATGAATGAATGAGGACTGTTTTTATGCTTTCATTTTGCATTTTGTTAGGCAAACTCGTTGCAGCGTTGAGCGTCCATTATTATTGCTATTAGACAATCATGATTCTCACCTATCCATCAAGACTTTGGATTATTGCAAAGAAAACGGAGTTGTAGTCCTGTCATATATCCTGATATATTCGACTGGAAGGCTATTCTTTTGTAGACTCTCACACATTCTTGTTTTCTTAAATATCATTTTCGGATGACTCGTAATAGTCAGTGTAAAAATCTAAAATTTCATGTTTTATACCTTGCTCTGGAATCCTGTGTTGAACAGATCCTCAATCTTAAAGCTGTACTTGCGTACTCCAAGATGAGAAACCGCAAGGTCTCACTCACCTTTGTTGATTTTAGGAAGGCGTACGATTCCATTGATAGAGAAACGCTTAACAAAGTACTACAGAAACTAGGGCTAGACAAAAAAAACCCGCAGATTCATTCTAGAAACCTTGACCAACACCTATTCCATGGTTAAATTTATAGGCGAGATCTCCGAAAGCTTCGAAATAAAACTGGAGTGAGACAAGGAGATGGACTTTCCCAACTTCTATTCAACTGTGTTCTTGAAAATGTTATGAGAGAATGGCGCAAGTAACTGATCAACTTGGGTGTTCAGAGTGGTATCTACCTGGGACGTAAGAACGATAGACTGGTTGCCTGGCCTTAGCAGATGACATGGCACTGATTGCTGATTCTCTTGATATGGCAACAATGCAGGTAAATTGCCTTAGAAAACAGGCTGCCAAAGTGAGTCTTCAAGTGTCGCTGGAGAAAACAAAATTCTTCACCAACATCAAAGAAGCAAACAGAGAGATGTTACTAGAGTAGGGAAACATCAAGAGATAGATCGTCAAGAGAAATTTAAGTATCTTGCTGAATGGATTTGAACCCAACTAATCAGAAAGAGCATCATCATCCATGAAAGTCAACAAGTTAGATCTAGTCTATCGACTGACTAAGAACACCTACAACAAGAAATGCCTGTAACTCAACCTGAAACTTAAGCACTACAAATCAGTAGAAAACGTTTTTTAAATAATTCACTGATACAAAACTGTAAAAATAGTTAATCGCCCAATACATACCGGGCTAGTTTGATGTTTATTGCGTAGGTAATACTCTATGAAATCAGAAATCTTAAGAGTTGCATACCGAAACGTGCCTATACATGTTTGGTACCGTGTGAATCACTATTATACGCAGTGCAAAGTCTGGAGAAGTGAGTGATGTATTGTATTACAAAACTGAATACGACCGGCAGGGCCAAGTGGACATTAATAAAGTTGGAAATTTTGTATACTGTAAAAAAATTGCATCATACACAGCCGTAAAAAAGAAGGCTCGAAAGTTCTAACGACAGAAACACTGCAAGACGCTTTTTTGAAAATGTTTCACTTTCTCCAAAAAATTTAAAAATAGATGAAAATTTAATAAGGAGGTGTTATACAATATAGGTGTTATACAAATATTAACTCTTGTCGATTGGCGATCAGTGTTGCTGCTTTCAAAACGTATTGTTTGGAAACTGAGGAATTGTTTGTCGAGAAGTATATTTCCCATGGTATTGTATGCCAACTACAATTCATAAAGTAGATATACATGGGCCTGAAATATTGGCCCCACTACCGATTGGTCAGATGTCAGAAGACGCTCAAGAAATACTTAACAAGGATATAAAAAAATATCGAGAAAATTTAATAAGAAAAAATTGTACAAAAGCTACATTAGAGGATGTATTTAATAGACTTCTTGTTATATCAGGCCCTTAAATGTTGAGCATGAGCCGAAAATAACTCAAAAGTAGTAAAAGTTTGTCTGCCGAAGCTTTGACATTGTTGCGTGTTTACGATCCGAGGACTAGTAATTTAGTTGATTCTGATTAAATAATCAGATATTCACAATTATTTTAAGCAGCACTCAAAACTGTCCAGTTATTTTTCATATACAATATCACATATACATTAAAGAATTTTCTATATTACATCCGGAATGGTTGATTTTTCTAAAAATTCGATAGGAAATTTATAATCAGAAGCTTGAATGACCCCTGCACAATACACAATTGTCCGTCATATTGGACATTCCATTCTGTCTTTTGAAATTCCGACAATTGATTCCTGATCAACGACTTATAAAACTTCTAAAATCACAATTTTGTAAATTTTTTTTCGAAAAATTGTCCGCCATATTGGATCCGCCATTTTCTTTTTAAAAATTCTGATAACTGATTCATAGTCAGCGACGCAAAAAACACATAAGTATAAACTTTTGTGTAAAAATTGAATAAATTTTCGAAAAATTGTCCGCCATATTGGATGCACCATTTTGTTTTTGAACATTTTGATAACAAATTTGTGTTCAACGGCGCAGAAAACCCCTATAAGCAAAATTTCAATTGTTTTTGTCCAGTTTTTCCATGTCCACAATCCACTTTGTCCACAATCCAGCCCACTGCGCAACCGTCTGTCCACCTTCTAGCAAACCAAGAAGGTATATTAAAGGACTGATAATATTAAGAACTGATGATATTAAAATACTGGGAATAACAGATCTTTAAAACAGACAGTCTGTGAGACGCACCCTGAAGGAAGTCGGTGGATTTCTGGAAAAAAACCCCAAAGGAAAGGTACCCTCTGAACAAAAGAGGAGTTACACTGGTAGCAGATGCGACAATACTGGCCAAAGATCAAAGCCCAACACTTAAGCAAGCGTGGTCCAAAGTAGGCCTATTCGAAACAAGAAAAAGAAACAATTTTTAATGTTCTTCCTCGGTTTTATTTAAGTTAGTAGCTAGATTATTTATGTGACTATACCAGTTTAATTTTTGGTCCAGGTTTACACCTAACAGTCTTACTTCGTTCCTTATCACCAATTCTTCATATCTTATTGGTATCTTGTGTGGGTAGGCTATTTAAGATCTTTTTGTTCTAATTATAAATATATTAGTTTTGTTTTCATTTATTTAAATGTAAGTTTGTTCCTTTGAAACCACTAACCAGGTTTATGGCTAAATTTGTTTTTGTAGCTATATCGTCTATTGATTTACTAGTTAATAGTAGCGTGGTATCATCAGCGTAATTTTATATTTTAGTGGTACTCATTTAAAACTAGATTAAAATCAATAACCTATATTGCACATAAAATTGGTCCTAAAATACTCCCCTGTGGTATACTCAATGTGGTAGTTGTTATATTCTATTTTGAAAAGCCATGACCGGGATTTGGTAGTATTGTGTGTTGTGTTCTATTTGTAAAGGCGGGATTCCACTGGGGCAACTTTTTAGGCAACATGTAGCATGCAGCATTGACGCATGCTACACCATTCTTTCCATTGAAGGAACACGATGCCACAAGAAACATCTCTATTTGTGGCATGCTACATATCGAGTGTTGTTGCCTGCCCGCATGCGTCACCTCTCGACAAAATTGAACGTGTCGAACAGTGTCGTCGCTATTCAACAACAATCGGATCGGGCGACTTGTAGTATGCGACATGGACGGGAATAATGAAAGAACCACAACATTCATTGAAGATTACCACAATTCACCCGCATTGTGAAATAATAAAATCAGTGAATATAAAGTTGGTATCATGCTTTTTTATAGTGGGTGAGATTTTATCAAGCAAGTACTCAAAATCCTCTTTACTCATTCGTGTAAAATTTCGAAATAAAGCTTCATCATCAGAAAGCAAGTTGTTGTATAAATTATATTGGGTTTCTCCAACATCAACATAAAGTTGTCTCCTCCACCACCGTGGTGACCTTCCTTTTTTCATACGATTCAAAGCTATTACCAAATAGTTGAACTGAACTTGCCAAAATGAAGTTGCCTGAATGGAATCGTTTCAGACTCTGCTACATGCTACAAACATGAAAACAATCATGCTACAAACACAGACGACAAAGCGCATCCGATGTGGGGAAACAAATTCCGCATGCAACATTATTGAATTTTGTGTCAGGCAACATTAGGAAACATTTATCATGCTTCATGTCGTTCAGTGTTGCCTCAGTGGAATCCCTCCTTAAGGTAAGATCTGAATAAATCTAAAGCATAACATCAAGATGTTGTCGTACGATAGGATTCTATATTTTTGTCCATACATCCCCCATTCATTATGAGTGTTTAGTGGTTCTGGAACTTAACTATTTATATTTTAATGTTAATTTTTGCCTCTCCATCCATCGTTCTCTGTCGAGTTCTTTTTGTGTAATAATCTCTCTTATCTAGTTTTCTGTATATGACCAGTATCGTACTGATTTAAGAATTACGTCTACTGGGGTATGTAATTCGAGCGTCGAGTTTGTCTGTTTGCACTTTTCTCTTTCTGGGGTCCACCTTTCGCTTTCCAAAATGGTATGTTGTGCGGTGACTGCATTCCCACAGTACACACAATAGTCGTCAGAGGCCCTGCCGATCCTATGCAAGTACTCACGGAAACATCCGTGGCCGCTGAGTGCCTGCGTTAGGTGATATAGGCGTTTTGCCCATAATTTCAAACAGGGTATTAGGAGTCTCGTCCAGGGTCCCTTTTCAGATGCTCCCGAGTTATTTTGCCATAGTGCAAACATTTGGTTCTTAGCGCTTCTTCTGTAGTGTTCTCTGTTTGTGGAGTTTCTGGCCTTGTACAGTTCTACTATTTCCTGTATTTGATATTCTATCGGTGCAACTCCGGCGATGACTAGTACGGCGTCCCTAGATATTGTTCTGCATGCGCTGCATACTCGAAAGGCCATTTTTGTTGGCCAAAAAAAAAAATGGCCAAATGGTTGTTTTCGTAACGGCCCTTGCTCAGGCGGAACTTCGCACAGCATAGTTGATTGGACCACCGAGCAAAGCAGCCTCCCCTTACTACTTTTTGGTCCACTGGTATTGGGCATTACTTTATCCAAAGCTGAGGTGCTTTTAAGGGCATTTGCCAAAATTCTTTTGACGTGCTCATTGAAGGAGAGCTTTCTGTTAGTGGTTACTCCCAGGTATGTAATTGCTTCTTTGGGAGTGATTACTACTTCCTAAATTTTAAAAGTAATAGATCCAACGATTCTGTTGCCTATTAACAGTACAGCTTCTGTTTTTTTGGGGAGCTAATTTTAATTTTTTTTCCTAGCCATTCGTCCACTTGTTTAATGGTCATGTTTGCGCGACTTATTGTCTCTTCCTCTGTCTTTCCTATTGCGACAATGGCTAGGTCGTAGGCGAATCCTATTATTTGCACTCCGTCCGGCAAAATTAGTCTCAACACGCCGTCCTACAGGATATTCCACAATGTAGGACCCAAGTCTGAACCCTGTGGAACACTGTATACTTCGTAGTCAGCGATTTGAGTGCCAACTTCGAATAAAATTCTCCTGTTGGATATATTGCTGCGAGGAAATCGCAACTGGTATGGGAGAAAGTTACTTGAAAGTTTTAGATGTAGAATAAACGTTTCTATGCATTTCTACTGAGTCTGCGTTTGCCATTATTTTAAGTTTACGTTGGTAGGTACGTATTGCGGCAATACACGAGGCTCTCATTTCAGAGATTTTATCACTCCACCGATACACTTGTTTTCCTTTTCTGTATTTTTTTCTCGGGACAAGAGTGGCATTACATATTCTCTCCAAGACTGAGATAAGTTCTTCTGGTGACCATTCGTTTGAGATGTTTACTTCTTATTCCAGGCTATTTATAAATTTTTCTTCATTCAGATTTTTTATATGCCAACAACCCCTGTGAATTTTCATGTAGCTCGGCAATTTGGGATAAACATCTACAGTTATTTGAAAGAATAGGTACTTGTGGTCACGTAACGTTTCCAGCGTGATTACCTACCAGTTTCTAACGTTCCCTACCAGTTGTGGGGTTACAAAGTGGGTGAATTTCCAACATTGCATGCGTACAAGTCTAGCTCTGCCACCCAGTCCAGCACAATGTCTCCTCGCTTATCAGTAGTTGGGCATCCCCGGTAGACGGTTTTCGCAGTGAAGTCTCCCCACCACTACCGTAGGTTTTGTTTTGCTCCTTACTTCCTGGCTGAAGCGCGGCCTGCGAAAGCTCTACTTTCTGTAGGCTGTCGTTTGGTGAAAGATAGCGGCTGAATACGATTATTTCGTCAAGCTCGATCCATACAAATCCGAGCCCACTTCCATAATTTCTAACGGGTATATACTGATTATGGTGATATCCACTTTCATTTCATGAGCTGTGACCTTCATTGGGTCTTGAGCAGCTCGTTTATTTGCAGGAACTGTAGAGTTATATCTGCTTTTGCGCTTTTTCTGCACCTAGCCTCCATCAGCGTCTTTCTAGAAGCACGCTCCCGAGTGTATTATGTGACCCTCCACATTGCATATGGGGCATAACTCGTTTTCCTTATAGTCCTGTGTAGTATGTCTATCACGCCCACATTTAAGGCACATCTTTTGCCTGTCTGGTCCGTTGCATTCCCTGACAAGTATTGTCTGTCTAGTCTTGCCTATCTAGTCTTGTCTGTCTAGTCTTGCCTGTTTAGTATTGTCTGTCTAGTCTTGTCTGACTAGTCTTGTCTGTTTAGTTTTGTCTGCCTAGTCTTGTCTGTCTAGTCTTGGCTGTCTAGTCTTGTATGTCTGGTCTTGTCTGTCTAGTCTTGTCTGTCTTGTTTGTCTAGACTTGTCTGGCTAGTCTTGTCTTTTATTATTTCTTCTTATACTGTTTATGGCGCTGCTTGAACTTCTAGTTTCTTTTAAACACTCTCAAACTAATATTTAACTTTTGGAATGAAAATGAGTTCAACTTGACAAGTGAACAAGACCGACTGACGCTCTAATTACGCGATGCCGACTTAGCTCCTTAACAAGATTGTTTGAGGTTCCGATATTCGCCATTTAAGTTTTAATATTTATAATTAAAAATAATAAAATATTTATAATAATTTTTATAAAGAGAAGTACATTGATAAGTAACATTGATATTCCTGATGAAATTCATAGTAAAACTGGAGACTGGATAAGTGTAGGCAAATTATTTAGACGAGTCTTCAGGCTAAAATAAAACAGTTGTTAACCCTAATTCTTGTCTGTATAAAATATTTTATTATTTTTCTAAATAATAATTTTGGATGCGAACATTGTTTTGTTTTTCTGATGTAGAGTTGATTTAGTATGTAATCTATGGTAGTTGTATGCCGATAAATACAGCGAGTTTGTGCAAGTTTAGGTGGTGATATTTGTGTGGGTTGCCCCCACGGCTCCCCCTTGCGAAAGCAGATGTTCCCGGCATGCATTGTTGTCTCCCTGTAGGTGGGCATTGTTAACCCTCGGCACACCTCCTCCACTTTACACCGTACGTACTAATATCTGTTACTCGAGTTCTTGATTCATAGACAATAACTTGTTTTTCTTTTATTAATGAATCTGCGGACTGGAATTAATGGCGAGAGTGAAAGCAAAACGGTTTTTCATAAAATATCATTAATATAACTACTTTGAATATGTTGGATCTATTTTTAAAGATAGATTTATAAATTTGATTTAAGTTGATTTTATTAAAATAATTAAATGGAGATTGTGATGAAATGAGTGTGTAACTGAATATTGGTGAAACCATACTAATTATAGATACAATCATATACACTTATTAAAAACGAAATGTAGCTTGAATAATATAAATATATTCAACCCGTTCGCAGCTCTATAATATTAAGTCTTTCTAAGGCTATGAACAAATCTCATGTTGAAACAACTACTTCCTGGCTAATACCACACAGGATATAAAATTATACAGCAGACACTTGCATGTTATTACATGTACCAATACATTTTCATAGTTGTACTAGTTAAATAACATTGCTTTTCAGATCATTTATTTCTATTTAAATTAAGTAAATAGCCATCTGCAGACACGTTTCGAGATTTATCTCATCAGTAGAGCTTTGCTTTTATAAATTATAAATTGGACACCTCGTGCATGATTGGCAAGGTTAGGTTTAAATCTAGCATTTGTGGAGAAAGACATGTACTTTCTGTTGTTGATTTAAATGACAATTGAGTATTGGTGAAACCAATATGAGATTTGTTCATAGTCTTAATAAGATTTAATATTACAGAGCTACGAACAGGTTGAATATATTTATATATTCAAGCTACATTTCGTCTATAATACGTATACACTTAATATAATCGTATAAGCTTCACTCGCGGTTGAAGCAAAACTTCTTTGACGATTGTGGCATGTATTGCTAAAAAGATTAAACTTGAAATGAATAAAAAATGTCTTAAAATTGGACCAATTTCAGGTCACCAGCTCAGGGCTCTAGTTCAATCTGTAGGAAAGATAATACAGCAATTTAAAAAAATGTTGTTCCCTGTTCTTAGGCCCATTTTTGAGAACTATACAGCCCTTTAATTCGAAAAACGAGTTGACAGGTCGTAAAAAAATTTCACATTTTTCCAAGTCTTTTCCAATAGGACATCTGTGTCAATTTTCAAGAAAATCTGAAATGGTAACTATGGATGAAAATGATTGACATTCTATAGTCGGTCGATGTAGAAGTTTTAGTTTTACTGCAAAAAGTGACATTCATGAAAACACATTTATATTTTCATCTATTGATCATTTCTACAAAATTTTCAAAAATGGCAACTCTGTAAGCAGAATATAGACTTTACTATAACGTTATTTCCGTCTGAAAAAAGGTCGTCAATTTGCGCCTAAAGTAGTTTTAGTTAAATTTTTCATTGTTGAGAACGGTTAAAATGTTGGAACTAGGGCTTCACACGAGAGTCTCGTTTCTGATCTCGTCGTTGCTCGGGTTCAAATTTATGAAGAAAATGTTATGCTCGTTCTGGGCTCGGGCAAGTTCGGTTTGCTCGGGCCTAAATTTATTAAGAAAATGTTACGGGTGCCCGGAACGAGATCAGAAACGAGACTCTCGTGTGATGTCCGAGTTGGAACTGTTAAAGAGCGACATTTGTGTAGATATGACTAAACTTAACCTTATTTCCGTCAGTAAATGTCTTTTCCGATGGAAAAAAAAATCTCTCAGTTAGAGTTACTCTCAAGTCCCGTCTAAAGGAGTTTTACTTCATTTATGAAACATTGTAATATTAAATAATAGTAATATATAAGCATATAGATTAATTTAGAAAATAATAAATTTAAATTAATAGTTGTTGCAGAATATAATAAGTTTTATTAAAAAAACAATTATTATATTTCTATTTCGCATTCACATTAATAGGAAAATTCATTTGAAAGGAAACAATTCAGCGACTTTCTAATAATTGAATGAAATCGCGTTAATTGATTTTTGTTGTTGTTATGTCTGTGAGTGCGCTGATGCAAGGAAATCAATTAATCGGATATTGGAGAGTCATCGTGTGCCGAGAAGAGTTGTCGGCTGAACAGCCCACATCATGGTGGCAATCTAAGACAAAAGACAGACAACCAATGGGGTGTGCAGTCAAGAATCTGGTGCCTCCGGCCTGCCAATCAGATGCTCTTATAAGCACCTGGACAGGTGAGAGAGTCAATGTTAAGTGCCTTCTTGGACGTGAGTTGAGTCGCCGGATGGAAGATTTATGTCGGAGAATGGAATGATCAATTGGTGTTTGTTGGAAACGTTCAATTTTTATCATTCTTATTGTGATCAAATTTATGTATAGCAAATTGCTTTATAATAATAAATAGTTTCATTAAATTTTTTTTTTCTTAGAAAATATTGAATTTAATACATATTCATACAAATTAATAAATTCTTAATTAAACCTTTGCGACAAGAAATTTTAGATAAATATAAATATCCCAAATATCCAAATATTCATATTTATGCAACAAACTTTTAAAACCGCTGTGACTTAAAGTGTCAATGAATAATAATTAATTATAAATTATTATTTAAATATAAAAGAAAAATGTGGAACTTTTATATATATATTATTCATATATCTTTATTTAAGATTGTTTGTTATTTAAATATTAAAAATATTTTGAAAATAAATATTGTTATCTTAATAATATTTATCTTTATTAAGGGCTAGCGCCCTTAGGTCTTTCGGTGCTGATAGTACAGAAGTTGTGGGCAACAATATATGCAAATACAAACACAAGGAGTGCTTCCTTGGAGTGATTTTAGTTCTTTCGAATTGGAGTATATTTTTTGTGGTAGTTCTCAGTATGGATGTTTGTGTAATTTCTATGGAACGTCAAGTCGTTTTGTTCTAGGGCTTCAGACGACACGAGATAGGGCGAGAGTTTAAAAAATCTCGTCTTGCTCTCGTTGGTTGTGAAAAAAGTTACTCTCGCTCTAGGAAGCGTTTGTCTCATCTCGTCAAATATCGTTCTTGGTAGAACTTATTGTTAAGGGATACGAATAAACCGCTATATATAAAAGTACCAAACGCTATATATAAAATTACAAACGCTATAAATGAAATCCCTATATAAAAAATACATAAAGGTTATATTAAAAAACGACAATCACTATACAAATTAAAACAATTTGCTATAAATCTTTTGCTATACATTTAAATAACTCTTGCTTAATAGTTAAAACAATTTAATCAATATAACCTGCAAACATAGCAAACATAACCTCGCAAATTATCTCAATACGTTCTTGCCATATTCAAAACGTATTGATACATAAGTCAAACTGTATGTATATTTTATTAAATGTATTTTTATTGAAATTGTCTTAATAAAACCATGTTTAGATAGACACATCTCCTTCAAGATGAAATCAAAATACGTAGCAGAATACATATCAGACGAAGATGTAGAAAATGAAGAACCCAAGAAGAGGAAGAAGAGAACATCTATCACATAGAATAAAAAATGTTCTTTCCCAGATAGTGTTTTAGCAGTAAGTGCAATTGAGCAAGAACATTGTTGGAGTCGTTATACAAAATATAAAGACACTGATGGGAATGAAATAGTTAGATATAGATGCAATAAGGTGAAATTTGAGGTTAGCAATGTGCGGCTGCAGTTCGCCTGCTTTATGTTTCACTCAGCAATGAAGAATTATTGTACAGATCAAATTTTGAGCATATACATCAAAGGAGTGAAAATAAAGCAATAAATAATTGTAATGCTGAAATAAAACTTGAAATATAGACGTTATTTGAAAATGATTATAATATTAAGCCCAAAAAAGTACTTGAGTTGCTAGCAAAAAATAAAGTGCAACTACCATCTAAAAGACAAGTTCAAAACATATTCGGACGATATCGGACGATTCGAAATGAAAAATTCGGATGTGCTACAATATGCTTAGGCGAATTGGAAAAACTGTTAAAAAAAATTGATAACAGTATTAAGCTAAATTAATTTGGAAAAAATTGATAACAGTATTAAGCCTGCAGATGATTCACAGTCATTTGTAACTTCATACGATATACAGCAGGAAAATAAAAATAATATCCAATTTAGATTTTTGGTGACAAGTAAAACATTATTAAAAAATGCGTCGAAAGTCAACGCGTACGCGTTTCAAGAGCAAATAAAAAGTACTTTTCTTAAATATTAATGAAAAACTGAACAAAACTATTGTTCGCGCCAATTTTAATAAATCTGTATTTTTAATTCAACATGATTTGGGCACCGATTAACAGAAGGGGAAAGGTGTATCGACCTGGGCCGAAATCACGCGATTTATCTATTAATTTTTGTCGCGAATTTATATTTTTGCGGCAGTATGCTTCGAGTGTGAGAAGCGCAAAGACAAGAATCGAAGCGCGCATCAAGCTCGACCGACTCGTGCACGCATTTTTAAGTTTAGCGTTTCAAGTCAAGTTAACCAGGGGTGTAATCACGAGCCCAAAGGGCTGAAGCGGCATCCAGCGTCTGGAAGACACCGATTTTAAGGGCTCCCTCTACCCATTATCCCAATTTCCTCCCTTAAAAAAGGCACCGGATGGAACCACACGTGGCGGAGACGCGAGCGACCCTAACAGGTAAATGATTAGACTAGTCCTGTTTCAAACGGGAAAATTTGATTTTCGTGAGACCCGGTCCAAACAATTATTTTCCTTTGAAAAAAACAATTCGCTAGTTTTCCTGTTATAATTAAAAAGCGTACAAGCCTAACTAGTTGAGAAACAAAATTAATTTCCTCAAATACATATTTTCCGATTTTCCCAAAACATTTCCTGAGCATTAAACAAGCATTGAAGACATTTACTACGAAGTTTGGACGATATCTAATAGTTAGTTCAAAAGTTACGACTAAAAGCGTACAACTAGTTTCGAATAAACGGGTACAGGTTTAACAAAGAATTTGATTTCCTGTCACAAATTGATTTAGTAGTGTCTGTGCAGACGCGTTTTAAATACCCCGACAGACAGACGGACAGATGCGTACGCGTTTTAAATACCCCGACGGACAGACGAACAGATGCGTACGCGTTTCACGAGCAAATAAAAAGTACTTTTCTTAAATATTAAAGAAAAACTGAACAAAATTATTGTTCGCGCCAATTTTAACAAATCTGTATTTTTAATTCAACATTTGAATCGATTTCGGCACCGATTAACAGTAGGGGAAAGGTGTATCGACCTGGGTCGAAATCGCGCGATTTACATATTAATGTTTGTCGCGAATTTATATATTTGCGGCAGGATGCTTCGAGTGTGAGAAGCGTAAAGACAAGAATCGAAGCGCGAACCAAGCTCGACCGACACGTACACGCATTTTTAAGTTTAGCGTTTCAAGTCAAGTTAACCAGGGGTGTAATCACGAGCCCAAAGGGCTGAAGCGGCATCCAACGTCTGGAAGACACCGATTTTAAGGGCTCCCTCTACCCATTATCCAAATTTCCTCCCTTAAAAAAGGCACCGGATGGAACCACACGTGGCGGAGACGCGAGCGACCCTAACTGGTAAATGATTAGACTAGCCCTGTTTCAAACGGGAAAATTTGATTTTCGTGAGACACGGTCCAAACAATTATTTTCATTTGAAAAAATCGATTCGCTAGTTTTTCTGTTATAATTAAAAAGCGTACAAGCCTAAGTAGTTGAGAAACAAAATTAATTTCCCCAAATACATATTTTACGATTTTCTCGAAAATTTTACTGAGTATTAAACAAACATAGAAGTCATTTACTACGAAGTTTGGACTATATCTAATAGCTAGTTCAAATGTTACGACTCAAAAGCGTACAACTAGTTGCGAATAAGCGCGTACACGTTTAACAAATAATTTGATTTCCGGTCACAAATTGATTTAATCTTGTCTGTACAGACGCGCTTTAAATATCTTAACGGACAGATGCGTACGCGTTTCACGAGCAAACAAAAAGGTCTTTCCTTAAATATTTAAGAATCACTGAACAAAATTATTGTCATTTGAAACATTAGTTGTTGGATCTACAGACATGGATCGTTCATTTCATTGTTTTGGCATATGTGTTTGTTCAGGTGAAACAACTGTTGATTATGAATTTTCATTCAATGCATTACAACAGGCCATTAAAAATCTTCTCTTGGTCGATTTTCATCCTAACACATTAATTGCTGATGGCGCACCGGCAATAAAAAATGCTTTTAGAAATGTTTTTGAGAATGAATGCTTCATTTTAATGTGTTGGTTCCACATGAAAAAAAATATTATTAGAAAAATTGACCAATTAATTACAGATAAAATAAAAAAATCTGAAATTATTTCAGACATAAGATAATATGCAGTTAGCTAAAAGTGAAGAAGCATTTGACAAAGCCTCTTCATTATTTAAGGAAAAACGGAAGGAATACGCTGATGCATTTATTGAATATTTTGAGGAAGAATGGCTAATGGAAAACAGATATTGGTATGAAGGTGCTAAGAAATTTGTCCCCAGCATAAACAATGCTTTGGAGAGTTTTAATCGAGTGATTAAAGGTGAAAAAACTTTAAGAGAACGTTTACCAATTTATGGATTTTTTATTCGTCTGATACTATTTTAACATTTTTGAAAAACATATTTATTTGTTCAAGTAATGACCATCATCATCACTCATTTTCAAAATATAATTTTTTTATCATGTTCAAAACTTAACCCAAACAAATTTAAACTATTTTTTGAGCTAATTCCTGCTTCTATCATATTTTGAGTGCTATTCCATTCACTCTTAACGTCTAAAATAGGTTTGATATAATTAATGTTAGAAAGACTACAAAACGTTCATTAACTTTTTTTGTAATTGTTCAGATTTCCTAATTTTAACAAAAGTATTTCTCAATTTCGAAATAGCTGAAGATGAACTGAAATGGTACTGAATGAATTCAGATAATTCTTCTTCAACCAAATCCTCATCTACTTCTTGATCATATTCACTCTCTATTTTGGAGATAAAACTGTCAACACTATTGCAATCACATTCTATGTATCCCACATTCAACATAGACATGATGTCTTGAACACCAAGATTTAATATCGTATTTGAGAAAAATATCGTTCTGGCGTGAAGCAATATTTTGTTCGTGTTCTTCCAAATAATGTGTCCATAGTCCAAGATCAGTCTGCAAATGGTTTTGTAAATTTTCCTGATTACGGAAAGTCAGTGACCGAAAGTGTTTTGACTTTTTTATTATTTCGTGTTACATATTTTTACGATGAAGGATGAAACAAAATGCATTAAATTGTGTGAAAGTGAACATAAAAGTGCTGTGAAGTAGTGGAAATTCTTAAGAATAGTTGAAGATGATAAAGATGTGGTAGCAGAAGTTCAATCGCCGGACAGAAGTTTGAAACAGTTTTAAAAAAGATTATAATTAGAAAAGCTGAAGAAGAAATTTATATATCACATGGTTCATGCGAAGAAATTTTCATTACTGTTTGGGAATGAGACGAGAAAAATTTGTTCTAAAATTGTTAAATTAAAAAAATCAATCACTCAGTAAATGATAGATGTTACCAATGAGTGACGGTTGACGAGATAGAAGGAAAACGTTTTAAGAGAAGAAATAAAAACAAAATCACTGGAGGAACTGAACAATATTCCAAAATCTGTGCTTTAGAATTGTTATAAAGAAGACTAGAATAAATTTTGTCATAGGTGCAAATGTTGTCTTATATCCGACTGAGACTATATTCTAGGGCAATGGTGCGCAAAGAAATTGCGAGAGTGCGCGAGAAATTTTTGGGGTCGCCTAATTTATTTATTTATTTATTCTTATCCAGCAAATGAAACACAAAGTACATAGATACTACGTACATTGTGTCCTATAGAGATATATAAAAAAATATCTGTACATAGGACTGGATTCCAAACACTTGGAATTTACAAAAATTTATTAAGTACTTAAAATAATAAAAAAACATAGTTTTAATTCAATATAATATTGCTAATCAACATAAATATCAACATAATCTTACTAATAGTTCATACTTAAGCTTGATAACCAATAATCATAGATCCACAGAAAACTGAAACAAAGTACATATTGAAACATAAACACACATACCCCATGTCAAACTCATTAAAATCAATTAAAATCAAAAATTTATTTACCAGTAAAATTTCAGTAAAATTAAATTATATTATTTATAAAAATAGAACTACATTTCTTACGAAAACATTTGTCTGTTGTAATATCTAATCAGAGCCATAGAAATGTTTTTGGCGCCCTTGGAAAATATTTATAGTAGATTTATAAATTAATTAAACGAGATCCACATATGTTATTTAGGAATTGATTTTATTACGAGTCAATTCTGAATCACAAATTCCAAATTAGAAAGACCTTAACAATTATTATATTACCATGTAAAATTTACCATGTCGTTTATTATCAATAATTAATTAAATTTGTGTATTCGCGATTTCCACACATCACATAACCTCAAAACTATCTCGCCAAAAATTTGACACAGACAGCTCTGAATTTCAGCTCTAACCTTGAAAAAATTAATTCATAACAGCACTCGGCGAGCTATAATCGCACGCATATGAGTGCTGTTATGAGTCCATTTCAGACACAAAACAGAAAAAATCCAATACAAAACTCACCTGTGTTTACTCTACAACTTGACGAAACTACTGACATTACTAAAATGTCACAATTAATTGTTTATTTGAGATACGTTTTTGAAGAAGACATATCGGAAGATTTTTTCTGTTGTAAAAAGTTAGAAGGAAGGACAAACGGAGAGAAAATATTAGAAATTGTTAATAGATATTTTGAGGAAAATGACCGTACCCACTGTGTTGCGGTTTGCCCTGATGGTAATAAAGGACTAAGAGAGTTAATAACGAAAATTGCTGCCCATATAGTATTCAACCATTGCATGATACATAGGGAAGCTCTACTTGCAAAAGATATTGATAAAAATTGCACAATATATAGTCATTACTGCAATTATTACATTAAATGCAACAGTCTAAACAGTCTCTTTTAAATACTCTGTAATGAGATAGGTGTTCTATTTGTGATGACATTATTACTACCCGAAGTCAGATGACCCTCACGAGGCAAAATATTGCGACGTATTTTCGATTTTAGAAACGAGGTCTACATTTTTTTGTAATAAACATAAACATATTTTGGGACGCTCATTCATTAATGAGGATTGGCTTGGAGAACTAAGTTACATGGATGACATTTTCGAAAAACTTAACGATTTGAATTTGAGTCTACAGGGAGAGCAACAACATTCTAATATTAAGCAGTAAAATTGAAGCTTTTAGAAAGAAGCTTATACTTTGCCAAAGAGAATTAAAAAAAAACAACACAAATATGTTCCTGTCCTTTTCAGAATTAACTAAAAGAAATGATATAGAATCTTGTTATTTAAAAAAAAAACATTTTTCGTTATTTGATAACATTAAGAGAAATGAAAAGGTTCGAAAAATTTCCAGATAATGATTTATGTTAGATCCATTTTCATTTGATATTATTCATTCAAATATCCCTTTAGATGAAGAAGGATAGTTAATTAATGTTTCAAGCGACTAAACACTGAGCATTCAATTTAAGTCTCAGATTTGCCAAAAATTGCGATTTCCAATATTAAACCGAACATGGAAGCAATTATGAACTACATAGTTACAAGCCCATACTCACATTCAATTCTTATGATGTAAAGTTTTTAAATAGTATATTTTGTAACTAGGGCGGTAGGTTGTCAATTTGACACGAGAGCGAAATTGGGTGCACGAACGAAGTAAGCGCAGCGCGCACATTCGCTCGTGAGGGCAATTGACAATACCGCCCGTGTTACAAACAATATTTTTTATTACACATGCGAGGGGATGTATCTTACAAGTTTGGAATCCAGGTGCCATCCAAAAAAAAAATAGATCCGGTACACCATACATATCACTATCATTTTAAAACGTTTTCTTAAATTTTGTAATGAAAAAAATCACTTTCAAGTCACTTTTTTAATATTGAGGTCTTGATTATGTTAATTTTATTTATTTAATTGTTTTTTTTAATGTAACCTAGCGATATTGAATATTTGCGTGCGTTACCCAACTTACGTGAAAATATAACGAAATGTGGCATTTCTTGTACTAAAAAACGTGCGCCAGATAATACTTTTAACACATGAATAATAAAAAAATATTTTTCTATATAAAAATATTTATACTTATATACAAAAATAAAAGCAATGTTTTTTTTTAAACATAGTGTTTTTAAACGAGTGTCGATGAGTCATGATAAAATTTTATTCTGTAAATAAAAATATAACTCTTCATGCTAATACTTGACTTCACTAATATCTGCGCAGACATTTTATAGTGTCACAACTTTTATAGTATTTTTATAATGGTTTATAAGTTTGCTGCGATATTTTAAAAGGCTGTATTTCAATGACGTCGCCTACACTCCTTTAAAAACACCCTGTAAATACAAATCACAAAAAGAATTTAATTTTACCTACGTTAACAATTAAAAAACGAGTACTGTCGATCCGGGTGTCGCGACAAAATTTTACACAAAATGGGGGGTCGCCCATGAAAAAAGTTTGCGCACCACTGTTCTAGGGGACAATACAAAAAGTGATGAATAGTAATTTATGCCATTAGTGTTTTAGATGGCGTTTTATCCACGCAAGAATGTTATGGTCCATACGATATTTATGACATATTTATGAGAAAAAATGTAAAGTTGGTGAAAAATGCAAGAAAGTGATCCTGTTGATAAGAGATACTTTTTGAAGAAGCTCAAGAAGCAACTTTCCAATTATTGCCTATTGAGAAGTCCAGGAAACATTATGAAAAATAATTTTTCGATTTTAGTAAATGGAAAGAAAAATGGGGGGTGATGACAATAAATGAGGAAGTCTATGTCTATCTCACTGTCTATCTATAGATTGAGACGAGAGGATGAAAGGCGAAGAAATTTTCGGTATTGAAAAGAGCATACGTGGAAGAATTTTTGACAAGGGCTTCTTCTTCTTTAGGTGCATTCTCCATTACTGAAGGTTGGCAACAATCATAGCCAATTCTGCATGGTCTTGTGACGCTCTGAACAATGAGTGATTGTACAGACCAGTCCAGTCTCTTATGTTCTTTAATCAGGAGCACTTCCTTCGTCATAGACCACGGCGCCCCTCTATGTTGGTCTCCATTATTAATTTTAGAAGACTATATTTTGTATTTCTGAGAATATGTCCTAGGTATGCTGTCTTAAATTTCTTCATAATAACCAATAGCTCTCTGTCTCTGTCCATGCGTTTAAGAACCTCATTACTCGTGATATGTTCTGCACAGGATATTCTCTGCATTCTTCGAAAGATCCACATCTAAAACGCTTCTATTTTGTTCATAGTATTGATCCTTATTGAACGTCCAAGCCTCAACACCATACGACAGTACCGAGTGAATGTAACACTTAACGAACCGGTATTTTAGTTTAAGGTTTAGGCTTCCCTCGCAAAATACTTTTCTCATCTTAAGGAACGCTGTTCTGGCTATTTCGATGCGTGTTCCTACTTTCAGATTTGAATCCAGATCTTCGGTGATTCAGATACCCAAATATTTAAATTTAGCGACCTGCTCTATTTGCTTATTGTTAGGGCAACCAAAAATATGCAAATGCATATATTTTCTCGTTCTACTTATAAAAGAATGGACTAGCTAGAAATGTGTTCCTGACTAAATTATGAATTTAGAGCCCTATTCGTAAGGGCATATTTTTCCTTATTTCACCAACAAGAGCATAAATTGCATATTGGCTATGATAAGACATATTTCAAAGCGTGACGTCTGCCAAGGTAGGTATTATCTTAATTTTCTGAAATAAAATGCCTTAAATAGATTTATAAATAAGCCGACTAATCTACATGTTTTAAATCGACAAGAGTCAATGGTTGTTGGTATTAAAAATACTAAATGTTGGCTTTTACCATACCATAAACTTAACAGACTTGTGTTGAGAGACGCCACTTCAGAACCGAGATGATGAGTTGGAGGTAAAGTAAATAGGGAATATGCAAGATATTTAGATTTTAAAGGCAGAATTAGTCAGCTTTTTGAATCAGTAAGATCAATTTTCTCAAGAGTCTCCGGCATCCCAGTTTCCAGTTCGACAATCAATCCCAGTTCGTAACAGTAGGTCTAACAATTTAATAAAAGTGGCAAAGATTATATTTACTTTTAAATTTAAAAGCCTCTTTGTCACAAAAATTATCGCAATATGTACGGGAGTATCCCGTATACAAGTCTGATGGTAGGGTGCTTCTGTGCAAAGTGTGTAAAAAGTCCATATCGACCAAAAAATATTGTAAAGCAACATTTAACAACTGCAAAACATGTCGAACGTGTAAACAGGAACAACGAGAAGAAAATTATACAACCATTCTTAGGCGAAACTTCTCAAGTCACAAGCTACTCAATTTATGATTTGACAAGAAGATTTATGTGGTGCTCTTATTTCTTCCGACATATCATTATATAAAATGCGTAACAAAAATTTGGAGTCGTCCCTAGGAAAGTATACAGAGTGCCCTTAGAAACCACTCTTCGGAACAATTGCGTGAAAGACCTTTACAAAAGTACTGTCGATCAAATAAAAAATTGCGTGGACTTAATAACCTGACTTGCCTTGCACATGGACTTCATCGAGTTTGTCAACAAATTCGAAGAATTTATACTAACGTCGATCGTCCAATAGCCAATGTAAAATTGTATTTTTGATATCATCGTCAAGGGTAACGATTTTTAATGATTTGGTACGTGGTGTCGCACTTCTCCCGCAACCAATAACTACTAGATGGGTTACATGGATTGATGCCACCAACTTCGAAATAATTGTGAAATTGTTCAATGTATTGGACGAATAGGCCGCATCAATCAAAATTTCAAAAGAGCTACTAAGTGACGGTGAAATAAAATTTGATTTAATTTTCAATGCCTCAAATTATGGATTCCTTAGCGCATCAATAATTCGCTTGAAACGTGTGGGCTACTGCTTGCTAAACAGATAGAGGTAACAGAACATGGTCAGGATGAAATTAATGGCGTTAATGGTGAAACAGCTAACTTTGTGAAAAAAAGAAATTGCAACGGTTATTTAAAAAAATCATGGTTTTTCCATTATGAAGGAAATTTCAATAAATTTGTCTAGATGTCCTACAACAATATAGTATTATTGAAGCAATGGCATTTAAATTTGCGCCTATAACTTCGGTTGATGTGGAACGAAGTTTTTCAATGTACAAATATGTCCTACGATCAAACAGGAATAGTTTTCTTTTTGAGAACTTAAATGAGATGTTGTCATTTACTTTAATACAAATTTAAAATAAATAAGTTTGAAGGTTAGCTGTATTTTTCTTTTGTATTTATGTTTTAGTACCTAGAATTTAGCATTTTTTCATATATTTAAGTTCGGATTTAACAGAATATATTATTTTAAATGCATATTTTATTTTTATAGAGCATATTTTCATTTTTATAGAGCATATTTTCATTTTTATAGAGCATATTTGAAGCGCTTAAAGTACTTTTTAAAGAGCATATTTTTTACTTGCAAATTAGCTTGGATATTTGGTGTTCTACTGATAACCATTGTTTTCGTTTTGCCAGTATTTTTTTTTAGCCCAATTGCATCACCTTAACCTATTATTTGGTTCATCAAACGTTGTAGGCCAGCAGCACTGTCTGCAAATATAGCCGTATCGTCCGCGTACCTGCTGTTGTTCAATAGTTCACCATTGATCTTGATTCCATCTGTAGAGTTTTCCAAGGCTTTCAGGAATATTTGTTCCGAGTAAATATTGAACAACAATGGTGATAATAGCGAGCCCTGACGTACTCCACGTTTAATCGTAAAGGTATATCGCTAGTCGTGTCGTCCTCAAGTCGTACTGCAGCAGTCTGGTGTTCTTACAATTTTTTTATGAAGGACCGTGAAATAAACATAAAAGATATAAGGACCAAAATTTTTGGTCAAGGCCTTTGGTCATCAGAATGTTAATTAGGACGTCGTATTTTATACAGTCAAATACCTTTGCATAATCAATAAAACAGATGTACACGTCCTTTTTTGGTCTCAACATTTTTGCATGAGAACTGACAGCCCAAACAACGCTTCTCTTGTTCCAAGTCCATCTCTAAAACCAAACTTTTCCTTGCTTAGGTCTTTAGGAAAACTTTTAATACTTGGCTCATCAAGCTTATTAGTAAGAATTGGTCGCACTTGTTTGCGTTTGGTTTCTTTGGTAGGGCAATGAATATTGATTTCAGCCAGTCTTTCGGATTCATATATTTTGTTAAAGCAGTTTACAAGAATGTCGATATTTTTCTCTTGTATAAGCTTTAAGATTTGTATGTACTTATCGTCCAGTCCTGCAGCTTTACCTGATTTGGTGGATTTTATAGCTTTAATATTAACAAGGGCTTGCGATAAAGAATATTTGATGATCAAGGTAATATCTCCTAACGTTTTAGACGTCATAGATAATAAAGTTTGAAATATTTTAGGTTGCATTTATAATGGGGTTGCATTATTTTTGCGTATCTGCTTGTTTCGATACTAGATTCTAACACCGGCATATCATGAATAATCAAAATTACGATTCTCTATCAATATTGTGGAGACGTGTAGAAAATAAATGTCCTTACGTCCGAAGATGTTATCCAACGACAGATTCGTTTTACGTTATGTGAATCAAAGAAATACCATTCAATGGATAATATAAATAATAATATAATATATAATAAATAATAATAAAAAATAATATGACCTTCCTTCAAGAGTTGTTTCATTTTTGAATCTAGAAAACCTAGAAGCTTATAGCGGCCTTCGTATGAGGCGCACTTCAACAACTTTACAGCTAATAAAAGTAAACTGACCTTACAACAATTTAACAACATGGTGGATGGAGAAGCCCCGGTAAAGCAAAAAGCTTGGTATCACATTGAATATCTAAGGAAACATCCATGTTTCTAGAGATTTATCATAAAGTTCGACAGGTACTATGCTTTCTGAAACCGATGACAAGAAACTACAAGATTTGAATTTAATTTGTTAAATCTAATGCAAAATTAAATAATAAATGAATTGACGATTCTACTAGGTGATTTCAACGCAGAGGTCGGGCAAGGAAAAGTGAACCGCATCGTTGGCCAGCACGGACTCGGAACGAGGAACGAGAAAGGTGACCGCCTTATAGAATTCTGCAAAGAAAATGATCTTATACTTACCAATACCTTCTACAAACTACCCTCTAGGAGACTATATACATGGAAGTCGCCAGCCGACACACATACCAAGATAGTAAGGAACCAAATCGACTAAATCACGATTAAAAAGAGATACCGTAATTCCGTCAAATCCACAAAAACATATCCTGGAGCAGACGTAAATTCTGATCAAAACCCTTTAATATGTAAACTTAAACTAAAACTAAAGAAAGTATGCAAAATTACACGTACGCCAAGATTGGACATGAGAAGATTAAATGATGACACAGTTAAAGAAAGATTACAAAAATGCTTCGATGAAGGCGTAAATACTATAAAAGAAATATCGGAACCGGAAGCAAAATGGAACGGAATAAAAAAACTAATTTGCAACGCCTCTCAAAGATACCTAAAACAAGTAAAGATAGCCAAACAAGAGTGGATAACACAAGATATTCTAAACCTAATGGAACAAAGAAGGAAAGTGAAACAAACAGACGGTACCAGTTACCGTAAAATAAACAAAGATATAAGGACCAAAATCAGTGAAGCCAAAGAAGGCTGGCTATCGGCCAAATGCGACGAAATAGAAAAGCTAGACCGCATCCACGATCACTTCAACGTACATCGGAAAATTAAGGAAATGGTAGGAACGAAAAATAACACAAAAACAACAACAACAACGAGTCTGGCTGATAAGAACGGTAAACTGGTCACGGAAACCTCGCAGAAACTAGATGTAAGCAGGAATACATTGAAACCCTATTTAACGACACTTCTCGCTCAGAGCACCCCAATAACAATAACAACACGACAGAAAGCGGTCCAGAAATCACGAAAGACGAAGTAAGGAAAGAACTAGCAAAGAATAATAAATCCGCAGGTCCAGACAACGTCAACACCGAAATGTTAAAGGTAATGTGCAATGCGAACACTGGGAACGATTATCTAGACATCCTAACTGATCTCTTTAATAATATCTATAACACCGGAAACATGCCAGAGGACTGGTTGCACTCCATATTGTTACAGTACCCAAGAAACCAACTGCAAAGAACTACGACGAACACAGATTAATAAGCTTAATGAACCACATAGTTAAAACCTTTCTTAAAATCATACATGCTAGAATCTATCAAAAATGCGAAGAATATCTAGGTGAATGCCAATTCGACTTCAGGAACGCACTGGGAACAAGAGAGGCTATTTTTTACGGTCTAGGTTCTGATTCAGAGATGCAGAGATGTGGGCCCTGATATCCATGCCTGTTTCATAGATTTCTCCAAAGCCTTCGATAATGTACAGCACGATAAAATGATCGAGGTATTACAGGAAACAGGCATAGATACAAAAGACATCAGAATAATGGCCAACATGTATTGGAAGCAGACAGCGTCTGTAAAAGTAGATGACAACAACTCCGCAAAGATTAACATCCGCAGAGGCGTACGACAGGGATGCGTAATATCTCCGACTCTATTCAACCTGTATTCGGAGAAAATCTTCAAAGCAGCGCTCAAAACACCAGCGAAGGCATCGAGATGAATAGGGAGCTTATAAACAACATCCGATACGCCGACGATACCATCGTACTTGCTAGCAGTTTGGAAGGCTTACAAGAACTAATGACCAAGATTCACACCACTAGCTCGGAATATGGCTTCAAGCTCAACAAAAGCAAAACAAAACACATGCTAATATGCCGAAATGCTTCAGATCCCAGCGTATTGATGTTAGAAGGAGAGATCATCGAGCGAGTAGAGAAGTACCCTTACCTGCGAACTATTGTCAACTACAACTGGGAGCACTCCGTAGAATTGCACTGCAGAATAGAGAAGGCTAGAGCGGCATTTAATAAACTCAAAACAATGCTATGCATTGTTATTGCAATGCTATGACATTACAACTAAAGGTCCGAATGGTCAGGTGTTACGTTTTCTCTGTTCTATTGTACGGCGCAGAAGCATGGACGCTAACGGAAGCAACAGAAAGGAAGATAGAGGCGTTCGAGCTCTGGGTATATAGAAAGCTGCTCCGCATATCTGGCGGGATCACATTACGAATGAGGTGGTAATACAAAGAATAGGCACGCAGAGGTAAGTTCTGAGCACAATCAAGAAGATAAAAACTGGCTATCTTGGCCATATAATGAGAAACCAGAAATACCGCTTGAAAAGAGACGTGTAGAAGTAGTAGACACTACAGCTGGTTCTGCAAGGAAGAGTAGATGGACACAGAGGACCAGATAGAAGAAGAAACTCGTCGCTAGGAAACCTGAGGCAGTGGTTCTCGCTCACTTCCACACAACTTTTCAGACAGGTTGTAGATAGAACGGAAATTGCTATGTTGATCGCCAACATCCCGAAGGGATAAGGCACGCAAAGAAGAAGAAGAATGCAAAATTGAATACAAGTTTACATTTCACTCGCGGATAGAATTAAAATAAATGGAACAAGACAAATTTCAAGTTTGTTAGTCGATTACTGCAAAGGAAATTCGTTTAATTACAACTAGTCTAACATGAAAAAAAAGTTTAATATGTCCGTCTATCTATTCCCTATATTCTAAAGGAACCCTCGTCTAATTCCATCTGTTCGTCTATCTGAAAAATAGAGAAAAGTTTGGTCTGTCCGTCTATCTATTCCCAAAGTTTAGTCTGTTCGTTTGTCTATTCGTCTGTGTGTAATTAAATAATAGGTGAAGCAAGACAAATTTGACTCGTTTGAAGTTTGTTAGTTGATTACTCAAAAACTAGTCTAACTAGAAAAAAAAAGTTTAGTCTGTCCGTCTGCCTATTCCCAAAATTTAAAAAGAACCCTTGTCCTGTTCCGTCTATTAGTCTGCCTGTAATGGCGGAGAATGGAAATACGTGAGTTAATTTTATAGGATCGACTAATAAATAACTATTTTTTGGTCAGTTATAGTATTGCATGAATTTTGTGATCATACCTCATATATGGCCTCAGTTTATCAATCAAGTAATCTTGAAAAATTTTTACCTCGCGGCAACAAGGACAAGGAGAATTTGTCTGGCGGTACACCACACAAAAATCTCAACAAAATCAAATTTTCTAGTACAAATGAAAATGATTAATTAATTAATAAAAATAATTAATCGAAAAAGAAATATGTCTCTCTTTAAATTATATAAACAAACAATAAATAATAAACAACTAATTTACTGACTGTAATAGTCAACACCAACACCAACTAGTTATCTACGTTGTCAATTGAAATTTAGAATTTGCAGCATCGAAGAAAGATTTTATTTCTGCTTGCAAGGAGATACATCGTAAAATAAATGCAATTTTAGCAGACAGACGCAGGACGTCACCAAAGCATGCAAGATGCTTTGCCATCAGTGCAATCGTTAAAACATGTTTGCCGTTATTAAAATGTTTGCCACAAACATTATTAGCTGAACTTTGTTGCTGATTATTTTCAGAGATTTGTAAAGCCTGCGATTTGTAAGTATTCGAGTTCATGTTTTGCTTCAAGAAAATGTTCGCAGAGCTGATCTTTAATGTCTTCCAAAATGCATATTTTGATTTTACCAGGAATGTGGGCTATATGGACAAAAATTATATAATAGAAGTTAATGGATGGAATGAATTTACTGATACATTTCAAGTTCTATTCTCAAATTTCTACATATATTATTATTGCATACCTGCAATCTGTCACGGTATACACTTTGATAGACTGATGTAGAGCTCTCAAATTAGCAAAAACTTGATCGTTCAAAAATTTATCAATAATATTATCTATCTTTTCCTACTAGATTTTCAAAGTAGTATTCCCCGTTGTATGAATTACTGTAGTCTGTCTAGGCTAGTCTATAACAAAATTAGTTTTGAAGTAGTTTGCCAAAAAATGTTTCGTGATTTACGACCGTGCAATATATCGCATCGTAATTCATAAAACTTATTACGAAAAGAAGCAAAAAGAAGGCACGATGGAACCGAAACGATTGTCTATATAGTGTACAGTTCCAGTATATCAAGGGACAATATATAACACGATATATAAAGAACAGACCAGTAAATTAATACCATACATTCTCTAGTTATTTATATCTCTCGTGTGTTGGCAATATGTTACATGTATTAATCCAATAAATAAATATGACTGCCATAAATCGCCGTCCCGATCCTCCGCGCGCAACTCGAGAGAAAAAGAGGAAAGAAAACGAGAGATGTAATACGAAGGAGGAAAAAAGAAGACGACAAAAAAATAATGTATATAATAAACACACGATATAATTTATAATCCAATTAAATGGTCCTTCGAACCAACAAAAGATTTGTTATTAACTATCTGGGAAGAAGGTCGATCGATTTATATTTAATACGAAAACGATAAATTCTTCACTGTTTTTTTTTGTTGTAACGGGACAATTTGTCAATCTTTTATATCATTTTTAGTTTCCTTTAAAATTATCGCAAAAATAATAAAGCAAACCATCCCAATTCACCACCTTCAGTCAAATATAGATATTAAAGTAGAGTATGGTCTGTATGTAATATGTTTTATCTAATTTGCTTACTTACATTTTCTACATATACTACAGTAAATTAATATGACAGACCTTCGAGTCTATATACAGACCTTCGAGATTAAATAGACAACTTAATGCCAGAATCTTTTAACGAGACACGTAGGAATAAACATATAAGATATACAAGATTGTCTACTTCGCCAAAACTTGGCTTCATAAGTCTAGACAGATTAGACAATTCTGAAGAAATTAGGAGATGAGTCTAGCCAGAAGACTAAACAGAGAAAACTAGATAGGAAACACTATCTTAGGAGATAGATAGATAGGAAACACTACACTGTTTCCTATCTAGTTTTCTCTGTTTAGTCTTCTGGCTAGACTCATCTCCTAATTTCTTCAGAATTGTCTAATCTGTCTAGACTTATGAAGCCAAGTTTTGGCGAAGTAGACAATCTTGTATATCTTATATGTTTATTCCTACGTGTCTCGTTAAAAGATTCTGGCATTAAGTTGTCTATTTAATCTCGAAGGTCTGTATATAGACTCGAAGGTCTGTCATATTAATTTACTGTAGTATATGTAGAAAATGTAAGTAAGCAAATTAGATAAAACATATTACATACAGACCATACTCTACTTTAATATCTATATTTGACTGAAGGTGGTGAATTGGGATGGTTTGCTTTATTATTTTTGCGATAATTTTAAAGGAAACTAAAAATGATATAAAAGATTGACAAATTGTCCCGTTACAACAAAAAAAAACAGTGAAGAATTTATCGTTTTCGTATTAAATATAAATCGATAAGGCTAGATAGCGGGCAACACAGGCAAGACTGAACTGAAGATGTACAGGACTGAACAGACAAGACTGGACTGGCAGGACTAGTAAGACATGATAGGACTGGATAGATAAGACTGGACTGATAATACTGGACAGATCAAACTGGACACACAAGACTTGATTGACAACACTAGATGGATAAGACTAGAGAGACAAGACTGGACTGATAAGACTAGACAAGATTAGACAGATCATACTAGACAGATTAGACTAGACTCACAAGACTAGAAAGACCAGATTAGACATAACAGACTAGACAGACCGAAAGTCTAGACAGACCAGACTGGACAGACCAGACTAGACAAACCAGACTAGACAGACCAGACTGGACAGATCAGAAGAGACAGACCAGACTAGACAGACCAGACTAGACAGACCAGACTAGACAGACCAGACTAGACAAACCAGACTAGACAGACCTGACTAGACAGACCAGACTAGACAGACCAGACTAGACAGACCAGACTAGACAGACCAGACTAGACTCCAGCCCGGTGGCTGGAAGAGCACCGTTTCGAGCCAATCGAAAAGATCACATATGATGTGGAATTCCAAGTATGTGCAACATACAAGGAGGGTGGCACACAAACGGATGATAATGAATGCAAGGTGATTAGTAAGCTGAAGCCGGGGATGAATGTTCAAGAGTACATGGCTGTAGCAAATGAGAAGTGGCCTGAGGGTTGGGAGTTGCTAGAACAGCTCCCCCATGCCCAAAGTGCGTACGAGGATATGGAAGTAGGTTCTGTGGCTTACCAAATGAACCAGGGTTGGCTGTATAGGTTCGGTGATGAGGCGCAAATTCCGTGTGAGAGGACGTCACACCACTTCTTCGCCCGGTTGGAAGATGCAAAGGCCGAGAATGCCGAAGAGAAGGCGTTCGAGACTCTAGTAAAAGTGAGAGAACTCTGTGAAAAGTCACCCAGAAATAGGCTAGTTATAGCCGTGGCTGGGAACCTTAACAGGTGGAAAGTGCGCAAGATGATCGAATGCGTGTGGATGGGCACAAGCAAGGAGGTAATCCTGTACTGGAGGAGGGTGGAAGGCAAACCGCACCGAGAAAAAGGGGCCGGTGAGGCCGGTACGACCCAAGCTGTTCTGGTAAGGAGAGCGGAGGATGTTTCCTATACACAGCTGGTAAATGCCATAAAAAATGAAGTGGATGTAGAGGACATACACGTCGAAAGGATGAGGAAAACCATAGCTGGGGACCTCATGCTTAGAGTGTAGGACGAAGGAGAAAAGCAGCGATTCGCTGCGAAAATAGCCCAAGTGAAAGAGGTGAGTGAGGTAAAAATGGAAGTGGTCCTAGTCCGGGACATGGACAAAACTACCACCCGCGAGGAAGTTAAAGAGGCCTTGGAGAAGGCGACCGAATGCAGGGAGTGTGTGGTAAAGTCTCTCCGCCAAGTACGAGGAGGGACCAGCATGGCGGTCGTCGCACTTCCAGTAAGAGCGGCACGAATCGTGCTGGAGAAAGGGAGAATTAAGGTAGGATGGGTTACGTGCCGGGTGAGTGAAAATTACAAGTCGCCTAGGTGCTACCGGTGCCTTGGCTTCGGGCACTTGGCGGCAGCATGCAAGGAAAAAGGAGAGAAAGATGGCATGCCTGCGGTGTGGGGAATGTGGGCACAAAGCACAAGAGTGCAAGGCCAAGGAGGCCACGTGCTACGTGTACAAAGTGAGCGGGCACAGGGCAGACTCCATGGGGTGCCCCGTGTATCGCAAATGTGTGGAAAGTATGAAAGGGAAATCCATCAGACAATGATTATATTGCAGACAAACTCTAATAGGAGTGCAGCAGCAATGGAGCTGATATGGAAAACGGTAAATGAGGAGAGAGTGGATGTTGCCATCGTCTCCGAACCAAATCTTCGGATTATTGGTAGAGGAGGCTGGCATGTGGACCAGTGCATGAATGTTGCCATAAAGTTTTTCCAATCGGAAAACCACATGGTAAAATGGGGGAGTGGTGAAGGATATTGGAACACTAGACGAGGCGCACTATAAGTACTGCGGTGCAAATGAGGACACAGCGGAGCACACGATCTTTGAGTGTGCTAGATGGGTCCAAGCGAGGAGCGAGGCAGAACGCAAGGTGGGAGAGGAGGTAAGTAAGGTGAGTTTGGTTAGAATTATGCTCCGTAGTGAGTATGAATTAGGCGTGCTGAATGGTATGATAGGATCTATAATGAGGAGAAAGGAGAAGGATGAAAGGGACGAGCGCGAGGCGGGCCGAAGGGTAGCTACGCGCGAGCCGTGCGTGCCGACGGCGTACGTTAGTAGGGGGCGCACAGATTTATTGTAAACCTTGATGTGAGGGGGGGCAAGGCGTACGAACTGCGCGTCCGGCAAAACGAGTGAATGGGAAAAATCGTTTTTTACTTTTTTTTAGAAATAAAAGGTGGAGGTGCGTGATGAAGTTATGCCAACTTTGGATTCCATCACGTTTTTCCTCTGGTTATGGCTGGGGGCTTGAATGGTGGGGGTTTTTTTAGTGGGTCGCCCCTTTTGGGCAGCCCCACACTACCACTCGGCACGGGTCGGGTGGTGTCTGTTTGCAGATTTTCACCTCCCAGCACGTGCAAAAAAAAAAGACCAGACTAGACAGACCAGACTAGACAGACCAGACTAGACAGACCAGACTAGACAGACCAGACTAGACAGACCAGACTAGACAAACCAGACTAGACAGACCAGACTAGACAGACCAGACTAGACTGACCAGACTACACAGACCAGACTAGACAGACCAGACTAGACAGACCAGACTAGACAGACCAGACTAGACAGACCAGACTAGACAGACCAGACTAGACAGGCCAGACTAGACAGACCAGACTAGACAGACCTGACTAGACAGACCAGACTAGACAGACCAGACTAGACAGACCAGACTAGACAGACCAGACTAGACAGACCAGACTAGACAGACCAGACTAGACAAACCAGACTAGACAGACCAGACTAGACAGACCAGACTAGACAGACCAGACTAGACTGACCAGACTACACAGACCAGACTAGACAGACCAGACTAGACAGACCAGACTAGACAGACCAGACTAGACAGACCAGACTAGACAGACCAGACTAGACAGGCCAGACTAGACAGACCAGACTAGACAGACCTGACTAGACAGACCAGACTAGACAGACCTGACTAGACAGACCAGACTAGACAGACCAGACTAGACAGACCAGACTAGACAGACCAGACTAGACAGACCAGACTAGACAGACCAGACTAGACAGACCAGACTAGACAGACCAGACTAGACAGACCAGACTAGACAGACCAGACTAGACAGACCAGACTAGACAGACCAGACTAGACAGACCAGACTAGACAGACCAGACTAGACAGACCAGACTAGACAGACCAGACTAGACAGACCAGACTAGACAGACCAGACTAGACAGACCAGACTAGACAGACCAGACTAGACAGACCAGACTAGACAGACCAGACTAGACAGACCAGACTAGACAGACCAGACTAGACAGACCAGACTAGACAGACCAGACTAGACAGACCAGACTAGACAGACCAGACTAGACAGACCAGATTAGACAGACCAGACTAGACAGACCAGACTAGACAGACCAGACTAGACAGACCAGACTAGACAGACCAGACTAGACAGACCAGACTAGACAGACCAGACTAGACAGACCAGACTAGACAGACCAGACTAGACAGACCAGACTAGACAGACCAGACTAGACAGACCAGACTAGACAGACCAGACTAGACAGACCAGACTAGACAGACCAGACTAGACAGACCAGACTAGACAGACCAGACTAGACAGACCAGACTAGATAGACCAGACTAGATAGAGCAGACTAGACAGACCAGACTAGACAGACCAGACTAGACAGACCAGACTAGACAGACCAGACTAGACAGACCAGACTAGACAGACCAGACTAGACAGACCAGACTAGACAGACCAGACTAGACAGACCAGACTAGACAGACCAGACTAGACAGACCAGACTAGACAGACCAGACTAGACAGACCAGACTAGACAGACCAGACTAGACAGACCAGACTAGACAGACCAGACTAGACAGACCAGACTAGACAGACCAGACTAGACAGACCAGACGAGACAGACCAGACTAGACAGACCAGACTAGACAGACCAGACTAGACAGACCAGACTAGACAGACCAGACTAGACAGACCAGACTAGACAGACCAGACTAGACAGACCAGACTAGACAGACCAGACTAGACAGACCAGACTAGACAGACCAGACTAGACAGACCAGACTAGACAGACCAGACTAGACAGACCAGACTAGACAGACCAGGCTAGACAGACCAGACTAGACAGACCAGACTAGACAGACCAGACTAGACAGACCAGACTAGACAGACCAGACTAGACAGACCAGACTAGACAGACCAGACTAGACAGACCAGACTAGACAGACCAGACTAGACAGACCAGACTAGACAGACCAGACTAGACAGACCAGACTAGACAGACCAGACTAGACAGACCAGACTAGACAGACCAGACTAGACAGACCAGACTAGACAGACCAGACTAGACAGACCAGACTAGACAGACCAGACTAGACAGACCAGACTAGACAGACCAGACTAGACAGACCAGACTAGACAGACCAGACTAGACAGACCAGACTAGACAGACCAGACTAGACAGACCAGACTAGACAGACCAGACTAGACAGACCAGACTAGACAGACCAGACTAGACAGACCAGACTAGAGAGACCAGACTAGACAAACCAGACTAGACAGACCAGACTAGACAGACCAGACTAGACAGACCAGACTAGACAGACCAGACTAGACAGACCAGACTAGACAGACCAGACTAGACAGACCAGACTAGACAGACCAGACTAGACAGACCACACTAGACAGACCACACTAGACAGACCAGACTAGACAAACCAGACTAGACAGACCAGAATAGACAGACCAGACTAGACAGACCAGACTAGACAGACCAGACTAGACAGACCAAACTAGACAGACCAGACTAGACAGACCAGACTAGACAGACCAGACTAGACAGACCAGACTAGACAGACCAGACTAGACAGACCAGACTAGACAGACCAGACTAGACAGACCAGACTATATAGACCAGACTAGACAGACCAGACTAGACAGACCAGACTAGACAGACCAGACTAGACAGACCAGACTAGACAGACCAGACTAGACAGACCAGACTAGACAGACCAGACTAGACATACCAGACTAGACTGACCAGACTAGACAGACTAGACTAGACAGACCAGACTAGACAGACCAGACTAGACAGACCAGACTAGACAGACCAGACTAGACAGACCAGACTAGACAGACGAGACTAGATAGACCAGACTAGACAGACCAGACTAGACAGACCAGACTAGACAGACTAGACTAGACAGACCAGACTAGACAGACCAGACTAGATAGACCAGACTAGACAGACCAGACTAGACAGACCAGACTAGACAGTCCAGACTAGACAGACCAGACTAGACAGACCAGACTAGACAGACCAGACTAGACAGACCAGACTAGACAGACCAGACTAGACATACCAGACTAGACAGACCAGACTCGACAGACCAGATTAGACAGACCATACTTTTTTTTTCTTCCTTTGGGGTGGGGACGTAGCCCCCCTGAATCACGAGCATCTTTGTACCGCTATTAACATTTCCTCAAGATGTAGTATATGTTTTAAAGTATTTGTCCATTCCTACATACCCCATTCACATGAGTGTTTAGTGGTTCAGGATTTATTTCTATCTACATCTTGTTTCGTTCTTTCGTCCTTCTCTTTACCGCTGATTATGTTTTCTCGCATGTCCTCGGAGTACGCCCAGTCGGTAGGCGATCTAAGCATTATGTCAACTAATGTTGTCACTTCTAGTTCGGATCGTGTTTGGTTTATCCATATGTCTCATTCTGGAGCCCAACGATCGCACTCAAAAATAGTGTGCTGGACACTATCTGTGCAGCTACAGTATATGCACAGATTGTCTGCTGTGCTGCCGATGTGGCAAGTGTGTTCTTTAAAAAAAACCATGGCCGCTGAGTGCTTGGGTTATATAATAGCTAACCTCCCCATGTTGTCTTGTAGCCCATGATTCTATCTGTGGGATAAGAAGCTAGCATTTTCCTTATGCTAGATTTTTCTATGGCATTAGCCCATACCGGAACGCCATACAAGATGGACAGATCGACAGACTATACTAGACAGACCAGACTACACCGACCAGTCTAAACAGACCAGACTAGATAAAGCGGACTAGACAGACTAGATAAAGCAGAATATACAGACTAGACTAGAAAGATCAGATAAGATATGCTAGGGATTATTAGGGATGTCATCGTGAAGGCCTCGTTAGCATCAAGCCAGGCACCAGAGTACTTGGGGAAGATGATAGACAGCTACTTGGGCGATCGAAGGTTGATATACTCAGGGCCGGATTAACCATTCGGGGTCTCCTAGGCCAGTGGTTGCGCAAACCGGGGGTCGCGACCCCCAGAGGGGTAGATAGATAATTTTTTGGGTCCTCGGATTCACAAAATATTTTAGGATTTTCCGACTAACTTTGGGTTGCTGAATCGATTGGTAAAAACTAGAAGTCTCTTTGATAGGCCGTTCAAAAGTTATGACATCGTGAAATCTGCGGAAAATGCGAGAAAATATATTTCTTTAAAATCTATGTCGGAAAGAGTTTTCGCTTCGGTTCGCGAGATATAACTGGATATAATTGGCAGAATCGAGCGAAATTTTGCAGAATTTGTTCAAACGAGCAGAGAACTGGAAATTAATATTTATAAGGAAATCTAAGCACATCCATAGGTAAATGGCCTCCCGAATGACGATGCCCCAATCTGTTTTTAATTATATGCAACCGTTCTCGAGAAGTCGAAATTCTGAAAAAATGAAGGATTACGGACTGAAATCAGGATTACGCAATAAAAAATCTTTCCAAACAATTTATACATCGATTTGCTCGTCTAGTTTCAGTGTGCCGAAAATGATTTCGCTGGGATTTGTAGTTTTAGAGAGGTTTGTACGACACCGAAAGTGCACTATTTTTCTTATGAAAACGATGAATCTTTTAGTGATTTTTATTATTTTAAAATTTTAGGGGCATTTTTTCAGTTTATCCGACGGAAATGCAAGATGCTGATATTTATTCTGTTCAAATATTCATTCAAACTCGTTCAAATATTATTCGGTTTAAATATTCAAAATATCCAAGATATAGGTTATTTTCCAAGGTAATATCCAAGTTATAGGAAATTTTCTCTAACCTACTGCAAGTTTTTATTGCCTACAAAATAATTTAGCCGAATACCTTACGCATCTTCTGAGAATAAATTTGTGGAAATCGGATAAAAATTGCCCGAGAATTGAATTAAAATGTAAGAGTTCTCTAGAGTAGTAATACACAAATCGTGGGTTGCGCAAGAAGGGTCGATAGAGATTTTATTTGGATCGTCGAATTCATAAAGAAATTAGGGCTTTTCGTGTTTCATGTCAATATAAACAAATTTAAAAAACGTCTACTCTCTATACAGAGGTCGCGATAAAATTTTATACAAAAAGTTGGGTCGCAAATGAAAATAATTTGCACACCACTGCCCTAGCCAATTAAATTTTCGGGGCCCCTTTACCCTTCCCATACCCTTCCTAATATATATTTTTCTACCATACGGGCCCTGTAACCTAACCTAATCTACCTTATGCGAGGCTCCTAGGCAGTTGTTTACATTGCCTAATGGATAATCCAGCCCTGGATATTCTACACAGACGGAGGGAAAGTCGAGTAAGAGGTCCCTACGGGTGTTCTGCAAGGATGGGTTCTTGCACCACTCTTGTGAAATGTTATGTATGATGGCTTTCTAAACCTCGAGTTGCCTAGAACAGCGAGAATAGTTGATTTCGCAGATGACACCGCAGTTGTGGTGACTGCAGGAAATAAGCACACTGGAACTAGCATGTAACGAAAGCATCCCGCGGGCAAGTAATTAGTTAAAAGAGCAAGGTCTAATGATGGCAGTTCATTAAACAGAAACGATACTCGGTATCAAGGAGAAGAGGTTATTCATATCACCGAAACTCGTTCTGGAAGGATAAAATATCTCTTTATCGATATCATTGAGGTACCTTATACCACATTGACATAATTAGCTTAGTGACGGTTCTTCAATGTTAGGTTCAGTATTTTGTATTGGTTCTATTTCATCTTGTTCTTCATGATTTTCTTCGTTAACATGTTCCGAAAAATATTGCACCTATCTTTTCATTATTTCCCTTTCTTTCGATTGTATGCTTCCTTCCTTATTCTTGCATATATTTAGCTTTGGTTGGTATCCTTTCTTTTCTTTCTCTATGAATCTACAGAAGTCCTTTACTGTGCGCTGGTTATACTGCCTTTCAATTACTTGTAATTTGTTGTTCATCATTTATCTCTTTCTTTGTTTTATGTACTTGTTCGCAGTTTTCTTCTTTTCTTTGTATGCTTCTCTATTTGATCTCGTATTTCTTTGGAACATTTTTTGTCGGGCTTTATTGTTGTCATTTGTGTGAAACAATTCGGTGTTTCTTTCGTTTTTCTTGGTAGCGATTATTTGTTTTGATACGTTTATTATTGTGTTCTGATATTGTGTGTGATACGCATACCAAACTCTCCGCCAAGGGCTTTTCGTTAGAGCCACTGTCGCTACCTGATACTAGCCCTACTCCAGAGACACTCCCCCTACCTTCGACGATGCGCCTTCAACCCCTACCCTCGAACGACGCGCCTTCCTCCCCCTATATAAGAGCTGATCTAGCTCCCTACAAGCACCACCACGAGGGCGAACCAGGAACCAACACCAGGACGAACCAAGGACCAACAGCGAGAAGAAGAAGAGAAGAAAAAAAAACACAAAAAAAAACGGTCATGAGAGGAACACAACAGAAAAACAAGCAAAACGACAAACAAACAAAACGACAAACAAACGAAACAAAAGAAAAAAAAAACAAAGGAAACAAACACCAAGACGGCTGAATAGCTGGGCGAAAGCTCAAAACCGCCAAACAGCAAAGGACACATGAGACCCTACAAGCAGTCTAGAATCTTTCTGGCTCTCTAAACAGCACTAAGCAAACGCACTATTCGGTCCTTGTCCTGGTCATTTAGTAGCCCTGAGATTATTCCACGACTTATAAACTGTATTTTGATATATTTGTGTTCACCGATCCGGTTTTACTCAAAAAACCTGTAATCATTATATTTAGTTGTCTAATAAATGTACATACGTTTAAAGAAGGAATAAGAAACTTGTTTATAAATACCTCTTTAAATTAAGTGTAACAACTGTACTTTTTCTAGCTCTTCACTAAGTGCTATTTGGTATATGCTAATTTCTTAATCATTTTCTAGGATCTTATCTGCGTTCCATTTAGTCCTTTCTCTTCCTTTGCATTTGGTTGCATTTGATATTCTCTGTCTCAGCTTTGTTACAACTAAGAAATCACTGTCACTGTCAGAATTTGTTCCACGATTTGTGTGTATTGTATGTTTATTAATGAGGGGGCGTATCTTTTCCTTATGGCTATGTGGTTCATTTGGTTTACCATACTGTTTCCAGACATTTTCCATGTGCCTTTGTATATATCCTTTTTTTCAGTGCTTCTTTCAGTTTCTTTCAGTTTCTACTGCTCCTTATCCTTAATGACATAGTACTACTTGGCATAGGCATATTCCGTTTGAACTAGTTTCATTATGTAGAGAAAATTTACCTGCCACTTCTGTTGCAAAGTTTTCTTTTCCTGTCTTGGCATTAAAACCTCCAAGTATTATATGTATGTCGTTGGTTTTACTTATCTCACATTATTTTTCTAGTACTTCGTAGAAGGCGATTACTGTCTCTTCCTGGGTGTCTTCTGTTGGTGTGTAGACGTTTATTACGCTGATGTTGTTGAATTTTCGCAATCTTGTGTTTAGGTTTTGTAACGTGTTTGTTTTTCACAGGTTTGGGTCATTGGACCCACGCCTAACCCCCTTTTCGGAGGACCATTTCTCCCGCTCTTGTTAGCCCTGAACCTAGCCTCCATACGGGTTAGTACCGCATCTTGGCCAGGGTTTCTCAGGTTTCCAGGGTCCACCGCCTCATATCTAAGGTTTCGTGAAGGTGAGCGTCGGAATTGGTTGGGATAGGCTATTCGACGTTAACTGGATGTAGAGTCGTTCGATGCGCATGCACTAGCCCGTTTGAATCCCTCAAAAATCCTCTACGCAGCGGAAATATGGGCCAACGTAGTTAGAAAGTTTGGAGAGAAGAAGTGCTCTCAGAGTAATTTCAGTCTACAGAACCTTTTCCGAGGCCACGGCGCTGGCACTTGCAAGCAGGAAACCAATAGACTTACTGTTTCGCGAGAAACAAGAAGTCTTCCATGAGCTACAGCTGGGCAGAGCAAAAACGACGTAAAGCTTGAGAGACCGGTCATGAAGGAGAGAGCGAGCCAGAGACTCATGGACCGATGGCAGGCAAGATGGGATGGCGTTGCTGGAGCCTTATCCCTAACGCCTCAGCATGGTACGACAGGACGCAGGGGCATATGAGATACCATCTTATCCAGGCGATCACTGGTCATGCATCAACGAATACCTCAAAGCGGTTAAACAAAGGGACACCGCTGAGTGCTTCTACTGGGGGTCACATCCCGGACGACGCACGGCACACTATCTTCATGTGCCCAGAATCGCAGAATGAGTGAACTCGACTCGAGGGGATAATAGGCGGTACAAGACTGAAAGAACAGAACATATGGAAGTGATGTTAGAACGTGGGCACAACTGGGATGCGGTACAAGCTTACATTACCGGAATCATGAAGGGAACAGAGCAAATGGAGACGAAATGGAAGGCGGACATAGTAGCGCAGGACGCGCAGGCAGCGCAGCATGGACTGCCACACATGTGACAGAAGGACGGAAAAACACGGTACACACACCACATATGAGTAATGCTGCCCCGGGTCCAGTGCGGTGTGATGATAAAGGAGCGATAAAAAAACACCAGATTAGACAGAGCCCAGTGGACATAGTAGCCCTACAAGAAATAGGATGGAAAGGACAGGGGGAAATAGATAAGAAATACTTTTCATATACTACAGCGGGAAACAAAATAAATCCGGACAACGCAGCACTGGCTTTATACTAAAAAAAAAAACAGACTAGACAGACCAGACTAGATAGACTAGTCTAGACATACAATATTGGACAAATAAGACTTTCAGTTAATCTCCTATTCCACCTTGTTGTATAACCGCCCTAGTTGTTGTCTCCCCGACCAGGATTCGAACTACACCACCGAGGAGGACGGACAAATAAGACTAGACCGAGAGTACTGGACAGATAAGACTAGACAGGCAAGAATATACACACAGACAAGACTGAACAGACTACACTGAACTACAACAGACATTATATTTGTTTATTCATAAGCTTAACTTATGTGGCCAGCACTCCGTCCAGAAGGACACTATGCTGGATATCGATTACAATAATAGTTTACAATTTAATAGTAATTTAGTTTTAAACTCTAAATGTCATGATCTAGTCTTTTTAATTTTGCACAGTTTGTATTAAATGTCCGCCACCAATCACTATTTTTATCAAATATGTTGAGGTCCTCCTCGCTCTTTAGCCGGAGACATCCTGCAATAATCAAGCGAATTTGTCGCCAGTTCTCTGTAAGCGGGTATCTAAAAAGTACATGCGCGGCTGTCTTCCTCTCCGCATGTGCAGAGCGGAGACAGCCTCTTCCCGCATCTATGCAAATAAGCGTTAAAATTAACTTGGGAAGTTATCAGTTGAACCATGTGATGTGTAGGGCTGATATTAATGTTCTTCCACTTCTTGAATACAGGAATAATTTTTTTGGTCAAAGTCCAGTTGTGGCCTCATCCCATCGCTCTTGCCACTCTCTGTGGAACTTGACGGATAGTCATTTTTATTGCCTGACCAGGTACTTTATTTTACGTGATTGGCAATTGGTTTATTGCGTCGCTGGTATTTTCTGTTCCTGAAGCCTGCCTTGCAAGATAATCCGCTCTATCGTTTCCTTTATGACCTACGCGAGCCTTGACCCATTTCTGCAGAATAGTAGTCCTTTGTCTGATTTCATATGCCAGGTGCTATGCCTCCAAAAGAAGCTAGGTTGGTTTAATCATATATTTTAAGGCATCGAGAAGGGCTCTGCTGTCCGAGAAGATTGAACATTCAGGCATTGATTTATGCTCCGATCTAATGTATCTTAGTGCCCTGTTGATGGCAAGGAGTTCCGCCTGGAAAATGGAACTGTACTTTTCTAGTTTCATAATCTCATAATGCACCTCGACATCTTTAACATATACCACAAATACTGCTTCTACGCCAACTTCAGATTTCGAACCATCGGTATAGATAGAAGCGCGTGAGGTGTTGTTATGCGTTAAATAGTAATCTAGTCGTATAAATTCCGCCTGATGTTTTATGTGGAACATAGAGATTCTCTGTTCCGTTAGATTTGGAGCACGTCAATGCCAAGACCTTTCGCGACTAAATGCGACTTCCATCAGCCTTCGGTCGACTGAAAGAAGCCCCGAGATAATGATTTCCGCCTCTGTCGATACCATGAGGTAAGCTCTGGCTGGTTTTAAGGTGCATATACGCTGTACTCCGAGTAGCTGTACTCCGCTGTACCCCGCAGGCTCTGTGCCAGATAGAGGCGCCATATAGGAGGCCTGGTTCAATTCCTTCACTATAAATTAGTGATATGTTGGCTTTCCCCAACCCCCATTGCTTCCTCGATACCAGCCGCAGTCTTGAGCAGTATTGCTTGGAGGTAATACAGGCTTGCTTAATATGTGGTTTGAAGTTGAGACACTTGTCGATAATGATCCCTAAATATCTACACTACACTAAATATATAAACTACTCTAGACAAACAAGACTAGATAGTCAAGACTAGAACACAAAACAGACTAGCAAGAAAAGACTAGAGAGACGAATATAGACAGATATGTCTATACATATAAGACTATACAGAAATGATTAAGCACATACTATATTAATTATATCGATAAATGTAGATAAATCCTTGAAGTTCATTCGTTCATTAAAGGCACTTTGTATTAAATTGCAATTAAATGTGTGAGATTGATCGGAAAATTCGATTATGTAAAGAAATGTTGAAATATGTTTTCTGAAAGCGTTGCGTTTACACGCGGCCGTTGTGTAGATAATGGTCGGTTATTATCCCGAGTTAATAGCAATTTTCCAATGGGATGAGTCAGCCCTTTCTCGCTCTGACAGACAATCTATATATTAATATTGACCGTCAATAAAGTCATTTTTCATGAGACCTCCGAACCAAAATATCGGTCAGGTGGAAATTACATACTTTTTATTAGTTACATAACTACAAACTTTCCATTAGTAACTTGTTTGACTATTTCTTATTTATTATCACATAATTGCTATGTAACTGGCACTTGCTTTCCACGCTGTATTTTATGATTTCGTATTTTAACTAAAGTTTTCAGTGTATACGTTTTGATTTGTGTTAATAGACAAAACTGGACAAACAAGACTAGATAGACCAGACTAGACAGGAAAGACTAGACTGGCAAGACTAGACAGACAAGACAGAGAAGACTAGACAGACTAGACCAGAAGGCAAGACTAGACAAGATTAGACTAGACAAGATTATAAGACTAGACAGTCAAGTCTAGATAGACAAAAATAGACATTCCAGATTATGCAGTCAAAAATAGATAGATAAAGACAGAGAGAAAACATATATTTTCTTGTGTAGTCTTATTTGTCTATTTAAAATCTCATCTATAGTTCCATTCAAACCAGATTTATTTTCTTATCCTTGTATTATAAAAATAATGTTTTTTTTAAATATATTTTTTAATTTAATTTTGATATGCATGTAAGAATTGGAAATAGTATTGTTGTTCGATTTGTCGAAACCGGCGGGACAAAGAGACGTGGAACACAGAGCGACTGACAGACAGAGAGAACGAAAGTTATTTTAAACACAATAGTTCATTAGTTTATCGAATCAGATCGCGCCAGTCATTAATCTTGTATACGTGTATACCTGACTATATACATATATACATACATATACAGCTGCCCAACATCGAATCTATATATGTATATTCCATCATATAAAACAGACTGATATTTTGACGGATTATGGAGATCTAAACAGATTACGGTTTATTTTTCTGCATATTTTATTCGTTTCTCATTATAGACGGAACAATATATTTAAAGAAAAAATAAAATCACTTCCACGTAATATTATTTATCGTCAAGAATTTTGTAATTGAGCTCAATAACCGCAAAGTTTGTTTGACGTGCCATTTGCATATTTAAATTATCGATACCAAACATAATACAATCGATAGATATCCGAAGAAAACTGAATAAACAAGACCAATCAAAACGAGAAACGAATAATAAGAAAGATGGGCATTGACAAACACGATTAGACTACTTAATAAACTCCATGGATAAGATTAGAGAAGACAATATTACATGTGCAGATAGGATGGAGAAGACTGGACTTACAAAACGATGTAGACAAGATTAGGTATGCCGGATTGGAGTGATAACGCAAGAGCAGTAGGACTAAATAGACAAAACGAGCTTTAGACATGCTGGATTAGAGTTATAAGGCGAGATCAGTAGGAATAAATGGACAAGACCGGCTTTGATACACATATACGTCAGACAAGCATTAACAGTAAAAACTTGTTTAAGAAACTTTAAAATATGGATCGTTGTAACATAGAGACTAAAATAAAAATAGATGGTTTGAAGAAGATAATGATGATGGTGTTTTTATTTTTATTCAAATCGATCGTATAATCATATTTAATAGCGCTCGATTAAAACAAGGGAACAAGTCACGACGATTGATGAAAGTAATAAATCGGGTTATTGAATGTTACAATGACGTTTGATTGATTTCGTCTCTCTCCAATCGGTACACACCGATACGCGTTGTCCGTCCATCCGTGCGTTCGTCCGTCCATCCATTTGTGTAAATATTCTTTGGCGCCGTCTGTGTAATTCACGTTTATTCAATTCCTTTCTGTATATTTATTTTATTTATTTATTTTCTAGAAAATTTAGTGAGATATGTAAGTACAAAATGTAACCAACAAAAGAACATATAGTTCCTCTGTTTATTCCTAAAATTTCCTAAACACACAACCAATGTGGGTACCACATGAAGACACCGCTGGGGTATACGATCTGACCCAATATGTGACTGTGGAGTGGCTGAACAAACAATAGCTCACATCATAGATGAATGTCCACTACGACAGTTCACTGGCGGCATTGGTCAATTATCGGAACTCCAGAAGCAATATCTTGGCTGATCAATTTGGATATATATTGGTTACGGTGCTAAATGTAATATATTAGCTAGTAAATTTTAAGGAATGTAGGTTGCTACTCTCTTTACAAGATGCATCGTTAAAAAACTAAAGTTCTCTCAACCTGGAGCAAAGCCGTTATAACCCTTATCCATAAGAAAAGAGACATTAAAAATCTGGATAATTATAGACCCATTAGTCTTCTATGTCACCTATACAAGGTATTCACTAGAGTGATAGTCAATAGAATATAGATGAAACTAGACTACTTTCAACCGCGAGAACAAGCTGGCTGTCGGGCAAGATTCAGCACAACTGACCATCTCCAAACTCTATAAACCGCCATTGAGAAGTGTAACGACTACAGAAAGCCACTTATTCTAACGTTCGTTGATTATGAGAAAGCTTTCGACTATGAATTATTTTGGCTAGAAGAGCTAGCATTGATTAGCTGTCGAATAGACGGGAGAAAACATCCAAGTACTGAACCATCTGCCACAGCTCATGCCACAGCTTGTGTTGCCCTCCATAAGAAAACTAACAAATTTCGGTTAGAGAGAGGGGTTATACAGGGGGATGCAATCTCTACAAAATTGCAGAAGATTTGGTTCTCATATCGGGTAATGTGTATAAGCAACAGCAGTCCTCAAAATGAATACCTCCAAAACCAAAATTATGACCAATGTAATACACATACTTAACTACAGGCTACCAATGGAAACGGTAACAGATTACAAATACTTCTTCTTTTTCTCAGCCTTTTTCTATATCACGTAGGATCGGCGTTGCTTTGTTGGATTCTTCTTCTCCATATATGTCTATTCAATGCGTCCTCACCCTTCCAATCTTTTTCTCTTAAATCCCCTGCTATCTTGTCTTTCCATCTCATTTTTGTCTTCCTCTCTTCCTTGACCCTCCTATTTCCAGCTTTTCAACTCCTTTTCCCACGTAGTCCTCCTCTATTCTCTGTACATGTTCAAACCACCTTAGCCTGCTTTCTTTGACCTTCTCTCCTATAGGTTCCGCTTTCACTGTTCCTCTGATGTGATCATTCCTTATTCTATCCTTTCTTGTTACCCCGCTCATCCACTTCAACATTCTCATTTCTGCCACTTCCATCTTTATCTCATGTTCTTATGTAATCTACCAAGTTTCTACACTATAGAGCATAGCAGGTCTCACCACAGATTTGTAGAGCTTTCCTTTCCTCCTGCAGCTGATCTTCTTATCACACAGTACTCCACTCAATTTCTTCCAGTTCATCCATCCAATATTTACCCTGTATTGTATTTCAGACTACAGCCCTCCATCACTTTGAATATACGAGCCCAGATATTTTAACTTCTTGGTAGGCGACAGTTATTCTTCCTGCTTGCTAATACATAGATCTTGAGCTTCCTTCATACACATATATTCAGTTTTCACCCTGCTGATCCTCATTCCCCTTTCTTCTAGAGCTTTCCTCCACTCTTCGAGTCTCTCTTGAAGTTTCTCTTGGGTCAGTTCACAGAGTACAACGTCGTTGGCGAACATCATGCTCCATGGCGCTGCTTTCCTCAAATCCTTGACTAGCACATCCATTACCAGGGCAAAGAGATATGGGCTGAGAGCAGATCCCTGGTGTAGCCCTACTCTCACTGGGAATTCCACTGTTGTGCCCACACTGCTCTTAACTTGTGTCATCACACCCTCGCACATTTCTTTCACCAGTCTCACATAATTTTCTGGAACCCCTTTATCTCTCATACATCTCTATATCTCTTGCCTGGGCACTCTGCCATACGCCTTCTCCAGATCAATGAAGGCCATATGTAAATCAACCTGCATCTCCCTGTGTCTCTCAATCAGTTGCCTTAATGCAAATATTGCGTCAGTTGTTCCTCTTCCTGGCATAAATCCAAAGTGTTCTTCTCCTACTTGTCCTACTTCTCCTACTAATTGTGTGAGACAACAGCTTTGTACCTCTATAATTGCCAACATTTTTGATATCACCTTTCTCTTTGTATATGGGGACAAGAATACTACTTCTCCACGCATGTGGAATTGTTTCTCCGTTACAAATCTTCTTCATTAAATCCCAGAGAATATCAATACCCCGGTCTCCCAGGCTTATTCAGGCTTCTGTTAGGATTTGGGCTGGATCAACAGCCTTCCCATGTTTCATTTTCTTAAGAGCATATTCTACTTGTTCCCTACTTAATGCTTGGGTCACTCCTTCATTCACCTCTCCATCCTCGTACTTTTCTCTCAGATTTTCTTCATTGAATAGTCTTTCAAAGTACTCCAGCCATCTTTCCAGTATTTTCTGTTGATCGTGTAGCACCTGACTCTTCCTTCATGTGCTTCATTGATGTTATGTCCTTGGACGCTTTATCTCTGGCTTTTGCAATTGATATGAGTTGTCTGTCATCCTGGTTTCCCTCCAGCTCTTCATATGCCTCCTCCATTGCCTCAGTCTTCGCTTTTGCCACTGCTCGTTTTGCAAAACGAGCAAGGCTACTGCATATTCTACAATCTTAACCCCTTCTGTATTTCTTTGAATATTCTTCTTATCCCCTTCTAACAGACTACATATACCTTGATTATAAAATAACTTTGGGCTACCAAAAACCAAACCGTGGAAGGCGTGGCGTGGAAGTGGATCGCAGAGTTGCACAAGCTTGGGCAGCATTCGGTGCAAACTAAACACTACGTGGTAAATTACCACTGCACCTCAAAATCAGAGTTTTCGAGCACAGTGTCTTACATGTGTTTACCTATGGCACAGAGACCATGACACTCAATCAAAAAAATAGCAGACATTACAAGACAAGCAATGTCCTTTGCGTCACAAAGATAAGGAAGGAATGTCAAATTTATCATCTAATGTCAAATTGTCATCTGCATCTTAGTTTTTCGATTCATATTTCAGTGTTTCATAAAATACTTGTGTTTTTCTTGCACAAAATGGCAACAGACTCATAAAATCTCTTTATTTTTCTTCACTTAGGGGTCTTTATATGCAAAATCTGGAAAACTCAATGGTAGTGTCATGATTACAACAATTACTTAGAATCTCCGTTTTATCCCAAATAAATAAAGTAATTTTCTTTATCTAGTTCCCAAAGAACATAGTTCCAGTTTTTAAATCATATTCTTTGGGAACCATTACTTCCCTTTGTTTTTGAATTCGCATCTTCATTTATTAATGAATTTTCCTGTGAGAAATTTTGACATGACTTCTAGTGGAGCAATTTCAATAACTCTGAATGGTGACGGTTTTGTAATGGAACTTGGATGGAATTTCAAACCTATGAAATGTCAATTTCACTTTTCTTTTAAGATGAATCAACGCCATATAGACCATTTTACGGTTAGTTAAGCGCATGCGCGTTCGCAATGTATAAAAGGCGGGAATATGAAAGTTTCGGGCACATTTTGTTATTTTCACTGGTTATACGTCAAAAATTTTGGGCACTTTTTTGACGTACATGGCGAGAATTGTTGCATGCGCAGAAATAAATTCAACTATGAAAATGTCTATTATTATCACAGTCAAGATAGCTGTGCCGCATTACGGGAAAGGTTATTTCTAAGGAGTCGAGTAAATTTAATTCATGAGTAATAGTATGTATAAACCTAAACATGGTAAAATTTTTGTTTTGACCCCCACAAGAATCACAAAATATAACAAGATGATGCCTTAGAGCTTTGTTCATGTTGTTAGAAATAAAATTAAATAAAAACGAAGCCACTACATTAGATCCTCTCTCTGCACGTGTATCAGAATGTGAATAAAAATAAGACTGTCCAGTCCCCAGATTATGAATATTGAATGTGTACATGTGTACATAATTGTCTCTTGTATTAAACATTATTTGGTGTTATATTTGGAAGAGAAATATTTTTTTATGTCGATAGCTTTTGCTAGAAAATCCTTTTGATTCCTACTTTGTTTTTTGACTCTCCTTCTCCTTTTAGAAAAAAAAACATGAGGTTTTGTTAGATACACTTTATTCAAAATTGATTGCTGTTTTAATTCATAAAAGATTTTTTCCTCCTCAAGTACCTTAGCCTTTGCTAAATAAGCATCACAGGAGAGGAATGTATCTATTCTCAGATAGTCTATTTTTGGACAATCCTACAAAGTAGTCAATTTTTGGACAATCCTAGAAAGTAGTCAATCCTGAATCCCTCATATTTTTCTTCTATCTCAGCAAGCTCAAAACAATCACATGCAGATTAAAAATTATTATTATATCGCAGTTATAAATGGTAGTTTATGATACATGTGAGACATGAACATACATGTTATGATATGAACACAAAAGTCTTTCACACACGTGTATTATACATTATTTTATCTAAGATAATGTTGAAAAAATCTAATTTTGACAGACAAAATACTTCAAATCACTGACACAATAAAGTTAGAACTTCAGCGCTTCCGTGGCAAAAATTACTTCGTCGTCGTCGATGTGATCAAGGTTTCCTAGATTTAATCTAGATTAGGTTATGGTTAGGTTAAGTTATATTAGAGCCAGATAAATGCAGACTGAGATGCCGAGGCTTCTTGATTCAAAATAAGAAAAATTAATTTAATTTTAATAAAGGTCAGAAAATTTAATTTCACTACGTCTATGTTTTTTGTTTAGTGACGCGAGCTAATGCCATAGTAACAACAATGAGAAATTGTTTAATAATGAAACTCCATCTGAATTACATTGGACTTTTACGCACGATTATAATAATGTCATCCTTAACATACAATAATTTACTTATTAATGTGTTCATTTTGGTGTGCGAGTAGATAAAATATTTTATATTCCACAAGGATATTTTTTTTTCATGTTTATAGAATTAGATCAAATGAGATTCTAATTAGAGAACCAAAATAACTAATCTAATCATTAAAATGTTTCAATTAGATTTTGTTATGTATTTCATAAAAAGTTTGCTTTTATAGCCGCATTTGAAACAAGAAACATGTTAAAATGATGATTTATGACATATGCATTGTTTAAAGATTAATTATGTACCTATACTATCCACTCGACAGAAAATCACTTAAAATGAAAATTAAAAAAAATCAAGAAAATCAAATAATATTTCTTATAGCATTAAATTTAATTTAAGTTTTATATAAATTTTTCAAAATTTCGTTCACTTTGCGAATTATTTTCGCATTTTTTTAACAAGGTTTTCATTTTGTTCAAGGTGCAAGAATAATTACCAAATTGACAGAATAAAAAGGCTAGATATGGCTTCTAAAGTTTTATTTGAAATTTTGAAAATTTTGCCCAGCGTCCGTGTCACTTCCGTGTCTCCGTTTAAAAGTTATGACATCGTTATGACAAAATCAATTTCGCTAAAATCATTATTTATCTAGTTATTGAAAAATTTCAATGTGTTTCAAAAAGTGGTTTTCTAGTTGGTTACAAATATGCAAACTGCATTTTGCTAGCTGTGGGAGCAGCTAGATACGATTTGATAAAATTGGAAAATTTGAAAAACATGAAATTTGAAATATAGACTTTATATAACGTTACCTCCGTCAGATGAAAGGTCTTACTCTTAAATCGCCCCTAAAGTTGTTTACTTCAACTTTTCAATGTTGAAATGTCAAAATGTTGAAACTGTCAAAGAGCGACATCGATGTAGTTATGACTAAAACTAACCTTATTTCCGTTAGTCAACGTCAATTTCGTTTAAAAAAAGATTCGAGTAGGTAATTAAGTAAGACCAACTTTTTAACATATTAATAAAAGTATTGTAATGCTCTAGCAAAACAAAATTTGTCATTTTTATATTAAAGTGATTTCAACAAAAAAATGATATCAAATATTTGAATTAAAACTGAAATAAAACACAAGAAAACATATTTTTCTCCAAAAAGGGTCGTAATAAATTATCATAGTGAATAATTAGATGTTAATTATCCGAACGAACGTGTAAACGTGTCATCGAAGTCCAGACATGCAAAGTTATTCCAAGTTTGGCTGTAAATATCCAAAGAAACTCGAAGAAAAAAGAATATTAAACACTCCAATATGAAATATGATAATTAGAAGAAATGCATGAGAAAGCTATGTGATATACAAGAGGTGAGTTTCCGTTCCTCCGCTCCAGGGTGTGGTTGGGTAACTCATTATCGGCCAGGGTCAAAGTTCATCAAGTGTTGTCATCACTCTAAGAAAAAAAATAACCAACGCACACCACCTGGCAGCGCAACAATACAAGAAACCGCACACAATTAAAACATCCCTAATTAACTCCCCAAGATAAAAGTAAAAATAAAGGACACATCCAATTGGCAAAACTAAACCACACTACACAAAAATAAGCCTTAATCATATGCGTAGAACAATAAACAGCAATTTTTTATATTTTTTCGATTTGAGTTGGGTTAGAGAGGGTTCGATCCTTCTACGTTTTCCATGACGTCCAGTTCATCGATCATCAATCAATATTGTGGCCAGGAGATCATCAATAACACTAATAGTTCTGGCCTGGTGAATTTAAAATGGCTGTTATGCTGAACAATGCACTTTATTATATTCCCCGGATGAGATTCGAAATAGAGAAAAGGTCCATTGTAATGTAATTAACATACACCACACATAAGAAATAATAAAAAATAAAACTGGACGTGATTCTTACAAAATATAATTACTTTGTTTCATTACATTTAACAACAAGTTTAGTTCAAGTAGTTAAATAAATCATATTAGCTAGACTAGACAAACAAGACTCGGATAAAGTGCTGGTGCCGGTGTCGGTAATGCGTCAAAGTAGTGTCGTGAAAGTGTCAGCGAAATGTTTTTCACTGGAATTTCAACAATTAAGCTTCATGCAATTTTTTTTATTGTGAAGAGTCGTCGAAGTGTCGGGGAAATGTTTACATTTATACACACTCGTTGCACTTCGACGATAATTTGTTTGTCTTGGACAAACAACTTGTTTGACCTCGTTGCACGACGACAATTTGTTTGCCTCGAAAATACTTCGCTTCACTTCAACGACACTTCCTTTGTGTTGGAAACAAATCGTTGCACTTTAACTGTACTGTCTTTGTCTCGGAAATACTTCGTTGCACTTCATTTTAACCAGGGCTGGTACAGAATAACAGAATAAGTCTTGATTAGGCTGGTCTTGATAGGCAAAATAAGAAAGAAGAGATAAGATTAGGTAAATAAAAGTAGATATTCAAGGCTCTACAGTATAGATGATGTGACAGTGTATGCTAGACAAACATATTTAGCATCTTTGTTCTGTTTTCTTTTTTGTGTGAAATTGTTTTCTCACAGTATTAGTCAGTGTAGACATTGGCAAAACCGTGTCGTGATATACGAGCCGTCATCTTAGTAGCGCGTTTTTAAAATACAATTCACGTCCGCCTGGGGGCCGTTGCGGTCCCAAAACAATCCGTGGCATCCGAACAATTCCCAGGGCACCTAATTAAACATTCCGCCGACCGTACATAATTAATAACCAATTTATCTCTTCACATATTATTAGATTTTATGAAAGTTAATGTGACATGAGAATAACACTGTTTAGACATTAATGATTTTTATAATTTGTAACAAACATTGACTATCAGTTTATTTAGTCTTACATGTTTCAAATTAATGGTATTATATAATAATTATCAATATCAACATCAGATGGAAAATATAAAATAAAAACAGGGTTTTGATTGTGTTGAAGGTTGATTATAAGGAAAATGATAGACTAAAACTCACTAGGTAACGAGGTTTCTTATAGCAAATTTAATTCTCTAGAGGTTTTATTCGAAACATTTTTCAAAATTTCGCTTAGTTTGCGAGTTATTTTCCCATTTTTAGGCTAGGTAAATATAAAACAAAAACTAGATTTTGAGTTGGTTCAAGATTGACACAGATTGACACAAAAACAAGACAACACATAGGAAACGTTGGGCATCCGCGTCTACATATTTCTGGAGAACCCTCAAGGCAAAAACTGATTTGTTCAGTTTTTTGGTTAGATGGTCCATAATTGTTGTTCAGTCTAGGGTGTGATCGATGTGTAGTCCCAGAAGTCTTACATATTTTTCCAAACTAATTATTTCCTTTTCCAGGGCAATTTCATGTGGGAATATTGTTGTGCACCTTATTATTTTAAAAATGATCATCTTTGTTTCATTTTTATTCACAATTAGTTTATTTTGGTTGAAACATGCAGCTAGAGATATCATTGCTGAAATTGCATTTGCACTTATTTCTTTAATGGTTTTGTTGTTAATTCGAATTGTGGTGTCATCAACTTAGGCTATAACGTAGGCTGTAGGTTCACTGTTGTTAGGAGAAACAACAAGAAAGGAAGTAAGACCGACCTCAACAACAACAGAGGCATATCCTTGTTGCGTATAACCTACAAGATCTTCTCCTACAAACCCTACAAACCCTACAAACTAGAGTTACCAATCAGCTAGACTGACCAATCAACTAGGTGAATACCAGGCTGGTATCCGTGCGAGTAGGACCTGCATTGAACAGATTCAAAACCTCAAGACAACCCTCTCATATAGGAGCCGAGGGGGATACTGATGGGTAGTCATTATGGTAGACTTCCAAAAGGCATATGACTCAATAGATCGACAGACCCTCTTCTCTACCTTGTGGGAACTAGGTCTAGATGAGAAGACTACCAGACTGGTTCAAGCTACCCTGAAGAATACCACCTCCAACGTCAAGTTCAGGGGTGAACTCTCCGCGAGCTTTCGCATCCAGACAGGAGTCAGGCTCTCGTGCATCTTCTTCAACTGTGTTCTGGAGAAAATCATCAGAGAATGGACTTCCACATAGTCACCAGAAGCAGGACTGAAGCTTAGGTACAAGAAAGACAACCTCAATGTACCCTGTCTAGCCTTTTCTGATGAACTCACCGTATTGGCCAGCAGCATAGAGGAGGCTATTCATCAACTACAGAGTTGATGAGACTCTAAAATGTTGCGGCAAAAACCGGCTTGAGGATCAACATATAGAAGGCTGAGTTCATCACCAATATCAAGCAGGCTTCTTCTACAATCCCACTAGGAAGCAATAATATCTGTAAAGTTCCTGCAGTCAAGTACTTGGGAGTATAGATTTCAGCAAGCGAAAGCGAAACCTTGGCTATAGTAGCCAGGTGCCCCTAGTCAAAGAGGGTCTATCATTCCTGTAAGAACTTCTACACCTTCAAGTACCTATCCAAGAACATAAAACTGAAGCACTATAACTCGGTAATAAGACCCTGTACACTCTATGCCTCTGAGTGCCTATTGATGAATCAAAAGGACCCACTCAGAAAACTAAAACTTAAAGAGAGCAAGATCCTGAGGAGGATACTAGGACCCATAAGAGAGGAGGACGGTACCTACAGAATCAGGCACAATAAAGAGCTCTAAGAACATCAGGAAGACAGACTCACGAGCATGAGGAAAAGACGACTGACCTTCTATGGGCACATGACCCGCCTGAGGAATTGGAGATCCCATTAGAGACAACCGAGAACCGAACTCTATAAAACCAGGCCATCCTGCTGGGAGTATTCCCACTGTCTCTCACAATCAGAAAGTGTACAGGCACTACCAGACCAAAATGGACGAATGGGAAGCAAGCTCACAGCCGGAAGATGAAGGCATACTGGGCCAAGAAAAAACGGAAGAGCTTAGCTGATAGTTAAGACGAGCCCCGTGATCCCTAGTGGGCCAAAACGAATTGAAAAAAATGGCCCTATTATACTTCCTTGTGGAATACCGAAGTTTATTTCCATTGCACTAGACCTCCGGGACCGCGGTTTGTATCCAGCCTAATGATTTGTTTTCTATTTTTTAGATAAGATTTTATCCAATCCAATGCAATTCCTCCAATGCCATATTTGTAAAGTTATTTAACATTATGGTGCCGTCCACCAGATCGTATGCCTTGGATAAATCCAGTAACATTCCGAATGGGATATTGTGTGCCTCTTGTTAAATGCGTTATTAATTGAAGACATGTCGCTTCATGCTTTTTCCTTTAATGAAACCATGCGTACTGGTGTTGGCGTACTGTCTTATTTTTCTCTATCAATACATACTGTCATATATTCCAGCAACCACCAGGGCCATGTTTTTTACTTTTTATGTTAGGTCCTATCCGTTCAGCTGTAGTAATGAGGTTTTCATTGATGTACTCACAACTTTGAGTCTGAATCGTTTCCGTTGCTTTTGTGAATTCATCCGACCCTTAATTTGTTTCATGTTGTGTTTCCTGTTTGGGATGACTTTGAACTTAATTTTAGAAAGGCAGTGGTTCGAATCCTAGTTTGCAAGCCTGTTTATACTAACATTCATGATTTCTTTGTGAGAAAATTTCTTGATTGCCGCATGATCAAGTTGACATTTTTCAATTAGATCATGTTTCAAATTCCACAAGTTTTATTTAAAACATTTTTCAAAATTTCCCTTGGTTTCTGAATTATTTTTGCATTTTTGAGACTAGATAAATATAAAACAAAAACATGTTAGTGGCGGATGATACTATCAAACTCAGAAGTGGAACTCTGAGTTTAACCGACTGACATGTCAGTCATAACATCAATTAAATCAACATGAATAGTGCACCTTCAAGAGCAATAAATTACCCCAGGGGTTTCCGCCCCCGAGTGGTCTATTCGGATTCTGGGGAATCACCACAGATGTGTGCAAGGAGGTAAGTCGAAGTACCTCAAATTCCGGTAGGAACATTCTTAAAGCAAAATCTCGGATTTTGCTAATGACATTTATGTCAATTATGTATATATGTCAATTCCTTTTTGAAAGTTGGGAAATTAAAAAATATCTTAAATAAAGCTAGAGAACGTAATATAAAAATTATTGCATACCAGGAATCACGGTTCATAGATGAATGTTGATTCTGAAAACTTTAGGGTATTTAAAGGAAAGTCAGGAGAACGAGTCATGGCCCACTGTCCACAATTTGGGACCGGATTTATAGTGAATAAATCAATACTCGAATCAGTTGTGACATTCACGTCCTAGTCGTCAGGACGTCAGGACACCTTTCCACCATAACGATAAAATCAGGGAACAAAATCTATACTCTAATTAATGGTCACGCACCAACTAACATGACTAACTAGGAAGCACCAGAGAATGCGGAGCAATTTTGGAATCAATTAGATAATATTTTACAAAGAATTCCACAACATCATGTTAAAATTCTTATGGGTGACTTCAATGTACAAATTGGCAGGAGAGGAAATATCGATATTGGGTTGGGAAATGGTCTGGTCATAAAAATACTAATAATAACCTCTTGAGACTCATCGACTTATGCAGAAGTCATGATTTATTTTTCAAATCAACCTTCTTTAAGAAACTTCCTTCTAAAACTAGGACTTGGGTCTCACCTAATTCCTTATTGGGTGAGTATCAAATGGACCATGTACTAATTTCCCGTTTGTATGCTGCAGAAATCATGAAACTAAAAGTATAGAAAGGCCTGGACTTAGATTCTGATCATTATCCAACAAAATTTTCCCTTGATGTGATCCCTGTGAAACGAAATTTTACAAAACGAGTTCCTCAACGTAAATATGATATAGAGAATATTAAAGGTAAAGAAAACTTCATGAATGCAACTGAAGAAATACATCCACAAAATTGGCCGCAACTTCAAGCAGGACTCTTACAAACAGCTGTGAATATAGCCCCGTTAAAAATAACAAGAAAACACCCGTGGTAGACAGATGAATGTGACCAGTTAATACAACATAGGCAGCAAACCTGGCATAATTGGCCGTGCAATAAAACTCCAACCACATTTTAAGAACTTAAAAACGTTTGGAAGATAGTTACAAAATCAATAAGGAAAATTCGTAAACAAAGTGATAAAGATTTTAAACAAAATTTTAAAACAAAGATTTTAAATTACAATCAATAGAAGAGGACTTTAAGCAACATAAGTCACGAAACTATTATAGAACGTTCAAGCAAAAGTTGACAAAGTATTCTTCGCCATCGCTCCATTTTGTTTATGAAAATGGAGAATTGGCTTATAATATAGATGCAAACTGTAAAATCCTTGCAGTATACTTTTCTAAATTACTTAACAGTGATTTACCACAAGAAAAATTTAAGTTCATCAATTCTTATAAACTTAGAAAAGATTCAACCCCACCGACTCTATACAAGAGATTAAAGAAATTATTCAATCACTAAAAAATAACATAGCTTCAGAGGAGGATCAAATAACTGCAGAATTGTGGAAAAATGCAGGAGAAAATTGTATCACAAAATTGTACGAAATTATGTTGGACATTTGGCAAACGGAAAAAATCCCCTCGGATTGGAAGTTGGCGATAATCTATCCCATACACAAAAAGGAAAAGAACTGACCCAAAGAATTATCGAGGTATATCACTTCTTCAGGTCACATACAAAAACCTTTCAAAAGTTTTACTAAACCGTGCATAGCTTCAAGTAGATAATCAAATCGGTAAATATCAAGGTGGATTCAAGAACGGTCATGTGCAGAGCAAATTTTGAATTTGAAAAAAATCTTACAATATTTTCGCAACACAACTAACAAAAAATATGTCATAACGTTTGTGGATTTCCGGAAAGCATATAACGGTATGATATCTTATCACTCTTTAATGTTTAAAAAGAATTTGGACTTGACCAAAAAAACAAGAAATATTATCAAAGACACACTTACGGAGACAAAGGCTAAAGTAAAATTTATGGGTGGATTAAGTGAAGAGTTTGAAATAAATACAGGCGTCCGTAAATTTGATGGAATTTTCCCATTACTTTTCAATTGTGTCCTGAAAAAAGTTGTTAGGAAACTAGACTAGGGCCAAAGATTTAGGGTATTCAAATAGACTGCCTAGCATTTGCTGATGATATGGCACTAATTGCTGAAGACATCTCTGATGCACAGAAGCAGATCATTAACTTGGAAGAACAAGCAGCAAAAATAGGGCATGAAAAAACTAAATTTATGACTAACATAAAAAATGCTCCACATGAAATTTATTTTAACGTTAACAAAATTGCTAGAGTAAAGGAATTTAAATACTTGGGCGAATGGGTTACAGAAAATGTCAATGAAAATAAATCTGTAACATCAAGAATCCAGAAAATGGAGCTTTTGCTTTTCAATGCACCAAAATTTTTTATAACAAGCAATGCCTGTCATGGAATAGTAAAATTCGCCATTACTTAACAGGTATTAAACCGGAAGCTCTTTATGCTTCAGAAACGCTCAATTTAAAAATTAAAACATTAAAGGAACAATTAAAGATTAAGGAAAGGAAAATTAAGAGAAAGATCTTAGGGGCCAGAATTAAAAATGGCATACACTATCCCAAACCTAATTCTGAAATATATAAAAAAATTCTAAACTTACTGATACCATGAGAATGAGACGAAATCAATTTTTGTGTCATTTGGAAAGAATGAACCATACGAGGCTCACTTACCGAATCCACAAATTTCTACCGAACAAGCGTGAAAAGACCAAAGTGGTACAAACAAGTGGAGAGGGACCTAGTCGATATGGGATCGCCAAATATTGATGAATAGAAATGTGATCAGGAATATTGTTCATACAAGGGGATTTGAGGGAGATCAAAAGTAACCAACACGACGTGCATGGTCGGAGGAAGAGAAACTACAACAATCCATAAATATGAAAAGCTATTGGTAAAGGAGGATGGCTCAACATACGTGGATTCCGGGTGGTCCTAAGTGACCCATCCGCGAGAAGGAGAAGAAGAAAACAAGGGTTTGAGTTTGTTCAAGGTTGGTTATTAACAAATTGCCATATTTAGGATCACTGGACAAGGTTTCTTATAGCAAATTTAATTATCTACAGGTTTTATTTGAAACATTTTTCAAAGTTTTGTTTAGTTTTCTAGTCATTCTTGCATTTTGAAACTAGATAAATATAAAACAAAAACAAGGTTTTGAGTTTGTTCAAGATTGAATATTACCAAATTTACGGACTAAAAATTACTAGATATTAAGGTTTCTTATAGAAAATTTTATTCTGCGCAAGTTTTATTTGAAATATTTTTCAAAATTTCGCTTAGTTTCCGAGTTATTCTTGAGACTATATAAATATAAAACAAAAACAAAGATTTGACTTTGTTCAAGGTTGATTATTACCAAATTGACAGACTTAAAATCACTAAATGACAAGGTTTCTTATAGGATATTTAATTCTCTACAAATTATATTTGAAACATTTTCCAAAATTTCGCTTAGATTTAGAGTTAGATTATTTTCGGATTTTTGAGACTAGATAAATCTAAAATATAAACAGGGTTTGAATTTGTTTCAGGCTGATTGTTAAATTAAATATCGTGTCGTGTTATCGATTGTGACTAAATATCACTAGATAACAACTTATAGGAACGAGAATTGAAAATGGAATGGAAACAGGTTATATCTTTTATCTACTAACAATATTTCACAATTAATTACAGATCAATTTAATTGTAATTCTTTAATTTTTTTCAACTTCATTGTCTAGAATGGTCAATATATATATATATATATATATATATATATATATATATATATATATATATGTGCTAATAAAATTGTGGACGTCTCCGTTGTCTCCACATTCGTCCCAGCGACGGTGGCGGCAGAGGCGGCGGAGGCGGCAGTGATATCGGGGGGCTTTGTGCTGTGGTCCCCCACAACAGTGTCGCGGTCTCCATGGAGACACCTCGCAGCAGGGAGCGGACCAATCGATATCAACCATCAAATACGCCGTATCACCCCCATGCACACTATATACTAATACTATATAAGTTAATTATTGATGACCTATTATGACTATCAATCACGAATTACTTTATTCCATTAAAAGGATAATTAGGTTTTTTATCATCAAATTAAAAGATTAGGTTTTTATGAATCGTTAGACACTTACTAAATGCTAGTTAGGCAGAAACTAACATAATTATATCAAAAGAATAAATTTACTGTAGGACAAAATAAGGGATAATACTAATAATATACAGAGAGATTTTTAAATGATATAGTCTGGTTTTGTAAGCAGAAAAAATAAAGATTTAATGTTCAAATCTTGTTTTAACGTTCAGCGTATATTATTTTATTGAGAAATAACAAATTCTAACTTTAATCTCAATTTTTGTTTGTAACGAATAAACAACAAGAAATTTGTTTAGGTTTCGTTAATTTCCAATAAAACAATTCAAAGTGGAACTTGCTGATTAATACATTAATAAGTATTACTATTTCAGATTAAATGGTAAATCTATTATGGAAGACACAATTAGATGTGTCTTCCATAATAGATTTATTAATTTATAAATGTTTAAATAATTTACAAATTAAATCTTAATCTCAAAATCTTTTAGCCTTTCAATTCTGACTGAAGTAAATCAATTATTTTTTGTAATATATTAATTAGTACAATTTTACAAAATTATAAATTTACAATTAGTACAAAATTATACAATTTTAAGAATAAAACAAGTTTATAGACTTAATTAAGTACAACTATACAATATATAAGGATATATATTATGTACGGAATCAGCACCTAAATAACTTAACTCTTGTTTGTGCTACAAAGTAATATTACTTGTGTTCTGATTTTATATTTTTTTACAGAAAGTACTGGAACAAAATTGTGATATAATAACTGTTAGTTTATCTATTGTTGGTTTAATATTGTGAAAAATTTAAAGTAATTTTCAAAGATGATTTTGTTGATTCTCGTGAAAAGGCTTTATGATTTTTAATGTTTTTTCTTTAAGGGTAGGATATTGCAAATTTTCTGTAATGTGTAAGTAAAAAAACGATTGCAAACATTTTTGTTCAGTCCTGGAGTGTTTAGTAATTTTTTTTTCTTTCAGTAGTATAAACTGAGGGAATGGAATTTTGAAGTATTTTATTTTTGAATGCATACATACAGACTACACATACAAAAATTTATTTTTATAAAGTTTGCTCCAATGTAGATATCGGGTTATTAACAACCCTTCAAACACTGCGGCCAAGTGGCCTATTGTATTTTGTCCAGATTTTTCTCTTTATACGCCCAGAAACCTAGGTGTTATTTAACTTGGCGTTTTGTATTCTGGCACAAATGCGGCCGACACTCGGTCTCTTAAATACAAGATTAGTGTGAAAAGATTTTTTTTTAAATTATTTTCAGAATACAATTTTGTATTATGTTCAGTTTTTGCAAGAAATTTTTATACATTGCACTAGAGATTTATAAATTAATATGAGTAGATTGTTCGTTGAAAAGTGTTGTACCTGGTATTTATATATGAGCTGTTTATTTTGAAAGTGGCCTAAGTCCATTTTTCAAAAATATTAAGTTAGTTACCTGAATAGTTCGATTTTTACTTGATCTTTTATACTGAAATAACTTGTTGCTAATATATTTAAAATCTTTAAGATTTTGTAACATCAAAATTTGCTGGGTTAATGATGAAAAAGTTTATTTTGAAAGTGGCGTAAGTCCCATTGAGAGAGTTTCAAACCGATATAGAAAGTATGCAATAAAAGTATATGTGATCTCGTAAGCTTTATGTTTAATTATTAAAGTAGCACTTGAATTATCAATGTGCAATGAATTTGTTATAAACAATTTAATTTCAAATTTCAGTTTCGATTTGTTAATGGATTCATATGGGTCTCCTGATATACCATTTTAATTTTCAGTAATTCGTTAATAATTTGTTTATATATATATATATATATATATATATATATATATATATATATATATATATATAACAAATTCAATTGCAAAAAAAACTGTATGAGAATATATTAAAATATCTTAAGAGAAAACTTATGAATCTTTGAATATGAATTTCAATGTAAAAATAAATAAAACTACAAAAAAATACGAACCTCAAATACAAGGAATTTTGGAATACCACCTTTGTATACCACATTGTATACCACCTGCCCACAATAATTATTTTATATCCCTCCCGCATACACAAACTGGAGAAAACTGAATAATAATTAATAAAACTATATTAATATGAATGTAAAAATTAACAACATAAAAGTGTATATATATATATATATATATATATATATATATATATATATGTATATATATATATATATATATATATATATATATATATATATATTGTATATGTATAGTGTATATGTATATAAAAACCGTTTTCGTTTCAATATTAAATTTCAAATTATATTTATTTATTGTATACTTTATGCATTAAACAAAGTGCTATCGACCACAAGGTCCTTCTGCCCGGAAGAGTATATATTTATCTTTATTTCAAGGAAAATTTATTTTATGTATGGATGGACTTGTGCTTTCTTAAGAATTGGAAACGTGATTTCATTGATTTTGAAAGTGGCCCAAGTCCATTTACAGCCATGAAAAACATATTATTTCTTAAATAACGTTAAATATGCTAATTCGGGTGATAAATTTGACACTCTTAGAAACACCAAAACATTATTCTACTATATTATATGTTAAAATTCTATTATATGTTACAATGTATGTTATATGTTCAATTTTATCCAACGCAAACCCTTCAATATCTCGATTCGAACATAAATGAAGTTAGGTCTCTTTAAAAATAAAGGGCTCATACTAATTTCCTCACCTTTTTTGTTAGGTAATTAAAAAGAATGTTCCATCTTAGACTTTTGTCTATAATTATGCCTAAATACTGTACCTCGTTTATTTTTCTAATTTCCTCTTTCATCCCTGGGACTTTAATACTAGAAAAAATTAGATCTGTTTGTTTTTCTAATAGAGAAGGCTAGATAATGTGTCTTACTAACGTTAAGTGAAAGACGATACATCCATTTGTTAATTGTTCACAGGGTCCACTGCGCATATATTTTTGTTTCCACTGTAAACTACAATTGTATCATCAGCGTATGATATGATTCTCGCATTTACTTTTAAACACAGTAGTGAATGTATGTATGTTTGAAAAAAGTATTGGACCTAGAACGGTTACTTGTGGAACCTTCACTTTTATAATCGTAGTTTCGCTGACTGTATCATTTATTTTAACACATTGTTCCCGATCAGTCAAGTATCTCAAGACATATAATACTACTCCACGTACACCATAACGCTCCAATACGTTAAGAAGTATTGCATGATCAACAGTCTCAAATGCCTTATCAAAGTCTGGAAAGATTGAAATGCATTTGTTGTTTTCATCAAGTCCCTCTGTAACACTATTGATGGCATTATACTTGGAATCGGTAGTAGCTATACCAGCACGAAACCTAAATATGTAATCATGTACGATTTTATTTTTATTAAAAAAATGTATCTGCTAACCGATTTTGTACACATTTTTCAAAGATTTTACCAAAGCTGTTTATTGTGTAATAATTACTAATTTTAGTTCTATAATTATACAGGATTAGAACTATGTGGGAATATTTTCATTGAATATTAATGAAGTATCTACGTGGTCTGTTAGACCAAATAAGTATCCGACCTTATTTTTTATTTTGAAAACCTGATGGATTTGAATCAAGCGGGCTTGCATGAGCCGACAATTAATCTTCGTGCGCATGCGTGATTTTTTTCCCGCCTGTAGCTAGCGTCAGTTGCTGTCGAACAGTGTTCGAGTGACGTAGTGTGTAGTGCTCTCGTCGGTTTTTCAATGCAAGTAAAATGACGGAACGACTGGAGCAGCGCTACTGCATCAAATTTTGCCAGAAACTGGGCAACAACCAGGTGGAAACCATTCGAAAGATTCAGACGGCTTTCGGTGACGATGCTATGGGCATCACACAGATTAAGGAGTGGTACAATCGGTTTAAAGACGGTCGCACATCGGTGGAAAGCGAGCCACACTCTGGTCGGCCATCAACATGCCAAAGTGAACGCTGTGGTGATGCGGGACCGTCGTGTAACTATCCGAGATATTGCGACTGGAGTTGTGGTCATCAGGAAATTGGCGACTCCATCACGACAATGCTACAGCACAATCATCGCACTTGGTTTACAATTTTTTGGCGAAAAAACAGACTCCTTTGGTTCGACAGGCTCCTTACTCTCCTGATATGGCCCCCTGCGACTTCCGGCTATTTTCCAAAGTCAAGAGGCCATTGAAAGGAACGCGATTTCAGTCAAGAGAGGACATTATGGCTGCAGCGACAGCCGAGCTAGCTAAAGTCGATTCCGAAAGAGGCATTTTCGGAATGCTTCCAACAATGGCGGCACCATTGGGAGAAGTGTGTGGAGTCCCAAGGAGAGTACTTTGTGGGTGATTAGGTTTCCAACGCTCCAGGTACGCCAGTTTTTTTTTACCGGCTAAAGGTCGGATACTTTTCTAACAAACCACGTATTTCTTTAAACATTTTTAGGCCAATTTTACTGAAGTAATCATTATAATAAATTGACATTAATCAGAAATCTGTAAAAAAAATTATGATTATTTCTATCATTGGTAAATTCTGATATCAGTTGATAGATTTTATTAGATCACTTTTATTGTTTTCTATTTGTTTAAAATACTAGTTCATTTATTATGATTTAGTAATTTATTTAGTTTTTTAGTTGATTTCTTAATTTGTCACTATTTCTTATTGAAACAATTAACCCTTCGGTTATTCACGGTTTTATTTTGATGTATTTATTTTGTCATAATTTTGTACTTTTGGAGTTATCGATAAAGTCATTAAATTTGTTTAAGAAGAGATCAGTCCCGAGTTGAGGATCACTTTCGATTTTTGTTCTGAAATTTTTTCTATTATACTGAATTTTTGTAATAGACTTGTTTTATTTGTAAGATATTTTGTAAGATATTTGTATGATATGTGAATATGTTGAATTAAGTATTTAAATTTCCCGCCTTACCATCTTGTTTAAACAAATGTATATGTCGATAATAATCAAGATGGTCTATATAAATAAAAATAATAAATAAAACGTCATTTTTTTAAAGGCATCAATAAGTGTTACTTAATTATTAATATAATTATTCTAATTAATAGTGAATTAATTAGAAAGTCAATCATTAATGAACAAACTTACCTATGTTATGGGCCCAGTAAGCCAAAGTTATTTGTAAAAGTTTTTTGCCAAAAACAACTTTCTGACGGCGAAGTGTATCGACCTAACCTAAAAGCAGCGTGGTTCATTTCATTTTTTTTCAAAGTTGAAAAACTGTTCAAATTGTCAAGAAACCTAATCATAATGGCTAGTAGCAATCCTCTGACAATGATTGAAAAATTAACTGGCCGAGAAAACTATAATTCTTGGCGTTTTGCTGTAAAAACATATCTCCAACATGAGGAACTTTGGAACTGCATTGAAAATCCCAAAAACTAAAGCCAAGTCAAAGATAATACTACTGGTTGACGCAATCAACTATGTGCATATTCAATAGGCAGAAACTGCAAAAGAAGTTTGGGAGAATCTTTCCTGTGCTTTTGATGACTCAGGGCTTACACGCAGAGTTGGTCTACTACGTGACCTCTGCACAACTACACTCTCTGGATGCCTAAATATAGATGAATATGTGAGCAAGATAATGTCTACAGCACATATACTTGAAATATTAGCTTCAAGGTTGATGATGAATGGCTAGGGACCCTTCTGCTATCCGGATTGCCTGAATTCTATAAACCGATGATCCTTGCTATAGAAAGCTCTGGAATGAAGATAAGTGCGCACTCTGTTAAATCTAAATTGCTCCAAGAAGTGAAATCTGAAAACAATAGCCCTGCTTTTACAACTGCGTTTGGTTAAAAAACCAAGTAGGTATATAAGAAAGACGTTCCACAAAGGTCCAAGGTGTTTTCAGTGTTATAAATATGGACATAAAAGCACAGAATGCTGGTTAAAACCCAAAGAAAAGGTTGCTTAATCAAACAGTTCAGATGCTGCTGCATTTGTCACTTCCTGTGACAACAACAGTTCTGCTTGTTACATTGATTCCGGGGCAATCATGCACATGACAAGACAACACAAGTTTCTTCATAATGAACATTCACCATCTGTAGAACAGAACAAAGTAGCTGATAATAAGGCTCTTCCAGTAAGTAGCTCCGGTGATGTGACTTGGTGATGAAACTTTAAATGAAAAAGGTCAGTCAAATAAAATCTTAATAACAAATGTCTTGTACATACCAGAAATTGCAGTGAATTTAATCATCAGATTACAGAAAATGGTGGTCAAGTAAAATTTGATTCCAAAAGCTGTGTTATACTGAACAGACAAAAAGTTATTGTAGCTACAGCTACAAAAGTTAACAACATGTACCGGCTTAATATGAATACTGATTATGCATGCATGTCCGATGTTAAACAAGATGATATATTTCTATGGCACCAACGAATGGGCCATCTGAAGTTTGAAAGTCTAAAGAAAATGACAGGAAGCACAGAAGGATTAACATTATCTGGTAAAAGCAACAATATGACTGGTATCACATGCAAAGAAGGCAAGCAGCCAAGATTGCCTTTCAAGAGTCAAGTGTCACATTCCACTAAACAATTGGAACTGGTGCATTCAGACTTGTGTGAGTCATTAGGTGGCGTTAAATACTTTTTAACAATTTCGGATGACCATTCTAAAAAGGTGTTTGTATACATACTAAATAACAAGACTGAGGTTTTGTCAAAATTCAAGGAGTTCACGACCGAAGTAGAAAATCTTGCATGGAATATGTCAATAAACCATTCTCTCACTATCTAAAAGATTCTGGAATAAGATATCAGACATCAACACCATATACTCCAGAACAAATTAGAGCTGCAGAGAGGCTCAATAGGACACTTGTTGAGAGAGCGAAATGCGTGATACTGAATGCTGGCTTGCCAAAGTTTTATGAAGAGGTATGGTCAGGTCATAAACCTAATGTCATTCACATGAAAGAATTTGGATGTGAAGCTAGGGTTCACCTGCCAAAGAAAAACGAAAGAAGTAGGATCCAAAAGCACAAAAGGCGATCTTTATTGGCTACTGCAACAACATAAAAGGCTATAGGTCCATAAAACCAAATACTAGAACTGTTATCAAGAGCAGAGATGCAGTATTCCTTGAATCAACTGTGAAGAGACCCTCCGCTTCACTGGAATTGTCTGAAACGGATATTAAAATACTAGACATAAATTGTAAAATTAAGAAAAGTTTAATGTCAAACGAAAGTAATGCAAATAGCAGAGAAGAATCATACATCACGGATAGTTCATGTAGTACTGTCAGAAATAAATCAGATTCAGATGAATATTTACCAGCTTTTGAAATTGATACCCCTCCTCGAAGCAACATAACTGCTCTGGTAATAAGACCCAGAAACAGAATTAATGAACAAACTAACCTATGTTGTGATGAACGTTTATTACCTGAGGAAGTACCTGAAACATACAAAGAAGCTATCAACTCTATTAATGCTGACAAATGGAAAGAGTCTATTAAAGAGGAACTTGAAGCCCATCGAAGGAATGGTACATGGATATTAGTAAATAAACCAATGGTGAAAATAAATAATAATAAAGAATGGTGAAAATGCAAATGTCATCTGCTCCAAATGGGTTTTCAGTCAAAGATGAACCAATGGGTCCTCGCTTTAAGTCCAGACTCTGGGCAAAGGGATATGCACAAAAGAAAAATATTTTGCGAAAGTAATTGATCTACAATATGTATTGACTAATAACCAATTTTCTGATGTACTAACTAAGGCTTTACCCAGTGATAAATTTTAATTCTTGCGAGATAAAATTGGAATGTTAACATTAGACAAACTTAATAAGTAAATTTTTACTTAGTTATAACATACACATGGAAGGCTTAAATTTGGCAGGTGTTGAATTAAGTATTTAAATTTCCCGCCTAAATTTCCCGATAATAATCAAGATAGTCTGTATAAATAAAAATAATAGTTAACTATAATCTATCGATTTCATTTGACAACGAAAGTAAAAGACAAAGTCAAGTCTTAATAACAAAAACCAATAAGAAAATTACAATCTCAACGACAAAAAAAAAACTAAATCGATTGATTAGTCGTCGCTTTACATAAAGTCGTCGCATTGTAATAAGATATATCAATAATAATTTATCGATTAGAATTAATTTAATAACGAGGGTAAAAGAGAAAATCAAATCCAAATAACAAAACCCAATAAGATTACAACAACCTCAACAAAAAGTAAAACTAAATCGATTGATTCTTATATAAAGTCGTCGCAGCATTTTCGACATTATCAATTTTCCAAATCTGTCCATTGTATGTAAATCTGAGCCAATTTCTCATTATTTTTTTATCCGGCTCTGTAGCAGCCCAACGACCTAAGGAACTAGTTTCACACCTGCGGAGGTGCCGATGGCTTCCAGTAATCTGCAGGTGATAGCGCTGTAGGCACAACCGCGGATCGAGTCCGCGAAAACAAGAAGGGAATGTTCGGATTGTCAGGCACTTGAGGTTATCTGACCATCGGCGTCACATCAACGGAACAATAGCATTATAGCCACGCTTGACCCTCTTACATAAGAGGCTCGGTGACCTTTTATGCGACTCGTCTTTTTCCCCGCGAATAGATAGCATCGCTATTTTGTGCCTTGCTACCTATATAATCTATTATTTATGTCGTTTGCTGGCGATAAAGGTATTGGATTTCACAATTAATGGCATTCACCTTGTAGGTGAAGCCAGATATGATTTAAAGAAGACGAATTCGATCAATTTATTGGAATTAAATTCAAGCTCCTCTTAGGCAGAGAGAAAAACTACGGCTTTTTCCCGCGAGTGTTAACCGCTATAACCGCAAAACCGCTCGAGAAACAAACAGTACGCTATGGGAAAAATCAGTGGCGGGAAAAGACGTGAGGCCGTTTGTGTTAGCTTACTTGAGTCACAAAATCACGCGATTAAAAACCACGGCGGTTTAGCCGTAGAGCGGCCTAGGCCTTAAAGTTCAATCTTGTTTATTAACATTTGCCTAACAAAATATTCTGTTAATTATAAAATATTTCTCGATTAAATTATATCACTGATTGTATTAATTAAAAATTGGGAATTTGAAACTGTGCTGAGTGTACTTTTTCGGTGTACTATTTGAGTATACTATTTAAAACCACTATAAACTGTAGTTTCTTGGAAATATGAATCCAAAATCTCTGTCCGTCTCTCGGTAATCACGTGTAAACTAAACTCTCTGCATCAAGTCTAATTACCTCTTAGTCAAAGTTTGTTTTGTCTGTCTAGCCTTGTCTGTCTAACTCTGTCTCTCTACTCTTGTCTGTCTAGTCTTTTCTTTCTAGTCGTGTCTGTCTAGTCGTGTCTGTCTAGTCGTTTCTGTCTAGTCTTGTCTGTCTAGTCTTGTCTGTCTAGTCTTGTCTGTCTAGTCTTGTCTGTCTAGTCTTGTCTATCTGGTCTTGTCTGTCTAGTCTTGTTTGCCTAGTCTTGTTTGTCTAGTCTTGTTTGTCTAGTCTGTCTAGTCCTGTCTTGTCTAGTATTTTCGGACTAGTCTTATCTGTCCGGCCTTGTTTATCTAGTTATGTCTGTCTAATCTTGTCTGTCCAGTCTTGTCTTTCTAGTCTTGCCTGTCAAGTTTTACCTGTCTAGTCTTGTCTGCCTAGTCTTGTCTGTTAAGTTTTGTCTGTCTAGTCTTGTCTGTCTAATTTTGGGTGTCTAGTTTTGTCGTAAAATAAATTTGTGATGATACTGGACTGAAAGTGTTTTTGTGTTTTATATATTTCCCCGATCCATGTAGCAAATTCATCAATCCGTCGCGAGGGGGTAATAATTGCGTATTGATAAATTTCGGTGCGAGAGGGCGCGTAGGCGTATCGGCGCTGTCCTTCGAAAGCAGCCCCCCCGCCATCCCCCACTTCCTTCCGAAACATATAAAGCAATTGCGGCCCCCCTCGTGTGACGGTGTCAACTGCACGCCCCTACAAAGAGACGACTTCTTTCTCTTCTGTAATCACTGTCCGGAGATGAACATTTCAGATGTTTTAACCGAAGCCAAAGATTGCACGAACACACCGCAACGTAACCTTCCCTTTGATATTAATACTAAATATATTGTGATATTAGACATTCAATTTCATACAACATATGCATTTATAATACAAGAAATAATGAAAAATAGCCAACAAAGAAAATGAATTAATTTTAATTTGTTAACTGTCCTTTGTTTGGATTAATGATTTGAACTTGTTTAATTTATTTGAGTACTGCTTGTAATCATTTAGCGATTGTTAATGTATTTGTCAGGATGATTTTGTATTCCTTTGAGTTAGCTCAAAATTTATGCCAAGTAATACAGGAATATTTCAATTTTAAATGGATTTGAATAAATTAACATTTCGTTAAACTTATCGCAGGATATAATTTACATTTGTTCGTATAATTCCACCACTCTATTTGATACGATAAATTCACTGTTCCAATTACATCGACTTCTCGAAAATTAATCTCCGAATTACAACACGATAAACAAATAGATTAACCGTAATAAATAAATAAATTACAGACAAGATTAAGTTAAACGTAATAATAAATAAAATACAGACAAGAGTGGAGTATTGAAACATTCAATTTGCTTTAAATTTGTATTTTAAATTAAGCTTATTTCATTAAATATTAACATTTACCCTTAAAAAGATTTTCCACTCCTCGTAACTAAAAAATGAATATTAAATACACAACAAAATGGATAAAACTGAAGAGAAACAAACTAGATAAAAAATATTAGGAGGAAAAAGCTTAATGCATACGGTCTATTGTAGTCAAACCTGTCCAGATTTTTCTGTGTAGCCTTGTCGGTCTAGTCTTTTCGGTCTTGTCTTGTCGGTCTAGTCTTGACGGTCTAGTCTTAAAGGTCTAGTCTTGGAGGTCTAGGTTTGTCCTATCGGTCTAGCCTTGTCTTGTCTGTCTAGCCTTGTCTTGTCTGTGTAGCCTTTTCTGTCCAATCTTCTCTGGCCAGTTTTGTCTGTCCTGACTTGTCTAGAATAAGATTATACACAATTTACATTTTATATTATTATAAATTGACTGAAATATCAAAAACTTAATTGAGCGTAAAATAAGCATAAAGCAAAAGATACATAAATATAAAATTATTCCCCATTTCACGGATAAAATAATTTGCTTCGACATTTCCTGTCCCTAGATATCTGATATGGTAATCGTGTCAGCTAATTGGTTCATAAGAAAAAAAAAATCGTAATAAACGAAAAGGATTTCAATATTTACGTGTTTGTACTGTGGAAATTTATCGCGTCCTATAAATTAAGCATTAATTAATTGAACGTGAGCTGGTGCTACGAACATCTGTCACTGAGCCAAGAAAGAAGAAACTATTGTACACTCGGTCGTAAATTTTGCTTCTGGTGGAAAGGGATTATTATAATCTTGACGTATGTAGGGACTCGCACCTCTGTTATTCAAATATTTTTTGTAACTACCTATGAAATCGATTGCTGCGTGAATAACCAACTCGAGCGTATAAGAAATCTAATTTTCCTGGTATTAACATTTAACACTATTTATCACTTGTGACGGCTTAGTCTTCTAATTCTAATAAGGCTTAAATTATGAATAAAAATTGTAAATCCCTCGAATGTATTATCGAAATTCTACCTTAGATTTATCAACAGACAATAGATTGATAATACAAAACAAAATGAGATTAAACAGACAAGATTAGATAGATAAACCTATACTGGTCAGGCGCTACTTTATATGTCTAGACCAGGGCCGGCCCTGGGTTGTATTCGGTGCAAGAATTATGTCCCCACTTTTATTTTCGATTATTACCGGATAAAGTAATGTCCATCCCTTACTACAACATCATCATCATCATCATGCAGCCCATTTCACGTCCATTCTTGGACATAGGCCTCCTCCAAACGTGTCCAGTTTTCTCTGCCCCTGGCTGTTGCAAATCCAATTTGCGCTATCCTCTTTAGGTCATCCGTCCATCGAGTGGGAGGTCTGCCTCGGCTACGTTTATCAGCTCTTGGTCTTCATTCCAACAGTTTTTTGGTCCATCGCCCGTCCTCCAATCTAGCAATGTGTCCAGCCCATTTCCATTTCCGTATAGTCGTCGGCGTATCTCTTCATTTCTCACTCGACCCCTCAGGGTCAGGCCAACCATCAATCTCTCCATTCGCCTTTGTGTTACTCCTAGTTTTTCTGCGGTTTTCTTCGTTAAAGTTAGGGTCTCTGAGCCATAGGTCACAACCGGTAATACGCATTGGTTAAATGCTTTTCGTTTCAAGTGAATTGGCATATTTCCTTTAAGGATGTTCTTCATTTTTTCGTATGCCGCCCATCCCAGGGTAATTCGTCTATTTAGTTCGCAGGTTTGGTTGTCTCTGGTTATTTTAATCTCATGACCCAAATATATATATATATATATATATATATATATATATATATATATTTTATTGTTTGCAACGAATTCTACTTTGTTGTTATTAATTTGTATTTGGTCACTGGGAACCATGTTGGTCATCATTTTGGTCTTTTCAAAATTTATTGTCGTCCAATTTCTTGTGCGACATTGTCGAGTTCTTGGAGCATGTCTTTGGCCTCTCCCAGATTGTATGACAAAATAACGATGTCATCCGCGAAGCGTAGATGATTTAGTCTCTCTTCATCGATGAGTTTTTCTTTTTGTAGCCATGCCAACCTTTAAAATGCATACTCGAGGACAGTAATAAACAACTTTGGCGACATGGTGTCGCCTTGCCTAACTCCCCTTTCCATCTTTATCTTGTTGGTTGTAGAGTGTAGATTTATAGTTGTTGTGGCATTTTCATATATATGTTTAATTATGACGCAATATCGGTGGTCGACTCTACAATCTTGCAATGCTCTTAAGATGGCCTCTAATTCTACTGTATCGAAAGCCTTTTAAAAGTCAACAAATACCGGTACTAGGGGGCGGTTATATTCATGTGCAGTCTATTTATTTCGTCTTGGCTAGCGTTTCCTGGCTAATTTTTTCTTCCTTCGGGGTTGTTGGGCAACATTTCTTTTGGGCGTCTGTTATTGCTTCCACTATTGCATCGTTCAAGGTGTTAATATCATTTATTAAAGATTTATCTTGGAGTATTTTGCAGAGGTGTTCCTTGAATTTCCGTTCATCTCTTGGGTGGGTCCATGTCTTCTTTCGGTCTTTTTTAAACATTTTGTGTCGTTCGTAGCTAGTGTTTAGTACGATAGTGACTCTTACCATTCGATGGTCGCTTGATTTTGCAAATCTATTTAGAACTGTGAAATCCCTGAATATATGTCTTTTGTCATAAAGTAGTCTCATTCTTTGTCCTTCCGTCTGGGCTCTTCCAGGTCCATCTGCGCTGGGGTTTCTTGTAGTAGAAGCTGTTCATTAGAAGTAGGTTTTTCTCCAACAGAAAATGTGTTGCCACGATCATTTTGCCCTGAGATGCCTGAATTACCAAGAGCCGTTTCTGATGGATGCATTTTTGTTCCTATTTTGGCATTAAAATCGCTTACTACAACGCTTACTACAACAACACCTAAATAATCGTCGTCGAAATATACTAATCGAGTAAGGTACCGTCACTGAACTCGAAAGGGGTCAAAAGTCAAGATTTCTTGAAAATTAAGAAAAATTGTCAAAAAATGCGGTTTACGTCTTGAATTTTTTCCAATGAATTGAACAAAAAATTAGGTTTTTTTTGACGAGCCTTACCAAGTTCCGCCCCCGCAGGGGGCGGCTGTAGGTGCGTTTTAAATTTTTCACTTTTTCCGTAAAAACTCCGTTCCTCTTGCGTGTCCAAACGGGAAATTGTCATTTTCTGTTGTAAAACTGAACGGGCACTCGACCCGTGTCTGTCTGCCGCTCGCAAGTCCCACACGGCGTCCTCCAGGTGCCAAAAACAGGAGATCGTTTCTAGCACTTTTGAGGAGCAATTTTGGTCCGTGGCTCGATTTTTTTACTGCTTCCCCTTGCCGCGTCGATTTCACGTTTTTTGACGTCATGCGGAAAAGTACGCGACCGTCGGTTCACCCGGTGCGGCGGAAAATGTAAGCGAAAAAAACCCGTTTTTTTCATCACATCTGTGGACGCCGTACTCTTGATTGAAGAGCGCCGTGTCTCCAAACCGGTCCGTTCGATGCGAGATGTTTACCCGCAAAGGGCGGTAGAAGATTCTGGGACCTGCGGCATCCTAATGCCGCTCTGGGTCAATTTTAACACAAAAATCGGAAAAACGCGCTGTTTTTTTCACCTAATTTGCGGGGATCCCTCTCCTGGAATACCCAACAGTCGGATCGGGACCGGACCGGTACCATTCGATTCGGCATAGTGTCTTTAAGTTTGTTTTGGAGTTTAATTGCGATTGCGTGCCGGATGGCGCCGGGAGGCCCGAAAAACCATATTTTGCATATGTACGCGAGAATCCCCTGGGATTCGCTAAATTAAATAGCAGGGCCTCGCGGTGGTGGTTTCTGAATATAGAACGAAAGGGTCTATAAGGCGATAGGAACGACGCATCGCTCGATCGCATTTGGGGGTCTCGACGCCCGTCCAAACTCAAAACGAATTTTTCAAAATTGAGCAAATTGAAACCTCCAATATTCGGTGAAATGTTTTAGAATTGTATTGCTTTTTTCAGGGATTATAGCCCCACGTGTCTACTTTCGAACGACATCAGTCTCGGCGCATTACACCTCCGGGGACGTTCCGCAGGCCCCAATTCGCGAAGTCACTTTTTTTTCACCTCTTCAAACGGAAACGCGAAAAAGAAAAATTACATTTCCAGTCCAACAAGTGCATGCCCGGTGAAAAGGCCAACAGTATGGCGTTTGAATTTCTCTAATCCATCAACGGATTCGCACTCCAGGTCAAAAATACTACGACCATTGCTTGCCGCTGAATCGCCAATTTACACTTACAGCTGATCATTCTGACACTATTTTTGCTCAGGTTATGTGCAAATGTCATTGTTGAAGTTTATCCGTTTATGATTATTCGTGTAATTATGAGAAGATAAAATTTAAAAAAAGAATTTAAATCAAAATTCTGATTTTTCGCTCATTGTTAGGTTGAAATTCAAATCAAATTCAAAGAGATATCTTGAAATCTCTAAATTGCTGATTTCGGCGACTCTGGCTCTTGATTAGCAACACATAGCAACGTCAAAATTCGCAATTTTTCACAAATTTCTACAAGAAAGCAAAGATTTTACACTTTTATTTTATCAGATTCTTAAAATTCAGACCATTTTACATCAGAAACAGTTGCTTCCGTTCACATTTGAATTTAAAAATTTATTTCATAAACCGCAATATTTACGAGTTTTTTTTGAGAATAATTGGAGCTTTTAAATTGAATTTAGATTCCAACGGTACAACACGCGTCTTCCTCGGAGGTATAGCAACCAACAGAGTTATTGGCGAAAAACTTTCAGTATTACCATTTCAATATTTATCGGCATTTTCAATACAAATTCGAATACAACTCATCAAGTTCTATTAAAATATGCTGCATGAATTTTCTGCGGCTGACGATCCAGCGGTCTCCAACTGTTTACTTGATTTTCAAACATTTGCGTTTTTCATTTCCCTACATTTCTAATAAATTCTTGTAGCATGAATCGATAGAGTAAACTTTCCTCTAGCAGCGGGGCAAATTTTATCATTCCTTTGCAAACCGTTTTACCAGGATTTTTTTTAAATGCAATTCATTTTCCAGGATTCGGGATGGCTAGCAAGTCCGCCCCACAGAAGTTTCCTTCCAATTTCCGTGGTGAATGGTGTCCGGGAAAATTTTATTTCTCAGATTTGTTAAAGTTGGAAAGTTCTACGTTAGAAACAATTGAATATTCTTGCAAATTCACACTCTTACTTGAGTAAAAGTAAGCTCGGCCATATTTGATTAGAGTTTTTACTGATTTTATAAAAGAAAACTATTGTTTTACAAATTTCTGATTGGACATTCTGAAAATTCGGCAAATTTTATATGGGGTACGATGTAAGTTTTTGGGTCATCTGGTGATTTAAAATCCATTTTCCAAACAGTGACAATTACGACTTTCCTACAAGAATAGTTGAAAATTGCACATTTAATTTGGAATCTAAAGTGTATTCCGCGACTTCCTAGCATGTATAACAAAAGAGTTATTGTTGAAAAACGATCAGTTCTATCACTTGAGGGCTGAAGAAAAAGCCATCTCTAAATTTATCCGGTTTTTCTTTTTAAAATCGAATAGTGCTCATTGAGGCCTATTGAAATGTGCTGCATGAACTTAAAAATGTCGTCTACCTTTCTGCTTCGTCTTTGAAAAATCATATGCCTCATTTCCTTGGGTTTGGATGAAATAATTTTAACACAGATCTATAGTTCTTTTAACTTTCTTTTAACTTTCTTTTAACAAACGCATAAAGTTTTATGTAGTTTACATAAGTTTTATATAGAGTGTACATGTTTCTATTGAAATTGACATATTTGTGGTCGATAGACTTGACACAGGATTTTTTTAATAAAGAAATTCTTGCAAATATATTTTTTTGTTCAATTTTCCGGAGTCTAAGAAACATGCATTTAGCGCTATTTTATAGAGCAGATTTTCATCTAAAAGTTGTGTCATTTTCATTTTTCCAAAGTGAACCGTTTTGGCGAAAGAGCCCATTTAAACCCATGTAAATTGAAAAACGAAATTCAGAGAAGGGGTACCCATTCTAAAATTTTTTCAATTTTATATTTTTTACTTTTGCGACCAAACCGAAGGTTTTTACAAAATTTGCAAAGAATACTTTTTTGTAGACACCGACGTCTTACATACGGATATCCCGGTTATAATTTTCCATCTTGAGGCGTTGACGAGATATTTCCATAAAATTGTTGACGAGAAAATCATTCTTCACGACGTCCCCATTGGAGTGGGAGCGTTCTAATTTTGTCAAATCATACCTCTGGTGGATACCCACATTCAGCATAAGTTTCATTGAAATCCTTCAAGGATTAATATATTTTTTCGCAATTTTTGAATATTTTGAAATTTCCGCGTTCGGTTTTGATCGGAATTCCTGTTTGACATGTCTGGATTTGTTGAAAAATTATTTTTGTAAGTTTTATACAACGTGGAACAACAAAATTTGACACATTTGACACAGAATTAGTCAGTCTATAATATCCCCCAGTTAGTTTTGAAAAATATTTTATCTGGCGGTGGCCGCCGCCCCTCAAACTCGAACGTAACAGAAATTAATAAATTCAAATAACTATAAAATGAAAACTGCAAGAGATGTATTAAAATTTCTTTCAGATCTATATAGATTATACATTTTTCTATTGAAATTGACGTTTTGGTATTTTGATGGCCGATAGCCTGGACACATAATTGTTTTAATAAAGAAATATTCATTGAAAACTTGCAAATATATTTTTTTGTCCAATTTTCCGGAGTCTAAGAAACATGCATTTAACGCTATTTTATTGAACACATTTTCATCTAAAAGTTGTGTCATTTTCATTTTTCCAAAGCGAACCGTTTGGCCGATTTTTTTTTTATAAATGAAAAAAATCTAAAACGAAATTCAGAGAAGAGGAAAATTTTAGGAAGTTTCACACAACGTGGAACAATAAAATTTCACACATTTGTAGAGAATTAGTAAAAAGATACCAACTTGATTAAAACAATATGTGGGTTATGTTGAACGTCAAAGTTGACAAAATCAATGTCACTTAATCTTAAATTGATTAAGTGACATTGATTTTGTCAACTTTGACGTTCAACATAACCCATAAGGTTATGAAAGTTTTAGTGAGATTTTCAGTAACTTTTTACTCCACAGCTGATTCTTTATCGTCCATTTTGTACACCTTAGTAACTAATATCACATCGTTAGATATAGTAACCTTTTTATGATCGTTGGGAACTTTTCAATTCTAATATCACTCCTTAAATTAAAGTCACTTTGATTTCAGACAATTGGTAACATTATATGATTAAGTACACCTCAAAAGTGTTCTATTATATCATTTTACAAATCTGACAGCATTAAAATCATTTGAGACGGATGAATTATTAGTTAATATTCTGTGCAGTACGAGTTGTACATCTTGCAACTCATACAACCTTAGCTGATACAAGAATCGCGCAGCTCGCAATTCTGATTACTCTTTCATATACAAATGTCAAAATGCATTATACAATTTCACCCTCATCAATTATTCCACCTTTAGCAACTATTCCATTCTTTTCAACTGTTCCATCCACAAAAACTATTCCATTCCGAAAAATACGATCCACATGTACTAGTCGCTTACTACAACGATACCTAAATAATTGAAAAATATATTATTTGCAAAACGAGATTATTCGCTCCGAGCGAAACAGCACTACAGCACTTTTAGGAATTTCATGACCACTTACGACATTATTTAGCATTTATTTGTATATTTTGACATACATTTTGCTGAAAAAAAAAGTGTTTTAATATTTTACATAAACTAATAAAGCATAAATTGAGAATAGATTCAATGCCAAAATAAATTGCATTTTGCTAACAGCTTTCGTTCACGATATACGATTATAAAATTGGCAAAATCCAGCGAATTTTCGAGAAATTTGGTAGCCCGTGGAGAGAACCTTGGAAATTAATTAATATTTTTAAGGAAAATGAACCCTAGAAAACGATACTGCTATTCGTTTTCTATTATCTGTAACCTTTTTAGAGATACGAACTAAGGTTATGACAGCGTGAAATATGCCGGAAATGCGAGATGGTGTACTGCGAAAGAATTTATATCTTGTTTATTTGTAACTTTAGAGCGAAATAAACTAGAAAATCGTTTTCGGCGCTTTGATTTCCTTCGGGTAAGAAAAATCCCGACAAAATTTTACAAAATTTCGGTTGAAAAAAATGTACTAAATATAACATATTTGTCATCAGCTGCAAAAATGCTCACAGAAGCGTTTTTAAATTTTGCTGCAATTTAAAAAATAATTTTAGCAAAATTTTCTCGCAATTTATCGTTTCCGCGATCTTGGCCTCCCGACGCGATGGTATTACCTTAATTTAAGCCTTCCCATGAACATCTTATATGTTTACCGGTTAATCTTGGGACGTTGAATCGATTGGTGAAAACTAGAAGTCTGTGGTAAGCCCTTCAAAGGTTATGATAGCGGGACATTAGCCGGAAATGCGATATTATATATTGGGTCGTCAAGTAAGAAATTTGTAGAAAGAAAGTCAAAGTTGTTTAATAGTTTACAAATGGCAGGAACTATTTTATTCATCGAAGTATGCCTCCATACTATCTACACCGGTGTTTCCCAATGTGGGGCCCACGCCCCACAGGGGGGCAATTTGATTGTTAATGGGGGCATTTAGAAAATGGACCCGAGGCGAGTTTAACCCTTTTACTCCGGGCCATTTAAATGCAATGCTAGGTTTCGGTGCCAAAATTGAAAGAAAAAAGCAAATTCTTAAATAATAAATATTATAAATTTCTTTTGAAGAGAATTTTCCTTTTTGAATCAATGAAACAAGGTCGTCTTGAGGCGCATTTGAAGGTGAAACATAGTGCTCATATTAATTCAGATTTTAATTACTTTCAAACTTTAGAGTTTACCATCCGTTATTCGCCAGAGCAAAACGGAGTAGCAGAGAGAATGAATAGAACCATAGTAGAGAAGGCGAGATGTATGCTCCTCCAATGTAAACTTGGAAAACATTTTTGGTCAGAAGCAGTCCAAGCAGCAGTTTATCTAATTAATCGAAGTCCCACGTCAACGTTGTACGGGAAATTTCCGGCGTCGTTTTGGTTCAATGAAAAGTCCAACTTGAAGAAAATAAAGGTTTTTCGGTGCGTAGCCTTTCTACGCATTCCAACGCAAATTGTAGGCGGAAAATTCGATTCTCGATCGAAGAAATGTTTCATGATTGGATATTGCACAAATGGTTACAGGTTTTAAGAACCAGAAGAGCATAAGGTCATCGTTGGATGTTATCTTCAACGAATCGAAATTTTCATTCGTAGGACTGCCAAATGAAGACTGGATTGATCCATATGTTGTAGAGTCAATAGAAGAAAAAACCGGAAGCAGTAAAGACGAGGAAGAACTCTATCAGAAAGAAGACTTCGATCACAGCAACGATAAAACTGAATCTTTGGAAGTGAGACTCGGTATAATGGGGATTTACGAAAGCTCACAGGAGAAACAATACAATGCAAAAGAACCGGAAAATGAAGAAACATCTAGTCGATCTACGAGAGGCCACGTTATCTGCAGGACTATTAGCTGGACGATGAAACAGAAAATTATGTAATCCTGGAGCTGCACGCCGAAGTTTTCGTGGAAGATGTACCGAGCAACTACGAGGAAATCGTCACTCGTGAAGACAAAGATCCATGGATGGACGGAGTCGCCGAAGAAATAAGCGCACTTGAGGAAAACGAAACCTGGGAATTAACACCACTTCCCGAAGGAAAATACACACTCAACAGCAACTGGGTTTTCAAGGTTAAGCGCGCACACATCGAGCGCTACAAGACTAGACTTGTATATGTCCCATTGGCAAGACTTACGACACTGAGAATCCTATTATCCGTAATCGTCGAGAAGAACTGCGCAGTTTACCACATGCATGTTAAAAATGCAATTCCTACACGGTCAAATTCAGGAGGAGCTCTATATGAAAATTTCCGACGGTTTCATAGGCAAAGGAAATTTAGTCTGCAAACTGAAGAAAGCGCTCTACGAACTGAAGGAAGAACCGAGAGCGTGGAATCAAACCACCAACAAATTCTTAACCAACCTTGAATTCAAAAGATCTGAGCATATTGGAAGAACGATAACACGTACATATTCCTGCTTCTTTATGTTGATATTATTGTTTGAGGGAAAAACGAGACACGAGAAAACATTATTTTTTCAAGGAAGAGTTGAGAGGAAAATTCCGCATGAAAGACTTGGGAAACTTTTTGAATGAAATCGTTCCTCGGAATCAACATCGAGCGGACTGATGAGGGTTTTAGCTTGAATCAAAAGAATTGCCTCCGAAGAATGCTGAAACGCTTTGAGATGTAAAACTGCAATCCAGTTCGTCCGCCGATGAAAACAATGCCGATACCGAACAGCGAGAAGTTCGCCGATAACAAACACTACCGCGAACTTGTTGACGACAAGATCTGACCTACTACGCTTAACTATTTCAGCAGAATATGATTTGTCAAATATGCAGTATCAAGAAGAACCAGCAGAATTACAAAATGTCGAGTCAGTTAAAACTTTATTTAATATAAAAGGAGCGATGGCATGGTATTATGAGGAAACAGAAATCAAATACCCAAATTGAACCAAATGTGCAAGAAAACTATTGTTACCGTTTCCATCTTCATATTTAGCTAAATGTGAATTTACTGCTTTAATTGCTTTACTGGTAAAGAAAGAAATCGTCTGGTTATAACAAAATAGGGGACTTGAGACTGGGGGCATAAGAATTTTAGAAAGGCTTAGGTGGGGCATGGCACAAAAAGGTTGGGAAACACTGATCTACACGCTTCTGCCATTTAAGCTGCAGGTTGTTCAGGCCGGTGGTATAAAACCCTGGCAAACAAGAGTCAACAAATTCTTGGAAAGTCAGTTTTACAGCATTGTCGGAGTTAAATTGTTACCCAAATAAAAAATTATCCAGATAGCGGAAGAAGAAGCTAGAAAAAGAAGAGGGAAGATGTCCATGGGGGCTAGGTCTGGTGAGTATGGAGGATGATGAAGAAGCTCCAATTCCAATTGCAGTAATTTTGCCATAGTCATATGTGCAGTGTGGGGTCTAGCATTATCATGCATTTGTTATGCAATTGGAATTGGAGCTTTTTCATCATCCTCCATACTCACCAGACCTAGCCCCCACAATGGGGGAAAACAATTTAACTATATATAATAATAAAATGACGATAACATAAAATGACGATATAATGAAAATTTAGTTTTTTCTTTCCATTCCTAAATTGAAATCCTTAAGCTAACTTAACAATATACTGCCAGCCACCCAAACCTTTTTATTTGCATGTCATTCAATAGGTTAATCATTTATAATCAGTTGGAGGAACTCACCAAAGCAAAAGACCGCATCTACAACGGTAGAGCTCCAGGCCCAGATGGCATCCCGCCTGAGGTTATTAAAATCGCAGCCCTCGATCAGTCAAAATTGTTCTAGATATAATGAATGCAGAACTAAGTGCCGGGAACTTTCCCAAGAAATGGAAGTGCGCAAGGCTTGTCCTGCTCCACAAGGGTGACAAACCGTTAGACGATCCCTCATCGTATAGACTCATGTGTATTCTGGATACGCCGGGGAAGCTGCTGGAGCAGATCCTGGTGGAAAGACTTAAAAGAGGACTTGAGGAAGATATCGGATTGTCCAGGAGACAATTTGGATTCAGAGAGGGAAGATCCACTATCAGCGCAATAGAAGCGGTCCGAAAACTTGCAGAAGAAGCTAGATTGTGGCACCAAAAGGACAAGGAAGATATGTGCTCTAATTACATTTGACGTTCGAAATGCTTTCAACGGTGCTAGTTGGAAAATAATAATGAAGGAACTAACGGCAAGAGGAATAGCGCCGTACGTCCTGCGCATGGTAAAGAGCTACTTCGATAATAGAACACTGCTTCTATAGGCACATGGAATTTCGGTAGATAGAGAACTGAGCGGGGTCCCACAAGGTTCCGTTTGAGGCCCTATTTTGTGGAACATCTTGTATGATGGCGTCCTAGGATTGAAACTTCCGGAGGGTGCCACACTAATTGGCTTCGCGGACGACCTGACGCTCGTGGTTTCAGCAAAAAACGGAATTCATGCTAATTCAAACGGCAAACCGCACAATTCGCCAAGTGACCGATTGGATAATATCAAACTACCTGAGGGTTGCTCCCGAAAAGTCTGAAGCAGTGTTACTGACCGGCCTAAGGTGACTCAACGCATTACAGTTTAAAGTGCAACATACATATATAAACCCTAAGAGCGAAATTACATACCTCGGGGTAGTCATAAACAAGAGCCTGTACTTCAGTCCACACCTCACGAAGGCAGCAGCTATAGGCATGAAGGTACTGGCGGCATTGGACAGAATTATGCCTAATGTAGGTGGGCATAAAAGCTCCAAACGTAAACTCCTTGGTACGATCGTACAATCCATGCAAAAAATACGAGACCACTCACAAATCTCAAATACAAGGAATTTTGGTATACCACCTTTGTATACCACATTGTATACCACATTGTATATCATCTGCCCACAATAGTAGGGCAAGATATTATGTTCTAAATCCACCGCCACCACACTCATGCGCATGCGCGATGACCTTTAACCCCTAACCTAACCTTGACCTTGACCCCTAACCTTGACTTTGGAACTTCCGGTTTCGACTTCCGGTTTTGACTTCCTGTTTCCGGTTTCGACTTCCGGTTTCCGGTTTCGACGTCCGGCCGCCATTTTCGGAACTTCCAGATGCGCGGGAAAATTCAAAAAATAGACGCGAGGCGGGAAAATTCAAAATTAGGTGCTGGCGGAGGAAAATGAGATGTGAAGTTGGTTGCATATATCAACGGGGTTAAATACATGAAACTAGATAGACGGGCTAGATACATGAGACTAGACAGACAAAGCTAAATACATGAAACTAGATAGACGAGGCTAGATACATGAGACTAGATACATGAAACTAGATACATGGAGCCAGACAGACGAAGCTAAATACATGAGACTAGACAGACGAGGCTAGATACATGAGACTAGATAGACGGGGCTAGATACATCAACGGGACTAAATACATGAGACTAGACCGACTAGACTAAACCATTTTAAACCATTTGATGAGAAAAATCAAATCTGGTGTCAGAACGGCTCTAGCATGTGCCTTAAGCGAGATACCGCCCGACCGCCTACCCCACAGTTGATGACGTCATACGCCGCGGCAGATATTGCTAAACTAATTACCTCGATGCTGATTGGCTGATTAACGAATAAATAATTACAGTTGACCTTTTCCCTCAATTTATATGTAATGGACAAGACTGGACAGACAAGACTAGACAGACAAGACTAGACGAGACTAGTTAGATGAAGCTAGACAGATGGGGGCTAAATACATGAGATTAGACAGACCAAGAAATTAGACAGACCAACCAAGTTTCAAATACATGAAACTAGATTAGACTGAACTAAAATATATAAGGGATTGTTTAATTTAAATAAAATATATTTTCGATTGTTTTTCTTATAATTGTTAATAATGTTTATATAATTACTTTCATTTTGTTATCTACGTTTTATTTTGATTTACGGCTTGTTGATTAGACGCAACCGGATGTTTGTCAGTCATAACACCAGGCAAGAATAGAGGGACTAGACTAGACAGACTAAATTAGACAGACAGACAAGCGGAGAAAATTCAAAATGAGTTGCGGATGGGTAGCGGACAATCCTGTATGCATACATAATTGATTGCAAACATATTACGGATTGATTCAAATGAGATTATTGGCTTTATGCCGGATTATGCTCGTATGCTGCCCCAATATGGGCACAAAGTATGGCAGTAGAAAGTAATATTTACAAACTTGCGAAATTTCAAAGAAATACTGCAATCAGGATCTGTAGCGCATACAAGACTGTATGGGGGGAAGCAGTTTTTGTAATATCTGGTATAGCCCCCATAGAGTTCCTGGTAAAGGAGAGAGCCGAACTGCATGAGATCGGATGTGATAGGCAAAAGATGAATCAATAACCACCTTAACTACAACAACCACGCTGAAGATGTGCTACCTGCGGTTCCGGCGTGATTTGAGATGTTCCACTTGTCTGTCAGCTCTCAGCTGCCAGCTACGTCCAGAGAAAAAAAGTTGATTAAAGCACCTGGGTTTCAAAGATTTGCCAATAACCAAAGGTTCTTGAATTTATCGAATTTTCCATCAGCAAAAGTGACTTGTTATTTTGAGTGCTTACCACCGACACATTTCTCATTTTTTAGTGCAAAAGTTTTATTTGGCAAAGCACGAAAAAAAAGCGCCGTTTCATCTCCGTTTGCTATGTCCTTAGGCTTACATCCCTCAATTTCTATTACGATTCTTTTTTTTGTAATCCTAGACTGTTTGCTGACAGATAGCAGCGCTTTCCTCACAAACTGTGCCAAATTTAATGTCAAAATTTTGTTTACACTAGCTATTGGTATCTTATTTCGGGAATTCTGTCGGGAAAACGGTTTAGAATGTTTATTAGGTTAACGCTGATCTGTTTGCTGAGATGATACCGACGCAAAATCACCAATCAGACTACGAGAACTCTTACCCCTCACTTCCTTATTGGTAGACGAATCTTTCAGCATTGAGTATTACCTACTATTACCATTAAATATGACAAAATCTGTTTCAGTCTTAAGAATTTTCCGTTTTTTCCGTTTTACAAGGGTTGTTTTAAATGGGAAAATGAACGGTTAGCAAAAGAATCCATTTAATGCAGGTTTCCGTCTTACACAACTTTCACTGCATATATATATATATATATACAAGGTATTTCTTATTACAGAATTTATTTATTACAAAACCTATATTTTTTTTGCTGTTAAATATTGTATATTTTAATAAATTAATTATTTTTTGTTTTTTCCTGTTGTTTTTATACACCATTATTGGAAACAAAGTTATCTTTTTGGCCACGGGTGGCGTCAAGCGCGATTATGCACGGAGCGAATAATTGAATTAATATTTATCGTGCAGTATCGTATAATATTTATCATTCTTTTTATTCCCATTTTATGAACGACCAAATAGGTTTGAACATCTAATTTGCGAAAAAAATAGTTCCAATAGCTTGGCAATGTCTTTGTTTGCAAAGACATTGCCAAGCTATTGGAACTATTTTTTTCGCAAATTAGATGTTTGATTGATTTTTTAGCGGTGTCATCTATAATCTAGATGAATGAATTGAATGTATCGAAAGAAACTAGGATAATAATAGAGTGCATATGTCGCAGTATAGTGTGCATAATGTATGTATGATATGATTTAACTAGGTGGGTGGAGAGGTTTGTTTCTAGCTGTCGGACACAGCAGCCACGTGCTGTCTGCCGTTGAAGTGTGTACCCAGTTTAATGAGGGGTTTTATCGGCGCTTACTGCCTTACTGACTCTGACACATGCTTCATTCACATAACAGTGAATGAAAAAATACATTGATAGAAGACGAAGGAAAAATAAACGCTCACCGAAAATGTATTCCGACGAAATTTTGATTATAACTGAATGGAAATTACAAAGTTAATTATTGTTCCGCTTTGTTTGAAATTAATGACATTTAATTACAAAAACAACATTGAGGAAAGTTACAATAACAGATTATTGCGGAACTAAATTAGTTATTATTTGGTCTAGACGTTTGTACATAAATATAGATATTCATAATTTATCTTTAAAGTACGTTTACACTACGTTAGAAACATGTGTGAGGTTACACCAACAAGTGTGCGGATACAAGTCATGAAACAAATTGATAAACTTGTCTGCGTTTACGCTTCTTCAACAAATTCAAAAACAAGTCACACTGTTTTAGTTAATTGATAGTTAAAATTAAGCATATTCGCTTATTTAAATGCGCATTTAACAATTCTGTCGTTAAAACTTTATTTTATCCGAGAATATAATACAAGCATTTATTCAATTTTGCTTTTGAATTAACAATAAGTTAATTCAAACAAAAGATCCATTTTCTGTGTTTTTTTTTACGAGAAGCATTTCGTCCGGCCATAATTGTGTTGTCATGACAACGATAAAATCGTGGTCATCGTTGTTTCGTAGCACCAAGCACCGTTGTTTCGTACGCCAAAATTTTGAGTATTGTGTTTTATTATTCATAAATGTATACAACCGAATAATTATTGTTAGATGGTAACGCAATTGCGGAACGATTACTCCTGCAGAAGTCAAGAAATTTATACAAAATAAGAATTAATATGTTTTATGATTGGTGATCATAAAAGGACATCAGCGACATCAACAATTAGGGTAATGTTTAGGGAGCCCGCAAGTGAGTTATTTTAATGCGTTGCCATTGATACTTTTATTTCACTAGTGAAACAAATGAATAAAACATTATTTCTAATTTTCAGTTACAATTTCACCGCGTAATTGATACAAAACCGACTCCTGTTTTAACGCAGGAGCTGTTTACTCCCGGTTTATATTACAACAATTTATTTCATTAAATTCTTATTATTCAAACGACAAAAAAAGCCATATCTTCACCGTTTTATATATTAATAATTCACCTAATCTTTCTATAATCAGCTCATAATAATATAATTCACCTCACAAAAGTCAAATGTGTGAGCTTTTTTACTCACTCAAAATGTATGAGGTTATCTATCAGCTTATACAAAATTTATAATCTTGTACAATTTGAAATTGAAATTTGTCTCAAAATTCAAAAATTCCAAATATTGTCACATCTATTGTTTATATTGGGATATTAGGACTGTTTCTAGAAGAACAAACTACTTTTTGTTAAATAAAATCATCTAGTTTAAATATCACTACTACGAATCTTCAAATTCATGAATTTCAAGAAATCCTACAATAATTAAGTTTAAATTGAAATTTCTTTTCTCAAGCGATTTGGAATTATTAGTTAATAATTTAAAATATATAGTTGTAATCTTTACACGGATTTTATGGATCTTATGCATATACTTATTCAGAATCTCGAACAATCCAATCATAAATTCAAAATATTTCTATTTTTAATTATATAATCTAAAATATAAGATTTATTTGTGTGTGAATCTAAAACAATCAAGGCTAATATTTCTAGTATATATATATATATATATATATATATATATATATCGTTGCATCCGCGTTTTATTTGAAAATTTCTTAGAAAAAAACTATGCCTTGTGTTTTGTACTCTTTCTCTTATAATAGCTTGGCTGGTCCTGTTCAAAATGTTGTTGATTGTGCATTAGCACCAATGCGAATTCCAACAGAGAACATAATCTGCAACATTGAAAGAGCAATCAAAAACATGGACTCGGATTCAGCAGAGACAATACGTCAAGATATTGCGAACATATTACGCAAAGCCAGACCTCCAAAGAAAAATATCACACGAGAAGAAACAGCAGCGCTCAAGAACCTTAACCAGAACACGAACGTTATTGAGCTTCCAGCAGATAAAGGAAATGCCACTGTTATCATGAACACCACGGATAACAAACAAAAAATGACATCATTATTGCAAGACGAAGCATACAAACCAATCTCAACAGATCCAACAACATATCTGGAGAAAACAACAAAAGCCTTGATCAAACGAACACCAATAGATCCACAAACACAAGTTGCAATAATACCCAGAGAGAAATCATCAAAATGCCCGAAGATTCCACTGAGACCAATAGTCAGTTCCATCGGCTCACCATTTCAGGATCTAGCGAGGTACTTAACCAGAATACTACAACCATACACTGAAGACATGGAGTCTTACGTAAAAAATTCTACCCATTTCGTTGACATCATCAAAAAACAGAAACTAGAACATAATGACATCCTAGTAAGCTTTGATATAACTTCGTTATTCACACAAATACCAACGGAAGAAGCCTTAACCATAATTAAAGAAAAATACCAACCAGGAAAACACATAATCGACCTAGTTAAGCATTGTCTTACAAACACTTACTTCGTATACGAAGGACAGCGATACAGACAAACAAAAGGAGCACCCATGGGATCACCTCTATCACCTGTGCTAGCCAATCTTTTCATGGAAGATCTCGAAACACGAGCATTGAAAATAATCTCCAACCGAAGCTCTGGTTAAGATACGTCGATGACACATTCGTCATCTGGCAACATGGAAAAGAAGAATTATACAAGATCTTGAACCACTTAAACAGCTTACACCAAAGGATCAAGTGGACAATGGAAATGGAACACAATGGCACGTTACCATTTTTAGACGTGCTAGTAATCCAAAAGAAAGATGGAATTCTAGGTCACACTGTTGACCCATACCGTATAAATGACACATACCTAAATGCAAACTCTCACCACCACCCAGCACAACTCAATGGGGTGTTAAAAACACTTATAGATAGATCCACTAAATTAGCAGATGCAGAATACCAAAATGAAGAATCATCCAAACTCCGCAGTGCTCTGATATCAAATGGTTACCCAAAAAGACAAATAAACACAATCATGAAAAAACGCAAAAAACCAAAAGCTAACGATAAAAACGAGCTTGAGACTACCAAAAGAGCCTTTTTACCATACGTCAAAGGAACAACAGACAAAATCAGCAGAATACTGGGTAGGTACGATATCAAGACCGTTTACAACACAGACAGAAAAATTTCACCAATCTTACGAAACCCCAAGGACAAAATTCCGTTAGAAGAACAAGGAGTGTACGAGATACCATGCGGATCATGCAATCTTTCTTACATCGGACAATCAAATAGACGAATAAATATTAGACGAGACGAACACAAAAAAGCAGTAAGCCGACAAGACAAAACATCATCTCTTGCCCAACATGTAGCAGCCACTGGACATACCATTAATTTCGACAACACCAGAACAATAAGTAAAATGGAAGATAACCATAAACGGATCATCATGGAGGCCATAGAGATAGAAAAAAGACCTAACAACTTAAACAAACGAGATGATGCTCAACGTTTACCACACACATGGAGATCAACGGTGCATGGAATAAAAAGAGCAGCCTCACAAGAATCAAGTGACAGGGTCGTCAGCAAACAGTGAACTGTTAGAACTGCCTGAACTGTCAAGCAGAACGCAACATATAACCTGAAGATGGCAACAGCGAGATTGCCGAAAGCTTGTGATATATATTTATATATATATATATATATATATATATATATATATATATATATATATATATATCCAACATTTATGGTGCCGGATATTGCCTATCATAAACCGTAAATGTGCTATATATAAATGAAATTTTAGAGTTTAAACTCATTCTTTCTTCTTACCTCTGGCGTTACAATTGCAAATATGGTTGTAATAGAAGAAAACTCAATACAATGTCGTTATCTGACAAAGTGAGGTTGATAAGTGAAGTTGAAAAAAGAATTTAAAAGAAAAAATGATTGCTGGAGGCTTTGGGATTCCTCCAAGTACACTTTCTTCAATTATAAGAAACTGCGAAGAAATTCTGAACGAAGCCGAAAATGTTGCAACTAATGATGCACACGTTTGAAAAAGTGTACCTACACTTGGGACACACTGATCTCATCACTAGTGTAGGTTGGCTAGATAAGTTTAAGAAAAAGCATAATATTATTCAAATGGTTATGTGTGGTGAAAAGTGCAGACGTTAATGAATATGACTGTAAAGAGTGGTGCAGTAATATCTTGCCGAAACTTTTAGCGTCTTATCATGCAAAAGACATTTTTAACGCGGACAATATGGGCTTTTTTTAAATGTTTGCCTAATATATCATTAACATTTAAAGACGAAAAGTGCTTCGGTGGAAAACACAGCAGAGAAACAATCGCAGCCATTGTGGGAGCCAATATGTGTGGTACTGAAAAACTAAAACCGTTGGTGATTGAAAAATCCAAAATTCCGCGATGCTTTAAAGATAAACGATTTTTACCAGTGACAGATAGAAGCAACAAAAAAACTTGGATGACAAGCGCAATTTATGAAGAATAGCTTTCTAGTTTAGGCAAGAAAGTTAATACCGAAAACAGTCACACTCAAAAATTATTAAGCAGCTTAATTCGATTCTTGTTGTTCTTCTCCAGCCAAACATGACGTCAGAGTTACAACCTATGGACCAAGGAATTATTTATTAACAATATAAAATTGCACAAAAGAAGAAGAATGTCGAAACTGGAGTGCAGAAAATGATAGATACTCTTCTGTCACAGATATAATCAGCATAACGAAAATAAAAACATAAAAAAATGCGAAGATGAAGATGTCTTATCTAGCAATGAAACAATGCAAATTCCACCCACGAACAAAGAAATGCGTAATTATTTAAATAAGTGTATCGAATATATGTGGTTTTCAAGACAATCTTCCAGACGAAGTGTACCGCACATTACCTACTTTGGAGAACTTTGAAGATAGGATTTTTTAATGTAAAACAATTACAAATTACTGACAAAAAATAGTATATATATCATTATATTAAAAATGTATATTTCTTTTTTGTTTATAAATATATTACCAATGTTATATTATGTTATATTTACTTTGAATAAATAGTGTAAAGAGAATTTTACTCATTACAATTTTGTATTTCTCTAACTCGAATTTTCTATAACACCATTTTTTTTCGTGAACTAGTCATGTCTGTCTAGTCTCTATCCAGAAAGCAATTCGGTTTCAGGGCAGGCATCTCAACTGTACGCAAATAATGAGAGCACTAAAGGTGGCAGAAGTGTTTGCATAAGGATTGCGGGGGAAAAAGAAGAATTTGCGCACTCATAACATTAGACGTTAAGAACGCCTTCAACTCCGTCGCTTGGAAAAGTATTGTTAAATTAAAAGCAAGAGATAAGCCCTCCATATCTTCTGAAGCTCGTAAGGAGCTACCTCTGCAATCGAAAAATTATTATAGAGGCAGAGGGTGAAAGCGTAGAAAGACAAATATACTCTGGTGTTCCGCAAGGCTCAGTAATGGGACCAACTTTGTGGAACATCCTGTATGATGGAGTCCTTATTTTTTGGTATTCTTGGATGGCGCAGTAATAATCATCCAGTTTATAGAGGATGTGACTTCTTAAGATGCAAGTTATGTAATCGCAACCGCCTAAGGAAATAGAGTTGTTCCTGTGGAGAATGGCGTGCGAAGAATCTTGCTTGTAATAGGAGATAACCATCAGCAGATATTCGGTGTAATGGGTGGCCTTCTTTCCAATTTCTTCGCTTAGCAAGAATTCGGCTTCGTCCAACAGTCGAAGACTAATTAAGTAGCAGATTGAGCTGAATAGAAAAGTGTTGGGAATATGAAAATACGTCCAAAACAAATCTTTAACTTCAAAAAGTGAAGGTTTTAAATACTTTCCCCCTGTTTCTTCAGCAACTTTCATTCCTTCAAAATTATCCATCTTCATGTAAATATAATATAAAGCTCCCCAACCTTCGAGAAACCCCGGAAAAATCAAGGTTAAACTTAACATACAAGTCTTACCTTTTTTTAAACGGTTCTTTCTAACCAACATAAACCCGTAGATAACAAGTGAGTATTATACATCTTTTTTAATTTCATTATTTCCTATATTTAAAACGTATGTACGTATGTGAGTAATGACACCAATAGTTCGGTTTAGCTTCATCATCGCTAATCAATTCTAGGTAGTACCTATTGGCAAGTTCAGTGGCGCACAGTTCACTAACTTCCAGTTTGTAATCCAATTGAGCTTCATCGCCCTTGCTGACATCAATCTTGTTATTGTCAACTCCCAAAAGTAGTAATCCATTAATAGCCATGTTCTGCTTCTCTATTAATTCGACGAAAACCTGCGAGATATAAACGTGAGATTCAGCGGAATTCTTCACAGGAATCTTTTATTTTACATAGGGCTGGGGAGGAGTAGATACAGCGAAGGATTTCTCAAGAATTTTTGTTAGATCTTCAGAGGGATCCTCAAGAAACTTTTGTGGATTAAGCGGGTTGTTTACAGAAAATTTCGAAAACTGCGGCAATCCGATGTCGCTGAAGACTTCTCGACTAGGTTCGGGTTTTGGAGAGGCTTTTCCCAATTTTCCCATTCAATTCCCAACCCCCTCCTTGTTACTACTCCCTTTTTGGATACCTATCTGGCTACCTTTTTTGCTACTCTTCTTGCTACTGCTCAAATTTTTAGGAATTTTTTTGTCCTTCTTCCACTTCTTTTCCTTAGGTGGTTTAGGTTCTTCTACAATCACCACTGGCTTTGTCTTTTTTATCTAGTCTTGTCTGTCTAGTCTTATCTGTCTAGTCAAAATCAAAATTTTATTCACCCATAAAATAAAAATAGCAATAGTTCTGGGAAATGTCAAAAGAAAGAAAGAAAGAAAGTTTCAGCATCTCACTCCTTCAGTGAGTATAGAGCTTGTTCTATTAAATGTTCTTTTAATTGTTTTTTGAAGCACTGGTATGTACATTCTTCTTTAATTTATTTCGGTAGCCTATTGAATATCTCTATCACCAATTGGTGATAGAGATCTCTTTGCAGATCGAAAGATTTACCCTTGGAGGGTATAGATTTGAATGCCCCCTTGTGAAGTAATTGTGTTCGTCTCTAGCGAGTTTTTGGAGAAATTTTTGCCCATGTATAAAACATGCCATTTCTAGTACATAGAGTGATGGTAATGTTAAAATTTGTAATGTTTGGAAGTGGGATTTGTAGGACTCTAACGTGAATTCGCTTAATAGCTCTTATTACTAGTTTCTGGGCAATAAATAGTTGTTTAGCGTATGTTGATGAGCCCCATACTAAGATTCCATACTTTAAGATTGATTGGACTTCTGTATAATATATCGTTATAAATAGCTGGCAAGTTAACAATTTTTCGTATTTTATTTATTTCGTATCTTATTAAATAAGCTTTCTTGTTCATTTTTTTAATGGTGTAATCTATGTGATTTGTCCACCCCAAAATATCTTCTACGTATATTCCTAAAAAATTAACTTGGTTTGCTTGCTTTAATTCATTATTTTCTATTTTAAATGATATTGTCTTACAAGACCTTCTCTGTGGTCTAAAGATCATATAATTTGTTTTCGAGCCGTTCAAGAACAAGTTATTCTCTGTAAACCATTTATTTATAGTTTCCAGCAGTATATTTGTGGGTACTTCATTATCTACCTGATCACCCTGAGAGATAATGAAGCTGGAATAGCATGAAGATAGCCCCCCAAAATTGAAAAAATAAAAAATTAAAATGGGATACGTTTGACCAAGATTTGACCATGATTGACCACCAAATAGTTTTTTTTGCCCACATTCCGTTCAAAAGATATTAAAAAAAAAATGATTGGGGGCCTAGCCCCCCAAAATGTATGTTTTTATTATTTGATAATGTCATCTTTAAAAACATCGTTTGACCATATTTGCCCACTATTTCTTTTAATTATTTTTTTTGAACCCCAGAATCGTTTTTTTTTAATAAAATATTTTTTATTACTTTTGTTGTTTGTTTTTCGTTTGGTGTTGAAGAACTTCGTTTGACCGTGTTTGACCATCATTTATTTTTCAATTCAAAATATTTTGAAGCCCCAAAATCGTTTTTAAGTGTTTTACTTAAAAAAGTTGTTTTGTTTGCATAAGGGGCGAAAAATTTGAAGATATAGATTTCATGAAGAATTGATAAGGACCAAAAAAAAATGGGCAAACCTCGAAAATTAATCAAAACATATTTCACATATGCGAAAATAGGTTTTACATTTGCCCACCCTAGCTTTTTTTACTACCAAGAGGTGAAAAATTGTGCAATACGTAAATTTTAATAGGTCTTTGTATTTTCCGTACTGGAAGCACATTATAAATATATCAGTAAGTACATCAAAGTCATTACTAAAGAAAACAGTATTCTTTTATTTTTGATTTATTTTAAATGTCATCTGTTTAGTTACAACTTGTTATTTTCTTATATACAAATTAGATTTTATATTTTTGATTTTACAATTTCCATATCCTTTATTTTTCGTGAATTTCTGTGGAAAAAATGATTGAAACTTTTATTTTACACTTCTGTGAATTATTTAAAATTTGTTTTTCCTTGCATAGATCGTTGCGAACTTCCTAGCGATTTGTAATTCTTCGACAATATGCCACGTATTGCCCGTTGTCTCTTATTCCTTTCAATTGTTTCCCAGGTGGTTCGTCTTATTCTACTGCCCCGTTCAGAATATAAGTTTTTCCCTTATTGCAATTTTTTCGGGAATATCAACGAGTAAAATATTGTCCGGTGCATCATTGCTTATTTTATTTTCTATATTATTTTATTTGTCCAATCCAAAATAGTCCCACAATTCCGCAATTTCTTAAAATCATCTTACTCTTGTTCCTCTTAGTCGATCATGAATGAGTCGTACTTCTGGACACGGTGTCAAAAATTTTACTCTTCATTATTTTTTTGTGTACAATTTTCCTCTTGATTTTTTCCTCGTCTTCTTCCGATTTGTGGAATAGTATTGATTTCCGGTGTTGTCTGTGTAAAATACACAGAACAAAAATGTGAATCTTCTGGTGAGACCAACGAGTTTTTGAAACTTTGATTTGTTGATTCCAAAGAAATTTGTTGAATCGAACTGTTACTACCAGGAGATGAAAGAGCCGAATGGTTTTCTATTTCTGGTTGGAAAGGTTTTTTCCTCAATAATGTCATCGACTTTTGGATTTTTTCCTTTCCAACTCTCTTCTTGAAATAACTATTCGTTCTCCTGTAGAAATTTTACGTTCTTTTTGGATTTTTGAATAATTTTCTCAATGAATTTAGGTATAATGTTTTCTTTTGCAAGCAGCTCGCTCCAATTTACTTGTCGCTTCGATGGAACGTATATGTTTGACGAAGAATTTATCCGCGCGAATTGGATCGGTAACGTCGCCCATGTCAATGTTTTTCAAATTCTTGAAGTACGCTTCAACATTTGCTGAACTCCCTACATCGTATTATGATCCGAATTTCTTTTTCGTTGCATTCGTCCAGAGGGGAAAGAATCGGGCAAACTTCAATAGAGGTTCAATAATTTCCGGAAGATAATAAGCGATCAAAATTTAAACATTCTTTCGTCTCTTCTTCAGCGCAAATCCGAATGCTTTCTACGAAACGACGTACATACCTGTCAACTTCAGAAGTCTCTTTCTCGATACACAGCTCTCCATCTTCTATCGATGAGTCTTGTTCCTTGCAGGTGAACGTTGGTAACAGATGTTGATACCTATTGGCCGCTTTCCCGTAATATTAATCTAATCTGCTATTATCTAATTTTAAAAACCTTTAGAAACCAAAATTTAAAAAAAAAATTAATACAACAATAAACAAAATATAAATACCAAAATATAACATAACCCAAGAACATCTGTATCTTTCAACTTTTCGTCCCTTTTGCAGGCAAAAAAAATTCAATGTTGTATACGTAAGTCTTTTAGTATTCGTGAAATGTCATTAATATTATTGCAATTAGTAGTATGCAATTAATATATCAAACATTAAAAAAAAAACGATTTTGGGGCTGTTAAAAATATTTTGTATTAAAAAAAAATGATAGGCAAACATGGTTAAACGAAGGTTTTCAACACCAAACGAAAAAAAAAAACAGAAAAACAAAAATATTGTATTAAAAAATTGATTTTGGGGTTCCTAAAAAAATTTTTTAACGAAAAAAGTGGTGGGCAAACATGGTCAAACGATATTTCTTAAGATGCCATTCTCAAATACAGAAAAAAATGCATTTTGGGGGCTAGGCCCCCGATCATTTTTCTATAATATCTTTTGAACAGAATGTGGGCAAACAAAACTATTTGGTGGTCAATCATGGTCTTGATGTCTTGACTATGGCAGTTTCCATTGGTTTAATTTTTTTGGTATCGATGCTGCTGTTGTCGTAGTCTTGTCTGTCTAGTCTTGTCTGTCTGGTCTGTCTGGTCTTGTCTATCTAGTCTTGTCTGTCTAGTCTTGCCTGTCTAGTCTTGTCTGTCTAGTCTTGTCTGTATAGTCAAATCGAATCAAAATATATTTATTACTGTATAGATGTACAGAACACATATGTGTAAAAGTTAAATGGAAAGAAAAACAAAAACAAAATAGCATATATAAATAATAAAAAATAATAATAGGAAGCAATTACAGTAATTGAACTGATTATATTTCAGCAAAAATGACAAAAATAATGTCCTCTTGTGTAATGGTTATGTTTGTCCATGTTTCTTTGTAAGTTGCCTTTATTTTTGTGGATTAGGCAGGTCATTTCCAGAATATAAAGACTGACGATTGTTAGGATCCCCAGTTGTCTAAAATGAGTTCTACATGAAACTGTTCTAGGAATACCCATTATTGCACTGATCACATTTTTTTGAGCAATTAAGAGAGTTTCAGTTTTGGGAGAGGCTCCCCATACTGAAATACCGTAAGATAGTTTTGACTGAACTTCAGCGAAGTAATAGATAAGGATGTCAGGTCTATCCAATAGCCAACGTAATCTTCTGATTGAGTAAGCCTTATTGCACTCTTTTACATACGTTCTCAATCTGCAAATTTCATGTTAAGGATTCCTCGATTTGCAGTCCTAGGAACTTTGTAGACCAGGGGTCTCCAAACTGCGGCCCGAGGGCCACATACGGCCCGCGGACAGATTTTGTCCGGCCCGCGGAGAGCTAGCATACTTGAAAACTTTTTTTAGAGAACATATTTTTTATAGCAAATTAAATTTAGTTTACTGAAGTGTTCTAATTTTATGTTGAATAATTATTAATATGACATCTACATTGATATGGCCATGGGCTAACTACTCATAACATTGTTGTAGGCTTATTGTTATTGTTTTTGTGATAAGTTGGATAAAGAAACACAGAATTGTAATGAGTAAAGACATGTATAATATGCAGAAAATTTAACTTCAGTATATAATAACTAACAAATTATTGAAATGAATCCAACTAACATTTTAAATAAAAACATAACTTATAACAAGCATAATGACATATGAAATACTAATGAGATTTATGTAATTGAGATTTTCCACTGACAATAGTTTGTAGTTGTTGACTGATTTTACTTGTACCAATTATTAAAAGAGATTTAAGATGCTCATCAGTTAATTTAGATCTGTAAACATTTTTTGTGTACTTCACATTGTAGAAGGTCTTCTCACACAAATAAGTAGTACCAAAAACAGGAAACAGCCCACGAGCAAATTTATGCAAATTATCAAATTTTGTCAGTGGAAGACTCTTATAAAATTCCAACAAAGATGAGTTTTGATATTTGTTCTTAATTATATCATTGCACTGTAGATCAATCATTTCCATTTGCAGTTCCGGGGCTAGGGTTTCAATGTCAGTATCAAAATGATTCTGAAAAATCTTTATTTGATTCGCAATGGCATCAAAGTCCGAGAAACGAGTATCAAAATTTATTTTCAAAGCACTCAAAGTTTCGATTGCAAAATCGATAGGAAACTCAGTCTCAGTGGTGTGGCTGAATATTTCACATGTTTTAAAATGTGAAAAACATTTACTTCGTAGTTGTGATTGAAACAGTATCAATTTCTTCCGGAATGATTTGATATTAGTGTATAAATTAGGAAGATGCTGGTTTTCTCCTTGCAATCTCAAATTCAGTTCGTTCACATGTTTTGTCAAATCAACATAGAATGCTAACTTCCACAGCCATGGGTTGTTTTGTAATTCAGTAAGAGGGCGATGCTTTTCATTCAAAAAAATCGATCACTGCTCGAAGTTCAAAAAAGCGCTGAAGGACTTTCCCACAACTAAGCCAACGTACGGCAGTATGATAAGGTAAGTCAATTTCTCCAATCTCTTCAATAAATTGTCCGAATTATCGGTGATTCAGCCCAAAAGATCTGATAAAATTAACAGTTGATATTACTGGTTTCAGAACTTCAGACATATCCAAACATTTTCCGCACCAAGACTGTTGATGAATGATACAATGTAAGACTAATGGTTTTGAACCACCGTCATTTTCTACAGCCTTTGACACAAGAGCTACCACTCCTTTATCTTTCCCACTCATGTTTTTGCCTCCATCAGTTGTAATACATTTCAAGTTTTTCCATCGAAGGTTCTTTTGATTAATGGCCATTTCAACTCATTTAAAAATATTTGTACCAGTAGTTGTGCCATGAATAATATACATATCAAGAAGTACTTCATCGCTTTTATCTACTCCTCGAATATAAATCAACACCTGGGCAGTATCTGACACATCCGTTGACTCATCCAAGGCCAAAGAAAACCACTCAACATGTCCATTTTTATCGAACATTTGAGAGGATATATTTTCAGCGATGTTTTCTACCCTTCGAGCCACAGTGTTTGCTGACATACTAACAGTTTTTAATAAATTTACGTTTTCAGGGCACATTTCTTCGGCTACTGCAATTATGTATTATTTGATCATTTCTCCATCGGTGAATGGTTTTCCACGTTTTGCAATTTCAAGAGCCACACGAAAGCTGGCACAAGTTGCAGCCTCTTGTTCAGTTTTGAGTTTTGTAAATGAAGATTGCTGCGATTTCAATCCGCGCTTCATAGCTTCGAATTTTTCTGTCCGCAAACTTCCTGTATATTTTGAGAAATTTTGAAAATGTTTTGTTTCATAATGACGTTTAATGTTATATTCCTTGAGAACGGCTATGCTTTCATTGCAAATCAAACATAGCGCCTTGTTACTGGACTCAATTACGAAATACGGAATGCTCCACTGATCTTTGCATTTTCTGCATTCACTATCAATTTTTCGCTTCTTTTCCATACTACTTAATCAAACACTAAAGCAACAATTCAAATCAAAATACTATTACAAAAACGTCTTAAACTTAAACACGCACAAACACGTTTTAAGGAGGTACGCACTATTTTATTTCACAATAGTGTCATAGGAACTGACTTGTGGTTGCGCCACTAGCCTTCTTATATATTCCAATTACTGCCATCTAGAAGTGAGTGGAAGACACCAGAACTTTCTCGAACCAACGAGATTATTCTGTACGTGCTATTAGCGCTATCTGTTAGCGATAGAAGGTACTACCTATTTCCGCTTGTGTCCACCAGATGTCTTGTCACGTTACTCCTCATGGCTCGTACTCTACGACTAATCTAGAAATTACAGATAATGACAGGAAAATTAATAATATGCAGTGTAGTCCGATTTGCAGCCTTTTTTAAACGTTGCGTACTTTTTCGGACTTTTTTTTCATCAGTGGTCTATTTCACTTTTTACCACCGGCAAAAATGATAATATGGTTTTGGCCCTCGGAACTTACTGGAGTAATCAGTATGGCTCTAAGGCTGGAAAGTTTGGAGACCCCTGTTGTAGACGGTGCTCGATTTAATTAAAGGTTATTAGTTCCCATGAGTTTTAAAAATTACGTATTCTGTTTTGCTACCATTACCACCAGACTAACAAGAGTGATATAGTCTTGTCTGTCTAGTCTTGTCTGTCTAGACAGAAAGGAGTGATGTAACTTGAATATTGAAATAAACTAATTTCATTTGATTTGATTTGACTAGACAGACAAGACTAGACAGACAAGACTAGACAGACAAGACTAGACACACAAGACTAGACATACATAACTAGACAGACAAGACTAGACAGACAAAACTAGGCAGGCAAGACTAGACAGACAAGACTAGACATAAAAGACAAGACAGACAAGACTAGACAGACAAGACTAGACAGACAAGACTAGACAGACAAGACTAGACAGACAAGACTAGACAGACAAGACTAGACAGACAAGACTAGAGAGACAAGACTAGACAGACAAGACTAGACAGACAATACTAGACAGACAAGACTGGACAGACAAGACTAGACAGACAAGACTAGACAGACAAGACTAGACAGACAAGACTAGACAGACAAGACTAGACAGACAAGACTAGACAGACAAGACTAGACAGACAAGACTAGACAGACAAGACTAGACAGACAAGACTAGACAGACAAGACTAGACAGACAAGACTAGACAGACAAGACTAGACAGACAAGACTAGACAGACAAGACTAGACAGGCAAGACTAGACAGACAAGGCTAGATAGACAAGGCTAGATAGACAAGACCAGACTGACAAGACTAGACAGACAAGATCAGACAGACAAGAGTAGACAGACAAGATTAGGCATACAAGACTAGACTGACAAGACTAGTCTTATCTATCTAGTTGTGTATATTTATCATTTATGTTTGATTGGTAAGAGTGAAAATTAGAGAAAAACATTTTGATTTTATTTCTTGTAGTGCAAACGTCTTGACAGCACCAACAGAGCGCGTGTAACCTAATTTTAGTTGTTTGATAAATAAATAAATAGATGCTTTAATCGAAAGTGTGTATATAGAAATTGGTGTTTGTGTAAAGGAGGCTGAACAGAGACGCACGTGAAAATTTAATGCATAAACAATTATTTAGGGAATACCTTCTGCTCGACTAAATCGACTTATTTTTAGAACTTGCCAAATAACATAGTCTATTAATTAAATTGAGTTTTTTTCCTCCATACTCTAGTAAGTCTCTAAAATTTATTAAAATGGGAATGATAATCATGCTCCATAAAATCTCGAGTTAAAAACCTACATTGAATTGTAATTTGCAAAATATGTTCGTATGAAACTTTGTGAAGATTCTAAAGCAGCCACATTTAAATCAATGTGCCTAGGGCTTCACAAGAGACGAGTTGAGAGTACGTCTCACTTTTACGAGACGAGAAAAATATCGTTCTTTTGTGAAGCCATAAATGTGCCAATGCTACCACATGTCATTCTCTCTGCTCTGCCACCTAAAAATCTTTTGTATGCCACCAAGTGGCACGCGTGTCATAGGTTGCCGACCGCTGCCCTAGAACCCTTAAGAAACCTGTGTAAAACGTTTTGTTAAAAACCAATTCAATATACAGGGTGTTAGGTAAATATGCGTCAAAATTCAAGTGGTTATTGCTTCGCGTATTCTAAGAATATTTTGTCCTATGATGATTTCTGAAAAACCCCTTTGTTTCGAAGATACAGGGTGAACAAAATTTGCGACAATCATATTCGATATTTGTTGTTTATTTAAATCATTAATGTAAATAAAAGTATGGCGTACGCCAATTTAGTTTAGGCCAAATTTATTTTTTTTAGTTTAGAGTTTATAAAGTACAAAAAATTGTTAACGATAACTTGGAACGGCTGTTTTATCAACCAACGTACAAGTGGATTTCATTTGAATACATATAGTCAGTGATCATCAGCTGTATCGGTCGCAGTTGTTTACATGGAGTGATGTTTGGCTGTTTGACATGTCTTTAATAGTTAGTGAAGTCCACTCCACCCGGAACTGAGTGAGCATTACTTCAGGTGGGTGGTGGTGTTTGTACCAATTGTTTCCTTATCACTCTTTTTATTGTCCTTTACTCGTTTCGATTTCGTCTTTCGTCTTCTGTCGTATCAGTTATGTAGTCGTGAGATAATCCATTTTCGGTCTTTTCGTCACATATCTAGTCGTCCATGTTAGCTTCCTTGTGTCTCGTGCGAAATTATAATCGCCTTCCATTCTCTCTCCATTTGTTCTTTTCCCAACATGATTTCGGTTATGTAAGCTTGTACTGTATCCCAGTTAAGCTCAATTTCTAACATAACTTCCATGATGTTCTGTTCTTCTAGTTTTGTACTGCCTAGTGTCTCCGCGAGTCGAGTTCTTTCTTTCTCTGATTCTGTACACATGAAGATAGTGTGTTGTGCGTCGTCTGGGATATGACCGCAATAAAAACACTCCGCAGTGTCTCTTTTTTAAACCGTTCGAGGTATGCGTTGAAGCACCCATGACCAGTGAGAGCCTGTGTAAGGTGGTAACTCATATGTCCGTGTGACCTTTCGTACCATGCTGTTACGTTAGGGATTAGTCTGTGTGTCCACCTTCCACTAGTGTCGTTATCCCATCTTGTCTGCCATCGATCCATGAGTCTCTTTCGTGCTCTCTCCTTAGCGGCTGCTCTCTCCTGTTTTACTTCCTTTTTCGCCCTGTGTTGTTGCAGGTCTTCGTAGACTTCTTGTTTCTCGCGAATCAGTCAATTGGGGGCGTTCTGTAGGCAGAAATTGCTTTTAGAGCACTTCTTCTCTGTACTCCTGTAAGTTTTCTCGCTCCAACCTTTTTCGTTACGCCCGCCCATATTTCCGCCGCGTAGAGTATTTTTGAGTGTACCACATTGTTGAGAAGTTTCCGTTTCAATTCGCTCGGCCCTCCAATGTTCGGCATCAACCTTACCAGAGCTGCCACTGTAGACGCTGCCTTTTTCGATGTTTTGGCTATATGGTCTGTGTATCTCAGACCGCTATCAAGTTGAACGCCAAAGTACCTCAATAAAGATACCTCAAGGTACCTCAATAAAGATAAAGGGATATTTTGCCCTTCCAGAACGAGTTTCGGTGGGGTGAATAGTCTCTTATCCATGATAAGTATTGCTTCTGTTTCATGAACTGCCATTGTTAGACCCTGTTCTTTTTACCAATTATATGCCCGCCGAAGGGCATTCGTTTGTTGCTAGTTCTAGTGTGCTTATTTCCCTTGCAGTCACCACCACTGCGGCGTCATCTGAGAACCCAACTATTTGCGCTGTTCTAGGTTTAGCAAGCCATCGTACATCATTGTACATCGTACGCCGAGATGATTGCCATGCATTTCATGTATGGACTTGCTGATGGTAATTCAAATTCAAATTAATTTATTAACCAAAAAGATGTATATATACAGATACATATTGGCAAGTCAATACAATGATTAAAATAGTTTCACATAATCCTCAATCGTATATAAACATTTTGAAATAAGAATGTCTCTCATTTTTTCCTGAACTTTCTGATCGAGACTTGTAGATAGCATGTTATATAAGTAGATTCCAGCAACAGCGGGCGCTTTACTGCAGACAGTCAATCTTGAATAGGGGTGCATAGTTTCATGCACCCTCTAGTATTATAATTATGATTATCCTTATGTTAAGGAATTAATTGCATATTGTATGTATATAACAATTGGTTTCAAGAATGAAGAGACTTAATACAGTTCAAATTTCAAATTTAATCAAAGTTAGTAAAGTGAGGCCTGCATGATGCAGAAGCCGGTAAACCTAGAAGGGCTCTTAGTATCCCTTTCTGTGCTTTCAAAACTCTCGGCTACTCTGGTTAAGTCCCCCAAGCTATTTTACCATATGAAAGAATTTACTGAATTTCAGCAAAGTAAAATTGCAATAGTTCTGGTACACTCATAAATCTCTTCAGGTAGCGAAGACGTAGGCTTTCTTACTAATTCATTACTAGCTAGACGATTGTACATTGAAAGGTTTCCTAGCCGTAGTATCCCCGACAGAAAATTTTTCGAATACGTACACTGATGTCTTCGTGAAACAGGCACATTGAAAAGAAATGGAGGGCCAGGAAGATTAATGACAGTAAGAACGGTATAACTGGAACAGAATGTGCTGGACATGATACCAAACACTTACACGATAAATTGCCAATACTTTGAATGTAAGTCATTGGACTGTTGAAAATACTTAAGAGCAATTTGTTGTATCCTTACCACATTCAACATGTTCAGGCACTACTACCTGCTGATCATTGTCCACGTATTGCGTTATGTCAATGGCTTTTACAAACATTAGTTCTAATCCCTCAACTCCCGACCCAGTTTTTTTTCACCGATGAAGCCAGTTTCTTAAGAAATGCAATAAGGAATTTTCATAACAACCATGTGTGGGCGGATGAAAATCCGCTGGAGGTATGCTAAGATCGATTTCAACATCAATACTCCTTGAATGTTTGGGTTGGAGTTGTGGGTGACTATCTAATTGGACCGGTGTTTCTACCAGCAAGACATACTGGCGGGATGTAGCGCAACTTTTTGGAAGAAACACTGCCCTAGTTTCTGTTCGATGTACTATTGGTGACAAGAATTCCAATGTAGTTTATGCACGATGGTGCACCATTACATTTCAGTTTGGTTGCTCGTGATTTTTAACAGCAGCATACAGAGATCGCTGGATTAGTCGAGGTGGGCCACACGCATGGCCTGCTCGATCCCAGACTTAAAACCCATGGATGTTTTCTTCTGGGTATATCTGAAGTCATTAGTTTACGCTACTCCAGTGGAGAATTTTGGCGAATTGCGAAATCGAAAAATTGCTGGGTGTAACTCAATTAGAAAGATCTCTGGTGTGTTTGAAAGAGTTAGCACTCAAGGACGAGAAGATTGAATCTAGGCTAGAGGAAGTCATTTCGAACATTTACTGTACATTGAGCAACTCTAAATGTACGTTTTGATCATAGAATGTTGTGGAAAACACGCAAAAACTGTGCAAAAACTGTCGCAAAAAATTTTCACCCTGTATCTTCGAAACAAAGGGTTTTTCAGAAATCATCATAAACCAAAATATTTTTAGAATAGGCCAATAAATAAACCCTAGAATTTTTGCCGCATGTTTACCTAACACCCTGTATATTTATTGTAATTTATAAACTTTGATAATAGAAAACTTCATTTAGGAAATGCGTTATTGTGAACTTTAAAACTCTAAGCAGATCTAATTAAAAGTTCTAATTTATTACGAAACAATAAACAATTTAGTTAGAACTAGTCATTCTGGCGAGTCACGATTTTTAACTTACGTTTACTTATTTCCAAGAACTTTTACTTGCAATCGCAAGAAATCTTTATCTCCTTTCAATCCAAACTATAATTCCTCAGCAATAATTTACTGTAGCAAACAAAAACTCATTGTCAGATAAATGATCTAATTGGTTCTAAGCACAGTTCAACAATAAAACAAAACGGCAGAAAAACAGTTAGATTATAGATGATCTTGATGGTGATCTGAGCAGGGCACGCGTAGTGACAGCATATTATAAATGATGAAACGGCTTAATGAAATGATAATGGTAATGAGTCGCATTCCTAAAACCCTGGACCCGCCTGTCGAAAAATCTTTAAACCTAAACCAAAACCTCGGATTGGTAATTTATTCCCCGCTGTAACGCAGGCTCTTATATGAAACACACGGCCGTTTATAAATTAACCTTTCCGATGGACTCTCGCATGAGTGGAATGCATAAGTTCAAGTTCCAACATTTCTTCGCACCGAACGAGATGGAACATTTGTAGACGATGACAAACCGTGATTTAGTGCATGTATTTAAAGTATGAACGATTGACAATTTCATGATTTAAAATAGACGATAGAGATGCTGGATAAGATTGATATACACTGTGAAAAAACTAAGCTAAACTAATTATTTTTATTAGCTAATCTCTTCTAGATATTTGAAATTGATTGTAGTTTCTGTTCAGTTTGGGAAGCTACTGTACAGTCTTCTTTCAATTTATGTTGTTTGTATATGAAGAAAGAGAGAATAACATGACAAACTGTCAGCTGCCAATCAATGAGACCACCCACTTTCAAAGCAGTTTCTGCACGGGATCTCTGTGACTCCTTGGCTAAATCTGCCCACAAACAATATATCATTTACGGGAGTTTGCCTCGGCCGTAATGCGGGTTCGTTTTTGCCGGTGTTTGACCCTTTTTTGTTTCTGGAAAACCCTCGAAATTTTGGAATTGGAAAGATAAATTTACATAGATTTTAATAAATGATTTATTTATGGCCGTAGAAGTTTTTAAGGAATTCAGGTAACATTTATTAGGTTGTTCATTTTATAAAAACTAAAACCGAACCAGACTCAACGTATAATAATCAGTATTGATAACTACATTTTGTCTGTGTCTTCAATATGACATGAAATACAGTCTTTTTTTAAAAAAATATATTTTTGTTCAATAACTAATTTTAAAATTGATGATGTTAAAATTGTTAACGAAATATATACATTTATATTGTAAAATATAATTATGAAATGATGAATAAGGCCTTAAGTTTCACTTTCTATATTTATTTAGTTACAGGTTTCGTCACACTGTGACATCTTCAGACTCACACCGTATTTATAATTATAAAGTTCCACAAAGTAAAGGCAGAAACCAACTAAAATATAATTTTTGAAGAAAAGACTCAAAAAGACTAAAAGTGTTTTATTTCATTTATCAAATTCCTCACACTCAACAAATCAAAAAAATTGTATCTTGAGTCTGTATCTGTATTTGTATCCGTGTCCACTGAGTGTATCTTTTACATTCTCTATTTGTATCTTGAATATCATTTTAAAATTTTGTTGTATGAGAAGAATATTATCACTCTACTTGCATCAATCAATCTAGTTCTTCGAGTAACGGCAAGTCAAAAGTCTCGGACTATAAACTTCCAAATAAACCTCCAAAAGATTTTTATTGTTTCATAAATCTGTGAAATATTGATGGAGGGTGGTGCACATGAATCCCTTGGCTGTACGCAGAGTTGATCCCCTTGAGGGTAAGGTCGGTATTTGCTTAGGCGAGGATTCGTCGCAATGACAAGTATTTAATCGTTTGTCGCATTACCGCATGAATGATGGGGTGCGCGACGGAGTCAAGGAGCGTGCTATATGTGTGATTGTGTGTGTGTTGCATTGGGTGGCGCCACCGCCATCTCCTTCCGAGTCATTACACCCCATTCTATGAAACCCCCACACGCATATACATACATAAACGGCACACGTCCCCGTCAATATGTCAATGATATATTATCCTTTGTCTTCTTGTTAACTATGTCTATTTTTTTTTAATTTATAGTTCAAATGTTCTGACTAACGTAATAATAAATTATGACTCCAGTGCAGTAAACATTTTTGCAATCGATTAAAATAGACTTGTTGTGACTGTCTAGTCGGTCTGACTAATCTTGTCTGCTAGTCCTGTCTGTCTAGTCTTGTACGCCTAGTCTTGTCCATCATGGCCTCATCTCTCATGTCCTGTACAACTTATCTTGCCCGCCTAGTCTTGTTCACTTAGTTTTCTTCGTCCACTATTGTCTGTCCAGTCTTGCCTGACCAGTCTTGTCTGTACAGTCATGTATGTCCAGTCTTATCCGTTTGGACTTATCTGTCGTGGACTTATCTGTTCCTCTTGCCTGCCGGATCTTGTCTACCGAGTCTTGTCTGCCGAGTCTTGTCTGCTGAGTCTTGTCTGCTGAGTCTTGTCTACCGAGTCTTGTCTACCGAGTCTTGTCTGCCGAGCCTTGTCTACCGAGTGTTGTCTGCCTAAAGCTGTCTACCGTGTCTTATTTGCTGAGTGCTGTCTGCCGAGTCTTGTCTGTAGATTCTTGTTTGCCGATTCTTGTTTGCCGAGTCTTATCTGCCGAGTCTTGTCTGCCGAGTGCTGTCTGCCGAGACTTGCCTGTCGAGTATTGTCTGCCGAGTCTTGCTTGTCGGGTCTTGTCTACCGAGGCTTGTCTACCGCGGCGAGTCTACCGAGTCTTATCTGCCGAGCCTTGTCTACCGAGTCTTCTCTAGCGAGTCTTGTCTTCCAGATCTTGTCTGCCGAGTGTTGTCTGACGAGACTGGTCTGCAGAGTCTCGTCTACCGAGTATTGTCTGCCAAGTCTTGTCTGCCGAGTCTTGTCTAGCGAGTCTTGTCTTCCAGATCTTGTCTGCCGAGTGTTGTCTGACGAGTCTTGTCTGCCGAGTCTTGTCTGCCGAGTCTTCTTTACCGAGTCTTGCTTGTCGAGTATTGTCTGCCGAGTCTTGTTTGTCGAGTCTTGTCTACCAAGTCTTGTCTGCCGAGTCTTGTCTGCCGAGTCTTATCTGCCGAGTTTTGTCTGCCGAGACTTGTCTACCGGTTCTTGTCTGCCGAGTCTTGTGTGCCGAGTCTTGTCTACCCAGTCTTATCTGCCGAGCCTTGTCTACCGAGTCTTGTCTAGCGAGTCTTGTCTTCTAGATCTTGTCTGCCGAGTGTTGTCTGACGAGTCTGGTCTGCAGAGTCTCGTCTACCGAGTGTTGTCTGCCAAGTCTTGTCTGGCGAGTCTTGTCTAGCGATTCTTGTCTTCCAGATCTTGTCTGCCGAGTGTTGTCTGACGAGTCTTGTCTGCCGAGTCTTCTCTCCCGAGTGCTGTCTGCCGAGTCTTCTTTACCGAGTCTTGCCTGTCGAGTATTGTCTGCCGAGTCCTATCTGCCGAGCCTTGTCTGCCGAGACTTGTCTACCGATTCTTGTCTGCCGAGTCTTGTGTGCCGAGTCTTGTCTACCCAGTCTTGTCTACCGAGTCTTGCCTTCCGGGTCTTGTATGCCCACTATTTTCTGCCGCGTCCTGTCTGCCGAGTCTTGTCTGTCCATTCTGGTCCGTCCATTTTTGTCTGTCCTGACTTGTCTGTCCAGTCTTGTCTATCTAGTTTTGTCTGTTATGTGTAATCCTATATGTCTTATCTTGTTATGTTAAAAGTAATCATTAAACAAACTCTTATTTAGTATGAAGCTTCCCTTTTTTCACAAAACTTACAAAAAACGTTCCATTTTCAAAAGCAGCTGCCTTTAAAGTTATGCAATTCTCCCTCACTTAAATTGCCTCATAACCGAAGCGTATTGTCTTCTATTTCATAAATATCCCTCCGATTAGTAAAACAATTAATTAGGAGAAAACAATTAAGTCTTCTTGGGTGGGTCAAGAGGAGAAATGAAATTGTATTTACGAAAAAAAGGTAGTTTCTGATAGCAATCAGATAACGTGTGGTTAGCACCTGGCCACCCCCAGTAAAAAGTTGTTGGATAAGGGTTGCCGGAAAATGTACGATAAAGATAAATCAAAATTATTGGAGAGGATGTATAAACGCTGACCAAAATTAATATTTGAGTTTTTTTTAGGAAAAAAAATTGACAAATAAATTGATTATTTTGCTTATAAATTGTGGATTAAAATTTCTGTACGAATGTCTTCTTGTCTCAACATTTTGAACGTAAGAAAGTATCTTTTTATTTACAGCAATTAAAGTAATTTGATTGTATTGTCATTATTTTAAAATGCCACTTGCGTTTGACTTTAAAATTCTCATGAAAAATTATTACAAATTCCACAACGTTTTGTAACAGGAATGAAGATTTGCCCTCCCAGCTTCGCGATGTTGCAACTAGAATCTTTATAGCTACTTTAAATTGAAACAAATCGCAAAGCCAAAAAAAAACCATAATTTACGACAGACCGCCTTTAATTTTGCTTCAAATTCGATTATAATAGTCCCGCCGAATGAATTATAAATCGATTTTTATAACAGAAACTAAAAAAAATCCCACGAGAATAAAACGGGCAAGAAATCCTTTACAACGACTAAACAGGTCGATGAGTATAAAATAACAAGCTAATATTATAAATATTCAGCCGTTTCTCACGTTGTTAGTGACGTTTTACAGGTCCGTTTAAGGCGTTGCTTCCATGTGACAGTTTTTTTGCCGAAATGATCTAGAGCGGTCGTTAAATTCTATTTGATACGCATTGTACGGACGACGTGTAAAACATTTAATAGTGTCACTTTTTGCAAGTACTTTTTAATATTTCATAAAGGCCTTTGCGATAAAAATAGTTTAGACGGCAGACGCAAAATTCATCGGACTTCCTTTTTGCACGACTTCTTGTCTATGTCTAGTTTCTTAGTCATAACTTTGAAACTAACTGACTGATTTTGATGAAATTTCATACATGAGTGGAGGAAACATTGAGGAATAAGTACACTTAATTTTATGTGCACGTCTAGTAAACTAAAATATCCATATCTAGAAGAGCGGCTTAGTTATTTAGACACTATCGCACTTTCTATATTTAGTTTTTTAAAATTAACTTTGAAACCGTCCGGCTGATTTTGCTGAAATTTGGAAAATAAGTTTAGTTAAATAGTTTTAGTTTATAATAAGTAATTAGTGGAAACATTGAGAAATAAGCATAATAAATTTGAAGCACGTGTCTTTTAAACTAAGATATTTTCTAAATTTACGCTGTAGTTGTTCAGTTAGACTTGTCTTGAGTATGTCTTGTGCCTAGAGTCTTAAGTGAATTTTCATCAATTCTTATATATTAGCAGTGGAAACATTCGGGAATAAGTGTACTATGTACCTCCTCTCCGCCAAAGTAAACTACAAAGGCAGCCCCTTACCACGATCGGATTTTGAACCCTCTGTATACATCTGAAGTTGGAGAACATTCGTAAGTGTTCAATGGTAATTGACCAATGACAGCTTCTAAGGATGAAGGAATGCCTGAGGGTTGATGATATGTTCGAAATCAGCATAGGTTAGACCTAAGCCCAAGACGTCTCTTATTAATAAATCATCTGCACTGGAATGCGAGCTATAAAGTATACTTTATGAAGAAATAAAAAGAGGAAGAATACCGCAAGCTGCCTTATTGGAGACTGTGCTATATGCCTGGGCCACACGGATAGTAGTGATCTCAAGTCAGTACTCCCAATAGCTTAAGCTTTCATTTAACACCGCAAGACCGGTGCCTAATAGGAGCTCCATACAGTAGTGGTTCAACTGCACCATGATATATGTCAACTATTACAGATCTCCATAGACCCCAATCCTTTTCACAGCAAAACCCAAACTAAATTGTTTCACCTTACCACATGCAAGCTTTATGTGTTCCTTAAAGTTAAGGGATCTATCAATTATGACACCCAAATATCTGAGATGATGTTGGCATTTTATCCTTGTGTTTCCAAGAGTGAAAAAAGGACTTCTCTGTTTTAATGGCCTAGAGAATAGTCTTTTTGCGATTGAAATTTGGTCGACAGTCGGCTGATCATTGTTGAAAACGTGCCAAAGCACGATCGGTGATCTCCTTTAGTTCCGCAATGCTCTTACTTCTGCAAAACGGAAGAGTGTCATCGGCATAGGCTATGATTTCACATTCTTCGGGCAGATTTCTTTAAAAAATGGTGCCATAAAGAATGTTCCAAAAACCTGGTCCAGATTTCGAGCCCTGCGGACAGCCTTTTGTGACGCTTTTTTTCAATTTGCATTCCTTGTTCAGCAATAAAAGCTTTGCGATCTGCAAAATAGCTTCTGGATAATTTGATGAGGTTATCAGGACAACCCTTTTCAATTAGCCTGATAATGACAAGCGGCCACCATACATTATCAACTGCCCCACTAATATCTAGTGCGATGGGTGAGCAATATTTCTTGTTTTTTATTGATTCTCGTATGTACCCAACGGCTGTTGAAATAGCTTGCACAGTTACAGTTCCCTTTCTGAAGCCGAATTGGTTTAAAAGAACTCTTTGAATTTAAGGAACGCATCATGCCTTCCAACCCAGCGTGTATCTCTAAGACTTTGCAACTTGACTCTTTTTGTCGGTGGGTGTTTTTTAAGGATAGCTTGTTTGAAAAGTTCCAATCTTTTTACTTACTCTCGTACAAAGCTGGTAACATTATTTATATTGCCATCATATTGCGAACCCCCTTAGACCCCCCCCCCCTGGATCCGCCACTGTATGATCAGGTCCACCTCTTCCAATTTCTGCATAAACCCTGACTCTAGCGTGTAAGTAAGGGTCCTCCTCATTGTCTTCTTTAAAGAAAGCGTTGAGAAGTTCCCTCAGTGTTTCGAAAATATCTAAAGACTTATCTTAAGTGTCCCCCTATCTTAAGGCTGGTAACGAAGCTAGTCGAGGTTATTCTTCCCTTGAGCACCTTAAACACAGGTCCCCATGGATTTACTGTTGAAGAATGTGTACAAAATCGTCGCCATATTAGTTTTTGGTGTCTAAGATCAATTGTTTGTATTCACGCAGCTTCTTTTGATACGCAATCTTATTTGATTGCCTCTTTACTCCTCTACTCTTTTGATAGATTCTCCGTAACCTGTTATTTTCCTTACTAAAAGCAGTTAATTAATCCATCAGAGAGTCCATCATGGAACAGAGTGCCTAAAAAAAATTCTTGGGGAAAGGTGTCGCGAGCTGCATTTAACATCGCCAGATTTAATCTTTGAGCGAATGTCGAAATTTGCTCAATAGAGGGGTAGTCGTCTAGCTGTGGTTTAATTCCTTGTAGATATAAGAAGAAAGAGTAATTGAACTCTATCCAGTTTCCATTAGCGGTGCAGAATCCCCGTTGGAGTTGAGGCAGCTCAGTTACCTTTCCCATTCTCCAGCTTATATAACGGCGATCAGATACGATACTCTGCCACTCTGAACAGGAAGATGCCAATTAAGGATTTTCTTGCTTAGTGTGGAGCTGGCAACAGTTAGGTCGATTAGGCTGTGTACTTTGTGTCCAATGAATGTAGATTCCGACCCGATGTTCAGGATGGCCAGAATGTACCTAGACATTTATTTTAAATTTTGAAATGATCGTACGACTCTTCAATAACATCTATGACACTGGACATTTCCCTGAAGATTGACTCCGCTCCACGTTTATCACACTACCAAAATCACACAGCAAAACCTCGTGTAAATATTATCGTCTCATCAGTTTCATGAGCCACTTTCTAAAACTTTTCCTTCGAGTTCTACACACAAGGCTTTATCAAAAATGTGAGAAAGTAAGTGGAGTCAGTCAATTCTGTGTATCCTATCCCCAATGTTATTCAACCTATACGTAGAAAAAGCATTATCCGAGCCAATCTCAGATAGTCCCTTTGGAGTTAAAGTAAATTAACAATTATCCCCCCCATTAACCCCCCCCCCATTAACAATATCCGATATGGGGATGATACCGTGATATTAGCGGATGGTGAATATGATCTCCAAAGCCTAATAAATCGTGTCAATGAAGAAAGCCAGAGACTATGTTTAAAAATTCAGCAAAACCAAGTTTATGATTGTTAGAAAGAACGATATTTCACACACTCGAATACATATTAATGAAGAGAACATCGAACAGGTCACACAATTTAAATACTTGGGATGCATGATTAACAAAAGGTGGGATGCGGATCAAGAGATAAGATGCAGGATCGAACAGGCTAGAGCAACTTTCCTAAGACTTCGAAAATTTCTTACAGACAGGAATTTGAATTTCAACCGCAGATATGGATGGAAAAATGCTATGTCTGGTCCGTTCTCCTATACGGTGTTGAGGCATGGACGTTGAAAGTAGCAATCATCAACAAAATTGATTGACCCAAGTATCTTGGGTCAATCACGTGAGAAATGAGGACGTTCTCCTAAGAGCCGGTCTAGAAGATCGAGAGTTTTTCGAAAATATCAAGAAAAGAAAAATAGGTTATCTCGGACACATACTGCGCAGAGAATGCTACCACTTCCAACGCCTCATTCTTCAATGAAAAATTGAGGGAGGAAAAGAGGAATAGGCAGAAAATTTATCGTGGCTTAGAAATATACGTCAATGGACGGGGATAAAGGACCTCCAAACACTACAGAATGCTGCAATTAATAGAAACGTATGATAAGAAGAAGATGAACGCCTTCGCAGGAATCTGCACGGACTAAGAGAAGAAGAAGACATTTACCCCTTTTACCTTCCAATATACTACACCAGTGGTTCCCAACCTTTTTCTAGCTACCCACCTTTCCTCTTTGGAATACCTCCAAGACCCATCGGTTGTATTGTATCCCTAACTTATGTATATATAATTTACCATCAGAAGGCATCAAAGATATTTTTCTAAATTTTATCAGACCACCGTTGTATCTTTTTGATAATAGCTTCAACTTTGTCTTGCACAAATAATTTGTGGACATCTTTTCCTTGTAAGGTCAAATTAAGAGTATTTAGAGAATTGAAAATATCTGCTAAGTAAGCCAACTTTATTAACCAAATCTCATAATTAAGGCAGTGGTCTAAAAAAACTTGAGTTTTCAGTTTTCCTTCTGCTTGCAATTGAGATAAGAACCTCATACCTCATAAACCTTATAAACCATACCTCATCACGAAGCTAAAACAACATGGCCAGAACTTTTCCTCTGGATAGCCAATGGACTTCACAATGCAGGAGTAGTTGTTTATGCACAACACACCAAAGACTCTCGAGTTTTTAGGTTGGGACTTGATTAACTTTACGATTTCAACAGAATCGTTAAGTGTGTTTTGAGATTTTTTTCCATTCCTTTCACCGCTAAAGCCTCTCTGTGAATACTACAGTGAACCCATTCAACTAATGGAGAAACTGCCTTAACTTTCGCTGCTAGTCCTGAGTAAATACCAGACATGGCATGGGCTCCATCGGTCGTTACTCCGACACACTTAGACCAGTCAATTTCGTTTCCTTTGATAAAACAGTTGAAAATACCAGCCCCAGTCGTTCTGGTAGGTAAAGGTCTGCAAAATAACATTTCTTCTTCTACTGATTCATTTATCTCAAATCTTACAAAAGAATAAATTGGCATTATCAGCTATATCAGTGTTTTCATCCAATTGTTAGGAGTAAAAATCACTTCGTTTCAAAGCAGAAATTAGTTGCTGTTCTATATTTTCAGCCATTTCTTCTATTCTCCTTTTAACGTGTTATTTGATAGTGGTATTTCCCTTATTTTCTTGGTTGCTTTTTCGCCAAACAAAGAGTCAGAAATAAGCTTAGTATGAGGTGCACATTTTTGGCAATCAATAGTGACAGTTGGTACGAAACTAATGTAACCTTTTTATTTTCACGTCCTGTTGAGACATTTTCCATACTGGTCCTAGTCGATATCAAATCTCTTTTCTTATTTTGAAAAAAAGCTATAGGCTTACTAACACATTCTGGATGTTTAGTTGAAATGTGCTTTCTAGCTTAGAAGGCTTCGAGCTTTGATTTGTCAATGTTTCAGAACAAATTACACATTGAGGTAATGGTAATGGCTTCCTCTGTGCCTACAAATGTAAACCCATATTTTATATAATCGGTACTATATTTCTGGAAGAAAGTTTTTGGTTTCTTTGCATTCACCTGTACTTTACCCTTTCCAGAATGTATTAGGTTAGTATTTGATGGGCCAGGCTCACCTTAATCAATAGTTACTTTAGAAATTGCCCTCTTACCAAAAGATCCTGTTTTCAACCATTTGTCCATCTTAAAAACTATACTAACCCACAACACAACCACAAAGCGAAAATGCAAGCCAAACACCAACACGTTATACAACTATCAGCACTAAATATGTAACAGTAACTCACTGCATGATGTCCACAGTAAGTGGACTGAGTAATCTGTTGAGTAATCTGCTGAATAACTGAGGTTAGTAAATGGCATGACCTTGGGCAGTGTGGCGGAAGAACGGGAGGGGGAACGTCCTTGCCTATGGGGGGGGGGGGGTGGTTCTGGGATGTAGTAGTTCTGTTGGCTGCCCCAGATACCGAAAATCAAGAAAACAATCAAAACACTATTCGATTTGTTTTTGATTTTTCTTATCTTTTCTGATGGTTTATGCGATAGTTTCTGATAGTTTTTGGATCGAGTCACGACCCACCTATAACCCTTCGGCACTAGTGGGTCGCGACCCACCGGTTAGGAACCGCTGCACTACACAATAGCCATGGATATACAGACAAGACTAGTCCGTCAATGCTAGACAGACACGACTAGACAGACAGGACTAGACAGGCAAGACTAGGCAGACAAAACTAGACGGATAAGTCCAGACAGACAAGTCTAGACTGACAAGACTAGGTAGACAAAACTATATACAAAAGTCTAGACAAACAAGACTAGACAGGCAAGATTTGACAGACAAGGCTAGTGACATTAGTGAAAACACATATTTTTAGGCGACATTAGAAGACAAATTGCTCTATTGATAAATTTTTACAAAATCTAAAATTGTCGGATATAAAAATCGAAACGGGTAAGCAGAATATAAACTTTACAGAATGTTATATCCGTCAGGAAAAAAGTTGCGCCTAAAGAAGTTTTGCTTCAAAAAATATATAACACAATCTGTATTATTACTACCAACATTACAAAAGCGAGCTTTAAGGGGGATATGGATATTTTCTAACATGTTGGTGCATAAATAAATCCTCTTTTGTTGTGTTATGGATTTAATAAATTTGAATATAATTGAGAAATTAAAGTTGATTATAATATGCAGTAGAGTTGTAACTGGTAACAATAGTTGCAAAAAATAGAATCGAAAAATAAAAAATATTCCGCGACATGCAACTAAGAGGATCGCAACTCAAAAGAACATAACAGTGGTCGAGACAGTGTCTTAGAATACTACAATATTGCATACCCATATGTCACGCGAAACATGTCCCCATTAAATTATATACAATGACGCGATCGCGAACATAAACAAAGCGAAAGGACAGACGGAGTCCTCCGAACGTCTCAATGCCCATATATACACGATTTCCTCGAACGGGAGCTCCAACTCCGAATTATTTACTTTAAACACAAAGAGGGCGGATGCTAAAATATTCGTGCGCTTGCCACGTCCGAGTTATTTTTTTTTCTGAGTAACTGCTTATTACTTCGGCCGATAAAGAGAATTATTATGATCCGAGAGTCGGTTAAATTGAACTGAGACCTCTCGGAAAAAGTAAAAAACGATATTCCATAACCATAAAGTTCGCGATGGGAAATTGCCATCGTAAATATGTTCACAATTAAAAAGCGACGTGGAATAAACTTGTCGGAACATGCAGAGGGAAATGTGTGTTTAATTTTCTCTCTGCGCAAGATATGCAATGGAATTCTAATTTGGAATTTCAATTTATTCGCTTTAATTCGAAATATTAAATTAGATTTTTATTTTGCCTCGGATTACGTTTAAACACTTTTGCAATCTCGCGGTGGCAGAAGATTAATTTTCTCTTCATGTGCAAATATTTGTTATTTAATAGTAGTAGTTTTATCCCGACTAGGAATACAGTGAGGTATGTTGAAAGATCAATTCGGGCTTAAGGAGGCCTTCCAAATTGTGACAAGCTTAATTCAAACATTGTCTTCTTCTAATTATGCAATGCAAACACGGCTTGTATGCAAAATCTAACAATGCAAACACGGCTTGCTGAAAAAAACCATACTATATTATTATCAGGAAACTAAACCGAATGGCTTAACTTAGGCATGTCTTAGCATGTCTGGAATTCCTGACTTTAACCTTATATTGATATCCAAAATTCGGTTGCTATTAGGAAAGTATGTAGCTTGGCCTTGGCATGGCATGGCATTATTATATATTTTATTTTTCGTGTCTGGTGGTTTCCGGTGGTGGAAGGATTGGCCACTGTCTGATGGGACAGTGTTACCAGGGGGCGCCGGCATGTTCTGCATATACACGAGAAAATGCACGCGTGGAGGCTCCTTCCATGCCCCCCATTCTTGACATTAACCTTATATGGACAACCAATTTTATATACTTCTTAATAAGGTTTGTTTAATATAAATATTATATTATCTATAAAAGGTTTGATAATATAAGGTTTGTTTATTCCAAATCACATAATTTTTATAATCCTATATAGAACCCTTAATTAAAAATAATTGTGGACTATCTAGTATGTATTGCATCTGTCCGTCCGTTTTCTTGAGCGAATGAGATGATAATGAGAAGCTATAATGTTTCGTCTCGGCTCAATCTTTCTGAAAGCAGGAGTAATTTTTGCATAAATGTGTATTGGTGGTCTATTAAGACAGCTGAAACTTCTAAATTATGAGATGACCGTTCAGCAAAATTTCTAATTGAAGCGGAAAAAATATGTATATTGTTTTTTCAAGCAATTTTCCATAATTTTTTCAATTAGTATAATCTCATTGTGTGGTCTTGTTGCACATAAAAAAAAAATGAGTAAGCTTTACGTGCGGTTAAAGTAAAATTTCTATGATAGTTGTGACTGGTTTTACTAAAGAGATTAAAATTAAAATAAATATTTATTAAATTTATTGAATCAAATATTTATAGATAAAATAAAAATAATTACAAGAGAGATGACAAAATTTTGATTTTGATAACAAAATTTACGGTTTTTGTAGATTTTAACATTTTTTTCAATAATTTTTTTTGTGAAATAAAGTTATTTACTCCCTAGGGCTAACAATCTTATTTGTACAAGGTTGGACAACGTCCAACCACCAAGATAATTTTTAAATAATGGATTTGGCTTCTTACGAATGTGAAGTGAATGTGAATTACCTAGAAGATAAAGGCGGGCGATCGGATTCCAGGGTACCTGACAGTTTGAAGCTAGTGCGTGAATCTGAGCACCATACAAACTTCACCTTCAAAAAGAAAGGGATATCAATATATCCTTTTCTTTCGGAACGTACAACATTAACTCTCTCATCAAAGTTGGAAAGCTAAAACAGTTTATAACAGAACTACGTAGACTCAACATTTCTATATTGGCGCTCTAAGAAACAAGGTTTATAGATGAGGAAATATTTGAATCAAATGGCTTCAGAATCTTCAAGGGGAAACCTGGGACTAAGAACATAAAAAATGTACCACATCTCGGAACAGCATTTATTGTGAATAAAACAAATCTTGAACGTCATAATAGACTTCAAGAGTACAAACTCCAGACTTTCATTCTTGACAATGAAATCTGCCAACCAAAAATAGACGATAATACATGCCCATGCACCAAACGAATTTAATTAATATCTTATTTATATCTTTAATTATTATCTTGAAATATTCCGTGTTTCCTGCGCTGCACACTGGAACGGATTACGAATTTACGGCGACAAAAATAAAATCCAGTTCATTTAATTTTTTTCTCACATATTACCTTATGATGATATCCTGATGATTCTAATATATAATTAGTCTATATTAGATGTACACGATTAATTAAAAATGCAAATTTAAGTGAAAATTATATATATTTATTTTATATAACAAAAGTGCAACATTTTTCAAAAGTGCACTTATCCAACACGTATTGTACTAATCGTTCATTACACTTTAACGAAGAAAAGTTATAAAAATTTTCATCTCTTACTACAAGAAATAGTTCATTCCTATTCAACGTTCTCTCTTGCAAATGGTGGTAAACACGACTACCTGGAAAAAAAGGTGTAATTCTCAGTAAGGTGGAACGATATGGACTAGATTTTGACTTTTCTAGAATTGTCAATGTTTGTTTTGTTTTACAAAATATTTAATTTAACGGAACTATGCGGAACTTTTTTTAAAAATCAATTTATTGCAGTTTATTACAAAAAAATCTTAATTTAAGATAGTCGTTAACAAAACTTTTTTTTAACCGTATTGATTAAAATTTTCTAAAAATTTGATATTATTACATATAAATACATACTTTAAGCTATATTCTAAATATTTAAAAAGGTCTCAATTTTTTAAAACAAACACAAAACAGACGTAGTTAATTTGTTGAAAATCCAGTGCAACTAATTCCTTTTTAGTACCTAAGGGACAAGAGCGATGTTTAACCCAATTTATGGATGGGTTATATAACAATACATTTTAAGAGGTTTTGCTTAATTGTGAGACATTGTAAAATTCTATTTTTGTCGCCGTAAATTCGTAATCCGTCCCAGTGTACGCCGGTCAAAACAAACATTATACAATATTTATATTTTTGCAATATTTGATTCACTACAAAGGTAGATTTGATAGCGTGCATGTTACGTTTCCAGTTAAAGGACACTCCTTTATGGAAAGTGATAATGATTTTGACTAATCTTTAGATTAATCAAAAGTAAGTGGTGGATGTCCCATCTGAAGGGGTGAAAGTGGTCAAAAATTCACTACTGGAGGCTACTCCATTCAAATTTATTAACTGCAAGCAAGAACTTTCTTTTTTTCATTCCTGACAGAAATACCCTTAAAAAATAGAAGAATTTAAGGGATAAATTGGAAAATGAAATACTTAGGATCCCAAAAAACTATATCATCATCCTAATGGGAGATTTCAATGCTCAGCTGAGACAAAAAAAGAAATATTTTGCAATAGTTGGAGAATACCCTGCTCAGAAAGGAACTAACAGAAATGGAGAGAGATTGATCAACCTATGTAAAATGATTACCCTGAAGATTATGTCCACTTCAAAGTAAAGCCATGTAAAAAGAAAACCTGGGTATCACCAAACTCCATATTGGGGGAATTACAACTGGATCAGGTAGCAAAAAAATTTAATGGAAATTCAGAATGTCAAAATCAGAAAAGGAGTAGATGTAACATCAGACCACTATCTTTCCCAAATCAAGATGCATTTCATCCCTGGAAAAAATCTCCGTAATCATGGAAACAAAATCCCAAAACTTGATCGTGGGATATTGGAACAGAAGAAACAGAAGAAATAATATAGTGTACCTAAAGTGTACCTAAGTACCAAACACCTGGGATGAAGTGACAAAAATCTTACAGATCTGGCAATGGAAGTCGCATATCTGCAACATCGTAGTAAACATCCTTGGTGTAATAAGGAGTGTCAAGATGCAACAAAAGAGAGATTTTACACATGGTAACTGTGGAACCAGAACAATACGCCAGAAAATTTGAAAGTAATAAGATAGAAGACACATACAATTTTTAGGAAAGTAAGAAGAATATAACATGGAGATCAAATTGTAGTAATGGAAGAAATTTTCAAGAATAACATCAGTTTATTCTACAAATCCTTCAAGAACAAAATAAATAGTTACATAGCACCCAGCCTCAATTTCTAGAGAAAGGAGATGAAAGACAACTGTGAGATCCTTGCCAATTATTTTGAAGAACTTCTCAACTGCGAAACACTTCAAAATCCAAATTCTCTATCACCGAATGAAACAGACGTAAGAAAGGCAATAAATTCATTGAAAAACAACAAAGCATCCTCGGAAGATGAACTCTGGAAGTAGGCCAATGATGCTTGTATCTATTCCGCCCTAAAAAAACTTTCCTAATTAGGACGGGAGAAGATTCGAATGAGGCTTGCCACAGTTCAGTAACAGTTCGGGAGAGCTCATTAGGTGCAAGTTAGCTTTTTAAAGATTTGCCTGAGTTCGGCTTTCCTAATTAGAAAGGAACAAGGTTCGAATGAGGCTTGCCACAGTTTGGAAACAGTTCGCAAGCTTTATTAGGCCCGAATAGATCTTTCGGAATGCCTCACTAGTCGGGCACATTCCGGGAAAAACCGATCCAAGTTTCCTTTAATGGCGATCACAAAATATGTATGCTAGGAAAAAACGATCCATATCCACGCGATGAATGAAACACCTATCGAAGTCCTAATATAATTGGCGTTGGCTTGTAAGTTTCTAGATCAGATGATTTTGTTATTTAAACTTTAAACATAATGTGCTAGGCATAACCCAAAAAATAGCCGAGATTGATAAGATGTGTGGTTTTACGTTTTTAATTAATATCTTATTTATATATTTAATTATTATCCGGTCAAAACAAACATTATAAAATATTTAGATTTTTGCATTATTTGATTCACTACAAAGGTAGATTTGATAGCGTATATGTTACGTTTCCAATTAGAGGTCACTCCTATATGAAAGTGATAATGGTTTTGATAAATCTTTTGATCAAAAGTAAGTGGTGGATGTCCCATCTGAATGGGTGAAAGTGTTCAGAAATTCAGTAGTGGAGGAGACTACTCCCTTCAAATTTATTAACTGCAAGCAAGAACTTTTTTCATGGACCAAGTTCCTAACATCAATCTTCAATAAAACTTCTCCATTTCACACTAGACCAATTAAGGAACTTTTTTATCTTTGGAACACCCACGCACTATTCAAGTAAGGAATTCATATAATAGAGCTCAGGAGATCTGTGTTATAACTAACGCAAAAACACGTTGTTTACCAACTATTGCATCACAAAAACTATATAACAACAAATTCCATTACCCAAGAAAAAATTCAATCAATTGCAAGAATTAAAGGTATTCCTTTTTGATCCAAATCAACACTATTATGAAAATTTGCCTTTCTCTAGTAAGGACAGAGGAGGGGGAGGGGAAGAATTTTCAGCTTGACTAACGCCTAGGACAGCTGGGAAAAGTCTGGAGTTGAATCACTTTTTCGTTGGACAAAATATTTTTTGTTTGTTTTTGTTTTCTTTTTGTAATCAAAAAGTTGCACAATAAAGTTAATTCTGAAAAGAGAAGTGGAATTCTAAGGACCAAGGAAGAAAATTGGCATTCATTTTTGGAACAAAGAAATGTTATAGCCAAGATAATTCGAGAAACCAAACGAACCTTCACACGAAACCAACTAACCCAAATCGAAGAGAGTTTTGCTAAGAATAACTCCAGAGATTTCTTTGGAACCTTCAAGCAGACACTCAGTAAATACGCTCCGCCAACCCTCCACTTAAGAGACTCACAAGGCAAACTGGCTTATAACGACAAGGACAACTGCCACCTTTTGGCTCACTACTTTAAAAATCTACTCAACTGTGACTCACTCAGCAAAGACTTCGACTATACACAAACCACACCAAACCCGGACTCGCTGCCCCATTCATTGGAAAAAGTTGGCCAGATCATTCAACTTTTTAAGAATAATATGGCAGCTGGAGAGGACTCTATCGTTGTTGAACTGTAGAAAGGTGCTGGAAACAATGCGCAGGGCTGATGATCTCAGCACATCTGGGAAACAGAGAAATTACCACCCGATTGGAAATCTGCTCCGATCTATCCGCTTCACATATCCGATCTAAACAACTACCGTGGAATTTCTCTCGTCCCGGTAACATACAAGGCGTTACTAACAAGGGCAGAAAATCAATTGGATAGTCAACTGGGAGAATACCAGGAGGGCTTCAGGAAGACCCGATCCTGTGTTGAACAGATCCTCAATTTTAAAACTGTACTTACATACTCCAAGATGAAAAACCGCAAGGTGGTCGTCACCCTTGTTGACTTTAGGAAGGCCGACGATTCCATTGATAGAGAAACGCTTAACAAAGTACTCCAGGAACTAGGGCTAGACAACAAAACCCGCAGAGTCATCCCAGAAACTTTGACCAACACCCATTCCAAGGTTAAATTTAAAGGCGAGATTTCAAAAAGCTTCGAAATAAAAACTGGAGTGAGACAAGGAGATTGGCTTTCCCCACTTCTCTTAAAATGTGTTCTTGAAAAGGTTATGAGAGAATGGCGCAAGGAACTGATCAATTAGGGTGCTCAGAGTGAATTTATGATATCTACCTGTGACGCAAGAACGATGGACTGGTTGTAGATTACCTGGCCTTTGCAGATTACATGGCACTGTTTGCGGATTCTATTGAGATGACAACAATGCAGGAATATTGCCACAGCAAACAGGCTGCCAAAGTGAGTCTTCAAGTTTAGCTGAAAAACAGAATTATTTACCAACATCAGAGAAGCAAACAGAGAGATGTTAGTAGAGCAGGGAAACATCAAGAGGACTGAGAAATTCAAGTGTATCGGCGAATGGATTGTACCCAACTTATCAGAAAGAGCAGCATTATTCAAGAGAGTCTACAAGTTAGAACTAGTCAATCGACTGACTAAGAACACTTACAACAAGAAATGCATGTCACGCAACCTGAAACTTAAGCACTACTTATCAATCTTACGACCAGAAGCCCTGTATGCCCTGGAGTGTCTTTCCTTGAACCGAAGAGGTCTGGTAGTGAAATTGAAAATCAGAGAGAGGATAATCCTTAGGAAAGTCCTAGGCCCGGTAAAGGAAGATGGGGAATTTCAAAGGCGACATAACTGTGAGCTCTGTGAAAATATTGAGAGGTTCTCTGACTGTTCAAGGAAAAGAATGGTAGCTTTCTATGGCCGCTATGCAAGATTGCCTCCAAACCGACTAACGAACCGTCTGTTCACCTTCTGGCAAAACAAGAAGGTTCGTACCACTTGGTTGACAGAAATAGAGAAGGATATTAAAGAACTGGAAATAACAGATCTGAAAAAGAGACAGTCTGTGAGACGCACCCTGGAAGAAGTCCTTGGATTTCAGGGAAAACCCCAAAGGAAAGGTACCCCCTGGACAGTAGAGGGAAAGGAGACACCCCAGTAGAAGATACGACAATACTGGGCAAAGATCAAAGCCCAACAGTTGAAGAATCGTGGTCCAAAGTAGGCCTATTCGAAAGAAGAAGAAGAAAGTTAATTTCCAAATATATTATTGTCAATACTAACACAGTCATCTTAGTATAACTGTCAGACTATAAATATATTCCACAAGAACTAAAAAGTCTTCAAACTAAATAGCGTTTATCTCAAAACTACGAATATGTAACTCGGATCGTTTTTCGTGTGTAGTCTTCATTTGTATACTTGAAAGTTTAGTATTCTTGCCATACAGTCTTATAATATAATCCTTTCAGAAGGCAAATTAGTTACAACTATTCTTTTAGCTAGTCTGGTTCCCAAATCACAGTTGATCTAACCCTTTGAGGCACAGCGGTATTAAAAGTGTTCCACCTTTTTGATACGTTAATACCACCTTTTTGATACGCTTTTTAAAACAATTTCAGAAATAAATCTAAGCATTACAATGCTGCGCTTTATATTATTATAGAGCAGACATATCTGCGCAACACGGTCTTTTTGTTTTTAAAAAATTTCGTGCCTAAAAGGGTTATGTATATTTCTAAACTTTGCGGCACCCCAATCGTGGCGCCGCGGCGTGCCGTGGCACTCCAAGATGCCGCCGCAACCCGGTTGGAAAACACTGTACTAGAGGGCCTCTATAGTCCTATTTTTAAGAATGCAGTAACTAGAAACCTGATTTACACCATAACAAATGTTCAATCTAGTTACAAAATTAGGCGCTAAATTCAAATATAGTTACTTGAATATAAAATTGGTGATTTATTAATGGTTTCATTGAATATCTTATTATTATTGATTAAATACATCAAATGGCAACAATAGTAAGAAAATATAAACAAATAAATGGAGAAAAACCCAAAAAATCTAAATGATACAAACAGATCAGATGACAATTGTTGATTGACACGGACAACTAACAGCTCAATATGCATTGGCGTACGAAAAAAATATACTTGGAGTTAATTATTTTTTTTATCTTTAAATTTAAAATTGAATATTAAATTATATATGAAACATTATTGTATAATATAGTACTTTAGTATAGTACAATTATATTTAGAAATTATTCGTAGTATTATATTCATTTAATTACATATCACCAAATTTTACGCCAGTGACTGCAAATGTATGTGAAAAGAGAGAGATGGAGAAGTAAATGTCGTCGATGTGAACTTCTCCTCGATTTAAGCCAATCAGAGAACAAGGTCAAATAAGCCCTATATTCCCTGTACTGCATTCTTAAAAAAATGGACTATAGTAAGAACTGTTAAAGAGCACATAGATGTCGCTCAATATTTAAATAAAATATTATTTAAATATGATTTAACTTAACATTATCTCCGTCAGTCAACGTCTTATCCGATTCATAAAAGTCTGAGTTACTCATAAATTGTGTTTAAAGAAGTTTTGCTTCAACAATTTGTGAATAAAAATTATATTTTTACGCCAATCCATTTGGCACATTTTTTTATGTACGTAATTAAATACATATGTACCTATTTATGTATTAAATAATGATTTACGTATTAAAACCATCAAATTCTTCAGGGTTTCCAAAAGTGTGACGTGAATATGACTTATCTGTTATCGAATGAGAATCAAAGAATTTGGTTTGCTGAAAGGGTGGAATATCAGCGCACTGTTTATCAGACTCGCGATTATAGGCATAATGGTAGCTTCAAGAAGCGAATTTTACTAAGACCTAATCCGAAAGGTAACGTGAAGGAGGTTGAATAAGTTTCAGAATATTCCTGAAAAGTTGATTCAAGAAAGCATAGTGAACGGAATAATAGGTAAAGGAACGTAATAATCCAGTATTTCCACGCAATTCCGCGAGTAATACGTAATTGTCTTACAACTCGAGTTATATAACATTACAATAAACAAACCATGGGCGTAGCCAGGGGGGGGCGGTGGTGGTTGGTTGTTGGTTGAAATCCCCCCCCCCACCCCCGAAATATTCAAACCTGTTAAAATTGATGCAACTATATTTTCTTAAACCCCCCGCCACCCCCCAAAACTAAATCCTGGCTACGCCCATGAAACAAACAGTTATATTTTTCTATATAACTGTTATACTCGACATTATTTAATTTGATAGAAATGAAAAGAAATACATTCTTAATAGTCTAACCTTATTCAAATCTAACCTTATTATTTAGTACTTATTTGGGTTAAACTGGAATAAGAGTGCTCATAGATATAGGCAACCCAACGTACACAATGTCAATTTCCGTTAGTTCGAATTGTGGCACGGGGGCACTGAACGTATGAGCACGTAGTAGCAGCTCTCAACCAATCAACGAATCGTAAACCAAACGCACGTGTGTTATCAATCATAACTTGTCATTAATTGCGGACTGTTACATTCGTGTGTGTTATGATGTATTTGCATAGTCCACGAACTGTACAATAATGGGCATTTACAAAAGTGGTCGTAGATAAAAATATTAATAAAGTGAAAATATATATAGGTAGGCTCTATTAAGAGTATTGGAATAGAATAGAATAGAATAGAAGGGACGTGAAAAAGTGGCTCCCCGAATGTAGACTAGACATCTGAATATATAGTCGGAGTGTGTAGACTAGACTTGTTCTGTATCAGACATGGAGCAAATGACGGCAAATAATCTAGTCTGGCTTTGAAGATCAAGTACAGTCTGAGTGTGTAGACTGGATTTGTCATTTTTCTAATGAATTTTGCGATTTTTTATTTTTAATTGCGAATTTGATTTGGCGAGTAATGACATTACAAGAAAAGTTTTTTTTAATTCATGATTTTACCGAACAAATTAAACTTATCTGAAATATAATTTGCAGAGTAAGGCAAAAAATTGCGAAGTTAAAATCTTAGCACTACGCTCAGCAGAAAATAAAAGCTTGTGGTTAACACTTTCCAAAGTAATGTAAGATAATATGTTCATTTAGCTTTGCCCATAACAGTAAAAGCGTCCACATAAATAGGGAAAAAGTATTTAGTACATTTTTAAGTAGACTTTTGATTTAAGGTTGTGGTCAGATGGGTGTAATTACGTTAATCTAATAAGCGCATCCCTGTTATTAGTGAGCTTCCACACGCCCACGAGCATCCTCCTCACAGCGGAGGTAGATGAGGTGGTGCGCACAAGTGGGATACGGGATAAATTGAAATGCTTCGGAGACCATAAATTATGTGCGGAATTCGAGACTGCCTTATTATTATTATGCCATCGCTGGATATAACAATATGGCTTTGTTTATGTCTGGCAAACGCGGGCGCACAACCGCATTATATTCAACAATACTGAATCCAACAACTGAAATAATTGCTCTACAACTTATACAAGATTATTTTCCTTTATCCTGCACTAAAATAACATCACTAATTAAATATGTGCTTTGCGGTTTAAAGTCTTCGGCAGAACATAACGCATTTTTCTTTTTGTAATAAATATAATCTTTCCATATTATGCGATTGCCATTGATTTTTTATACAAATTTACCAATTTTAAATTTAACCAGCCTTTTTCACATTATATAATTCATTCAGATTTATTCCTTATATACGTAAATACCGTCCCTAAACGAGGATTTAATTGTGTTTCTAATTTTGACTTTGTAGTTGTGTCTAGTCTAGTCTTATCTCTCTGGTCTTGTCTTGTATAATAATAAATTAGCGAAAAGTCTTACAGCATGACTTTGTTTAATTTATTCATGAATAAACCCGAATTACCGATAAAAGTCAAACAATATAAGATGTACTTCTTGTTAAGAACCTATACTCGTACGGCGAGAGAATGCATCTCGTCTCGACGAGTTTAGGAATGTTCTGCGCATACCCCCACTTTATGTCGAGTGCGCGATGTTTAGTTGTCCGTATTTGAAAAACTGACAAATATTTCTTAAATCAAACTAATCTGCGCGAACCTCGGCGCATTATTTGCCCTTCATACCTCGGCGCAGTACAGCTGCATTCTCTCGCCAGTTCGAGTATAGAAATAATCTCCACCACCAGTACAAGAAATTGTGATGTAATCTCTGATTAACATGCAGTCCTAGTAATCATCTACAATCAATAAATGAACAGGGAAAAGGTTCAATAGCAGCGCATTGGACTTTAGATTAGCTACACCTAAGGAAATTTATGATATTGTGATATCTTAATCTAATTCTGATGGCATTGATAACTTATCGGCTACCATGTTAATATTCTCTGCACCAATAATGAAGAGCTAAGTGTATTAAGGTGAAAACTAGGAAAGCAGCCATGTACATAACTTCTTCATCTTCTTTAACAGTTTTTCAGTAAGGTATATCGTAAGCAAGGAACAAAGTATGTACAGAGAAGTATCTAACATGTTCTTTTGCACAAAAGTTTACATTAAAAAAATGTAACACCTTCATCCCTTTAACTCTACAATTAACAATTACATAACGCATATTGTAAATTGTTGCCTCGAAACTGGTTGCTCTCCGAGTGGTTGGAAAGTAGCATTTGTGAAATTTTTTGTCAATCAAGTTACTTCCTTACTTTCCGTGTCCGGATCACCATAACAAATCAAATTTTCATCATCAAAAATCAGCTCCTCCTCTGTGCAAGTCTCGCTCATGTTTAGGCACACAGCCAGATGTTGCTGGTATTGAGTTGCATCGCATTCACAATTGTCATCCTCTTTGTAGCCCCATTTTTTTAGGTTGCTTCTCCCGTTCTTAGCCTATTCAGCGTCCTCCATGTGTGGAAAGGTAGATGGTGTCCAGGGGCCAGCTCTTCATTTGTCTCCATCCGTGTGCGGATGGCAGCCATTTGCCATAAGTTTGTTCGGTGTGCTTCAGGCGTAATCTTCAGCGGTGTTGTCGACCGCATAAAGCTCTTCCAAGACTTAAGTCTATGCGGTTGCATTTGGTGCCCATATAAAAGATGCCTCTGGTCGGTTTCTTGTTTGTTTCGCTCAGCCCCTTCGGCAACACACCTTCTGATTGTGGGTGGGGCAATACCAACTATGGGGTAGATTTCCTCCACCGGAGTCGGTTTCAGGCAGCCAGACACCATACACACCGTCTCCTTCAGTGCCATATCAACGCGCTTGGTATGATCGGAATTGAGCCATATCGGCGCAGCATATTCCGCGGTAGAAAAGTATAAAGCAAGAGCCGATATCTGGAGTGTATTAGGACGCTACCCTGGGGTAGGACGTTTTTCTGTGTCCTCCACCGACTATTCCTGGACTGTAGTGTTACCAACTCAGTCAGGCGAAAGTCCTTGGTGATGTCATAGAACTTTGATATCAGCCTCTGATGGTATCATAGACAGCAGATAGATCTATGGAAGCGACTCCCATTATCAGCTTCCGCGCAAACACATCTTCGATATAGTGAGTGAGATTGAGGGTTTGCCAGCAACACAATTTGCCTGGTCTGAAACCTTCCTGTTATGGTATGCTCTCCTCCTCGATAATCTCAGAGATTCGGTCAAGAACCATTCTTTCAAGAACCTTGAGAAGGTGACACAGCAAAGAGACGGGTCTAAAATTCCCAGGATCTGTTGGCTCTTTCCCTGGTTTCAGAAGTGCCACCTACTTTCACCTTCCTTCAAATTCTTAAAATTTGCAGTTATTCATCATTTGAGCGGGCCAGTCTATGGTTATACGCCCACAATGCTTAATTTGCTCTTATCTAATTTCATTCAGGCCAGCTGCTTTATTTTCTTTCAGTTGATTGATTGTTTGTTTTATTTCATCGGTGCTGAAAAGGTCGTTAAAAACATCGTTTTCGTTGTTTCTGTAATGTTGGAGTTTGATTCTTCCCACTTTAGTTGCCGATTTACCATTAAGTAAAAGGAAGTAAATCAGAAGTCAATCAAGTTTAAGAATTTGTTGTTTCTGAGAAAATAATTCCGGATCAGCAATCAGGTTTCCGTAAAATATACAGTTATACCCCTGCCCCAGCTGCTAATATTGATGATTGTATTAGAGCGGACAACAACAAGTACCATTTTCTTCTTTCTCTAAAGATTTCTCTATTGATTTCTCTAAAGCCTTTGATATGTTGGATCACTCTCTTCTGATGGTTAAACTAAATTTTGACGTTGCTAATTTGAAGGAAGCTTGTTACGTAATTAACTTGGAACTTGCAACAATTATTGAATACGCGGAAGATCATAACTTACAACTGAAGAGGTAGTAAGTGCAATTCCAGATTACAAATCAAGGTAGAAATCAAGATCAATAAAAAAGTCCTGCCACCAACAAATTTTTGCAAGAAATCTAAGCTTACTAATTGACAGTGTCTTTATATGTAAGTTATGTTAACTTCATGTTTACTTTATTATCAATAACGTTATATTGCCATAAATTTGCTTTACTCAAACTACCAGATAATTAACTTTAAATTGCGGAAAAAATTAGGTGAATCTGACGAACGATTCACCTGATTTTTTAAATTATCATTTAAATTATGGTTTTGATTTAATATTGATTTTTATCCATGCCTAGATCAGGTAACCAAAAAACATAAAAAATCTAAAACAGTAAACTGGGACAATAAGGGTACCTTTCTAAACCACCTGCGATTTGCAGATGACATAGTTCTCATCAGAAACGATACTAGTACTAGAGGCCATGCTAAAACAACTAAGGCATAAAATCCAACCAGGTAGGCCTAAAGGTTAACCTCTCCAAGGCAAAAATAATGAGCCTAATCCATCATGAAAATAGTAGAAGAGAACCTACATTGGACATGTCATAAAGCTGGGGAAGGGAAACCAGACAGCCGAAATAAAGAACAGAAAAAGACTAACAACGTGGGCAGGCTTTAGCAGACTAAGCCACGTCCTCAGAAAGAAGGATATCTACATACATATGATGCGCAAAGTTTTCGACTTAACACCTATGAAACAACACTCGGCTTGGAGACAATGGCACTGACAAAGAAAAGTATGGACCATCTAAGGACAATGCAAAGAGCGATGGAATAAGCCGTGATAGGAGTCGGTCTGCGAGACAAATGCGAGGAAATCAGACCAAGAATGAAGGTAGTGGATGCAATAAAAAGAATCGCAGAACTTAAATGGCGATGGGCAGGATACGCGGGAAGGTAACATCAACACTGAGATTAATCCAATGGAAACCAAGACAAATCAAGAGGAGTGCAGGAAGACCACCGACAAGGTGGACGAACAACATAAAACAACATGCGGGGAGCAAGTGGCTCCAACTCGCGCAAAATAAAACCACATGGATAGAGATGAAAGAGGCGAATGTTCAGGAGTGAACAAAAGAACGCTTAAATAAAGATCAGGTAAACAAGCGCAGATTGCAAAACATACAGAACAACTGCTAAAGATTAATCAACAAACTTAGAGTTGGATTGGTTACGAGTAGAAGATGTCTTAGACATTAGATTTAGATGTCATTATTATCTAGGCGTCTTTACTTTTAAGATTTGCGCAACAACTTCAGATTCCTCTGATGATGATATCCCTTTGTCTTAAATACGAAGAAGCAAGACGAAGAAACCTAATAATTGGGTAGAAGGCAATCTAAGAAAATCTGAAAATGAAACAAAATTTACTGGTTCTGAAGATCTACCTTCTTCAGTTACACAATTAGAAACTCCAGTCCAAGTTTTTCTTTCGTGATAGTCTTATAGAGCATATTGCTGAACAGATAAATTTATACTCAGTGCAACAACGTCCGAACAAACCAGCTAACATAAAAAGTTACGAAATTGAACAATTCATAGGAATTACTATTTACATGTCAATAATTCAGCTTCCTTCTACAATACATTATTGGAATATCAATATTGGTCATCGAGCAGTAAGCGACGTAATGACCTTTAACAGGTTCGAAGAAATAAAACGTTTTTCGCACTTCAATAACAATGATAACATGATGACACCGTAACACTGTAAAAATAATTACCTCGCGAGAAAGTATGCATCGAGTTAAATTATGTAATGAGTAAAATTATCAATTCCTCGATACCGTACAATCTTTCTTCCAATATTTTTTACGTTCAATGCCGTGCAAATTTATAACTCTCACGAATTGGGAGCAGAGATCGGAACAGCCTCGCTGACACGATGTCCTGGTGGAAGTACCAAAAGACGAAATGGTAAAAAATGCTATGCAAATACCAGTTCGAGAAAAACTGCAAAGCAATGTGTAGCAGTAAAGTCGAATGGAGCAACGCGAACCACATTAAGCAAAGTGCCATCAAGTGGTATAGAGATGGTTCGAAAACAAACGATGGTACAGGCGCAGGAGTATTTGGACCTAGTATCAACTACAGAGTTTTCCATTACGAAGTGTCATTTTAAAGTACGCGCCATTGTTATACTTGTAAAGATATAGGCCTCGGTCCGAACTGCATTCACAGTGCGTACGACGTACACAGTGCTAATTAAGATCCGATTTAAGGAGCGCACTAACAAAGTAATTCGGACCACTAGTGTGCTTGTGATTATGTTCACTGGTTCAACCTAACCCCCAAATATTATCGACATTTCTGTTGACATTTTCATTTTTTTTTTCATTTTCAATTTAATTTCAAAGACCAGACATTTTCCAATGTGAACCAACGTTTAAATTGCGCGAATTGCCAATAAGGACCATTTAGAAATGTTCGAATCCAACAAAATAATCCAATCTGAGGGCAAAAACAACAATGCTATGTTTCATCTAAGTTTTCGTTGTTTCTTCATTTCTTTTATTTATTAGGGACGAACGCTTTTAACAAGAGTTTCATCATTTCCATCCCTACGGGATAGATATTCTCCTCGTGTTGTTCTTTCCTTAGCTTCAAAATTCGTAAATTGTCACGTTTTTTTCTCCGTTTTGAGCGTTTTCAGGCGTTAAAGATAGTTCAACCTCCTTGCCACTTTCTTCTATTTTAACTGTAAACTTAACAGACATTTCAGACATTTGACGTTCAAACGTTCAGTGCTGATTTGACGTTCAGTGCTGACGGTCCGATCCGTGGACACCATTAACGTCTGAGCATGACGTCACTTCTGACGTCATAACGTTTGCGCTGCAGCGGTGAGCGTTGAAAGAACGAATCGGACCGAACATTGGTATGCCGTAAACGCTGTGAGCGCAATTCGGATCGCAGCCTTAATTCTTAGTTTTTCGCAGTTTGAAAGTAATAACTATCTCATTTACGAAAATCACTACCGATATAATCCTGGGCGACGAGCTCTATTTCGAGTTAAGTGGCTTCGTAAATAAACAGAACAGTCGGATCTGGAGCTCCGAAAACCCTAGTTTAATTGTTGAGAAACCACTTTATCCGAGACGAGTTACAGTTTGGTGCTGTTTTTGGGCCGGTGGTGTGATGGGGTCATATTTTTTCGAAAACAATGAAGATGAAAATGTTACAGTCAATGCGCAACGTTACCGTACGATGCTTATAGACTTTTTAAGGCCAATAAGGAACACAGGTGATGGTCCTAGGTGATGTCCACTTTCAGCAAGCCACACAAGTAGAGAAGCAATAGCACTATTGCGTCAGCGATATTCCGGATGTGTTTTTCCGCGAAAATGAGACATCAACTGGCTGCCTAGGTTGTGTGATTTAACACCGCTAGACTTTTTCCTGTGGAGCTACGTTAATATTTTTTAACCGCAGCTGTGGCGGCCATTTAAGTGATATCGTGATCCACATTTAGATGGAGAGATATGTTTTTAGTAAGAAATGTATTTTTTTATAAAATATGAACGACACTTCTTAATGGAAAACCCCGCACTAGAATCCATTGGAATCTACCCAAGTATCTTCCACGCAGAGGTACGTGCAATCAAAAGATGCGTACAATTTAACTTCAAAGAAATTATCGCAAAAAACGAATTGCTATCTTATGAGATAATCAAGCGGCCATCAAAGATATTTACTCATACAACATCAGATCCACGCAGTACCATCAGAGTGGTATGGGACTGCGTGGGAAAGCTTAGCAGAGACAATAAAGTAACGCTATACTGGGAATCAGGAAACACTGGTATAGAGGAAAATGAAGAAGCAAACAACAGATTTAGTAATCCCTGTATAGGTGCGGAACCTCCTTGTGGTATGAGTATGAACAGCATCCACCTAAGTTGAAAATGAAGAAATAATAATAATAATTTATACGTGCGGAACCTTTTTGTGATATGATTATGAACTCCATCCACATAAGTTGAAAATGAAGAAATAAGGATGCAATGTATGAAAACCTGGTATAACCTGTATGAAAGAACTTCCACGGCTAAGACAATCCAAAGTAAAATTGAGTTCTTTTAACGAAATAAGAACAAAAGCTTGTCTGTACAGGAACAATTTTAGAATCAATCTATCTAATTCCCTCGAATTCTTTAGTGGATACAGGGTCATAAAAACTTTAGGAACAACACTGAAACAAATTCTATTAAATGAATATAAATTGACTGATATTTCTAATAAAACTCTGACTGCGGTCTCGATGGGTGGATTGAGTAACTCATTGGGGCCGTAGCCGGTCCCAAGCCCGGGTAAAAGAGGAGGGTTAGGCATGGTGCTAACAACCCCATCCTGTGAAAAGCCAAATTGTTATGAAGCAAACACATAAGCCTCGCAATAGGACGCAAACACGACGACGAACAAAACAACGAATAAGGAATACGAATTTCGGAACGTGGAATGTATTAAGCTGGTATCGATCAGGAGCAGCTAAGAGAGCTATTTCACAGCTAGAAAAGTATGGAATGGATATTACGGCTATTCAAGAAATCAGGTGGCCAGATACGAGTAATGTAGAGATGGGTAAATCGATGTTATTTTACAGTGGCAACAAAGATGGCGTTCATCATTTCGGAACTGGCTTTGTAATACAGGAATACCTATTGGACGCAGTAATGGACTTTGTGCCCAGTAATGAAAGAATATGTAATATTATATTAAGAGATCCATGGTACAACTACACACTAATATCGGTACACGTGCCAACGGAAGAGAAGAATATTTTGTATGACCAATTTTCCAGAATTCTCGATTCGACCCTCCAGCAAGATATGATACTGGGCGACTTCAAGGCACAACTGGATAGAGAAGACTACTTAAGAGCACATGTTGGACGACATAGCCTACACGATATAAGCAACAACAACGGACTACGGGTAGCAAATCTTGCAAGACTCAACAATCTTATGGTCAACTCTACTATGTTCGAACACAGAGACATACATAAACAGACATGGGTATCCAACGATGGTGTCACCACAAAACCAAATATATCACATCCGAATAGATGCCAGGCACGCAAATAACATCATAGACGTCAGAAGTATGACGTTAGTAAGTAAGAGAAGCTGAGGCAGACTAGGGCCACTTTCTAGTATGTGCCAAAATAAGAATAAGTATCAAGAAATAAAAGTCAGGTCTACAACAAGCAAATAAGACAGCTAAATGGGATACGCAGAAACTTAAGGAAGAGGAAACCCTAGCTGACTACAAATCTAAGATTGCAACCAAAATACGGGATATACCGGAAACGTGTAAGGATAACGCCAACACCATGTGGAATGTTATACAGACGATCATTCTGGAAACAATGGAAACAACTATTGGAAAGCGCGAAAGAACAAAGAAAAATAACTGGCACGATACGGATTGTGGAGACATACAGAACCAAAGACACCGAGCTAGAGCTCAAATGTTACAGGATCAACGTAGATAACTTTAACAATGCAAGACGTAGAGCAACAATATTCATTAGGAAAAAAGAAGAGTACATCAGAAGAAAATAATACAAGATATCGAAGATAGTGGAAGACATAACAACAGCAGGGCATTCTTTAAAGAAACATCTCGAATGAAAATAGGCTTTAAACAGCAAACAAGTAATATAATACGGAAATATAATGGTGAACTCAACAAATATACCTACCGGTGTACCTAACCGCCGAAATAGCAACCGAGAAACCAACACTAGCAGAAGTGACGAAGGCAATACAACGCCAAAAAACTAATAAAGCGCCAGGAAATGATATTATCCCCTCTGAATGCCTGAAAATGGGAGGTCCAGCCCTCTAACAGAGGATGTATGAGTTAATCTTACTAATATGGGACAGTGAAAGATTACCGGAAAGTTGGAAGCAGAGTGTTATTATAACCCTACATAAAAAAGGATTGAAAGATCTTTCATCAACAACGCATATAAAGTTCTTGCAAACGTAATTCTAACTCGCATAACACCATACGCGGAAGAATCGATAGCTGAATATCAGTGAGACTTTAGACCGGGCAGGTCAACGATAGATCAAATCTTCACTATCCGCCAAATCCTCGAAAAATACTAGAAAATTGTTAAGGACCTCCACCAACTATTCATCGAATTCCAAAAAGCCTATGATAGTGTGATAAGAGACCACGTATGGGCAGCCGTTGCAGTATGTGGAATCCCAAAGAAAATAATCAATATTACAAAAGTGTGCATGGGGGGCAGCCGGTGTTGTGTAAAAGTTGGGAACAACATGTCAGAAAACTATGGTAGACAACGGCCTGAAACAGAGTGATAGTTTGTCTCCAATATTGTTCAATATCGTTTTAGACGCAGTGATCAAATGGGCTAACATCGACGTTGAAGTTTTTCCAAACAGTGGACCAAACCTGATACTGACATTTGCAGATGATATAGACCTGGTCAGTAAAAGATCCATTAAAACCAATGAGTTGTTTGGAAAAATAGAAAAGGAGGCAGACATAGTAGGATTACGTATTAATGAAGACAAAACAAAATATATTTATAACTCCCTGAGACAGGGAAAGATCGAAAGATCGAGAAGATCGACTAGGGCAAAACATAACCATTGGTACCTACAATTTCGAACGGGTCTCAGAATTCAAATACCTCGACGCAGTCATCACAGCAGACAACAACATGAATAAAAAAATGAATGCCCGCATGCAGAGCGGTAATAGATGCTATTTTGCACTAAGTGAACTGTTCCAGTCGAGAATAATGTCGCGAGCATCAAAAATAAAATTGTACCATGCTACTATAAGACCGGTAGTCACACACGGATGTGAAGCGTGGGCTCAAACTAAAACAAACGAAGACCTGCTAAGGATCGAGATAAAAATACTTATAAAAATATATGGACCAACCCAGGATCCGAGATCAGGGCAATATTGAATTAGAACAAACGCGGAGTTAGAACAATTGTACCACGGAGATATTGTGAGAGAAGCAAAGTCGAAAATATTGAGATGGGCAGGAAACACATGCAGAGCACCCGATGACAGAATGCTGAAAATTGCGTGGCACCAATGGACAGAAGACCACCGGGAAGACGAAGAATGGGATGGATAGACAATGTTCTATCGGGTATGCGGAAAATGCTCATAGAAAATGAACAGGAGCAATGCTAAATAGAAGTCGTTGGAGGCAAATTGTGCTTGCTTGCAGCCAAGACCTACATAGGGTTGTAGTGCTACTTGAAGAAGAAGAAAAAGAAGATATTTCTAACAAGCAGACGAAGCAAGTAGAACTATCCTCCTTCCCGCTTCCAGATATGTTCTACGGTCTTATGATTTCAATATCTCTATGCTATTATAATTATTACTTATTATTACTCACTTAGTCATCACTATACTCTTTCTGTATCTGTATACCTTGATTGTAGCTGTTTAGGTTACTCTGTCTAACCTACCATTATTAAGATATGCTGATAAGATATTAAGATATGATTAGCATTTGCTAGACTTCGCCTCAATCGTGTGTTTGCGCCGTATGTTTACTTCAATAAAGTCCAAATTATTATTATATAGTATTGTCCACCTATTATGTTCTATTGTCCTATCATATTGTCTACTAGCACCCTTCTAATATTGTCTATATCGTCGTCTTGTTTTATTTTCTTGCCTGACTAGTATTGTCTGCTATATCGTATCTTACAGTGCTTATTTAGTCTTGTTTATTTAATCTTGTCCACTAATCTTTGTTATTTATGTTTTCTGTGTAAATAAAATTATCTTTGTAATTTTATAGAAGCGAAACGAGAAGTAGTGGTAAAAAATGTTGTGATTTCAATAAGGCTTTTCCTGTAATGACGCCGTTAATCCATTATGTACGTCGGTTCCGGCGATGGCGGCACTCGTTATTTATTTTTCCACTTTCCCGGAGCAATATCGCCCTCCTCCCGATAATAACAGCCCTCGCGAATCTCAGCGGGCACTAAGTGTGTTTCGAGATCAAAGCCTGAGTACCAACCAAACATCCACGGATTATAACTGTATAGAATCACAACACTTAATTTTTACTCATGCACACTTCTTTTTTTTACGCTATTTCACTTCTTTTTCTTTGGTTTTCTTAAAAGCAAATACATACAGGGATACCTCGCATAGTACGGTTTCGATTAGTGCAGTTTCACCATGATATTTCCAAACATTTTGCACAACCCTGTGTAAGAATCTTTGTTGGAAATCGGTAACTCCAATATACACTGATACATAATGCATTAATAACATTGTCGATATTATAAATAATTACTAATAATTATAATTCACATTATAGTATTAATCTATATGAAAGTTAGGTACAGTTAGGTCATCATTTAGGTACAAATGATTCCATAAAAATTTTATATTATCTAATGTGTTGGGTAGCTCCCAATAAATGTTAAAAAAAAATGCGTAATATGATCGTCTAGATTCGACTATGTTGGGTGGTAATGAACCCAATGAATAAATTGGGTGGCTATGTGGTAATTTATTGTATACAGAAAAGCCTTGAAAAAAAACAAAGAATTGCAATCAGCGACGTTATCAATGTTATCAACAAGTTGCTGAATAGAGCATAAGGACAAATAACGTTAAAATGCAATTAAAAAAAATATGAATTAACCGACAACTGTAAATAATATTTAAGAAAAGTTACTAAAATTGAGAGTTAATTAACTGGACGTAATAAAGCAACTGCACGGGGTATAACGTGCAGGGGTAATAAAATATATCGGTAAAGTGCACCCAGAGTTGGATAAACATATTTTATATGAAACGAGGCCGTGATTTACAGTCCGGTTGCGTAATGCATAGTGCGGTGCAATCTATCAGGTTAATTAGAAACCGAACCACAGAGACCCCCCTCGGTGAAGACGATCCGTCCAGTCCCCCCTTTTCAGTTATTATTTTTTTTTCACTCAAACCCCCACGCATCATTTCTACCACAGAAAACATCATACTTAAAAAAATATTTATCTAATATACTAATAATTTATATGGCAGATTGCTTTTATACTGACAAGACTTTTTAAAACAGTCTAGACTTATCGACGATGCATTTAATTGATTTAATAAATGAACTCTGAGAATTAGAAAAATTAATCGGAACTTAACTGAAACTAGGGCTCAATATAAAGGGTCAATGATTAAAATTGCACAGTTTAAAGTAAATTATAAGCAGACAAAACATTTTTAAATTTCAGACTGAAGTAAACTAGGCACGTAAAATAGTCGTAGTAGTCAATACAAATGAAAATTCAGAGGCTTGGTAAAGAAATAAATTACTTTATTATCTAGCGATTTTCAATGTGTGTCAAGTTGGTAATAATCAACCTTAAACATAGTAAAAACTTTGTTTTTGTTGTTTCACAAATGAGAAAATAATTTGGAAACTAAGCGGAATTTTGAAAAATGTTTCAAATAAAACATGTACAGAATTAATTTTTCTATAATTATAGAATCTCTTAAGAGAATCTCTCTTAAGAGACCTTGTTATATAGTGGTTTCTAGTCTCTCAATTAAGTAATAATCAACTTTTAAAATTCTATTATTTCTAACATGGCCACAAAAACAAACTTCTTTATGATATATAAATTTTTCTTCGAATGAATATCATAACCTCGGCTTCACAATTCATGTTGGTTTGTGTAAACTGTATTGGCATTATCTGATGTTGGGCTGTTATCTGTCTAGACTTAATTTAACCTGCTACAATAAGTCGTGTCTGGCTAGACGTGACTTTTTACTCTTGGCTATATGGCCTCTACGCTCCGACAAGCAGCTCAGACGACAAAGAAGTAGAGCAAATATATGAAAATATAGCAAGAGCAAAACAATTAGAGAAAACACACTTTACATTAGTGATAGGAGATTTTTAATGTAGTCGATCTCATTTTTGGCCGAGTTTTCCAGGATCATCCACGTCCATCTACGTTGTGGTGGTTTCTCAAAGAGCGTGTTTAGGCAGTAAAAATTCTCTTTTTCAAGAAAATTTGCCAGCATTTCTCCTATGCTGTTCCTTATGCCGTGACCTTTTTTTTGTCCAATATATTGGGATTCTATGTTGCTGTTGTTCCACGTTGTTCCACCAAAATCAGTGAGTGGAACTACAGCAACATCGAATCCCAGTATACTGCCCAAGAAAAGGTCTCGGCATAAGGAACAGCATGGGAGAAATGCTGGCAAATTTTCTTGAAAAAGAGAATTTGTACTACCTAAACACACTAGTTGATAAACCACCACAACGTAGATGAACTCGGTCAAAAATGAGATCGACTACATTCTCGCAAATAGCAGATCAATATGCAAGGACGTCGGAATCCTGTTCGATAGAGGAAGCGACCACAGGATTGCCCGAGGAAAGCTACATATAGACCTCAAACACGAGAGAAACAAAGTAATGTAGAAAGCGAGGTTCCCTACACACATAGATTTAGAAAACAAGAAAGAAGAATACCAGAAAGAAGAGGAGAAACACTTACAACTCACAAATATGGCAAAGATAGGCATAGACCAACTTGGAAGGTAGATAAAAATCTCCACGCAAGTTGCTACAAAGAAAATATGTGGGAGAGCAAAACGAGTAGGGTACCACAAACTAAGTACAACCACCAAGAAAAATATAGAGCAAGGAAGAGGCATGGTAAAGGGAACTAATGAGTACAAGATACTCAACAGAAAAATCAAAAAAGACATCCGTAGAGACGTAAGATCATACAACATCAACATGATCCACACGATAATCGGGGGAAACGCCAATATAAAAGTGCACAGATCCAAACTCTCAAAGGGAAAAACAAGAATAACGAAACTTCAGAACAAAGACGTAGTGGACTCAAACTTACAACATCTACCAAAAGTAATACGAGAGTTCTACACCGAGCTATACTCAAAATCACCCTACATCGAAACGACAACACCATGTAAAGTACTAAACGCAGGGTCAGAGTATATACCGGAAATATCAGTCCAAGATCCTTAAGATAATGAAAAATGGCAAATGTCCGGGAGAAGACCAAATCACAACTGAAATGTTAATACTGGGAAAAAGCAGTTCGGAAATCGCAGTCCAGGTACTGCTGAACAAATGCCTGCGAGACGGCCAAATCCCAACCGAATGGTGTAACGCAGAAATGATAATTCTGTTCAAAAAGGGAGACACTACCAATATCGAAAACTATCGCCCGATTAGCCTGCTACCATACATCTACAAGCTGTTCACAAAAATCATCTGCAGCCGAGCTGCAGAGAAAATAGACTTTTATCAGCCAGTGGAACAAGCAGGATTTCGGAGAGGGTTCAGCACTACCTATCACCTACAAACACTACGGAATCTAATCGAGAAAGCCACCGAATAAAATGCCCCTAACCACTTAGCGTTCGTCGATTACCATAAAGCATTCGATTCAGTTGAGATTTGGTCAATCCTAAAAGCTATGAGAAATGCAAGAGTGGATTCAAGATACACCACCATAATAGAAAATATTTATAAGAGAGCTACACGTCAAAACCGAGGAAGGACTCACCGCCAACAGAATAAATATAAAGAGAGGAGTACGTCAAGGGGATACAATCTCCCCCAAGCTGTTCACCCTATGCCCAGAAGACGCTTTCACAACTAAGATGGGAAGAGAAAGATATAAAGATCGATGGGACATACCTTATCCACCTTCGTTTCGCTGATGATATCGTTGTCATGTCAAGCAACCCTGATGAACTAGAGGGAATGTTAGAACAACTCAATCAGCCGTCAAGAAGCATTGGGCTTAAAATGAACCTAAGCAATGCCATGATAAGAAGAAAGAAGATGGCCCACGATAAAGAGCTTAGCGAAACCGTCTGTAGTTATTGCAATAAAAAGGTGTTAAAGCCAGTGTTTTGTATAAAATGTAAAAACCATTTTCACGCGAGTTGTGCAGCGCATGCAAAAAATAAGCGCAGTAATGGATGTATGCACGAGATTGAGGAAATCGAGGAAAATATTCTGGAGGACCCACAGGAAAATATAAACTACGTTTGTGAAAATAGGTATTTACAAAGACTTCCTACAGAAATGGAAGACAAAAATTATGTTCTAAAAAAATACGTAATTACCTAGAGGCACAAATAGAACTACTAAAAGGCAATGAAAATCCTACAAAAATAAAAGTAAACCAAGAAAACACGCGGCTAGAAACACTACCCACTGAAACACTTAGTAATGCAGAGGCAACACTCACTACACCTGAATCTGCTGGGAAGCAGGTGGAGAATTTAACATCACAACAAAACGAGATGGAGGCAACCATACCTACAGAAAGGATGAGTTTGTCAAATTATAGATTCGAGGAAACTGATAACACAGCAACAGAAAGGCCAAAGGACAAACGGAGAGTTACCGAACCAAGGCGAAGAAGGAGGATTGGAACATCTATTGGAAACGCACAAATGAGCGAGGATGAAAAAGTCTACGGATTCGTGGGGAGAAAAGTCGAACCAATAAAAATCTGGATATAAATATCCCGAGCTAAAGACCATGTCTCAGAAGAATTAGTATTGAATTATTTAGTTAAAAAAACAAATCAAGGAGTAAATAATTTCATAGCTGAGGAAATCACACCAAAACTAAAAATAAAAGATAATACATGCTTTAAACTAGAAGTAGACCTTTCATTAAAAGAACAGGTATATCATGTATCATTTTGGCCGAAAGGCATTCTATATGAAAGATTGAATTTTCGACTACTAGACAGATCACATATATCAAATTTTCCACATGGAAGCCAATACCACAAATGCCCTTAGTAATACCAACAAATAGCATAACAACTTACAAGAAAACATTAAAATAAAATATTACAAAATATAATGTTTTACATGAATATACAAAGTATTCGACATAAAATCGCTCAATTAAAAATTGCTGTTGAAGAACTTAAGCCGGTATTTATATGTTTAACAGAAACATGGATGGACGCAGAAATAAGCAGAACGTTGCATATACAAAACTACAAAATTATAAGTCAGTACTGTAGAAATCAATCTAGTGGAGGTGGAGTAGCCATCTGGACAAGTAACTTGCAAGATGATAATAGTGAAATATCAAAGTTAATATCGAAGCCAGATCCATTGAAAAACAAATTGAACTTTGTGGAGTTAGATGGAAGTGTCAAAATGCTACCACTGCTATAGTTAATCTCTTTAGACCGCCTACGGGGTGTTTAATAACAATCTTCACGGTTCTCGAAAAAGTGCTGGTGGATATAAATAAAAAATCATTACACATAATCCTTGTTGGTGACTTTAATATAAACTTTGCAGATATATCAAGAGAAAGAACAATTTTAGTAAATTTATTACTGTCCTTCGGGCTGATTGAGCAAGTTAGCATCAATATACTAGAGTTACTACAACATCACAGAGGAGGATAGACAACATATTTATAAAAATGGGTTTTCCCACAGCAATAATCAATGTTCAAGACACTCCTCTGTCTGACCATCGTGCAATCACTTTGAGCACTGATGCACTTAGACCTATCAAACAAAAGTGTATATTCAAGAGGAAATTCACTATAGAAAATAAAGCACGTTTTTCGGACTCTTTAAAAAAAGAAAAATTTTAAGATCTTGTCAGATCTTGTCAGATCTTTGTCTTCAACAAAAACAATTGTAATGAAAAAACCATCACCTTCATAAACACCATTCAGTATCATTTCTCTGTTTGCTTCCTACTTGTAAAAATTAAACAACAGCTACATAAAACGTGAACAAACACACAAACAAAATTATCTGCAGAAAGATTAAAGGATTTGTATATTCTTCAAAAAAATACCCTACACTTCGCCTAAAGTAGAAAAAAATAAAAACATAAACACATCAAATTTATAACTAACACCAAAATACGTTTCTTTAGCACAATTATAGAACAAGCCGAAAATAAACAAAAAACGCTGTGGAATATAATTAATGAACTATCCAACAAAACACGTCCAGTTGAGAAAATACAATTAAAAGTGAATAACGAACTGACTAAAGATTCGCATGAAATAGCTACCTTATTCAATAACCATTTCAAGAATGCAGCAGCAGATGTAGCAAATAACATCAACCCAACCCAAATCACAAATACACACGTACCATATAATATAAACTCAATGTATATAGACATATTCGCAACGGAAGAAGTGTTGAACATCATCGCTAAACTGAAGAACAAATCCAGCAGCGGCCTGGACTTACTGCCGTATAAGTTATTTACAGCCCCAATCACTGACATTATTAATAACTCGATAGAAACTGAAGAATTTCCTGAGCTACTAAAAACCTCAAAAATAATGCCCGTATATAAGAAGGGAGATAAGACAGACATTATGAATTATTGACCAATATCACTTCTATCGGTGGTATCAAAAATAATGGAATATTGCATTGAGAAAAGATTAAAATGTTTTATCGATAAATACCATTTAATTCCTACCCAACAACATGGCTTCAGAGCTGAAAGATTCACTACAACGGCAATCAGCGCTTTTTATGAAAGAATATTAGAGGAGATAGATAAAGGGAAACATCCTGTGGGGATTTTCTGTGACATCTCCAAAGCTTTTGATTGTGTGTCGCATGAAAAACTCATAGAAAAACTATATAGATGCGGAATTCGAGGCAAAATTGGTAGATGGTTCTAATCATTTTTGCACAAAATAAAGCAATATGTCCAAATCTGCCAATCAAACAATAATAGTAGGTACCTCTGCGCAATTAACAACAGATATCGGGATACCACAGGGAAGTGTATTAGCGCTTTTATTTTTTTCTCTATATACTGCAGACCTGATGCAATATTTAAAGGGCAGGGAATGCATTCTCTACGCAGACGATTCCAGTTTTATAGTATCGGAGCCGTCTAACCATTCCGTCTAAACAAAAAGCTGAATCAGAGGCAAATGAGCTTCTAACTGACCTCAATCAATGTTTCTCTGCCAACAAGTTATATTTAAATATTGAAAAAACAAATTATATTGTATTTCAAACTACCCGTAGTTTGCGAGAACACGATTGAACATTAAAAATAGGCAACGCAACCGTTCAAAGGACCGACACAGATCAATTTCTTGGAGTAAATTTTAAAGAAAATCTAACCTGGAATATCCACATTGATCGAATAACCAAGAAAATAAATTATAAAGCCTACCTCATTATAAATATACGCTGTTTAGTAGAACAATCTATGCTGCTAAATATATGCCACACGGAGTTACAATCTGTCATCTCGTACGGGATTATAGTATGGGGACCCTCTCCACAAACTCAAAGGGTCTTTTAAGCCCAAAAGAGAATCATTCGGGCAATCATAGGTGTAGGTAGAACAACATCCTGTATGCCATATTTTAAGAAGCTAAAACTCCTTACGGTACCGTCCATATACATATGGGAAACTGCATACCATATTCACAGGAATAAGGCCTCAATTATAAGAAACATAGACCAACACCATCACTATACAAGAGTTCAAAAGCAACTACGAACTCCAATATCAAATTTAACAATTTGCAGCAAAGCACCGAACAAGATTGGAATTCAAATCTATAACAAGCTTCCAAATATGCTGACTCAAGAAACCTACCAAAAATCTTTTAGAAAAAAACCTAAAATAATGTTAATAGAGAAGTGCTACTATAGCTTTAATGATTTTTTTACTGACAAATTCAATAAGTAATTTTCCTTTGTACATCGTAAAATGAACAAATTTGATTTTGATTTGATTTTGAAGATTATGAACCCCTGAAACCCCCACATTTGCAAAGACAATAACATCATCGAGTGCGTGCAACAATATACCTATTTTGGGCGCACAATGATGTTATAGTCCACACGGCCGAGGGATCCACACGGCCCAGGGAACCACACGGCCGAAGTCACCAGGCGAATCGGACTTACAAGGGCAGCGTTTGCCAAACTCCAGTACATCCCAGAAAACGAGAACATACGAATACTACCAATAAATCTCAAAAGAAAAGAATACAACATTACGTTCTACCTGTAGCGACGTACGGGTTCGAAACAATGAGCCTCACAAAAAACTTTTTCAACCGACAAAGGATGACACAAAGGGATATGGAACGCGCGATGCTGGAAATATCACTGAAGGCCAGAATCAGGAACAAAACAGTGAGAGATAGGTCAATAGTAACCGATATAATAGAGCGTGTAACCAAGTTAAATGGAGATGAGCAGGTCATGTTGCAAGGCAGAATAATGACAAATGGACGCTAAAAACCACACAACGACGTCTAAGAACAACAACTAGAAGTAGAGACCGACCGCAAGTAGGTGGCTATATAAAATAAAATTGGCCGCAGGTAGCCGGTGGTACCAGAAGGCCCAAGATCGACAAACGTGGAAGAGAAGCGGAGAGACCTATGTCCAGGAGTGGATGAAAAAGGGCGAAAAAAAATATGGCCTTAGTCGGTTTAGTCTTGTCCATTTAGTTTTGGTTGAGAGGTCATGTCTGCCAAGCTTTGTCGGACGAGTCTTGTTTTTATAGTCTTACTAGCTATAGCCCGCGGCTACGACTACGTGCAAATTTACATCATTCCAATATTTCAGGTCAGCCATGTTTACCAAATATCTATTATCGTATGAGTAACATGAAGACTCGACAGACAAGACTCGACAGACTATACTAAAAAGACAAGATGTCTGGTCTTGACAAGACTAGAGAGACAAGACTAGACAGACAAGACTAAAAAGACAAGACCAGACAGACAAGACTAGAGAGACAAGACTAGACAGACAAGAATGGACAGACAAGAATGGACAGGCAAGAATATAAAGACAATACTAGACAGGCAAGACTAGACAGACAAGATTAGACAGACAAGACTAGACTGACAAGACTAGACAGACAAGACTAGACAGACAAAACTGGACAGACAAGACTAGACAGACAAGACTATACCGACAAGATTAGAAGAAACTACACGTTTAACGCTTAACTCGCGCGGACGTAATCTCTTGGAAAAGGCGAATGTTAGGTGTCCGAAACGTCGAGAATCAAGTTCTTTTCAGAAGCAAACCCTCAAAACCAACGCAGAATCCCCGAAAAAACATACCAACACTAGCAATAATATTGAAAAATCTGTAATTATTGTAATTAAAAAAAATATGTCCTAAATAACAATTTTTCTTATACCAATTATCCTTGATTAAAATACTTGTGACATTAATTTAAGGACGGCGAGCAATCGTAGACATTTAATTTAAACGAAACCATCAACAACCATAATATATGATAATCGTAGACAAACATAGACGGCGGAATAAAAAATCATCGGCAATAAATTCCAACGGTGGTTGCCTTTCTGGAAGGGAGACGATGGAGATCTGGGCCCTTTCTCTCTCCGTCTCTTTCTTCTGCCATTTACATATAAAGTCGGAAAAAATGTCTGGAATTCCAAACGTTTACCATAATCTACTAATTATCGGGCAGACGCGTGCTGCGATGGAATCGACATGCCACCAAATTAATAGTATTAAGCCGAAAGGTTGGGAAAAGGGTCCAATTTTTTTTTGGGCGATTTTATCTTTGTTATCTTGTTAACAAAATACAACCAATTTGCAATTCATTAAAAAATAAATTTTCGTTAAATATTAGACAGACAAGACTATTTCAACAATTCTCAAATTCTAATTTCTGAAATTTAATATATGGTAATTGTTATTAGAATATGTTTAGAATATGTTTTGTTGAATATGTAGAATATTTTTTAATGTAGCAGTATCGTGTATTAGAATTATTTAGAAAATAAAGTGGGAAATATTCGATTTATTTCTTGTGCATTTACAATTGAAGTTACTTGAATTGAAGTACCTTTTTCTCCTAAGCTACAAAGGATGGATATCAGAACGATTTTTGTTTGTTTTCAAAATTATTATGTTTGTTACACATGCATATAAGCTTTTTTTAATTATACATTTACATAATTTTTAATAACATTTGGAATAACAGAAACAAAATATATAATAACAAAAACCTACTTTTACTACACATTTTCCCTATTCATTTCTGTGTGTTGTAAACACAACAGTTAAAAAAGAAAAGAGAAATAATCCCGTTATCTGTTTTTTAAAAAAAGGAACATTATTTTAAAAAGCTATATTTTCAGAAGAGATGTAACATTTTTATAACATTATTTTTGTCATAGTATAACTTGTTACAAGCTATACCATAACCATTTTTACCTTATTTTCGTTCCGGTTTATGAGTGGAGTTTTCGATCGTTTTATCCTGCATATTTTTATCTACAATTATTACATATTTAGCTACGAACCTATCTGAACGGACATATTGATCTCCTCAATTCTAACAAAGATATGAATTACTTCTAGTTATCACAAAAATACGCGGTTTATGATATTTTATTAAGAATTTGGTATGGTTTAATAATAAGCAATAACATGGTAGTTTGATACATGTGTTTGAAGAAGGGCTTTTGTGCAAGAGTTGTGAAGTTTAAAGCAGGAGCCGAACCTTCCACACATGTATCATACATTATTTTATCTACGAAGCATGTTAAAATACTGTTCTTGAAAAAAATTATTGTTACCTATAATATTGAAAAATTGAAATTTTGACAAAATACTTCAAATCACTGACACATTAAGGTTAGAACGTTCAGCGCCTCCGTGGTAAAAATTGATAACTAGTAAAAACATACTGTAGCGGGAACACTATTTAGTCGTTGTCGATGTAATCTAGGTTAACCTAGTTTTAATCTAGATTAGGATATGGTTAGGTTAAGTTATATTAGAGCCAGATAAATCCAGACTCAGAGGTAGAGACACCTTTATTCAAAATAAGAAAAATTAATTCACTTTTAATATACGTCCGAAAATTTATTGTTGTTTAGTGAAGCAAGTTGTTGCATAGTAACAACAAACAGCAATCGTTTAATAATGAAACTCCATTTGATTTCAATTAGACTTTACAAGGGACAAAATAAGAAAAATTAATTCACTTTTAATATACGTCAGAAAGTTTGTTTGTTTAGTGAAGGAAGTTTTTCATAGTAACAACAAACAGCAATCGTTTAATAATGAAAGTCCATTTGATTTAGATTGGACTTTTAATTTGGACGCACGATTTGGATACTTTTCTACACGATTATAATAATGGCATCCTTCACATACAATTATGTACTAATTAATCTGTTCATTTTGGTGTGCGAGTGGGTAAAGAACTCCGTCAGGATGTGACGGTTGTATTGAGGCGTCTTGCTGGTCCCAAGCCCAGGTAAACGAGGAGGGCTGGCATATGGCTAACAACCGCATGTCGTAAGAAAACAACAGAAAGCAACAGAAAACGGACTGGAATCTCGGATCATGGAACATATTAAGCCTTTTTCGACCCGGTGCATTATTTGAGGTAATAAACGAAATGGCAAGATATAAGATGGACATATTAGCTCTGCAAGAAGTAAGATGTCCCTGGTAAGGACATATTAAAAATGAAGACACATACTCTAATGTACAGAGGAAGTGATGGAGGAAGACATGAACAGGGTACAGGTTTCCTAGCTCATAACAGAATATTAGACATTTTAATTATATATAGAATATTAGAAGTTTTAGACTTCAATGCAATCAAAAGCAGATTGTGCAAAATGCGAATAAGATGCCCCAATAGAAGACGCACAAGATAACGAGAAAGACCAATTTTATAAGTTCGAACAGACAATCCATAATTGTAATCCTGGGGATAAGAAAATCGTCTTGGGAGACCTCAATGCTATGGTAGGCAAAGAGGTTATATTTATGCCAATAATTGGTACACTCGGCACACATAAGGAGTGCAATGATATTGGATTGCGATTTGTGGAATTTGCTACTGCCAATGGTCTCCGAGTTGGAGGAACTTTATTCCCACATATACCCATCCATAAAGGGACATGGACAACACCAGACGGAATTGTTACAAATCAAATTGATCACCTGCTAATTGACAGTCGACACACCGCAAGTTTGCTGGACGTGAGATGCAAAAGAGGGGCGGATTGTGCCTCAAATCACTTTCTATTGCACGCCGAAATACGAATAAAAATAAGACAAGCAATCTCCAGAATATATATGGGAAGAGCAGAAAAGAAGGAGAAATCGAATATTAAGAAACTATCTATAGAGAATTGATAAGTAATGAAAAAAAAGTATAGGCAGTCAGGTACAGCCGACTAAAGTGAAAACTTTTGAAAAAAAAAACAGCCTTAAAACTGGGTTTGAGGATTTATCAGTATGTTAATTAATCAAATTTGGTACATAGCTTTTGTTATTATTGTTTTATGTAATTCTGGAACAAAACTCACTTGTGAAGGAGAATGACTGTTAATGTCATCATAATATGAATTTGAATCCGGAATGTTTGGTTGCTTCTGTGTTGATAGGTCAGCAAAATGAATTGCTAGAATAAATGGCGCATTTCTTGTTGATGGGTCTGCAATTTGTGAGTTATGGAAATTTAGACTTTTAGAAACATACATACAGATAAATCTTCAAAAGCAGTTGTAAGGTATAACTGCTATTGAAGATTTATCTGTATGTAAATTAATCAAATTAGTAGTAGCTCTTTTCTTTTCTCTGTACCGCTGACTGTTTTCTTTGGAATATTCTTTAAGACGTTTACTTTTTTTCTCCTCCTCCGCTCTGATTGTTCGATGTTTAGAAATTTCTGAATTAACTATTGCAAGAGTTTTTTTCTTATTCTAAGGCCGAGGCCGCACTTCGGTTTTCTGCCGCGAGCGGTAACCGCTATAACCGTGAAACCGCTCAAGAAACACACAGTACGCTATGGGTAAAATCAGTCCCGGGAAAAAACCGCAAGTGAGGCCGCTTGTATTAGCTTACTAGAGTCACAGGATCAAGCGATTGAAAACCGCGGCGGTTTAGCCGTAGTGCGGCCTAGGCCTTATCTCTATATCGCTGACTATTAATTTTATTTTGGAGTTTCCTTCCTTTGGAGAGCACACGAGTACATTTGGTTGCCTAAAACTTTGATGGGTCTTATTGGTGATTTACCATAAATTCTTCTATACAATCCAGTTATCTGAACATTCCAATAATCCGACACTAGTATATCTACTAGTACATCTGGAAAAAGTGCTTACTCTTGTACTGCACTGATTATAGGGGTTGATATTTCCTTAGAGGCGCTGCATTCTGCCAAGACTGCCAAAAACTTCCCAATAATCCGGCACTATTACATTTACTAGTACATCCTGTAAAAGTCCTTACTCTTGTACTGCACACTGATTCTACGGGTTGATGTTTCCTCAGAAACGTTCTGTCAACACTGCCAAAAACTTTGACTATTAAGTTTGACGTTCAGAGCCAACTTTAAATATATGCGGATAGATGTGTTCTTTTGAACACATATTTGAGTAATAGAAATTTTTTTACAGAACGCAGGTATTGATGACGGTGACGCAAATCTATGAGTTTACCCTCTACCAAAAACTCGTTCAGCGCGGCTAAAGAAGTTTTCATTTCAAAAAAATATTAGAAAGATGGGCGGAATATTTCTCCGAACTACTAAACGGAGAAATAGATGTGGACAGCGACAATGAAGAACACTCACAGGAATAAGAAGAGACCGAAGAACCAACCAGAACTGAAGTAGAGACAGCTGTACGACTCACGAAAAATAACAAGGCCCCCGGAACTGACGATATACCTGTAGAGCTATTTAAAGCTCTGCACAAACTTATTGTAGACATATGGCGGAAAGAACAATTGCCTAATGAGTGCAAAATCGGAATCATATGCCTAGCATACAAGGAAGAAGACAAACTAGAATGTAGTAACTATAAAGGCATATGTCTCCTGAACATTGCATACAAAATTTTCGCCCACATCCTCAACCAATGGATTTCTCCTCTTGCAGAGGAACTACTAGCAGACTACCAAGCGCGCTTTAGAAGGGAAACCATCAGCCACGGATAAAATTTTTACCCTCCGGCAAATTTTAGAAAAATGCTGGGAGTATAATATTAGCGTCTTCCAACTATACGTTGACTATAAATCGGCCAACGACAGCATTAAACATAACACCATTTGGAACACACTGAGAGAATTTGGGATCCCAAGAAGGTTAATTAAAATGTCTCGAAAGATTTCAATATACCACCCAGAGGTGTAAAACAAGGAGACATAATATCACCCATACTGTTTAACCTTATATTAGAAGACATCATTAGGAAAATTAATATCAACCCCGGTGGTACACTATTTAACAGAATCTCTCAACTACTAACATACGCAGACGACGTTGTAATACTGGAAAGCAGAGAAAGGGACATAGTAGAAATACTGAATCAGATGGAACAGGCAGGAAAACAAACTGGACTTAGAGTAAATGACAAGAAAACAAAAGCACTAACAACCTGGCCCACAGGGAGTGAACGAAATTTTGGAGATACAGAAACGCCAACAATGTAAAACAAATACTTAAGCACTACAATTATCCACAATAATGACGTGTCTAGCGAAATAAAGCAACGCATAATAGCAAGTAATAGGTACACGTTCGCGCTTGACTGAATGCTGAAATCGTAAGCAGTATCGAGAGCATCAAGTTCCGCTTATACAAAACTCTAATAAAACCTGTTGTAAGTAATGGAAGCGAGGCGTGGACCCTCACTCAAAGAAATGAGGAGCTACTAACCCACATAAGGGTTTTAAAGAGAATATATGCATATGGACCTGTGCACAACGAAGCGGAAAATGGATGGAGAATACGGATGAACTGCGAAATAAAAGAAGTTTACAAGAACAAGACATTGTTGGTTGGATTAAAAGGCAACGTATAAGATGGGTGGGCCACATCTGGAGAATGCCAAACACAAGAACAGCCAGAGCTGTGTTTACAACTACACCAGAGGGTAGACGACCTAGAGGAGGGCCCCGGTCAAGATGGAAAGATGATGTGCTATAAGACCTGAAAGTACTGAGAATACAGAACTGGACTATAACAGCTGTAAATAGAGACATATGGAAGGCGGTTGTCGAAGAAGCCAAGGCTCTACATGGGCCGTAGTGCTGTATGTATGTAAACAAAGTGCATTTTCTTTTTTTATGCTCTCCTTAACACTAGAAGTGCCGAGGATTAAGGCCCCCTTGGACCGCCGACAATTTTGTCACAGCCTATTTATTATAATGATCATTCGTATACAGTTCGAAAGTTATGAATAAATTCATTTGTGAGATATTTAAAACATGTTTATTAATCAAATTCAATCAAATTCTTATTGTTCAAAAAACAAAAACGTATCAAATTAGGAATAATGATTCAAATAGTTTTTGGTTTAGTAACAAAATCATCACAACTCAGATAGTTATTGTAACTGAATTGACTGCCTGCAGACTGTTTTTTTTTTGCACAGGTGACATTTTATAACTACTACGAGACAAAAATGACCCAGCGGCAGTTCTAGGTAAGTCGCAGCCCCGGATCTAGGGGGGACAAGCCGGGCCCATGCCCCGGGCGGCAAATTCAGAGGGAGGTAACTTCAAACTTTGCAGACAAATACAATGTTTCCCTACGCAAACATACTAATTTGTCTGGATAATTTCTCAATAGTTCAATTTTCTCAATAATATATTATTTTTTTTATTAAAAAAAAAAAAATTAGCGGCCAATCAAAACAAAAATCAATTTCTTTCAATTTTCTTTCCCGACCGACTGAACATACAATTTGTGTTTACTATTTAGCTCTTATCGATCAACCGAACAAAGAATACTGACACTTATAAAAAGGACACAAGTATATTATTTATCAAAGACAATACAGAATGCAATTATTTACATAATGGCAAAAAACAGTTAGAAATGGCATTTCAAATGACATCAAAGAAGCCAAACACTACACAATAATGTTCGACTGCACTCCAGATGTGTCCCATACAGAACAAATGAGCCAGGTAATTCGATATGTAAAAAAAAAACTGGTGATGTCTGTGAAATAAAAAAAAAATTGATTTCATAGAAGTTGGTGGAAAGACAGGAGAGTACATTTGTCAACAGATTATAGAAAAATTGACAGTTGATACTTTAGATATTGGACAATGTCGTGGCCAATCTTATGATAAAGGGTCCAATATGGCTAGCATCTATAAAGAAGTAGAAGCCAGGATTGCAGAAAGGAATGAGCCGGCCGAGTTCGTAACGTGCTTCGGTCACTCCTTAAATCTTGTAGGTGCCCTATCATGCCAGGAAGCTATAAACCTATTCGGACTGATTCCAAAAGAATATTGCTTTTTTTGTCGGCTCCACTGTTTGGTGGGATATTATGAAAAAATATGTTAAAACCAATTTAAAAGGAAGCAAGCAGACGAGATGGTCGGCGAAATATGTTGCTGTGAATGCCCTGTTAAACAATTTGCTAAAAGATGGAAGTCATGGAAGAAGATAAACAAACTTCCCATGCTCCGCAAGCTAAGTACGAGGCAGGTCATCTCTTAATTGCTATTAAGAATTTTAGATATATTCTGAATTTGACAAACTTGGGACTTGGGAAACATTCGACTTGGGCAAATATTCTCCGCGAAATCAATCAAGTAAATATCAAAATTCAACAGGAAGATATAATCCTTACGCGGTCCGTCGCTTTAATGGGTGGCTGCTCAAAACATTGCAAAAAATGAGACAAAATTGAATTGATTATTGGATAAAAGAGGCAGTTGAAAAAATTGGCCCCTAAAGCAGTCTATTCTGCGAAGTAAACGAATTTTTAAATGCAAAAAACAATTTGATGAGATGTGTGATGACGAATTAAGATTGACGTATTGCTCAGCTTTTTTCTAAAGAAACAATGATGCTATTTGATCGAATCATATCAGAAATTAAAAAAAGGTTAGGTGCTATCATGCTGAATTTGAATTTTGCATTTCTCAATGGTACTGAAATTTTGAATATGTCAACTGAAGAGCTGCAAAAGCAATGAGAAGATCTGGCTTTAAAATACTAGCGAGATTTAAACGCCGTTAAATTTTGTCAAGAACCATACGTTTTCAAAGAGCAAGCTCCACTTTCATTTGGTAATATAGAAAAGGCTAACAACGGTTTCTATCTCTTTCCCAACCTTTCCCAATATTTGAATTGCTCTGCGAATTTACTCTACGCTTCCTACTACATCCGCAAGCTGTAAGCGAAACCAGAAAACTAAAACACATTCAAAATTATTTGGGATCCATTATGAATCAGAGCCAGGAATGTTTTTGAGTTTCCCAATCTTGGCGATAGAAAATCGAATGGCATGGGATTTATTAAGACAAGGTCATAGATTTCTTTGCAGAACAAAAGGCTCGAAGAGTTAAATTGTAATTTCAATTTACATTACTATAAAACATTTAATTTATTTTAATTTTTAATCTTACGTTTTATTTCAGACCCTATCTTGTGCTATCCTAAATAATATATAGGTCCTACACGTTCATGTACATACGTATATTTAAACTTAATAAAGACGGAACAAAGCTTGAATATATAAATATACTCAACCTTTCCGGAACTCTATAATACTAATGAGTCTTTTTAGGACTACCAAAAACAAATCTCGTATGAAATTTGTCAGTTATTCTATAGCTTTCAGTCCACCTTCGTGGCACTCAACAAAAACCATAAAAATAACATTGATTTTTAAGATCATGTCTTTCCGATACCTTGAGTGGATAGCCATCTGTGGACGCGTTTCGAGATTTATCTCTCATCGGCACAGCTTTGCTTCCATGAACAATATTTTGTAAATATTGTTGAGAGATAAATCTCGAAACGCGTCCACAGATGGCTATCCACTCAAGGTATCGGAAAGACATGATCTTAAAAATCAATGTTATTTTTATGGTTTTTGTTGAGTGCCACGAAGGTGGACTGAAAGGTATAGAATAACTGACAAATTTCATACGAGATTTGTTTTTGGTAGTCCTAAAAAGACTCATTAGTATTATAGAGTTCCGGAAAGGTTGAGTATATTTATATATTCAAGCTTTGTTCCGTCTTTATTAAGTTTATCTGATTATCTATAATGTTGTATGGTTTTACCAATTCAAAATTTATCATTTATATCAATAACCTGCTAAGTTCATGTCTCTCTCACAAAACGTCAAAATTAAAAACATCTAACCCTAATCAACACATGGGATTTTAAGTGAGTGATTTACAAAATATTGTTCATGGAAGCAAAGCTGTGCTGATGAGAGATAAATCTCGAAACGCGTCCACAGATGGCTATCCACTCAAGGTATCGGAAAGACATGATCTTAAAAAGCAATGTTATTTTTATGGTTTTTGTTGAGTGCCACGAAGGTGGACTGAAAGCTATAGAATAACTGACAAATTTCATACGAGATTTGTTTTTGGTAGTCCTAAAAAGACTCATTAGTATTATAGAGTTCCGGAAAGGTTGAGTATATTTATATATTCAAGCTTTGTTCCGTCTTTATTAAGTTTATCTGATTATCTATAATGTTGTATGGTTTTACCAATTCAATACGTATATTTGTAAATAAATAGGCTTAACGCAAAATGAGCAACGCAATATAGGTTTTTGTCGCGTTGTTTCCGGCCTATGTTCATCAGTGGGCGTCTGATGGCTGAAATGATGATGATAAAGGTAAAAATAAGGTAAATGATGATGATAAAAGGCTAAGATGATGATGGCAAAGGCGGGAAGGGGCGGCATTTTTTCAGTTTTTGCCCCGCCACGACAAAATTGAAGATCCGGGGCTGGTAAGTCGTTTATTTTTTTATAATGAAGAGATCGAAGAACCAACCAGAACTGAAGTAGACATCGCTGTACGACTCACGAAAAATAACGGCCCCAAGAATAAAACTATACTTGTTATAAAATTCAAAACATTTTTAATTAGTTCAATAGATAAAATAAGTAAATGTCAAAAAGTTCCATTTACCCAAATAAAAAAATTAAAACTACCTTTTTTATTTTTTTATTTAGGATATTACAATCGAACTTGCGAGTGGGACAAATGGGACGGCGGTGCTCCTGGTGTTAATCACCAGAGAGTTTTTTTAATTTTTTTTTAGAAAAATAGTTCGGGTTATTTTGCCAAATCCGTCAATGAGTTAAATATATTTGTCGAATGCCCGAGCCAAAAATATTTCCCGTCGCGTGTGCATTTTATTGGGAAATCAGCGGTGTCCATCGGTGGCGTCATCTGGCGCGTGTTTTTGTCGCGCGCGCTTCCTCTATATCTATCGCGCCTTTTGTCGCGCGATAAAAATGAAACGCCGAAAAAAAAAAACTCCGGGACTCCGGGATCCGTTGCGCGCTGCCATAAATATCCTCCGGCTCCCTATCTCATCCACGTATCACCCGCACACTCGCATACAACATTTTTCCCATCGACGCGAAACTCTCTTGGGAAAAATCATCGAAATTAAAAGCGTGCGAGATCATTTCTTCTGTGAGTTATGTTTCACCCACAAATTCTCTCTCGGATTATCCCACACAGACATAAAAAATAATAATAAAATTAGAACTACAAGAACCCACCATTCATTAATTTATCACGAAACCCTCATATTTCATACAACAAATAATAAGACATAAAAACACTTTATTGTGATTATATATTTTTATATTTATTAGATTATATTTGTTTAATTGAAGTAATTTTATTAATCTAATAGTTTTTGTTTGATTCAACCAAGGTTGTATGTATTGTTGTTGCTACTTGTTCTTCTTGCAGTGCATCTCCTATCGGAAATATGCTATCATCACAGTTATTCGAACCTTTTTGGCTGCAGCTCGGAATAATTGAGTGTTGCTGCAGCCAAATCAGTTCCTTAGGTTTGTGAGTCAGGACATTCGGCGTCTTCCGATGTTCATTTTTTGCACTATTAGTTGAAGTATTTGTTTCATCTCATTATGTGCGCTAGGTATTGTAACTTTTTCTTCTTTCTGGTGTGAATTTATTACCAATTCTTTTTGCATTTTATTTAAGGCTTGTGTTAGTTGACTTATCTGTCCATGGAATACGCCACATTCTGCGGTAACACCACATTTCGAAGGCGCTCAATAGACCTTTTTACGGGTAGTTATGCGCATGCGCGACCGCCATGTTGAAAAGGCGGGAATATGAAAGTTTCGGGCACATTTTGTTATTTTCACTGGTTATACGTCAAAAAGTGCCCGAAAAACAAGGTAGAAATTGACTCAAATGCACAAAAAAAATTCAACTATGAAAAGTTCTATTAGGTTAAGTGATTCTTCTTGAGAAATCCACACTTCAACCACATACAGTAATGTAGAAAAGACATATTTAGCAGAATTCTTGATCTAAGTTCTACGCTTATATCCTTCTATTAATCCTTCGCTATCAGTCCTTCTTTTAATCTCTTTTGTTTTTTCACCTGATTGATCTGTCTAGGTTCCAAGGTAATCTATTTATATGTCTGCACATTTTCTATGGCGGTGTTCGCTATTCTCAGGTTTATCTGATTTTGATTCCGCGGAGATTTTGTAATTAACATTAACTGAGTTTTATTTAAATTTATTTATTTATGATGTTGTATATAATAATGTTGTATGTAATTTAGCATACGATAATTATTGTTCATTAAACTGGATATAAAGCAAAATAAATAATAAAAAATCTAGAATTGAAAAATCTCTTACGAATCCTAATAAATTGTTTATACGAGAAAAAAAAAGTAGTATCCTCTGGAAAGGTTATTAATCATCCATTCATCGTATTAATAATGTAATATATCAGGGCAGAGATTTAGAGCTCAATTTTTGTCGGGGTAGATGGGCAGCACGAAGGAGCAGAGGAGAGAGAGAGGGAAGAAAGGAACAGTGGATGAACATACAGCATGTAATAAATAGCAGATATTTCATCCGAAAATTAGGTCCTCCATCTTTATTGCCTGCCAACGGAACGAATAAAAAACTGATATAAGTTGAGAGCGTATTGTCCAGACGCGTTTCATGCTGCGATGGCGCGTTACGACGTGTTCGTGTGGGTGATTGAGGGAGAGAATGATTCACGCGCACCTTCATATCCAAAAAAATAAATATTGAAACAATAGGGGAAACAATAAGTTTTATAGAAACTGTTGGAATGGGAAATATTCTTGATTGGGTCTAGTTTTGATTCTCTATCCTAGGTTTTACAATTTCTAAGATAACTAAGATAATGTTTCGCGGAGGATAATAAAGGGCGTTTCAATAAGGACGATATGATTTTGAATTGAAAAAAGTAAAAATAATTCTATAAACATCCATAATTTGGATGTTATTTTGTAGCACAAACATTTACAATATGTTGCGAATAACGCAACAAAGGCTATCTCTACTTGGTTTACTAGGGTGAATTCGATTAATCAAATTTTGGTTTTCCAAATAAATCTGTCATAATTTCTTGAATGCAACGTTTGACGTCAAATTTTAAATAAGCGAGTGTTTGTTGTTTGGATAGACCAGGGGTCGGCAGACTTTCAAATAAACAGAGCCGAGACATCAACCATTTTGCTGAGGCGTTTCTCATTAAAAAAAATAATATTTTGAATAGGATATATCTCAGTTAAAGTGGGCAATTCAATTTGAACCAAAAAATATTATGGTTTCTTATTTACTTAAAATCGTAATCTAAAATTCTAAGAATATGTTAACATTTAAAATATAATACGCAACCGATCAGAATGGACATATTTGTGCAGCGGCGTTCGAATTTTTTTACGTTTTTTAAATAATATTTTTCGATATTAACCCTTTGCACTCGTATGTCGCACCGTATGCGACAATATACATTTTACCGTTGCACTCGTATGTCGCACCGTATGCGACAATATACATTTTACCGTTGCACTCGTATGCCGCACCGTATGCGACAATATACATTTTACCGTTGCACTCGTATGTCACACTGTACGCGACTTTATAACTACCTGTGTATGTGCATGTTTTGTATAATTTGTACAATTTAGACAGTGGTGGTGTTTACCTGTAGCGGTGTTATATTTGAAAATTTTGCTATATTCAAAATGCCTAAAAGACATTTCAAAGGCATTATAAATGATTTGGAAAACAGTGATGACGTGTTTTATATGGCCCCTAATGACGACGAAGAATTAGGTAGTGCTGGAAATAGTGACAGTGACCATGAAGAGGAACACGAAGAAAAAAGCAGCAGTGAAAGCGAAGAGGTAATTGAAACGATTGTAGTTTTGTTTGTGGCGACTTGTACTGCGACCTTCATAGATTTATTGTACTCCACCCACTTCTTCCAAACGTTTTAAACTAAACTTACCCATTTAGAGCGCCTCTTCTAGTCCTGATTCCTTGGAATTCCTAGGAATTTCAGGATCTGGGAATTGAAAGGAGGAACAATTATGAACCATGGGAGAATGTTACTCTTAATGATAATATCGCAAACAGAATTGATTTCACTTCCAGAGACAAAATTGAAGGGCCAGAAATCCCAGATAATTGTAAAAAAGCTATAGATTTTTTCTTTGCTTCATCAATGAACTTGTTGATAAAAATAGTGGAAGAAACCAATTTATACGCAAGAAATAAAATTGCTCAAAAGAGACTATCAAAAAGATCAACATGGTTCAGCTGGGTCGATGTGACTGTAAATGAATTATAGGGGCTCTTAAAAATATTTTGAATTGAAAAAAAATTATGGTCAAACATGGTCAAACGAAGTTCTTCAACACCAAACGAAAAAAAACAATATAAATAAAAAAAATATATATTAAAAAAAAACGATTCTGGGGTTAAAAAAAAAATTAAATATTAAAAGAAATAATTATTGAAAGAAATAGTGGACAAACATGGTCAAACGAAGTTTTTTAAGATGGCATTATCAAATATAGAAAAAATGTATTTTGGGGGGCTGGGCCCCAAATCATTTTTTTTTATAATATCTTTTGAACGGAATGTGGGCAAAAAAAACTATATGGTGGTCAATCATGGTCAAACCTTGGTCAAACGTATCCCATTTTATTTTTTTTATTTTTTCAATTTTAGGGGGCTATCTTCATGCAGCTATTTTTATATTCAAGGCAGTATCTTCGTCAGTATCATGTAAATAGCATTTTTGCCAATTGAGAACAGAATGACATGGATTAGTTATTCAAGTGATACAATTTTTAAAACATAATTGACAGGTATTGCACATTTCAAATGAAAGATTACTTTGACAGATAAAAATTGATTGGTCACATGTAAGTTAAGAGATGTGGAACTGACTCGAATTTATGACAATGTGGTAACGAAATGATATATTTGGCGGTTAAATTCAAAACGACATGAATTATTCAATCAAGTGACACACATTTTTGACACTTAATTAACAAGCATTACAAAATTCAAAGGAAAGATGTCGTGTACTTACGGTTTACCATTGAATGCGGATTAGTTAAATGATTATCAAACAATTTTGATTGGTCGTATGCTTGGATTTGTGACAAATGACAGAAATGTCAAAATATGTTAGTTAATTATGTCAGTTTATATATGTCAGTTAACCCCTTGACATACGAATAAAATGTGTGCGCGTTGATGTGTCCATATACACGTGATCTTATCACATATAAATGACGTCTTGGAGACGTCATTGTTTGTTAAGGGGTTAATTCACACAATTAACAAATTTGAGTAGAGCTGACATTGTTATGACTTGGAATAGTCAAATGGCATGGAAATTACAAAATATTTTGGAGTTAATTTATGAATTTGAACAGAAATGTCATAGGAATGACTTGTATTAAACAAATGACATATATATTAAACAATAACAAAATGTTTGTCAGTTACTTAAAATATTTGATCAGAAATGACACAGGAATTACTTGGATAAATGACATGGCCAAATGATTAGAAAATAACAAATTATTTAACATTTAATTAATAAATTTCATTATAAATGACATCGAAATGACTTGGATTAAACAAGCGACATGCAAAAAATGACGGATAATTGACAAGTTTGAGAAGAAGTGTCATAGGAATGACTTGGAATAGTCAAATGACATAGAAATTTAGCAGTTAATTAACAAAATTTGATCAGAAATAATATAGAAATGACTTGTCTAAAACAAATGACGTAGATGCAACAACATAATTGGCAGGTAATTAACAAATTTATAAACTAGAAATAATATTTTTTGGAAGTTTTGGCAAACATTTATAGAAGAAAATTAATACGTCGGCCAAAAATGGAGACTAATTGTTTATTGGAAATATTATTTACATCTTGAAAATTAAAACCAAATTATAGTATGATAGAACTGACTCGAATTTATTACATTGCAGCATGTAAATCACATGTTTGACAATTAAAAACAGAATGAAATGGATTAGTCAAACAAGTCACGTTCACGGTCGCACGTCCTGTTAATTGACAGGCATTATACAACCCACTTGACAGATTTCTTTGACAGTTAAACATTGATTGCTGGTTAGTCAAATCAAGATGAAACAACTTTGATTGGTCTCCTGTTAGTCAAGTGACATTAAGTGACTTGGATTAGTGAAATTACAAAAATGACAAAATATATGACAGTTCAATAACAAGTTTCAACAAAGATGATAAAAGAATGACTGGGATAGTTAAATGTCATGGAAATTACAAAATATTTTGCAGTTAATTAACAAATTTGAACAGAAATGACATAGGACTGACTTGGATTACACAAATGACATATAAATAAACTATTTGACAGTTAACTAACAGATTTGATCAGAAATGTTTTAAAAATATCAAAATATTTAGCAGTTAATTAAAAAATTTGAACAGAAATGTTGTAGGAATGACTGATAAGAAATAGATTAATCAAATGAAATGGAAATAACTTTGTTTAGTGATATGACTTAAATCAATGTCGAATGACGTAAAGCCCGATAAAATTCAAGAAAATATTGTCGAAATTTCCATGTCAAATTTTCTTTGGTTTTGGAAAATTTGTTGTTGGTTTTTCTAGATATTTTCTTAACTAGAAATCATAATTTTTTGCATGTTTTTACAAAATTACCAGAAGAACTTAACACTTCTGCTGAAAATGAGGACTAATTGTTTGTTGGAATATTATTCACATCTTGAAAGTAAAAACCAAATTACCGCATTATCATAGAACCGACTCAAATTTATCACATTATGGCTGTGTAAATGACATATTTGATAATTGAAAACATACTGATATGGATTAGTCAGTAATCAATCAAATGACACAATTCTTGACATTTAATTTACAAGCATTACACAACTCGAACGAAAGATTTCTTTGGCAGTTAAACATTGAATGTGGGTCAGTGAAATTATGATGAAACAACTTTGATTGGTCTCTTATTAGTCAAGTGACATGAAGTGAGTTGGATTGTCAAATTACAGAAATGAAAAAATATGACAGTTCATTAAAAAGTTTCAACAAAAATGAAAAAAGAATGATTTGTAATAGTCAAATGACATAGAAATTACAAAATATTTTTCAGTTAATAAAGAAATTTGAACAGAAATGCCATAGGAATGACTTGTATTACACAAATGACATAGAAATAACAAACTATTTGACAGTGAACTAACAGATTTGATCAGAAATGACATAGAAATAGCAAAATATTTGGCAGTTAATATTTAACAAATTTGTTCAGATATGGTATAGGAAATTAATGTAATTAACAAATTTGTTCAGATATGTTATAGGAATGACTGATAGAAATAGATTAAACAAATGAAAACGAAATAACTTAGTTTTGTCACATGACTTAAATCAATGTCAAATGACGTAGAGACGTAGATAAATTTCAAGAAAATATTTTCAATCACAAATTTTCTTTGCTTTTTGAAAATTTGTTTTTGAACTAGAAAACTTAATTTTGCAATTTTTGACAAAATTTCCAAAAGAAATAAATACGTCTGCTAAAAATGAAGACTAATTGTATATTGGAATATTATTTACATCTTGAAAGTAAAACCCAAATTACCGTCCGCAGTAGTTAAAGAAGCTCGACTGGTTTCACGTTGGCCATATTCCAAAAGGATCGAATTTTGCGAAACGGCTACGTTCCTCCGATATTTTATTTTTTGGGAATTAAAGCGCGCTCGCAAACGAGTAGTAGATGTTGAAATGATAATGGATTTAAAAAGGAGGCTCGGAGTACGGTCCATAATTCATACGTGGAGCTGGTGCATTAGCCGTTACGGATATGGAGAGGAGACGCCAGCCAGCATTCCACAGTCTCGAATGTCCAGCTAAAGTTGTCATAATTTTTAAAAAATACACCTCTCGAAAACATCAGAAACAACAACGACTCTCAGTCTGAATGAAAACCGTCATCGTCGGTTCTCTGTCTTGCTTTTTATTCAATGGACTCTTTTATTTCTACGTTTGTCATTCATATTTACCATCGAGGACAAGATTTTATCAGCTTAAAATAATCATTTATATAACTTTCTTCTTCTACAAATTACTTTACTATTGTTTTCTTTATTACTTTCGTATGGCACACTGCATCTCTGTTATTGCAAGGTCGTACAAGAACAAGTTTTTGGAGATTGTTTTAAAAAATATGAAAATTAAAATCTAAATATTGTACCACTTATTACCACCACTATTATTTACCAATAACCGATCTTCTTATTTTTAGTTTTTGTTTAAAAATCATACCCTACTTTGTTTGCTCAGTTTTGTGTAACTTCGGGATTATTGAAATAAATGTAACAGGAAAGACAAGTCAACTTATTACAGCGGAACACAGCTTGTAAAAATATAAATATACAACCTTTCCGTAGCTCTACAATATAATTGAATAAGTTGAATATATTTATATATTCAAGCTGTGTTCCGCTGAAATAAGTTAGTATGATTATATCTATAATTAGTTTAGTTTCACCCTATATTAAATTACAGAAAGACAAGTATCTGCGGATTTTAAACTGTTTTATTTAAATTAGCAGAACACCCAGAAAGTTTTGTCGTTGTTTTGTCATTTTGCAAAGCTAATCGCATACTAAAGATTAATTAACCATAAATAGAACGTGCCAACTACTTTGATGTAATCTTTTAAATCCCTTCGTAGAAGTAATAAAATGCAATTAGTGGAAACCACAAGTGAAGAAATATTGCACTTCCTAGGAATCGGAGACCGCAAAAAAAATCGTAAAATCAAAAGAGTACAATCTTTTCCTAGGATTTCATATAAGTTAAGAATTTTTCAACAAGGAATATTTCAAGCTCGATCTCAATCTCAAAAGTATTAATACCAATGGATAGCTAAATATTTACCAAACAATATATTTCATGTGTAAAAGAAATGTTTTGATTATATTTTCACCACAAAATAACGATCGTTCAACAAAATCGAAATAAACTCATATTAGTACCTTGTGAACGAGTTAGTGCAATTGAACCTCCGTTCGCATCAAACCATGCCAACTTTCCGATCAGCTAGAAACACCAAGTAAAGTATTTTTTTCTATTTTGCGTGTATAATGGACTCATAACAGCACTCATATGCGTGCGCTTATGGCTCGCCGAATACGATACAATTTTCTCAATATATATCGGCGATTTTTTTATTTAGAAATGGCATTAAAGAGTGCAAAATGGAAAAAAATAGTATAAAAAACTCATTCATCGTTCGTTTGTCGCTTTCTAAACATGGACGCGTGCCGGAAAACCGCGCTTATTGAACTCGTTCTTTAATATACTATTATGAAGTTAACTGTTTCAAAAACCCTAAACAAACTTTATTTACAAAAAGAGTTAACATTTCAAATTGAAATTGCAATAATGAAATGAAAAAGTGGAACATTTTTAGTTTCTTAATAATATTATTAATAATAAAAGGATATCGAACCAAAGTTGTCAGAGTTTCAAGCAGGATTCAGACAAAACCGATCCTGTCCCGAACAAATCTTCAACCTAAATACAATTGTCAAAATGCGAGCAATTCGAAATAAACCAGTGATGTGCACATTTGTCGACTTCAAAAAACCATACGACTCGATCGATAGACAATCACTCTTCCAGATCCTTAAAGAAATAGGAGTAGACCACAAAACACGGAAACTCATTGAACAAACGCTGATCAACACAAAATCCAAAATAAAATTTATGGGGGAAATCTCGGAACCTTTCGAAATTCAGACATTCAGGCGTGCGACAAGGAGATGTCCTCTCCCCTCTCTTCTTCAATATCGTCTTGGATAATGTCATGGAAGAATGGGAAGAAGAGCTCAATATACAAAATGTCTGGAAACCAGTTACACTTGGCTTACGCAAAAACAATCTTTCTATACCATACCTTGCCTTCGCCGATGATTTGGTTATACTAACAGAAGATCAAGAGACTGCAAAAAAATTGAAACACACCAAGAATGCGCCGAAAAAGTAGGACTTCAAATATCATTCGAAAAAACTCAAGTGTTAAGTCACAAAGACGAGAATATACAAACAAAATACGGAATGATCAAAAGAGTTACACATTTCAAATATCTGGGAGAATTTATCGAGCCTACTGGATCCGAAAATATTTCACAACAAAACTGTCTCCAGAAAACCAAGAGAGCACTCGGACTTATCAAAAACCTCTATAGCAAAACATCCATGTCAAGACAAACTAAACTTCGACACTACAACACTGTCATCAAACCGGCAAGTCTCTAAGCTATCGGAACACTTACACTCAATAAGAAATACGAACTTGAAGAAATAAAGAAAGAAGAAAGAAAAATCATTCGGAAGATAATAGGATCAAGACTTACTCCTGGCGGGTACCGACTACAGTCAATCAAGACAACTGAAAAATACTCAAACATCGAAATTGATAATAGAAAAAGACGAACTAAATTCTTCGGGCATATAGATAGACTACCGAATACCCGACTAACCAAAAGAATACTACATTACATCACTCAAAAGTACAACACTATGGATGAAAGAAGTACAAAAAGACATGCTATCCGCTAACATAACCGACACATCAGACAAAGACTCCTTCCGTAACAAAGTGAAAAACTGGGAAGTTCAACCAGAGCAAACAAAACCTAAACCTTACAGACCTAAATAGTCTGACGAAAGAAAATTGGCATACTCCAACAGAATGAAAGAATAAGGCAAAATAAAAAGAGTCAAAGTGCTTAACGTTTTCCAATATTGGGAAAGTACGCTATAAATAAATAAATAAAAGGATATTGACAAAGGGTAATGTCAAAAGTTCCAAAGGGTGACATCAAAATTTTATTAGGCGACTTCAATGCACAAATTGGCCGAGAGAAAAAACATAGAAAACCGTTGGACTCTAACCTGTACAAAAATTTACCAACAAAAATGGCACAAGGCTCATTGAACTATGTCAACAGTGCAACCTTAAAATCATGTCTATATCGCTTAGGAAGCATCCTAAGAAACAAAAAACCTGGATATCCCCAATTGAATCCATTGGTGAATTTCAAAATGACCATATAGCTATTTCATATCCCCTCCAGAAAGGGTTACATGATGTAAAAGTGAGAAAAGGAGCAAACATCGACTCTGTTAGAATTACTATCTGAAACTATCTGACTAGAATTAAAGTAAATTTTACTCCAAGAAAATACTACTCCAAGAAACTGCAACAACAGAAATTTGATACGAAAATTATTCCCCTTACCAATCTAAAAGTAGCTTGGGAAAATCAACCAGCGAAAACATGGGAAGAATTTTGTATCAAAATTTTGCAAAAGGCTCGAGAAATTGAACCCCTAAGAAAGAACACAAAACAATCTCTGGTGGAACTCTACCTGCGACCAAGCTCTAGAGATAAAAGAATCTGCATTTCAGAAATACAACTGCTAAAAATCCGAAGAAACTCAACCCAAATTTTATGAGATCCGAAAACAAGTATCTAAAATCATCCGACAAACAAAAGAGAACACATAAAAAATCAACTGGCCTTAATTGAGGAAAACTTCAGAAACTACAGAACTAGAGATTTCTATAGAACGTTCAGAGAAAACAATCAATGGATACATCCCGCAGAACCTATACTTCAGGAAAAATGATGGGAGATTGTCCCTTACTAAGGAAGAAAACCGCAAAGAACTAACACGATACTTCTCAGATCTTCTTAATTGCCCTGAACCTACTGAAAGATTTTCTGAAGCAGCCCCAAGTTTCAGTCACCCAGAGTCACCTCCACCAAAACCAAGAAGAAATTCTGAACAACATTAATCGATTAAAAAATAACAGAAGCTTGGGAAGCGATGGGATTGTCGCAGAATTCCTCAAGAACGGAATTCCAAATTCACTCAAGGAACTGACAGAAATTATACAGGAAATCTGGAAAAACGAAAAACTCCCTGAAGACTGGAAATGTGGTTTGATTCACCCACTCTACAAAAAAGGAGACAAAACAGATGTAAATAATTATACGGGAATCTCCCTCCTTGCAGTCGGCTACAAAATTTTCTCTATATGCCTGTGTAAAACAATACGAGAACAACTCGAGCGCAAGATTGGATCAAACTCTATTCCGTCCTCACAGATCGTGTACTGAACAGATCTTCAACCTGAAAACCGCTCTAAAATTCAGGGCCCTCAGAAACCTTCCAATCATCTGTGCCTTCGTAGATTTCAAGAAGGCTTATGATTCAGTTGATCGACAATCCCTGTTCAGCATCCTGAAAGAACAGCGACTAGACTCTAAAACACTAAAATTTACCAAACAGAGCCGCACTGATTCGAAATCAAGAGTAAAATTCATGGGAGAAATCTCAGACGAATTCCTGATAGAAACTGGTATCCGGAAATGAGATGGATTGCCACCCAACCTCTTCAACCTTCTCCTAGATAAGTTGATGAGGGAATGGGAAAAAGAACTGAAAGCACAAAATAGCTGTAACCCAATAAACATTGGCACACAGAAAAACTAGCTCGAAATTCTATGCTTAGCCTTCGCAGATGACCTGGCCCTTCTGTCCAGTCACACTCCAAGATTGTACTAAAAAAATCGGACTGCATATCTCCTTCCACAAAATAGAATTTTTCGCTTCAAAACTAGATGTCTCAAGTCTAAATAAGAAATATGGACAGATCAACTGAGTCCATCACATCAAATATCTGAGTGAAATCGTCGAACCAACTGGAAGAGAAAAAATAGCTCAAAACACCCGTGTCCAAAAAACTCAGAAAAGCATATGGGAAAACAAGAGAAAGTTACAACAAAAAATGTATGTCGCTCTATGATAAATTACTATAATCAAAGCTGAAGCTCTATTTGCAGGAGAAACTATTGCGCTTAATAAAAAAGGCGAGCTCGAAAGTATTATAAGAGATGAACGAAAAATCATAAGGAAAATCTTAGGACCAAGACATTCGGAAGATGGTTACCGTCTACAATCACGGAAATGCACAGAAAAAAAAATAATATTACGGCAGACCTCAGGAAAAGAAGTTTAAAATTTTACGGGCATGTTAATAGACTTCCTGACACCAGGTTAACCCACAAAATTTGCGAAAGTATTGACAAACTAAAGACTTTACCTTGGACACAACAAGTAAAAGCCGACACGAGAAATGCTCTAATCCAACCAGAAGAAATTTTGGACCGACACATATACAGGGAAAAGGTTGACAAGTGGGAAGTTGTTCCAGAGAATGAAGTACCAAAAAGATCAAATATTAAGAGAACAGAAAAAAATGTATTAGCTTGCGTATGGATGAAAATGAATCTTAAGAAACCAAATGCAATACCTAATGCTGACCTTTAATCATTGGCAATATCCGCATCGAGAAAGTAATCAAATACAAGTACCTTGGTACCTAAATAACACGCGATAACGTTCAGACAAGGAAATCAAATACAGAATTAAACTAGCCAGAGCTGCCCTTATTAAAACGAGAGACCTTTTTAGCAGTCGTGACCTAAAGTACAACAACGAATTAGAATGGTGAGGTGCTACGTGTTTCCCATATTAATGTACGACGTGGCAGCAAGGACACTAAATCAGCAGCTTATAAATAAATTTCAAGCTTATCAAATGTTTATGTATAGGAGAGTCCTAAAAATTTCGTGGACCAGCGAAATTACGAAGAAGGAGGTTTTTCGAAGGATGAGAAAAGAGCTAGGAGTTGAATGCAGGAAACTAGAATATCTGGGATGATATTATGATAGGAGAAAGTTATGAAATATTAGGTAGGGTGAGGGGTAAGGGGAGGTATATTGGTGATATAAGTAATTTGGTGATATTTTTAAAATAGAGTACCATACAGTTCCTTATGCAAGCACATTTAAGAGACAGCGCTAGCGAGTTATTACGAGCATAGGGAGGATAGATGTGTATTTAGCGCTCCGCTACATCGTTCCTGCGCATAGTAAACAAACTTTTTGGACAATCATTGGCGCAATTGTTTAGTGAATGGGGACTGCATTTACGAATTTCGTTAAAAATATTAAGTAATAATATTAAGCCGTAGTAAAGTCGTAACTCGGTGAAGGTGTGTGAAGTGTTTATTCCTTAAATTGTGACCGTTGCTTCTTAGTGTTTTTGCCAACATTTTGGATACGTTTTTGAGAGGTTAACTTGAGACCTATTTTGCGCTTGTATTAAAAATGAAGTAGAGAAGTCAAATATAGAGTTCGAAAGGTAGTATTTTGAATTTGAGGTTATTTTTTTTATCACCAAATTGCCTATACAAGATTGTTTGATATCACCACATAATCCATTACTTTTGAACCTCTAGATTGGCAATGGAAAAGAGAGTAAATATAGGAAATATAGCCAGCAGCAACTTCAAAAAGTTGTCAGTTTAGTAAAAACTGAAGGTACAACAATATATAAAGCTGCTAAGGAAGCAGACGTCCCTTGAGCACATGGAAGTGTTATCTAGAGAATGAAGAGTATTCTGTAAGAAAAATGGGGACACCTTATGCAATTTCTTTTGATTTAGAGTTAAGGCTTTACAATTATTTGATACAAATTCAATAATTGGGTTTTGGGCTTACCGTATATCAAATTAAACCTACAGCTCATAATGCAGGGGAAGATTGCAGGAAGTAGAAGTGCGAGAAGACGCCGGATTGCCTGGTTAAAAAATTGGTTCGGTGTACTTCAAAAGAATTGTTTAGAGCGGCAGCGTCAAAAGTGAAGATTGCTTTGTTAGTAACCTCTGAGTAGGAGACGGCACATATATAGGAAGAATAAGAATACATCAAAAATATCATCAACTGAAAACAGGGCCAATAGGCGAACAGCGAACTTGAAATACGAACAAAGTACTTGTGAACGAACTAGTTCAACTGATCTTTCGTTCATTCCAAGCCATGTCAATTTTCCGATCCGCCAGAAAAACATAAAGTAAAGTATTTCATGGAATTAACTGCTTCAAAAATCCTAAACAAACGTTATTTGCAAATAAAAAATAAATATCAAATTGCAATTGTCAAAATGAAATGAAAAAAATGGAACTTTTTTGTTCATTAATAATAATAACGGGATATTATGGAATGAAAAATATCATTAACTGTGAACAGGTCGAAAAAGTGGACTGACTATCCGGTTCACACTTTATACTCGGTGTTAGGTTAACATGCGGCAAAAATTCCAGTTATTCCTTGGCCGATTCTAAGAATATTTTGTCCTAGGGTAATTTCTTAAAACCCCTTGTTTCGAACATACAGGGTGAACAAAATTTGCAACACTTTATTATCAAGAAGCACATGTAAACTTGCTCAATCTACAACAAATGCTCGAAATGAGTTTCTCCTGAATACAAGCATTCAATCTTCTTGTCATTGGGCGCCGAACCTTTTTAAACACACCAGAGTTGTTTCTTATTGAGTTACACTCAGCAATTATCCAATTTTGCAATTCGTCCAATTCTGGAGTAGCGTAAACTAATGACTTCAGACACCCATAATTCCAACACAAACATACAAGGAGAATTGATGTCGATATCGATCTTCACAAACCTCACGCGGATTTTTATCTGCCCACACATGGTTCTTATGAAAATTCCTTGTTGCATTTCATGAGAAACTGGCTTCATCGGTGAAAAGAATCTGTGTCAGGAATTGAGAGATCTAAGTACATGGTTTGGAGGGGAAGGAAGGCTTGCAAAGAAAACATTCCGGGAAGTAATGAGGAAGTGGAGATTGGGAAAGAGTAGTAAAGAGGAAGTTAAGAAAAACCTTGAGGGCGAACTAGGAAAAGAAACGATTGGAAGAAATAAAAAACATAGAGGGCAGGGCTATGGAAGGTACTGAAAAAAATGGGGAGAAAAGGGAAGGAGACACGAATAAACTCTACATTTATTACGGAAAACATTATTTCTCCAAGTTAAGTGGGGATTATGTCGCAGGAGAAGAAGACCCAAGTAGGCAAGAAGAGTGTGAGGAAGGATTCAAAATTTCTGAAGGCGAAACGGAAGTTTAACAAGAGGACTTAGCAACTATAATAAACAGCATGAAGAAACAAAAGGCAGCCGGACCGAACGGAATACAGAACGAGGCCTGGGTACTGGCGGACCAGGAGTGTCTTCAAAGAGTGACGGGGGAATTTAATAAAATACGGGACAGAAAGGCCGGCGTGCCAAAAAGTTGGAGGATGGGGAGGTGGTCCCAATTTAAAAAAATGGGGACGGAGAAAAATTAGAAAATTATACGGGAATCACACTTATGAACCCGTCATATAAGATATTTGCAAAAGTACCGGAGAGACGTTTAAGAGATGAGATGGAGGGAAGAAAGCTGCTTCCGGAAGTTCAAGCCAGGTATAGGAAGAGAAGGAGAACAATAGTACACCTAGTAACACTGCGATACAAAGTAGATCAAGAAGTCGCGAAACCGATAGGAAAGCTCTTTCCTCTGTTCCTGAACTTAAAGGCAGCGTATGATACAGTACATAGGAGAATGTTGTGGGAATGTTTGGAGCAAAAGGGTGTATCAAAGTATTTGAGAAAATGTATAGAACGATTGTATAGAGAGGCGTGGTGTAGAGTGAGAGTAAATGAGTGTAGATCGGCGGAATTTAAGGTACGAAGGGGCCTGAAGCAAGGCTGCCCACTAAGCCCCGCACTATTTAAGATGTATGTGGCGGACTTAGAAAAAGTATTGGCGGAGGGTCAAGCTAGAGGAGTTGTAGTAGGGAGAAAAATACTGTGGAGCTTTGCCTATGCAGACGATGTAGTGGTGTTGGCAAAGTTTGCTGGGGAAGTGACTGAAATGATTAAACGGCTGGAAAGATTCTTCCACAAATGAGAACCGAGTGTAAATGTCGGGAAAACGAAATGGATAAGATTTAGGAAAAACGGAAGCAGCAAGAAGGAGCGTTTTGAATGGAAGGGAAGAGAGATAGAAAAAGTGCATCAGTTTAAGTACTTAGAGTATGTGTTTGGGAGAGACACAATGAATATGTGGCGAAGAAAGCATGCGTAGCGGGTGAGACGTTCTGCAAAGTACGGGAAAAATAGTTTCAATCTAATTACTGAGCGAAAAAAATTATATGGAAGGCCTATCTGCGGAGTATATTGATGTATGGAGCAAAAGTATGAGGAGTCAAGGAGGAAGAAAGGATTGAAAAAATTCAGCTGCAATTATTTAAAAAGGCCCTGCAATTAGAGAGGTTATGTGGGCTTAATACAGGAGCTTAATGCGTTTAGGGTGTCAGTACAAGCAAGTAGAAGGGTGGCAAGATATGAACGGAAGGTTAATGGAATGCAGGAGAAAAGAATTATAATAGATGTGTTCAGAGAAGTAAGTAGGGAAGGAAGGAATGAAAAGAGAGAGACCAATAGGGGATGAAAAAAAAGGGAAATGTATGACAGAGGTATGGAAGGGGTATGTCAGTAACTGAGGTGGATAACCCATGGGGGAAATGGTTTCGAGAAGAGCAAAGGCTGGTGACGAGGCTGATAGAAGTCGAGCTGCAGGAGCGGCAAAATAAAATATCGAAGAGCACATACCATAGACTGTATGAGGTAATTCAAGTACATGGAGGCCTCCCGAAATATTTAAAAACGCCAAGGAGTTTAAACTCATAATCAATCCTAGCCAGATTTCTCTGTGGATGCGAAGAACGTGGACGTAAGTACTGGATGAAGGATTTGTATAAAAAATGTGTGGCGTGTGTGGAGAAGGAAAGGATAGGTGGTAACACTGGTTTGAAGAGTGTGAAAAAGGGCGTTGGAATGAAAAGGGAAGAATATTGGGGGGAAAAAAGGAAAAAAGGAGCAGGATTTTGTGTATATGTCGCATGTATATTTATAAATTATGCCAATAAAGGTTTATTGTATTTATTATTACTTGATAAAGTCAATAATTTTTTGTACTTGAGAAACTCATTGGCATTCGCCCTACTTTTATTTATATTAATTATTTCAACAAGTATCCAATATGGTTGTCGCAAATTGTGTTCACACTATATATTCGAAACAAAGCGTTTTTCAGAAATCATCACACGACAAAATATTCTTGGAATAGGCGAAGGAATAATCCCTTGCATTTTTGCCCCAAGTTTACCTAACACCCTGTACATTGCCCATCACTGGTGTGTACGATTCCTTTTATGGATCCGTTCAATTTAACCCGTTCGTTCACGAACGACAAATCACTAGCCTTAGATTTCCAATTTAAATTTACGTCAGATTCCAAATTTTTCATTCGAAATCTTCAAAATTAGTAAGCATTTGTAAACTATTTTGCTCTTGTTTCTAAAACATACAGTTATTTTGGTTGGTTCACTAAGTGATTTTCTTTTGCTGGGTTATATTAAATATAATATAAGGACAAATTTTGTCCTACTCATACATTAATAATGAACAAAAATAACTGACAAATCGTAGATGGATGTGTTATATATGTCCCCATAGACGGGAAAGGGTTAATATTTTTGTTTACACAGCCTAATAGTTCGAATGAAAAAATATAAAAAAGCCACAAAACCGTGAATATCAAGCTGTTAAAAAAACCTTTTTTCTATATTATGATAATAGATTCTGAAAACCAGACAATAAGTCACACAGAAATCTCTCTCACCCTGCTGCACCAAATTTACCGACCTCCCCATCTCGTTAACTATAAATAATTAATAATAAATGGTAACTAACCACACAATCCTAATAAAAACAGTAATACAATGTAAAAAAAACCGTGATGGAACCACATTCTTTAGACTCCTCTCCTCTTCTTTTTTATTGCTCGTTTCAACTGCTCGGCTACAACCCGACTATATATATACAGACACACGGTGTATTAATTTGATATTATTTTATTATGACGTAACTCGATAAATTTCAAGATGGGAATATATCCCCTGAACGTGTGTTTCTTCGTGTATCTGTATACACAAAAAAATATATATATAATGGTGAGGAGTAGCGCGCGTTGAGACGGCGCCAGGATATCGGCGCCAATCAGAAATGCCCAATTTTATATTCAATAACGACGTTTGTTTATAATCAGCCTTAACCAAGGGGCTTTTATTCGTTTCTTCTTTTATTTAATTAGGTTATCCAATTGGAATAAATTGATTATTTTTTCTTTTCTTTAATTTACAACGTACTGAAACGGTAAGATTACTTTTATTGTTTTATGGACTTGTGAACTATAGCTACCAATTATGTTGAAAGATGTTACAGTTTTGTCTCTCCTAACCTGTGCACTGTTTCTTCACGCAACTTGTCTATGTTATCTAATTTGGAAACCATGATCCGTTTGGTCTACTTTAGTGAGGTCTTTCTAGTTCTATATTCTAGTTTTGTTTGTTTAGTAAGTTATGTGTCTAGACATGACATTATTTGTATACCTTATTAGATACAAATACCTTATTTTATTTCCATTTAATTTACAAGCTATTGAGTATATTACGATTTAATTTAATTGGGATTTTTATTATATAGCGGTGCAACAGGGGCTAGTTGAAACAATATTCATTTTTGAATTTTAATTTTCTTATTAATATTATAATAGACTTTTAAGCAAAACTTTGTATGGCGGAGTTAAACATATCGTTCGTTTGGATGAATGAAGGGTATAAAATGAAGGGTATTATCTCAAAATATTCTTGCCTGCAGAATTTTTTTTCTTCTCAAGAATTGCAAAATTGACAAAGTCAGGAAGTGAACAAAAACGTTATCAATAAACGTTAATCAATAGTTTAAAAGATAGTATAAGAGAGGTTAACCAATTATTTACAGAAATGAAAATATATTGATTTTAAAACTTCAAATCGCTCTTCAGGCTTTTTTGAGTTAATACCCTGTTCATCTGGACCGACGATATAAGAGCAGTCTTATTAGTTAATGGAAATGCAGTGTGTAAAGTGATGAGGTTTCCTATAGGAAAAACTTGTTTAATATGAGTTTTAGGTGAAAATCTTATTCTTTCCAAAAAGTTTTGCTAGTATCGAAACCCCTTATAGTAAAAGAAAAATCTAGTAATCTCTTAAGATAAAATCAAAAACAATGTCGAGTTGTTGATTTTAAATATGATTGAGTCTGAACGTTGCATCAGTATCGTGTTACGCATGTATTACTTGTTAACCAGTGACATTTATTGACAGTTCAGCGATCTTAATATGAAAACACTGTTAAGGCTCCTTCAGACCGGCGCGGAGCGTTTGCTCTAAAATTTTTTGCTTTTTGTTTCCTCTAAAAATTCTCTAGCGGCGCGGCAGCGAAATAGCCATGCCCACATCAAAACGCGATTTTTACGTGTATAGTAGTTTACTCAATGCAGCTGTCAAGGGGTGGTGTCTGGTGCTCCCCGATTTTCCAGAAATTTTCCAGGAAAAACTCACCCCGTTGGTGTGAAAATGCTCACAGATCAAGGTAACCACCCCTAACGCAACCCAAGCGCATTTACAAGCCCCAGGAACTAACAGAAACAATTTTTTTTTAATATTTCTCGGCGATTTTTTGGTATTCATTTTGACATTTCATTTCCATCTTACGTGATTTCAAATTCAAAATAAAGATACATTTCTAGTTTTGTGTTTGTTGTTTGGCAAACGCCATTAAACAAGAAGACATTAAGGTATACAAGGTCTAACCTAAATGTTATTTCAACGATTTCACCGGTGGTAAGTGATCCCCCTATACCAAGTGCCAACGGCCTCTTCGGAGGGCGGATGAGCAGGTAAAGGTGAAGGGCATCCTCTTGTCCTTGGGGTTGGAAACTGCCTCTAAAGGCGGAAGAGCTACTTGATGGCCAACGGCGTTGAATGGAGAAGGCAACGAGAAACCACTCCATAAAATATCCGTTTGGATATCTCAGGCATCAGCAATGTATTGATGGATGGAGTACTCTTCAGTGGAATTCACCGGAGGTAAAATGATCCCCTGATCGGATATTTGGGTGGGGCTGCTCAAGAGATTAAAAAATGAAGCAGATGGGTGAAGACAGAGCAGAATGGAGAATTACTGCAAACCATCTTCGGACTGAAGACCATTGATGATGAGTTTTTCCTAGTGTACGCTCCGAATCCGTTTGTGCAAACAATATAGTAGGTCATACAATATAGTATATTTTTTTAAATTCTCTATCAACTTCTCTGTAATCGCTATTTCAAAACACAGCGGCAGCGAAACTAACCGCGCATGCAGCGTTCTTGTCATGCAACGCTGCACTACCGCGGCTATGGCGGAAATTGCGCCTGTTGATCTGAACATCTACATAATACATACGCCGGTCGCGGCAGCGAAACTTCCGCGCCGGTCTGTAAGCTCCTTTAACGTTAGAGCAGCGAATCTACCTAGTGAAATATGGTGGTTTAGGAGAAGTCTCGTATATATAGTCTCGTATAAATAGTTATTTAAATAGTTATTTAACTCTTTCGTACACAGCGTCCACTGCAGTGGACATCTCATATTTTCTTGTCTAACATAGATACCTGTAAAGTAATCTGCAATTTCAAAGTAGAAATCTTTAAAATGATTCCTTGTGAGTACATGTAATACAGAGGCACTTTTCCGTTAATATCTTTTATTCTAAATTACTAAAAAAGGTAAGAAAATATATATTATGTTTCTACGGATGTGGATATCGAGCTATAACAACGTATTTTTCGCAACACAAATGCAAAATTTCAAACGATTTGTCCTATTTTATACCTGTCCACTGTAATGGACAGTGTATTAATGAGAAATCACTTTAAGATCTATTATAGATCACTTTTCAAAAATCATAATATCCTAACCAAACATTGCATTTTACAAGGAATACATAAACATTATTATTATTATTAGTTATCATTCAACAAATCAAAACTGGCGTACGACAAGGCGACAGGCTTTCGCCAATATTATTCAACTGTGTCTTAGAAAAAGTTATTCGAGAATGGACAAAGAGAATTTTGGATAGAGGCTTTTAGGTTAGGGAGAGGTAAAGAAAGTATAAGAACGGATTGTTTGGCATTCGCCGACGATGTTGTGATACTCACTACCGGTGTTGAAACAGCGATAAAAAGAACTGAAGAACTACAGATGATTGCCAAGAAGACTGGGCTCAAATTTCTTTTGAAAAGACTGTCTTCTGATCAACTTCAAAGACACTCCTCTCCACTTAAAGTTGAGAGAACTCAAGATAAAGGGAGTTAAGTGTTTGAAGTATTAGGGAGAAAAAATACAGGACAATGGGTCACATAATGGCGAGGAGAATGGAAATGGCTTATCAACTTACAAAGAATACATACAACAAAAAGGGTCTATCCTTTGGAGTCTAAATTCCGACACTTAGATACTGTTGTCAAATCTGAATGTCTATATGCAGCAGAAACACTAGACATGATTGGGAAGGGTGGCCTCGAAGACATCCGGAGGAAAGAAAGGAAAATGCTCCGAAAAATCCTAGGGCCAAATATCAAGGATGAAGAGGGGAGACTAAAACCTAACAAAGAACTATACCTGAAGACAGAATGAATTGTAGCCATAATGAGAAAATGGAGAATACAGTTTTATGGGCACTTGGTGAGGATGAACAGTACCAGGCTGACGAAGAGGATTTTTGAATTCTTCAGGAAGAGGAAGACGGAGCCGAAATGGTTTCGGGAAGAGAGATTAAACGTGTGTGAATTGATATTGGATGTGAGATCTGGATCGGATGGGGGTCAAAAAAGAAGACATGATAGACAGAGAGAGATTTAGGCCAGTGGTGCGCAAACTTTTTTCATTGGCGACCCCCTATTTTGTGTAAAATTTTGTCGAGACCCCTGGGTCGAGAGTAGACGTTTTTTAATCGTTAACGTAACGGGATTTGCGTTTACAGGGTGTTTTTAAAGGAGTTTTGGTGACGTCATTGAATAAAATACAGCCTTTTAAAATATCCCAGCAAACTATAACACCATCATAAAAATGGTATACCTAAAGGTTTTGACACCATAAAACTTCAGATTATGAATTCGCATCTATGCGCAGATATTAGTAAAGTATAGTATTAATATGAAACGGTATATTTGTATTTAGAAATTAAAATTTGAAGACTCATTGACACTCTTTTAATAACACCATGTATGATATAAAACCTAATCGATAACCAAAATTGTGGACACATCTGAGACTTTAATTGAATGCGCTGTCTTTCGTCGCTTGAAACACCAATTAACTGTTCCTTTTCTTCTAAAGGGATATTGGAATTTATAATATCAAACGAAAATTGATCACGGATCCAACCTAATTCATTATCTGGAAATTTAACCAAAAATCTTATTATTTTCTTTAGTAAATTCTGAAAAGCTCGGGAACATCTGTATTTATTTTTTTAATTCTCCTTGCCAAAGTATCAGCTTCTAAATGCTTTATTTTACTGCTCAATATTAAAATGTTTGTACTCTCTCCCTGTAAACTCAAATTCAAATCGTTGTTTCAAAAAAAAAATCCGTTATGTCTTCTTCAAAAACGTATCTCACATAAACAACAAGCTGTCAATAGTCTGTAAAGAATTTGGTAACGTCAGTGGTTTCGTCAAATTGTAGAGCAAACACAGGAGAATTTTGTATTAGATTTGAACAGAACTGATTCCATATTAGGTGATATGGCCGAAATTCGACAAAAAACGGAATCTCTTGATAATGGTATTGTTTTTGAATCGTTACCATATTTTTGTCCATGCATAATTGATGTCAATTTAATTGCTGCACAAAGAATGAGGGATTCTCAAATTGTATGGGGTTTCTAATTTTTCGCTATTAAATATTGAAATTCTAAGGATGCCCGTAAACCCAGCTCAGGAATTGTTGTATATATTTTCAAAAATACAGTTTGATTCTTTCAGGCATTCAGCCCGTCGTTTAAAAATGGTTTCAGATTTATTTGCAAATTATTTATGTTTATCTTCCAAATATCGCTTTAATTTAGCAGGTTTCAAGGTTTCATTTGCTAATTTATCCGAGAAAATAACACAAGACGGACGTTCTCCCCATTAACAACGCAAAATGTAAATCCGTATATAATAAACCCTTCTTGATATTTTCTCATTTTTTTATTAGATAACACATTTCATTCGATATTTTTTGAAGTAGAAATAGTGCAAGTGGACTCATTGTTGTTTTTTATTCACAGTTTTTCTAAGTTTATTAGATCATTGAACAGTTTATTAGATCTTCATTAGATGTTTTTTAGATAGTACGTGTTGTGTGGATGATGTTAAAATTTGAAGATTCAGCTGTAGGCAATAGGTGAAACATTATAAAAATAATAATATATAATAGAAACTAGGCGCGATTTGTAAAACTTACGCCTAGTGGCTTAAAACTTTGTGTGTTTGGCGCAATTTGTGAACCTTACGCCTAGTGTCTATTATTTACTATTAAACCTATTTTAGTCACTTATCCATTATGAAGGTATTTAATTTTTCCATAATACAATATTTGTTTACATTGAATTGATAAATTCACTATGTTTTAACCACACTTAATATGTAAACATATTATATAACTTATTAGTCACAGTTATATAAATTTTCGACGGGTGTCATTTTCAAAGAAATGTGAACCTGAAAATGATCTTAACCCGTCGAAACTCGAAAATATTTTTTTATTACTCATGCGCGAAAAGTACTTCTTGACATAGATTATTTAATACAAAAAATGTCACATCTCATTTAAACATAACTTGGGTAACGCACGCAAATATTCAATATCTTTTAGGGTTACATTAAAATAAACAAATGAACACAATCAAGACAAGATCAAGAAATTTTTTTTTCATTACAAAATAATAATAAAAATTGATTAATAAGAAAATGTTTTAGAATGAGTGTAAATTCTATGGTGATATCGGAGACTGTTTGAGTTCTTATAACGAATACACGCCATCGGAGACAATTGAAAAAGCAAATTCTTCATTTTTTATTTCATTTTTTTTTTGGATGGCCCCTGGATCCCAAACTTGTAAGATATATCTCCTCGCATGAGTAATAAAAAATATTGTTTGTAACACGGGCGAAATTATCAATTTCCCTCTCGAGCGAATGTATGGACTTCGTTCGCGTGCACAATTTTGCTCTCGCGAAAAATTGCTAACTTTTTGCCCTAGTTGCTAGTTATACTATTATATAATAAGTGTGGTTCAAACATAGTGAATTTACCAATTTAATGTAAGTATGGATTACCACGTAGTAACAGTGGCAACCATCCTATTCAAAAATTACTTTTTTTTAAGGTGTTCGTTGTTTGTTTACATCTGTGTCTAAAAATTGTAAAATAATTCACGATCAAAATACATTATAAAATGCAATTGGAACAATAACATAATACAAAGACACAAATAACTTAAAGATTTTCTTAGGAAATGAAAAATTAAGAAAATTAACTAAATACGCAATCCATTTAACGCATTGGTGTGTGCAGTACATATTTTTCCCCTCTAGCGCGTATGACTGCGAACCGCAACGCACTGACGCATTGGTGTGCGGAGACCTTTATACAAGTACTGCCTCTACGATACTTGAAAAATTTGAAAACAAAAATTAATGGCATCACATCAGGTTTACGCGGTTGTAAAATAGTTATATAATAATTGTAGGTTTTTCATAAATTTGAATTTGTGATTTAGAATTTACTCGTAATAAAATTAATTTCACAAGAGCGCCAAAAGCATTGCTATAGCTGTGATTAGGTATTAAAAAAATGGTTTCCTAAAAAATATTCCTAGTTCTATTTTTATAAATAATATAATTTATTTTCACTATTGTACTGGTAAATAAATTTATTTTAATTAGGCGCTCCCAAAATGTGTCTCGGGACCCCCCGAGGGGTCGCGACCCACGGTTTGCGCACCACTGATTTAGGCGACTAATTAGAGAGTTTACAGGTTTCCAGGAGACAAGGGAATTGTCTGTGAGAAAATGAAGATCTTACACGGAGGAGCAGAAGAAGGAAGTGGGAGAGAGGACGAAGAGATATTGGCAAAGAGTGAGGACAAAAAATTAATGTAAAACTGTCAAACGTGGTCCATATTTATGTTTTGTTTGTTTTATAGCGTGTTCTTGTTGAAACGGAAGAAGTTCACGTCGCTGATGAAGATATAGGTCTCAGCGTCGACCAGATCATATGATTTGATTTATCTGAAGGTTCGTAATTCGGAAATGGAAAATGTAAACTTAAAATCTGATTAAGATTCGGAATATGATTTACCATTATCGCATTTACTAAAATAGAACAAAATTGAAATGTAAAGAAGGACAAGATTCTATGTATGGTCCCGATACTATGCCGCCATATTTTGGGACTATTATTATTATTTGGGACTATTATTATTAGAAGACATTGTTCAACAGACAAACCTATATGCATCTCAAAATAATAAGCACAATTATGGTTTGGCGAAAGAGGAGTTATATGTATTTTTAGAGTTAAATTTAGTTATGTCATTCAAAAGATATCCAAAGATACGGCTTTACTGCTCTAGTGATGAAGGGTTAAGAATGGATGTAATAGCAAAGGCTAGTAGGCAGATATGAATCAATTTTGAGACATTTGCACTTTGTGAATAACCTAGAACTTGATCCAATTAATGGCGACCAAATGAAGAAAATGCGCAAAATGGAAATTGAAAACGCCTCAAGATCCTGGGCCTACAGAAAGATGACAATTGTATATTCCGCAGCTCAGCAGAGGAAACTCCATACATCTGCTCAAGAACAGCGGACCACTGCTTTGTAAGCGGCAGGCGTACTTTGGGGCGAATTGCTTGAACTAGGAGGATTTGCAATCTTAGAATCCCACCCAGTTCCTGAAATTCCTAAGGGAATCAGGGGTAGAGGAGGCGTTCTAAATTGGCAAGTCAAAATGGGCAAGGGCAATAGATCTAAAAAGGTCGCAGCACAGGTCACCACCGAAATCTACAATCTATTTATCTACAAGTGTATTATAAACTGTTAGATGGACTTATTGGTCGAAAATCTTAGGTGGTTTGGTAAGGAAGTACATTCCACAAATTCAATCCTTTCTTACGATTTTGTGAAAAAATATCATTTTACTGCCCTTAAAAGTCTAAAGGTGATTATTATTATCTGTTAAATATTGTAGTAATTACAGTCAAAATATGTGCTTTTGGGTTTACTTCTTTAGGGTTACCGAGACAGTAAAGTGTACATGAACAAACCAACCATAAAAACACAGCAGGTTAAATAGTATATCTTCCCGTAGAATACCCGTTATTTAATACAAGTAACTGGGAAGGTCGCAAAAATTCCCCTACAACGCGGGGGATACGTTCCGTGTAATAGGAAATCGCGTTATACAAGACATACATTATCAGACCTATTTATGCGGGTTTTAGCATGTTTCTAAATCATTGTTCATATGTAAACAGGTATGTGTATATGTCGTCCGCAGTTCGTGTATTCTATGTGAGCTACACAATGTGACTATATAGGGAGTTCATAAAACCAACTCACATATGTTTCTTTATTTATATATTTATTAATAGGTGTGCTAATTAAACAAGTAGTAACTTTGTAATATCAGATGACTGTAGTAAGTTATTTCTCGAAACGTTCAATCGGTAAGTATATAAGATAGTGTAAATCGGAGATAAATAAGTGTATAATAAACTCGGCAAGTTCACTTCAAGCTAAGCGAACTAGACGAACTACATGAACTGTTGACAAATCATCCTATGGCTCATTTTTACGCAATCTGATGTAATTCACAACATGAGTACGATATATACATTTACTTTTTTCAACAAAAAATTAGAAACTATGCGAAAATGTAAAATTTATCTTAGGCGTTATACGGGACTATTTATCACGCTATTGAGTACTTCGCAATTCTTTATCGTCGCGTTATATCTGAAATCAATTCACGTTGAACGGGACCGCTTTATACGCTAGTCCACTGTATTATTAACCCAGTATTTGTTATATAAAATTTACAATCATTTTGGAGGAGTTTCCGCTTAATTCCGTTCACAAACATTCTTAAAAAGAATTGGTGTTACGCGATGGAGTGGCATAATTTTGTGCCGAAGGCGATGCATAAAAAGCAACCGTTCGTACGAATTGTGTACAGGTGCGTCCGTCTCACAATTTCGTAATTAATTACCGCAGCTCATTATCATAGGTTGCGTGGGAGGCCGCCTGCACAATTTGAATATCTATATCAGACCTAACGGCTACCAATATTTTTTTACAACCCTCCGTCCTACTTTTAACACATGCTTTGAATATCCAACCGACAAGAAATATCCCAGCAAAAATATAATTGAAAAAAGGTCAAACAATGTATACTATGTATGAATAATACCAGAATGAATTTCAAGTTTGGTTGGTACTTATACCATGCTTGTTTATGCATGTTTTTCTATTTTGCGTCTATTATGAAGTCAATAAAGCACGATTTATTGACTTCGTTCCATTTTTAAATAAAAAAAATCGCCGATACATATTGAGAAAATTGTATCACACTCGGCGAGCAGTGTGATACAATTTTCTCAATATGTATCGGCGATTTTTTTTATTTAAAAATGGAATAAAAGGGCGCAAAATAGAAAAAAAAAACTATATAAAAAACTCGTTCATAAGGCGTTTCTCGCATTTGTCTATTACAAAACTTCTCGCTACGCTCGTCGTTTTGTAAACATAGACGCGTGCTGAAAAATCGCGCTTATTAACCTCGTTCTTTAATGAACTATTATATATATTTTTTCTAATTTGAGTCTATAATGAAGTATTAAAGTACTCATATGGGTTCGTTAATGAATCGCCGAATGCGATACAATTTTCTCAGTATATATAGGCGATTTTTTAATTTAGAAATGGCATAAAAGGGCGCAAAATAGGAAAAATAGTATACAAAGCTCGTTCATAAGGTGTTCTTTGCACTTGTCTATTAGAAAACTCCTCGCTACGCTTCTTCGTTAAACATGGACGCGTGCTGAAAAAACGCGCTTTTTGAATTCGTTCTTTAATATACTATTGTGTATGAACATTTGAACTTAGTATATAGTATAAAAAATATAGTATATAGTATAAAAAATGGTTAAAAAAAATATCTAAAAAACATTTAATTGGCAAAATGCCAGGAAAAAACCTTTGAATAACAACATAAATTATGGCTCTTATGGGAGAGAGGAAGAATGGAGGAAGAGCAAACACAACATGAAGGAATGTAAGAAATTACATAAAACGGCGCAAAAAATAATTGTAGCAGCTAAAAAGATGTACCTAACTGATTAATGTGTGGAGATATAACTACTAGAAAAGAAATTTAATGGAACTCTTTGAGGATGAAAGATCTTAGAAACCAGATAATTAAAAATATTAAGAGAAGAAGTAGATATGCCATAAAATCTATGCAACCTGGTAAAGCAAAAACCTAGTCAGTGCTGACCTAATACCTTATAGAGGTTATTAAGATGTTTGATGACGACGTAATTAATATTCTGCTAGACTCATTCAACCTTGTCCATGAGAATGGGGAACTACCTAAACAACGGCTACTGTATACCTTTGTGTTCACTCCCAAGAAACGTAACCCATGAGAATGCTCAGATTATCGAAGCATTGCACTCATGAGCCATACCCTAGAAATGTTCTTGCAAAGCATACATAAGAGAATATACAGAAAACTCGAAGAAAATATTTTTGTTTTGCTTCCGTGATGGACTTGGGACAAGAGAGGCTCTCTATGGGATTAATATGCTTTTGCAACGGTGTCTGGATATGAATCAGGACATGTTTGCGTGTTATATACATTTCGAAAAAGCTTTTGATAGGGTAAAACGTAATAAATTGCATCAACTACTCCTAAGTAAAAGCATTGACTCGGAGGACATGAGGATGATCTGCGACTTATACTGGGGCCAAACAGCAAAAGTAGAAAATCAGGAAAAAAAGAAATGGAGATCCGTCGCGGTGCAAGGCAAGGCCATTCTTTCGCTACTTCTATTTAATCTCTATAACGAAGCTGTATTTAATAGAACAAAACACGAAGAAGGAATAGGAGTGGTTTTAAATGGAGAAGTTGTGAACAACATCAGATTTGGGGATAACAAGATATTGTTAGCAAGTAGTTTTAGAGACGTGCGATACCTTCTCGAGTACCTGAACGAACGATGTTACCATTAACGATGAACGACTAGAAATAAATTTTAATAAAACCAAGTTAATGTTAATTACAAAATCCCCGCCGAATCAAAAACAGATAAACTTGAACAGCGCCATAGGAAATGTGCAGACATATAGATACCTTGAAAACTGGATAGATCAATCAGGTAAGCCAACAAAAGAAATTAACCCACTTTTGACCACTGTACACAAGCAGGTACATCGGTATTTATTGTATCCCAATTTTAAGTGGGTGAGTTTAGGCAAAAATGGGTTAAAACATAGATTGAAATGAGGAGATTTTTGTAGTTTATTCTTTGGAAAAGGACTTTTTTAATAAAACAACTAATATCGATATTTTACTAACGTTTCGGACTTTCATTCTGACCATCTTCAGGGCTTATATCTATTTAGTAGGTATCAATGACTTAAACATAAAAATATAAATTATTGAGATTATGGCCTGAAACAAGGGGAGATTAATATTTGTGAAAATGAAAAAGCTCTTCGCTAGTAGGGATATAAGCGTAGAACTTAGAACAAGAAGGCTGCGGTGCTTTGTCTTTTCTCCGTTACTGTATGGGGTAGAAACGTCGAGTCTCAAGAAGAATCACTTAGACAAATTGAATGTCTACTTAATGTGGTGTTACCGCAGAGTGTTGCGTATTCCTTGGACAGATAAGGTAAGTAACACTGGAGTCTTAAATAAAATGCAATTTGAATTGGTAAGTAATTATTTGCACCGTAAAGAAGAGAAAGTTACAATACCTAGGCCGCATAATGAGAGGACCTAAATACGCGCAATACAATTCATAGTACAAGGAAAGATCAGTGTAAAAAGGCACATTGCAAGATGCCGAATGTCCTGGCTTAAAAACCTTACGGGTTGGTTAGGCTGCAATACTCAATTATTCCGAGTTGCAGCCAATAAGGTTGGAATAACTGAGATGATACCAAATCTCCGATAGGAGATGTACTGCAAGAGGAAGAAGAAGATATTAGCTATATTTTGTCAATTATAGAACACAAAAAACATTTTTTTCTTATGTGTAAGTTTATTTTCTGATTCATTTTGTTCATCCTGCACCAAAATGATGGAAAATATTCATATGTTCCTTAAAGTTTGCTTTCATAGTGTTGGTAGTAACAATACTGATTTTTTTGTCTAAAAAATGCGAAAATAATTCGGAAACTAGGCGAAATTTTGCCAAATATTACGAATAACACTTGAAGAGAATTAAATTCTCTATGAGTTTCTTAAAGATTAGTGTATATATTAGTGTCATATTATTTACATTATTATTATTTTTTATATTAGTGTGATTTTATTACTAGAACTATATGACAGGCCAAAGAAACATTCAGAACTTTTGAAGCCGCAGCAAACAGCATGGCACTACACGTAAATGAACAAAAAACTAAATTTATGGCGGCAACAAAAAACCAAAGAGTGCGAGACATTGGACAGAACATCACAATTAATGATCATAATTTCGAAGGGGTGAGGGAGTTTGAGTATCTGGGTGCGACAATAACGGTAGATAATTACAACAGTGCAAAAATCAGAAGACGCATTATGTTGGCAAACATGTGCTATTTTGGCCTTTCAAAGTACCTTCGCCATCGTAATCTATCAAGAACTACAAAAATCAGGCTATATAGAACACTCATTGTACCTGTATTAATGTATGGATCGGAGACATGGACCCTGATAAAAAGAGAAGAATCTCTGTTGATCATCTTTGAAAGAAAGATTTTGCGAAAAATATACGGGGCAATCCAAAAAGACGGTATGTGGAGACGCAGGTATAACTTCGAAATTAACAACATCGATAGACAATCCGGTAACAAGGACATAGTAACTACAATCAAAATCGGCAGATTGCGATGAGCAGGCCATGTGGACAGATATGATGACAATAATCCTGCAAAAAAGATCCTTAAAGCAGAATCCATAGGCACATGAGGGCGAGGAAGGCCAAAGCTGCGTTGGAAGGATGATGTAAGAGAGACGCACGAAAAATAGGTGCACCGAACTGGACGATGCAGAACAGAGACAGGAATGAATGGCGAAAGAAGCTGGAGAAGGTCGAGACCCTACTATAGGGTTGTATGGCCATTGATGATGATGATATATTATTGTCATTTAGCCATTTTCCGTCTGCCAAGTTGCAAATAATTAATTTTGAAACAAAGTCAAATTTTGTTTTTCCTTGTCCCGATGATGCGAAAATAATTCGAAAACTACAGAAAATCTTCAAAAATGTTTCAAATAAAACTAAATGAAAAAAAATTATTTTCTTTGAGTAAACTTAGCTTAACTCAAGAAATTTAAATTATAGAGTACTACAAACTTTTGTTTATACAAACTTTAAAACCAAGGAATTGCATTCAAGTCCCACGAACAAATTTAACAATAAAACGAATCAGAAACACGGCAATTCCCTGTAACTACACACTAAAATTCTAAATTGTAAATCGACAAACCGTAACATTTGCTATTAATTTCTCCCCGTTGTGTTTAACAAGTCGATGAACGAGTCAGCGTTTATATATGTATAATATATATATATATATATATATATATATATATATATATATATATATATATATATTTATTCTACTTCTTGCAAGACCGTATTGGAAGCGCAGCTGTGGTAATTTGCAAAGAGTCTCGACTCGGCCATTACTCACTTCATACGCTTAAATGGTATATAAGCATATATTGCATAGATGGAACTTGGAGTTGCTTCTTTCTCCCTTCAGATTTATTTTATTTTGTGAGAGAAGAAAACGTTTTTTTGCTCGTTGTTGTTTGGCTATTTCTTTACGCTGCGCCATCGTTTTTGCCAATAAACTAATAAAATTATAAATTTTAAGATTACTTCATCGATTTTATATGTTTATGCTTATTTTATATCCCAGCTCGAATCTAGTTTGCTGTTTGATCTATGTTTTTGTAAAATCTTAACACCTTTAGCTTATTTTGTCTCTTTATAAGTTATTAGTATAAGTACTTATATCCTATATAAGTTCAAACATGTTGCTGCTTGATTCATGTTTTGGTAAACTCTTTAAATATTAGTGGTGATAATCAAATTGGTGGATTCACTTAGAAATTGGGAATATTCAGATTTAAAATAGGAATAATTTGAAAGTATCAATGATCAATAGGATCTCTTACACAATTGTAGCCGAAAAATTGTTGGTGGAGAACTACACTGTTGAAAAACATATCGAACTCTGTGCTATGGTATGGAGAAATAAATATCATTCTTCTCTTAATGTTAATCTATAATATAATATATAATCTTAATCTATAATTAATGTGTACAAACGACCCTTGGGATGCAAAGAAATATTTTTTCGAAATCTGGAAAGTCTCCCAGCCAATTTCTATCCGAAAGGGTATAGCCGGATTATGTATTTGGAATTTGCCCCGCGGAGTTTTCTCGTCGTACTTTGGGGATCCTTTTGGTACCAAATAAAAATAATTCTAACAAAATTTGAGCTTTTTATCTCAAGCCGTTATCGAGATATTCAAAAAAACTTTTTAGTTGTTTTCAGATTGTTCCACCACATCGATTTTTTTCAGATTGTACTACCACATCAAAAAAAATGAAAAAATTATAAAGCAGTAAAAAGAGGAGAAAAAGAGTATAAAGGAATACAGAAGACATTTTCTGACAAAATTTGACGGATGACACTTTAAAAATACTGTCAAAAACAATTATTTCTTTTCTTAAAAAACGATCTTGGAATCATAACAAAAAAAAATTTACATGCCTTTTGCTAGTAAGTATTGGGACAAAAATCGGCATTTATTAAAATTCAATTTTACTATGCGAAAAAAATGAAATCCAAAAACCTGTTTTTTTTAATATCTCGATAACGTCTCGAGATAAAGAGTTCAAATTTTGACTGAATCATTTTTATTTGGTACCAAAACGATCCCCAAAGAGCGAGGAGAAAACTCCGCGGGGGAAAATTTCACATATAAATCCGGCTATACCCTTTCCGGCTATTATCATTACTGGAGACTTTAATATCAATTTCACGGAGAATTCAAATGATAAAAGCAGTCTGTTAAATTTGCTGATCTCCTTTGGTCTAGTTGAACAAGTAATAAATTAATATACCCGTGTTACAAGCACATCCAACACAACATCTTTATAAATATCAATAGATCACTGTAGTCGACAATAGTAGAAGTCTGATATCCGACCATGGACTAAATATCTTAAATTGTGTAAATCACACATCAAAAGGGATCTGTGAGAAACTTTTCTAAACCAAAAAAAAAATTGAGAACCATCTCATGGAAGAAACGTGGTCTCATGTTCTCGATACAGACAAAATTATTGATAAAACGAGGGCATTTATAAATACCCTACAATTTTACTATAATATCAGTTTCCCTGTTTTAGATATAAATATTCGCAGCAAGAAGCTCCAGAGTTTCCAGCAGAAAACTTAGAGACTTATATCTTCAGCAAAAAAACATACCCTCAACTGCACCCGCAGTATTTAAACCATATAAAAATACATATAAAACTAATAAATAACTGCAAAAAAAAATTTTCAGAAATTTTATAAAGAATGCAGATAACAAACAAAAAGCAATTTGGGATCTGATCAAGCAGGAAACTAACTAACGAACTTCACATACAAAACCCAATCGAAATTGAGATAAACAACTCTTAAGTTCAAGATAACCTCAAAATAACATCATTTTTCAATGAATTATTTGGCAGAGCACACGAAGAAATTATGAAAAACATCACTACAACAACTATAACGGAGATTCACATGCAATATTTAGATGCAACAATATTCCTGGATGACCTCTCGGAATATGAACTAAAGACCATTATGGATCACAAAGTAAAAAACAAAAACTCCCACGGACCAGATGGATTGCCTTGCCGACTGATAAAAGAGAATTCTCAGCACCTTGTAAAACCTTTATTGAACATAGTAAACTGTTCACTCGAGGCTTAGGAGTTTCCAGACATTTTATGGCTCCTCTACACTATGGCTCATTGTGGGCCATCATGATGGTCACCATTATCATGGCCCATTATGATGGCCTGAATGGACGAATACACACAGTGGTCCATCTAGATGGACCATTCCAGATGTGCATGAATGGGCCATAGTGGGCCATACGTTGTTGATAAAAATTAATTGAAAGTTTTGAATTGAAATTATAAAGTTAATATTCATTTTTTTATAAAGTTGAAATTTATAATTTCTTCGATTTTGCCATGTTTAATAATAAACAGCTATTTCTTGTTATAGAAAACTAATTATTTAAAAAAACTAATATTTCAATAAATTAATATCTCAATAAACTAAATATTTTGTTATGATTAAATAATAATGAATACTAAAATCAGTGTTATCATGACAACCAGCAGCAGGCACTGATAAGCGTGCGATAAAGTAAATAATGATGGCCCATGGTGTGGACATGCCACTTTAGCCACTGCGCAGCTTACTTGCGCATGCTGACCGCTCCCAACGCCATCCATGGCCATCACCATCTCCATCATCCACTACTTAGGCCACTACAGGCCATCTACCCCTCTACACAATGGTGATGGCTCACAGTAGCTCAAGATGGGCCATAGTGTAGAGAAGCCACTAAAGGTTACTATCATCGTGCCCATTTATAAGAAACGGGATAAAAAGGAACTCAACAACTAGGCCCATTCCCCTCATTTCAGTGTTCTCTAAAATTCTTAAATACTGTTTCTTATCTCGCTTAATACCAGTTATTAACAAGAACAAAATTATACCTAAGGAACAAAATGGTTTCCAGAGCGGCAAATCAACCACCACAGCTATGCTGGATTTATATAACAAAATACTCGCAGAAGTCGATACTGGAAAACTTCCTATCGGCATTTTCTGCGACTTTAGTAAAGCATTTGACTGCGTTTATCTCATACAGCTAATAAATAAATTATTTAAATGCGGAATAAGAGTGAAAGCGAGTGTGTGGTAGCAATCGTACCTAAAAAATGTTCAAATTCGCTCTAGCACTACCCAAACCAAGGCTTCAAAAATAATATCCAATATAGGGGTTCCTCAGGGAAGCGTGCTAGCGCCTGCTTTATTTGCCTTATACTTTATCGACTTAGTATCATATTCTCATTGCCTACTGAACTCTCTATGCAGATGATGCCAGTTTCTTAATCTAAAAATAGCATAAACGAATCACAGCTAGAAGCAAATAGACTTATACAAGACATAACAAGCTGGTTCTCGGCGAATAGACTCCACCTGAATGGACAAAACGGAATTTATTATCTTTCAGACGCAGAGCAGTGATTACGACACTAATGTTTCCATTCTATCAGGAAAATTTACTTTAAAAAGATCAACTTTCACCAAATTCCTAGGAGTCTATTTTGAGCAACATCTATCATGGCACACTACAATCGATAACATATGGCGAACTATTAACAAGAAGGTCTATTGTTTTAGATACCTTCTAACATTCTTAACAATGCAGGACCTCATAAACTTCTATTGCGTTGAAATTCAGTTGGTCTTGATGTATGGCATTACTACATGGAGCGTCCCCTGAACGAACGAAATTGCTGAAAGCTCAAAAAAGAATTGTAAGTTCCATGCAAGGTCTGAAAACAATTACCTCCTGCAGATGTAATTTTGTATAACAACATCATAACTCTCTCTAGCTTACATATATTAGAAACAACTAGCTATATCCACCGAAACAAACATCTAATAAAAAAAAAATAAGGATACATAACTATTTCAAAAGAACTCGTCTCAAATTGTGCACGCCTCACACAAGAACTATCGTATGCTCCTGACGTTTTTGGGATCCAACTGTACTTTTAGCAAACTAGGATTGAAGTGATCGACCGTTACCATGACCATGCTTTTCCCAAACGATTGCCAACACCTATTAATAACTTGTTAATACTTTTGAGAAAACTAGGATAGAAGTGATCGCTTGTGGTAGAATAGTTATGTCATTGATAAAAGTTGTAAATAATATTGCTCCCAGAATAGAGCCCTGTAAAACCCTTGCACTAATAGATCTTCTAATATAGTCTGTTCCGTTAATGTTTACTTTTAAATACCTATTCGTTAGATAGCCATATATAAGTATTACTTATACAAGTGCATGACGTGTGGGGAATAAATTACAGTTAAGTTGTTGTTAATGCAACGTTTCGGTGTTGTTTTAATTTCCACCTTCCTCAGACTGTAAACGAAACATGGGTGTTAAAAAAAATATTGATTGTTATGGAACTTATTCTTACCTTAACAACTATTCTTTTGGGATTCAAAATTAACACTGAAACAGTAAATTAAAATTAAACATGAAAACTTAAAACAAGCATCACAGCCTGAATATATTAATATATTCAGCCTTTCCGGAGCTCTATAATAATTATTGAGTCTTTTTAGGACTACCAAAACAAAAGTTATTTTACAACTTTGAGTCCACATTCGTGGCACCAAAAAGTATAAAAATAAAATTGTTTTTAAGATCACTCTAAGATCTTTTAAGATGTTTTTAAGATCTCACACTATGTCCACAGATGGCAATCCACCTAAGGTATCGGAAAACCTTAAGTGGATAGCCGGATAGCCGTGGACGCGTTTCGAGATTTATTGCTTATCAGCACAGCTTTATTTCCATGAACAATAATTTGTAAACCACTCACTTGAAATCTCATGTGGAGTTTAGGGTTAGATGTTTATAATTTTGACATTTTGTGAGAGTATCAAAAACACACATCGAAAAGAAAATTATAACAGAGCTGGGTGTAATCGTAATGTAAAATGTCCGAAAGTCAATTTCGGGTCTTTAGTAACTGTCATGTGAAGGAATTACCAACCAAATTATAACCAACCGAATTCTGGTGTTGAACCAGAGTATTTCTGTATTTAAATTTCCTCCGTCTCTCAAGTATACATGCGTAATGACTACTAAAGTTTCTCGTATCGCTTCTGTATTTCACACAATTGTGACACTTGATGTAAAACATTTATCCAATGTTTATTTTGAAGTTGTTGAGTTCTGTATCTGAGATCTTGTATTCACCAAATTGACGGGTTGTCCTTCACTAAATCTGTGATCTGCCGGGGCCGTTTTGTTCTCTTTACCAGCTTGTTCAGGACTTGAGGGGAGTCAATCTCTTTTATGATGTGTGATCCTGTTTCCAACTGTCCAACTGTCTCGTTTGGCCAATAGGTATATTATTTTTCAGCAGTTTTTGCATGGTATTGTATATACTATACTACTGAGACCACCTGTATCAGGTTTGTCCTTGCGGTTGTTAAATACTTGCTTATTCGTCTTCAAGCTGTACATAGCGAATTTGCTTACCTCTGTCTTCGGAATACGTGTAAGCTTAAAGGACAATTGGTCTATAAGGCATTCTGTAGTATTTGATTTGTCTCTGGTCATTCTTATTGTCCTTTTTTTTAGTAACTTACTCCCCACACCTCAAGAACCCTGTAGAAGTAAACCTAATATTGGGAAATGAATAAGATTATTAAGTCATATACTACTATAAGTTTTATCAGTATGGAACTGACTAATTTGTATGTGGGTCCGCCTACCCATACTTTATTAAATGCCTTTCGAACGTCTAATAATGTCATTATCTACTTTATTAGCATAGCTTTCCTTGAATCCCACCCAGATCCTGAAATTTCCAAAGGCGTCAGGACTAGAGGAGGCGCTCTAAATGGGTAAATATACTATGAAGTTCGCAATACAAGTCACCTCCGAAACCTACAAATCTACCGCACTGCCTTGTATTTGTTTAAATGGATCGAGCCGCAATTCTGGTAACCTGTTGCAAAGTATTATGACCATTTCCAAATTGATTGTTACTGAGTATCTTGTGTTTAGTTAGATGTTTGGTAACTGAGAAGGCTGATTGGTCTATAAGCAGGAGGATTTTGATCCCACTTTTGTGGATGGAAATGATCCTCGCCATTTTACATCTGCGCGGAAAGTTCGACAGCCTAAATACCACGTTGACCATATAAGTTAGCTGTACCAATGCCGTAAGCTATAAGCTGCCCAAATGAACCTTTTCAGCTCACCAGGACCATTCCCTTTCCAAGCAATTCTTCTCTTCCAGTGGTACTACAGTCCTAGTAGACATTGACCTCCTCCCTCTGCTTACAATTGTGCTTGATGTCTAGTGTACTGAGTATCTTGTGTTTAGTTAGATGTTTGGTAACTTAGAAGGTTGATTGAAGGTTAAGAGCAGGTAGTTTTTTAATCAACCTTTTCAATTCACCAGGACCATTCCGTTTTCAAGCGAAACTTCTTCTTCCAGTGGTATTACAGTCCGAGTAGACCTTAACCTCCTCCCACTGCCTACAATTATACTTGATATCTAGACCTTACGCACAAGTATAGGTTTGTCAAGTATTACAGTTTGTAACGTGGGTGGCGAGTCACTATTTAGGGGAGCTTTCGTGGCAGATTATGTAGCCATGCACAGAAGGACCACCGCTTATTTCTATACTTGTCTCATCAGGATTTGAACCTGCGACTTATGGCACCTTGTAATTATGGACTTTACGGCACCAACAATCTTGCACCTTGACTACTAGGCCACCACCGATTCTTTCCAAGTTACCAATACTTATCTGCAGATAAATATTTTCTTTTAATTCGAAATATTATGCTGTTTAATTATGTTTATGAAGAACACTTTATCGTATTTTTTCAGACATACAATAGTAGCAATTAGAGTGCGATGCGAACATTAATGCAGTTTATAATTAACATTATTCATTCTGCTGTTTCTGTTTGTGCAGTTTTTTCATTTCTGCATAAGAAAAGCTGAGTAATTCCAGAGCCGTTAGATATGATTGCACCCTGAAGCGCTTTCGGTTTTAAGACAGAAATTAATGAGAACTAGCGTTAGACCTATTTGCATTTCAGAATTTATAATTGCCATTAATTTACATACAAATTGTAACCGAACTATGTTTTTCCTTCTTTATGGAAATTGTACTTACTGTTATAGAATACTGTCAACTACAACCCGCGGCTTGATCGCGTGGATTTTAATATCAGTCCAATTAATTCAGGTTAGCTATTTTTAGTAAATATTGATTATCTTATGAGCAATATGAAGACTAATATTAAGATAGATGTAGGAAAGATTTGAAAATTGATACGAAGGCCAGATAAAATCAAATTGAATTTTTTATATTTATGATTGCATATTACTCAAACTTTGCACACTTATTATTATGAATCAAGTTAATAGCAGTTTATGATACAAGTGTGTGAGGAAGGGCTTTTGTGCATGTGTTGCGAAGTTTAAAGCACGAGTTGAAGGCGAGTGGTTTAATCGCATTGAGTGCACAAAAGCCTTTCACACACGTGTGTCACACATTATTTTATCTATAAAGCATGTTAAAATATTGTTGAGATATTAAAATATTGTTGAATCTACAAAAAAAGTAATTGTATATTACCGATAATATTGAAAAATTATAATTTTGACAGACAACGTACTTCAAATCACTGACACAATAAGGTTAGAACTTTCAGTGCATCCGTGGAAAAAATAGCTAACTAGTAAAAAACGCACAGTGATGGGAATACTATTTGGTCGTCGATGTAATATAGGTTTACTTAGATTTAATCTAGATTAGGTTATGTTTAGGTTAAGTGATATTAGAGCCAGATAAATCCAGACAGAGCCGCCGAGACTTGATTCAAAATAGGAAAAATTAATTCAATTTTAGTATACGTCAGAAAATTTATTTTCACTACGTCTATGTTTATTGTTTAGTGACGCAAGATGTTGCTATAGTAACAACAAACAGAAATCGTTTAATAATGAAACTCCATCTGATTTAAATTGGACTTTCTGAACGCACAATTTGGGTACTTTTACACACCATTATAATAATGGAATCCTTCACATACAATAATGTATTTATTAATGTGTTCATTTTGGTGTGTGAGTAGATTTAAATAATACTAGCGTGTTTTTCGATCCAATATGGTTGCGGGATTTATGGTTCATGGTTGATATATACTTAACCAATTTAAATTTATCGCTACAAGAAAAATATCAGATCATAAGGAATATGTTTGACATAATTAAAGCATTCAAATGTAAGCTAGTTTTTTGGGAAAAGCAGCTAGAAAATGAAGATTTAACGGACTTACCGATGTGCAACAAGTACAAATCAAGTTTAGATGATACTGCATCGTATTAAAAATACGCAGAAAAAAATCCAATCTTAGAACTGAATTTTAAATAAGGTTTAAAGATTTTAATTCTTTGGAAGACAAATTTTGTTTGATTTCTTCAGTTTTCTTAATAAATATAGACCCAACCATTTGCAAATGGAGGTGATCGAGATGCAGTGCACTTCAATTTTAGAAATAATATCTTAGATTAGAAGTCTTAGATTAGAATCTTTTTGGACAGCCCTGTATTTATAAAACACACGAAAAACTTGGAAGTGGAAGCCTCATATCACTCGGTTAGACCCTTGGTTATAAAAATGTTTTCTATTTCGAATTTATATATGCTGAAGGCAACATCTTGTCCACGGAAAATCAGGTATAATTAGAAACCAGATCGACTACATTATGATCCGTAGAAGATTCAGAAATACTATTAACTCAGTAAAAACATATTCAGGAGCTGACATAGCATCCGATCATAATCCAGTGGTAGCTGCAATTCATGTAAAACTGAAAAAACTCGTTCGGAAAACAACTAAGGAACGTATCAACCCTAGAAGACTGAAGGACAACGTAGTGTACAAAAATGTTGTGAGAAGAACATAAACGACAAATTAAACGAACGATAACAATAATATCACTGTAGACCAACAATGGCAAAATATAAAACAAATACTTAAGGATAAAGGAAATGCAGAATTGAAGTCCATAATGGGAAAGAACAAGGAATGAATGACACAGGAGATACTAGACCTGATCGTGATACGAGGTCAATATAAGAACAAATATGTGCAAATCTATAAGACCGTAAACAATGACATCAGAAGTAAAGTGAGACAAGCCAGGGAAAAATGGCTACTTGATGAGTGTCGAGAGGTTGAAACCTATCAAGGTATATACGATTTTTTCAATATGCACAAAAAGAAATGACTGGGAGAGCAAAGAGACGACAACCAGATGTGTTGCTAAACAAGAGCGGCGACTTGATTGTAGAACCGATAGGCAAACTAGCAAGGTATATTGCGAATATATACAAGAACTTTTCAACGATAATCGGATAGAACTGGAGAACCAAGACATGGAGTATACAGGCCCAGAAATATTAAGGGAAGAACTCGAACATGCAATTAAAAACTGTAAATCCGGAAAGGCAGCAGGACCTAAAACTTATCGGAGAAGAATCCATAGATATTCTATTAAAACTGTTTAACAACATTTATGAGACGGGCAGAATTCCTAGCGATTGGCTAGCCTCAACATTCGTGACACTGCCAAAGAAAAATAAAGCCAGAGAATGTTTGGTCTACAGAATCATTGCTCTAAGGAGTCACACCTTGAAAATATTTTTAAAAATCATACATAACCGAAATTATATGGAGTTAGAACAAGACATCAGTCTCAGTCTCATCAGGGAACAAGAGAAGCACTCTTCGGACTAAACGTAATGAGACAAAGGTGCCTAGATATGAATCATGATATGTACATCTGCTTTATCGACTTTCAAAAGGCATTTGATAGAGTCCAACACCCCAAACTCCTAGAAATACTAAAGAGAAAAAGCATCGATAGCAAAAACATAAGAATAATATACAATCTCTATTGGCACCAAACAGCACGAGTCAAAGTCGGAGAAGATATGAGTGAGGAGATTAAGATAGGTCGAGGTGTTAGACAAGGATGTGTTTTGTCGCCTCTCTAGTTCAATATATATATATATATATATATATATATATATATATATATATATATATATATATATATATATATATCATCTTTGAAGAAGCGCTGTGAGAGGAAACCGCTGGTATTGTCATAAACGGGGAAAGAATTAACAACTTGCGATACGCAGACGATACCGTTATCTTCGCCGACAGTCTGGAAGACCTACAACATCTGGTTGAGTTAACAAGCATTTTCTGCAAGAGATATGGCCTAGATATGAACCTAAAGAAAACCAAACTCATGGCAACCTCAAAAAACCAAAGTACAAATCACAATAGACCATCTAAAAATATTAATAACGACAAACTGGAATGGGTATCCTCCTACAAATATCTTGGCACATGCGTAATTGAAACAGCAGAACACACAAAAGAAATCAAGTGTCGAATAGAAGTAGCTCGCAGCGCTCTCATAAAAATGAATAAAATAGTCTGCAGCCGAGATATAACAAAAGAACTGAGAACCAGAAAACTGAAATGCTATATATTCTCCATTCTATTGTATGGAATGGAGGCTTGGATACTCAAATCAGAAAACATCGAGAATATAGAAGCATTTGAAATGTGGTGTTATAGGACGATGCTGAGAATAATATGGGTTGACAAGGTTTCAAATGAGGAAGTACTACGCTGAATGAATAAAGAAAAAGAAATTAGTAACACCATAAAAAGGAGAAAATTAGAATATCTAGGACATGTTATGAGAGGAGATAGATATAATATCCTTAAGCTAATTATTCAAGGCAAAATAAAAGGCAAGAGAACGATTATCAGAAGAAGAATCTTTTGGCTGCGCAACTTGAGGGATTGGTTTGGTGGCACGTCCGCAGAACTCTTCAGGCGGACGATTGATAAGGTCCGATTAGTGTTGATGATTTCCAATCTCCGATAGGAGTTGAATTTAAAGAAGAAGAAGAAGAAGATATGCTGAAGAGTTTATAGTTTCAATTGCATAGCTTTGTTGTACATTAATCGATAACTTTAATTACCTTAAAGTGTCAAAAAAACTACAAGCTCCCAACATAAATCCACTTACAATAAATCAATCAATACAATAAGATAGATGGGCCTAATTTCATGAATAAATAACTGTTGTTCTTTCTTATTTTTTGCCCCTCATTCTACGATATTCTTCGTTCCTTCGACGATTCTGCTACTGCATGGTTACATATTTTCCTTGGACTTCCTCTTTATCGTTTCTATGTGGATTTAGTTAGTCATACTCTTTTCGTTTGTCTGCAAGCCAACATCCTTACTAGATGCCTAAACTACTTTAGACGTTTTCTCTCCATGCTTTTCCATGCTGGTACAACTTTAAGCTCTGCTCTCACTCTCTCATTTTGTATTCTATCACTTCGAGTAATATCATTAACGCTTCTTCGATATTTCATTTATATCGCCTGTATTTTGCTTTTTATTTGGCAGCTTAGCACCCACCGAATATCAGAATTGGTTTGGATATTATACTGTAGACAGTGTAGACTGTCATTATCTTTCGCGAAACCCTACTCTAAATTTCTTGATTTTAGTTTGCGTTTCTTTTATTACATCGACAAGAACTAGTTGAATAGAGTCTAACCTTATTTCAATCCCTCTGTGGTTACGAATTCCTCTGAGTACATGTTTCCTGATAACATAATTTCTTGTATTTTATACAGACTGAAAATAGCTTTTCCTAGCTTGTTACAGATTTTTCTTTGTCTAAGGCTGTTCCATAATTCTTGGGATGCTATGAAATGCATTTTCGATGTCAACTACAATATCTCTCAATAACTACATATATGGAGCGGCTTACGATTTTTTCTATAAGTAGTTTTGTGCTTTTGCCCACAGCTTTGTTTAGAAGTATATAATAAATATATTTATTAAATACTTAAATATTCATATATATATATATATATATATATATATATATATATATATATATATATATATATAATATATTTATTATATACATGATTACAAAGGGATATATTGAGCTTTGTTTATTAGCCAATATATTTACTACTATAAGAATATATCTTTTCTTTCAATATATCATACATTCTGACATAATCTGACATAACTTTCTTTGCATATAATCAGAATCCACTTCAGCACAAAATTCGAAAACACATTCGTTTAGATATTAAATTAAAACGAGCAAAAATTATAATTTCAGGGAAAGTGAAATCGAAACGTTTTTTTTTGAATTCATATTAGATTTATAAATGCTGTTATTATATTTTGGATATTTTTATAAGTGGTCTAATAAAACAAACATTGAGACGTTTATCTCTGTGTAGCAATTTGAAAGCGGAGTAAAACAAAAGGAAATTAGTTCCCATACACAACAACAATAAAATAAGTATTGTAAAATATGGTCGGAGGAGAGTCTGGGTGTTAAACGTTATATGTGAAATTTATGAAGTAGCGATAGAGGGCGTGGAGTTCGGCCCCTGCTGCCCCCAGGGTGAAGTAAAACACCACTTATTAAATGGACTATTTATATTCTGTTATGATACGGTGGTTAAAGTCATTATGATGGAGAACCTTCCACTTAAAGACAGGTTTCCAGAGAGCACTTAAATAAACACTCGCTCACTCGTGCTCGCTGTAAATACACAAAAACACACACACAAAGAATTCCATTGTCAAATATACAAACATTCAATTATCTTTCTACATAAACGAAATTAATCTACTTTAGATAAATTACTAATCCTTTTTGATAAATCCTTTCCATCATCATAAATTAAATTTATACAATGAGTTGTCTAAAAGGACAAGACTTGGATAGACTAGCGATGAAAAATTACAAATTACGTACAAATCTACAGACAAAGCTAGTTATAGTATACAGATAATCCAGACTAAATAAGCAAGGCTAGACAAACTCTACTAGACAGACAAGATATTTGGCATACTATACCTGACAAACAAGGCTTCACATACAAGTCGTGACAGACAAAGCTTGACAAAGTTTGAGAGACAAGATATGACAGATAAGGCTTTACAGACATGGCTGAGCAATGAAGAGCAACAAGAATTGACTTGGAAGAGTTGACAGACCATTTAAATACGACTAGACTAGACAGACAAGATTAGATTAGGCAGACAAGACTAGATAGATAAGATTAGGCTATACTAACAAGAATAAACAAACAAGACCTGATAGACAAGACTGGAACTGGTTTTGACTTAACCCAATGGAAAATGACCTTGTTTTATTAAATACTAGCTATAGACCGTGCCTTCGCCCGAGTAGATTTTTATATCAGTAGATTATTAATTCAGCTATGTTTACGAGATTTTGATTATTTTATGAGTAATAAGTAGACTAATATTGAGATATTAAAACTTTTATAGTATACGGCTATACAGTCAATCCAGACTAAATAAACAAGACTACATTATTTAAACTAAAGAAGGAAGGCTACACAAACGATACTAGATAGAAAACCAGATAAGATTCGGCATAGTACACCTGACAGACAAGACTTCACACACAGAGCGTAACAGCCTAGATTTAACCAGAAATAATTGACATCGGAGATTTGGATTACATGACGTGACGGACAAAGCTTGACAGACAAGGTTTGACAGACAAGGTTTGACAGACAAGGTTTCACAGACAAGGTTTGACAGACAAGGTTTGACAGACAAGGTTTGACAGACAAGGTTTGACAGACAAGGTTTGACAGACAAGGTTTGATAGACAAGGTTTGACAGACAAGGTTTGACAGACAAGGTTTGACAGACAAGGACATATAAGGTTTGACAAACAAGGTTTGACGGACAGATTTTACAGACAAGGTTTGGCAGACAAGGTTTGACAGACAAGGTTTGGCAGAAAAGGTTTGACAGACATGGTATGACAGGCACGGTTTGACAGACATAGTATGACAGACAAGGCTTGACAGACATGGCTCAGCAATGAAGAGCAAGGTGTGACACACAAGGTATGACAGACTAGGCTTGACAGACATGGCTTAGAAATGAAGAGCAACAAGAATTGACTTAGAAGAGTTGACATAATAATTAAATACGACTAGACTAGGTAGAGAGGATAACACTATTCAGACAAGATTAGCTTAGGCAGTCAAGGTAAAAATAGGTAGATAAGATTAGGCTAGACAGACCAGACTAAACAATCAGGACCTGACAGATAAGATTGGAACTGGCTTTGGCTTAACCTAATGTTATATCAAGACAAAGCTTGACAGGCGAGGTTTAGAAGACAAGGCTTTACATACAAGATTTTGCGTGGAAGAGTTGAGAGATGAAACTAGATGAATACAACTACAGTCCATTTTTTTTAAGAATGCAGTACAGGGAAGATAGGGTTTATTTGACCTTGTTCTCTGATTGGCTTAAATCGAGGAGAAGTTCAGACCGACGATATTTACTTCTCCATCTCAACCTCTTTTCTCTCTTTCTTTTCACATACATTTGCAGCTGTTAGTTGTCAATGGTTGTCGTGTCAATTCACAATTATCATCTAATCTGTTTGTATCATTTAGATTTGTTGCGTTTTTCTCCATTTATTTGTTTGTATTTTATTACTATTGTTGCCATTTGGAGTATTTAATCAATAATAATAGGATATTCAATAAATAAATTATATACCATATATAACCAATAAACCATATAGATAACCAATAATAAATTACCAATTTTATATTCAAGTACCTATATTTGAATTTAGCGCCAAATTTTGTAACTAGATTGAACATTTGTCATAGTGTAAATCAGGTTTCTAGTTACTGCATTCTTAAAAAAATGGACTATAGACTAAGCTGACAAGAGAAAACTGGGCATATAAGATTAGACTAGACAGACCAAACTAGACAAACATAACCACGCAGATAAGGCTGGCTTTGCCCCATGGATTATCACCCTGTTCTATTAAATAATAGCTTAGCATGCGGCTTCGCTCGAGTTAAGTTTATTAATGGTCAAAAAGTAGTAACTGTCAAAAATTACCAAACAAAACCAATTTATTGACAATACTTAACTTTTCAACTTTTCTCAACTTAAACTTAACTTAACTTTTCTCAATATGTAACTTTTAGTCCAAATGAATATTACACTGTGTTATAACTATTTGAAAATCAATTTAATTCACAAAACGAAACGGCCGGAGGTCAATTGGATTAAATAAGTCAATTTTTTCAAAAAAATCGAATTAGCTCTCTTAGTCGTTACATTTTTACCAGATATTTTCATTCTGAGGCAACTTTCTTACTAATGTATTTAAAATCATGTAGATTTTGTAACAGGGAAATTTACTGGGGTAATGAAATGACGAAAAAGGTTATTTTGAAAGTGACGCAAGTCCCAATGTCAGAGTGTCAAGTGGATATAGAAAATATTATTATTTATCTATAATGTATAAATTATAAATGTGCAACGAATATGTTATAATAGTAGTTTATAACACAAAAGTGTGTGCAGAAGGGCTATTGTGAATAAGTTGCGTTTAATCGCAATGAGTGCATAAAAGCCTTTCACACACGTGTATCATACATTATTTTATATACGAAGCATGTTAAAATACTGTTGAATCTACACAAAAATAATTGTTTATTACCGATAATTTTGAAAATTTGTAATTTTGACAGACAAAATACTTCAAAAACGCACAGTGACGAGAACACTATTTTGTCGTTGTCGATGTAATCTAGGTTAACCTAGATTTAATCTAGATTGGATTATGGTTAGGTTAAGTTATATTAGAGCCAGATAAATCCAGACTGAGAGGCCAAAACTTCTTAGTTCATAATTCAAAAAATAATTCCATTTTATTACACGCCATAAAATTTATTTTCACTACGTCTATGTTTTTTGTTTAGTGACGCGAATTTTTGCCATAGTAACAAAAAACAGAAATCGTTTAATAATGAAACTCAATTTGATTTACATTGGAATTTTTCGCACGAGTTGTGCATATTTTTACACACGATTATAATAATGACATCCTTGACATTATAATATATCCTACAATAATGGCATCCTACAATTTTTGTTGTGTGGGGGTCGTTTGGCTGCAAAGCCTTTCTACACTGCGACCAGCTTGATCTATTGTGCTTGACCCTACTACAATTACTCTCCAAGGAATTCAACTTCGTGAACGAAGTCTAAGATATTCCTGAGAGGCCTGCTACTCAGCTCCAAGGTTGTCAATTCTGCGACCCCGAAGTGGGCAAGCCTTATGTGTGCTAGCGCTACACATGTACACATTATGTGTTCAGCGGTTTCTTCATCTGATTCACATAATCTACAGGCAACTTCCTCTGCCTTTCCCATTTTGTGTAGGTGATATCTCACCGGACAATGTCCTGTGAGTATGCCTACCAAAGTTCTGATTTCTCTTCTAGAGAAGCTTAGCATCTGCTGCGTTTTTGCGGCAGAATAGTTTATGAGCATTTTAGCTTGCCGCTGTGCTGGCGTGTTCTTTCAGTGGGTTTGCTTTTGCTCTTCTTTCCATTTCTTAGTCCCCTGCCTTAAGTGGGCCTTTGTAAGCTCACAAGTTGGCTCCGGGCCCGAGAAGGGAGCCTCGGCCCCGCTTTTGGCGAGTGCGTCGGCCATTTCATTCCCATATATACTCTGGTGACCCTTTGACATTAGCGTGAGCCTGTGACCTTTCACTAGTTGCTTTAGGGTTTGTTTACAGCTCCAGGTTACTTTGGAATTAAAGTTGTGGGCTTTTAAATTCCTTAGAGCTACCTGGCTGTCCGTTAGGATGTAGATTTGCACACCTTTAAGACGTTTCTTTAGGCATATTTGTGCGCATCTTTCAATGGCTATAATTTCAGCCTGTAGTACCGTGGGAGCCTGGCCCAATGCCGTGGACTTCCTGTGACTCCGGCTGTATATGCCAATTCCTGTACCCTTAGCAGTTTTTGATGCGTCGGTGTACCACATGGACGCTTTGTCTTTCAGGTTTAAGATTCTTTGAACACTGCTTTGGTGGTCTGACCACTTCAACGGCAGTGTCAAAGTCGTATTCTGTAGACATTACGTCCCAGGGCTGCTTCGGAAATTTCTCTCCGATTTGTTCCCTTATTTTCATCTGTCTCTGAATAGACGACGACCTTAGTCTCAGAGCACTGAGAAGACCTTCTTTTTCTTCCTGTTTGTGCAGTGGAAGTAAGTCCAACAGAACTTCCATTGCTGTGGTTGGAGTAGATTGCATCGCTCCTGTTATACCCAAGCACGCAAGCCGTTGAAGCTTTTGTAGCATGTTTTGAGTCTTTATTTCCTTTGTTTTGTACCACCATACGAGTGAACCGTAGGTGATAATCGGTCTTACCACTACTGTGTAAGACCAAGGAACCATTTTGGGTTTTAGTCCCCATGTTTTCCCAAAAAGCCTACGGCAGATCCAAAATGCCGCTGTGGCTTTTGAGAGCGTTTTGTTCAGATGCGAGTTCCAAGTGAGCTTCTTATCCAAGGTTACCCCGAGATATTTCACCTCCTCGGAAAACTCCAACGTCTGACCTTCAATGCTCGGAGCTTTCAAGTTCAGCTTCCTCTTTCTTGGAAAGGGGACCATTACTGTTTTGCTCGGGTTGACACTAAGGCCCTCCTTCTTGCTCCAACAGTTGATGTCTCTCCAACAGGTGTTAAGTGCACTCTGTGCAAGGTTCATGATTGTATTACCAAACTTACCCCTTATTATGATGGCATTCGCATACAATAATTTTCTTATTAATGTGTTTATTTTGGTGTCCGAGTAGATAAAAGTTTATTTTGAAAGTAGCGTAAGTCCAACTGTGAGAGTTTCAAATGAATATAGAAAATATTATCCATGATGTATGAATTATCAATGTGTCATAAATATGTTATAAACAATTTATTTGCAAATTTCACTTTCGATCCGCTAATGGATTCATACGGGTCTCCGGGTATGCCATTGTAATTTTTACAAATATGTTAATAATTTGTTTATAAAAAATTCAATTGCATTAAAAGTGCATAAGAATATTGAATATATTAAAATATCCGAAGAGAAGTATGGATTTCAATATGTTGAGTCTCGTGCTGGTGAGGGGGTGGTGTTCCTCTACTTACAACCCCAAGTAGGTGTACTTGGAAATACTGAGTTACAGGGTGGTACGTAGAGAACTTTAAGAGAAGTGGTCCAAAAAAAGATAGACCAAAGCTACGTCTTTATGTAATTACTAACTGACAATAAATAAATTGTGTATAATGAAGATGGTCCTTCGAGAATTATTTACACCTTTCCCAACACAATGTAAAAATTAACAAAAAAACTAAAATTTTGTGTTGAGCTTATTAATTTTAAAGAAAAAAAGGCTTAAAGGCTTCTTCAGTCCGGCACGGAGCGTTTGCGTCGCGAAATTTCAGCTCCGAAAAAGTCGCAAGCGCCGTGGCAGCGAAATGACAAAGCCCACATCAAAACGCGATTTCTATATGTAGGTATATATCTATATGTATTTTATATGTATAGTGGTTATGATTTTCTCCGAGCAAGAAAGTATGCTTATTCTGGGTTTAGGGACATAACATTTTTGTATTTAAATAAAACATAGAATAATTGAGATATCGGGCTGAAATTTTTTCCAAGTGTAGTACACAATGTTACAATTATGTATGGAATTCGAGTTGTTCATATGATGACCACCACGAGCACGACGACAGCGATCGATTCTTTGGAACCAATTTTCAATCACTCTTTCACACATATCAGCCGGAATGTAGCTCCTCTAACATTGTTGGATTGTTGGCATAAACCTTCCACTTAAACTTAAATCGCATGAGCGAGGTGGCCATTCGACTGGACCATTTATCGATCAAATTTTCCTCTCAATAAATAAATAGTTTCACCAGTTGTGTGGCTTGTGGCACCATCTTGTTGGAACCATATATCGCTTAGGTCAAGTTAATCCAATTCTGACCAAAAATAGTTTTCCAACATAGCACGATAGCGAACTCAGTTGACCATAACATGGCGATTGTTTCATTGACGAAAAAATCGGCCCTATCACACCTCCGGCATGAAATCCTGGTTCCAGGCTCACACGCTCACTTTTTGTGGATGCAATGTACTCTCATGAAGCACTTGTGGGTTTGTAGCTGTCCAATTACACATATTCTGCTTATTGACAAAGTCATTCAGACAAAAATGAGTTTCATCGCTAAAGATGAAAAATCGCTTTTCGATGAAATTCGGGATTTTTTCAAAACTTCTGCAGAACAAAATCGGATAAGTTTTGGCGCTTAAAATGATCCAGAGGTTTCAGTTCAGTTCAGAATTAAATTCCCAATTCTTGTGAACGGCGTATAATTGACTTGTTTGGTTCATTTTGAACTAAAGCTCTTATGGCTGCAATATTTTCAGTACTTCGACCGGTGGTGCGTTGTCTCACTGGCACAGGAACATTCATTCAATAACGAATATGTTGATTCAAATTTATTCACCATCGCATACACGGCTTGTCTTGTGGGACGATTATTGCGACCAAAAATTGGAATAAGCGCTCTTAAACTTGCGACTACCGACTGAGAATTTCGATAATAAGTTTTAACGATTTCCAAACGTTGCTCGTTCGTGAACTACACCATGTTAAAAATGTAAGCCTTGACTGACGTTTTGACTTTTGACAGATCATAAAAAAGTTTCTACGTTACATTCTGTATTATCAAAAAAAATTTTTGTGTACCTATTGAAAAACCCTTTATTATAAGCAATGACTGCATAAGATGAAAGATGTTATTTCGTTTTAATTTTTAATTTCTAGAACACACAAAATTCATTTCAGAAGTAAATATGGGCTCATGGGTACATAAAATCAATGTGATTACAGAGATCACCATTTCAAAACAAAGCGGCAGCGTGTATATCGGTAATATAAATAAAAGTGTATATCGGTGTCAAAAGTGAGCAAGTCAAAAATTGGTAAAAGTAAGATAATTTAAGATATGTACGGGCTCATCGAGGAGCAAATGGAGAGAATAGCCTCTAGGGATATCACGATTATCTTAGGTAACTTTAATGGCAAGTTTGGGACAACAAAAGCAGACTATCAAAATCGCAGTATCGTAGGCAAGTACGGACTTAGAACGCGGACAGAGAGAGGGGAAAGACTCATGCAATTCGCAACTGACAATAGCTTAACAATTCTGAACATCCTGTTTCAACGTCATGCCCGACGCCTATCTACTTGGAAATCTCCTGATAACAAGACCAAAAACCAGATTGACTACCTTCTACTAGATAAGAGGTGGAGATCATCATTCCGAAACGTGAAAACCAAGCCAAGTGCCAAATGCGGCTCTGAACACAGACTATTAATTGCAGACTTTGAAATAAAGCTACAAAGACTCGTCACACCAGATAGCAAGAGAAAAGCAAATGCGCAGCAACCAACGACCTTCCAGCAAGCCCTATCTGAACTACCACATCTGGGCAATCGCAATGACCCAAACCAACTATGGGAAGAAACAAAAATATGGATTGAACTGGTAGCAGCGAAATGTCTAAAACAAGAGCCCAAACAAAAAAGGAAACGTTGGATGACGGATGAAACACTGGAACTGGTAGAACAGCGAAGAAATACTAAGCTCTCTAACTCCGACCCAATAGAGAAAGCTATAAAAATTACGCAGGGACAAAAACCAATACATTCACAATAAATGCATGGAAATCGAAAAACATGCGAACCAGAACAATACGCATGACCTATAGAAAAGAGTGAAATATCTATCTCGTGATTTCAAGCCATAAGCGCAAGTAATCCAGGATGACCAGGGAAACATTATAACCGACCTAAAGGGAATAGCGGAAGTATGGAAAAATTACTGCACCAAATTGTACCATGATAACCCCACAACATATGTGGAATAGGAGAACAGACAGTATGAAATGGAGTCGGGTATTCTTAAGACCGAGGTATGAAAGCTATAAGGAAACTTGGAGATAGAAAAGCAACGGGACCAGACAACATAAATGCTGAAACAATTAAAGCAATAGGAGAAGCAGGAATAGACAGTATGTATACTATTTGCCAATGCATATGGACATCCGGGAAATGGCCAGAATAGTGGGAAAAATCTCTGCTAATACCCATATACAAAAAAGGTTCCCCTGTAGACTGTGCTAACTATAGAATCATAGCGCTGGTATGACATGCCACAAAGATTATGCTACACATACTTAATGCCAGACTAAAATACATCTTGCAGCCAGAGATTGCAGACGAACAATCAGGATTTGTAAGGCAAGATCTTATACGTAAGGCAAATGATAGAAAAGGCCAGAGAATTCCTAATGAAAGCATACCTGTGTTTCGTGGATTATACTAAAGCGTTTGATGAAGTAAAGTGGCGCAAACATGTCAAATACTAGAGAAAATGGGAACAACACTGCATCTTATACGATTAATCAGACAGTTCTACGAGACCAGTACTGCATGCGTCAGCGTAAGTAACACATGTTCCGAACCATTAAACATACTAGCGGAAGTGCGGCAAGGATGCATATTGTCGCCAATACTGTTTAACATTTACAGAGAATACATTATGCGAAAGGTATTAGAAGATTGGAACGGAGGGATCCCTGTTGTAGGCAAACGAATAACGAATTTGAGATATAATGGCCAGACTCACAGAAGAGAGTGTAGCTCATATGGACTTGAGATTAATAGAACCAAAACAAAAATCATGATAATAGAAAGACAAAATGAAAACCTGCCACAAGGCGACACCGTGGCTGGATTTGCAGTGGTGGAAAGATTTGATTATCTAGGATGAGTAGTTACCAAACAAAGGTGGATCGGAGGAAGAAATCCGCAAACGCATAGCGATTGCCAGAACGTCTATGGCAAAACTGGTAAAAAATTGGAAAGATCGAGCTATTACCAAAAACACAGAACTTCGGCGGATACATAGCCTGGTCTTCTCCATTGCAACTTACGCCTGCGAAACGTGGACTATTCGGACCTCAGATCAACGCCTTGAAATGTGGTGCTACGGAAAAATGATGCAAATACCATGGACTGCCCACCGCACAAACGACTCTATTATTCAACAACTCGGTAGACCAGACCAGACTATACCAGACTAAGACCAGACTATACCAGACAATAAACCAACGGTATTTGCGATACTTGGGAAGATCGCCGACACGATGGATAGACCAGACAAAAACCCTGACGGCACAAGGGATGCAGAAAGTAATGAGATCTTCCCAAGATAGAGAGCACTGGCGAGGAGTCATTGCGAGTGTAGGAAATTGATGTCACCACGCCCTGCAGAAGGGTTATGGACTGAGGAGAGAGAAAAGATAATTTGCTAAAGTCGTTTTAACGCCTGCTACCTTTATGGGAAAAATAGTCCAAGCCAGTATACACAGCTGACCAAGTCTATTAAATCAAAATCTCTACAGTTAAAAGTGCCCATGTCTACACTCTGTCCGGCGAGAGAATGCAGCTGTACTGCGCCGAGGTATGAGGGGCAAGGGACGCGCCGAGATAAGCGCAGATTAGTTTGTGTTAAGAAATATGAGTCAGTTTTTCAAATACGGACAACTAAACTCTGCGCACTTGAAATAAAGTGGGGGTATGCGCAGAACAATGCTAAATTCGTCGAGAAGAGATGCGTTCTCTCGCCGGACAGAGTTACTTATTTTTCACAATATTTGACTTGGTTACTTTTGGCAGTATACCCGCGATATATTTATTTTTACGTCAAGCAAAATTTATTTTACCTATGGACTTGTGCTTTCTTAATGGTGCGTCCACACGTTTGCCAACCGTTTGCTGCAAACTCTAAACTCCAAACCTTGAACAAACACAAGCGTGTCGATAAGGTAACAAACGCTCTATTAAAGAACACTCGATCGAATCGGTCGCAGTGCTTGCAAACTAAGGCAAATGTTTACCAAACGTTTGGATTTGTGGTTTAGATTTGTGAGTTTGCCAAGCGTGTGGACGCAGCATATGAATTAAACACATCCTTTCATTAATTTTGAAAGTGGCATGAGTCTATTTATAACCATCAAAAACGTATAATTTGAAAAATACTGTTAATTATACTGCTAATTGGAATGATTGAATTTTGAAACCAAAAGAGACGGAAGCATTATTCTAGTATGTTATCTGTCTTTACATATGCTAACCCATATTTTAAATTTAATCCAACGCAAACCCTCCAATATCTTGACTCCAACATAAATGAACTTTTTCCATTTTGCCACTTTCTAAATAAAAGGCTCATATGTATATATAAATACTTAAGATGACCTGATTTATAGTCAAAGCGGAATATTAATTGTAAATTAGAATTATTGTAATTTAATCAGGTTGGAAAATGCAATATAATTGAGAATACTTTATATGGACTAGAGTAGATGAAGGATACAAAAGATTGGAGAGACTGAATAAGCTTGCTAAAAATGTTATCAATCAATGTGTTCAAGTGAGCTGGAATATGATATTTTTTATAATAAAATAAAAAATCTATTTGGTGGAGTCTTTTTTGCTGTAGATAAGAATTGACTTATCGAGTTGGAGGTAGGAAATTTATGCGATTTCATAGCGAACACGTTGATGCCGGTTCAGATTGTGCGCGGACTGTTCGAGGGATCTCGAGTCTCGCGTTTCTTCTTCATACGGGCCATTGTTATTTGTATTATTTTCGGTATGCATTCTTCGACAGGTCCATTTATTATAATAATGTTCTGCTCGAGGCCAGGAAAAGCAATAAAAGTATAAAGAGAGAGGAAAAATATGGTTTTTATTATAGGAAAAACCTACAGACTTTGTTTGTATTTTGGAAAAAAAAATTAAAGTATGTTAAAATATTAATTTATTTATATACAAATTCGTTTCGTATTGAAGAAAAAGGTTTTTACATTTGCCAATTCCGATACATTTTAAGGTTTCAAAATTAAAAAAAATATGTATTTTAAAATCATTAACTGGCGCGACTTTTCGTAGCACCATCAATGGCGTGGCATATGTACGACTACAGCAAAGATATCGTTAGCAAGTAATTAATTCGGCTGCCTGTCGGCAGCCAGTAAAGTTCGTTTCTCTGAATATCTACAACAGGAAACATGGGAAGAAGTACTCAACAAAACAGTAAGACAACTGCATTTATCAAAATCATGCAGTGTTATTTCTTCACATGTTTTCCTCTATTAATTGTAAGCAAAGCAAAAAATAAGTCCGCAAAACTAAAGGATATGCACATATTACAAAATTCATTCTACAAAAATACCAACACCAGGAATTAGTCACTTCAGTGAAAACAATCTTTTAGCCAAAAAATACTACAGGCACCTAATATATCAAAAGAGCTGTGGAACGTCATAAAAGAAGAAACAAACAGATCAAAAGCTACCGATCACACTTATATTATTATTAAACTTATACTTTTATATTTATCGAAAATAATACGATAATTACTAGTCGACTAGTCCGAAGAAAATTGCAGACAAATTTAATACGAATTTTGAGGAAGCTTCCCAAAAACTGTAGGTAATATTAATCCCACAGATATTTCGGATCAACACATAAAGTTTAATCCCAATCCAATATATTTGCATGAATTTTCAGAAAATGAGGTAATATCTATAATTGCTTCCTTAAAAAACAAATCAACAAGCGGACCCGATGACCTTCCATGTTGAATTATCAAATAGTTCATCCAGTACCTATTGACTCCTATAACAGACATAATCAATGCCTCCATCGCGGATGAACAATTTCCAGAAATTCTCAAAATTCCAAAAAACATTCCAGTGAAAATAGAGATCAAACAAAGATATTGGAAATTACAGGCCGATTGTCCTTATTTCTGTACTATCAAAAATTATTCAATACGCCATACATAGTAGAGTCATCCCATTCATAGAAAAATACAACATTATTCCAGGCCAACAACATGGATTTCGTAAAAGAAAATTAACTTCAACTATGGCTTCACCTTCAACTTGACGCTGACACGGGCAGCCGTAACATTTTTTTCACAAATTTGAACTGCTCGTTCTGGGCTTGGGCAAGTTCGAGTTGCTCGGGTTCAAATTTATGAAGAAAATGTTATGCTCGTTCTGGGCTTCGGCACGTTCGGGTTGCTCGAGTTAAAATTTATGAAGAAAATGTTACGGCTGCCGGAACGCGATCAGAAACGAGACCCTCGCGTGAAGCCCCCAACTTCAACTAGCAGAGTTCAACAGCACTATTTTAACCCTTTAGTGCCTGACGGTACTTAAAAGTCCTTGTTTTATTTTCTTCTTCTTCTTTCAAATAGGCCTACTTTAGACCACGTTATTAAACTATTAGGCTTTGACCTTTGCCCAGTATTGTCGCATCTTCTACCGGTGTAACTCCTTTCTCTCTTCTGTCCCCCCCCCTCAAAGGTACCCCCTCCTTTCCTTCGAGGTTTTTCCTGAAATCCACGGACTTCCTTCAGGGTGCGTCTCACAGACTGTCTGTTTTGGAGATCCGTTATTCCCAGTTCTTTAATATCCTTCTCGGTTTCTGTCAACCAAGTGGTACGAAGTTTCTTGTTTTGCCAGAAGGTGAACAGACGGTTTGTTAGTCGGTTTGGAGGCAATCTTGCAACGTGGCCATAGAAAGTTCATAGATCCTTCTTTTCCTAGCACAGTCAGAGAGCATCTCCATATGTTTGTAGAGCTCAGAGAAGGCGGCATCTTCAGAATTCCCCAACTTCCTTTACCGGGCCTAGGATCTTCCTGAGGATTCTCCTCTCACTGATTTCCAATTTCTCTACTAGACCTCTTCGGTTCAAGAAAAGACATTCCATGGCATACACGGCTTCTGGTCGTAAGACTGACGCGTAGTGTCTAACACATAGTAGTAGTGTCTAACACATAACACATAGTAGTGTCTAATTGTTTTATTTTATTTAATATATTTCATACTACAACGTTTTTACCAGCCTCTTGCCCATAGGTACTTGCTGTTACTATGTTCTACACACTGAATGTAGTCAGAGCATTTTATGTTGAATTTTGTGCATTATAACCACATGTGTTTGGACTGTCAAGTCCAGTGTTTTTATTCTATTACTTATATTATTGCAGCATAAGTGATGTTTATATATATAATTATATATATATATATAATTATATATATATATATATATATATATATATATATATATATTTGCTTTCTCTCATATTTTATTAATAATATTAATTCTATTTGTATGGCATTCGGTTTATATTTCTTCTAGGTTTTCGGGTTTTGAAAACCGGACACAATAGTACCATCAGGAATTAGGAATGGCTGAGAAAAAAGTTAAATGGGCCCAGAAAAAAGTTTTATCGGACAAGGAGCTGGAAGAACAGCTCAACGAAATACTTCTTCAAGATTTACCGTTAGATAATAATGTTCTTACCGATAAAGAACCAGATGACGTTGATGAAGTTGATACTAATGATGAAGAGTCTATTTTGCCAACTTCTTTTCTTAAATGTATATCAAAGAATTAGGGAAAATCCACTGCTGCACAAAGTGTCACTCATGAAAAACAAAACGATATTGAAGTAATGGAAGTTGAACAACAAAGTTGTGAAGAAAATAATGTTCCAAATACTAATTGGACCGAAAGAGATGAAACTGAAGCATCCACTTCTACAACACTAACCGGTATAAAAATTCATGGACTGCGTCGAATATAAACAAAGAAAATACAGTGCCTGAATACTCGTTCCAAACAAATTGTACTGGATCTTGAACTACAGGACATTGAAAATCAAAGCTGTGAAGAAACAAGTATTCCAATTCCAGATAGAAAATGGTAAAAAAAAACAACTGTAATTCCAGAATATGAGCAACACGGGGGTCCTATTGACGCAATTTTTGATGATTGTGAGACAGCTACCGACATATTCCTGAAATTGCTGGGTAAGTCAATAGATGATATTGTTTATCAAAGCAATTTATAATGCTACCCAACAAAATAAACCTCTAAATTTAACAAAAAATGAACTGCTTTCTTTTATCGGAATAAATTTTATGATGTCCTATCATCAGCTACCATCATGGAAACTTACTGGAACAGCAGTTCTGATTTAGGTGTTCCTTTTATCACTAACTGTATGACGAGAAATAGATTTAAGCAAATTCTGCGCTACTTGCATTTTAATGATAACAGTGCTATTTCTCGGCAAAATAAAGACAAAATATAAAGTCAGACCCTCTAAACGACAACTCTAAATGAAAATTTTAAGTCTATGTATAAAACTACTAGATATATTAGCATAGATGAAAGCATAATCAGATTCAAAGGCAGAAGCTCCTTGAAGCAATATAATCCACAAAAAAAAACAATAAAACGTGGTTACAAATTGTGGTGTGTTGGCGACCATTAAGGTTTTATTTCTAGTTTCGAAGTTTACCAGGGTAAGAATGCAGAGTTAGAAAAAGAATTTCAACAATGTGGTCTTGGAGAGCGTGTTGTTCTATCCCTCAGCGAACCGGACTGGAATATAAATAAAATTATTTACGCGAATAATTATTTCACTTCCATGAACTTACTTGAGACCTTGAAATTAAATCAAACTTTAGCCTGTGGTACTATTAGGAGCAATAGGAAAGGGTTTCCGAAGAACATGAAAGAAGATAGGAAATTGAATCGAGGCGACTATGACTACAGAGTTTCTAATACGGATATTTCTGTTTACAAGTGGAAAGATAATAGAATAGTTTATTTTGCATCTAACTTTCATAGATCGGAAGAAGCCATTGTAAAAAGGACTCAAAAAGAAGGATCACGAGCTAATGTAAAATGTCTATTAGTGGTCAAGGACTATAACGCCAACATGGGTGGCGTTGATAAAGCTGATCAAATTCGTACTTATGGTATGAATCGACGTTCACGAAAATGGTGGCATCGACTTTTTTGGGGATTTTTAGATATTGCATTTGTAAATGCATACATCATTTATTGCCAACAAAAAGGACATATATCTACACTTGAATTTCGAAGTTCTATCTGTTTAGGATTTATATCAATGAAGGAATGCAAGGATCGTCGCAAAAAATCAACTCCGCTGAAACCAATTGCAAAACGCAGGCGATATACAACTACTGCGTATCATATGAAATACGCTTGGGCAATTGAGGTAATCACTGGGTGATATATGTTGAAAACAGGGGCTATTGTGAGATGTGCAGCGCAAAAGCCTTGCAATCGCGTCCGCATAGTAAGTGTAATACATGTGGAGTATCTCTTTGTTGCAATGAGAAGAAGAATTGCTTCTTAGAATATCATAACATGAACTAGTTGTGATTGAGATAATTTTTATGTTCCTATTTATAATTTTATTGTAAAAGAATATGTATTTTTTGTTTATCATATTTTTTAAGAAATAATATTTTTTGTTTTTCATATTTTTTTGAAATTATATTTTTTGTGAATAAACCTTCATATAAACATACTGTTCTAATTCATTTATTGAAAATAATCAAGTTTTTTCCAAATTTTAATTTTCACAGACGGGATTTTTTATTCCTGACGGAACTTGTAAGTACCTATTATTTAAAGGACTATAATTTTGTAACTAAATGTTTAAAAAAATTAAATTTATTGTTTTTATGACTTGTATGTTATATTATACACGGAAATTATTATTTTAATAAATATTTTGCAAAAAAAACGTTCCTGGGCACTAAAGGGTTAAAAGAAGTAGATTTGGGAAATAAAGCCATATACATATTCTGCGACTTAAGTAAGGCGTTTGATTGTGTCTCGCACAAAATATTTCTAAACAAACTAATTAGGTATGGAATCCGAGAGAAAGCCATGAGATGGCTACAATCCTACTAAGAAAACCGTAAGCAGTTTGTTACAGTAAGAAGTGGAAATGAAACAGGCAAGTCCCACACCATTTGTAAGAAGATTGGGATGCCTCTTTTGGCATTTGGCATTGGGAACATTTTCTTTTACCAACATTTTCCTAATTGTACACCGCCGACTTATTAAGTTATATAAACGGACAGCATTGTACATAGTATGCAGATGATACTAGCTTTATTATTACTGGAAAAAATATAAAAGAAAATGCAGAAAAAGCTAATTTATTACTAGGTTCACTCAACACCTGGTTCTCAGCAAACATCCTTTTCTTTAATAAAGATAAAACAGAGTATGTAATTTTCAGACAACGAAAAGCACGTATGCTGAGAACATTGATTTGAAAATACAAAAGCACTGTTTAAAAAGAGCTGCAGAAGCAAAGTTACTAGGAACCTACTTGGAAGAGCATCTCCTCTGAACAACCGCCATACAAAAAATTAGTTGGCTACAACATCAAAACACATTCCATATTAAACATCTGTGCAATCTGGTAAACAAGGAAGACCTGCTAAGCTAGTTTTCCGCAGAGATGCAATCCATATAAACATATGGAATTATACTATGGGGACCTAATCACTTATAGAAGAAATACTTCTAGCACAGAACGATATTGTCCGAACCGTATTGTCCGAAATATAGTGGGAATAAAAATAACAGAATCGTGCAAACCACATTTTAGAAATTTAAGTATCTTGACAGTAGTCAATTTATATGTACTGGAAACTGCCACATATATCCACAAAATTCGCGATATTCCACAAAAAGACAAAGACAAACATACATATGACACTACAGATCCATCACCTTAATACCAGGAAAACAAAATTAACCTTGTGTTTAAAAGGGCTTGAAAATCAAGAAAATAAAATTTGTAGGAAAATACCAAACACAATTGAAATTTCAAAATGAAATCTCACTTAAAATTTTTTTGAAATAATTTGGAAATAGTATAACTAGGGCGGTAGGTTAGGTTAGGCGAAATTGAGCGTACATTCGCTCGAGGGGGAATACTTTTTTAATGTTGAGGTCTTGATTGTGTTTATTTCATTTATTTAATTGTTTTTTGTTAATGTAACCTAGCAATATTGAATATTTGCGTGCGTTACCCAAATTATGTAGTAATACAACCAAAAGTGGCATTTCTCGTACTAAAAAACGTGCGCAAAGATAGTACTTTTAATGTATGAGTAATAAAAAAGTCATTGTATTAATGAATTTATGTCTTCTTCTTCTGTTGGCTTTATAACACGCGGTGGGTTTTTGCCTCTACAACAATCTTCTTCCATTCTGTCCTTTCACCGGCTTTCTCTCTCCAATCCCTTACTCCCATCTTTCTAAGACTTTCCTCCACGTCTTCCATCCATATTTTCCTTGGCCTGCCTCTTTTCCTTCTTCCTACTGGCCGCCAGTTGTACATTTTCTTGGCTGGTCTGTCGTCATGCATTCTGTACAGGTGTCCCAGCCATGCTATTCTTTGAGCTTTTACATATCTCACTATGTCCGCATCGTTTATTAACCTGTTTAGTTCATGGTTCATTCGTATCCTCCAAATTCCATGCTATTTAGGATCAGTCCGTAGATCTTTCTGAGGATCTTTCTTTCAAAGATGCGTCGCGCGTCCTCCTCTCCGGTGGTTAGGGTCCAGGCCTGGCATCCGTACGTTACTACTGGTCTAATGAGTGTTCGGTATATTCGAAGTTTGATTTTGTGACTCAATAGCTTGGACTTCATCAGTTTTTGGTATCCGTAGTAGCATCGGTTTCCACTAAGTATTCGCGAGCTTGTTTCTTTAGCTATTACGTTTGTTCTGTTCATTTCTGTTCCCAAGTAGATACAACTTTCAACCTGCTCAAAGCGATACTCGTCCAAGTTAAGGTCATTGTTATCGTGATGTTGTCTTCCAACTTGCATGTATTTAGTTTTTACCTCATTTATTTTCAATCCCCGTTTTGCGTTTCATCGTCCAGCATCAATAGTGCTTTCTTTAGCGCGTCTTTGATTCTACATGTCAAACTGACATCATCTGCATATGCAGCAACCTGTGTTGATCGGTTGACAATATATCCCGCTATATTCAGCTTTCTCAACTTTCTAATGTTATGCCTCTAATGTTAGGTTGAATATCATGGCGCTCAGGGTATCTCCCTGACTCACACCGATTTCGATTTTAAAGGCGGAAGTAAGTTGGTTGTCTACTCTAACCGAGGCTTTCGAACCGGACAATGTAGCTTTTATTAGTTTTACATATTTACAGGGTATTCCTAGCATCAGTAGATCATCAAGGATCGTGTTACTTTTGACTGTATCGAATGCCTGCTTAAAGTCTATGTAGAGGTTGTGCAACGATATATCAAACTCGTATGCTTTCTCCTGCATTTGCCTTATTGTGTATATGTTGTCTATCGTTGACCTATTTGCACGAAATCCGCTCTGATATTGTCCTAATATCTCTTCGTAGTAGACAGCGAGTCTGTTATAAAGAACGCCTGTTAGAACTTTGTATGTTACGTTAAGGAGCGTTATCGGCCGGTAGTTGCTACAGATCGTTTTGTCCCCCTTCTTGTGTATTGGCTGTATGATACCCAGTGCCTAATTCTCTGGTATTTTCTCTTGCTCCCAGATTTCATTAATCAGGTGTTTTAGTCTTACCGTTAGGTGTTCTCCTCCATATTTCAGAAGTTCGGCTGTTATACCGTCTGACCCAGGGGCCTTGTTATTTTTTAGCAATCCAATATCACTTTTTATTTCTCTTAGGCTGGGGTTCTCAATCTTGGGGTCTACCGTATGTACATCTAGTTGTAATTGTTCAGGCTCTTAGCTACAGTCTCTTTTAAAAATATCCGAGAAGTACTCTTTCCATCTTCGGAGTATCTCCTCGTTCTGTGTGAGCATGTTTCCGTCTTTATCCTTGCATACTGTTATCTTTGGTCTAAAACCCTGAGTGTTTTGTTTTATTGCCTTGTAAAATTTTCTTTTTTCGTTTATGGAATGATTCAGTACCATTTCCTCTACCTTTCTGTTTAGTGCCTCTCTTTTCTTTTTTCTACATATTCTAAACGCGTTTATTTCTTCCATATTGTAGGCTGCTTGGTTAGCTCGTGTGCTTCTGTCTAACAGTTTTGGTCTAGCCTTCCGCTTCGCGGAGGTTGCTTCTCGACATTTCTCCTCATACCATTCTTCGTTGTGAACTCTTTTTTCTCAAATTCTTTCCATAGCACCCTCTGTTATTATTTTTTCGATGTTCATCCAGTCTTGCTCTAGGTCCTGTGTTTCTTGGTTTTCTTGTAGTTTAGTTCTGAGACTTTGCTGGTAGGCCCTCAGAACTTCTGGGTTTTTTAGGCGATCTATGTGCCATTTTGGCTGCTTTGCAGTTCTTCTAGCCACTGTCGATAGTTTTTGTTTTGACCTTGCTCCAACAAGGTAATGGTCGGAGTCCGCGTTCGCCCCGCGATAGGATCTGACCTGTTCGACGTCCGTTGCCCATCTTTTGGTGATTATTATGTGGTCTATTTGGTTAGTGTTTCGTGATCCAGGTATTTCCCAGGAAACCTTATGGATTTCTTTCCTGGGGAAGAAAGTACTAACAGCAGAGTAGTTATTAGACGCGGCAAATTGGGCAACTCTTGGGCCATTATTGTTGGACTCATCATGCATGCTATGTTTACCAAAAACGCTAGCGTAGGCCTCTTCTTTACCCAATTTGGCGTTATAGTCGCCTATTACTATAGCTGCGTCATGTCTCGGTATTTTATCGCAGACTTCTTGAAGTGCTGCGTGAATGAATTTATGTATTTTAACTTTAATTAACTTATGACTTTTACTAATTATATTTTAATAACTTTTTTACATAACCTATAGATATATCTCATTCGACAAAAAAAATAATTAATGGCAATTAATAAAATTAGAACGGTAGTAGTCCTCCAGACTATAAATACAGTGTAGTATGTCGAAAGATCAATTTAGGCTTATTGCCTTCCGAATTGTGGCAAGCCTAATTCTAACTTTGTCCCGTCCTAATTGGGAAAGCCGCAACACAGCATGCCGAAAAATCCAAACTAGATTGTTATCAAGCAAATGACCTAACTTAGGTACGTCTTTGGAATTCCTGACTTCAACCTTATATGGATACACAAAAGTTAAGCATTCAAAATTCGATTGCTAGGAACATAGACATGTGGCATGGCCTAACTTAAATCTATCTTTGGTATTCCCGTCTTTAACCGAATGTACAACTAAAAGTTTTCCAATGTCAGGTATGTGATGTCTCTATAAAGTCTGGTTTCCAAACTGCTGCCTAAAGAGGAAGTCCAACTCGTATCAGACTAGGTTAGAGTGATAACATGCAAGTGTGGCTTCCCAATGTGTACCGCTTCAGGCTTTACTATTTAGACAAGGCCTTCTACGATTACCTCATTTGGACCGAACACTGAATTAGGCATGCCAAATTCGATTATGATAAACCCGAACTAAAATTCCTAGTCAGGCTGTTCCGTCTAAGAGACTCTAATGGTAAAGTAAAGTATTACATTATTTCTGTTATAATGTTTTACCTAGTGCGTACATCTAACTTTGTCCCGTCCTAATTAGGAAATCCGAAACACGGCATGCCGAAAAGATCCAAACTAGAGTGTTATCAAGCAAATGACCTTAGTGTAAATGAACTTTTGAAAATCTTTGAAAATTTGAAAATGAAAATTTGCTAAATCTTTAAGTTTTAGTAAAATATTTTTAAAAATATATTTAATACATAAAAAATAAAGGGTTTTTCATTAAGAGCGACGCATTTTGTTTCTTTAATTAAAAGACTTGTGGGTTATTTATGGAAATGATTTTTAGTTCAAATGAAAGTTCAATCGATGACATTAATTATGGAATACGACATCGTTCAAATATCCGCCGCGGAAGCGTTGGCACCAGTAAATACCCTGGATCCAATTTTCCATGAGTCACAAATCGGCCGAAATACCAGGAATTTCGTGTTCGATGTTGGTCTACATGTCCTCTAACGTTGCTGGCTTGTTGGCACAGAGCAGCGATTTAATGTAACCCCAAAGAAAAAACTCCAAAGGGATTAAATCGTACGAACGAGCCGCCCATTCGCGAGATAACTCGCTTGCCGAATTGGCTCATCAATAATTTGATTGTGTCGTACGCTGTATGGCACGTCCTGTATAAACACATATCATGTCCAAGTCAATAACGCTTAGGTGGTCCCAAAAATACTCCGATATCGTGGCCCTGTAGCGATCGCCGTTGACGCTTGTTACTGCGCCATTTACATCAAAAAAATAAAAATGGGGCGATTACGCGGCCGGCATCAAAAAAGCCCCAAACAATTTTTTTCGGATAGCATCATGTGTCCTGAGCATCACTTCAGGCTGCTCACTTGACCAAATGCGGCAATTTTGCTTGTTGCCAAACCATCAAGGCAGAAGTGAGCTTCATCCGAAAAGATGATTTTCTTGTGAAAGTTGTCGTCAGTTTGCATATGGTCCAGAGCCCAATTGGCGATTGCGACGCTTATAATGCAATTGGCTTCAGTTATCGAGTCAACGCAATCTTATACGGGCGGAGAGCGAAATCCTTTCGCAAAATTCGCCACAAACTGGTCACTCTGATGTGAAACGCCTGCGATCGGCTTGGAATCGACACCATTGACTGCTAACGCACACTCTCTCGAACTGCCACGATATCTTCTTCACTTCGAGCATTACGTTATCGCACAGGCACTGGGACATTATGCAAAGCATAAGTTGTTTCGAATTTTTGCACCAAAGGTTCAATAGTCCGGCTTGTTGGTTTCGTCGACCGAAAATTGGAGTAAGCGCCCGCAACGTAGTCGCGATAGAACATGAACTTTGATAAAAAAGTTTAATAAATTGCAAACGTTGTTGAAGCGTGTGTCTCTCCATGATTAAATGTCATAGATTGACGTTTCAAAATATGAATGAATTGCAAAACCAACTTCACTCCTATTCGAGAAATGCCAAAAACAAAATGAAAAACCCAATATATATTATTGGCAAAAAACTATTTTAAAATATTAAAAAACTAATCTAGAAAATTAATTTGTTTTCCAGTTTGTGGCAATATATTTTTGACGAATTAATATTATTTGATATGTACACCTGAAAATGACTTTCACCGGTCGAAACTCGAGACGTGTTAAGTGTTTAGATTTATATAACTTCACAAGTCCAATTTATAAATCTTCATTTCTTATAACACCTTTACGAAATCAGTGGTAAAAACATAATGATTTCTTCAATACAGAGTAAGAATACACTACCACGTAGTAACGGTTGCAACCATCCTCTTCAGTGCTGAACTTTAATATGAAACTGATTCACCAATATTTAATTTATTCACGAAATACCACACAGGCAACTAAAATGACATCCTCAAAACACATAAATTCCCACACAACAAAATTATTAATTAATATATTCCTCCATCCGATGATTTATGAAAGTAATTAACAATAATTTATCCAATCGAAAGAAAGGAAAAAACATCTAAGTGTGTCGCAAGATTTTTCAAATACACGTTCATTTCATTAAAATACATTTTAAATATTTATGTGCCAGTTATTAACACAAATTGTCTGTGTTTTTCTTGTAATTATCTTCTATCGAGTTTGTTAAACACGCAGTGTAAATTGATATCAAACCGTATGTGTGAAGCTTGTAATTTTCAAGCAATCGCAAGATCAATTATATTTATTGAACAAAAACAATTATATTTATTGGTTTTATTACAAGTAATTTATTACAAATTTTCTCTCTTAAATTTTGATACAAAGAAGATTTAATCTTGTTGTATGTTCTGGCTAGTCTTCTATATTTGCTATTTTTGCTACTAGTTTATCTGTTCTTGTTTAGTCTTGTCAGACTAGTCTTGTCGGTCCAGTTTTGTCGATTTAGTCTTCTCGGTCTAGTCTTATCGAACTAGTCCTGCGAGTCTAGTCGTATCTGTATAATCTTGTCTTTCTAGTCTTGGCTGAATAGTCTGTCTCTTTCTTGTCTTGTGTGTCTAGTCTGGTCTGTCTACTATTGTTTGTTTAGACTTGTCTGTCTATTCTTGTCTGCTTAGTCTTGTCTGTCTAGTCTTATCTGTTCTGTCTTGTCTGTCTAGTCTTGTCTGTCTAGTCTCGTGTCTAGTCTTGTCTAATTGGTCTTATCTGTCTGGTATTGTCTGTTAAATATTTATTGTGATATTATCTATTGACTAATTAATATATTGGTGGGCGCAGAGATTGAAATATTTTGAAGGTTCGTTATTAATAAGAATTTTCCTCGGCGGGCGTCTCGCATTCCGGACATTCTAAACACATTAAAAAAATGCCTAGAAGGAGACAAACGGACAGACGGAGAGAGCGTTGGTTAGCGAGAAGACGGCCCGACGTGGAGGAGGATGGAAAAGAAATGAGTAAAAAAAAGCTAAGAAGAAGAAAAAAAAACCAAGTCCCTTAATAAATATTCAAATTTGACCCACGATAAATTTCAAAGTAAAGTTATGTGCCTTTTAAAAAAGACAACATATTAATTCGACAAATATATTTTTAATATCTTTTGAAAACATAAGGTACGGGACCCGTCCGTGGGCATATTTTAATATTCTTCTTCTTCTTTTCCCAACCACTTGCTTCTTTTTCTTTCTGTTTTGCTTTTTTCGTAATAATAATGCGCACATAAATTTTCGAAACACAAAAACACCACTTGCATAACGTTTTCATGTCCGCGCGACGAAACAAATATATAAATTGCATTAGAATTTGACTGCCATGGCACCAAGAAGAATATATTTGTTATTGATTTTCAAACGCGTCCTTGTTCTAATCTTGTAGGATCATTTACAGTTTTACTACAAAATTAACTCTGAAAGAATTTAATCTGAAAATATGTTTTACAGAATTTTTTTCAGAGGATAACAGACAAGCAATTGCAATTCATATTATGCAAATAAAGAATTAACTACCTTTATTGGCTCAATTTGAATTGCACATAATTGTATGAATAGAATGGTTGCGACAGTTACTACGTGGTAATCTATACTTACATTGAATTGAAAAATTCACTTTGTTTTTTACCACACTTATATTATGTAAAAATGTTATATAACTTATTATTTACAGTTATATAAATTTCTACACATATCACGACTCGAGTTTCGACGTTTGACGGTCATTTTCAAGTCATTTTTAATTACTTGAAAATGACTTCAATGCACATAATTGTGTTTATAAATTTTAAAGACAATAAATCAAAACTAAAACCGAGATCCACTCCCCAGCTATAAACAATAAGAAATGAAACGAACACAAGAAGCAAAAATAAATAAGTTCTCTAAAAAAAATATCTGACAAGATTTTGAGTTTGTATAACAGGATTACGCTAATTAAACAGGATTTCGCAAGTATTTAAATGATTAGAACTGATTGAATTGATAAAAAAAGAACAGAAATAAAATAAGATTAACCCGTTGAGACCCATTTTTTGTTTCTTTCCCTGAATTTTTTTTTACATAAAATTTAAATTGGTAATAGTTAAAGTGTTAAATAAGTCATTTTATAAGTCATTTTAACACATCAATAAGTAAATTTTTGTATGTGAAGGACGCCATTATTATAATCGTGTGTAAAAGTATCGAAATCGTGAGTGAAAGTCCAATGTAAATCAAATATTTAATTATTAAACGATTTCTGTTTGTTTTTACTATGGCAACAACTCAAGTTACAAATCAAAAAGCATAGACTTAGTGGAAATAAATTTTCTGACGTATATTAAAATTGAATTAATTTTCCATATTTTGAATCAAGAAGTCTCGGCCTCTCAGTCTGGATTGATCTGGCTCTAATGTAACTTAACTTAACCATAACTTAACCTAGATTAAATCTAGATAACCTACATTACATCAACAACAACGAAATAGTGTTATCGTCACTGTGCGTTTTAACTTGTTATCAATTTTTGCCCCAGAGACGCTGAATGTTCCAACGTTATTGTGTAAGTGATTTCTGATACAGCGGAAAGTTAAAGAAATACCAAATGGTACAGTAAATGAGAAATGGATTGGTCTGAAACACTCAGTCCTAGAAGCAGCTGATCAAGAAATAGAAAGGACAAAGAAACAAGTAAAACAACCATGGATTACTGAATATGTATTAGAATGTATGGAAGAAATGAAAAAAATTAAAAATTTAAAAAGTGAAGAAAGTATTAAAAACTATAAAAGACTCCGAAACATAGTCAACAGAGAAACAAAGAAGGGTAAAGAAGAATATATAATGAAACAATGCAAGGAAGTAGAAGAAAAGCTAAAGAAGGGATATATAGAAACAGCCTATGAACTGATTAGGAAGCAGTTCAAGAAAGTCAATGGCCGTAGTAATAACATATTATATGAAAATGGAAAACTGGTAACTGAGAACAAGGATGAGGGAGAGAGATGGAAACGTTACATAGAAAAATTATATGAAGATCCAAGTGAGATGAGTAATCTGAAAAACGAAGAAAATGTAACAAATGATCAGTTAGGACCCTCACTAACAAAATAGGAATATTCAAACGCTGTGAAAGAACTGAAGAACAATAAAGCACCAGGATGCGATTAAATAACTGGAGAAATGATAAAGGGATTCGATGATGAAACGCATATTTACATATTTAAACTAATCAAAGAAATATATGAAGCTGGAGAAATACCGGAAGACTTTAAAAAGTGCACCATAATCCCAATACCCAGGAAACCAGGTACTCTAAAATGTGAAGTACACCGTACCTAGTGTCTATTATCACACATATCTAAAATATTAACAAGAATAGTATACAACCGAATAAACGACAAAATTGATCAGAATTTAGATTAAGTTTCATTAAGAAGATCAGTTTGGATTTAGACGGAATGCAGGAACAAGGGAGGCTATTTTAATGTTAAGACAGATTGTAGATAAAATGCTGGACCTAAAAAGAATGCTGTGTGTTGCATTTGTTGACTTGGAGCAAGCCTTCGATAATCTGAATTGGAATGTGCTGATGAAAATTATGACTAATGCTGGTCTAGATTTCAGAGACAGACGGATAGCACATGAACTGTACAAAAATCAAAGAAGCATTTTAAATATAAAGGGTGAACTACAAGAGGCATACATACAAAAAGGAGTTCGCCAAGGATGCAATTTATCACCAGTACTATTCAACTTGTATATTGAGGAGGCAATTAAGGACTGTAAACAGGCTATGGGAGGAATTAAGTTCAATGTAGTAGAAACTAAAATGACAATGTTTGCTAACGACATTGCTATCATTGAAGGGAATGAAGAAAATCTGCAAACAGCGTTGACAGGAATAAATAAGATCTTACGAGAAAAGTACAACATGAAAATCAACACACAGAAGACAGAGATTATGGTATGTAACCGCCAGCAAATTACAGCCGACATTAGGGTTAACGATATACCACTGAAATAAGTTAATACGTTCACCTACCTAGGAAGCAAAATCACATCAAATGGCAAAAGTTCAGCAGACATAAAAAGCAGAATTGCGCAAGCAAAAATAGCCTTCAACAACTAACGGGTGCTTCTTACACAAAGGAACTTAAATGAAGAGATCAAAAAAGCATTTATAAAATGCTATGTCTGGAGTGTGGTATTGTACGGCTCAGAAACTTGGACACTTGGTACATGCGCTTAGAGAAGACTAAAAGCATTTGAAATGTGGGTTTGGAGGAGAATGCAGAAAATCTCGTGGACAAATGAAGAAGTTCTTAGAAGAGTTGGTAAAAAAAGAGCCCTGTTGAAAACAATAATGAGGAGAAGAGACCAGTTAATAGGACATCTGTATAGGTACAATGATTTTATAATCAATGTTATGGAAAGAATGGTACAAGGCAAAAGAGGCAGAGGAAGGTTTTTAGATTATAATACATAACACAAATTCAAGGCGATATAGGAGTAAAATCATATGAAAAATTGAATAGACTATCAGAGAACAGAGAAGAGTGGAGGAAAAGAATTGCTGCCAACCAATCTTCGGATTAAGAAAGTGAGAGAGAGATTTCTGTGACACAAGTGACAAGTAGTTTGTCTAAATATTATCGGTAAGAAACAATTATGTTTTTGTAGATTCAACAGTATTTTAACATGCTTCGTAGGTAATAGTACTTTATGATACAAATGTGTGAAGAAGTACTTTCGTGCATGATTCTCGAAGTTTAAAGCACGACCCGAAGGCGAGTGGATTAATCGAAATGAGTGCCCAAAAGCCTTTCACACACGTGTCTCATACATTATTTTATATTCGCAAGCCAAATTACTGTTGAATCTGTAAAAAAATAATTGTTTCTTACAAATAGTATTGTAAAAACCGTTCTGCGCCGTTCAGCTCCATGGAAGAAATTGCTAACTAGTAAAAACGCACAGTGGTGAGAACACGAGAGCACATTAATGATTTGGTCGTTCGATGTAATCCAGGTTAACCTGGATTTTATCTAGATTTGGTTATGGTTAGGTTAAGTTATATTAGAGACAGATAAATCCAAACTAAAAAGCCGTGACTTCGTGATTCAAAATAAGAAAAATTTATTCAATTTTAATATACGTCAGAAAATTTGATTTGACTACGTCTATGTTTTTTGTTTAGTGACGCAAGTTGTTGCTATAGTAACAAAAAACATCGATAAATCGTTTTTTTCGATTTAAAAAACGAAAAAAAAATCGTTAATTAATGAAACTCCATTTGATTTACATTGAACTTTTACGAACTATTTGGATACTTTTACACACGATTGTAATAATGGCATCCTTCACATACAATAATGTGTTCATTTTGGTGTGTGAGTAGATAAGATAATGTATGTGTGTATGAACGGCTTTTGTGCACTGATTGCGATTAATCTTCGCAACTCATGCACAAAAGCCCTTCTTCATTTGTATCATAAACTACAAGAATTTTATATATTTGGGACATATACCGTCCTTTTCCGAAAATAAGACACTGTCTTACTTTCTTTTTAGGTCCAAAATACGTGGTAGGGCTTATTTTCGGGGGAGGGCTTATATTCCAAAATGTAGATTTATATATTTTGGTTTAATATTAATTTATATACAGAAATTTAATTTTATTCAAATACAGTCATGTCATCTTCTTCTGGAGCACCATCACAAATTATCAAATTTTGAATTCCGTTCTGATTTACCTCCAAATCCATTTCCTGTAGAATCATTGGTCCGAATCTCTCATGTCTTGCAATATAGCTATTGTTTAATGAATACTTCTTGTCTAAAGCCTAGGCCGCACTACGGCTAAACCGTCGCGGTTTTTAATCTTTTTAAAGCTAATACAAGCGGCCTCACTTGCGGTTTTTTCCAGCGACTGATTTTTCCCATAGTGTACCGTGTGTATCTCGAGCGGCTTCGCGGTTATAGCGGTTACCACTCGCGGGAAAAAACCGCCTCGGCCTCGTCCTAAGTAGCCTGTACTTAGTGCATTGGAAACACAACTGTCAGTTAATTTTTAACCCAATTTACAACTTCTTGTTAGACTGTAAGACAAAATTACCTCGTTGATTTCTCACTATTCTGTTTTGTGTATGTATTCATTGATTTCCATCAGCAAATGATCCTTGAATCGCTTGTTTATTGCAATGCCAAGTGTCTGGAGGTAGCCAGTCATTCCTGCCGGAATCATTATTCGATCAATCTTCCTCTCAGCAAGAAAGTTTTTCATGTCTTTAGCGCGATGAGTACCGGCTGAATCCCAAACTAGTAAACCTCTATTTCGACCCGTCAGCAGTGGTGGCAGCATAAAATCGACCCACTTTCTTATAACTGCTTGGGTGCACCAGGTTTTTTCACTTTCAAGGACATAAATTCCTGAAACGCGTTCAATTTTGACTTTTGTACCTTTAGTGATTATAAATGGTGATACTTTCTTGCCATTTGGACGAATCGCCAAAATACAGGTAACACGTGCACTATCGCAACCGGTAGAAGGAACGTAAATCAAAGCCTTGTAGTGAACCGTGGTTTGAGCTCCTTGGCCTAGAAATACCGCGGTCGCATCCATAGCAGTCATGTTGGAGAGTTGGTATTTCGAAAAGCCGATGTTATCATCAAAAAGCTTAAATGCAAGTGCACGTTTAACAACTTCATTGTCTTCCAGCTTAAACATAGTTATTGATCTCCTTAGAGACAGTTGATGTCGTTGAAGGAAGTTATCCATCCAGTGTAACGATGCTTTAAATTCTTCTGTAGATATATCAAATTCTATTGCCATTTCAAGTGAAAATTGTTGCTCCCCAGCCATTGCTCTCCTATCAGCAATCAATTCTCAGATGCATTCTTTAACTCCAAATAACGGCTACCGACCTGATCCAACCCTACGTTTTTTCCCATTTCCTTGGTCCACCAGCTGGCACAGGTTATCGTAGTTTGCACGCCATTTTTGAACCATATGGAGATCCAACATCTTCTCTTTACAGGAGGCTAAGAGATTTACATCCCCGGAGTCATCCACGATTACAAGGCTGAAATACACAAACGTTGTACCTGCACTGTCACTCTATGTAGACTGCTGCTTTATATTGCATTTTTAAGATAAATTCTACTTTATAATTTCCAGGAATTAATTTTGACAGAATTGCATGTGAATTGCTTTAATCGAACTGAGGAGTAAACAGGAAATTTCTCCGAATATTTTGTTACAAACATTTCTCTGAAATATTAGGGCAGCTCGTAGATACCTACTAAATTCAACAGCATTTTTTAACGAATTATATTTTCCACATTATTTTAACTAGGGCTTATTTTCAGGGGAGGGCTTATATGCCAAAAAGTCCCGAAAATCACTCTAGGGCTTATTTTCGGGGGATATCTTATTTTCGTAAAAAGACGGTAGTTGCATCAGGTAAATTCTCGGTACACATGATAATTATCATGATTATTATTAGATCCCACACATTACAGTACACATAGTAGTACACATTAGGTGAAGATAAGAACAATAAATATTTTGAAATTCAACTTTATTTCAGGAAATTTATTAATTATTTAATTACATTGAATTGAAAAATTCAATATGTTTCCACAATGTTTTAAGCGTGGTTAAAACTTAGTGAATTTTACAATTAAATGTAAGTATGAAATATATTTAGTAACAGTCGCAACCATCCTATTCATAAATTAATTAAATTGAATTGATAAATAATTTAATATTTTAATCCAAAATCATAGATATGCCTAGAAAACTTAGAAATTTGTTGATATATCTCTTAATAACAGAGATGACAAAGATAACAAAGATTATATGCATTTTGCGTATAATTCGACCCTCCATTTATAATTTAAAAAAAAACCGGAAATGAGAAAATGGGTGAAGCAGTGCTAATACAACCTCACTTTGCACTAATACTTTGATAAATGGGATGGATGGAATACATATTGTATTTAAGGATTCCGCCTTTTGAGGATAGAAATATGTGTTGATTCGATTAAGCGGGATTCCGCTGAAAAGAACCGGATTCTCGACGTTGCAGCGAACTAGCATTCACCTTTTTCAAGGGATACCTATTACGTCGGTACGTAGTAATCGTTGAACGCATAGTTCCAAAGTACAGTGTATGTTAATATACGTACAACGCTTAACCTGCGCAGACGTGTATCTCTTAAGAAAGACGAATGTTAGTTCACCGAAACATCGAGAATCTGTTTTTTTTCAGAACAAACTCTCAACATCAACGCGGAATCCCCGATAAAACATATTTGTCGCGACATAACAACATAACAAATATCGGAAACTATAGACCCATAAGTCTCCTGTCACACGTATACAAGCTCTTTACTAAAATAATTACGAAAAGACTACGTCACGAAATAGATTTGTATCAGACAAGAGAACAAGCTGGTTTTCGAGCAGGCTATGGAACGGGTGGCCACCTCCAGGTTTTCAAAAACCTTATGGCGATCGACGATCCTCGCCGAAGTTGTTCGAGGCGAGGAACTGCACGGAGGAGGCATCTACACTCTCACCTTACTTCGCGAGGACCTTAGTGCCATGACCGACACCGAACAGGTAATCCTAATGTCTATCCCAATTGTTGCTCATCCCAATGTCTATCCAAACTGATCCCAAATAACTGGTTCCCTTTGAAAAGCCTCAAGATTGTAACTGGAGTGCTTGGAACCAACCGCTCATGATTTTTGATATTATTTAAATTAATAGTAGATAAAATGTAATAATATTAAAAAAAATATTTTTAGTTTTTTATAGTTCAAGAAACGGTTGTGAACTAACCCATCTGCATAGAGTTGACTAAATTAAAGGACGAGTATACACGAGAGTGTAGACATGATACTCTCCCTTCCTCGTACTGGCGCCTCGTGTCCCTTTGACTCGGTTACGAAAAACCGCTTCTGGGGCGAAGTTAGCCAAGGCGAGGCGAGGATTCACAAGGCGGACGGAGTAACCTGACTACACTCTCGTTCCTTGCTCAACTCCGTGTTACTTCGCGAGAGTGTGGAACGGGCATTACCGAGAAATGTGTGGTGTACAATAAACTTATCTACTTATCTTCGTAGATTATGAGAAAGCATTCGATTCAGTAGACCAACACGCAATGCCGAAGGCTCTATCATACTGCAGCATAGATTATCGGTACTCGACAATTATCAAAAATTTGTATGAGAATGCTACTGCATGTGTCTGACACGTCGTCAACACTGACACGACAAAACTGACACGACAACACTGACACGACAACACTGACACAACAACACTGACACGACAACACTGACGCGACAACACTGACAAATTCAATATTGAAAGAGGAGTACGTCAGGGAGTATGACACCATCTCACCAAAACTTTTCAATACTGTTCTCCAGTACATGTTCAAACAAACAAACTGGGACAACTTAGGTGTGAATATAAACGGTGAAAGATTCAATCACCTAATATTTTCGGACGATATAGTCCTCACAGCCGAACGATTGGATGACGCCATCTCAATGTTAAGAAATCTTAATGAAGAGTCAAAGAAAGTAGGACTTAAATTTCCCCAAAACAAAAATCATGACAAAACTTGTGCTCGGTGAGGGCATATACATTGACGGTATCAGAGTGTAAGAAACTTCATCCTTTAAATACCTCGGACACGAGATTTCCATTGGAAGCGATAATCAGACCCTAGAAATTCTTCGAAGAATACGGCTCAGCCCATGCGAGCATATGGGAATCTCAAATATGTGTTCAAGGCACAGTTGCCTAAAGAAAAAGGTTTTCAGCCAGTGTGTCCTTCCAGTTCTTACCTACGGAGCCGAAACACTGACACTGATTAAACGGACAATAAAGAAAATACAAGTTACGCAACTAGCGATGGAACGATCAATGATGGGAATCTCTCTCAGGGATCACATACCAAATACTGAAATCCGCAGACAATCCGGAGTTGCAGACGCCGCGGCCGTAGAGAGAATAACTGTACTAAAATGGAACTGGGCGGGACACATGGCGAGATCTGCTAATGACAGATGGACAAGACGAATCCTTGAATGGAGGCCTAGATCGGAAGTCTTCAGAAATACAGGGCGTCCCCCCACCAGATGGACCGACGACTTAAAACGCATCAGTACCAACTGGATGCAAACAGCACAAGACCGAGGATAGTGGAAACTATTGAGGGAGGCTTACGTCCAGCTGTGGACTTCAATAAGCTTATTGATGATGATGATGATGCTGATGATGCTGATGATGATGATGATGATAATGATGATGATGATGATGATGATGATTTACCAATGAGATAGAAGAAGAGTTTACAAAGAGCATGTATTATAAAATGAAGGCGAGATATGCTATGACAAAAAAGTATTGGAACAACCTCGACTACAAAAACAAATTTAATCTGTTAATGAAATTAAAACGGAAATTACGTATAATGAGATTGTTTATTATTTTACTTGTACAACATTGAATCACAATTACATCTCTGTAACTCTCCCAGAACGCAAATTACTTATAACGAGATTCATTATTATGTTACTTGTAGTACATTGATTCTCAACTTGAAAGTAATTCTCCTAGAAAGCAGTGTCTTATTAACAAATCAAAAATGAGAGTGTAACCTTTAAGCCCGGTTGAAGCAAAACTTCGTTTACGGCGAAAGTTTCAAAGTTATGGCATCGTGAAATCGGCGAAAAAATGATTTCGCTAAAATCGTTGTTAAACGAGTTATTGGAAAATTTAAAGTCTTTCTGCAAGTGTTTTTCCTGCTGGTTACAAATTTTTAAATTGCATTTTGCTAGCTGCTTTCGGTCGCGGGATATGACTAGATAAAATTGGTAAAATCGATTAAAATTTTGATTTGTAGTTGCTCGGGCAGAGAACTAGGGAAACTAATACATTTTTGAAGGAAAAACTAAATGCATCCATGAGGAAATGACTTCCTGAAAAAGATACCGTGATCCGTTTTTATTATCTGCGACTGTTAGACTCGAGATATCGATTTATGAATTCGAAATTTTTTTGAATTTTTTTTTTTTGAAATTTTGCTAGGGAAATTGGACTTTTTATTTACTTCTCATCGATTTGTTGGTCTTGTTGGCAAGTTTTAGTGTGACAAAATTTATTTCGCTGCGAAAATTTATTTTGTTAGAATCGTTATTTATCAAGTTATTCAAAAAAGTGTCTCTGAAAGTGCTTTTCCTGCTGTATATAAATATGCAAATTGTATTATTCTAGCTGCTACCGATCGCCAAATTTGGTTTAATTTTTTCAATTATACTAAATCAAAGCATCAAAAATTATTAGTATGTATATTATAAATATATAATATATTATAAATATATGATTAGTATCATAATCATAGTCCAAGTAGTATCATAATCTAAATTACGTAAGCAGATTAAATCAGAATCTTCTTAAACAGAATATAGAGTTTACTTAACGTTATTTCCGTCAGATAAAAGGTCTCACAAATAGGTTATATCCAATAGTATCATAATTTAAATAGCGTAAGCAGAATAAATCAAAAACCGTAACCAGAATATAGACTTTACTTAACGTTATTTCCGTCGGAAAAAAGTTCACTCAAATAAGTTAATTGAAACAGTATCATATTTTAAATTATGTTACTAAAATAAATCAGAAAACCTAAGCAGACTATAGACTTTACTTAACGTTTTTTGCCTCAGAAAAAAAGGCCGAGTTAATCTCAAGTAGCGCCGAAAGTAATTATTTTTCGAGTCTCGTTCTTCGAGATTACATCGTAGTACCGCTACTTTCTACTAGATTCAACCACAAGTTCAGAGTTCCAAAATTTTCGGGCTATGGCCCCCGCACCCTGCATTACCGGTCACTTCATAACGTTCGTTGTGCTAGAGGAAACCACATGTTTTAAGAGTGTTTAACCACTTGTTAACCCAAAAATATTTGTTTAATTTAACAATGAATATAGATATATAAATTTAATTATTTGTTTTTAAGATTAGTGAAACAAAAACAAATTCGCAGCGTAAAAAGGGAGAGGAAAAACTAATAAGAGACTGCGGAGATTAGAAAAAACGGTTGAAGGCTTAGCTGATAAAATAAACAAAATCAACAAAAAATACAGGTATTTAAGATTAAAAGCTTGAATAATATCTCATATAATATAATTTACACGACACCATGTACTCAGCTTATGTGAGTCTTGATGGGCTTATCAGACTAGTGCCTTTTGCATGGTGGAGGCAATAACTATTAGACCTGTGAGTTCATTTGGAATTATCAGGGAAAATGTCCTTTTCATTTAAAAGGTTAAATGATATTTTATATCACTTAAATTTACACAACATTTTGTACCCAATTTGTGTGAGTCTTAACCCAAATAACCCTACTGTTAATTATAAGGAACACTTGTGGGTTTATTTTACTTACTTTGGGTACCATTTCAGGTTTATTTAGGTTAATGGGTGTACAAGGCTAGTGACTTTTGCACGTAGGAGGCACTAACTACAAGTGCTATGAACCTTCATCTGGCATTATCAGGGAAAAATTTCCTTTTTATTTGTAGATGATGTGGCAAAACTGCCTTTGTGGCAGTTTTGCAGTTTGTAAACATAGATATTGACAAACAAAACAATCCGATGCTCGATATAGAAAATAACCAGGAGGCCAGTTTTCATTCAGAATGAAGGTAAAGACAATGAAGGTGATAAAGAGGAGGAAACCAATTCTAACAAATTAGATGATGATGTAGATTAGATGAGTTTTGGGAGATGATCTTGCAGTAGTAAATAAAGAATCAGTCAATTAATATATAAAATATATACAATTAATATGTTAGTTTCATATACAATAAATATATGAAACTAACAAACTAAACTGTATTGGTATTGGATAAAAATTGTTGGAATTAAGCTCGTTATTATAAAACGATTTAAATGATAATAACTATAATAAATTGGATTATAGAGACAATTTGCTCTAAACATCTACAATGTAATCTCGAAGAACGAAACTCGAAATATTATTTAAAATCAAACGAACTTACCTTAAGTGAACTTCGATTGTAATTATATGACAGTCTAAGGTAAGTTCGTTTGATTTTAAATTTTAATTAAATTTTTCAATGTTGAGAAATGTCTATGCTAACTAGAGCGATATCTATATGGATATATTTAAGTTGGAAAAAAGGTCTCTCAAATAAGTTCATTCCAATAGTAACATAATTCAAAAATTGTAGCAGAATGAATCAGAAACTGTGTAATAATAACTGTATGATATTTCGTTCAGAAAAAAAATCCGACATAAAAGCTGTTTTTTTAAAGCCCGATAGAAAAGACCGATAGAACTTTTTAGTAATTGTAATTGTAAAAAATAACAAAAAAAATATTAAATTTTAATCAAAGCTGTTTTTTTATTCTAAATATCAATACGTGGCATTAACATTTCAAAATGATTTCGGGCGTATGGCCGGCTGTTCCGAACGAATCGCATTCTGGACATCGAATTTTGGGCCACTTTTTGGAGCATTGCTGACCGTATGTCACGAATAGCACGAACAATGTTGGCCTTCATGGCGTCAATTTTTGCTGGTTTATCAGCATAAATCAATGATCTCACATAGCCCCACAGGAAATATTCGAGAAGTGTCAAATTGCATGACCTTGGAGGCCAATTGACAGGTCCATCCACAGATCCTCGAAATCAATTTATCGCAAAATTTTGATTTCAATAAGTCTAAGGTTGCGGTTGCCATATGGTACTTAGCGCCATCCTGTTGAAACCACATCTGGCCCATATCAATGTCATCCATATTTTCAAACAAAAAATCATTGATCATGGTGCGGTAACGCTCTTCATTGAGCGTAATGCGAGCTCCGGCTTCATTTTTAAAGAAATAAGGTCCTATGATGCCAACAGACAGCCACTCACCGTAGACGATAAGAACTTTGAGTATCTAAACGTGTACTTAGGCCTTTGGGTTTGTGTACTTAATTTGTGTAGTTAGGCTTTAGGTCCCTCAACACTAGTGATAACAAAACGACGGTGGAAGTGAAGAGAAGAATAGTAATAGCGTATAAGTGTTATTGCGGTCTGCATACGCATCTAAACAGTAGGCTACTAAGCCGAAAACCCAAACTAATCATACACAGAACACTTATCCTGCCAGTCCTCACATATGGATCAGAAACATGGTCCATATCAAAAGCTGATGAAAACCTACTATTAACATATGAACGTAAGATTCTAAGAACGGTATTTGGACCCACATGCGAGGACGGAATCTGGCGAAGAAGATACAACGACGAAATCTACCACATGTACCGCGATATAGACAATGGAAGAAACGTGATTAACCGCATAAAAGTGGGAAGATTAAGGTGGGCTGGGCATATAGCAAGAGCGCCGGAAACGTACCCTCCGACGCGCATACTAACGACCCAACCTGAGGGAAGAAAACGCAGAAGAAGACCCAGATTGCGCTGGCCAGACGGGGTAGACGAGGACGCTAAGAAAATGGGCGCAACAAACTGGCGAAGAGCAGCACAGAATAGGGAGAATGGCGGACAAGACTAAAGGAGATCGAGGCTTACTCAAGGCTGTAGGACCAATGATGATGATGATGATGCCACCAGCGGGTAAACCGCACCAAACGGTGAATTTTTCTAGATGTTATGCAGCCTCTAGGGTCTGTTGTGGATTAGTCTCACTCCATACGCAGCAATTTTGGTTATTAACAAGCCCGTTAAGCTAAAAATGAGCTTTATAGCTGAACAGAATTTGCCGATAAAACATCGGGTCAGTTTCCAACTGCTCTAGAGCCCAATCGGCGAAAGAACGACACATATGATGATCTCGTGGCTTCAATTCCTGCACCAGCTGAATCTGATACGGGTGTAAGCCAAAAGTGCGGGTGTAAGCGCAAAATTTTCCACGTAGAACCACGTAGAAAATTTTCCACGTACAGAGCCCCAACTCCTGCTACCCACGACGAATCGATAAATTTGGATCTTCTTCCACACTTTCGTTTACAGCGGCGATATTCTCATCAGTACGCGCATTTTTTCGACGTGTTGGTGTTATTGCATCATTTGGAGAGTATGTAGTGTGAAATCTACCCACAGTTCGACGGATGGCTTGTTAAGATGGACAATTATGTGAGCCTAAAAAGCACTAAGTCGTCTATAAGTTGCGCGAATCGATACTACTACTACACTATTCGTGTCTGGATCACACTATGTCTTTCAAAAAGTTTGCGGCCCTGATGGCCTGGTCATTTGCTAAAATTAGGTCGTTCCCTGTGCAGCTCTGTTCAATGTCGGTGCAGGTCAGCAGGTGTGGAGGATTCTGGATTTCTCCGCAGGAACACTGAGGGTTTTCGTCGTCTGGTAGCATTTCCCATTTTTGCAGGTTTTGTCTGCACCTCGCACTCCTGTACGAAATCTGTTGAGCGTTCTCCAAATTGGGTATGGGAGGAAATGTCCCGGTGCCAGCTCCTCTTTTTGTTGGGTGATTGGGTGTTGGGCTTCAACGCGCCATTTCTGGAGCCTTCTGGCTTCCTGAGAGACCTGCAAAGGTGCTGTTCTGGCCTAAAAGCTGTGGCGGGATTGGAGTCTGGATCTAGTTGGTTGGTGACCATAGAGCGGGTGCCTTGGGTCGGTCTCTTGTCGACCCCTTTCTGCCTCAGGGACTACCTCTCTCCTAATGTGGGGCGGTGCTATCCCGGCGAGAGAGTATACCTGATGAAGTGGCGTAGGCTTCAGGCAACCTGTTATTAGGCGGACTGCTTGATTCAAAAGGACTTCGATTTGCTTTGCGTGAGTAGATGCACACCATACTGGAGCGGCGTATTCGGCTGCAGAGAAGCTTAATACAAGGCCTGAGGTTCTCAGTATTGTTGGCTGTGCTCTCCATGACCTACCAGTCAGTTTCTGGAGAAGGTTGTCTCTTTTTGCTGCCTTTTTTCTGGTGTTGAGGCAGTGGCACTTATATGTGAGAGCTCGATCTAGTGTTACCCCGAGGTATTTTGGAATTGGGCAGTGTTCTAACTGTTGGTCACACCACACTATATTCATCTGTCTCCATGCCTCCCTGTTGCGAAGGTGGAAGGCGCAAACTTGAGGTTTTGCTGGATTCGGTCGGAGGAGATTGTGCTCGTAGTAGGCGGCAAGGTCCTTCAGGGCATGTGTCAGTTTTCTCTCTACCTCATGGAAACTCTTTCATTGAGCTGCAAGCGCTGTGTCGTCAGCATATATAAAGTGACTTATCTCCCGCTATATTGGTTGGGGCCAATACAGTAATGGAGCCAATATACTGCCCTGCGGAAATTCGTTCTTCTGCAGGCACCATCTACTATTTTTCCCTAACAGGCTGACAAAGAAACGGCGGTCATTAGTTCATACAGTTAGTTCATACAGTTTGCATAGCAATTTTCCGTGGTTGACCGTACCGTATGCGGCAGATAGGTCAATGAAAGCAGCCCCGTGATCTTCTTCTCTTCGAAGCCATCCTTGATGTATTGAACAAGATTTAGGACCTGTCTGCCACAAGATTTCCCCGGTCTAAAGCCACCCTGTTCCGGTATTAGCTTCTCATCGATAGTCGCTGATATTCTGTTCAGAATCATTCGCTTCATTTGCTTAAACGTCTGGCATAGGATAGGATCCATTCCGACTGGTCGGAAGTTTTTAGGCTCATTTGGCTCTTTCCCAGGCTTTAGGAGAGCAACGACCCTGGCTTGTCTCCATAATTTTGATATCTTGGAGGTATTGATAAACGTGTTGAACATTTTGAGCAGCCACTGAAGTGTTTCTGGGTCAAAGTTCTTAATCTGTTCCGCTCTGATATCATCTATACCCGCAGCTTTGTTTGGTTTCATGGCGGCAATTGCTTTGGTAAGTTCTTCGGTGCTAAATGGGTTTCGAACAGAGTCGAACTCTGCTATGTTTCGAGTTATCACCTGGTCGGCGGTGACCTTGCTGAAGTTCCAAGGGGCACTAGTGCGGTTACCATTGAGGTTTTTCAGTATACGCCACGCTCGTCTGCTATTTTGCTTCATAACATCGAGGGAATAACAAGCCAAAAGGAGACTTTGTTTAGTGACCTGTGCAGAGAGATGAACTGCGACATACTATTGGTCCAGGAAACACATCGCGGAATAGCAAGGCGGCACCCAAAGATAGAGGGCATGCAATTGTTACTCGAGAGACCACACGATCGCTACGGTAGCGCGCGAATCGATGACTGATTTTCAAAGTTGTTCAAACGTGAATCTATTCATGATGATTTGCCAGAGTTTACTGATCATAAATGTGAAAAACTGAACGCAATATGACAGTTCGTTTGACAGCTAACCCTTTCGTAAGTTCTATCTAAGCAAAAAAAACACCCTGTATAAGTTAATTCGGTACTTACGTATTAACGCCACCACCGCTATATATTAAATCGAGAGTACGCGCTGCCGCGCGTATGTTGTCTTAATTTATCTGTCCGCTTCGCGGCGGGCAACCTAATCTAACCGGGTTTAAAAAATAAAGTATTTTGAGTTTTAAAAATGTTTTAATTTTAAATTAAATGTTTTATTTTATGATTTATCTTAAAAATTTTAGGTGTAGATTGGCGGCATTTAAAAATGTAGCGGTGGTGGCGTTAAAACGTAAGTACCATCAAATCCAATACTATCAAAATTTCAATATCGTAATCAAAATCAAACTTACTGTTTATTTTCGAGTTAATCTTAAGTCGCGCTGAAAGTAGTTTTGCTTCAATTTTTCAATGTTGAGAAATTTCAAAATATCGGAACTGTTACCTATTCTATCTAGAGCAATATCTACATAGATATGACTTAATCTAACCTTATTTCCATCAGTCAACGTAATTTGCGATTGAGAAAAGATTTTAGTAAATTCCAAGTGGCGCCTAAAGGAGTTTTGCTTCAATAAAACTGACTGGACAAGAACAACAAAACGTAACCGAAATTATAAAATCTGAATAAAGGACCAACAGATATCATCGTCAATAAAGAATAGCAGCAAGCAATGTAATCGTTCTAATAATAAAGTGTCACAAAATTAACTGACATTTTAAATTTCGCATTTTTTTTTGTGGCAAAACTGGATTACTGTTATTAGTAAACGTTGATATGAGGAGTTTCCGAGAATGTGTTCAGAAGTGCTTCTAAATTACTTTTTTGTTTGTTTACAATGTTGCTTACATTGTTTCTTATAGTCACTGAACGATGTAATTTGTGTGAACTGAACTATATTTATTTAGAAATCTATTAAATATTAGAGTTAAATATGATGATATGAAAACAAAGAAATGATAGGTATGCAAAAATAATTGCACAATTATGGTTTTCGTTCGATTATTTTTCCACCCGAGGTGATATTTATGAGTGTGCCGTACAAAACCGTATCTTGTACGCAGACCCATACTCTTTCTCACGTTTTATTATTAATGAACTGAACAGGTAACAACTTGGCTCATTTTTAATCATAAAAACCAACAGCCATAACTTATTTATCATAATAATTTGTGAACGTACAGATGACAAGCTTTTTATCTTTTTTTTATATATTTATATTCTTTTTCAACTCTTCGGTTAGTTTTTTTTTTGTTCGTTTTCCACATATTTAACAATGTGTATATACAGGCTAATATAAACTTTGATTATTATAAACGAATATTATGTGGAAATTTACGATTCATAAAATTTCGTGTTTTTTTTTAAATAAATTATATGTTAATTGGCTCACAATCAATGAAATTAACTCACACCGAAATTATTTTTCTTTGTTTTTGTAAATCAAAAAGTTTTTTTTATTTAGTTTTACCCGACTGGTTTTGTCCTTTTCAGATTAGTCTGGGATCTTTTCTCGTGGGCGTGTTTATTTGTCTAAATTTACCTTTTTCTTTCAAATTTACTGAACTTTCTACTTAATTTCAAATTGACTCCAGATAAAGTTTTATCTTATCTTGTTATCTTGTCACTAATACCTTCGTGCATTTAATACCTATGTTTTTTTTGTCAAAAAGAAAGCCGAAGAACAAAAAAATGTTCACAAATTCAGCGATTAATAAACGATTATAAAAATATCAACTTCAAATGTTTTTGAAAATTAATTTTCTTTTCAGAATTTGTTTCTAAATTAAACATGTTGAATTAATTATTATTAAAATGAATTAAACACATAATAAATTGATTATTGGTGAAACCATACTAATTATAGATACAGTCATACAAACTAATTAAAGACGAAATATAGCTTGCATATATAAATATATTCAACCTATTCGTTGCTCTATAAAATTATGTCTTATTAAGGCTATGAACAAATCTCATGTCGAAGCAACTACTTTCTGGCTAATACTACACATGGTATTGAATTAAATAACAGACATTTGCATGTTACACTAGTCCCAAGGGGTGCGGTCCCTGCACTATACAGCAGAGGGCCCAAATGCCAACCTCACCTGCATGCGGTGCACCCTGCTAGAGAACAAACGAGGCTCTGTCGGGTAGACACTCCATGCAACCCCAGCAGGGATACGTCTACTTCATGGATGCGCCCCGGCTCACATGAGCTTCAATTCTCCCACAACCCCAGTCTCGGGAGGAAATCGGATGCTATTCCTTAGATCCTACCAATGAACCAAACTACCCTCTACCCCATCTCAAACCATCACAGTAGGAAGAGGGATTAAAAGCTGGAAAACTACAGATGGTAGAAAGAGAAATAATACCTTACGAAATAGTGGGAATATCTGAAACTCACTATAAAGGACATGGCCACTTCAGAACAAAAAATGGCAATATGATGCTGTACTCAGGACATGAAACAGAGAGCAAACACTGTGTAGCATTTCTGGTCAGCACGATATACATATCATCAGTATTAGGGTACAACTGCGTAATCAGCAGAATAATGTCTATAAAACTTAACACAACACCTACAAAGCTCAACATCCTCCAAATATATGTCCCTACTTCAGACGCATCCGATGAAGAAATTGAGGAATTCTATTCGGACATCCTAAAGGAAACAGCAGAATACCAGTAAGAGAGATCACAATAATAATCGGTAACTTCAATGCGATAGTTGGTCCCATTCAAACAACGGAAGACTACTTTGAAAACATACTAGGAAAATGGGGCCTTAGAGACAGAAATGAGAGATGGGAGCGCCTATTTTCATTCTGCACTGACAAGAATATGACCATCATGAGCACAATGTTCACACATCACCCACGGCGACTATATACGTGGAGGTCACCCGGTGATAGGTATATAAATCAAATAGATTTCCTGCTGATACCACAAAGATGGTGAACAAGTATAAAAGATACCAAAAACCTATCCAAGCGCTGACTGCGGATCCGATTATCAGCTACTTATAGGAGAAATAAAAGTAAAACTAAAAACTCCAAAACCCCCCTCTATGTCTAAAAATAGATGCGACTTACACCATAACACCGAATATAAAACCAGACTCTCCTAAAACTCCAAACACTAACCAGCGGAAACACCAAACAAATGGACGAGAACCAACTTTGGAAGAGGATGAAATCGGAAATGTTAAAAATGGCCAATGAATTCAACCACAAACTCGAAAGAAGAAAAACGTGGATAACAGACAGAACATGGGAGGCTATACAGGAAACAAAGGAACTAAAACAAAAAGGCCTGAACAACGAAGAACGACGTGAAGAATACAGTAAACTATCCAAAGATATAAGGAAACTGTGTACAGAAGACAAAAACGGCTATATATCGACAATATGCAGGGAATTCGACTAGACCATCATAAAAAAAAATGCATCCAGAGACCTTTTTGCCAAAATCAGAGAGATAACCAGAGACTTCAAATCGCAAACGATAATTGTAGAAAACGAGCAAGGAGAAGTAATAATGGAGAAAACAGAGGTTGCAAAGAGATGGCGAGAATACTCTCAAAACTTGTTCGAAGATCAACCAGGAGACAACCCACCTGAAATCCCAAACTCCTAAGATCAAGTAGGCTCTCAAAAAGCTAAAACCTAGAAAATTTGCAGGACCTTACGGAATAGTGGCAGAAATGATTGACGTGTCTGATGAAAATATGACAAGTCTCCTGTATTCTATGCAACAAGATCGGGATATCAGCAGTCTGGCCGACTGATTGGGCAACCTCAGTATTCGTGCCAATCTATAAGAGGAGCAAATACCCAATGTTCAAATTGCAGAACGATATCCTTAATATCACACGTCAGCAAAACATTGTTACATATTTCACGACAGGTTTAAAGCATACATACACCCCCAAATCCCACAAGAACAAGCAGGTTTCATGCCGGGACGAGGCACAAAAACTAAGGGAATTCAACAAACCTTTGTTTTATTGACTACAAACAGGCATTCGATCAAGTAAAATGGAGCAAATTATGGACCGTTATTTCGGAGATGGGAGTACCTAGACATCTTATTAGCCTCACCGCCAGCCTATATCAATCTGCAGAAGCACAGGTCAGAATAGAAGATTGCCTCAGTGGCCCCTTCAGGGTATACAATTGAGTTCGTCAGGTTTTTGATACTTTCATCTATTTAATTCAATCTCTACGGAGAATGGATAGACCGCAAAGCAACTCACAACTGGGATGGAGGAATATCTATAGGAGGCAGCAAAATACCAAATTTACGGCACGTAGATGATGCAACATTGCTGGGAAGTACGGAAGAAGAGATCAAGAACCTGATCAAGAACCTGCTCCAGAAGTTGACACAAATCAGCCGAGAGGTGGGCCTTGAAATGAATAAAACAAAAACCCAAATAATGATAATAGACCGATCCCAAGAAAGACTGCTAAGCCCAACGCATATTGATGTAATCGAGGTAGTAAAGGAGTTCGTGTATTTGGGCTCACAAATTTCAAGAACTGGCAGCTGTGAAAAGAAAATAAGAAGAAGAATAGCTATGGGCAAAACTGTCATTGCCAAACTTTAAATAAAACACTAAAAATGGACCTGGAGACGTATGCTCAGGATATCACGGAAGGAAAAACATACTAATGAACCCATTCTACGAGAACTTAACATCGTCAATCGACTGAGCAAAACTATCCAAAAGTCCATCCTAAGATATTTCGGTCACATAATGCGAAGAAAGGACGACTGACGTGAGAAATTGATAGTCCATGGAAAGATAGAGGGTCACCAAAGATCACCATCGCGCTATGTGGATCAAATATCCAAAGCCATAGGCGCAACTGTACACGATTTCACAAAAGCTGCTGAAAACAGGGAAGAATGGAGACAACAAATACAACAAATATGATTTCTAGGTCATACCATTGCCACAATGCTCGGAGACGAGCGATACGTTTGAGAATGAGCTAGTCCCAATATATTTTCATGTCACAAACAGCACTAAACAAATAACATTGTTTTTAAGATAATTTCTTTCTATTTAAATTAAGTGAATAGCCATCTACAGACGTTCGAGATCTATCTCTCATCAGTGCACTGCTGAGAGATAGATCTGAAGATTCGTTTCGAGAACTATCTCTCATCACTACACTGATGAGATATGGATCTCGAATTACGTCTGCAGAAGGCGACTCACTTAATATGAATAGAAAGAAATGATCTTAAGGACAAGGTTATTTATATAGTGCTCTTAGTGACATGAGAATTTACTGGGACTAGTAATAACATGAAACTGTCTGTAGTATAATTCAATATTCTGTTTGATTGACCAGGAAGTAGTAGTTTCAGCATGAGATTTGTTCATAGTCTTCATAAGACTTAATATTATAGGGCTACGAATAGGTTGAATATATTTAAATATTCAAGCTATATTTCGTCTTAAATAAGTTTACATATTTAATTGGATGGTATAATTTAATACATAATTAGTTTTTGATGGTTCAGCCAAATTCCAAAACTGGAAATATTTCAGAATGTTTCGGAAATGTTTCGCTAAGAAATAGACTAATAGTCAAATGTAAACTACGTAGGTAGAGAGATTATGGCATCATTTAATATTTAGAAATACATGAATAGTTTGGCATTATAAATTCATTTAAAATAGGCAAAACCATACTACAATATAAATAATCGTATAATCTTAATAAAGTCGAAATACAGCCTGAATATATAATTGATTGACTATCAAAACAATTATCATGTGAAATTTGTCAGCTATTTACTAGCTTTCAGTCCACGTTCATGGCACCTAACGTGGCAGTCATAAAAAGACTCAATAGTATTATAGAGCTCCGGAAAGGTTGTTTTAAATATATTTATATATTCAGTCTGTGTTTTGACTATATTAAGTTTAAATTCATTTAGTTTGCAATTTGTGAAATTGAATTACAACATTCGGTAGAAATGGCTAAGTCGATAAAAGTTTGCTTCTTAGATTTTTGTCTGTTTACTCTTGTTTCTTTAATATTTTCCATCTAGTCTTCTTCAATTAGACTTGAACGTGTCTACTTCCATCTGTCTAGTCCAGCTTAATATTCCTTTCTACGAAAACAAAATATAATCCTCAAAATGGCTTCATAAAAGGTAGAAGTATCGAAACAGCATGTTTTCAATACATAAACAATATTCATTTCAACTCGAAAGTCTCTTAGGTATACTTATTGATTTACCAAAGCGTACGACACGGTCGACCACAAAATTTTATTAATAAAAATTCACAACGGAATTATAGGAGTAGTTCTAGATTGGATTCTAAGTAGTATTTATCCAATAGAAAACAAAAATCGATACACCATATGGAAGCACGACATCAAAGAATAGATTGGTCAAGAAGGAGATACCGCAAGGGAGCATTCTAGGCCCTCTTCTTTTTATTCCTTATGTTAATGACAACCTACAATGCCTTTAAAGAAATCGAATATTTCAATATTAAAGTATGCCGACAACACCAGTTTTTTCGAGGAAATTTATACAAATTCAGTTTAAACATTCAATGCCTTAGCAAATTGCTTTAATATAAATAGGGCGGTTATAAACAAAAGTAAAACCAACATGATTATTTTTAAAACAAAAAGAAGCTTAAAACCATAACCTTCAAGTATAAACATAGGAGACTTTTTTTTTAATAAGGCAAAGAGTTAAGTTTCTAGGAATACAAATGGACAATTTACTGGATTGGACATCCTACATTGCTCATACGTAGGATATGTGGTCTAAACTAAATATATATATATATATATATATATATATATATATATATATATATATATATATATATATATATATATATATATATATATATATATATATATATATATATATATCAACACTTAGAAGAGTATACTTTTCTATCTTTCATTTACTTCTAAGATTTGGAAAAATATTTTGGAAGTGGTAGAGAATTGCAGTCATAAAATTGCAGTCAGAATATTATATATTCTCAATTATAAACAATCATGCAGAAGAAAAATTATGGCAGCTAATATATTAACACTAGTTGGTACCTACATATACGAATTGCTTATTATTAAGTATTATATTTTGAACTTTTTATATAGTAATAATAAAGGAGAAATAATAATAATACAGGAGTACTACCATCTATCTAGTATTAAATTTTGTCACGATCCCTAGAAAATGCAAGGCAAAGAAGTGCAATGACTATCGCAGAGTCAGTACATAATGAGCCATGTTGTAAAAATATTCCTTCGAGTAATCCACGGAAGAATACCCCAAATAGTTTGAAGGGAGATTGGCGACATTCAGTTCGGATTCCGAAATGACCTTGGAACACGTAAAGCGCTGGTTGGTGTTCAAGTTCTAATCCAACGATATCGAGATGTTAGCTGCAATGTGTATGCATGCTTAATAGACTTTGAAGAAGCATTTGATTAAGTGAGACATGACAAACTGCTCGAAATTCTGAAAACAACTGGGATCGACGATAAAGACATTCGTATAATAAGAAACTTGTATTGGCATCAAGGGGCATCGGTCAGAGTGTAACAAGAGCTAACCGGCGAAGTAGAAATAAAGGGAGACGGACGCCAGGGATGCATAGTTTCAACATTTCTCTTCAACCTATATTCCGATAAAATATTCGAAGAAGCAACAAGAGGTAAATGTAGGAATGAACATAAACGGAAGGATCATAAATAACAAGAGGTACACAGTTGACACGCTGATGCTAGATGAACAACATTCGTCAATGTCCATATACTATTGAGCAGAATAACTGTTCCTTGTAATGACTTTGGATTAGAACTTGTCGAAGTTCAGGCAAAATAAACGATATCGAAGATACAGGTATTACCGTCAACGGAACAAACCTCAAAAGGATTTCGAAGGCACTGTTTCTCCGATGTAGTATCAACGAAAACTGGGACCCATTTTTGTATGGGATGGAGTGGGACGAGTTTTGATAATTTAGTAAATCTAGTTCGTGCATAATTATTAATTGAATATCGTGTCTTGCCCATTTCTGCGATAACGATTTTGTTCCTGAACACGATCCGTTTGTGACGAAAAAGGATTACTCACTATCGGATAAAGAAATTACGGAAAAATTTAATTTGAACGAATTATCGTTAAGAAAGTCTGAACCGAAAAGATACTCTGCTGTATGGGAAAAATTGTATGAATGGGACGGGCTGTGCGACCGGGGTGGGATGAATGGGATGGATGGGATGAGACGAAAATTTTAAGTTTGTGGGATGAGACCGTGGGACGAAAATGTGATGGGATGGGACAGTGACAGGGATCCGTCCCACGGGATGGGATCTGGAACGAGGAACTCGTCCCATGCCCATCTCTAGCATGGACTAACACTGACTGACAGAAGCCCATTATTAGCTGGGATTCTAGTTATAACATGCTACCGATTAAGCTTAAACTAATTTCAGGCCTACAAAATTATAAACAATCTTCGAAAACATCAATAACTTGAAACCTTACAACGTAGAAGAGTATCTTAATCCTACTAACTCTACGCTAGTATAGAATATTTATTTATTACAAACTTTTATTTATTGTAATTATTTCATTTAGTAAAATCACATTTCAGACATATTTCATTTAGTTTACCTATATCTGAATATAGCTTTTATAATGAAACTTTTGATTTGATTTGATAATAATATTGTCCTTCTAGCTTAGTCAGTGTAAACTTATCTGTCAAGTCAAAACTTGTTTGTCAAGTCTAAAAGTCAAGTCTGTTTGTATACTCTTTACTTGTCTGCCAAGTCAAGACTAAATCAAGTCTATTTGGTACTATTACGTAGTTTACTAATTACATGTTCTCAAATGTATGTCCACCAAGTCGTTTTCTAAAACTAATTGTTTATTGCGTAATTTTGTCGATTGTCTCTTGCGTTGTTCTTTGAGTTATTTTGTACGTTGACTTTTGTCTGCTTCTAAGATTCTTGTTCGCTTAGTTTTATTCCTCTAATATTTTCCATCTAGTCTTCTTCAATTAGCCGTGAAGGTCTACTTTTATCTGTCTAGTCCAGCTTAATATTGTCGTTCTAATTTTGTCAGTGTAATCTTATCTGAAATGTCTAAACTTGTTTGTCAGCTCTTAATATGTATGACAAGTCTAAACTTGTCTGTCTACTCTAAACTTGTATGCCATTTCTAGACTAAATCAAGTCACTACAATTAGGGATACCCCAAGGAAGTGTTCTTTCACCGACACTATTTATTCTATACCTGGCAGATTTACTAGCGTATACATAAGACATACAAAAATTTGCTCGTTGAAATTATGTATTTTTGAATGGTATAAAGTTTATATAGAGAGAAATTTATAGTGAAAAAACGTCAAGTTAAACGATAGAGTTAACTTTAGATTGGTGTTAGTGTTAAAAATTGTGTTAACAACAAAGTGAATTTGGTTTCAAGAAAATTATTGTTCGAAATTTCAAATTATTTTAGTGTAAAATTTTCTTTTTCTTTCTTTATGGGACTTAAAAAAAATAATAATAGGGGGACAGTTTTAAATGTAGCTAAGACGAAAATGGTACAACTGTAGTTCCGTTGAGTTGTTTAGAGCTGCACCAACAACAAAAAACATCAAAAGTGAAAATAGCTATGATGATAGCCAACCTTCTAAGAGGAGATGGCACTTGAAGAAGAAGACATAAAATTGTAACTGTACGCTATAGGGCGATGATGCCAGCTTCTTAATATAGCAAAATACATAAAACAATTAGAGGTTAAAAACCTAAACGGTTTTTGCTAAAAAAACGTTTTTTAACTTACGAAAAGTAAGAATAAAGTTTTAAAACGAAAAAGCAGAATTCAAGTATTCCAAACTAACAGGAACGAGTATGTATTTCTATACAAGTACAAAAAGTATAAATAGAGTCCAAACATTGAAATTTCTTCAAACGTGGAGACATAAAAGCTATATATACCAAAAACAAGACTTGTTATGTGCAACAAACCTTGTCTTACAAGCGCTTCAGAAAAAATATGACAAATTTAAATATGTCCATATAATCATCAAGAGTTTTTATCAATATCATATAATGATGTATCCATATGTATCTTTTGTATACAGGGTGTTACAAGAGAACTGCAACTCAACTGCAAAATGGAAATCTACAATCTAAATCTACTGGCCGTTTAATCTACAAATTTACAAGTAGATTTCATTTGAATGCGTTAGTGATCATCGCCTTTACATCCAATGAACTTTGGCTGTTTGACGTGTCTTTAATAGTTAGTGAAGTCCTATAACATGTATACGAACGCCGAGATGACTGACATGCATTTCATGTGTATGCACTTGATGATGGCAATTCATTACAAGCTGGACGATTGTACATTGCACGGTTTCCTAGCCGTAATATACCCGACCGAAAACTCTTCGAATACATTCATCGACGTCTTCGTGAAACAGACACATTGAAACGAAACGGAGAGCCAGGAAGATTAATAGGAGTAAGAACGGTACAACTGGAACAGAATGTGCTGGACATGATAGAGGAAGATCCAAGTACTTCTACGCGACAAATTGCCAATACTTTGAAAAGTAAGTCTTTGGACAGTTGGGAAAATTTTTAAGGGTAATTTGTTGAATCCATACCAAAATGTATTCAGGCACTACTGCCTGATTATTGAGTGATTATTATCGTCCACGTATTCAGTTAGGTCAATGGGTTTTGCAAACATTAGTTCTAATCCCTCAATTCCTGACACAGATTCTTTTCATTTATGAAGCCAGTTTCTCAAGAAATGCAATAAGGAATTTTCATAACAACCATGTGTGGCCAGATGAAAATCTGCATGAGCTATATGAAGATCGATTTCAACATCAGTGCTCCTTGAATGTTTGGGTTGGAATTGTGCGTGACTATCTAATTGGAGCGGTATTTCTAGCAACAAGACTTACAGGCGATATCGCAACTTTTTGGAAGAAACACTGCCCGAGTTTCTGCAGGATGTGCCATTGGCAACAATAATTGCAATGTGGTTTATGCACTATGGTACACCACCATATTTCAGTTTGGTTGATCGTGATTTTTTAAAAGCAATATACGGTGATCGTTGGATTGGTCCAGGTGAGCCACACGCATTACCTGCTCGATCCCCAGACTTAAACCCCATGGATTATTTATTATGGGGCTATCTGAAATTATTAGTTTACCTCACTCCAGTGGAGAATTTGAACGAATTTCAAAATCGGATAATTGCTGAGTGTAACTCAATTAGAAACAAGCCTAAGGTGCTTGAAAGAGTTCGGCACACAATGACGAGAAGATTGAATGCTTGTGTCCAGGAATTAATGTCCAACTTTTAATGTAGATTGAGCAACTTAACATGCACTTTATGATAATAAAATGTTGTTACTGTTGCAAATTTTGTTCACCCTGTATATTTGGAACAGAGTTTTTCAAAAATTATCATTCATAAGACAAAATAGTCTTAGAATAGGTCAAGGAACAAACCCTTGATTTTTTTGCAGCATTTTTACCTAACACCCTGTATATCTAGTGGTTAATAAATTAATTCAAAAAAGTCTACTTTGTACTAATACTAATACGTAGTTTACCAATTAAGTGTTCTCAAATGCCTATCGAGTAAGTCGCTTTGTAACATTGTTTTGTCTGCTTATTCTTGTTCCTCTAATATTTTGAATTTAGTCTTGTCCGACTACTCTTCTTCAAATAGCCTTAAACGTCTACTTCTATCTATCAAGTCCAGCGTAATATTGTCTAGATTTGGCAGTGTAAATTTGTCTGTTAACTCTAAACTTATGTGTCAAGTCTAAACTTATAAGTCTAAATTTGTTTATCAAAGTCTAAACTGGTCTGTCTACTCTAAACTTGACTGCCAAGAGAAGACTAAATCAAATCTATGTTGTACTACTACGTAGTTTAGTAATTACATCTTCTCAAATGTCTATCCACCAAGTCGTCATGTGTTATTGTTTATTACCTGATTTTTTTATATTATGTTATTTTCTTATGTTATATAAGAGTTATTGTATATTTTAAATCATCCACTACCATTTCGGTGCTTACGTATTAACGCCACCACCGCTATATATTGGATCCAGAGTTCGCGCTGCCGCGCGTATGTTGTCTTGATTTATCTGTCCGCTTCGCGACGGGCAACCTAATCTAACCGGGGTTAAAAAATAAAGTATTTTGAGTTTTAAAAATGTTTTAATTTTAAATGAAATGTTTTATTTTATGATTTATCATAAAACATTAAGGTGTAGATTGGCGGAATTTAAAAATGTAGCGGTGGAGGCGTTAATACGTAAGTACCACAATTTCTTATTGAATACTACTTATATTTTGTAGTTAAAGCTATTATATAAGAATAGAAAAGAAGAAGAAATTTTTATTGAAAACAAAGCGTTAACAAAATGCCACTGATCATTAGACAGTATTTCTGCCCTATAGCAATTAAAACCAGTTCAGTTAATTTTTATCTTAGAAGTCGAACTAATATTGTGTGATTTGGCAGAAGGACCTCAAGATCGATATCACTTTTTTTATGTTACAATATTACTATTATTTATATGGTGTTAATTTGTAGCATTGTATAATTTGTATAATTTTTTTATGTTTTAATAAATATTATTATTATTATTAATATTGTGTTAGTTAGTTTTTGTATCATTGTATCATTTTTATGTTATAATACAATAAATATTATTATTAATATTGTGTGAAAGTTACATTTTGTTTGGCAATAAATAAACAAACAAAAAGCAATTTAGTTTGTTCTTGTTTGTGAATACAATTAGAAATATCAATTTAGTTCTTAAAATATTAAAATATTTAATTAAAATAGCGAATGTAATAAATTAGATAATAATTTCAACGACTTACAGATTTTAATTAAAGATCCCACTCACAAATTGCACGAGCACAGAACTAGGACACGTCCAAACGTTCCGACTAGTCACTTATTACTACCCAATATTCTAATTTAATATCAGATTGAAACGGCAATAAAAAATGCGTAAGGCACAAAAACTGCGTATGGGTCAACGTTTTTTTTTGCGGCAAATCGCTCAAGATTTCTTATCTCCAAACCAGTTTTGTTTGCATGTAAATACGAATATTAGAATGTTAAAATATTATTCACGCGTAAAAACGTTTCGATTGTTCGAAGTGGAAGACGACACGAAAAGAAAATTGTAATTAGGTGAAATTTGTGAGGAAAAAAATGATTAATTGAGTAATTTCTTCGTCTTAAACCTGTCTTGTCCATCAAGATCTTAGTAATTAATTTTTCTTGAAATTATGGTTTATTTTTACAACCAGTCTTAATACACCAGATTAACAAAATAAAGGAAATTGATATTTATAAAATAGAATTGGAATAAAATAACTATAAAAAAACAAACAAGATTAGACACGGCCAGAGGCACAGGCAAGGGTCAGACAAAACTGGAAAGACAAGATTGGATAGACAAGACTGGATAAACAAGACTGGACACACACAGGACTTGACAGCCAATACTGGAGAGACAAGATTTGATAGACTGACCAGAAAACACTATCCAGAGAAGACTGGACAGAAAAGACTAGCCAGACAAGACTGGACAGAGAATAGTGACTAGATAGACAAAACTTGGCAAACAAGACTAGACAGACAAGACCAGACAAACAAGATAGACCAGATAAGACCTGACAGACAATACCAAATACGCAAGACCAAACACACAAGACCTGAGAGACTAAACCAGCCAGACAAGACCAGATAGACAAGACTGGACAGATAAGACCAGACAGACAAGCCCAGAGAGCCAAGAATAGACCGACAAGACCAGGCAGATAAGACTAGACAGACAAGACCAGACAGACAAGACCAGATAGACAAGTCCAGACAGACAAGACCAGACAGACAAAACCAGACAGACAAGACTAGATAGACAAGACTGACTGCAGAGACAAGTCTGCACAGATAAGACCAGACAGACAAGCTCAGAGACAAGAATAGACCGACAAAACCAGGCAGATAAGACCAGACAGACAAGACCAGACAGACAAGTCGAGACAGACAAGACCATACAGGCAATAACAGACATACCAAAGCAGACAAACAAGACCAGACAAAGAAGACCAGACAGACAAGACCAGACAGACAATAACAGACAGACAAGGCAAGACAGAGAAGACCAGACAGACAATAACAGACAGACAAGACTAGACAAACAAGACCAAAGAGACGAGACCAGACACACAAGACCAGACAGACAGGATCAGACAATTAAGATCAGGCAGAGAAGACCATGCAAACAGGACCAGACCGACAACACCAAACAGACAAGACCAGACAAACAAGACCAGACAGACAAGATAGACAAGTAAGACCAGACAGACAAGACAGGACAGACAGGATCAAACAATCAAGGCCAGAGCGACAAGACCATACAGACAGAACCACACTGACAAGACCAGACAAACAAGATCAGACAAACAAGACCAGACAGACAAGACCAGACATACAAAACCAGACAAGACCAGACATCTTATTTGCTTATTCATAAGCATAACTTATGTGGACAGCACTTTATCCAGATGAACAATATGCTGGTTTAACGATTAGAATAAAAGTTAACAATTTAATGACATAGTTTTAAACTCTAAATGTCATGATCTAGTCTTTTTAATTTTGCGCAGTTTGCATTAAAAGTTCGCCACCAATCACTAGTTTTATATGTTAATAATGTTGAGGTCCTCCTCGCTCCTTGGAAAGGGACATCCTGCAATAGTCAGGCCAATTTCGGTTTGTTCTCGCCAGTTCTCTGTAAGCGGGCATCTAAAGAGTACATGAGCGGATGTATCTTCCTCTCCGCATGTGCAGAGCGGAGGAAGAGGCTGTTCTTCCCGAATCTATGTAGATAAGCGTTAAAATTACCATGACCAGTTGAACTATGTGAGTTGTAGGGCTTATATCAATGTTCTTCCACTTCTTGATTACAGGAATAAATATTTTGGTTCAAAGTTCAGTTGTGGCCTTTTCCCATCTCTCTTGCCACTTTCTGTAGAACTTGACGGATAGTCCCATTTTTATTGCCTGACAAGGTACTTTATTGTATGTGATTGGCAGTTGGTTTATTTCGTTGCTGGTATTTTCTGTTCCTGAAGCCTACCTTGCGAGATAATCCGCTCTTTCGTTTGCTGTATAACCTACATGAGCTTTAACCCAGTGTAGCAGAAGATTTGTCCTTTGTCGGATTTCATGTGCCAGTTGTCATGTCTCCAAAAGAAGCTTGGTTGGTTTTGTCATATATTTTAAGGCATCGAGAGCGGCTCTGCTCTCCGAGAGGATTAAACATTCAGGGATTGATTTATGCTCCGATCTCATGTATCTTAGTGTCCTGTTGATGGCAAGGAGTTCCGCCTGGAAAATGGAACAGTACTTTTCTAGTTTCATAATCTCATAGTGCACCTCGACATCTACGCCAGCTTCGGATTTAGAACCATCGGTATAGATTGAAACTCTTGAAGTGTTGTTGTGCGTTACATAGTAATGTATTGGTATAAATTCCGCCGGATGTTTAATGTGGGACATACATATTCTCTGTTCCTATAGAGTTGGAGACACGTCAATGCCAATATCTATTAGTGTGGCCTCATCTATTGACTGCCTTGATCCATATAACGCGACTTCTTTGTGTCTTAGGTCGATTGGAAGAAGCCCCAATATAACGCAAGCCGCCTCTGTCGATACTGTGCGGTAGCAAGAGCTGCTGCTTTTTAGGTGCATATACGCTGTACCCCCCCGTAGTTTGATTTTATACCGGACTCCGCAGGCCCTGTGCCAGAAAGGAGGCCTGGTTCAATTGCTCCACTATAAATTAGTACTATGTTGGCTTTCCCCAACCCCTAATCCTTCCTCGATACCAGCCGAAATCTTGAGCAGTATGGCTTGGAGGTAATACAGGCTTGTTTATGTGGTTTGAAGTTGAGACACTTCTCTATAATGATCCCTAAATATCTGATGTGATCCTGGCATTTGATTTTGTCTCCTCTAAGACTAAAAAGTGGTCGTCTTTGTGTCGGGGATCTGCCGACGAAAACTGCTTCTATTTTCGAAGCATTGAAATTGCGTAGAGTCAGTTGCCCAAGATTGCAATGCCTCCGTTTTGGATTCGTTCTAGATTCTAGATTCGTTCTCTACTTCAGTCCGTTTATTGTGTCACTGGATACGAGTAACATAGTATCATCGGCATATGCCACTATGTTAGTACCCTCCGGGAGGTCCATTTCCAAAATAGTACTGTACAGGATTTTCCAGTATGTAGGACCTGATTTGGATCCCTAAGGGCAACCTATGTTTACGGATATCTGGACTGTAATTCCTGGCTCGTGTGTTGTGGCCCTACTTCTGTTAAAATAGTCGCGTGCTAGATTAATCAGGTTGTTAGGGCATTTGTTGATAATTAGTCTGTATATTATCAATGGCCACCAGGCGTTATCAAATGCTCCAGTAATGTCTAATGCCATAATAGTACAGTATTGCTTTCTAGACTTGCTTTCCTTCACGAAGCTAATTTGTTTATGGCATCCACTGTTCCAACATCCTTACGGAAACCAAATTGTTTTTTTCTAGAGAGAATTCTATTCTAGAGATTTGTAACGAGACCAATATTTTGCCGGCTACAGGGAGTAAACTAATTTGCCTAGCCTTTGGCTGTATTTCCTGGTTTATTTGGCTTAGGAATTATTTTAACAAGTTGTTCTTTCCAGCTGCTTCGAAAAACTCCCCCGTCAAGACACTTATTGCAGAGGTTCAGGAAAGTTTGAGGTATAATGTGGAAAACAGCAAGTATTATATCCGAAGTAATGCCGTCTACTCCGGGTGCAGATGACAGTTTGAGGTATAATGTGGAAAGCAGCAAGTATTATATCCGAAGTAATTCCGCCTACTCCGGGCGCACAAGACCAGACAGACAAGAATAGACATACAAGACCAGATAGACAGACAAGATCAGAAGACACGATAGACAAGTAAGATCAGACAGACAGACAAGATAGACAAGTAAGACCAGACAGACAAGACCAGACGCACAGGATCAGACAATCAAGACCAGACAGACAAGACTATACAGACAGGACCAGACCAACAATACCAAACAGACAAGACCAGATAGATAAGACCAGACATAGAAGACCAGATAGTCAAGACCAGAGAGACAAGACCAGACAGACAAGATATACAAGTAAGACCAGACAGACAAGATTGGACATACAAGACCAGACAGAGAATACCAGAGAGACAGGACCAGACCGACAAGATCAAACAGACAAAACCAAAATGTCAAGACCAGACCGGAGCGCGCTACACTCATTTGCTTCGCGGAAGACCTGGCGCTCGTGGTCTCAACAAAAACGGAACCCATGCTAATGCAAACGGCAAACCGGGCAATGCGCCAAGTAATCGAAGGAATAACATCAAGCAACCTGAGCCTGTGGTCGCAGTGGTGTAGTGGTGAACGCATCCGCTCGCTACACCGCGAGATCCCGGGTTCGATTCCCGGACAAACCGTGAAATTTTTCACGGAACTATACTGTGGCCACCTCGTGGAAAGCAATGGCAAACTACCACGAGTAATTCTGCCAGAGAACCTCTCAAATAGTGCCGTTCGGAACCGGCGATAAACTGAAGGTCCCGCATATGAGTGTGACGATGCGTTCCACAAGTATGCGCGAGAGGTTGCCTACGCTAGAACACTAGTATGGCACCCTAAGAAGAAGAAGAACCTGAGCCTCGCGCCCGAAAAGTCCGAAGCAGTGTTACTATCCGGCATAAAGAGACTCAACGCTATAAAGTTTAAAGTGCAAAATAAATATATAAGCCAAAAGAACGATATCACATAACTCAGGGTAGTCATAGACGATAGCCTATCCTTTGGACCACACCTCACGAAGGCAACAGCCAAAGGCATGAAGGTAACTGCCGCATTGGACCGAATTATGCCCAATCTAGGTGGGCAAAAAGCTTCAAACGTAAGCTCCTTAGTACGGTCATACAATCAACCATGCTATATGTTGTCCCAATAAGGACTAAAAGCAGGGCGGTAGGAAGCAATGTCTACAAACTAGAGTTCTAGGAAAAATTACAATTAGAAGCTGCCCATAGATCTCCTGGTAAAGGAGAGAGCCGAGAGAACTACATGAGTCCGGATGTGATAGGCATTCTAGAATTGCTGCTAGAAGGAACCTCCTAGCAGAATGGCAACAAAAATGGTAGGCGTCGGAAAAAGGCGAAAGTTGATCAATGTGGATATCATCACATGGGTCAACAGGAAGCATGGCGCGACTAACTTTTACCTGGCCCAGTCCCTCACAGGGTATGGTTGCTTCCGAGACTAATTAAGGCAAATGCTTCAGATGACTTGTGTGACTACTGTGGCAATGTGCAGTCCGTAAGCCACACAATATTTGACTGCTGGAGATGGGAAGCAGAAAGGGACAAGCTAACAGCCAATATGAAGATGCTATTTAATGATCGGTAATGGGATACATGCTGCAAAATATCCATCGAGAATTTGGAATAGAATGACCGCATTCGTTAGATTCATTGTTTCCTCTAAGGAAAACGACCAAAAACTGAGGCGCAATAGAAAGATCCACCTGTAAGCCCAAGTAATTCAACAACCTTCAACTTCAACAACCACGCTGAAGATATGCTACCTGTGGTTACGGTGTGATTGGAGTCGTTCGTAGGGCCACTTGTCTGTTCAGCTCTCAGCTGCCAGCTACGTCCGTAAAAAAGACAAGACCAGACAGACACGATCAGACATACAAGACGAGACAGACAATACCGAACAGGTAAGACCAAACCGACTAGACGAAACGGACAAGGCCAGGCAGACAAGACTAGATAGATAAAACCAAACATACAAGACCAGACATATAGGACCAAACAGACAAGAACAGGCAGACAAGAACAGACTGCCAAGACCAGGCAGATTAGACCAGACAGACAATACCAGACAAATTATATCAGACAGACAAGACCATACATACATGACCAGACAGTCAAGACCACGTGTCTGTCAAGACAGACAAGATTAGGCATATTCTGGACTGTCTATTCTTGTTTGCCTAGTCTTATGTTGTCTGTCTAGTCTTATATTTCTAGTATTATCTTTAATGTTTTGTTCCATCAAGGTTTCAAAATATCCTTATTATTATAATCCTTATTATTATAAGTGTGTTTAAACGATATTAACCTTTTTGGTAAATTCTGTAGAATATTGAGATTTAAGTGAATAATTCCAACAGAATTTCCTGGAAAGGGATAATCCCGAAAGCTTTATATTAAATATTATTGAAAGGAAAGCGAATCAAGTTTAAAGGAGACTTTACATATAAGCTAAACAAGACGAAAATATCCAAAGCGGATTTTAAGAATATGAGAATAATGTTGAAACTTAATAAGAAGAAATTCTGTTTTTACTTTTCACGTAAACTAAGAATAAAAAAATATTTGTGCGAAATTCACAAAAAATGTTAATTGAAGGCTGAAATAATTTCACAAGAATAAAAACTTAAAAAGTAATTAATTTTTTTATACATCAGTCAACTTTATTTTCAATAAAATTATTCTTTTTATAAACTTTTTTTATCATTAAATATACAGAGATCCCTGAAGAGATTTTTCAATATATAATATTATATACAATATATTTATACAATAAAAATGGTCCTATAGTTTACAATATGTGTGTTGTGTGATTCGTGGCCAAAGAAAAACTTGGAACGGAAAGTTTGGCCAAAGATTAGCGCAGACGTGGTGAATGGAACACATTCAAATAGAAGCTTTTCCAAGATTCAAAAAACAGAATTCGCGAAATTATAAACACAAAAGCTAAACAAAATTTATTGTGTGATTTTATTAAGAATTGCACAGAAATCTGAGGGTTTTTATTCCCTTTTAAACTATTTCAAATTCAATTAATGATTCATGAAAATTGTCCGTATATAAATAAAAGCGGTTGGGGAGGGAGGTTAAAATATACACAAAATGTACAAAATATCACTTAAAATATTAGTTTTAGTTTCTTTCGACAATAATAAAAACCCGAGAAAAAAATTGTCGAAAAAAACGAAACATCTCACTTATCACTATAACTAATACGCTGTGGCTGCTCCACCGTGATGAAGGTGTCCAAAGGGATTTAACCCTCCCAGCGGATCAGGGGTAGGAGGTGTAGGTTGACAAGACATATACCATTCACTAATCGCCGTTGTACTTCCCGGTACTTGATGTTGAACTTGTGGACTTGCCGCTACAGAAATGCTTCCGGCCGAGGAAGAATTGGATTCTTCCCCGTCGCTGTCGTAGTGTTGGGGTGATCTTCCCGAACAGCCGTGCACCTTCATGTGTTTTCGGAGGGATGAAGGGTGAGTGTAGGATTTGTCACAACCAGCCACTCTGCAATTGTAAGGCTTGTCTGATGTGTGGACATGCGAATGTTTCTTTCTATCGCTAGAGTTCGCAAACCTACGATCACAGCCTTCGTACTCACACTTGAATGGTTTCTCACCTAAAACAATACAAACATAAACAGTTGGTTAAGAATTATTTTGTTTCAAATTGAGATTTAAAAAATAACGTTGAGAACTCAAAAAGTATTATCTAATACAAAGCAATTTTCTCAATTAATAAAATATATAGGCTGGGAGACCACGGGTCGATAGCCATTTTTTGTTGTTTTTTGTATTATAAGCACAGCAATAAACATGTTTTATTAATATGAAATATATATAAAAACCTTTGTAAAAACCATGCTTATATTAAAATGTACTAAAAATAAGAGTATAAATAGATAGGAACATATAGAAAAATTTAATATAAAATCAATTAAAATCTAGAGTGACAATAAATAAAAGCGTGGAGCACCACCGAGGATTACATTGATATAATTGTACGTTCCACAGTTTTATTTATAGTCACTCATGATTTTATTTGATTTTATAAAGGGTCTTCAAATAGGGACTTCCGACCTTTGACATAGGGGTCATAATATTGAAGCTACATTTGTCGACTTGGCTGTCACTTATTCAGTCTGTTTTGCCAAATTAACAAATGCCACGTTATATACGTGGCATTTGTTCTACAACACGTGCAAATGAGAAAATTGTTTTATCAAAATGGGTGTTCTCTTCGGGTAACGTTCCGCGCGCTGCACCTATTTTACGGTCGCCAAAATCGTTCTAACGAGAGGACTATTCCCAGTGTGGTGGATAATAAAGTGGAGTCCATTGGTCCAGTAAACAATAAATCAACACCAGTACAACGAGAAACGCAAGATCTGCCGAAAACATCACCGCAGTCCGTGAGAGTGTGCAGGAGAATCTAAGGCAGTCGAGTTTGCATGGCTTACAAGAACTCGGCCTTTGGCAGACCACAACTTGGCATCAATTTTGCGTCGTAATTTGAAGATAAGTGAAGCTGAATATAACTGACCATAGATAACGACGTGTGTTCGCTGAATGGGCCCTGGAGCAGTTGAAAAGTGAGCCTAATTTTCATAAAAAAATCATCTTCAGTGATGAGACCCATTTCTGGATGGGGACGACAATAAACAAAATTGTCAAATTTGGGACGATACCAATCCACATGAGATCCAAAAGCGTTCAATGCATCCCGCAGTCACTGCTCGGTGTGGATTTTGGGTTGGTGTCATTGGTACATTTTTCTTTGAGAACAACGTTGGCCAGGACATCACCGTCAACGGCGAGCGCTATAGGTCAGGACATCACAGTCAGCTATAGGTCGATGATTACCAACTTCTTTTGGCCTGAATTGGATAATATGGATACCAACGACATGTGGTTTCAACAGGACGGCGCTACGTGCCATACAGCTCTTGCTACATTGGACATGAGCGATGTGATTGCATGAGCGATTTGAAGCATCTCACGTGGAGGTGATGTGAGCTGGCCACTGAGATCGTGCGTTTTTTTTGTGGGGTTTTCTTAAGTCGGATGTCTATGCGAAGAAGCCACAATACACAGTGGTCCTCAACGACAACATAACTCATGCCATCGCTCAAATAGACCTTTTTACGGTTAGTTAAGTCCAAGTTTGAAAGGCGGGCATATGAAAGTTTCGGGCACATATATAGATATACGTCAATAAGTTCGGGTACTTTTTGACGTATCGTCATCGGCCTTTATGTCCCCACTCCTGGTGCGCCGGCCTCTTCTCTGCCATATATCCAACCTCAGCACTAAGATTTGAATATGGGGGACCTACAGTTTAACGTCGAATCCGAACGACAAATTTCCAGAGAAAGTGTTAGGCAGTTGAGACCCCACGGTTGCCCAAGACGGATTGGGAAATTGAGTGTGATGGGTTGCAACATTAGTTTTTAATTTTTGCTGCTTTGGTTCCATGTGGGATTTGAACCCCAGCTGTCTGACTCAAGTGCTTAGCTATCTGAGCCATCACCACACCTACGAATTTGACGTATAACATAGCGGAAATTGACACATGCGCAGAAAAAAATTTCAACTATGAAAAGGTGAAAAAGCCTGATTTATGCGCCCGTTTATTAAGTTTGCAGATAGGAAGCGCTTAATGAAAGACCCTATATTAAAAATTTGTTTTTATTCCTCTCTACTTATTTCCTTCTTTTTAGTACATTTTAATATAAGCGTGGTTTTTAAATATTTTTTAAATATATTTTTTAGTCATATCTTATCTTACATATCTTGTACTCGAATTTAATTACAATTTGAAGGAAAATCTTTCCAAATGAAAAATATTTTCCCATATTGGTCAAGTATATATATATATATATATATATATATATATATATATATATATATATATATATATATATATATATATAAATATATACATATATATATATATATATTACAGTAGCACAGCTTCTTAAACTGGGGTCTGCGGACGCCTGGTGCGCATAGTGGGTCCGCGCAGTCATTGCTGGGGGTCTGCCAGACCATTGCCATATTTGACGTTCAAGGAAATATTTTGTCGAAGAAATGTCATATTGATACTCGCTTAACCATTCCAAGCTCAAATTATTAGTTATATAATGGATCATTAAATTTTGTATGTAAAAACAACTAGAAGAAATTGCTGTAATTGATGACGTTTCACATTCAAAGGACAAATTTCACAGAAATATTTTAGAGAAAAAAGTAAGTATTTCAACGACAAATTATGTATTTAAACGGTAGAAACTGTGAATGCACGGTAAAGTACAGTATAATCTCGATAATCCGGCACATATTGGAACAGACAACCGGCGGATTATAAGAAAGAGTGGTGGGAGGGAAGAGCGCGAGCAGTCTCCAGACTGCCGGCTTACTGAACTTGTCGTCCGACTAACCAACGGCCGAATTACCGACATTATAAGTTTTATCTGCAAAAGCATCAAATGGGCAACAATCAATTACATTAGTTAACGAGAATTTTGTTTTTGAGTTCAAGATATTCACTCCATCCGAAAAAAAAAGTATTTTCAAAAAAGTTTGCTTTCGTAACCATGTTTGAAACAAGAAACATGTAAAATAAGAAAAGATTATGACTGTGTTTCAAGTCTATTACTACCAACTTGACAGACAGAAAATCATTGAATAAAATTATTCCTAATAGAAAATCTAATTCTCTACAAGTTTTATTTTGAACTTTTCTCTCTCTTTTAGTTATTTTCGTACTTTTGAGACAAGAAAAATATAAACAAAAACAAGGTTTACACTTAAAGGTTGATTATTACCAAATTGATGCAATAACAATCTCTAAATAACAAGGTTTTGCATAGAAAATTTAATTCTCTACAAGCTCTATTTGAAACATTTTTGAAGATTTTGCTTACTTTCCGAGTTATTTTCGCAAGTTTGAAATCAAAAAATCTAAAACAAAAACCAGGTTTAGACTTTAATAAAGGTTGATTATTATCAAAGTTTACAAATCATCAAATAAGAAGCTTTCGTATAGAAAATGTAAAATAAGATAAGATTCTGTGTTTCATGGTCTATCGCTACCAACTTGACAGACAGAAAATAATTGAATAAACGGATTTCTAATAGAAAATTTAATTCTCTACAGGGTTTATTTTGAACTCAAAATTTCGTTTAGTTTCCGAGTTATTTTCGCACGTTTGAGACAAGAAAAATATATACAAAAACAAGATTTAGACTTTGTTAAAGGATGATTATTACCAAATTGATACAATAACAATCTCAAAATAACTAGGTTTCGTATATAAAATTTAATTCTCTACAAGTTCTATTTGAAACATTTTTCAAGATTTCGCTTAGTTTCCGGGTTATTTTCGCAAGTTTGGGATAAAAACCTATACAACAGAAACAAGGTTTAGACTTTGTTAAAGGTTAATTATTACCAAATTGATACATTAACAATCTCTATATAACAAGGTTTCGCATAGAAAATTTAATTCTCTAAGAGTTCTATTTGAAACATTTTTCAAGATTTCGCTTAGTTTCCGAGTTATTTTCGCAAGATTGAGATAAAAAATTATAAAACAAAAACACGGTTTAAACTTTGTTATAGGTTGATTATATACAAATTGATACTTTAAAAATCTCTATGTAACAAGGTTTTGTATAGAAAATTTAATTCTCTACAATTTCTTAAAATTCTCTAAATTTTTCAAGATTTCGCTAAGTTTCACAGTTATTGTCGCAAGTTTGGGAGAAAAAACTATAAAACAAAAACAAGGTTTAGACTTTGTCAAAGGTTGATTATTACCAAATTGATACATTAACAATCTCTATATAACAAGCTTTCGTATAGAAAATTAAATTCTCTACAAGTTCTATTTGAAACATTTTTCAAGATTTCGCTTAGTTTCCGAGTTATTTTCGCAAGTTTGAGATAAAAAATTATAAAACAAAAACAAGGTTTAAACTTTGTTAAATGTTGATTATTACCAAATTGATACACTAACAATCTCTATATAACAAGGTTTCGTATAGAAAATTTAATTCTCTACAAGTTCTATTTGAAACATTTTTCAAGATTTCGCTTAGTTTGCGAGTTATTTTCGCAAGTTTGAGATAAAAATTTATAAAACAAAAACAAGGTTTAGACCTTGGTAAAGGTTAATTATTACCAAATTGATACATTAACAATCTCTATATAACAAGCTTTCGTATAGAAAATTTAATTCTCTACAAGTTCTACTTGAAAGATTTTTCAAGATTTCGCTTAGTTTCACAGTTATTTTCGCAAGTTTGAGATAAAAAATTATTGAAACATTTTTTAAGATTCGGCTTAGTTTCACAGTTATTTTCGCAAGTTTGAGATAAAAAATTATAAAACAAAAACAAGGTTTAAACTTTGTTAAATGTTGATTATTACCAAATTGATACACTAACAATCTCTATATAACAAGGTTTCGTATAGAAAATTTAATTCTCTAAAAGTTCTATTTGTAACATTTTTCAAGATTTCGCTTAGTTTCCGAGTTATTTTCGCAAGTTTGAGATAAATAAATATAAAACAACAACAATGTTTAGACATTAATAAAGGTTGATTATTATCAAAGTAACAGTTTACAAATCATCAAAGAAGAAGCTTTTCTATAGAAAATGTAATCTTCTACAAGTTCTATAAGAAATATTTTTCAAGATTCAAATTTGACAATCATCAATTTGACTGGGAAAAAATCACTAACTAGCAACGCTTCATGTAGAAAATTTAATTTTCTTCAAGTTTTATTTAAAACATTTTTCAAAATTTCGCTTAGTTTTCGAGTTATTTTCACATATTTGATAGAGTAAATTGGATGGAAGTCTTGATAGAGTAAATTGGATGGAAAAAATTGCTAATCAAAATTTCTTTTCGACTTTTTTCATAGTTTTGTCTTTTTTAAAGGGTTCTGTAATTTACTGGATAGATACTAGACATTACGTCTTTTCCAATATTTTGAAATCCACTTAAATCGCAACCCACAGTTTGCGTACCGCTGAACTAGGGATGTTATATACTAGTTATGTTGCGAATATTCGCATCCGCATCCGCAATAGGGAATATGCATGAAATTTAAATTTGGTTCAAATTTTTTTTTCCGAATCTTTATTGACCTGACATTTGAACTAAACCATTATTTTTGTAATTAATATCTTTTTAAATACTTAAAATTAATAAATAAAAGTGCAAATTAAGCGAGGGAAATTGAAATTTGTAAAACGCGACACCATTGGTTATAGCAAAAGTGACGAAACATACCATATAAACCAGTCCGTATTCTTTACATTTTTATGTAATTGCAGTCTTTTGGTTAGAAAACAAACGTCAAAAACGTCAAGTTAAAAATGAAAACAGCTGAAGTAAACAATGGACTGAACTCTCAGTGGTAATTAACGTCATCCAACCGACCCCGCGAAAATGGCGGGGTTTAAACTGCTCAAAATTTTTCTAATTTTTAAATACTTTTCTATACTTAATTATAGCATTTTTAAGTAGTATTTATATTTTTTACTATGTTATAACGGTGTAAACAGTGAATTAAAAATATAAAAAAATATATAAAAAGCTCCGCAATAGGGAATGTGTATGTTACATTCCCTATTGCGGAGCTTCCGCGATTTGGACATCTGCATCCGCATCCGCAATAATCATTGCTGATGTTCATACGGATTTTATTTTCATTTCAATTATTCCACTATAACTCAGAAGTAACTGCAATTCATGACAACTTGTACAACGCGATGGAACGGTACATTTTACAAGTTTTTCACGAGCTTTTTTTTATGATAAAGGATGCCCTAAGTCTTTACATCAATGGCAGTGAGATTAATCCTATTTCGACAGAATAGTGAGAATCATTGAAAGTTGTATTGAGATATTAAAACCTTTTGAGGAAGCCACACAGAAACTAAGTAGCTCTCATGCCCTATTTCATCTGTAATACCAATAATCCAAATGCTTGAAAAAAAGTTGATGACTGTTTAACAAGATCAAAATTTTTATTCAATTCGACCGGTCGTCACGGTTCTGAAAAGTGAACTTTCATCAAAGTTTTCCTATTTGGCAGTGAACAATAAATTTATATATCATCGGCTTCTACTTAGACCCTCGCTATAAACACATGTTTTTTTTTTGGACTCCTGAATTGTAAAGTTTGACATCGTTGTAAAATCAACGTTTCCGTACTCTAATGTAAATAACTATTACACCACTGACTGAGGAAAATTTTAAAGAAGAAATTTTTCTGATGAGAATTAGAAATAATGAAAATGACGGTTCTTTTAATTAAGTAGGGCTAAAAGAATGACAGATTCCTCTGAAAAATACACGGAACAACTAGGACCAGGTTTAGTCAGAAAGCCATTCTTAAAGGGCGATCTTGCTATGATTTTGGTTTCGTCAAGTGGAGATGAGAGTCAAGAAAGACCAAAAAATGGTAACGCTGAAGCTGTGCTAAAAAAGAAACTGTATTAAAAAAGAGGCCAATGTAGACGAGAATCCTTTTAAATGGTGGAGCGTTCATCGACAAGAATTCAATCTATTATCACTAATAGCACGCAGATTTTTATCGACACCACCGGCCAATGTTCCTAGCGAACAATTGTTCAGTAGCGCGGGTTTAATTTATGAACCCTTGCGTAACAGACTTGAGTCCGAAAAGGCGGAAATATTACTTTTTATTAAATATAATGCTCCAATTTTTAACTTCAATTACTAATAACTTGATAAAAACATTAAAAATTGCTATTTTATTTCTCCACTTATATAGTTTCATATAAAATATCTTAAGATCCACATCCGCATCCGCGGACGTGAGCCTTTAAATATCCGCATCCGCGGACGTGAGCCTTTAAATATCCGCATCCGCGGATGTGAAAAAATCTGCATCCGTAACATCCTTAGAATATACTATACACCGCCCGTGTTCCAGGGGGTTACACATTTTGCAAATAAACGTAATATAATCATCAGTATTTAATTATTACCGTTTTTTAATCGCTTAAGTATAATTTAAGATAAGATTAGCGATGCCGATGAAAATACTATTCTTGATAAGTACAATGAAGTTATTGGGTGATTAGGTGCTAATAAATTAGGAGTGAAGGAAGAATAGGAGCATAAACAAAAGGAACTGGAAAACTTGTGTAACCCGATCATGACCAAATTTTACCAAGGGGCTAGTGATGCTCCAGGATCTATGCCTGGATTCCCAGGTGGAGCTGGAGCCGCTCCAGGTGGTGGCCCACCTTGCGCCGGAGGTGTATTAAAAAAGTATAAAGAAGGTGTAGAAGGTGTATTGTACAAGTATTGAAGAAGGTAACAAGGTTACTAAATTAGTCTTTGTTTTATACTCAGTATTATTGCAAACATTGCTTTATATATATATATATATATATATATATATATATATATATATATATATATATATATATATATATATACATATATATATATATATATATATATATATATATATATATATATATTTATATATATATATATTTATATATATATATATATATATATATATATATATATATATATATATATATATATATATATATTTCACCAAATAAGAGTTTTTCCACCAAACTGTTAATTTTTGAGGTTTTTAGCAGTTTACTTTAAACATGTTTCTTACAGTACAACTCTTGTTCAATGGACAAAATGAAATTTAACGAATTATTATTATTTATTAAAAATAACTGTGTTTGGTTAAAAATTAAAAAAAAAGCTAAGAATTTCAATTTGATTTTATCCTATTAACAAATCTTAAAACACAACTTAATAAAGGTCAAAAGTTAATAAAGTAGGAGGTTTACATCTATGTGTATGAATGGCATAATTAAAAACTGTTTTGAGTTTACACGGTGTATGCAGGTGTAGTTTTTTTTTTTTCCTTTAATAAATTTTTTTTTTCTAAAAATATATTCGTAGAGATGTTAGAACACGCTATAAAACGTAGAGCAACCGATCAGTCAAGCGTGCGTTATCTGAAACGAACACATGTAAATGTTAAAAAGGGAACGTAGGAGATTGACGGGTTGGCCGTCAGGTAAAATCACCATCGCACCAAAAACGTCAGGGAAAAACGCTTTTACCGAGAACTGGACGTTTTTATTACACCGAAAATTCCTATTGCCCAATATATTTTTTTTCAGGAATCTCTCAGGAGTCAAAACGCAAATTGGACAGAAAACTGTCAGAATTGTTATAGTTTTTGGGTATATTTATTTCGGTCGGAGACAATGTGGTTGTAAAATCCCCATGGACAAGGCATGGTCACGTCATAAATTTTAAATTTATTAAAACTTCAGAATACATAAAGACTAATAAATCATTTTCAAAGATATTTTACAACAGATTAATTATATACAGAAAATAACTTAGAAAATGAAATTATACAAAGCTTTTATAGATTCTCCAAATTTCTAACAAAAAGGAAAATCTTTCAAAAATTGGAAAATCTATTACAACAATTCTAATCATAATTTACTTTATTGAATTCATTTAATATTGTTAACACCAATGTTGTTAATACAATAAAATGAATTCAATAAAGCAATTTGTAATTAGAAATAATTTATTATTGACATATGACTTCTTTACTGACTTCTGACTGACTTCTGACTTCTTTATTTCACGAAACAAAATTGATCTTGACCTGTACTATATATTATATATACTATATTTATGACTTTGAACCATATAAGTTCTCGTCAATTTTCAACTAATTTTGAAATTATTTTCGTTTTAAGTGATTTGTTAATCATTCAAAAGCGGGTCTCCTTTATTGTTCTCCCACAATAATTAAATTGTTCTGCTAAACGGCACTTAAAGCAAATTCTCAACATTTGCTCTTAATTTTTTGATTCTAACGAATAGCGATAATTTATTTCAATACAAAACAGGAAAAGTTTTGAATATTTTCCAAAAGTGCGAATTATTGGTAAATAAATTATTTTTAAACAAATATTTGTTTATTCAATATTGGTTGTTAAAAACCAAATATTTCTTTAAAATTTTGATTTTCAATTTACTAACAATTCTTAATTGAGTTTAATATTAGTTATTCGATACTTATTTCGGTGGATTTTATTTTATGGATAAGATTCGTCTCAATTAGTGCGATCCTTTAATCCCATCCCGATCGTCGGTGTATCGGCGGAGTAACGCCGAAAGAAAAAGACAACAACTAAAAAACGGGACAGTTTTAATCCGAACCTCCCCTTTACAGAATCTGATCTCGTTTCGAAACTAAGCTAGATATATGGCCTCCGGATTCCTTTCATTTTGTTTTCTTAATCGCATCTACTTACTTTCCACCTTGTTCAACGATCTTTCAACCCTTAATCCGGCGACATACAAACACAACATAAATCTTTCAACAACAATAAAATAATAGAAAGCGGATGATTTTTACTACTATCTGCAAAAAAACTGTTGATAATCTTGGTATTCTATTAAAATGTGTCAGTTATTAATAACAAATAATAAGCTTTTAATCTGCCATATTTTGTAAAATTTTCCTATTGCGGATTGATGCATTTCATGGAAATATTTGAGTTAATATGTTAATATAAAACACAAACAAGGTTTAGACTTTGTTCAAGGTTGATTTATACCAAATTGACCAACCATAAATCACTAAATAACGAGATACTCCTATCTTATCGGAAATTTAATTCTCTACAAGTTTTATTTGATACATTTTTCAAGATTTCACTTAGTTTCCGGGTTATTTTGAAATGTTTGAGACAAGTAAAATATAAAACAAAAACAAGGTTTAGACTTTGGTCAAGGTTGATTGACAAATTGACTAAAAATCACTAAATAATAAGATATCTTATAAGAAATTTAATTGTCTACAAGTTCTGTTTAAAACATTTTTCAAGTTTTCGCTTAGTTTTCGTGTTATTTTCGAATCATTGAGACAAAAGAAATGTAAAACTAAGACAAAATTTGACTTTTTATTTTTATAGTTTACCAACTTGAGGTGAGGCAAAAAATCACAAAATAACAGGGCTTCTTATTGAAAATTAATTGTTCTTCAAGTTTTATTTGAAACATTTTTCAAAATTTCTCTTAGTTTCCGATGTTTGATAAATTTTGTTAGAGAAAATTGCATGGCAAACATCGCTAATTAAAATTTAAGCTTTTTTGACATTTCAATAATTTACTGAATAGACAATAGATATTACGTTTTTTTTTTATCAGAAAACATTTCAATATTTTAAAACAAAATCGCAAACCACAGTTTTGCGCAATTCTGAACTGGATTATACTATACACCGCCAGTGTTCCAGAGGCTTGAAAATTTTGAAAATAAACGAAATATAATCATTACAATTCAATAAAAAAAATCTTTAAAAAAAAACAGCAAATAATTTCCATTTCATTTTATCATATTCACAAATTTTAAAACACATCTTAATATTGTGACAACAATGGGCATGACGACAGTAACCAAGAATCACAAAAATATTGTGTTTATCTAATGTGATAATGGGAATAATAGATTGTGAAAAATGTATTTAGTTTCATATTTAGTACGAGATTGATAATAGTTTTAATAAAACAAAACTACAAAATACATCAGTCCGCCATGATAAGTTGAACACTAATCAGAGTGAATTACGTCAGGCGTTAGTAAACCTCGTACGAACTTGGACGATCCCTGCACTTTCAAGTTAATAAAACATTTTGTTGTAATAATTTTATCAGTTAATAAAGTACGAGAAAATCTATGTGATACAATAGAAAGATTATCTATGCACAAATTGCTGCTGAAATACAAAGAAAAGTCCTGTGGCACTTTCTTGCAAAAACTTGTATTGACTGATGCAGATATAACAAAAATTGAGGAAGAGAAGGGCTGGTAAGATATGGCTGGGTGACGGCTTCACGGCCATATGAATTTAGTAGGTGCAAAACCAGTGATGGAACGCTGATTGCTTTAATAATGGGAGGAAAAATCCCAGACATGGTTGCAATGAAACGCGGTAGAATGTTTGAGGATTAAGTGAGAAAAACCGTCAGTACCACACCGGAAAAAAAAACTGTGACCTAATGGTCTGTAAAAAATACCATGATAGCAGGATCACCTGATGGGAACTGTGAATCCAGCATAATAGAAATAAAGTGTCCAGTAAATGTGAAGACTGAAAAATTATGTAGAAAATGGGAAACCGACCCAAAAGCATGTGCAGATACGGGTATAGTAAAGAATATGGTAGGCTTCGAAAATCGAGTTTCTCGTTTTTTTTTACCTGATTTAATTGATCAAATCGTCTTCACAGTGCTTAAGTATGCGCGGAAAAGTAAAATGAAGCTTCCAAGTCGTCCGGTTAAAGAAATATTTTGGTTTTTGTAATAAAAAAACTGACATTTTAAACACAATAACTAACGTGTATGACTGGTCACATAACTTTAATTTAAAAAATTTAATTTTGACAACATATTTTAAATTGTTTGAATTTTTCTTTGTCACGTGTTTGCGTAAATTATATACAAAAATGGTTTCTAGAAATTATTTGTCCATTCTGGATATTCAGAATGTTTTAAGAGATCCCGACCAAACAATTCAAAAATTAGTTGAATGGAAGATACAGGCCGAGGGGTAGTATATGTGTCAAAAATGTGAATTGAAATGTGAGTTAAATGTGACGGTATTTTGAGCCTGAGTCAGGATATTTATAGGTTATATTTTTTATTATCATATGTTTAGTGGCTTCTAATATATTCTTTTATTTTGATTGGAAGACATAGTAATTGTTTTATTTCAGGATGGATGGTTTTCGATGGGTCTGTCATCATAAGGTGATAAAGCGATCACTGTCAATGATACACCCTGTACCTAAAAAAGAGACAAACCCAAGTATCTTCAATTATGGAAATTTGGTCCTGGCAAAGGAGGTACGCTAGCGGAACCCAACGGTGTGGTCACACATTTTTGGTTCTTGCTTTCTCCTTATCACCTTATGACGACAGACCTTATACACTTTAGAATTTATATTTAACACACAAAAAATTTTGGCTCCCTAATGTTTTTGGTCTATTTACTAACACCTGACGTGACAAGCAGACGCCATGACACCTGCGATCGTTTTCGAGCTCATTTTAAACTTTGAATTTCAATTGTTTTTTTTCTAATAAAACTTTCTTTCCTGCAGAAATAATGTATATTTTTGGAAATAGTAGGTACTTTAGAACATTACAAAGAACACTTTTACAAAATCAGTCATCATGCCCATTGTGCAGGTTCTTGTGATAACTAGAGACCGGATTATATGCAACATAAAAGCTTGAATTGTGCATGAAAAATGCCTAAAATATGCATGAAAAGTGACAAAATATGCAACATCCAATAATAATAAAAAATGTATACAATTAAGTATTGTATACATAATTAACTCATTCATAATAATAATTAACTCATTCATAAACAATAGATATCGACGATAATAAAATAATATAATAAAATTTACAATTATTTAAAATTTTGTTATTCTTATAAACATTAACAACCAGGTACTGTTTGCAAATGTTCGGCAAAGAGAGATTGCGACTTCTAAGTGGAAAGGGATCAAATTAAATCAAATAATTTATTTCATTATAATAAGATTACAGGAATACTCAATACATGTTAGTACATGTTATAAACACATGTACAGTGTAAACTAATTGAAATATGTCAAAACGGGCATCTACATATTGTGTATATAATAATGTGACATTGACAGTGAAACAATAAGTCAGACCGTTTTTAGCGCAGATTGAGGGACGCAATTTGATCTTGTCTGATCAGTCACATGTAGCGTGCCAGCGCCATCGTATTGAATAGTTTCAAATTGATATACGGTGGAGCTTTCTCAGACATTGTTAATTTGTGCCTTGGTAGGATATAAATTATAGATATATATATAAGAATAATTCATCCAATACATAAGAGAGGAGACAGTGAAAATGTGGGAAACTACAGCGGGATTACGTTAGTGAATTCTTCATAAAAAAATTCACCCAAATCTTGGATGAGTGGGAGCTCTTTTCTTGTGTCGTACGATTCGGTAGATCGAGGGAAGTTGGTAGAGTGCAAGGGAAAAAGGTATCTCAGAGAGTGTGATTTGGATTGTAAGGGAGTTGTATAAGGAAACTGTATTTAAGATTAGCGTGAATGGGTGTGTATCTGATTATTTTGAAGTACGAGAAGATCTGAGGCAGGGATGTCCGTTGAGTCCCACAATTTTTAATCTCTAGATGGTTGACATGGAAACACATGGCCACATACGTGATTGACATGGAAAAGGTTTTGACGGTTAAGCTGGTGGCGTGGTTAAAGGGAGAAGGAAGGTGTGAAGCTTAGCCTACGCAGATGATGTGGTAGTGTTCGCTAAATCTGCAGGAGAAATGAGAGAGAGCTTGAGAAATGAGAGTTGATTGAAAGGTTGAGAGGTTATTTTTAAACGAGAGATTTAAATGTAAACGTGGGGAAGACTAAATTGCGGTTTAAAATGGGGGTATATATAGGAAAGAGCGTTTTGAATGGCTAGGGAATGAAATTGAGGAGGTGCAAAAGTTTAGATATTTACGGTATATGTTTGGAACTGGGTGTAGTAATACTGAGCATATGAATTATTTATCAAAAAAAATCGTGGGTGGGTGCAGAACGTATGTGGAATGGATGGAAAACTAGATTTGAAGGGAACTTTTGCGTGGCTGAGGTAATATGGAAAGTGTGTGTAAGAAGTGTGTTAGCGTATGGATCGGAAATCTTGGAGACTAGAAAGAAAGAGATAGAGAGAGTTCAACAAAACTTTTACAAGCAAATCCTAATGCTAGACAAGTCTTCAGGAGGTTACATAGTCCTTCAAGAGGTGAATGCCTACAAGGTTGCAGTTTTAGCTGCAAAAAGCATGAATGCAAGGTGAATGAAGGTAGTGGATGAAAGGATAATGAAAGAGGTGTTTAGAATGGCGAATCGTGTTAATGAAAGAGGGAAGAAGGGACCAAATAAAAGGAAGTTAGGCTAGGTTAGGAACTATAGAAGCTTAAGAGGGAAGGTGCAAACTAGGTGGAATTATTATGAGAGCGATTAGTAGAGTTAGAATTAAAGTGTTCACGTGTTCTCCATTCTACTATTTGAAATGGAAGCATAGACTTGAAAACAAACAGAAATAAAACAGCTAGACGTCTTTGAGACGTGGTGTTATAGACGAATAGTTAAAATACCATGGACGGACAAAGTGACGAACATTAGAGTAATTGAACGCATGACCAAACAACGTGAAATCATACACACAACAAAAAGAAGGAAGCTACAATACCTAGGGCATATATCCAGAGGAGAAAAGTATGAGTTACTTCCACTGATAATGCAGGGCAAAGTAATAGGCAAGCGGAACAGCGGTAGACGCAGATGCTTATGGCTGCGTAACCTGAGAGAGTGGTATGATACCACATTCCAAGAGTAATTTCGAGCAGTCGCTTCCAAGGTGAAGATTGCGATGATGATTGCAAACCTCCTGAAAGGAGATGCCATATAAAGAAGAAGAAGAATTACAGTAACGCCAGAACAAAGAACAGCGAATAGTAGGTTTTTCAAGGAATACGCAATGATTCAAGTGCATGGTCTTTTACCAACCTATTTAAACATAAGTAAAGAGCCAGACGCGCAGGTCATACCAGCAAGGCTTAGGTGTGGAAGTGAAGAGCCTAGTACAAAATATTTGATAAGTGAAGAATGTAGAAAGTGTATAGTATGTGGGCCACGAAGAGATAGATGGAAACATTGGATGGAAGAATGTACAAAACAAGAGAAAAAGCTAGGGTGAAAATGGAAAGACTGTATGGATCAAAAGGGGAAATGGATTGGAATTGTTAAGGAGGGTGAAAAAGTGGAAAGAGCAAACAGGGAATAAGGAAGAACCTGTTCTGAGAATTTGTAATTGTAAAGGTTTAAGTGTGGAAGTAGAGCGTGGTAGGAAATATTGGATGAGTGAAGAATATAGAAAGTGTAAAGTATGTGGGACAGGTGAGGATAGATGGAAACATTGGATGGAAGAATGTACAAGGAATGAATGGAAGGAACAAGAGAAAAGGCTAGGGAAAAGTGGAAAGAGCAAACAGGTATTAAGGAAGAAACTGTTCCGATAATTTGTAACTTGTAATCTATGATGGCTCGTATTGTAATGTATTTATTTAAAATTCATATATCGTTGGTCCAGATGAACAGGAGGGTATTAACTCAAAAAAAGCAGGAGAGCGATTTGAAATTTTCAAATGAATATATTTCCATTTCTGTAAATAATTACTTAATCTCACCTATAATATATTTTAAACCAACTTTATCGATAACGTGTTTGTTCACTTCATGACTTTGTCAATTTTGCTATTACTGAGAAAAAATAGAAATTCTACAAGCAAGAACATAATGAGTTTAATATGAGTTAATACCCTGTTCATCCAAACGAACGATATAAGATAATAAAAGACCAATAAAACATCATAAATAAAAATTAAAAAATATATTCTAGATCCGCCGCTGGCCAAGGATGTTAGGATTTTTTATTTTTCACTTGCGTGAAAAATGTTGAAAAACACTCGTGTATGCTGTACATTTACTCGTGTCTTATAGCAACTTTCTATGGTAGTTCGAAAACGTATACTAAAATATTTAGAAATGTTTATTCCGAACTATTAAATATTTATTGCATAACTTTTAGCCGCTACAAGAAAAGTTGTGTGTTCTATCAAAAGTGTCATCGCAGTAAGGTGTTTTTTGATGTGTGATATTTGACGAATTTTTAGTATTTGTCGTTTCTATATTTTTTTTTTGTTAATTTTTCTATGGAAATAAATATAAGTTCCATCAATTTAACGTGTGCCCAAATCACAATGGGTCTCATTATTCTCATGCGTCTTCTATTATATTCGAACGTCCCGATAGTCATTTGTCATTATATTATAATGCCCTATGTCGGGAACCATCTTTTTTTCACGAATTTGCGCGTTTGCTCTCTCAACACTCCTAACAGCCCATTTGCACGTTGATCGATGAGAAATATTATTTTAGTTTTCTTTTTGAAATTTGGAAATTTTGAACTGACAGAATTTAATTATAATACAATACCTATTATTAAAAAAATCAAAATATTGTTTTTATTTCAAACAAAAGGATTATCAACTTTTTAATTATTGAAGACATTTTATTGTATTATTATTTTCTTATTTTTCTTCTATTTATTTAATCAAACTAAAATTAAGCATTTACACTTTTCATGTAAAGTTACAAATTAAAATTGTAATTAAACTATAAAGCATTTTCTAGTAAAAATGAAAACATATTTTAATTAAAAGGATGTTTGCGACCGATTCTGCGAGGTAATTTCACGCAAGTGAAAAATAAAAAATCGTAACATCCTTGGCCAGCGGAGGATCTAGAATATATTTTTTAATACTTACTCTGAATTGAAAAATTATCTACGTATTTTATCACTAAGTTTCTAATGAATCTAAATTTGTCAATTCAGAGTGAAACAGATTTTAATTAAATTACAGACTGTAAAGCACGATTGTTGCTTCTAATATTATTAGCTAAATAAATAAAATCCAAGGGGTCATCCTCTCGCCGAAATGTTGCAGATATTTTCGCAATTATCCTGATTTTTTGGTAATTCGAGGTCTTCGACGAAATTACTAGCGTAATGCGTAATAATGTCACGTAATTATCCTTTGATAATGCGAAGTACCCGGAGAAATCACAAACGTAATGCGTAATAATGTCAGATAATTTTTTTAAATTGGATAATTGCAAAATCTTTTCTTCTTTTGGCCATATGAAGGCCTATCTAGTTTTTTTTGTATTTTTTTTTTAATTCTATTTATTTTCTAAAATTTATTCGTATAATTTCGCCTTCAGAAGTTCTTCTGGATCGTCATTCTCCTTTTAAATTTTCTTCTTAATCATCATTCTCCTTTTTATTTTCTTTTAGAGATTTAATTCCTTTTACGCGATGAATTCTATCTGCTGATAGTCTGCCAGATTTAGTTTTGAACAACCAACTTAGGATTGATTTTAGGACTTTTCTTTGAAAAATTGCCCAAAGTTCTGTATAAGTTGTATAAGTTCATATTTGCCATTATAGTTTTATATGCCAATCGGCTAAAAGTAATGAAATGCAAAGTAGAGATGAGCATCGAACAAGCTTCTCGTTCCAAATCCCATCCCGTGGGACGGATCCCTGCCCGATTTCATCACATTTTCGTCCTACTGTCCCATCCCATAAACTTAAAATTTTCGACCTATCCCATCTCATTCATCCCATCCCATTCCGGTCGCGCCGCCCGTCCCATTCATCCCATTTTCCCATACAACAAACTTTCTTTTCAATTCAGACTCTCAACGATAATTCGTTAGAATTTAATTTTTCCGTAATTTTTATTTATCTGACAATGAGTACATATTTTTCGTCGCAATCGGATCGTAAGACTTTTCAGGAACAACATCGTTATCACAGAAATTTCCTGGGCTGGGAAATATTATGGAAGCTGCGTATTTACACGATAAGCAATTAATTATGCACGAATTAGATTTACTAGATTATCATAACTCATCCCACTCGTCCCATACAACATTTTCGTTACATCCCGTCCCACGCGACGTTCATACCACTCATTCCATCCCATGGGACGATGGGATAGTTTTTTTCATCTCTAGTGCATAGCTATTTTTTCATTTGATCCGGATTTCGATTTCCTGCATTTGAGTTCTTCAACATTTCTAAAAATCCTGTGGTATATCCTGTGGTATTTTCCTTGAATTGATTTTTCTAATGATTTGAATATTTGTGTGTCACCAATTTAGATTAGCTCGAAATTTTGCAAGTACTAGAGGTTTTTTTTTAATTGCGATTTATCTTGTTTCACAAGTTTGAAAAGTCTATTACTTTACATCGTTTCCTGTTTCTGAAGAAATATATTATTTGCGGCAGGATTACCATTATCTTGAAGAGCTTCTCTCAGAGCTTCCCCAGTAAGAGTTTAGTAGAAACTCACTAGCCTACTGCGGGGCGGCGCATGACGACGCGCATGATGAGCTCATGCGGGTGTATTGCGGACGTAATGCGAATATAATGTGAACGTAATTCAGGGAATGCAAGAGTAATTCAAGGAATCCAAGAGTACTTTGTATAATGTTGTGTAATACTTAAGTACTGCTAAGGAATGCAATTAATGTGCAGTAATGCATTGAAATATTTACATGTATTGCAAGAGTGGATGCCCCACGATAAAATCTTATTTTGTCTTCCTCGGCATTTTCGTTAACTACTAAAATGAATTGTCTTGATTTAATTTCATTATAGAATAGGCAATTTGACAACATTGAAAATATACTACAAAATGTGGTGATTCTATAGGATAGTAGCGTATAATAACATTTCAGTTTATTTTGTAAATTTCTTGCAAATTATACAAAAATAAAATATAATATTTTTTGAAATTTTATCTGTGACGAGTAGGTACTCCATGTGATTGGTTGCACCTTAGTGACATCATACGCTAGTAAACTCGGCTTCCTCGACTGATTGTAGTTAGCGTTTTATGTTTTCTGATAATTTTTGATAAATCTTCTATCTAGAGGCATAAATATTCGTTTCGAATCTTAAAATGGACTCCAGCACATTTTTAAGGCACTGCAATTGTTCAACATTCTCTTTGGTATCTGTAACATTACTGTCGGTGCCAGTAGCCCTTGATGATGATGAAGCTGCAAAAGGTGATAAATGACCGCTTTCAAAACAAAAAATGTCACTATCTGATTTTTCATCTTCGAGGAGAATATTTCTCTTAACTGCTTTAACAAGTCCAGACTGTGAAGGCTAAAGACGGCATAAGTGAATCTAAAAAGGCGAAGTGAAAGTAGGTGTTGTAGAAACTTTCAATGGTGAGTTAGAAATACTTTTATTTTGCTATCTTGTTTGCACAGCCTTGCTCCTATAATGTATATCCACTTTTGTTGTTGCTTGAACAGATTTGTCTACAGTTATGATAGAGTTAGTGATAGTTTCTTTACCTTGCGTATTTGATAACTCTGAAAAGTAAAAAAACATTTGTATGTGATAAAAAGCTCTTGGGGTCCATTAGAGTTAATTGTTACCACATTTTTCGTCTTTTGGGATTCGTTGGAACAGAAACAAACAATTTGTGATAATATAACTACGTATACGTATTTGTACATTGTTGCACTACACAACATTTATACATCAATATATCCAATAAAATGATTAAATTAATTTCAGCTGCACTGTCCTAGTAAAGTTAATTAATATCTTGTTTACAAAGTTCGTTTACTTGTTTGTGATGTCACACGTGTCATGGGAGGACGTGTCCAGGGCCATAACAGAAACCGCATTTTTTGGCGCGGTTGTGGAAATTTAAACTTTAACATTGATTTAATATTAATATAGTAGATCTCCCGGAAAAATCAATGTAGTGTGCATATTACGTAATAAAGAATAATTATTAAATAATTTTCCAAAATTAGTCATATAGCCTATTCTATATGAAATGAAACAAAGACTCAAAGCTTTTTTCAAAGTGTTTCATTTCATATTCAACAAATCTTGAAACTCACTCACCAAATCTAAATATAGAATTGTATAATGTTTTCTAAAATAATTTGACTTTGAGTCTTTTTTTCAAAGTGTTTCATTTCATATTCAACAAATCTAAATATAAAATTGTATAATTTTAATGGGAAATATAATAAGAAATGTAATAAGATTTTAAATGTTTTTTTTGTTTGGTTATTGAAGACCACGATGTTTTGAAAACATCTTCGTTTGCGTGAAAAATTGGTTTCCACATCCCATTGAAGCGTTTTGACCCTTAGAGAAACGTATACATAATAAATACGCGTCCCCTCGCCGTAAAAACCATTTATCAACTCTTATGGTCCTTGACAAGTTTTATATTTTATTTTAGTTTTGGCCCTTTTGTCACACCAGCGAATTTCAATGCGCCACCTTTTCTCTATTATTACTGTCGCTCTGTTATATTGCCACCGTAAATATAAATAAAACTTAGGAAAGATACAGTTTTATTTTCGGTTTCGAGTTTTTAACTTTTGGTTGAATTTTTGACTTCATGTCATAAATTTTGACTATTGCATCAAATTTACTATGAACATTTTGTATAAGTAGTCGTAAAATTCATATAAAATATTACATAAAATTTTTAATGGAAACAGAATTACAAAGAAATTTATTTTAAAAGATTTATTACAGACCTTTGAAATGAATAAAAATTTTTGACTGAAATCAAATAAAAATATTAAAATATCCCATTGTATTATTTATTTGAACTGAATTAAAAAAATCAAATAGCTATTAAAGTATTAGAAATATATTCTATATTTTTATTTAATTTAAGAAATGTAATATTATACTTGCTTATTATAAAAATATAACTTGAAGAAAAGACTTAAAGTATTTTATTTCTAAGTTATAAAATCTTCAAACAAACGCAAATATTTATTTAATTTAGTTTGTTAAAACGGAATAATGTACATTTTTTTGGTTTATATTAACTAATATTAACACATTATTTGAGTCTTTATAACAATTAGTTTAATACGTACATTATGTTAGCGTGATTTAGAATATTAGACCTCTAGTCAGAAATCATATAATTTAAAATAGATGTGATTTTATTTTATTTGCAGTAGTCAGATATTTGCAGTAGTCAGTAGTAAGATTAGGTTAGGTTAAGTTAGGTTAGGTAGTATTTTAAAGTAGTAAATAAATAATAATAAAAAATATGCATTAGTTGTAAGTTTCACAAATTAATTTTCTTAAAAAACTTTATCGATTTCGGCTTCTTACGTCTTCGTCAGAAGAGTACGTACGTCTTCTGACGAAGGCCTAAGAAACCGAAATCGATAAAGTATTTAAATAAAACTAATTTGTGATACTTACACCTAGTGCCTATTATTTATTACAATTTGTATGTTTCACCTAGTGCCTACAGCAAAATCTTTAAATTTTATTAATAGTAAATAAATAAAAAAAAAATTACTGAAACCAAAATATATATATATATATATATATATATATATATATATATATATATATATATATATGAATTGTATTATTCAATTTAACAAAACTTAACAGTTAGTACAGTAATAAAAATATATTCAACATTTTTATCAAGCTTTTTGTTGCTAAAACTTAATATTCTACATAGTTGGGTTATACAAACTTATTAAAGACGAAAAATATATTGAATATATAAATATATTCATCCTGTCTAACATAAAGGACGCCCTTCAATTCCACTAGAAGGAACTACTATTCGTAAAGTCGTGCAGTCAAGTATTTAGAAGAGTGGATTTCAGCGAGAGTGAGAACTTGGCTGTAGATACCATATGTATCAAGTTGGAGAGGGTCTACTACTCCTGCAAGTACAATTACATCTCCAAACATCTTTCCAAAAACCTTAAACTTAAACATTACAACTTAGTAGTAAGACCGTCTCTACTCTATGCTTCAGAATGCCTCTCGATGAACAGGAAGCGTCCACTCAGGAAACTACAGCTGAAAGATCGGGAAATCCTGAGGAGAACACTAGGGCCATTACTAGAAAAGGATGGCACATACAGGATCGGTCACAATAGTGAGCTGTACCACCAGCAAGAAGACATAATTACATCTATGAGGAAAAGGTGGATGGAAAAGGTTCTATGGATATTAAACCCGTATGAACTCCCGCAGACTCGCGAATAGGATCTTCATAACAACAGGTAGAGCAAAAGCCTCCAAAAACAAATGGATCAACACAGTGAAATCAGACCTAGAGCAACTTAAAATTCCATCAGAAACAATAGAGGATCGGTCCAATCTCCGGCAGACCATTCGATAAGTAGTATTTTCAGTGGCCCTTATCAGTAAAAACAGCACAGGAACCAACAGAGCAAAGTGGACGGAGGAGAGGAAGCTTGCACACACCCAGAAAATGAAAGCTTTCTGGGTTGAGTAGAAACAGCAGATAATATAAAGAGTCAAAACGAGCCCCGTGGTCCTAAGTAGGCCCAAACGAGAAATTTTTTTTAAGGGATAACATTTTAAAAAGAATCAGGTGACTCCAAACGCGTCAAACAAGACGATCATGTTTGTGACGTCAGAATGGTACAATAATTCCTCAATAAGACAACAGTATAGTTTTAAGATTTGACTAGTCTAGTAAATATATTAATATATTGACGATAACAACAAGATTTAGTTCATAAAAACTTGAAACAATGTATCGATTGCATGTAATGATGAGTAGAAACTCAAATTTTGACGTCACACGCGCTCGGAGAATGTCCTATTTTCGGTTCAAAGTTTTATTATGAATTTGTTATAATTTCTTAATTACAACAAAAAAAATATATATTTTTGTTATAAAACTTATATGTGATTTTTTGATTTATGACAAAAATCTTGTTTTTCAAAAACCCAATTATTAATTGGAATATCATTTGAATTATAAATTGGATTGTATCTATAATTAGTATGATTTCCCCAATGTTAAATTATAGAATTATAGAACTAAGTTCATGTCTTTCTACACAAATTATCAAATCAAAACCTAACCTCGCCAGTCATGCACGAGGTGTACAATCTAATGTAAGTGTATTCCAATTTACAATTGTATATACAATTCCAGTATACAATTAACAAAACAGCAGAGCTGCACTGATGAGAGATAAAATTCGAAACGCGTCTGCAGATAGCTATTCTCTTAAATAGAAAGAAATGATCTTAAAAACAATGTTATCTATCTAGACCTGTTAGTGGCATGAAAATGTACTGGAACTACTAATAACATACAAATGTCGTATATGTTGTCGTATAATGCCAGCTGTTTCAACATGAGATTTGTTCACAGTCTTAACAATAACTAATATTATAGAGCGAACAGGTTGAATATATTTATATATTCAAACTATTTTTGATCTTTAATAAGTTTATATGATTGTATATATGAAAATATATAATCTAAAATAGATGTGAGTTTATATAGCAGTCAGCTAAAACAGTAAGGCTAAATATAGAACTAGTATATCGATTATTTAAAAGATAATTTGGTCGAGCTACCTGGTTCTAGATAAAATAATGTAAGTTATATTAGACATGAAATTATGAAAGAAAATAAGGCAAATAAGTTTAGAGAACCAAGACTAGATATAGAACGAGTGTATAGATTATTTAAAAGACAATTTTGTCAAGCTACCTAGTTCTCGATAAAATAATGTTGGTATATAGACACAGAACTATAAAGGGCACTAAGGCAAACAAGTTTACTGAATTAAGGCTAGATATAGAACGAATATATAGACTATTTAAAAGATAATTTTGTCATGCCACAATAAAATCAAAATATGTGTGCATTATGTAAGCATTTATTATGTAAGCATTAAGTAAGCATTACGTATACAGACCATTACATTTTGGTTAACACAATAGTTATATTTAGTAAACTAAATGAAATACAATTTTGTTGAAACCATACCAATTATAGATACTATGCTTCACCAATATTTAATTACCATTTAAATCAATAACCGACTAAGTTCATGTCTTTCTCCACAAATATCAAATTAAAACCTAACCTCGCCAGTCATGCACGCGGTGTTCAAGTTCATGTAAGTGTATTCCAATCTATAATTCAAAAAGCAAAGCTGCACTGATGATAGATAAATCTCGAAACGCCTCTGCAGATTGCTATTCACTTAATCTAAATAGAGAAAAGTGGTTCTGGCGTCACTAAGGCAGCGTTACTAACGCGGCGACATAGCGATAGTATTATGCACTATAGAAACGTATTAGGAGCAATTCGAGCGGAGCGACGCTTACGCACTGACGCTGAGCGCAGCAGTCTCGCTGCGTTCGAATGGCGCCTCATACGTTTCCATAGTGCATAATACAGGCGCTATGTCGCCGCGTCAGTATCGCTGCGTTAGTGACGCCAGAGCCGCTTTGCTCGGAAGTCAACCTTTAGTAACAAGAAAATGTACTAGGGCTAGTAATAACATACAAATGTCAGTTGTATAATTCAATATTCTGCGTGGTATTAGCAAGGAAGTAGTTGTTTCAACATGGGATTTGTTTGTAGTCTTAATAAGACTTAATATTATAGAGCTACGAACAGGTTCAATATATTTATATATTCGGGCTACATTTCGTCTTTAATAATTTTATATAATTGTATCTATAATTAGTATGGTTTCACCAATAATCAATTATCATCTTTGGAAGAATTTTTTACTTCTTTTTAATACACCAATAGTGTGTATAGCTAGATGTTAATGAGTATATGGTGAATTTCTTTCTTGAAAATATTGATATTGTGAATTAAATTAACGTAATTTCGCAATGCATTATATAATTTAATATTGATGACAGGTGGTGTTTCTTCCGACATGGCTAATTTGCGAAAAGGTGGAATATAATTAAGGTATCTATTACGTGAGTCCTTTGTGTTATTAGATTTATGCAGATCAAAAAGTTTTTTATTTTTTAAACAGAAACAATAATGATTCGAATACGGATGTACCGATCGTTTTTGAGATATTTGCCGTTTTAAATTTACCCCTGCATGCTTCGCAATATTTTAATTGCTTTTTGGATTTTGATTACATCCTTTATTAATATTGAGCTGCCCTAGAAAATTTTTCAGAAGCGTAAAAGGCTATGGAAAGTCGCATATTAAATGATTTTTATCGAGTCTATATTAAGATATCGTTTTAAGATCCTTAGTGCCAGCGCCGTAACTAGCTTTCTTGGGGCCCTGGGCAAGACCTTATCGATGTACCCCTCCTACACTAAATTTTCTGATTTGTATAAAAGTAATTATTTGCCTAAAATAATTCAATATTTTCGGACAGGTTCCCAAAAAACTGTTGAAAAAAGCATTTTTTTTAAGTCTTAGATCTTTATGGGCCCCTTCCATCTGGGCACCCCTGTCTAGTTACCGCCGTGCTTAGTTCATATACTACTTTGTTTAGACGTTTTATTAAGTTACGTATATGTTTTGCCCAGTGAAGGTTGAAATCAATATACAGTCCGAGTAGTCTTAAATTGCTTTGTACTTTGAATATATTCTTATCTAATACTAACTCCATAGTGTATCTTTTCCTGTCTCTTTTAGTCTTAAACAAAATTATGTTTGTTTTCTCTTGATGGAGTAGAAGTTTATTTTCACTAAATCATGTTGTCAGATGTTGTTCTTGATGTTGTTTTCTATTTCTTCAATCGATTTACTGGTTACCGATTGGACTAGTGTCATCAGCATAGTTAGCCATCCGAGTGGTATTATGTAGGGTAACGTTGGGAACATCATTTATATATAGGATGAACAAAAGGGGCCCAGAATGCTATCTTGAGGAATCCTCAAATTTATTGAGGTAGGATTATAGGTCTTTATAGATCCTTGAGATCTTGAGATTTCTGTGATGTTTCCTGTTTGTGAGGTATGAAAAAATTAGATTTAGGACAATACCTCTAAGTAAGTAGTAGTCTAGTAAGGTGGCCTGGAGCATTGTCAAGTAAGAGTAAAGTTTTTTCAGACAAGTTAGATCTTTTCATAAACTTCTTCACTTCTGGAACAAAGTATTTATTCACTAAATACTTCTCTGTTGACTGGCAGACAAATATTCTTGAAAGCTCTGGGATTCTTGGCTTTACCAACCACCAATAAATCCAATTTGTGTGTTCCAGTAGCATTTGAACATGGTATAAAGGTGATTTTAAGTTTACTGATTTTAAACTACGGCTTGTTGCGTTGGCTTCTTTAGAGGATACGAATGTTTTATTGGGCAACAGTTTCCAGAACAGACCACTCTCGTCTACATTGTAGATTTGATCCGGAAGAAGACCCAGTTCCTCTACTTTGTCTCTAAAACGCTGGATAAACAGCTACACTGCGGATTCGTCGCTTGACAGTTTTTCCCCTGATACGATTAACAAACGGATACCAAATCGCTTTTTAAATTTATCCAACCACCCAAGACTGGCAGGAAAATCATAATTTTTGGTAATTTTGTGATAAAAGTCAATTGCTTTTGCTTTCAAAATTTCTCCAGATATAGATAGGACTGTGTTTAGAACGCTCTTATATGAACCACATGTAGAGAGCGCTTTCCATCATTGGACAATTACCAACTCTTAATGTTTTACGTTTTCCTGGTCCAAATTCCATTGTCTTCGCGTGACCAACATTTTTTCTTGATTTTTTCCTTAAGATCGTGAATAGTAAGTAGCACGTCCAACTCCATACTCTTTTGCCAATTTGCACATGTTTTCTGTCTACCCAACTATTTTGAAATGTCAATTTTATATTTCAAAGCTAGAGTCTTATGTTGCCGTTTACTTGACATTTTTAGCTAGACTTTTTTTGAAAACAGCAGCGAAGGTAGACTTGAATGTGTGGACACCGCACATTCAAGTGATGTTTGAAGTTATGCTGATGCCGGATTATCGGACGTGCAGGACTATTGCAAAAACGATTTAGTAAGACTCTACTGTATATAGATTATTCAAAAGACAATTTTGTATTGATGCCTAGCTTCACGTTATTATAAAAGAAAATAAGGCAAACAAGTTTAGACCATCAACTTATTAAAACGGAATACAGCTTGAACATATAAATATATTCAGCTCTACAATATTATTAAGTCTTTATAAGACTACAAAACAAATCTCATGTTGAAACAACTACTTCCTTTGCTAATACAACGCAGGATATTGAGGATACTATAGAGCTACGGAAAGGTTGAATATATTTATATATTCAAGCTATTTTCCGCTTTAATAAGTTGGTATGACTCTATCTATAGTTAGTATGATTTCACCCCAATATTTAATTATCATTTAAATCAATAACTGAAACAAAGTTCAGGTCTTTCACATCTGTCAAATCAAAATCTAACCTCGTCCATTTTATAATTCAAAAGAGCAAAGCTGCACTGATGAGAGATACATCTCGAAACGCGTCTGAAGATGGCTATTCACTTGGGTTAAATAGAAAGATGTGATCTTAAAAATCATGTTAATTATCTAATTCTTGTTTAGTGCCACGACAGTGGTCTGGGGGCTAGTAAATAGCATACAAATATCTGTTGTATAATTCAATATCCTGCGTGGTATTACCAGAGGAAGTAGTTGTTTATGAGATAATATAATATGAGATATGTTTTGTAATCATAAAAAGACAAAAATATTATAGAGCTACGGAAAGCTTGAATATATTTATTTATTCAATCTATATTCCGATTTAGTAAGTTGGTATGTTTGTACCAATAATTAGTATGGTGTCACCTCAACATTCAAGTTTGGATTAGGTTCACAGTTTGATTGATATGACTAGTACAAATTGTTTGAACTTTCGAAAATTCGTTCGAAAATTATTTCGATAATTAGAAAGAATAAAATTATTTAGTTTATTTAAAGTTTTAATTTAGTATTTAGTGAATAGGATGGTTGCGACAGTTATACGGAAAAAAGTACACTCTAAAAATTACAGTTTAAATAGTAGCAGCGGCCTTACGAATACAAATTTGTAGAGATTGTAGTCGCATACTGTAATTTTTAAAACTTATTTACTAATAATACCGGAAACTGTAATTTAAAAAAAAAAAAAAATGTTAGTTTTTACAGTTTCAAATTCGTAAGGCCGATGTTACTATTTAAACTGTAATTTTTAGAGTGTACATTTTTCCGTGTACTACGTGGTAATTCATACTTACATTGAATTGAAAAATTCACCATGTTTTTACCACACTTATATAAGTGTGGTAAAAACATAGTGAATTTTTCAAACAATGTTAGTATTTAGTTTTCTTTTAATCCATTTCCATATGAAAAGTTTGAATGGCATTTGTTATTTCCACCAACTGTTCTACAAATTGATTTTCAAATTTATATTTTAGCAATAAAAAACTTATATAATTAAAGTTCAAATCAATATTATATTTTCTAGAATCTATTTAAATATGTTTTAGGTTTTTCTGTTTCCACACAAAGCAAAATTACAGTTACTTATAAAGCTGAAACGAGAAAAAAAAACCGTTTGGGGTTCCATTTTTGGTATTCTATTTCACCGCGACCCATGTTCTTCTTGTCCATCCAAGTTATTTATATTTATTTATTTCGATACATCTGTAAGTCAAGCCGTTCGCTTACTTATATTCCTTTTTTGAACCAACCTCAGTGCCTTTTTTGCCTTCTTACTATACGTCGTAATGCCCATATTCATAACATTACTGAAAACCTCGGCAACATTATCAAGGATATATTATAAGCATTAATAATCACAGTTGCATGTCCGACTATAAACTATCAGCATACACAAGTGCACTTACATAGTCCGCGATTACTGACAAACGATCGAAATTATTGTTGCGCCAAAAGCTTGAATACAATAGAATGAAATCTACATAAATATTTGTAATTGTGCTATTGGAATATTCGATGCAGCGACGTGGATTTATATAACAAGTATTCACATCATTACAAGTTTTTATAATGAATAAATTATGTACAATTATGAATGTTTGTGACTTCATCATTTAATATTTCTATTTTCTTAAATTATTTACTTCAAATTTATAACTAACGAAACTATAGGGGAAAAAAATTAACAGATGAAAATAAGGGAAATTTTTAAGGGAAAATTTGAAAACAGCATTTTAATTTCAACTTCTTCCCTTCAAAGTTCAATTTAGACCTGTTTGCTCAAAGCACAAATAAATCTGAGCTTTGAGCAAACAGGTCTAAACTGAACTTTGAAGAGAAGAAGTTGAAATTAAAATACTGTTTTAAAATTTTCACATAAATAATAATAACTTATGTAATAATGTCATCCTTTAAATACAATAATTTACTTATTATTGTATAATTAGTGAAACCTTCCTACGTTATATATAATCATACAAACTTAAAAAAAACAACCTTGTTCCGTTTGTTTTTAAGTTTACTTATTAATGTGTTCATTTTAGTCTGCGGATAGATAACCAACCATGTTTTACGAATTGTAAAAGAATATTTGTTTTTGCACAAATAGTTTTTTGTAATTCGTAAAACTTTATTACCTATTCGCAGACCAAAATGAACACATTAATAAGTAAATTATTGTATGTGGAGGATGCCGTTATTACAATAGTGTGTAAAAGTATCCAAATCGTGCGTAAAAGTCCAATGTAAATCAAATGGAGTTTCATTATTAAACGAAACAAAAAACATAGACGTAGTGAAAATAAATTTTCTGACGTATATTAAAATTGATTTAATTTTTTGTTATGTTTTTCTTATGTGTTGAATCAAGAAGTCTCGGCCTCCCAGTGTGGATTTATCTGGCTCTCATATAACTTAACCTAACCATAACCTAATCTTGATTAAATCTAAGTTAACCTAAAGTACATCGACAACGACCAAATAGTGTTTTCCAGTTCCTGTCCCTGGGCGTTTTGACTAGTTAGCAATTTATGCCACTGAGGCGCTGAAAGTTCTAACCTTATTGTGTGTCAAAATTACAATTTTTCAATAATATCGGTAAGAAACAATTTTTTTGTAGATACAACTGTATCAACAGGCTTCGTAGATAAAATAATGTATGAAACACGTGTGTGAAAGGCTCGTCATGCACAAGGCAATTCACGCACAAAAGCCTTTCTTCACACACTTGTATCACAAATTACTATTTTGTTTGATGTATTAAATATCCTGGATCGGTTGTGTACCAATTAAGCGGAATAGACTGAATTTTTGGACAAATGCTTTGGCAAAATGCCGAAAGAAGATTTTGAAGGTGATTTGTATTTGAACCCAGATAAGGACATCAATTTCCCTTCGGAACTCAACAAGTGTTTGAAGGATACAGTTCATGATTTGATGTATGAAAATGGTTGACTAACGCAAAAATTTGTACGAAAACGAGATCAAACTGAAAAACAGAGAAGAGAAACAAAGAACAAATTTACAGAAGAAATTTGAAGGATACTTCTGAACTTTTGCAACTCCGTAGAATTTAGTCAGCAGTAAAATCGTCAAACTAAAAGCTACGAAAAAAAAAACGCAGAAATAGAATAAAGTGAGTCTAAATGCGCCAAATTGGAACATCAACTAGTTATAAAGGATCAAGAAAATGAGAATAAAGGGGAAAAGAAAGACATTGTAGAAAATGCGAAACCGCTTGATGTGTTGTAATTGGAATTAAAAGGCGTGAAGGAGAAATTGGCGTGTTCAAATTCGGAGTTGTTAGAAGAGAAAAACAATAATCTATCTTTAATGGACGAATTGAAATTGGCGAACAAAATGTTGCAGTTGGAGGTGGGCGATGGTTTCGAGAGTCCGGTGCAGCTTAACCAGAGCGGAAATTAGAAAGGCCGATCGCAAATAATCTTGGAATTACAGAAGAAGTACGAAGAAATGAGCGAGGAACAATAAAATTTTGAATTGTGCGAATCAGCAGAAGAAAATTGTGCTGGAAAGTCGGTTGGAGAAGGCGGATTTTACAAGGATTTCTAATGAAAACACGTAACTGAAAAATTGCTATATGTTGCATAGAAATAAGACGATGGATGATTTATTTTATTGGAAATCGAAATTTAACAAACTTATTGAAGATTTTTTTGCAGCAGTAAAACTAAATGTTGAACCCAGCTGTTGATGAGGAAGAGAAGTGCAAAGAACAAACAAAATTTCCAAAATCGACGAATTCCGAAAAAAGCTGAAACTTTCCAAGAAAAATCTCCAAAATCAACAAAGATCACGACAATGTCCGAATTTAGACTCGCCCAATACTGATCCATCAAAATCCTTAAAATTCCCAAAAAAAAAACGGGAAGCTAGTATGTCGATATGAAGCTGCGGGACAAATACCCATATTCATAGTGCTTCCTTGAGGAACAAGGATTCCTATTTCCCCATTTCGCGTTTCATAGACCTTCCTTGGCAGAACAAGGAACCTTATTGGGCTCCGTATTTCAAGGAAGGTCTCGAGCTTCTTTGAGGAAACCTTCAGCATTCTGATTGGCTGCTGCCTTTCTATGACCCTTGCGCTTGGCGTCGATGCAGTTTTGACATGTATCACAGACTAGTCTACAGGTTAACCTAGAGACAAATTTCTTTTATCGTATAAGCGGTGAGCAATTACATAATTTCTTTTGGTTAACCTGGGAAACAGTTAGGAAAGGCATAGTGAATAACGAATTTTTAAGCCTTGGCAGTTTGAGTTAGTTTCTAATATAGCCGAGTGGCAGTTCTATCAGCGGTTTTGCCACCAAAAGCAATCATGATGTATAGATTGTGAGTTGTGACTATGAAACGAGGATGCCTCAGAGATTCAAGGAAGCCTTCATCAAGGTGTCCTTTTTCCTTGAGATAAGGAGAGACTATGAATACGGGTATAAGACTGATACAAAATAAATCATGTTTCGAGAAATGCCTAAAACAATAATCATAATCTGATGTATTTATAGCAGTTAGTTGCAATGAAAAGACATCAGCTCAAATAAGGATTCTACAATTTTATTATTATTTCCTGTACAGGCTATCGGCATTTTCTATAAAACATAGAATCATACCACAAGAACAGCATGCCTTTCAAGGTGGCAAATCCACCAGTACGGCTATTCTTCAGTTATACAGCAAAGTACTAGCAGAAATCGATAAAGGCAGATTCGCGATAGGTCTTCTGTGATCTGAGTAAAGCTTTTGATTGTATAGAGTATGGCCAATTAATGAACAAAATATATAGATATGGTATATGGGGGAAGGCAGGAAACTGGTTACATTCCTTCCTAAAACACAGAACCCAATATGTCCAAATAATATCGCATTCTAAAACCAGCTCTTCTACAGAATTACCTAACAGCTTTGTTAGGCCTGCTTAGGTGTTCTTCGAGGAAGTATACTTTCGCCGACACTGTTTCTACTTTATCTAGCTGATTTAGTTCAGTACATCCATGGAAATTTTTGCACTTTATATGCGGATGAATCAAGTTTTCTTATATCAGAATCCAATAGCCAGCAAGAGTGAAATAACCTTCTACAATCTCTAGATTCTTGGTTTTCAGCAAAAAGACTGTTCTTCTTGGGAAACCTGGAAAAAAGACAAGAAAATTTGAAATACACAGAGCCAAGTATGTAACGGACCCGACTAGAACTATAATGAGGCATGTCGAAAGATCTATTCGGTCCTAATAAGACCTTGCGAACTGTTACCGAACTGTGGCAAGCCTCATTCGAACCTTGTCCCGTCCGATTAAGGAAACCATAACTTAAGCAAATCTTTGGAAGTCCTAACTTCCACCTTATGATGCCTTCTGAACTGTGACAAGCCTCAGACCAACCTTGTCCCATCCTAATTAGGAAAGCCTAAATCAGGAAAATCTTTCGAAGTCCCAACTTCCACCTAATCGTTTCCACCGAGGCGTTTCGGACTGTTACAGAACTACCTATCAAATCAGGTGTTCCCCAAGGAAGTGTGCTTTCGCCGACACTGTTTCAACTTTACCTAGCTGATTTAATTCCGTACATCCATGGCAATTTTTGCACTTTATATACGGGTACTCAAGTTTTCTTATATTCGAATCCAACTTTATGGGTAGCTAGCAAGAGTCAAATAACTTTCTACAATCTCTAAATTCTTGGTTCTTAGCAAATAGATTATTGTTTAACTTGGAAAAAAAACAGAAGTTGCCGTTTTTCAAACACACAGAGCCAAGTATGTAAAGGACCCGACAAGAAATATAATGAGGCATGTAGAAAGATCTATTCGGTCCTAATAAGGCCTTGCGAACTGATACCGAACTGTGGCAAGCCTCATTCGAACCTTGTCCCGTCCGAATTAAGAAAACCTAACTTAGGCTAATCTTTGAAAGTCCTAACTTTCACCTAATAATGCCTTCCGAACTGTAGCAAGCCTCAATCCTACCTTGCACCGTCCTAACTAGGAAAGCCTAACTCAGGAAAATCTTTGAAAGTCCCAACTCTTGGGAAAATCTTGGGAAGTTGAAGTCCCAACTTCCACCTAATAAGACCTTCCGGACTGTTACATAACTACCTATCAAAGCAGGTGTTCCCCAAGGAAGTGTGTTTTCGCCGACACTGTTTCTACTTTACCTAGCTGATTTAATTCCGTACATCCATGGCAATTTTTGCACATTATATACGGGTGACTCAAGTTTTCTTATATACGAATCCAACTTTATGGGTAGCTAGCAAGAGTCAAATAACCTTCTACAATCTCTAGATTATTGGTTCTTAGCAAATAGATTGTTGTTCAACTTGGAAAAAAACAGAAGTTGCCGCATTTCAAACACACAGAGCCAAGTATGTAAAGGACCCGACTTGAAATATAGTGAGGCAAGTCGAAAGATCTATTCGGGCCTAATAAGGCCTTGCGAACTGTTACCGAGCTGTGGCAAGCCTCATTCGATTCTTGTCCCGTCCAAATTAAGAAAACATATCTTAGGCAAATCTTTGGAAGTCCGAACTTCCACCTAATGATACCCTCCGAACTGTGGCAAGCCTCAGTCCAACCTTGTCCCGTCCTAATTAGGAAAGCCTAACTCAGGAAAATCTTTGGAAGTCCCAACTTCCACCTAATGAGGCTTTCCGGACTGTTACAGAACTACCTATCAAAGCAGGTGTTCCCCAAGGAAGTGTACTATCGCCGACATTGTTTCTACTTTACCTAGCTGATTTAGCTCAGTTGAAAGATCTATTCGGTCCTAATAAGGCCTTCCGGACTGTTACAGAACTGTGGCAAACCTCATTCGAATCTTGTCCCCTCTTAAAGCCTAACTCAGGCAAAATATCTATACAAAAAGGGAGAGACTTGACAGGGAAATTTAAAACTAAAACACTCTGCATAGAGGACGAGAATGGTAATTTTATGTGGGAAGATCATACAGTCATAGAAAGATACTGCAAAAAATTATATGAAGTCGACATAACAACAACAAGCAAACACACCAGAATCATAGAGCAAGAACTGGATATATTGAGAACTGAAGTAGAGAAAGCCCTAATGCATCTGAAATTGAACAAAGCTCCAGGAACTGATGGCATTACTAAAATGCTAAAGTCTCTAGCAGACAGTGCCGTAGAAATAATAGTGAACATATGCAACAAGATCTGGCAAAGTGGATATTGGCCAGAGGATTGGTGTACGTGACTTGTATTGGTGTACGTGGCTTGTCTTGGTGTACGTGGCTCATATTCGTCCCAATTCACAAAAAAGGCTCCACACAAAAACGTAAAAAGCAGGAGTTGTGTGGCCGAGGCACAAGGCCGAGGCACAAGGAAGCAGATATTCAACACCAGACAGTTAATAGAAAAATCAAGAGAATTCAACGCGCCCATGCTTCTATGGTTTGTGGTCTACAGCAAAGCGTGTAACTGTGTAAAATGGAAAGTCATGTGAGTAGTTCTGAAGGAAATGGGGGTTCCAGACCACCTAACGTCAGTGAAAGCTAAATTGTACAACAGCTGCGAAGCGATTATCAAACTCGAACAAAGAACTTCACGCCATTTCAGAACACGGAAAGGAGTACGCCAGGGGGGGGGTTCTTCCTCTCACCTAGACTGTTCTTAATTAGGAACGAAGCCGGACGTGCAATACAAATGTGATGACGTCCTAATGCGGTTACCTCATTTGAAACGTGCACGGAGTTCGGATAGCCTAATTCATTTCTAATAAAAACCAAACTGAAATTAATAGTTCGGTGCAAGTGTGACTTCCGAATGTGTTAAGAATCAGGCTTCCTAATTAGAAACGAAGCCGGACGTGCGTTACAAATGTGATGACGGCCTAATGCGGTTACCTCATTTGAAACGAGCACGGAGTTCGGAATGCCTAATTCGATAAAAACCGAAGTGAAATTCCTAGTCGGGGATACGTCGATAGGATTTAAAACGTACAATTAAAAAGAATTAAATACATACATCAATTTCCTTGGGCTAACAGTTCATGAACATGGCACAATAATGTTGATAATCTATGTAAATCGGTAAACAAAAAAGCTTACTGCCTTCGCTACCTGAGGAATGTATTTTATATTCCACATCTATTAAATTATTATTATGATGAAAATCAATCCAAGCTCAGCTATGGAATAATATTGTGGGGAGCATCTACAGACCTGGTAAGGATCTTAAAAACAGAAAAGAGGATAATTAGCCTGCCAACATACACTTCGTGCAAACAGCATTTTATGCAACTTAAGATATTAACGGCCCTGGGTTAATACATTCACTGGTCACATCCATAAAAGAAACACAATTTACCTTTCATTCCGTGAATGTCTTTCATAAATACATTCACGGAATTTACTTCTACAGCAAACATACAACTAGTCTTACCGAGGGAAAGTCCTACAGACAGTTTAGAAGAAAGCTCAGAGAAATGCTTCTTTCTGCAAGTCTATACAACTACCAGGATTTTGAAACTTTAATCCTATATGTATTTTGTTTGACCGCGTAAGACTCACTGACGTTGTGAAACTTCTCAAAAAGAAAAAAGTGCACCCGGATATTTCAAGCATTGTTGCGGAGTTAAATACTAAAAACTGGACCCAAATACAAGTAGAATGCAGAAAGACACGCAGACTACCCATGCAAACTGGAATAAGACAAGGCGATAGCCTAAGCCCCATCCTCTTGAACATGATTATGGACGAACTTATGACGGAAGTAAAAAAGGTTGGAAAGGGATACTCACTAGGGGACAAAGAACTAAAAGTAATTTGCTACGCGGACGATGCCATGCTGGTCTCAGAAGATGAAGACAACCTACAGAGAATGCTATATCAGTTCGAAAAGACAGCTGCCAAATACAACATGGAGATATCGATAGCAAAATCAAAAGCATTAACCACCTCCAAAAAAACAAGAAGATGTAAATTGGCTATATACAATAAACCAGTAGAACAGGTTATGAGTTTCAAATATCTCAGTGTCAACATCACGAGCATCAGAGACCTCCAAGAAGAAGAAAAGGCTCAAACAACCAAAGCAGCTTTAATTATTCCTTAGAGATTATATTATTCTTATTCTTATTCCTTAGAGATATAATATGGCGAAACAAAAGCAAAGTCCGCATATATAAGACCTGTGTGACACCCGTTATGACCTACGCTGTAGAAACAAGAGCCGAAAACTCCACAGCAAAAAAGATTATCTAAGATCCATAGCAGGCTATACACTAAGGGACCACAAAAGAAACGAAGACATCCGAGAACTTTGCGATATCCAAGACATAGTGAGATGGTCCCGAAACAGACGTCGCGAATGAAGAGATCATGTTGAACGGATGACGACAACAGATTGCCGAAAATTGCATGATGTGGCAATGCATCATCCCAGCTACAACTCTAAGAAATTAGAGAACAAGGCAGATGCCTTACAAAGAGGAAGAAGAAAAAGAAGAAGTATTTTGTGTATATGTTACGGTAAAAGTACAAAATCGGTAAATGTTTACATTTGCCGATTTTGTACTTTTACCGTAACATATACACAAAATACTTCTGCTTCTTAAAAAGTACACATCTACCAATTTGATAGGTAAATGTGAGTTTAAATCTGAGATCAACTTTATATATCTACTTTTACAGGAAAATGTATACTTTTTATGTGTTTTCAACACATTTCATTATTACAATTTCACGTGTGTCTTGTTGGACAGCCCATGCGCTGTGTATGTTAATGTAAACCTCTAACAATTGCCAACAACATTATGCATATGTACACATTTGCCGGAAATAATTGGTAAATGTAAGTTAAACTCACATTAACCATCCAAGAAGGTAAATGTGTACATATACTGGTAAATGTGTACATATACTGGTAAATGTGTACATATACTGGTAAATGTGTACATTTAATGTGTGAATAAATGAATTTGACTAATTTAACTAACTACTCTGTTTAAAAATAGCCTAACTAGTAAGCGCTTAGCTAAAAATAATTTGGAGAACTTATTCAAGCACAAAAGACGCAAGGCAGCCCAGTTAGAATCAAAACTAGCTAGAATGCTACTAGACGAGGTGTCTTAGAGAAGCAGTTATTAAACTAGATTTCACAATTCTTGTGATACTAACCTCGAGTTAATGATACAAATAGCTGAGGAAAAAAAAATAGCTGAGGAAGCTGAGGAACAAATCACAGCTTTGCAGACTAGGCTAAATATTGAGAAACGGGAGAGGGAACTAAACTTGGCAGAGTTCACTAAAATTATTGAGAACCAAAATTTTAATCCAAACTAAAAATCTAAATGTATTGACTATGCGCTATTATGCGCTATGCACTATCATGGGCTTTTATTCTTAATATATAAAAACTGCAATTGCATTTGCACCGAGGTATTATTTAAGATACAATCTATGTCTTTGTTGTATTTTGTAGAATTAGACTAAACCATAAAGATTAAGTCTTTATGTCAATTTGTATTAAATAAAATTATTCGGTGAGATAGTAGGTTTAAAGATAGTACCTCACGTAACCAAGTTTACTTTATATGCAATTTGAGTTAAATTATTGCTGGCTACGCCTACGCACACGCATTCCTCAAAAATCTCTTCCATCGATCTTCCACGACGCGAACACAATGGAAAACAAAAACTCACAGATAAAAAACATATACAACAAAAACCGTTTAATACATTTAAAAAAATGTATCAATATCTGCTAAATACGTATAATTTTCAGCTTCCTTCCTCAAAAAAAAAAACAACAAAATAAAACGATCCGAAAACCCAACTAGTAATTTGATATATTGAGAACTTGCGGTGTATTCACCACACAATCCCAGCATTCAAAGCGCGCACACAATGCGCCCATTTTCTCAACAATTTTTTTCTTCTCGTGATGAGCCAAAGAGGCTTTATATCCGTTGCTTATTTATTTGTTGGTTGCTTTATTTTTATTTTCTGGGCGAGATTGCCACACTGTCAAATTGTTAAGGTCTCTGTTACAGGCGGCCATTGTGCGAAGGTTTCTCTGGTGCGCATAATTTTGGATTAAACTGTCGCGTAATCGGTTTATTCGGTGCAAAAAGGGAAAACGAAGGGCGGATGGAAGGTTTTGATTGGCCGGGTATGGTGACAGATGTTTAAATTAGGCCATGTTTAAAATCCGATAAGATCCTCGCTTTCTACTTTGGACAATCGGATGTTTTCAAACAATTGGAAGTGAAAAGGATTATGTTTTATGAAAGGGATGAATGTCGGCTATATTCTCTAAAAGGATTTTTCTTGTTTTTTTTTTGATTTGCAGTAGTTTTAGCAAACTTGACACTGTAAAAGTGATTTGCATAAAATTTAAATAACAATATATCTAATATTTGTTTCACTTAATTAAATCCAATTAAATTCAGACAGGAATAATATGTTTGTATATGAGACAAGGTTTCATATTTTAAATAATTTTCGAAAGTTGAAAACATTTTTAAATATAAAATGTCTATATCTATCTATACACCATAAGAAATGATATATTATTATTATTTCTTAACACATTGACTGCCATGATACTTTTACTGCAATAGCAAAGTACGAGTTTCTCGTTGTTTAGTAAGTACTCAATGTGATACATTAAATTATGAATTAAATAATTAAAACCTGTATTACGAATTAAAAAATGAATTGTGAATTTGTTCAAAACAAGTCAAAAATCTCATTAATTTAAACTTAATAAATAGCAGTTTATGATACAAGTGTGTGAAGAAGGGCTTTTGTGCATGAATTGTACAGTTTCTCGCCTTCTGCTCGTGCTTCATTCGCAATGAGTGCACAAAAGCCTTACACACACGTGTATCATACATTATTTTATTTACGAAGCATGTTAAAATAATGTTGAAGAAAAAAATAATTGTTTCTCACCGATAATATTAAAAAATTGTAATTTTGACGCACAAAATACTTCAAACCACTGATACAATAAAGTTAGAATGTTCAGCGCCTCCGTGGCAAAAGTTGCTAACTAGTAAAAACGCACAATGATGGGAACACTATTTGGTCATTGTCAATATAATCTAGGTTAACCTAGATTTCATCTAGGTTAGGTTATGGTTAGGTTAAGTTATATTAGAACCAAATAAATCCAGACTGAGAGGGCCTTAGAGTTTTTATTCCAAATATGAAAAATTATTTCAATTTTAATATAGGTACGTCAGATAATTTATTTTCACTACGGCTATGTTTTTTGTGATTTTTTGTGACGCGAGTTGTTGCCATAGTAAAAACAAACAGAAATCGTTTAATAATGTAATTCCATTTGATTTACATTGAACTTTTAGGCACGATTTGTATACTTTTACACACGATTATATTAAAGGAATCCTTCACATACTTACTTACATAACTTCACTTTACTTATTAATGTGTTCATTTTGGTGTGCGAGTAGATAAAAGAACATAAAAGGACTTTTAAAGTACGAACTTGAGTGTTCAAAGGATAAAATTAAAATCCTGTAATAGATAATTAAATAATTTTAAATAAAATGTTGAAGAATAAATTCATTATTAGAATCTCATGTATAATGAAATGTCTACAATAAAATTATCTGCAATACTTTGCCATGTCTATGTTATGTTTATTTGTTGTTTGAAATGAATGTTTTATGAAAGGATTTCTCCTATCTTTTTATTTGTACTAACTTTAGCAAACTTGACACTGTTAAAGTGTGCATTTGCATAAAATTTAAATAGCAATATATCTAATATTTCTTTCACTTAATTAAATCCAATTTAACTTAGACAGGTATGTTTGTATATGAGAGAAGGTTTTATATTCTAAATAATTTTTTAAAGTTGGATATATTTTTAAATAGAAAATATCAATTAAATATCATTAAATATGTAAGTATATTTAATTAGAAATGAATATGCATCATACTAATTGATTGATTGTGGAGTTACTTGTTGAAAGTTCATTTAAATATTAAAGATAAAAACATAAATTGTTTTAAAGTTACAAATTTATTGTATAAATACAACATACGCGGTCTGTTAGAAAAGTATCCGACCTTTAGCCGGTAAAAAAAAACTGGCATACCTGGAGCGTTGGAAACCTAATCACCCTCAAAGTAATCTCCACTACTTTGAGGTAGTAGTGTGAGACTCCACACACTTCTCCCAGCATTTCCGCCATTGTTGGAAGCATTCCGAAAAAGCCTCTTTCGAAATCGACTTTAGCTCGGCTGTCGTTGCAGCCATAATGTCCTCTCTTGTCTAAAATCGCGTTCCTTTCAATGGCCGCTTGACTTTGGGGAATAGCCAGAAGTCGCAGGGGGGCATAGCAGGAGAGTAAGAGCCTGTCGAACCGGAGGAGTCTGGTTTTTCGCCAAAAAAATGAGAATCAAGTGCAAAGAATGTGCTGGAGCATTGTCGTGATGGAGTTGCCAATTTCCTGATGACCACAACTCCAATCGCTTGCGCAGCTTCACCGCTTGAACCGCTTCACTTTTCGTCATTTTACTTGCATTGAAGAATTGACGAGAGCACTACTCACTACGTCACTCGAACACTGATGCTATCTACAGGCGCAACTGACGCTATCTACAGGCGGGAAAAAATTCACGCATGCGCACGAAGGTTCCAGGTCGGCTCATGCAAGCGCGCTTGCTTCAAATCCATCAGGTTTTCAAAATAAAAAATAAGGTCGGATACTTTTCTAACAGACCACGTATGTATTGCCAAAATTAGCGTTTCTTCAGGTAATGATATACGTGAAGTAAATGAAGCCACTAGGCGCCAATAGCCGCTACAACCCTGTGCGGGTCTTCTTCTTCACCAGTTTCTTCCTCCAGGAATTACGGTCCTGTGCAGTAGTAGTACACTTCCGAATACCCAGCTTCCTTGTATCCTCGCACACCTCGTCTTCCTAACGCAGCTTTGGCCTTCCAAGTCTTTTCGTCGTTACTGGCTTCGCAGCCAGAACTCAACCAGTGGATGAGGTGTCCCGCCCATCAGTTTTTGACAAGTTCTTGAGGCGAGCTTTGAGGCGATATCGGCATCCTTGGTCTGCTGGTAGAGTTTTAACGGCATCTACAGGCGGGAAAAAATTCACGCATGCGCACGAAGGTTCCAGTTCCGCTCATGCAAGCGCGCTTGATGCAAATTAATCAGGTTTTCAAAATAAAAAATAAGGTCGCATACTTTTCTAACAGACCACCTATGTACCGCCAAAATTATCGTTTCTTCAGGTAATGATATACGTGAAGTAAATGAAGCCACTAGGCGCCAATAGGCATTACAACCCTGTGCGGGTCTTCTCCTTCACCAGTTTCTGCCTCCAGAAATTACGGTCCTGTGCAATAGTAGTACACTTCCGAATACCCAGCTTCCTTGCATCCTCGCACACCTCGTCTTCCTAACGCAGCTTTGGCCTTCCAAGTCTTTTCGTCGTTACTGGCTTCGCAGCGAGAACTCAGCCAGCGGATGAGGTGTCCCGCCCATCAGTGTCTGTCTAGTTTGATCTTTGAGACGAATTCGGCATCCTTGCTCTGCTGGTTATAACGGCGTTTACAGAGACCGTCCTCGCGAATTGGCCTAAGAATCCAACGAAATACCTTTATTTCGAGAAGCCCCAGCATGGACTCATCTTTCTTTGACAAGGTTCAGGTTTCTGAGCCATATTTCGCAACTGGTAGGATTAAGGTCTTGTACATGCTAAGTTTAGAGCTTTTGGCTAGATTACGGAAGGATAGAAGTTTACGCAACCCGCAGAAGAATCTGTTGGCGCTGACTATACTTTGTTGGAATTCCTGACTTAAGTTGTTTTGGATGGTTACCGTTGATCCTAGATAGACAAACTCTTTGACCACCTTGAATGATTGGGCGTTAACTGCCCAGGTACTTTGACTGCCATCGCAAACTACGAGTTATCTCGTTGTTTGTCCGTCAATATTTGTTTGCTGGGTTCTCTGCTGGCCAGCGGCTGAAGTGTCCCACGCATCGGAGTCTGTTTAGTTTGATCATTGAGACAATATCGGCATCCTTGGTTTGCTGGTAGAGTTATAACGGCGTCTACAAAGATCGTCCTCACGAACTGGCCAAAGAACCCAACGAAATACATTTCAATCGAAAACCCCCAGAATCGTCTCATCTTTCTTTGGCAAGGTACAAGTTTCTGAGCCATATATTGCAACTGGTAGGATTAAGGTCTTGTATGGTAACTTTAGAGCTTTTGGTTAGATTACGTGATGATAGCAGTTTACGTAACCCGCAGAAGAATCTGTACTATTCTACGTTGGAGTTCCTAGCTTATGTTGTTTTGGCTGGTTACCAATGATTCTAGATAGACAAACTCTCCGATCACCTTGAATGATTGGGCGTTAACTGCCATGGTACTTTGACTACCATCGCAAACTACGAGTTTTCTCGTTGTTTGTCCGTCAATATTTTCTTGCAGGTTTCTATGCTGTCCCGCCCATCGGAGTCTGCCTAGTTGGATCTTTGAGACGTTATTGGTATCCTTGGTCTGCTGGTTGAGTTCGGCATCTACAGTGACCGTCCTTACGAACTTGCCCAAGAATTCAACGCAGTACTTTTTTTCGAAAACCCCCAGAATCGTCTCATCTTTCTTTGACATGGTCGAGATTTCTAAGCCATATAATGCAAATGGTAGGATTATAGTTTGTACATGTTAAGTTTACAGCTTTTGGTTAGATTACGGAAGGATAGAAGTTTACATAACCCGCAGAAGAATCTGTTTTTATTTTATTTTATTAATTCTAGCTCTACAACCCTGGGTGGGTCTTGGCTGACTGCACTACTTTTTTGTACTTAATATGGTCATCAATCCGTGGTCAAAAGGAATATTCCTCTTTTGGAGATCTGATTAAATGTTGTCTCTGAAACGCATTCTAGGACGTCCGAGTGATCTCTTTCCTGTTGAAACCTCTTCCCACATCGATCTTACAAGTCTTTCGTCATCAAGCCTGTGTACGTGACCTGCCCATCTTAGTCGTTGTGATTTAATCTCTTGGACAATATTGCTGTCGTTGTAAAGCTCTTGCAACTCGGCATTCGTTCTAATGCGATACCGATTTGTGGTCGGGTCGTGCTGGGGTCCAAAGATTTTTCTGAGAATTTTCGTTCAGAACGCCTAAGTTTTTCTTCGTTTGCTTAAGTCATTATCCAAAATTGTGTTTAAGGTCTTGTAGATGTTGAGTTTAGCGCTTTTGATTAGATTACGGGAGGATAGAAGTTTACGTAAACCGCAGAAGAATATGTTGACGCTGACAATTCTTCGTTGAATTTCTTGGCTTATGTTGTTTTGGCTGGTTACCGTTGATCCTAGATAGCCAACTCTCTGGCCACCTTGAAAGATTGGGCGTTGACTGCCTTGGTACTTTGACTACCATCGCAAACTATAAGATATCTCGTTGTTTGTCCGTCAATGTGATATGATACATTTTAAATTAAATAATGTGAACTGTGAATTTGTTCAAAACTACACGAGTTTGTAGTCAAAGTCTGTGTACAAATGTGTCAAAGTACAAATTCTCATAATGGTTATAAAAAGAACAGGAGGATCAGTAAGAGCATCAGTAAGGATATCGGTTAGCGGACTATAGTGACAAATATCGTCAGGAGAAGACAAAGGAGAAGACGAAGGCGAACCTACTCAGATCATAGCTACACAACTATGAAGTATTTGTAGCATTTCCGATCAATGGTAGGGTCCCACAAGGCAGTGTATTTGGCCCTCTACTGCATGTGCTGTACATCTCAGATATCCCCGAAACACCAATTACAATCGTAGGAACATTTGCAGACGACACAGCTGTAGCACAGCTGGCCCAAGAAGATCGATCAGTGGAAACTCAGAACAATCAAACGTGGCATGGAAAGGCCGCAACTAAGGTGGATGGATGATATCCGGAAGATTGCGGGTAAAAACTGGCTACAAGCAGCACAAAACCGAACCACCAAGCCGAACCGAACTGAGTGGGAGAGAGGGAAGAAGCCTATCCTCTCTCGCCTTAAAGAAGCCATATCCAGGATAACAACAGGCTTAGAAAAAGAAAGAAGAAAAAATCACGTTTGAGCTTTTAAAGGACAAACTTCCATGTTCAATTGATAAAATTAAAATCCTGTAATAGATATTTATTGATTTAAATTTAAATAAACGCATTTTATTTTCATTAGTAGAATCTCGTTTTATTATCTGCAATATTTTGCCAACGATATATCTTAAATATTCCACGAATCAGTTCCAAGTTAAATCATGTCTGACAAGCCTTGTCTGTCAGGCCTTGTCTGTCAAACGTTGTCTGTCAAACGTTGTCTGTCAAGCCTTGTCTATGACGTCTTATAATTGTCTGTTAAATGTTGGCTGTCACGACAAGTGGAGTCTTGTGTGTGAAGTCTTGTCTGTCAGATATAATATGCCAAATCTTGTCTGGCACTCTAGCCTAGTATCGTTTGTCTAGCCTTGCTTCTTTAGTTTAAATTGTCTAGCCTTGTTTATTTAGTCTGGACTGTATGTATAGCCATATACTATAACAAAACTTGTGTGTATAGTCATATACACGGAAAAAAAGAACACTTTAAAAATTACAGTTTAAATAGTAGCAGCGGCCTTACGAATACAAATTTGTAGAGATTGCAGTCGCACACCGTAATTTTTAAAACTTATTTACCAATAATACAGGAAACTGTAATTTTAACAAAAGCATATTCAAGGTTTTACAGTTTCAAATTCGTAAGGGCTGCTACAATTTGAAAACTGTAATTTTTAAAGTGTACTTTTTTCCTTGTACAGTAAAGAACAAGTATTGTCCTCTTAGAAAATTCATTCATAAACTTAACATTATTCTTCATATTACTCACAAAATAATCAATAATTGGTAAACATAACTGATCCGAATTAATTTTATTGAAATAAAAATTCACGCGAAGCCGCGGGCTATAGCTTGTTTCGTATATTGGCAAACAAAGTTACATAAATATAAATCTTTGGCAATATCAATTTCTTAAATTTTTCAAAAACATTATAATTTGGTTATCCAATAAATATTTCAAATCACTATTTATAGAATTCTTATAAACAATTTAAAAATTGGATAGCACAAATCTAAAACGAAAAAAAATGCAATAAATCTCCGTTCCACGAGATAGAAAACTCATTTAAAATTTACAGTTGGATATTTTTGTGGGCCGTATAATCGCCTCCGTTGTTTTTTATTCCCTTTATTACTATTTTCTTAAAGAAATTCCAGAGACAGGACAGTATATCAATTACTCGGAGGACCTACACGCCTCAAACATTATTATATTCAGCTACTTTCAGTTGGTAGCCGTTCCAGTATCAAATTTCATGTTTTATATACCTGATATTCAGAAGAGGAAAAAAACAAATCCTTTTTATATTTATGTGTGGAAAATAAAAACGTATTTTATTTTAATTAAAATAAAATAAATAAAAAAGATTGTTAAATTTATGGATTGAAGTAGATGATATCTGCGTGTAGGGTGATTTGTCTATTTTGACTAAATGAGACGGAGTTACATTGTACTGTCAGCTGTCAAACAAAGGAACGAGAAGCAGAGAAAACGGAATTAGTTTCCGGCTTTCTTTGTTTAAATTCGAAGATTCTTCCATTTGCTTCACTCAAGCTAATGGAATTACTAAAATTAGACACGGAGAAACGTAGAAAAAATAAACCATAACAAATTTTACTAAGCGAAAATAACTGTGTGAATCACAATTGTCGTTACTATTTATTTTCATCTGGAGGTGTAAGGGAAACGACTAAGCCAGGATAATCTCACGAGATGTATGTTTGAAAAACTAACCATTGAGGAAACCACCAGGTAAATAATTTCCTTTTCGGCGTTTTTCAAGCACTTTGTTAAACAAAACTCGCGCGGCAGAAGTTTTACGGTAGTAATCTGAATAATACTCTCATTATGCGAGCGTTTCGTGGCGGAAATAAAATCCCATTCAAGGAGAAGAAAAAAAATAATGTTACATGCATTTTCTCCCGTCTTTTATTTGTGGACGGGAGGGGCTCTTGTGGTTTCGAGGGTGTTCTCAAGAGCTCGAGTCTCTCTACTCCGGTTTTGTATTCACACATAAACGGACAAAAGCTCATTGAAACGCCGAAACGCACAACAACAACAGTCATTTTTAACGGGAGAGAAAATGTTTAATAAACAATTTATAAATATCAAAATAATAATAAACAGAACCATTAATATGTTTTAATTTGTCTGGTTGCATTTTTTACACAAAATAATTGTTTAAATATGTTTTAAATGTCAAAATAAATTACTATTTTATGAATAGGATGGTTGCGACAGTCACTACGTGGTAATTCATGCTTACATTGAATTGAAAAATTCCACCGACAGTCACTACGTAGGTATCTACTACGTGGTAATTCATACTTACATTGAATTGAAAAATTCCACCAGGTAATGTGGACCAGGGGTACATTGAATTGAATTTTTCAATTCAATGTAAATTACTATTAGTTTATTATTAATGGGTAAACAAGTTTTCATTTTCCTGATTTCTTCGCTGCTTAGGGTCCTTGTAATGTGACCCTTGCAAATCGCTTTTTTTTTCAAAATCAGTAAGGATTTATAACTGTGTTGCTCCTGTTTATTTTAATTGATCACTTTAATGTTCAGTTTTGCACATAAATCAAAGACGCGATCCAACATTTAAGCGAAAAGAAAGCACCGGGAGCGGACCTAATAACAGCCAAAATGCTGATGGAGTTGCCAAGAAAAGGCATTGTGCTGTTCACATACATCTTCAATGCAATCCTCATCGCCACTCCAGTACTGGCCTAAACACTTGTTGAAGCTTCAACAGCTTCGCTGGTCAAGCTCCGTGAAATTCTACAGGCCAATCAGCTTGCTGCCAGTTGTTTCTAAGCTACTGGAGACATTGATACTAACAAGAATAGACCCAGACTTTAACTCAGCACACTGAATCCCAAATCATCAGTTTGGTTTTGTTCATCAATGCGACAGAATCGCCCATCAAATAATTACCGCATTTGAAGAAACAGAATACTGCACTTCAGTATTCCAAGATGTAAGACAGGCATTCGACAGGCTCTGGAACGAGGGACTATTATATAAAATAAAAAAGGTAATTCCAGCTTTCTCGAACCTACTCAGATCATACCTACACAACCGACAGTTCAGAACCAGAGTCAACAATGAAGTATCTGCAGCATTCCGGATCAATGCTGTGGTCCCACAACGCAGTGTATTAGGCCCTGTACTGCATGTATTGTACACCTCAGATATCTCCGAAACATCAAGCACAATCATAGGAACATTTGCAGACGACACATTTGTACTAACTAACCACTCAAATCCCAAAATCGCCAAAAAATATCTCCAAGACTGCATACATCTACTGGAAAAGTGTCTAAAAAAGTGGAAAGTTCAAATCAATGAAACCAAGTCCTGCCTTGCCAAATTCACGTTACGAAAAGGTCTCTCTCCTCCAGTTTATTTAAATAATATAGAAATCCCTCCATACTCGGTAGTGAAATACCAAGGACTACATCTAGACAGCACACTCATTTGGAAGAACCACAGTATCAAAAAGAGAAAACACATTGACAAAGAGAACTCTGCTAGCACATCGGCAAAAACTCGAGTTTAACGCTAAGCAACAAAATACTTTTATATAAAACTTTCATCAAACCTATGTGGACTTAGGCATTGAACTCTGGGGATGTGCCCAAACAGATAAAACATTAAGATAAATTGCCAACGCTCAATGGTACGTCGCAAACCACATGATCCAAGAAGACCTGCAAATTACCCGCAGTGAAGAAAGAAATCCAGTAGATGGCTCTGGTCAAAAAGTCATCACAGTAAAAATCTGCCTCGAAACCTCCCCGAATAGTGGCTCGCCAACCACGTTAAAAACTGTAAGGGCTCCCTACACGTGTGTCTAACATCAAGACACCAAGCACAAGTGTAGGCTGTGGGAGGAGGTCCAGGTCCTACGAGGACTGTAGCACCATTAAGAGAGAGAGAGAGAAGAAAGAAATCCAGGAAAGCACCAAGAAAAAATAGAATCACACACAAATCCACTAATAAATACGCTTCCCCCACACCAAGCTTTGAAAAAAAAGTTTTGAACATAGAATGCTTATGCACGAGGTAGTTAATGTTGGGATATATTTGTCCCACTGAGACATTAATAATAATGTCATGCATGTCATTGTACAGGTGTCAGACTTCGGAGCCGCAAGTCCCGGGTTCAAATCCTGGACATTGTGCAAAATAAGCCACCATTCTCCTGTAGATGGCTCTGCCAGTCATCGCAGTAATCTCCCTCGAAACTCCCCCGATTAGTGGCTCGCCATCCACGTTAAAACTGTAAGGGCTCCCCTACACGTGTGTCTAAGATCAAGACACCAAGCACAAGTGTAGGCTGTGGGAGGAGGCCAAGGCCCGTCCTGGGCTGTAGCGCCATGGGTTTGTTATGTCATTGTAGATGGATCTAGATGGTAGATTTCGGTGGTTACTTGTATTGTGACCTTTATATATCTATTGTATTCCACCCTCTTTCTCTAATCGTTGGTATATTACCCATTTAGAGCGCCTCCTCTAATCATTTTTGCTCTAGGAACCTCAGAATCTGGGCTAGATTCAAGTATTGAAACTCCTGTTCGATTAAGCAGTGGACCCAAGGTACATTGGTCTCTTAGTCTTTCAGCAGATGTATGGGATTTCCTCTGCTGAGCTGAATAATTTGCAACTGTCATCTTTCTCTAGGCCTAGGGTCTTCTCTGATGTGTTTTCTAAATCTGCAGTGTCGCGTAAGAACTCATATCAGAATTTGAAGCTTATTCCTTAGGTAAGCTTTTGTTCTTTTCTGGTTAAAAGATCCCAACATTAATTTGGATTCTCTTAACCATGGAAGTTCTTTTTGGGTTTTCATCAATCGTGGTCACATTCTAGATGGATGGTTTATATCAGTCCCAATAGACTCGAAAGGGGTAAATACATACAAAAAAATGACTATTGAATTTTTACAACAGATACTCATCGCCTTTGGAGAAGTGATGGGAGCATAATATCGAGATGCACCAGCTCTGCATAGACTTCAAAGAAGCTTATGGCATCATAAACAGGAACCAAGAGTTTGCAATACAGGCAAAGCTTCTCAAATTAACCCGGATGACATTAAACGATACTAGAGGCAAAGTGCGGATACAAAGGGAGCTATCAATAAGTTTAAAGGAGTTTTTAGTTTAAAGTTTAAAGTAAATTTGAAAAATCCAAAATAATCTAATTTAAAATCATTTCACAATGTTCAGTTAAAATTTAGGAACTTTCAGAAGTCTGTAACCGATTGAACTAATTGAAAGTACACAAAAGTTTGATTTCCTAAAATTGCTACAGGAAATTCACCCTAGAAGATATTGAAACTAGGAACCTGGTCGGGCGTCGAATAAGGTGTCCGATATAAAATATATTTCGCTATGAAGAAACCTCCTGTACGGATGGCCTGAATGGTCAGGCACAAGTACAATTGTGAAACCAAATAATAATAATTGCAACGTTTTTAAACATTTACACATTTTAACAACAAAATTGATAATATTTATAGTAAACAATAAATCAAATTTGTTGTTAAAATTAAAAATAAATTATTGGAAATAAATTACAAGAAAATCTAATTCAGAGTATTCACTAATAATGCAATGGAACCTCGATCATGTTTATTGATTAAAATTTCGTTTGATTTTTAACTTTTTATATAACTGTATACTAATACTTCCAGATAAACAATTTGTCTTATTGATTCCAGCAAATCTACTGTTACACAAATTTGGTTTCAATTAATTCCGAGATTTGTATCTTCGCATTTTTTGTTGTAATTTGTAATTGGATTTCTAGAATAGGAATTGGCCTTGACGAAAAGTTCATTGACAGCCCACCGCGATAATAAATGTTTGTAAATGTATGGAGCGAGTCATGGTAGGTCATAGAATCACATGTGAAATTTTAAATTTGATTAAAAAAATTCTTTTTGTATTTTGAGGTAAATTTTGTTTTAGAAATTAAAAGAATATGAAATTATAAGTATTTTAGAAATTGCACATTTGCATACCTTTTAAGCTAAATTTACAAATATTAGAGTTTACTAAAAAACTTTCCCTTTTTCCATTAGCAATTTTTGAAAATAACTTATTGTTCTCATTTAAGGCACGAAATTTTTTTTAAATAAAAAGACCATGCGCCCTATCACAGAAATTTGTGCACGCAGCTATAGCAATATTTCGAGGTGGATAAAAAAATATCCCACCATTACAATGCTTAAACCTTTATGCATCAAAAAGATGGGTCACTTTTAATACCGTTATGTTTCAAAGGGTTAAACAAATAATTTTGATAAAATTATGAAAAACCTTAATTTACATATTTTTGAACATTCCTGCGAGACCGTTAGATATTGTTAATATCTGTGATACTTGGTTATATGACCTAGATAATAAAATAGTATATTTTGCAACTAGGGCGGTAGGTTGTCAATTGAACACGACAGCAAAATTGGGCGCACGAACGAAGTGAGTGCCCACATTCGCTCAAGAGGGCAATTGACAATACCGCCTGTGTTGCAAACAATATTTTTTATTACTCATGCGAGGGGATATATCCTACAAGTTTGTCATCCAGGTGCCATACAAAAAAATAGAATCAAAAATGAAGAAATTGCTTTTTCAATTGTCTCCGGTGGTGTGGATTCGTCATAAGAACTCTCCTCAGTCTCCGGTATCACCATAGAATTTACACTCATTTTAAGACGTTTTCTTTAACTGTTACTTTTATCTTGTAATGAAGAAAAAATTCTGTCACTTTCAAGTCACTTTTTTTAATATGTAGGTCTTGATTGTCTTTATTTTATTTAATTATTATTATTTTAATGTAATGTGCGTTGCCCAAGTTATGAGGTAATACAGCCAAAATGGCATTTTTCGTACTAAAAAACGTGCGCCAAGATAGTACTTTTAATGCATGAGTAATAAAAAATAGATTTTAGCCCTATCACTAGATTTTAGAAGGGTTTTAGAAACCATAAATAGAAATATATTATTGGAAAAACTAAATCAAATAGAAATAACTAATATTGCCATTAAATGGTTCAAGTACAGCTTAAGTAACCGTAAAAGCAAAAGCTCAAATTTGGAAACTTTATTTTGTAGTATTGATGTAGACTACGGTGTGCCACAGAGTACTGTACTAGGTCCATTGTTGTTTAGATTATAATAATGATATAATGCAAATTGTAAAACACAGTATTATAGAAATCTTTGTTGATATTGATTTAAAAGAATTGTTTGAGGAAGTTAATTTTGATCTTGTAAATACAGTGCGTTTGAAACGAGGATGGATTTAGAACGAGGATGGAAGAGGGATCGAGTGGATGAAGAAAGTTGAGGGGAGAAGAAGAACAATATGTGGGGCAAGAAGCTGCTAATCTGTTTAGTGTTAGGAATTATTGATTTATTTTGTTTTATTAGCTATAAATTATGTATTTATTGTTTTATGTGGAAATGTACAGAATTTGGAAATTTTTATAAACCTGTAAAGGGAATAAATATATACATACTACTACTACTACAGTGCGTTTGAAAAAGAACTCCCTAGTTTTATCGTGTCATAGAACAAAATTCAACAACAAAATTCTAGTTTGTGGTGCTTGGTTCATCAACTATCCAAATTTTGCCCCCTTGCAATTGGCACGCCTGCTTGACCTTGAGACACCGCCAGGGCCTAGCTCGCTAAATTCAGTTCAGGCGTGCAATGGCTACTCCGCAACAAAAAGCGTAGTGCGTTATTTAGCTTGTGCAAACTGAATCTGTTATAACAGTACAACGTAATTTTAGACGTCAGTATGGCGTTGAACCTTCTACGGCAAAAACTATTAGTCATTGGCTACCTTCTTTTAAGGAAACCGGTAGTGTTTTAAAAGGAAAATCTCCAGATACACCAAGAACTTCTGAAGATGTTGCTAAACTGATCCGTGTTTTGGGGGTCTGCAGCCCAAAGAATTCATTGTCTCAAATTAGGATTTCCTAAATGTACAGTGTATGATGTCATGCGTAGAAGACTTCATTTGCGTGCCTACAAGTTGCAACTGTTACATTAAATAAAACCTACTGATAAAATCAAAAGGTTCGCTGTTGACTTTCTAAACGGAATTGTAGATGATGACAATTTGTTGAAAAATGTTTTCTTTTCTGCTGAGGCTACATTTCATGTTGGTGGAACAGTAAATCGAAACAACTGCAGAAATTAGACATCCACATGAATTTATTCATCATCAACGTGACTCCCCCAAAGTTAATTTTTGGTGCTTGATGGAAGATCGTGTGATTGGTCGTTTAATTTTTGTAGAAACAATAAATGGGGAAAATTACTACATGTTAACAGAGTATGTCTTTCCCCAAATGAATGATATTGAAGCGGAAAAAAGGCTTATGTTTTTTCAACAAGATGGAGGCCCACCTCATTACAGTAACAACGTGCGCGCGGCTCTAGACACTCGCTCTTCTGGTAGGTGGATAAGCTGAATTGGTCCAATCTTTTGGCCACCATGAATTCGGACTCAACCCCATTGGACTTTTTCGTTTGGACCCACATAAAGAATTTAAAGATAGGAGAGAGCAATCATTTATACGAAGGAATCGTCGCGGCGGTTAGGACTGTTACACCTGATATGTTGGTGAATACGTGGCGAGAAGTGGAATCATCACGACATGTGCAGGGCAACAAATGGATCCCACGTTGAAGTCCATTAATGTTAAAACAAGACTTGAAAGTACTCTCTTTTATTGTATGTACGCGTTGATGTAGTTTTTCATTAATTTCAACATTAAATTTATGCTTAAAACTAGGGAGTTCTTTTTCAATCACAATGTATAACTATAGTACTTATCGAGAAATAGTCTTAGTGTAAATTTCAATAAATATATAATAATACAAAGTAAGCTCAATTTGCCTACTATGGTCATTGGCTCGAACGGTCTTCTTGGTAACTTTTCCCTTAAAGTATTCTGAGACCACAAGTATATATGTATCATTATTGATAATAGGCTCAACCATATCCGAAACGCAGCTTTTGTTATGGATGAAATGTCAAAAAAACTAATTTATTAAATAGAGTTGGCAAAACACTGAGCTTACATACTAAATTATTATTATACAAATCATTGATACTACCGCATGCTAATTTGTGTGCACCTGTCTTGTATAAGCTTCAAGCATATTTGATAAAAAGGCCCGACATTATACAAAACAGCTGTATGTGTAAAATAATCAAATGTAACATATACACACACCTGTAAGTTCATGTTACAGCGCCTGGGACTTATGTCATAAACACCGAATACAATATAATATAATGATACTTTTATAGACAATTTGAAATAATCTTACAGCAAAGTATTTAACAGACAAAGTGTCATTTGTAAATCAGAAAACTAACTATAACTTGAAATATTGATGAGTTCTGTATTACAAAATCTTCCACACATAGGAGATTCCAACTCTGTCCTCGATACAATATGCTGCCTCTTGAAGTGAAAAATTGTGATAAACTGAACAACTTTAAATATTTACTACTGCATTATCTTTACTAACAATTAAACATGTTAGTTTAATGTTAATAGAATTGGTAAAACCATCCTAGGTTTTAGATAATCATACAAACTTAAAACAAACAGAAGACAGCCTGAATATATAAATATATTCAACCTTTCCGGAGCTCAATAAAAATTACTGAGTCTTTTTAAGACTGCCAAAACGAATCTCAGTCAGTTATTTAATAGTCATTATTTAATAGTTATTAGATTAATTATTTAAGTTATTTAAATTGTTTCGTTTATGAGTAATTTCTGAAAAATATATGAAAAAGAATTTATAATAAAATTGGCAAGAGGACCTTGAGGACGGTAGCCCTTTGTTGCATGTTACAACAAATATTATTATTATTATTATTCCTTTTTTAGTAAACTTGAATGTAAATATTTAGTAGTTACATTCATAATAGACGATAGTTACATCATAATAGACGATCGTTGTTACATTTTGAATAAATTAAGTTTTCATTTCAATCCCCAATGAATTTAAAACTAGTTAATCGCGTAATGATGTCTAAAACTAGGGTTCCAACATTGAAAACCAAAGAGATAAGTATTAAGCCCATTGGGGCGGTTTTAACGCCGAGGGGATGAAATAATCTAACAGTCGAACCCATCTGCTCCGCGTCCGCAAGCCCCCACCCCTAAAAACATACGCAACCAAAAAAATTACACGCAACCCCCGAAAATTCCTTATACTACACTAACATCCCTAGTATATTATATACAGGTCCGCCATTTTGCCCGGTGTTGGAGACATGTAAGCGGCGGATCGATTCTCTCACTGACTCTGTGAGGGTTGAAACCCTGTCATGCATATACTATATAGTTTTAGTGTCGCACCCTTGCGATGTTTTTGTGTTGATTCATTTGTCTTTATCAGTCGTTTTAATTGAACGTTTCTTGCTTAAAGGGAAACGCGAGAGAGACGAAAACCCGTGTCACTTGTAATAACATTATTTTGGTTTCAGGTTTCTGGGTAAATAAAAACTGTTCTGATTGACTGATGGCTGACAGTTAAATATACAAAGGCTAGTTGGAATAATATATACTAGTTAATTAATGTTACACATAAGTTTGTTTTCGTTTCCTATTTTCTTTAAGTAAAGCATAAATAAATTGTGCATTTACAACTTATCACTTTCGAAATTTATCTAGTTTAATGTTTCACAAACTTTTGCTTTAATCCTAACATATTTTTGCGAATAAAATGATTTATTGCAAATCAAGCTTATTTATAGCTTTTTTTGTTAATAAAACATTCCGTGGGTTAATAAAAATATTTGAAAACATTTTTTATGAGTTCATAATTAACAGAAACGTGTTAGAAATAAAAATATCAGATCGTGTTTCGAGTTAATGTTTTTTTTTGTTTAGAAAACATTATATAAATATTAATTTTAATTAAAATATTAAAATGGTATATTTTGTAACAAAGACGAAAAGTTGACAAATTTTCGCGAGAGCGAAATTGTGCGAGGAGATGTATCTTACAAGTTTGGTATCCAGGGGCCATAAAAAAATTTAATCAAAAATGAAGAATTACCTTTTTCAATTGTAAATTCATGTAAACTAATTTTAAAACGTTTTCGTTAATTTTTATTATTATTTTGTAATGAAAAAAAATTCTGACATTTAACGTCACTTTTTTAATATCGCTGTCTTGAATGTGTTCATTTTACATTTATTTATTTGTTTATTTGAATGTAACCTAGCGACATTGATTAGTTGCGTGCGTTACCCCGGTTATGTGGAAATACAAGGAGATGTGACATTTTTCGTATTAAATAATCTTCACGTCAAGAAGTACTTTTCGCGCATGTGTAGTAAAAATGAAATCTATATAATTTCATATATATTGTAAGAAGTTACGCGTTTATTTCTGCGTTTACTACGAGTTATCTCGTATGTGACGTATTTACGTTTTAATCATCTTTAAATTTAATTTCGAATTGTTACAAATATTTTTACAAATACATTTCTTACTTTTAATTTAAAATAAATTTGCAAACGTAGATTTATGCGCAAATAACATTTTTGCAATGCATTTTTAAATCGTTTATTTCAAATAACAGTTTTACGATGACTATTTTTTTTTTTATTAAAAACTTAAATTTTTAAACATAAATTCGAATAGGACATAATAACAACTTATATCCCATTGTTCCCTGAACATTTCCATTATTTTCCAATATTTCTTGTAACATAATCCCTAACAATATTTTACATTAAATCCTTTCGATATACTCAAAGATAGTATTTCATACATCGATAATATTGTTTATCAAATTTAAACAAATAAAAACCACGATATATTTCTAAAAAATCTTATCGGAAATTTGCAGAAAAAAATTATTGTCGTCGACTATTCTGCCTTTGTATTCTCTTGTTTTTCCTTTGGTTTTATTGCGATTTTGATGTGCGTTTTAAATATATTTATTTATATAAAGGAGCTGTTTTGAGATTTACGGTTGGGAGATCGTAAAGTTGATATCAAATATATTGTATATTATGTGAGGACGCGTCGTATAAATTTTACGGCCACTCAAACTACGTATACAATATACGATATTTATGTTTCAATCGCCAATTTTTGTTTTATTTATTTGTTTTGATAAGGAGTTTGGTTTCTTGCACGTTTCGCAAAAGAATTAAATTTCATTTTATTTGGAATTCAAATTTAAAAAAATCCTATAATTAAATAATTGCTAATATCTTTCTTAACCGATTCTTTTCTTTGTAAATTTTCATTAAAAAATAAATAAAATTAATGTACGTACCTTATTTTGTTTATCATCGAAATTAATTAATTTAATTATTTACACAAATTGCTGACAATTTAGATGATGAACCTGTCTAGTCTAATCTCTCTAGACGTGCCTGTCTAGTCTCGTCTGTTTAGTATCGACTGACTGTCCTCCTCGGTGGTGTAGTTGACAACATACCCGCCTTTCAATGCGGGAGACCCGGGTTCGAATCCAGGTCGGGGAGACAACAACTAGGACGGTTTTCACTAAGCGTCCGGGCTGACGCCCAGCCTGAATGAATGCAAAATATGCGATACCGGGGTGGCGCATTCTAAAAGCCAAGGTGGAATAGGGGGTTTAGTGAGAGTATAGACTGTATAGTCTCGTCTCGTCTGTCTAGTCTCATCTGTCTAGTCTTGTCTGTCTACTATTGTCTTCCCAGTCTTGTTTGTTCTCTATGACCAAGAAAGCAGGACTAAAAACATACAGAACAACATACTGGTTGGCGGATGAAATTGCGACCCTGAGAGCTGCATGCGTCATGGCCAGGAGAAGATACCAACGCCAAAGCGCACAAACTAACGATCACGGAAACAACCAAACGCTTAGCGTAGAGGATAAAAGTAAAAAAAGGAGCTACGGCAACTTATAAATAAAACCAAATAAGACAACTGGAAGAAACTCTGTACATACCTAGAGAAGGACATATGGGACGATGCCTTTTAGATCGTTAAGAGAATTTACCAATGTACCAATGACTATGGTACATACTATGTACCAATGACTATGTTACTATGATACTAATACTAAATGTGATATGATACTAAAATACTATGTACCAATTTCCGAAGTGCTATTCCCACATTATACTCCTTTTGACTGGGCACAACCCCACGTAACTAACATCCCACTCTTCAATGCCGACGAACTATCTCTGGCTACAAAACGAATTAGGAGCGGCAGAGCCCCGGGACCGGATGGGATACCTCCTGAAATTATGAAAATAACAGCTCGACACCATTCGGACTCCGTCCTGGACGCCATAAATTCTCTGCTGGTTGCCGGAAACTTTCCAGATAAATGGAAGCGAGCAAAACTCATCCTCATAAGAAAGGGGGACCAACCAATCGGAGAGCCAACATCATACCTACACACCTTTCTGCTTCCTGAATGTATCGGGAAATTGCTGGAACAGCTGCTGCTAAATAGACTTAAAATCGAGCTCGACACCGGAGTTGGACTATCGGATAAACAATATGGATTCAGGTCAAGAAAATCTACCATAGCTGCTATAAATTCCGTCCTAAACATAGCAAAATCGGCAAATTCCGGACTGCAAAGAACAAAAAAACTGTGCGCTCGCCTTACATTCGACGTAAGAAACGCTTTGAACAGCGCCAGTTAGTCTCATAGAATGAATAGCCTGGCAAAAATAGCCAGTGGATTACAGGAAAAATGCCGAAGGAAAGGTACCCCCTGGACAGAAGAGGGAAAGGAGTTACACCGGCAGAAGATGCGACAATACTGGGCAAAGATCAAAGCCCAATAGTTGAACAAGCGTGGTCCAAAGTAGGCCCATTCAAAACAAGAAGAATAAGAAGAATAGCCTGACAGCAAAAGGCATATCGCCCTAACTAACAAGAATGATAAGAAGCTATCTTAGTTGCAGGAGTCTGATAGTGCAATCTGGACGGCAGAATGAAGTGCGTGAAATCTATAGTGATGTTCCACAGGAATCGATACTGGGCCCTACCCTGTGGAACGTATTATACGACGGCGTCTTAAGAATGAAACTTCCACTGGGACCAACAACTATTGGATTCGCTGACGACCTAGCTTTGGTGGTAACATCTAAAACAGAACAGGGGCTAATGGCAACGGCTAACCATGCAAAAAAAAATCTACAACTGGATGAAGTCTAAAGACTTATGTTTAGCTCCAGAAAAAATAGAGGCAGTTCCTCATTGGCCTGAGGAAGCACAGCCCGATAAAATTTTCGTTAGAAAATACACTAATATTCCCAAAAGAGCAGATCAAGTACATACCTGGGATTTTTTTCTTCTTCTTAAAGTTTGGTCCTATGTGGATACCGGGTATTAACCCATCAAACACTGCGGCCTAGTGGCCTATTGTATTTTGCCCACAATTTTCACTTATAGACCCAGAAACCTAGGTGTTAGAAACCCAGAAAACTATAAATTGCGCTAATTAATTAAACATTTGTCATCTGGTATAAATGCGGCCGACACTGGGGATAGAACTCGGGACCTCCAGACTTGTTAGTTAGCAGACTTGTTAGTAAGAATGGCAGGAACGATGGGAGTCCAGCGAGAAGGGGCAATGGACGAAACTCCTTATAACAGACATAGCCACATGGGTAAACAGAAAGCACGATGAAACGAGTTACCACCTAACCCAAGTGCTAACAGGTCATGGCTGTTTCAGAGATTACCTATACAATCTGGACCGAGCATCCGACGATCTGAGCGTCTACTGCGTTGAAACATATAGTGTCAACCACACAGTTTTCGACTGCTGCCGTTGGCAGGTTAAAAGACTAACACGTGAAACGCATAACAATAAACCCATCGGCCCTAGAAGCCAAGTACATCAAATGCTGGAAAATAAATGAAATCTAATTACACCAGTCCACCCGCCACTCAGAGGTTATGGGATAAACGGTTCCACATCCAACGGGTGTAATCTTTCCAGGGGGACCACTTGTCTGTAGCGGTGAAATCCGCCAGCCACGCCCCTCAAAAAAAAGTCTTGTCTGTCTAGTCTTGACTATCAAGTCTTGTCTGCCTACTCTTGTCTGTCTAGTCTTGTCTGTCTAGTCTTGTCTGTCTACTCTTGTCTGTCTAGTCTTGTCTGTCTAGTCTTGTCTGTCTAGTCTTGTCTGTCTAGTCTTGTCTGTCAAGTCTTGTCTGTCTAGTCTTGTCTGTCTAGTCTTCTCTGTCTAGTCTTGTCTGTCTAGTCTTGTCTGTCTAGTCTTGTCTGTCTAGTCTTGTCTGTCTAGTCTTGTCTGTCTAGTCTGTCTAGTCTTGTCTGTCTAGTCTTGTCTGTCTAGTCTTGTCTGTCTAGTCTTGTCTGTCTAGTCTTGTCTGTCTAGTCTTGTCTGTCTAGTCTTGTCTGTCTAGTTTTGTCTGTCTAGTCTTGTCTGTCTAGTCTTGTCTGTCCAGTCTTGTCTGTCTAGTCTTGTCTGTCTAGTCTTGTCTGTCTAGTCTTGTCTGTCTAGTCTTGTCTGTCTAGTCTTGTCTGTCTAGTCTTGTCTGTCTAGTCTTGTCTGTCTAGTCTTGTCTGTCTAGTCTTGTCTGTCTAGTCTTGTCTGTCTAGTCTTGTCTGTCTAGTCTTGTCTGTCTAGTCTTGTCTGTCTAGTCTTGTCTGTCTAGTCTTGTCTGTCTAGTCTTGTCTGTCTAGTCTTGTCTGTCTAGTCTTGTCTGTCTAGTCTTGTCTGTCTAGTCTTGTCTGTCTAGTCTTGTCTGTCTAGTCTTGTCTGTCTAGTCTTGTCTGTCTAGTCTTGTCTGTCTAGTCTTGTCTGTCTAGTCTTGTCTGTCTAGTCTTGTCTGTCTAGTCTTGTCTGTCTAGTCTTGTCTGTCTAGTCTTGTCTGTCTAGTCTTGTCTGTCTAGTCTTGTCTGTCTAGTCTTGTCTGTCTAGTCTGGTCTGTCTAGTCTCGTCTGTCTAGTCTTGTCTGTCTAGTCTTGTCTGTCTAGTCTTGTCTGTCTAGTCTTGTCTGTCTAGTCTTGTCTGTCTAGTCTTGTCTGTCTAGTCTTGTCTGTCTAGTCTTGTCTGTCTAGTCTTGTCTGTCTAGTCTTGTCTGTCTAGTCTTGTCTGTCTAGTCTTGTCTGTCTAGTCTTGTCTGTCTAGTCTTGTCTGTCTAGTCTTGTCTGTCTAGTCTTGTCTGTCTAGTCTTGTCTGTCTAGTCTTGTCTGTCTAGTCTTGTCTGTCTAGTCTTGTCTGTCTAGTCTTGTCTGTCTAGTCTTGTCTGTCTAGTCTTGTCTGTCTAGTCTTGTCTATCTAGTCTTGTCTGTCTAGTCTTGTCTGTCTAGTCTTGTCTGTCTAGTCTGTCTAGTCTTGTCTGTCTAGTCTTGTCTGTCTAGTCTTGTCTGTCTAGTCTTGTCTGTCTAGTCTTGTCTGTCTAGTCTTGTCTGTCTAGTCTTGTCTGTCTAGTCTTGTCTGTCTAGTCTTGTCTGTCTAGTCTTGTCTGTCTAGTCTTGTCTGTCTAGTCTTGTCTGTCTAGTCTTGTCTGTCTAGTCTTGTCTGTCTAGTCTTGTCTGTCTAGTCTTGTCTGTCTAGTCTTGTCTGTCTAGTCTTGTCTGTCTAGTCTTGTCCGTCTAGTCTTGTCTGTCTAGTCTTGTCTGTCTAGTCCTGCCTGTCTAGCCTTGTCTGTCTAGTCTTGTCTGCCTAGTCTTGTCTGTCTAGTCTTGTCTGTCTAGTCTTGTCTGTCTAGTCTTGTCTGTCTAGTCTTGTCTGTCTAGTGTTGTCTGTCTAGTCTTGTCTGTCTAGTCTTGTCTGTCTAGTCTTGTCTGTCTAATCTTGTCTGTCTAGTCTTGTCTGTCTAGTCTTGTCTGTCTAGTCTTGTCTGTCTAGTCTTGTCTGTCTAGTCTTGTCTGTCTAGTCTTGTTTGTCTAGTCTTGTCTGTCTAGTCTTGTCTGTCTAGTCTTGTCTGTCTAGTCTTGTCTGTCTAGTCTTGTCTATCTAGTCTTGTCTGTCTAGTCTTGTCTGTCTAGTCTTGTCTGTCTAGTCTTGTCTGTCTAGTCTTGTCTGTCTAGTCTTGTCTGTCTAGTCTTGTCCGTCTAGTCTTGTCTGTCTAGTCTTGTCTGTCTAGTCTTCTCTGTCTAGTCTTGTCTGTCTAGTCTTGTCTGTCTAGTCTTGTCTGTCTAGTCTTGTCTGTCTAGTCTTGTCTGTCTAGTCTTGTCTGTCTAGTCTTGTCTGTCTAGTCTTGTCTGTCTAGTCTTGTCTGTCTAGTCTTGTCTGTCTAATCTTGTCTATCTAATCTTGTCTATCTAGTCTTGTCTGTCTAGTCTTGTCTGTCTAGTCTTGTCTGTCTAGTCTTGTCTGTCTAGTCTTGTCTGTCTAGTCTTGTCTGTCTAGTCTTGTCTGTCTAGTCTAGTCTTGTCTGTCTAGTCTTGTCTGTCTAGTCTTGTCTGTCTAGTCTTGTCTGTCTAGTCTTGTCTGTCTAGTCTTGTCTGTCTAGTCTTGTCTGTCTAGTCTTGTCTGTCTAGTCTTGTCTCTCTAGTCTTGTCTGTCTAGTCTTGTCTGTCTAGTCTTGTCTGTCTAGTCTTGTCTGTCTAGTCTTGTCTGTCTAGTCTTGTCTGTCTAGTCTTGTCTGTCTAGTCTTGTCTGTCTAGTCTTGTCTGTCTAGTCTTGTCTGTCTAGTCTTGTCTGTCTAGTCTTGTCTGTCTAGTCTTGTCTGTCTAGTCTTGTCTGTCTAGTCTTGTCTGTCTAGTCTTGTCTGTCTAGTCTTGTCTGTCTAGTCTTGTCTGTCTAGTCTTGTCTAGATATTCAATGAAGTTATTTCGTTTATATTTGTTTGGCCGATGGTATATTTTTGGAATTTTTGCTTGTATTACAAATTAAGTTTTATTTTGCTTGGAATTAAAGCAGACAATAATATTTCTGGTAATTCATTCGCCATGTTATGTAGTTTTATATGGACAAACTGAAACAATTTTTTGAGAGAAAAGATTTAATTTTCAAAACAAAAAATTATTATTTACTTTAATTGAAGACTTGAAGAATTGAAGATTATGTCTTGTAATTGGCAAAAAGTGAAATATTACTTCATTGAATCGATTTACCTTGTTATAAATACACCATTTTATTTAAATATATGAAAAATAGTGAAAATTTTCAACAAATAATTGTAAATTATTATTGTAAACTTTCAGTAATTTAAAATGCCTAAAGATTTTTCTAATCAATTTTTTTGCTTTATTCCAAACACAATGAATTAGAATAATAATAATTATCTTAATTAATTTTACCTATCTATATTACCTATCTATTTAATTTTACCTTATAAAATCATGTTCATGTCTTGTCTGTCCTTGGATTCCTTGGATTCGGATCCAGAAAATTGTGGTTTATTCACAAGTTTTTTTTTTATTTCACTAGTGAAATAAAAGTATACATCACAACGGATCAAAATAACTCACTTACGAGCTCCGTAAACATATCCCTAAATGCTGACTTCGCTGATTTTCTTTTTTCATCGCCAATCACAAAACTTATTATACATTTTTTTGTATAAATCTTTAGATTTCTACGGGAGTAATCTATCCGCAATTGCGTCACCATATAACAATAATTCCTGGGATATATCAATTTATGATGAATGAAACACAAATTAATAAAAACACAAACTTTGACGTACGAATCAACAACTTTATCGCTGTCATGACAACAACACAATCATGGCCGGACGACATGCTTCTCGTAAAAAAAAACACAGAAAATGGAACTTTTCTTTGAATTTAACTTGTTAAATCAATGGCTAAATTGAATAAACGGTTGCATTAACTTTTGGTTGTAGTAAGCAAACGGTTTAACTCGCGAATCAACCTTAATTTTAACCGCTTGTATAATAAATAAAAATTATTGGCACCAAAAGTAACAAATGGCTATCGATTATTTAAAATATTTAACTTTATTTAACCTCCACAGTCCCTGTGCACATTGTAATGTATATAACCTTATTGCCTTTTTAAGCCATTTTTTATTTATTTTTAGCACACCAGTCCTATTATACGTTAAAATCTGCAAGCTCTAACTAAATAAAATGCGAAAATAAAGCATTAAAAAGCTTTTAAATTCCAAAACAAATTACATGCCCATTTAATGTAGCAAATAAAACATTTTAACAAAAAAAAAGTCAGTTCTGAGAAGGTTAAATAAATCCTACAATTTACTTTTAAAATAACTTAATTCAAAGCAAATAAATCAAAATCCAAATTAATAAAAATTAAACATTTGCCTTTCCTCTTTATTAAAAAAGAAGAATAATTTCTGTTTGCGTATTTAATGGGTTCGCTACCGACCCTGCGGCTAATTACGCTTGGTCCGCCTATGTGGCTCCCGCGTGCCCCATTCGGGGGCTCCCACTGAAATATTACCCAGTAACGCCCAGATCCGAGCAATTAATTTATAAGACAGTGGTAAATAGCTCTTAGCTATACCAACCAAAAGCTCCTTATATATACCAAGCGTTTATGGGATGGAAAAGGAGAAGAGATAGTAATTGGCCCATTTTCGATCATCGGTGATGATCTATTGTCGAACCGAGGGGCGCCAGGTAATTCTCGAAAACTCACCTTGTCGAAAATGCGATATTTATGGGGCGTTTAAAAAATAAATGCTTTTGCAAATATTGAATATGATGAAAGGTTTGTTTGTGGGTTGATGGAATGGATGACTTGTCCTGACCTCCTAAATATTCAACAACTATCTAATATTTAAATAATTTTAAGCATATTGAAGAAAAATAAAACGAAAAAATATTTATAAATAATTGTAATTTTGATACAAAAAATCTCACGACAAATTATTTAAATCCTTATTAAGGATAATTTATCAATAAATTTTACCTTGTTTTACAAAAACGTATTGCTTTTATACATGCAGCCAGAATGGCAAGCTCTGCTTCTATGTTTGTTAGTCTTGCGATGTTTAGTTTTGAGTGTATTGGACACTGGCCGTTACAGAATAAATGAATAATTCGATCGAAACATCGAAGAGAAGGATAATTTTTGTTAGGATAATTCCACTTTCTTCGTTTCAATGTACAATAGCAATTCTTTAAATTTTATTTTTGTAATATTTCCTTTGAAGGTTTTTGCTCCTTCACCTTCTTCAATTTTACAATAATTTTAACCATTTTGAAGAAACAACGAAAAACTTGGTCAAAGATTTATCGCAATAATTATAACATTGATACAAAAAATCTCATGACAAATTATTTAAATCCTTATTAGGAATAATTTATCAATAAATTTTACCTTGATTTAAAAAAAATATTGTTATTCGAAATTGAAGACCTCTTTAAGTTTTCTGTTATTTTTGTAATATTTCCTATGAAGGTTTTTCTCCCTCGCCATTAACAATTTTTTCTTGTTATTTTTATGTTTTTATGCAGAACTTAAATGTAAATTTATTCCAAGGATTTTTTCACAGATCGCAATGAATCAAAGTCAGGTGTTAAAAATAAACTCCTAAATTTAACTCGCACGGTTTGTGCAAAAAGCTTTTAGATTATCTCTTGATTAAAAACAGATTATAACGTGCAAATTGAGTAATTTATCAAAAATAAAAATACTACTTCCTCCGTTCCAAAATAAGTGTGTCATTTAAGAATTTTATTTGTTCTAAATTTCATAAGAAAGATTTTCGATGACGATTGTACCGCGGTCGTGCAAACAACAGCAACGAAAATAACTTTGATTATTTATTTTTACTTTACGGGATCGAATTATTATTTCCTAATCAATAGAAGGAGGAGCCAATATTAAAGCTTTTTTCACTTTCGTTAAATAATAGTTATTTACAGTAGAGTGCGGAAAAGTTGATTTTTCAACGTGACAGTTCGTTTGGGCAAGTTGCCCATTAGTTGAAGCGTTGTAAAATCATTTAAGCACGAAATTTGTACAACATTTTTTGGCCGACAATTATTATTTAAGAAACAAACAGATTTAGATTATTTACAATATTGGAAATTATTATTTTTTTTGCACAATGTTACAAAGTACGGCTACTGTGCAGTAAAGTGACTTTACTGAATAGTAGCCGTACTTTGCAACATTGTGTGTAAAAATCTAGTTTCGTTTGACGTACACACGAAGCCAAAGCTAGCTTTACAATTCAGGAGGCCCAAAATCCAACTTTTCGTCCAACTTGAATGTAAGTACTTCCTGCATTTCTTGTTCTCATCTTGCAAGTAATGTTTTAAAGTACCGGAAACTTATTTTACAACACTTTCTTTTAAGGCGCGATGTATAGTTCTTAGCGACTTAACTTTGGTACACAGATCATAGATGTTGATCTTTCGATAGTGGAATGGAATTTCTTGCACATGATTAATTCCCGATTTTTATCTTTTCTTCCTGAATTGCTATTTTTTTGATTACACAGTATATGAAGAGCTATATTGGAAGAATTTTGTCTACAAGTTTTATATTACTTAAGATCAAAAAAGGATCTTCTACTCAAAAATAAAATTTGTATAAAGCCGTAAAGGACGATCTGAACTGATTCTCGAAATATTTAGACAATTTATGGATGGTCACAATTTAACATAATATAGTCTAACATTTGAGATATTTAGTCTTCGAACAATCCAAACATAAGTTTGAAGCTTTCTCTCTAACACTATACATGCTGCGCGAGTACATAAGTAAACATCGCCAGGAGCCGACAAAAAAGTTTGAATTGTGAAAAATACTAAAGAATTCTCAAAGGAAAATCTGACAAATTCCCGGTTCAAAATACTGCAAGAGCTAGTTTTACAAAATGCAAAGAAATGTGACAAATGGAGTTTTCCAAGGGTCTTTATACAGCCTTTTCGGTGGCATTTTCGGAGGATTTTCTGTTCGTTTGGTCGGGAGCGAAATCTAAAATCCGACAGTAAACATTTACTAAAACGCAATTTCTTTGTTGCTCCCCGTCCAAACAACAATTGGGAAAGTCGAAATTTTTGGATACATTCTTCAGCTCTGCAAGGTTCGGTCCAAAATCCTACCTGTAGTTTTTCCACAAATCAGGATTGAATTTTCCTACAATTCAGTTTTTTTGACATGTCTGGTCCAAAATCCAAGTATCGGTTTTTCTAAAAATCTAGTGGAAACTTCGAACCATCCAACAACTTGCAGATTCCCAAGGTTTGGTCTATAAACTGAAAATCTTGAACTAAAAACTTCGCACTGGTCCAAAATCAAGGGAAAACTTCAAATTTTACAATGACATCTTATGTTTCTCATGGTCTAACCCAAAGTGTTAGTCAAATTTTCTTGAAAAATATGGAAAATCTCTTCAATACTTCTTCAATACCCTATGGTCTAGTCCAAAGCCCAAGTAGCAGTTTTCCAGAAAGTACAGAGTTTTTTGAAATCTAAATTTTCCACAAAACCCAAGATTTTGGTTTTCCCAAGGAAAATTTCCTAACATTTCAAATAGAAAATATCTCCAAGGCCCAGAAAACGAAACCGTCTAAAATATTTTCCTTCCAAATATTATAATTTTTCCTTCGAAATATTCGAGGGCGAAACAGAAAACTAACGAAAGTTCTGCAATCGGCTCTTAGACAAAAGATTTCAAATAAAAAATAACTATTACGTCAGTGGATCCTATACGTTGTTTTTTATTATAAATCAACTTATTAAGAAAAAACGTATTACTACGTTAACGGGCAGAAATGTGTTAAAACCAAATTGTTGACTATACTATTTGAGATATCTGTAGTTTCAATTTTAATATCAGATAGAACCTATATTATATAAATAACTAAACCAAACAATTCATAGAATGAATTTTGTTATTCCTAAACAATTTGACGCCAACTTGGCGTTTTTGGTCAATATAGTAAAAATAATTAAAATATGTTTATTGTAAATTAACCAGAATGACAAATAGAAAAGATAATGCAGATCCCAAATCAAAAATTAAGATAAAAATATATTTCAAATACAACCAATGATTTTTGAGGAAACGTGAAAACTCGCGCTGGTGCGCTTAATGGCACCACCATATTCTAGTTTAGCATTGTGGAACGATTTGAGCAAAGAACTCCTTGTCGCTATTCAAATATGATTTTTTTCACATTTTGGGTAGTTTTTGCCGAATGGTCGTTATAATTAACTTTAAACAAATTACTAGATAATGAAGATCCGAAATCATAATTAAGATCAAAAATCTATTTTAAATACAATCAATGATTTTTGAGGAAATGGGAAAATTCGCACTGATGTGCATAAAGGCACCATATTGCATTTAGCCATTGAAGAAGGATTTAAGCAAAGAACTCCTTGTCGCTATTCAAATATGGTATTTTTGTTTTTAGGTAGTTTTTGCCAAACGAACGTACCTAATAATTAACCTTCAACAAATTGTCAGTGGATAACAAACCAAACTAACAATTGTTAAAAAAATTTACCTGTTCACCTCCAGAACTATTTCCACAAATTTCAAACCTCCAAAAATCTATTTCAAATACTATGTATAACTTCTGAGGAAATGGGAAAATTCGCACTGATGCGCTTAAATGCACCATATTCTAGTTTGTCATTGAGGAAGGATTTGAGCAAAGAACTCATTGTCGCTATTCAAATATGGTATTTTCGCTTTTGGGCAGTTTTTGCCAAATGAACGTACCTAATAATTTACCTTTATTAACAAATTGTCAGCGGATAACAAACCAAACTAACAATTGTAACAAAATTTTACCTGTTCACTTAAAAAACTATTTCGACAAATCTCAAACTTCCAGCTGCTAATAGATTCATTTATTTCATGCTTACTTTAAAAAAATAACAAATGAAACATTTAGATTCATTATTTCAATAATCCATAAAATAAAACCGGACACTAATTTTGGTACAGAAGGAGCATGGGCGTAGCCAGGGGTGGTTTTGTGGGTTCAAACCCCCCTCGAAATATGCAAAATATAACATAAATATTATATTGAAATAAGGAGAGACGAGGAGAGACGACATTCTTCAAGAGTACATGGTAGATGTGGAGTTTAGGAACCCTTGTGAACCATTTCAGTTATTGTATTTTCTTTAAACCATCCCCCATTTATTGTGGAATTTATTATGGAATTTATTAGGGAATTTATTATAGAATTTATTGTGGAATTTATTATGGAAATAATTAAGAAAAGAAATTGATTGGAGAAATGTTTCCAATACTAGATAAAATTTTTGATTTCGGATTTAAGAAAATTTTACTTAGCGCCCAATTAAACATGTTTTGTTGGTGCTGGTTACATTCTATAATATTTGCATTTTAAAAAATTACAACTTCCAGCAGACTCCTTTATAACGCGGAGGTTACGTGCTGCGTAATAGGAAATCGCGTTATGCAGGACATACATTATCAGAACTATTTATTCGACTTCAAGCATGTTTTTAAATCATTGTTCGTATAAACAACAGGTAAGTGTTTAAACTTGCTTTTCTTCACAAAAATCAGAAACTGTGTGAAAATATTAAAACTACTAAAAACTAAACTGGCACGGTTTTTTTACAAAGTTGATATAAAACAGATAATAAAGTGCAAATTGAATGATTTATCAAAAATATAAACACAATTTACATCGGAATTTGAAAATGAAATTTCAAATATTGTGGAAATAATTTTGCAAAATTTTGAACACATTTTTTTCTAATTTTTAATAGAAAAATTCATAAAAGTTTATGATTTCGAATCTCACATTTTGCTTAGCGTCCAATAGACCTTTCCATAGTCCATTTTTTTTGTGCGCATGTGTCAATTTCCGCAATGTTTTTCGGGCACTTTTTGACGTATAACCAGTGAAAATAACAAAATGTGCCCAAAACATTAATAGACGCGCATGCACTTCACTAACCGTAAAAAGGTCTATTAAATTTGTTTGTCGGTATTGGCTACATTCTATAAAAATGACATTTTATCAAATTACGGATTACAGTAGACTCCCGTATAATAACGCGGGGATACGTTCCGCGTTATAAGAAATAGCGTTATACAAGACATACAATATCAGACCTATTTATGCGAGTTCAAGCCTGCTTCTAAATCATTGTTCATATAGGTATTAACGACAGGTAAGGTGTATATGTTACGGTAAGAGTACAAAATCGGCAAATGTAAACATTTACCGGTATATGTACACATCTACCAATTTTATAGGTAAATGTGAGTTTAAATTTTAGATCAGCTTCAAATATCTACTTTTACCGGTAAAAGTACATATTTTCCAACGTATATTGGTAAAAGTTGAAAATAATAAACAGAAATAAAATATACCTACTTGTATCTTAATGTTAAAATATTGAAATCTATTTGAAATAATTTATATTATTTAATTTCCTATACATAAAAACAATTAATACATTTTGAACATAATTTATTTATAAAAAGAGACCTTCATTTTATCCGCTTGTATAATAAATATTATTTTTTCATTGTAATTCGAAATTCATTATTTATAAGACCTAACTAATCACGTCCAAGAAAGTAAATATTAGATGTTTTTAAAAATCTTGTAAACCTCTATGCATTTTCCAACATTAGGTATATACTCATTTGCCGGAAATAGTTGGTAAATGTAAGTTGAACTTACATTTAGCAGCTAAGAAGGTATATGTTTACATATGCCGGTAAATGTGTACATGTTCCAAACTAAGTACTTTTAACGTAACATATACATTTGCTTTGCTAAACACAAAATCAGAAACTATATGAAAATGTAAAAACTCCTAAAAACTATAAATTTAACTCGCACGGTTTCTGCACAAACTTTATAGATTACCTACATTTCGATACAAAGCAGTGCAAATAATGTGATTTATCAAAAATAAAAATACAATTTACATCGTAATTTGATAATGAAATATTTTGCAAATTATTTGCAAAAAATTAAATTGATATTTTCATTTCAATTGATGATTGATTGATAAAATGAAATTTGGAGATTTTTTATTTTTTTCTAAAATTACTAGAAAAATACATCAAATTTAATTTTTTACTTCGAATTTCAACAGTTTACTTACGGCCCAAATAAACGTGTTTTATCGGTATAGTCACCTACATTCTACAACACACATGGGCAAATGCGGCTCTTCACTGAGTCAAGTACGGCTTGCATCTAAGTTTTAGAGGATCTGTGACTTATTTACGACACATAGGTTGATTGTTTCCCTGAACTGCTTGTAGTGCACTTGCGTTATCAAAATATCCAAACTTAAAGAAAGCTGCTTGTCTTCTCTTCGATTTTTGGGACAACATATTACTGTGAATCTTTGTACTCCACAATGAAGTTCGTGAAGTCAAAACATCGTTGACAGTTGAACAATCAACATCTTTAACTAATTTTAAATCAAATATAAATATTTTACCAAGGATTGTTCTTATATTTTATTAATAAATATATTTTTATCTACTAACACATTAATAAATACGTTATTGTATGTGAAGAATGCCATTATTATAATCGTGTGTAAATGAATCCAAATCGTGCGTAAAAGTCTAATGTAAATCAAATGGAGTTTCATTATTAAACGATTTGACGTGACGTAAGTAAAATAAAATTGAATTAATTTTTCTTATTTTGAATCAAGAAGTCTCGGTCTCTCCGTCTGGATTTATCTGGCTCTAACATAACTTAATCTAACCATAACCTAATCTAGATTAGATATAGGTCAACCTAGATAAATCATCGATAACGACCAAGTAGTGTTCCCGTCACTGTGCGTTTTTACTAGTTAGCATTTTTTTTTCCACGGAGGCGCTGAGCGATCTAACCTTATTGTGTCAGTGATTTGAAGTATGTTGTCTGTCAAAATTACAATTTTTTCAATATTATCGGTAAGAAAGAATGTATGACACACGTGTGTGAAAGGCTTTTGTGCACACATTGCGATTAAACCACTCACCTTCGGTTTTCGCAACTCATGCATAAAAGCCCTTCTTCACACACGTCTATCATAAAATACTAATTATGAAATAAATTTCTGTTACCTATATTTGATTTTCATTATACAGTCGAACTTCCATAACTCGAAATTCTATAACTCCAAATTTTCTATAACTTGAATTTTTTAGAAATTCATACGCTTAGATAGCATAAATTAACTTCCATAACTCGAATTTTCCTTAACTCGAATTTTTCCATAGCTCTTAGAAAAATGTGTACAATGATAAAATTTTACATAGAAAATAATCTCTATAACTCCAATTTTTTAATCGCTGCGTACTGCGTACGTAAAAATTTATTGTTATTATTGCTTTAATTTATAGTTATTGTGCTATATATTAATGAAATTTTAAAGTTAAAATCACATTCTTTCTTCCTACATCTGTCCTTACAATTGCAAATATTAGTCGTCAGGGTTAGAATAGTGGTCAGGGAAGATAACTCAATACGATGTCGTTATGTGACAAAGTGAGGTTGATAAGTGAAGTTGACAAAGGAATTAAAAAGAAAAAAGTGATTCCTGAAGACTAGGGGATTCCTCCAAGTACACTTTCTTTAATTATAAGAAACCGCGAAGAAATTCTGAACAAAGCCGAAAAATGTACATTAGTTTATGCATACGTTTGAAAAAGTGTACCTAAGAAGACAGAGTTTTGACTGAGAGTCCCTTATTCAGACGAAGTGTACCGCGCATTATCTACTTTGGATAGCTGTGTAGATAGAGAATTTTTTAATGGAAACAAAATTAAAATTACCGATTTTTTCAAAAAATAATACATTAATTATAATTATTTTTACTTAATTATAATTGTATAACATTACATTTATAATGTATATTCTTTGTTTTTTTTATAAATAAATACATGTGTTATATTATACATATGTTATATTTACTTTGAACTGTGTGAAAAAGTGAATTTTGCTCATTTTGTAATTATTTATTTCTCTAACTCGAATTTTCTCTAACTCGATTTTTTTTTTCGTGAACTATGGTAATTCGACTTAAGGAAGTTCGACTGTATTTGAATTTATTTACTAAAATTGTGAAATAATTATTTTCTATTTCATAGTTCTATTTTTATGTTTATATGTTATAATGATATTATTTCTATGTTTTTATATTGTGACTTGTGAAAATATGCAAATGTATTAAATTAAAAAAGTTTATTTGCGTTTGGCTCTATATAAAATATTAAAAACAGAATTGAGGTTTCCTTAGGCCTCATGTGTTCCCACCCTTGTTCTGTAATTAAAATAAAAAATAGACATTTTATAAAATTACACGTTATAGTAGAATCCCGGGGGTGACACAGGGTTTACGTCCCGAGCAATAGGAAAACGCGTTATACAAGAAATACATTATCAGACCTATTTATGCGAGTTCTACTATGTGAAATACTATGTGAAAATGCTAAAACTCCTAAATACTAAATTTAACTCGCACGGTTTATGTAAAAAGTTTTAAAATTATCTTTTGGTATAAAACAGATTATAAATACAAATTGAATAATTTTATCAAAAATAAAAATACAATTTATATCGAAATTTGAAAATGAAATATCAAATGTGGAAATAATTTGCTAGAAAAAAATCATTTTTGAGAAATGATTTCTAACATTACTAGAAAAATACTTCTTACTTATATAGAGCCCAAATAAACATGTTTTGTGGGCATTGGTTACATTCTATAATAGTGACATTTTATCAAATCAAAGTAGACTCCCGTACAACGCGGCGAATACGTTCAGCGTAATAGGGCATCGCGTTTTAAGGGACATACATTTTCAAACCTATTTATGCGACTTCAAGCAGGTTTTCAAATCATTGCTCGTATATAAAAAACAGGTAAGTGTATAGATTTGCTTTTCTTAACAAAAAAAAACTAAGAATATTAAAATGTTAAAACTCGAAAAAAACTGAATTTAACTTTAATTTATCAAAAATAAAAATACAGTTTACATCGGAATTTGAAAATAAAATATCAAAAATTGGGGAACTAATTTGCAAAAAAAAAAATTTTTGAGTAATGATTTCGATTCTGATTTCGAATTTCACAACATTTCACTTAACGCCCAATTAAACATGTTTTATCTGTGTTGGTCACAGTCTATAATATAGACATTTTAATAAATTACAGATTACAGTAGACTCCCGTACAACAACGCAGGGGCTACGTTCCCCGTAATAGGAAATCGGAACGTACATTATCAGACCTAATAATGCGAGTTGATATTAATGCGATGTTTCTAAATCATTGTTCATATATAAAAAACAGAACCTATACATTTGCTTTTCTAAACAAAAAATCAAAACTATGAAAATATTAAATTTATTATACGTGTTATACGGGACTGTTTATCGTGCTATACTCATCGCATTTTTTTCGTCGCGTTATACGCGTTATATCGCGTTCTACAGGAGCGCGTTATACGGGTGTCCACTTTTATTTTTCTGACAAAAAATTTAATCAAAATTTAGGTGGATATTTTAACAACCTCTAATGTTACAAAATATTATCTCACATTTATTGTTCACCCCAAGAAATAATAATTTATCTGGTTGTATAAATATTGAATTGTACTCAGAACACAATAGTTCGTCGATTAGGCGATTTTCAACGGTAACTTTGCGCCCCGATAGAATTTGAAGAGCCCTTATGGCCAATCACGTATAAAATCGAGTGCCGTCGGCACCCGCCGAAATGTAGGGTGCGCACCACATACGCTCGATTGTGATATTTAAATGTCAAAACAGTCATTAGACCATTGTGGGAATGAAAGAATTGATAAGTACACCTCTCGTGAAACGAAGGAATACAATAGAAAAATTTACAATTTAGATTAATATTGTAATTTCAAAGAGTTTTTAAGTGGAACAAGGCTTAAGGTTTTAAAGTCATAATAAAAATCTTCTCTTCCAAGTATTTGAGGACAATAGTTTTACTTCGGAGAATATTAGATAATACTTTCGGTAGGTTCGAACGTAAATAATTTGACTTACCTGTGTGGGTTCTTTTGTGTATTTTTAGATTTTCACTTCGTGCGAAAACTTTTCCACAGCCGGGAAACGGACAGGGGAAAGGTTTTTCGCCGGTGTGAACTCGGATGTGGTTGACGAGTTTGTATTTCGCTTTGAACGGCCGTCCGTTTCTTGAACAGTTTTGCCAGAAACATGCGTGTGTCGTGCACTCTGGGCCTCCGACGTGTTCGACGGTGAGATGAGTAACAATCTCGTGCATGCTGGTGAAATGTTTACCGCATGATTTTCTCGGCGGCGGTTGATCTGGATCGATCCACAAACATTGCATTTCTTGCTTGATTGGCTGCCTCATATATCTGAAGAAGGCGCCGTGAACATTTGTGGGATGATGAGGCATAGGCATATGGGGGTTAAGATATTGGTGGTTAGGTTGTGTGTGGTAGGCTGCGTGGTGATCTGTTCGGGAATAGAGCATTTGGTGATGGGGTGCAAGGTGTTGGTGATGGGGAGCAATGTCTCCGTGATGGTGAAAGAGGACTGGTTCACTTGGTGCTGTTTGAGCCGTCGGAAACTCATGGTGATCTCTACGCAACAAGAAATCTCTAGCTGCATAACCAGCGTGTGGATTCAAATGTCCCATGTGACCATAATTCGTTTGGAAATGGTGATTTTGGGCTGAGTCTGGAACCGTCGCTGGATTTTGGTGTGGGGAAGGTATGGCCGCACCACCGCCTTGATGCCCAGGACTCATCTTTAACCCGTAACTACTCAAATGATGGTGATGTCCACCATCCAAAAACGCAGCGTTCATCATTTTAAAACACTAAAAATATCCACTTATCTCTATTCAAAAAATACTCTACAAAAACGTCCATAAAGTTTTCTGTTTTTATATACTCAAAGAAATTGATCCACAAAAAATTAAAACCAACACTCGCGACAATAAAAAACACGCGCACACGCGGATTGTATTTCGCAAAATTTATTGACAAAGTCTTAGCTAGAGCTAGTTTATAGAACTGTGACCTTTTCAACCGAGGATCACAGCTTGACTGAGAGTCCCAGTGGGCCATGCCCGGGGTCCCCGACAAAGCAAGGGGAAATCGACGCGCCATTGGTCGGTGGCAGGGACCCCTGGTATTGGACCGCTGCGTTCAACAGGCTTATTGGGAGCTGCTGTTGGTTCGTGCAGCGCCAATCACACCAGGGGGTGGAACAAGATAAAACGTGTGATATACTTGTTGAATATCCAAAAAGTAAACATGTAAATATATTGTAATGATGATAAAAAAATATATGTAAGGAATGGATTTTATTTTCGTGTTATCTTTATATCCGAGATTTTTTTTTAGCATAAAATTATTATTGTGTGCTTGAGAAAAATTGATAAAATATTACGCCCTTCGTTCCAAATTAGGTACTTGCTACATTTGGTTCGAAAATTTTGTACCAATTTTGCATATTTATATCCGAGATTTTTTTTGCATGAAATTATGTGCTTAACAAAAATTGATAAAATATTACTCCCTCTGTCCCAAATTAATTGTTATATTTGGTTTGAAAATTTTGTATCAAATTTGCTACATTTGGTTCGAGAATTGAATTTCAATTTAAATGCTGTACTTATGCCAATGCCAATATTTTAGTACTGTTTACTGTAACAATTGTTCGGACTTAAATGTACTAGACTAGGGATTTTTAACGTGATTCAATCAAATGACCACAAAGAATATAGACGAGTTAATTGACGCAGTTTTAAAGTCGCTTTTCCCAGTATGGAAGTAGAAAAGTTGACATTATTTTTTAATACTACAAACTTGTATGGAAAACATTATGATGTCTGGCGGGTTCAGCTCATGCAAGATACCCACCACGGAAAAACGTCGTCGTCAAATTCTTCGTGCGTGCAGCCTAGCATGCAATCCACAATCTTAACCAATGGTTTAAATAATTTAAATATTTATTTGTGGATTTGGACATCTTGAGGGCTAAGTACCTACTAATTGTGTCTTGTTTGGTAATACTTATTTACTTCAAGAAATCAATTTTATTATTCAAGACACATTTTAAATATTTAAATTAACTTTGTTATATTTTCTACTGAAATTATTATAAACCTGTTATTTTAAATAGATAATAGCGATAATCAAAAAACAAGACTAAATATTCAAACATCAATAACAAATTTTGGAGCATTCATAATATTCTTAAAATAAATTTACAACATTAAAGATAAAGACATGTCTGACAATTGCAATTTTATATATCTAGTAGATGAGGGAAGTTATTTGGAATTAAACAAATACTCTCATATATTAATCTTAGATAGCTTAATATAGTTTAGTTTGATCTAATATTTTAATTCCTGATTTCTGTATCAATTATCTATAATTCCCCCGACTTTAGTTTTAATATCTAGTAGATAAACAAATATATTGCAAGAAAACCAACATGAGTAAATTTTAGCCTCCGTTTATAAATCTCAATATTGTAACTCAATGTTCTTCAGCAAACTTCTCTGGATATCTTAATCGGCTTTGAAATTTCCGATTTTCACATCAATTATCTATAAATCTACCGAATTTAGTTCAAATATCTAGTAGATAACCAAAGATATTTGAAAAAAGTTAACAAGGCTCAAATTCCTCCAAAACTTTCTGAACCTCAAACTTTGAAACTCAATATCTCAAAAACTAATCCACCGAAACTTATCTACCGTACATCAAAATCTTTAGAATCCAATTGTCTATAACTTTTATTCACAACTTATTTATATATCTAGTAGATAACGGAAATTATTTTGAATTAGACTAAAATTTATTTTTGTTTTTTTATTTGTAACTCTTCTTATTAACTGTTTATTGAGAAAATGGGAACTTTTCTTCTACATTATTCTAAACAACTTAAGAATACAACTTCAAATTAAATAAATGCTATCTGCATTTATTGATTATAACAAAAATCAATTAATTTAAAATCATTTATTGATTATTATAATAAATAATCAATAAATGCTAACTAGACTAAGAAAGAAGATGTTATAAGAAGATTATCTAGAATTCTAAATATTTTAACTTCGAGAGAAGTATGTATAACTTATAAGAATTAATGAAAAGACTAAGAAATCTTATAATCCGGTATTATATAGAATAAATTGATCTAAGCAATTTAATCTTGTTTAACCATTTGTGTTTAATTTTATCTGTTATGTAATCTATTTCTTTTCTTATGATTGTGTTTTCATTAAAATTCTTCTACCTGCTCAGAGTATGGATTAAGATAGGGTATTAGATAAAATATATCTAGATAAATATATTCGAATAGATTTACCTAAACAAAATAATTAGAACAATTTTAAATTGAACTAATTTATCTTTAGTCTTTTACTTGTGATTACGTGTTGATTAAAATGTTCTTGTTCTAATGATTTTAATGTTCTATATGTTCTTCTAAATGATTGTTCTTCGTGTGGATTAGGATGGGCCTATATATGCCTAAAAGCCTATATGGTTTATTTGAATAGATAGAAGTACTCGATGAACGGATTAGCTGCGATATACCAAAGAAGTAATCATTCGGACATTGCTTCGCCGTTGCCCGCTTCTGATTAGTTTGCGACGATTACCTAATTAACTGAAAACATCTAGTTTCTAAATTGATATTTTTATAAGATTATATAATTAGTTCTTAAAAAATAAGTATGACATTTTAGCAGAATTAGATTATAGAAAGGTTTATTTGTTCTGAGAAGTTGTAAACTGGGATTTTCGGGAAATAGAGCGGAAGTAATAAAAGGTATGAAACTTGATTTATAACGAGTTGTAAATAAATGGTAATTTTTTAAAATAGTTTTAGCAAATAATTTAAGCTTTGTTGATGCAAATAAAATCGTCAAAATAAAATGAAAGATAAAATCTTTAAAAAAAAAAGTTTTAAAAACACAAATAACTACGCATTTAATATATTTTGAATGTGGAAAAATATAATTCATTGAATAATTACTTTCAAAAATTGTTTATTTGGCAACAAATGTAACAACGTAGTAAAACGTATTCCTAAATTGACATTTAATGAAGTAATTTTGTAAATGTTTTCTTTCAAAACATTAGAAAACTGTCTCAAATTGGAGTAAGGATCAGCGAGATTAACCTCTAATCTGTGGTAAGACCTAATAATATTTTCAGTGGAACTGCTGCAATAAAGCCATTAAGATTTTTTAATTTATTCCGATCTGGCATATTCAAGCCCGACAGATAATCCAAAAACAAAGAATAAATATCCAAATCTCAATAATAAATGGTGGAAAGATATCCAATCTTTTCAAGAATATTTTTAAATAAATTTACAACTTTAAGGTTAAGGTTTTACTTAAGGTGAGACGAAATTATGGAGATTAAACTAAACTTAAGAAATCACGATTACAAAACAGAAAGTTTGTTGAAATGTTCTGAAAGAAATTGTTTCTTTAATTTGAACAAAATTGCTATAGATTGATTTCCAGGTTTGCATCGCATTTTGAGTCATCTTTATATACTTATGTCGTTGTCATGTATATGTCGTCGACAGATTGTGTAAAGCCGAGTCATTGCATGATCTAACGGCAGTTCATGTATTACAAACAGCCACACATATAAGGTACAGGCGACCTATAAGGCCCACTTAGTTTTAAATCACTATAAATTATAGAAATAAATGAGTTAAGGTAAACAAAGAAGTTTAAATATATAAAGTGTTTATTAGTGAAACATTTTAAATAAACACTCAAGTGTTTTTGTATGACTGCAACAGAGAAAAATAAAAATTTTAAAACATAGTCAATGGGCCATCTTAGGAACCTAGTAGCCCAAGAAATCCCGTTGTGAATTAATGAATATCTATGTAATATGAAGAGTAGCAACTTTTTTTTATTACAAAATACATTTAATATATATGCCTAAAATGTATAGTGTATTCTATAGCTTAAAAACTTAAACAAACATTTTTTAGGTACAGTCGGGGCATAAGAAAATATCGACGTCTTCTTTTGTCAAACCTACGCAATCCCCTGGTACCACGCCAAACAAACTTAACATTGACACATATCTGCAACCCTATTCATCACACAACCTTGACAAAATCATACTTCATTATCATCCATTATAGTGTCCACTTTTTTCTGTTTTTTTATCCTTTTTTTTCTGTAGGTTTGCCGTTGCCTTTTCTTTGTTTCAGCTGTCTTACAGGCTTTTTTACAGGCATTGGATTATTGTTTTGTTTTTCTGACTCATTTGTTTTTTTATTAGTGTTAGTTTTGATTTTGTCTTTGACAGCATCAAATACATATTTTGTCCCATGTAATTTAAAGCTTCGCTTGCAGGAATTTGTTTATGAAATGGTGTCTTAACGCCCAATGTGCCAATAGTTTCTTTAATTTTAGAAAGTGGTAAGTTTTCATCAGAATCCTTAGATCTTTCAAGTTCATAACGTTAATATTTCTTGAAGGATATTGTGAATAGGTGAAATCAAACATATTTTGATCAAAATCTTCTTGATCGTACTCGTTTGACGTAGAACAATCCAACAGCCGTTGAGGATGCATCTTTATAGCGGAGGTGGTAGGAAAAGGTGAATAGAACTAAGAATTTCTATCGTACATAATGCTCCAAAGGGGCTGCCTGCGATACTGTTCTTGATGTTGAGAATTATCCTCAATGGTAGATTCCGATGAAGAACTGTAGTCTTTCTAGGAGGAACACTTTGGAATATCTAATTTATTTCTTTCTGCAAGGTTATTCTCTCGTCTTGCGGAGACCACTAAATCTCTGAAATCAGGTAATTGGGTAAGCACTGAGGGCGCGTAAGCTTCTTGCGGAATTGTATTGGGATCATTAGGGTAGAGACCGTTGGCTCTAAGCCCGTTGATTATATTTTCTTGTGTCATGCACCTGGGCTATACTTTGTTAAAAATCTTGATGAAGCGCTGTTTTGTAAGTTTGCGATCTGGATAATCACATGCGTATACGTAATAATAGCACCTCATCCCATCGATGCTTGTACGATTTATTAACTGACTTATCCAGGGGTTGTAACTCGTGCGTTGTGTTTGAGGGCAAGCAGTACAATACAATGTCGAGTTCATTTGCTGCTTCTACGATCCTGGTATCCAAATGAGAAGAAGCGCCATCAAAAATTAATAAGCATTTTCCTGGAGAAATAAATCCTGGAGAAAGGTATACCTACTGACCCAGATGTTTGACGAAATCCACGAAAAGATTGGTCGTCATACTTCCTATGGGTGCTATCTTTACTAAGCTTTCTGGAGGCAAATTGTCACAAAATTCTGGTTTCAATCTATTACCCTTGAATAAGATCATTGGGGTCACTGCAATTCCGGTTGCATTAACGCACATCGCGATTGTGACATTTTCTGCATGTTCATTAGCTATAAAATGCACTCTTTTTGTACCTTTTTCCGCAAAAACTTTCTGCTGATGATGAACGTTCAATCTACATCCTTTCTCATCCTTATTATATAGACGTTCTGGATGATTTGTTATATCCAACTCGCAATATATTTTTCTGAGAGCTTCAATGTGCTTTGGAACAGGCTCATCGTTCTTCTTCTTCATTAAGCTTCTATGTTCTGCCGGGATTCATAAACTGAGCTTTACGAAGAGCTATTTCTTAGTTGCGTTTGAGGAAACCTCTCAGCCATGTATTCCCTGCAATATTCGTTTTGTCACTGAACATGTCTGTTCATTCATTTGCCCTACATAATTCATACGCTTGTTTCCGAACAAGAATTGCAAAGATTTTGGCGTGCGGTGGATAAGTTTGTGTGCAATAATTTTTGATATATTCAGTCTCAAAGTTGGAGGTTCGAAAAGTTTGGTGGAAGTTGAGTCGTGTTAGTTTGCTTCCAATAGCTTTGGTTATCTACCAGATATTAGAACTAAATTCGGTAGATTTATAGACAATTGATGATTGAAGTTGCGCACAATAGTCATAGATAATTGAATTGCAAAGATTTTCATATACGGTAGATAAGTTTGGGTGAATTAATTTTTGAGATATTGAGTCTCAAAGTTGGAGGTTCGAAAAGTTTGAAGGAAGTTCAATCGTGTTGGTTTTCTTCAAATAGCTTTGGTTATCTACCAGATATTAGAACTAAATTCGGTAGATACATAGATTATTGATATAAAAATCAGGAATTTTAAGATTTATCTAGAATAGTTTATGAAATAGAATAGACTATTATTCTTAATAGTTTTGTATAGTACCTAGTATGAAATATTGAGCTACAAAATTAAAGAAGCCCTGTTGCTTTTCTTGAAATTTGGTTATCTACTAGATCTTTAAATTGGAATTATAGATAATTGACACAGAAATCAAGAATTAAAATACTAGATCAAACTAGACTAAACTATATTAAACTCTCTAGATTAGTATATGCGAGTATTTGTTTAATGCAATATATCTTCCCTTATCTACTACATCTAGATAAGTTATGAATAAAAGTTATTAGGCATTTGAATTTGAACAATTTTGATGTATGACAAATAAGTTTTGGTTAATTACTTTCTGAGATATTGAGTCTCATAGTTGGAGGTTCGAATAGTTTGGGGGAAGTTGAGTCGTGCTGGTTTTCTTCAAATATGTTTGAATATCTACCAGATATTGGAACTAAATTCGGTATATTTATAGCCAATTGATATAGAAATTAGGAATTTTTAAGTAGATTAAGTTGTCTAGATTATTTTATGAAATATTGAGTTATAAAATTAAAATTTAAGAAACGGTGGATATAATTGAACCCTGTTCCTATTCTTGAAATATATTTGGTTTTCTACTAGACCTTAAAATTGAAATTAGAGATAATTTATAAATAAATCAGGAATTCAAATTCTAGATCAAACTAGATTTAACAACACTAAACTATCTAGATTAGTATATGAGAGTATTTGTTTAATTCAAAATAACTTCTCTTATCAACAAGATATATAAATCACTTGTTAATAAAAGTTAGAGACAATTTAATTGCAAAGGTTTTGACGAACGGTACATAAGTTGGCGCGAATTAATTTTTGAGATAATGGGTCTCAAAGTTGGAAGTTGGAAAAGTTTGGAATAAGTCGTGTTGGTTTTATTCAAATAGCTTTGGTTATCTACCAGATATTAGAACTAAATTCGGTAGATTTGTTGACAATTGATATAGAAATCATGAAGTTCAAAGCAGATTAAGTTGTCTAGATTAGTTTATGAAATATTGAGTCATAAAATTTAAATTTAAGGAACGTTTGATAAAATTGAGCCCTGTAACTTTTCTTGGAAAATATTTGGTTATCTACTACATCTTAAAACTGGAATTGTAGATAATTGATACAGAAATCCGGAATTAAAATACTAGACTAAACTATATAAAGCTAAACTATATAAAATTAGATTAGCATATGAGAGTATCAGTTTAATTCAAAATAACTTCCCGTATCTACTAGATATATAGATAAGTTGCTAATAAAAGTTGAATTGCAAATATTTTGACGTGTGGTAGATAAGTTTGTGTGGAATTTTTTTTGAGAAATTGAGTCTGAAATTTGGAGGTTCGAAAAGTTTGGTAACTTGAGTCGTGTTGGTTTTCTTCAAATAGCTTTCGCTATCTACCATATATTAGAACTAGATTCGGTAGATTCATAGACAATTGAAACAGAAATCAGGAATTTCAAAGCAGATTAAGTTGTCTAGATTAGTTTATGAAATATTGAGTTACAAAATTTTAAATTTAGGAACGTGTGAAATATATTTAGTTATCTACAAGACATTAAAACTGTAATTATAGATAATTGATACCGAAATCAGTAATTAAAATACGAGATTAACCTATGTTAAGCTAACTAGATTAGTATATGGGAGTATCATTTTAATTCAAATTAATTTCTCGTATCTCATCATCATCATCAGTAGTACTACTGCCCTACAGGGCCTCGACTTTCTCCATCCTCGTCCGCCATCCTTTTCGGTCTCTGGCAAGGACCTTCCAGTCAGCTGCACCAATTTTTCTGGCATCCTCAGAAACTGCGTATTTTCATCTCAGCCTTGGTCTCCCTCTGCCTCTACTGCCGGTTGGTATGGCCTCAAAGTTTCTTCGCGTTGGCACGTTGTTTTCTTAGCGTACTACATGTCCTGCCCATCTTAACCTGCCAATCTGATTGTTGTTATTATGTCTTTGTTTCCTGACCCTCTGTATAAGTTATGAAGCTCAAAATTATATCTTCTTCTCCAGACGTTATCATCTTGGACAGCACCATAAATCTTTCTTAGGATTTTTCGTTAATATGTTGATAGTAACATCTCAACTGCTTTTGTTAGGGTCCAGGTTTCCGAGCCATAGATTAAAACTGGTACAATTAACGTCTTATAGATTCTGATCTTTGTGCTTCTCGAAAGGCTCGATTTACGTAAGTATTTTGACAGTCCAATATAACAACGGTTGGCAAGCAATATGTGCCTTTTTATTTCTTTGCTGACATCATTACTCGGGTTTAGACTCCTAGATATACGAACTCATCCACTGCTTCGATGTTATATTCTCCAATTGTGATATTTTGACCCGCGTCTCTCGCCCTTCGTTCTTTTGTGGCAGCCATAAACTTTGTCTTATTTGCATTTATTTGTAGTCCCATATTTCTTGCGGCATTCTCAAAATTTTCAAAGATTTATTTTGCTTTTCGACGAGTTCTAGAGGTCAGGTCCATGCCGTCTGCGTATGCCTGCGTCTGTGATGACTTATTAAAGATAGTACCTCTAGTATCCAGTTCGGCATCTTGAACTACTTTTTCTAGTGATATGTTAAACAGGATACACGTCAGCGCGTCACCCTGCCACACGCCAACAGTTGTTTCGAATGAATCTGAGGTTTCATTCTGTATTTTTACGTAGCACACAACTTTTGACATTGTCGTTTTTATCAATTCAATTAAGGTTTTTGGAATGAGTAGCTCATTCATAGCTTGGTATAACTTTGGTTTTAGAACGCTATCATAAGCTGCCTTAAAGTCAATGAAAAGGTGGAACGTGTCCATATTTTATTCGTAGTTCTTCTCGAGCATCTGGCGTAGTACGAAAATCTGGTCTGTTGTCGATCGACCAATTCGGAATCCGCATTGGTATTGTGTATTGTCCGATTCTAGGTTCTGCGTACGTCCTTATGCGAGATATCAGGATATGAGACAGTATTTTATAAGCAGTGTTTAGTAGTGTAATAGCTCGATAGTTACTGCATTCCAACTTATCACCTTTTTTGTGTAAAGGGCATATAACCCCTACGTTCCACTCTTCTCGCATTTATTTTTCACGCCAGACTTTTCGGATGATTCGTAATAATTTTCCAATACTTTTCCGTATTTACTAGATATTTAAATAAGTTGCGTATCAACGTTATAGACAATTGATTTGCAAAAATTTTGATGTATGGCAAATAAGTTTTTGTAAATTATTTTTTTAAATATTGAGTCTCAAAGTTGGAGGTTCGAAAAGCTTGGAGTAAGTTGAGCCGCGTTGGTTTTCTTCAAATAGGTTTGGTTATCTACCAGATATTAGAACTAAATTCGGTAATTTGTAAACAATTGATATAGAAATCATGAGTTTCAACGCAGATTAAGTTGTCTAGACAAGTTTATGAAATATTGAGTTACAAAATTTAAGAAACGGTGGATAAAATTGACCTCTGTTTCTTTTCTCGAAATATTTTTGTTTATTTACTAGATATTAAAACTTATACTATATACTATATACTATATTAAGCTACATAGATTAGTATATGAGAGTATTTGTTTAGTTCAATATACTTAACTTAATTTGTCTACTAGATATATAGAAACTTATCTATAAAACAACAAAAGTTAACAAAAGACACGGCCAATTGAATTGTAAAGATTTTGACGTATGGTGGAAAAGTTTATGTGGATTCATTTTTGAGATATTGAGTTTCAAAGTTTTAAAAGATTGATTTTCTTCAAATAGCTTTAGTTATCTACCAGATATTAGACGTACCTAAATTAGGTATTTTTGTATATTATTGTTCTATAGATATATGATATAGAAATCATGAATTTCAAAGCAGATTAAGTTCTAGATTAGATGTTCTAGATTAGTTATGTTTATGTATTACTAATTAGTTGGATAAAATTGAGCCCTCTGTTGGTTTTCTTGAAATATTTTTGTTTGTCTACTAGATATCGCAAATAAATTTTGTAAAATTATAGATAATAGACACAGAAATTAGGAATTTTGAAGTAGATTAAGTAATTTAGATTAGTCTGTGAAACATCGAATCTCAAAATTTAAGTTTTAGAAACGTTGAAGGAAATTAAGCCTAGTTGATTTTATTGAAATATTTTTGGTAATCTTGTAGATACCTCAACTAAATTTCGTAGAATTATAGATAATTGATACAGAAATTAAGAATTTTCAACTGGATTAAGCTATCCAGATTAGTTTATGAGTACCAAAGTTTAAAACACGTTGGAGAAAATTAAGTCCAGTTGGTTTTCTTGAAATATTTCTACTAACATCTAAATTTGGAAGAATTATGGGTAATTGATACAGAGAGCGAAAATTCTAAAGTAGATTAAGTTATTTAGATTTGTTTGAGAGATATAGAATCTCTAAATTTCAAAAGGTTATCATCAAAAGGAAAACATCAAAAGGTTATAAAACTTTGGAGGAAATTAAACCGAGTTGGTTTTCTTGAAATACTTTTGGTTATCTAGTAGATATCAGAAATAAAATTGGTGGAATTATAGATAATTGATACAGAAATCAGAATTTGAACTAGATTAATATATCTAGTTTTGTTTATGAGATATCGAGTTTCAAAGTTTATTAAACACCTAGGAGAAAGTTAAATCCAGTTGGTTTTCTTGAAATATTTTTGGTAACATCTAAATTTGATAGAATTATAATTGATACAGAAAGTTCAAATTTTAAACTAGATTAAGTTTTCTAGATTAATTTGTTAGATATCGAGTTTCAAAGATTAAGTTTAAAACACGTTGGAGGAAATTGAGCCGTGCTGGTTTTTTTTTTTTAATATCTATTAGATACCACAACGAAATTTTGTAGAATTATAGATAATTGATACAGAAAGAAAAAAAATTAAACTCGATTAAGATATCTAGATTAATTTGTTAGATATCGAATTTCAAAAAGACCTGCTAAAGCCAAATACTACTAAGAAGAAACCGTGGATGACAGACGAAATTTTGCAATGGAAACGAGAAAGGTATTTAAGAATCAAAACAGTATGAGCGAATGTAATAACATAAAGATAAAGATAAATAAATAACATAAAGATAAAGATAAAGTAAAAATTAGAGAAGCCAAAGAATCGGAATTTAAAGAAAACTGCACTGAAATCGAAAACCTCCAGTCCAATTTCGATAGCTTTAACGTACACTGAAAAATTAGAGAAACGACAGGTGAAATTAGACCAAGAACAACAAACAAACTAGTAGATGCCACAAGAAAAATAGTCCTCAATACAAATAACATCAAAGACAAATGGAAAAGCTGTATAGAACAACTGTTCTATGACAATAGACTAGAACATACTCCTACAGACAATGAGGAAGGTCCAACAATTTTAGTAGAACAGGTGAAATCTGCAATAAAGTCGATGAAGAAAAGCACAACATCCAGGCGAAGTTTCTCAAAATTCTCGACGAAAAGAACATAAAATAGCTGACTTCATTATTCAACAATATCTTCAGCTCCGGCAACATACCTCAAAATTGGCTGATGTCCGAGTTCACCACCCTACCCTAAAAACTGGTGCAAAAAAATGTGAAGAGTTTAGAACCTTAAGTCTTATGAGTCACCTTCTAAAACTATTTCTCAAAACAATCCATAAGAGAATATATAGACTTTGCGAAGAACAAATATCACCAACACACTTTGGGTTCGGAAATGCGGCGGGTACCCGAGAAGCTCTCTATAGCATTCAAGTGTTATTTTAACGATGCAGGGACATGAACTGCGATATTTTTGCTTGCGTTATTGATTACCAAAAGTTATTCGATAGAGTGCGACATCAAAAGATGTTAGAGATTTTAAAAGAAGCTGGACTAGATGGAAAAGGCTTAAGAATCATCATAGACTTATACTGGAACCAGCCAACAACTGTCAAAAACTTAGGGTGGAGAGAGAGAGGTTTTCACTTCCTATGTGAACATTCTACGTGGAGTAAGGCAAGGCTGCATACTATCACCGTTGATATTCAACATCTATTTGGAATACATATTCAAAGAAGCTCAGACCAGGAAGCTGGCGGTGAAGTTGAAACAATAAATAATATACGGTACGCGGATGATGCGGTGATATTTGCTAATAGCATGGAGAAATTACGACACCTCATGAATCGAGCAACAGCAAGTAGCGAAAGATATTCCCTTGATATCAACTTCAAAAAGACAAAATAAATGATTATTAGTACATCACACATTGGAAATTGTTATCTCATAGTCAATCAGAAACCCATCGAGAGAGTAAATATTTATATCTTGGCACTACTCTAAACGATCAGTGGGATCATTCTCAAGAAGTGAAGATCCGTGTCGAGAAAGCAAGAAATGTTTTCAACAGCAGGGGCTCCCTACTAAAGTGTCACGACCTCACAATGTTAACGAAACTGAGAATCCTGCGTTGTTACGTGTTTTTGGTTCTTTTTTACGGAGTTGAATCGTGGACACTAACCGATGCTATGGGCAAGAAACTGGAAGCATTCGAGATGTGGTTATATCGAAGGATGTTGAGAATTTCGTAGAAGGGTCGCATAACCAACTCTGAGATCTTTCAGAGAATGCAGAAGGATAAAGAGCTACTCATCACCATAAATGGCAGAAAACTCCTGGGACATATTATGAGGAATGCACTGCATGTACTGCAAACAATACTGCAAGGGAAAGTAGCGGTAAACAGAGCTGTCGGAAGAAGGATATCATGGTTAAAGAATCTAGTTTGCCATGAGCACAACCAAGATTTTCTGAGCTGCAGCAAACAAAGTGATTACAAAAATGGTTACCAATGACCGGAACGGATAAAGAACTTTAAGAAGAAGAATCGAGTTTCAAAGATTGAGGTTAAAACACGTTTGGGTAAATTAAGTCGTGCTGGTTTTGTTGAAATATATTTGGTGCTCTACTATATATCACAACTAACTTTGGTTGAATTATAAGCAATTGATACCGAAATTAGGAATTTTAAACGAGATTAAGTTATCTTGATTAATTTATGAGATATCGAGTCTCAAAATCCAAGATTATAAAAAGTTGGAAGCGTTTGGAATACGTTTTCTTGAAATATATTTATCTTTAACTATCCCTATTTCAAATTAACGATTGATATTTGAAACTATTAAAGTTTGAAATTTAAAATATTTAGTTATCTAGATAGGATACAGACACTACTCGGCACCTGGCAAATCGGTACTGGGCGATAATGTAACAGAAAAATTATGAAGTGCTTCATATCCGGTTTGCAAAACTTCGAAATTTACATCAAATTTATTTTGAATTTTGCTTAAATGAACAATGTACAGGTATTGATAATAATTGCTCAGAGGCGACTTATCTTATAGTGAGAATCTTGAACAAACTAACTCAAATTATGTCACAATTTAATAGTTCTCGTCTCAAATTTGATCCATTCTGAAGCTTGAACTAAACAGTTTTTGTTAAAGCCACATTTTGTGGATTTACTACCAAAAGTGAAGTTAAAAAGTGAAGTCAAGTGAAGTCAAAACTTGGCAAAAATGACTAACTAGGCTTGGACACTATGCGAGAGGTTGAGAAGTGAGAAGATCTACTTTTGACGACATTACCTCATCATGAACTACCAAGTGTTTCACTTTGTAAAAACAAAAAGTTTTATATTCTTGTAAATTTCGGATTTTTTTTTTAGTTGAGCTACAAAAACTTTTAACTTTCTATAAAATATTTAGAGAACTAACCAAGTCGATTATTATTATTATCGTATAAACATTTAGCACCTCACAAATCTATGTCGATATTGATCAGCCAACATATTGCTTCTGGAGTCAATTCCGATAATTGACCACTGCCGCCAGTGAACTGTCGTAGTAGACATTCCTCTATGATGTGAGCTATTGTTTGTTCAGCCGCTCCACATGCACATATTGGGTAGGTTCGTATACCCCAGCGGTGCATCAGTTGGGCACATCTGCCTACCCCGGTTCGAATTCGGTTAATGATTCTCCATTCGCGTCGTTTCAACATGGAGCTGCTCGGCGTGGTATCGATGCAGAAATTACCGTCAAGTAGTTCCCTTGCTTCTTTCCAGAATGGCTTTCTTGACCTTAACCTGTCAGGTTTGTTTTTCTCCTGTGGAATACGGTATAGGATGGATTCATTTCCCATGGCCATTTTATATTCCCTTAGCGTGGCAGCCCGTCTCCTTAGCTCTGGCGGTGCAATGTTGGATAGAACAGGGAGCCATTCTGTCGGTGTAGGTTTTAGGGTACCAGTAATGTGTCTCATATTACAGTTTAGCTGAACATCGACCTTACGAGTGTGTGCACTGCGACTTCAGATAGGTGCACAATATTCTGCAGAGGAGTATATAAGTCCCAGTGACGTAATTCGCAACGTTTTGACATTCCCAAACGTTTTGGAGTCCCATCCGGACCCAGCCAGCTTATGGATGATATTGCTTCTGGTTCGTAACTTTTCAGCTGTATTCTCTAGGTGTTTTCGGTAAGTAAGTGTGCGGTCGTAACCGTCGAGCGTAAATATTTGGGTCTTCGGTTGTTGATGAGTGTCTGCCCCTCAAACTCTACGTTAATCGTCAAGTCAGCCATGCAGTTATAATGTGGCCACTTCTGTCTTACATGGCTTAGGTTTTAACCTCCATTTCGCAAAATATGCTTCTAAACTCTAAAGATCGTCAGTTAGCGCTTTCTTGCAGGCAGTGACCTATGTGTATAGGTATTCGAGTGCAATGCTATCGTCGTAGTGGAACTTCAATGCAGTCGTCTCGGGGATATCACTTAGATACAGGTACAAAATTGTAGGTGCAATGACTGAACCTTGTGGCAACCCGTCGTTTAGTGTGCGCCATCTGTTTTCTCTGTCGCCACATCAATACCTTATAAAGCCGATTAGTTAGCATTTTCTCTAGTAGTTTCAGCAGTTTTAGGCACGGTATAGCCTTGCCTAACTTTAGGAGCAGTCCATGGTGCCAAACCGTATCGTATGCCGCTGAAAGGTCTACGAACGCCGCTGCAGATTTCATTTTACTTTGAAAGCCTTCTTCTATGTGCGAAGTGAGTGCCAACACTTGTTCAAGCAATCTCGGTTGGGGCTAAACCCCCCTTGATCTATTGGGAACTCACTATCTAGAAATTTTTTGACCCAGTTCAGTATAAGGCGCTCCAGAAGCTTGTAAATCATACCAAGTCGATAATATCCCTCTTGTCGAATTCCAAATTTAAATTAATGTAGTAACCAGGTAGATTTTGTAACCAAATAGGATCTTGTAATTCTTCATGTGTATTCATACTATTTTAATTTCTGGTATAAGGATTAAATATATCTCGAGAAACTTTCTCTGGTAAACCATTTTACATTTCCGAAAAGAAGTAAGTCTTCCTCATATTTCGTCTGCGTAAGCTTCTAGTAGTAATGTTTTTAACATCCAATATTTTTACATGTAGTTAAGGATTTTATTGTGTATTATGCAATGGTATGAGATAAAATCCCGGAATTTAACTTTATTTCTATAATGTTTCTTCCATCGACACAATTGACCGCCAGAGTACTTGCAATCGATAGGTCGATCGCAATGGAGTGTTTGCCCACCTACCTCTCCCTTCAACTGTAGAGATTTGATCTAAAATACTTGGTAATTTTTGGCCAATGTTGGCCAATGAAGATAATAATAAATATAATTAGCTAAGTATATTGGTTTGAACTATTTCTTCCATAAAACTTTATATAAGACCAAAACCAAGTCCAAACCAATATACGTGTAGCTATTTATAACCTTCTAACATAGGCCAAAAATGACCAAGTATTTTAGATCAAATTTAACCTAACTATTAGGCGTTAAAACGACTTGAGAACATTATCTCAATTTTTCCTATTTTTGACTTCATTATTTTTGGAAGTATACCCACTATATTCCTTTACATGTGTTTCCTACATTTTCTCTCGAACTTTCTTGATTTTATTGTTACAACATTATCTGCACCATTCTTACACCATCCTGATATCGAAGGTAATCTAACTGATAGCTTGTTCAATTCCAGTAATGAGTTTACGCGCCGCCGCCGTCAAAGAAACATCAAACGGCAAAAAAAAAATAACTCGTTTCGTTTCAATTGATATTATATAACGGCAGCCATTGTCGGCGAGAGCCACCCACCGATAGTTCTCATCCCGTCATTATTTCGTTGGCACGATTATTTTCGAATTAAATTAATTGGACAGACAATAATAGAAAATGCGGTGCGAGCAAATTACACCAATTCGGAGGTCTACTGGTCAATGAGCTTTCTGAAATTAAGATTAAGGAATAAAAAAAAATGGAATTAATGTAATAACCAATTTTGAATTAAATTAAGAGATTGATGGTAGATTCGAGGTAATACGTCAAGCGATTATATTTTTCATAATAAAGTAATTATTATGTTATGTATACTAATTATAAATTTTAAGAAAGCATTATTTTAAATATTAGTTCATACCTACCTATTAATCAGTGACTACAAAAATCCCAACAAAGCAAACATAACATTATTAATCCCAAACCAAATCAAATTATTTATATTAAATTACATTATCAAACCAAAGAAACATATAATAAACAAGACACAGAAAACGGAGTATATTAGAACAAAAGAATAAGAACTGAAAAGAAATTATTTACGTGGATTTGGATCTCCAAAATTCTGTTTTATTTCAAATTAAATAAATTACAACAAAAGATTTGCCAATACTAACAAAATATCTGGAAAGGGTATTGAAGGAATCTATGAGGATATAGAAATAAACTCCAATCAAATTTTTATGGCAACCACCAGAACTATAATGGACTTATAAATTTTAAATAGAAATATATGATCTTAAAAACAATGTTATTTATCTAGTACTCGTTTGGTACCACGGAAGTGGACAGGGGGCTAGTAATTGCATAAAAATATCGGATGTATAATTCAATATCTTGCGTGGTATTAGCAAGGGAAGTAAGATTTGTTTTGTAGTCTTAAAAAGACTTAATATTATAGAGCTACGAACAGGTTGAATATATTTATATATTCAGGCTTTATTTCGCCCTTAATAAGTTTATAACTTGGTTAAAGACAATTATAATCCACAAAACTGTAGAAAGTTATATAATAGTATGAAATATTTCAGATACTCGAGGAATTTATAAAAAAAAACTAGGAAGAGATGGCAATGTAAATAACAGTAAATCTTTTAGGATTTTAGAAAAAAAATAACGTGCTAACAAAGATTTTCCATCAAACCATAACCGCACAACACCAGCCGGTGAATTCAAACGGTCTATAAAATACCAATTACAATTACACCTGGCATTATATGAATAGAATCGGAAAAAGGTAGACACAAAACTCGCTCTAAATATATAAGAACCATTGATACTAGAATGGAAAAAAAAATAATTACGAACGACGAGGCCGCTTTATCAACACCACAATCAAAGATGTGGTTCGGTATCAAATAAAGTCAGCGTGAGTAAGCGATACTAAGTCAAGATGGAGGCAGAAATGGCTTTAATTAAGCTTAAATGATACAATGGCGCGGTCTAACTCAAAGAATACCAGCTACATACATCCACTACATATTTATACTTGCTAAAAAATTGCAGCAACATGTGAATATTAGATTTCTATGAGTTAAACTAATAAATATGATTTTAATTGTGTCTATGAATGTAAATAATACAGGTGTCTATGAATGTAAATAATAAAGGACCTTGTTATAAATAGAATATATTGAGGCATCAATTGCATTGAAGGTCATTGTTGCGAATTTTCTATTTATTTTCAATGCTATTGCATTATTGTGCAACTGTCTCGCAAGCAAAGCATCTTTGAATTATAAAATAAACAGAAGTGAGCATCTCTTGTGGAGGTCCAAATATAGTAAGACGCAACCAAGTAATTATTGCATCTGTATTGCAAGTATTGTTAGAAAAACAAATAATAGTGATGATAAACAAATTAATAAACTTAAATAAAAAAGAGTTCCATTTTTCATCAAGAATTTCCATTTTTCTATGAAGAGGTATACGATTTCAATCCGGTCTGCCCAAAATATTGGTCTAAAATTCTCTAGCTCTATTTAATCTTGCCTAGTATTGCTACATAATCTACTAATACCATTTTTTTTTTTTTTTGTTTTTTTAAGTTTGGTTCGATGTGAATACCGGGTTTGCCGACCCTTCGAACACGTCGGCCTATGGCCTATTGTATTCTATCACTAATACCATAATTCTTCCGGTTTCCTTACCATTGAAGTCTTCAATAAATTTGACTAATACTGTCTGGTCCAGTCTGGTTTTGTCTTGCCTTGTGTGATCTTATCTGGTCTGGTATGGTCTTGCCTGATCTTGTTTGATCTCGTCTCGGGTCGTCTGGGTTGCAAAGACACGTTTTTAGTAATCTAGAAAAGCTGTTATTTAATGTATATTCGAAATTTTTCTCCATAATTAATACTGGAGATTTTAACATTAATTTCTCGGTGAGTTCTAGTGGAAGGAGCAGCCTCTTGAATATGCTATTACCGTTTGGCTTCAAAGAACTAATAAATCAACTTACGCGCACTACTCAAACTTCCAGCTCACAAATCGACAATTTATTTACAAATTTCAACCGTCCACAGTGGTCAGCATCAGTTGAAGATTGCATATTCTCCGACCATAGGCTAATTACATAATTCTGCTTAAATCATAATATAAATCCTAATATCCAAAAACGTTTTGTGAGAAATTTGAGTAAGCCAAATACAATATATTTTGAAAATCTACTAAAGTGTGAAAGATAGTCAGATGTACTGAATACTGGCAATATCAATTAGAAGACTCGATCATTTTTAATATCCTACAATATCACCATAATTTCAGTTTCCCTCTCGTTGAAAGTAAAACACTTTGCAAAAACTGGACAACGATGGTGAAGTCGGAGTTTCTAGCGGAAAACTAAGCGATCTATTTATACTACAAAAGAAATATCCTCAATTGAAATCGTATTAGCTTAAAACTAAAAAAATCTATTTAAAATTATTAAACAACTGTAGTGTGTAACTGTATAATTAAAGATTTTTTTTAGGAATACGATCGATAATGCAGAAAAGAGCTGTTTGGGAATTAATCAAACATTAAACTTATAAAGTAAGTAAGCAGAATCCAATAGAAATCGAAGTAAATCATTCTTTAATTCAGAATCCGTACAAAATTGCATTGTTTTTTAATCAGTTCATGGTCAATGCACCCGCAGATATACAGGAAAACACCACTCCAACAATTATAGGGAATACGCTCATTCCATTTATAAAAGATACAATATAATTGAATGCAATTTTGGAGTCTGAACTGAATAATTCAAGAAAACCTACAAAACAAAAACTCCTATGGACCAGACGGGATATCTGACCGTCTGTTAAAAGAGAAAAGCCGAATTTTAGGTTTCAGCTGCCCTAGAAGCCACCCACCACACAGAAATACCTAAATAACATTATTAAAACTTCACGCTGGCCTCTTCCGGTGCAACTTCCAAGCAGTTCTGAAATTGTACGACGGATGGATACTTCATTTCATAATGCATAACGTGTGGATGTATGGGAGGAAGAGAGTGATAGAGAGGCTGGTGGAGCTAATGAATGGGTTGTGGAGAGGGGAGGGATTCCCGGCAGACTAGGGAGAAGGTAATATGCCCGATTTACAAAAAAAAGAGAGAAAACCAAAGTAGAAAACTACCGGGGAATAATTCTGCATAACACAGGGTACAAGTTGCATGCAGCAATTTTGAATGATTTGAGTACGATATATGTGGCAGATATGGAAAGAATGTTTAAGATGGAGCAAGCGGGAGGGTGTGTGATAGGTAGTGAGAAAGTATGGAGTCTGGCGTTCGCGGATGATGTCGTAGTGGTGGCAAGGACCGATAGAGAGATGAAATAAATGATGTAAAGCCTAGGGAGGTAGGAAACTTGAATTACGTAAAAAATTGCCAAGAATAAAAAAGTAGTCTTTGACCTTCCTTCTCTTTTCCAAATCATGCCACGGACATGGTGACTCACGAGCTAGTACCGAAAATATAATGAACAAGATTAAAAAAGGTTCTTCTTCAAAAAGGTTCGTCATCCCTATTCTAGTTGAGGCAATATTTTGAAATTTAGTGCAGTTAATAAGAACACTAAAAGGAATAAGTCTGCGAAATTTGATGCAAATCCGTCCGTCTTGTAAAAAACTAAACTTGTAAAAAAAGAAAACAAATTTAAGTTTTTTTTTTCAAAGATAAATTAATCACAGACCTTAAAATCAAAAAAGATCCCTCTTTTTTTTTTAATACATAATATTCACAATATATATAATATTTTCTTCTCGATTTAAAAACTTTATACAAATAACCAAAAAACAAAAGTAGTTAGTGAACAAAAAAAAAATGAAAATTCGCTCTATTTCGGCTACTCTCTTCGGCTATTCTCTTTTAAATTAACCTAATTAACCTAACCTAACCAGCATTTGTTAAAACCGTTGCTGGATATAGTAAATTGTTCTTTCGAATGTGAAGAATTCCCAGAGATTCTCAGTTGACCACCATCCTGCCCATATATAAGAAAGGGGCTAAGACAGAACTCAACAACTACAGACCCATTGCGTTAATTTCTGTCCTTTCTAAAATACTATAATATTGCTTCTTACGCCGATTAGTACCATTCATTGAGAAGCACAAAATAATTCCAAACGAACAACATGGTTTTCAATGTAGCAAATCAACCACCACAGCTATTCTTGGGTTTGTATAATAAAATTCTCGCAGAAGTTGATAAGGGAAAATTTCCAATTGGCATATACTGCGATCCAAGCAAAGCCTTCCACTGTGTCGATCATACCCACCTGGTCGATAAACTATAAAGGTTTGGAATAAGAGCAAAAGCGGGTGTATAGCTACAATCCTACTTAACCCTTCGTGTGGTAGGTTGTGTGTATTACACCCAGACCAGGATAAATTGGTCGATATTTTAGAGATTAATCGTTATAACAGGCTGTGAATCCCAGTAGCTGCGTGAAGAGTGGTAAGGAAATGCCGGTTGTCAGGACACAGTCGACCGCTACCCGACCAGGAATTTCAGTTCGTTTTTTATTAGGAACGAATGAGCATTCCGAACTCAGTGTTCGTACCGCATGAGGCAACCGCAATTGGCCGTCATGACATATGTAACGCACGTCCGCCTTCGTTTCTAATTAGGAAGTCTCATTCGGAACACATGCGGAAGCCACACTTGCACCCAACTAGGAAATTCAGTTCGTTTTTTATTAGGAACGAATCGGAAGCCACACTTGCATGTTATAACTATAACCTCAACCTAGTTTGGTCCGAGTTCGGTTTTCACTTTAGGCAACAGTTGGAAACCAAACTCGGATGTGACGATCCCAACCTAGTCTAGCCCAAATTCGGATTCCTCTTTAGGTGGCGGTTTGGAAACCACACTTCGGATTTCGGATTTGACTTCATTTTGAGACAGCAGTTCAGAAACTACACTTGCATGCGGTAAATACAGGTTTTTCATTTATTTCATTAATAAATTTCTCGACATATATCATTGACTGGCTTGGAATTACCACAATAAATAGCAATTGTGAATGGTTTATAAAGATTGGAGCTATTAAACACCTGTCAAAGAATGGCCAATATTGTTTTCTACTCGATTTAAATAATGGTAGACCATCAATATTAATGAGCAATTCGATCTCATTTATTTCATGTAATTTATCATTTAACGAATGAATAAAAATAAATAATTGAAAGTATTTAACAGTTTTTTAAATTTGTTTGAATTCCAAAATATACAAATTCGGCGTTATCATCAAAAATTTCTATATTATACTTGATTGAAGTTGTGCCTAAAAAAGTTGTAGCAGTTTTTGGTAAGTCCGGATAAAATCGATTTCTTAAAATATCTAAAAGTTGTTCTAATCGAGCGTGGGGAATTCTAACTCAACATGTTGTTCTTCATTTTCTTGGCCACGAACTAAATTTGAACCAGTAGCACGCTCAATATTATTTGTAGGTAATATATCATTACAACATATCCCGACATTACAGGTTCAACATTACGTTCACGTTCTTGTACACAAGATAATTCACCTCGCGCATTATTTCGGAATCTTTGGACTATTAAACGAACAAGTTCACGCTTCCGATAACTTTTATTGTTAATAAGAAACATGGTTAGATAAAAACACAGCTTAAAAGTACCCAAATTTAAAAAAATACGAAATGTTTTATGCACTATAAAGTATTTGAAAGAATAGTTAGTAACTGAAGCTATATCTTAGTCAAGTATGGAGATAGTCTTTTGGAAGAAGTAAGTGTGTTAATGAAACTCAAAGTTTCTCAAGTTCCAAAGATATATTTAAGTTAGGCTATGCCACAGACTTTCCTAATAGCAAACGAATATCGCTTGCCTAACTTCGATAAAACTTTGGTTATCCATATAAGGTTCGAATGAGGCTTGGCACAGTTCGTAACAGTTCGGACGGCCTCATTTGGTGGGAGTTAGGACTTCCAAAGATTTGCCTAAGTTACGCTTTCCTAATTAGGACGCACAAGATTCGAATGAGGCTTGGCACAGTTCGGTAACAGTTCGGAAGGCCTCATTAGGTGGGAGTTAGGACTTCCAAAGATTTACCTAAGTTACGCTTTCCTAATTAGGACGGCACAAGATTCGAATGAGGCTTGCCACAGTTCGGTAACAGTTCCGAGGGCCTCATTAGGTGGGAGTTAGGACTTCCAAAGATTTGCCGAAGTTAGGCTTTCCTAATTAGGACGGCACAAGATTTGAATGAGGATTGCCACAGTTCGGCAACAGTTCGGAAGGCCTCATTAGGCCCGAATAGATCTTTCGACATGCCTCACTATTTTCCTAGTCGGGTTCCTTTTATAAAAGATACAATATAATTGGTTTGCAATTTCGGAGTCTGAACTGAATAGCATAATTCAAGAAAACCTACGAAACAAAAACTCGTATGGACCAGACAGGATATCTAACCGTCTGTTAAAAGAGAATAGCCAGCATTTGTTAAAACCGATGCTGGATATAGTAAATTGTTCTTTCGAATGTAAAGAGTTTCCAGAGATTCTCAGTTAACCACCATCCTGCCCATATATAAGAAAGGGGCTAAGACAGAACTCAATAACTACATACCTATTGCGTTAATTTATTTCCTTTCTAAAATACTAGAATATTGCTTCTTACGCCGATTAGTACCATTCATTAAGCACAAAATAATTCCAAACGAACAACATGGTTTTTAATGTAGCAAATCAACCACCACAGCTATTCTTGGGTCTGTATAATAAAATTCACGCAGCAGTTGATAAAGGAAAATTTCCTATTGGCATATACTGCGATCCAAGCAAAGCCTTCGTGTCGATCATACCCACCTGGTCGATACACTATAAAGGTTTGGAATAAGAGGAAAAGCGGGTGTGTGGCTGCAATCCTACTTAACTTCGTGCGGTAGGTTTGGTGCATTACACCCAGACCAGGATAAAATGGTCGATATTTTAGAGATTAATCGTTATAACAGGCTGTCAATCCCAGTACCTGCGTGGAGAGTGGTAAGGAAATGCCGGTTGTCAGGACACAGTCGACCGCTACCCGACTAGGAATTTCAGTTCGTTTTTTATTAGGAACGAATGAGCATTCTGAACTCAGTGTGCGTTCCGCATGAGGCAACCGCAATATCGTTTCTAATTAGGAAGCCTAATTCGGAACACATGCCACACTTGCACCCAACTAGGAAATTCTGTTCGTTTTTTATTAGGAACGAATCGGAAGCCACACTTGTATTATATAACTATAACCTCAACCTAGTCTGGTCCGAGTTCGGTTTTCACTTTAGGCAACAGTTTGGAATCCAAATTCGGATGTGACGATCCCAACCTAGTCTAGCCCAAATTCGGATTCCTCTTTAGGTGGCGGTTTGGAAACCACACTTCGGATTTCGGATTTGACTTCATTTTGAGACAGCAGTTCAGAAACTACACTTGCATGCGGTAAATACAGGTTTTTCATTTATTTCATTAATAAATTTCTCGACATATAACATTGACTGGCTTGGAATTACCACAATAAATAGCAAATGTGAATGGTTTATAAAGATTGGAGCTATTAAACACCTGTCAAAGAATGGGCCAAAATTGTTTTCTATTCGATTTAAATAATGGTAGACCATCAATATTAATGAGCAATTCGATCTCATTTATTTCATGTAATTTATCATTTAACGAATGAATAAAAATAAATAATTTAAAGTATTTAACAGTTTTTTAAATTTGTTTGGATTCCAAAATATACAAATTCGGCGTTATCATCAAAATTTTCTATATTATACTTGATTGAAGTTGTGCCTAAAAAAGTCGTAGCTGTTTTTGGTAAGTCCGGATAAAATCGATTTCTTTAAAGTTAAAATATCTAAAAGTTGTTCTAATCGAGCGTGGGGAATTCTAACTCATCATGTTGTTCTTCATTTTCTTGGCCACGAACTAAATTTGAACCAGTAGCACGTTCAATATTATTTGTAGGTAATATATCATTACAACATATCCCGCCGTCATTAACACAAGAGATTACAGGTTTAACATTACGTTCACGTTCTTGTACAGAAGATAATTCACCTCTCGCGTTATTTCGGAACCTTTTGACTCTTAAACGAGCAAGTTCACGCTTTCGATAACTTTTATTGTAAATAAGAAACATGTTTAGATAAAAACACAGCTTAAAAGTACCAAAATCTTAAAAAATACGAAATGTTTGATGCACTATAAAGTATTTGAAAGAATAGTTAGTAACTGAAGCTATATCTTAGTCAAGTATGGAAATAGTCTTTTGGAAAGAGTAAGTGTGTGAACGCATGCGCTTAATGAATCTCAAAGTTTCTGGAATTCCAAAGATATATTTAAGTTAGGCTATGCCACAGACTTTCCTAATAACAAACGAATATCGCTTGCCTAACTTCGATAAAACTTTGGTTATCCATATAATGTTCGGTAACAGTTCGGAAGGCCTCATTAGGTGGGAGTTAGGACTTCCAAAGATTTGCCGATGTTAGGCTTTCCTAATTAGGACGGCACAAGATTCGAATGAGGCTTGCCACAGTTCGGCAACAGTTCGGAAGGCCTCATTAGGCCTGAATAGATCTTTCGGCATGCCTCACTATTTTCCTAGTCGGGTACCCCGCGAATTATGTAGACAAGGTCATTGGTGTTAGCGGGTGAGTTACACCCACCTTAAGCTACGTGTAACAAATTTTGAACTAGCAATTGTAGCGACCACGGGCCGCTGATAATAAATCCCTAAAGGTATGGATTAGGGATTAAGAAAAATCCCAGTAACAATTCGGACATTCCGCAGATGGTATTTTACGATGGGGTTTGTTTTATAATCCCGCGAACTATGTAAATTTAGTAATGGATATTTTACGATCAGATCATAGGAACAATACCCGATGAACAATGCCTCATACGTGAAAGGGGATAAAAATACCCCTGAAAAACAAACTAGTCAGGGTAAGACAGTCAGGGTAATATATCGTACGAAGAAAATCAAAATTTAGTCTTTTAGACGAAGCCGAGGTTTCTTCTGGCGATTCCGATAGTGAAATCGATATCGATAATGGTCAAAGAAGCTGTGAAAGTGATACAATTAAGGATATGGACGTGGAAGGAGAAGAGTCGGAGGTTGAATCGGAGGAAAATGAGAGCGAAGATAACAAGATATTTCTTGGGAAAGAAGAGCACAAAGTGGTCTTGTCGAACTAAAAAACGGGCGCCAAGATAGTACTTATCCCTATTATGAGGAATAAAAAAAATAACCTTTAATTTTAGTTCAATAATAAATACTGATATTTAATAATTAATAAAATATTAATAAAAAATACTTTATACTATTAAATTCTGTTAATATCGAATCATCAAAAATGGCATCGCCTACGGGTGTCCCTCATGGAAGCGTTTTAGTTCCGACTCTATTTATTCTATATTTGGTTTATTTGGTCCTGTACGCAAATAAAACGTACTGCACTTTATATGCTGATGATGCCAGTTTCCACATATCTCAAAACTCCGTAGAAGATTCGCAGTTAGAGGCAATCGTTAGAGGTTCTCAGCAAAGAAACTGTACCTTAATACGGAGAAAACTGAATTTATGACATTTCAATCTAAGAGAAGTATAAATTTAATTTACAACGATCAACTTTCACCAAATTTATAGGCATCTACATCGAACAACACTTAACGTGGCATATTACAATTGATACAATATGTAGGTCGCTTGCCAAGAAAGTCTATTGTCTTAGACATTTAAGAAAATTCTTAACCATGCAGGAACTATTAAGTTTCTACTTTTCAGAAGTTCAGTCGGTTTTATTGTATGGAATCATTGCATGGGGCTCATCCCAGGAATTAACAAATGTCTTAAAGGCACATACAAAAAAGGATCATACGAGCCATGCTTGGTCTCCCGACATTTGAATCGTGCAGACAGCACTTCATTGTACTTGATGTCCTTACAGTTCCCAGTCTGTATATATTGGAAACAATGAGCTATATTCATGAAATCAAATTCCCAATAACGAAAAATAAGGATAAACATGACCATTACACCCGAACTTGTCTGGTCTTGTCTGGTATTGTCTGGTGTTGTTTGGGCTTGTCTGGCTTTGTATAGTCTTGTCTGGTGTTGTCTCGTGTTGTCTGGTAATGTGAGGTCTAGTCTGGTCTTGTCATACCTTGTCGTGTCTCGTGTTGTCTGGTAAAGATCGTACGAATGTGGAATTCAGAGCTTATAAATCAAGGACTCAACTGTTCTACTGTTTGGCCCTTGCAGATGACTTTGTGATACTCTCGGAAAGCAAGGGAAGCGATCACTCAGATTAACTTCATAGAAAAGATCGCCAGTAAGACGGGACTCAGGATCTCGATAGAGAAAACAAAATTCATGATAAATGACGCGCAAGGACCAAAATTCCTTGAAACGGAGGTAGGTCGGATTCAGAGAGTAAAGAAAATTAAATATATCGGTGAAACGATGCAGGGCAATGGTCTAGAGAAAGCTCGGTGACATGTTAGATTTTTCCAAATTTTTGACAGAAACAAAAGATTTACAAGAAGATGTTATTAACATTTTTCAAAGAAAATTAAATTTCCTACAAGATTTATTCGAACTATTTCCTCAGATTTTGTTTTGTTTTTGAGTTACAGCTCTGTGAATTTGCCTTAATACATGGATTCGCCACGGACAAACACTATCGGGGACATGTCAGATTTTTCCAAATTTTTGACGGAAACAAAAGATTTACTAGAAAATGTTATGAACATTTTTTAAAGAAAATTAAATTTCCTACAAGATTTATTTAAACAATTTCCTCAGATTTTGTTTTGTTTTTGAGTTACAGCTCTGTGAATTTGCCTAATAACATGGATTCGCCACAGATAAACTCTATCGGTGACATGCTAGATTTTTTCAAATTTTTTATGGAAACAAAATATTTACAAGAAAATGTTATTAACATTTTTCAAAGAAAATTAAATTTCCAACAAGATTTATTCGAACAATTTTCCCAGATTTTGTTTTGTTTTTGAGTTACAGCTCTATGAAATTGCCTTATTACATGGATTCGCCACAGATAAACTCTATCAGTGACATGTCAGATTTTTCCAAATTTTTGACGGAAACAAAAGATTTACAAGAAAATGTTATGAACATTTTTCAAAGAAAATTAAATTTTATACAAGATTTATTCGCACAATTTTCCCAGATTTTTTTTTGTTTCTGAGTTACAGCTTTGTGAATTTGCCTTATAACATGGATTGGCCACAGATAAACTCTATCATTTCTTTCTCTATCATTGTTTACAAAAGATATCTATAACAAGAAATGCATTTCCTGGAACGCCAAAATAAAGCATTACGACACTGTAGTTAAAACAGAATGTCTGTACGCTTGTGAATGTCTTTAAATATACAACAGGCTAGAGAAGTTGGAGGTCCTGGTAAGGAGAATCATCCGGAAAATCATGGGCCCAATTCAGATAGACCGGAGGGAAACTTCGGAGCAACGCCGAAGTCCCCCAGAATGTAGAAAAAGTCTCTGCGATCATAAGGAAACGGAGGCTAATATTTCTTGGGCACATGTTCAGATTAGACAAATCCAGGTTAGCCAAGCAGATATCTGACTACTTCTGGAAGAACTTTCTGAAAGACCTTGAAAGATCTAATATTTCGGAGGCCCAAATGTTTCCCAACTCAAATGAAAGGGATACGTTTCGAAACAGTATACACAATTTGGAAGGGTTTCATGATAAGTGACAAGCTACAAGGACCGAAAGAGCTTGGACGGCCGAACATCGGCAACAGCACGTGCTGTACAGCGATCGTATGAAATATGGAATAAAAAAAAACACACTGCAAGAAAAACCATTCTAGCAGCAGTTATATAGAAAGATCTAAGAACTAATATGATTTTGGATCAATATTGTTGGAAATCGCTATATGCAAATCAAAGGTTAAGAAAGATTTATTTTATTGCCAATTAAAATAAGTCGTGTCAGGTACTAAAATATATATTTAATTATTTTTCTTTAAAATGTGATTGTTGAATAAAGAATGCTGAATATAAATAATAGTGGGATAGGACATTCTCCAGCCGAATGGAATCTATTAACACTTATTTCGTAATGCAAGGATGTGATTGTACACGTATTTATGAGTAATGACGAAGGGCCGGATGTATGACGCCGTCCCGCGTGGTTCAGTTAAATGGAATCTATATGGTGGATGAGAGCGAGCCATCATCATTAATAAAAAACGAAATACACATATAATTTAATAAACCCGAAATAACCAGTCGATATTTCACCTGACAGTTCGGCGACTAAGATTAATCGCGTAATTTTCTGGGAGCCATTACTGTGAATGCACGCGCGGACGCCATTGTCATTCGCGCGACCAAAACAACATTTATTTCTTTTATAGCTGTGGATGTTGTTTTTCTTGTGGTTCGTTCTTGGGTGCAGCATAAATCCCTCTTTCAAAAATTATTGTATCAACAGATTTTAAATCTATTCTAAGTTTGTTTTTGTTTTCGTCAAAATTTAATGGTAAATGTTTGGCTAGACAGACAAGACTAGACCGACAAGACTAGACATACAAGACTAGACAAACAAGACCAAACAGACAATGCTAGACAGACAAGAATAGACAGACAATACTATACACACAAGACTAGATAGTCAAGACTAGACAGTCAAGACTAGACAGTCAAGACTAGACAGTCAAGACTAGACAGACAAGACTAGACAGACAAGACCAAACAGACAATGCTAGACAGACAATAATAGACAGACAATACTATACACACAAGACTAGATAGTCAAGACTAGACATACAAGACTAGACATACAAGACTAGACAGACAAGACCAAACAGACAATGCTAGACAGACAAGAATAGACAGACAATACTATACACACAAGACTAGATAGTCAAGACTAGACAGTCAAGACTAGACAGTCAAGACTAGACAGTCAAGACTAGACAGACAAGACTAGAAAGACAAGACCAGACAGACAAGACAAGACAGACAAGACTAGACAGACAAGACTAGACTGACAAGACTAGACAGAGAAGCCTAGACATACAAGTCTAGACAAGACTAGATATATAAAAGTAGAGACGGCTGGACATATGGAACTAAACTTATTATAAGATAAATTTAAATACTTTCTATGTATATAGATAAAAGTGTTAGTTTAAATAAATATAAGTAATGATTAGGGTGGTTTAACAAATTGTTTATAAATGAAAATATATGGTATTTTTGTGGGGGATGAGTATTCCCGCTCCCCAGGAAGTCTAACGTAATCATTTGCGTGTTTGCATCTACCAATTACAGCCGGGTGTCCATTAGGCACACACTCTGTGGGGATGCAATTAATACAATGTACGTTTGCACCCTTTACGCGATTAGGTTAAAACTAGCACTTTGTTCGAATGATGTCCATTGTCGGTCTAAGTGGATGGATTTATTCTTTCCTCCGTCTCGGAAATAAAATATATAAGGAAAGAAAAAAGCGAAAGGATGTGAATTGTTTCTGGATCATTTGTTATCATAATTGATAGATGTTGCAAAATAATAAGAAGAGAAATGCGTCTTTCGCAAACAAATATAATTTAAAGAAAATGGGATCGTTGCGACTTCGTGGTAATCCATACTTTGTCTGAATTGAAAAAGTCACTATGGTTTACCACCAATATTTGTGAAAATATTATGTAATTTGTGCAAGTTATGTAAATGGGCACACTTTACACGACGCGAGTTTCGACTGTTGAAGGTCATTTTCAAGTGGATTACTAATAGATGTCCAATATTTGGCGTTTCGGATCAGTCACGCGGGCTGTTTTTATGACCGCTGGTTTAAGCGCTACGAGAATGTCTTTACACGATTCGAGTTTCGACTGTTGAAGGTCATTTTCATGTGGATTATAAATTGATGTACAATATCTGGAATGTCGGAACCAGCGCACGCGGGCCGTAGTTTGATTACCGCTGGTTTAAGCGCTACGAGAAATCTGTCATGTATAAGTCATCACTAATTACAATCACAGTTTTAACTAGATTTCGAGAAATATCTCTCTAGGTATAATTTGTTAAACAATTGTAAAATAGCAATTACAATAATAAATTACACAATTAACAGCTTTTTGCTGTGAGACAAAACAAAAAATAATAATACTCTCCATTATTTCTTGTTCTGTAACTGTGAGGATGAACAGCGTGGATAAAATATCACCGCTTGTCCACTTATGTAATATATGTATAATTCCTATCCGTGTATACTAGGTATCTGTTTAGCATAATCGGAACATTCATAATCGGGAATTACATTTTCTAATGTATTTATCTTATTTATATGGCTCAGATACGTTTAAATATGGAATATGGGCCGCGTGTCTGTGTGTATAAATAAATTTTAAACCACTTGAACGCAATGATTAATTGCGTACCTTTTTTCTGGCTCATGTAACTAATATAATATATAATACTTTCTCCTGGAATGTGCGTCCCATTGGGCATTGTGTCTATCAGCCTCTTTAAATCTGTATCATTTGGACATGCATTACCAACGCTCGAACACGAAAGGAATCTATTATTGAAATCAATACGAAATTATCTATCATTATTAAATCATTTCTTTAATAATGAGGGATCTATTTTATTTAAATATTAATTTACTAGTTAACATGTGATTTTTTGACGATATATAAAGAGAAAATTAATTATTTAACAAATAACTAAGAAACTTAATAAAGTCGGAAGACAGCCTGAATATATAAATATATTCAACCTTTCCGGAGCTCTATAAAGCTAATGAGTCTTTTTAGGACTACCAAAAACTACCAAAAAAGTTTGAATATATTTATATATTCAGACTGTGTTCCGACTTTATTAAGTTTATATGATTATCTATAAAGTAGTATGGTTTTACCAATTCTAAATAACTAAGAGTATACAAAACAGTAAAAAAAATATTTGCTTTGAATGCGTGCGATGTATATAATGGATTCTTCTTGTTCTGATGCATATTCACTAATGAATGTTAGCGACTACATGACTCATTTGTATTCCATCTCCGGCCTTATGTAATAGGCTTTTTTACACTGTTCATAAGCCCGTCCACTGTCTAATGTTACGCAGCTAGGACATCTATTTCCTTCTCATTCTCCTCCATCTTCTCCTCGATGATCGAGAGATCATAATCGAGAGAGAGCTGTTACTTCGTATTTCGCATTTTGCCTTAGGTATGCGGTTGTTCTTTTTTTGATCACTAGCAATAGTTCACGTTTTTTGTTTATTCATCGTAGGACATTTTAATGCACTCTAGAATTTTCAGCACTCTACGGTATACCCACATCTCGAAGGCCTCTATTTTATTTATTTTGGTCACCTTCAATGTCCAGCTTTCTATGTCAAATAGAAACGCCGACCAAATAATGTAACATTGTATGAATCACATTTTTAGGTTTAGGTCAAGGTCCGTATTTTGAAGATGCATTTGAATTTCATGAATGTGTTGCGGGCGCTCTCTATATGATAACTTATTTGCAGGTCAGATGTTCTTTCTTCAGTGAGCCATACTTCAAGGTATTTAAATTTGTTCACCCGCTTAATTGATGATCCGTCCGATGTTAATCCCACATTTCTTAACATGTCTGGTTGACGAGTGAATATTATGTATTTTGTTTTATTGGCGATTATTTTTATTATTATTGGTTTTTTTTACTGTGCTCTCCTACTGCGTTGCCAAGATGCTCGAGGTCGCACATATTGTCAGCAATCAAGACAGTTCCATTGACTTTAATAGCCTTTTCAATAATATAAGTGCTTCTTGGAAGATATTCCGTATTGATTCCAATTGAACAGCAGTGGCGAAAGAATACATCCCTGTCGGACTTTTCTGCAGATTCCAATATTATTACTTTGTTCTCCATCGATCTTTATGTGAGCAGAGTGATTCTGATAGAGATTTTCGATACAGCGCGTATTTCTTCTGTCTATATCCATTTGTCTCATTCTCAGTATTGTTAGAAATTTATGGTGTTGTACTCTGTCAAAGGCCTTCTCGAAGTCTATGAAACATAGGCACACATCCTTTTGCTGATCGTGGTAGTTTCGTGGCGAGTGCCCAGGCTTTGTCTAAATCCGTAAGAGTGATAAGCCTGTGATCTTCGTATTTATTTGCGTTATTTTTTTTTGAGAATGAAGGTTGATGCCAGCCATTAATCAGGGTACTGGCCGGTTTCATACATGTTGTTGAAGTGTCTCTGAAGAACTGCTATGCCTCCATCACCGACTAGTTTATTGAGCTCTGCCGGTATCTCAACAGGACCAGGTGTTTTGTTGTTATCCAATGTGCAGGTGACCCATTTTATTTCTGATTTTGTTATTGAGGGTCCTATTAGATCTTGGTTAGATTAGATTAGATTGTAGATATGGTGGTGACGACTTGTACTGCGACCTTTATAGATCTATTGTAACCCACCCTCCTCCTCCAATTGTTGGTGTACTTACCCATTTAGAGCGCCTCCTCTAATCCTGATTCCTTTAGGAATCTCAGGATCTGGGTGGGATTCAAGGCCTGCAGCTCCTCTGTGTTCAAGCAGTGAGCCCCAAGGTACATCTGTCTCTTGCGGAGTAATGCTCCGCAGTCTTTGAACAGATGTATGGGGGTTTCCTCTGCTGAGCCACAGAATCTGCATCCATCATCCTCCTCTAGGCCTAGGGCCTTGAGATGTATCCTAAGTCTGCAGTGTCCCGTCAGGGCTCCTGTCAGAATTCTGAGCTTGTTCCTGCTTAGTTTCAGGCAAGCTCCCGTTCTCTTCTTGTTAAAAGATCCCAGCATCACTTTGGATTGCCTTAGCCCTGGAAGTTCTTTCCAGGTTTTCATCCATTTTCCTCTTATTTCTTCATCTAAACTTTTGCGGATGGTGTTCACGCTCATACCGCAAAAGGGTTCCGGACCTATAAAGGGGCTACTTGATCCCTTGTTTGCTAGGTGGTCGGCTTCTTCGTTTCCGTCTATACCAGTGTGTCCTGGTACCCAGTATAGCGTTACTTTATTATCCCTGCCAAGCTTGTTCAGCTTCCCCACACAGTCCCATACCAGTTTGGATCTGATGGTGTATGAGCTAATGGCCTTGATGGCTGCTTGGCTGTCTGACAGGATAGCAATTCGTTTTTTGCGGTAATTCCTGTCGAGGTTAAACTGTGTACATCTTTCGATTGCGTGTACCTCTGCTTGGAAGATACTTGGGGATGTTCCCATGGATTCGAAGTATCTGGTACGAGGTCCAAACACTCCTGCACCAGTGCCTTCCCTGGTCTTCGAACCATCTGTATACCACTTGATGGCATTTTGCTCTATGTGGTATGCTGAGGATTCGTCGCTCCAATCAGCTTTACTACTACACATTGCTATGTAGTTTTTCTCGAAGTGGTATTTGCATACCACTTTCGTCTTTTGGTACTTCCAGCCAGGAGATCTTGGCAGCGAGGCTGTTTCGGTCTCTGCTCCCGATTATTTTACCTCTGCCCATTCCTTCCTTGCTGAATCTTACGATCGCCGATCTGGCGGCGCTCTCCACCACAAGGTGCAGCGGAGTCAGATCCAGCAGCAGCTCCAATGCTGCCCATTCCATGGCTCCAGGCTCCACATTAGCGGTGATAGTACACCTCCCTGTGGGCACCCTCGAGTTGTGGAGATCTTAATTGTGTCTTTTCCCACTTGTGTCTTCGCCGTTCTAGTTCTCAGCATTTCTCCCATCCACTTTGAGATAGTGCTGTCGATATTCCTTCTTTCAAGGGCCGCCCTGACAGCCTCGTGTGAGGTGTTGTCAAAAGCTCCCTCTATATCCAAGAAGGCACATATCGCTACTTCCTTTGTCTCTAGTGCTGCTTCTATTTCGTTTGTCAGCTGATACAGGGCGGTTTCTGTGGATTTCCCTGCTCCGTAAGCATGCTGACTCCTGCGTAGCGGTGTACCTACCAGCTCTATAGTCCTAAGGTAATTATCAATCACCTTCTCCATTGTCTTTAACATAAAAGATATTAGACTAATGGGTCTAAATGACTTCGGTTGAGTGGTGTCTTTCTTCCCCACCTTCGGTATAAATACCACCTTAGCCCTTCTCCATAGCTCCGGTATATACTAGCTACTTCTAAAGATATTTAGAAGATACGGCATTAGTTCTCTCTCTCCCTTTTGTAGGAAGGCAGGAACTAGTCCGTCCACACCTGGGGCCTTAAAAGGCTGGAAAGTGCCGATAGCCCATCTGATTCGGTTTTCCGTACAGATGGACGCTGCCCTCTTCCAGTCGGCCCGACTTGGTTTCCGTGGTTGCATCAAGCCCTCGGTCTCCCTGTATCCTCTACATCCCGGAAAATGGGTTTCTAGTAGGAGGAGAGCTCTTTGCTCTTCATCCTCCGTAAAGGTCCCATCCGGTTTCTTGAGATTGGTTGTCATTTCCACTCTATCCTTCGCTAGTGCTTTGTGCAGTCTAGCTGCCACCGGCGTGGATTCTATGTTTTCATAGAAGGTCCTAAAGTTTTCCCTTTTTGCCCTTCTGATCTCTTTGTTGTAGGTGGTAAGCACCTCAGAGTATTCTAGCCAATTTCCGTATTGCTTGGCTTTGTTGAAAAGCCTACGTACTTTTGCTCTTAATGTAGACAAATTTTTGTTCCACCATTTTTCGTCCTTATGCTCCTTCACGGTTTTTACCGGGCAGCTGGATTCAAATGCCGTGGTGATTGCTACATTTATTTCTCCTACAGCCTGCTCCAGCACGGTGTAGTGTTTGATACTACCCCGCACTGTCACCTGCTCTAGGTTTTCTTTTAGTTGGGAGCTAAACATAGGCCACACAGTTTGTCTGGAGTTGCGAATGGGGGTGTTTTCCTCACTCGCTCCTTCCAGCTCAAACTCTATGATCCTATGATCTGACATTGAGGGCTCACTTGAAACACTCCAATTTTTAATTAGTTTACTTACGTTAGCGCTACCTACCGTAATATCCAGTACCTCATTTCTGACTTTAGTGACAAATGTTGGTGTGTTCCCAACATTGTACACAATTAAGTTCTCTTTAATGAGGTATTCTAAAAGGTACTCACCCCTCTTATTAGTGTCCGTGCTGCCCCACATCTCATTGTGTGCGTTCGCGTCACATCCCAGGATGAGTGGCAGCCTTCTCCTAATACAGTGTTCCACCAGCTTTTGTACTTCAAAGGGTGGTATGATTTTCCCATCGCCTGGGAAGTATGCTGATGCGATCACTACTTCGCGGTGGAGACCCTCGATCTTGATGAGGGCCTGAATCGGTACTAAATCCCGCGTTAAAAATTCTGAAAGACATAAGAAATTTATGCCATTTCTTACCATAATGCAAGTTCTAGGGGAGACCTCACGGCTGTCCCATACCAACTTACATTCCCTGTTGCTAAGGCCTCTGATCTTACCTCCGTAGGTCCAGGGTTCTTGAAGCAGCGCTAGCCCTAGGTGCTGCTTGGTGAACATCCTAGCCATCACAGCTGAAGCTGCTTTGGCATGATGGATGTTCACTTGGGCTATTTTGGTGCGCCTGCTGGTCATTCTTGTTTTGTGACAGGAGGCGGCAAGTCCTCCAGAGGTTAAGATCTTTGTTAATAATTCTTTCATCTGAGAATAGATTTCTAATATAGTTTTCCCATATTATTTTTACATATTAGTGCCCCTTTTATATAAAGGATACCACACGAGAATAGCACTCCAGTTTGCGTAAAGGACGTATGTAAAAAAAAGTTGTTTCATCGTCGGTTTGTATAGGAGAAACAGTTTCAGAGTACATAACACAACAGCACTTGGTAGTAATAAGTATTAATTTGTGTTTAATACACCATCGCATATATGAGTCCATGTTACTTTGTTAGAGTAACATATCTTCATGGGACCTAATCGATTTATATAGTTTAATGTCGTTAGCGAATGCTAAGTCAGGACATGGACATGAAAATGCAGTAGGTCATTAAAGAAGATAATGAATAATAAGAGAATGAATAATAAGAGAAGTTAGAACCTTTTGGGACACCCGCTGTTGCAAGAAAATCAGTTGATACAAAGATATTATAGTATACATAACAAATTCTATTTTCTAAATAGAACTTATGCGGTGCTAAGGCTTCACAGTTAAAGCCTAAGTTATCAAGTTTTTGTAAAATAAGGTTGTGTTGTATCTTGTCGAATCATTTAGATAAATCTGTATATATCACATCAACATATCCGCGGTTATCGATTTGTTGCTAAATTGGTACATGTGGACCGACTATTCACAAAGCCATGTTGTTTAGGAGATATAAAACTTCTAACTTAATTAACACGGTAGAGGTAAATTTCAAAAACTTTGGCAAAGTTAGATGATATGGATATTGGCCTATAGTTGGAGATACAAGCCATTCTTGAAGATGCGGGCGCGTTTCCACCTATTCGGAATTGTGCAAGTTTTAATGGATATATTAAAAAGAATTTATAATGGTCGAGCGAAAACAAACCTACAATCACGCACTAAAAAGATGGTATAGAATCATCATTAGATCTAAATTTATTGGACAAATGAGACACAATTAGAGAAAGGTCGTCTTCATTAATTTCGGGAAAGTTAAAGGAAAATTGTTATTCAGATATTGAGTAAGAGCAGTAGCATCAAATGAAGAGGATGAACTTGAGAAAGAGTCAGCAATACCGTTGACAATGGTGTGAGGCCCAGAAAACTCGGAATATAAAGTGTACAAGGAAATCTGGAATGCCCACGTTCATTATTTAAATATTTCCACAAGTCAATTGGATTTTTCCTAATGTTGCATTTATACAATAAATTTGAAACTTAAAAAACAATCTAAGTTTTTATCTTTAATATTGAAATGAAGTTTCAACAAGTAACTCTACAATTAATCAATTAAATAATTTGTAGCTTTAAAAAGTTTTTCATATATATTTTATTTTCTGCTCTTAGTATTGTGTATGTATTGTGTGTGTATTGTAAGTATTGTGTGTGTGTGTGTGTGTAAATTTTTGCAACCGATTTTAAACATTGTTTGATCATCTGGCCTCTATTCTGCTTACACCGCACACTTCCCGCACTGCGTTTAAAATCGTTCGCATGTTTATCAACAATACACCCACATATAAGGTCCTCGACACATACAATTACATTTAATATATTGACTAGATTTAAAAGATAATACTTAATTACCGTACTTTACTTTACTTTTTCGTGTCCGGTGGATTCCGGTGGTGGAAGATTGGCCACTGTCTGGTAAGACAGTGTTAGCAGTGAGCGCCGGAATGTTCTGCTTATACAGGAGAAAATGCACGAGTGGAGGCTCCTTCCATGCTCCCCACTTAATTACTGTACAACTAAGTGTCTAAAAGTCTAACATTCAGTGCTTCAGTAATCCAGTTCCGATGTACAAGGTTTCTAGCTCATTAGGAAGTTAGTTTAAAACCCTTTGTCAAAATTTCGACGAACAGACTAGAAACAGACAAGAAAATGAACAAGAAAGCGATTTAATAAAAACGTGGAAAAATAAAACTACGTAGCGGATACGTTTTCAATTAATACACTATGTTCAACATTAGTGGCAGTTATATAATTATAATATCAAATCAAATGATTTATTCACATGTGAGTTAAGAGTAACTTTAGGCTAAGTCTACAAAACATTACAGATATATAAGTATAATACAAAATTAAAAGTAGAGAAATAATATAAATAAGTGCAATAAAGTAGATAAAGTGTTTGACAAATTAAGCTTTTTTTCTTAAAATATTTGTAGCATTTTTTTCGATTGAAATATTATTTGAGTTCTGCAGCATTGTATACCGTATGAGGAACAAGAAAATTTTGAGAAATATTCAGTATAAAAAATATTCAATATAACATTTTTACGGATTTAGCTTCTTTGATTTCTGTTGGTAGCTTATTATATATTATTATTCCATGTTGATATAGACTCTTTTGGCACAGAGTTAAATTTAATTTGGGCATATACAATCTTTCTTTGCCTCTTGTATTGTATATTTTTATAGATTATTGTTGTAGAAACTTCCTATATATATATATATATATATATATATATATATATATATATATATATATATATATATCATATATAAGCTGGGTACCGTAAGTATTCCTAGTTGTGAATAAAATGTTTTACAGGACTCATTTGTCTTCAATCCCATTATAGCTCTAACAATCCTTTTTTGCGACTTAAGTAGTGTTTGTATACATGAAGAAAATCCCCAGACTGCAATTCCATAGGATAAGATTGACTCTATTTCTGCATAGTACAAGTCCAGCAGGTCAGCTCTCGATACTATTTCTCGTAGGCATCGTATTTTCTAATACGATGCCTACGAGAAATAGTATCGAGAGCTAATAAGAGAGTAAGATGTTTCTACATCTTTTCATTTAAAATTGCACACTTGTGTTCTATGGCGAAATTGCATTGAAGATGTTCCTCTATAATGACTCCTAAAGAATTTTGTATGTTTTGACCTCTGAAGTGGATAGGTTCCTATAGTTAATTTGAGATCTTCTGAATAATAACTCCTTGAAGTTAACGTACTCAGACTTTTCTCTATAATAATATAAGAATAAAATGTTACCTGCAAACCACTTAACTATATTATTGATAATTATCTGAGCACATGTTTCATTATCACATGTTTCATTATCAGTTTCATTATCACTTTTGCTCCAGACACAATGAAGCTCGTATTTTCTGCATAGAAGGTGCACTGATAACCGTTAATGTATGCTGGCAGCTCTGTTATATACTTTAAAAATAAAATTGGGGCAAGGATACTACCTTGTGGAACACATATGTTAGTTCATACGCCAGAGGATGTAGTGTATTGTTGTTGTAGTTTACTGCAACAAATTGAGTATGATCTATTAAATATGATTTTAACCATCTGCCAGCTTTCGCCCTTATACCATAGCTATATAACTTATCTAATAGATGGCAGTGTGGCACACAGTCGAAGGCCTTAGATAGATCGCAGAATACACATCAACAAGACGTAGGTTAATTTACTTTGACCATAGGAAAACAGGTGTTGAAGTAGTATTGGAGTGTCTTGATGAGAGTGACCATTTTCACCATTTTTCATTATTATCTACGGTACAATATATTTCAAGCCATGATTCCCAAACCAGCGCCTCTGCGAATAGAAGTTAATTTTCCTGAGTGAACATTCTAACGAGGCGGGGCGTGATGTTTTTCTCTAATTTGCTGCAATTTGTAAGCAATTATAATATTTTGGGAGCAATTTAAATCTACATTCAGTAAAAATACAAAATTAATTATTTCGTTTGTTTATTAGCTTTATTTAAAAACTAAACCTCATAAATGTACTATAGATTCATCATCATACAGCCCTCTGCATCCACTGACGGACATAGACCTCCCTCATTTCTGACCATTTCTTCTTGTCTTGGACCCATCAGATCCAAGCTCCCACTGTTTGATTTAAATAGTCCACCTTGTGGAGACTCCTTTGTTTCACCTATCTGCTCTTGGTCTACACTCCAGGAGTCTCTTGGGCCATCTCCCATGTTCGGCGTAGGTCTTCGTTTCTGATATGGTCTCTTAGCGATACGCCGATCCATATTTCCATCTTGCGTTGTGCAGTTTTTCTGCGGATTCGATGGTGAATGTTGGGGTGTCAGTACCGTAGGTCATCATTGGCAGCACATATTGATTGAAAACTTTCCATTTTAAGCAGACTGGTAGGTCGCTTTTAAATACGTCTCGAAGTTTTCCATAGGGAGTCCAGGAGAGGGTTATTCTTCTTTAGAATTCCCATGTTTGATTGTCTTTAGTGATTTTGTGCCTTAAATAGGTGTATTTGTCTACAAAATCTACATCTCTAGCACCGCTCCGAACCAAATTTGTCATACATTTTGTGTTGGAATAGCTTATTCTTAAACCTTCGCTATTACTTGCTTCTTCTTGTCTTCAGAGTTCTAGCATTGTTTTCATATCGCTCAGAACAAAATCAGCTAGTAGGTATGATAAGTTTTTGCCATTTATAGTGAGGTTTATCTCTCCCAGTTGAGGTTTTTGAAGGCAAGTTCCAAAACATCGGTGAACAATTTAGGTAGGGCTTCACACGAGAACGATATTTTTCTCGTCTCGTCTTGTCTCGTAAACGCGGGACGAGAACGAGACGAGACCGCATGTGGTCCCACTCTCGCGAGAGCGAGAACGTATTTGGTCTCGCTCTCACGAGAGCGAGAAAGTATGTGGTCTTGCTCTCGTTCTCTCGTTCAACGCATATGGTCTCGTTCTCGCGAGACACGAGAGTCTCGTTTCTTATCCCGGTCATACTGCTTCTTCAATCTTTGATTCTAGTACGGGGCAGCCGTAATATATATATATATATATATATATATATATATATATATATATATATATATATATATATATATATATATATATATAATAGTTTATAAATTAGAAGATATTAATAGTAACCAAATAGAAAATGTATGTAAAGAGACCGTGATTAGTTTACAATAAAATGAATGATTACCTCGTTTTGGACTATCTTAACAATAAGTTCTAGCAAGAACGATATTTGGCGAAATTAGACGAGACGAGACAAACGGTAACGAGAGCGAGACGGGACAAACGGTTACGAGAGCGAGAGCAAGACGAGACTAACTGTTACGAGAGCGAGACGAGACTAACGGTTACGAGAGCGAGAGCGAGACGAACCTAACGGTTCCTAGAGCGAGAGCGAGAATGAGAGGAGAGTAATTTTTTACAGAACAAACGGGAGCGAGACGAGATTTTTGAAACTCTCACTCTATCTCGACTCATGTGAAGCCCTAAATTTTGGTGATATCGTGTCCCCCCTATCTCAAGCCTCTGCAAATTGAAATGGCTTTGGTGCATTCGTGGAGTTGAACCGTCATACTGCCATTTTTGTAGATGTTATAAATGGTTCTTGTATGGTGATAGTCATAGTCGCCGCGACACTCCCCCAGCGCTTCCATAACTACATCTAACTCTACTGTATCGAATGCCTTATGATAATTTATGAAGGCCGATAAATGTCTATTATTGTTTTAGCACGTTGTAGAAATCATTGGTTCCGTATATGGTGCGGAAACGTACCTGCTCCACTGGTTGGTACAATTCCAGTTTATTTTCAAGTTTAGTTGTTATTATCCTTAAGAATAATTTGTAGGTATGACTCAGGAGGCTTATCGGCCTGTAGTTGTCTAGTTCAGCTGTGTCTCCCTGCAGTAGAATCACGATAGCGTCATTCCATTCATTTGAAATTATGCTGTTGAACAGGCAGAGTTTGAACAGCACTCTTTTATTTTTTGTCTGACAGACTCCTGCAATGTTAACGGCGTCTACAGTCGTGTGGTCCCTTCCTGGAGCTTAATTATTCTCCGTTTTTCTTAATGCTATGTAATAATGATGCTATGTAATATAATGCTATGTGCTATAGATTAATAGAAATTTAAAAAATGATTTTGTTCCTTTTACTACATTATTAGAAAAGACTAATTAATAACTTCTTTACCACAAACTTTGATACCTCAATCAACCCTCCTTTAACACTTTTGTCAATACCCAGTCGTTACTACGTTGTTCAATACCCGGGTACCCGTGTACCCGCATGGGTTTTTCATTCAATAAAATAATTTTAATACCCGGAGACTTTCACATTACAACTCAGGATTACCCATAGAGTATTCCACTACCCGAAAAACCCTATTTCTATAAATAAAACCGCCGGGTGGGGAAAGTATGGGATCAAAATATGGTGGATAAGCGACGCCAAAAATTCATATCCATTGAAAGGTCAAGTTTACACTGGTAAAATAACAACTGGCCGTGAAATAAATCAAGGCGAAAGAATGGAAGAGAGTAAAAGATTTAGCTGCAAAATATAAAGGATCCGGAAGAAATATTGCAATGGATATTTTTTTTACTACTTTACCTTTAGCAAAGCATTTATTGTATGGAACCTAACAATTGTAGGAATATTGAAAAAATATATATATATTCTAGTAGACATGCTAGCATCTAAAGATCGTGAAGAATTCTCTTCTCTATTTGGGTTTCATGAAAAAGTTACTCTATGCTCTTATGGTCCTAAAAAAAGAAAGTTGTTATACTTCTATCTACGATGCACTCAGATTTGCAGCGAAGACAAAAAAAGAAACCAGAAATTGTTCAGTATTATAATAAAACAAAAATTGGTGTGGATATAATGGATAAGATGTTGGGCCGTTACACAATCCACAGACGGACTATCCGATGGCCTCGATGGCTTTTTAAAATTTTTTTTTTTATTTTTTATTTAAATTTTTTTTTATAAATTTAATTTTGGATGTCGCCAGTCTTGGCAGCTATCATTTATCATCTAAATAACGTATTTTTACGAAAACTTAGTGAAGAATTATGTATGACAGCTATTCAAGAACGATCTCAAAATATTCAAATTATGAGAAATTTCACCACTAGGATTGCCATAGAAAGCATATATGGAAAACCAATAGATTCTACAAGCAGGGCAACAACATCAAGTGAGCCAGGCGGGTCTACTGAACAGACAGATTTCACTGGATGAAAAATTGTTGTAGGATCGTGTCATATTTGTTACCAGGATGTCTAAAAAACGGAAAAAAAAGCGCGAAAATCATGTAAAGATTGTAACAAACCAGTTTGCGATGAACATTCAAAAGCAATTGTAAAATGTGACGCATGTTGCCAATAATAAATTGAATATAAAAATATTTTATGTATAATTTATAATAAGTTTTAAAATAAAACTAATTAAAAGTTAAATAAATCCGTTTATTTATTATTTATGTATTATTTATATATGGATACCCGGGTACCCCGGGTATTGAACAACGGGGTATTTGACTTTAAGTCCAAAAATTTTATATATTTTTTGGCATATTTTATTGTATATGTATATGAATCGATTTCAGTAGACTCAAATAACGAGGATCTGAAAGGATTTGATGATTTTTCGGTAAATAAAAAAGATATGTAATTAAGAACATGCAAAAGGGTACCCGAGTACCCGGGTATTGACATAAGTGTTAAGAGGATATTAAATATTAAGGGTTGATAGACAAAGTTGATCTATCAGATTAAAATTGCACGCAAAATTATGATTTTTGATTATTATTGGAATCGTTACAATATTAGCTAATGAATTACATTTATAAACTTATTAAGGGCGAAATCTAGCCTGAATATATGTATAAATATATTGAACCTGTTCGAAGCTTTATGATATTTCGGATTATTTTTAATCTTACATATTAGAATTAGAAATAAATTTAATCTTATTGAGGCAAATCAAATTGAGGCAAATATGCATCCCTGCTACAGCTTCATCAAAATGAACACTAACTGTACTAGACAAGTTAGATGTTTTCGAATCAATTACGCAAATGCAAATTTAAATGTATTATTTTAAAACGTTTAAAATTCATTGAAATATTGAATCAATGATAAACGCGCTTTAAAACCATTTGATTTATTTATAAATGATTACAATAAATACAGCAATAATGATATTTGTTTTCATTTTTATGACAATATTCTCATAATTTACTAAAAAAAAATTCAGGAATTTTTGGGCCAATAACATAAGTTTTATAGATCAACATAAATTACCTTCACTCACCATAACACATTCCATTCGACCTATATAAACAATTATGTAACGAACACTGGTATTTAATTACGGTTAATAAGCCGTGTTGCTGTCAGTTTACGACAGCAGTAAATTTCAAATCAATTTTTACGATCTTAATGTTGTTTGTGTTTTGCTCTTTTCCGCGTATTCTCGTTACTTAAAAATTCCGTAAAAACACCTCTGCCTACATAAAAATAGCTTTGTTCTTATCAGATATTACAGAATGGACCATTAAGAAATGTTAGAAAACAACATCATAGAATTTGGTATACAGGAAGAAGAAGGCCGAAAAATGTTCTTGTTGTTTCCTCAGTGTATCTAAATTGCACTGTTTAATGTAGCAAATCAATTTTAGTTGTATGTTTATTTCACTTTATTGCCATTTATTGAAATGAAGCAATTTTGAATCAAAACCTACAAAGAATATTCAAGAAAGCTCATTTTAATTTTAATTAATTCTTGTTAATATTCAATTTTCTATATAAACATTCTCATTTTATCTGATTAATAATAGTTTTTATAAAACATACAATATCCTCGTTTATGTATCTTAAAAAGCAAAATTTTTACATAAGGCTTTTTTAATGGTATTTTTTCTACTCTCTGTAAATAAAGGTTTTAAATAACATTTCTGGTGGATATAATAAAAATGAAATTTATGTCTTATCCTTATATGTAATATTTAATTAGAGTTTATTCCACTAATTTGTCAACAGTACAAAATTTATGTAAAACAATTTGTTTTATGTTTACTTTCAGAATTCTTTGATAAAAAGTAAACATGAATTTAAGAAATAAACGAACAGTCGGCACTGAATAACTGGGACAACTCGGCACAGGATAACTCGGCACAGGAACAGTCGGCACTATCCCTCGGCACTAACACAAGTCTGCTTCCTACAATTATTACCAATATATAATATCTATTTAATAGAAAATCACAGATCTGAATGGTTTTAGGCAATTGGTTTTAGACAATTGAAACTGAATGATTTTAGAAAACCTTACTATTGATTCGGTATTCAGTAATTTTTCCTACAAAATTTTCCAAAATTTGTTTACCTATTTGTTATTTTCAAACTAGTCTACACTGTTTACAGCTATCATACTAACCTAGTCTGTCTGTTTTTGCTAAATATATTTAGAAAATCTAGACTTTCTAAAATCTGTTGATCCGCTTGTAATTTACAATCTAGTAAGTCTTGTCTAGAGTAGTTTAGACTAGCCTTGAGACAGTTTAAATCCATCAGTATAAATTTGTTTTTGCTCAATCTTGAGATCTTGAGACAAAAATTGAGATAATCTAGATTTTCCAAAATCAATTCGCCTGTCTGTAACTTATAAACTAGTATACACTGACTACTACCCTAACAATAAGTTTGTTTTTTAGACAAATTAGATTTTCCAAATTCTGTTCGTCTGTTTGCAATTTTCATACTAGTTGAGACTGTTTAAAATCTGTCGAGAAGTCTAGATTTCCAATATCTGCTCATCTCCTTGTTTTTTATAAACTAGTCTAGACCAGAGGTTCTCAAAGCGTGTTCCGCGATGCACATTTAATTGTTCCGCGAAAAAATCGAAATTAAAAATATTATTGCTGTTATCAAAATTCTGCGTAATCCAATTCTATAATTCGCTACATAGCGCTAGTAGAATTGGAGAGAACGAAGAAAATTGAAAAATTGTGAAATCAATTCGAAATGTCAATCGTTTGCATGACGAAAAATACTTAAAATTTGCATTGTCCAACACAATCAGATTGTCCAACACCTGGCGGGATGGCGCCCGCTAAATTTAGGCGTCATTACAAAACTGAAAATTAAAAATATTTTAACAAAAAACAAGATCAAAATATATAGATCAAAAAGATGAAAAAAGACAATGAAAGTAAGTGATAAAGTTCAACTTGCGTCGTATGAAATTGTCGAGTTAGTAGCACTAAAATTAAAGCAGAATCTCCAATTTAGCTGTGAAATAGTGACAATTATGTTTGGAAAAGAAGCAAATAAAGATATTTAGAAGATTTTGGTGTCTGATGATACGATTCGTAGAAGAATTAATGACATGCCCTGCAGCATTGAAAAAACAGTCAGGCAGGTTCTTCTTCATGTGCATATCCGATTTCGGATGTTTGCGATGAGCATGACTATTTTCACTTTATTGGTTGCTATTCTGAAGAGCTCGTTCGAAGTCTTCCCTTACCACGTCCTGAGATTCTGCAACCATGAAATTCTCCTCCGTCCAAGTCTTCGTTTTCCGTGTATCTTGCCTTGAATGATGGCTTGTAATAGGGCGTATCTGTCCTCGTTCCGCATGATGTGGCCTAGATATTGGAGCTTGCGGGTTTTGATGGTGTCCATGATCTCCTTCTCTTTCTTCATCCTGTAGAGGACTTCGATGTTTGTTACCCGGCCTTTCCAAGATATTTGCAGGATACGTCGATATAGCCACATCTCAAAGGCTTCAAGCTTTTTTGTTGTTGCATCATTTAGTGTCCAGGACTCGACTCCATAAAGTAATATTGGGAAAATGTAGCACCTCAACATGCGTACTTTGATTTCAAGATGTAGTTCGTGATTTTTGTAGAGGGTATTCATTGTATTGAAGGCAGCTCGGGCTTTTCCAATTCTACATTTTATCTCTTGGCTATTGTCCCAGTTTTCGTTCACAAGTGTACCTAAGTATGTTGTTTGTCTCACTCTCTCTATTTGTTGGTTGTGAACGTAGAGATTTGCATTAGCTATATTGTCTTTGCTAATGACCATGAATTTTGTTTTGTTGTTATTAATGTTAAGTCCATATTTTTCACTAGCCGCTACAATTCTGTTCATTAGTGTTTGGAGTCCTTCAAGAGACTCAGCGAGTACCATTGTGTCGTCGGCATATCGGATGTTATTCAATCTGACTCCGTTCAGTAAAATGCCTTCTTCTATGCCTTCTAGCGCTTCATTAAAGATCTGTTCGGAGTATAGATTGAACAGAATCGGAGAAATAATGCACCCCTGCCTTACCCCTCTAGCTATTTCAATGTCTTCTATTTGTTCCTCTTCAATTTTCATGGATGCGGTCTGTTTCCAGTACAAGTTAGTGATGATTTGTACGTCTTTGGCGTCAATTCCCACTTGTTTAAGGATGTCTATCATTTCGTGATGTTGCACTCGATCAAACGCTTTCTGATAATCGATTAGGCATACGTAGATATCGCAGTTTACGTCTGTAGATCTTTGAAAGAGCACCTGCACTGAGAAAAGCGCTTCCCTTGTGCCTACGGCGTTGATGAATCCAAATTGATTTGCTGAGATTTGTTCTTCACATTTGTTATAAATTCTCTTGTGTATTATTTTTAGGAATATTTTGAGAAGATGACTCATGAGACTGATACTTCAATATTCCTCGCACCGTTTTGCTCCTACTTTCTTTGGTAATACGATGAATTCCGACTTCAACCACTCTTCTGGTATGCTGCCCGAGTTGTATATTATGTTGAAGATATTATATTATATTATATATCATCCGGCCCCGCCGCCTTCCCATCTTTCATTCGTTTTATTGCTACGTCTACTTCCTCTTCCAAGATGTGCGGTCCCGTTACTCCTTCGATGATTGGTGTTGCTATTCTCTCTTCATCTTCAAATAGTTTGTTGAGATATTCCCTCCACGTTTTCTTTTTGTCTTCTAAGTTTATGATGATTTTTCCCTCGTTGTTCACCAGCTTTCCAAAGTTCTTTTTTCTTGTTTTGCCTGTCAGTTCTCTAATTCTTCGATGCACGTTAAAATCATCATATCTTTTCTGCAGCTGTTCTATCTCTTGACATGCTTCCTCTCTTTCTCTCTCTTTTGCCTTTCTAATTTCTTGTCTAATTGTCTTGTTTATTTATCTGTATTCTTCATTGTTGTTCTTTTGTTCACGTCTCTGATCCATTAATTTTAGTATCTCGTTTGTCATTCATGATTTCTTCTTTTTATTTTCTCCCTCCTTCATATGTGTCTTCTTGGTATTTTGGCTGATTTTATTTAAAACTGTTATTTGTTGTTCTACTGACGCGGTTTCATCAATTTCTTTATTGATTTTCTCGTTTAGTTCCTTTCCTACCTCTCTTTTGATGTTAGGATCCTTCAGTATTCTCATGTTATATTTGTTATAGCTTTTGGCCTTCGTTTTCTTAAACCGAACTTTAAATTCCCCAACCACTGGTACATGGTCGGAGTTAATATCGGCACCGGGGAATGTTTTAGCACAAGTGCAGCTATTTCGGAATCTTTTATTTATCAGTATAAAATCAATCTGATTTCTGATGAGATGGTCTGGCCTGCTGAGTGGAGATTTTCAAGTATAGAGCTTCCTTGGGGGCATCTTGAATTGAGTGTTTAGTACGACGAATTCATTCTCCTCGACGAAGCCTTCCATAGTATCCCCCCGATGGTTTCTCTCTCCTAACCCGTACTGGCCGATGTATTCCGACTTGAATCCTGCTCCAAGTTTTGAATTGAAGTCCCCCATCGTAATGATGATTTCTTGTTTTGGTAAGGCTCGTACTAGTTCTGTGATGGATCCGTAGAATTCTTCAATCTCTTCGTTTGGTTTATCCGCAGTAGGTGCGTAGATCTGGATAATGTTGATGTTTACGGGAGTTGCGTCCAGTTATATCAGTATAACTCTTTCTGATACCGGTGTGAAGTTCTTCACGCTTCGTGCCATTTGTTTGGTCATAATGACGCCAACTCCATGTTCGTGCTTGTTATTAGATGTTCCATAATAAAAGACTTTGTGTTCATCTATATCTATAACTCCTGTGCCCGGCCACCGCATTTCACTTACCCCCATTATGCCAATATTTAGTCGTTTCATTTCATTCAGTGCGTTGTATATTTTTCCTTCTTGTGCCATTGTTTTAACATTCAACGTACAAATTCTCATTTTACTTTTCTTTGTATCTATTGATGTAGTTGGTTCGATCTTCACTGTCTCCCCCGGAGATCCGAATGGGAGACTTGAAACTCCGGATTGAAATTTAGTTCTGAGCATAGTCATGTTCAATTTACTAGGACTTATCTCCTTCGATCTTAAATGAGGTGAGTGTCCAAACTTCTTCCTCATCCTTATGCCGTTCACTGCATTGATTTCCTTCTACAGTTCATCCGCCTTTGGGTCGATTTCTCAATCCCTGGACAAAAGAGTGCCCTTCTTCCTCTCAATTCTTCCACCCGAAGCTGTTGATTGACAGGAAGGGGACTACTTATACCGGTAGTCACTCGGTCGACAGAGCCTTGTTAGTTTCTGGCAGGGTGCACCACGTGCAGGTAAGGTTGTCATTTGGGCCAGCGTGTGCTGTCACCCCTTGCACCCCTTGTTTGCACCCCTTGCACCCCTTGCACCCCTTCAGGCAGGTAAGCTTGTTAATATGTCTTTTGCATTACAAGGCGAATCAACTAATATTGCCTATGTGCACGACAGTAGTGCCACCTATCATGCGCAACTATTCGGGATTATGTCAAATGATGGCAAACAAATGTTTTATAATAAATAAAGTAATCAAACAAGGATTGAAGGATGGCAAATAGTATTTTTACGAGGATTTTGTTAAAAACGATATATAGAAAATGGATGTTATTATAAAAATTGGGTTTGAAATATAAATTGTTGCTAGTACGCAGTGGCTCTATCCGACCAAAAGACTAAATTGAAACTAAAACAGTTGCAGAAGCTAGATTTTGTAAGATGAAATATTCGTGAGATTGTGGTTTTATGTACACCAAGTAACACACTCAATGCTGAAAATCTCAAGCGAGTTTTCATTTTCGTTAAAAAGAAATTAAAAGCTAGTCTTTAATGTAAATTGTACATATTTTCATAGTTAATCTTAAACTCAAAATTGTAACAACTTGACAAAATGACACACCAGCAAGATCTACGAGTTCTTCATCAATTTATTTTTTGATGAAATACCAACAAAATCTTGGTCTTTTACAGTATTACACTTACTTGATTACTAATTCTTACTTGTTTTTATGTGATATAATAAATACAAGATTCGATCCTCCAGTCAATCTAGACGCTGTCGTACAAGACGCTTTTCAAGATCGCTTGGCCCATTGCATATTCTGGGGTGCAAGATTGGTACGCGGTCCAAGATCTGAAGCAGTGTTGTAATAGCTTATTCTCTCCAATTGTTCATCAATAAATACAAGATTCGATCCTCCCGTCAATCGAGATGCTGTCGATCGAGACGCTGAACGAGATCGAATCGCCCATTGCATATTCTGGGGTGCAAGATTGGTACGCGGTCCATGATCAAGAGCACTGCTGTAACGGCTTCTTCATTCCAATTGTTCATCAGTCAGTGAATAATCTTCGGTGTCTTGCTAGCCTGTTTCTCCTGTTTCGCTTTCATCTTTTTCTTGTTGCCTTTCATCTTCCGGGGAAAGCAACATGCCTGCACCACATCCAGCTGTTATATATCAAGCTCAGGATCACTGTCCTCTCCTTAATTTTTATAGTTCGTTCTTCGTTTTGTCAGGCGTATCATCACTAACCTTCTTATTTCGATATATTTTAGGGAATATAGTGGAAATATAACTTCTACACGAACTATTTTTGCCGTGATTTTTGCAGTTCACAACACAACAACAATTACGACCCATTTCCAAACGTAAACAAATTGACTATCCCGAATCGTTGCGAATTTGTGTCACGTCATGCGCTGTGATCGCTTTACTATTCTCCCACCATGCACTTCGCACATAGCGAATAAGTGGCAAGGCGCAGCTCTCAGGCTTTGTACGATTTATTTATGAACAAGAGATAATAAATCAATGTTTATGCTGCAAGGAACTTTTGGGTCGTACAACTGGTCGGGACTTTTTTGATGCAATAGCAACGTATTTGAATGCTTTAAAATTATGATGGGATCATTGTGTCACTATTTGTACCGATGCGCGATGAAGTAGGGTCCATGACGGGATTAATCAACAGATTTGTGACTTTAACTATAACTACAAATTCAAATATAATATTTCATCATTGTCTCTTGCATCGAGAAGTACTTGTCATAAGAAGAAATTAGACGAGGTTTTTGACCCAAGTAGTTGCCATGTTTAATTTTATTAAAATGAGACCGATGAAGAACCGAATTTTGAAACTTTGTTCAACGCTGGAAGCAGATTATGATTGTTTACTTCTTCATATGGAAGTGAGGTGGCTGTCACGAGCAAAGGTTTTAAATCGTGTGTTGACATTAAAAAATGAATTACTTGTTTTTTTTTTTGAAACAGAAAATCAAAAACTTTAAAACTTTTAAAAAATTATGATGGCTGTAATAATTTGGCGTGAGTATGTAAGAAAAAGATGAAAACATTCTTACATCGACCGACAAATTATGTTCAATGGAAACAATATTTTTACTATGGAAAAGACCCGTAAGAGAGAGATAGAGTAACACAGAAATGTTCCCCTCTGTGCAAAATACCAATGAGGCAATCGTTTCTTTGATAATGGAACATTTATCAACTATAGAAGAAAAACTTGGAAAATATTTTCCGTTGTTAAGCCCAGAACATATGATTGGATAAGAAACCCGTTTGTTTCTTCCGGATTTTCTAGTTTTACTTTAAAAGGAGAAGAAGAACTGACGTCGCTTTCTTCAGATCGTGGTTCCATCGTAGTTCCCTGAAAACAGTCCTGAAAATTTTTGAATCTGTTAAAATGACTACCTGAATATAAGCAAAAAAGCCCTGAATATATATATATATATATATATATATATATATATATATATATATATATATTATTGTTATTTTCCACGTCATATCTTTGCGAAGCAGGATTTTCAACTATGGTTAATATAAAGACAATCAAACGCGAGAGACTATGGAATTTAGAAGAAGAAATGCGTTTGGCTTTATCAATTATTCGTCCCAATATCGTTGAGATCTATCAAGATCGTCATGGTCATGTATCGCATTAAATTTGAGATTTTTTTCATCAATATCGGTACATATTTTATTTACATACATGTTATTTTCTAATAGTATTACTTTGAAGCCGGGGGTTGTCATTCACATCCTGCGATACGATTCTGTTTCTTTTTTGCTCTATAATAACAGAGTGTTTTTGCGAACATTATTCTGTATGTTATAACTGTTTGGTTTCAAAAGTTAGCTATCCTGTCTTAACATTTATATTAAATTGTAGATGTTCCGCTGAAAAATATATTAGAGTTTAGTGTTCCCCGACTTCGAAAAGTTTGAGAACCCCTGGTCTAGACTGTCTAAATCTCTCACTATAAGTTCGTCTCTCTGTCTAAATCGATAGAGATAGTCTAGATTTTCTAAAATCTGTTGGTCTGTCTTTAATTTGCAAACCAGCTATGACTGCCTAAAATTTGTCGAGAAGTCTAGATTTTCTAAATCGGCTCGTCTGCTAGTAATTCAGCCAGACAAGACCAACAAGACCACAAGGAAGTGTGTAAATGGACTAGCAGACATCGCAGAAGCAGCTGCCTTGGTTAACAACTCAAAAAAACTTTATAGCATAACCAACCAGCTAGATAAATGCAATCTAAAGACAGATCGGCCAATGATAAAATCTAGGAGAGGAGAAAACCTTACAACTGTCGAAGAACAACAAAATCGATGATCTTAACAGTTTGCTTAACAACTACCAAGCTCTACCAACAGAAGGTGTAGTGCCAGAAGCATGTACAAACGAAGGAAATAAAACCCCAAACAACGCGATGATTGACTGCAAGATCCCAAGCAAGACAGAAATAGTAACAGCGATCCGACACCTGTAAACCGCAAAAAACGACGGGTAAAAATAATATTCCTACATAATTATTTAAACAATTTCCTGCTGAAATTGCCAACATACTGCACCCAATTATTATCAATGCTAGGGAGAAGGAGCAGTTTCCAAGCTCAATCCAGGAGGGACAGTATAGCCAATGCAGCCCGCAGCCATGGTGCAAATAAAACATCAATCAGATGGATTAAGTCCATGCTACAGGGTAGAAATGTTGAGGCTACAGTAGCGGGTGACACAATGCGGGTAGCTGTCATCAAGAGGTTTCCTCAGGGTGGGGTTCTATCTCCACTCCTTTGGGACATGGTTGTTGATAGCCTGCTTGTGTCACTAAATAATAAAGGATTTTACACCCAAGGGTATGCGGATGACATAGTCATCCTCATCAGGGGTAAATTTCCTTCTATAATAGCAGCGCGAATGCAAGAAGCACTGAACGAGGTGGAGAGTTGGTGCAGGGTGGTCGACCTTCGGGTCATTCCCCAAAAATCCACTCTAGTACCATTCACTTGAATGAGGAAAACGAATGGGCTAAAGTTCCCAATTCTCTATAATGAGCATCTAAAGGTGAGTGATGAAGTCAAGTATCTAGGAGTAATCCTGGATGCCAAACTGACTTGGAATCAACACCTAAAGAAAGCTACCAACAAGTGTAAAATGGCACTGATGATGACCAAAAGAACACTTGGAAAATCATGGGGACTGAAACCAAGCATGGTATACTGGCTATACACTATGGTAGTTAGACCCATTCTGACATATGGCTCCACAGTATGGTGGACCAAAGTGAAGCAAAAACAGGCCACCAGAGAACTCTCCTATGTGAAAAGACTGGCCTGTCTAGCAATTATGGGAGGCTCCAACTGTGGCTCTGGAGGTGATCCTAGGCCTTCCTCCCCTGGATATCTTTATCATGGGCGAGGCACGGATGGGAGCTTTCAGATGCATATGCAATGGCACATGGGAATCTCAGGCGAGGTCAGGACACACCATGATAACGAATGTCATATCAGAAGCGTACCTCAATATAGAGGGGGATTCGATGCCCAAAAGGCTGTCATTCGATCTACCCTTCAAAACACATCTACGATGGACAGAAGGTAATCAAATAACCACTTGCCAAGGAGGACTGGATTGGTATACAGACGGCTCCAAGAAGGACAGTGGTACTGGCGCAGGAATCTATGAACTGTCCCTGGGGCGCAGCCTATCTGTACCCCTGGGGACACATGCCACAGTATTTCAAGCAGAAATATACGCTATCATGATCTGTGTCCGTGAAAATTTGAGAATGGACTACAAAAGTAGAAACATCCGCATTTTCACGGACAGTCAGGCTGTGATTAATGCTCTAGCGTGTCACGAAATCAAATCCAAGACATTTTGGGACTGTCTTCAAGACCTAAAAGCCCTGGCAAAGCATAACAACTCGTTTGTGTGCCGAGCTACACGGGACTGGTGGGTAACGAAATGGCGGAAAAGCTAGCAAGAGATGGAGCCTGCAAGGCAAACATCATTGCTGAAAGCGGACCCTACATTAGCAAGACCCGAAATAAAATCTGTAAATAGGTAGCAACTAAGCACCGTATACAGTGGGTCAATTTAAATGGACTGACACACAGCAAACGACTGTTAGCAAACCTATCGGAAAATCTAACTGCTGAAATCCTGCGACAGCCAAGGAAGCAGATCGCAATTGTGGTAGGCCTACTTACTGGACACTGCCCTCTACGAGAACACCTGCATAAAATGGCAGGCAAATGGCAATTTATGCCGGCTATGCTATGAGGAGGACGAAACCGCCGCCCATATAAGCTTCCACTGTGAAGCAATTGCACCTAGGAGACACAAGCATATTACAGCTGAGAGAGTCCCCGTGAAAAACAGGGCACATAGAATCTTAGACCTAATTGAGGGACTGGATCTATTTGCATGAACGAAACAATGTGGGGAAATACAATAGGCCCATTGGCCTATTGTATTTCCAGTGCAGCCAGTGCAGTGCAGTCCAGCAGTGTTTTAAGTGCTAACCCCCCTGGACCCACATTGATTAGAGGAAAAAAAATGGAGGGACTAATTATTAAATTACCAAAGAAGGTAGATGTGGCTCAATGCGAGAACTGGCGTGGAATAACCCTATTAAACACTATAAACAAAAATCATAATGATGGTCATCAAGCTCAGAGTGGTGGGCGTGATTGATCCAATATTTATGCAAGAACAGGCAGGGTTTCGTCCAAACTGCTGGTGTACCGACCGCATCAACACACTGAGAATCATAATGGAACAGTCCAATGAATGCCAAACCTCTTTGTAGCTCACATTCGTTGACTTCAAACAAGTCTTTAACACACTGAAACACCTAGCTCTCTGGCATATAATGCAAAAGAGATCCCCCAAAAACTCATAATTGTGCACAAAGCGAATTACACCGGCGCTGTATGCAAACTAGGCAGTAGAATCAATGTAAGAAACGGAGTGAAACAGGGCTGCATCTTGTCCCCGTTTCTCTTTATTCTGGCTTTGGAGTTTGTTCTCAAGGCATGTAAAACGAACAAGGGCATAGAATGGGGTATTCACAGCCGCTTAGAAGATTTGGTATACGCTGATGATATCTGTGTGTTTAGTCACACACATTCCGACATGCATGCTAGTCTGGAGAAGCTCAAGAGCGCAGCAAGCGAAGTTGGCCTAGAAATTAACTACCTCAAAACAAAGCAAGTAAGGATAAATTGCCGCAACCAGCAGACCATGTCAATCCATAAAGCGTTGATCAAAAGGCTGGACTACTTTACCTACCTAGGTAGCACTAAAAAAGATATTCAAGTAAGGGCACGGAAAGCGGGTGCTGCATATACACGCCTACGCCCCATATGGCAATCTACCATACGTGCTATGTTAGAATAGTATCCGACCTTTAGCCGATAAAAAAAACTGGCATACCTGGAGCGCTGTAAACCTAATCACCCTCAAAGTAGTCTCCTTGGGACTCCACACACTTCTCTCAGCGGTGCCGCCATTGTTGGAAGCATTCCGAAAAAGCCTCTTTCGGAATCGACTTTGACTCTCTGTGATGACCTCTTGACTTTGGGGAATAGCCATAAGTCGCAGGGGGGCATATCAGGAGAGTAAGGAGCCTGTCGAACCAGAGGAGTCTGTTTTTTCTCCAAAAAATTGTGTGAACGAAGTGCGAAGAATGTGCTGGAGCATTGTCGTGATGGAGTCGCCAATTTCCTGATGAACAAAACTCCAGTCGATTGCGCCGCACAGCATCAGGTAGGCGACGTTGGACATCCCTCATTTGACTTGTCGTCATTTTAGTTGCATTGAAAAACGGACGAGAGCACTACACACTACGTCATTCGAACACTGCTCGACAGCAACTGATGCTATCTACAGGCGTGAAAAAATTCACGCATGCGCACGAAGGTTCAAGGTCGGCACATGCAAGCGCGCTTGATTCAAATCCATTAGGTTTTCAAAATTAAAAATAAGCTCGCATACTTTTCTAACAGACCACGTATACAGTAAGATTTTTTAATACCAACGGTAAACCAGTCCTGTTGTATGGATATGATACGTGGTAGATGACAAAACAGCTAACTCACCGGCTCCAAAGTTTCATTAAGAAATGCCTTAGACGCATCCTGAGAATTTTCTAGCCAAACATAATTTCCAACGAAGAATTGCTAAAGCGTACCAAGGCGTACCAAGGCGTCTTGACGTACCAAGAACCTACAACCGTGCAAATAAAAAGAAGAAAGTGGAAATGAATAGGGCAAACTCTGCGGCGGGATAACAGCAACATCACGAGAATGGTCTTAGGCTGGAATCCACACGGCAGCTGCAAACGTGGTAGGCCAAAAACAACGTGGCGAAGAATCGTCAGAAAAGAGGCGGAAGATGAAGGAAAAACGTGGAAGGAAGTTAAGCAACTCGCAATCAATGGATGGAAGGCTTTTGTCAAGGCTCTATGTTCCAAAAGGAATATTTTAGAAATTATTATGTGACTGTCTAAATCCGGCACTATAAGTTTGCCTGTATATCTTATTGTTAGCTAAATCCATCAATATAGTCTAGATTTTCGAAAATGTGTTGGTCTGTCTTTAATTTGCAAACGAGTTTACACTGCCTCAAATTTGTCGCGAAATCTAGATTTTCTAGCCTTCCTTCTATGACAATAGTCCTGACGGGACACTGCAGACTGGAAAACACCTCAAAACCCTAGGCCTAGAGGAAGATGACAGATGCAGATTATGTGGCTCAGCAAAGGAAACCTCCATACTCTGCAATAGACAAATATACCTTAGTGCCCACTGCTTGAACGCAGAGGAGTTGCAGTCTTTGAATCCTATCCAAATCCTGAAAATCCGAAAGGAATAAGGATTAGAAGAGGTGCTATAAATGGGTAAGTATACCAACGTTTACAGGAAGAGGGTGGGGTACAATAGATCTATGAAGGTTGCAGTACAGGTCACCTGCAAATCTACAATCTAGTTAAATTTATCGAGATAATCTTATATTTTCCAAAATCTGTTGGTCTATCTGTAATTTACAATCTAGTTTAGACAGCCTAAAATCTGTCGAGAAGTCTAGACATTCAATATCTGCTCGTTTGTAAGTCTAGACCAGTGGTTCTCAAACCCAGCGGCACAAACCCCGCGGTTCTCAAACCCCGCGGCACCGTGGGGTGTCGCGAGAGTATGCCTGGGGTGCTGCAGCAATAATCAAGAAATGTAAAAAGAAAATTACATGAGGAGATAAACGAATTTGAGTTCCTACTTTTAATGCAAAGTTATGGACAGTTGGATAAAATCTGGATTGGTCTAAATCAGCGGTGGCGAACCTATGGCACGCGTGTCACAGCTGATACGTTAAAAAAATTTATTGGCACGCGAGAGAAGGAAGAAGGATTTCATCAAGCACAACATTTTAACGCTATCCTTAAAATGTTCTGCTTGTTGAACAAAGACCATCAGGATTGAAGAGGGTGTACATTGAGTATCGCTCGTAATGTCTTTTTGTGCATTTTAAATACCGCATCATTATTAGGTGCTTATCGCATCATTATTAGGTGCTGACCCCAAAATATTAGACAAGCTAGACTGAACGATGGCGTGATAAAATATTTGCAGAATGAACATGTTAGTTCAATAGGATAGTTTATCATAAGACATGTTTATTCAATAGTTAGATAGGATCAATTAGCTTTTGATGATTTTTGATTAAATCTTAGAAGTAAACTATAATCAAGTTTTGAGTATATTTAAAGTCCATTAAAGATGTATAGATAGATCATCGTCCTAACGTTTGTGATTTTAAAATTGCTTCTTTTAATTAAATTGTGTATGTCTGGGTTAGATATTAAAATGTTGGTATCGTCAGCGTACAAAATATAATTGCAACATTATTTGTTTTCGCCAGATCATTAAGAAATATCAAGAACAGAGTTGGTCCTATTAGAGAGCCTTGGGGTACATTTTACTTCCTTAATTTATTTTCCGATTTTGAACCGATTGATGCAAGGAAGATTTTACCCAGTTCTTGGTAACGCTTTTAACTCCAATATCTTAATTTTTTGCGGAATGAGCTTGTGATCAAAAGAGTCAAATGATTTGCTTAGGTGGCAAAATAAAGCAAGAACCTCCTGATTACAATTTAGAGAAGTAATTATAAAATTAACACAATCCGAGCCGTATAAGTTGAGTTACTTTTCCATAAGCCGTGTTTACTTTTTGCCAGCATGTTTTTACTTTCCAAGAAACTTGATGATCGAGTCAGAAATGCTTACTTTTTTTGAAATCTTACTTTTTTTTGAAAATTGGCTTTGAATACAGATTGGTCTGTAATTAAAGGTATCCCGCGTTGATGCTTTATTTTTGTAAATCGGGATGGATTTTGATACTTTCAAACATCATTTTGAGGCTAACACGGTATTATATTATATTTAGGCTTATACAGTAACTGATATTCAGGCAAAGTTATCAGGCACGTCAGCATTTCACAATGTAGAAACTGTTGGGAACGAACAAGCACCGGAAGGGCAATGCGTTATCTGTCATAAAATTGTTGCTAACAGCGGTTTGATTCCATACCCGACTAGGAATTTCAGTTCGTTTTTTATTAGGAACGAATGAGGCATGCCGAACTCAGTGTTCGTTCCGCATGAGGCAACCGCAATAGGCCGTCATGACATATGTAACGCACGTCATTAGGAAGCCTCATTCGGAACACATGCGGAAGCCACACTTGCACCCAACTAGGAAATTCAGTTCGTTTTTTATTAGGAACGAATGAGGCATGCCGAACTCCGTGTTCGTTCCAAATGAGGCAACCGCATTAGGCCGTCATGACATATGTTACGCACGTCCGCCTTCGTTCCTAATTAGGAAGCCTCATTCGGAACACATTCGGAAGCCACACTTGCATGTTATAACTATAACCTCAACCTAGTCTTGTCCGAGTTCGATTTTCACTTTAGGCAGCAGTTCGGAATCCAAACTCGGATGTGACGATCCCAACCTAGTCTAGCCCAAATTCGGATTCCTCTTTACGTGGCGGTTTGGAAACCACACTTCGGATTTCGGATTTGACTTAATTTTGAGACAGCAGTTCAGAAACTAGACTTGCATGCGTCAACTGTAACTTAATGCGGTCCAAATTTTCCATTTGTCTTTGGTGCAAATGCGAATATAGGTTAGGTTAGGTTTAAGTGGCAGCTAATGCTCACATAGGCCTCGGATGGGCCCGTTGTGACACAAATGCGAATATACTTAATTACAATTGCACGAGAAGAATGTAGTATTCTTACTATTTTTTAGTGTTTAGTATTTTTATTCTTTACTGTTTAAGACATTAATTTAATGCAATTATATAGGATAGGAAAAGGTAAACAAAATAATACATTTTAAGAATAGTAACGGAAAGTAAATTTTATTGTTCTTTGCCTTCTTAATTTTTTGCTTCTTTCTTGCTTTTCCGAACGGCCCGTCCACCATCCCAATCACCACAATGATGTAAAACAGAGGACACAGTTTTGTCTACTGATCCCTTACTCAAGGGATCATCTGCTGACTTGAAAAATTTCATTTCTTGGAAAAGTCTTTTGAGACTTTCTGTCGTTTCAAAAAAGTCTCATCCAGTGTAGCTTTTATTTTTGCCGAGTATTCATTCTCTGTTGAATATACGTATGCTTGATATTGCATTTTTTTGACTAATTTTTCTGCTTCGTCGTATGATTCTAGAAATTTCTATTGGTTTCTTATCAACTACAAAAAACTTCAATAAAAAAATACGAAAAATACAAATATCCCTTTGCAAATTACCGATTTTTACTATTTATCAATAAAAAAATGCTTTTTTCTCTCGGAAAGTATTATTTTTCAAAATACTATTTAAAATACTAAAAATACTAATAATTTAAAATACTAAAAAAATATATATTATTTTTCAAAACATTTATTGTAAAACAATAGATACTTAAACACTTTTACTTACTTGCTCTTCCACGAACTTCAATAGAATACGATGGCCAATTAGGCTCAGGTTCATCACAATTCTGGATCATATTAATTAATACGTCCTGTTTTCTTTGTTGTAAGGGGGCGGCATAAATTTACATTGTAATTTATTAACTTTATTACCGTAAATCCATTTACTTGGCACAATGTCAATTTCTGTTTTTTTTCTTAATAGTTGACAAAAAAACAACAAATCTATATTTCGAATTCTCACTTGTCATTTTGTTAATTTTCAAGTCAATAAGAATATGTTTTTTCTTTTATTATTCAGGACAATGGGAATATTTGTTTTCTTTTATTATATTCAGATTTTTCACTGCAAATTTTGTCACTGGCAGCTCACTGCAAAGGTCCATCAGAAACTAAGTCACTTTTAATACTAAACCTCTAAACGTCTAAACTAACACTGAAACTTTATACAAACACTAAGACTCTGCTGTTTATTTGTCGGATACCGCTCTATACAGGAAGTTATAAAGAACATCCATATAAAAAATTATATAGTCTAGCATCCGGACCTGTAATTTCGTATTTACGTATCAATTCCTGCATTGTTTTTACATATGTAATAATGGCATTACAAATAGTTTTTCTTTATTATTGTTACTTATATCAATGCATACCATTTTTTTCTTAACATCTGTAATTTTATATGTATCGACATATCAATGCCCATTGTCGAATTTTTTCAATTGCATCTAAATTGTCAATAACATGATTTAATTCGCTCCCGGTCTCCGAGTCTGAGCTATTTGTTAAATTTCGAGGTTGGTTGTCATCATTATTTTCGATACTGCTACTTCTGCTAATATGTTCTTCTAATTCTAACTCATCATGTTGTACTTCATTTTCTTGGCCACGAACTAAATTTGAACCAGTAGCACGTTCAATATTATTTGTAGGTAATATATCATTACAACATATCCCGCCGTCATTAGCACATGACATTACAGGTTCAACATTACGTTCACGTTCTTGTACACAAGATAATTCACCTCGTGCGTTATTTCTGAATCTTTGGACTCTTAAACGAACAAGTTCACGCTTCCGATAACTTTTATTGTTAATAAGAAACATGTTTAGATAAAAACACAGCTTAAAAGTACCCAAATCTTAAAAAATACGAAATGATTGATGCACTATAAAGTATTTGAAAGAATAGTTAGTAACTGAAGCTATATCTTAGTCGAGTATGGAAATAGTCTTTTGGAAGGAGTATGTGTATTTACGCATGCGCTTAATGAAACTCTGGAATTCCAAAGTTATATTTAAGTTAGGCTATGCCACAGACTTTCCTAACAACAAACGAATATCGCTTGCCTAACTTCGATAAAACTTTGGTTATCCATATAAGGTTCGAATGAGGCTTGGCACAGTTCGGTAATGGTTCGGAAGGCCTCATTAGGTGGGAGTTAGGACTTCCAAAGATTTGCCGAAATTAGGCTTTCCTAATTAGGACGGCACAAGATTCGAATGAGGTTTGCCACAGTTCGGCAACAGTTCGGAAGGCGTCATTAGGCCCGAATAGTTCTTTCGGCATGCCTCACAATTTTCCTAGTCGGGTACAAATTAAAAAGACATCTGGAATGCAATCAGTCTAATTTTGTACATAAACGTGAAGAAATCTTCAAGCGAAATTTGTCCAAAAAGTCAAAATTTGTAAAAAAAAAAAATTTGAGCCGAGAAATTTTTGTAGCCCGATGAGGGTGCCGCGAGATTTTTTTAGCTCGATAAGGGTGCCGCGGCAAAAAAAGTTTAAGAACCACTGGTCTAGACTGTCTGAATCCGTCACTATAAGTTTGTCTATCTGCCTTTGCTAAAGCTATCGAGATATTCTAAAATCTGTTCCTCTGTCTTTAATTAGCAAACTCTATGGTGTATAGGGTGTCTATGGTGTCTATCTATCGAAATAGTCTAAATTTTCCAAAATCTGTTGAATAGTCTATAATTTGCAATCTTGTTTATACTGCCCAAATTCTGTCGAGAAATCTAGATTTCTAAAATCTGCTTGTCTGCTTGTAAATTATAAACTAAATTTGTCTCTCTGTCTGTTTTGCCTAAATTTATAGAGATCGTACAGATTTTCAAAAATCTGTTTGTCTGTCTTTTAATTCGCATACTAATTTAGACTGCATAAAATCTAGATTTCTAAAACCTCCTTTTCTGCTTGTACTTTACGCTAGTCTAAGCTTTAAGCTAGTCTAGATTGTCTAAATTTGCAGCGATAAGTTTGTTTGTCTGGCTTTGCTAAATTTATTTGTAGAGATAGTCTATATTTTTGAAAATATGTTCAATAACTAGTTTGTCTTGTTTTGTCTGTCTTTCGTTATCAAATCGACATAGTCTAGATTTTACAAAAGCTATTCCTGTGTCTGCAATTTACTAACTAGACTATCAACAACCGCCACAGTAAGTTTGTCTACCTGTCTTGGGTAAATCTATTATGAGCCATGAGCATAGTGTCAAATATTAAAGATAAAAATATAAATTGTTTTAAAGTTTCAAATATATTGCATAAATACAACATATATGTTTCGCCAACATTGTAGCATCTAAGTGGTATTTATTCATGTATACTATTACTACTAATATAGCCGTATCACAATTTAACATTGTTACTTGTGATGTCCTCTGTGTTATCAAGTTGAGTTCTGTTTGCATATTCTGTTTTACTGTAGTCTTTCATGTTCCGCAAATTGTAGATCTGCCGTTTCTTTCTCATCACTTCTTCATTCTGACTTTAAAAACTTTAAAAACTCCTGCAAGTGGTGTGTGATATGAATTTACGCCTGCTGCCGAATATGTTTTAACTAAGGTGCAGCTGTTTCTGAAACATATATTTACTAGTATGAAATCAATCTGGTTTCTCACACATTTACCAGGTCTGTCCATTGGAGACTTCAATGTATTATATGTACAAGATTTCTAGTTGGATGTTTAAACCAAATGTTCATAATCACTAAATCATTTGACACCGCAAAATTTTCAAGATCAGCCCTAATTCCTCTCTCCTAGTCCAAAAGGTCCTATCATGTCTGATGTTCTACCACTTTCGCATAAAATTCTCCCATCACAATTGTCAGTACATGTTTGTTGAGAATCCTCAAAATTCCATTTATTCTGTAATACAATTTCTCTATCTCTTCATCTTCCTTGTCCATTGTACCGGCATACACTTGTATTATGTTTATATCTATAGGGCTGCCGCTCAGCTACAAGAACATTGTACGGGTTGATACATTTGTGAAACTTTTGAGACACTTTGCTAGTTCCGCTGATAGTATTACACCGACTCCATGCCCGTGCATGCCATCTGCTCTACCTGAGTACTATATACTCTCTGTCCATTTGGCCATGTAAATAGCCATTTATCTCCATGTAAATATCTCCTGTATTCGACCATCGCATCTCGCTAATAAGTATGTTTATTCCCATCCTATCCATTTCTTGAATTGAATTATATATTTTCCCTACTTACTCATGGTTTTCACATTCCAGGTTGTCACATATAGTTCTTTTTGCCATTTGTTTTCTTCATGTTCCTCCCGGAGATCCGACTCAGGAACATACTCTTGATGATAATTTCGCCATGAGCATAGCCGTGATGATTACTAGGACATGCCATCAGGCCTTTAACCCTTTCGCTGCGAATTACTTTTTTGATGTTTTCATGATGTGATTCTATGCTCAAAATTCTGAAGATAACATTTTAGGCCGTGCGGAATACTTTTATAACTTTGTATTATTTGCAATAATTTTGAAAAATCGCCAAATTTTCAAAAACCAAAATCTCTATTCGAAGCAAAACAAAACTCTTTTGTTTTATGTCAAAATTGGACAAAAGTGTCAAAAAATTTGGAAAATATTTTCAAATTTTCAAAAACCAAAATCTCCATAAGAAACAAAATTTGTTTTAATTTTGTTAATTTGAATGAACAAACCCTGCAAAATTCTTTTGTTTTGTGTCAAAATTAGACGAAAACGTCCAAATAATTTGCAAAAATTGCCAGATTCTGTAAAACCAAAATCTTTATAATCTATAAGAAACATTTTTTTTTTAATTTTGTTAATTTGAATGGACAAACCTTGCAAAATTCTTTTGTTTTCTGTCAAAATTAGACGAAAACGTCAAAATAATTTGCAAAAATTGGCAGACTTTCAAAAATCAAAATCTCTATTTAAAGCAAATTCTGTTTTTTTATTGATTTGAGTAGACATTATTTAAAAATTATTTTGTTTTATGTCAAAATTAAACGAAAACGACAAAATAATTTGGAAAAATTGCCAAATTTTCAAAAACCAAAATCTCTATTCGAAGCAAATTTTCTTTTTTTTTGTTGATTTGAGTGGGCACTATTTAAAAATTATTTTGTTTTATGTCAAAATTAATCGAGCACGACAAAATAATTTGCAAAAATTGTCAAATTAAAAAAAAAGCAAAATTTCTATTCCAAGCAAATTTTGTTTTTTTTTTGTTGATTTGAGTGGAACTTTGCAAAATTCAATTGTTTTTTTGTCAAAATTGGACGAAAGTTTCAAAATAATAGACAAATATTTCCAAATTTTCAAAATCTCTTTAAGAAACAAAATGTGTTTTAATTTTGTTAATTTGAATGGTCAAACCTTGCAAAATTGTTTGGTTTTGTGTCAAAATTAGACGAAAACTTCAAAATAATTTGTAAAAATTGGTAGATTTTCAAAAATCAAAATCTCTATTCAAAGCAAATTTTGTTTCTTTTGTTGATTTGAGTGGCCAAACTTTGCAAAATTCATTTGTTTTGTGTCAAAATTGGACGAAACTGTTAAAATAATTGGCAAATATTGCCAAATTTGAAAAAACCGAAATATTTATTCCAAACAAAATTTGATTAAATTTTTGTTATTTTTAATGGACAACCCTGCAAAATTCTTTTGTTTTGTGTCAAAATTGGACGAAAACGTCAAAATAATTTGCAAAAATTGCCAGGTTTTCTAAAACCAAAATCGCTATTCAAAGCAACTTCTGTTTTTTTGTTGATTTGAGTGGACACTATTTAAAACTTCTTTTGTTTTGTGTCAAAATTGGACGAAAACGACAAAATAATTTGGAAAAATTGCCAAATTTTCAAAAACCAAAATCTCTATTCGAAGCAAATTTTGTTTTTTTTTGTTGATTTGAGTGAACAAACTTTGCAAAATTCTCTTGTTTTATGTCAAAATTGGACGAAAGTGTCAAAATAATTGGTAAATATTGCAAAATTTGAAAAAACAAAAATCTTTATTCGAAACAAAATTTGATTAAATTTTTGTTATTTTTAATGGACAAACCTTGCAAAATTCTTTTGTTTTGCGTCAAAATTGGACGCAAACGTCAAAATAATTTGCAAAAATTGCCAAGTTTTCTAAAACCAAAATCACTATTCAAAGCAAATTCTGTTTTTTTTTTGTTGATTTGAGTGTACAAACTTTGTAAAATTCATTTGTTTTATGTCAAAATTGGACGAAAATGTCTAAATAATTGACAAATATTTCCAAATTTTCAAACACCAAAATCATATAAGAAACAAAATTTGTTTTATTTTAGTTAATTTGAATGGACAAACCTTGCAAAATTCTTTTGTTTTGTATCAAAATTAGACGAAAACTTCAAAATAATTTGCAAAAATTTTCAGATTGACAAAAATCAAAATCGCTATTCGAAGCAAATTTTTGTTGTTGTTGAATTGAGTGGACAAACCTTGCAATTTTTTTTTTGGTTTGTGTCAAAATTGGACGAAAACGTCAAAATAATTTGCAGAAATTGACAAATTTTCTAATAACCAAAATCTCTACACTTCCTGTTGCGAAAACTTCATTTTGAATGCACTTCATGTTGCGACAACTTCATGTTGCGGCTTCGTATTGCGACAACTTCAAGTTGCAACAACTTCATTTTGAACTTCAATTAGACTACTAACTTATAATAATTAAGTGGACCATGGAAAGCACAATCTAATACATTTAGTCCAATTCAGTTTACATTGTAGAGAATTCATTAAATTAACTACATTTTAATCTAATAGACTACATAGACAACACAAGAAAGAGACAAGACTAGATAAAGACAAGAAGGAGACAAGGCTAGACAAGACTGGACAAGACTGTATAAGACTAGACAAGACTAGATAAGACTAGACAAGATTAGACAAAACTAGACATAAAAAAACTAAAAAAATAAATATTCGGCTATCCGCAAAGTCAACAATTATTTTTTGGGATTTTGAGAAATATTCATCTTTCCAGCAATAAGACCCTAGGTGCAGGGGTGAGTCCGGAATCTCTTTGTTATGTTAAAAAAAAGCCACAATTAATTCATGAAGTATGTAGACTGCTATAGCAGTCGATAGCATCTGACTGCCCAATCAATTGGACTACTATAACAGTCCATAGCACCTGTGCGTCAAATCAATTGAACTGCTATAGCAGTCCATATCAGCGAAAGGGTTAATGTAAGCGTTGTCCAGTGCGTTCTATCCTTATGCCATTGACCATATTCATGGTTCCTCCGCCTTAGAGCCAGTTTCCCAACTATAGGACAAAGAGTGGCCTAACCTCAACACGCCATTGGCAAGAGAGTGGGGGCTCCTTATGCCGGGAGTCATTCGGTCGCCAGAGCCTCGTCAGTTTAAAGCAGGGTGCACCACGTGCAGCTGAGGATGACCCCTTACACCCCATACGAAATGGTATAGATTTACCAAAATTTGTTCGTCTATCTGTAAATTGAAAAATAGGCTGCATAAAATCTGCCGAGAGGTCTAGATTTTGCAACTCGTGATGCTCGTCTGCTTGTAATTTATAAACTAGTCTAGACTGTCTAAATCCGCCACTATATGTTTGTTTGTATGTCTTTGCTAAATCTATCGAGAAAGTATAGATTTTGCAAAATCTGTTCGTCTAACTGTAAATTGCATAATAGTTTAGACTGCTTAGAATCTGCTGAGAAGTCTAGATTTTCCTACTCTACTCGTCTGAATGTTTTTTTTTTAAATTTATGAACTAGTCTAGCCTGTCTAAATCTGCCACTATAAGTTTGTTGTTCAGTCTTTGCTAAATTTATTTATAGAGATAGTCTAGATTTTCCAAAATAAGCCTGTCTGTGATTTGAAAACTAGCCTGTCTTGTATTGTATGTCTTTCGTAATTAAATCTATCGACATAGTCTAGATTTTACAAAAGCTTTTACATGTCTGTAATTTACAAACTAGACTATCACCAACCGTCGCAGTAAGTTGGTCTACCTGTCTTTGCTAAACCTATCCTGATAATCAAGTATCAAATATTTTAGAATGTTACAGTAATTAGCAGTAACATAAGAATACAAATTTAGATTATAAAAGGCAAGGGAAGCTTTCTTGATAATATCTGAATTATGTACTCGGGGCAGTTTTCATGATCACAACTAAATTATTTACTCCTTTTAGTAGAAAGGACATGTAATGTGAAGTTATCTTCATTGTATAATTTAATTTATGCATAATTTATAAATTATTCATAATAAAAATTATCCTTGGTCCATATAATAAAACCGAAATTTATTCGGTATCTTTTTTTGTGGTGATATTTGTGTCCCACAATTATAATAACAGATTAAATTTTATTCAAAACGAGGAACATTTTATGTGCGATTTAAAAATTCTTTGGTAAATTAAAAAATATAAGTTGTAGAGATACATATCCGCGATAAGATAGGAATCTATTAAGGAGCCGAAACACAATATTAATGTAGGAGAGAAGAGAAAAAAACAAGGAACATAAAAGATAGGACAATTGGAAAAGGCATGGTCATAAATATCCCCGCCGGAGACATAAAAACGTTGGACGATAGTTTGGTCACCCTGCGGCCCCCGACTTTTTAAAACAAATAAAACGGAGCAAAAACATATTACATATATATTTGGGATGTGCGGGCCCTTTTCTCTATCGCTCTCGGTCCTCCCGCAGGGAGTTATCTGTCCCCGAAATCAGTGGAAATTGATGTTTTGCCAGCTACGGCCTTATGAACGCCGCACGGTCATTTATTATCACAATGACTTTTTTCCCTAAAATTTTATGACAACCGCCACGTTATTAATTCGAAATTTATTACAATTAAGTTTTTTTTTCTTTAAACGGACCCTTAAAAAATATTTCATCAGAAAATGACAATAGTTTGAAGAAAAAAATATATGAAAATGGGTTCTGAAATGTCCTAAAATATAAAATTAGAATAATGCATAATCATTAATAATATACATTGATATTTCTTGGAAACAGTTTTTGTTTAAGGGTCGTTAAAAAATATATTAAAGCGACCAGTTTTTAGGGGAATTCATAAAATCATTTTTTTATCCTAGGTCTTAAAGAGTTTATTAATGGTATATTAAAGAACGTATTCAATAAGCGCGATTTTTCAGCACGTGTACATGTTTAGAAAAAGACGAGCGTAGCCAGGAGTTTTCTAATGCACGAGTGCGAAAAACGCCTTATGAACGTGTTTTTAATACTATTTTTTCTATTTTGCGGCCTTTCATGCCGTTTCTAAATAAAAAAATCGACCACACATATTAAGAAAATTGTATCGTACTCGGCGAGCCATTAACGAAGCCATATGAGTGCTTTAATTACTTCATTATAGATGCAAAATAGAAAAACGATTTGAAACAATTTTTTTGGAAACCTATTACGATGGCATACAAAGCCTTTTCTAACAAAATTACAATTTTGATAAATACACTACTAAATTTCTTAGCGATTTGAACAAATATTTTTTAAATAATTCTCGGATTTCAAAAGAAAAGTTCTCTAAACATGTATTAACTCGTAATATGGGCATTAAATCGTTAATCGTTAAATAACGAAGTTAACAAAATGCTTAACGGATTAACTTCTAAGTTAACTCAAAAAAATGTTACCGCTCTTGTTAACTTCCGATAAATTGAACTTCCGTTAACTTTAGTCCGTTACATTGGTTGTCTGTTGACATGTTGTCATTTTTTGTTTGAATTACGCGCCACGCGAGCACACCGGCGCGGCGCTGTTGCTTAACCCCTTGGCATACAATGACGTCTTAGAGACTGAGATAATGCATAACGTCTTAGAGACATCATGCATTTCATGTACAATGGTAGACATACGCATTTTATTCATGTCATGGGGTTCTTCTTCTTCTATAGCTCTACAGCCCTGGGTGGGCCTTGGCTTGAGTTACAACATCCTTCCATCTCTCCCTGCTGTTAACCAATTGCAGCCGGTTTCTTACACCTAATATCTTCGTCGTAATAGGTCGTCGATGCAGTCATCTCGCCATCTCTTACGTGGTCTACCTCGAGCTCTTCTTTCATGTAGACTCCAGTTCGTCAGTATTTTCGGTCCAAAATACGCAAAGCTCTGAAAGTGAAACTGAATCAAATCCTTGGCCACACTTGAGTGATTACTTTGTATTGCAATCAAAACTTGGAGAACAGAAGTTGATTTATGAGTGCCAACTGTATTTCCCTAAAGTTTGTAGAAAAAAGGCTCACATGTCTAGACTTAATAATGTGAAAAGGACGCATGCATCCAAATATTTGCAGTTTGAAAAAAAGGTAAAAGAAGCGTCAACTCGTGAGAAAAAGAAAACCGTTCTGAAGCCTTCTTCAAGTGCTGTGAATTTGAATTGTTCTGATGTTGGTGCAGAAAGCATTAGCAGTAGAAGCGATTTGCTTTCACCTCAACCTGTTAAAAGATTACTTCAACAAACCATTGGTGAATCTTTTGGCATCGCGGCTACTTGCCGGTCATATCACCAGAGGCTAGGGCGCTTGACTTAATTTAGGCTGAAGCTCAAACGTATGGGACTCTATTACCAATTATTGCGACAACAGTGTTCAAGCTGCAAGATCTTAGCCACCTGGTTCATTGTTGTACCTCTTTAGCCAATGCCCTATTATCTGGCATAAAAAAAGATTTGAACGGTTTATGGAAGATGAAGAATGCCAGCTGGCTGCAGTCTTCCACCCGAAGTTTTAACTACTGTGGCTGAAAAAGTATGATAGCAGCAATATATCAAAAGTCAAGAAACTTATAGAAGCAAAAGACGCTCTGATTAGAGAAAAGGAAGCAAATGGAAAGGATAGTGCCAGTATTATCGGAAGCAGCAATCATGAAGAAGAAGGAGAAACTTTTATCAGCTCTGTTACTCAGTCTAAAGAAGATCTGAAGTCAAAGGAATCTTTTACGGATGCTGTCTTTCTGGGTGAACAAGTTTTAATAAATCTTTTTTTTTAAATATAATTCTGCAATCCTATCAAGCGCCACAGTAGAACGGCTTGTTTCTACAGGTAAAGATATGTTGAGAGCTAAACGCTCATCACTCTCAGATGACAATTTTAATATGCCTATGTTCATGAAAGGCAACATGAACATACAACTAATAAAAAATTATGAATAATACAATAAATATCCTTTCTCTTCCATATTAGTTAGTCTTCCATAGTAGGTGTGTATATGCTCTGCTACCAGTGCGAAACCAGGGCGGGTCGCTACTGTCGCTTGTAATAATTAAATCAATTCATCTATATACTTGTTTTATTTAGCAAAATATCCCATCCCGAAAGGTACCAAAAGCAGTATACGTTTTGGATGGCTAACTTTTAACGGTTAACTTTAACTTGCGTTAAATTTTCGAAACCTTAACGCTTTAACGACTAACGAAGTAAACTTTTTTATCAACGAGTTAACGATTAACGAAGTAAACTTATGAATTAACTGTGACTACCTAGGGTATTAACTCTTTGACTACGAAAAGAGTATATATATATATATATATATATATATATATATATATATATATATATATATATATATATATATATATGACTACCTAGGGTATTAACTCTTTGACTACGAAAAGAGTATATATATATATATATATATATATATATATATATATATATATATATATATATATATATATGGGTTATTACCGAATTGTGCTTCTCTCTTTTCGGGTTTGTTTTTTCTTCCGCTTCGGTTGTTTTTCTTTCCTTTTAAAGCACTTCTACCCAGTTGTCTATTCTTTGCGCCTGTTGTTGTTTCACAGTATTAGTGTGGGTTTCAGTTAGGCAATATAGTCTTATATCTGTTTCTGATCGCGCGCATATGAATTCCAGGGTTTTTTTCGCCATTTGCCAATCTACTTTTCTTGGTCTGTGAATAGCAACTTTTTTTAGTGCGTTCTTGTCAATTGTAGGTTTAAGTTTTTCAAAACACGCGAATATGTCGTTTTGTTCAGTCTCGTTGACATAACATTCCGTTCCTCAGTAATGATGTCCCCGTTTTCGTCTGGTATGCCGATTGTATGTTTTAGGTAGCAGGCTATGCCCACTTTCGGTGCTTGTCTTGCCATCTCCTCGGATCTGGCGTAGGCCTCCGTTGGTACGCCCTGTTGGTGATGCCCTTGGTACGCCCTTGTCAGGCTGCCTACTCTCATCTCCGCACTAGGCGCTATCCCAGTCCGGAGTTGTCTTAAGCGTTTGTCCGTGTTCTTCTTCAACTTTTGTGAACGCTTGTCCTTACCAGTCGTTAACAGCCATCTCTAGAACTTCTTCATAGAAGTCTCCGTTTTCAATTTTCCTGCGGAGCTTTTCCAGCTCTTCCACTTTTTTGCAACTGGCCGTTTGTGTACTGGCGCTACAAGTTTTCACGCAAAGCTTGTTTCCTTATTTTTTTTCGACGTGAGCGTTATGTGGGCCAGTTGTGGGCCAACTCACCCTTTCTAGCGTCCCTTTTAAGGTCCAGATCTCCTCAGACATTTTTTAAATTTGTTTTTTTCTGCTTGGGCAAGTTTTGACCAGGGTCCGTAGCTCTTGTGTTCTTGTAATCAATTTTCGTGTTACTTTTTCAAGTTCCTTCTCCTTTTCTGTTGGCATTGTGTTGGCAACATCTTAATGTCTTAAAAAAAATGTATAATAAGAGAGGTATTACTGTTCAAATTTTTAAATTCAAACAATATATTATCAGTGACTTTTTTATTAAGTATGCTGACTGATGATGGTAACTTTTCCCATCTTCTAAGCTGCTCCATCAGTTCTTACTGCACTGTGATTTGAAATAAATTCTTCCGAATAAATTCTAGATTGTAGATTGTAGATTTGGTGGTGACGACTTGTACTGTGATCTTCATAGATCTATTGGAACCCACCCTCTTGCTCTAAACGTTGGTATACTTACCCATTTAGAGCGCCTCCTCTAGTCCTGATTCCTTTAGAAATTTCAAGATCTGGGTGGGATTCAAGAACTGCAGCTCCTCTTCGTTCAAACAGTAGGCCCCAAGGTATATTTGTCTCTTGCGAAGCAGTGCTCCGCAATCTTTGAGCAGATGTGTGGGGTTTCCTCTGCAGAACCACAGAATCTGCATTTATCATCTTCCTCTAGGCCTATGGTCTTGAGGTGTTTTCTAAGTCTGCAGTGTACCGTCAGCACTCCGGTGCTGACTGGTCCGTCTGGTCAAAAGTATCCCAGCATAACTTTGGATTGTCTTAACAATGGAAGTTCTTTCCAGGTTTTCATCCATTTTTCTCTTATTTCTTCATCTAAACTTTTGTGGATGGTGTTCACACTCATACCGCAAAAGTATTCCAGACCTATAAACTGAATCCCTTGTTTGCTAGGTGATGCCTTCGTCTTTTCCGTCAATACCAGTGTGTCTTGGTACCCAGTATTACGATACGTTGCTTTATTTTCTCTGCCAAGCTTGTTTAGCTTTCCCACACAATCCAATACCAGTTTGGATCTGATGGTGTGTGAACTAATGGCCTTGAACTAATTGGCCTTGAACTAATTGGCCTTGAACTAAAGGATAGTAATTCGTTTTTTGCGATAATTCCTGTAGAGGTTAAATTGTGCACATCTTTCGATTGCGTGTACTTCTGCTTCGAAGATACTTGGGTATGTTCCCATGGATTCGAAATATTTGGTATGAGGTCCAAACAGTTCAGCACCAGTACCTTCCTTTGTCTTCGTCGCCCCAATCGGCTTTACTACTACACATTGCTGTGTAGTTTTTCTCGAAATAGTATTTGCATACCATTTCACCTTTTGGTGCTTCCAGCCAGGGGATCTTGGCAGCGAGGCTATTCCGATCTCTTCTCCCAATTATTTTACCTCTGCCTATTCCTTCTTTGCTGAACTTTACAATCGCCGATCTGGCGGCCTTCTCCACGACAAGGTGCAACGGAGTCAGATCCAGCAACAGTGCCATTGCTGCTGTTGGGCACGACCCCATTGCTCCAGTGATGCAGACACACGCCAGTCACTAAATCTTCTCAAGCTGTTTCCTCATAGAGGCCAGCTTGGTTCTACTTCCCCATGCAACTGCCCTAAGGAATACATCCTAATAAGGTAAGTAAAAACGGTCACCACCAACAGTGAATACGTTGACATGTTGTTAATTAATGAGAAGTTCTCCATAATTCTGCTGCTGAAATCGATTGTACGCTGAGCGGTTTCCTTACAGGCCAACACTTACTCCACAAAAATTCACCGCTCTAGTAATTCCTGCACGAGAAACTGTTGAACTGCAAACACGTCAAGATCGAGATGGTGGACCTGGCCGACACCAACAAACTTTGGATGCCGAAGGAGAAATCTTAAATCTTGTCGAAGTAGATGCTTCTAGTAGTACTCAACAAATATCTCGCCAAGTAGATGACTCAAATCGATTTCTCTGGCCTACACTGCGCGAGAGTCAATTGTATCCTTTTCACTTGCAAAAAGAACAGGCTTTACAATTTGAAGATCATCCTTTTTTTTTCATTAAAAATACCTATACAATTTTTCCGAAGGTTTCTACAAAAACTTAGACTTTTCTTACATTCCATTCTTCTTTCCAACATAGTGTTGGCGACTCATGAAGCAAAGTTTCCACGTAACGCCTTAAATTCTTTTTCTTGAAATTCCGCTCTTATTAGAGACTGGAAACCATCACCATAATCCGGACCTTGTCGATGGCCCGACTGAAAAGTTGGAGGTGCAACCAAATCACTCCCTTAAGTTAAGCAGCCAATAGATTCTTCTTCTGCGGATCGTTCTTTACTATTAATAAAAACATATATTATTTAATCTATAAACGAGTTAGTTTGTGAGAAGAAATCATTATTTTGTCCTATTAAAATATTTTTAAATTAAACAGGTATTAGTATTTTCTATGCCTATTTTAAATTTAAACTTATTTTTGACTTTAGATTACAACTTCTCTTATGATCACTCAACACGTACGATGTTGATAACAGTTTAGCCTCCCCTGGTATACATCAACGAAATAATTGATTTAGATCCGGGATGGGCAACCTTCGGCCCGCGGGCCAACTGCGGCCCGAGAAAATGCTTAATGCGGCCAGCGGAAACTTGTTTTAAATACATAAGAATTGGGCCACAGATCGCAGAACTCAATATAACTTTTAATATTGGTATCGATTCTTGAGACAAATTGTCCAATTCTTAAAAATATTCGAAAAAGTTAAAATGTTTGATTTTCAACATTTGAGTTATTTCAACGCCTTTTGAGGATTTGTAAAATTGTTGCCTTTCGTAAAGGGTCGAGGCTTGACGCAAACACTAATACGCTCAAACACGTGAATGCGCATGCTTGCATCGTAGGTGTGTGCAGAAAAAAAATTCTGGCCCGCGTCAGCTAGTACGAACACTGACTGGCCCATCACCTAAAAAGGTTGCCCACCCCTGCTTTAGATGATCTTCGTAACCGACTTGAGGCAGCCGCGGCGACAATTCGACAGCAAGACCAAAACCTATTTTGGCAATTCATGGATTAGTCCAGTAATACTCTGCGTTCGACAACACGGCGATTGCTCTGAACAACTAGTGTAAAGTGCATTCCATGAAAAATATTTAAATAATATAACAGTAATATGTCTCTTATTGTGCAACTTTTGTTAAGACATTTTTACATTAGTGACCTTCTTTTAGGATGTTTAATCAACTCTTAAAAATAAAATTACAAGACCGTAAATTTCCTGTAAATTATAGATTTTTGAAAAGTTTATTGCATAAACAATATAAACACAATTATTATTTCAAACAGTACCTGAATAATTTAATATTTCCCAAGATTTTTTTTGCGATAAAATTATTATTACTATAAATAAAAATATCAAATGGGCATGTAGGTGGGGCTCATATAAATCTGACATATAGCATTTCTTAGCGATGATTTGTGGTTTAACCCTTAATAGTTCGCTGATGCTCAGTTTGATTTATCGCTGTCATTCCACGATCTCCTCTCATGCACATTAAAATTTCATCTTTGATTTATGCAGAGCCTTAAAACCCCTTTTCAAAAAAACATATTTAAGAATACTACGCACGCGCACGCGATCTGTTTACTCAGTCGACTTAATTTATCGCGTGGATGAATCCAATTATTAAGCAAATATTGGTATTTCAAGTTAAAAGTTAAACGTTTATTTTTTATTGTTTGTCTACCTACTTTGTTTATTAATATTTATGTGGGTATTGAGGTATGTGCCTTCGGTTTTTATGGTTATTTCGCTGGCTTTTTATGTTTAGGTGATATTTGCATAGTTATTGACAAATATTTCCAACTATTTTAAAAACCATAAATTCGTTTGAAATGCATTCACTTTGCAAATTGGTATGTATTTTATGACTTTATCTTTTAACGTTTTTTATTTATATTTTTTTCAGTTAACTCAAACATGTTTTATTGATTTTATATTAATATTAGAAGAGAGAGTACAATACATGAAAATGAAATAAATTCTGAAATTTATTGACAAGATTTTTTAGTATTTATTTAATATTTAATATAACAATATAATAAATAATTTATTGATACAAAATCATTGAATATTTTAAATTTCATATAAAAATCTGTTCGAAGAAGCTTTATTTTTCAAATAAAGTCAAATTTTATGGTTTTTAGCTTTTAATTACTATTGTATATTTCTATTTTTAAGTATGAATCATATTTTTTAATAGTAAAACTAAAAACAACATTTTACCTAAAAATGTTTAAAAACAAATTTTATCTACACGCACTCCAAAATGAACACATTGATAAGTAAATTATTGTATACGAAAGTTGCCATTTTATAATCGTGTGTAAAAGTCCAATGTAAATCAAATGGAGTTTCATTATTAAACGATTTCTGTTTGTTGTTACTATGGCAACAACTCGCGTCACTAAACCAGAAACATAAATAGTGTTTTGTTGTGAAAGTAAATCTTCTAACGTATATGAAAATTGAATTATTTTTTCTTATTTTGAATGAAGAAGTCTCGACCTATTAGTCTGGATTTATCTAGCTCTAATATAACTTAACCTATGTTAAAGTATATGAAAGATGCCATTATTATAATCGTGAGTAAAAGTATCCAAATCGTGCGTAAAAGTCCAATGTAAATCAAATGGCGTTTCATTATTAAACGATTTGTGTTTGTTGTTACTATGGCAACTCGCGTCACTAAACAAAAAACATAGATCTAGTGAAAATATATCTTCTAAGGTATATCAAAATTGAATTAATTTTTCTTATTTTTAATTTATTTTTTGTGTCGACCTCTCTGTTAGAATTTATCTGATTCTAATATAACTTAACCTAACCATAACCTAATCTAGATTAAATCTAGAATAACCTAGATTACATCGACAACTACCACATATATGCTCCCCGTTACTTTGCGTTTTTACTAGTTAGCAATTTTTGTCACGCAGGTGCTGAACGTTCTAAGCTTATTCTGTCAGTGATTTGATGTATTTTGTCTGTGAACATTACAATATTTCTATATTATCGGTAAGAAACAATTCCTAACGTAATACATTTTCCTAACAGTATTACACGTGTGTGCAGAAGGGCTTTTGTGCACTCATTGCGATTGAACTTCCAACTCATGCACAAAAACTCTTCTTCACACACTTGTATCATAAACTACTATTTTCACTGAAGCTATATACATGTACTCGTAATAGAACACATATTCATTTGCATTTTGAAAATTGTAGTTACTGATTTTTCCCAAATTTATAGTCCAGTTTTAACTTACAGCCCAAACTTGTAGCCAAAGCGAAGTTTATTTATACCGACTAATCCACAAAAAAAAAATGAAGTAAGGAAACTTGAGGTACTATTACAGAACCTTTAAGTGCCATTACAGAACCTTGAGATGTAATTACAGTAGCTTGAGCCCAACTTATAATCCAAGCAAAGTTTATTTATACCGAGTGTAAATTGTAGAAATTGTAAATTTCCTATACAAACTTCGTTCAGCTTTAACTTACTGCCCAAACTTAGAGCCACAGCAAAGTATATTTACACTGAGTGATCCACAAAAAATGATATTTGGAAATTTGAGGTGCTATTACAGAATCTTAAGGTTCCTTTACAGAACCTCGAGGTGTAATAACAGTACCTTAACTCCAAACTTATAGCCCAAGCAAAGTTTATTTATACTGAGTGATCCATAAAAAATGATATAAGGAAACTTAAGGTGCTATTACAGAACCTTGAGGTGCCACTGCAGAACTTTGAAGTGTAATTACGATACCTTGAGCCCAACTTATAGCCCAAGCAAAGTTTATTTATACCGAGTGTGAATTTTAGGTACTGAATTTCCCATACAAACTTAGCATAGTTTTAACTTACAGCCCAAACTTATAGTCACGCCAAAGTTTATTTACACCGAGTCATCCACAAAAAATGATATTAGGAAATTTGAGGTGCTATTACAGAACCTTGAGTGCCGTTACAGAAATAGTTAAGGTTCCATTACAGAACCTCGAGGTGTAATTACAATAGCTTGACTCCAAGCTTATAGCCCAAGCAAAGTGTATTTATATCGAGTGATCCATAAAAAAATATATAAAGTTGAGGTACTTTTACAGAACTTTGAGGTACCAGTTGAGTTTCTATGACTAGGTCGTTCAGCGAATTGGTCGATAAGCGAGTATGCCTCGGTTTCGTTTATTTTGTATTTGTTTTAATGCACGTGCCTTTTTGGAGCATGAGAAAATAATAATAATAATAATTTCGACTTTTCATTAATCCTATAAATCTCGTGTAGTTCTCAGCAATTGCTTGAATCCACCTGATGTTGGCATCAGAGTACTTTGCATAGGTCTCCTAGTCTGCCTTCTCAAAGTTCCAGCAGGGTTTAGGTCAGTCTAGAATGAATAACTGGGATTTGAAGTCCAATTTTGTATATTACAGGCCTGTGTTGAATATGGGGAAAATCTTGAAGCACTTGTCTCAGAATTCGGTGAATAATAATAATAAGTAACTAATACTAATAACTAACTAATAATAATAACTAAACAATAATAAATTATAATAAAGATTATGAAAGGCTTTAACTAGAACGCGACATTTTCTCCCAAAAACAACGGGATCATGTTTCGAAACCGGACATTGTTTTAGCTTCTTTGTGCATGTGCCTAGTATCATCCACATTGAAGATCAATAAGTCCAGTATCATCCATAGACAAAAAGATGAATCTGATAAGGCTTGTTCTGACTCTTCTAATGACTATTCTATATGTAATACAGTAAGCCCTCTAATTACTTATTTGCATTTACCTTATGCATTTTTGCAATATGTTTTAGTTCGAAAAACGTTCAGGATCAGGATCTTGATCAAATACATCCCAGATCATATTTAAATATTCACGCATCTTCGCAGTTTCACATTGTTTGCTTCCTTGCTTGTTCAATTAATCCCTCTTCTTAATCAAATCAATAATTTATTTTCATAATCAAGCTACAAGCTAATAGAAATGTGTCAAAAAGTTAATACAATTATAATTTAAATTGAATTAAAATGTTAATAATACAATTAAAATTAAATTTAAATTAAAATATTAATACAACTACGAGGGCCAAGTAAAAAATAAGGTTCCCAACGCTGTAAACTCGCTACGCGAGATACTAGGCGAAATACGGCAACACCACCTTCATTGTTGATCTCCCCCACTCCTTTCCGACTACCTGGAAGATCACTGCGAAGCTTAGTGTCGGCCTAACAGCCATCCCCGATGGAGCCCGCAATCGCCGTCACCGCCAGGTGTGAAATCCGTTCAGTGATTCGATTTTTAAACGCGAAGAAGCTTACACCTATTGAAATTCATAGACAGTTGGAAGAAGTTTATGGCAAAGCTTGCATCAGCGTCCAACACGTCCGCAAATGGTGCAGGGAGTACTCCGAAGGACGCACAGACGTTCAGGTGTTCAGGAGGCCATCGGTGTCCGACGAAGTCGTGGCGAAGATTGAGCGCATTCTTCTCGAGGATCGAAGAGTAACGCTTCGGAAGCTGGCTGATCAGGTTCCTGAGGTTTGTAAAAAAACCATCGACAACATTTTGACCAAAAAACTTGGTTATCACAAGGTGTGTTCGCGGTGGGTCCCGCACATGCTTTCAGAAACCCACAAAGACAATCGCGTCAAGTGTGCCGAGGGGTTTCTTCTAGAATGCGCCGAGTATACCGAAGAATTCTTGGACTCCATTGTTGCGGGAGATGAAACGTGGTGTCACTACGTCACTCCGGAAACAAAAGAAGACTAGAAACAATGGCGCCGTCTCGGGTCGCCGAGGCCGAAGAAGTTTAAGCAGACGCTGTCCGCAGGAAAAGTGATAACTACGGTGTTTTGGGACCGAAAAGGCGTCTTGCTTACCGAGTTTATGCCTAAAGGGACCACAATAAATTCGGACAGGTACTGCGAGACGTTAACGAAAATCAAAAGAGCCATCTAAAATCGCCGGAGAGGAAGACTGAGCAAGTGCGTTAGGTTGCACCACGACAACGCGCGACCGCATGTCTCTCGACAGACCACCGCCCTACTGGACAAATTCGGCTGGAAATTGCTTGATCATGCCCCCTACAGTCCTGATCTTGCTCCCAGCGACTTCCACTTGTTTCCGAAATTGAAGCAACACTTGGGTGGACAACGCTTCAGTACAGATGAAGAGGTGAAGGAAGCGGTCACCAAGTACATCCGCGGCCTAGCGGCGGAGTTCTTCGAAGCGGGTTTTCAGAAGTGGATAACTCGTCAGGAAAAATGCGTTGAAAGATCTGGCGACTATGTAGAAAAATAGTTTAAAATACAAGCTTTCAGATTGTATACATATTTATTGCAATAAAAAATGCCTTACACCTGAAAAAAATGTGGGAACCTTATTTTTTACTTGCCCCTCGTACAATACAGTAGTATTGACTACAATACAACTACAATACAGTATTATCATTTAGAGTTTTTGTTTTCACTGAAAAAATCTTCCACACTGTATGGTTCTAAATTGTTTAAGTGGTTGAATAAGAGATTTTAAATAACTTAAAGTTCTGTTGTTTTATTATTTTTCTAGGTAGCTGATTATATAATGTTGTTATACATCATCATCAACATATGTGGTCTGTTAGAAAAGTATCCGACTTTTAGCCGGTAAAAAAACTGGCATACCTGGAGCATTGGAAACCTAATCACCCTCAAGGTAGTCTCCTTGGGACTCCACACACTTCTCCCAGCGGTGCCGCCATTGTTGGAAGCATTCCGAAAAAGCCTCTTTCGGTATCGACTTTAGCACGGCTGTCGTTACAGCCATAATCTCTACACTTATCTGAAATCGAGTTCCTTTCAATGGCATCTTGACTTTGGGGAATAGCCAGAAGTCGCAGGGGGGCATATCAGGAGAGTAAGGAGCCTGTCGAACCAGAGGAGTCTGGTTTTTCGCCAAAAAATTGTGAACCAAGTACGAAGAATGTGCTGGAGCATTGTCGTGATGGAGTCGCCAATTTCCTGATGACCACAACTCCAGTCGTTTGCGCCGCACAGCATTACGTAGGCGACGTATGACATCCCTCATTTCACTTGTCGCCATTTTACTTGCATTGAAAACCGACGAGAGCACTACACACTACGTCACTCGAACACTGCTCGACAGCAACTGACGCTACCTACAGGCGGGAAAAAAATCACGCATGCGCACGAAGGTTCAAGGTCAGCTCATGCAAGCGCGCTTGATTCAAATCCATCAGGTTTGTAAGATAAAAAATAAGATCGGTTACTTTTCTAACAGACCACGTATATTCCAAATGTTTTCTTCTTGTTTCTATATTGTCTATTTTGATTTGAAATGGATAGTTTTAGATCCGTTGTTTTAAAAAATATTATATTTGTTTTATTTTGGTTTATTGTTAATTTGTTTTTAGTAAACCACTATTTAATTATGTTTAGGGTACTGGTCGCACTGACAATTACTTCTTCCATTTTCTTATTTCCAACTAATAGTTTTGTATCGTCTGAAAAGTTTATAATCTTATATTGGGTATTATTTAGGGCCAACGGGTAGTCATTTAGGTAGATTAAAAGATAGTAGATACAACATTGCTCATTCCCGCTGAATAACTGTTAATCTAACGAAATATTCTTCCTGATAGATCTAAAATTAGTTCCTTCAACAAGATCTTAAATAATTATGTCAAATTTTTCAGTTGGTGTACTAGTCTCCTCAACCAATCGGGGAATGAGCCTATTCCATTCGTTAGTCATAGTAGATATTGCAACTTTACTCTAGGTATCAATAATATTAAGAAATAATATTAAGAAATATGCGTCAGTTTTTCAAATACGGACAACTAAACACCACGCACTCCAAATAAAGTGGGGGTATGTGCAGAACAATGCCACACTCGTCGAGACGAAATGCATTCTGTCGCCGGCCCGAGTATAGATGTATTTTTTAGGCAAAAATTTTTAAATTCATGTATTGCGCCTCAATATATTAGTTTGATTATTATTTTTATATTATTAGAATAATTAAGAGGTTGTATTCGGAGAAAGAAATCTTATTTTAATATTTTAACTATCACGGTGCAGGTGAATATCCCCGTGCATTGTCAACTAACAGCAAGATCTTAAATTGTAGATAATTTTCAATTATCTTTGAAAAAATGTTGCAAAAGCCACTCCTTAAAATTTTCTCATTTCATTCATTCTCTTCGGTTACATTTCCAAATGACAGGTAATGCTGAGTTAGGAGCATTCTTAAGTGTTCTTGGAGTTTCGTTGTGGCATATTAGAAATGGTTTGATTTTGCAATCTCCAGCAGCATTTCCACCAAGTAAAATCCTATCTTTAGAAAGGTTATACCCCGGCAAAAATAGCAGATTATAGCAACTTAAGCAATAATCTGCTAGATTTGGTACTATCTAATACTAATCACAACTTGTCTATTTCACACTCCATCTCTCCCCTAGTTAAAAAAATAAATATCATCCTGCTCTAGACATTAATTATATATATATATATATATATATATACATATATATATATATATATATATATATATATATATATATATATATATATATATACATATATATATATATATATATATATATATATATATATATATATATATATATATATATATATATATATATATATATATATCCAAAACATATAATATTCGTTCGTTTCCATCTAATACTCAAATCATGTATAATTTTCGTATAGTTAACTTATTACTGTATCAAGCCCTTTACGCTATCGACTTGTCATCTTCATTGGAGCAGTACAATACCATCAATGATGCTCTAAATTGTTTTAATACCAAGTTGTATCAATGCTTGGATAAATTTGTGCCCAAGAGAGCTTACTCTGCGTCAAAGTATCCTACATCAGTGCTTCCCAAAGTGGCCTACCCGCAGGGGGGCCGCGAAGAGCCGCGAATATAACCCATGATCTATATATCTTCGTTAAATAAGTTTAACTGTCAAATATGCACATACGTCAATTAAAATTATAAACTCCGTTCAAATATTGAAATTACGACAAATAATATGATACGAATAATGATGAGTTTACGATATTTTTTCGAAAAGGTTAATTAACTGAATCTTTCGCTTTAGGGAAAAAGTACTAATTTACTGATCCTTAACAATAAGCTACAAGCCTTTAAAAAAAATCCGTATGGACCAAGAGCTTTGGACAAGGAAGTACAAGCATATTTTTTCATTTGCATATTATTTCTTTGCATGAAGAAAATAACATGTCGTTGACAACAGAATTTAAATCATCAAATCAAACTGATCATCTTCCCTGGAAATTACAAGAGAAATTAATTGTCTTGAGATTGGATTCAATACTCTTCAAGATTCAATTTTCAATTCAATTTTCTGGAAGCGATATTTCAGACTTTTGGATAAAGCGGCAAAACGAATTAACTGACTCATTGTCAGCATTAAATATTATGGTTCTGTTTGCAACAACGAACCTCTGCGAATCTGTATTTTCAACTATGTTAGTAATTAAGAACAAGCATAGGTTATGTCTAACAGAATCATTAGAATTAATCTTAGAATATCAATTTGAAATAATAGAGGATGTTTTAACCGTTTGAAGAAGTTTGAAAAAACCCAGAAAATTTGGAAAAGTGAAAGAAACATTTATTTGCGCCGATAAATGAATGCCTGCCATTTACTTTTTAAAGATTATTTCATGTAAATGTTGCCAGCGGCTACGCCGTAGGTGGTCCGTGGGCTCCAATTTTGGCATACTATTTCCAGCACTTCGGCCGGTATCTCACCAATGGCAGCTGTGTTGTCTTCCAGTGCTGGAAATGTGACTGGTTTGTCCTTGTACACGAGAGGCTTCACGTATCTCCACAAAAAAAATAGTCTTATGAGGTCAAATCGCATGATCCGGGTGGCCAATGACCTGCTTCAAAAACGTGAGATTAATTTCTCACCAAACTTGCCTCTCAATAGGTTTATGGTATCGCGTGCCGGGTAGCACGTGGCACCGTCTTGATGAAACCACATGTCAAACAAGTCCAATTTTTCCATTTTAGGCAAAAAAAAGTCGGTAATCAACGCACGGTACCTTGCTATATTGACTGTACCGTTGCGATTTTCATCGTTCTTGAAGAAGTAAGGTCAAATGATGCCGCCGGCCCACAAACCGCACCAAACAGTGCATCTTTCAGGGTGCATTGGCAGCTCTTGAATTGCCTCTGGCTGTGCTTCACACCAATTTCGGCAATTCTGTTTGTTGACGTACCCATTGAGCCAAAAATCAGCTTCGTTTCTGAAGACAACTTTTCTTCATCCAATTTTTATAAGGCCCATTCACCAAACAAACGACGATGTGGTACGTCATCATTAATACGACGTCCTTACGTAAAATCTTCCAGGTGGTCGAATAACACGAATTGAAATATTGCGATCTTCATTAACACTGACCGATTCAGCAGCAATATTTTCCTCGGTACGCACTATTCCCATACGGGTTGATGGACTAATGTCCAATAAAGTGAAACTGGAGCGAAATTTGGTCAGAACAGCTTGAATAGCCTGTTCGGTGGGTCGATTATGACGACCATAAAATGGACATAATTTACGAAACACATTTCTCACATAGCACGAATTTTGATAATAAAATTCAATGATTGCAAGCGTTGTTCGTTTGTTAGTCTATTCATGATCAAATGGCAAACCCTACTGAGCATTTTTGAGATTTCCACATGTCAAGAATCTTTTTTACACTGAAAAAAATCACACTGCAAAACCAAATAGCAAAAAAATCACCCTATATAACGCCAGATTTAAATTTGTTGTGTAATAATATTCAAACACATCCATCACATTAAATATAATCTATTTACATTAATGTAATTAATGCTAATTATAATTTTATTTTTTTTGCTAATTTTGAGTGGGTAATTTAGAGAGTGGGTGTTCCTCAGGGGACAGTTCTAGGTCCTATACTCTTCACTATTTATATAAATCATCTATTAACACTTAACATAGATAGCAAAGTAATATCATATGCTGATGAAACTGTTGCCATATTTAGTGGATATGATTGGGAAGTCACCAAGAAAAGCGTTCAAGAAGGTATGGTTGGATGGGTATCAGCTGTCCCTAAATGCAGATAAGACCAATTATATAGCATTTACCATCACAGATATAAACAGACCCAAATTTCACAGCATTAATATTAAGGGCATTGGAGACATAAAAGAAGTTGAAAATACTAAATATTTAGGAATTATTATAGATAAAAATATAAAATGGAACCAACATGTAGCATATTTAACAACGCGAATTAGAAAACTAATTTACAAATTTTATCAGTTAAGGAATCTTGAGTAAAAATATATTGATTTTGGTATACAAATCCCTAGTAGAATCACTTTTAAGATATGGAATTCTGGTTTGGGGAGCACTATATGAAAATTCATTAAAAACCTTGTCTACAATTCAAAATTATATTCTGAAAATTATTTACAAAAAAGGTAGACGATACCCAACCAGACTACTTTTTGAAAGGGATATATGCAATATAAGATCGCTGTACTTTCATTTGTTGGTAATATTTATGCATAAAAAAGAACGTTTAAAAAATCGTATCTTGCATAATATTGTGACTCGTAGTATGACAAACAAATTGCTGGAAGTATCTAACTCATAAAAATGTACAAGCAAGATTTGCTTACCATCTTGCCCCAAAACCTTACAATTTATTATCCTTGAGTATTAGAAATATTAAAAGTTACAAAAAATATTCAATGCGATGTAAGACGTTTATAAATGACAACTATGTTTCATTCATAAAACTAATTGATTAATTTACTCTACTTTGTATTTATAATTAAAAAATTGTTTGATTTAGTATAGGAAAAATATTATCCAATTGTTAAAAAAAAACTATGATAGCACAAAACAAGTGTTAAATCACTTAGGTGCATATTTGTAGAAATCAATATAGTGGTAGGTATCACCAGCGAAGTAATTTTTAAACATTTTGCGTTAAGTTTATGTTTATTTTAGTTGTATTATATTAGGTGATGACCCTCCACTGAATGAATAAATAAATAAATAAATAAATAAAATTTGTTTTCTTTGTACATGCTTTTTATTTCACTTTGCACAAAATTGGACTTCTTTAAAAAGCCCGAAACATTACTAAAGATGCTAATGAAAATTTTTCAGCTATATTGTCTAATACTAATTTCTTAGTAATAAGGAATACACGGAGATCGCCCGTGGTAACCTGTATGTAATAAACATTAATTATACTATTTTTCATTTTATAATTAATAATTTATTTTCTTCATTTACTAACAATAGTATATTTAACTATGTGTATATGTATATATAAAGCAATTTTTTTTTACTTAACCCAATTCTACAAAAAAATTAGGGGGCCGTGGTTTATCGATATGAGTTGCAGGGGAGCCGCGACATGAAAAAGTTTGGGAAGCAGTGTCTTACATGGATGGCAGCGTTTCCGAAAAAAATTTCTTCGTGACCCGGTTATTTTAATATTTTTCCTTTGTGACCCGTATATATTGTTCATCAAATGAGAGAGTTAGTCAGAAACGGCATATATCTAGTCCGCAGTAGTTTTTTGCGTTATTTAATATATATTTCAAATGTCGTGTTGAACATTTTAAAACAAGAAAAAGCGAAAATGAGATCAGAAATAGTGTTTACATGTTCTAAATTCAAAATGAAAACTTACAAAGAATAATATTTTATGCACACAATTAATTTATTCAATAATGTCGATTTAATTTTATTTAGATATATTTAACATTTTCGTAAAAATAATTTTTTTAGAGTTCCTTTGCGACCCGGTATTTTTTTTTCGTGGTCCGGTACCGGATCGCGAACCGGCATTGGGAAACTCTGCAACATGGTATACTTTCGAAATAAGGTCTCTCTTGCGGCTAGAAGATCGGTAAAGGAAGAATTGGTCAAGAATTTTCGCAAGCACATTAAAGCTAAAATAGCAGATAGCTACAAGACTAATATTCATAGATGGAAACCAACAATAAGCAAAAACTGATGTATGTAGATATTTAAAAAACAAACGTGGTCATTCAAAAATTCTTGGTACACTTCATATTAAATATTCCGAGTTTTATGAGCCTAATACCATTGTCAACGCTTTTGCTGACTTTTTCTCAAGTTCATTCTCTTCATTTGATGCTACTGCTCATACGGAAAATCTGAATAATATTATTCCTTTAATTTTCCCGAAATTAATGAAGACTACCTTTTTCTAATTATGTCTTAATTATCTAATAAATTTACATCTGGGGATGATTCTATATAATCCTTTCTAGTGCGTGATTGTAGGTTTGTTTTCGCTCGACCTCCATCAATTCTTTTTAATCTATCGAATGGGTAGAATAGGTGGAAACACGCTCGCATCTTTCAAATCTTAAAAAATGGCGACAAGTCTTGTATCTCCAACTATAGTCCAATATCCATATTAAATAATTTTATCAACGTTTTTGAAATTTTCGTCTACCGTATTATTTTTAATCAAGTAAGAAGTTTTGTATATCCTAAACAACATGGTTTTGTGAATGGTCGTTCTACATGTACCAATTTAGCAACATTTGCACAATATGAATCTGAAGAAATCGATAACCGCGAACATGTTAATGTGATATATTCAAATGTATCTAAAGCATTCTACGCGATACAACACAACCTTATTTTACAAAAACTTGATAACCTAGGCTTAAGCTGTGAAGCCTTAGCACTGCTTAAGTCCTATTTAGAAAATAGAGTTTGTTACGTATACTATAATGGCTTTGTATCAACTGAATTTCTGGCAACATCATGTGTCCCCCAATGTTCTAACTTCGGTCCCTTATTATTGATTATCTGCATTAATGTACCGCCCTAGCATTTGCTAACGACATAAAACTACATAAATCGATTAGGTCTCATGAGGATATGCTACTCTTACAAAATAACATGGACTCATTTGTGCGATGGTGTATTAAACAGAAATTAATACCACCAGGTGTTATGTTACGTCCTATAAAACTCGTTCTCCTATACAAACTGCCTATACAATTTATGGTAGCCCTATCACCAAGAAGGAAATAATGAAAAATCTTGGTGTTATATTTGATTCTCGCCATACATTTCTTGACCACCTTGATAGCGTATGCTCCGCTGCATCAAGTCCTTAGGATTTCTAGGTAATGCGCGTTAGTCGCAACTTCACAGATACTAACCTAATGAACGAATATAATGAAGGAATATTTTGTACTTACGTCCTTTGCAAACTGCAGTACGCTATTCTTGTGTGGTATCCTTTATATAAGTCACACGCGTTCAAACTTGACAAAATTTATCGACGTTTTTTGAAATCCTTGTCCTACACGACTGATGGAGTTTATCCTGAGATAGGAGAACTAGTCTCAAACAACTATTAGACATAACATGGTTTCTCTAGAAGATAGAAGGAGCCATTGCTGTGGACAATTTACCTCTAAGATCCTGCATAGTCAGATAGACTGCTCATTTCTCTTGGGCAAAATTCCAATTAACATTCCCCGATCATTATCTAGATCTGCTAGGGCTTCACACGAGAACTATATTTTTCTCGTCTCGTCTCGTCTCGTCTCGTAAAAGCGAGACGAGAACGAAACGAGACCACATGTGGTCTCGCTCCTGCGAGAGTGAGAACGTATGTGGTCTCGCTCTCGCGAGAGCGAGAGCGCATGTGGTCTCGTTCTCGCGAGACACGAGAGTCTCGTTTCTGATCCCAGTCATACTTCTTCTTCAATCTTTGATTCTAATACGGGCAGCCGTAATATTTTCTTGCATAAATTTGAACTGCGGGCTCGGTAAAGTTACATTTCATTACATAACAATTAAAAGAGTAAATTTCGTGATATGAAATAGATGTCGTAGACAATTTAAAATTATGTTCGTTTTTATTATTAATTTTAAATCGTCAACAAAATAGAAGGTTTATATAAACAGACATTTATGGTGTGTTATCGCTACATTTGCATGTGGATGGAACAACGCGAAATTAGAAGATATTAATAGTAACCAAATAGAACTTTTATGTAAAGAGACAGTGATTAGTTTACAATAAAATGAATGATTACCTCGTGTTGCACTATCTTAATAATAAGTTCTAGCAAGAACGACATTTGGCGAGATTAGACGAGACGAGACAAACGGTAACGAGAGCAAGACAAGACAAGCGGTTACGAGAGCGAGAGCGAGACGAGACTAGCGGTTACGAGAGCGAGTGCGAGACGAGACTAACGGTTACTAGATTAAGAGCGAAACGAGACTAACGGTTCCTACAGCGAGAGCGAGACTGAGACGAGAGTAATTTTTTACACAACAAAAGAGAGCGAGACGAGATTTTTGAAACTCTCGCCCTATCTCGTCTCGTGTGAAGCCCTAAGATCTGCCGCTAGTTTTCGTCTACATTTTTCAGGGATAAATGTACTGCCTAGAATACCTACCTTCGTAATGTGTAAAGCTGCTAACTGCTACTGGGACAGAAACGCCGACTGCTACTGAGCCGAAACGTCAACACTTCGCCTCTTTTCAGAACCAACCCTCAACATCAAAGCGGAATCCCCGAGAAAACAAATCAACACAAGTTTTCATCCGCGAAAATGTCAAATACAACATATATCCATTTAGTTTTGCCTAACGAATTAATATTTTACTTCGAAACGAGACAATTCTACTTCAAAACGAGTCTTAAGTTTTCATAGAACTGAAAAGATGTAACAATACATAAATTAATGGGACATGAACATAATTTCCCAGCTGTTTCTTCAACTAAGAAGCCAACCAACTACCCTCATAGACAAGTCTATTGCGCTTAAAATTGCAATGGCGCGTGAAAAAAGTGGGAAAGTGTGCTAATAAAAGAAATACTCAAGATCCGTCAAGTTTTCATTTTGAACAAGCACTTGATCGTTTTCCTTTGTATCTTGCCAATTTTTGCAGATTGGCACTTATAAAAAAAAAACAAAATAATCTGACATTTGCACAACATGCAAGTAGAAACATAACATTTAGATATTTTATTCGAACAATATGGAAACTAATAATTAATATAGATAGTTATAAAATAATATTTTCATATGAAACTGAGTAATATCACGCGAAATGTTTCAAGGGTTTATAAACTTGTTTGTTAACATTTGTAATAACGCAGGGTTTCAAAAAAACAGACCTGTTTTATAAAATGCATTTTAAAATGCAACTTTCTGTTATTACATAAATACATTGCGGATGAATCTATTTATTCTCAAACGGTGCATGCATCTAAATACATTTATTTTAATTGCGTTTAATAATCTCATTTACTGGATAATATATGCGTTTTGTAAAGTACGCAAATGCGTTTTATTAGGTCGACGCATCAAAACAAGTGATATTACTTGTAGGATTTCAGATCTAAAACACTTTTACATAACAAAAACTTGAATAGAATACATTTAAATATTCAGTTGAGATGATAATTAATCTGTATATACAAATTATTTATTATTTTGTAAGGAATATATTACGAGACAAATCAGACTAAATAAAACCTTAAATAATTGTCACAAGAGAAATTAGAAAGGCGGTTATAAAGTTTGTTCCAATAGCAGGCAAACCGGCCATTAAACTGTCCAACTCCTGCGTAATATTACAATCGGCAATGATTTTAAATCATGCGCTTGTGTCGGACAGTTTGCTGACCGTTTTGACTGTTGTTGGAAAAAACCTATACTAAAAATATATGTTTGATTTTGAATCTTTTACAAAAGAACTTGCATATCGAAAAGACATAGTAGTTAAAGTCTTAATCTTCTTACATAACAATACACCTCTATACTATCAAAGATCAAACAAACTCATTTTCAATTCTTTGCATCCCTTATTCTTTAACAAAATAAACGGACAAGGACAATGAAAATTTCGATTATAAAAATTTCATCGGTGTATCGTGAAAGAACGTTATTTTAATTTCAGCCGTTAACTACAAAAAAATGTACATTTGAATGGTCCTAAGAAAATCGTGCCAGAAAATCTCTTTGTCGACAAATACACATGCGAAAACATCATAAAGAGAGCGAAAAGTCTCTTGCTGAGAAGCGTATACAATGAAAGAGTCAAACATTCCATAAGCGGAACACAACAAAGCTTCCCCTCTTGACTTACACATGTGCAATCATAATAATTACATGTGCAGAACAATTACACGTGTGTGACTTCCGGTCTAATAGGTATTGAATGCCTATACACCTATTGGGGTATGTTTAACATCGCGGAGAATGTGTTCAGTTATGTAGGGGTTGCATATATTGTGTAATTACAGATCGAGAGACATTTTAGATCCGTGGGAATGCGACTGGCTTTTTGATCTTAAACTTCGCCTTTCTCTCTATTACTATTTCATTCATAAACAGATTCTTATTAAACGCCTTACTCTATTATTACGCCACAATTCAAATCAGTTAAAATTCGTTGAAATCTCGAACGGAAACCGCTCTTTCCTACAAGGGTAGAAGCAAAATTACATCGCTTAGGGCAACTTCTAACGTATTTATAACAAAATTAGATTACTACAATATGAAATCACTAAGGCCTACTGTCCACGTAGCCGCACGAAATACGCACGACATCGTCATTTTACACTTTTGTGTAGCTGGCTTGCATTTTGCGTGGAAAGGGACGAAAGTGTGTCCACGGTATCGTCAGACTTTCGTCATGCAGCTCGTGCTGCAGGCTGCCACTACAAATGCCGCGAGTCCGCAAAAACATGTGTAGCGACTAAATATAAATTTATTTTCCCGGGAATCTCCTGAAAAGACTGCTGTTTTATTAATAAAGCGTTTTCTACTTTATTTTACTTTCATTTATTTTAATTTTATAACAATAAATACTATACATGTATGGACTTCCAAAGATTTAGAAGTTAGGCTTTCCTAATTAGGACGGCACAAGTTTCGAATGAGGTTTGCCACAGTTCGGCAACAGTTCGGAAGGCCTCTTTAGGCCCGACTAGATCTTTCGGCATGCCTTACTATTTTCCTAGTCGGGCACATTCACATTCGTTTTTGTATTAAAGGTCTAACAATAGAGACTTATATTCGGCAGGCATTTTTAGTCATTCGCTAAAATGTTTGGAAATAGGAATCATCTTCCGATAGCTCTCTTGCCGCAACAAATAATCTGCAATTAATGTTTTTGCAATAAATGGATGAAGCCAATATAATCTGCGCCTGTAACGTCGCCTTCTAATAAAATTTTATGCTGCAATCACGTCTTCATCATCGCTTGCTGACATTTTCTCAGTGAAATAAAAACGTTGCTAAACTTAAGAGAAATAAATCCAAAAAGGGATTACCTTGTCTAAGGTTGGATATTCTACAAACTTGCATTCTTGCCGATTATTTTGTTTTGGGCCGATTAGGACGGGATTATTTCTATAATTAAACGAACATTACGAATGTGGATTAGACTGGGCCAAAAAGGGCAGTGGAATAAAAACGTGCTTCCGCGTTGTTAAACTTGAGAGCTAAAATGAACCGTTTTGTAGTTTGCGTGACGAATCTATGACGATTGCGTGGACGTATCTAAGATGCAAATGAGGCATTTCGTCATTTGTAGGTTTGCAGGCTTTCAAAAAATGACGCCTCCGTGGACAGTAGGCCTAATATTAATAAATTAATTGTCCTTACTCTTGGTCGTCTATTTCTATAGGTCCTATCTCCTCCAGTCCGCTTTGTCCGTCTAGTCCTCCTAGTAGGACAAGGCCTCAAGTTGCACAAGTCCTCTAGTAAGACTGACCCAAAGAAAAATTGGTAGTCCAACTTGTCCGTGCTTACCTGTTCTTGCCTCGCCTTGTCTGGAGCAATGTTCCCTATAAGCTGCGCGGGTGAGCGGATGCGCAGTAGTTTTTATGAAATTTTAAAATATGCGCAGATAAATTTAGTTTTCGCGCACTTAAATTACGAGACGTTGATTTTGTCTTCGAAATTGGCGAATTTGTTAGATTATTTAAAAAGACATATTATTCAAAAACAACATAAAGAAACTTAATAAACCACAAAAATTGAAAAAATGTTAATTATAAAAATGTAAAAATGTTAATGGAAACACCTAAAGAACGTCACGGAGAAAAGGGAAAAACAAGAACGGTCAAAATTTGATTTTGAGAAAGTTAATGAATCAATCGAAAATGTAATATTAACGAATAACTGAATAATGAAATAATACGTATCAATAAATTCCGTTCCTAAAATCCATAAGCATATGGAAAAATTAAACAATATCCTGGAAAAAAATGTTTTTTACGAAATGAAAATTCAAAGAAAATTCACAGCACCGATATTTCAGTACAAAAAGTAGTAATTTTGGATTTTACGGAGGTTCGAGCGTATATAGCGAATAAATATTTTTTTCTTGTTTAAGCATTGAAACTTTTTATACATCAAGATCAATACTTTATTTATGTCCTCTCAAAATTTGAAAATGATCCTCAGGTGAGTTTATCCGGAAAAAAAATTCAAAAATGATGATTTTCGAATCTTATACACAGGTTCCTATGGCCGACAAGCTTCCGTCACGTCTTTATTTATTTTTTTTTTCGATATTAATTTCCCAACTTTATAGAAAAAAAAACTATATGTAATAAACTTAGATATCATTAAAACACGTAACATTAAAGCAATGTGATATTCCCGATGTAATTATTTCAATAATTAAAGTTATTTTTGTTTTGTTTTGAATCTTGTTTATCGACAGTAATTCACATGACAGGTGGTTTGGCAACGTCGCAATAACAGCTGATTGTGAGAGAAAAGAAAGATATGGAAACATTTTGAACTTTTGAACGTCTGTGGAACTATTTGATAGAATACACTCCAGCTTTTTTCGTAGATTATCTATAATCTTTTGTCTTTTGGTAATTCGAGGGTTTCGGCCAACATCTTGGGCTAATAAAATTCTGATCCCCTTGCAACCAGTCGACTCATAACACTGATGTTGCCAGATCCTTTTCTGTCACCTTATAAGTCAAAAATAACTAAGTTATTTAATAACTTTATTTTATTAAATAAATAATAATTACCAATTTTAAAATTTGTTATGTTTTCATAAATAAAAATAATCGATTATATAATAATTATCGATTATATAATAATTATCGATTATATAATAATTAACAGAGAATTTAGAAAAGAAGTAAAGGACACAAGAGTAAGACGAGGACCTGAAATATATTCGGACCACTATCTAGTTTTGACAAAATTAAAAATAGGCAACACAAAACAGCAAGAAAATACCAGTGCAAATATAAACAAAAAGTGTGAAAATAAGCAAGTAATTAAAACATACAAATTAAGGGAAGATGAGACAGCTAAATTATATAAAAAGAAAATAGAAACGGAGATTATTAAAATCAAAGAAAGTATGAGCAGCATGTCAGTAGAAGATGCATGGAGAAATATCAAGGAAATAATAACGAAAACAGCGAGAGAGACATGTGGATATATTAAAATCAACAAAAACAAAAAACAAACTAGATGGTGGAACGACGAAGTAAAAATGGAAGTAAAAATGAAAAAACAACAATGGAAAAAGTACCTTACGAACAGAACTACAGAGAACTATAATAATTATAAAGAACAGAGAATGAAAGTCAAGAAATTAGTGAAAACATTGAAGCAACAATCCTGGGAAGAATTCGGACGCAAGATGGAAGAAGATAGCAAAGGAAATCAAAAGTTATTTTACAGAGTCTTAAAAACACTACGAAAAGGAAAATCAAATAACAGCATATCCATCAAATCTAAAGAGGGAAACTTAATAGAAAACGAGAAAAATATAATGGCACGATGGAAGGAGTACTTTGAAGATATGTTAAATACAAAGCAACATAATACAGGAAATAAAACCGAAGGAAAAAATGAATACATAGGAAACAAGGAGAATATGATAGATGAAGATATAAAGACAGAAGAAGTAATTGAAGCTATAAAAAGGTTAAAACGGGGAAAGGCTGCTGGACATGATGGAATATCAACAGAGATGGTAAAGAACATGGGCAACAATGGAATAGAAGTGTTAGTAAATTTTTTTACCAAAATCTGGGAAGAAGAAATAAAGGAAGAAACCTTCCTCTGGGAAGAAGGAAAGAAGAAAAAAAGAATAACCTGCAGACTGTGAAATAGGAGTACTATTACCACTCCATAAAAAGGGAGACAACAAAGATTGCAATAATTATAGAGGTATAACATTGATGAGTACGATGGTCAAGATATATGAGCGAATCCTGGAGAAAAGATTAAAAACTGTGACTAAAGCCCAGATTGAAGAAGCCCAGAGCGGTTTTAGAAAAGGTAGAGGAGTACAAGATCACATATTTACCATGAAGCAACTAATAGAAAAGAACGTAAGCCGCACCATATATGTAGTCTTTGTCGACGTTGAAAAAGCATTTGATAGCATCCCAACAATGGAACAGCCTTAGACAAAGAGGAATCAGTGACAGGCTAGGAAAAGCTATTTTCAGTCTTCATAAAAACACAAGAAACTATGTTAGAAAAGGAAACTTACAGTCAGAGGAAATCGTAACCAAAGAGGGATTAAGACAAGGAGGAGTACTGAGCCCGACTCTATTCAATGTAGTCCTGGATGACATAATAAAAGAAACAAAGAGAAAAACAAAGAAATTAGAAGTGGGATATAGAAACATGCAGAGGGTGGAAATAGTGGAATGTGCTTTTGCCGACGATCTAATGATTTATACAAAGAACGAAAAGGATTTACAAACGAACCTAGACATCTGGAAGACAGCGTTAGAAAACTAAAATATGAAAATAAACGTCGCCAAAACCAAAGTAATGACCATCGGGAAAGGAGAACCAAGCATAACGATAAAAATAGATGGAAAAGATATAGAACAAACAGAAACATTTAAATACTTAGGAGTAAATATACACAATGATGGAAAGGAAGAGGCTGAAATCAACACCAGAATTGAAAATACAACAAAACTATTCTATGCACTTAATAACAAGTTTATAAGAAACAAAGATATATCGAAGAAAACGAAAATGACAGTATACAATACTATATACAAACCAATTCGAAAGCTGGGTGCTAAGCAGTCAAATGAAAAGTAGAATACAGGCGCTAGAAATGAAATACCTAAGAAGCACTAAAGGAATTACTAAAAGAGACAGAATAAGAAATGAAACAATTAGGGCAGAACTTAATGTCGAACCAGTCCTGGAAAGCATAGAAAAAAGGCGATTAAAATGGATTGGGCATCTAGTAAGGATGGAAGAAGGAAGACAAACGAAAAGAGTATGGCTAGCTAAATCTACACAGAAAAATCAAAGAGGAAGACCAAGAAAAAATGGAACCAAGCAGTGGCAGATTCTTTGAAGGAACGAGGAATATCTTGGAATGAGGGATTAAAGGTGGCAAAAAACAAGAAAGAATGGGCAAAATTTATTTATGCATGAAATGGGTTGATTTATTTTATTTTATTTTATAGTGTAAATTTGATTTATTGTTATGGTAAATTAGTATATTGTAATAAATACCTTTACACCTTAGGGTAATAAAGGTTTTTACTGATTAAAAAAAAAAAAAAATAATAATAATGAATTTTAACAACTATTAGGATAATTGAAAATATAGAAAAATTCAAGCTCTATTTTGACTCATTAGTTACGCTCGAACCTCCTTAAATATCGTGATAATGATATAAATTACAAAATTGTATTTGTTGGTATTTTGAAAGTTGGACATTGTGACAAGTGCACGTGCAAGTCAATTGTAACCAAAAATTTAAATAATCATGTTGTACATAACTTAAACATCAAATAGTATATTTTGCAACTAGGGCGGTAAGTTGTCAATTGGTCACGAGAGGGAACCATTCGCTCGAGAGGTCAATTGACAATAATACCGCCTGTGTTGCAAATAATATTTTTTATTACTCATGCGAGGGGACGCACGAAGCTTGGGATCCAGGTCCATCCAAAAAAATAAAAATCAAAAATGAATAAAAAATGAAGAATATGCTTTTTCAGCTGTCTCCGGTGATGTGGATTCGTCATAAGAACTCTCATCAGTCTCCAGTAGCACCATATAATTTACACTCATTTTAAAACGCATTTCTTTAACTTTTATTTTGTAATGAAACAAAATTTCTGTCACTTTCACGTCACTTTTTTAATAATGTTATGTGGTAATACAACAAAAAATGGCATTTCTTGCACTAACAAACGTGCTCCAAGAAAGTACTTTTAACGCATGAGTAATAAAAAAATTATAATGTTTGCTGGAGATAATGTCATGAATGGAAAGAAAAATGGTGTAGCTGCAAAATGTACCTGTTATTCACATCATAAAAAAATTAACTCAGAACTGTTTACACAATGTCGAGTATCCACCGATCGAGTATGAAAAACAAAAATTTGAAGATTTAGCTCAAGAAACTGCACATGATGCCACATAATTTAAACTAATCAATGAAGTAAAGCAGTTTTCTAGATATTTCGCAGTTAGTGCAAACATTAGAATTAATACTTCAAATATATATAATGCAATTTGTCCAACATGTCTTTATGCATTTGAAAAGAAGATTTCCCGATGACTATGTTGAGCACTTGATAATGAGATTATTATAAATTCAGGAAAAAATTAAAATTTTGGAAAACAGAATTTAATGAATCTTTCGGAAAAATATACTTTATACTACTATATACAAACTTAAAACAAACGGAACACAGCTTGAATATATATATTCAGCCTTTCCGGAACTCTATAACAATTACTGAGTCTTTCTCGACTAAAAGCTAACTTAAAAATTTTATATGAGATTTTTTTTGGTAGTCCTAAAAAGACTCAGTAATTGTTATAGAGCTCCGGAAAGGCTGAATATATTTATATATTCAGGCTGTGGTCCGTTTGTTTTAAGTTTGTGTGATTATCTATAACGTAGGATGGTTTCACCAATTCTATTCTATATTTATGATAAATTAAAATATTGACATTCACAAAATATGAGATGAATATTCTGAAATAAAATTTACAATATTGAAGAAGAGTGGACTTGGATTGTTCAAAACATTAGACTATACGTTAACTTTCTTACTAACCCATTCTTAATTTTCTTATCTTGCTATTCTTTACAACAGCGTTTCCCAAACATTTTTCTTCGTGACCCGGTTAATTTAATATTTTTTCTTTCGTGACCCGTAGATATTGTTTATCAAATGAGAGAAATAGTCAGAAACGGCATATATGTAGTGCGCACTACAATCTATTGGTAGTGCGCACTACAAATGATATCAGAAATGCGTTTGCATGTTGTAAGTTAGAACATGTAAACGTCAGCTTGTTTCTTGCAAGTTTTAACTTGCAAGAAATATGCAACTCGTAAATAATAGGTAATTGATAGCCGAAAACTTACAAAGAATAGTGAATAAGTACTAGTTTTTTACAATTAAATTCAAAATAATTTAAGTTTGTGTTCTCTTACAAGTCGCTATTATCGCATTATGGGACGTTATTTGTTTTTAATAGTTTCTGCCAAGAATAGCTTTATATATTCGCAGATAGTTTAACATAATGTTTTGCACACAATTATATTATTCAATAATGTCTATTTAATTTTATTCAGTTATAAGTATTTTACATTTTCGTAAAAATAAATAAACTAAAACAAAAGCAGCTAATTTTTTAGAATTTCTTTGCGACGCGGTATTATTTTTCCATGACCCGGTATCGGGTCGCGTCCCGGTATTTGGGAAACTCTGCTTTACGATATTATGGGCACTTTCCAAGGGTCCAGTGCGGATTACGAACGGAGATTTTCAGTCATGAATTCCATTAAAAGAAAAAATCGGCAAAAACAGACAGCAATATAAACATCTAGGTGATCTAATGAGAATAAAATTACATTTATCAAATGGGCAAATAATTGAAACCGAGTTCAAAAACAGTGGGTTAGTACGAAAGACAGAAGACAAAAAAAAAATTCATTGGAAATATTCAAAAACTATTACTTTGCTATTTGATAATATGGTTTGAATAAATAAAAGTATAAAAAAATGCGCAATTCATTTTTAATTTTATTTTTGCTCACACTCGACTTGCGCCGCGCAGCACTAAAAAATATTAGAGGGAACACTGGTCTGGACTTGCCTGTTCTTGCATTGTCTTGCCTTTATTCCACAGATGAGAAGAAATGCTTTTACGCGCCCCCATCTATAGTATCGATTTGGAGAGTGTGGAGCTCATCAGCCCTCTAAGGCAATCATACCCACTAAAACCATCTCCTCTTTATTTCTCTCCTGTATTGTCCCCGCCGTTCAGCCTTACATGCTACAGATTTGGTCTTAATATCCTTTTCTCAGGTGTCGACTCTATCTCTGCTCTGTTCTTCTAGTTCATTTTTTGCCTTTTTTCGCAACACTTCTTCTTCACAGTTTCGCAGCTGTCCGTGTGCGCGATCATTTCCTCTATTATGTTTTCCGGGGACATGACTGCCTAGATAGGTTTCTTTTATATTGTCCCTTTCGTTACCCCAATTCCCACAATGGAATATTATGTGTTTTGGACTATCAGCTACTTGTTCTGTACAATATCGGCATTGTGCACTCCCCCTCTCTCCCATTATCTCCGTGTAGGAGTAGAAAACTGCGTGTCCTGTAGGGCACTGTATAATGTAGAAATTTATTGAGACTTGCTTCCTGTCTACCCATTTTTTGATGTCCAATATCATCCTGTGGGTCCACCTTCTGGCTTTAGCGAGGTCCCATTCTATCTGCCTCTTCTGGTAAGACATTTCCTTCTGTTCCTTTCGGTCGGTTATTGTTATTATCTGGTGTAGGTCATATAGTCGTTTTCTCTCTTCGGCAAGGAGGTGTAACGGTACGAATCCTGCCACTACCTGATGTTGTGCGTCATGCACTGCATACTCTCAAGGCCATTAATTTTTGGGTGGACGTGATTTTCTTCCGTTAGATTTGACATCTTGCTGCCCTGACCCATAGCGGAGCCCCGTACATCACTATCGACTCCATTGCCATTGCTAGCACCTTCCTTTTCTGTTGTCTTGGACCTCTAATATTAGGCAGTATGCTGCCTAGGGCCTTCATCGTGCGTTTCATCTTCTCGCACGCATAGTGGATATGCCCTCCGAACGATGGCCCCCTATCTGTTACCGCGCCCATATATTTTGTCTGTCGCACGGGATAAATTTCTTCTCCTGCCATGGCAAACTTTATAGGAGGTAGTTTTTTCCTATTTAGGACTATTGCCACAGTTTTATTTACGGCCACTTTCAATTCGTTCCGTTTCATCCACCTGTCTATAGTGCTTAACGTTACATTCACTTTGAGTACCAGCTCTTCGGGATTTTTTGCAGACGCCAATACGGCCAGGTCGTCCGCGTAGCACACAAGTTCGACTCTTCTTCTTCTTTACGTGCCATGGCCTCCGAGGACGTTGGCCATCATCATAATGGTTTTTATTTTTTCAGCAGCGGCACGAAACAGGCTAGTAGAACTGACATCATACCACTCTCTCAGGTTTTTCAGCCAGGAAGTGCGTCTTCTTCCTGGACCTCTTCTATCTTGGATTTTGACTTGCATGATATTCTGCAAGATACGGTACTTTTCCACTCTCATAACGTGTCCAAAATATTCCAGCTTGCGTTTTTTGATGGGAAACATGACTTCTAGTTGCTTCTGGAGACGGGCAAGCACCTCGGTGTTTCGGACTCTGTCTACCCATGATATTCGAAGCAGACGCCGGTAGCACCACATCTCGAACCCTTCCAGTCGGTCACTCATTGCCTCTGTTAAAGTCCATCCTTCCATTCCATAGTTCAAAATTGAATATCGAATTCAAAATTCGATAACCGTAGTTATCGAATACGCAGAGGTATTGAGGAGATGTTTTTATTGATTGAGAAGTCTCATGATGTAAGAACCTTCTTCATATTGCCAAATGCTGCTCAAGACCGCTCAATGTTATCCCACTCACTGCTCAACAAGCATCCCAGCTATCTGAAGCTCGAGACTTGCTGAATCTGTTGGTTGCCTGTACTCAGGTTTGATAGAAGCTCTCTATTTTCGCTAATAACCAAGGCTTTGGTCTTGCTAATATTTATATTGAGCCCTCTTTCTTCGCTTTTAGCGGCAACCCTATCTAGTAGCGCCTGCAAATCATCAGCACTTCCTTCCAGCAGAACTGTATCGTCCGCATAATGCAAGTTATTTATTACTTCTCCGTTGACAACAATTCCTTCCCGTGCTTCGTCCAATACGTCGGCGAAGATTTGCTCAGAGTATATGTTAAAGAGCAATGGAAAAATGACCACACCCTTGCCTCACACCTCGCTGAATGGGAACGTACTCAGTGGTCATGTCCTCAACTTTGACAGCAGCGACTTGGTTGTAATACAGATTCTTTATAATGCGGACATCTATGTCATCTAAGTTCATATTCTGAAGGATGCTGACAAAGTTTCCCGTGGTCAACACAGTCAAACGCTTTCTGGTAATCGAAAAAACACGCGTCCATCTATTATTTTAAGGAATATCTTCAGCGTATGGCTCATTATGCTTATCATGCGGTAGTCTCCGCATGTTTTTGGCCACGTCTTCTTAAGTAGTGTGACGAATACACACTCCAACCAATCCTTTGGTATCTTCGCAGAAACATAGAGGGTGAGGATTAAAGAGGCTGACCAATTTATCTGTGGATTGGTTGTCAAAAAGCTTGAGTTCTTCTGAATAGACATCGTCTGATCCAGCGGACTTTCCAGTTTTACCTGCCTTGAGCCTAACCACCTCCGCATGTGTTATTTTTGGACCCTCACAGAGGTTGTCGCAAATGTTCACCTGCTGACGGTCGCTAGCGAGAAGTTCTTCGACATACTTCTTCCACTCTTCCAGCTTTTCGTTAAGGTCTAAGATAATGTTGCCATCATTATTTAGCAGAAGGGCCGCGGACCGATTACGTTTTTTAGTTCCAGCAGCATCCTTGATTTTCTTGTGTAGATTTGTAGAGAAAAATGATTCGTTCTGGTCCAGCCTCCACCTCTGACCTTAACCTGGACCTAGGCCACTTCCGGTGACCTGAATGACTTCCGGTCCCCGTCCACTTCCGGTAACCTTGGCCACTTCTGGTGACCTTGACGATTTCCGGTTCCTCGGATGTTTTAATTAGCTTCAATCAGCTTTTAATCAGATTTTAATCAGCTTCAATCAGCTTTTCATCAGCTTTAATTAGCTGTAATAAACTACAAGAGTCTGAATCTATGTAACCCCACGCTAAACAGAGTGTTAGCTATATGTAACCCCACGCTAAACAGGGTGTGAGGTCTATTTAGCCCCCACGGAGGATCGGAAGCGGGGGCGGGGGCCGGGAGATCGGAAGTTGTCGAGGTCATCGGAAGTGGCCTAGGTCCAGGTTAAGGTGAGGCTGGGCCAGAACGAATCATCTTTCCCTAGTTAGATTGAAGGTGTCATGTTTCGCATCTAGACCCTCGATTCCATAACATTTTTCAGAAAACCTACTCTTTGCCCCTTTTATTTCTCTTCTAATTCATCTCTTAAGGTCTAAATATATGGGTTTATCATTCTTTAGATTCCGACGTAATTCCATCAGATCTTGCTTGTCATCCAAGATTTTGTCTTGTCATTTCGTGACTGCTTAAGTACTGTTCTGCTGATATCCACGATAGGTGTTTTCATTCCGATCCATGCTTCCTCCAGTCTGGCATGTTCTCGAGGTTCAGTGACTGCATAGCTGCATTGATCTTTAAACCGACGTTGGCTCGGATTTCAGGAGTAGTAAGCAGCGTCATGTCTAATCGTGACACTGCTGATTTGGGTGTTCGTCTTTTGAGCTTAAAGTGTAGTGCAGCTACTAGGGGGTTGTGGTCGGTCAGCTCCTGGCTACGTTTTGACTGCGCGTATGCTGTTTTTGAACCGATTCTTGATCATAATGTAGTCGATCTGATTTCTCACTACCCTGTCGACGCCATCAGTATTTGATTTATATGTATACAATTTTCTTGCTGGCAGTTGTAAGAAGGTGTTGGTGATGACGAAACTATTTTCCATGCAAAAGTCTATCAAGCGGCCCAGCCCATACCCAGCCGACCGTCCGCCCGCACTCACCCCTTCCGAATTTGGCGTTAAAGTCTCCTAATAATATAATCAAATCTGAGTTTTTACATGCTTTGAGTGCAAGAGAAAGTTGGTTGTAGAATGATTCAACATCATCTTCGCTACCATCACAAGTTAGCGCGTACGCCTGAACAATCGCAAAGTTGACGTGCTGAGCTGCTAGTTGAACAACAATTATCCGAACGGACACTGGCGTATAACTAAGGAGTGATTTTTCCATTTCACTGTTGACCATTAGCGCAAAACCATTTCTGTGATGCGCATCATTATTTCCTGCGTAGTATATGTGGTACCCGTCAATCTCGCATTTGCCTGAGTCTGGCCAGCGCATTTCACTGATTTCTAGGATGCTAATTTGGAGCCTCTGCATTTCTTTGATAGTATTGTGTGCCTTGCCTGCTTCGAACAATCTTCTCACATTCTATGTTGCTATTTTCAACTTCTTGGTCTTTTGACCTCACATTCTCACATTCTGTCTTGCTAATCTAATTTTTGGATTTTCTTTTTCATCTTGGATGTTATCTGGATGAAGCGATTTTTGAAGTATGATTGTACAGTGTTGATTAGGTATTGGCTAACTCCGCTCTTTTCAAGTTAGGATTAGGATTATGTGCGTTTTGTACAATAAGGACAAGGGCGCTCCATTGGCCTTGTCGCATTTCCCTCTCTGCATTGCGGATGACGCGCTCCACCGACTAAATTGTGGTTTTCCCTCTACGAAATCCGTACTGATTACTATGGACACCCACGTTTGTTTCAATTTCCTCCTGAATCCTCTGGTTTACAATATTTTCGTACAGCTTATCCAACACATTGATCACTGGTCTTGCCTGGCCTTGTCAGGTGTGGTCTAGCCTTGACTGGTCTTGTCTGGTCTTGTCTCGTTTTGTCTGGTCCTGTCTGGTCTTGTCTGGTCTTGTATGGTCTTGTCTGGTCTTGTCTGGTCTTGTCTGGTCTTGTCTTGTCTTGTCTGGTCTTGTCTGGTCTTGTCTGGTCTTGTATGGTCTTGTCTGGTCTTGTGTGGTCCCTGTTTGGTCTTGTCTGATCTTGTCTGGTCTAGTCTGGTCTTGTATGATTTTGTCTGGTCTTGTTTAGTCTCATCTGGTCTTGTCTATTTTATATAGTTTGCGTAGTCTATCTGGTATTTTATCTATCTAGTTGTCTACTAACCAATTAAAGTTTAGAAAGCAAAGCTATTCTCTTAAATATGATTATTGTTTGTTCTTGAATAGACAAGGCTAGTTATTTAATTTATGTTACGCCCAGTAAGTTCTTTTGCAGCATTTAATTAAATTTTCCAAATTAATTAAAGCATTTGTCTGTTGTGTGGAGAGAGACCAGTATGAAATAACATAGTTAGATATGTCCGGCTGTGAAGTGAACATTTCCCCATTGAAACCAGCACTAATTAGTCTCCTAGTGCACTTACATTGTCATTCGTGCGTACTACGTTAATTTCCTCGACCGCACTCCCTTATTTTTGTTGTACGCAACAAATTGAATTAGATTTATCGAACGGCTTGAAAAGACTTAACGTGTCATTCCCCATAGATTATTTAATTAGTGTAAATTAACTTTTTCCTTTCGACGCGCGGTTTATTAATTTTTGAAAAATTGGAGCATTTAGACGAATTACGAAAGTGGCTGACTGCATACTGTTAATTAAAGCTGGCGGAGAACTTGGAGCTGTGTTCCATTTTTCGAAATCATTAATCTCTGATTGTTGCATACAGAGTTCGTCGATGGATTTAATTGGATTGTTTAATTGAAATTTATTGAGATTTTGCTGATAATAGATTGTTTATTTGGAAAAAAATATCTTATATCTGGAATATCTTATTATTTCCAAGAAACAATTTTTCCCTCAACTGAAAAATCTGCATCGGAAATCAAAAATATCAATAATTTTAATTTAAAACTTTATTTCTTCCTTTAATTCAAACAAATGCGCATTCATTAAAAACATTTAGAATGTAATTAGCAGTTTAATATTCTAAACAAAGAGTTATATATTTTGTGTTTATTACGACTAAATTTAGTATTAAAACGCGAAGAAAAAGTTATTAGGTCATAATTTACAAATAACTAAAAAGCATTGCTGCTCTCATTTCACTACATAAGCTATGCAAAAAAATACAACTCATTATAACGATATTTGCTTTTAATTAACAATAAATAAGAGTTTTAATGGACGTGGAAGATGTGGTAGGAGAGTGCAGATTTCTTTTCCATGGGCATTGTTCGCGGGTCATGCGATATGATATATGGAGGAAGTGTTGAATTATGACATAATTTCAGATTTGAAACGCGATCGTAATGAAGCTCTCGCGTTCGCTAGATATATTAGCGGTGTGCTGTAGGTGCAACTGGGCCCCACAATCCTACCATCAGTCTGTGATGATAAATCGAGTTTAATGCAAACGCGGGGGCTCCGCCTATACGCCTTCCTGTTATTGCCACCGCCCAACTCTCTTACCTTTCACCTTACCTGCAAGAATTTACATTTTTGTAATTGTACTTTCATACTGCATACTACTCAACTTATTTGCTGCATACAAAAAGTTAAATAAATCTACTACTAATACATGAATTTCAAACAAATTAAAAAAAAAATACAAATCTTTCTTAAGATAATGATTCCACAATGCCAAACAGATATGATAAATAAAATAAGCAAGATTTAACAGACAAGAAAAAACAGACGAAACAGGACATGCAAGACATGACAGATATTATAAAAGATATTAGCTTATACAGACAAAATTAATCTAGACTTTCCTACATAGCCTTGCTTGTTTAACCGTATCTGTCTAGACGTGTCTGTCTAGCTTCAGTTTGTCTATCTAGCCTTGTCTGGCTAATCTTGTCTGTATAGCCTTGTCTAACCAGTATTGTCTGTCCAGTCTTATCTGTCCAGTCTTGTCTGTCCACTCTTGTCTGTTCAGTCTTGTCTGTCCAGTCTCATCTGTCCACTCATTTCTGTCCTCTCTTGTCTGCTTCTTGTCTGTCCAGTTTTGTCGATACAGTCTTGTCTGTGCACGCTGGTCGGTCCACTGTTGTCTGTCCTGTTCTGCCAGTCCAGTCTTGTCTGTCCAGTCTTCTCTCCGGTATTGTTTGTCCAGTTCTGTCTGTTCAGTCTTGTATGTCCAGTCTTGTCTTACCAGCCTTGTCTGTCCAATCTACTCGGTCCAGTCTTATCCGTCCAGCCTTGCCTCACCAGTCCTTTCTATCTAGTCTGGTCTGTTAAGGATTTTTTGTCCACTCTTGTCTGTACAAGCTTGTCTGTATATCCAGATTTTGATCAGTCTTGTATATCCAGTCTTGTCTGTTCAATCTTTTCTGTCCACTCTTGTCTGTCCCGTCTCTGTCTGTCCAGTCCTTTCTCCCCGGTATTGTTTGTCCAGTTCTGTCTGTTCAGTCTTGAATGTCCAGTCTTGTCTTACCAGCCTTGTCTGTCCAGTCTGGTCGGTCCAGTCTTGTCTGTTCATTTTTCTCTGCCCAGTCTTGTCTGTCTGTTTTCTGTCCAGTTCTACCTTAAAATTAATTTATTAACCAAAAAGATGTATATATACAGATACATATTGTTAAGTTAATACAATGATTAAAATAGTTTCACATACTCATCAATCGTATATAAACATTTTGTAATAAGAATGTCTCTCATTTTATTCCTAAACTTTCTGATTGAGACTTCCTGGGTAAGACTTGGAGGTAGCATGTTATATAAGTAGATTCCAGCAATAGCGGGCGCTTTACTGCAGACGTTAATCTTGAATAGGGGGTCGGTCCATAGTTTCATGCATCTTCTAGTATTATAATTATGATTATCCTTATGTTTAGACACAAATTGCTTCTTTGTATGTATATAACAATTGGTTTCAAGAATAAAGAGACTTAATACATAATTTTTTTTAAGTTAGTAAAGTGAGGCCTGCACGATGTATAAGCCGGTAAACCAAGAAGGGCTCTTAGTATCCGTTTCTGTGCTTTCAAAACTTTCGGCCACTCTGGTGAAGTCCCCCAAACCATTATACCATATGAAAGAATTGACTAAATTTCAGCAAAGTAAAAGTGCAATAGTTCTGGTACACTCAAAAATCTCTTCAGGTAGCGCAGTCAGTAGGCTTTCTTACTGAGCATCTTACACACACTGTCGATGGTCATGTGCCAATCTAAGTTTTTTTCAAAACATATACCTAGAAAAATTGTTTTTTTGTGAAATTTACACGTTTTATCTCACATTGATCAGTTTGTATAGAAATATCCTTGGCGTATTCACTACCTTGAGTTTTGAATAAAATGAATTCAGTTTTGTCGATGTTGAAAAATAATTTATTCGCTGAAAACCAACGGGATAAGTCCCGCACTAAGAGATTTGCATTTCGCTGTTTATCTAATAAAGTTTCATTAGGAATGAGAAAGGTGGCGTCGTATGCGTATAAAGTACAGTATCTTCCTTGGATAAATGGAATCAGCGAAAGATCAGCGAAATATAGGATGAACAAAGTTGGGGCAAGAACACTCCCTTGAGGTACTGCCCTAATTAAAAGCCATATCTGACCTCACACTTTTCCTTGAATGGGACTGTATTAATACATATTGCGTACGGTTTTTTATGAATAAGTAGATCCAGTTTCCCGCTATTCCTCTTATTCCATAAGAAAATATGTCAAAAGCTTTGCTTAAATCACAGAAGATACCCACAGGAAATCTGCCCTTATCCACTTCTGACAGAATTTTATTATATAGGCCTACAATCGCTGAAGTTGTGGACTTGCCTCTTTGAAATCCATGATGTTCCAACGGAATTAAATTATGTTTATAAATAAACGGTGTAAGTCTGTACAGAAAACAGTATTCCAGGATTTTCTAGAGTACAGAGAGCAAAGCTATCATAGCTATAAGCTATAAGAAAGGAAATAACATTCTCTGAATAACTATAGGTCTATTCTATAGTTATTCAGAGAATGTTATTTCCTTTCTTGAATATAGGTAGTATAGTGGCTACTTTAAAAATATCGAGAAACTTCGCTGATTTAACTGAGCAGTTGACTAGACTTTGCAACGGCTTGAGCAGATACAGAACGTTGTCTTTCAGTAAACGGCAGGGAATACCATCGGGACCGTGCGAATTTTTGTTTTTTTAATTCCTCAGTTCTTCTTCTATAGCTCTACAGCCCTGGGTGGGCCTTGGCTTGAGTTAGAACATCCTTCCATCTCTCCCTGCTGTTAACCAATTGCAGCCAGTTTCTCACACCTAATATCTTTAGGTCGTCGATGCAGTCATCTCGCCATCTCTTACGTGGTCTACTCCGAGCTCTTCTTTCATGTGGACTCCAGTTCGTCAGTATTCTCGGTCCTCGATTGCTTTCCATACGCATAACATGTCCAAACCATTGTAACCGTAGTGCCTTTACATTCCTTACGATGATCGCTCCTCTAATTAGTCTGTCCAGTTCATGGTTCATTCTGCATCTCCATGTATCACAGTTTTCCTGTACGGGGCCAAAGATTCTGCGTAATAAAAATTTCTCAGTTAGTATATTTAAAAGTTCCGTTTCTCTAACGTCGTCGACATACATAGTTTCTTCTATGAAGGGAATATGGTAATTCGTTATTTCCGTAGGTGTGATGCTCTTCATTATTTCCCCCGGCGCTTTTATAAAAAAGTCATTAAAAAGCTTCGCGATTTTATTGCTATCCTGGATCCGGGCATCATCAATCTCTATAATATAAATTTGCTTGGGCGATTTGTTTGTTTGCTGATTGATAAGTTTCTATAGATCTTTCTGCTTACTATCGGAATTAGCAAGAAGGTTTCGAAAATAATTCTGTTTGCATTCGCTAATTAATTTGAAATGAGTTCTTTTATTTCTGAAGTAGTATGCGCGTAGTTGGGGAAATTCTTTTTGTAAGACAACAGGTCTCTTATATTTCTACTAGAGATTCTGGCTTCCATTGTGATCCAGGTCTTGTTTTGCACGTTCGTCTGTGTTAGAGGGAAACAAACTACTGTAGTAATAGTTTTGCAGCGTGTTTATCAGTGCAACCATACTTGTACCAGAACTATTGCACTTTTACTTGGCTGAAATTCTTTTATAAGGTATGATAGTTTGGGGGATTTCACCACAGTGGCCGAAAGTTTTGAACCGAGGTTGACCAATCTTATTTGAAATTAACAAAAATATTGTCAATCATTGAGCACGAAGTCCGGGTAATTCTAGTGTTTTGATTTACTAGCTGTACAAGACCATAAGAAGACATTACATTTACCAGGCCTTTACTTTCGATTGAATTTTTTGCTAAATTTATGTTGAAATCTACACCGATAATAAAAGAGGAGAATTTTGGAAATAAACTATGCAGGAGATTTTCGAGTACCATCATGAATAAATCTACTGAACCCAAGGGGGGTCTATATATATATATATATATATAAATATATATATATATATATATATATATATATATATATATATATATATATATATATATATATCTTATATTAACTGTTATATTAACTACTATATATTAACTGTAGGTCGCTCTTTTTTAGGGTTCCGTACCGAAAACGGAACCCTTATAGGATCACTTTGTTGTCCGTCTGTCTGTCTGTCTGTCAAGACCATTTTTCTCTAATACTCGGGTCTGCAGTCTCTTTCAGCTGTGAAAAAATCAAACTTGTAAATCAACGCGATCAAAAGATATGACTGTTTATGTCGCATATTTTGCGATTTCACAATTTTTACTTCCCGTTGACCTAGAATCATGAAATTTGGCAAGAAGCGGTGTCTTACAGCACATGTAAAGGGAAATATCTGAAAACCGTAAATAAGTAGTTTAATTACAAGAAAAATTCGAACTTACTATTAGAAACTTATGAAAATACACTAATGTTGTCGTAGTGGTATTGTTAGGCTCCAGAAGCATATGGGTTGCATACAGTTAGGTCCTCCCCGGTTAGGTCCGAAGGTTAAAAAGTATGTGTTGGCACCAAGTTGTTTATTCTGAATTTCCTTTGTTTATATTCGTTATGCATTTCATCACGTACGCTCTTTATACATAATATATACAGGGTATTTATTATGTCTTAATTTTGCATGTTTATAACCGACATGCGACATACTCAAGTCCCGTAACATCCTGTATATATTATATTGCGTCTCATTTTTCTTTATAATCTACATACCTATACTTAAATCACGTACGCTGTGTACCCCCACGAATGGGGGATGTATGGTAATAAAATATAGGGTAGAATTCCATCGTACGACAGCGACATCTTGAAGTTATGCTTGCAGCGGTACTAAGATGGTCGTGATTTCAGGAGGGCCACTTGTCAAGTTAACTGAATGTGCTTGCTACGTCCTCCACAAAAAAAAGATACCTTACTTACAAGTTTGTACGGAACCCTCGGTGCGCGAGTCACAACTCGCATTTGGCCGGTTTTTTTTTCTCCATAACATAGCACATAGTTCTATCTGCTTCTCGATAGCACATCTGTCTAGAGGCAGTTGTTGAGCACTCATGGCTAATAGATCGAGGGAATCTCTTGCCTATAATGCAACTCCTCCACCACTGGACTCTCGGCGACAATATGGGCTTATTAAGGTGTAGTTTTCTAAGTGGATTTGTTTGACAAACTCCTCTTTCAACCATGTCTCGGCAAGGCAGATGAATAAGGGTTTATATAGGGGTTTATATTGTTCTAGTATGATTTATAATTGATTAATTTTTTGTTCCATACTTTGAATATTCATAAATATCAGAACATTATCACAACCAGAATTAGCTTCCGATTTCGCTTTTTTGTTACTTCCGTTTAGAAGCTTATTTGTATTACGGGATGGAAAATCTTTTAGACCAATTTTTTTCCGATTTTCCAGTCTCAGAAAATAACAGTTGACGCAAGTTAATTTAGGCCAAGTTTCTGGAGTTTTGCAAAATATTTAGATAATCGAATGGGGCCGATATTTTAAAAGAGGAGTACTCCTCTAGGCGTTTTGACGGAAGCTTCTTACATGTTGCTTCCATGATTCCTTTTTCTGCAAGTAGTCTATTATGTCTTTTTCTGTTAGACTCGGTTCTAGTTTAAATACATGTAAATGCGCATATTTATTAGCGGCTTAACACTAGATTGCCGAAGGAAGTCATATTGACTGCTTTTCAATTTCAATTAGAAAAACAATTATGTATATATGACACAGCTTCTTGTAATTTTGTGACTTTTTGTAGAACATATAAATGCATTTATTAATCATTGTAGTTGCCTCCCCCTCCTTCATTTCCGGTAGATATATATTTGTTATACCTGTGTTGCCTAAAGGCAGTCATTTTGACTGCTTGGAACATTTTAAATAATCAAATGACTTTTATTATTGAATTGAGTAAATTTCTTATATGACCAGTTCAGCTCTGGATTGGAATAACAGTTTATATATTTTTTTATTACCGTCACATGATAACATATAATTTTATGATAAATTGTCGATTTGGGCATATACTTGATAAATTGCAGTTGTTCAATAACTAAAGTGGTACTTGTTATTCGAATCTTTATGCCAGGCCTGCCCACGCGCCTCGTTCTCCTTGAACACGCTATAACGTAGTTCAGGGGGATGGAGGATCACTGACTGTAGGATCACATACTGTAATCGGTACGGTTTGACAGAGTGGGAAAAGCGCGAGCTGCGCAAATGTCGACTTTGGACAGGCCTGCTAAATGCACTGACAGTCGTTCTAACACGTTGTTCAACAGTTGATTTCTTGTACGCCCTAAATTCATGAAAGAAATGTCGAATAGAAGAGAGTTATTGGAAAAGCTAAGGAACATAGGTGAAGAGTGTTCCGATATAGAATCAGATGCAACAAATTGAGAACTATCATCTGAAGATGAATCGGATTATATTCAAAGTGAGACATCTGATGCTGAAGATAGTGATGAAGAGGCGAACACCAAGGATGAAAATTAAAGTCACAGCAATGTGCTCAGGAAAAGGTGTAGGGTGCTAAGTAGTTCAGACTCTGATGAAGAAACTGAAAACACCTTTCAGGAGACCGAAACAGCTGCCGATGGTACCGTGTGGTTAAAATTTGACGAAGGTGGTTTTCTTGGAAGGTTATCATCTACTTGTATTTTCAAGGGTGTGAAAGGGCCAACAGGCTACGCAAAAAGAAACATTATGGCAGATAATCTCGTCAGTTCATTCTCGTTGATAAGAGATAACGATATTATCAAACATATAAAAAAGTGCACAGAAGAAGAAGGCCGCCGAATTTTGGAATACGATTGGACAACAACATTACCGGAAATACGTGCATTTATTGGGATTTTATATGCTCGTGGAGCCTACGAGGCAAAAAAATTAAAACTGAGTTATTTATGATTAGCAAAGTGGGGCCCCGAATTTTTTTGAAGAAACATGTCCAGAGATAAGTTCAAGCTAATCCTACGGTTTACTCGTTTTGACAAAAGAACCGAAAGAAGTAGACGCCTCCAAACAAATAAATTTGCCTTAGTTTCGGAAGTATGGGACAAGTTCATTGAAAATAGTCAAGCTTGCTATCAACCAGGGCAAAATATAACAGTTAACGAGCAATTATTTCCGACAAAAGCTGCAAGTGCAAGTTTATACAGTATATGCCTAATAAACCCAACAAATTTGGCAACAAATTCTGGCTTGCATCAGATGTTAGTAGCAAGTACGTTTTGAATGGTTTTCCTTACTTGGGGAAAGATGAACAACGACCATCGTCAATGCTTCTCAGTGAACACGTGGTTCTGAAACTTGTCGAGCCATATACAAGCTGTGGCAGGAATATCACGACCGATAACTTTTTCACTAGCATGTCACTTGCGAAGAAATTATTGGCCAAAAAAACAACACTAGTTGGAACTATTAGAGGAAATAAAAGAGAACTACCCAAAGCAGCCAAATAAACGATGGATAACATGCCTCGCTCTTCCACTCTCCTATATAAATCAGAAAATTGTGTCTTTACAATTTAAAAAAGCAAACCGAATAAAAGAGTAGCTGTTCCAGGCATAAATTTGTGAAAATTGATAAAAGTAATAAAAAAAACTTACAGAACTCTATTTAATTTTATAACAAAACAAAATTTGGAGTTGATGTGGCGGATCAAATGGCCAGAAAATATACAGTAAAATCTAGTTCTCGTAGATGGCCCCTCCAAATATTCTTGAATATTTTAGATTTGGCCGCTATAAATGCTTGGATCCTTTACAAAGAAACGACAGGAATACAAATACAACGAAAACAGTTCTTGTTTCAATTAGCAGAACAACTTTCCACCGATTACAGAGTTGCAAGACAGAAAAATTTATCAGAACATGAGGACTCACAAAGAACAACTGCAACATCATCAAATACAACATAACAAACGAGTTATCAAACGAGAAATTTGTCGAGAAACGAGAACATCTAACAAACGAGAAATTTGTCAAGTTCGACTTTGCCACAATAACAAAACAAATAATATATGTGAAAAATGTCAAAAGTATGTTTGCGGAAGATGTACACGTAAAAAGATTTCCACTTTAATTTGCTTAAAATGTACAAATAATTCATAATTTTTTGTGAAGTATATATTTTTTTAATTGTTAATTCTTACTAATAACTTGTTCTATGACTGCAAATAAGATAAAATTTTTAAAAATTAATTTTAAACAAATTTCTTTACACATTAGTTATTCTATCACAATGCAGTCATTTTGACTGCTCATTTTGACGGCAATATAGGTATATACTAAGTTTCTGTCTTTCTAGTGTTAAATATCATTCGTTTCTGAACTTACAATAATAACATTTGAATACCATTTTTCCTGTTGTTTATATTTTTTTTGAATTTGCCATGTTTCTGTATTTTTAACTGTATCAGTCTCACCCGTGCAGTGTTTTCCCATATTGACCGCTTTATCGGTTTTTAGATTACTTTTCAATTTTTCGTGCTTTCTTTTATCTGGCTTATCAATGTCCTCAATATTGTTTGACTCGATGCTAACAGGTTTTAGCAAGGTGTCAGGATTCTTTATTGTCTCGAGACGAAATTAATTGTAACAATTATTTGTTCTGTTCGCCTAAAACTTTAATATCATTAGTGAGTTGTGTAATACGTTCTCCGAAAATATGGGTAAGTGATTCCACTTCCTTTTTAATAATTCTAGTTAAAAGGTTATGAGTTTCACAACCTGTTAGATATGACATTATTTTCTCACATCCAGCAGAGGGTACATTAGATCTTAGTTCTCTAGCCATTGTTTAAACAATGATAAACATTTGATTTGTAATCAATGTATTGTAAAAAGAATTTACGATTTAATGTGTCAGTGCACAAGATGTAGGTCATACATAAAATAACGGAAGGATTTATATTTAATTAATATAAATTATATTATAATTAATTTGATTTGCAGTTGTAAATAACTTTGAGCACTCAACTACAACTTGCACGACCGCTCGCTTGGACGACTCACACCCGACTGTGTCTGTCCTCTATTGCCTGTCCAGTCCAGCTTGTCCAGTCTTATCAGTCCAGTCTTATCTGTCTAATCTTGTCTGTCCAGTCTTGTCTGTCTCTCCTCGGTGGTGTACTTGACAACATACCCGCCTTTCAATATGGGAGACCCAAGTTCGAATCTTGGTCGGGGAGACAACAACTAGGGCGGTTTTCACTAACAGCCCGAGCTGCCGACCCTGAATGAATGCAAAATATGCGATACCGGGGTGGCCCATACTAAAAGCCAAAGTTGAATGGGGGTTTAGTGAGAGCTTCACCCGAACCACTTTAGTCTTGTCTGTCTAGTCACGTCTGTCTAGTTTTATCTGTCTAGTAATTTATGTCTAGTATGTCTAGTTTTGTCTGTCTAGCCTTGTCTGACTAGGCTTGTCTGTCTAGTCTTTTTTCTGTCTTGTCTGTCTATTCTCTTCTGTCTAATCTTGTCTGACTAATCTTGTCTGTCCAGTATGGTGTGTCTGTCCTCCTCTTTAGTATAGTTGACAACACATCCGACTTTTAATGCGGGAGACCCGGGTTCGAATCCTATTCGGGGAGCCGACAACTAGGGTGGTTTTCACTAACCGTCCGGGCTGCCCACCTTGAATGAACGCAATATATGCGATACCGGGGTGGGACATTCTAAAAGCCAAAGTGGAATAGGGTGTTTAGTGAAAGCTCTGGTCTGTTTGGTCTTATATCTCTAGTTTTGTCTGTCAAGTCTTGTCTGTCTAGTCATGTCCGTCTTGTTTTGTCCGTCCAGTCTTGTCCGTCTAGTGTTGTCGTCTAGTCTTGTACGTCTAGTCATGTCCGTCTAGTTTTGTTTGTCTAGCCTTGTCTTGTCAATCTAGCTTTGTCAGTCTAGTCCTGTCTATCTAGTCTAGTCTACCTAGTCTTGCCTCTCTAGTCTTCTCTGTCTAGCCTTGTCTGTCTAGTCTTGTCTGCCTAGTCTTGTATGTCTAGTCTTGTCGGGCTAGTGTTGTCTGACTATCCTTATCTATCTAGTCTAGACAGTCTAGTCTTGTTTTTCTAGTCTAGTCTATCTAATTTTGTCCGTTTAGTTTTATCTATCTAATCCTGACTATGTTTATCTATACTATACTATTTCCTTTGTCTAATACTGTAGTGTTAACCTAGATTAAATGTCGATTAATTTTAAATGTTACTTTAGTTTTTAGTTAAACTGCTAGTAAACTGACGGTATTTTATTTGTAAGAAAGTTTTGTTGCCCTTATGTTATTTTCCAATTTTTTAGAAATTATATTCCTATCCATTTTAAGATTTTGTAGATAACGTGACGATAAATTAATCCCGAAAAAACACTCACAATATAATAATAATATTATTAATAACAATGAAGACCCTTTGTCATAAGTTACAATATAAAAGTACCCTTACGCCCTGCATGCGGTCTTACACTATACAAGAATGACATAACATCTGCCCTGCGTCTGCAAATTATGACGAATACCCAACTCGCCCTTTCTTTGTCTATACATATATTGAAAAAAGTGGAATTAATTTATATAAAATGGAATCTATCAAGAAATGCTTTTGTTTATTAGCCGCAGACGTGGATATCAACCCTTAAATAATTCGTTTGAAACAAACTCACGCTGCGTTTCTATATTACTTCTTGTTTTTGTTTCCATACCCCCAGACTTTTATATTTCTTTTTTGGCTGTTCATTTATTAACCGGAAGAAAAACATTGTTTTACGCTTTTTTGCTAATTTCACCAGGGATTGTGAACAGATTTATTTTTGTTGGTGCACGTGTTTCGCGCGTGTTTACACGTGTTAACAACGTTCGGGGTTCCATGGAAAGTGTGACAGAACATTGATCAACCAGGCATCAAAATACAATACAATTAAAATTCATCCAAACAGCTCTCAAAGCTTCTTTGTAATTTAATCAGATTTCGTTTTAGTAATAGGATTTTGAAGTTTTTGTGTATATTTGCAAAATCCTGTGTTTTGTAAATAAGGGTGATAGACAAAGGGATAACTTTTTATGCTTAAATGAGTTTTGCACATTCAGATTATATTTTTGGGTTTTTATCTCCTTTTTAAACGAGCTTATTTATCTAGATTTGCTTAAACCAGAGGAGGTCCACCCTTTTTGTTCCTCTGGGCCACATTGGAAGAAGTAATAGATTTTCGGCCACAAGTATATTTCTACAGCTTCAGAGCAAACTTTAAAGTTTAATTTAGTGCGCCTTCCTCATTCACACATTTCCAAGTACAAATTTGAAAATATTGCCTTTCCACTCATAAAATATGTATAAAAGCTTAGGATTAGCAAAATATGCAGTTGCAATATGGTTTATGCATTTTCGTTTTGGGCCGCATTGAAACTTGGTCGAATGCGAACTTCGGGCGTCGGGCTGTACACCCCTGGCTTAAACAGTTCCATACGAAAATTTATTCAGCCACGATTAGACAAACAAGACTTGTTTGTCTAGGATCTTGTTAATGCTTATCTAGTCTTGTATTTCTGGTCTTCTCTGTCTAGTTCTGTCCTTTTAGAATTAACTAGTCTTCTCTGTTTAGTCTTGTCTTTCTAGTAGTGTTTCTAGTTTATAAATGGTGATGTTTCTATAAATGCCACATATTTCAATAATCTTGGGAAAAAAACTATTTGTTTCCGGTTGTTGGTACACTATAATCTTCAGTAGATCAAAATCCATGATCAAAATTTGAGTAAATATGTAGTATGTAGGTATTTTAGGTAGGTATTATATTATGCAAGATAAAGAAATAATTGTAAAATCCAGATAGACAACACTAGACGGAGAAGACCAGGCAGACGAGACTAAACTGCTTATTTATTTGTTTACCTAAATTTACATTCGTAGCTTATGAGGCCGCACTCTGCTGGACACTATGGCAGTCTATTACTGATCTTTGTAATTATGTTGTTATTTTCTTTAGCTAGATCATTATTTTCTTAATTTCTGTCCTTTTATTGCATTTTCTGCAATTTTTTTCTGGAGATCGTTGTCTATTTTTTTAAATTTAGTCACACATCTGCCCAATGTTTTCCAGCACTTCTTTTTTTTATTTTTTTTATTAAGTTGCATGTTGCGCTTCATTAATTTCATTAAGTTGCATTTTTCATTAAGACCAAGAGCATTCTGCTCTGGTCAATCTTAGTATAGCCATTGCAGGTGATTGCCATTCTCTCAGTATAGACAAGACTAGACAGACAGACAGACAAGACTCAAGACTAGACAGACAGATTTTTTTTGGGGGGGGGGGGTGTAGCTGATGTTAATAAAATAACTTCTCTAGTCAAATGGACCCCCTGGAATCACATTCGTACACTCTGGACCCGCTTAACGTCGGAGTGACGGATGGCATTTTTTTTAATTTGTTGTTTTTCCCTCCCTTTTTTCCCTTTTTGGACTCCATCTCATCGTTTTCTTTATCTGTCATTACCGTTACAATTAATCCGTTTACATTGTCCCAGATAGTTTTTCCCTTTAACATGTATGGGATTATTGTTCTGGCGCTAAAGGGTTCTTCCATGACTTTTTCGACTGCTTGTCTTTCAGTTTCCCACCTCCAACAATCAAAGATCTGTTTCCACGCAGTAAACACATAGGTCGTCTGTTGCTCTGCCAATATTGAAAAGATAATCCCTGAAGCTACTGTGGCCAGTCAGTACTGAACGATATATTTTGGATTAGCACTTGGGTCCACTGTCCTTTGTGGCTTAGCTGCCATCTTTTTTGTCATTCCTCGATAAGCTCTTCTCTGGCCAGTTGTTTTTTTCTGTTTGCAGTAGTTTGTATAGTGCCGCTTTCTCCGCTCTTTTACGAGCAGGTCTAGGGGGAGTATTCCCGAGATGACTTGGGCGGCTTCTCCAGAGACCGTCCGGTAAGCGCTGCATGTACGTAAAGCCATTTTCAGCTGAATGGTTGCGAGATGTTGAAGGTTTCGTTTCTTGTCTAGTTCTTTGGTTTATTTTGGAGCTCTGTACAACATGGTGGACTGGACTTCCGAACTAAGTACTTTCCGAGAGCTGCTCTTAGGCCCCCTACATTTGGCATGAGCTGCTGAATGCATGCTAGTGTTCTCATTGCCTTTCCTGCCGCTTCGATAATGTGCGCCATGAAGGATAGCCTTTTATCGGTCACTACTCCGAGGTATTTGAGTATTTCTTTTGGTATTATAATTGGCTCTTCCATTTTAAACTTTACAGGGCTAAGTTGCCTTAGGCCTGTGAGGAGGACGGCCTTGGTTTTCTCTGCAGCTAGACTTAGTTTCTTCGACTTCATCCACCCGCTGACCATTTCTGTTGCTTGATTTGCCGTTCGCATTAAGCCTTGTTCTGTTTTTGCTATGACAACAAGTGCGATATCGTCTGCGAAGCCGATTACGGTGGCCCCCATTGGTAGCCTCATGGTAAGTACTTCGTCATATACCACGTTCCACAGGGTGGGGCCTAGTATTGAACCCTGTGGGGCGGCACTGTTGATTTGTCGCTCTTTTTTTTCAGGTCTCCTAGCAGTATGATGCTTCGACAGCTGAGATAGCTTCTTAACATGCGCAACAGATACGGAGATATACCACCCTGTTCCTCTGTTCTCTGGGTTCCGCGTTTAGCCTTTCCTGCTATCTCCAGGACAGCGCTTAAGGCATTGATGGTGGATCTACCTTCTCTAAACCCATATTGGTTTTTGGACAAACCGCCTCCCGCCTCAAGCTCTCCCTTTAGCCTTAGTAGCAAGAGCTGCTCAAGTAGCTTACCAGACACATCCAATAGGCAGATGGGTCTGTAGGATGTGGGATCTCCTATCGGTTTATCTCATTTTCTAATTAGTGAGAGTTTTGCGCGCTTCCATATGACTGGGAAGTTCCCTGCAGTTAACAACTTATTCATTACGATCTAATTGTAAGACGAATGTAGGTTGATGTCTAGCGGCTAACTTGACAATTTCGGGTGGTATGCCATCGGCACCCGATGTTCTGCAGTTTCTAATACGTTTACTCGACAGCGACAGATAGACAGACAGGACTAGACAGCCAAGACTTGACAGACAGGACAAGACAGACAAGACTAGACAGACGAAAATAAACAAACAAGACTAGAGAGACAAGACTAGACAGACAAGTCTAGACAGACAAGACAAGACAGACAAGACTAGACAGACGAGACTAGACAGACAAAACTAGAGAGACCAGACTAGACATACAAGACCAGACAGAGAAGACTAGACAGACAAGACTAGACAGACAAGACTAGACAGGCAAGACTAGACAGACAAGACTAGACAGATAAGACTAGACAGACAAGACTAGACAGACAAGACTAGACAGAGAAGACTATACAGACAAGACTAGATAGACAAGACTAGACAGACAAGACTAGACAGATAAGAATAGACAGACTAGACGTGGCTCACACTGTCTGTCTTCCAGCAGTACACACATAATTCGTCTAAGCCCGGCCTAGGTTGTGTAAATAATCTCTGAAATAATTCTGATATTCTAGAAGTTCCTCGATTTTATTGAGTTATGTTTTCTCAGACCAATAAGCAGAACCGCTTCGGTTTTTTCTGCTGCTAGGCTAAGTTTTCTGGATTTCATCCATGCACCGATTTGAGCGATTACATGGTTTGCCGTTTGCATGAGATCTTGCTCAGTTCTGGCTGTAGCTACCAGTGCTATATCATCGACGAAACCAATTATTGTTGCCCCCACAGTCATATAGTACGTGCCAGATGGTAGGCCATAGTATGGAACCCCGTGGGGCACCACTTCTAACTTCAACTGGACAGACAAGACTAGACAGACAAGACTAGACAGACAAAACTAGACAGACAAGACTAGACAGACAAGACTAGACAGACAAGACTAGACAGACAAGAGTAGACAGACAAGACTAGACAGACAAGACAAGACAGACAAGACTAGACAGACAAGACTAGACAGACAAGACTAGACAGACAAGACTAGACAGACAAGACTAGACAGACAAGACTAGACAGACAAGACTAGACAGACAAGACTAGACAGACAAGACTAGACAGACAAGACTAGACAGACAAGACTAGACAGACAAGACTAGACAGACAAGACTAGACAGACAAGACTAGACAGACAAGACTAGACAGACAAGACTAGACAGACAAGACTAGACAGACAAGACTAGACAGACAAGACTAGACAGACAAGACTAGACAGACAAGACTAGACAGACAAGACTAGACAGACAAGACTAGACAGACAAGACTAGACAGACAAGACTAGACAGACAAGACTAGACAGACAAGACTAGACAGACAAGACTAGACAGACAAGACTAGACAGACAAGACTAGACAGACAAGACTAGACAGACAAGACTAGACAGACAAGACTAGACAGACAAGACTAGACAGACAAGACTAGACAGACAAGACTAGACAGACAAGACTAGACAGACAAGACTAGACAGACAAGACTAGACAGACAAGACTAGACAGACAAGACTAGACAGACAAGACTAGACAGACAAGACTAGACAGACAAGACTAGACAGACAAGACTAGACAGACAAGACTAGACAGACAAGACTAGACAGACAAGACTAGACAGACAAGACTAGACAGACAAGACTAGACAGACAAGACTAGACAGACAAGACTAGACAGACAAGACTAGACAGACAAGACTAGACAGACAAGACTAGACAGACAAGACTAGACAGACAAGACTAGACAGACAAGACTAGACAGACAAGACTAGACAGACAAGACTAGACAGACAAGACTAGACAGACAAGACTAGACAGACAAGACTAGACAGACAAGACTAGACAGACAAGACTAGACAGACAAGACTAGACAGACAAGACTAGACAGACAAGACTAGACAGACAAGACTAGACAGACAAGACTAGACAGACAAGACTAGACAGACAAGACTAGACAGACAAGACTAGACAGACAAGACTAGACAGACAAGACTAGACAGACAAGACTAGACAGACAAGACTAGACAGACAAGACTAGACAGACAAGACTAGACAGACAAGACTAGACAGACAAGACTAGACAGACAAGACTAGACAGACAAGACTAGACAGACAAGACTAGACAGACAAGACTAGACAGACAAGACTAGACAGACAAGACTAGACAGACAAGACTAGACAGACAAGACTAGACAGACAAGACTAGACAGACAAGACTAGACAGACAAGACTAGACAGACAAGACTAGACAGACAAGACTAGACAGACAAGACTAGACAGACAAGACTAGACAGACAAGACTAGACAGACAAGACTAGACAGACAAGACTAGACAGACAAGACTAGACAGACAAGACTAGACAGACAAGACTAGACAGACAAGACTAGACAGACAAGACTAGACAGACAAGACTAGACAGACAAGACTAGACAGACAAGACTAGACAGACAAGACTAGACAGACAAGACTAGACAGACAAGACTAGACAGACAAGACTAGACAGACAAGACTAGACAGACAAGACTAGACAGACAAGACTAGACAGACAAGACTAGACAGACAAGACTAGACAGACAAGACTAGACAGACAAGACTAGACAGACAAGACTAGACAGACAAGACTAGACAGACAAGACTAGACAGACAAGACTAGACAGACAAGACTAGACAGACAAGACTAGACAGACAAGACTAGACAGACAAGACTAGACAGACAAGACTAGACAGACAAGACTAGACAGACAAGACTAGACAGACAAGACTAGACAGACAAGACTAGACAGACAAGACTAGACAGACAAGACTAGACAGACAAGACTAGACAGACAAGACTAGACAGACAAGACTAGACAGACAAGACTAGACAGACAAGACTAGACAGACAAGACTAGACAGACAAGACTAGACAGACAAGACTAGACAGACACGACTAGACAGATACGACTAGACAGACAAGACTAGACAGACAAGACTAGACAGACAAGACTAGACAGACAAGACTAGACAGACAAGACTGGGCAGACAAGACTAGACAGACAAGACTAGACATACAAGACTACACAGACAAGACTAGACAGACAAGACTAGACAGACCAGACTAGACAGACAAGACTGGACAGACAAGACTAGACAGACAAAACTAGACAGACAAGACTTCAATTGCTTCACTAGTATTTTTTTCCTTCTTCTTCATATCTGCAACGACTTCAAGTTCAAAAGTCTCTTTTTTATGATTTTACAACCGAAAAGGTAATATTGCGTACATTTAGAAATCCCTTAAAACGTCATTCTTTCCCAAAAAGCTTATTTTAATTTACAGCTCATAATAAAACCGTCATTTTACATTAAATTTTTTTTCTGTGGTAACATTTAGTCAAAATTCGCCCATTTACCAAATAATTTATGAGCACCCTTAATATACTACTTGCTTTCACAGAAAATTGACTGGCAAGGTCATTACAGGAAAACAGCGTTTCTTCCTTGTGTCCATCATAAATTTCCCAAATTAGGGTAGTAAACTTCAACGGCAACGGACATAATTAAAATGTTGGGTAATATTACGAGAGAGGAGTGTATGTGTGCGTAATAAAATAAATTTTAAATTGCGATCTACGTGAAAGTAGTATGAAGGCATTAAACGCGTGCTATGATAATTGAGATTTTAATGTTGACGGCTTAAAATTTATTGTGCAAATATTAAACTCTTTTGATAAGTTGATAAATATTGATTTTATTACGGTGTCAAAATCCATTGATTTTTATTTTTACGTTATAATTGCGTTATATTTACGATTTTCAATAAATTATCCCAGTTAATAGAGATATATAATAATCAGTGATTCTCAACATTTTTTATTGTCACGATACACATAATAATTCAAAAATTTTGCGGCATTTTTTTAAAAAGATTTTTAATTGGTTAATTGATTGATATACCTATAAAATATTTCGTAAAAATAGCATAAGATAATAATTTATATGATTGGTATACCAAGTTGCAAAATGGAAATTTTGACCTTAATTTTGACCAGTTGCGTTTGATGTAGGGTTTTTATCTCGGTTCGTGGTACTTTACCTCGAACTAAATTAATGTATTTCGGCATGAAATAGGTTTCTTCCTGTTTCTTTAAATTATTTGCTTTTTTGTGAGATATTAGCAAGGGAAATAGTTGTTTCAACATGAGATTTGTTTTGTAGTATTAAAAAGACTTAATATTATAGAGCTACAAAGAGGTTCAATATATTTATTTATTAATTAGTTTACTTAGATTCATGTTTCAAAAATAACAAAAAATTCAGATAAGTAAGCTAGGTTCTCACACCACATTGTGTCACCCAACAAATCAACAAAATTATTATTTTCTTCAAAAAATATCTTAATCTCGTTTTTTAATTCAAGCACGGGAGATAAAACATTCTCTTTGGACCACCACCTAACTTCATCTAATTCTATTCTATCCAGAAAATGTAATAGTGTTATTTAACTTACTTAAACCAAATATTTTTCATAAAAAATACATTTGAACGTGCACGTGCTCAAATAATCATTTTATAATCTATCAAAATCCCTTTTTGAAAAAAATATAATCTCTATCATTAAACAACTATATCCAGAAACTATAAAACGTATTATTTAACTTACGTAAACCAAATATTTTTCATAAAAAAATGTATTTCAACGTTCACCTGATCATCTAATCATTTTATAATCTATCACAATCTTTTCTTGTAAAAATTATAATAGAACGCATGTAGTGTTCTTCTTTTCACGATATTAATACCAGTGGATATTTGTTATTATTTTCCCAAAGAAAAGTAAAAAAAACTAAACAATGCACAAAAATCTCGCCAATTGCCCAAACATTTATACAAAGGAATCTAATAGAGACCTAAAATTTATGATTTGTTTTCTTTGTATACACGTATCAGTTAATAACTAAATTTATAGCGAAAGAATTTATTTTTTGTATGTGATTGTGAATTGATGGCGTGGTGATAATTCCTTTGAAGCTGGGCCGAATCGTGCCCCCCGATGACAGAACATCGTTACTGAATAATGTGTCTTCGAGTGTTGTCCGTTATTAATGATATTGCGGATTCCGGGTATTAGGATGGACACAATGATATACAGATAGCGGTCTGCTAAAAAAGGGTAATTAAAAATATAATAGACGTAGAAACAGGTATCAGATATACAGAAAAATATACTAAGGTTGCAAATATGTTCAATTTCTCAAAAATAAACGTAAAATCGGCATTAACATGAAATACTTTAATTCTATTCTATTCTTCTATTATTATTCCATCTATAATTCTATTCTTCTATTAGTATTCTATCCACAATTCTTGTTGTTATTGCCGATGCGGCCCGTTTAGGGCTTTGGCATTCTTCTCGATGAAGGCCCATCTACTTCGGTTTCTTGCAGTGACTTTCCCATTTGCCATCCCGATTGCTCTGGCATCTTCCTCCACGCCGTTCAGCCACTTTGTCCTCGGATTGCCACGTGGCCTGTGTCCTACTTTAGAGACTTCCAGTTCCCGTTTAGGGTGCATATTGTCCTACATTCTGATTATGTGTTCTGCGTATCGTAACCTACTTCATTTAATTGTCGCTACCAAATCCGGGTGGTAGAAAATCTGTCGTAGCTTATGGTTCATTAAGATCCGCTAACCCCTGTCTGCATTTGCTGAGCCAAAAATCTTACGTACAACTAGGGATTGCAATCCGATGTGATTTTCAATCGATAGAAGTTCGTTGGTCCGATCAGGATAATTTTCCCTTTTCGTTCCAAAATGAACTGTTTCCAGGACAATCGAGTGAGTGTATTATAGAGGTAGTTTACATACACATGTTTATAATTAGATAAACAATTAATAATCTAGTACAGTGTCGGTAACTAGTTGTATTTCACCGATAGAATTTTAGTATTTAACTTTATTAAATCTAACATAATAAACTTTACTTAATCTACTGAGATCAAAACAATTAGGTATGTGATTATGTTAACAAGTTTTATTCTTATATTTATGGCAGACATCGTGATGACTCTGTCTAATGAATGGTACAATTATCACTGTAATGAGTTTTTAACTATTTAGTTTGATCAACTTACTATAAATACCGTATTTGGCGATGTATAAGCCGCAGCCTAAAATTTGTGTAATGAGTGTATAACGCGGACCTATGTTTTAGAGGCAATTTTTTTGGATAAAAAGTGCGTGTTATACACCGGCAAACACGATAATTATTTTAATTATGCAATATTTATCACAAAATCAATTTTGGTTTTGAAAAAACCATGTGGCACCTTGCGCACCACGCATTTAAAATAGGTACCTAGTCAGGCAATAGCGCGATTATTTTACCAAAAATTAGCATCACCGGATCCGGTGACTGGATCCGGTATATTGGTACCGGATCCGGTAAACGTTTAGTGATGCCCGATCTTCCTGATTACCGGATCCGATTTTCCGGATAGCAATCCCTACGTACAACTTTCCATTCGGAGAAGCGGTTCAATTGCAGTTCGTGTGCATTTGTAAGGGTCCAAGTCTCGCTGCCATATGTCACCACTGGTCTAATTAGTGTCTTGAATATTCTTAATATTTGTCGTAGCTCATGGTTCATTAAGATCGTGGATCCCGATTGCTCTAGCGTCCACAGCGTGGAGAAATACGCGAGAGCAATCGGGATGACAAATTGGAAAGTCACTGCAAGAAACTGAAGTAGATGGGCATTCATTGAGATGAATGCCAAAGCCCTAAACCGGCCGTAACAGCAACAACAAGAAGAAGAATTATAGATATAATACTAATAGAAGAATAGATTTATAGATAGATTAATAATAGAAGAATAGAATTCTAGATAGAATAATAATAGAAGAATGTACTTAATTACAAAGAGAATAATAACAGAAGGATTATAAGTGTTCTGGCTCAAAGAAGTCGTGCTATATCAATTGATGGCTATGCATGCTTCATAGACTTCCAAAAGGCATACTACAGGGTCAAACATGATGTATTGGTAGAGACTTTAGTCCATATAGGATTGGACGGAAGGGATATTAGAATAATTGATATCGTTAGAATAGATGGTGATATAGATACACTGGAAGTAAAAATCAAACGCGGAGTAAGGCAGGGTTACATTTTATCACCCTTGCTCTTTAATGATATTCAAAGAAGCACGGCGAAATCATAAACAACCTTCGCTACGCAGACAAAACGGTATTGCTGGCATCCACTCGGGAAGATTTGCAGCGGATGCTAGATGCCGTCGTCGAAAAATGCGCAATGGCCGGACTCGGATTAAATGCCAAAAGACAAAAGTATTAGTAATTAGCAAGCAATTTAATCTCATAGCTAATATAATAGTTGGGGGTGAACTATTGAAGCAAGTGAACCAAATAAAATATCTAGGCAGCATAATAACTAACAGTGCGCATAGTCAAAGTGAAGTAAAATCGAGGATTAGGCAGGCTCGGGCGGGACACGGACGAGTCGGCACTTCCAAGTCGGCACCGGATAAGTCGGCACCAGACAACTCGGCACCGGGAAAAGTCGGCACCGGATAAGTCGGCACCGGGCAAATCGGCACCGAGACATTTCGCCACTCGTATTTTCAACTTTCTTTTAATCCCTTATCTATACACTTTTCTATGATATTGAAGTAAATTAAAGAAAATCTCCCAATAAATCAGACATCAGGAAACACGTTTTTCCCCCCAGTATATTCGATTTTATAAGCGAGTTAAGTTTTTTGACCGAAGACCTGAATTTCATCCAGTTCCGCTAGAAGCACCCCGAAAGAGAAGACGCTACGAAGAGGCGGATGCGCGAATACTGTGGAAAGTAAATTCATATAACAGGGACAACATGTTGGAGTACCTGAGAGGATTATCTTACAATTATGAAATAACTAATTAATAATTTCTAAACTTTAATAAAGTTATTTATGTTTTATTATTAGTTTTTAATTTAACGCTGTTTTCACATGAATTCTACTGTTGGCTAGAAGGTGACTAAATAAATAGTATACAATGTCCTTCATCTTTCAAGGGGCGTGCGTTACTTTAATTATAAAAATTAAAGTAACCCAAAACCTCTGTTATACTAGAAAGTTTATATATTGATGACTGGTGCCGATTTGCCCGGTGCCGACTTATCCGGTGCCGACTTATCCGGTGCCGACTTATCCGGTGCCGAGTTTTCCCGGTGGCGACTTGTCCGGTGACGCGTTGGAAGTGCCGAGTCGTCCGGTGCCGACATATCCAGTGCCGACTTATCATGTTCCCGGCTCGGGCAGTATTTGGAAATGAGTAGGGTCTTGTACTTTAGAGATCTGAAGTTAACTCTATGAATCCGACTTCTTAGATGTTACGTCTTCTCCACCTTATGTGCTGGGTATGAACGGTATGGAAGCTGGGACAATAAATAAGTTCTGTGGGGGTGGATAAGTGGCTAGCTCGTAGATAAAATAGGCGTTGTTGTTTCCTCCGAGGAGGTTCTTTAATATATACAAATTTACAAGGGGGTGATCGGCGAGGTGGGGATTTCGGCGTGGGATCTGCACGGCGACAGAGCTGGTAGGCCTGGTGGTGGGTAAAACGGCGTCCTACGGAGGGTCGGCGATGTCCGGCTGAGGCCCAGTGTGCAGGGCTCCGGGCGAGCGGAGTCGAATTGGCTCTTGAACGTTTCGTCCACACCGGGGCGCGAAAACGGTTTACTTCTTAGAGTCGTTACAGCTCTGGGGCTTGCAAACCTTCTGTCACGGGCGCAGAAAGTTTCAAGTGCTGAGAGTGGTCGCTGTTCTTTCGCTTGCCAACGATCTGTCCACACAAGGGCGCAAATCTTTCAAGTTAGAGAGATAGCACTGCTCTACCTTCTGGCGGCAAAGGGGCTGCTTTTATATGATTCTGTGAGGGTGTGGCTCCTCCCTCTGCTGCCGTGGTGTCTGTATGGGGGTGCGTTTGGGGGTGCGACGGTGGCGCATGCGGTAAGGGTAGTACGGAGCGCTCTGGTACTACCGGCGCTGCGTACGTCCCATTACAATCTCCCCCTCAGGACCCCTAAGACGTCCCGGCAGAGGGTCCTGAATTTTCCGGGGTCGGCCTCTCTTTCGTATTGGGTAGGTGGGAAGTCCTTCTTTCTCGTTGCATTTTTGTAATGCAGACACGTGGTATATGGCCAATGGGGTGGATGGTGCATCTCTGGCTGCGATCTCGTAGGAGCAGGGTCCTTCGGCTGTCAGGATTACGTACGGTCCGTCCCGTTTTGGCGCAAATTTTGCTGTTGTTTTGTTTTTCGCTCTGCTGACTGGGTGCGATGTAACCCATACCAGCTCTCCGGGCAGGTATGGGTCTGCGGAAATTCTTTTTTTGTCTGCACGTTTTCCTCTGATCTTACGTTTTCTCGTGTCGTTCTTGGGCTTTGTAAAAAACGTTGATCAGCTTGGTATAGAAGATATATTAGTCGGATGGTGATGTCTGGTAGGTGGATATCCGTCTTCATGATATCCCTGAGGTCATGTTTTACAGCGCTGGGAGTTCCCGTCCGAACGTGAGGTATGCGGGGGTCATACCGGTTGATGTGTAGTGGGCAGAGTTCATTGCGAGTCGGATCGCAGGGAGCTTATTAGGCCAATCGCTATGAGCTGTGCCGAAGTTGTGCTTTTAAGTCTCTGTTCTTCCTTTCCACTAGGTTGGTAGCAGAGTGGTACACTGAAGTAAAGTGATGGTGTATCTCGAACCAGTGCGTGATCTGTTGCATGATGGCACTTATGAATTGCGTGCCATTGTCGCTGATAAGGCGTCGCGGTAGTCCATAACGTAAGAATACTTCTTCTGTTAAGGTTTTACCGCAGGCGATGGCGGTGGCGGCTTCTAGGGGGAATAGTTCGATCCACCTGGAAGCAGTATCCTCGATTATGAAAATCCATTTTTCCTTTGAGGGTCCTTCTGGTAGGGGGCCGAACAGATCGATGGCTAATACCTCGAATCTTCTATTCATTACGGGAGTTTGGAGCAGCCCAGGTGGCTTGCTGTTTGCTGCTTTGTATATCTGGCATTCTTGACAGTGGCGAACATAGTCAGCGACGTCGTGTCGGGTTCCTGGCCAGTAATTGTTTCTTAACATTTTCCGCAGAGTGCGTTCTGTTCCGTACTGACCAACGGTGGGGTCGTCGTGAAATTTCCTTAGGATGTCTTTCCGGTTTGCTTTCGGGATGATGAGTTGGGGTTCGTCTGTCTCGTCATCGGGGCTGTCTTCTATGTATCCCCGAAAACGTTGTACGGCTCAAACGACAGCTAATGCCTCCCGTTCGGTAGTGCTGTAGTTCGTTTCTGCTTTAGTGAGGAGTCGACTAGCATATTCTATCGGGCGTTCGTCAGTACCCTCCCCCTGCATCAGGGCTGCTCCTAATGCGTAGGCACTGGCATCCGTTCGTAAGGTATATTGATCTTCGGGCCTAGCTTGCTGGAGGCTCGGTGCTGTGACGAGTGCCTCTTTGAGTGACTGAAAAGCTGCCCGTTGCGGTGGTCCCCGGGTCTAAGGTGCGTCCTTTTTTGTCAAATCGCATAGGGGCTTGGCGATTTTCGAACAGTCCTTCATGAATTTGCGAAAGCAACTGCAGGTTTGTAGGATGCTCTGTAGCTGTTTCAGGTTCCTGGGCGCTAGTCTCTGCAGGATGGCAGACACCTTGTCTGGGTTTGGCTGGAGCCCTTCGGGACTGATTATATGGCCCAAATATTTAACAGTGGGGCTACCAAATTTGCATTTTCCTCGGTTTATTCAGAGGTTGAAGTGATCCAGTCCGTTGAACACCTTTTCTAAGTCTACGAGGTGGTCTTGGAATGTTTCCGATAGGACGATTATGTCATTCAGGTAGACTAGGATCCTTGTGGGTTCTAGTCCTGTTTTCACGCGGTCCATCAGTCGTTGGAAGGTAGCGGGTGCGTTCCGGACTCCGAACGGCATTCTAGTATATCTGAAGAGGCCAAAAGGTGTGATAAAAGCCCTCTTGTCCTGGTCTTCCTTCCGGACTCTCACTTGGTGATAGCCGGATTGTAAATCCAGAGTGGAAATCAGGGCTACTTTTGTGGTGGCGTGTAGATGGTCGTCGATTCTCGGCAGTGGATAGTTATCTGGCTTGGTGATGGCATTTAAGTTTCGATAGTCGATGCATACTCGAAGTTTCCCATCTGGTTTTGGAATGAGCACCACGGGCGCGGCCCAGGCGCTTTCGCATTCTTCGATTATGCCCTCCTGCAGGAGTTTCTGTAGTTCGCTTTTTAGGAGCTCGGTTTTAATCGGTGACAGTCGGTACGGTGACTGTGTGATCAGGAGGTGTTGTTCGGTGTGGATGGCATATTCTAAGGCCTCTGTGGGAGTGCCGGTTCTAGCGAATCTTTTGCTGTATTTGGTTAATAGGTGGTATAGTTGATACCTCTCGGTGTGGCTTAGTTCCATTGCCTCGTCCTTGGGTCGTAGTTGAATCTCCTCTAGTTCCAGGGAGGGTAAATGTAGGTCCCAATCCATATCTATTTGTGTGATGGCATCTTGCAGCATGAAGCTCACCGAAACTTCGAAAGGGATTTCGAGAGGAAAATGTTGAGGTAGTGCAGCCGGTCTTGGTGATTCGGGCAGCGGCGTAATAAAGGGCTCGTGGCTGGCGAGTTCCATCGACCGCTCGTGCACCATGGGGCTGTTGATTTCTTCGTCCCTCGCTATATCCGTTTCCTGGGGTTCTCGCAGGGTGATTCTTCAGGTCTTCTTTCTGGGTGAAAGGGTATTCCTTCTCTTCGTTCCAGAACGACCAGGTCCGGCGATTTAGGGTTAACATTAAACCGGCGTCTTCCAGGAAGTCGATTCCCAGTAGCGTTTTGGCGTTTGGGGTGTTCGGGATATATACAAAGTTGGTTTGCACCACGCGGTCGCGGAGTCTGACGGGCGCGCGCGTGTGTATAGCGTTTTCTTAATACCACTGGTCCCGTCCGCCAAGGTGAGTCGAATCGCTTTCTCGTGGAATCGGCACCCTTGCTTCCGGAGTTCTTGGTATAATTGTCCACTGGCGAGGCTTGATCGGGCTCCTGTGTCAAGGTATGCTGTGCCAGATGCTTTTCCGACGTGGATGTTCAATGCTGGTCTGTCCCTGATTTGCAGCCCTAGGTCAGCTGCACAAAATCCTACTGCTGGCGGTGATGTTGCTGTATTCGGTGGCGAGCAGTTGGGACAGTTTCTTTTTATATATCCTGGCATCTGACATCCGTAGCATTTTCGTTCTGTGCTCCTTCTCTCGTTGGCCTGTGTGCGTTTGTCGGCTTTTTCCTTTTTCCTACACTCTTCGACCTACACTTTGTCCGTGGAATTTACAAAATGTGCACCTCGTGCGAGACTTCTGGATTTCTGGTTGGGAATTTTGTTTTTCTCGCAGGTGTGCTTCCAGCGGTCCTGCTTGATCTAGCAACCCTCGAAAGTTATTTATCGCGGATCTTGGGATCCTATCCCTGATGCCATAATTGAGTTATCCATATAACATGTCCAGTTGTGTCTCCTCCGGTAGCTGGTTTGCTAGTTGTGCGAATAGCGCCCGTTTTTTAAGTAGGAAATCGCACGTGGGTTCCGCTGGCTCCTGTGATGTGGAGAAAATCTCCATGAAAGTTTTGTATGCCGGCTGGTTCGGCGCAAATTCATTTTTTATTAGTCTTTTTGTTACCAAAAAAAACAAAAAAACCTGTTCCCATGTTTGCACCGTGTGTTTTACTCCTGTCCACCAATTGTTTGCGGGTCCTTCCAATTGCATCCGCATTCCTTGAATAGCGTTTTCGTCACTTATATATTCACTCTGTTTGAAAAAATCCACGCTGTCCAGAAAGTCTTGCACCACCTCTCGATTTCTAGTTCCCTGGAACCGCGCGGTACAGTAGGTGAAATGCCTGTGTGTGTTTGGTTGGATGGCCTGGAGAAGTTGCTGTAGCTGTTCTGCAGATAACGCGATCCTTCCGGCGATTTGGCTCCTTGTGATTGGAATTTTCCTTGTATCACGCTGCCTCTTCACAGCTCCACGTTGGGCGTCAGTTTGTGGGGGTGGATGAGTGGCTAGCTCGTAGATAAAATAGGCGTTGTTGTTTCCTCCGAGGAGGTTCTTTAATATATACAAATTTACAAGGGGGTGATCGGCGAGGTGGGGATTTCGGCTTGGGATCTGCACGGCGACAGAGCTGGTGGGTAAAACGGCGTCCTTCTGGAGCGTCGGCGATGTCCGGCTGAGGCCCAGTGTGCAGGGCTCCGGGCGAGCGGAGTCGAATTGGCTCTTGAACGTTTCGTCCACACCGGGGCGCGAAAACGGTTTACTTCTTAGAGTCGTTACGGCTCTGGGGCTTGCAAACCTTCTGTCCACACACGGGCGCAGAAAGTTTCAAGTGCTGAGAGTGGTCGCTGTTCTTTCGCTTGCCAACGATCTGTCCACACAAGGGCGCAAATGTTTCAAGTTACTAGAGATAGCACTGCTCTGCCTTCTGGTCGTCATGTGCCCTTTGCTTTTCGACGGTCATTGAGCCTTCCGTTCAGCTGTTCCGTCGCCTTATTGTTTGTCCCTTTTTTTGTGTCGGTTTGTTTGTTTGTTTGTCGGTTTGCTTGCCTTCTGGTTGTCATGTGTCCTGTGCTGGTTTGGCGGTTTTGAGCTTTTCGCCCAGCTATGCCGCCGTCGTGGGGTTTGGTTGTCGTTGTGTTTTTTTTTTTTTTTTAGTCTGTTTGTTTGTCTGTGTTGTCTGGGTTTCGTTTGGTTTTGCTTGGCTATAGTTGCGTCTTGTTGTCCTGGTGTGGTTGTCGGTTTTCTTTCGGCTTCTTCAGTGTTTCGTCTTCTGTGGTTGTTCTCCAGGGGCCTGTGGTCCTGATGTGTTTAGTCTTCTCGTTGATGGTGATGGGTTGCTCTTCTTCTTGGTCGGGTTTGCGCTTGGGGGCGGCTTCGGTGGGGCTGTGAGTGTCCATTGGTGTATTTCTTCTCCTTTCGTTCGGTTTTTCGGTTTTCTTTTCTGCGGCGGCTTCATTTGTCTTCTCGGGGGCGGCGTCAGTTTTCTTTCCGGGGGCGGCGTTGTTTGTCTTCTCGGCGGCGGCTTCGGTTTTCTTCTCGGCGGCGGCTTCGGTTTTCTTTTCGGTGGCGGCTTCTGTTTTCTTTTCGGGGGCGGCATCAGTTGTCTTCTTGGGGGCGGCTTCGGTTGTCTTTTCGGCATCGGCTTCAGTTTTCTTTTCAGGGGCGGCTTCGTTTGATTTTTCGGCGGCGGCTTCGTTAGTCTTCTCGGGGGCGGCTTCGTTAGTCTTCTCGGGGACGGCATCGGTTGTTTTTTCGGCGGCGGTTTCCTGGGGTTTCTCCTTGGCGGTTTGTTTCTTCAGCAGCAGTAGCGTAATATATTTCGTCATTTGGTCGAGGTGGTTGTCGTCCACAGTGTCCAAGTAGTCGGGGTCGAAATACCTTGCCGCGAGGGCTTCGTTTGGTGTTGTAGGAATGAACGTGTTCATTTTGCGACAGCGGAGGAGCAAGTGGGATGCCTTCTGGTGGCGAATGGGCTGCTTTTATATGATCCTGTGAGGGTGTGGCTCCTCCCTCTGCTGCCGTTGGTTCTGTATGGGGGTGCGTTTGGGGGTGCGACGGTGGCGCATGCGGTAAGGGTAGTACGGAGCGCTCTGGTACTACCGGCGCTGCGTACGTCCCGTTACAGTTCGAAGAAAGACGACTTGAAGCCTTTAAGATGTGGGCTTACAGAGAAATATTAAAAGTTTCATGGATAGAAAAAGTATCCAACTTGGTATTATATATTTATTTAGCGTATGGCTCTCATCACATTTTTTATGGAAATACAAATAAAAGATGATAGGATATATTCGATTGCATTGTCGGTTGCGTTCAGGAGCTGCTAAGGTGCCCTCTGTTTGACCTCAGTGGGCATTCCTTAATGTATCAGTGGTTCAGGAATGCCCACTGTCTTGCCCACTTGTCTTTCTGCTCCGCGGTTGTTCTCGGGCATTGTCATGACCTTAACCAGGAGATCCATAGGATTGTCTGGTTGCCAGCTGTTGTTAGTTCATTTAGTTCACGTTTCATGAAATAAAACGCTATCCAGGGTGCACCACGGGGAGGCGAACTAACATTACACCCCTCCAACTTGGTAATATTCTAAAGACTGAGTAAATCCACCGAGGGTCTTACCACCATCATAATAGGTCTAACCACCACCATAAAGGAGGATACAAGAATATTTAGAATATTCATGCGAGAGGCGAAAAATATCGATTACTGCAGAACATCATGCAGGGAAAAATTTCTGGTAAAAGAAAGCCAGGCCGCAGAAAAGTAAGGATAGCCTTGTTGGGATTGGCGTAACTAGGGTATGGCAGGCATGGCAGGCATGGCACGTGCCATGTGCGCCAGCTGAAGGGGGGCGCGAAAAAGCACCTAACGTAAAAATATTTATATAGATATAAATATGTGTATTAAAAAACTACGTAGGCAAAAGAGAAACATTACGAGAAATGAAAAAATGCAAGATGAAATTATCTTGTTCCCAAAAAAACATCATAAATCTACTTCATATTGAACGGGACCTCTAAAGTTAACGGGTAAGGGCTTTACAAAATCACTAACAGGTGTTAAACAAATTTGTTGAGTGCAATTATATCCAGGTCATTTAACAAATACTTTCCTGCGTTTTAGACCATAAATATGAGAACTTAACTTTTTTTTTCTACATATGGTATTTATTTTTTTATTGTCATGCGGGGACCTAGGCGAGGCGACCACCTCAACTGCCTGTGCGTAAATGAGCCACTTCTCCAACGCGTAGGGCGTAGCACATGCGTCAGTATTTTAACGTTTTTTCAAAAATCAAGCACAAACATGACTTCTTCAGAATGTCCTGAAAATTCTAAAGAATTAGAAGATGCTGGGTTAAGTTCAACCGAGAATGAATTTGTTACGGCATGTAATGATGCAGAAAAGATATATGAAAATATTTTGACAAGGTATTCCGAGAATTATAATTCTAGAAAGTGTGCTACTTCTAAAGAATTAGAAGATGGGTCTGACAAAGAAATAGATATTGACGTTGAAGTAAATAAAAACTTTATGTTCAAAGACGCAGAAAATATTAAAAATGCCATATCTACAGCGATTAAAGAACGCGACAACACGGTCTTCTTAAGTTTAATGATGAATCGGGAAAGGCAATTGTAACTGATGCGTTGAGAATATAAACAATAAAACTCGGTTCGAAGTGTTTACAGAAACATCGAGGGTCCTTTTTTACCCACTGAAATCGTTATATGAACAAATCTTGGTTAAAAAAAAAAAGAAAATGGTCTTGGTGAGCAAGTGCTTTGTTCATGGTTACTTTATTCACTTTTTTAAGAAGAAATGGAAGGAGTTATGAAAGGGACTGTCGACGGTCTATTCAGTGAAATAAAAAGTAGAAGCGTTTATTTACAAAAAATTTATGGAAAGTTTGGATTTCTTCTAGATATGGAAGGGTTGTGTTTTAAAGCGGAAACAAGCTACTTGAAAGAGCTTTGTGAAAAAATTAATTTGTTTGCTTTTTTACCCAATTTTATAGTAGTTTTCTTTAGAAAATGAAACGTAAGCAAGCTATCTCCCGAGAGGGGCGCAATATCGGTGTTTTTCCATAGATGCCATTTAGCCTAGGTACGCCTCTGCTTGTTGATGAGCAACGTTCTGGAAGGACATGGTCCTTAAGAGAAGAAGAATATTCTTAGCTTTGTTCTGTGCGATAGGTCTTTGCTGCTAATTGTGAGTATTGGGTGTAGACTGTATAGGCAACGATTCCCTAATTGCATTCGAGTTGTGAATTCTTCGGATATTTCGTTGCTGCTGTCTATTATAGATCCCAGATACTTACTGGAAAGATCCCGCCACTTCAAACTGTCTTCCACCTATTTCTACCGTTGTTCAATTTGTGCTCCGCTCCTAGCCAGCACCATATATTTGGTCCTGTCGATATTAACTTTTTTCTAGCTATTTTCCTCGCAGCTTCGTCTAGATGTTTGTATGCCTCTTTTATCGTCTGAGAGTTTCTGGCTACTACGTCTATGTCGTCCGCGAACGCAAGGATCACTTTAGATTTACTGAATATTGTTCCATGTTCGCTGTATCCCATCGCCCCCGGCGCTATTTCTAGGGCCAGGTTGAATAGTATTGTTGAAAGGCCATCTCCTTGTCCCAGGTTTGATGTTATTGCGAAACTTGTCGATAGCTACCCTTGTATCCGCAATTTGCCTCTAATATCGTTTAATGTCATCTATGATTCCATTATTATCCTATCTATAATTTCCTTCTTCTTCTCTTTTATTTTATAACTTTTTAAAATCAAATTCAAATTATACATTAAAAGCAAGATAATAAATTATAGTTAATGTATATAAATACGTGAATTATTGTGAGTAGCATATGTGTAGTTGTAATAAATTAACTGTAAGTAGTAGTAGTAAAAAATGATTATGATTTATATATCGTAAATCATGTTTCCATTTTAAATAAATATTGATTTGTACATTAAAAGGAACAAAAATTTCCTTGCCTGGAAGTAATACGGTTAGAAAGTTTTAACTTGATTTTCTAAATAATAGCACCCAAATAAGTAGTTCAAAGTAATTTAAAAAGTAAATACTTAATATTAATAAGAGCTTATACAATTAGAACTATAAATCTACATTAAAAGGCTTTTCCTTTTGGGCCAGGGTTTATTTTATGATTTCGTTACACTAAAATCAATGCACTAATCCTGCTAATCATGTACTAAAATTATGGAAAATTATCATCAAGTTTGTGGTCTATAGCCTTTTGTTGATTTTTTGTTTTCAATAAATATATATTCTTCTTCTACCATCAAGATTTTGTAGTATTGGTAGTATTAATACAGATTTTGACTTGCATTTTTCGTCTCAAAAAGCAAATATCACTTAGAAACTTATTTTTTCTTTCGAAATTTTTAAAAATATTTCGGATAAAACTTGAAGTGAATTACATTTTTATAAGAAACCTTATTATTTAGTCCTTTTTTGTGTACCAAGTTGGTAATAATCAACATTGAAACTAAGTCAAATTTTATTTTTGTCTTAGATGATTCTTGACTCAAAGTTTCGAAAATAACTCGAAAACTAAGCGAAATTTTGAAAAATATTTCGAATAAAACATTTAGAAAAATACATTTTCTATTAGAAAAATTAGTACGCTGTTTTTCGGGTTTCCCAGTTGGCAATAATCAACCTTGAACAATATCAAAACATTTTTGTTTCTGCATTTTCCAAATTATATTTCAAATATTGAAAAATGTTTCAAAAAAACTTAAATATTCTATAAACATTTTTTTTGTTTTATGGTCAGGTTCACGCACAGGTTTATTCTCTTCTTCTTTCGAATAGGCCTACTTTGGCCCACGCTTGTTCTACTGTTGGGCTTTGATCTTTGCCCAGTATTGTCGCATCTTCTGCCGGTTACACTCCTTTCTCTCTACTGTCCAGGGGGTACCTTTACTTCGGGGTTTTTCCTGAAATCCACGGACTTCCTTCAGGGTGTGTTTCACAGACTCTCTGTTTTGGAGATCTGTTATTCTTATTACTGTTATCCCAGTTCTTTAATACCCTTCTCGGTTTCTGTCAACCAAGTGGTACGAACCTTCTTGTTTTGCCAGAAGGTGAACAGACGGTTGGTTAGTCGGTTTGGAGGCAATCTTGCAACGTGGCCATAGAAAGCCACTCTTCTTTTCCTTGCGCAGTCAGAGAACATCTCAATATGTTCGTAGAGGTTAGACTTATGCTGCCTTCGGAATTCCCCATCTTCCTTTACCGAACCTAGGATCTTCCTGAGGATTCTCCTCTCTCTGATTTCAAATTTCTCTACCAGACCTCTTCGGTTCAAGGTAAGACACTCCATGGCATATAGGGCTTCTGGTCGCAAGACTGATGTGTAGTGCTTAAGTTTCAGGTTGCGTGACATGTATTTCTTGTTGTAAGTGTTCTTAGTCAGTCGATAGGCTAGTTCTAATTTATTGACTCTCTTGAATAATGATGCTCTTTCTGATAAGTTGGGTTCAATCCATTCGCCGAGATACTTAAATTTCTCAGTCCTCTTGATGTTTCCCTGCTCTAGTAACATCTCTCTGTTTGCTTCTCTGATGTTGGTGAAGCATTCTGTTTTCTCCAGCGACACTTGAAGACCCACTTTGGCAGCCTGTTTTCTGAGGTAATTTACCTGCATTGTTGCCATCTCAAGAGACTCAGCATACAGTGCTATGTCATTGTGTTTATTTTATTTATTCAATCGTTTACTTAATATAACTTAGCGATATTGAATATTTACGTGTGTTACCCAAGTTATGTGGTAATACAGGCAAAAATGGCATTTGTCGCACTAAAAAAACGTGCGCCAAGATAATACTTTAAACGCATGATTTGAAAAAATCACTTCTCAAATTTTGGTATAAAATAATATAATCTCTAGTTATCAATCAGAGTTCAGAAAAAGACATTCATGCGAGATCGTTCATTTTAATATCTGTGATACTTGGCTATATGTAACTAGTACCGTATTTCTAGAGTAAAATAGGGCTTTTGAAACCATAAATGGAGATATGTTATTAGAAAAACTAAATAAAATGGGAATAACAGATATTGCCATAAAACAGCTCCTACTTAAGCAAACGTAAGCAAAAGGTCAAATTTAGAAACTGTATTTCGAGTAGTATTGATGTAGACTACGATTTGCCAAGGGTACTGTCTTAGTGCCGTTGTTGTTTATAATTTATATTAATGATATAATGCAAATTGTAAAACACTGTAAGAAATGTTTGCAGATGGCACAATGCTATATGCATCTGGTACAGACTTGTTTGAGCAAGTTAATTCTGATCTTGTAAATATAACTGAGTACTTACCGAGCAATAGTCTTAGCGTAAATGTCAATAAATCTAAATATATGATAATATACATTAAGCTTAATTTTCCTGCATTGGCTATTGGTTCGAAAGTTTTTCGTGGTTAATTTACTTTTATTTTTTCATGTCCGGTGGTTTCCGGTGGTGGAAGGATTTGCCACTGTCCGGCCACTGTGGGACAGTGTTACCAGGGAGCGCCGGCATGTTCTGCATATACAGGAGAAAATGCACGCGTGGGGGCTCCTTGCGTGCTCCCCTTCTTGGTAAAAACTAACTTAAGAAATGTAGATGACTTCTCTGTTGTAAAATCTTCTATAGTTGGGAGATTCAACTCTGCCCTAACCAGAGGGCTGATTCAGTATAATATGCTGCCTCCTGAAGTGAAAAATTGTAATAAACTAAACACTTAAAAAACTTAAATTGAAACTTTAAATATTTATTAAGGCATTATCTTTGCTAACAATTAAACCTCTGATAGTTTAATGTTAATAATTTAGTAACTCTTATACACTGATCGATTAAGAGAGCATTTCCTTATATGCATTTTATATGAGATCTCAAATTATCATATTATATTCTTGTAGAGTTAACCCTCGGTAATCCGGCGCCCCTGGCCCTTTATAATCCGTCATGCAAAATAAGCAAAGCAGAGGTAAATGGTATGCAAAAACATTAAAAGAGTTTTAAATGAAAGATTTGGTTTTATCTGCCTTTATGAAATTTATCAGAAATTACATCGTCACGGATGAACTCAGTGTCACTCCGGCAGTCATAGAGCAAGTCGCAACTGAAGCGCAAATTACTTCGCAGAAAATTTGGATGAAGGCTGCTATGGATGAAGAAGACTGATGTTGATGTTGAGATTATCAACCAAGCTTTTACTCAAATGATAGATCAAGACGATGATGACGAAATCATTGTAACTACTTCAGAGATTGCAACAAAAGAAACGCATGTGATCAATGCGATCAACGCATTTGATGTGAGTTATATAATATGCCGAAGTGAATGTTACATATGTAGATGTTGAGATTACCAAGAAGGTTCTACTCCAATAATAGATTAAGACGATGATAACGAAATCATTGTAACTACTCCAGAGATTGCAGCAAAATCAACGCATGTGATCAATGCGATCAACGCATTTGAAGTGGCTTATGCCATATGCCGAAGTGAATGTTGCATATATTGATGTTGAGATTACCAACCAAGCTTCTACTCCAATAATAGATCAAGACGATGATGACGAAATCCTACTCCAAACTACTACTCCAAAGATTGCAACAAAATCAGCGCATGTGATCAGTGGGATCAACGCATTTGAAGTGGGTTATGCAATGTGCGGAAGTGAATGTTGCATAAATGAGGAGAACGTTGTAATGATACAACGAACTTTTTCTTCTCAGGAAGCTGAGAGACAGGGCCTTACCCTAGCGTTTTGCCAATGTAAAACAAAAGAAAATTGATGAATATTTGGTCGCATTACAAGGTGCGCTTTTCAAAAAGTCCCGGACTATAAGGGGTTTGGTGGCAGCAATATATATTTCGACGAATTTGATAATCCGACACCGCCTTGTAAAACGTTTGTGGGATTACCGAGGGTCTACTGTATATGTATAACTTCTGCTAATAAAGTATATTATTGTTATTATTAGAATTCTATTTTCAAAAAGAAACCTTGTTATTTATTGTTAGTGATTTTTGTCTGTAAAGTTGGTAGAGCAACTTAGGGACACAGTTAAATTTTACTTTTGTTTTACATTTTTCTTGTCGCAAAGTTTCGCAAATAACTCGAAAACTAAGCGAAAGTTTGAATAATGTGCAAATTGCAAAGGCCATAATTATAATCGTTCACAAGTTTGTTATTCTCGTTAAAACCACCACATAAATACGTTCGTTTTTGTTTACCGAGTGCTACGCCTATAAACAATAAACATTCTTGATAAATTTAAACTCATATTAAAGCATATTAAATTGGTTTTGAAACGGCATATTTCTTTATTTCATCTCATAAATAGTTTCTAAAAAAAATAGTTAGGTCAAAAGTTTACAGTGGGCCGATTACTATGCACGCAAGTTTATATTTTTTTCACTAACCTCAGCCTCAAAATTCATGTTGACTTCTGTTATTTATGTTACATATTAAGAAAAATCTGTAACTAATCTACGTAAGATTTATAATTGCCAATCGAAATCCGCTAAAGAGCAACTATTTAGTTTTTTTCTATAAATATACATAATAATAAACTTAAATTAAAAATTTCAGAAAACGATTAATTTTTTTTAACATTTTCTTGATAATAACCGAACAGAATCTTTATGTGAGTCGAAAATAAACGTATATTTACGGGGCAATAATAATTTTTCCCAGCAATAAGCATTAATTGGTCGCCATGTAAACAAGTTAAAAAGACGTAACTATATATTTAGAGGAATATATAACAAATTAATTCGAACTATCGTTTTCCTACATCGCAACCACAATTAATTAAAAATTGGGAATAAATAACATTTAAGTCATCTCAGTATTTTTATTGTTTTTAGATCAATTTATTTAAAAATGACCGATAAAAGTTTTGCGGATAAACACATTTATTAAATTAAATCAAGTTTATTAGCTTAGACGCATTTTTTTATTATTAATAAATGATTATTATACAAAACTGTTTTAAAAATTGCCGCATTTATAGAATGTTGGCGGTCATAAATGTCATATCGTTTAAAATGAAATAAACTTCACTTTTTATTGGCAAGTAATTTTTATTGTTGATGTTTCCCGTTTTATTTATTACGATTATAACTTATCCTTCCAATTAATTTTTTTACTGTTTACTGGCCCATGGGGCATTTTTTATGGTCCGCCTCAATAACCTCTCTTAACTCGCTCAACAATAAAATAAAGTATACACTAATTGAAACGTAAACTCGCCTCCAATTAGTTTATTATTATTAGATTTCTGTTTCTATCTTTTATTAAATTATATTTGTTTATGTTATTATGTATATATAAACAATTATACATTATTTGAATATTTTTAAAACTCATAATTTAATATATTTTAGACCGTCTACAAACTAATTATTTTAGTGCAATTAAAAATTATTTATTAAAATTTAAAAAAATAATGTATCCACATTGTTGCATATTTATATGGACTGCAAATCTTATAAAATAAATTGTTTGCAATGTTACTAAAAAAACATCTACATTTAAAAAAAAAATCATGGATTCTATTCAAAATTGAACATTTCTATTCAAAAGTTCGATCGTGATTATACGAAACGTCTCGTTCGCAGATGATTTGTAGTAGTATGCTCGTCATTGCTTACATTTCACACTTTTTAGAGTTTGAAATTTGGCGCCTAGGCTAGTGTGGACTAGCGCGGCCCTGTACAGTCATATTTTTAGAGATTTTTGTAGTTGAGTTTTCCCTGCAAGATGATCTAGGGTATGTTTATTAACGGGTATATGTAGGGAGGGAGATTGATCATCTTCGAACGAGGCGTTTCGTATAATCACGATCAAACTTCGCCCGCCCACGGCGGGCTCGTTTGATCGTTCAATTATACTACACGTCTCGTTCTCGATGATTTGTAGACTTTTAGCGTATAGGAAAACTCATCAATTTATCATGTTACATAACTGGAAACCATATAGAAAAGAGTTACCGTGCGTTAGATAATACAGTTTTTGCGAACGTATCGTTATTATCTTGGATAGGGCGATTGTAAAGTTTTGCGAAGGTCTGTGACCGTCGAGGCCAACCAGCAGTACGTCTGGTTGTATATATATCCACTTCCAAAACCAGCCACTGATACTGCAGCATATTTTGTACTATGTGCTGTGAAGTGATTTGTATCAATGCCTGCTTGAGACAGCAAGAATTTTTCCCAGTGACCAATCGTTTGAGAAGTTACGTTTTTGTATGGCTTGATGTTTGGTATGAGTAATTTGTTGTTTTGCTCATTTCTTAGGTCTTTTGTCTTATTCAAATAGTAAATTACATCTGTAGCGGCACATAGGCCAGGTTCTTCTTTATACAAAAGGTAGTAAGCTCTGGCTTATTTCTTCCTGGCTTGGACATTTTTATAAGGTCTGGTATTTTTATTGTTATTTTCTATTTGTCCATGGATATGTTTTTTATATTAATTAGTGCGATAGTTTGCTGTGCTGTAGATAAAATAAGCATCGTTGATACTTTTTCTGGTGCACCCTTTAGCTGCTTTTAGCTACTTTTATCTGATCTAATCAGGCCAAGTCATTCAAAACTGGGGTCCCCTGTCCTTATATATTTAAACCTATCCATTTTAACCATATCCTTAGTATATTTAAACCTTGTAGTCGTTCCTCAAACATTCCCCTGAAGAATCGGGACAGCAGTTTATCCTTACCGAGATCTTGAGTAGAGATGAGTGGTATAGCTGATCTGTTGCAGTTCAAAGTCCCATAGCTTGCTCCGTTATCGAACGAAGCTAGTCTAACTTTCCATTAGAAAACGTATTATAGTATATTTAAACGTAGTATATTAAACGTATTATAGTATATTTACTGTAATTGCGTTAAATATTGGAATATTTTTTGATGTAGAAAATTTCCGCCATAGCTTTAAGGTACCTTGGTATTGTTTGAGTGTTAATGGTGTTATGGCCTTGATCATGATTTCTGTATATGCTTCATTTATTCCTTTACTTAGAAGCGCTTTGCGGACAAGTTACCTGCTACCAATGGAAGTATGTGTGCCAGTGGATGTGTTTCTTGCTTGCTAGGAGACAATAATAAATTTTTGTGAGGTTTTAACTAAACGCTGTTCGGTAAGTAGTGATTTAAAGAGCGGGTTCCAGGGCTGGGTTGACCACAATGGTACCACGACTGATCCCTCAGCTTTATCGGTTATTATTTTTCGCGAGTTCTAAGGGTAAGTGCGAAAGGAGGAAAAAACATAGATTTTTCATTGGTTCACATAATAGTAAATACATCTACTGTCATCACGTTTGGATCTGGGAAGCGAGAAAAAAATCTAAGGCATTTTCGATTCAACCTTGATGTAAAAAAGGTCAATTGAGAAATTAAAATCTTTATTGATTTTTTCAAATGACTCTTTACATAGCTTCCATTCGGTATCTATATTAGTGATTCTCGATGCTAAACCAGCCTCTTTATTCATAACTGACGGGATGTATGAAGCGTAAATCCAGATTTTTCTCCTCTCGCACCATCTTTCAGACCTCTATTGCTAATGCATTTAAGTGGGGATATTGAATGCCGCCTGTCCTATTGATATGGGAAATTGCAGACGTATTATCAATTCTTAAGAGAATTTTGCCGTCTGATACTTTGTTGGCGAAACATCTTAGACCAAAGAACGCTGCTAATACTTGTAGATAGTTTAGGATAAATTTTCTTTCCTCTTTCGTCCAGAAACCATGAGCGTTTACGTCATTACAGTGTGCATTACACCCGGTAAGAGATGCATCTGAAGATATCTCAAGTTTAAACTGAAGTGTTTTATTTAGGTTATAACCTGTTGGTGTATTTATTTTCCACCAATACAGTTTTCCATTATTAGTTTATTGACTTAATTTCTACTGTCGTAGTCGTTGTCACTTAAAATTAAGGCTAGTTATTTTTGCCTTTCTAGTCTTTTACAGTAGATGGATCCATATGCCACCCCTGGGCAAGCTGCCGTCTGTCAACACAAGTCTAAAATCTACTGATTTTATAATAAAAGCAAAGCATTTGCATTTCTGACTTGGTGTTTGTGAACTTTTTGGTGGTTTATGACAAGGCCAAATTGTTCCAACATGTTTTCCACCAATTTTGATGAATTTTTACAGGATTCATACGAATTTCCCACAATTAATAAATCATCAAGGTAAATAATTGATAAAGTACCTAGTTGTCTGTATAAACAAAAGGACTTTTGCATAAACCAAGGGGAAGGCATAAAAGACTGTAAGAGCTGCCTCTTAAATTAAAATTTTTAAAATAAAAATAATGTAGTAAATATCTTTTAGATCTATCAAACACATATATGATCCAATAGATATCAAGTGTTTGGTGGACAATATCTTCCATTTTTAAAATGGATAGTATCGATATATGATGTTAGATTTTTTTTTAATTATTAATATATCTACTGAAGCCATCTGGCTTGTCAACTAAGAACAAAGAGGAAATAAATTCATTATCTTCATTTTGACAAGGCTCTATTACATTTTTAGCCAAGAGCTTATTTATTTCATGCCTACTTTTTATAATACCATTTTTAGCCCAATTTTGGTCTGTTAGTGGTTTTGTTTATTATGGATATCTCTGGACAGTATTTTATAACCCTTCAGACAATCTAGGACAAATTTATCCTAGGTAATTTATTCCTAGTTTTGCGTAAAGTATTTTAGACAGCCTGCTGACTCATCTACTTCCTTAGGGGCTGCTGGTGATTTGATGACCAACTCGATGCTTCTGTCGTATTGTACCTATTTCATTGAGGTTTTGTTTTTATTGGAATTTCCTTTTAGAGTCAGAATGTTCTCCTAGCATTAGTTGCTTCTACGTCTTCAGTGAGAGCTATTTCTTGCTTTGGGGAAGAAATTTATCGGAATTTTATCCAGATTTTCTTCTAAAAAATTAAATTGTTTTATAATATAGACCTTTATTGTAAGTATTTTTGTAACTTCGTCTAATGGACAGTTTGTCGTATGGACTGTTAGTCGTATGAACAGTTTGTTGTATGGACAGTTTGTCTTACAGACAGTTTGTCGTTTGGACAGTTTGTCGTATTGACAGGTTGTCATATGGGCAATTTTTCGTATAAGCAGTTTGTCGTATAGACAGCTCTTTGTACATGTTATTTCTGTACAAAGACATACTTAAGTGTGATTGAATCACCACACCTAAAAATTCTTTATGTAAGTATCTCATATGGAGGTTAAATACTTTTATGTGATACTGGTTTCCTATGGAAAGTCATATATCTTTTTTGTTGTACAGACAGTTTGTCGTATAGACAGTTTGACGTATAAACTGTTTGTCATAGACAGTTTATCGAATGGACAGTTTGTGATATGGACAGTTTATGTTCATGTTGTTTTTGTAGAAGAAAAAAAACATACTTAAGTGTGAATGAATCACCACACTTAAGCATTTTTCAAGTAAGTGTCCCGTATAGAGACTAAATACTCTTTATGTGATACTGGTTTCATATGGAAACTCATATATCTTTTTTGATCTACATTCTACATTCATACTTAGGTGTGAATGAATCACCACACTTAAGCATTTTTCAAGTAAGTGTCCCGTATAGAGGCTAAATACTCTTTATGTGATACTGGTTTCATATGGAAACTCATATATCTTTTTTGATCTACATTCTACATTCATACTTAGGTGTGAATGAATCACCACACTTAAGCATTTTTCAAGTAAGTGTCCCGTATAGAGGCTAAATACTGTTTATGTGATACTGGTTTCATATGGAAACTCATATATCTTTTTTGTTCTACAGACAGTTTGTCGTATGGACAGTTTATCGTATAGACAGTTTGTCATATAGACAGTTTTTGTACAAAAAACATACTTAACTGTGAATGAATCACCACACTTAAGCATTTTTCAAGTAAATGTCTCGTATGGAGACTAAATACTTTTTATGTGTGTGATACTGGTTTTGTGTGGAAACTCATATATCATTGTTATACAGACAGTTTGTCGTATAAACAGTTTGTCACCTGGACAATTTGTCCTATAGACAGTTTTTGTACATTTTGTTTTTGTGTAAAAACATAGTTAAGTGTGAATGAATGAACACACTTAAACATTTGTTAAGTAAGTGTCTCGTATGGAGACTAAATACTTTTATTTATGTGATATAGGTTTCGTGTGGAAACTCAAATATCTTTGTTATGCAGACAGTTTGTCGTATAAACAGTTTGTTGCATAGACAGTTTGTCGTCTGGACAATTTGTCATATAGACAGTTTTTGTACTAGTTGTTTTTATGCAAAAACACACTTGTGTTTGAATCAATACACTTAAGCATTTTTTAAGTAAATGTCTCGTATGGAGGCTAAATACTTTTTTGTGATAATGTTTCGTACGGAAACTCATATATCTTTTTTGTAATAGAAACAGTTTGTCGTTTGGACAGTCTGTCATGTAAACAGTTTGTCATATAGACCGTTTGTCGTATGGACAGTTTGTTATATAGACAGTTTTTTGTACATGTTGCTTTTGTACAAAGAAAAAATAAAAAAAACATATTTAAGTGTGAATGAATAATACACACTTAATCATTTTTGAATTGTCTCGTAAGGAGGCTAAATACTTTTTATGTGATACCTGCATTTCCAATCTGATTTTTATCAGTGGTTTTTATTTAATTCTACCAGTTTACAAATGATGTTTTTGAGGTTATCGATCTGTTTTCCAATTTTTTCCAGTCTTCCATCCGTTTTTTGTTTCTTCCTATCTCTTTTCGTGATCGTGAACATGATTTTCTCTTCTTCTTATCTCCTGACATTATAAACCTTTTATTCTTATTTAGATTTGGTAATTTTTTATACTTAGAGTAATCAGTACGTGTGAAACGCCAAACACAACGAACAAATATGACTGTACAGGGCCGGGCTAGTCCACACTAGCCTATGCGCCAAATTACAAACTCTAAAAAGTGTTAAATGTAAGCAATGACGAGCATACTACTACAAATCATCGAGAACGAGACGTGTAGTATAATTATATTTTAACTAGCTACAGCACGCGGCTTCGCTTACGTAGAATTTTACCCTTTATTTATTTTGTTTTAGGATTTTTGGCCTTATTCTGTCTAAAAAAACATCTTTACTTACTTTTGTGTGGGGGACTTTTGTATGGGGAATGCTTGTGGGGGGGTAGTATCAAATACAGTCCCATTGGTATTTTTTAGTGGGATGTATGTATCCCCATGGGTTAGTATGAATGAAAATATTGCTTTTTAAAAATTTTATTTCTTCTAATTACAGTATGATCTTATATTTATGAATGGCAAGGCGTAAACAAGGCGTAACACTAGCAACTATGCACATTGTACACAAGGTTTTGGTTTGGCGTTTCTTTGCCCTTTCCTGAACAGTTCACACATCTTCTTCTAGAGTTACCTTCAACTGGGTGGTGATCTCCAATATTGAGAATAAGTTTCATTGTTTTGGATAGACGTCCAGCAGATTTCTTACGTTTGATTGCACTTGCTTGTTTGCCCACAGCCATCAACTGATCTGCTAGAGGCACAACAAATTGTAACAGTGACTTTTTTATTCTTCGTTGTTCGTTGAATAGAATTGACGCATTGACAACAGATGTCATTTTACAACAACAACAATTTTCAGAAAACCTTTTCCCATCATTTTTGCGATTTTCTATCAAAGTCATAACAACCGAATTTTTGGTCCTATAAGACAACTCCATCCATTATTTAATTAGAGCACAATTGCTTCTTGACATGCTACCTCCTTTTACTCACCATCCTTTTGCTTTCTAGTTGTGCTTACTATATCATTGTTCGTCCAATTTGTCATCACTAGAACCTCCTTGCTATCTTGCCACCTTACGGCTAACGTGCCCACATTATTACAAAAGAATTCAGAATCACTCTTCTTCAATTTCCCATCAAATTTTGGCATAAATTTTCGCGAAAGAAAACAAGTTCCTACAGCAGGGAAGGGAAAGTTGGCCATCAGACTAACACATCTAAAGAAGCAATCAAATGGTAAAGTGACTCGTGAATCCCGAATTGTATAAAAGTAGAAACCGAATTGTAGTAGTGACTCTTCCTACAGTATCGTCTCTTCTGGAATAAATATTGAGATCATATACATATTCAATTTCCTCATCGCATCGTTCTCATATTTTGATTCCACGCTTGATAGGTTTCAAAGGGAGATTGCTTCAGACTTGAGCGGCCTTTGGATTTGGCCATTGATTCGTCAATGCTCTGGAATGCAATGTCTTTTCTGCATTTTTGAAATGCAGAGAACACAACTCCACATTCTGAATATGTTGATAAGCCCATAGAATTTTTTCAAAGAAAATTGGATGAGCTTAATAATCAAAAGCAAACGACCAAAAAAATACTTTCTGTAACACCAAATGCATTGTTGACTTCGTACCATGTCTCTTACCGAATCGCAAAATGTAAGAAACCACATACAATAGGAGGAACTCTAATTTTACAAGCAGCTATTTATATGGCAGCTATTGCATATGATTCGCATAATGTTCGGCCAATTCCGCTTGCTAATAATACAGTCGGAAGAAGAATCAATGATATATCTGAAGATATTTGCGATCAATTAGTTTCTCGGCTGCGTACTTCGAAATTTCCTATACAAGTAGATGAGCCAACTGATATAGCTAAAGATGCCCATTTAATTGCATATGTTCGATATGTTGTGGAAAATAATATATTAGAATATATATAATTTTGCAAACCCATTCCTGGAAATACCACATCCATTGAAATTTTTAATATAATGGACAGTTTTTTCGAAGAAAACGACATAACGTTGAATGATTGCATTGGACTGTGTACTCACGGAGCTCACTCAATGTCCGGACACAAAGCAGGTCTTCAAGCATTAGTTAATAAGAAATCACCACATGCTATCTGCACGAACTGTATGCTTCACAGAGCAGCTCTAGTGTTAAAAAATATGAACGAACAACATTTTGCAAAAATTATAAACTACATTAAGAACAGTCCTTTGTGATCTAGGCTCTTTGCAAAGTTATGTGTAGATATGCAAGAGTGATTCAAAGTAAATTTGAACTCAAAGAAAAAATAGCATGCTTTCTCGAAGAAAATCACCACGAAGATGCACATTTGTGGACGAACGGTAATTTCCTTGTTAAACTTGCCTATTTGGTTTAAATTTTTGTAAAATTGAGCAGTTTGAATAAATCAATGCAGGGATCACAAATGCATCCACTTGTTCAAAAAGACAAAGTAAAACCTTTCATTAAAAAGTTGAAGTTATGGAAGTCAAATTTACAAAAGAATGAGTTGACATGTTTTCACTGTCAAAAGATTTCTGGCGCACAGCCAATATTGAAACAAGCATGAATCTTTTTATTGAACACCTGGATGGTTTAGTGCTGCATTTTTCAAATTATTTTAAAGACCTTGATTTCTCAAAGTTTTTGTGGATACAGAATCCATTTATCGACAATGAAGATAACGAATTTGAGCTGACAACTATTAAAAAACCGATAGAATTATCATGCGATCTTCTTCTTCAAGTGCCGTGTCCTCCCAGAACATTAGCGATCATTCGCTTGATCCTCACTTTGTCCACAGCCGATCTAAAGAGTGTCGTGGTGTTTACTCCATTCCATTGGCGGAGATTCTTGAGCCAAGATGTTCTTCGGCGCCCAGGGCCACGCTTTCCCTCTATTTTTCCTTGAATTATTAATGTGGAGCAATTCATATTTCGGATTTCTCATTACGTGGGCAAAGTACTCCAGCTTTCTTCTTTTTATGATATTAAGTACCTCTCTTTGTTTATTCATACGCTGTAGAACCGCCTCATTCGTCACCCTGTCCATCCACGATATCCTCAGCATTCTTCGGTAAGTCCACATTTCGAAGGCAGTGGTTTCGAAGGCAGGTTGTGTCAGTGAGGGTCCATGCTCCATCCTCCATCAACAATATGCTAAATACATAGCAACGTAATAGGCGTATTCTTAAGGGAATATGATCTATGTTGGTAAGCAGTTTTTGCATGCTCCTGAAGGATGTTCGTGCCAGTTCTATTCTTCTTTTGATTTCTTGAGTTAAGTCCCATTTTTCATTCACCCAGCAGCCCAGATATTTATATTTTTGTACTCTCTCCACTATTTCTCCATTTATGCTGATATCTGTTAAGTTGTCGGCCATATTTTGTTTTTGCTGACTAGGAATTACTCTCTCTTTAGGAATTTCTCCGGTCTTGTATATGCAGTTGAGCAAGCTTAATAGAAGTGCAAGCGGCCTGTCTTCTTCCAAAATTTTCAAAACCTCTATTTGTGTTCTATCTGGTCCTGGTGCCTTTCCGTTTTTTGCACTTGATATAGCGTGCAAGAGTTCTGCCTTAGTGATATCTAACCCGTCATCCAGAGTAATATTATGCGACAAACTAGTATCATCTACAAAGAGATCTTGAATATATTTTTTCCATTCCTGTAGTTGTTCTTCTGTGCTACTAAGAATTTGCAGTTGCTCGTTCATGAGAGTGCTGTTATTGTTATTTTTATACTGACCAGATGTCCGTTTGATTTCCTTGTACATATTAAAAGAGTCGTGTTTGGCTTCTAACTGCTCTATTTCATTGCACTGCCCCGTCAACCACTCTTCCTTCCATTGTCTAATTTTCGCCCTAATTTCCCTTTGCACCTCCTTGTATCTGTCAGGGTCTTTATTTTTGTATGATCTGCGGCGGTCCATTAATTTGAGGATGTCATCGGTAATCCAAGCTTTCAGTTTGGTTCTGTTGCTTTTCAGCTTAGCTTGACTGACTTCTACTACGGATGCTTTAATCTGTCTCCACGCGTTTTCGATATTATCTTCGTTAATTGTTTGATTAATGCTACCCAATCTGGAGTTTAATTCTTCTTGCACTTATGTTCTTATTGCTGGATCCAAAAGCTTTCTTGTGTCTATACACTGTAGAGCCTGACGCTTTTTGTACTTTTTCAGTTTCAGTGTAGCAGCCAACAATGAGTGGTCCGTGAAAACATCCGCACCAGGGTAAGTCTTAGTATTTTGAATGGTATTCCTGAATCTTCTGTTAATAATGATAAAATCTATTTGATAGCGTACATTTCTATCTGCATTGGAAATCCACGTATATAGACGCCTTGGAGGTTGTTTAAAGTGTGTATTGGCTATAATAAAGTCATTCTCTTGGCAGAATTGTATTAACCGATCGCCTCGCTCGTTTGGTTCACTTAAGCCATAATCTCCCACGATATCCTCTCTCCGGCCCTTACCTACTTTTGCATTAAGATCGCCCATGATTATAATAACTTCCGAGGATTTGCTCAATTTCAGTGCTCTTTTCGTCGTCGTCGTCGTAAAAAACTTCCACTTCATCGTCAGAGCCATCACACGTGGGAGCATAAACCTGTATAAGATTACTTGCTATCGGCGCTGTATTAAGCTGTAACATACACACTCTGTCAGAGATGGGCACAAAACTCTTGACGGATCCACTCATACTGCGTCCCACCAAGAAACCTACACCATTCAAATGTCGCGCACCATCATTGCCGGAATAATAAATGCAATGATCTTCCACTCTCACTTCTCCAGTCTCTGGCCAACGCATCTCGCTACCCAGAACGTCTATTTTGAGTCTTTGCATCTCCCTGATTGTGTTATGCGTTTTTCCGCTCTCAAACAAACTGCGAACATTCCATGTTGCTATCCTTTTCATGACCGACCCGGGGATTTTTAGCACCCCCTGCCCACTAAAGGGCTGCCGGGGACTGGGGGCCGTGATTTGATTTATCTCGGTCATGCTAAAGATTTTCCTGGGGATGTCCTGAGGACCCTTAATGCAGTGGTTTCCCGTTGCCTTCTGCATCTCCATGCCGTTGAACTTGTAGATAGTTTCATCCGCCTTTAGGAAGAATTTCTCCTTCCAAGGACAAGAAGGTGCCCTCACTCTTGTCAGCTCCTTCACCCGAAGCTGTTGGCCAACAAGAGGGGATTACTTATACCGGTAATCACTCGGTCGACAGAGCCTCCTCGGTTTCTAGCAGGGTGCACCGCGTGCAGATGAGGTTGTCATTTGGGTCAGCTATGTGAATGCTGTCACCCCATACACCCCATACACCCTTGTGAGTCTCTTACTTGTCAGTTTGTCAGCTCCTTCACCCGAAGCTGTTGGCCAACAAGAGGGGATTACTTATACCGGTAATCACTCGGTCGACAGAGCCTCCTCGGTTTCTAGCAGGGTGCACCGCGTGCAGGTGAGGTTGTCATTTGGGTCAGCTATGTGAATGCTGTCACCCCTTACACCCCTTACACCCCCTATCATGAGATAGCCTACTAAAATAAAAATTTCAAAATTAAACCTTAATTTAATTTTGAATGAATCTTAGCGGAGAGTATGAATCTTTGTATTGCAAAGCAATGCAAGTGCTTCTACCGTTTGTAACGTCGTATTTATGCGAAACGGGCTTTTCGGCACTGGCTGTAATGAAAACCAAATATCGAGCCAGATTAGTAGTCGAAAAAGAGATACGAGTGGCACTCATTTACGAGTGGCACACATTCTATAAGCCTCTGTAATTATAAAATAGTTTACTAAATAATCGAGATTATAAAACTTTTTAAGATAATCTCACTAAACTAAAGGTAAAATTGGCTTTCTAATATTATCTGTTAGTAAATATTAGTTTTATTTCAATAGCCTTGCATTTTCGTATTGTGTCGTGACTTTTTGGCATTTCGTAGTAAAGAGCAATTTGTGTAAAAGAAATCCTTTCTGACTTTTCTCGGCCCAATTGGCCACCCATGAAATTGTGAAGGCCGGACTGGTGTAAACAGAGCCATTATAAATGAACACCCCTCGGCTTTACAATATATTCTGAAATATATGGCCAATAAACGAAGTCAACCTTTTGTTCCTATTGAAATTCAACTCCATATTGTCAACTTAAGGAACGTCTAAATTCTTCACAGAAAAAAGTTTTCTTCAAAAATATTTTACAAAAAAAATAAAAAATTATCCAAAAATATTTTTAATAGAAAATATTAAATAAAAACTAAACGTAGTTTATAGTGAGATACGAATATGATATGTATGTGTGTGTATGTGTTTACATAATTTAACAAATTTGAGGTATTTTCTAAAACATTTCTCAAAATTTCTTAAATTTCTTAAAACAATTTATTTAACATTAGATCAAGAATTATACAGAACTGATTATTTTTGTTCTAATTGTGTTTAATGCCTTGTTAAGAAAAGAACATACTGTTAATTAAATAATTATCACACTTAAAACGTAATCACCAATTAAGTGAAAACAAAGGCGACAATGCGGACTCGACAATTAAATTAAATTGAGTGCTCACCTTAAGATTTTAATCGACGGATTTTATTTCACCCATAAAAATTATTACCGATGTTACACATAGCAATTACAACTACGTAAAATATCATTAGTTAACAAAACTATTAAGATTATATTAACTCTAAATTATATATGTTATATCATAATTTATGAAAGAACAAATAGATTGTAGATAGGTAAAAAAAGTAGGTTAGGTTAGGTAATCTATATAAACTATTAAGATTATATTAACTCTTAATTATATATGTTAGATCAAAATTTATGAAGGAACAAATAGATTTAAATAGATTGTAGATAGATAGAAATGGATTTAAGTAGGTTGAGAGTTGTTATATTGTAATCAAGTTTAGTAATCTTCTTCGTTATAGTCTACTTAACTTTGATAGTATCTTTATTTGACTTTGATACAATAACGACTTTCATTAGATTAGTCATATTAAGAGTAGCTAATGATGGATTAAGTAAACCATAATACATTAATGATAATGTTTCTTTAGATCTGACAATAATAAAGTTTTAACAAGATACCTTATTTGTATAAATAATAATCTAAAATTAATAACATTTTGGGAATGTCCAAAAAAACATTTTGAAAACCATTTATTAAAACGATAATTTCCATTTAAAAATTAAAGTAACTTTGCACAAAGACTGTCTGTCCCTTTTAGCAATCTATTTCTTCTCGCCAAATCGTTTATATTTAACGAAAATGCGGTCAGTTGACAGTTGATATATGTATTTAGACATTTCTGGTTCGTTTCTTTTCTGGGAAGGTGTTATAGGAAAACCATTAGGCCGTGTGCACCGGTCACTTTTCGCATTCCAACAAAGGTTGTGGAGAAGAAGGCGAGCCTTGCCATTGTCATAGTGCAGTAATGTGTATCATGAAACCACCCAAGTTACACGGTTTTCACGCCAGAATGATGAAACAATCGATTTTACACTGTTATCATCAGGTGTTACAGAAATCACTCTCAGGAGATGATCGTGTAATATTTAGAAAAGACTTTGTTGAATGGAAAATATTCTATTGAAGTTTTACCCATAACAATTTTTTGCGGACATATTTGCTCTATTGCCTAGTTGAGTCTTGTATTTATAATGCTGCCTTATCGCTTTTGGGATGATTTCTGATTAAATACAGGTTTATTTTATAACACAGTAGCCTATTTATAGCACGAATTCGCTCTAACATGTTTAGATATTTGCAAAAACCGTTCTATAATACGGTATCCTATAACACGAATTCTATTTAACAAGTTTATATAATAACACGGTATCCTATAACACGAATTCGCTTTAACACGATTGAAAATTGCTAAATCAATAGGATGCGATGGTTTTTATGATATGGGTAAAGAAGACATTCACGATTTACGTGTTGAATCGAATACACGTTTAGACATTTGGTAAAACCCTCTTATAACACGGTATCCTATAATAGGAATTCCCTCTAACACGTTTAGACATTTGGAAAACTATTCTATAACACGGAATCCTTTAACCCTTTCGCGACGATTTTTTTTTCTGAGAGACATGGGAATACTTTTGTGGGTTATTTTATGTTTGTATAAGTCAAAATTATATATTATCAATATATAAAACACAGTCGGGTTTGAATTTTTATTTTTAAAAAACGGCTGGACCGATTGGGCTAATGGCTGGATCCCTGCTATTATAGTAACTGTTAAAATATAAAAGGTAATAATAATGAAAATAATTCATTTTCTCATTTTTTTATGGAGCGCCACATATATTCGCACAGTCGAAATTACTTAAGCCATAACTTAAGCTATGTCAGTAGATGGCGCTTTTCATTCCCCGTCATGAATGTTCAACGAGTTTATTTCAACGCATCAAATGTTGCTCAACGTACTGCAATACCTCCAGCGACAACACTGACAAGTTTCTTTTTTATTTGGCGAGGCGATCCATTTGCACGAACGTTACTCTACTCTATAATGTTCGTGGGCCGACATCCCTTGAATCACTTCGAACGGTCAATGGTGCAGTGTGCCCAACATTTGGTGCTGCGTGTCAACAGCTCAATTTGCTTGAAAACGAAATTCATTGGGATATTACAATAGCTGAATCAGTTCTTTCTGCATCTCCAAATCAGATACGCACATTATTTGCTATCATTATTTCGACATGTTTCCGATCGAATCCAATTGAACTGTGGAACATGTACAAGGATGACATGTCAGAATACATTTTACATCAAATTCTTGTCACTTCAGAGAATCCCGATCTCGTGGTGAATGAGGAAATACATAAGTAAGCCTTGCTTTTGATAGAAGACATGTGTTTCCCCATGTGCGGCAGTTTGTTATTAAAGTTAGGAATGTCAACGCCAAATCGTGCTATGAACGTCGCTTTCATTTGAGAATTGGAACGTGAACGTGATTACCACCGAGATACATTCAACAAATCACTTGAATCAATGTACCACTGTTGAACTCACAACATAAGGATCAGCACGATAAGTTAATGAAGGCAATTTATGATGGAAATGCTGGCTTATTTTTCCTCTGTGCGCCTGGTGGAACTGGGATTCCTCATGTCATTGATTTTAGCCACTGTTCGTGCGAGATCCGGAATTGCCGTAGCAGTTGCTTCTTCTAGTATAGAGACCACGTTACTAGAAGAATGCAGAACGGCTCATTCAGCGTTTAAATTACGGTTAAACCTTCAAACGACTGAAACACCCACATGCAACATTGCGAAACAATCGGCAATGGCCAAAGTGTTAATGAAGTGTTAAAACAAGTAAAATTATCATATGCCATAATTTGGGATTAATGCACAATGGCACACAAACGTTCATTGGAAGCACTAAACCTAACCATGAAAGATCTGCGCAATGACTCAAGATGTTTTGAAGGCGCAATGATTCTACTGTCTGGCGATTTCCGGCAAACACTACCAGTAATTCCAAGATCCACCGCTGCCGATGAAATAAACGCTTGCCTCAAATCACCTACTCTGTGGCGCTATATTAAGAACCTTCAGCTGACGACAAACATGCGAGTTGCAGTACTACACGTTCCATCTGCCGAAGATTTCTCCAAGCAATTGTCGTTAATCGGTAATGTCCGTCTTCCCGTCGACGAAACGAATGAATTGATTTCGTTTCCGCATAATTTTTGCAATTTCGTCTCAACTGAGGACGAGCCCATCAACAAAGTGTTCCTGAACATTATTGTAAATCACAAAAATTACTATTGGTTGAGTAAACAAGCAATTCTAGCGACAAAGAACAAAGATGTAAATCACTTAAACATCATAATTGAAAATCAATTCGGTGGTCGACCTCATTCTTTAAAATCTATCGACACTGTTACAAATGAAGACGAGACCAACTATCCAACAGAATTTTTAAAGTCATTGGATCTGCCTGGCTTGCCAACGCACTATTTACAACTGTAGGTTGGCTCTGTAGTCATCATGCTTCGAAATCTGAACCAACCAAAGCTATGTACGGAACGCGTTTGGTGGTAACAAAACTCATGAGCTATGTGATTCACACAACGATACTTAAAGGTAAATTCAGAGGTGAGAAAGTTCTCATTTCGTGAATTCCGATGATTCCAACCGATATGCCATTCGAGTTTAAACGAATTAAATTTCCAATTCGTCTCGCATTTGCCATGACGATCAACAAATCACAACGCCAATCCTTTAGTGTTTGTGGCCTGAATCTCGAAACTCAATGTTTTTCTCACGATCAACTGTACGTAGCATGATCACGTGTCAGCAAACCATCCGCTTTATTCATTCTCGCGCCCGACAACAAAACGAAAAATGTCGTATATCACGTGATAATTTTAAGTAACTTTTTAACCCCTTCCCCGCCCCCTTGATGATACGTGGTGAGGTTTTAGGGTACCCCTAGGGTACCCCTCCCCCTACCCAACATCACGTGTATTTTTTTGGTAAAAAGCATCTAAAAAAATTTCAGAATATTATCTTTAAACACCCGAAATCTTTCTCTCACCAGAACAATTTGTCGTTGGTGTAGTCATGCGAACTGTTATATATAAGTTTGGATAAACAATGCAAAATAAGTTTTGCAAATTCTGTTTTCGCAGGAACGAAGACATACTTTTCAATTATCCAAAATCTGGTTTTACCAAAATCCAAAATCCAGAATAAAAGTGTCATTGAGAATGTAGGCATTCTTGAACTAAGTCAGTGTCTAAATCATTAGGATACATTTCTTCCAAGAAAAGGACTTTTGCCGTACATTTTGGTCAAAAATCCTGGTGTTTTTTAATTCGGATACGAGTCTATCAATAAGGACGAGAAAAGTATTAACCCTGAAAATATCACTTGTAGTCACTCTCATTTCTTCATCGCGTGTTTCAGCATAGATTTTTTTCCTTTTCGCTTGTCTTTTTCCCATGTCTTTTGTTTACTGCTTCGACACGCTTAATGCCATCGCTTTTTCTTCAAAATGCTAAAACTCTCTCGTTCAGCTACGAAAAACTTGAAAAGGGATTCGTAAAGATCGGCAACAGTGATTACATTTACGGTAAAAGCCTGCAATTGAATATTCACTTTGTTTATTCTTTCAAAAAAAAAACACACCACACAACAACCATTACCGCCGTTTCCAGTTTTTCTAAATTTAAAAGTATTCCCGTGGCTTCGTTTCGTGTTACAGGTTTTTCGGCACAATCATCCTTGATTCATTCCAAAGTTTTAAGAATTTCGGGCCAAGAAACTTTCAAACTTCTATATGCGTCCTCTCTGGCTGACCAACGTGTCAAATTTACTCTCTTTAGCGTTTTCCCTTTCCCAATTTCAGTCATTTACTTTTTTGCCAGCGTTGTGTCGAATTTATAAAAATCTTAGTCTTAGATATTCAACATGACCCGCTAAAAAAGGATCGAATTCAGCTAATAGTTTCAAAATCATACAATAATTTCCGTTATTCGGATCACTGAACTACTCATTTTTCCCTGTATAGCACCCAACCGAAGAAAAATTAATACATAAGAAATTGTATGACTCAATCAACAGAGGCGGCTTTTCTTTTCAGCGGCTTTTTCGTTTGTATCGCTTCTCAATATCTGTCTCTCTCAGACTCAATGCCACTTCGCGGCGTATGCCGCCTCCCCCTCGTGATATTTCGTGATTTTTCACAAACCCCCTCCCCCCCACTCGAGCCTCACATGATTAATGGACGATTCCCAACTCGATTTTAAACTTCTGGATTTTGGGCATTTTGACAGTTGGATTTTGAACTTAACGATTTTTTGATTTTGAGCATTTATATTTTGAATTTTTGGATTTTGAGCAATTGTACTTAAAAACCTCCCCCCCACTCGAGCCCCACATGATTAATGGACGATCCCCAACTCGATTTTGGACTTCTGGATTTTGGGCATTTTGACAGTTGGATTTTGGATTTTGAACTTAACGATTTTTTGATTTTGTGCATTTATATTTCGAACTTTTGGATTTTGGGCAATTGTACTTATCGATTTTGGACATTGGGATTCTGGGTTTTTATATTTTAAACTTTTGGATTTTGGCCTTTTTGACTTTAGGATTTTGTGCTTTTGGACTTTTGGTGTATTGTGCTTTTATATTTTGAACTTTGGATTTTGGGCTTTCGCAATTTTGGATTTTATACTTTTGGGCTTTTATATTGTGAACTTTTGGAATTTGGGCTTTTAAGTTTTGGATTTTTGACTTTTGTATTTTGGGCTTTTGGGTTTTGGGCTCTTGCATTTTGAACTTTTGGATTTGGCTTTTTTTTATACGTCGTACCTTATGCGAGGGACAGTAAGACACGATTATATTCCCATCTATTATATAACCGTGTGCGATTATGTTTCCAGATATCGATACGCGTAACATTTGACTGACCTTAAATCAGCTAATAATATATTTTTTAATGATTATGGATTCTGAGGCGATACGAAGTTCGCCGGGTCAGCTAGTTTTATAATAGAAAATATCGAAAAAAAACATCAAGGGATTGAAGGGGTTAGTGGTACATATAAGCACATAAGCATATAAGCACATAAGGTGCATATAAGCACCATTAGTGTTTTGGTGTGGTACTTTTGATACATTAGATACATTTTTAAGCCGCTCTCTTTTCGCAGATGGTCTTTCTTCTTCGACAAACGTCGCACAGTTGCTGTTTTTTGATAATCTATGCGCTTACGACCATCATAAGCAGACGATAAAAAACCTGTTCCTACCATTTATTTGATTAGCTATCAAGATCGTATAATCCCATCATCTGGTCCACCAAATCAACCCTTCATAATCTCTCTATATGATGCAACGAATTCTGGACACGGAACACTAATTTTGGAGCCATATTTCAAAGTTTTAATGACAGACATAACATTAGTAGTTAGAAAGTAGTTAAGTTAACCACAACTTGATTCCCAAATTTTGGAGAATTCTGCAGGTTTGGTTGGTGATGCAAAATACTTTTTTAATGAAATGATAATGAATCGATCACGAGCTATTGCATTTTGTATTGCTGCATTTCCCAACGAAGGATGAGTGGACCAATAATCGCTTATTTGTGGAACATGGTTGTTGTGAACACATTACTAGCATGCACCCAAACACAACTTGCAGTTAGTTAACCACAACTTGATTCCCCTATTTTGGAGAATTCTGCAGGTTTGGTTGGTGATGCAAAATACTTTTTTAATGAAATGATTATGAATCGATCACGAGCTATTGCATTTTGTATTGCTGCATTTCCCAACGAAGGATGAGTGGACCAATAATCGCTTATTTGTGGAACATGGTTGTTGTGAACACATTACTAGCATGCACCCAAACACAACTTGCAGTTAGTTAACCACAACTTGATTCCCCTATTTTGGAGAATTCTGCAGGTTTGGTTGGTGATGCAAAATACTTTTTTAATGAAATGATTATGAATCGATCACGAGCTATTGCATTTTGTATTGCTGCATTTCCCAACGAAGGATGAGTGGACCAATAATCGCTTATTTGTGGAACATGGTTGTTGTGAACACATTACTTGCATGCACCCAAACACAACTTGCAGTTCCTTTATCAGTTTCCTTCAAGCGAGCGCCTCTCCTAGTTTGTTTATGTAGTCAAATTCTTTTATTTGTGCACTGAGCAATGTATGAATATAAAGACTGTGGAAAAATATTTTTGAAACATTCATACGGCAACGTGCTTGTATATCGGAGGCTAGTGTACATGTGCGTTTACTAGAAATTTCCCTTCCAGAGACTAAATTTTCATCTGGTTTTGACAATATAGTAAAAAAAACAGAGAGGCCCTCATTTTCTTCTAGAGCTTCAATTTCTTTACCAACTTGGTCATCACTATTTTCGGTCTTTATTTTGTTTTCCACACATATTTATGATAAATGGAACGAGATTACAATTTCTCGTTCCAAATATCATAATTTGTGTGGGAAACAAAATAAAAACTGAAAATAATTGGAATTAAAAATGTGTATTTAAATATTAATCCGGGCCCTATTCATCACTTTCCGGTTGGATTTATAATTCTTCATTAGTTGTCGATCTCAGATTAATCATTTATTTCAGATTCTTCATCAGAAGGTTCATCTGAATCATCACTGTCCTATTTATGATTCTTCATCAGAAGATTGGTTGTCGATCTTAGATTGGCCATTTATTTCAGATTCGTCATCATAAGGTTCATCTGAATCATCACTGTCATCAGAGTCACAAAACAGATTTTCTGATGCATTAGAAAACTAAATGGTACACATATGAACCAAATTTAACCGAACTAAAAGTGTTTAGTCCTGACAAAACTTAGTGGTATAGGCACATGTGTACCAGGAGTCGCGAAAAAGTTAACAGGAATTCGCTCACAAAAGATATGTTTCGAATATCGAAGCAATACACTACATAAACCATCGTATAATTCAGGTCATTCTGAAGTTTAACAACGACACGATACACATAATAAGCGTATATGCCCCTGATATAACCAAACCGCGAGAAGATCGAGAGGAATTCCTCGACAAACTCGAAGAAGTCATTACTAACATCAGCAGACATGAGAAAATATTCATAATTGGCGATACTAACGCAAGGATGGGGAACATCCCGATACCCGGAGTAATGCAACACTGGAATGAGGAAACAATTAATGAAAACGGTGAAATACTAATAAACATATGCGCACAACTAGAATTAAGAATTAATAACACCTTCTTTCTACACAAACCACAGCACAAATATACGTTCGAAAATACAAGAGCCCAAAGATCCGTAATAGACTTTCTAATAACGAATAGAATGGTTCACCCAAGCAAGATCCTATCAGCTAATGCAGGCACAGAACACAGCCTACTGTTATGCAAATACAGATACAAAGCTATGCGAAATCCAAAGCAGACTCGACCAGCCACATATAAATACAACGTGGAATCATTAACAACGGAGAGCACCAAAGTACTATTTGAACGAAGACTGCAAGCCAAACTACAAGAAAACAAAATCGAAAAGGTAAATATAAGGTAAAAATATAAGTAAATATAAGGTAAAAATACAACATAACATCCAAAAAAGCGCAGAAGAAGCATTAGGAATCAGGAAGTGCAGCGCACAACATAGCTCAAACTATAAACCATGGTTTAATAATGAACTTAAAAACTTGACAAATGAAAAACAGCAAGCATTCAAGAAATACCGCAACAATAGAACAGCAGAAGAGATGGCGGAGTATAGAAGCGTAAGAAACAGAATCAACACCGAAGTAAGAGCAATCAAATCAGAATACTGAGAAACGTTCTCGTCTGGGATGGAACACGACCTATATGGTGTTCAGCGCCAAGTCTGAAAACTATTAAGAAAGTACAAAAAACCTGTCGATGAAGCCGTATAGACTACAAACATAACACCCGAAAGCTGGACAACGTACTTCAAATCACTATACGAAACCAACAATACTCAACAAGAAGAAACAGAGGGAATACCACTCAACCACACCACAAGCGAATACTGCATAATTACTCAAGAAGACTTCACGTTAAACATCAACAAACTGAAAAATAGAAAAGTACCAGGCCCTGACAATATATCAAATGAGATGATAAAGAGCGGAGGCAATGAACTAATATATAACCTAACTGCATTATTCAAAAAAATAGTTGACACTGCGCAAATACCGGAGGACTGGAAGCACACTATCGCCATTCCATTGTACAAAAAAGGCTCTAGGAAGGATCCAAACAACTATAGGGGCATCTTGCTCATAAACTCGGTCGCAAAATTATTCACAAAAATAATATCCAATAAAATTACTACTAACGTCAACATTAACGAAGAACAACAAGGCCTTCACGCCAACAGATCGACAATAGACGCCATCTTTATATTAAGGCAAATGGTAGAAAAATCAATTGAATATGCCAAACCGCTTTTCATGTGCTTCGTAGATCTAAGCAAGGCCTTCGATGTGATCAGAATCCGAGATGTCATCCTCACGTTGCAAAGATGAGCAATTTCATACAAAATTATCCAAGTTATTAAAAATTTGAACACAAACAATCATACACAGATCAAGACGGCACTTGGTACAACACGCAACTTACCCGTAGCCGATGGAATCCGCCAAGGCGATAGCCTAAGCCCGACATTATTCAACTTAGTCAAGGACTAAATTATTCAAAACATCAAAGTACTATACATCGGCTATAGCATGCGGCAGAACTACAAACATCATCTGTTACGCTGATGACGCAGTGCTCTTAGCGGACAACGAGGACGATCTCCAGCATCTAATATATAAGTTCTCCCAATCAACAGCAAAGTATAACTTGCAGCTTTCAGCCGAAGAAACAAAATGCATGGTCATCAGAAAAACACCAATAAGATGCAAGCTGCAGTCCGCGAACAACATTATAGAACAAGTAAACACATTTAAGTATCTTGGGGTAGACATAACGGACAGCAAAAGACTTAAAGAGGAGGTCAGAAGATCAACAACCAAAGCAGCACAAATATCCGCAGGACTACATAACATCATTTGGAAGAACAAATATATGTCTTTACACAGCAAAGTCAGAATTTACAAAACATGTGTTCGTCCCATTCTAAAATACGCGGCCGAAACGAGGGCAGAAACCAACCCAACTAAACAAAAAATGCGTACCACCGAAATGAGGACACTACGTGCAATATCAGGCGTGACTCTTTTTCATCGAAAAAGAATTAAAGAACTCGGGAAAAATCTGAACGTACAGGACGTGGTGCGATGGACCAGAGCCAGACGAAGAGAGTGGGACAGACACGTCGACCGGATGGGCCCAGAACGAGTGGCAAAATGAGCTAAAGTAGCAAAACCCAACACAAAACGACCCATGGGAAGACCACCGAAGCGATGGAACGAGTCATGGAACTCAAGGTCGCAAGAGACCAGAGATGCATAAAGAAACAGGACAATGTCCTAAAAAGAAGTAGGAGGAGGAGGAGGAATTCGCTCAAACACATCTATATATTAGAGAAAACCCTACTAGAGACGGTATCTTATAACACGAATTCGCTTTAACACATATATGGGAAAACCCTCCTATAACACGGTATCATGTAACACGAATTCGCTTTAATACGATTGAAAATTGCTAAATCAATAGATGGTTTTTATGATATGACTAAAGAAGACATCGAAATATATTGCTGGAAGAAGAAATTAGTGAAGCAGATTTGCTGGAAAGAGCATCAAACGATGTAAATCAAATCGATAGTAAGGATTTATTTATTTATTTATTTAGCGTATGGCATTTAGACACATTTAGAAGAATATAACAAAGTTATTGAATTTACAAACATAAAGATTCTCTATATATCTTGGGGGGGTCTTTCTGTTGAACTTCCGACCATCGTCAATCCACCTATCTGTGATGTTAAACTTACAAGCCCTAGAACTGACGATTTAAGTGTGGAAGCTGATGCACCTCACGTCGAGCCACATAGTTTCTGGATAATATTGTTTTTGGTCTTTAACTTTCCCTCGGTTTTAGTTAGGTCCTCCTTAAAGATTAATGTTCTGTCGAGGGTAACGCCTAGGTATTTTGGATATTTATTGCGATAAAGCAAGGTGTTATCAAGGTAGACGTTAAGTTTTCTCTTGGCCATCTTGTTGTGTTTAAATGAAAACAGGTTACTTCAGTTTTGGAAACGTTAGGTTGCACCCATCTTCGAAAGAAACTTCCCATAACTTCTAGATCTGCAGATAAAATTTCTTCGGCTTCTTCTATTGATTTTGTTGTGATAGTCGTCGACGTAGCCAAACTTCGTTGATGTCATTTTGGCCATGTCTGCAACATGTAAATGAAACAACACTGGCGCAAGTACTGATCCCTGCGGCAGGACATTCTTAAGCTATCTGGAGGTACTGATTTCCGGTCCCATTATCACCTGAAATACTCTGTCGTTAAGCATGTTATCTATTAATTTCGATGTGAGTTTGCAGGGAATTATGCATAGGAATTTGTATATTAATCCTTCCCTCTATACGGTATCGTAAGCTGCGGGCAGATCGATAAACGCAGCAGAACTCCTTGATTTTCCCCGAAAACCGGCTTCGACATAAGTAGTAAGTAACAACACTTGATCGGAACAGCTACGTTGTGGTATGAAACCCGCTTGTTCGACTGGGATATGTTTAAGTATAACTGGGCTATCGATAACAACGCAATTGGTAACATTTTGGTTGGTCCACTGGTTTACCTGGTTTTTGAAATGGCTATGACTTTTGAGCGTTTGTATTAACGAGGGATTTCACTAGTCTGCCTTATGTTAGTAAAGAAGCGTGCTATTCAATCTTTTGCGTATTTTCTGCATTTAAGAAGGGGAATTCAAGATGGATTCCATCGAACCCTGGGGCTTTCCCAGGGGTAATATCTTTAAGGGCAGCTGATATTTCGTCGCCGGTGAAAGGACGAGCGTGCTCAGTTTCTCTCGATTCAGATTTAAGAGTTTTTAGAAGTTCTTTTACCTTTCTATTATTTTACCTTCCTTCTTCTATGAGCTTTGTCTCTGGGTGCTCTGGATGTCGCCACAATGTGAGAGGTCACTGAATTTGGGCTTATGGGAGTTTTTTTTTGTTTTTGATAAGGGTTTCCATATCCAAGGTTTCTTATGAGAGACCCTGCTTTCCGACTTGATATTTGGAAGTTTAGATTTTCAACAGTTTAGTCCATTTTTAGTCTTGCAGCATTTAGGCTATGTAGTAGCTGATCTGCGATTTCTTGATCGCCAGTTTCGAGGAAATTTTGATATTATACCTCGCTATATTGGGACCAACCAGGGATATACTCTTCCCGGTATCCTCTTGGTATGCACTTCTTAGCCATGCTAATTACTAATCCGGCAAATCGGGGGTAGTTTTTACTAATAGGTGGTATCCATCCCCAAGCATTTATCTATTTTCGATGAGAATTTTACCCACTCAGCACGCTTAAAGTTCCACCTTGGTCTTGGGATAGACCTTATTAATGGGATTTGTGTTCCGATCTCCGTAATAACTGGGCGATGCTGGCTGTGAGGGAATTCGAGAGTACCTTTCTTGTAGATGTCAAAGGGATGTTATTAGAATCTGTTGAGACAAAGCATAAGTCAGGGTTATATTCCCTATTCCATGCAGCTGATTCAAATGTGCTTTTGTGTTTCCAATTTTTATAATTACGGTTTCTAAGTTGTTCTCGGTCCATATAGGAGCAACAGATGCATTTTCTATGTTGCTTTTAACATAGGTAGCTGTACCGTATGCTCGGTGGTATGTTGCGCCCAGCGATTCGTAGCCTGGTATATTTCCCCTTTTCTGATTCACAATGGGTTTCCTGGATAGCAACCATGTCGATATTGCCACTCTTTAGAAGTTTTGATAAGTACTGGCTTTTAGCGTAGCTTATGCCTTCTATATTGATCTGGCAAAGTCGGACTATGGGTCCAATCTTTCTGGTCAAAGGGTCCTGAGAAGGACCATTTGGTTTGTTTTGAGTCATGATTATTGATCGATCGATTTAGTGAGCTGTTGGTTTAGTGTGTCGTATTGTCAGGAGATCCTTAGATTATCTGACTGCCAATATGTGCTAGTCCAGCACATATTTTTTTTAGTTAGCGTTACCCAGGCAACACCACGAGGGGTCGAACTAGCTTTACGAGACAGCAAGGAAACAGGCAATGATAAAGATGGAAAAGTCAATGAATTATCGATAAAAAATTATGGAAAATGGTGGAAAGCGCTAAGCTTAGCTAGAGAGAATCATTTTTCTAAATTTCATAGTAAAGATAATATTTGCCGGAAAGATCATTTTCATTCACTGAATCATTTTGAGAATTTACGTTTTCTGTCTTCTTTAAAAAATGTGTAATTTTGTTTTGTTCGCGGGTCCTAACAAGGTCGTTGCAGGTTAATTGTTATGGAGATAGATAATTCTGCAGGTCCCTAAATGTAGACCCATCCTTTGAAAGAAGCCGATAATTTAAAACGTAGCTCCAAATTGTCCATATCAAGAAATCTACAACGACCTTGTTGGGACGCGAAAACAAACAAATATTGTTTAAAGAGGACAGAAAACGTAAATGATAAAAGTGTGAAAATGATATAATGATAAATGAAAAAAGAAAATGAAAAACGAGTGAAAATGCTATATTTTCGGCGAAAATGATCCAGGTTTGTTCGTACTGAACAGTTACGAAAGACGTAAAGTTTATAAAACTAAAAAAGGTGTTTTTTATCCATTTTGTTAGCTTTTACCTATAAAGTTGTTTTATACATATAAAGTATGTATGTTGATACTTCAGTTAAAATTGTTATACTTGTATTGTGTCTCATATAATTTTGTCATAACACGATATTTTCGTTCGAATACCGTGCTATATCTGTACATCCAAACCATAACGTTTTTAAATTTGTAATTTGTCTGTTTTTTTCGAGACAAGCATTTTCAGAAGGCTTATGTGTGATCCGCGAACGCGCGTATATATTAAATTCCGAATCAAAGGTTTGGCACGCATACAATGCGACCAAAGCGGGAGATCGTAGCCCCCCGGCGGTATAGAGTGCAGAGAGGCCACCCTGTGATCCATTGTCTCGAATCACACGTGCTGTGGCCCCCTTATTGCGACATGTGTGTGTATGTGTTGATTACTACAAGCTACTGAACTATGCACTTTGTAAGAATAAGAGGTAGGTTCGTGGAAGTAGTTCAACAGTAAAGCTGTCTTTTTCAGTAAAGTCAAGAGGATAGAAAATGTTTTATATATAACACGAGGCAAATTTTGTTTCAGAGAGGCAACTACGGCAAGGAGTTACGAAGGGTTAAACGAAAATTTTAGTTGAATGCTCATCTGAAATTTATTTGTTTAGTTTTGACCGTCTATATCAGTGTCTGTCATTTTTTTTAATCTGCAAAAGTTTTATATGTAAGGCCTCGTATAACGCGGTTGTTAGGTTCTGTGAAAATGTCGCATTGTACCAAACCGCGTTATACAAGACTAATTGTAAGATTATATACGAATAAGGAAGTTCGGTTCCAAACTGTTGTTTTTTGTTATTAATCAACAATGAAATGTTTAGCAATTTTTTTTATTTATTCGAATTCAGTTAATAAAGCGCTGAAATAAACAGGCAATGAAATTTCAAAATAGTAAAGACTGCATAAATTACGCATTAGATCTTCAATCTTATAATCTCCATCGCTGTCTTCAAAAATGAGATTTCGTAGACGTGTATTATTTACAAGTGCTTGTATTTCGTCATTACTTGAAATTTATTGACCATCATTAGTAGGATTCTCAAGGCTGGTTTACGTACCAAGAAATCTGTAATAGGACTTTGCTTACCAGTCTTACCACGAAGCTGCATTTTTCATACAAGTTCATAATATGAAGGTAGAGAAATATCCAGTTGTGCTGTCAATTTTCTAGATCGTTCCAGGTCCAAACCTACTGCTAACTTCTTTAATTTAGTTCTGTAGCGGACTCATCAGAATCGAAATCGTCAGTAGAATTTTCTCCTTCTTCTGTATATAGTTCAAAATCATCTATTATATGCACCAATTCCTCCTCACTTAAATTAGTTCAAGAATTTCATCTTCAACCATATCCGAGAAGCCCTATCCACTAAATGTGTGTGCGGCATTTATTCAGGATGCTTCAAGCATCTTTTCTTCCAGCAAGCATTGAGTGACAAGCATTGAGTGGAGAGTTTTAATTCATTAACAGACAGATCAATAATTTCACACAATTTAAGATCGAAAATTGTTTCCATGCTTCAGGCACTGTCATGTATTGGTTGGTTTCAATGTTTACCAAAATTGATTCGATTATTTATCAGTAGTTCCAATGCAATCTGGTCTGCTGAGGTCTGCTAATGCTGAACCTGCATGGATAACAACCCTTGCTAGCACAAAATACATACTGAAAGCTTTCTTCTGAAGAATCTTCTTTCAAATAATAATAAAGTTTGAGAGCTTTTTGGTTATAAGATTTCCATTCAATTGCAATCCGATTTCCGATTGCAATCCACTAACCAAACCTTAAAAGATTTCTTTATTTTTTTCATTTTAATATCACGGAAACAAGCAACTTAACTGACTTACTGTTGACCCAGAAATTACAATTTCTTTAATTTTAAGTTCATTTTGTTTAATTGCTCGAATAGTTCATTTACGTTCAAAGTTTTTGCAACAACAACCGGCCTTTCTCCATTTTTCAGCCATTCCAAGATTTTAATTTTCTCTTTTCGCTTCCCAAAGTCAAAGAGATTGATATGAGTGGATAATGGTTTTAATCACGATCTTTAAAAGATGTGTCAGCAGCGCTGAAAAAAACATGGCCACATATATTAAGCGAAAAGAGGCAACCAACCAAAATTGATCTATTTGATACAGAGTAAGAACTACAAGAACACACTATGGACAAGACAAGACGTATAAGATTAGATGGACAAGATAAACAATACTATAGAGACAAGACTAGACATACAAGTCTGGTCTTGCCTGTCTAGCCTTGTCTCTATAGTGCTGTTTATCTTGTCCATCTAATCTTATTCATCTGGTCTTGTCCAACTAGTCTTGTCCATTTAGTCTTGTCCATTTAGTCTTGTCCATCTAGTCCTGTCCATCTAGTATTGTCGATCCAGTCTTGACCATCTAATCTTGTCCATTTGGTCTTGTCCATCTAATCTTGCCCATCTAGTCAAATCAAATCAAATCAAAATCAAATCAAATCAAATGTATTTTATTTCATTATTTAAGATTATTTACAATATTCTAAATGAAATATGTCAAACAGAAAAGACAATCAATATAAAAAATATATAAAAAAAAAAGCTTTACAAATAACAAATAAATATACATGTAGAAACAATTCACATGTAATACAATTTTAGGTAATATTTATTTTTGAATAAAATTCCTCCATATTGTAAGGTTCAATCATGTTAATTATGGTATATAGTTTCTTTTTAAATTCTTTTAATTGCATAATATGTTTAATATCTGTTGGTAGCCTGTTGTTGAGTTTAATGCTGCTATAAGGTGGTTTTCTTTCGGACATTGATAGGTTGTGTTTCGGCAAATCATACAGTTCATTATTATAACGTGTTCTCCTTTCGGTCGGCTTATGGACACCTACGAATAAGTCCTTATGTCTGTAAATAAACAGAATACTTTCATAGATGTAGACTCCTGTAGTTGTAAGTATATTTGCTCTTCTAAAAACACCCCTACATGTTTCCCGGTACTGCAAATTGTGTAAAATCCGGATAGCTTGCTTTTGTACCCTAAAAACAATCGTTATATTTGTACTATTACCCCAGAATATAATTCCGTATCTTAAATGCGAATGGAAATTAGGAAAATACACTAGCCGTAAGACTTCATCTATATTGCCGGAGGGTTCTCAAAGCAAAAACTGCTTTGTTGAGCCTCTTGAAAACCTGACATGCCTGATATGAGATGTCCAATCTAGCTTATTATCGATGTGCAGTCCTAGAAGCCTAACTGATTGTTATACCTTTATCATCTCGTCTTCAAATTCTACTAGCTTGTAATATAATTGTCTGGGTTTTATTTTTGTTTAATAATCTAACCTAACCTAAGGGTTACCTAACCCTTAGGTTACCTAACCCAACCTAACCTAACAATTTGTTATTGGTAAACCATGCCACCATAGCCGACATAGCTAACTTAGTGTTCTGAGTAATGTCTTCCACAGACTTATTGGTTACTAGAACAGTCGTATCGTCCGCATAGTTAATCATGGTATGTTGCGGAATTATGGCCGTTTGAGGTAAGTCATTTAAGAATATTGTGAAAAGTAGAGGTCCTATTGTGCTACCTTGTGGTATTCCCAAATTACGGTCCTTAAATTGGAATTAACGAATCCATGCAGAGTATTCAGTTTAGTGCTTTGTGTTCTATTTTTTAAGTAGGAACTAATCCAATTTAATGCCACTCCTCTGATACCATACTTTGAAAGTTTATCCAGCAATATACCATGATCAACCAGGTCATATGCCTTAGAGAGATCCATTAGCATCCCAACAGGGATATAACGTGATTCTAAATGGTGTATTATGTCGCTAACGAACTCATAGCAGGCCGTGTCCGTGTTTCTTCCTTGTATAAATCCATGTTGTTGGTTATTTATTATGTTTTATTTCTTGAAGAAGGAGAGTAATCTTTCACACATATGTCTTTCGAAAACTTTCGAAAAAACCGACAAAACATTTATGGGTCTATAGTTACCTATGACAGCTTTATCTCCCAATTTATATAACGGGGTGATCAGTCCAATTTTTAACTTCTCCAGAAATTTGCCCGTTTTCCAGAAGTTATTGATGATATGTTCAAGTGGGTGGAGGATATATGAGAGCTCACTTTTTAAAATTTTGGAGGAAAATTCATCATGGCCCGTACTTATTTTATTTTGTAAATTCATGATGGTATTATAAAGTTCATCCTTACTAACTGGTGTTAAAAATATCGATTTTGTAGAAGTCTTCACTATATTATCTTTATAGTCCGTATTGTTTATAGAGTCCGCTAGGTTTTTAGGAATGTTTGCGAAAAAATTAACTTTTAATTGTGGTTAACATAGGGTTCATTGCACTTTTTCATCTCTGTTATTTTTCTAATTATATTCCATGTAGTTTTTTGGCAATTTGGTGACACTTTTTGTCACCTTTTTGTTCACACCTTTTGCAAATTGTATTTTAAAAGAGTTATTTTTTATCTTTCCTAAGTAACTTGATATATCTTCTACGAAGATTATTGTAAATACTTTTAACTGCTGGGTTGTGGAACGCTAACATTTGAAAGAGTTGCAGGTCTTTTTGCAACTGCACCAAATGCCGGTAAATGTATGCTGATTGAGATGTTCGTTTAGAGTTAGAGATAGGAGTTCTGTGGAAAGCTTCCTCGAAGTTCTCTCGGAAGATATCCATGAAGAAGTTCCACTGACTGTCGATGTCATTACCATCGATTTCTAGTAAATCGTCCCAACTAGCTGACTCCATTAATCTCTTAAAGAAGTTCATATTTTCTTCATTGAAAAATATTGTGTATCTAGTGGTCGCGGCTACTGCTGCAGTATCAAAATCCATGCTGAGTATTTGTGCATAATGATCGGAGATATGGTCCCTAGTCACAACGCTGTATGTTGTATTAATTCTTACAATTAAGTTATCAAGGCATGAACCAGAATGCTTATTGAATGCTATATACATGCAAGGTGGCTTATTTCCCTTGAGGCCATAACCGCATTAAAAGATTCAAGCAGAGATAAGAATTGATAGCTTGTGCATGAGCTTTTCAAGATATTTATATTATAGTCTCCAGCTATTACAAATCCAGTGTCTTCTTTGGAAAGATATTCCAGGAGTTCATGTACTTTCATTATAAAAAACTTATTATTTGTTAGTGGCGCTCTATAAAGGCTTATAATGATATGTACCTTTCCGTTAATTTTTGTTTCTATGGCGGAGACTTCAAAAATATGCTTCTCTGCAATAGTATTAATATCACGTCTGATTCTGTATGTTGTTCCTTTTTTAGGATATGGCCGATCCCCCATGTTCTCCCTTTTCTCGACAGAAATGGGAAGCCAGTTCGTATTTATTAATTCTTAATAATCCAAGTTGATCCGTGTTCTGCCAATGCTCAGTTATAACTAGGAATTTGCATTGATTGTACTTTTCAAGCATATACTCAATTCTATCTATCGCATTACCGACAGATTGGGCATTTTGATTTATAAGGATAACTTTAGTAATAGTGCTAGACGATGCGGACTTAGGGGACAATGGACGGTTAGTACCTGTATATGTTACATAATTGTTTTGTATTGTTTTATAATTATTTTTTAGTGCCTTACTTTGTCTTCTCTCGGATTCGGAAAAAAACCACCGATTAACGCATGCATATTTTGGCCAGGTGTCTGGATTATATAAATCATTTAAAAACTCAAACGGCACAGAGATTTTGAAAGAAGAATACTCTTCGGGATGTTTTGACTCTAATTGTTTACATAGTGCTGAGTGTATGTTATTGCTACGAAGATGGTCGATTATGTGTAATTCCGTTAGAGTTGGTTCCAATTTATAAACATGAACGTGGACCCATTTCTTAGCTGCTTTAATTGTTGTTGTTTCGGAGTTACCGTGTATTATTTTAGATTGTCTGTTCCGTCGCTGTTTTCTTTTTTGTGTCTCCCAAATATCTTCCTTATCATTTATCTTTTCAATACTTTTTTCTGTGTCCTCAATGGAATGCGCTTTTTGTTTTCTCGGTACGGTTCCAACATTTTTATCACGTTTGGATTCGACTATATCAGTATTGGGATGCCGATGTTCAACCTCTTCTGTCTCACTTAGTACCATAGGTTTTCGAGTAGTATTTAACTCTTCGCGCAGTTCTAATGCGCGTGAATCTAATTTAACGTTCTCTCCGTTCATTTTAATCAATTTTTCAATAGCTAAACTTTGTTTAGTAATTATGGCGTTTAAATTATTCTCCACTACCTCTATTTCCTTTTTCACTATTGCAGATATCAAGTCTTTAAAATCCTGACTTGCCAGATATTCTAAAATTTTGTATATATTCTAACATGTCCTTCCATAGTTTTTGAGCGTAATTCCCTCGACATAATTTATTTAATTTTAACTAACTTGCACATTTAAACACAACACAAACTATTTAAACGCACTTTCAACAGTTTTAGCAATAACTTTGCCTCATTCAATTCCGAACTTCTCGCGCTATTGCTCACCTCGACGTTCGAGATGAGAATGCTCGAACCAGAATAGTCTTGACCATCTTTGTCCATCTAGTCTTATGCATTTAGACTTGTCTGTCTAGTCTTGTCTTGTCCATCTAGTCTTGTTCATCTAGTCTTGCCTGTCTAGCCTTGTCTGCCTAGTCTTCTCTGTATAGTTATTTCTATCTAGTCTTGTCTGTCTAGTCTTATCTTCCTAGTTTTGTTTGTCTTGTGCTTTTTGATGCCTTATGTTTCTTAACATTCTAGTGGCTATTATGCAGCTCTCCTCGCTGGTTGTTAGTACTTCTGAGATGTTGATTCTTGTTAAAACAATACCGCTAGTGTCCCTTGTGTGCTGCCCCTTGCATGGTTAGTACTTCTGAAATGTTGTTTCTCTGCGTCTCATCTGGGGCAGTGAAACAGAGGGTGTTCAGACCCATCATTGATGTCGGAGCAGTACCAGCGCCCGGTATTTTCTTTCGCATTTTGGTCAGGTATGTACCTAGAACGGCATGTCCTGACATTACTTGTGATATGTAGTGATCTTTGTCACATCATTGTGATTCATAGTGATATATGTCACCAAAAGTCGTTTGACAAAGTCCAACACCAGAAGATGATACAAGTACTGAAAGGCACCGGAAAGGATGATAAAGACCTCAGAATAATACAAAACCTGTACTGGAGCCAGACAGCCATCATAAAAATCAACGCTGGAGATGAAACAACAGAGGCAGTTAACATTCTGCGGGGCGTACTACAAGGGTGTATCATCTCCCCTCTGATATTCAATCTGTATTCGGAAGAGATATTTAGAGAGGCTCTGGAAAACAATGAGAATGGAATTCTTGTAAACGGTGAACGACTATAAACGGTGAATAATATCCGATATGCAGATGATACCGTCATATTTGCAGATAGTATAGAAGGTCTTCACAGCTAATGAATAAAGTGAATGAAGTAAGTGAACGATATGGGCTAAAAATGAACATCAACAAAACAAAATTTATTGTCATAAGTAAAGAGAAGCAAGAAAACTGCTAACAATTTATTAAAAATATACCAATAGAACGGGTATCCAAACTTGTCTACCTCGGAACCTTAGTAAACGAACAGTGGGACCACTCACAAGAAATCAGATGTAGAATAGAAAAAGCAAGAGATGCCTTCATTAAAATGTCTAAGCTCTTCAAAATCCACAACCTCAAATTAGATATCAAAGTAAAAATCCTACGCTGCAATCTGTTCTCCATATTGTACTATGAAAGAAACTCGAAGATGTCGAGATGTGGCTATATAAAGGATCCTTAAAATATAATGGGTAGATAGAGTGACCAACGAAACACAATACTGGAAAGAATGGGGAAGGAAAAGGAGGTGATGAACACGATTAAGAAAAGGAAACTGGAATATCTCGGGCATATAATGAGAAATGACACCAAATAAAAACTCTTACAATCCATCAAAAAGAAAGGGCCCGGAAGAAGAAGGAGGCAAAAACACCACAGAACTAAAGCAGCAGTCAACAAGGTCATCATAGCCAGGATGGTCACCAATATTCGAAACGAATATGCACTAGAAGAAGAATGTAACCTCATGGTCTTTCACACCATACTCTGACATTTGTTGTGTTAATGTTAGATTTTAGTCCAGCTTTCGCACATCTGTCATGAATCCAGCCACGAAGCCATCAAGGTTTCCTTCGCTTCGTTTCTGTTAGCTTTCTGTTCTTTTGTCGTGCAGCTGTCTGCGCTAGTCTTGTCTATCTAGACTTGTCTGTCTAGTCTTGTCTGTCTAGTCTTGTCTGTCTAGTCTTGTCTGTCTAGTCTTGTCTGTCTAGTCTTGTCTGTCTAGTCTTGTCTGTCTAGTCTTGTCTGTCTAGTCTTGTCTGTCTAGTCTTGTCTGTCTAGTCTTGTCTGTCTAGTCTTGTCTGTCTAGTCTTGTCTGTCTAGTCTTGTCTGTCTAGTCTTGTCTGTCTAGTCTTGTCTGTCTAGTCTTGTCTGTCTAGTCTTGTCTGTCTAGTCTTGTCTGTCTAGTCTTGTCTGTCTAGTCTTGTCTGTCTAGTCTTGTCTGTCTAGTCTTGTCTGTCTAGTCTTGTCTGTCTAGTCTTGTCTGTCTAGTCTTGTCTGTCTAGTCTTGTCTGTCTAGTCTTGTCTGTCTAGTCTTGTCTGTCTAGTCTTGTCTGTCTAGTCTTGTCTGTCTAGTCTTGTCTGTCTAGTCTTGTCTGTCTAGTCTTGTCTGTCTAGTCTTGTCTGTCTAGTCTTGTCTGTCTAGTCTTGTCTGTCTAGTCTTGTCTGTCTAGTCTTGTCTGTCTAGTCTTGTCTGTCTAGTCTTGTCTGTCTAGTCTTGTCTGTCTAGTCTTGTCTGTCTAGTCTTGTCTGTCTAGTCTTGTCTGTCTAGTCTTGTCTGTCTAGTCTTGTCTGTCTAGTCTTGTCTGTCTAGTCTTGTCTGTCTAGTCTTGTCTGTCTAGTCTTGTCTGTCTAGTCTTGTCTGTCTAGTCTTGTCTGTCTAGTCTTGTCTGTCTAGTCTTGTCTGTCTAGTCTTGTCTGTCTAGTCTTGTCTGTCTAGTCTTGTCTGTCTAGTCTTGTCTGTCTAGTCTTGTCTGTCTAGTCTTGTCTGTCTAGTCTTGTCTGTCTAGTCTTGTCTGTCTAGTCTTGTCTGTCTAGTCTTGTCTGTCTAGTCTTGTCTGTCTAGTCTTGTCTGTCTAGTCTTGTCTGTCTAGTCTTGTCTGTCTAGTCTTGTCTGTCTAGTCTTGTCTGTCTAGTCTTGTCTGTCTAGTCTTGTCTGTCTAGTCTTGTCTGTCTAGTCTTGTCTGTCTAGTCTTGTCTGTCTAGTCTTGTCTGTCTAGTCTTGTCTGTCTAGTCTTGTCTGTCTAGTCTTGTCTGTCTAGTCTTGTCTGTCTAGTCTTGTCTGTCTAGTCTTGTCTGTCTAGTCTTGTCTGTCTAGTCTTGTCTGTCTAGTCTTGTCTGTCTAGTCTTGTCTGTCTAGTCTTGTCTGTCTAGTCTTGTCTGTCTAGTCTTGTCTGTCTAGTCTTGTCTGTCTAGTCTTGTCTGTCTAGTCTTGTCTGTCTAGTCTTGTCTGTCTAGTCTTGTCTGTCTAGTCTTGTCTGTCTAGTCTTGTCTGTCTAGTCTTGTCTGTCTAGTCTTGTCTGTCTAGTCTTGTCTGTCTAGTCTTGTCTGTCTAGTCTTGTCTGTCTAGTCTTGTCTGTCTAGTCTTGTCTGTCTAGTCTTGTCTGTCTAGTCTTGTCTGTCTAGTCTTGTCTGTCTAGTCTTGTCTGTCTAGTCTTGTCTGTCTAGTCTTGTCTGTCTAGTCTTGTCTGTCTAGTCTTGTCTGTCTAGTCTTGTCTGTCTAGTCTTGTCTGTCTAGTCTTGTCTGTCTAGTCTTGTCTGTCTAGTCTTGTCTGTCTAGTCTTGTCTGTCTAGTCTTGTCTGTCTAGTCTTGTCTGTCTAGTCTTGTCTGTCTAGTCTTGTCTGTCTAGTCTTGTCTGTCTAGTCTTGTCTCTAGTCTGTCTAGTCTTGTCTGTCTAGTCTTGTCTGTCTAGTCTTGTCTGTCTAGTCTTGTCTGTCTAGTCTTGTCTGTCTAGTCTTGTCTGTCTAGTCTTGTCTGTCTAGTCTTGTCTGTCTAGTCTTGTCTGTCTAGTCTTGTCTGTCTAGTCTTGTCTGTCTAGTCTTGTCTGTCTAGTCTTGTCTGTCTAGTCTTGTCTGTCTAGTCTTGTCTGTCTAGTCTTGTCTGTCTAGTCTTGTCTGTCTAGTCTTGTCTGTCTAGTCTTGTCTGTCTAGTCTTGTCTGTCTAGTCTTGTCTGTCTAGTCTTGTCTGTCTAGTCTTGTCTGTCTAGTCTTGTCTGTCCTAGTCTTGTCTGTCTAGTCTTGTCCTGTCTAGTCTTGTCTGTCTAGTCTTGTCTGTCTAGTCTTGTCTGTCTAGTCTTGTCTGTCTAGTCTTGTCTGTCTAGTCTTGTCTGTCTAGTCTTGTCTGTCTAGTCTTGTCTGTCTAGTCTTGTCTGTCTAGTCTTGTCTGTCTAGTCTTGTCTGTCTAGTCTTGTCTGTCTAGTCTTGTCTGTCTAGTCTTGTCTGTCTAGTCTTGTCTGTCTAGTCTTGTCTGTCTAGTCTTGTCTGTCTAGTCTTGTCTGTCTAGTCTTGTCTGTCTAGTCTTGTCTGTCTAGTCTTGTCTGTCTAGTCTTGTCCTGTCTAGTCTTGTCTGTCTCTAGTCTTGTCTGTCTAGTCTTGTCTGTCTAGTCTTGTCTGTCTAGTCTTGTCTGTCTAGTCTTGTCTGTCTAGTCTTGTCTGTCTAGTCTTGTCTGTCTAGTCTTGTCTGTCTAGTCTTGTCTGTCTAGTCTTGTCTGTCTAGTCTTGTCTGTCTAGTCTTGTCTGTCTAGTCTTGTCTGTCTAGTCTTGTCTGTCTAGTCTTGTCTGTCTAGTCTTGTCTGTCTAGTCTTGTCTGTCTAGTCTTGTCTGTCTAGTCTTGTCTGTCTAGTCTTGTCTGTCTAGTCTTGTCTGTCTAGTCTTGTCTGTCTAGTCTTGTCTGTCTAGTCTTGTCTGTCTAGTCTTGTCTGTCTAGTCTTGTCTGTCTAGTCTTGTCTGTCTAGTCTTGTCTGTCTAGTCTTGTCTGTCTAGTCTTGTCTGTCTAGTCTTGTCTGTCTAGTCTTGTCTGTCTAGTCTTGTCTGTCTAGTCTTGTCTGTCTAGTCTTGTCTGTCTAGTCTTGTCTGTCTAGTCTTGTCTGTCTAGTCTTGTCTGTCTAGTCTTGTCTGTCTAGTCTTGTCTGTCTAGTCTTGTCTGTCTAGTCTTGTCTGTCTAGTCTTGTCTGTCTAGTCTTGTCTGTCTAGTCTTGTCTGTCTAGTCTTGTCTGTCTAGTCTTGTCTGTCTAGTCTTGTCTGTCTAGTCTTGTCTGTCTAGTCTTGTCTGTCTAGTCTTGTCTGTCTAGTCTTGTCTGTCTAGTCTTGTCTGTCTAGTCTTGTCTGTCTAGTCTTGTCTGTCTAGTCTTGTCTGTCTAGTCTTGTCTGTCTAGTCTTGTCTGTCTAGTCTTGTCTGTCTAGTCTTGTCTGTCTAGTCTTGTCTGTCTAGTCTTGTCTGTCTAGTCTTGTCTGTCTAGTCTTGTCTGTCTAGTCTTGTCTGTCTAGTCTTGTCTGTCTAGTCTTGTCTGTCTAGTCTTGTCTGTCTAGTCTTGTCTGTCTAGTCTTGTCTGTCTAGTCTTGTCTGTCTAGTCTTGTCTGTCTAGTCTTGTCTGTCTAGTCTTGTCTGTCTAGTCTTGTCTGTCTAGTCTTGTCTGTCTAGTCTTGTCTGTCTAGTCTTGTCTGTCTAGTCTTGTCTGTCTAGTCTTGTCTGTCTAGTCTTGTCTGTCTAGTCTTGTCTGTCTAGTCTTGTCTGTCTAGTCTTGTCTGTCTAGTCTTGTCTGTCTAGTCTTGTCTGTCTAGTCTTGTCTGTCTAGTCTTGTCTGTCTAGTCTTGTCTGTCTAGTCTTGTCTGTCTAGTCTTGTCTGTCTAGTCTTGTCTGTCTAGTCTTGTCTGTCTAGTCTTGTCTGTCTAGTCTTGTCTGTCTAGTCTTGTCTGTCTAGTCTTGTCTGTCTAGTCTTGTCTGTCTAGTCTTGTCTGTCTAGTCTTGTCTGTCTAGTCTTGTCTGTCTAGTCTTGTCTGTCTAGTCTTGTCTGTCTAGTCTTGTCTGTCTAGTCTTGTCTGTCTAGTCTTGTCTGTCTAGTCTTGTCTGTCTAGTCTTGTCTGTCTAGTCTTGTCTGTCTAGTCTTGTCTGTCTAGTCTTGTCTGTCTAGTCTTGTCTGTCTAGTCTTGTCTGTCTAGTCTTGTCTGTCTAGTCTTGTCTGTCTAGTCTTGTCTGTCTAGTCTTGTCTGTCTAGTCTTGTCTGTCTAGTCTTGTCTGTCTAGTCTTGTCTGTCTAGTCTTGTCTGTCTAGTCTTGTCTGTCTAGTCTTGTCTGTCTAGTCTTGTCTGTCTAGTCTTGTCTGTCTAGTCTTGTCTGTCTAGTCTTGTCTGTCTAGTCTTGTCTGTCTAGTCTTGTCTGTCTAGTCTTGTCTGTCTAGTCTTGTCTGTCTAGTCTTGTCTGTCTAGTCTTGTCTGTCTAGTCTTGTCTGTCTAGTCTTGTCTGTCTAGTCTTGTCTGTCTAGTCTTGTCTGTCTAGTCTTGTCTGTCTAGTCTTGTCTGTCTAGTCTTGTCTGTCTAGTCTTGTCTGTCTAGTCTTGTCTGTCTAGTCTTGTCTGTCTAGTCTTGTCTGTCTAGTCTTGTCTGTCTAGTCTTGTCTGTCTAGTCTTGTCTGTCTAGTCTTGTCTGTCTAGTCTTGTCTGTCTAGTCTTGTCTGTCTAGTCTTGTCTGTCTAGTCTTGTCTGTCTAGTCTTGTCTGTCTAGTCTTGTCTGTCTAGTCTTGTCTGTCTAGTCTTGTCTGTCTAGTCTTGTCTGTCTAGTCTTGTCTGTCTAGTCTTGTCTGTCTAGTCTTGTCTGTCTAGTCTTGTCTGTCTAGTCTTGTCTGTCTAGTCTTGTCTGTCTAGTCTTGTCTGTCTAGTCTTGTCTGTCTAGTCTTGTCTGTCTAGTCTTGTCTGTCTAGTCTTGTCTGTCTAGTCTTGTCTGTCTAGTCTTGTCTGTCTAGTCTTGTCTGTCTAGTCTTGTCTGTCTAGTCTTAGTCTTGTCTGTCTAGTCTTGTCTGTCTAGTCTTGTCTGTCTAGTCTTGTCTGTCTAGTCTTGTCTGTCTAGTCTTGTCTGTCTAGTCTTGTCTGTCTAGTCTTGTCTGTCTAGTCTTGTCTGTCTAGTCTTGTCTGTCTAGTCTTGTCTGTCTAGTCTTGTCTGTCTAGTCTTGTCTGTCTAGTCTTGTCTGTCTAGTCTTGTCTGTCTAGTCTCTGTCTGTCTAGTCTTGTCTGTCTAGTCTTGTCTGTCTAGTCTTGTCTGTCTAGTCTTGTCTGTCTAGTCTTGTCTGTCTAGTCTTGTCTGTCTAGTCTTGTCTGTCTAGTCTTGTCTGTCTATAGTCTTGTCTGTCTAGTCTTGTCTGTCTAGTCTTGTCTGTCTAGTCTTGTCTGTCTAGTCTTGTCTGTCTAGTCTTGTCTGTCTAGTCTTGTCTGTCTAGTCTTGTCTGTCTAGTCTTGTCTGTCTAGTCTTGTCTGTCTAGTCTTGTCTGTCTAGTCTTGTCTGTCTAGTCTTGTCTGTCTAGTCTTGTCTGTCTAGTCTTGTCTGTCTAGTCTTGTCTGTCTAGTCTTGTCTGTCTAGTCTTGTCTGTCTAGTCTTGTCTGTCTAGTCTTGTCTGTCTAGTCTTGTCTGTCTAGTCTTGTCTGTCTAGTCTTGTCTGTCTAGTCTTGTCTGTCTAGTCTTGTCTGTCTAGTCTTGTCTGTCTAGTCTTGTCTGTCTAGTCTTGTCTGTCTAGTCTTGTCTGTCTAGTCTTGTCTGTCTAGTCTTGTCTGTCTAGTCTTGTCTGTCTAGTCTTGTCTGTCTAGTCTTGTCTGTCTAGTCTTGTCTGTCTAGTCTTGTCTGTCTAGTCTTGTCTGTCTAGTCTTGTCTGTCTAGTCTTGTCTGTCTAGTCTTGTCTGTCTAGTCTTGTCTGTCTAGTCTTGTCTGTCTAGTCTTGTCTGTCTAGTCTTGTCTGTCTAGTCTTGTCTGTCTAGTCTTGTCTGTCTAGTCTTGTCTGTCTAGTCTTGTCTGTCTAGTCTTGTCTGTCTAGTCTTGTCTGTCTAGTCTTGTCTGTTTAGTCTTGTCTGTCTAGTCTTGTCTGATTAATCTTGTCTGTTTGGTCTTATCTGCCTAGTCTGTCTAGTTTTTTTAGTCTTGTCTGTCTAATCTTGTCCGTCTAGTCCTGTCTGTCTAGTCTTGTATGTCTTTTTTCTTGTACGGAAAGTTTAGTTTTATTTGCAAATACAAATTACAAAAAAACATTCCTTTCGCGTCGCACTTTAGACTGGCATCCGCTCTCGCATTTCTTCAGTGTAAGGGCAGTCCGTTCTACTACCTGTTGCCTTTCTCCTTGGTTTCAATGTTCTTCCGAACGACGGTATATACTTCTTTCCATGACTTCTCCGATCTTGTTAACCCCTCCATCATGCTGTACGTATTAAACGTCCTTCCAGTGGTATGCACCAAGTTCGTTCTGTCTTCTGTCCAGTTCGGGCAATCAAAAAGCGTATGATTTACATCGTCTACTTCCCCGCAGTAATTACAGTCGTCCGTGTCTGATCTCCTGCGGTCATACAGGTATTTCCAAAAACATCCATGGCCTGACAAAGCTTGCATTAAATAATATGCGTCACTTTCACCGTAGTTCCTCCTTGTCCATTTTTCTATATCTGGAGCGTCCAGCCTCCATAAGTTGCTTTATTCCAATTTTCTTGCCATCTTCTCTTTAAATTTTCTCTGGCTTTTACCTTTTCGATCCCGTTATACGTTTTTTGAGTTGGAGCTCTACCGAAGGAATTCCTACTATAACTCTCACCTCTTCCACTGATATTGTTCTGTATGCGCAGCATCCTCTGATACACAGCAAACGTACGATTCTAGTAAGGCTCAGAATTCTTGTTTTAGTTTGTGTAAGAATATGCTAGGCTGGTGCACCATACATTAGTTGGGACTGGACCACGCTAAGAATTAGTCTTCGTTTGCCGTCTTTTCCGCCTTTTGGGTAATTTTGTTCACTTGATGCACTATTGTATGTCTTGTATGTCTAGTCTTGTTTGTTTAGTCTTGTATATCTAGTCTCATATGTCTAGTCTTGTCTGTAGAACACAATTAATTACCTGTTGATGTTGGTCACCAGAAAAATATTGATACAATCATGTTTTTCAATTAAATCTTCGATTAGAAAACAATCGACATGCTACAATTCATTAGACCAAACTGCTGTGAATCAAGTGGCACCTCTCAACACATAATATCACAGACGGCCGGGTCTCATATTCAAACCGCGTTGTATAAATACCGTGTTATATGATGACTAACAGCAATTTATAAACCGCATTATATGGGGCTTATCGCAATTTATAAATCGCGTTATATGGGTTTTTTAAAACCAATTTTACAACCGCGTTAGGCCTAGGCCGCACTACGGCTAAACCGCCGCGGTTTTTAATCGCTTGATTTTGTGACTCAAGTAAGCTAATACAAGCGGCCTCGCTTGCGTTTTTTTCATGCGACTGCTTTTTCCCATAGCGTACTGTGTGTTTTTCGAACGGTTTCGCGGTTATAGCGATTACCGCTCGCGGAAAAAAAACGTAGTGCGGCCTCGGCCTTATAGCGATACCGCACTAGGAAAGTTCCGCGTTGTATGTGGGCTTACTGCTCTTCGGAAAATAAATTAGACGTCGCGCGTCGTAGAATTTGAAAATAAGATTTCTTCTTGTCCATCCAATTTTCTAATTCATCCAATTTATTCCTTTTTGAGTTTTTATATATTAACCTACCATTCGTAAAATTGACAGTCTACCATTCGGGTTAAAATGTAACAAAGAATATATTTTTTTTAAATACTTTTTTATATCAACCGTCATCGTGGTAGTAATTTACACCTTTTACGAGTGTTATTGTGAACTGTGTTAATAATTACTAGTGCATGCGTGTGGTTCCTTTTGTAAACTGAAACACAATTCGGCTTCCCTTTGTCGGACTCGTAATTGCTTACCACTACCAACTCAGTTGCATAATTAGATTATTTTAATTAAACGAAACCAGAAAGACGTAATCTGTGAATGACATATTATTTCTTATACAAAATATTTATTGAATGTTTAGATTATTGCTGCGGAACAAAATTAATTAGTCTTCGATTTTTGTGTAGTTAATTAACTTTTGTTGGAATTGCGAATTTTGTCTTGCTAATTTGGTGATCGTAAGATTTCTTAGCAAAGTTTTGCAATACGTTGAACAACTTGCAAATTGCATACGAATTTATAATTATGCAAAAAATTGCATGGATATGTTACATTGGCATTCATATCTTTACATAACATTCATAAGTTCTTTGAGCGTCAAGGGAATCTCTCTTGGTTGAGATAAAATAAAACAAACTTTCAGTTAGGATCGAATATTTCAAAGTTTGTCAAGACCAAATCAAGAAAAGACAGGACCAGACCAGACAAGACCAGGCAAAACCAGAAAAGAACAGAAAAGACCAGACAATACCAAACAAGACCAGTCAAGATCAGACCAGGCGAAACAAAGCTAGATAAAACTGATATAACGTAGGCCAGGGATGGCCAACCTTTTTGAGTAGTGGGTCAAATTTTGTTTCTTATATTTTTCGTACTAGCTCGTCGGTCACCAGGTTAGTGACATCACTTGGATAAAAGGACGACTAAATTTTCAATAAAATTCAAGTTTCCTTCCTGTTTCACAACTGCTACTTTTGCAAGTGAAGAGTAAATAATAAAGGTCGAAGTCAAAAAAATTATATCAATCAACTCATTGTATGTACTGGGGTGACCCCACACTCAGTCCATAAAACTTTGTGAAGTATTATGCAAAAAAATCCAATTAGAGGATGTGGAATATTTTGTATAAGAAAGATTTTGTATAAGAATAAAACCAATGTTTTTCCTTACCATATTAGCTGCATCGTCTGTTGTAACAGCAACAGTTTTCTGTAGGTCAATATCCATTTTTATTACTCATGCGTTAAAAGTACTATCTTGGTGCGCGTTTTTTTAGCCACAAAACTTGGGTAACACACGCAAATATTCAATATCGCTAAGTTACATTTAAAAAACGATTCAATAAATAAAATAAACACATTCAAGACCTCAATATTAAAAAAGTGACAGGATTTTTTTTTCGTTACAAAATAAAAATAAAAATAAAAGAAAACGTTTTAAAATGAGTGTAAATTCTATGGTGGTTCCGGAGACTGGTGAGAGTTCTTATGACGAATCTACACCACCGGAGACAATTGAAGAAGCAAATTCCTCAGTTTTGTTTCTATTTTTTATGATCCCAAACTTGTAAGATACGTCCCCTAGTATGAGTAATCAAAAATATTATCTACAACACGGGCGATATTGTCAATTGTCAATTGTCAAGTGCGCGAATGTGCGCACTCAATTCGTTCGTGCGCCCTATTTTGCTCTCGTAACCAATTGACAACTTACCGCCCTAGTTGCAAAATATACTAATCTTTAAATGCAATATCAAATTCTTTAAAATAACAAGACCGGTACACTTCCCTTTCAACAGGATTAGTTTCAATAGCTTTTGTTTCATTTTATTTGCTGCTTTATATCGAGCAAAAACATCGTTCGTTACTCTCATCTAAATCAATTTAATAGTTTTCTGTATAATTTAAGTTGTTATATATTTGCGAAAAAAGTCTTTTTATAATTCCATTATTCCATCTTTAATAGTATTCCGTTAATAGTATTCCTTTAATATTCTTATTGGTAACTCATCTATACGCTTCATAATCAGGTCTGTCTTTAAAATCTGGAAATAAAGTAGCACTATATTCAAAAAAAGCTTGTTTGACAAACTCTCTTTCTGAAATATGTTTCTTGTGGCTAGCAATGCAATGGGCAACTTGAAAACCTGCTGTAATGTTAGTTTCTTGAATCAAAAACGCTTTTAAAAGATAATTCAATGACAACACCATGATTCTCTTTTTTATTTTGTGAAAAATATGTTTTTCTTTCTTTATCTGCTGAAAAGCCGATAAAAAATAACAATAATATTGAGATATTGCACATTTCTAAAGGTCCTAAAATCAATGCATGGGTCAGTCAGTTAAAAAGCCTGTGTGGGTCAGTTACTGACCCGCGGGACATAGGTTCGCCGTCCCTGACGTAGGCTATTCTCATCTAATCTTATCTAAACCACTTTATTTTGTCTATTCCAATGTCTAAACTTGTCAAATCTCATTTAATCCACTCTAATCTCATTTAATCTTGTCTCTTTCTTAAAGTCATAAATGTAATTTCTTCTAATCTTATAAATATGTATCTAGTCCCATTTACTCTAGTCTAATCTTGTCTAAGCTAATCTGGCATAGATGAAACTTGTCTAACCTCTTCCAATCTTGCAAAAACTTACAAAGTCTTATCTAAGCTCGAATAGTTTTTCAACTAAACTTGTTTAATCCTGTGTAATGTAATCTAAGTTGATCTAATCGAGTCTAAACTAATGCATGTTGTCCATTCCGAAGTCTTCCGAAACTTGTCAATTTTCACTTAATCTTGTCTAATTTTAAGTAATTGTGCCTTAATATGTCTTATATCATCTAAACTCATTTAATCTAGTCTAATCATGTCTAAACTTGTGTGGTATAGACCAAACTTATCCAAGTTTCTCCAAACACATCTAATCTTGCTAAAACTCATAACTTATATAGTATTGTCTAATCTTCTGGTGAAACTTGTTTGATGCCGTATATCGTAGTTTAATCATATTAAATTTTGCCTAGACTAATACATATTGTCTATTCCAAAGTCTAAACTTGTCTAATCTTATTTAATCTGGTCGGATAGCATCACATTTTATCTAAACACTTTGTTTATTACCAAGCCTAAACTTGTCTAATCTCATTTAATATGGTTGTCTAATCTTATATAACCGTACTTAAATTTGTCAAATATCTAATCTTATCAAAATGTATATAATCTCATGCACTCTAGCCTAATTTTATCTGAATTCGTATTGTATAGACATAGACTAAAAGCTGTCTAATTTTATGTAATTTTGCTTAGAAACTCATATTGTCTTGTCTAACAATCTAAACTTGACTAAACTTAACTTTAACTAATCTAATATCGTTGTCATTTATTTTTGGGTGGTTAATTAGTGAACCATTAAATAATGGAATTTTGCTCCCGTGCGGTCGTATAATTCTCTTCAGGAAACAAAAACCAGCAATTAGATCGTGCCCGGCGGCAGCTCGAAATTGTAGTCTCGATGCCCTCGAGAGCGAAAAAGAATGAACGAATTGCGTAACGCATATGTTTCGAAACCGCTGGATTCGCGGGGGGCTAAGCAGCGGGCATGTGCCCCATTGACTTCTGGGGACCTCATACTATTTACGCGCGCTTTGTGTCCGCACGTATAAAAAAGTTTCTGTACGGACCTCCTATATGGACCTCCAAACAGTACATATTGTTTAAATGCAGCGACCCCCCTGGCGTTGACAAAACGGGGCAGACCCCCTAGGTCGAAACAGTCGTTTAGCGAGCGGCCGTCGTTGTATTTGTCAAATTTGTGTGGACGTGTATGTGTGCAGAGTTATTTGCCGTAAAATTGTTAGGAAAAGTTTTTTTTGAGAGATTGTTATTATTGGTAGGATGGAGATGTCAACCATCCGGACGTAATTATACCGAACCCGGATGATTTGCACAAGTTCCACAACTTTTTATTTGTCAAAACTTTGGGGCATTTATATATTGCTTTCCTTTCAGCCAAAATAATGTGACATTTCAGGATGTTAAGTTTGTATACAAATGGGGTTTCAAATTTACATAAATTCCATTTTAAATTAAATTCAGTCCCTTCAAAATCAAGACCAAGAATTATCTGAATATTTTTTAAATAATTATAAAATTATCAATATTGAAACAAACTGAACCAAGTGATATTGACGGTCATCGTCATTTGTGATTTTTTTTTACCATTCAAAGAGTTATGCAAACTTTAAAATATATATGGTAATCAGATGGTGCCAGGTCAGGGCCGTATTTCCCACGAATTAGCAAAAATGTTCGAGGCTTTGCATTGTAATGGTGGAACACAATTCCTTTAGGATTGGCCAATTTTTGCCGTTTTTCTTTGATTGCTTCTTCAAGTTTCGTAAGTTGTTGACAGTAAACATCTGAATTGATTGTCTGGTTCCTTATAAGCAGCTTAAAATACACAACACCTTTATAATCGTACCAAATCGACAGCATCTTTTTTGTTTCAATTCAGCTTTCGATGAAGTTTGTGCTGGTTCATCGTTCTTGGACCACTATCGTTTTCGAATGTTCCTGTAGTTGACCCATTTTTCATCACCAGTGATGAGTCTATTCAAAATAGGATCGTTTTCATTGCGTTTAAGATATCTTTCAATTCATGCTGAATCCAAATATCGATGTTTTAAGTGATTTTCAATGGTTGTGTGAGATACATTTAACCTCTATGCAATCTCTCGACGTTATATGTTACAGGTATATGACGATCCTCTTTAATAATAGCATTGATTTGGTCATAATCAACTTTAGTAGGTCGAGCCATACGTTGGTCACATTTGATTGAAAAATCTCCAGGACGGAATTTTTGTAACCAATTCTGACAAGTCCGCTCGGTTAAGCCATTCAATACCATAAACTGCACATATCTGATGGCTCTGGTGGTATAAAGGAGACTTATCGCAATTTTCTATTTCCCAATTAAATAACATGTGATTTTTTTCAAATTGGAATTTTATCTCGCTAGCAGATAAACATATAGGAAAGAGCACTATGTGGTTTTATAGGAAATCGAACCCTCTACAAAAAAGGTCACACTAACGATTTGCGTAAGTTGTGCCGTTTCAATGATACATAGCCTCAAATGTGGACCTGTTCAAAATTATATAAATGTTTACGTTTATATGCGATAAAATTAATGTGCAACGAACAAATGTCTAATTAGTTTCATCAATAAATTTAATTGTTACAAATGTTTTTCAAATTGAATGTCGAGTTTCAGCATGAATTTTCATCATTAATTTGCAATGTCCATAGAAGGTCCATACAGGGTAAGGTAAAGAATACGGGATTGTTTTGAAACTTGGTGTTGCGAACTTTTTACCTGGTGTAACTGTTGCTAATCGTCTTTGGCACTCTTTAACTAATTGTAAGATCAGAAAGCATCTATTAACCTTCTACGTTGTCTACGTTAGTTCAACAAATATTCGTGCACTTGTTGGAAATAATTGTTGACTTTTAAGATTAAAATTTTTAAGATGACAGATAGTAGATGCGAACGCAACTGACTCGACGTTGCCACGTTAATTATTTTTGATTGATTCAACGGTCCTTGCCACATTGTAAACAAATACATTAAACGAATCAAATAAGATATCCCGACTAAACAATTTAAAAATTACTTCAATGTAACGTTTTGTTTAAACCAACGGTTCTTGCTACATCGTCCTGTATTAGATAGAGAGTTCGCGCTGCCGCGCGTAGGTGATCTTAATTTACCTAATTTATTGGGGTTAAACCAACGGTCCTTGCCACATTGTCCTATATTGAGCGGCAGCGCGAACTCAATATAGGACAATGTGGCAAGGACCGTTGGTTTTACCCCGGTTAGATTAGGTTGCCCGCCGCGAAGCGGACAGGTAAATCAAGACGACATACGCGCGGTAGCGCGAATTCTCGATCCAATATAGAACAATGTGGAAAGGACCGTTGGTTTAACGCCGTTTAAATTAGGTTGCCGGCCGCGAAGCGGACAGATAAAACAAGATAAAATACGCGCGTCAGCGCGAATTCTAGATCCAATATAGAACAATGTAGTAAGGACCGTTGGTTTAACTCCGGTTAGATTAGGTCCGCTGAGAAGCGGACAGATAAATCAAGACAACATACGAGCAGCAGCGCGAATTCTGGATCCAATATAGAACAATGTGTCACGGACCGTTGCTTTAACCCCGGTTAGATTAGGTTGCCCGCCGCGAAGCGGGCAGATCAATCAAGACAAAATACTCGCGGCAGCGCGAATACTCGATCCAATATAGAACAATGTGGCAAGCACTGTTGGTTTAACCCCGGATAGATTAGGTTGCCTGCCGCGCAGCGGACAGATAAATCAAGACAATATACGCGCGGCAGTGCGAATTCTCGATCCAATAAAGAACAACGTGGAAAGGACCGCTGGTTTAAACCCGGTTAGATTAGGTTGCTCGCCGCGAAGCGGACAGATAAATTAAGACAACATACGCGCGGCAGCGCGAGTTCTCGATCCAATATAGAACAATATGGCAAGGACCGTTGGTTAAACCCCGGTTAGATTAGGTTGCCCGCCGCGTAGCGGGCAGATAAATCAAGACAATGTGGCAAAGACCGTTGATTTAACCCTGGTTAGATTAGGTTACCTGCCGCGAAGCGGGCAGATAAATCTAGAGACAACATACGCGCTGCAGCGCGAACTCTCGATCCAATATAGGACAATGCGGCAAGGACCGTTGCTTTAACCCCGGTTAGATTAGGTTTCCCGTCGCAAAGCGGGCAAATAACATAATCAAGACAATTTCTGTGGGGGTGGCGTTAATACGTAAGTACCGCTTTTTACACTTTAACAACATTGGAATATATCCTAAATGTTTTATTTCAGGATTGACGGTTTTTTTGGAGCGGAAATTAGGTATAAAGGGTTTGGCTGTATTTTTTTTAAAGAAATTCAATTTATTTGTATTGTTTCCTGTTAAAATTGTAATGTTTCGTTTTTATTTATTGTCAACCAAACTATTGATTAAAATTCGCTATTCTAAAAAAAGTATTGACATTTTGAAAGGCATAAGGGATAATATTTTTCTTAAAAAAGTATTAAACGTGGCAACGTCGAGTTAGTTGCGTTCGCATCTACGGTCTGTCATCTTGAAAATGTCAACAATTATTTTCAACAAAAACACGATTATTTATTGAACCAACGTAGACAACGGCTTATTTTTTTGCTTTCGCATCATTTAATTAGTTAAAGAGTGCCAAAGACGATTAGCAACAGTTACACTGGGTAAAAAGTCCGCAACATTAAATTTCAAAACAATCCCGTATTCTTTATCTTAGCCTAGTCCTAATAAAAGATTAATTTAAATTATTGATTTGAACGAAATTCCGATCGACATTCAATGAAACATTCGTAAATTGGTAAAAATGGGTACAAAATTTAATAAACATTAATTTTTACTTACAGCATCAATATGCAATAATTTTCTTTTTTTGGAAAAATTTATGACTTCTTGGCTTTCAACAAAAATAATCAGATATTACAGAATGTCAAATTTGTATTGAAATGAGAAACCAAACTTTAACATATTCTATTTTAATGTTAAATCAATATTTCATAATTAAAATGTTATTTGATACAGGGTAAGGTACAGGGTGTACAGGGTAAGGTACATAATGTTTTCAGTTACAGCATATTTCATAATTTACGTAATGGGGATAGTTACCCTTGAAATTTTCAGTTTATGATATATTCATATACCCGCATTCTTTACGCATCTTTTAAGCCCAATAGGAATCTAAAATTCCAAAAATTGCCGAAGATATAAGGTAAATGGTAATCTCGTAATAATAATTTATGAGCTAGAAATATTATTGTATAATAGTATATTACATAACGCGAGTTGTAAGAAGCACATTGCGTACGAGCGGAACAGTTACGCACGACCCGAAGCGGGAATTTCGTAATTCCGCGAGTACGTAATTGCCTTACAACTCGAGTTATGAATTATACTTTATCTACGACCAAACTAATTTGTTTCTGTTTAATAAGAAAAATATGTTTGATGTAACAAATTTATTTCTAATTAGGTTATGTTTATTTAATTATCATTATTTTACATAATAATAAACAAACAGTTGTATTTTCATATATAACTGTTACTCGGCATTATTTAACTTGAAAGAAATGACAAGAAATACATTCTTAATGGTTACATACCTTATTATTTAGTACATATATGGGTTAAACTGGAATAAGTTTGCTCATAGATATGGGCAACCCAATGTACACCATGTCAATTTCCGTTGCCGCTGAACGTATGAGCACGTAGTAGCAGCTCTCAAAAAATCAACGAAACGTAAACCAAACGCACGTGTGTGTTATCAATCATAACTTATCATTAATCGCGAACTGTTACATACGTGTGTGTTATGATGTATTTACATACTCCACGAACTGTACAATAATGGGCATTTACAAGAGTTTCATTGGTCATAGATAAAAGTTGTTAAATGTCTTACCTATAAAAAGTTTTACCTATTTTTAATACAATTTATCTTGGGTAAAAATGAATACAACATTTAATAAATATTAATATTTACTTATAATTTACAACACCGTGTATAATATGCATGTTTTTTTTTCTTGTAAAAATTTATGACTATTCAACAAAAATAATTTGACCTTACAGGATGTCAAATTTGTATTCAAATGAAAACCAAAATTTACATACATTTTAATATTTGATTCACTTCGTTTAGAATTAGGTCACACATTTTACAAAATCTCGAAAATTATTCCCTCAAATTTGCTTTATTACTATGGACAAATGTAAGATACAAATTTATATAAATTCTACTTTGATTTTCAATCGACCTTCCCCAATTTAAATAAATATTTAAAATACTTCTAATATCGTTATAATTGAGCTTATTTTATAATTGTCTTTTTTGAAAGTGATGTTTTTTGAAAGAGGGCGTTCAAGTATTACGTAAGCAAACTTTTAATGATTTTAAGCCCCCACTCCCTTGTATAACTAAAAATAGGAAAATCTTGAACCCACCACACCAAAATGATAGGACTTAAGATTCGATTTCTAACGAATTGTATTTGTAATTTTCTATCTTACGTTAGATTTGTAATATCCCGCGGGTCCTTTCTCAGCTAAGGTAAGAAAAACTTGAACTTTCCAACCCCTAAAGCCACTTACATAATACTTTAACGTCCCCTAAGTCCACTTTCTCGTATATTGAGATAAATAAGTGTTTGCGTTTGAATTAATTAAAAAAATGTTGCAAACGTTCAAAAATCAGTTCAGATGATGTTTTTAACACAATTACGGGCTGATTCTGTAAGAAAAAAATTAAAAAGTTAATTGAAAAGACACCGTTCAAATTTCTTAATTTCCACCAATTTAACCTTCTTCTAAGGGTGCCTTCTCCTAACGGAGGTAGGTTATCATAATGGCTATTCTTATTTTTGACACTGCTGCTCTAAACAGGGTTATAGAGGAGCAATCAAACCACTCCGTTAAATTCTTGAGCCAGGAGGTGCGTCGTCTTCTCGGGCTCCTATTTCTTGATATTTTTCCCTACATAATGAGTTGTAGTAAATCATAACTATCTCCTCGCATTCTTTTTCTTTATTCATCTGGGTTAATACTGCTTCCTTTGTTTTCCTCTCGGTCCATGCTATTCTTAACATACGTCGGTACATCATAGTTCGAACGCTTGGATTTTATCCGTTTATTTTTTTTTATGTTTATTATTTTTTATCTTGTTTTTTGAACATTCCGTATAGAAGGATTGTGAAGATGTAACATCTTACGAGTCTGATTCTGATTTCCATGTTTAGGTCTCTGTTGGTTACAAGATTTTTCATTTTCATGAACGCTGTTCTCGCCATCTCTATTCGAGACCTTATCTCTTGTGTTTGATGGTTATTTTCCTTTATTATGGTTCCCAGGTATTGAATAGGTTCCCAGGTATTGGACAAGAGCTGACTATTTCTATATTGATGTTGTTTATTGTTAAATTCGCTATAATTGGTCTTTTGGAAACAATCATTAATTTCGTTTTTTTGGTGTTTATTTTCAAGTCGTATTTTTTGGCTGAGGGTGTTTAAACGTTCTGTGATTCGTTGTAGGTCTATGATATTGTCAGCAATCATTATGGTGTCGTCGGCATATCGAATATTGTTTATGGGTTTGCCGTTGATTGTTATGTCAACTGTTTCATCCTCTAATTTTCTTTGAAGATAGCTTCGGAGTATAAGTTAAATAACAGGGGCGATAGCACCCCTGTCTTACTCCTTTTTGTATTTCCATGTCTTCTGTTGTTTCATTTTCCATATTAATTACCGCGTTTTGGTTTCAGTATAAGTTTTGTATGATTCGGACATCGTAATAATCAATTCCTTTACTTCTAAGTATCTGGATTACCCGTTTATGTTTGACTGCATCGAACGCTTTCTCGTAGTCAACTAGGCACATGAATACGTCTTTGTTCATGTCTAAACATCTTTGTAATAGGATATTTATTCCAAACAGCGCGTCTCTAGTTCCTAGACCGTTAGTAAGAATTGCGTGTTGCCAATTTCTCTTTCTGCTTTTGTACTTATTCGTTTGTAATATTTTAAGTGTGTGGCTCATGAAGCTTATAGACCTGCATTATGTTTTTTCGGCATTACTGTGAATGTCGATTTCAGCCATTCTCGAGGTATTTTGCCTGTTGTATATACCAATTTAATAAAAATATAAAAAACATGATTATTTAAAGTTCAAATGAGTTATTAACAAAAGTATTCGCTTATAATAAGTTTTTATTCAACAAAGGTTATGGGCTCTGAAAATACTTCTACCGAGATAAGTGTACTGAGCTAAAAATGTTTAAAATTATTTTAGCATTTAGATAGTAAGAAGAAAAATTATGAAGATATAGGTAAAGATATCTACAGGTAGGGTTGCCAACCATACTTTATAATAACGTATCCTACTTTATTTTCGATAAATATATTTTATAATTTGCATAGAAATAAAGTATGCTATAATACTTCATTTTCTATCTTTACTGTGATGTATAAAACGAAACTTTCATGTAGGTAATTACTAAAATATTTATCGATACTTAACATACTTTATATCGATACTCTCTATACTAATTGTCTGAATTAAAATAAAATATTTATGTTGTCATTTAATTTACATATATCACTTGAATAAAATTTAAATTTTTAAATATTTTCAGTTATATGAATATATATTTTAATAATAATTTTTTAAATTGAAGAATAAGAGTTCATTGGTGGTGGTAGTTTCTTTTTCTTTCTTTCTACAGATTAAGCATCAAGAAGCTGAGAAGCACAAAAAAACTGAAATGAAGAAAACATCTGGTGAACTACAAAATTCAAGGTGTCCAGGATCTAGTAGTCATAACAATTGCAGCAGCGAAGATAGCATTGACTTTTCACACTGTGAAACATAATCTATCTTATAATGGCATGGATTGCACAAATAAATTAAGTAAAATTTTATATTCAGATTCCAAGATAGCCAATAGAGATTCTAGCTTGACTAGAACGAAAATGGAAGTTTTAGTGACAGAAATATTAGGTCCATATTCTGTGAAAAATGTCATAACTGATAAAGATGTATTTTTATGTCTTCAGAAAGATGCAATAAATCAAAGAACTTTAAATTATTTCCTTTGATCCAATTTTTTTCAGAAAATAATAGGATCCAAAATATATTTTTTTTTTACGAAAATTCTAAAGAATCTGCCAATAGCATGTTTGAAGTTATTATGGTGGAGTCTATGGATTCTTTCCACCTATCATTTCATTCATCAGGACTCAGTGCAGACAAGAAGTAAAAAAAATAAAAAAATGTTTCTATGGTTTATGGCCCGTTTACTTAACTGGGGGCCATTATGTAAAGTTTATGTGATGGTTGTTCAATAATTATACAGAAATTAGTAAAGTGACCAACAGGATCAGGCATATATTTAATAAAATAATAAAACGTATGTAAGGAACGTAGTAGAACGATAGTTTAAGAAACGAATTATAGCACAGAAAGTACTTTGGTTATGAATCAAAAATTAGATTACAAAGAATGCCAAAAATCAACTTAAATGATCAATACAGTTCTCAATTCCAAATCCAAAATAATTTGATACGTTATTTTTCTCAAAAAAGTTGGTAACCCTATCTGCAGTTGACAAGTTGAGGATATTAAAGAAGGCGTAAAAGAAGATATGAAAGAGAAAACTGTTAGAATAAAGCAAGGAGAAGGGAAAATGATTAATATTTAGAAGAAGATGAAATGACTGATACGGAGAGGAAGATAAAATTAAGAAGATATAACGATAAAACGACTGATATAGAGAGAATATTGAAATACCTGATATAAAGAGTATGATGAAATGATTGATATGGATAGGATAATGAAATGACTTATATTTAGAATATGATAAAATGATTGATATGGAGAGAAAGCAGAAATGCCTGAAATGAAGAAGATGATAAATTCCTTATATGGAGAGTTTGATGAAATTATTGATATGCAGAGGATCACTAATATTGCGAGGAAGATGAAACGATTGGTATCTAGAGGAAGTTGAAATGACTGATACGGAGAGGAAGATGAAATGCCTCAAATGAAGGAGTTGATGAAATGACTGATATGGAGAGGATAATGAAATGACTGATATGAAGAAGATGATAAATGACTGATACAGAGAGGATAATAAAATGACTGATATGGAGAGGAAGATGATATTACTGATATGAAGAAGATGATGAAATGACTGATGCAGAGAGGATAATAAAATGACTGATGCAGAGAGGATAATAAAATGACTGATATGGAAAGGAAGATGAAATTACTGATATAAAGAAGATAATTAAATGAGTGATAATAAAATAGAGAGCGAGATAATAAAATGACTGATATGGATAGGAAGATGAAATTACCGATATGAAGAAGTTGATTAAATTACTGATACGGAGCGGATAATGAAATAGTGAAGCGTGAAGTTGCAAAAAAAATATAGATAGGTATGAAAAGAATGTGGAAAATAAGAAACAACCTCCAGCTAAATTCAATTATTGCGTTGCGCTTTCATGTGATGATAGTTCAAGAACCGTAAAAAGTACTTAAAGAAGTTTTGCAGAGGGAAAAATAGAAATGAGTGGATTTCTGGCAATGAATAATGAGTTTTATTTATAATAATATTATGTCATCAATAAAGCATCAGGTGAAGACGGTATCACTGCAGAACTACTTAAGAACCTCTGACCCAATGCACTCAGAGAAATTACACAAATCATCCAAAAAATATGGCAAACATAAAAACTACCCGATGACAGGAAATGAGCACTTATCCACCCACTACACAAAAAAAGGAGATAAATCAGATGTGAACAACTACAGAGGGTTTTCTCTCCTTCCGGTCGCCTACAAAATTCTCTCAGCATGTCTCTTGACGCAGGACACAGGAACAGTTCGTACCAAAGTTATCATAGTTTCAAGCAATATTCAGACCAAACCTATCCTGCACCGAACAAATCTTCAACCTAAAAACAATTGTCAAAATGCGAGCGATTCGAAATATACCTGTGATGTGTACATTTCTCGACTTAAAAAAGCATACGACTCGATCGATAGACAATCACTCTTCCAGATCCTCGAACAAGGAGGAGTAGACCACTAAACACGAAAACTCATTGAAAAAACGCTGACTAACACAAAATCCAAAATAAAATTTATGGGGGAAATCTCGGAACCTTTCGAAATTCAGACAAGCGTGCGACATGGAGATGGCCTCTCCCCTCTCTTGTTCAATATCGTCTTGGATAATGTTATGGAAGAATGGGAAAAAGAGCTCAAGAAAAAAAGTCTGGAAACCAGTTACACTTGGCTTACGCAAAAACAATCTCTTTATACCATACCTTGCCTCCGCCGATGACTTGGTTATACTAACAGAAGATCAAGAGACTGCAACAAACAAATAGAAACACTCCAAGAATGCGCCGAAAAAGTGGGACTTTGGAAAATATCCTTTGAGAAAACTCAAGTGTTAAATCACAAAGGCGAGAATATGCAAACAAAATTCGGAATGATCTAAAGAGTCATGTGGGACTCAAATGTCAATGTTCACAAATTCTTTGTCAATTTCAACACAAAGAATGTGTGTTCAAATATCTGGGAGAATTTATCGAACCAACTGGATCTCACAAATCGAAAAAATCTCACAACAAAACCGTCTCCAGAAAACCAAGACAGCACTCGGACTTATTAAAAACCTCTTTAACAAAAAATGCAAGTCAACACAAACGAAACTTCGACACTACAACACTGTCATCAAATCGGCTAGTCTCTGCGCTAGCGAAACACTTACACTCGATAAGAAATACGAACTGGAAGAAACCAAGAAAAAAAGAAAGAAAAATCATTCGGAAAACACTAGGAGCAAGACTTACTCCTGACTGGTACCGACTACAGACAATCAAGACAACTGAAAAATACGCAAACATCGAAATTGATATCAGAAAAAGACGAATGAAATTCTTTGGGCACATAGATAGACTAGCGAATACTCGACTAACCAAAAGAATACTAGATTAAATATCAGCACTCAAAAGTACAACACCATGGATGAAAGAATACAAAAAGGTATGCGAACCGACAGAGACTCCTTCCGTAAGAAAGTGAACAACTAGGAAGTCAAACCAGAACAAGCAAAACCTAAACCTTACAGACCTAAATGGTTTGACGAAAGAAAATTGGCTTTCTCCAACAGATTGAAAGAATACCGGCAAAATAAGTTTTCCAATATTGGGAAAATACGCTGTAAATAAATAAATAAATAATAATATGTTGTCATATAATTAAGGGGGAGTTTTGTAATATGAGTTTTGGCGGTTAATAATTATATGACATATGCATGTTGTAATTCCCAAGAAGGCAATGGTTTTTCAATTTTGTTAATATGGTTGTCATGGATTTCACTTGGGTGTCATGTGATTCATGTTTATATTTATTTATCTTGAATTATATGTAAATTATTGTGATTATTAATTCAAATAAGTTATTAAAAAAAATATTCGTTTATAATAAGTTTTAATTCAAACATTTTTATTATTAACGGAAATATAAAAATGATAACGCCGTTTTGAATTAACTTTTAACGTCTCTCGTACAGAATAGGCCCGTAAGTCTGATAAATTTTATTATACAACATAAATTAATAGAATTGATAAAGAAAATAAACGATATTTTTAGCTACAAATTAGGACTTATCACTTTCAATAATACCAAATTATAAAAAACAGAATTTTCAAAAAGATTTATTGTCATAAACCGAAAACGTTGAAAGAAAAGACTAGAGATTAAAGAGTGATTCTTTGAGTGATATAATTTTGCCTGCCCATTTGTGATCTGTAGGTTTTACTGCATTTTATATTTTTGATAACGTTGATTAACGACAATTTGAAATGTTTCTAAAAATTATCATAAACATTAATAATTAACATATAGATAATGGGTGATTTTTTAACCGTTTGGGTTTGAAAATTGAAAAAAAACAGAAGGTTTGCAAAAGTGAATGAAATATTTATTTGGACCGATAGATTAATGCTTGCCATTTACTTTATAAAGATTATTTCATATAAATGTTGCCCGCGGTAAGCGGCAGGTGGTCCATCCGTGAGCTTCAATTTTGGCATATTTTTTCCAGGATTTCGGCCGGTATCTCTTCAATGGCAGTTGTAATGTTGTCTTCCAGTGCTGGCAATGTGGCTGGCTTGTCCCTGTACACGAGAGACTTCACGTATCTCCACAAAAAATAGTCTACTGGTATCAAATCGCATGATCTTGGCGGCGAATGGACTGCTCCAACACGTGAGATTAATTGCTCATCAAACTCGCCCCTCAGAACTCGCCCCTGGCCCCCAATACTCGCACCGATAACGGTTCACGGTATCGCGTGCCGTGTGTCATGTGGCAACGTCTTGCTGAAACCACATGTTAACCAAATCCAATTCTTCCATTTTGGGCAAAAAAAGTCGGTAATCATCGCACGGTAACTTGCTCCATTGACTGCAACGTTGCGATTTTCATCATTTTTGAAGAAGGTCCAATGATGCCGCCGGTCTAACCGCACCAAACCGTGCCTCTTTCAGGGTGCATTGGCAGCTCTTGAACTGCCTCTGGCTGCTCATACTAAATTCGGCTATTATGTTTTTTGACGTACCCATTGAGCAAAAAATGAGCTTCGTCGCTGAAGACAATTTTTCGATAGAAAAATGGATTTTCATACAACTTTCCAAAGGCCCATTCACCAAACTAACGACGTTGTGGTACGTCACCAGGCTTCAATTCTTGCATCATCTGTATTTTCTATGGTTTCGTAAGATCCTTACGTAAAATCTTCCAGGCGAATAACATAAGCCCAATTGTTGACGAATTGACATTGCGATCTTCATTGACCCTGGCCGATATAGGAGCAATATTTTCCTTGGTACGCCCTCTTCTTATACGGGTTGGTGGATTAATGTCCAATAAAGTGAAACTAGCGGAAATTTGGTCACAACAGCTTGAATAGCCTGTTCGGTGGGTCAATTATGACGACCATAAAATGGACGTAATTTACGAAACATATTTCTCACACAGCACGAATTTTGATAATAAAATTCAATGATTTGCAAGCGTAGTAGTTTCTTAGTCTATTCATGGTGAAATGGCAAACCTTACTGAGCATTTTTGACATCTCACGAATCTTTTTTGAACTGGAAAAACTTACACTGAAAACCAAATAGCAAAAAATACCCGTTATAAAAATTCTAAACAAATAAATTTATAACATTCTAAAATTCTGAACAAATTCTGAATTGTTGTTACAATTATTTCTTCATTTAATCAAGCTCTTCTCTGAAAAATGTAAAAAGATTCTGTTGTGTTTCGACCAACACCAAAGGTTTGACCATTTTAAGTAAATTGTACCAAAATTCTAAATTCTAACACCTTGTTACAATAGTTGCTACAATTATTTCTTCCTTTAATTAAGGTTTTCTCTGAAAAATGTAAAAACTTTCTGTTGTTTTTCGACAAACCCTAGGTGTAACCTTGTTGGGGTAAACTGCATCCCCGCTATAAACGGCCTGCGAGTCATCATATGAAAGCTTATTGTACATCAAACGTGTCAAAAATAAACTATAATCACCTAGTTAAAGACAAACTAGACAAGTTTAAATTTGTCGCATTGTTACAATTATTTCATCCTTTAAATAAGCTTCTATCGGAAAAATGTAGTTTCTGTTTGTTGTCTTTCGTCTAACCCAAGGTTTAACATTGTTGGGGTGAACTGCATCACCGCCAGAAACAGCCCTGTTAGTCATCATATTAAAACATATTGTACAGTAAACGTGGCAAAGATGAACTATAAATAAACCAAAATAAACATAATAAACGAAATATTGCTTGAATATATTAATATTCAACCTGTTCGCCACACTTCAACATTAAGTCCTACTAAGACTTTGATAAATGTCACATTGAAACAACTACTTTCCTGGCTAATACCACGCAAGATATTGAATTACATAATAGACAATTTGCATGCTATTACTAGTACTACTAGTTAAATAACAATGTTTTTTAAAGATCTTTTACAATTTTTCTACATTATCTGATACATTATCTGCATTAATTATTGTTTTATTAATTATTGCATTAATTCACTTAGAAAGATCCTATTTTAAGACAACTTGACAAGTAATATTTGTCACATTGTGCAATTTAGAGAATGTGACAAACATATAAAGATAAATTACAACCACCTAGTTAAAGACATACTAGACAAATTAATATTTGTCACATTGTGCAATTTAAAGAAAGTGACAAACGTAGTAAAGATGAACTGTTAACATCTACTTAAAGACAAATTAGACAAGTTAATATTTAGCAAATTATGCAATTTAGGGAATGTGGCAAACGAGGTAAAGATGAACTATAACAAGTGGTGTGCTGGAGCGGGCTCGCGGAGGCTCGCGTGAGCCCATTGTTAAATTTTGTATAAATTGGCGAGCTAATTGTTAACCTTTTTATAAATTTGCGAGCCCATTGTTAGTTTTTTGAAAATTAACTTTTCACAGTTTCCACTACACCAATCTATAATAAAAACATAGACCAAGCAGACCAAGCTTTGCTATCGTTTTTATTTAAAAATTTATATTTTGTGTTTATAGGGTACTTTCACATAAACTAAAAATAATTTACCATCGTGTCTCATAAAAAACATAAAAGAACTTAATGAATATATAAATATATTCAAACTGTTCGTAGCTCTATAATATTAAGTCTTATTAAGACTACCAAACAAATCCCATGTTGAAACAACTACTTCCCTAGGTAATACCACGCAGAATATTGAATTATACAACAGACATTTATATGTTATTACTAGCCCCGGTACACATTCGTGTCACTAAACGAGAACCAGATAAATAACATTGTTTTTAAGATAATTTCTTTCTATTTAGATTAAGTAAATAACCATCTGTTTAAGTGAATAGCCCTATTCACTGAATCTAAATAGAAAGAAATGATCTTAAAAACAATGTTATTTATCCGATTCTCGTTTAGTGACACGAATGTGTACCGGGGCTAGTAATAACATACAAATGTCTGTTGTATAATTCAATATCCTGCGTGGTATTACCAAGGGAAGTAGTAACAAAAATGTACATATATATATATATATATATATATATATATATATATATATATATATATATATATATATATATATATATATATATATATACACGAAAATACACGTGGAAATTTTATAAAAATTGGTTGCGCGTTCGGACCTAGATGGGCAGCTTGTAGCGTATGCACTTGGCGGTTTGGAAAAATTATCCCGCTTTATGCAAACATTTTGAATCTAATGACAAAACTTCTGGATTATTAAATCAATTTTGAATTTCTTAAGATTTAGCTCTTATTATCGACTTCTTACAGGAATTCGCTTACCTTTCAGAAGCCTTACAAAGTCGTAACATTAATATTGCTAAAACAAATTCTTTAATTGTTGGGTCTATTAACGCTATTAATTATTTGAAGGATTCTGCTGGTTGCTATGAAGCTAAAATCGAGGATATGCTTAAGCGTTTGATGGGTTAAAGGTTTAGAAAATTCGCTCCCTTCCCCCAGGTGGCGGTCATCGACAGCGAGCCCATTGTTAACATTTTCCCAGCACACCACTGACTATAACCACCTAGTTTTAAAGATAAACTAGATAAGTTAATATTTGTCACATGGTGATATTTAGGTAAAGTGACCACACGTCCCGATTTTGGTGGGACAGTCCCGCTTTTTGGAGGCCTGTCCCGCGTCCCGCCGATTTCCAAAATGTCCCGCTTTTTAGAAAAAAATCATTTCATATTTTAAATGTACTATAATATATAATATAGTATATTTCCACATATTCCCATAAAATCTCCATTTTTAATGTCAACCTATGAAAATTTTTAATATCCTGGAATTGAAATGTTCATATTCCAAGCAGTTATTATGAAAATTTCTGACTTCTTTCAGAAAATCGGGTCGTTTAATGGCACCTTGTTCTGAAATTTTCTTTATAAGACATTAAAAGATGAGATTTTATGAGAATATGTGGAAAAATCTTTTGAATATATTAGTAAACATTTTCCGAAAAATAATATTTGCGAATTAAAAGTTAATTGTTGGTTGTCTGCAAATGTGGTAACAGACAAAAAGTGGACAGAGTTATTGCTTCAATTTAAACAGAATATTTTCAAAATATTTTGATAAGGAATATTATTCTGTTTAAAATGAGAATTTGAATTTGTTTTAAAATGAGAGAGTTTTTTTTCAAGTATCATAACACAACTGAAAAAACACAGCGTAAAATAAAATTTGACCAATTCATATGAGAAATTTCACGACATTTTATTAAATGATCCGGATCTATTGCAGTATTCACTCGGATCAAAATTATGAGTGAAAGAAAATCATAATTTTTATAAAATTCTTTTTTAAATTCATGATTTTTTTTTTTATTTAATTTCTTATAAAATAAATAAATATAATTACAAGTGCGATTTGGTTTCCTGCACTTTCGTTCGATAAGTCCATACTGATGAAGCCAAAAGGCAGAAACGCCTCTGCTCATTATTATTATTTATCAGGTTATAGTATTTTTTAGCAACCCACGTGGTCTCTCGTAGCACAAAAGTGAAGGAAACCAAATCGTACTTGTAACTATATTTATTTATTTTATAAGTCATGTGTGAATTAGAGAACATGGTAATTTCTGAATTATTTTCTTGTAATATGGAAATTCACACAATAATTTTTTCCTAATTTTATATTCAAATTATTGTTTTTGGAAAATATTAGACATTACTATTTAGCTTCATTACTAGACGTTACTATTTAGCACATTGTGCAAGATGAACTACAAACACATAGTTAAAGACAAACTGACAAATTAATATTTGTCACATTGTGCAATTTAGGGAATGTGACAAACGTAGTAAAGATGATCTATAACAATCTAGTTAAAGACAAACTAGGCATGCTAAATGCTAATATTTGTTACATTTAGATAAAAAATTGGATTGCAAGAAATCTTACTAAAACTGAATTCCTTTAGTGAGATGGTGCCATCTGTAAGCAACGCGGTGGACTACGTGCGTTTCCTTTTAACGAATTGTTGCGTCTTTGTGACGTATTTCCGTTTTCAGCACCCTAGGCCCATTGTGTAATGTCCCGGTAATTGATGGGAAATTCACGTGTTTGTCATTAATTCGGTATTTTTTAACGACGAGGACAATTATTCAATGTGAATCATTGCTTACAACCCACCGACCGACACTAAATTCACACCTTGCACGCAAAATAAATTATTTTGAATTAACAAAAATGTAAATATATTATTTTTACGCATGTTTAGAATGAAAAGACTTTAAAAAGTATATACCTACAGACAAAATTAGATATATAGGACCAGCACAAGGACAAATATTAATCCGAAATATTGCACTTTTCTCCAATTAGGTTGATTGGGAAATCGCGAAATCAGAAAGAAATTGGATTTTAGGAACTGTTAACGGTTGGATTTTAGATTTGGATTAAATCAATAGCATGAATCTTGAACTAGACAATTTGTAACTTTTTCGACTTTTCTTGGAAAATACCTTTGTCTTATTATTATTTTGTATCTTTCATAATTATATTCAACTTTTTTATTAATTCTTAAAAAAAGGGGCCATTGCAATGTTCCCGTTTGTAATCGCGCGGCCTGAAGGGTGTTAAGCTATGAAAATATATTTGTGGCCCAAAACTCCATGACCTCTCAATTCGACGAAGTCTAAAAAACAAGAATAGACAAACTAAATTGTCGAGGCAGACAGGACTATAAAATTAAGACAGTATAATCAAGACTTTAAAAATAATATTATACAAAGAAAAATAGTATTATACAAAGAAAGATAATATTATACAAAGAAAGATAATATTATACATAAAAGTTCTGTGAAGCTAGAGAGATCAATAAATATAATAATTATTACATTAAATTAGTTTCCATTTAGAAAATCGTTAGGTAATAAAAACATTATTCAAATACCTTGATGTATAGAAAGGTTGGAAAAACATTAATTAAATCAGGCTTTTTCTAATAACATGAGGAATTAATGAGGAATATTGACTACACTTTCCAGAAAATCCTAATGTTAGTGTTGATTTAATGTTGGTGTAGAAGTCACTAACATAAATTCGCTCCACAGAATAAATAAAATGTATAAAACTAGGTAAGTAAATTTCTTTTATAAGAATTTCCAAGTTTGTATTAATAATAAAGTAGACCAGTTACTGATATTTATATTAATTTATTTAGCCTTGTTTAAACCAATTTCGTGTAGTCCTGTATTGTCTTATTTTATTTTTTATTTACATTATCATTTAAAATGGATTACATTATTTTACAAAATTTACAAAATATATTTGAAATTGAGGACACAATAAACATGAAGTTTGTGCGTGTTCTCTCCTCTCTCCAATGGCGCTACAGCCCGAAGCGAGCCCTGGCCTCCACCAAACGTTGTCTCCAGCGTTCCCTTTCCTCTGTCGCCGCCCGCCAGTTCCGCGCCCCCAGCATCTCTCTCGCATCCCTTTTCACACTTTCCTCCCATCTCGCCCTTGGTCTGCCCGCTTTCCTTCTACCTTCCGGCACTCTGAGTATTTGTCTCGGCACTGCTGTTGGAGCCATCCGGCACACATGTCCCGCCCATCTTAGCCTGCTTAGTTTTATGTGGGATACCACATCTGGGCTTTTGTATAACTGATATAGTTCGAAGTTCATCCTAATTCTCCAGCCCTCTTCGCTGTTAATTGCCCCATACATTTTCCTCAGGATCTTTCGCTCAAAAATCTCCAGCATCTTTTCCGATTTCTGGGTCAGCGTCCATGCTTCGCTTCCATATGTGAGGATGGGTCGTATAATTGTTTTATATATATTACACTTCGTTTGTCTGCTAGCTAGCTTCGAGTTAAGGATGGATTTAAGAGTGAAGTATGCCCTGTTGGCTTGCATGATTCTATGTTGTACTTCCACCCCTTCGTCGTTCTGATCCGTGACGGTTGATCCCAGATATTTAAAGTTGTTGACGACTTCTACAGTGTACTCTCCCATATCCAGATTATTTACTGCGTGTACTGGCGCTCCCGGTCTTACCATCATTACTTTTGTTTTATCCTTGTTTATTGACAGACCTATCTCCTTGGCTCTCTTCTCCATTTTACCGTAAGCATCTTTCATTGCCGTTAGCGATCTACCGATGATGTTTAGGTCGTCAGCATAGCCCAAAAGTTGCGTGGATTTATTGTAGATGGTACCGTTGCATTCTATCTGAGCTTTCCTTATAGCTTTTTCGAGCGCGATGTTAAATAATATGGGTGATAGACTGTCTCCTTGTCTCAGACCTGTAATGGTTTCAAACTTATGCGATGTCGTTTTTTGGATACCGACTTGGTTCCAAGTCTTTTTTAACGTACAATTTACCAATTTAATGATCTTTTGTGGTATCTCGAATTCTTCCATTGTCTTCATGAGAGTTCTTCTATCGATAGTATCATACGCTTGTTTAAAGTCTACGAAGACCTGGTATGTGCTGATGTTCATTTCCCATGTCTTTTCTAGTATTTGTCTGAGTGTAAACATTTGGTCAGTCGTCGACTTTCCTTTCCGGAAACCTGTCTGATACTGTCCTATAATGCTCTCTGCGTACGGTTGGAGTCTTCGTCCGATTATCCATGACAGGACCTTGTAGGCCGTGTTAAGAAGAGTTATACCACGATAGTTTTTGCACTCCAGTTTGTTTCCTTTCTTATAGATAGGGCATATCTTCCCCTCCCGCCATTCCTCGGGTATCTCTTCTGTCCTCCAGATTCTTCCTATCAGCTGGTGTAAAGCACAGTTCAGAGCGTCTCCTCCCATTTTGATCATTTCAGATGGTATCATGTCCGGTCCCGGTGCTTTGTGGTTCTTTAGTGCCTTTATCGCCTCGCTTATTTCTCTTTGTGATGGTTCGTTATCTTCTCTCAGATCTCTTACTTCTGGTGTGTGAATTGGGTCGTCTTCAGCTGTTTGTCCGGTTAATTCCACTCGTAGTGAGGTATTCAGGAGTTCGTTAAAATATTCCGCCCATCTACCTACCACTTTACTTTCTTCAGCCAGTAAGGTGCCCTCTTTACTGTTGATTATTGTTGCTCTGGGCTGAAATCCATTTCGCAGGTTGTTCACTATCTTGTAGCATTCTCTAATTTCGTGTTTCTCTTGGTGGTGTCCTATCTGTGCCACCTGGTGGTTAAAATGGGCCCGTTTCTTCTTTCGAAATAATTTGGATGCTTCCTTTCTTTGCTTGTTGTATTCAGCTTGTTTGGCTCTCGTGGGTCTCTGCAAATTCTCTGCCCTAGCTTTCTGTTGTTTCTCGCGTGCTTCTTCACACTCTGCATCGTACCATTGGTTTCGTTTTTTCATATGGACTTTCCCGAGAGCCTCCTCTGCCGATTCCTTAATCCCCTTTGCAATTTCCGTCCATTGTTCTTCAATACTATGATTTTCCGTCAACACTCCTAGTTTTTCGGCGATCTTTTCTTCGTATCGTTGCCTTACCCTGGTTAAGTTCAGTTTTTCCACCTCCCATTTTTCTATTCCGCTGTTTGCTGGCTTTTTCGAGTTGGCTAGCCTTTGATTTAATTTAATCCTCACCAGGTAATGGTCCGAGTTGCAGTCTGCCCCTTTGCAGCTTCTGACGTCCTGTATGCTGGACATAAATCTTGTGTTTATTAAGACATGGTCTATTTGATTGAGTGTCCTTCCGTCTGGTGATCTCCATGTCATCTTGTGGATGTCTTTATGTGGGAATAGCGTACTGCTGATTACAAGGTTTCTAGATGCTGCTAGGTCCACTAGTCTCTGTCCATTGTCGTTAGTATTTTCGTGTAGGCTGTGTTTTCCAATCGTGGGTCTGTATACGTCTTCTTTCCCTATCTTAGCATTGAAATCCCCCAAGATCATCTTTACGTCGTTGTTGTGTGTCGAATCGAATAGCCTTTCTAGTTTTGCGTAGAAGATCTCTTTTTCGTCGTCTGTTTTCTCTTCGCTCGGTGCATGTACGTTAATTATTGTCAGATTGAAGAGCTTCATTCTTATTCGGATCATGCAGAGTCTGTCATCTACTGCTTGGAAGTCCATAATATCCTTCCCTACACTTTTCTTGAGTATGAAGCCTGTTCCTAACTTGTGCGCCTTCCCATTATTACTGCTTTTACATATCCTATATTTTCCTATATCCATGATGCCGCTATCGCTCCAGTTGGTCTCCTGTAGTGCCACTATGTCGAGTTTGTATCTCTCCATTTCGTTTGTTAAGGCTTTTAGTGCACCTATCTGGTAGAGGCTCCTTACATTCCATGTTCCCATCGTAATTTCTTTCGATTTCCTTGTGCATTGCTGTGGTCGTTGCCGAGTAGTCAGTCCAGTCCGAGGCACGTTTGGTGGTTTCGTAACGGTTTCTTTTTTTTTTCTATGGATGAGTTGTTGGCCCATCGCAAAACCCCCTTTTCGGAGGACCATTTCACCCGCTCTCGTTGGCCCTGACCGCGCTTTCCATACGGGTTGGTTACCGCATCTCCAGCTTGGTTGCTCAGGTTACCAGGGTTCACCACGTGGAGGTGAGAGTCGGACTTGGGTAGGAGAGGCTACAATCTCTTCCTGTGCGATTGTCGTGCGGTTGCGCATGCACTACCCTTTGAACCCCAGTGCCCTTTGAGGCAACCCTTTGAGCGTGTTCTCTGTATAACATGATTATATTATTAACTCTGTGAAACATTTTTTATAATATACTAGCATAGTATATCACAATTCAGAGTTCTGATATCTAGTTCAGAGTTCTGATTTGGAGGTCTATTTTTTTAAGTTTGTCATAACACAAAAGTCTAACGACGGACAATACATATAACTGTTGAATTTGGAAAACGACCGTTTTTTAAACAAATCTAAAGAAGGGTACATATTGTCTTTAAGCCAAAAAGTTTTTAGCAGCCATTCTCGTGTAACTACAAGTAGACCCCCTGATACAGATTCCATAGCTTACCAAGGATTCAGCTAAGTAAATTTAATAAAGCCAGAACACACCCTGAATCGATATATAAATATATTCAACCTTTTCGGAGCTCTACAATATTATTGAGGACTACAAAAACAAATCTCATGTGAAATTTGCCAGCTATTTACTGGGTCTTAGTCCACTCCCGTGGTACTATACGAGAAGCAGAAAAATAACTTTATATTTAAGATGATATCTTTCTATTAACTTAAGTGAATAGCAGCTATCTGCAGACGCGTTTCGAGATTTATCTCTCATCAGTGCAGCTTTGCTGTTATGAATTATAATTTCGCAAACACTTACTTCCTGCCTCGTGGTTATGGATGACAGGAGGTTAGATTTTGTTAGATTTGACATTTCGTATGAGAGACATGAACTTGGTTGTTGATTTAAATGAAATTTTTTTGACAGTTCTAACAACCATTCAAATTTTGTCATTTTGTATCATATGAAACAATTTCACCCAATCATGTCAACATTACACTGATAATTGCATTCAGTGCAATTATCAATCACTATGACAACACGATTGAGTTTGACAACTTCATTCCAAATAAATTTTAAAATATCACGTTTTGGCAATGCGAATGTTCAAAGTATAAATGCGCTAATAAAAAAAAATATTCCCAGAAATACAACTGACAGTCACAAATATATTTGGGGATTATTTATGGAATTTTGCTGCGAACGAGATTATGAATTAAATGAACATAGAAGCTTAGAAGAATTGGCGTTGTTACTAAAAGATTGGGCGGTCAATATGAGATAGAAAGACGGGTTATGTTTCGTTTGTGTCAAAAAAATTTCCGCCGAATATCCCTCGAACATTGACAAATGCCTCATAATTTTATGAGAAATTTCTCAAGCTTCAGCAAGTTACCAAGCAACAAGCTTTCGATTGTCACAAAATTATCTCGTCTATTATCAATGTCCTAGGGATATTACTACTGATAATGTACTATTGGTAACACCATATCATATTACAGATAATCGTATAAACTTAATAAAATCGGAACACATCCTGAATATATAAATATATTCAACCTTTCCGGTGCTCTACAATATTATTGAGACTTTTTAGGACTACCAAAACAAATCTCATGTAAAATTTGCCACCCATTTATCTATAATATAGTATGGTGTAACTATACTATATTACTTAATAGTAGATTCAGCTAAGGTTTTGTAAATATTTAAAACTTTCATTTTTGATATTGACCGTCTTAAAATATATAATTTGTACAGCAGTTTACGAAGTTTATTGTTAACATAAAGAACCTGGACAACCCATTTTAGAAAAGAGTCAAAGAACACGCCTAAATATTTGATATTATATACACCATATTAATAGCAGCGCTGCAAGAAAAATGCAAGCGATTATGACAATCAAAATTCCGAATCGTATGGTAAACCGGCTTTGTTCAAGGCATAACCAACAAACTTTGACTTCTCTGTATTCAGAGTAAGAAGATATTATATTTAACAGCTTTATATTTAACATACTCCCAACTACTTCCTTCAACTATCAGACGGTCATCAAAATCAAAAGACACTACATTGCCTTCAAGAAGAATCGCGAAAAGACCATCAATATAAAGCGTGAACAGTAGAGGGCCCAAAACTGTACTTTGAGGTACACCATATTCCAACAAACGTTGAGAGCTACATGTATCATTTAATTTTACCTGTTGGTGTCTATGCTTTATATTACTTTATTTTATTTATTAGTCTAATCTTGTCTAGAGATCTAGTTTCGTCTTGCCATACAATGTTTAGCCTTGCCTGTAGCCTTGCCTACAGTCGAAATTTAGTTTAGTATTTACTAATCTCGTATAGTATACTCTAGATCTAGTTCTCTAGACCCTTTCCTAATCTAATTTATTGTTAGATAGGTTCGAGTGCACATAGCTTTATGTAATATTGTTTACTGTGAAGGTGTCAAGTCTTATATTATATATTGACGTCTTTCTCGTATTATCTAGTCTGGTCCTACATTAAATAGCTTTGCCTCGTATTGTCCTGCATATTATTGTAAAGTTTTATTTATTAATCTAATCTTGTCTAGTGATCCAGTATTGCCTTGTCAAACAAAGTTTAGCCTTGTCCAATATTGTGTAGTCATTACCAAACTCGTCCAAATTACTTCAAATCTATTTTTCTAGATCCTTGACAAATCTTGCTTATTCCTATATAATTTAGAGTGGACACAGCCTTATGTAACATTGTTTATCAACGACCACTATTGTCATTGCCCAATATTGTACAGTTCGTGGATTATGTAAATACATTATACAACACATATGTAACTATCCGCGACAATGTTATTTAATAATTCAAAATAACACTTGCTTGTTTGGTTAGAAATCGTTGATTGATTGAGAGCAGCACGATGATACTATTTTTAAATATAGTACTCCGTGATTTCCAAACAATCATTAAACGTCACATCATTCACATAGAAACTGTCACTCATCTCGTTTTTCCACTTTTAAATCTATTGAAAACTATAAATAAGTACTAAATAAAAAGGTAAAAGGTAAAAAGTACTAAAAATAAAAAAAAATCATTTCTATCAAGTTAAATAAGGTCAAAGGTGTTACATCAAACATATTTTTCTTATTAAACAGAAACAAATTAGTTTGGTCGTAGATATAGTATAGTACATAATTCGAGTTGTAAGGCAATTACGTGCTCGCGAAATCACGCGCTCCCCGCTACGCGGGTCGCGCGAAACTGTTCCGCTCGTACGTAATATGCTTCTTATAACACTCATTACGTAATATACTATTATGTACGACCACTATTGTAAATGCCTATTATTTTACAGGTCACACACTAGTGCGTTTGGTTTACGATTTGTTGATTGGTTGAAAGCTGCACGTTGATACGATTGTTAAATATAGTACTCCGTGGTTTTCAAAGAATCATAAAACGTCACATTTCACGTTTAAATCTAACAAAACTACGAAAATTTCGTCTGCGATAAACAATAACTTCACTTCAAACATTAACAATTAAGTAAGTAATTGTAAATAGTTTATTTTAGTTATATATGAAAATACACAGTTTTGTTACTACAAATTTGCTACATCAAATATATTTTTATGAATAGGATGGTTGCGGCAGTTACTACGTGGTAATTCATACTTACATTGAATTGAAAAATTCACTATGTTTTTACCACACTTAGACTATATAAAAATGTTATACAACTTGTTATTCACAGTAATATAAATTTCTACACATACCACGACTTAAGTATCGACGTTTGACGGTCATTTTCAAGTACTTGAAAATGACCGTCAAACGTGTGGTCGTAGATAAAGTACAGTACATGACTCGAATTATAAGACAATTACGTAATATGCTTCTTGCAACTCTTGTTACTATTACTATTAGTATACTATTAGTGTTAAGGTGCCAAGTCTTGTATTGACGTATTTTTGATATTATCTAGTGTTATATATTTTCTTCTCTTGTCCAGGCTTTTTACTTTTATCTAACCTTAACTAGTCCAGTTTAGTTTATTATTATTATTCTATGAAATTTAGTTTATTATTATATAAATATACTTCAATTTCTTTTATAAGAAGCAGTCAATATAGATTGAATGAATTATGTATTTAACAACATAATCAAGTCAGCATATCAAATTTCAGGTTCAACATCAACATATTGATATTAAAACGCGATAATTGGCGTCCGAAGACATCGATCTGTACACGAGTTACGAGTACAGTTACTACCTGCGAAGTTATTATCTCACATTATATTTTAAATTTCTAGTCCTAGTCCTAGTAGTAAATATATTCCTAGTGTTGGTAGTACTAATAGACTCAATAATATTTACAGAGCTCTGGAAAAGCTGAATATATTTATATATTCAGGCTGTGTTCCGTTTGTTTTAAGTTTGTATGATTTTCTATAACGTAGGATGGTTTCACTAATTCTATCTTATCAGTTCAATCAATAACCTGCTAAGTTCAAGTCTCTCAAACAAAATGTCAAAATTATAAACGTCTAACCCTAAACACCACATGGGTTTTCAAGTGGAGGTTTACAAATTATTGTTCATGGAAGCAAAGCTGTGCTGATGAGAGATAAATTTCGAAACGCTTCCGCAGATGGCTATCCAAAACAATGTTATTTTTATGTTTTTTGTTGAGTGCCACGAAGGTGGACTGAAAGCTATCAAATAACTTACAAATTTCATGTGAGATTTGTTTTGGTAGTCCTAAAAAGACTCAATAATTGTTATAGAGCTCCGGAAAGGCTGAATATATTTATATATTCAGGCTGTGTTCCATTTGCTTTAAGTTTGTCTATTTATAAATATTTGTATTTAAGTTTTGTCAATATTTCCAAGAGAACTCATATTACATTTAAATTTTTCAATTCTATTACATTTAAAGTTGATAAACTGGTCATGAAATCATTATACAATAATTTTAGGTGATTAATGAACAAAAAAGGGTTATATTTAAATGTTGAATTCACTGGTGACTATAGGACAATGAAGCAACAAACTGTTTAAATTTGTTTCTATCTACTAGTTTTTGGCGATTTAAAATGTTAATATGTTTAAGAACTCATTACATTTAAAATTGTTTATGAAATAATTATAGTGATATATTAAGTGATTAATGTTCAAAAAGGTGTTATATTTCAATGTGGAATTAATTGATGACGATAGGACAATGAAAGAATAAACTGGTCAAATTTGTTACTAGCTACTAGTTGCGGCGATTTAAAATATAATGAAACAATTTCGCCATCATCAGGCTACAAAGAACAGTAGGTCATAGAGGTAGTCCTATCTACCATTGTCCTAACGGGACCAGTTAATTCCACATTAATATATAAGTGATATAGATGATGTCCCGCTATTTGAAGAAGAAAAATACAATCAAATTAATTTATCAAGTGATTAAGTAAATTAAGTCGGTAAAAATAATGGATTGCAGAAAGGAGGCAAAAAGGGAGTCAAGAATAAGGTTGTAGTTCCTTTCACAAGGAAGAACTGGTATGATGTAAAGGCACCATGCATATTCACTACCAGACAGGTTAGTAAGACCTTGTGCTCAACCGCACCCAAGGTACCAAAATGGCCTGTGAAGGTTTGAACCAATGAGTTTTTGAAGTTTCTTTGGCCGATTTGCAAAATTACCAAATGTCACACAAGTACACACACAATACATACAAGTTCGTGCTATCCGTAAGATGGTAAAAATCATCAGCCGTGTTATCACTGGCAGTGATTTGAAGGGTGTAGTCAACAAACTCATCCCCAACTCTATCGCCAAGGGCATTGAGAAGGTCTGCCAAGGCATCCACCGGTTACACGACGTTTACATTCGCAAAGCGAAGGTATTATAAAAACCCGTTTAAATGTGTCCAAATTGTTGGAGAGCACAATGACGGTGGAAAGGGAGGTTCTGGTGAGGTTGTCGAAGGTGGTGTCAAGGTTGACCGTCCAGAAGGGTACGAACCACCCGTACAAGAAAGTGTATAAATTATATAAGTTTAATGTAAAATGAAAAAAGTTTAAAAAAAAACACTGATTTGCAGTTTTAAACTACGATTTCTTGAATGATTTGACTTTTGAGTGATTTTTGATTCTATAAAAAAAGCATATAAAAATGATTATATAACAACTGAATATTATATTCAATAAAAGACGAAAGTCATAGTAAAACCTTCACCTTTATTATATCCATAACATAATTATAGATATAAAACGCAATCGTCAAAGTATCAGCGTGTAGTGGCTCACGTCGGATCACACAGATAACTTTTAATTGACATCGTTGCATTCGTGATAAAAATCTCGTTACATTGAAACGAGTATTAATTTATCATCCTTTAAAAAAATATATGATACAATTGTTAAACGAGTATAGAAGCAAATGAATCAAACTGTACCTTAGAGACTCATTAAACTATCAACAAACCGATAAATTATGGTTACATTTGAACATTTAATTTATAACTTAAATTATGTATGTAAAACATAATTTGAATTAAAATACATAAAAAAATGTTTTAAAACTTTTTTTAACTACCTTTTAAAATATTTTTTTCTACAATTATTAATTTTTTTATAAACTAAAGATAATAATAATATAATATATTTATTGTTATACAAATACAACAATTATCCATCGACCGGCGGTCTTGAACATAAGATATATATATATATATATATATATATATATATATATATATATATATATATATATATATATATATATATATATATATATATATATAAATATATATATATATATATATATATATATATATATATATATATATATATTAAGCATAAATTGAGAAAAAAGATAGTTTTAAAGGGGTATTGTCTGTTAGAATGTTTAGTTGGTCGTTTTAAGCAAAGCTCGCCAATGATGTTGAACGTCATGGGGTTGTTTCTAAGCTTTTTGCTAAGTCTGTTATGTCTGTCAGCAAGTGGAGGGAACCGAGTTTGTGTATAGAGAAGTTCGTTGGAGGGTTGTGGAGAGAGTTGTTTGGATGTCTGAGTTTGGTGATGAGACGTAATGCGATTCGCTCTACGACCTCAATGATTCGTCTACATGAATTATTGGTAGAGCATTTAATTATTGGAATTAACAGGTTCACTGCCATGTGCGACACATGTGGTACACACCTTCTTTGATACTGACGCCACGCTTAATTGACGTAAAAAGTTCCGTAAAGCCAGTTACTTTTTTTTCCATATTTCTTATTCTTATATATTCGAGGTTCAGTATGTTATCGTATGAGTCAGTCTAACATTGTAGGGTAGGTTTAAGTCAATTTAAATCCGTGTACCAGTTCTGGTACACGTGGGCCCGGGAACTGATTTCAGGTTTGGAAATGAGCTCCTATAATTCACCTCTAAGGAGAGATCTTAAATGGTACAGAAAAGTGGCCTTAGACATAATGCTTAATAAGACAGTCGTAAATGCACTTTCAGTATATTCTACAATAACTGGAAAACGTCCAAAAATCGCAGAATTTAGGAAAGCGATATTAGCAGATATGATGACAAAACACAATGATGGTGATAGAACAGGCTACTTACGATTTCATTTATTAGAAAAAGTGAATAAGAGGAACCGTTGTGCAAGATGTTATAAAGACATTGCTCTCAGGCTAAGCAGAAAATTAGCTCAAAAGCAATCTCTACGTGTTTGGACCAAATGTCCGGCCTGCGGAATATATATATATATATATATATATATATATATATATATATATATATATATATATATATATATATATCTGCGATAATTTTTTTTTCTAAGTTTCATAAGTCGCAATTGATTTAGATATTTTGCATTTGATATCTAATAGCAGTATACGTTTATATATGTTTTGTAAAAAATACTAGAACTAGAAGAAAACTAAGACTAGAATATAATAATACATTTTAATGTTATATAACATTTCATCAACAAATAAAATATTTTTGCTTATGGCTATTGCAACTTCTCTGGTCTCCGAGGCCACACAACTGATTTTTCCATATGATTCCTGCTTTGTGAGTAACTGCTGTGGAACACAATTCGATTGAAATTCAATTGTGCCGTTGCATTGGCTCACTTCGTTTGTTGTTGGTTTAAGGCAGTGGTTCTCAAACTTTTTTTGCCGCGGCACCCTTGTCGAGCTGAAAAAATCTCGCGGCACCCTTGGGGTCGTCCATTAATAACGTTATGTTTTTTAGCAACTTTTTAAAGTTTGTTCATCTTTCCAAAGCGAACCGTTCTTGCAGAATAAATTTATTTGCAAACTTCTTACCGCGTAAAAGGTTAAAAAAATTAATTGGTTAAAAAAATTATTGCATTTTATATTTTTTACTTTTGTGACTAAATCGAACGATTTTACAAAATTTGCAAAGAAAGCGGACAAACTACATACGGAGATCCCGGTTATAATTTTCTATTTTGAGGCATTGGCGAGATATTTGCAAAAAACTTTTGAAGCAGAAATAATTCGCCACGCCGCCCCCATTGGGGGCGGAGCTTTAAAATTTGGTCAGCGAGTACTTCTGCTGGATACCCACATTCACATTTCATTGAAATCTATGAAGGGCTAATACATTTTTTCGCTATTTTTGAATATTTCGATATTTTCTAGTTCGGTTTTGGTTCCAATTCGTGATGGATTTGTTAAGATAAGTTTCACACTACGTGTAACAATAAAATTTTACACATTTATAGAGAAAGGATCATTCTATCAAATCCCTTTATGTATTTTGCAAAATATTTGATCTGGCGGTAAAATCTTTCAGTTCCAGATAGCGCATACGTTGATGTCTATTGATATTGACATTGCATTTTTTTTACAAACCTTCAACCGCGTTCTCCAGTTAAACCCATGTAAATTAATAAATGAAATTCAAAGAAGGGGTATTTTTTACATCTGTGACTAAACCGAATCCAAAATAGGATAATATGGCAAGGACTGTTGGTTTAACCCAGATTAGATTAGGTTGCTACTTTCGAACTTCCGATTCAAAATGATTTCAATGTTGCAATTTACATTTTTCAATCAAATCTAAATTCTTACAATCAGCACATTTACAATTCACTATAGTCTACCACATGAGGCAGCAGGTGGCGATGAAAGCGTAAATGCCGTGCACCTTTAAATTTGGTATCAGCATCCTTAGATTGCCATGAAACCATGTGGCTCTTTTAGCGTCACCAGTGGCACGTACTTCTAAATTCTCCACATTATTCCATTATCATCAACTATTCCACCCTGAACAACCTTTCTACTCTCAGACAACTATTCCACCCTTAAACAAATTTCCATCTTTACCATTATTCCACCACAAAAAAAGATTAATATGTTCTAGTTCTTGTTCTATTTGCATTTCAAATGCATACCTTACAAACACAAGAAAATAGCAAGTTCCGCAACGTCGGTACTTTCATCAAGCTGTAAACTAAAAAAATACAAATTTTCAACCTTTTTATAAGCTCCATAGACTCATAGATTCATATAGACTCATAGACATGAAATTGTGTAAATTCGCTTGCTTATGGGGCTTTCTAGATTTTTTCCAGTTGGGGCTTTCCGGTGCTTATTCGTTTCCAACAGAAACAGAGCCAAACAATGTGAAGTAGCTAGGATCATATTTCTTCATTTTGCTCGGATTATCTTTTGGTCGTGAGTTGCGTTTTCGCGAACTGAGGCAGACGAACTTGAATGATTTAGACTCGCAGGTGTCTGCTGGGATCTTTCGTCTCCTCCGACGATGCTGGTTTGATGCATTGAATCAGTCGCGTCCGAAGCTTTACTCAGTTCATCACCTTTCCGTTTTAAACACCCTGATTTTAGCCAATTGTCCATATTTCAGCAATAAAAGTAAAAACTCAAACTCGTTTACCTCCTCATGTAATTTTCTTTTATCATTTTTTGACATTTTTTTATTATTGCTGGGTCACCCCAGGCATATGCTCGCCGCACCTCAGGATGCCGCGGCACCCAGTTTGAGGACCACTGGTTTAGGGTGTGGCCCCCATCTGGTACTCAAAAAGTTTTTGGTTAATTATTGGTTGCAGCGTATAATTATCCGGGAGTTACGTAATTTGGCGTCGATAATGAATTTGTGTTTAGAGTCAATAGTTAGTCCAAGATATTTAAAGCTACTGAAGGGCAGTACGTCGGTGGAGCCTGTGGGATGCGAGGTGAGTTTGAGGAAATTTTCTGATTTGGGATGAGGAGTTGGCATTAGGAAAAGATTTGTTGATAATCTTCACTGGTCGAACCATGTGAGGGTGTTGTTGGTAAGATTTTTGAGTAGGTAGATTTGAGGGAGTTGCTGTGGGAAAGCGGTGCAGTCGTCAGCGTATTGTAGTATGTAGGATAAAAAGTTAATGTGGGATTTTTTTAGTTGGTTCTAGTTGTAAATGTTATGACAGTACATATTGTATAGGAAAGGAGTAACCCAAATCGAAGAGAGCTTTGGTAAGAATATTTCCAGAGATTTCTTTGGGACCTTCAAGCAGGTACTCAGAAAATACGCTCCGCCAAGCCTCCATTTCAGAGACACACAAGGCAAACACAAAGCAAACTGACTTATAACGACAAGGATAACTGCCATCTTTTGGCTCAGTACTTTAAAAATCTACTCAACTGTGACCCATCCAGCGAAGACATCGACTACAAACAAACCACACTAAACCCGGACTCGCTTCCTCCTTTATTGGAAGAAGTTGGCCAAATCATTCAACTTCTTAAGAATAATTAGGCAGCTGGAGAGAACTCTATCGTTGCTGAACTGTAGAAAGGTGCTGGAAACAATGCCGTGCGCAAGCTAACCGAGATCATCTAGGACATCTGGGAAACAGAGAAATTACCACACGATTGGTAATCTGCTCTGATCCATCCACTTCACAAAAAGGGAGATTTTACTGATCTAACCAACTACCGTGGTGTTTCTCTCGTCCCGATAACATACAAGATTCTCTCGAAGCCGTTACAAACAAGGGCAGAAAATCAGTTGGATAGTCAACTGGGGGAATACCAGGGGGGCTTCAAGACCCGATCCTATGTTGAACAGATACTCAATCTTAAAACTGTACTTGCATACTCCAGGATGAGAAACCGCAAGGTGGTCGTCACCTTTGTTGAAATTATAAGGGCCTACGATTCCATTGATAGAGAAACGTTTAACAAAGTACTCCAGGAACTAGGGCTAGACAACAAAACCCACAGACTCAACCTAGAAACTTTGACCAACACCCATTCCAAGGTTAAATTTAGAGGCGAGATTTCAGAAAGCTTCGAATAGAAACTGGAGTGAGACAAGGAGACGGACTTTCCCCATTTCCCTTCAACTGTGTCCTTGAAAAGGTTATGAGAGAATGGCGCAAGGAACTTAACAATTTGGGTGCTTAGAGTGGTATCTACCTGGGACGTAAGAACGATGGACTGGTTATAGATTGCCTGGCCTTTGCAGATGACATTTCACTGTTTGCTGATTCTCTTGAGAGAGCAACAATACAGGTAAACTGCCTCAGAAAACAGGCTGCCAAGTCTTGTGGGTCTTCAAGTGTCGCTGGAGAAAACAGGATTCTTCACTAACATCAGAGAAGCAAACAGAGAGATGTTACTAGAACAGGGAAACATCAAGAGGACTGAGAAATGTAAGTATCATGGCAAATGGATTGAACCCAAGTTATCAGAAAGAGCATTATTATCCAAGAGAGTCAACAAGTTAGAACTAGCCTATCGACTGTCTAAGAACACTTACAATAAGAAATGCCTGAAACTTAAGCACTACACATCAGTCTTACGACAAGAAGCCCTGTATGCCATGGAGTGTCTTTCCTTGAACTGAAGAGGTCTAGTAGAAATTGGAAATCAGAGAGAGGAGAATCCTCAGGAAGATCCTAGGCCCGGTAAAGGACGATGGGGAATTCCGAAGGCGGCATAACTCTGAGCTCTACAAACATATTGAGATGCTCTCTGACTGCAAGGAAAGAAGTGTAGCTTTTTATGGCCACGTTGCAAGATTGCCTCCAAATCAACTAACTAACCGTATGTTCACCTTCTGGCAAAACAGGAAGGTTCGTACCGCTTGGTTGACAGAAACCGAGAAAAATATTACAGAACTGGGAATAACAGATCTCCAAAACAGACAGTCTGTGAGACGCACCCTGAAGGAAGTCCGTGGATTTCAGGAAAAATCCCGTAGAAAAGGTACCCCCTGGACAGAAGAGAGAAGGAGAGAAGAAAGATGCGACAATACTGGGCAAAGGTCAAAGCCCAACAGTTGAAAAAGCGTGGTCCAAAGTAGGCCTATTCGAAAGAAGAAGAAGTATAGGAAAGGGAAAAGTGATAGTCTTGAAGGAGACCTTACAGAGGAGAAAATACGGGAGATGAGTTAGAGTTGATTTTCACCTTTGAGGGTCTGTTAAAAAGGAAACTTTAAATTATGTGGATTAGATAGGGAGGGACATTGCTTAGCGACATTTTGAACAAAAGGCCGGCATGCCAGACGCTGTCAAATGTATTGTTAATGTCCAAGAAGAGGGCTGCGGATTTTTTATTTTCGAGGTATGACGATTGGATGTTGTTGGTTACGATGGACAGAAAATGTATAGTGGCATGGAACGGCTTCGAGCTGAAACCGAACTGTTATTTGGGGATGTGGGCTGCAACATAATCGGGTTTTAAGGATATGTTCTAGGATTTTGTCAAGGACAGGGAGGAGAGAGATCGGATGGTAACTGCTTTAAGGATTTATTTTGACCTAGTTTAGTGATTATGACAATTTTGGTCAGTTTCCAGCAGCTCGAAAAAGAACATTTCAAGAGGCAAAAGTTGAAAATTTCTGTTATAAAGGAGTAGATAGATGTCTTCGTAGGAGTCGGATGTGGTATTTGGGGACTAAAACGGTCCCAAGAGAGGAATTTTTATGATGGAAGAGGGAAGAGAAATTTCATCAATGTTATCGGAGGGGCTTCTCTTGAAGAAATCGGTAAACCATTGATTTATTCTGTCCTAAAGATTCTATTCTATAAAATGTTATTAAACATTTTTAGCATAAATAAATAAATGTACGTCTTTTTTAATCTAATTGAAAATTTTTGTTAATAGTAGTAGTAGCATTTTTATTATTTTAAGCTGGAAAGAGTAACACAAATTGTATATTTTAAGCGACAGTTGTTGCCGTTAAACACATACAATTTATTCGATTCGAAACCAAATGGATTTGAGTTGATTAGCGCATTAAGAAAATTAATTCTAAATTGGGGCATAAGTTAACTGTCCGATAGTTAGTTTGAAGCAAATCACTACGCATATGAGGTAAGAAATTTTCGTTTTTCTTTTAATTTTACTTTGCAACAAAATATTAATATTATTAAAACTATTTAGTTTTTATATATAGTTTTTATATAGCAAAATATTCAATAAAAATTTACATATTTGTATAAACTTTGAAAACTATTTACGTAGTTTATTCTTATGTACAAACTTAATATATTTGAAATTTGCATTTTATATTTGTCTCATCAATAAAAACTAAATTTTAATTAATTTAATTTAAAGCTTGACAATTTAAGAGTGTCCTGAATTTAAACTCCAATTAGCAAAAAACAAAATACGTTTTTTCACCACCATTTTTTATTGAACATTGTAGAGTAACATCTTAAGTTTAATAACGCTTTAAAGTTAAACGCTTTATCCTAAAAATATTCAAAATTAAATAAAAATCAAATACAAATAAATTAACAAATAATCCTTAAAAATACATCGATTAAATGACCTCCGTTTACTTAGATACATGACTGAGATCGATGCATCAATGAACGCATTGCGCGCAGGTACATTTCTGGCGAAATCTCACCAATAGCTTGTCGAATGTTTCGTTTAAAGTCTACCAGGATTTCAGGTCGATTCTGAGTTTAGATGTAACATATTCTTCTTCTTCTTCATCATCAGTTTTCCATCGTCCACTCCTGGACATAAGTATCTTCGTATGTCTTCCACATCTGACGATTTTGGGCTTTGCAATGCCAGTCTTTACCAGCGGTCGATTTTTACCAGGTGGTCGTCCAACCACCATCTTTGTGGACGGCCCCTGCTCCTTGTCATTTTTCTACGTCGCAACTGGGTAATTCTGTCAGTCCACATGTTGTTGCTTAGTATTGCGACATACGATGGGGATACGATCTCCGCGAAATTATTTACATTGAGCTTAGAAGACGTCTCACGTTAGACGAAGACGCTTAGAAACTTTATTGGAAGCAAAATGGTATAAAAATCGAAAGGACTTATCTAAACCACCTCCGCTTCGCGGACTACATAGTCTTAATTTCGAAAAACCCAATCGAGTTGGAAGGAATGCTGCATCAGATATATCAAGCAGCGAGATTGGGTTAAAAATGTACCTGACCAAAACATGGATCATGAGTCCAGAGATTCTCCACATTGTGCTGGATAAGGTAACTGTCGAATACGTGAACCACTACAGTGTATATAACCTATTATAACCTACTTCGGCCATGTGATCAAGTTGGGAAAGGAAAAACAAACAGCTGAAGTGACCAAGACGGTCTTACACGGGCTGCGTTTGGCAAACTAAAGTATATCCTAGAAACAAAAATAAATATACCAATAAACCTAAAATGGAAAGTTTGCAACTCCTGCACATTGCCAGTAGCTACATACGGTTTAGAAACCATGAGCTTGGCAAAAATGAGCTCCGATCGACTAAGGGTAAGGCAAAGGGCCATGGAGCCATCAATGATTGGGATCTCACTAAGAAACAAAGTCAGGAATGAGATTATCAGAGTAAGATTTAACTTGACCCCATAAGAAATAATCCACAGTCGACAAATCCGAAGAGCGAGGAGACCACAACTGATCCCGTCTGAGAAATCAGACGACCGGGAAAGAACTCTCTTAACACTCCCATGGACTGGTGGATACAGGAGGCTTCGCACCATCTCGCCGATACCAATATCGTTTATTGGTAATATCGGAGTTGTGCGATGGCGCCCATTAAGAACGTTTGTAACATCTCCACATAACGTTCACTATTACGGTCCCAGTACTCTAGATGAGCATATTCCACACCATACTGTTTCTTTCTTACCTTTTGAGAATGCAGCTTTTCTTGAAGATAACTAGAGGGTTTTCGGCAGAGCAGTAACGTAAATTTTGTTTGTTCCTCTCACCATGCAATTCAAAATGTGCTTCGTCACTCATAATAATATTATTGAGAAAATTATCGCCTCTGCCCAAAATCCACCAATTCTAAATGTGAGTTTCGGTCTATTGGGAGAAGTTTTTGGAATTTTGGCATCTGTAAGGTCGAAAGAGTAAATCTTTGTTAAAAATTGTTCTTACCTATTCACGTGAAATTCCTACTTGAAACGTCGCACGAATGGATTGGACTTTTCTTCAATTCTGTTCCTAACTTGCAAAGTATTCGTCGTCGTCGGGATTTCTTGCCGAAGATCCTTCCCTCATTGCCATCGCCGCCTCCGCTCATGGGCCTGTTGGCGGCTTCAGAGACCGATGCGATATCGTTTGGTACGCTGACATTGAGAACAAATGTCTCGATGCCGTCTCATCTTATGGTGATGTTGTGGTGAAGAATGTGTGGGGATGGTTGATGGTGAATGAGGGTGACTATGCACAGTGTAACAGGGGGGCTTGCACGTAATACCCGGCTTACTGTAAGTACAGACTCCGATTCTAGTGACACAGATAGCTGAGAAAACTAGTGAGAGCGAGTACCCTTAATAAGCAAAGACAGTATCCCCAATTTTCAGGGCTGAGGAACGCCGGGGTGCTTTTGAGAGCTTAAACTTATTATTATTTAACTTCTACTTATTCCGCCGCCGCCCATAGAGCAGGTAACCTGTCCCTGTCAAAACCCAGTCCAGGAGGCTATTCACCAGCTACGCCAGGTACTAGCCTTACCTAGACCCCCAACACTCTTCAGCTTGCTGACCTGGTTTCCCGCTGGGATTGGTTACCCAAACCTTCCACCAGGTTGCTCAGCGTAACAAGGGCACCACGTGTAGGCGAGTGTGGAGTTGGCGTGGAGAGGCTATGTGGCGCTGGTGTCGTCCACGTTCAGTAATCAGACGGTCTGAAGACCACGCGCGCTCTTCCCTCCCACCTCTCTTTCTTATAATCCGGCGGTTGTCTGGTCCCATATGTGTCGGATTATCGAGATTATACTGTAATTCTATAAGAAGTTCGTTATCCATTTGTCATCAATAAGAAGTGCGTGCGAGTTGAAAACCGAAGTTGAGAAATACGTCCGAAACAAAATAGAAAAATATCGGCGAGTATCAAAACGAATTTGCCGTCCCAGAATCACAGTGAGCGCGGAGATTTTCGGAAGAGACCGTTGTCGGAAGTGTGTGCGCGGCAACACTTATTATTATGTGTTCAATTCGTTTGTTCACGGTACATTATTGACACAGATCGAAACACGCCGTCCAACCATGGAGATGTGTGCCTGGACCTGTATGCTCCCTATTATGTCCAAGCGTGATGAAAAGCGTACATTCGAAAAATTTTGAAAAATGCGACATGGGGTGACAAATTAAGAGTGTCCTGTTTTTATTTAATAAAAACCAAAAGACGTAATGACTTATTTGCCAAAACTTTCTAGTTTTCGAATACAAACTCGGAGGTGATTTCGACAACAGTTTAATTTTCCAGCGCCGCTAAATTTCAGGATGGGACGAAAAATATCGATGAATAGGTTCTCTTAAAAATACTAAAGTTGCAGCGCGAAAAAAAAAAACTGCTACATAAGTGAATACTTTGCAGGAGGTCTTGGCTGTGATGCACAATATATGGTCACCAGCGCCACATAGCCTCTCCACGCCAACTCTACACTCGCCTACACGTGGTGCCCTTGTTACGCTGAGCAACCTGGTGGAAGGTTTGGGTAACCAATCCCAGCGGGAAACCAGGTCAGCAAGCTGAAGAGTGTTGGGGGTCTAGGTAAGGCTAGTACCTGGCGTAGCTGGGGAATGGCCTCCTAGACTGGGTTTTGACAGGGACAGGTTACCTGCTCTATGGGCGCCGGCGGAATAAGTAGAAGTTAAATAATAATAAGTTTAAGCTCTCAAAAGCACCCCGGCGTTCCTCAGCCCTGAAAATTGGGGATACTGTCTTTGCTTATTAAGGGTACTCGCTCTCACTAGTTGTCTCAGCTATCTGTGTCACTAGAATCGGAGCCTGTACTTACAGTAAGCCGGGTATTACGTGCAAGCCCCCCTGTTACTCTGTGCACAGTCACCCTCATTCACCATCAACTATCCCCACCCCTTCTTCACCACAACATCACCATAAGATGAGACGGCATCGAGACATTTGTTCTCAATGCCAGCGTACCAAACGATATCGCATCGGTCTCTAGATTAGCCAACGCCGAATTACCGCTATTATTATGTACTCAGTAGGGAGTTTCAGAAACATTCAGTTTCTTCATTTTCTAATATAACGGCTATTATCGCCAGATCTTCGTCGTCAAAGTTCATTTCTCCTTCATGGACGACAGGGATATTTGTGATGAACAGTGTGCATGGATGTGAAAAAACGTACCGGAGAGCACAGAAATTGGCAATGCCGGTGCAAACTTGTCATGGAGATGTATGTCTGGAGATGTATGTCTTAAAGATCCCTAGTTTAATTATATTTTTGAAAGAACATACTACCCGATTTTTATGAATGTACGCTTTCTTATTATCGCAAGAAAGCGGCCTCCCAGTTCATTTATAATATGGATTATATAACATAGAATCTGAAATTTCCCTGCATGCTCTTATTTTGTCGGACATAGCTGCTTCTTATATTTTCAACAGAATATTCTACCCCAAATTTTCGCCGTGTACGCTTTTCTTATCTCTAGAAAATCTCATACATATTAATGGTCCGCCTAAAATTATTCTTAATATGAGTGATAATCTCTACATTTATTATGCGTTTATGTCAACTTTCTTGGTTTAAATGAAATTTAAATAAAATCGTTACTGCGATTGTTAAGCAGTATCAGGCGCATCTAAATCAGTTCGCGGACAACCCCTCGACCAATTTGCACCCGCAGGCATACGATTGGCAACTTCTGGTCTACTCTATCTATTCTGTCCAGTTAGTACAATACCTCCAGTCTCTCATGTCCTCATGTCGAGTCCTCATGTCCTACATTGAAGGTCCCAGGAGCAGTAGCGCAGGCTGCTCAGCTACGCAGTATAGGGCACTATGATGTACGAAGCACCAATATGGACCAGAGCATTGGAAAAAGAGATCAATACTCAAAGCTCCTTGCAGCGCAAAGAAAAATGGCACTACGCATCTATAGCGCTTACCGCACCGTATCAAGCGAGGCAGTCTTGACCATTGCGAGTTTGCGCCAATTGACTTGCTGGTGGAAGAACAAAGAAAACTACAGGAGACTGGATACAACAAAAAAAAGGTGGCAGCAAGGCATTAAAGGAGAGTGAACCAGACTTCTTATCCCTGAAGTTGAACCCTGGATAAACAGAGAACATGGAGCAAATAGTTACTATCTCACCCAAGTATTGTCCGGACATGGATGTTTTAAGGACTACCTGCACCAAATTGGCAGGGCGGCAGACGACCAGTGCATATACTACGGAGAGACCGATACCGTGAGCCATACAATATTCGACTGCTTTCGATGGGAAATGGAAAGACACAAAATTGCAACTAATGTACCTATCATCAATCCGAGAACGATAACTCGACATATGCTTAAAGCAAAAGAAAACTGGATTCAAACACAACAATGTATTCATTATATATTTTGGAATGTACAATAACCGATGAAGCGAAGGCACAAAAGATAAAGAGAAATTAAATTTTAATAATGCACCCGTAACTCCGAGGCCATGCGACTAGCACTATTGCTCACGGTTGTGTTTACAGATGGGTCACTTGTCTGGTCAGGTGTATAACCGCCAGCTACGTCCCTTAAAAAAAGTGTGGCCACTTCGGCCATCCAGTCCGGCTGATCTGCCTAGCCTGTTAGATACTACTACTACTACCACTATCAGTAATTAGAGGAGAAGGCTGTAGTACAATACATCTATAAAGGTAGGTGTTCTTAGAGTCACCACTAAAAATACAATCTAGATCAGGCATAACAGGAATAACCTTTTACTGGCTAGGGCTAACAAGGGCTAAATTATCATTATTCCTTCAAGTGCAGGGACGATATAGCGCACAGCAGTATTATTGCACCCTTTTATTAAAATTTGGGACATTAGAGTAATTTTCATAGCGGAGGGAAGCCGATATGTCATCATCTGTGGAAATCTGGTCATATGTGGAATCTGTATGTGGCCCGTGGGCCATAGACTCATGTCTGATCTAGATACTACTCGGCAAACAAACAAAATATTCTTAATATCTAAATAAATTAAATCTGTCCACTTTATGTAGTCTCCTGCCTTGTTAGTCTAGTAATTCGCCCAATACGACTAACTAATCGGACTAATTTCTTTTATGTTAAGGAACAAACACAATCTTCTCACAATGTCAGAGAAATTAAATTTTAATAATTCACCCGTAACTCCGAGGCCATGCGACTAGCAGTACCAGGGCTACATATTTATATCTGATCTAGATACTACTGGGCAAACAAACAAAATATTCTTAATATCCAAATAAATTAAATTTGTCCACTTTATGTAGTCTCCTGCCTTTTTAGTCTAGTAATTCGCCCAATCCGACTTATTAATCGTACTAATTAATCCTTTTATTACAAGGAACAAACACAATCTTCTCGCAATGTCACTTTTATGATCAAAACATATAGCCAAATATTTAAGAACTTTCTAGTTTTAACTACACTCTTCTAGCCAATAACATATATGACAAATATTTTACTGGCTTATCTGTTTACATCTGTCTGTCTAGTCCACCTAGACTAATCCGATCATTCTTGTCTAGTATATACGTATGGTTTAGGAAAGTAAACACACTAACATAATTTAATGAATGATAAAATAATAGTGGGCGAAATACATGAACCGCATTTCATGTAATACGACAGATGTAATACATTCATACAAATTCCATACAAGCAGTCCATTAAAGCAAAACCGTGTCTACACAATCCGATATTTTTTACCGTCTAGTAACAAATGTTCAGGCGTTATTCCCCCACAAAATACATCAAACAGAAATTGATAAATCACCGTTAAATATCACTAATTAAATACGTAATTTAAACAAATGGTAATGTTTTTTGGACTTGAAAATGCAAAATAGGTGACCTGATGACCCAAGGATTGTCTGAAGTCATTACAAACAATAATCAGCCCTATTTCATGTGAAAATACGATATACAAACAAACGCTAAGAGATAACATAGATGGATGAGTCCGATTACGACGAAAACTACAAACACGCGAACATTCAAATACATTTTTTCATGAAAATAATTTTTGTAAGTTATATAATACGTATTTGTTTCAGGGTAGAGTCCGATGAGTACTCCTGAAGAAATTCACAGGAGTCCGGATCCAGCTCCGTGCCACAGAAACCGATTTGTCAATGAGTTAATTGTCACTGAAAGCAGGACTGCATACGGGAGGGCTTTCACGTTCTTCAGGAATATGGATATTGGGTATAACAACACCGTGAGGCCCAGGAAAAATTGGTCGCGCCAGGCTTGGCATACCGAAAACTTCAGGCAACCGCCGAAATACATGAATCAAACTCCGACGCTTCGTATTGATGATTTTCATAAATCAATAGATCGGTAAATAAATATAATAACAATTTTAATAAAATCTCATTACCCAGTTTTCTTGACACTGCTTGTCCAGTTTTATCTAAACTTGTCCAGTTTTCTCTCGTGACATAGTCTCGTCACGTCTAGTCTTGTTTAGTAAACCAGCAGTATTTGATAAATTCACTATGTTTTTACCACACTTTTTTTTAATCAGTAAAAACACCCAAAAAAGGTGTAAAGGTATTTATTACAATATCTTAATATACCATACAATAAATCAAATTAAAACTATAAAAAAAAACAACCCATTTCTAGCATAAATAAATTTTATTCCAGGATATTCCTCGTTCCTTCAACGAATCTGCCACTATTTGGTTCCGTGTTTTCCTTGGTCTTCCTCTTTGTCTTTTCTGTGTAGATTTAGCTAGCCATACTCTTTTCGTGTGTCTTCTTTCCTCCATGCTTACTAGATGCCCAAACCATTTTAATCGGCTTTTTTCTATGCTTTCCAGGACTGGTTCGACATTAAGTTCTGCTCTAATTGTTTCATTTCTTATTTTGTCTCTTTTAGTAATACCTTTAGCGCTTCTTAGGTATATCATTTCTAGCGCATGTATTTTACTTTTCATTTGACTGCTTAGCACCCAGCTTTCGCCACCGTATGTCAGAATTGGTTTGCATATAGTATTGTACACTGTCATTTTCGTTTTTTTCGATATATCTTTGTTTTTTTATAAACGTGTTATCAAGTGCATAGAAGAGTTTTGTTGTATTTTCAATTCTGGTATAGATTTCAGCCTCTTCCTTTCCGTCATTATGTATATTTACTCCTAAGAATTTAAATGTTTCTGTGTGTTCTATATCTTTTCCATTTATTTTTATGGTTATGCTTGGTTCTCCATTTCCCGATGGTCATTACTTTGGTTTGGCGACGTTTATTTTCATATTTCTTTTTTCTAACGCTGTCTTCTAGATGACTGGGTTTGTTTGTAAATCCTTTTCGTTCTTTGCAACTAAATTATTAGGTCGTCGACAAAAACACATTCCACTATTTCCACCCTCTGCATGTTTCTATACCCCACTTGTAATTTATTTGTTTCTCTTTGTTTCTTTTATTATGTCATCCAGGACTACATTGAATAGAGTCGGGCTCAGTACTCCCCCGTGTCTTAATCCCTCTTTGGTTACGAACACCTGTGACTGTAAGTTTCCTTTTCTAACATAGTTTCTGGTATTTTTACAGAGACTGGAAATAGCTTCTCCTAGCTTGTTGCTGATTCCTCTTTGTCTAAGGCTGTTCCATACTTCCATTCTTGGGATTCTAACAAATGCTTTTTCAACGTCGACAAAGACTACATATATGGTGCGGCTTACGTACTTTTCTATTAGTTGCTTCATGGTAAATATATGATCTTGTACTCCTCTACCTTTTCTAAAACCGCTCTGGGCTTCTTCCATCTGGGCTTCAGTCACATTTTGTAATCTTTTCTCCAGGATTCTCTCATATATCTTGACCATCGTACTCATCAAAGTTATACCCCTATAATTAATGTAATCTTTGTTGTCTCCCTTTTTATGGAGTGGTAATAGTACTCCTAATTCCCAGTCTGCAGGTATAATTTCTTCTTCCCAGATTTTGTTAAAAAATTTTACTAATACTTCTATTCCATTGTTGCCCATGTGTTTTACCATCTATGTTGTTATTCCATCATGTTCAGCCGCCTTACCCCGTTTTAACATTTTTATAGCTTCAATTACTTCTTGTGTCATTATTTCTTCATGTATCAATTCAATGTTTTCACTAATTCTTTGACTTTCATTTTCTGTTCTTTATAATTATTATATTTCTCTGTAGTTCTGTTCGTAAGGTACTTTTTCCATTGTTGATTTTTCATTTTTACTTCCATTTTTACTTCGTCGTTTCACCATCTAGTTTGTTTTTTGATTTTAATATATCCACACGTCTCTCTCGCTGTTTTTGTTATTATTTCTTTGATATTTCTCCATGCATCTTCTACTGACATTCTGCTCATACTTTCTTTGATCTTAATAATCTCCGTTACTATTTTCTCTTTATATATTTTAGCTGTCTCATCTTCCCTTAATTTGTATGTTTTAATTACTTGCTAAGTTTCACACTTTTTGTTTATATTTGCACTGGTATTTTCTTGCTGCTTTGTGTTGCCTATTTTTAATTTTGTGAAAACTAGATAGTGGTCCGAATATATTTCAGGTCCTCGTCTTATTCTTGTCTCCTTTACTTCTTTTCTAAATTCTCTGTTGACTATTATATAATCGATTTTGATCTTTCCCCCCTACTTACACATTTCGAAGAAAGTATTTGTTACTATAAGATTATTTAGCATGCACAACTCTATCAATCTCCTTCCATGATTGTTTCTAGTGATTTATCCATGTGTACCTATTGTCTCTCCAGATTCATAGTCTTTTTTCCCTACTCGCCCATTAATATCACATATTATCAACACCCTTCCGTCTGTTGATTCCAAAATTCATCTATTAATAACCCTTTCGTCTTCACTTGAACCATGTACTACTATAACTGTTAATAACGTATTTTTATCAATTTCTAATTCCAGATTCTTTAAATCTTTAAATTCTTCCAGAGAATCTTCCAGATTCTCTCCGTTATTGCAGTCCACTTTCGTATATATTTAACATTTTCTCTTTTATTAGCATGCTACACCTTCTCTTGCCCTGTTCTCTTCATTGACTTCGCTATGTATTAATTAGTACATGCTCTCCAGTCAGCGTTTGTTCTCCTTTTCCTTTATTTTTCGTTTCTGTAATACACACAATATCCATATCCATCTTTTCTAATTCGCTTATTAGTTCCTCCTCCTTTCACGATAAGCTTCTGACGTTCCATCTTCCTATTCTTCATATCCTTCCTTTCAGTGTGCTTTTACGTATCTGTGTTTCTTCATCATCTTTTATAACCAAATTCAAATTATTTATTTACCAAATGAGATACATAAAATATCTATAGGCTATGTCAAAAAAATAATTCAAATACAATATTACAATAAGCAAAAGTAACAAGTTAGTTAAATTTAAAATACATAAAATCATTAAGACAGTACATCGGGTTCATTAATAGAACTTTTATCAAATTATTTCTAAATTTTTTAAGTGGCATTTCATTTTTTATTGTGTTTCGTATTTTATTGTAAATTTTAGTTCTTTGATTCTCAAGTCCTTTTGAACACAAGTTTCAATTTGTTTTCCTGGGATAAAGGTGGTGTTTTCCTCTTGTGTCATATGTATTATATATCTTTGTGTTTTGGATACCTTTGTGTTTTTGGAGAGTATCGCGTACCTTTGTGTTTTTGGAGAGTATGTATTCGTTTGTGGATAGATGAGGCAGTTTCCAGTATATATAAATTGACTACTGTCAAGATATTTAAATTTATAAAATGTGGTTTGCACGATTCTGTTGTTTTTATCCCCACTATATTTCGGACAATTCTTTTCTGTGCTAGAAGTATTTCTTCTATAAGTGATGTAGCTCCCCATAGAATAATGCCGTATGTTAATATGCCAACTTAGCAGGTCTTCCTTGTTCACCAGATTGTGCAGATGTTTAATTTGGAATGTTTTCTGATGTAGTAACCGACTCATTTTTTGTATGGTGGTTGTCCAGACGAGATGCTCTTCCAAGTGGATTTCTAGTAACTTTGCTTCTTTAGCTCTTTTTATACAGTGGTTTTGTATTATCAAATCAATGTTCTCAGCATAGGTGCTTCTAGCTGTCTGAAAAATGACATACTCTGTTTTTTCTTTATTAAAGAAAAGGTTGTTTGCTGAGAACTAAGTGTTGATTGAACCTAGTAATAAATTAGCTTTGTCTGCATTTTCTTTTATATTTTTTCCAGTTATAATAAAACTGGTATCATCTGGGTACAATGTACAATGCTGTCCGTTTATATAACTTATTAAGTCTGCGGTGTACAATAAGAAAAGTGTTGGTGCAAGAACGCTCCCTTGAGGGACCACAATATTGGTACATACTTGCTGTGACAATACTATTTGTTACAATTCGTAACAAATATTGGTACATATAGTTGAATGGTGTTGGACTTGACCTGTTTCATTTCCACTTCTTATTGTAACATATTGCTTACGGTCTTCTAAGTAGGATTGTAGCTATCACGTGGCTTTCCCTCGGATTCCATGTCTAATTAGTTTGTTTAATAGTGTTTCGTGGGGGACACAATCAAACGCCTTACTTAAGTCGCAGAATATTCCTATAGGTTTATTACCCATGTCTACTTCTTTTAAAATAGTGCTGTGGAAATCTGCTAGCGCTGTTGAAGTTGATTTCCGTTTACGAAATCTATGTTGTTGGCCTGGAATAATGTTATATTTTTCTATGAATGGGATGATTCTACTATGTATGGCGTATTCAATGATTTTTTATAGTAGAGAAATAAGAGCAATCGGCTTTTAATTTCCAATGTCCTTTTTTGATCCCTTTTTGTGCACTGGAATAATTTTTGCTATTTTGAGGATTGCTGGAAATTGTTCATCCGCGATGGAGGCACTGATTATGTCCGCTATAGAAGTCAATAGGTAATGCCTGAACTCTTTGATAATTTGACATGGAAGGTCATCGGGTCCGCTTGTTGATTTGTTTTTTAAGGAAGCAATTATAGATAGAACCTAATTTTCTGAGAATTCCTGCAAATATATTGTATTGGGATTAAACTTTATGTGTTGATCCGAAATGTCTGTAGGAATAATATTACCAACAGTTTTTTTTTGGGCAAAATACGCATTAAAGTCTGCAATTTCCTTCGGACTTGTGATTAGCGTATTTTTAGGGTTCCGTACCGAAAACGGAACCCTTATAGGATCACTTTGTTGTCCGTCTGTCTGTCTGTCCGTCCGTCTGTCTGTCTGTCAAGACCATTTTTCTCAGGAACGCGTAGAGGTAACAAGTTGAAATTTGTATCAAATACTCGGGTCTGCGGTCTCTTTCAGCTGTGAAAAAATCAAACTTGAAAGTCAACGTGATCAAAAGATATGACCGCTTATGTCGCATATTTTGCGATTTCACAAGGGAATCAAAACCTACAGGGTACTTCCCGTTAACCTAGAATCATGAAATTTGGCAAGAAGCGGTGTCTTATAGCACATGTAAAGGGAAAAATCTGAAAACCGTAAATATGTAGTTTAATTACAAGAAAAATGGGAATTTACTATTAGAAACTTATGAAAAACCACTAATGTGTTATTGTCAGGCAGCAGAAGCATATGGGTTGCATACAGTTAGGTCCTCCTCGGTTAGGTCCGAAGGTTAAAAAGTATGTGTCTGAACCAATCTGTTTATTCTGTATTTTCTTTGTTTATATTCGTTATGCATTTCATCACGTACGCTCTATATACATAATATATACAGGGTGTATATTATGTCTAAATTTTGCTTGTTTATAACCGACATGCGACATACTCAAGTCCCGTAACATCCTGTATATATTATATTTCGTCTAATTTTTCTTTATAATCTACATATACTTAAATCACGTACGCCCTATATTTTTTGATAGTCAATTGCCCAAAAGCAATCAATTGATCAACTGAATGTTAAGAGTATCGAAATAGATCTAGAAATAGTTAATATATTAGTTTATATTAGATCTAGTTAGATCTCTAGTTAGATAAATAGTTAGATCTTAATATAAGTTAGTGAATAAGTGTAATACTAAAATGAAGTTTTCTTTTTAAAAGTTTAAAAATATTCGCGTTATTTAAAAAAAAAATACCCTGTACACCTTTATACAGGGTATATAGGTACACAAGCAAAATTAAACAGTAAAAACAAATAGTGAAGTCCCAGAACCCCTAAACACTCATAGTGAATGAGGGATGTATGGTAATAAAATATAGGGTAGAATTCCATCGTACGATAGCGACATCTTGAAGTTATGCTTGCAGCGGTACTACGATGGTCCTGATTTCAGAAGGGCCACTTCGTCAAGTTAACTGAATGTGCTTGCTACGTCCTCCACAAAAAAAGATACCTTACAAGTTTGTACGGATCCCTCGGTACGCGAGTCACAACTCGCACTTGGCCGGGTTTTTTTTCGATTAATATAGTTTGATCGGTAGTTTTTGATCTGTTTGTTTCTTGTTTTATGACATTCCACAGCGCTTTCGATCTATTGGGTGACTGCAGTATTTTTGAGACCTCTATTTCTTTTGTTATCCAAGTCTTTCTATTGGAATTTACTTTTCTAGAGGAAAACATGTAAACAAATAATACTGCATGATTTTGATAAATGTAGTTGTCTTACTGTTGCTGCTAGTTTTGTTGAGTACTTCTTCCCATGTTTCCTTTTGTAGATATTCAGAGAAACGAACTTTACTGGTTACCGAGAATCGTCTTACTAATTTTGGCATACCTGCATACCTGTGACTTTCTTGCAAATGCCACTCAGCCTTAATATACGATGGTCAGATATCGGAGTGTCTTCCACAGATGTATTTAATTCCATTCCCGATGTTGCAAAGATGTTATCAATTTTTGTTTCAGTGGTGGTGGCTATTCTAGTAAATTGTTTAATTTGTTCCTCCATTCCATATGCCGCTAGTAGATTTTTGCAATTTTCGACTTCCTTTGATGTTTTGCCAAATTGATATTGAAATCGCCAACTAGGATAATTTCTCTGTTTCTCTTCGCCCATTTGTGTAGAATATTATCTATGACTTCCATAAATATTATTAAACAGCCTATTGGTGGTCTGTACACATTTAAGATTATGGTGTCTATTCCATTTAGTTTCATGTGTAGTTAACATATTTCAGTAGTCTTTTCAATGGCATAGTTTTCCAACTCCAATCTTTCAATGTCAATACTATTTTTGTATAATAAGGAATTGACCCATATCGCTACTCCTCCTCCCCTTGACTGGGTTCTGCTATAGTGACTAATCAGTTTATAATTATTAATATGTATGAATGGAATAAGTCTCTGCTGGACAAATAAAATATGGGTTTACATTTTCAATTTCCACTTCCAGTTGACACAGTTTCATACGTAGTGATTGTATATTTAGATACATTAATATGTTAGTTTGAGGTGTCTTACAATTAGATAATGGTCGTGGCTTTGTTATTGATGTTGTGTAATTTTTTATAGTCTTTTGTATACCGAAGAAAACGGTTTATGCAAGTATTTCTTGGCCACATTTCCGGCTTTTTTAACGCATCAAGATTTTCTTTTGGCACAGAGATTTTAAATTCCTCTGGATGCTTAGACGCCAGCTTCTCACATTTGACATTGTTGAATTTTCGATCCTTCAGGTATTGGATTAGGTCATCTGTTGCCAGATATGGGTCCAGTCTGTAGATATGTAGATGTTCATATCTGATAGCCGCTCTAACTTGGGTGATATCATCATTTGTGCCATGTATAACTCTTGCCTTCCAGCTTCTTCGTTTTTTGTTTCTCTGTGTATCCCAATTTTCATTATCAATATCTTCGTTTGCATTCCGAACATCTGTGTTTTCGAATTCCACTATTTTGTTGTTGGTTTTTGTTCCAGTGCGCCTTTTCTTTGAGGTATAATTTTTTTGCCCCTGCAGGTAGATGATTTGACTCTTTATCGCTGATAATGGACACATTTATTTTGTCTTGATTTAATTCAAATGAATTTACTGATGTTGCTCTAGTAGGACTTATAGCACATAATAACTGCTCCTTAATCACTTTTAGTTCTAATTTCTTATGCTGTTAAGTCGGTAATTAGCATTTGTAAAGGCTCGACATGTTTCTTAATTATCGTTGACAAGAGATTTTCAAATTCTGCACTTTTTAGAAAAGTAGTTAGAGAATTAGATTTATTATCCGTTGGGTTATAGGTTATAGGTTATATCTTAGTCCCATTGGCATTATGAAACACAGTTTATCACAGAAATTAACACAGAATTTCACTTAAAAAAGGTTTTAACATAAAGCTTTGAATAAACCAGATTTTATACGTCCGCTCTAACCCTAAGCTCGTATCCCTTTTCATTACCTGGTTTGACTTCGTTAATTTTCCAAACTTTTTTGTTTGTCTTGTTGTCTTTCTTGTTTGTTACTTTTTTGCTGCTTTCGTAATTTTCTTTAGCTGCACTTCCAGATCCCGCTTTTTCAAATTCTTCTATTAATTCTATCTCTTCTCTCTGTAGGTTTCTAATGTTCCATGCTCCTAGTCGTATAGTCCCTTTTGTTTGCATTTTCATCTGCATGTAATATTTTTCCGCCATAAGGCTTGTTAGTCGTTTTTTGTAGGTTGTTTTACGTTCTCGTTTCTTTTCAATAAAACTCCTTTTCCTTTTTTGTCCCATACATATACTTCTCCGTTACAAATCAATTTTTGATATCCTATTTTAATTAGTTTTCCGCTTGTTTTCAGTTCCTTGGCTATGCTTCTTATTTCTCTTTGAATTTTGTTTTCTTCCCATGTTAATTCGTTCTCAATGTATGTATCAGTTCCTTTTAGTTTACATTTCGCCGCCATTTGCTTTTGTTCCCAGTTCGCTACTTCTACAATTATAATTTCGTTCTCTTTTAACTAATTTTTAGTATTTATTTTGTTAATGTCTACTTTGACCTGCAGTTGCTCCGAGAATAATTTTCCTATGTCGTCTTGCGTTTTGTAGGCCGTTTTTAGTCCCTTTATTACTGGGCTCTGCTTTCTAGCGTCTCAATTCTAGCTATTAGATCTCTTTTTCCCCATGCTTCTTCCTTTCTTTTAAATTCTATTTTCATTTATCTTATTTCCTGTTCTAATTCGTTTGTGTTCGGCTCCATTTGTTTTATTATTTATTCGTTTGGCCCTCTAAGGAGCGCGTAGAACCATTACTTAGCACTGGTCTTGTTCTTTTTATCTTCCCAAAACTTGCTCATCCTTTCGCTCTGGGCCTGTCCTCTTTCTTGCGTCCATGCGTTTTTTCGTTTCAAACTCATAGCTGTTGGGTTCTTTGATGTGAAGTTATGTGAATTTATTTCCTGCTTGTATTTAGTTCGCGTAGTTGCCAATGGGCCCATATTGATTACTGAGAGGTCATGTTTGTTGTCTACCAGCCAGCGTACTTTGGACTGTCGGGTTCCATTGATGATGTGGAAGATTTTCTTGGTCAATCGAGAGTCATCCATTCGTACTATATGACCGTAGAATTTCAGACGTATTTTCCGTGTAACTGAGGAGAATCGTTCTGTCAGGGAATACAGTTCTTGTACAGATACCATCTTGTACCTTGGGTCCAAATATTTTCAAATATTGTTCTCATTGATGTAGATAGTTAATGATGAAGTCTCAATTGCATAGAGTGCTTCTGGAAGGATGACTGTACGGTAGTGACGGAGTTTTGCTTTGGTAGAAAGTGATTTCTTGTTGTACATATTCCAGGTGATTGCATAGGCTTTGCATAACTTTTCTGCACGTGTTTTGTTAGCCATTCTTTCCTTACCAGTGTTTCCAATTATTTCACCTAGGTACTTGAAGTGCTTAATTTGTATGATGTTGCCATATTTGGTTGCAAGAGGTATCATATTTAAGCTTTTGGAGTCTATGTATTGCGTTTTCTCGTAAGAGATTTGGAGGCCGGTCCTGATGGCGATTTCATGAAGTTCCTCGATGGCGTGTTTGGCTTCTTCAGTGGTCTAGGTGATTATTGCAAGGTCGTCAGCAAAGGCGAGGCACTTTATGTTGATTCGTTTGTCCTTTGTTCCCATATATACTCCAGGTACTTCTTTCTCCCACATTTTGTTTATCTTATCTAGTACCAGGTTGAAGAGGAGTGGGGACAATGCATCACCCTGCCTTACTCCAGTACTGATTTGAAAAGGCTCGGAGATTTCACCCATGAATTTTACTTCAGATGTTGTACCTGGCAAAGTCTGTTCGATTAACATGGTTGTTTTACTATCCACACCGTATTTATGAAGTATATTAAACGGAGTTATGCGGTCAATCGAGTCATAGGCTTTCTTGAAGTCTAGGAAAGTGACAACTGTGCGGTTGGGCTGGCGATGTGGCAGTATCATCTTCAGGTTCCAGATTTGTTCCGCGCATGATCGGTGCCGTCGGAAACCTGTCTGATATTCACCGATCAGATGTTCTGTCTGTTCTTCCAGTTTTGTGAGGAGGGCACGTGAGAGAACTTTGTAGGCGATTGATAGAAGGAAAATGCCTCGGTAATTGTTTGGATCAGTCTTGTCGCCCTTTTTGTGTAGTGGGTGGATCAAAGCATTTTTCCAGTCCGCTGGTATGATGCCGCTATTCCATGTATTTCCAATGATAGCTTGCAGTCTGTCAATCAACAGTTCACCTCCGATCTTTAGCATTTCAGTGATTAAGCCGTCTTCCCTTCTTTCTATTTCCTTTTCATATTTTCCCCATGTTTTGTCCTATTTCGACCCCTTCTTTACTCACTATATTTTTCTCTATTTTATTATGAGATTTCTCTTCCCTTTGTCTTTGTTTTATTATTATTATCTTCTTGCTCCTTAGACCTTCTGCTCCTTAGACCGGAGACCTTAAAAATATTATTATTCACAGTTACAAACTTTTAGTCACTTGCGACCGTTGAAGGTCATTTTCAAGCAACAATACACTTGAAAATGAACTTCAACAGTCGAAATTAGAGTCGTGATAAGTGTCTAAATTTATATACCTGTGAATAATAAGTTATATAATATTTTTACATAGTATACATGTGGATATATAGTGAATAGTGAATTTTTCAATTCAGCGTAAGTATGGATTACCGCGCAGTAACGGTCGCAACCATCCTATTCATTAGTATTACCTAGTCTTTCATAGATAAATCTTATCTAGTATTGTGTAATTCTGTCCAGTCTTTTGTTGCATACTACATATTAGTCTGATAAAGTCTTGTCTAGTCTAGATATATTGTCAGTTAATAAATTACTTGAATATGTTATTTATTTATATTTTCATATATTATGTTTAGAAATAATGATCCTATTGCTAAAAAGTCAACGAAGAAAAAGGTGTGCAGAAAAATTATAAAAGCTTTCGACAGCTATTGCGATAAATCCACTTTGCACGGTCTGAAGTACGTTGGAGATGAAGACATTTCAACAACAGAGAGGTAAGGCACAATTTGAATTAGTTTTTAAAGCAGCAATGTGTCATTCAAACAACTCTTGTTGGAAGAGCATGTTGCTCTTACAATATGTTTTACATGAATTGCATTGCAGATTGTTTTGGTTGGCGGCTTTTCTATCCGCAGTGGGTTTTGCCATTTATTTCATAACAAGTCTGTATACTAAATTCAATGATAATCCAGTTATTATCAGCTTTAGCCCGACGCCGGTTACTTTGGACACGATTCCATTTCCTGCTATCACCATTTGCAACGTTAACATCGCAACAAAGAAAAGTGCAAAGAGAATTCAAAAATATGGGTAACGAGAATTATTATTACTACTTTTATTATACTTGTTTTTAAATTAGTTATATTAGAATAATTGTATGTTAGATAAATATGTTTTTAAAGAAGTACTAGTTTTACTTATAGAATTAGGCCAGTGGTGTGAAAACCGTGGGTCGCGACACCCACAGGGGTCGAGTGAAAAAAATTGTGGTTCTCCAAATTTTATATAAGGCTTTTCTTCAACAAGTACCAGGTATAAGTAAATTAATGAAATGTCTATTGATAAAATGTATATTCTGGGGTCGCAAATGAAAATAGTTTGAGCACCACTGAATAAATTATTACAACTAATATAAATATTAATTACAATTAAATTCATAATTCAACAATTTATTTATAGAACCGAAGTGTCTCGTCGTTTACTGTCTGATATGTGCAACTTCAACAATTCTTTTACAAACGATACAACCGACGAGGCGACAGGCGATTGGCGCACCGTCCGCAGTTTCATAATTTCGGTATTAACAACACCCAAAATGTCTGCTAAACTGTTACACGGCATTTCCATTTCAGGTGAATCAAAGATGCGAAGACATGTTCAAAGTTTGCCGCTGGGAAAACCTTGAAGTAAATTGCAGTTCTTACATTAATAGCATTTTAACTGACGAAGGTTATTGCTGTTCGTTCAATCGCTTGCCATCTAATTATTCTCTTCGTGAAACGTAAGAAATATCGGCTAAATAATAAACCATTTAATTTCACAAGTTACAAGTTTTGTTAGTTCATAGTTGACCAACCAACCAAGAGAGATTTAATTACTATTTTCAATTAAAATTAATTTAAATATTTCAAATGCTTAAACTTTCGACTAGCAAAGAAAGAAATAAATAAAATGAAAAATGTAAACATTTTCGTAGAGATAGATTTATCTCTTTATCTATGGGAGAGATATAGGGTCTTCCAAGAGGAACTTCCGAACTTTGACAGTTGGTAGCGGCCATAATGCTGAAGCTACACCTGTCGAATTGGCAGTGATTTATTTAATTTGTTTCGCCAAATCATCATGGACGGATATAACGTTCAACAATACGTGCAAATGATAAAATTGTTTTATCAAAATGGGTGTTCTGTTTCGTGCAGGAGAATCCGAGGCAGTCTATTTCGCGTCGCTCACAAAAACTCGGCCTTTCGCAGACCACAACTTGGTGAATTTTGCGTTGTAACTTGAGCCTGCACCCGCACAAAATTCAACTGACTCAGGAGCTGAAGGTAAACGACCATAGACAACGACGTGTGTTCGCTGAACTGCCCTGGAGCAGCTTGAAACTAACCTTAATTTTCATAAAAAAATCATCTTCCGCGAAGAGGCCCATTTCTGCATGAATAGGTATGTCAGTAAACAAAAATGTCGAATTTGGAACGATACCAATTCACATGTGATACAAGTGTATGTCGAAAAAGTCACTGTTTGGTATGGATTTTGGGCTGGCCGCGTCATCGATCCATATTTCTCTGACAACGACGTTGGCCTGGGCATCACCGTTAACGGCGAGCGCTATAAGTTGATGATTACCAACTTCTTTTGGCCTAAATTGGATAATATGGACACCAATGACAAGTGGTTTCAACAGGACGGCGCTACGTGCTACACAGTTCTTGCCACATTGGACATACTGCACGAGCGATTTGTGGGCATGGCTATCTCCCGTAAAGGTGATGTAAACTGGCCACCGAGATCTGTCACCAAGATATGACCCCGCTAGATTTTTTCTTGTGGAGTTTTCTTAAGTCGCATGTCTATGCGAATAAGCCACAAACCACAGCGGCCCAAAGACTACATAACTCATGCCATCGATCAAATTCAGCCTGATTTATGCGCCAGAGTCATGGAAAGTTGAACATTTGGGATACGCGCTACCCAGCGAAGCCGCGGCGGCGTACATTTGCAGGATGTTATATTCCACACATAATGGCATCTATAGGCCTTTCAAACAAACAAAAAATGTCTATGACATCTCTCACACACCTTGTTTTATTTCAATTTAAAGATAGAAAGCGCTTAATGAAAGACCCTATAGATCGTCGTTTCTACATAGGGGCTATGTACTGAGTATAGTCATTATCTAAGTTTTAAATCTCTTCAAATAGTCAAAGCTTTTAAGTCTGTCTATTCTTGCATCTCTAACATGTTTTATATCAAGAAACAATTATTCATAAAACAGCAAACATTCAATACTCAACTGGGGTTAGAAAGAATATGCAGAGATATAATTGATAAATGGCCAGCATATAAATGGATAAAGAAAAATGGACAAAGGATAATTGAAACTTATAGAAACCACAACCCAGTCTCAAAATCAACATGATTTAAAAGGAAACTCTCTAATTACAAAACTGAAAACATCCTGATTTCCAAAAGGGTGTATGGAAACTAGACCATTATATGTATGCATGGATAAATTTCACCATCATGAAATCTAGAATATCAAAGTTTTAAGGGGTGAAGACTCAGGGTCAGATCACTATGTTGTGTCCAATGGTATAGAAAAAATCAAAAAAAAAAAACTAAAAGAAAATTCGACCCTACTATCTTAACAAGAAATGAGGAATAAAATAGGAAATCAGGTGAAGGATCTATCAACTCTAATACGCTAGAAGAATGAACCACCAAATTAAAATCAATAGCAGAAGAGTTGGCTCCAAATTCCAGGAAGAAACATGAGAGGAATGAAGATGGTGACCAGGCATTAGAAAGAAGACCAAGCTTCGATAAATCATCAAGCCCAAAAGTCTGAAGAATCATACCTAGAATTAAATAAGCAAAGAAAGTCAACCCATAAAATCATCAGACAGACAAAACGCAAACATCTTAAAAATACCCTAGAAAAGATAGAAGAGAACTTCCAGAAGAAACAGTCAAGAGATTGACAGTCAAGACATATTACAAAACTTTTGGCGGATATCTTAAAACGTATGAGTTCCCAACATTGATGATGAGAGATAAGTTAGGGAAAGTTGGCGCATAGTAATCAAGAAAATGCAGAAATATTTATCTTTTCAAGACTTTCAACAAACTTTTAAATTGTGATGAGCCACGCGAAACATTTCAAGTAGACACTGAAACACCTATTTTAACCACCCCAGATCTAATAGATCCTCCAACCAGCAATGAGGTAGAGGTCGCAATTCAGGAACTAAAAAATTACAAGACGTGTGGCAAAGACCACGTATTTGCAGAAATCTGGAAGAATGCTGGAAATCCTGCGGTCATAAATCTCCACCAACATCGAATTGAAATGTGGATAATAGAGATAATTCCAGAGCACTGGACCTCAGGAATAATCCATTATTTAAAACAGGCGATAGAACTAACCCAGATAATTACAGAGGAATAACCCTTTCGGACTGCACATTTAACGAACAAACTTTTCTCTAACAAAATTTTCTCCCGCATAATTTACAATAGGATCAAAAACATTCTGGAACTACAACTTGGAGAATATCAAGGAGGACTTCGACCATGCAGAAACTGCTCAGACCAAATTCTGAGCCTGAAAGTAATAATGGAGAGTATTACAAGTATAGAAGCAAACAGTTATTCATCTCATTTATAGATTTTTAAAAAGCATATGATAGTGTTCATAGACCCACACTTCTAAAAATCCTTAGATCATATGGTCTCCACCCCAAACTGATAAGACTCAGTCAGCTAACTTTAACTAACACAAATTCAAAGGATAAGTTCAAAGGAAAAATGTCAAAAGCTTTTACAATAAAAATAGGACTCGGACAAGATTGTATCCTTTGTTTCAGTGTGGCCCTCGATTACATCATGACAATCTGGCAAAAAGAAAATCCATGTAAGTAGGGAAAGATCCTTCGTTCTAGACCACTCCGCCTTATGGAGATTTACATGTACTCCCCTATGTACTGCCTTATGGGAAAATACATGTAAAATCTAAGCTCCTCCGCCGTATGGGGAATTACATCTAAAATTTAGCCCACCTCCCCGTATGGGGAATCCTATACAAAATAGTCACTGAACGTGGCCGAGCGAGTATGTATAGATGGCGCGGTAATTAGCGAGCGCGGCGGATAGCGGGCAAATTCAAAATGAGGGGAGGACGTATTTGCAGATTCAAATGAGATTATGGGGTTTAGACAGAGAAGACTAGACAGATAAGACTAGACAAGACTAGACAGATGAGACTAGACAAGACTAGACAGACAAGACTAGACAAGACTAGACAAGACTAGACAAGACTAGACAAGACTAGACAAGACTAGACAAGACTAGACAAGACTAGACAAGACTAGACAAGACTAGACAAGACTAGACAAGACTAGACAAGACTAGACAAGACTAGACAAGACTAGACAAGACTAGACAAGACTAGACAAGACTAGACAAGACTAGACAAGACTAGACAAGACTAGACAAGACTAGACAAGACTAGACGAGACTAGACGAGACTAGACGAGACTAGACGAGACTAGACGAGACTAGACGAGACTAGACGAGACTAGACGAGACTAGACGAGACTAGACGAGACTAGACGAGACTAGACGAGACTAGACGAGACTAGACGAGACTAGACGAGACTAGACGAGACTAGACGAGACTAGACGAGACTAGACGAGACTAGACGAGACTAGACGAGACTAGACGAGACTAGACGAGACTAGACGAGACTAGACGAGACTAGACGAGACTAGACGAGACTAGACGAGACTAGACGAGACTAGACGAGACTAGACGAGACTAGACGAGACTAGACGAGACTAGACGAGACTAGACGAGACTAGACGAGACTAGACGAGACTAGACGAGACTAGACGAGACTAGACGAGACTAGACGAGACTAGACGAGACTAGACGAGACTAGACGAGACTAGACGAGACTAGACGAGACTAGACGAGACTAGACGAGACTAGACGAGACTAGACGAGACTAGACGAGACTAGACGAGACTAGACGAGACTAGACGAGACTAGACGAGACTAGACGAGACTAGACGAGACTAGACGAGACTAGACGAGACTAGACGAGACTAGACGAGACTAGACGAGACTAGACGAGACTAGACGAGACTAGACGAGACTAGACGAGACTAGACGAGACTAGACGAGACTAGACGAGACTAGGACTAGACGAGACTAGACGAGACTAGACGAGACTAGACGAGACTAGACGAGACTAGACGAGACTAGACGAGACTAGACGAGACTAGACGAGACTAGACGAGACTAGACGAGACTAGACGAGACTAGACGAGACTAGAGGAGACTAGAGGAGACTAGACGAGACTAGACGAGACTAGACGAGACTAGACGAGACTAGACGAGACTAGACGAGACTAGACGAGACTAGACGAGACTAGACGAGACTAGACGAGACTAGACGAGACTAGACGAGACTAGACAAGACTAGACAAGACTAGACAAGACTAGACGAGACTAGACGAGACTAGACGAGACTAGACGAGACTAGACGAGACTAGACGAGACTAGACGAGACTAGACGAGACTAGACGAGACTAGACGAGACTAGACGAGACTAGACGAGACTAGACGAGACTAGACGAGACTAGACGAGACTAGACGAGACTAGACGAGACTAGACGAGACTAGACGAGACTAGACGAGACTAGACGAGACTAGACGAGACTAGACGAGACTAGACGAGACTAGACGAGACTAGACGAGACTAGACGAGACTAGACGAGACTAGACGAGACTAGACGAGACTAGACGAGATTAGACGAGACTAGACGAGACTAGACGAGACTAGACGAGACTAGACGAGACTAGACGAGACTAGACGAGACCAGACGAGACTAGACGAGACTAGACGAGACTAGACGAGACTAGACGAGACTAGACGAGACTAGACGAGACTAGACGAGACTAGACGAGACTAGACGAGACTAGACGAGACTAGACAAGACTAGACAAGACTAGACAAGACTAGACAAGACAAGACTAGACAAGACTAGACAAGACTAGACAAGACTAGACAAGACTAGACAAGACTAGACAAGACTAGACAAGACTAGACAAGACTAGACAAGACTAGACAAGACTAGACAAGACTAGACGAGACTAGACGAGACTAGGCAAGACTAGACAAGACTAGACAAGACTAGACAAGACTAGACAAGACTAGACAAGACTAGACAAGACTAGACAAGACTAGACAAGACTAGACAAGACTAGACAAGACTAGACAAGACTAGACAAGACTAGACAAGACTAGACAAGACTAGACAAGACTAGACAAGACTAGACAAGACTAGACAAGACTAGACAAGACTAGACAAGACTAGACAAGACTAGACAAGACTAGACAAGACTAGACAAGACTAGACAAGACTAGACAGGACTAGACAAGGACTAGACAAGGACTAGACAAGGACTAGACAAGGACTAGACAAGGACTAGACAAGGACTAGACAAGGACTAGACAAGGACTAGACAGGACTAGACAGGACTAGACAGGACTAGACAGGACTAGACAGGACTAGACAAGACTAGACAAGACTAGACAAGACTAGACAAGACTAGACAAGACTAGACAAGACTAGACAAGACTAGACAAGACTAGACAAGACTAGACAAGACTAGACAAGACTAGACAAGACTAGACAAGACTAGACAAGACTAGACAAGACTAGACAAGACTAGACAAGACTAGACAAGACTAGACAAGACTAGACAAGACTAGACAAGGCTAGACAAGACTAGACAAGACTAGACAAGACTAGACAAGACTAGACAAGACTAGACAAGACTAGACAAGACTAGACAAGACTAGACAAGACTAGACGAGACTAGACGAGACTAGACGAGACTAGACGAGACTAGACGAGACTAGACGAGACTAGACGAGACTAGACGAGACTAGACGAGACTAGACGAGACTAGACGAGACTAGACGAGACTAGACGAGACTAGACGAGACGAGACGAGACGAGACGAGACTAGACGAGACTAGACGAGACTAGACGAGACTAGACGAGACTAGACGAGACTAGACGAGACTAGACGAGACTAGACGAGACTAGACGAGACTAGACGAGACTAGACGAGACTAGACGAGACTAGACGAGACTAGACGAGACTAGACGAGACTAGACGAGACTAGACGAGACTAGACGAGACTAGACGAGACTAGACGAGACTAGACGAGACTAGACGAGACTAGACGAGACTAGACGAGACTAGACGAGACTAGACGAGACTAGACGAGACTAGACGAGACTAGACGAGACTAGACGAGACTAGACGAGACTAGACGAGACTAGACGAGACTAGACGAGACTAGACGAGACTAGACGAGACTAGACGAGACTAGACGAGGCTAGACGAGGCTAGACGAGACTAGACGAGACTAGACGAGACTAGACGAGACTAGACGAGACTAGACGAGACTAGACGAGACTAGACGAGACTAGACGAGACTAGACGAGACTAGACGCGACTAGAGGAGACTAGACGAGACTAGACGAGACTAGACGAGACTAGACGAGACTAGACGAGACTAGACGAGACTAGACGAGACTAGACGAGACTAGACGAGACTAGACGAGACTAGACGAGACTAGACGAGACTAGACGAGACTAGACGAGACTAGACGAGACTAGACGAGACTAGACGAGACTAGACAAGACTAGACGAGACTAGACGAGACTAGACGAGACTAGACGAGACTAGACGAGACTAGACGAGACTAGACGAGACTAGACGAGACTAGACGAGACTAGACGAGACTAGACGAGACTAGACGAGACTAGACGAGACTAGACGAGACTAGACGAGACTAGACGAGACTAGACGAGACTAGACGAGACTAGACGAGACTAGACGAGACTAGACGAGACTAGACGAGACTAGACGAGACTAGACGAGACTAGACGAGACTAGACGAGACTAGACGAGACTAGACGAGACTAGACGAGACTAGACGAGACTAGACGAGACTAGACGAGACTAGACGAGACTAGACGAGACTAGACGAGACTAGACGAGACTAGACGAGACTAGACGAGACTAGACGAGACTAGACGAGACTAGACGAGACTAGACGAGACTAGACGAGACTAGACGAGACTAGACGAGACTAGACGAGACTAGACGAGACTAGACGAGACTAGACGAGACTAGACGAGACTAGACGAGACTAGACGAGACTAGACGAGACTAGACGAGACTAGACGAGACTAGACGAGACTAGACGAGACTAGACGAGACTAGACGAGACTAGACGAGACTAGACGAGACTAGACGAGACTAGACAAGACTACACAAGACTAGACGAGACTAGACGAGACTAGACGAGACTAGACGAGACTAGACGAGACTAGACGAGACTAGACGAGACTAGACGAGACTAGACGAGACTAGACGAGACTAGACGAGACTAGACGAGACTAGACGAGACTAGACGAGACTAGACGAGACTAGACAAGACTAGACAAGACTAGACAAGACTAGACAAGACTAGACAAGACTAGACAAGACTAGACAAGACTAGACAAGACTAGACAAGACTAGACAAGACTAGACAAGACTAGACAAGACTAGACAAGACTAGACAAGACTAGACAAGACTAGACAAGACTAGACAAGACTAGACAAGACTAGACAAGACTAGACAAGACTAGACAAGACTAGACAAGACTAGACAAGACTAGACAAGACTAGACAAGACTAGACAAGACTAGACAAGACTAGACAAGACTAGACAAGACTAGACAAGACTAGACAAGACTAGACAAGACTAGACAAGACTAGACAAGACTAGACAAGACTAGACAAGACTAGACAAGACTAGACAAGACTAGACAAGACTAGACAAGACTAGGCAAGACTAGGCAAGACTAGACAAGACTAGACAAGACTAGACAAGACTAGACAAGACTAGACAAGACTAGACTAGACAAGACTAGACAAGACTAGACAAGACTAGACAAGACTAGACAAGACTAGACAAGACTAGACAAGACTAGACAAGACTAGACAAGACTAGACAAGACTAGACAAGACTAGACAAGACTAGACAAGACTAGACAAGACTAGACAAGACTAGACAAGACTAGACAAGACTAGACAAGACTAGACAAGACTAGACAAGACTAGACAAGACTAGACAAGACTAGACAAGACTAGACAAGACTAGACAAGACTAGACAAGACTAGACAAGACTAGACAAGACTAGACAAGACTAGACAAGACTAGACAAGACTAGACAAGACTAGACAAGACTAGACAAGACTAGACAAGACTAGACAAGACTAGACAAGACTAGACAAGACTAGGCAAGACTAGGCAAGACTAGACAAGACTAGACAAGACTAGACAAGACTAGACAAGACTAGACAAGACTAGACAAGACTAGACAAGACTAGACAAGACTAGACAAGACTAGACAAGACTAGACAAGACTAGACAAGACTAGACAAGACTAGACAAGACTAGACAAGACTAGACAAGACTAGACAAGACTAGACAAGACTAGACAAGACTAGACAAGACTAGACAAGACTAGACAAGACTAGACAAGACTAGACAAGACTAGACAAGACTAGACAAGACTAGACAAGACTAGACAAGACTAGACAAGACTAGACAAGACTAGACAAGACTAGACAAGACTAGACAAGACTAGACAAGACTAGACAAGACTAGACAAGACTAGACAAGACTAGACAAGACTAGACAAGACTAGACAAGACTAGACAAGACTAGACAAGACTAGACAAGACTAGACAAGACTAGACAAGACTAGACAAGACTAGGCAAGACTAGGCAAGACTAGACAAGACTAGACAAGACTAGACAAGACTAGACAAGACTAGACAAGACTAGACAAGACTAGACAAGACTAGACAAGACTAGACAAGACTAGACAAGACTAGACAAGACTAGACAAGACTAGACAAGACTAGACAAGACTAGACAAGACTAGACAAGACTAGACAAGACTAGACAAGACTAGACAAGACTAGACAAGACTAGACAAGACTAGACAAGACTAGACAAGACTAGACAAGACTAGACAAGACTAGACAAGACTAGACAAGACTAGACAAGACTGGACAAGACTAGACAAGACTAGGCAAGACTAGACAAGATTAGATAAGCGGAGAAAATGAGTTGCGTAGTTGGTAGCGGGCAATCGTATATGCAAAATTGATTGCAAACATATTACGGCTTCTTCTCTTAAACTTGTCAATGACATCGATCGATTTAATTATTAAAATTTTTAATATAACCAAAAATGTATCTCTACTATTAAATTTAATTTTGAGTGATAAATGGAATATATTGTTCCTTTTTCAGTTTACGTAATCAGTTTAGTATTTGGACTTGAAGATTTTAAATGTATATCAAAGAAATAACATACGATTATTTTCTACAACAACTACGACAGTAAATGTTTATGTAATGCGCGCTTAGATAGGACCGGACGGTTAACCTCGATAAAATATATAAACAATACTGTATATAAACAATACTATATAAACAATAATATAACTGCCGCAATAAGAAACACAGTCTAATTAATTTAGTGTTTTATACTTGTAAACGCGCGTGAGAATGACATATCTAAATCTTGAGATAGGAAACGCTGCCAGTTTCGTGTTTCAACTTATCTGGATGCGAATTTGGTTACGCACTTATTCGATGTATTCTGAGAAATTGGAATAAGTCATTGAATATGTGCAAGTATAGAATTGTGGGAAAGTTAGAACCACCGAGCCAGCATTTTCCTGTTTTAACCTGTCCGGATGAGTCATTGAGTCATCAGGTGATACATCCGGCACATTTTGATTGGCTTATTGAGTCTAAATACTGAATATTCCCCTACACCCAGAAAAAAAAAAGTTGGAGCCGCAGGCAGCCAAATAATTTCTGTAAAATATGGAATCAACAAGCCCCAACAAGGCTAAAGTTCGCAGGAGATCTACGATAACAGAAACAGCTCCAAGCAACAGTGAATCCGGTCCGGCATAACATCTTCAAAAGTTTGTGAACAGAGTGGTCTGCTATAGAATTGATGGTTCTCGGGATTGATGTAGATAGCTTTGTTAGTAAATTGAACAGTCGTTGTACGAGAATCCGCACAACCCTTCACATGGAATCTTATGATTCCTGAAGTTGTATATGAAATCAAGAAATGACTCATCAAAACTTTTAAGTCAAACTTTTAAATGCGTCCACTTTCCATCCACTTTCCGTCCACTTTCCATCCACTTTAATCAGCTTTTTGATTAAAAGCTGTTTAAAATCTAATTAAAAAGCTGTTTAAAAGTTGATTAAAAAGCTGCTTAAAAGCTGATTGAAAAGCTGTTTAAAACATGATTTAAAAGCCGTTTAAAAGCTGATTAAAAATTTGTTTAAAAGGCTGTTTGAAAGCTGAATAAAAAAGCTGATTAAAAAGCTGATTAAAAGCTGATTTAAAAAGCTGATTAAAAGCTGATTAAAAAGCTGATTCAAATCTGATTAAAAAATATGATAAAAAAGCTGATTAAAACGCTGATCAAAAGCGGATTGAAAAGCTGTTGAAAAACTGATTGAAAAGCTGATTCAAATGATTTTTAAAAGCTGATTGAAAAGCTGTTCAAAAACTGATTGAAAAGCTGATTAAATGATGTTTAAAATCTGATTGAAAAGCTGTTTAAAAGCTGATTCGAAAGCTGTTTAAAAGCTGATTAAAAGGCTGTTTAAAAGCTGATTAAAAAAAATGATTAAAAGCTGATTCAAAAGCTGTTACAAGCTGTTGGTGGTGTGGACGGAAAGTGGATGCAAAGTGGATGGAAAGTGTATGGAAAGTGGACCCATTTAAAAGTTTGACCTCGTTTTGATGAATCATTGAATCTGTACAAGTACATACATTGAAACCCGCATATACAACTTCAGGAATCATAGGATTCCATGTGAAGCGTTGTGCGGATTCTCGTAGAACGACTGTTCAATTTACTAACAAAGCTATCTACATCAATCCCGTGAACCATCAATTCTATAGCTGACCACTCTGTTCTTAAACTGACACAAGTTTGGATGATGTTATGCCGGACCGGCTTCACTGTTGCTTGGAGGTGTTTCTGTGATCGCAGATCTCCTGCAAACTTTTGCCTTGTTGGGGATTGTTGATTCCTTATTTTACAGAAATTATTTAGCTGCCTGCGGCTCCAACTTTTTTTTTTTTGGAGTGTAGGGTGAATATTCAGTATTTAGACTCAATATGCCAATCAAATTACGCCGGATGTATCACGTGTTCAATGACTCAGCCAGACAGGTCGAAACAGGAAAATGCTGACTCGGTGGTTCTAACTTTCCCACGATTCTATACTTGCACATATTCAATGACTCCAAATTACTAAGAACACATCGAAAAAGTTCAAACTCGCATCCAGATAAGTTGAAAGACGAAACTGGCAGCGTTTGCTATCTCAAGATTTAGATATGTCATTCTCACGCGCGTTTACAAGTTTAAGTATAAAACACTAAATTGATTAGACTGTGTTTCTTATTGCGGCAGTCATATTATTGTTCATATAGCAGTGGCTGCTCGTGGATGATGTTTGTGGGAGGGCTAGAAAAAATTATAATAAAAAGTATTTCTACGAGTTGAAAAACCAGCATTTTCATTGACACATACAGAAACATATTGAATTTTTTAATTCAGTGACAATCTGTTAGCCAATTATGCTTCATATAAATGTTGAAATTAAATTTTCAGTCATAATTATTTGAACCACTTTGTGACACTGGACAAATATTTAAATCTGGAGTTAACCGTCCTAATGATATAGACCTCACACCCTGTTTAGCGTGGGGTCACATAGACCTCACACCCTGTTTAGCGCGGGGTCACATAGACCTCACACCCTGTTTAGCGTGATGAAAAGTGGATGCAAGTAGATGAAAAGTGGATGCGAGAAAATTGAACTCTTTGGTATTTATATAAATGAAAAACATTAATACGATCTGGTTCACAGACAAGTTTAAGAAATTTCGCTTACTCATAGGAAATTATTCGGATAAATATAAGGTCTGTATAGTCTTGTCCGTTCTTGTTCGACCTTGGTCGGTATTGTCCGATCTTGTCCGGCCTAAAACCAATAATCTCATTTGAATCAATCCGTAATATGTTTGCAATCAATTATGTATGCATACAGGATTGTCCGTTACCCACCCGCAACTCATTTTGAATTTTCTCCGCTTGTCTGTCTGTCTAATCTAGTCTGTCTAGTTTAGTCCTCGCTCCTCTATTCTTGCCTGGTGTTATGACTGACAAACATCCGGTTGCGTCTAATCAACAAGCCGTAAATCAAAATAAAACGTAGATAACATAATGAAAGTAATAATATAAACATTATTAACAATTATAAAAAAACAATCGAAAATATATTTTATTTACATTAAACAATCCCTTATATATTTTAGTTCAGTCTAATCTAGTTTCATGTATTTAGCTTGGTCTGTCTAATCTCATGTATTTAGCCCCCCCCCCCCCCCATCTGTCTAGCTTCATCTAACTAGTCTCGTCTGTCTAGTCTTGTCTGTCTAGTCTTGTCTGTCCAGTCTTGTCCATTACATATAAATTGAGGGAAAAGGTCAACTGTAATTATTTATTCGTTAATCAGCTAATCAGCATCGAGATAATTAGTTTAGCAATATCTGCCGCGGCGGATGACGTCATCTACTGCGGGGTAGGCGATCGGGCGGTAACCCCCTTAGGGCGCATGCTAGAGCCGTTCTGACACCAGATTTGATTTTTCTCATCAAATGGTTTAAAATGGTTTAGTCTAGTCCGTCTAGTCTAGCCTCATGTATCTAGCCCCGTCTATCTAGTCTCATGTATCTAGCCCCGTCTGTCTAGTCTCATGTATTTAGCTTCGTCTGTCTGGCTCCATGTATCTAGTTTCATGTATCTAGTCTCATGTATCTAGCCTCGTCTATCTAGTTTCATGTATTTAGCTTTGTCTGTCTAGTCTCATGTATCTAGCCCGTCTATCTAGTTTCATGTATTTAACCCCGTTGATATATGCAACCAACTACACATCTCATTTGCCTCCGCCAGCACCTAATTTTGAATTTTCCCGCCTCGCGTCTATTTTTTTAATTTTCCCGCGCATCCGGAAGTTCTGAAAATGGCGGCCGGAAGTCGGAACCGGAAACAGGAAGTCGAAACCGGAAACCGGAAGTCGAAACCGGAAGTTCCGGTTTGGCTACCGGTCAAGGTCACGGTTAGGTTAGGGGTCAAGGTCAAGGTTAGGTTAGGGGTCAAGATCAGATGAGGTTTGAGGAGGAGGAGGATTTAGAAAGTGACCTCTTTCCCTACTGCCCGCTACTAACTACGCAACTCATTTTCTCAGCTTGTCTAGTCTTGTCTGTCTAGTCTTGTCTAGTCTTGTCTGTCTAGTCTTGTCTGTATGTCTTGTCTAGTCTTATCTGTCTAGTCTTGTCTGTCTAAACCCCATAACCTCATTTGAATCTGCAAATACGTCCTCCCATCATTTTGAATTTTCCCGCTATCCGCCGCGCTCGCTAATTACCGCGCAATCAATACATACTCGCTCGACCACGTTTAGAACGTATAAGATAGTTTTGTATAGGATCCCCCATACGTAGGGGTAGGCTAAATTTTACATGTAATTCCCCATAAGGCGGGGGAGCTTAGATTTTACATGTAATTTCCCATACGGCGGGGGAGTACATGTAAATCTCCATAAGGCGGAGTGGTCTAGAACGAAGGATCTTTCCCTACTCATGTAAAATCAAAATTGGAGCAAAACCATCAATAAGAGCAAACTGTCTTGGGTGTGCTGACGATTTAGCTCTCTTAGCTCTTGACATGGAAGAAGTTCGTGCTCAGATCACAAGTCTCCAGAAAATAGCTTCAAAAAAAGGGTTACAAATATCCTTTGAGAAAACTGAAATCATGTCCATGAAACCTCTTTGCAAAGATAAACTCTTCATAAATGATCAAACAATTAACATAGTTCTACAATTTATGTACTTATTTTGGAGAAATCATTTTGCACAACTTGGGTGAGAAAGCAACATGGATAAATAGAACCAACAAAATGAAAAGAGTACAATTTCTAACCTGGTCAACATATAATAAGAAATGCCTTTCAATAGACGCTAAGATCCAACATTATAAAACTTTAACTCTCCCGGAAGCAACTTATGCTTGTAAAACTCTCTTCCAAATTAAAAATGAAAGAACTCAAGACTGAACGAAGCATTACCAGAACATGCACCAATAAAAAATACCAGGTTGATGGGGTCTAGAGAATCCTGTCTAAGCAAACTGTCGTGAGATTGACCCAATCACCAGCACAATTAAGAAAAAAAGAATCTCATATTTCTTTCATGTCTTACGACTGCCCAACAATAGGATTTCAAAACAGCTAGTGATGAGAAGTCTCGGAAAGAAGACAGGAGGACAGTGGGTCAAAGAAATTCAGCAAGATCTTGAAGCGGTCGGACTCAAAATTACTGATGCAGAGAACAAAAACAAAATTAACACTCTCCTTAAGAATCAGAAATTTTCATCAGAAATGACACACAGAAGACCGGTATAGATTTCAGACGAGTTAAGAAAATTGCGTTCGGAACGAATTAAAAGGTAGAGTACTGGGCTGAGCGTAAAAGGCAAGTAGTCCAATCTTCAAAGAGAAAGTGAACATGGAATGACTCAAGTGGCCCAATGTGGCCAATCAAGTTAATAATAATAGTAATAAGACAGCAAACATAACAGAATCGAGAAGACCACAATAGATAGAACAAATCGGACTAGACTAAACAAAAAGGACAAGAATGAAGGACATAATTGGGCAAACTTTAAATAATTGGGCAAAAGAATACTAGTTGAACAAAGCCAAGAGTAAACAAAGAAGCTAATAGTTTCTTTTATTTTTAGGAATGATGATTTGAATGAAACTTATTTAGAAAATCAAGTCGATTGGAATCCAGAAGATGGTTATCCATCAACAGTAGGTGAAGGAAGTCTACCTTTGAGAAGTTTTGGCGCAGGAGCCCATTTGGGCTTGACTTTGGTATTAGACGCGAATTTAGACGAATATTATTGCTCATCGACCAGCAGCTCAGGTTTCAAGGTAGCAATAGGACCGATTTAAGTTTAAAAGTCTTTAAGAAATTTCTCCTCTAGGCTTTGTTATCTAGTCCAATTGATTCTCCGAAAGTGGCGGAATATGGGTTTTTAATTCCGACTGGAGACGAAACGAGAGTTACAATTCAACCTCTTATTGTTGATGCTACCCACAGCATTCAATCAATTGATATTAAAAAGAGGCAATGTTTCTTCGCTAGAGAAAGATATCTACAATTTTTCAGGTAATATTACTTTGATTAACAATAGTATATTAAGGTATATTATTATAATAGGTATATTATTACAAGTATATTAATTATCTGGATTCTGGAATATAACGTGAAAGTTTTTAAGCAAACTAAGGTTCTTCTTCTTCTTCTTATAGTGCCTCCCTAAACCCTCCTTTTTCTTATTGTGCCTCCCTAAACCCTTCTTTTTCTTTATTGTGCCTCCCTAAACCCAACTTCTTATTGTGCCTCCCTAAACCCTTCTTCTTCTTCTTATAGTGCTGCATGTAAACAACTCAACGGATGTGCTTTCGAACCACAGCTTGCCCTGTCCACTAACTTTAGCTGTATAATTTACTATAACAGTTGATATCTGTGGCCTCTAGGGATGTGGCCAAGATATTCTAGCTTTCACCATGATGGCGACTTGCACATTGTGTTTTCACAAGACCTCATTATTGGTGTTCATGTATTTTCATGATATTCTCATACTCCGGCGGTATAACCACATCTCACGGGCTTCCAATTTACGTTTGCGATCTTTTGTGAGTGAAGTTGCTTCTATCCCGTATAGAAAGATAGGGAATATGTAGTACCGTGGCATTCATGTTTTCAAGGCGTTTTCGATGTCTCTGCTCATGAGGAATTGTTCCATTTTGACAAATGTTGCTCGAGTGTATATTTGTTAATCTCAACTGATCATCTGGTCCTTGGTCCCTAGGTCCATACACCTAGGTATTTATATTTGTGCACCTTTTCAATGATTACGTTGTATACTATTAGTTGTTGCATTGCGTTTTGTGATTTTGATATAACATAAACATTGTTTTCTTCAGGTTAAATTTTAATCCGCATTGCTGATTGGCCTGATTCACTTTTTCCATCATCTTCTGAAGGTCTGCTAGGTTTTCTGCCATGAGAACTATCATTGATTGGTTTTCTCTCCTGTCATCTTCCTCATGATTTAGTCTGATTAGATGTTGAATAGTAAAGATAGACTTCCGAGCAAAGTGGCTCTGGCGTCACTAACGCAACGATACTGACGCGGCGACATAGCGATATTATTATCTGACACGCTCAGCGTCAGTCCCGTGGCATCATTCTTGCCGCGCCAGTGTCGCTGCGTACGAATGGCATTAAATGGCATACATTTCCATAATACTATCGCTATGTCGCCGCGTCAGTATCTCTGCGTTAGTGGCGCCAGTGCTGCTTTGCTCGGAAGTCTACCTTAAAAGGTTCAAAACACACGCCTGTCATTTTCTCAGAGAGATCTCTTTCTACTGTTATGGTGGCTGTTTGATGAAAATACAGATTTTCTATTATGTGCCTATTTCGATCATCAATGCCTCAACATGGAGGTAAACAAGGAGGTAATAAACGTAGGAGAAGACCGTCTGGCAACCAATAGCAGCGTAAAACTACTAGGAATTCACATAGATAATCGCTTCACCTGGAAAACGCATATAAACGCAAATAGTCGTATGTCAGAGCAGGAGACCAGACAGAGGTCATATAGCGAAACAAAGACATCTCCCTTTGACAGATGTACGGAAATGAGTCGCGCTCCTAATACAAATGGCCAAAAAATCAAAAAAGGAGGAGTCGGCAGACAGGGGAAGAAAAGGGAGTGGTCCAGGAGAAAGAGAAAATCTAATAATGGAAAAAAATTTCCAGGCGTTGAAGGAAATGAGAAAAGAGTTTAAAACAGTAGAAAGTAAGTTAGAAGATATGAGACGGGACAATAGAGGTTTCGAGGAAAAAGCTGGAAAGGGTTATGAAAAAAACAGAAACAAAAGGAAGAGTTGGAGAAGGACTGGAAAAAGGAAATGATCACAAAACTGAAGGCAATCAGGGAAAACAACTGCGAAGTAAAGGATAGGATCTCGATGATGGAAGTAAAAGTGAAAGAAGAGAGAGAAGGGAGGAAAAAAGATGGGAGAAGCAACAAAAGTCATTAAGTGCAGAGATCATCTCGCTTAAAGAGTCGAAAGAGAGGAGAGAAAAGAAGGAAAAAAGAAACAATATTGTTTTTTATGGGGTAGAGGGAGACAATTGGCAGGGAGAGGTTAGGAAGATAATGGAAGAGAAAATGAAAGTTAAGGAAAAGATTGTAAATACATTCAAGTTGAACAAAGTTGTGGCAAAGTTATAAACCTGGGAACCAAAAAGGAAAATTATGTCTAATCAGTTCAAACTGAGAGTCACAGGAGGAACAAAAAAATACAAAAAGAGTTGCGCAGAAAAGCAAAGGCACTGAAAGAAGATGGACAACACCGAATGAAAGTAGTCACCAAACAATAGAAATTGATGGAAAATCGGAGCCATGGATGGAAGGGACCAAAAACGAGCAATAAAAAACAGGAGGTCGGTTATGTTAGTTATGAACTAATAAGTTCAAAGTGAGAGACACAAATATTTTAATAAAGTATGATCTAATACAGGAGGAAATAAAATACAAAAAGAGTTGCGCAGAAAAGCAAAGGCACTGAAGGAAGGTGGACACCGAGTCAAAGTAGGTTACCAAACAATAGAAATTGATGGTAAATGGGAACCATGAATGGAAGGGACAAAAAACGAGAAAAAAACTGGAGGTATGAGGAAGGGCAGAAGAGCGGGATGGAAAAGGAAAAGGTTAAGGGGCGGTCAGGGGATAAAGAGGGATTTTTCAAAAATACAGCCAGAAAGAGTGAAGAGAGGAAAGAAAATCAGAAAGGAGTTAAAATTCTGTTTTGGAATGTGGCTGTATTGAAAAGGAAACTGCAAACGGGAAAAGAAGAAATCGGAGAGTTCATATCGAAATTCCAAGTGATTGGCTTGGTGGAAACCTGGACAAAAGAAGAAGAATGGATAGAGTGTAGCAAAAAGTTCCCTAAAGGGTATAAGTGGCTACTACACCCCGCGAGAAAGGATTTTAAGTTCGGAAGAGCTAAGGGAGGAATAATAACAGGGATATGTAACAACCTCAGGGAAAAAGAGACACAGGAAGGTCTGGTCACCAGGGAAGTAGAAATTGGAGGGAAAGGTGGAAAGTCATATCAGTATACAATGTTAAGAGACTACTGGAGATACAACATAAAACTGAAGAGAGCCTGAAAGGAAAGAAATGAGAATTGAAATGAAGGGGAGCGGGAAAAATGCTTATAGGGGGGACTGGAATGTGCGAATTGGGGAGGGTCAGTCACTGGCCTACTCCCACTTGTAAGGGTGGGTAAATAAGAATCAGTGAGATGTTCTTAGCGGATGTTATGAGGGAGATTGGGAAGGGGAGTTTACGTTCGTAGGAGCGAGCGGGGAATCCTAGACGTGGTTGTGGCGAACCAGACAGCAAAGGAATCTATAGAGAAAATGGTAGTCGGCAGCTGAAGTGACTATGCCCGTAATCGTGACGCTGAAGGAGAAATCAAAACCGAGGACAGTGAAAGAAAAGATAATATATCGATGGGATCAGCATTCTCAAGAAAAATACGTAGATAGGATGAAGAAAGTAGACTGGTTAAAGGTTAAGGACCTCTAAGAGATTTCCGAGCAAATGAAAGCTTCCTTAGTATCAAAGAAAATTAAGGTGCAAGGAATGGAAACTACATGGTTTGGAGGGCTTTTGGGGATGGTTTTTGGGGACAGAAAATTATAGGGAAATCACACTTATGAACTCGTCATATAAGATACCAGTACCATTCATTGAGAAGCACAAAATAATTCCAAATGAACAACATGGTTTTTTATGTGGCAAATCAACCACCACAGCTATTCTTGGTCTGTATAATAAAATTTTCGCAGAAGTTGATAAGGGAAAAATTCCTATTGGCATATTCTGCGATCCAAGCAAAGCTTTCGACTGTGTCGATCATACCCACTTAGTCGATAAACTATATAGATTTGGATTAAGAAAAGCGGGTGTGTGGCTACAATCCTACTTAAAAAGTCGAACACAATACGTAGAAATACGCTTAAATTCTGCTAATATCGAATCCTCAAAAATGGCATCGCCTACGGGTGTCCCTCAAGTAAGCGTTCTGGGGCCGATTCTATTCTATATTTGGTAGATTTAGTCCTATACGCAAATAAAGCCTACTGCACTTTATATGTTGATGATGTCAGTATCCTAATATCTCAAAACACCGTAGAAGATTCGCAGTTAGAAGCAAATGGACTTTTACAAGCTCTAATATACTGGTTCTCAGCAACTGTACCTTAATACGGAGAAAACTGAATTTTTGACATTTCAAACTAAGAGAAATGAATATGTGAACATTTTTATTCCGACGGATAAATTTAATTTACAACGATCAACTTTCACCAAATTTCTAGGCATATATATCGAACAACACTTATCGTCGCATATTACAATTAATAAAATATGTAGGTCGCTCGCCAAGAAAGTCTATTGTATTAGACATTTAAGAAAATTCTTAACCATGCAGGAACTTTTAAGCTTCTACTTTACATAAGTTGAGTCAGTTTTATTGTATGGAGACATTGCATGGGGCTCATACCCGGAATTAACAAATGTCTTAAAGGCGCAAAAAAGGATCATACGAGCCATGCTTGTTCTCCCGACATTTGCTTCGTGCAGACGGAACTTGATGTCCTGACAGTTCCCAGTCTGTATATATTAGAAACAATGAACAACATTCATAAAAACAAATTCCAAATAACAAAAAATAAGGATACATACGACCAATACACCCGAACTTGTCTCATATTAGCCACGCCTCAAACAAGGACGACTATATCCGGAAAAGCGCTGATGTTTTTTTTATTCATCTATACAATATGCTTCCACTAGAAATCACCCAGGAACCTTCAAACAAAATTTTCAGGAAAACTATGAGGAAATTTCTTATAATGAAATGTCCATATAAATTGGACGAATTCTTTGAATCATGTAGATTGATACAAAATTTTGTGTAACACTACTTTCTCTTTTTGACTTGCCTATATGTATTTCTTTTTTATATACACCTATCTGGCCAATAAATTAATTGAATTGATATTTCCAAAACTACTGGAGAAACGTTTAGGGATGGGATGGAGGGAAGAAAGCTGCTTCCGGAAGTTCAGGCCAGTTCAGGAGTTTAGGGAGGGAAGGGGAACAATCGAACACCTAGTAATTCTGCGATACATAGTAGATCAAGAAGTCGCAAAACCAAAAGGAAAGCTATTTGCTCTGTTCCTGGACATAAAGGCAGCGTATGTAAATAAATAGGAGAATTTTGTGGCAATGTTTGGAGGAAAAGGGTGTTTGAAAGAATTTGAGAGAACGTATAGAACGATTGTATAGAGAGACGTGGTGTTGAGTAAATGAGCGCAGATCGGCGGAATTTAAGGTACGAAGGGGTCTGAAGCAAGACTGCCCACTATTTAACATGTATGTGGCGAATGTGTCGGAAAAAAAGTTTTGGCGGCGGGTCAAGTGGAGGAATTGTGGTAGGGAAGAAAAAAGTGTGGAGCCTTGCCTACGCAGACAATGTAGTGGTTTTGGAAAAGTCTGCTGGAAAACTGACTGAAATGATGGAAAGATTCTTCCATAAAAGAGAACTGAGTGTAAATGTCAGGAAAACGAAATGGATAAGATTTAGGAAAAGCGGAAGCTGCAAGAATAAGCGTTTTGAATGGATGGGAAGCAAGATAGAACAAGTGCATCAGTTTAAGTATGTGTTTGGGAGTGGATGTAGTAACAAGGAGCACATTGAGTACGTGGCGAAGAAAGCGTGGGTAGCGGGTGAAAGGTTCTGTAAAGTATAGGGAAAAGAGTATAAATCGAAATACCAAGCGAAAGAAATGATATGGAAGGCCTATCTGCGGATCTATATTGCTGTATGGAGCACAAGTGTGGGTCAAGAAGGAAAAAAGGATTAAAAGAATTCAGCTGCAAAAAAGGCCCTGCAAATATACAGTTCAACTCCTTCCTATATAGTCCTACAGGAGCTTAATACTTTTAAGGTGTCAGTAGAATCAAGTAGAAGAGTGGCAAGATATGAACGGAAGGTCAATGGAATGCAGGAGAAAAGAATTATTAGAAAAGTGTTCAGACAAGCAAGTAGGGACGGAAGGAATGAAAGAAGAGTGACCAATTGGGGAAGAAAAAAAGGGAAATGTATGAAAGAGGGGGTATGTCAATAACAGAGGTGGAGAACCAATGAGGGAAAGGGTGCCGAGTAGCGGAAAGGGTGCCGAGTAGAGGAAAGGCTGGTAGCGAGGCTGATGGCGAAGCTGATGGATATCGAGCTGCAGGTGTGGCAAAATAAAATAACGAAGAGCACATACCCTAGACTGTATGAGGTAATTCAAGTACATGGAGGCCTCCCGAAATATTAAAAAACGCCAAGGAGTTTAAGCTCACAATCAATCCTAGCCAGATTTGTGGATGCGAAGAATGTGGACATAAGTACTGGATGAAGGATTTGTATAAAAGATGTGTGGTGGTGTGTGGAGAAGGGAAGATTTGGTGGCAACACTGGTTTCAAGAGTGTGAAAAAGGTCGTTGGAAAAGGAAATAATATTAGGGAAAAAATAGAAACAGAGTCTGTGTGAAGACGGCATTGGGCTGGAAATGCTGGAAAAGGTTAAACAATGTAAGAATGGAGCAATGGTTCTATCCAAGTGAGGTATTGGGAACTAAAAATAAATATTACAGGGTTGAATGATTTTGTGCATATGTAGCATATAAATTATTCCAATAAAGGTTCATTATTATTTATTATTATATATCGTTGTGTGATGACTTGTGTGAAGTCAAATAATGCAACTCTCGTGCCAACCGCGTTTCTGAAGCCGAATTGTGTCTCGCCTATATCGCGATCTAGTTTGTAATAGATTCTTGAATGGAGTATTCTGAGCAGTAGTTTTAGAGTGATCCTCACAGTGAGTGAGGATCACTCTAAAACTACTTGAAGTTAGCCATTCTGTTGGCATATTCCTTGTGTTATAAGTAGATCGGTTAGTGCAATATTGTGGTCATTGATTAATTTCAGCAGATCTGTAGATACTTCGTTCGGTCCTGTGGCACGACCTGTTTTCCGCTTCTTTATAGCGGATCTTATTTCATCATTAGTGATTTCCACCCCAGATTTTGTGTCCTTCAGTCTGTCTACGATGTTTATGATGAGTTGGCCATTTCTATCCCTCATTATCGGGTGGTGACAGATTATATTGGTTTAATAATATTATCAATATACGACAATTTTAAAACATCCAGTAAATATTTATTACAGGCAAGTGGTAGTATCGTGGATCAGTAGTTGAGAAGCAGAGATAAATCTTAAGGAGCTTGTATAACTGACTCATGTGATCATATGATTTACTCATCAATATGATTACCCATCATATTGATGATATCTGATTTTAGAACAATTTCTCAACTAATTTTAGATTCTCAACACGTACATCATGATATTTACAAAAAGTTTTTTAATCTCAAAATCTGGCAATGATTTTATTTTTGTTTTAGAATATATTCAGAAAGAAGTTGCAAGTTGGAATGTCAAGCAAACTTTACGTTGATGAGGTGTCACTGTGTTCCGTATTTTTTACCAAGTAAATTGCACCATACAAATATTAACAAATAAACTGATTTTGAATTTTGCAGAAAATATGAATACAAAAATATGCGACAAGAAACAGCAGGATTGCGTCAATCAAGCAAAATGTAAGGATTCCATTAGAAATTTGTTTGTAACATAATTCCATAGCAATTTAAATCCGTGGCATTTTCGATGCGTTTTTGATCCAATAGTATAATATTTTAAGTTTTTGGAAAACATCTCTTCGTTTGAATAATGGAGTTCATTCTAATAAAATGCTCTACACAAGCAATGCTTTGTTTAATCGGCCACCGCTCGATTTAAAAAAAAAACTTGAAGACTCACTGAATATTAAACAGTTACAATTATGGCAAATAAGTAATTACTTCTTTTTGTTTTTATTAAGTAAAAACAGGACACCTTAATTTGTCACCCTTTATATAATTTATATAACTTTAGAATCCACCAAATGATACCAAAATATATTACTAAATAATTTAAATCTTATGAATATTACAAAAGAAAATAAGTTAGAGATTAAATTATGTTAATGTTTTAGATCAGATTGAAAGATACACAGATGAAAGGTAATGTTTAAAATAACTGTAATATTTTGATTTCTAGTTTTGTATTGTAGGAGGGAATGTAACTGTTTGCCAAGTTGTTTTGATATAAATTATACGATAAAATCGTATTCCTTAGGCAAAATGGACAATAGCACCGTCAGTGATGCTTTACGAAAAAATATTTCTTATGACTATTTTATGTAAGTAGTTATAAATGAAATATGTTTTTATGGCAAGGAAATTGTTTCTTTAATATTAAATTAATGTTTAATATTGTTTTTTATATAATTAGGGAAAATATGGCCGTGGTCCATTTTTTCTTTGCAGAAGATAAGTTTACCAAACAAACAAAGAGTGAACTGTATGGATTTTCTGAATTTCTATGTAAGTATAAGCATACAAGCTATTTCAAAAAATTATAAATTAATTGAATATTAGGTTAAATTTTGGCTAAATTTTGGAAAATAAGTATTGAAATATAACGTAACAAATATATTCTGAATTGAAAAATTTCACTGTTTAAATGTTTTATCACTAATTTTAGTGAAAATATTATATAATATCTGAAGTTTGTCTGTAGTTGGGGACTAATCTGGAATTAGATGGCGTTAGATTAAAAAGTTGTGACAAGATTTGGTCGGTTTGCTCGTTAAGGAGATTTTCTGATGGATTACGGCTTGGTTTGAAAATTTCAAATGACTTCCGGATATTATTCCGGATAAGTTTTAGGCCATCGTTGCAATTATACAAGATTTTTAGATTATCTATTTCGGGGAATTTATGATTACATTCCAGATAATGGTTAGAAAAAGAACTTGTGTTTGTTTTTAATACGAAAAGCATGAAAATGTTCTGAAAAACGAGTTGAAATAATTCGTACTAACTGACCCTAGTACACTCTAATGCATTCCGAACAATGAATCATCTTCTTCTTCATCTGCCTATCCACACTATTGGATGTTGGCGATCACATTTCTGTACGCTTCACGGTCTGTTGCTGTATGTATCAGGTTTCCTATAGTTCTTAAACCTGTCCATTCTCTCAGATGTCTCAACCAGGACATTTGCTTTCTTCCCACTTGCCCTCAACTATCAGTTGTAGCAGTTGGTATTTTGGGTTTCTCATTAGGTGCCAAAAAATAGGTGGTTTTCCTTCTCTTTATGCTAAGTAACATTTCTCTAACTTTCCCAAATCGTCTCAAGATTTCCTCAATCGTTACTCGGCCAGTCCATGGTAAACTGAACATTCTACGGTAAGTTCACATTTCAAAACTTTCAAACATATTCATGGATGATGCTTTCAGCGTCCATGCGTCCATGTCTCCACGCCGTACAGCAGAGCGGACCACACATAGCACTTAGCGTATCTCTTGCGGGCCGTGTCTATTCTCCATCTAATTTCCCTATCGTTATCCCATTCTTCGTATAGCCAACTACCCAAATACTTGTAACGTGAGACACGTTCTAGTGTTGTATTATTTATTGTGATTTGAGCATTAGGGTAAGGTACTTTCTGCCTGCTAACTATCATGAATTTTGTCTTGTTGCTATTTATTTTGAGTCCATATTTATTACTAATGGTGTTCAGTTGATTAATCATCCGTTGTAAAATCTTCATTACTATCGGGTATTATGACTGAGTCGTCCGCATATATGATGTTGTTGACGAATACTCCGTTTACTTTGATTCCCATGTATTTATCTTCCAAAGCTTCCTCGGAATATAGATTAAACAAGAAAGGTGATAGATAATATGCACCCCTGCCTAACTCCTCTGCTTATTTCTATATCTTGGGTTTTTAATTTATTTGTTGTTATATGCGCCGTTTGATACCAGTACAGATTTTAAATACAGCGAATCTTTTTCATCTACATCTGTTGTTCTGAATATATTTATTAATTTTTCGTGTTGAACTCTGTCAAAAGCTTTTTCATAGTCAACAAAGCAAAGGAAGACATCTTTCTGCACATTCCGACAGTTCTGTATCAAAACTCGGATACCGAAAAGAGCCTCTCTCGTCCCCATGCCACTTCTAAAGCCAAATTGGGTATCTTTAAGGTTGGCTTCACATTTTATAAAAATTCTATTATGCAATACTTTGAGGAATATTTTCAAGGCATGGTTTGTATTAGTAACAAATATTTTATAGGGTCTGGGTTCAAAGACTCCAATGACGTCAAAGCATTTTAGTCTACGATACCTACTGTAACGGCGTTTTCTTTTCTACAAATACCGCGTCTTCCACATCCAACACAAACTTACCAAATTGTTCTTTTTTCATCTCATTGAAATAACTGTGTCTTTCATATCTTCCATCGCTAAAATTTTTTGTAAAAAACGTTGTTTCTTTTCGTAATCACTCATTTTTTTTAATATATGGCCCATAAAATAATTAAATCAGAGAACCGGAGGAGTATGTCTATTTATCTATGTAACTAATAAACAAGTGCCAAGTGTCATTTAAGGGATTAAAAAAAGGACAATCATAAATCACAGTGCGTAAACACATTATTAGATATTCAAAAATGAATTACAATAGGTAATACATAAATGAAATTGAATGTTCCTTAACCCTTTCACTGCCATGACAATTTTAAGGAATAAAACACAGCGCCAATATTTATAAAAATTCCGCTAGTTATGCAACCCCTTTCAAATTTATCACCTTTTGATCAAATGTGGAAAATAGAGCTCCTTTATAATCCTTTGCTCCTCCATGACGCCGGGCGCCGCGGAGCCGGTTACACTGCCGCAAAACCATAGGTTCAATCTAAGAACTAGAAAACTCGAGTCCGCCGCGGCACGTTGAACGCAGACGGCGGCAAACTTGAAGGTGCACTTTTACAGTGCACCCTGCACATTTATGAAAATATTTCCGGATCAGGACGGCTTGAATCGCGAAACCATAAATCTAAAAGAGGCGCGGACGTCCGTTCTTAATCCAAAGAGTGCAATTTCGAATCGCTACGTCCAGAAACGGCTGTAGCGGGCAGACTGACGATACCTTCCAGCGAAGGAGAGCCGATACGTTTCGAATTGTGGCGGGCGACTCCCTGATCGCAGCGACGCAGCGCTGGTACCAAAATGCGCGGCTCTGTGGGACCCACGTGCCGGTCAACTTGGAATTTCAAAAACGCGACATTCTGGTGCCCCAAATCGACATTCAAGTTTTTCCCTGTGCAGATTAAAAGTTCATTTAAATCGCGACGCGATTCCACGATGTCCAATTATTGGTGCGGAAAGCCAAAACACCATTCTACAATCCACTGAACAATCCAGAACATTCACCGGGCGACTACAAAAATATGGACGTTTTTCTTTCGTCGTTTGTTTCCTTCAATGCGGCGAGTTTCGGCGGGCGTCGCGACGGTTGCAAACGACGCAGCGTGATGCCGCTAACTCTAAAAGATAAAACGTTCAATTCTCTGCCGGAATCGCGCGAAACCGTTCCAGCAGAGCTTTAGTTGGCGATTTTGTGGGAGTTTTCCTGCAAGTCCTGACGTTTTTTTGTTTTTATAGCGTTGCAACGCCATCTTCAAAGCAATCGGGATTAAACTCCCAAACAAACTAATAGGTTCTATGCCCGATCGAACGTCGCCGGTCCCGTTCCGATCCGTCAATTTGTTCGCACGTTCTAGGTACCGCCGTAAAACACCTCTGGTTTTTTTCACTTTTTGTGCGCTCTTAATTCGCAAATTCAAATTTTCAGATTCGCAAAAACTCGTAGCAGTTTAAAAATTCTTGCCGGAATAGTTGCGGGAAAGTGTTCTAAAGAGAACGAATCCAACCCGCAACCTAGAGCCCTTTAAATAAGCGTAGGGCGTCCGTGGAAGTGATTGCAAAATCGGCAAAAAAAGTTGCATTTTCTCTTGCACTAGGTGAACGGGACGTCGCAGGACGGCGAGCGAGGGCTCTAAAAACGTGGCGCCGCGGCAAAACGATCCGGAAGAATTTTTGAGATCCGACAAAAAATGCGCCTCAAAGGTTCAAAATTCGTGGTTTTTGGTTTCGTTCCGGTGCGTTCGAACCTGGGAACCGGGAGTTGAGTCGCGAAAATGGCACCGCTCGACGGAGCTCTCGGTTCTACACGAGAAAAATGTACAATCCCGTCTTGCGCTGTCGCCTCCGCTTCCGTCGGGTCGTTTGCAAAAAAACCTTGATTTTCGGTGGGGTTTAACCCTCCGGAGGGGCGCGACAGGACGGAGGACGAAACCTGGTACTGCGCAACGTGCGGACGGACATTTGCAGTTAAAGCATCGAAGACGCGCGGTTAAAACACCGAAGATCTGCCCCATAAAAAAGCCTAATGCAACCTTTTTAAAAACCCACGTGGTGCGGTACCCCAGGCGAAATTCGCGAAACGCCACACGTCAGTCGTCTCAAAATTGCTAGAAATTTGCGATTACGTAGAGACCTAGCGATTTAGGCCGAATGCTTCCCTACACGGACACCAAAAGTTTGCATTACAAAAATTACCACTGTTACGGAGGTCATGGCGATAATAACTAGGAAAAATAAAATTCACGAAATGAATTCCGGTAGAAAGCTCGACACCATTCTCGTGGCTGCGCGACTTTTGTCAGCGAAGTTATTAACGTTTTCTGCGATTCCGGGTCGCCCAACTAAAACGCCGCCTGCGGCGGTGTCCGCCGGCCGGTGGCAGCCGTGCATCAGATTCTTGTAGCCAAAGAACAGAAGAACGGCCCCACGAGCGGCGATTTTCGATAAGACTCCGGATCGCATTATTTAGACGTCCAAAAATGACGAATATTTAGCAAAGAAAAGTAATTTTTTTGCATTTTGCAAAAATGTTAAGTAAAAATGTCAAAAAGTGAGATGATAGTCCTATGTGTCCTATAGACACACCAACGCCGGAACCACATCTGCGCGACTAGAACTGTCCAAGTTGTGTGCAAAAAAGTGAAAAACCTGGAAAAATTCACCCAGGAGCAGGCAGGTCGGTGAAGTTATTTTTTAAAAATACTTTATAAATATTTTTAATAAAAATATTAATAATAAGTATTTAAAAAAAAATTACAAAACATCGCGATTTCTCTTCCCCTTGATATCTGATGGTTGTATTGTAAGATTTAGACCATGCACAACTTTTTTGAAGAACAACTTTTTTCCTAAAATTAATAATAAATTAGTTTCCCATATGATGCCGACTTAATTGGATAAAACGTATATATATAATTTTATTTTATGTTTAATTATATTTTGTTTTAGCGAATACTGGAGGTTTACTAGGATTATTCCTAGGTTTCAGTTTTTTAAGCGCCGTGGAAATCTTTTATTTCATCTTCTTGAAAGCGTCTTGTGGTTTCTACAAAGCCAATGAGAGGAAGAAACGAGGAGCTACAACTGCTACGCAAATAGCAACATTGCCGTTTTTAGATTAAAATGTAAATGTTTATAGATGCTTATAGAAGAATATTGTGTCTATTGTAGAAAATTAGTAGCACGTAGCATGGTATATTTAAAAACGAGTTGTTACTTATATTTTGACAAAGAAATATGTTGTGAAAAATTGTTAGATCTGTAGAATAATATATTTGGACTTATATATTGTTCCAGAAAGAAGTACACTAATAGAAGTGTATAAAAATATTATTGGGTGATACATAGTGTCGAAAATAAATTGCAAACAGAACTAAATAATCCTACTAATTGTAAGTGTTCTTTAATTTACTTAACACCAACAAAACAGAATAATATTATTACAAGACTAGGTCAAATTCAAGACATTACAAGAATAGTACTGTATTAAAACACGTTTAGAACAATACTGAAACAAAACTAGAACAAGGCCAAAACTTGACACGAGCAAGTATAGAACAAAATATAGGTAAATGCGATATAGTTTTTAATTAGGTGAACTTTGTAGTGTTCCTATATTATAATCTTATTAACAAGGAATTATAAATTTTATTTATAAAATTGCTACAGGGTTGTGAATCGATATTGTACCGTAAAACCAATAAGCAGATTATATATTTTTTCTACTGATATATGTGAAAATGGCATTTTTTCCACGGCTTACCCTACATGAAAGTGACATTTTTTCATTCTAGAGATGAAAATATTTTCACGTCTAGAGACGAAAATGAGCATTTTAAATTTATGATTTTCTCGATTAAAACACTAAACTAACCAAATTTGCATGGACTTTCTTATTAATTACATCAATTTCAATGAAATATTTTATGTACAAACGTAAAACGAGCCTGAAACTATTTAAAAAACCGAAATAAAATTAGGACATTTGACTTGAAAAGTATCACCTTCTATGAGAATGCAATATGTTACAGTTGAAATGGCCAAACTAACAATTAAATTTGTTTTGACAGTTCTGACAGTTCGCTTCGAATTGGATTTATTAAAGTCGAATTATGGATTCTACAACCGAAATCAGTAGAAAAAATTGAATTTACTATGTGATTTTACACATGTGTTCGATGTGATTGCTAACTCGCTGGCGCTCGTGAGCAAATCCCACCTCACAAAAAAAACGCCACTTTCATCTCTTGCTGTAAAATATACTATTTTTTTTTTTTAGAAGTTTTTTAAACGTAGGCGATATACATTTGCCCCCGATTTGGGGCAAATGTGATAATGGAGTATATTGGTATACGTAATTGCTGCATAAAATAACGGGGCAATAAGACATAAAATTTAGACAAAACTGTGCATTCTGGTTTTTTATTTATAAAAAAAGTTGCAAGTGTAAAAAAGTTACAAACTTTTTAAATTTCTGAACGCAAAAGCAAAATAACGAACTATTCTTAAAAGATAAATAAAGGCAACAATTTCTGAAACAACTAGAAAAATAATAATGTTGGAAAGATAAAGGGGCAAAAGTGACTATAAATAAAGTGACAAAAGTGAGTGTAACACAATTTCCTGGTCATTGTATAACACATTTGCCCCATTATATTTTCGGGGGCAAATGTGACACAGCCCCAAAAGACTACAAAATATTTAAATCCGGATAAACTGAACATAACACCTTATACTTTACAGTTTTTAACCTATCCCTACTAAATAATTCTTATTCTAGTGCCATAATGGTTTTATGGCACTAGATGCAAAAAACCTTCCACTCGTTATCAAAGTAAGCAACGTTCATCAGCAAAGAACTGCAACGAATTGTGGCAAAAGTTCTGCATACACAAATTAAAGTGGTGGGGGTGTAGACGGATATGTTGCACACCGATTGACATATATCGCGCTATTGGAATGAATTGTTGCAACTTTTGGGAAGAGACTAACACGATTGCCCCGTTATCACATTTACCCCACTCCACCTTAAATAAAAAGTATATTATTGTTCATAAATAAATTTACTTTTGGATGGAACTATAAATGAAACTATAAATGAATTATAAATGAAACCCTTGAAACCAACACAAAAGCGAACTGCGAAATTCTGAAACAGTAGTTCGAGAAGCTACACAACTGTGAACCCCCTGAAGAAAGACTCCAATGCCACATAGCAGCCCCAAACCACGACTCTGTTCCACCAACACATGAGGAAATACAAAACATCATTTTGCACCTAAAAAACAACAAAGCACCAGGGGAAGACGGCTTAATCGCTGAAATGCTCAAGATCGGAGGTGAACTCTTGATTGACAGACTGCAAGCTATCATTGGAAATACATGGAAGAGCGGCATCATACCAGCGGACTGGAAAAATGCTTTGATTCACCCACTACACAAAAAGGGCGACAAGACTGATCCAAACAATTACCGAGGCATTTCCCTTCTATCAATCGCCTACAAAGTTCTCTCACGTGCCCTCCTCACAATACTGGAAAAACAGACAGAACATCTAATCGGTGAATATCAGGCAGGTTTCCGACGGCACCGATCATGCGCAGAACAAATCTGGAACCTGAAGATGATACTGCAACATCGCCAGCCCAACCGCACAGTTGTCACTTTCGTAGACTTCAAGAAATCCTATGACTCGATTGACCGCATAACTCTGTTTAATATACTCCATGAATACGGTGTGGATAGAAAAACAGCCATAATAATCGAACAGACTTTGTCGGGCACAACATCTAAAGTAAAATTCATTGGTGAAATCTCCGAGCCTTTTCAAATCAGTACTGGAGTAAGACAGGGTGATGGATTATCCCCACTCCTCTTCAACCTGATACAAGATGAGATAATAAAAATATGGGAGAAAGAAGTACCTGGGGTATATATGGGAACAAAGGACAAACGAATCAACATAAAGTGCCTCGCTTTTGCTGACGACCTTGCAATAATACCCGGACTACTGAAGAAGCCAAACACGCCATCGAAAAACTTCATGAAATCGCCATCAGGACCGGCCTTCAAATCTCTTACGAGAAAACACAATACATAGATTCCAAGAGTTCAAATATGACACATCTTGCAACCAAATATGGCAGCATCATACAAGTTAAGCACTTCAAGTACCTAGGTGAAATAATTTGAAACACTGGTAAGGAAGGAATGGCTAATAAAACACGTGCAGAAAAGTTACGAAAAGCCTATGCAATCACCTGGAATATGTACAACAAGAAATCACTTTCTACCAAAGTAAAACTCCGTCACTACCTTACAGTCATCCTTCCAGAAGCACTCTATGCAATTGAGACTTCATCATTAACCATCTACATCAATGATATTGAGAAAGTAGAACGTCAGATACTGAGAAAAATATTTGGACCCAAGGTGCAAGATGGTATCTGGTTGCGTAAAAGTTCACAAGAACTGTATTCCCTGACAGAACGATTCTCCTCAGTTGCACGGAAAAGAAATCTGAAATTCTACGGTCATATAGTACGAATGGATGACTCTCGATTGACCAAGAAAATCTTCCACATCATCAATGGAACCCGACAGTCCAAAGTACGCTGGCTGGTAGACACCAAACATGATCTCTCAGTAATCAATATAGACCCATTGGCAACTACGCGAACTAAATACAGGCAGGAAATAAATTCACATAACTTCACATCAGAGAATCCAACAGCTAAGAGTTTGAAACTAAAAAACGCATGGACGCAAGAAAGAAGATAGGCCCAGAGCGAAAGGATGAGGAAGTTTTGTGAAGATAAAAAGAAAAAGACCAGTGCTAAGTAATGGTTCTACGCGCTCCTTAGAGGGCTAAACGAATAAATAATAATAATAATAAATTTACTTTTACTCTACTTTTCTTATAGAGCAACTCAAGTGTGTTTTAAATTAACTATGTCGACCCAATCATTAGAAAATACAATTATAAAAATATCATTGGGTGATTCACAAAATAGCGTCGAAAAGAAATTGCAAACGGAAGTAAATAATCCTGAAAAATTTATTGAAAATGTTGACTTTAGGAATTGCAAAACACTACAATCTGTCTTTTAATTTACCAACATTTAACAATTTAACATCAACAAAGCAGAATAATATTATTACAATACTAAATCAAGTTCAAGACACTATTGGTAAAATTATACTATATTACAGATAATCATATAAACTAAATATAAGGCTGTGTTCCGTCTTTATTAAAATCAAGACAGTACAAGAATAGAACTGGATTAAAACTTAACAAGAGCAAGTATAGGACAAGACTAGAAATAGTCTAGAACAATATATGAACTAATCCAGAACAACTCGGCTTCGCCGTAGTCAGCTAAGAATAGCCCCAAACAAATTTAGTTATAGGACCCATTTAAGACTAGCTACGCCACTGTCTAGAACAAAATTAAAATAAGACTGGAACAAGTCTAGAAAAGACAACTCTGCATTTTTTTTTAATATAAGAAAATTAAAATGTAACTAACAAAGCAGAATAATATTAAGAGAAAACATGTCCACTCAAAACAGGACTAGGACGAGTCTAGAACAAGACAGAACAAGACCCGCAACTGGACCAAGATATAGGTAGGGTAGTATATTAGACTAAAATTAAAATTAGCTTTCGTAGAATTGGTGGTAATAAATAATACAGGTTTTGCTTTACATTTTTCTTGTCACATAAATGCGATGATTAGAGGAGTTTAAATTCTATTACAATAAATTCTATTACAAAAAGTTTAAGTTCGTTCTTCATCATCGTCTTCTTCTTCCAATCGCCCAATAATTTCCGATTTATCATCATTACCTTCGATGAAAAAATCGGTTTACAAATTTTGCAAAATTTCCGGGTCGTATGCACTTTCTTCATCAAAATACTTATGACATTATGAGGTATGCTTATCCGCTGGACTGACCGCGAGCTAAAGCACATTGCAGTCCAGATTTTCAGCATTCCCAGCGTAAACCGTAACCATTCTTGCAGTTGCAAAATATAATATTAAGCAGTTCACCTGGCGCTGATGGTAATAATGTGGTTACCGGTTCCAAATTTTCGTTTCCTATTACTGAGGTACTAAATCGTTCCCTAACCAAATTTGGACTTGGTAGTAGACTCGCTTGATTTGTTGACGAGCTGCAGTACTAGTTGTTGAAAGGGATGATAACTACTCAGGATTATTTAATTGTGTTACTCAATAAACTGCATATAGCGAAGATGATCGATACTGTCGATTTTGGAGCATTATATGCTGCCAAGAAGATGCGTATTCCATTTTCAAATAATGTTTGCACAGGACAGTTTTCTTGTTGAAATACTCCAGCCAGTCGATCTAAATCGGTTAGTTTCTCTAACATTTTGATGACAAATTTCTCTAATAGTATATTAAATAACGAGTTCAATAAACGCGATTTTTCAGCACGCGTCCATGTTTAGAAAACGACGAGCGTAGCTAAGCGCAGGGACACAGAGGGGGCGGACAAAGAGGGCAGTTGCCATTGACCTCATAATTTTAGGATCCTCACTTTCCAAGATTACAACCGAATTTGCTGGTAAAGCGCGTAAGACATTTGTTAAGTAAAATTATTTATTGAATAAATATTTAATACCATAACAAAAACTATAATTTTTTCTTCCCCTCAGATTTTACTTTTCAACGATTGTCGGAGGGGGGGCTCCAAATATCAATTGCCTCGGGCCTCGCATTTTCTCTGAGAGGCTCTGGCTGAGCGCTCCATCAGTATTCTATCAGCACTCTATCTCAAAAACGGTTAAACATATAAAACATTTTCTTGAATAAAATTTATAGAGAATTCAATGCTCTACAATTGCTTTGCTGTAAATGCTTTGAAATAAATGCAAATACAATTTAAAGCATCGGAATCGAGATATTTACGAAAAACTGATTTTCGCGAACTTTGACCTTGTATATCTTAAGACGCGCACATAATATTTATTGCGATTTTTGAGCTAACATTTACAATGTCAACATAAATGTTTGTACAAATTTTTAGCTTCTTATCTTTCATTCCGGAGTTGACCCCCTTTTACAGCTCAAGTTGACTGGACCAGATATTATTGGATACTTTACAAAAATTATATTGTTTTTGTCCATTTTGTTTCCCTGAAAAAAAAAATTAATTAAAAAAATCAACATAAATAATATATTTTCAACTCACATTCTCTTGTTATAATTCCTATATCTACAAATAATTAATAGGTATATTATTTATTTTTTTAACAATCGTTATTGTAGAAGTACAACTCACTAACGACCAAGGGCACAATTTCTGAACTTCAACTTACCCAAAATACGCAATTTCTTCCTAGATTTCAAAAAAATTGTCTTGAATCATGTTATAGACAGTAAGGAAACCTTTTTCCTAATATGTTTTTCTGTAAAATTCAAGAACAAAAACGAAAAATCTTTCAAGAAATAAAATTTTAAACTTGTGAAATATCTACAACAGCTTTCAGCATGTTCCTCTGAAAAAAAAACAAGAAAATTAATAAGAAGTTTAACCCTTAACCACCTGTCATACGTCTCAGGTGAGAAAATTACTGCTATTTTGGGTCTGAGAGACGTATGGCAGGTAGTTAGGTGTTAAATTACCAAAGTTCATAAAACTTGGTTCAGGTGCCACAAGTTTCTTTCATTGAATATTAATAAATTTTAATATATACACTGTAAGAATATAAATCGATTATTTCCACTACCTTCCTAAACTTACAGAAATTTAAAAAACGCTATTTAAAAAAAAAATGAATTCCATATATTCTTAAAGATGAAAAGAATTTTAATTGTTAAGATTTCTGGAGTAACGAGTCTAGAATAAAACCCAGATAAAGACACCCAAATGAATTAAAATATGTGTAGGGCTTCGACTAAAATTAAGGTTCTTGTAGTTTTGGTGGTAATAATACAGGTTTTGCTTTGTATTTCTCTTGACAATAAATGCGAAAATAATTCGAAAACAAGGAAAAATTTAAATGCTATTACATTAAATTCTATTACAAAAAGTTTTAGTTTCTTCTTCTTCATCATCTTTTTCTTCCAAACGTTAAAGCATTTCTGATTCATCATTATCATTATCTTCAATGTTGGTCTCCAAATTTTTCAAAATTTCCGGGTCGTATGAAGAAAGAACCTTCATTCAAAATTCTGATAAAATGATGAGGTATTGAGGCATCCTTGCCCGTTGGACTGACCACAAGCTAAAGTACATTACAGCCCAGATTATCTGCATCCGCAGCGTAAACCGCAACCATTATTGCAGTTGCAAAATATAATATTAAGCGAAGGGGATTAAGTGTGGGATTAAGTTGGCTACAAATTTTCTTGTAAAAGGTGCCCCCCTCACAAACAAAATTGACGTGTCCGAGCGTTTTTTGAGAAACCAACTTTAACTATCCTAAAATCACTGCGTTTCGTTTTCGATGGCCCACCTTGTATAGGTAAAAGTATACACACACAAAATATGTAAAAACAGAACAGATAGTTAGACAATTGTAGAGTGGAGTTAGCTTGTTCTGAATCGTCAATCAAGTTTTCAGAGTTAAAGTCTAGTCTTTTAACTCTGAAAACTTGATTGACGGTTCTGACCAGACCTTTTCCCAAGAACACTGGATGGTGCTGTTTTTGACTTGGTGTTATTTATTCTGAGGGCGAGGATTATATCTGGCGCGGGGCAGTGTAAAGAAAAGGCATGTGTTCCCCTAGAGCACCAGATTACTGAACGCGTCGAATTAACCAACCGCCGGATTATCAAGATTGCACTGCAATGTTTGCACAGGGTAGTTTTCTTGTTAAAATACTCGAGCCAGTCGATCCAAATCGGGTAGTTTCTCTAACGTTTTGTCGACAGATTTTGATTGAAAGATTTCTCTAGGTTATTTTTTAAATTTTTATAAAAGATGTAAGTATTATTGAGAATTTGATTTACTTATTTATTTATAAATATCGTAAATTAGGTAGTTAAGGAATAACATATAACGATAATTGAGTTTAAAAACCGTATTTTAAAGTGGGATTCATGATTGATCTCGCGCTATCACATGTGTGGCCGCTCTGCATTCTATCTCAAAAACGGTTAAAGATGTAAAACATTTTTCTTAAATAAAATTTGTGGAGAATGCAATACTGTACAGTTTTTGTAATAAATGCAAATGCGATTTAAAGCATCGAAAGCTAAATATTGAGGAAAAACTAATTTTCGCGACTTTTGACCTTGCATATCTTAAGACGCGCACATGATATTTATTGCGATTGATGGTGATGTCGGTTTAACCAAGTAAATTTATGTATATATCAAGTATATACCAGGTTATGGGCCCAGTAAAGTAACACGAGTGATATTTAAAAAAAAAATCTAGTGAAGTGATAAGAAACTTTCCACGTGGTTTTTTGAGGTTATATTCCTGCCCTGTGCGAAGTGAAAAATTATAACAGAACTTAAAACTTAAAATGGAAAGTGAACTCTCGAGAATTTCTAAGTTAAAGAACATTGAAAATTGGAGAATATGGAAATTCCAAGTGCGAGTAATCCTGAAAGCAAACGGAAGCTGGGGCGTCGTGTCCGGAGAAGAATTAAAAGTGGAGATGCCTTGTGTTGGATCGAACGAGCAAGCAATAAACGACTATCAAAAAGCACTTGCAACTTGGAATAAGGTTGATGCATCCGCACAAAAAGTGATAGCCACAACAATAGGGGAACAACCGATGCTGCACATTATAAATAGCATGTCAGCAAAGGACATGTGGGACAAGCTTACCTCAATCTACGAACAAAGGTCTGAATCTAGTATACACATGCTGCAACAGAACTGGTTCAGTGCAACGACGAAGAACTCCGACAATATCGCAACACACATCTCAAAGCTTGAGGACATGGCGCACAGACTTCGATTAATGGGTGAAAATATATCAGATTTTATGATTATAACTAAGATTCTTATGACTTTGCCAACAAGTTATAGACATTTTGTGAGTGCATGGGAATCAGCACCAGAGGCAGAACGGAACCTCGTAAATCTTACGTCAAGACTTGCTATAGAAAAGTCGAGGCATTCAATGCAAGAAGACAGAAGAGTTAACGCTTTCTCGTCAAGGGCCCAACGTGGAAAATCCCATCGCGACAAAGACTTTAAGAAGAAACAGAGACCAGGTAACTGCTATGTGTGCGGCGAGACCGGTCACTGGGCAAGGGACTGTCAGCATCGAATGGGGGATAGCACAGCGAGGGAAGACACAAGAAATGATACGCGAAGACGAAATCCACACGGAGCAGGGCTATCGAGCGTAGCTCTGACGTCTACGTTGAAAGCTGCAAGCAAACACTCAGAATGGCTACTCGACTCTGGTGCCAATGACCACATGTGCAACAAGCAAGAATGGTTCCTGATGTATGAGACTTTCATCACCCCCGTGATGGTGTGTATAGGTGACGGAGAATGTATTGAAGCCCTTGGAAAATGTCACATCAATATGCTCATGTTTGACGGGAACAAATGGAATAAAAACCACCTAGTCGACGTGCTCCACGTTCCAAAATTGAAATACAACCTGTTTTCACTCGGTTCAGCACTCGACAAAGGGCTTGAGATGCAGTCCACTCGGACCACCTGTAAAATAACGAAAAATAATAAAATTGTTGCAGTGGGAGTTCGCCAAGGGAAACTTTATTCAATGAGATTCAAAGCAATTCACCCTGGAGTCATGAAATCAACATGAGAAGAAACACAAGCGAATGTAGCATCGACAAGGTCGCTCAGAGATTGGCACGAGAGATTAGTGCATTAAAATGTTAGACACGTGAAAGAGATTCTTGGTCGTTTTCAGATACCAGTGAAACCTGAGAAAGACATGTTTTGTGAGGCGTGTACAATTGGATAAATGCACAGACTGCCCTTCTCTAACAGCGAATCGCATACGAGTGTCATCGGTGAGCTCATTCATGCCGACCTCTGCGGACCCATGGAAACTAGATCCCTCGGAGAGTCAAGATATTATTTGCTTCTCAAAGACGACTACTCCCACTTCAGGGTGGTTTATTTCATTGAAAACAAAACTGAGACAACACGATGCATAGAGAACTTCATCAAAAAGGCTGAGAAGCAGTGTCCAAACGGGGTACGAAGAATACGCACAGATGACGGGCTTGAGTTTGTGAATCATGAAATGAGAGAGTTGACTCACCGATATGGAATCAAGCACCAGCGTACAGTGGTGTACACACCCGAACAAAACGGCTCAGCTGAGAGAGACAACCGCACACTGATGGAGGCCGCGAGGGCATTACTAAACGCCAGAAAGTTTGAACCAAGATTCTAGGCTGAGGCAGTCAATACTGTTGTCAGTGTTCTCAACAGGACATGAACGAGTAGTGTAAAAGGGACAACGCCTTACGAACTTTGGGTTCAAGAAAAACCTAGAATCGGGTACTTAAGAATTTTTGGCGAAGAGGCCTTCACTCACATACCCAAAGAAAGGCGAAAGAAACTGGATGCAAAGGCAAGAAGAGGTTTCTTTGTTGGTTACGATGGCGAAAGGAAGAGATACAGGATATGGTACCCGGAGGATGACACCATCCAGACGGCACGAGATGTCGTATTCACTGAACGAGTAGACCAAATGCCCCAGACAGTGGAGACCGATGATGGATTCCTGATTGAGGAAATGGATCCAATCGAAGATGATGAGGGTGGACACGAGCCAATGAGAGACAATGAGGAGGATCAGCCCGAGGACCAGATCGAGCAGAACCCACCTGAGATTGTCAATGACGAACCTGAAGAAGCTCCACTTGATAGACGTCATCTTCGAGATAGAGCGAAGATACGGACACCCAGCAGGTATGATGATTATATTAATATTAATGAAATGTTTCTGGCTGAGAGCCAGGAACCCGTATCATTTAAGGAGGCTATCAAAAGTGAGGATTCCGATCATTGGAAACAAGCCATGGAAGAGGAATATGAGTCTCTACTGCAAAACGAATTGTGGGAACTTACAGAAGCACCAAAAGATCGAGCAATAGTTGACTGCAAGTGGACATACAAACTAAAACGAGATGCGAGAGGCAACGTCCAACGTTATAAAGCAAGGCTCGTCGCGCGAGGTTTCCAACAGAGGGAGGAGATTGACTGCCACGAGACTCATAGCCCCGTGGTACGATTTGACTCCATAAGGGCCATCCTAGCTATGGCGGCCAGTGGAAACAACAGCATACAGCGTATTTATTTATTACATATAAACAGTAAAATATACAAGTATATCCGATGTTCATATGTATCCAGCACTCCGTCGCAACGACACTATGCTGGTTTTGCTAGATAATATTACAATAACATATATATACAAATAATAGAAATAATTAAGTAACATAAGTCCAAATCAATAATACTAATAATAATAGTTAACATAATAAATTACACATTAAAACATATTAAAATCTCGTAAGATAGAGCATTGATTACATCATTACAATTTAGGAATGAACTACAGTCAATAGAGCTTTGTGGGTGCACTATGAACAAATGATTATTCAATTTTAGTTTATTTTTATAAGTCGTGATCAAGTCTTTTCAGTTTTTTTGCGGATATATTAAATGTTTGCCACCATTTACTATCTTTCTCAATTTGTTCAAGTTCTTCCACGTTTTTTGGCCATAACCGTTTTACATTTATAATTAAATTTTCTGTTTGTCGTCTCCAGTCTATAGTCATTGGACATTCAAAAAGGACATGTCCTGCCGTATCTTCTTGCCCACATTGACATGTTGGAGAATTTCTTTTCCCAAATCTATGGAGGTAAGACTGGAAATTACCGTGTGAGGTAATTAGTTGGACTGCATGGTGAGACAACTCAATTTGCATTCTGATCCATGGTTCAATGAAAGGGATAAACTTTTTTGTCCAACGGCCTGTTTTTGCCGACTCCCATCGAGTTTGCCACTCGCGAAATGAGCGTAGGGAGAGTTTCCGTTTTACGATTTGAATAGAAATTTTGTCGTATATAATTTCATTCTGGAATGCTGAACCATCTTCCTCTAAATCCAATCCAGAGGCCTGTCTAGCTAACTCATCGGCCCTTTCGTTTCCTTTGTGACCAGCATGAGCCTTTATCCAGTGCCAGCGCAGGTTTATATGTTGAGAAACATCTCTTGCCAATTTCCAAATATCTATGATTAACTCTGTAGGTTCAGTCACTTGCATCAATGCTTTTAGAGCAGACGAGCTATCTGAAAGAATTGAGCAAGCGTCAAAGGTATTGATCTTCTTCCTAATATAGATCAGCGCCTGGTTTATGGCTACAAGCTCTGCTTGGAATATTGTACAATATTCTGCTAAATGAAATTTTTCATGATGCCTTTCTTCATTATCAACGTATAGCACAAAGGCAGCACCCACTCCCTGAACAGATTTTGAAGCGTCTGTATACAGACTGACACGATGTCTATCCGACAAATCTTGATTGTACTTTATGAAATTTATTTCAGAAGGGTGAATTTTGTAATGTATTATTGGCTCTATTAATTTTGGAGATACTGATAATCCTGTAACTTCTTTAAATGTTACCTCGTCCGTGTCGCGAGCTAAATATTTGTATCCCAATTCTTTTAATTTGATGTCTACCGGTAGTAATCCAGAAATAACGCAGGCTGCCTCTGTAGAGACTGTGCAGTAAGCTTTCGCAGATCTCAAAGCGCATATTCGTTGAACACTAAGTAGCTTTAATTTTTCTCTAACACCGCAAGATTTAAACCAAATTGGTGCCGCGTACAATAGACCAGGTTCAACAGCACCCCTATAGATGTGAACCTGTTCTGACTTGCCAAGTCCCCATTCCTTTCTACATGCAAGACCTAGCCTAGAGCTTATTTCTTTTGCCTTCCCGCAGACTTGCTTTATATGAGCTTTGAAGTTTAAACATCTATCTATTATGACCCCTAAATATTTTATATTATCTAAACATTTAATTTTATTTCCCGCTAATTTAAAGATAGGTCTTCTTTGTGTGAAGGTTTTCCCAAAGAAAAGGGCCTCTGTTTTCATCGCATTAAAACTTAACTTGGTTTCAGTTGCCCAATTGTTTAGTGTTTCCAATGCTTTATTTGCTTTTAATTTTAAATCCGCGATAGTTCCTGAAGTTACAAGTAGCATTGTATCATCTGCATATGCTATAATTTCGCACCCGTGTGGCAATTCCAAATCAAATATTGTGTCGTACACAATTTTCCAAAAACCAGGACCGGATTTGGATCGTTGTGGACATCCTTTGGTAACATTTTGCTCGATGTGAATACCCGGTTCCAATATTATCGCTTTCCTTTTTGAAAAATAGTCTCTTGTTAAATTAATAAGATTATTTGGGCAATTTTTAACTATTAAGCGTTGGATAATTAGAGGCCACCAAGCATTGTCAAAAGCCCCACTAATGTCTAGAGCAATTGCTGCACAATATTGTATTTTCGAAATTGAAGATTCTATGTAGCTTAGTACTTTCAATATAGCGTCAGTAGTACTCACGCCCTTCCTGAAACCATATTGGTTTGCATTCAATGGGTCCTTAATGTTAAAATAATGTTCTATTCGGCAAATAAGCAGTGAGTCCAAAACATTTTCCACCACCGGGAGTAAACTGATTGGCCTAAAGTCTTTTGGGGTTAAGCCTTGTTTATTAGGTTTTGGAATTATTTTTATAAGTTGTTTTTTCCAGCAGGATGGAAAAACTCCTTTACTCAAACATTTGTTGAAAAGATTTTGAAAAATTTTCGGAGCACTATAAAATGCAGCTTTTACGATATCCGAGGAAATTCCGTCAATTCCTGGTACCTTTTTCGGATTCATCTGACTTATAGCTCGTTCTATTTCAGAAATTCCGAATTCGATGTCATCAGGCCCCCCTTTACCCAGTAACGCTTGATTTCTTATTTCTTTTTGTGTGTTGGATTCAGTATTTTTGTCTTCTGGAAAAAAAGCATCAAGAAGTTCTTTAGTAGTATCTAACAAGTCTAGTGAATTATTTCTCTTCTTTAAACTTGTTAGATATCTCGTTGAAGTTTTCTTCCCCCTCATAATCCTGTACACAGGTCCCCAAGGATCTCCTTTTGAAGAGTGAGTGCAAAACTCACGCCATTTTTCTTTCTTTGTATCCATAATTTTTTCCTTATATTCATGCGTTTTATTCTTGTATAATATACGATTTTCTTCCCTTTTTGTACCTGAACTGTGTTGGTATATGCGTCTAAGTCGGTTGTTTTCCTTCCTAAGAATAGTTAATTCAGGGGTCCACCATGGTACTGAGTTTGAAAAAGATTTGCGAAGTGGTATGGAGTCCTGTGCTGCATTTATCAATGAATAGTTTAAAGCCATCGCATACGTTGTAATTTCATAGGGTGATTGGCAATCTTCTATGGCTGGATAAATTTTGTTGATGTTGATCAGAAAAAGTTCATGAAATTTCTGCCAATTTGCCCTTTTTGTACAAAATCCACGAGGAAGTTCCGGTATTTCTTTTCCTAAACCAATAGACCACCTGATATATTTATGGTCTGATAAACTGCATTCTTCTGTTAAATGCCAATCTTCTATTAAGCCACTCAGCTTACCATTTGCAACTGTTACGTCTATTAAACTAGAACCATTAGGTCCAACGAATGTTGGTTCTGAGCCACGATTTAGGATTTGTAAATTATATTTACAAAATATTCTGTCTACCATTCTTCCTCTTTTATCTTCCGTTCGACTGCCCCATGAATACGACTTAGAATTGAAGTCGCCTGCTATTAAAATATCTCCTTTCGAATTTAGTTCCTCAATTATTTTTTCTGTATTTCCTATATTTTCTTCAAATTTATCATTTTCAATGGGTCTTCCTTGCGGAGGTAAATATAAAGATATTGCGAAAAATTTTATATCGCCACAAATCAATTGGACTATGGTCAAAAGATTGGTAGACATTGCTGCCATGAACATGACATTGATTCGTGAGTCTGTTATTACGATAGTAGATTTAATTGTACAGCTTTCAGATTTATTATTTTGTATAACTCTATAATGAGCAGGAAATCCCATAACCTTCCCACGAAATATGTGTGGTTCTTGAATAAAAATAATTTGTAACTTATCTCTTAAAATTTTTTCCAAAAGTGCGGCCGTTGCCGCTTTTGATTTTCCTAAGTTTATCTGCAAGCATTTAATTTGGAATTTATCTTTTTTCTGTTTAAGATCCATAATCAGTTGAAGATACTAAAATTTCTTTATACTTGGCCAAGGTTGGACATTCTTTCGAGTATGCCCTATGTTCTAAATCAGTTTTCTTTAATCTTTCACATTGTACACACTTTAATTTTGTTGATTGACATGATTTTAAATCATGCTCTTCTTCACCACATTTACCGCAAACTTGTCGTTCTTTACAGAATTTTGCAATATGACCTGGTCTTAAGCATTTATAACAAAATGTAATATCTAGATAATCTTTAATTTTTACCATTGTCCATCCAATAGATATTGATCTATCGACCACTAAATTTCTAAATTTAGGCGTCACCTCCATGACGATGTTGTGCTTTCCTTCTTTATTGTGACCTATAAATGAATGGCAGATTTTTGCCTCTAGCTGAAGATCTGAAGAATTTGCGTAAGCGTTCTTTACTAAATAATTTTGTTCTCGAATTTTGTTATAAAGATCTGATGGTTCTAATGTTTTTGAAACACCAACAATTATTATTCGTGGCTTTCTTTTGATTTGGTTTCTAACTGTCACACTTTCGACATTTTTACAAATGGCTGATTTTAAAATGTCAGCATCTTTCTGGGTGGTGCAATTTATTATTAATTTACCATTATTCGTTAATCGTGAAGATTTAACGCTTACTCCAGATTTAGCTAAATCGACGTTTTGTTCAATTTTTTCTTTAGTCTCGAGGGTGCAGATATTCTTATCTGCCGATTCGACAATTAATAAATTAGCAGCTTTTTCTGCATATGTAGCTTTAGACGTAGTTACTATTCTTGGTTTTGTTCTTGTTTCATCTGCCTGTAAACTTGTCCTCCATTCTTTAACTATACCAGCCATGTTGCTGATACGTTCGAACATGCTCATTAGTTTATTTCTTAGTTCTTTTTTCTCCTCAACTCGTATTAATTTTGATCCTGACCCAATTATTTCGTTTGCGCGATCAAACATTAATTTTACTTCTTCTACTATTTCATCTTCAACATTTTTTATTCTATCTGGAGATTTTTCTTTCGTGTTCTTATTGGGTGACGTAATCCCACACAAAAGTACATCGCTCTCCATAACCTTAGATTGTCAAACTAGACGTTTTTCCGAAACTGTTGATACTCAAGTCCTCCAGAGAAATTCTGTTATACTTCAGCACTTAAATGTCCTTGATCTTCAGTGAAACTCACGAAAAAGTAGTTTATATTATTTGTTTTGTACTATTTTTTAGTATTTTAAATTTAATAATTTCACGAAGTGAAGTATATTGACAGTTCACGGCACACTACAGCATACAGCAATTCGATGTTAAAACGGCCTTCCTATATGGAAACATCGACGAAGAAATAGTTATGCGACAGCCCGAAGGTTACGAGGACGGGACTAGGAGAGTCTGCAAACTCAAACGAAGCTTGTACGGACTGAAACAGGCCTCACGATGCTGGAATCGACGATTCATCGTGTTTTTGCAGAAAAACAACTTGGAGGCAACGAGTGCTGACCCGTGCGTATTCACAACCTCGACCAAAGAAAAGAAGATTTTACTGGCAATCTACATCGATGATGGGCTCATCATCGCAGAGGATAGGGCCCAGATCGACAAACTGCTCGGTGACCTAAAAAAGGAGTTTGAAATAACTCACAATGAAGCGAACCTATTCCTAGGACTACAAATCGAACGATCCCCTGAAGGGAACATTTTTGTCCACCAGGAAGCGTATGCGAGAAGGGTTCTTCAGCGGTTCAACATGAAAACGCAAACCCCCTTGTCATTCTGGCCGACCCACATGAAGAATTAAACCCTTACGTTCACTTGGCTGTTGAAGATGAGTCCATTCCGGGAGGCGATCGGGAGTCTCATGTACCTCTCCATAGCAACAAGACCTGACATCACATTTGCCGTCAATCGAGTGAGCCGTTATCTCGAGAAACCGAAGAGGGTTCATTGAAAGGCAGTGAAACGTATTTTCAAATACATCAAGGGCACAATCGACTACGGCTTAGAATTTCAAAACAATCAAGACAACAAGTTGGTGACCTACAGCGACGCGGACTATGCTGGTGACACGGAGACTCGTAGATCGACGACTGGGTACGTGATGATGTATGGCTCCGGGACAATAGGATGGAACTCGCAAAGGCAACAAGCTGTTGCATTGTCAACCACCGAATCCGAATATGTAGCCGCAAGCCAAACAGCTAAAGAAATTGCATGGACTAAGAACCTAGTCACAAGTCTACTCGATGTCAAAGAAATACGGAGGACGCTGTATCTTGATAACCAAAGTGCGATTCAGTTAATAAAAAATCCGGTATTTCATAAGAGGAGTAAACATATAGACATCAGGTATCACCACATACGAGAGCAATACGAGAAGAACGAATTCTTTTTGGAGTACACCCCATCAAGAGAGCAGCACGCGGACATTTTAACAAAAGCATTGCCCCGAGACTTGTTTCAATATCACCGAGCGGCAATTGGAATCCGCAAGCGGCCTCCGATAGATTGGATAAAACCGAAGTGGCAGTGTTGGTGATGTCGGTATAACCAAGTAAATTTGACCATCTAGAGTTGGCATGAGTCTGTTACGTTTTAGATTTAATATAAATATCCATTGTTTTCTTGTGAATCCTTTTGTGAGAATTACTTTAAACCCTTAATCCCAACAGCGATTTTTGACGTAACATTTACAATGTCAACATAAAAGTTTGTACAAATTTTCCACTACATCTTTCAATCCGAGGTTAGGCTTTTACAGCTCAAGTTGCCTGGAGCAAATATAATTACGAAAATTATATTGTATTCGTCCATTTTGTTTACCTGAAAACAACCTTTTTAATAAAAAAAAAAACAACATAAACAATACATTTTCAACTAACACTCTCTTGTTATAATTAGTATCTCTTCAAATAATTTATATATTATTTAATTTTTAATAACAATCTTTATTGTACAAGTACAACTGAACTATGAGCAAGGGCTTAATTTCTAAACGTCAACTTACCCAGAATATGCAATTACTTCCTATATTTATAAAAATTTGTCTTAAATCATATATTATATCATAGACAGTAAGCACCTTTTTCCTAATATTTTTTTGTGTAAAATTCAACAAAAACAAAAAATCTTTGAAATGAAACAAAATTTAAAAGTTGGGAAATATCTATAATAGTTTCCAGGAAATGTTTCTCTGAAAAAAAGAACAAGAAAATTAATAAGTAAGTTTAAATTAGCAAGGTTCATAAAACTAGTTTCAGCTGCCACGTGTATCTTTCATTTAGTTAATTTTAATAAAGTTTTTATTATACACACTGTAAGAAAATAAATCGATTATTCACACTACCTTCCTAAACTTACAGAGATAAAAACGCCATTAAATAAATATTAACTCCATATATTCTTAAAGATAAAAACAATTTTAATTTTAAAAGTAGAACAAGACCAAAACTTGACAAGAGCAAGTATAGGTTTTTTTTACCAGAAATAGTCTAGAACAAAATAAGAACTAATCTAGAAAACTCCACTGCAAAACTAGAATAAGTGTAAAACATCACTAGAACCTAGGACGTAGTTACCGCCGTATCAATGATACGTGAACAAAGATTTATAGGGGCCCCAACATTTGTAAGCAAAACCGCAGTCGGTTAAAAAGGACCCCCAACAAATTTTGATATAGGACCCATTTAAGGCTAGCTACACCACTGTCTAGAAAAAAATTCAAATAAGACTGGAACAAGTTTAGAACCAGACACAACTCTGTCTGCATTTCTTTTTTTAATTTAGGAAAATTACAAAACCAACAAAGCAGTATAATATTAAGGCAAGACTAAAACATGACACAGAACAGTATCTTCGTCTTCATCATCGCCTTCTTGTTCCAATCGCTCAGGAATTTCTGAGTCATCATCATCATTATCTTCGATGTTGATCTTCAAATTTTGCAAAATTTCCGCGTTGTATGCACTTTCTTCATGAAAATCATGATGAAATAATGAGGTATTGAGGCATGCTTGGCCGTTAAACTGACCTCAAGCTATAGAACATTTCAGCACAGATTTCCTGCTTTCCTTTTGCGTTAAACGCTTTCTTGCAATTGCAAAATATAATATTAAGCAGTTCTGGCACTGGTGATAATAATGTTGTTACCGGTTCCAAATTTTCGTTTCACATTCATGGGGTTCTAAATCGTTCCCTAACCAAGTTTGGACTTGGTAGTAGACTCGCTCAATACGCCGAGGAGCTGCTGTACTAGTTGGTGAAAGAGTTGATAACTGCACAGGTTTATTTAATTTTGTTGACGTGATAAACTGCATATAGCGAAGATGATCGATACTGTCCTCAGATTTTCATTATTCCATTTTCAAATACAGTATAATCTTGATAATCCGACACATATGGGACCAGAAAACTGCCGGATTATCAAAAAAATATGGATTATCATGATTCAACGAAAATTATAACAATTTGACATATTTTATGTAAACTTTTATTTCAGAAAGAATAAAATATGTATCTATACTAGGTGGGCCATTGAAAAACAAACAGAGGGAATTTCGGATAGTTAAAGATTAATTTTCAAAAAACGCTCGGACACGTCAACTTTGTTTGTAATGGGGACACCTTTTACAAGAAAATTTGTAGCCAAATCACTTAACCCCTTCGCGCTGGGACCACAACCCCTATAATTTTAAATGGCACGGTGAGGTAAGTGATACCTCATTTGAAAGCCCTTTTTGCCCTGAATACTAAACGGTTAACATTTTCCTAATTTATCGATTTGCTGTCGAGATTATTTAATTTCAAATGAATGTTTATTTCGTTTAAAGGAAGTCAAATTGATCAATATGTTGACAAAAACTGCAGTGAAGGAAAAAAAAACACAATTCAGTCAGAAAAGACTTATTAGATTAACAAATGCTCAAATTGTGCGCCACCAAATCCCGTACAAAAATACAAATTCCGCTCGAAACGTTCTCTTATATTTTGGAGGATCTGTGGCGTAATTTGAGGACATTCTTCAATAATGCGTCGACGTAGCTCTTCCAGAGACTCATTGACTCATTTTTTTTTTAATTTTGACTTAGACCACTTTTATAATTATGGGCACATTTAACCGATAATTGAGTTTAAAAACCGTATTTTAAAGTGGGATTCATGATTGATCTCGCGCTATCACATGTGTGGCTGACCGGAGCGGTCAATAGACCGCGGAGCGCATTCTATCTCACGAACGGTTTAAACATGTAAAACATTCTCCTGAAATAAAATTTGTAGAGATTTCAATGCTCTACAGTTTTTGTAATAAATGCAAATGCGATTTAAAGCATCGAAAGCGAAATATTTAGGAAAAACTGATTTTCGCGACATTTTGGTTCTGGTTCTTTTGCATAAATTCTACTCTTTAGATGACCCAACAACAAAAAGCCCAGAGGACTTAAATCAGGTGGGCCGGCCATTCCATAGCACCACTTCGTCTATTCCATTGTCCCGGGAAAACTCTGTCCAGAAACTCCCGAACAGCCTGCTTATAATGTGGCAGCGCCCCATCTTGTTGAAAAGTCAAATGGTCTTCTAATTAACGATCACCATTTTCTTTCAACGACATAAACTAGAAACGCGTTGATAACTTGAAATTAAATAATCTCGAAAACAAATCAATAGATTTTGAAATGTTAGCCGTTTAGTATTCAGGGCTTAACGGGCTTTCAAATGAGGTATAACTTACCCAACCGTGCCATTTAAATTTTTTATTTTTTGTGGTCCCAGCGCGAAGGGCTTAAGTGATTTGGCTACAAATTTTCTTGTAAAAGGTGTCCCACTCACAAACAAAATTGACGTCTCCGAGCGTTTTTTAAGAAACGAACGAAAAATCTATATCTATCCGAAAATCCTTGTTTCGTTTTCGATGGCCCGCCTTGTATAGGTAAACGTATACAAACAAAAAAATATTTACAAACTTAGAACGGATACTAAGACAATTGTAAAGTGGAGTTAGCTTGGTCAGAATCGTCAATCAAGTTTTCAGGTTAAAAGCAGGGTGTATTGGCCAGACCTTTTTCCAAGAACACTGGATGGTGTTGTTTTTGACTTTATCTCTTCTTTGGGCGAGGTTTATATCCGGCGCGGGGCAGCGTAAAGAAAAGACGTGTTTCCCCCAAAGCGCCGGATTACGGAAAGTGTCGAATTAACTATCCGCCGGATTATCAAGATTGCACTGCAATGTTTACACAGGGTAGTTTTCTTGTTCAAATATTCGATAAATAAATACTAGATAAATACACGATAAATATATGAAATACTAGATAAATACACGCCAGTCGATCCAAATCGGTTAGTTGCTCTAACGTTTTGTCGACAGATTTTTATTTGCCTAGATTATTTTTTAAATTTATATAAAAGAAGTATAAGTACTTATTATTAAATGAGTATTTGATTTACTTATTTATTTATAAATATCATATATAAGATAGTTAAGAAATAACATATTTGTGCCCATAATTATGAGTGGTCTGTCAAAATTAAAAAAAAATAGTATTAGATATTTCACACAGCAGTATTTTAAACTAAATTTATTCAATGTAATTTTTACGATATCGTCAAAAATGAACCATTAGGTAGTGGTTGTAATTTCAACAATATATGGAATTCATTTACTGTTAATAATGTGGAGTGAAATAACTGATAAACTCTTTTTTTTAATTTTGACTAAGACCACTTTCATAATTATGGGCACATTTAACCGATAATTGAGTTTAAAAACCGTATTTTAAAGTGGGATTCATGATTGATCTCGCGCTATCACATGTGTGGCTGACCGGAGCGGTCAATAGACCGCGGAACGCATTCTAACTCACGAACGGTTTAAACATGTAAAACATTTTCCTGAAATAAAATTTGTAGAGATTTCAATGCTCTACAGTTTTTGTAATAAATGCAAATGCGATTTAAAGCATCGAAAGCGAAATATTTAGGAAAAACTGATTTTAGCGACATTTGGCCTTGTATATCTTAAGACGCGCACATGATATTTATTGCGATTTTTGTGGTAACATTTGCAATGTCATCATAAAAGTTTCTACAAATCTAGCTTCTTGTCTTTCATTCCGAAATTGACCCCCTTTTACAGCTCAAGTTGACTGGACCAAATATAATTACGAAAATTATTTTGTATTCGTCCATTTTGTTTCCCTGAAAACAACCTTTTTAATTAAAAGAAAACAACATAAATAATACATTTTCAACTCACACTCTCTTGTTTAGTAATAATTAATATCTCTTCAAATAATTTATATATCATTTAATTTTTAGTACAACTCACCTATGAGGAAGGGCTTTCTTAACGTCAACTTACCCAAAACATGCAATTTCTTACTAAATTTCTAAAAATTTGTCTTAAATCATGTATTTATATCATAGACAGTAAGACTTTCATAAACCTTTTCCCTAACATTTTTTTGTGTAAAATCCAACAACAAAAGCAAAAAATCTTTGAAATGAAACAAAATTGTTGGGAAAGTTGGGAAATATCTATAATAGTTTCCAGGAAATGTTCCTCTGAAAAAAAGAACAAGAAAATTAATAACCAAGTTTAAATTAACAAGGTTCATAAAACTAGTGTCATCTGCCAGGTGTATCTTTCATTTAATATTAATAAAGTTTAATATATACACTGTAAGAATATAAATCGATTATTTACACTACCTTCCTAAACTTACAGAAATTAAAAAAAAGACTATGAAAGAAATATTAATTCCATATATTCTTAAAGATAAAAACAATTTTAATTTTTAAAAAAACTACTCACATAAACTAAATCACAAATAACTTAACATAATACATTTAATAACAAACCTATATGTATTATTGGAAATAAAGCAGACGGTTTATATATACTTCTATCAATTATTTCACCTAAGTTTATCTTCTTAATTTTTTCTCAAGTCTTTGGCTTTCTAAAAGTTTCTTTTTCAGATCAATCAGTTCACTTTTTTGTCAATTATATATATGTAGCACCAATAATTAAACACATGCTGAACATTAATAGAAACTTTCAACATGAATACATATTAAACGATAACAGATTGTGTAAAGAAAACAAATAATGCTGGAGATTTTAACTAAATTAAATTTTAGTACGTCTATAAATGTGCATTTCATGGAAATCTTTTTAATTTCTAAATTAAGAAGTTGCTGATAGAACAAAATGCTGGCTTTCAAAAGTTATGTTAAATTACAGTTTTAATTTACTTAAATTACATAGCAGCCGAAATTAAAATTGGATATATAATAAATATTAAGCTTATATTGTTTTAGTAATAACGCATTTGCTTTAAGTTTGTTGCAATTACTATGAAATGAGGAATAAACCGAATTCTGACAAATTTAAGCGAACTGTAAATCTGAACTGTAAAGTTTCTATCAATATCCCACCATACCAATTTACTGAATTATTGAAACAAACAATTATAAATTCATTAAAATATCATCTTATCCAATTACGTCAAACTACAAATCTAAACTATCAAAAAAAAAATGATTTGTAACAGAAATAAAAGTTATATTTCGAAATTGGGTTTCTTTTCTACGGAAAAATATTAACGTATAAGCTTAGAATATTACCAGTCACGTGATGCAATTTAAATAAATTTGCCAGAAATAATAATCTGAGACAAAAACATCACAACTTTTTTTCTCATGCGATTCATCCACTAAAACAAAAAAAAGCACAGCAAATAATACACAGTACAATTATATTCAGTTAAAATTAATTATCTTATATCTGGTAGAGTCGTTTTAAAAAAATGTTTCTTTTTCACATTATATAGGCAGAAAGGTAAAAGAGAAATTTCTAATATTAGATCAAAAAACAACAATATTTTTTATCTCAAAATATTCTACTTTTTCTAATATTTACAAAACATTCTCTGTTTACCTTCAATAACCAATATATTTTTTAAGCAACAACTTCTTGACTTGAATAGAATTCTTCAGACGACTGAAATGGATTGTTGGAATCGGTCTGTTCTCCGTTGATACTGTGTTGGCCAGAGGCTGTAATTGGGTTAAAATTTGTGACAAACGTTCCACCTTGGATGATTCTTGTTGCAGCTTGTAACAGGGGTGTCGTGTCTGAATCTGAATCCGACTCGGTATCCGAATCCGTTTCCTCATCGTTTACAAACACTTTTCGCTTACAGACGGGACAAACACGTCTGTTCTCTGTCAACCATGGATCTATACATTTTGAATGATATGCTGGAAATATACATTTTAATTGACATTTTTTAATATTAATATTTGTAATTAGAAAACAAAATTTTAAGAAAAATATTTTATGTTGATGAAATTTGTGTATATTTGTACAAAATTTATACATAAAGTTTGACTATATGAGTAAAACATATCATATTATTGACATTAAATAAACCATTTCCCTGAATGCCTTGGGCAATCTTGGTTACAACTGGTTACAACCTCTTCAGGTTCAAGTGCAGAGTCATCCTCCATAGCTAATCATATTGTATTTATGGTATGTATTTGCTGTATTTGGTATACTAGGTGGACCATTGAAAACGAAGCAGAGGGATTTTCGGATAGTTAAAGATTAATTTTCTAAAAACGCTCGGACACCATCAACTTTGTGAGGGGCACACCTTTTACAAGAAAATTTGTAACCAAATCACTTAACCCCTTCGCGCTGGGACCACAACCCCTCTAATTTTAAATGGCACGGTGGGGTAAGTGATACCTCATTTGAAAGCCCTTTTTGCCCTGAATACTAAACGGTTAACATTTTCCAAATTTATCGATTTGTTGTCGAGATTATTTAATTTCAAGTTACGAACGCGTTCCTCGTTTATGTCGTTGAAAGGATCTGTCTTTACAAAAACTGCAAAAGTGAAGGGAAAAAGAAACAATTCAACGCAGAAAAGATTTTTATTAGTTTAACAAATGCTCAAATTGCGGGCCATGAAATTCCATGCAAGGATACAAATTCCGCTCGAAACGTTCTCTTTTTTATTGTGGGGGTCGTTTGGCTGCAAAGCCTTTCTGCACTGCGACCAACTTGATCTATTGCTTGACCCTACTACAATTTCTCTACCAGGAATTCAACTCCGTGAACGAAGCACGCAAGCCGTAGAAGCTTTTGTAGCATGTTTTGGGTCTTATTTCCTTATTTCCTTTTTTTTGTACCACCATACGAGTGAACCGTAGGTGATAATCGGTAGGTGATAATAAATCGGATAAAAAAAACCATTGCTGCGTAAGACCATAGGACCATTCTTGGTTTTAGTCCCCATGTTTTCCCAAAAAGCTTACGGCAGATCCAAAAGGCCGCTGTGGCTTTTGAGAGTGTTTTGTTCAGATGCGAGTTCCAAGTGAGTTTCTTATCCAAGGTTACACCTAGATATTTCACCTCCTCGGAGAACTCTAACCTCTGACCATCAATGCTGGGAGCTTTCAAATTCAGCTTCCTCTTTCTGGTAAAGGGGTCCATTACTGTTTTGCTCGGGTTGACACTAAGGCCCTCCTTCTTGCTCCAACAGTTGGTGGTGTTAAGTGCACTCTGTGCAAGGTTCATGATTGTACTACCAAACTTACCCCTTATTATGATGGCAACATCGTCTGCATAACCAACCGCCTTATACCCGTTCTTTGTTAACACATCTAGGAGATCATCAACGACCAGGCACCACAGCAGAGGCGATAACACCCCCCCTTGTGGGCAGCCTCTCTCTGTGGTTACCGTACTCGTTGATTCCCCCAATGCGGCGGTAATTTTACGATTGGTCATTGGTCAGCATGTCTTGAATCCACTCAATGATAGGGTCTTCGATCCCTTTGTTGGTGGCTGCATTCTTTATTAATAAACGGGTTGTGTTGTCAAAAGCTCCCTCTATATCTATAAAGATACCTACTGCAATTTCTTTGCAGTCCAGTGCTGCTTCCAACGTGTTCGTTATCTCGTGTAGAGCCGTCCACTGTGGATTTGCCTGGCTGATAAGCGTATTGATGATTATGGAGAGGACTTCTTTTAAGAGGTCCGCACCGTATGTGATTGTGCACCATTTTTCCATTGTTTTCCGGAGGAAGGAAGTGAGGCTAATTGGTCGGTAGGACTTTGCCAGGTCTTGAGGTCGGCGCCCTGCCTTAGGGATGAATATCAACTTGGCCACTTTCCATTCCAGCGATATGTACGCCAGTCTAAAGCTGGCCTTAAATATCTCAGCAATGCAGGGGGCTATGGTTTCGACCCTTTCTGCAGCATTGCCGGGAAAATGCCAAACGTTCTCTTACATTTTGGAGGATCTGTGGCGTATTTTGACGGCATTCTTCAATAATGCGTCTACATAACTATTCCAGAGACTCTGGTTCTTTTGCAAAAATTCTACTCTTCTACTACTTTAGATGACCCCACAAGAAAAAGTCCAGAGAATTTAAATCAGGTGAGCGGGCCGGCCATTTCATATCACCTTTTCGTCCATTCCGTTGTCCCGAGAAAACTCTGTCCAGAAACTCCCGAACAGCCTGCGTATAATGTGGTGGCACTCCATCTTGTTGAAAAGTCAAATGGTCTTCGAATTAACGATCACCATTTTCTTTCAACAACATAAACTAAAAACGCGTTCATAACTTGAAATTAAATAATCTCGAAAACAAATCGATAGATTTAGAAAATGTTAGCCGTTTTGTATTCAGGTCTAAACGGGCTTTCAAATTAGGTATAACTAACCCCATCGTGCCGTTTAAAATTTTTGGGGTTGTGGTCCCAGCGCGAAGGGGTTAAGTGATTTAGGTACAAATTTTCTTGTACTAGGTGTCCCCTTCACAGACAAAATTGACGTGTTTTTGAGAAACCATCTTTAACTATCCGAAAATCCCTCCGTTTCGTTTTGTATGATAAAAATGATAAAAAATAGAGATTTGATCAAAACCCTAAGGAAGATGATGGATTCACGTAAGATGTTAAAATAAAAATTCTATGGGTGATTTCCCTAAAGAAAGTAAGTGATTTGATCGAATATCTGAACTGTTTTAGTGAAAAGACGAAATAAAGTAAGTCAGGACGCGCACATCTCTATGTGACGCTTATTACCAAACCCTTTACATAGATATATAAAAAATCAAACTCTGACCGAATTTGTATGCAAAGAACAGTTTAATGAAACTATCAGGTCGTTTTGGAACAAGCGGCATGATAAAAAAAACGTTTGTGCACTCGCGAAAGGATAGAAGAAGCTAGCCGTCCAAGAATTTAAATTAGCACTACTTAAACAGCAAAGGATACAGAATCTTAGATATAAAAATCTTAGATTTTGAAGAAAAAGGCTGACTCCCATCCAGTTGTGAAAATAGTTCCAACGGAAAATTTTTACCACATACTCCGGAAAAACCGTAGTTAACTGGTCACGGAGTAAGAGATAAAATATTGTTCAGTTGGAAATCAAAATACCTAATATCTACTTCAGTTGTATTAGAATGTTTAAAGCTGTGTACGGTATGTCAGTGTAAAAAAAAATCCAAGAAAAGGAATCTTTGTTTGCCCAATTGTATCTAGGGACTTCAAACATCGTGGACAAGTCGATTTAGTTGACTTACAGTCGACTCCATATTATAAAAGGTTATTAAACTTTCAGGACCACGCGACGAAATTCAGCTTTCTTCGACCGTCGACTTCAAAAAGAGGTGCCGAAGTAGCAATGGAGCTATTAAAAATATTTTTGGAGATGGGTTGTCTGTGGACAACATACTTATATGAGATACTACGAGCGACAACGGCCCTGAGTTTACGGCCATAAAAGAATTAATAAGTCTGTGGTCCACGTGCCAAATTGTAATTGGTGGGCCTAGACATCCACCTAGTCAAGGATCTGGATATTGAAGATATTGAAACTATTTTACGTCCTTACGTCCTAATTGACAATGATACAAAAAATTGGGCTAAAGGTTGTTACTTTGCTCAATTCCAAAAGTATTCCTCTTTTCATCGAAAAAAATACTTATATCATTTTTGAAATGAATGATTAAATTCACAAAAAATAATTAATTACATTACATTCACTAAAAATAATTACATTTACTAAACCATTAAACGATAACCTTACAATGCTTTATTTAGAAGAGAACAATAAAGAGAACTCCAATCTAGTCATATTTCGAAATAGTGGCTTGAAAAACATAACTGAAGAGGGCTTGGATCTACTTTTTAATCCGCAGGGCCATGACATTATTTCAACACCAGAAGACTTACAAGCAGCTTCCTTAGAGAACAATGCATCTACCAGCATCTGAATTAATTAATCACAATGCTTCAACATCAAATTATCTATCAATAGTTAAATCAACCAATAATAACACTTCTACGAATGTCATGCGATCTATTATTATATTATTATTATCTACCTGCAGCTGATTTACACACCAAAAAGACTGAACTCGAATCTGTTAACAACTATACTTCGACTCCTGCTCAGTTAAAACATATGTAGTGTTACTTGCACCAGAAGGAGAAGCAGCTGCAAGCGACAATAAAGCACGTTGTGTTGTTTGTGGAATGGAATCTACTGGAGAAGTCTATTGATTTGACTTTTGTAAAAATCCGGTGCAGGCAATATGTGGGAATACAGTAGGAGAAGAAGGATATGAATAGAAAATTCTATGCTATCCATGCCAAGAAGAAGAAAACGTTGAAGACAAAAGGTAAAATGCTGCAACACCTGAACATATCAGCTGAAAAAATGAAAGAAGTTTCTTTGAAGAAATTCAAAGACGTGTTAGTTGATTCCACATTTTTGGTGTATCTACCTAAGGTTTACTACCTAAAGATTGTATTAGATATAAAAAATAATTTATACCAAATTGGTACTGCAGTTGGAATTATAGAAGATTGGCTACCTATAAACGCACTTCAAATAGCTATTACTACACTTACCAAAACAGTTCCACGGACTAACCTATGTCTGCGTGTGATTGCGGGAATATTATCCTTATTTGAAGGTAAAGCATTTAAGAAATGTTCCTGTAATCAATCTTAAAAAATAATCCGAAGTAAAAATCGGATTATTTTTTTGAAATCAAATAAGTAACGTACTTTGTAACTCGAGATGCCACACACCAACAACGTGTTTTAATAAAAATGAATGAACATTATTATTGATTAATTAAATCGTTAATTTCAAAAACAAAAGTAATTTTTTTTTCAAATTTGAGCTTTAACTTTGGACCGCATCTACGGGATTATTTACATCTTTTGTGTAAACAGTCACAAGTTTCATTCATATTAATAATATGGTGTTACAGAACTTGTGTTGTTTTTAGACAGAAGATGTAAATAAGCCCGTAGATGCGGGGCTCAAAGTAAAAACTCAAATCTGAAAAAAAATTACTAATATTGTTTTTGAAATGAATGATTTAATTACATTCACTAAAAATGTTTAAAATATCAATAATATATTCTTCTTGGTTTTTGTTCCTTTTTTTTTTTCTATAACCTTTGTTAATTAGTTTGCAATAAATAATTTGTGTTTTAATGACAATTTTTGTATTACTTGCTCAACATTTTATAATGCATGGTTTACTAAATAAATATATTTATTCAATATTGACTTAAATTTTAGTGCATTAAACGTATCCATTCCATGGCAACGCATCAAAATAACTCACTTACGGGCTCCATAAACCCCAAATGTTGACCTTTTACGGTTAGTTAAGCGCATGCGCGTCCGCAGTCTTTAAATATGAAAGTTTCGGGCACATTTTGTTATTTTCACTGGTTATAAGTCAAAAAAATTCGGCCACTTTTTTGACGTACATGGCGAAAATTGACGCATGCGCACAAAAAAGAATCTATGAAAAGGTCTATTATGATATTTTAAGTCTCTGTCTCGGTAACTTCGCTAATATTCTTTATTAATCACCAATCACAATTTTCCAAAATCACAATTGTTTATATAAAATTCTCTTGATTAAAGCGGTTAATCTTTATGCAATTGCGTCACCATGGAACAAGAACTCTTCTGATATATCAATTTTTAAATAGTAAAACATAATAGTATATTACGTAATGAGAGTTGTAAGAAGCATATTACGTACGAGCGGAACAATTACGCGCGACCCGCGTAGCGGGCAGCGCGTAATTCCGCGAGTACGTAATTGCCTTACAACTCGAATTATGTACTATACTTTATCTACGACCACACTAATTTCTTTCTATTTAATATGAAAATTATGTTTGATGTAACTGATAGTAATTCATCGATATAGGCAACATAATGTACGCAGTGTCAGTGTCAAATGAAATAATTTATATTTACTTAATAATTTATAATCTTTGTTTAATTTCATTAATACCTATTAATACCTACTGTGTTGTAGCAGTATCGTTTTGATTTTGCATGGAGCAGTCTATATAGCCTTCTGCAACTGCAGACGAACGCCAGCTACCATGCCTTTTTAGTGACAATAAATCACCACCGGAATCCACAAGAATGGTGGCTGACGAACGTCTGTAACAATGTCCTGTATAAAGAAAGATTTGCTTCCGGCAAATGAAGATAATTGGCAATTTGTTTAGGAATAGAGCCAATTTTATTTATTCCATTGCTTAGTGCATTTCTCATTTTGATAATTTAGAAAAAAAAGGCTGAGTTTTGTCCATATTTTGTGGGCGTAGGTTAATATATTTTTTACAGGTTTGGTAAAATTCTTTCGGTAGCACAAAAGATCTTTGAGTTTTTGTTTTGGAATCAGGAATTTTAATGATCAGAGATGTTCCGGTGTCTTCTATATGGCAGGGTTTGACATTTCGTAGTTCTTGTTTTCTGCAGGCACCACTAATGCCAATGATAAGAATAATCTAAAATTATATAAAAAAATATGTCGTTATGCCCATTAGTGAGCATTATAAGATAAAAAAGTGATGAATACCTTCATCAATAAATATTTGTTTTCCGGCGAATTATTGAGGAAACTTTTTAATTTCTTGAATGGTTAAAATTTTTGATTTGTTGCTTTTAAATCCATCAGATTTTCTCTTTAGTAAAGCTATTAACTTTGAATGTTTTGAAATGTCGATGTCGTGCTTTATATTAATTGATGTCCGAACCATTCAATTAATTGCCCAAAGTGAAGATGGTTTCATTGTTTGAGATAACTCATCAAAGTATAATAAAACATTTTCTGAAAAGGATTTAAATTTATGCTTCATTCTCCGGTCCATAAATTGTCTATATGCATCCTCGTATCGATCCCGAGATTTAATCCGTAGCAAATTATGGGCAGCTTGTTTCGCTTTTTCAACAATTTCGGGCGGAGTAGCATTTTCTATTTCGCTATCACTGAACATCACTGGACTTTAATTTTTATAATTGAAAAAAAAATATAGTGTTTATGTATTAGTTTGACGTTTAATTTTTTTTGACAAATAACGGAATGTATTGGGTTGCCTATATTAATGATAGTAGCAGTTCTCAACCAATCAACGAATTGTAAACCAAGCGCACTAGTGTGTTATTGAATCATTAAATAACATTAATCGCGGACTGTTACATACGTGTGTTGTAATATGTATTTACATAATCCACGAACTGTACAATATTGGGCAATTATAATAGTGGTCGTAGATAAAACAATTAAACATCTAAACAAAATTTTGACGTACGAATCAACAATTTTATTGTTTTCATGACAACAATACAATCATGGCCGGACGGAAGACTTGCTTCTCGTAAAAAAAAACACAGAAAATGGATCTTTTCTTTGAATATGTAACTTGTTAAATAAAAAGTAAAATTAAATAAAAGTTTGTATTACACTCCCGGATAAAATTAAAGTTTAACTCGCGAAATAACGATCCGCTAACGATTAGTACCTAAACAATATTATATACAATATAAATCTCTATTTTTATTTCCCTGCGACATAGATACACTGTTGTATCTATGTGTACACGGGAAGGGGGTGGCGTCCTCCCACTTTCAACCCTAAGTAGTGGTACTTATAAATAGTTAGTTAGAAAAAAGTAAGTAAGATCAGCATAGTCTCAGCGACCGTCGCAGCTGCAACATGTCAACCTGTACTCCGACAACCCTCAACGAAGCCGCGCAAAAGTACCTCGACCCAGGCTACCTGGATACCCTGGACGACAACGTTATAGAGGAAATGATTCTCTACATAATGAAAAGGAAGAACACCGAAATCGCCGCCGAAAAAAACACCGCAACCGCTACAGAAGATTCCACCGAAACCGCCGTCGAATACCCAACTGAAACCGCCGCCAAGAAGACCACCGTAACCGCCGCCGAAGATTCCACCGATGCCGCCGAAGATTTCACCGAAGCCGCCGAAGATACCACCGAAACCGCCGAAGATACCACCGAAACCGCCGAAGATACCACCGAAACCGCCGAAGATACCACCGAAACCGCCGAAGATACCACCGAAACCGCCGCCGAAGATTTCACCGAAGCCGCCGAAGATTTCACCGAAGCCGCCGAAGATTTCACCGAAGCCGCCGAAGATTCCACCGAAGCCGCCGAAGATTCCACCGAAGCCGCCGAAGATACCACCGAAACCGCCGAAGATACCACCGAAACCGCCGCCGAAGATTACACCGAAACCGCCGCCGAATACCCCACTGAATCCGCCGCCAAGAAGACCACCGTAACCGCCACCGAAGATTCCACCGATGCCGCCCCCAAAAATTCAACCACCGACGCCGCCCCCAAAAATTCAACCACCGACGCCGCCCCCAAAAATACGACCGAAGCCGCCGCCAAGAAAAGAACCGAAGCCCCCAAAAGAAACCGCCCGATGCGCAACTTGACCAAGAGGAAGAGAAAACTACCGACACAAATAAAATCAAGACAAAAAGACAAAGGACCAAGAATAAACTAAGGAAACAAGACCCACCCGCAGCCAAGCAGAACCTAACATAGCCCACCGAAGCAAACCAAGGAGGAAACGAAATGAAAAACTAAAATTAAAAAAAAAAAAAACGAAAGACAAACAAAAAACGACGACAACAACAGACTAAATAACAAAACAACAACAGACACAAAACTCACGACGGCGGAAGGACGGGCTCACGCCCAAAACCGCCATTGAACAAAGGATCCCATACGTATAAAAGTAAGTAAGATAGTACGTAAGAGAACATCAAGAGAAGTGGTCCAAAAAGGAAGACCATTAGAGTTGTATATATATTTACTGATCTATATATCTATAATAAATATCTTGTACATAGTGTACACCGGTGTTTAAGAATTATTACCACCTTCCCAACAGACACGAATAAATAAATAAATGGATATTATAAATACTTATATTTAAGTATTATATTATATAAATATTATTATTCATTTATAAAATTTAATAATCAATGCCGATAAAAACTTTTATTTTGTGAATTAATGGACACATTTTTGTGGCTTTTAATCAAGTTATGATGAATTAAATTTTTGTTACAACATGACAATTAAATAGAAATTTAATTGCTCAGGCATATTATGAATTGTACAGTCATCAACCACATTTTGTTCAAAGAATTTTAATGTCTGTGCAGTATTATTTATCTATCTAGTTTTGTGTGCCGAAGACTAGGCAGACAATACTAGACAAACAGATACTATACAGATATTGAAATTGTTACACATCTCTGTAGTGTTATCTATCTGATTTTATCTATGTTCTCTGTGTAGTCTTGTCTATTTTGTATTATTTGCAATAAGATTTTGTATTATGTACAAAAAAAGTACGTAGTTTATCATCATGTAACATAAATGTACATATTTACCAGAATAAGCAACACATTTACCAGCCTGGTTGAAAAAGTTGAACTTACATTTTCACCAACCATTTCACGTAAATAAAACCAAATTTCCTCCACATAAACAAAGCTTTTGACACGGTTTAGCACGGCAGACTGCTTTTCAAACTGCACAAATCATATCTTCTATTCATGATAAAAGACTTCTCACGTGACAGAAAGTTATGTATTATAGTCAATAAAGCACACTCTAATTTTTTTTAGCCCTCTTTAAGTTGTTCCCCAAGCTTCACCAATATGACAACGACTTTTCAACTCGTTTCCCCTAAATTTATCGAATTTTCATCGAAGCTACGTCATCATAACACATTCCCACAAACTGTTGAAAATATTGATCCCAAAATATTGAACAATTTTAACGAAATTTTACAAAATAAAAAAACTTGATATTTCCTTTAATAACAATCCCTTTTTTTACTAAAATCTAACAAATTTTCCTTAAATCTACTTAATACATCATTGCAAAAACTCACTTAACGAAGCAGAAATTCCAACAACAATTACACAAACACACTCACAAAACGTTGTACAACAGACTCACATACGTTTAGCACAATTTTCACTGAATTTCCTCAATTTTTGCTCACAAGAAAATGCAGCCACACGCGACAATCGCACACTAATAACTAAAAACGTTCTGAATCCGTATTCAAACTCACCTTATCTGCAGTGATTACGCTCGCTTCGACCCGATTTGTTTTCATTTTTTTGCACCCCCAAGGCCAAGCAAACGCTACAAATCGCTGCCATTCTCTATTTACCAAACTTCTAATCATATCTATCCACCAAGTTCAATTTAAATTAAGTAATTTTCTAATTTGGATGATGAGTTTTCATTCATTTTCTTAAAGTTATTGATCTAAATCTATATTTTCTAATTCTAGATGGTATCGTTCTAGGTATTTTTATTTTTAATGGCTAATATTTTTGCAAAGTTTCGTCTTTGCAAACAAAAAATTGCGAGTTTTAGAAATTATTAATTTGCAATTTTTACAAAAATTAATAATTTGGTATATCTATAAAATGTTTCAAATTTAAAGATTCAGCTGTAGGCATTAGGTGAAACATTATAAAAATAATAATAAATAATAGACACGGGGGCGTAAGTTTCACAAATTAGTTTTATTTAACTCTTTATCGATTTCGGCTTCTTAGGCCTTCTTCTCGGACTAGGTAATCTTCTGAAGAAGTCCTAAGAAGCCGAAATCGACAAAGTGTTAAGTGTTAAATTGTTGCAAATAAATATAATTTGTGAAACTTACGCCTAGTGTCTATTATTTATTATTATTATTATTATAATGTTTCACCTAGTGCCTACAACTGACTCTTTAAATTTGAAACATTTTATAGATATACCAAATTATTAATTTTTGTAAAAATTGAAAATTAATAATTTCTAAAACTCGGAATTTTTTGTTTGCAAAGACGAAACTTTGCAAAAATATTAGCGATTAAAAACAAAAATATCTAGATCGATACCATCTAGAACTGGAAGATATAGATTTATCTATTATTATTTCTATAAAATGTTTGTAAATGAACAGAATTTTATGAAAGATGAATCTTGAAAGGCAAGTCTAGTCTACAAAATCAGACTAAATTATTAAGTATTAGTTAATAATATTTCGCAAATTTGACAACTATATTTTCCCAAAACTGTCAAAATCTGTAAATTTTCTAGTTTAAATTTTGAAATTTTCTAATTTTATCAATTGATATTAATAATTTTCTTCAAGCATAGCGATGATACTTGATAATAGTTATTTACATTAGAGTGAGGAAACCTTGATTTTACAATGCAACAGCTCGTTTGGGGAACGAGCCCGAAGGGCCCCCATTTGCTGGAGCATTGTAAAATCATTTCCGCACGAAATCTGTATAAGATTTTTTGGCCTATAATTATTATTTAAGAAACAAATAGATTTAAATTAATTACAATATTGGAAATTGTTTAATTATTAATTTCATTTTTAATGTTGGTACTCACAAACTTTGACATTTTTACTAATTCAAATTTATTAGGTACGAAATAAGACATCCCCCGAAAATAAGCCCTAGCGTGATTTTCGGGACTGTTTAGAATATAAGCCCTCCCCCGAAAATAAGCCCTAGTTAAAATGTGAAAAATATAATTCGTTAAAAAATGCTGTTGAATTTAGTAGGTATCTCTAGCTGCCCTAATATTTCAGAGAAATATTTGGAACTAAATATTCCGAGAAATTTCTTGTTTACCTCTACAGTTCGTTTCAAGCAATGCACAGGCACGTGTCAAAATTAATTCTTGGAATTTATAACTTAAAAATACAATACATAGCAGCAAATCTATATAGAGTGACAGTGCACAACGTCTGTGTATTTCAGTCTTGTAAGTCTGATTATTACCTAACACATGATATTATTTTTAATAAAATGAATAATTTTTAACCATAGATAAAATGAGTATAAAAAGAAAGAGCTATTCCGTCGAGTACAAAAAGGGAATCGTGAATGACTCCATGGATGTATATCTTGTAGCCTTCTGTAAAGAGAAGATGTTGGGTCTCCGTATGTTTCGAAAATGGCGTGCAGACTACGATAACCTGTATCAACTGGAGAACCAAGGAAATGAGGAAAAAACGCAGGATTGGATCAGGTCAGCAGCCGTTATTTTCTGAGTTGGAAGAATGCATCTGGGAATGGATTTCTAACAGGAGAGCAATGGATTTGGTTGTGCGCAGGGCTGATATTCAAAAATTTGCCCATAGAAATTTGGCAATAGAATTTGATATATGCAAAGAAGAATTTAAAGGATCGTCACAATGGATAGATAACTTCCTTCAACGACGAATGTCTCTAAGGAGATCGAAAACAATGTTTAAGCTGGAAAACAATGAAGTTATTAAACGCGTACCTGCATTTAAGATTTTTGTTGATGGGATCGACTTTTCGAAATATCAACTCTCCAACATGATTGCCAAGGAGCTCAAACGACGGTTCACCATAAGGCTTCCTCGTCAATTTACGTTCCTTCTACCGGTTACGATAGTGCACGTGTTACCTGTATTTTGGCGATTTGTCTAGATGGCAACAAAGTATCACCATTTATCATCACTAAAGGTAAAAAATACAAGATTAAACGCGTTTGAGGAATGTATGACATTGAAAGTAAAAAAGCCTGGTGCACCCAAGCAGTTAAGAAAATGTGAAGCCAGTACTCACCGCGCTAAAGACATAAAAAACTTTCTTGCTGAGATTGATCAAATAATGATAACGGCGGCTACCTCCAGACACTTGACATTGCTATAAACAAGTCATTCAAGGATCATTTGCGGATAGAAATCAATGAATATATTGAAAATAGAATGGTGAGAAATCAACGAGGTAATTTTATAAATCCAGGTTTACATGAAGTTGTGAAGTGAAGTAACTGAACAATTCATGGCACAAAATAACTGACTTAGTTGAGTTTCCAATGCACTACGAATAGGCTACTTAGACAAGAAGTATTCATTTACCGTTAGCTATGTTGCAAGACATGAGAGATTCTGACCAATGATTCTACAGGAAATGGATTTGGAGGAAAATCGGAACGGAATTCAAAATTTGATAAATTGTGATGATGTTCCAGAAAAAGAGGACATGACTGAATTTGAATATTAAACAAAAATATATAAATCTACTTTTTGGAATATAAGCCCTCCCCCGAAAATAAGCCCTAGCACGTATTTTCGACCTAAAAAGAAAGTAGGACAGTGTCTTATTTTCGGAAAAAGACGGTCTTTTTTCCAAATGTCAGACGGACAGTAAAATTTAAAAAATCACTGTTATTTTCTACATTATCGTGACAAATATGGTGTAAAGTAGCGTTTTCTACAGTAGATTTTATTGTCATATACTTAATTTATTTTGTGTTAAGTGTCCCCGAAAGGTTAAAATTTACTGGTCACTTTACCTCATCGTAGCCGTACTTTGCAACATTGTGTGTAAAAATCTAGTTTCGCTGGACGTATACACGATGTCAAAGCTAGCTTTACAATTCAGGAGGCCAAAAAAAAACTTTAACGTGTATTAGTGGCAAATTTGACATATTAAATTTTATCGGTGTCAAATTTGACACATTAACCTTTATTATTTGATTATTTATTATTTTGATTTGACAGTATCTTTGTAAAACACAACATTTGCAAATTTTCTTGTTTAAATTTTTATATTTCACAGTTTTATTAACTGATTTAACGATTTTGACACATTGACATTTATTATTGTCAAAACTGTTAGGTAAAGTAAAGATAATAGTAGTTTATGATACAAGTGTGTGAAGAAGGGCTTTTGTGCATGAGTTTAAAGCGAAGTTTAAAGCACGAGCCGAGTAGTTTAATCGCAATGAGTGAAAATTGAAGAAAATTTGCAAATGTTGTGTTTTACAAAGATACTGTCAAATTTGCCAATAATAAAGGTTAATGTGTCAAATTTGACACCGATAAAGTTTAATATGTCAAATTTGACACTAATATAAGTTAATGTTTCTTTGTCAATTATTATCGCTATGCTTGAAGAAAATTATTAAAATCAATTGATAAAATTGAAAATTTACAGATTTTGACAGTTTTAGGAAGATATAGTTATCAAATTCGCGAATTATTATTAACTAAGCCTTTCACGTACGTGTGTCATACATTATTTTATCTACGAAGCATGTTAAAATATTGTTGAATCTAGAAAAAAAGATGATTATTTCCGATAATATTGTAAAAATTGTAATTTTGACAGACAACATACTTCAAATCACTGACACAATAAAGTTAGGCCCAATAACGTTAATAACATTAATTAACGTTATTAACAAAGTTAATAACGTTCAGCGCGTCCGTACAATAAATTGGTAACTAGTAAAAACGCACAGTAACGAGAACACTATTTGGTCGTTGTCGATGAGTAGGGATTTTTTTTTCCTTCTAGGCCCTCCACCTCCACTGACCTTGACACATTCGGTTTCGCTTTTTAATTTTCCCGGCTGCGCCGAATTTTGGATTTTCCCGCGTACAGTGCAGGAACTGGAAATAGGGCAGCCGGTGGCGGCATGTGGTAAACCGGAAATGGAAAACCGGACGGGAGAAACCGGAGGTGGTAAGTCGAAACCGGCAACAGAATTCGAAACCGGAAGACGAGACCGGCGGTCGGAACCGGAAGTGTGAAGGTCAATGGAGGTTGAGGGCCTAGAAGGAACGATCTTTCTCTACTTCGATGTAATCTAGGTAAACCTAGATTTAATCTAGATTAGAATATGGTTAGGTTGCCATATTAACAACAAACAGAAATCGTTTAATAATGAAACTCCATTTGATTTACATAGGACTTTTACGCACGATTTGGATACTTTTACACACGATTATAATAATGGTATTCTTCACGTACAATAATGGATTTATTAATGTCTTCATTTTGGTGTGTGAGTAGATCAATATTATATAACTTGCAGAATGATATTATACAGTGTGCAAACTTTAACTGGAATAAAATTCATAACTTCGATATAGGCGATTTTTGAAAAAATCCCGAAACAAGTTACGTATTGTTTTTCCTTGTCCTAATTTCTATGTACCTATATGCTATTTGTTTATCTGTTCCCGGAAGTGCCCAGCCACCTCCGAACTTTTTTTCAAATACAAAGGTATGTCAAGTGATACCTTTGAAAGATTTCTTCGCAAGGAATACAAGGAATATCTACGAACGATCATAGCATAATGGGTTGGAGCTCTGTCCTGTTGATGCCATATTCGTCGATCAAGTAAATCCTGATGTAAAGGATTTAGAAATAAAGTGGATAACGCTGGCATATGGTCGTCTTTAAGAAACGTAAGATATGTTGGTTCATCAAGATTACCATCGAAGAATACTGGTCCTACAATCTGATCACCAATTATTCCAGCCCATACATTGACTTTTTGGAAAAAAGAATTGATGCTAATGAAATCTGGTTATTGTCGAGCAGGTTCATCATTTGCTCGCAAAATTCGATTCGGCGGTCTGAGTCATCCTCCGTTAATTCTTGGAGTGTAAAGGATGTGTAAAGAGTGTAAAGCATCTTGTAAGGATGCAGCTTGGCTGATCTAAGAATTTTCAGGACTGTAGTATTACTTATCTCGTTGTCACGGGCCAGTTGACTGGCTGGAATCACGGGATTTTTTTGAAGAGTTAATAATACAGTTAATAGCACAACCCTGACATGACCCAAATTATTATATTGTGCCTAAATTTTGCTTATGGTACTTTGGTATTGAGTGGGGTATATCCGGTTGCTGTTCTCAAAGTAACTGAACAACCTCAAACTGACTTCGTCTTCTGTTAGCATAACCGATCATCATCAGAATCTCGATACGGAGATTTTCGGTTAAATACAACATTTTAGAAACTAAATTAACAACTTGACGAGCGTATGTGACTGCTTTGGTGACTATTATTATCGCTAGTAACTAAGCAAAGTGGTTCCAAATCATCAAAACATATGTCAAAAACATACAACTTTACGCAGAAACGTGTTCCACAAAGTGGCTTTCTTTTTTTTAATCACGTGGGCTTTGAAAATACCTATTCAAGAAATAAATAGTGTGTTGTATTCCTTGCTAAGAGATCTTTCAAACGAGGTATCGCTTGATATACCTTTCCATTTGAAAAAAAAGGTCGGAGGTGGCTGGACACTTTCGGAAACGGATAAACTAACAGTATATATAGAAAAGAAGGCAAGAAAAAACAATACGTAACGTGTTTCGGGATTTTTCGCAAAAATCGCCTATATCGAAGTTATGAATTTTATTCCAGTTAAAGTTTCCAGACTGTATATGTGCAAACTCTACACACTTTACGACTCGAGTTTCGACTGTTGAAGGTCATTTTCACTTGAAAATGACCTTCAACAGTAATTAGTATTTTAAAATAATATTTTCATAACAATTAGTGGTAAAAACATAATGAAGTCAGAATTTTCAGACAATAATATCAAAATAATACGATTGCGACAATAATATCAAAATGAAAAATTGAAAAACATTTTCCAAAATAAAAACAATTTTAAAATCGAATTATTTGAATAACTTACCATGAGAACAAGGAAGAATCCGAAGCTTCTCCCCTTCTAGGTAGTCCTCCAAGCAAATGGCACATGTTTCATAAGGATCTAATTTCTGGAACTTATGAATTGGAATTTTATTCAACGCAGAAGAACTCAATCTGTCCCTTCTCCGCCTCCTCCTGTCTCTAATACACTTGGCAATCTAACACGAAAAACAATAATTTAACCAAATATATTGAGAATAAAATAAATTATTGAATATTGAAAACTTACTATGAATACAACCATAACAAGGAAGCAAATTCCAACCACAATGGCAAACGGTAGCAGCAAATGTGTGTTAATATTGAAAGGCATCTCAGAATTGATAATGACAAAATATTCCTTTCTATCAGCGTAAGCTTCTTTCAATATGATACCAGTCTGTTCGCTGACGAAGACCGAAGCTATGTGAATCCCAGTCGAGTTTTTCGCGGACATTGGTTCAAGTGAATCGGAATTAACATTGTGCACAATAACAGCGTCGTAGTTCGCTTCTTGTGCAATACGGACCTTGGTCTCGAATGAACAATTGTAACGAGCCATTAAAGCTATCCATTTCCCAGTCCGATTTTCCAAGTTCGGTGGTTTCTTTATAGGTGTGCACGCATTCGCAGGCTCTGCATAGCTTATCATTCCATGAAGACCATCGTATGGTAAACCATTACCAAATGTTGACGGCATATCTCGAAATTCTGCCTCAATATATCTACCCTCCTACAATTTAAAAATGGTTGTACTATAAGATCATGTAAATTACATTCTATTTAGATAGAATCCATAGAATCTTCTATAGCGTCAAGGGTATATTGGACTCAGTTTGTTAAGAAACATCCGAACTATCAAATTATTCTCAGAAATATATTTCGTTAATTTTGATGTGCTTGTCTGGTCTTGAATGATCGTATACAGTTTTGTGTTTCTTGTCCAGTCTTGTCTAATTTTGTCTGGTGTTATCTGGTGTTGTCTGGTCTTGTTTTGGCTTGTCTGGTCTTATCTGGTCTTTTCTGGTCTTGTCTGGTCTTGTCTGGCTTTGTCTGGTCTAGTCTGATCTTGACTGACAAGGGGGTCCTGTCAACTCGTCATCACCGATTTGGCCCAAATTTACAGTATATATAGAGCTTGACTGTAAATGAAAGTGACTACTATGAATCCGAGCTCTTACCGCTGCGCTGACCGACCATTGAAATTTATGCTAACATAGCCGGCTTATGAGTTGTCGGTAACTTACTGGTCGGCGTAAAAATGGCCATCTGGCCCTCCCGCTTGCGTCACTTTCACATGGGATCCTTTGTTTCGTGGCGGTTGTGGGCCGTGAGCCCGTCCTTCCGCCGTCTTTTGTTTTGTTTTGTTTCGTTTTTTTTTTTTTTTTTTTTTTTTTTTTTTTTTTTTTTTTGCGTCACTTTCATATAGTCAAGCCCTACATAAACTGTAAATTTGAGCCAAATCGGTGATGACGAGTTGACAGAGCCCCCTTGTGAGAAAGAGAGCGATTGGTTCGAGACGACAAAAGGAGTTAGATGTGGTAGTGATGGCAAAGAGCGAAGTGGAGATGGAAAAAAATGATGAAAAGTTGAAGGAGGTATGTGAGGAAGAAAAACAGAGAAGGGAATGTGAAGAAAACGAAATTGAATGTGTTCAGTAAGTGGAAGAACAAGGAGAAGGAATGGAAGTGGGAAGGGCGAACAATTGAGCGAGTAGTAGGAGCATATTATGTACGAGCGGAACAGTAGGCGAGACCCAGGGAAGCTCGTGATTCCGCGAGTACGTAATTGCCTGACAACTCGAATTATGTTCTATACTTTATCTACGACCACACAAATTTGTTTCTGTTTAATAAGAAAAATATGTTTGATGTAACACCTTCGACCTTATTTAACTTGATAGAAATGAAAAGAAGTACATTCATAATGGTTACATACCTTTTTATTTAGTACTTATTTGTAGTTTTCGTTAGATTTAAACGTGAAAAAACGAAATGAATGACAGCTTCCATGTGAATGATGTGACGTTTAATGATTGTTTGGAAATCACGGAGTACTATATTTAAAAATAGTATCAACGTGCAGCTCTCAACCAATCAACGAATCGTAAACCAAACGTTCATAGGTGATTTTAAATTATTACATAACATTAATCGCGAATTATTACATATATCCACGAATAGTCCACGAACTGTATAAGAATGGGCATTTACAATAGTGGTCGTAGATAAAAGAGTTTAAGTACCTAGGCTAGGCTACACAATGAATGGAAGGGCCTCAAAAAAATCGCATGTGAGAGAGTTAGCCAGGAATTAAAAAAAGGTGATTTGAGGGATAAAAGAAAAAAAATGGGGAAGCGACTTCAGGAGAAGGACGATGATGTTTGAAAGTTTGATAGAGAGTATTAATGTATGCAGCAGAAATCTGAGGATGGAGAGAACAGGAAGAGGCTGAGAGAGTGCAAGAGCAATTCCTGAGATGGGTGTTAGGAGTAGACAGAGAAACTCCAGGATACATAGTGAGAGAGGAATGCAAGAGGGGAAAAGAGATAATGAAAGCTGACAAGAGAGCAACTAAGTTTGAAGTTAGATTGAACAGAAGGGAAGACTGCAGATTACTGAATGCTGGAAAGAAAAAAAAAGGATATAGAAATGAATGGAAGAGATGAATATTATCGAACAAAATGGATACGCGAGTAAGAAAATAGAGAACGCTAGGAGTGAAAGGCAAGTGGATGAATCAGGACAGGAGCGAAAGAGACAAGAACGTAGAGACGCAGGAAAGAAGAGAAAGAATAGGGGAATCCTGATACAATATGAAGTATGAGAGTTGTATACAGGGGATTCTGAAGTGCCTGGGAAGAGAAAGTGCAAAAAAAAAGGAAGATAATGGCGAGGTTCAGATGTGGAAATGAGTAGAGAAAATAGATATATAATGGAAGAAGATAAAATAATGTGTGGGATATGCTACGAGGAGGGAGAGAGACAGTGGAGCATATGTAGAACGAATGTGTAGAGATGAAAGAAAGAGAAGTAAGGAAAAGAGAAGAAATATTTAAGTTTATTTGAATAGGGATTGAATGTACAGACAAGGATCCAGAAACCTCGTAGGGGTTATCTGTAATAATACAGATTATATTCTCTGACCTTGTCCAGTCTTGTCTGGTCTTGTCTGGTTTTGTCTGGTATTACCTGGTCTTAACTGGTTTTGTCTGGTCTTATCTTATTTGTTTGTTCTTGTGTGCTCTTGTCTGGATCTAAATGATCTATACGGTTTTGTATGGTCTTGTCCAGTTCCGTCTGGTTCTAAATGATCTATACGGTTTTGTATGCTCTTGCCCAGTTCCGTCTGGTTCTAAATGATTTATACGGTTTTGTATGGTCTTGTCCAGTTCCGTATGGTCTTGTATGGCCTTGTCTAGTCTTGTCTGGTCTTGTCTGGCCTTATCTGGTCTTGTCTTGTTTTCTATGTTCGCGTGTGCTCCTATCTATTTTTAAATGATCTATACGGTTTTGTATGATTTTGTCCGGTCCAATCTGGTCTAGTTTTGTCTGGAATTGTCAAGTCTGGTTTGGTATTGTCTGGTCTTGTCTGGTTTTGTATGGTCTTTTCTGGTCTTGTCTGCTATTGCCTGGTCTTATCTGGCCTTGTCTGATCTTGACTGGTGTTCTCTGGCTTTGTCTGGTCTAGTCTGGTCTTGTCGGGTCTTGTCCGGTTTTGTCTAGTCCTGTCTGGTTTTGTATGGTCTTGTCTGGTCTAGTCTGTACTTCAGAGCCGTCCTTAGACCGGGGCGAGCGGGGCCTAGGCCCTGGGCCCCGCGCTTTGGGGGCCCCGCAGCCTTTGCAAACCGGCAGGCACGAACGTGAGCCTGCACCAAACATTTAGGCTGCGCTCCGTTTTTATGTTTTTTTTTGCTCGAGTGAAAGGACAAGTCGGCAAAATAAAAGTTTTACTAGAGTTACGCAGTATTAGAAAACACTGGCTGCACACGCAATGTTGTTAGTGTTAGTGTTGAGTGGTAGGTGGTAGTGTCCACTGTTCAGTGTCTATGAAAACATCGATTTAGTTAACTCATGTTCCTAAACAAACAAACTATTAATTTCATATATTTTAAAAATGTATATATGTTTTGCAGTACTGTAAATAGTAAAATTTTGGTAGCCATAATTTATCACTAGAGAAATTTTATCTGCATAAACTTATTAAACGCTTTTAAACGAAAATTACAAAGTTGGAAAATGAATTTTGCAATCTTTTCTCAGTCTAGTTTTGTCGACGACTCAGAAAAGCTTGCAAAATTCGTTTTGCAAGTTTGTAATTTGCATTTAAAAACGTTTAATAAGTTTATGCAGTTTGTCATTTAATAGGCAAATTTTTTGCTTGAAATCAAAATTATTTTTAAGGTAGTAAAATGAATTCAGAAACGAGTAGAAACCGCGATCGTTTTAGAAAATATGAGAGTGGCGCGCAGAAATGAAAAAAAGCTCAGAAACCGACAGAAATACAAAATCTTCAACGGGGAAGCATGCTCAAATTTCTAAAGACCGGTGCTGTCACTGAAAATGAAAATGAGTCGAGAAATCTACAATGTGCGGCTACTACTTCTGGAACCCCAAAAAGTGAAATGTATGAAGAAAACCGTGAGCTTCATGATGAATTTGATAATGAGAAATGTGAAATGTTTGGATACTACATCTAGAAGTGTAGATAGTAAAATGTGTGAAGAAAAACGTGATGAAGTTAATGATGAAAGTGAAACCACTAGAAGAGTTTTCTGTCTTGAAAATGTTCCAGGAAATTGGTCACTAAATGTTACTGATACTATGAGGATGTTTCTCATCCTCAATAATAATTAAACAATATCCAAAGCAAGTTCGTGATTTTAACTTTCCAGTTGACGACTATGGTAGAAGGTTTAACGAATCCCATTATTTAAAATGTTTACCCAATGGCGAAAAAAATTGTCGAAAATGACTAATGTACTCAAACTCAAAAATAGAGTATATTGCTATTATTGTTTCTTGTTTTTCAACTTTGGTGCAACAGCAGGTTTGGCCTACGAAGGAAATTGTGATTGGAGGCATATAGGAGACAGACTGAAAGAACACGAAACATCTTATTTTGCTGCACAACAAAGCCTAAAGCAAATATATCGAATTGAAAAAAAGACACAATAAAGACCAATCACAATCGACGCTGTTCAACGGTGACGTTGTTCAACAACGACAAATAAATGGCGAAATAGAGCATTGGCGTGGTGTTTTAAGAAGAATTATATTATCAAATCAATGTTTAGCCAAGCACAACGACGCTTTACCTGGTTCCAATTGTACGATATTCACAAAAAATAACGAAAAATTCCTAGGACTAATTGAAATGATTTAAAATAAAAACATTCGCATGGCAGAGCATTTAAGAAGAATTAAAAATAATGAAACCAATGATCACTATTTAGGGTCAAGAATTTAAAATCAAATTATTTAATTGCTTAGTAAAAAAGTTAGCGAGGAAATAATTTCCAAAATAAAAGAGAGCAAATATTTTTTCGTTCAAATGGACTGTACTACCCATAGAAGTCATATCGAAGAATTAACATTTATAGTTAGAATTGTAGAAGTAAGTGTCCAAGTGAAAATCAGTGAATTTTTTATAGGTTTTATACCAATTCTATTCGACAATTTATTCGACGATCTTCAAACACAATTACTAATTATGAATATTAATATAAATGATTGTCGAGGGCAATCGTATGACAACGCCGCCAATATGATTGGCAAAAACAAAGGTGTACAGTCTAGAATTTCGCAACAAAATCTTAGGGCGTTTTTTGTACCTTGCACGGCACATTCTTTAAATTTAACATTAGGCGACATGGCTGGTAGTGTAGCGATGGCTATGGCATTTTTTGGTACAATTCAACGGTTTTCTACCTTATTCCCAGCCTCTGCTGAAAGATGGGCCATATTTTGTAAGCACATACCAGATTCCACATTAAGCCACTATCTGACACCACGTGGGAATGCCGACATGAATCCGTTAAGACAATTAGAGTCAGTTAGTAAGTGAAACCACAAAAGACCCAAAAATTAAAAGCAAAGCACATTCTTTATCAGAAAATGGAATAAATTATGAATTTATTTTATCCTTAATTATATGGTACGACCTCCTGCCATCCATAAGGTTAGCAAAGCACTACAAAAAACCGAAGCGGATTTAGGCTGTATCGTTACTAAACGGGCTGAAAACATTTCTAATTCAATTCAGAGAGACTGGTTTTTCCACTGCGAAACATGTTGCAAGTGAAATTTGTAGTGCAAATGACCTAAAGTTTAAAGAAACCCGAAGACTAAAGACTAAAAAACCCGTCAGAGAAAAAGACTACATGAATACGAAGGAGGAGATTCCAGAACCAGAGACCCAGAATTAAAATTTTATCAGGACTATTTCCTCTGTGTGATCGATGAAGCAGTTGTATCGGTAGAGGAAAGATTTACACAATTAAAATGTCATGAAATAAATTTTGGATTTTTATATAACATCCCAGAAATAAACAGTAAGTACACTAAGCGACGACGAAATAAAAAAGAAATGTGCGGACCTAGATCTATTTTGATTAGTCAAAAATTATTTGAGAAATAGTATGAGCCAGGAAAGACTAAACAATGTAACATTACTGTCGATTGAGCACGAGTTGTGGGAAAGTTTAAATTTTGATGAAATCATTAATGCATTTTCAGAAATAAAGGCACGAAAAATTAATTTCGTTTAGTTAGTTTAGGACAATACTTTTAGATATAGCTAATAAATATATTGTCAGATATTTAAAAATTTATATTTTTTATTTTTTATTATTGTATTGATCATATTTGTTATGTTATGTAAATTTTTGAATTTTTAATCTTGTATTTGTTACATTTTACATTATTTTTCATTATTTTTTGCTTTACTACTAAGTAAAGATAGATGTTTATTTTACTTAGTTTTATTTTTCTTTTGCAAAACAAAAAAACAGTATTTATTTTTGTCATTATAATTACATTTAATAATCCAATATTATTTTGCAGATTTTAAATTATAAAAAAAATGTTTAAGGGGCCCTAAAATTATTTTTTGCCCTGGGCCCTTTGCACTTGTCAGGGACGGCCCTGCTGGTCTTGTCTGGTCTTGTCTGGTCTTGTCTATAAATAAATCGTTTCGCATTTGACTCACAAGAAAATAGATATATCATTGTAATTCACCATGTCTGCGTCACATTTTGGAAACGATTAGCTAATGGAAAATAAAGAATAAGCAGTCCAGAAAAATACACTGCAATCGAGAACAATGCATGTAATGAGAACGGATAAATTCATTGAACGTGCAATAAAAGCAATATTAATGCGCAAAAATGAATATAGTAACCGTAAGAGCACGTTGCAAATTTAATTACTGCTGCAAAAACAATAAAATTTATTCCTAGACTAAATACATTGATAATGAAGCGTAGAATCTTTTATCAGAAACAAATTCAATTATCAATTATAGAAATTTGGATTAGAAAGACATAGGAAACACATAGGAATTTTGGATTTGGAGAATACATTTAGAATTAGATTAACTCATCGAAATTTTGGATTTGGATAATTATTTTTGTGTTATATTGTATTATTATAAATAACAAAAGTGGTACTGTATAAACGAAAGGATACTTACAATACAAACAGTAGATAATGCCAAACTAACAGCATATATGATAGTATATAGCAGGGGTGGCGAACCTTTTTATGAACGCGTGCGATTTTTCTTAAGTTTCTACATTATGAAATGCTAACGTGCCTGATAACTGAATATAAATTACCCTATTAGCCTAAATATAATCCCATATTAGCATGAATATGATGTTTGAAAGTATCAAAGTTCATCCCGATTTAGAAAAATATAGGGTCGCAGTGGCATCCCTTTAACTACAGACCAATCTGTAGGTATTCAAAGCCCATTAAAAAAATTAAGGCAGGATTTCTGACTAGATTATCAATTTTTGGAAAATAATATCATGCTGGCAAACACGGCTTCTGGAATTGATTCTTGAACTCTCTTGGAAAAATCTCTGTTTTAATTGTATAAATACTTTTCTAAATTGTAATCAGGAGGTTCTTGCTTTATTTTACGACCTATGTAAAGCATTTGACTCTTTTGAACACAAGCTCCTTCCATAAAAAAATTGCAGATATTGTAGTTAGAGGCGTCGGCAGGGTAAAATCTTCCTTGCATCAATGAGAACAAACAATCGTCGTGAACGGTTCAAAATCGGAAAATAAATTAAAATTCTGTGTGGTACTCCAAGGCTCCCTAATGGGACCAATTCTATTTCTGATATTTGTTAATGATCTGGAGCAAACAAGTAATGTTCATTGCAATATTTTGAACGCTGATTTAATTAAAAGTAGCCATTTAAAATCAGAAACGCTGGGAGGATGATGTATACATCTTTAATGGACTTTAAATATACGAAAATATACTTCATGGTTATAGTTTACTTCAAAGATTTGATCAAAAATCGACTAAAGGGGCCAAATCAATAAACTTTCTAAGGGTAACACTTGATCAAAAGCTAAAATGGTACTATCATATTGAACTAATATGTTCGACATTAAATACTGTGTGCTGTCTGATTCGAAACCTAAGAGAATGTGTAAAAGTTGATATTCTGCATATATTTTACCACGGCATCGTTCAGTCCAGCTTGTCATACGGTCTGATATTTTGGGATCAGCAGCAAATATTGATGCGGTATTTAAAATGCACAAAAAGATATTACGAGCGATGTTCAATGTACACCCCCTTCAATCCTGACGGTCTTTGTTCATCAAGCACAACATTTTAACGCTACCCTCCTTCTCCCGCGTGCCAATAAAAATTCTCAATGTGTCAGCTCTGACACGCGTGCCATAGGTTCGCCACCGCTGGTATATAGGATAAGCGAAGATGAGAGCAAAACAGGCAAAGATGAATTCTGGATACAAGAATTTGGATGAATAATGGCAACATATGGAGAGCCAAATAGGAACAACAATGTAAAAAACTGTTTACACATTCCTCGAGGACAAGGAAATTCAAAAATACACCAGGGAAGAAAGAAGCAGAGTCGAAAAATTGATTACTTTCTAACTAACAAAGCGATCAAATGAGATTGATGTGCGGGTAAAAAGAGATAGCGAAATACGAAGCGATCGCTACCTGGTAATCGCGGAATTAAAAGTAATAGAATATGCTAATAGAAAGAAACAGGAAACAAGCAACAAAGAAAGAGAACTAGTGAAAATTATAATAGAAAAACTTAATGAATAACGGATGAATTAATGATGATTTGTTAGCAATTTGTTAGCAAAATCAGATTAAAGATCTAATAAAAGAAATACTAACCAAATTTTGATGGAATGGCTGAAGTAAGGAGCACCTTCAAATACATATTAACGGAAGCAGCAAAAAGAGCATGTGGAACAACCAGAAATTAGCACAACAAGAAGCAAACATATTAGTGGAACGATAAAATAAAAGAAGAGTTTCTGAAAAAAAAACAAAAATGAAACAAAATATCTAAGTTCCAAAAACGAGGAACATTTTGAAGACTACAAAAGACAAAGAAAATAAACAAAAGTAGAGATATAAATATCAAAACAGAGGACTGGGTAAGATTTTGAAAATACTCTTGAAGGAAACTTCAAGGAACTATTATATATACTACAGAACACTAAAAAATGCAAGAAAGGAAAACACGTAATATTGAAGCAGCTCTTAGATAAAAAATGGAACATAATAAAAGTAATGGAAAAGTAGAAAGAGAATTTCCAAGAACTATTAGAAGGAATGGAAAACAAGGAAAACAGAGAAGAGGTAAATACGGAAATGGGTAACGCAAGAACAGAACATAAGAAAAATATTACGGAAGAAGAAATGAAGACAGCACTCAAGAAATTACGAAACGGTAAAGCACCAGGACACGATGAAATATGACCAGAACAATTAAAACATATGGGCAAGGAAGGAGAGCAAATATTGTTAATTATTTTAAATATAATATGGAATAAGAGACATATACCAAAAGACTGGGGAAAGGCTGTGATTTCCCCCATACACAAGAAGAGAGATAATAGAATCTGCAGTAACTATAGGGGAATATCATTGCTATGCACAACTATAACAACAAATGACAACAAATTAAGAAGAGCAACAGTGGTAACAATGAAGAATGCACAAAGCTGATTTAGAAGAGGACACTCAAGCCAAGGCCATATTTTCACAATTAGTAAAATTACATTCTAAAGCAAAGGAGGAAACTACACATAGCACTTTTAGACCTGGAAAAAGCTTTTGACAGAATACCGCGGTTCAAGATGTGGGAAACACTACAGAAAAGAGAGATTAAGAAACATCTAATTGAAGCTATACAAAGTATACCATATATTATAAGACATCCAACTATATCAGAGCAAAAAACGAAACATCAAACGAAGACAAAGAGGAACATTAAGCCCATTGTTATTTATAATTTTCCTAGACAATACCATGAAGAAAATAAAAAGTTAAAAAAAGAAAATGGAAGTAGGTCACCACAACCTAAGAAGAATCACAATATCAGAGTGCGAATTTGCAGACGACCTTGCAATAGTAGCAACATTAACCTGTGGAATGAAGAATTAAATAAACATAGAAATATTAAAAAATGGGTTACAAGAGTAGATAGAATAAGAAACGAACATATTAGAACAAGTTTGCAAATAGAAAGTATACAAACTACAATAGAGAAGAAAACAGTTGGCTTGGTTCATATACCTCCCAAGAATGCCGGAAGACAAGAACAACAAGAGAATACAAGAGGAAAACTACAAAAAAAACATGGGCAAATAACTTAGAATTATTAAATAAAAACAACATCAGCTGGCAGGAAACAGAAAGAACAGTGAGAAACAAAAAAGAATGGAAAATTATAATAAACAACATTGAATATCCCTATGAGAATGGGAACAAAATCCGAGGAGATTGTGGTTGACTGTCTAGCATTCGCTGATGACGTCGCCATTCTGTCAAACGACATAGAAACTGCTAGGATGCAAATCGACCTTCTAAAAGAAATCTCGGAACAAACTGGCTTGCAGATATCATTTGAAAAAACAGAAGTAATGACCAACATCAAAGATGCCCCAGCAAAACTCCAGACAAAATACGGGAGGATCAACCGAGTGGAAACATTTAAGTACCTGGGTGAGATCATAATGAAAAGTGTACTGGACAAAGAAGCACTTCAGGAACTAACACGCAAAAACTCGAAATAGCCTATCAAACGTCGCTCAATCGACAACAAAAAATGCCTGTTCAAAAATACCAAACTCTGTCATTATGAAACTGTTCTGAAGCCAGTAGTTATGTATGCAGCCGAAACCCTATCCCTAAATGCTAACGAAGGACTCCTCGAAGAACTAGAGAAGAAAGAGCGCAAAATCGTTAGAGGTGCAATGGGATCAAATTACAAGAATGGCATCCATCATAAAAAAAAACAACAAAGAAGTCTACAGTGAAATGGAGAAAATTACAGAAACGATCCGTAACAGGCGGGCACGGTATTATGGCCATCTCGAACGAATGGACGGAAACAGGCTGACAAAACAGATTTTTCACTTTTTTTACTCCAAACACAAAACCACAATGTCCTGGTTTGTAAATACCAAAGAAGACCACAAAATACTGCATCTAAAACCAGACGACGCCTTCAATAGAAATCTCTTTCGCCAAAAGATATTGACGAATGGGATAAACCGAGATGAACCAAAAGGAAGACAGGGTACCACCTGGACAGCGGAGCGCAAGCTGACCCACTCACAGAGAATGAGGGAATTCTGGGCTCAAAAGAAAGCGACACAAACTGACAAGTGTAACAAGACTTAATGTGGTCCTAGATGGCCTCAACGAATAATAATAATAATAATATTGAATTATTAAGTACTGGAACACCTCTCTCTCGACTGCTCTCGACACCTGAAAGGGTATACAAGATAAGTATACCCTACAACAGAAAGGGTATATATTTAAAAGATTACATGTATTATTGCGTTATAAAACTTTTTGACGAGATTTGACTTGCTACAAGCCAAGCCGGACGATTTACATGTACATGTCAGGCCATAAGAGGATTTGGTTTGATACAAGCCAAGTCAAGTGATTTGTATGAGCGTGTGGAGGGACCAATATATAAAACTAATCGCAATAACTATGAATTCCATTAAGTGTTATCTGTATACAGGTATTAAATATTCTTGAAGGCGTATATAACAGTAACATAATTTATATATGTTTTAATTGTGAAACGTTTATAAACTTTTAATTATATGTAAGACCTTTATTGGCATATATTATTTTACAACACTTATATTCTACGAGATTGACAATCGACATTTTTACAAGAAAATTATTTACATAAAGACATTATGCACTACTCTACAACTTTTAAGTAATTAATTTCAATATTTTTATAATTGATTTAAATGTGAATCGTTTATCACTCGGTGCAAAAATATCCGTCATAATTATTATTTAAATCTGAATAACTTTATTAATCTCTTTAAAGTGGAAGTTCATCAAATTAAAAATTTTAATTACAAACAAAATAATAATAAAATAATCTTTTTTTCCTGAATAAATGTTACTAATTGCCTTGGAATTTGCTATTCCTTGCGCAAACTTTTCTGAGAAAATTGTTTACGAAACATTTGAACCATATCTACACATTGTTAAGTAGCGTTGCAGTCACGCCACTTACCGCGTAGCGTACCCCCTAAGCACCCCCGCTAACCGAATGCGCGCTCACGTACACCCACCCTCATATAGTACGCCATCCGAAAGAAAGTTCCCCCGCCGAAATGAAACAAACACCAGGGTTACACCAAACGGGACAACAACACAGAAGCCTGTTGCAATGGAAACCAAAAACCTCAAAGGACCAAAGGACTATCAACAGGACAACAAACGACTACCAAACAAGGACTGCAGAAAAATGAGGCGGCTCAACAAACCGCAAGGAAACAAAGGACACCATACTACGACAGAAACTAGATTTCTACCAGATCTCTAACCGTTCTTATAAGGTCCGTCCTTACTAGACTAACAGGAATTCTGATAAAAAAGCTACACATGGTTACAACATTAATTTATATTCACAATCAGATGACATCAAACATAGATTTCGATTAAATTTATGGTATAGACAAGATGAAACATGACCAGACAAGGCGAAACCAGAAAAGACCAGGCAGGACCAGAAAAGACTAGACAATTTATCTGACGCATTGTGAATATTGTGTTGAGTGACTAGATTATAAAAAAAACTAGATATAATTGAATAGAAATTGACAAGGATAAGCATAATAAAGGTACAGGCATACATCTCCGTGACGGGACGGCACCGGCATTGCCGGTTTCCGTGCTGTTCTGTATTATTTCTTCACGTCCATGCACACTGTTTCGTCAATAAATGAAGAAACTGAATGTAAGAGGAACCATAGAGTTCATCCTATGTTTCAACTTCGCGGTTTGGAAGGAGAGTTTACACAATATATGGAACTAATCAACGACTAAACAAAATTTTACGAATATTTTAGGATCACAAGAATACAGTTGGTGTGCTCCTAACTAACTTAAAAAGTTATATCGCAAGAAAGAACACTTTCTGGCTGCCTGCAATTAGTCCAAATCAAAGATTGGCGGTATGTCTACGGTCCATTTTGCGTGCGAGTTCAAAATACATCCGACAAAACAGAAAAATATAGTTACAAAAGTTCTATTTTTCCAATGATATGACAACTTTTAACAATCTCAATAAGAAGTTGCAAGGATAAGAGGCAATACTACACATTAACTTTTAGAAATCGTAATTTCTTGAAAGTAAATCATCTTGTTTTTGGGACGTAGCAAGCATATTCGTGGAAACTTGGCAAGTAGCCTCCCTGAACTACGCATCCCAGAACAATTTTTCATATTTTCTTCAGGAAGACACCGTTTTGGAATTCTTCCTTTCTGATTCCCTTATTTCTCCTATCCAATGAGAGTGATTAGGGGTTCAGGGGTTTTAATTAGGTCATCTGTTGTTTTGGTTTCCGTGTTTCTGCCCGTTGCGCTCTTTTTGTGTCTCTTCGTCTAGTTCCTTCTGTTTGAGTATATTCGTTACCAGTTTTTCTGTGTGAGTCCAGTTGTCTGCAGTTTTTAGAATCATTTCTACAATAGCCCTTGCGTTTAAAGTCGTGTTTGTTCATTCTGTACAAACAAAAATTGTGTGGGAGGCACTGACGTCTTCTCCACAATAGACGCATCCATCGTCCGGTGCTCATAGGCTATATAAATACTGGGCGAAGCAGCCGTGGCCAGTAAGAGCCTGGGTGAGGTAGTAAGCTACCTCACCGTGCCTGCGTGTAGCCCATAGTTTTAGTACCCCAATTTTTAGGATTAGAAGTCTTGTCCACTGGCCCTTAGTTGTTTTTCCGCAATATTCTTGCCACCTGGTGAACAAGTGAGCCCTTGCAGTGGTATGATACGAATTTTTATCTTTGTTCTTCCGGGTTTAGTATATTTCTTTTATTTCATCGACCATTAATTCGATGGGCGGCAGGCTAGCAATCACGAGGACAGCTTCTCTGGAAACCGTCCTGCAGATACTATACACCGTTAGACCTATTTTTCTTTGGACACTGGAGAGTGTATTTCTGAGGTATGTGGTATCCATGGCTTTTGACCACATAGGAGCTGCATAAAGCAGGGTTGAGTAGTTGATTGAAGACTAAAATTCGTCTTTTGCTGCTGGCTGGCCCACCTACATTTTGCATCAATCTGCCTAATGCAGCAAGAACTTTGTGGGCCTTTCGGGCTGTATTACACCGATATGTTTTTTAAAAGACAGACGACGGTCAATCACGTACCAAGATATTTGATGGCTTCTTTTGGCCTAACGATGGTATTTTTTAAACGTGATCGGCCCAATTTTTCTCTTCCGCTTCAGTTTTCTCTGGAGCTAGACTTAGTTTCTTAGTCTCCATCCATTTGTTTACCTGATCTAATGCCATGTTGGCTCTTTCCAGGACACCTAGTTCGTTTCTACCAGTGACCACGAGTACTAGGTGGTCGGCAAAACCAACACAAGATGGAGCAATGGCTCCATCTTGTGTTTCCAGATGGAGTGTATGTACTCCATCTGGCAACACAAATCTGAGAACCCCCTCATAGAGAATGTTCCACAGGGTCGCTCTCATGAACCATTAACCAAAACGTAACCCCAACGGTAATTATGATCTCAGGTACCCTTCCATCGGCCTCTAGTTTGAATTTGCGATGCAACAGGTAGCTTCATATCATCTTCAGAAGGTATGGCTGAAGTTTTCTCCTGTAGGCCTCCTCCAGAATGCTCTGCCAGACGGCAAAATTGAAGGCATTCTTGACGTCCAATGTTAGAGCACTCACTTTCCTGGTTCGCCTTGTACCGGTTAAAGCATCTTTTTCCGATTTTACTTTCAGGATTGTATCGATTGCCGAACGTCCTTCTCTGAAGCCGTACTGTATGTCTGACAAATTTTCCCCCTTCTTCAGTTCGCTTTTTATGCGCTCTAAAGCCAAATGTTCTAGCAGCTAGCCCATGGTGTCAAGTAAGCAGATTGGCCTGTACAACTTGGACTGGCTGGTAAGTCAATCATCTATGTATATTAAATATTTCAACAATGAAAATATAACTTATTTTTTAATTTCTTAGCTAATAAATTTACTGAAAGGAAAAAAAGACATTGCCAATTTTGACACATCCATTTGCTGAACCAACAAAATAAACGTTTCAAAAGGTTGATAGATCTTCAAAATTTACATTTTTAGAAACAGTACTGGAAAAAAATTAGTAATAAAGATAAAAAATGTTTTTAAGTAAAACGTATGTTTCGCCAACACTGTGTATTCTTAAAATAATAATACACAGACATGGTTTGGTTCCATTGGACGAACTGTACAAGTTAAATCAGATCATATAGGAAGTTAATCAGAGGGAAGAATGTCTTGAGACGAAATTAATCGCGTTAGGGCACGAAAGGGCCGCTGAAGAAAGCAGGCAGGCCTCGTTCAGGCGAACAAGAGCTTTGGAGATGACAGACTACGAGATAAAATCAATAAATTACAAGAAGATAGGTTAGAGTATCAGATTGCGGCGAAAGAAGCGGAAACTTCACACCGAACTCGAAGGCGGGACAGCAAAGAGCTACGGCCAAAAACGAAACGATACTCGTCAGCGAGAGATTAGAACACAATTGGAATTAAAGGAAATATCTCAAAAATTGACGGTAGAACAAAAGAAACCGAACGAAATGAATGTGCAGTTGGAACAGAGGGAGATTGTCCATCAAAGGCGATTAAAGACGGAAAAAGTCTTGCTTTGGAAGCAAGTCTCGCCAAATACGAAATGCTCCTGGATCGGTACAACGACGATTTCAAAACGAAAGAAGATCTTCTCGCCGATTCCGAAAACGAGGAGGGGGGACAAGGCGACGTGAAGAATAACGGATTGGAAGAACCCCAACAAAACCATATACAAGATGGGCCTTTGAAAACGCAACAGAGAGATTTTCGCGTAGTTAAAAGATGGATGGTTAATTTTGTTTGTGAGGAACTTTTACAAGAAAATTTGTAGCCAAATCACTTAACCCCTTCGCGTTGGGATCACAACCCCTAAGATTTTAAATGGCACGGTGGAGTAAGTTATACCTCATTTGAAAGCCCGTTTAGCCCTGAATACTAAACGGCTAACATTTTCTAAATCTATCGATTTGTTTTCGAGTTTATTTAATTTCAAGTTATGAACGCGTTTCTAGTTTATGTCGTTCAAAGAAAATGGTGATCGCTAATTAGAAGACCATTTGACTTTTCAACAAGATGGAGCGCCACCACATTATAAGCAGGCTGTTCGGGAGTTTCTGGACAGAGTTTTCCCGGGACAATGGAATGGACGAAGAGGTGCCATGGAATGGCCGGCCCGCTCACCTGATCTAAGTTCTCTGGACTTTTTCTTGTAGGGTCATTTAAAGAGTATAAATTATGCAAAAGAACCAGAGTCTCGTCGACACATTAGGAAGAGTTACGTCGACACATTACTGAAGAATGACGTCAAATTACGCAACAGATCCTACAAAATGTACGAGAGAACGTTCCTAGCGGAATTTGTAATTTTGTTTGGAATTTGGTGGCGCACAATTTGAGCATTTGTTAAAGTAATAAAAATCTTTTCTGACTTTTAATTGTGTTTTTTTCCTGCACTGCAGTTTTTGTAAAACAGATTGAACAATTGGGCTTCCTTTAAACGAAGGACGCGCGTTCGTTTTAAATTAAATAATCTCGACAACAAATCGATAAATTCAGAAAATGTTAACCGTTTAAAATTCAGTGCAAAAAGGGCTTTCAGATGTGGTATCACTTACCCCACCGTGCCATTTAAAATTAAAGGGGTTGTAGTCCCAGCGCGAAGGGGTTTAGTGATTTGGCTACAAATTTTCTTGTAAAAGGTGTCCCCCTCACAAACAAAGTTGACGTGTCCCAGTGTTTTTGGAAAATTAATCTATAACTATCCCAAAATCCCTGTGTTTAGTTTTCAATGGCCCACCTAGTATCTCATCGAGAATATTATTACCTGAAGAGGACACAGTGTTGGTGAAACATATGTTTATAATAAATTTGAAACTTAAAAACAATTTATGTTTTTATCTTTAATATTGAAATGAGGTTTCAACAAGTAAATCCAAAATCAATCAATTATGGAAAAAATCAGATCAATTTATATTTGAAACATGGATTAGCCTCTCTGAAAATTACAATCAATTTGACAAACTGTTGACAATTTTTCTGGTCCAGATATTATTGTGACCACATTTTTAGCTACATGAATTTCTTTAAAAGTAAAATAAAAGGCCAGCTCAACGACGTTAGCCTTGAAAGTTTAAAACGAAAAACAAATTACAAACCTGATACAAAACAAATCTGGGCATCAATTTACTCTTAAAAATCTCACACATCTTTATATGCATTTTTATTAAATTGTTTGCTTTGGTTATTTATTTTACAATATGTGAAAATAAATGTATAAAACAATTAAAATGTTATTAAATATCATTTTTAAACTATCATCCCTACTGCTCTTCTGTAAGCTTTTTTTTAATAGTTTATAGTTTAGTTTATAGTTTATTTCAATAAATAAGCAAACATTTGAACAGCTTTTATAATTACGAATAACATATAATCGCAGGTCATTGATGTTCACTAAATGAAATGTGTCACTTCCTTCTTCATTCTTGGTAGGTTTTTATTCGTTCATATAATTCCTGTACGGAGTACGGTTCGATATCGTCGAGAATTCGATGAAGTTCCTTCTTAAAGTGTTTGGTCGTTGGGAGTAATTTAATATATTTCGGTAACATATTGTACAGCTCCATAATACTGCAGGGTGGTAACTTTTCCGTCATAGTTAACCTGTGTTTTGGTTTCCTAAAATTGATGTTACAACTTTCCTTGGGATTTTTAAAATTATATTCTTCAAAAAGATTTTTATTTATTGCTAAAAATAATATCGACTCGTAGACGTAAGTGCCCGTCGCAGTTAGCATCCTGGCTGTTCTAAACTTTCCTCTGCAGGATTGTCGATAGTTTAGGGAAAAAATAGTGCTGAGGGCATCTTTCTGTCTCTTGGATACATCAATTCCTTATTCCCCCTCCCCCAGAACATTACGCCGACCATAAGGTGGCTATGGAAGTTCACTGGACGTAATACACTGTTTTCAGTGTATAAATATTCAGGAACTGCATTAATATTCTCAAGCCAAGCCCTTTATTTAGTTTTTGCTACATGCGTTGGCCATCCTAGCGTGTCGTCCAAATGGATACCAAGCAGTTTTACGCTCTTCTGAAGCTCATAATTAATATTTAGAATTGAATCATCGATGTTTTTTGTTGTTTAATCCCGGTTAGTTTTAAATATTATGATCATTGTCTTTTCACTATTTAGGATCAATCTGTTCTCGTCACACCAGGTTTTCATTGTCTCTATTGAGGTGTGCACGTTTGTCGCTATTATATCTTCTGACCTATATCCAATAATAATACTTATGTCATCTGGATAGCTCAATGTCATATTTGGTGTATATTGTAGATTTAATTCAGGAAGGTCGTTAACGTACAGTAGGAAAAGCAAGGGGCCCAGGGTGCTACCCTGTGGTATTTCCATATTTATAATCCATGGTGGCGATCTCTCCTTCACATGTAATGTCTCTATTACTGTTATTTGGATTCTATTTTGTAGGTATTGTGTAATTAGATCTAGAGCAACACCCTTGTAACTGTATGCTTTTTTTATTAGAATAGCATGATCCACTGTGTCATATGCATTTACGAGATCCAGGAGAATTCCGCATGGGATACGATGTTCCTCCAGATGTTGAATGATTACTTTTAGAAACTGGAAACAGGCTGTCTCTATACTTCGTCCATTGATAAACCCGTGTTGTCGTTGGTTAAACAGTCGGTGTTTGCTTATGAAGGATAGCAGTCTATTACATATTAGTTTCTCCATTACTTTAGAAAAAGACCACACTAGGTTTATTGGTCTATAGTTATTTATATCATTCTTGCTCCCCTTTTTAAATATGGGTATGGTTTTTGTTACCTTCAGCACTTTTGGGTACACTCCTTCTTTAAAAGCATTGTTGTTGATTTCCTCCAATGGTATTGCTAGTTCTTCCGCTGCCTATTTTACCGTTGAGATAGGGATTTCATCTGTTCCTGTGCTTTTGGTGTTTTTTATGCTCTTTATATCTGCACTTAAAAGTACTCCAGTACAAGCAAGAATCAGGCGGAAACACTGGATGTCAGATGAAACCATCCAACTTATAGACCAGAGGAGAATTTAAAAATTGTCAAAGGGAAATATAGAACAAAAGAACTAGCATATACAATAACTAAATCATCAAATTAAACGAGCGTGCAGTTATGATAAAAACAACCAGATTAAGGATATATGTGCGGAGGCTGAACACCATGCTAAACACAATGAGTCCCATGAATTATTCGATAAAATCCGATATTTAACCAGAGAATTCAAACCACGGACACAGATAATAAAGAATGAAAGAGAAGAAATCATAACAGACAAAGATGGGATCGCGAAAGTCTGGACACAGTACTGCCAGAAACTGTTTTCCGATACCGTTCAAATTCCAAGGTGTACACCAACCTACTGTCTAGAAAAGGAGCCAAACATTCTAAGATCAGAAGTGGTAAAGGCGATTAAAAAACTGAATAACCGGAAAGCTGCTGGCACGGATAATATAACATCAGAAATCATCAAGTCCATGGGGGAAAAGGGAGTAGACGTAATACACTCATTGTGCGAAGCAGTATGGAACACCGGGAAATGGCCCTCAGAATGGCGCGCCAATATTCATCTTCAATTCATATTCATTCATATTCAATTCATATTCATCCCACTATTAAATAAAGGGTATCCTACAGAATGCAACAACTATAGAACAGTTGCATTAATATCACACGCCAGTAAAATTATGCTCTCCATAATAAACGAGAGACTGAAACCTTTTCATCTTCCCCAAATATTGGACGAACAGAGTGGATTTGTCCCAGGAAAAGGCACCATCGAACAAATACTGAATATTCGCCAGATCATTGAAAAAGCACGCGAATATAACTTCACAATGTTTATGTGCTTTGTCGACTACTCCAAAGCATTCGACTCCATCAAGTGGGATGCCCTCTGGCAGATCTCAGAGGAAATGGGCACACCAGGCCACCTAATACAACTGATATGGAACCTATATGAACACAGCACAGCAAGGGTCAGAATAGATCAAACTTACTCAAACAAATTTGACGTTAGAGCAGGGGTTAGACAAGGGTGTATCCTGTCACCAATCCTATTTAACATATATAGTGAGTACGTCATGCGCAAAGTACTCGATGAATGGGGATTGCAGTGGGAGGAAGGCGCATAAGTAATCTGAGATATGCCGATGATACTCTTATATTGGCGGCAGACCAACTCGAGCTGGAAATGATCATGACAAGGCTGGGAAATATAAGCAAAGAGTACGGCTTAAAACTCAGTAAAACAATAAAACCAAATACAAATACAATCAGTAAAACCAAAGTCATGAAAGACCGGAAAACGAACAACTCTCCGCATATCCGGTAGGTAGCCGGTTTCGAAGTAGTGGAATAAATTGATTTATCTTGGCTCCCTCATCACCAACACAGGAGGTAGTGAAGCCGAAATAAGAAGACGGCTAGCAATAGCAAGAACGGCCACAACTAAACTGACACGCATATGGAAGGGCACGTCAATTAGTAAAGCTACGAAAATCAGGCTATATAATATAATGGAAGCAGCACCGGACCAATGTATCGATCCTAGAAGAACTAAAAATCGAGGACAGACTGTCCAAGGGAATAAACCGGAACAAGGTGCGGTATATTTCGGGCACATCTCCAGAAGACCGGATGCTTTAGAAAAGATGATGGTTCAAGGCAAAGTCGACGGACGAAGGTCACGAGGAAGATCTCCAACCAGATGGGTACACAGAATCACAAGCTTGACTGGACTCTCTCTCTGCACGAGGCCACAGAAGTAGCTCAGAACAGAGAGGAGTGGACAATTGCTTTAAAAATGGTAGAATCATAGTGCCACCAAACCCTTGTGAGGGTAATAGGACCGAGGAGAGAGAAGCTCTTTATCACTTGTATTATTTCTTCCTGGGTTGTTGGGTTCAAAAACATTGAATGTGGATTGTTCTGCAGATTAATTAAGTGTGGTTATTCTGATAAGTGTTTCGTTATCTCTATGGGTCTGTCAGCATAAAAATTATTTATATTGTTGTTATATTGTTTATATTTATATTACATTTTCTTCAAATTTACTCTGGTAATGCTGTTTTTTTTATATGCTTTAGTAAATTCGTATATTTTCTTCGTTCGGTTATAAAATGGCTTTTTACTTAAAAGCAGTTGCCGACCATTGAAATAGACCAGGGGTCAGCAAACACTATAAACTTTTTTTTACAATGATTTTAAACTGGATCTTTAGCCACGAAAAATTTTTTTTCGTAAAGTCATATTTTGGTGTTTTCATATATGGTGATGATTAAGCGCCTTTGCGATAAAATTATTAATGGCCTTGACTACCAAAACCATAACTTTAACAATATCTTCTGCAAATGTTTGTGCAAAAAGTGCTTTCTGGTGAATTATGCAATCTAAAGATAACACGTCGTGATCAATTTTTTCTTGTAAAATTGATAGAAATCCTTTTTATTACCCACCATACCTTTAATGTTAGTAAGTGGGATGTGATTTTTCTTCAGACATTTGGGTCACTGCATCTTTAACATCTTCTCTTCGTGTTTGAAGGAGTTGTAAGGAGTGGCAATAATCGCAGTGATGGTCTTCTTTGGGAGCATCTCATGAAATATAGCGATCAAAGAGGGCAACTTGTGCAGTATTCTTTATGGCACAAGACTCATCGACCGCTATTGATATGGCTGATTATAATTCAATGTCCTCAACTTGTTATTGGCATATATTTAACGACATTTTTTTGTCCTTCTATTACAGTTTTGGTAGACGATGGTAAGCTTTTTTAAAATCACATATCTGCTTTATTGTTAGCAGATAAGCTAGCTCGCTCAACTCGCTCAAACGTCGATAAAAAAATCAACAGTAAAAACGGTACACATTGAAACAGCTGACGGACTGAAAGTAAATATTGAATTATTGGGAAAAGTATCTCTTAACCCGAAAGAAATGTCTGGGGTGGATCCTCCAACGGGTGAAAATCAGAATAACAGATTTTGTCGCTGATGATGAGTCTACAGGCAGTCAGTGGAATCTAGTTAAGAGTCGCCGACGACAAAGAGATGTAAACGGACCTGGTAGGAAGAAACCACTGGCCAGAAACCGAGTAATCCGTGGCAAGGCTATAGTGGAGGATTCAGGACTTTCAGCGGCACCTAGAAATAATTATGTATATGCTGGTAATTTCTCGATCACAACACAGCAATGCGACATAGAAACATATTTGAACACGTTCCCAAGTAAAAAATTTGAGGTCGAAAGTCTACCACGTCGTCTCAATGCTAGAAGTGTCTCGTTTAAAATCAAATAAAATAAAAACCAAATAAAATTGGCCAGAGGGTATCCTCATTAAAGGTATTTTTTTCGGACGAATGTCAACGGGACAAACCCACAAGCAACACAGCAGCCGCCTGACGCGACACGGTAATTCATCGTCTAATATGGATCTTAAATCAACACACTATAACTTATTACACCATGCTTCACCAACTCCAAGTTCTCAATCTACTATCAAAACGTTAGGAATATCAGATCAAAATTGAAAGAGTTCTATTGTTCATGTTTAAGTGAAGATTTTAGTGCAATTATTTTAACTGAAACATGGCTGTAAGTTGAAATTTCCAATGCAAAGTTATTGGATGATCGCTATGAAGTCTTTCAAACTGATAGAAGTGTTGTGAATAGTGATAAAACGTGCGGTGGTGGAGTACTAATAGCAGTCCACAAATTGCTTAAACCATGTGAAATTTTATTGTCATATTCTTCTGTTGAGCAGATTTTTGTAAAATTGCGCGCAGATTCACGTCATGTTATCATCGGTTCTGTCTACTTGCCTCCCAGTTCAGATGTTAGCAAATATTCTAGTCATGTTGAGACTGTGTCAACCCCCTGTGATAAATCTCCTAACCATGATATTTTAGTTGTAGGAGACTATAATTTACCTAACATACATTGGCTACCTGCCGATGACTGTCCGGAATATGTACCCTTAGTGTCTTTTGGCAAAATTATCGAGACTGTTATCGATGGAATTGCATCCTGCTCATTGAATCAGCATTGTTATTTCATAAAAAAACTGTGTTAGACCTATGCTTTTCGACCTCTGATACGATTAATATGCAATTAAGTGATAGCACTTTGACAAAAATAGATCCTAGTCATCCGCCTTTTTTGATTGAATGTGATATATTTTGCGATAGTTCTGAACATAACCTCGTTGCAAATTATTATGATTTGAATTCAGCAAAAACATTTCAGATTATCTTTCTGGCATTGATTGGGTTGGTACGTTTGACAATATTGACGTCAATAGAGCCACTAATATTTTCTATGAATATTTGAATACTGCCTGTGAGTTATTTGTTCCACAGAAATGTAAATTTGTATCCACATATCCCATTTGGTTTGATTTGAATACCATAGAACTTATCAAAAACAAGAAAATTGCACACACAAATTATAAACGTACTACGTACTGAACGTACTGAATTTAGTAATTTGCGCAAACGGTGTAAATTTTCCATTAGGATTGCCTACAACAACTACTTAGAAAAAGACCTAATGTCCAACCCGCGAAATTTCAGACAAATCGAGTATCCGATTTGTACTACTGTTCCTCTTCCTATTAAGTACAGTATTCAATCATACCCAACTTATTCTGAAGCGTGTACGGCTTTCAACGATTATTTCGCTTCTATGTACTCTACAACTCAATGTTCTAGTTTTAATTTCATGGGTGATAAATGTGTAAATATTAGTGACATATGTGTTGAGTTATCTGAAGTAGTTTCTGCTCTCAACAAGCTTAATGCCAACAAGAGAGCTGGTCCAGATCAAATACCACCCCAATTCTACAAGCAATTTAAGGAGTTCTTGGCTCTTCCTCTACAACTTCTAATTAATGTGTCCATAAAATCTGGTATATGTCCAACATTGTGGAAACAGGCGTACATTGTCCCTGTCTATAAATCTGGTAGTAAATCTCTGGTCGACAACTATCGTCCGATCTCTATATTGTCAAAAAAAAACTCCGTCCAAAATTATCGAATCCATAATATCGAGTCATATCTTTTCACATTTCAAAAACATAGTCTCACCAAAGCAGCATGGCTTTTTTCGAAAACGTTCCACGACGAACTTACTATCATATACCAATAACATCATTAGTGCAATGAGTGTGGGCCTGGAGGTACATGCTATTTATACTGATTTCAGCAAAGCCTTTGACCAAAATTAATCACCAAATCTTATTAAGCTAATTATCAGCTTACGGAATATCCAGTTGCCTGCTAAGAATTGTCTATCGAATAAACAGCTTGTACCTTCAGGTGTTCCCAAAGGTTCAATATTAGACCCCTTGGTGGTCAATCTTGCGACCCTGAAGTGGGCAAGCCATATGTGTCCTAGCGCTACACATGTGCACATTATGTGTTCAGTGTTTTCTTCATCTGATTCACATAATCTACAGGCAACTTCCTCTGTCTTTCCCATTTTGTGTAGGTGATATCTCACCGGACAATGTCCTGTGAGTATGCCTACCAAAGCTCTGATTTCTCTTCTAGAGAAGGTTAGCACCTGCTACGTTATTGCGGCAGAATAGTTTATGAGCATTTTAGCTTGCCGCTGTCCTGGCGTGTTCTTCCAGTGGGTTTGCTTTTGCTCTTCTTCCCATTTCTTAGCCCCCTGCCTTAAGTGGGCCTTTATAAGCATTGGGCCCCGTTAGGCCCCTTACTTTTTTCTATTTTCGTGAATGACATTGCTGATGGCCTTGCATGTGACTTTGAGTTATTTGCTGATGACTTCAAAATTTTCAAAGTAATTGCAAATCCTGGCGATGAAGGGCTACTTCAAAGTGATTTGCTCTTTCTGGTTCAGTGGTGTAGTAAAAATGTAATGGTATTAAATAGGGACAAATGTTTAACAATCAATTTTAGTTGGAAATTAAATCCTTGTGCCGTATTATCTGGTGGATAATGTCGCACTCAAAGTAACATCAGTCAAGGATCTAGGAATAGTTCTTGATAACAAATTGTCTTTTACTCATCATTATGAATACATAATCACTAAAGCAAACAAAGTTTTAGGATGTGTGAAAAGATATGGATATGAATTTCACAATGTTCGCACACTAACTGTCCTATATGTGACATTTGTTAGATCAATTCTAGAATATGGTTGTATGGTCTGGACGCCTTTTTATGAAAATCATATTGAGAGAATTGATGCTATTCAAAATAAATTTGCAAGATCAGTCAAATATAAGCTACCAATTAGTGTTAGAAACTCCACTAGTTTATGCAAAAGTTATCTTGGCTTGTCTGAGCTAAAGATGCGTAGAAAATGAAAGTGTATGTTTTGTTTATAAACTTCTGAACAATATGTGTGATGCTCCCAGCCCTGTCAATGAGTTAAATTTATTTGTTCCTTATTATCGTACAAGGGATGCTCCCTTATTTTTATATCCATCACTCACCTAGCACCTTCTATTTCCTTCTTTTCTCACCTCTTATTTTGCTTTATTATCGCCATTTAATTCAGCTGTGGCACCTTGTAACAGTGTTTGTAATGATTTGGACTTCTTTGGCATGCATTTCTCAACTTTTAGATCTAGAGCCCTTAGACTTACATGTTCATGATCTCTGTGTTTATTTGTAGTATAAGTTTTGTCATGTATATTTATAAGTATGTCTTGTTATTTTTATTTTATTGTTTCTTAAAGGTACCCACTACTGTTAATAAATTATTATTATTATTGTTAAAATTGTGAAAAAGTCTGTCAGCTGCATTTAAAAAACTTATTTTGCATACATCTCAGTGAATGGCTTTCCGTTTTTGACGATTTCGTAACTCACGACAAAATATGCAAAGTTAGCATTATTTGCAGACTGCATCCCACAGTTAAAAGAGGAACTTTACTTTTTAAAAAATTTCTGAAGTTCGTCAATTGATTTCTTGCTAACAACACCGAAGGGATAATTCTTTGCAAATGCAGCATATTTATTTTCTAAATGTCTCTAGCCATTAGACATTTTGTTGTTTGCTAGTTTTTCATGGCAAATAAGACAAGTTGGAAGACCAGCTGCATTAGGTTAGGCAAATGATTCAGTTTGGAATTTACGATGTCAATGGGGTATTTTTTTTTTCTTCAAAGCCATTTTGAGAGGAATTTAGAGTTTCTGAATTAAAAAAGCACAATTTGGAACTATGCAACTTGACTGCGAGACACAATAACTGAAAGAAACAAACGAAATCAGCGATGTCACTGTGAGTTATGAACTTGGCGACGCCAGTCATAAGACTTCCGAAAAGAGACAGGTCTGTTTCTTTTTTTTTGTGATTTCTTTTATGTTTCAATATATTTCCAAAGAGCCATAAGCTCACACAAAAAAGCCACATTGGACAAGACAATACAAGATTGGCAAGTATACAACAATTTCTTTGTTAAATTAATATAAGTTATAAGATTCAATTTACTCTCCAAAAGGTTCCAGAAGTAAAGTAATTAAAAAAATGCTAATTTGAAGTTATTTGCTAATTTATTAAAATAGAAATATTTTTATAAATGATGAAACAGTATGGTCTTTTAATCAAGAAAAACATGTTTGTGAATCCAAATAAATTGCACAATTTAAAAATTAACAAAAGAGGGATGAAATATTGAAATGAATACTTACATAAGGTAGAACCAAAATATCAGATGTAGTTTGATGTATGAATATTAAACTGAGGAAAGTTATTGATAACATTTTTATGTTCTGTATTTCGTATAAATCACATGAATCTCGATTTAATTCTTCTAATGGTAAAGCTCACTGTCTGTGCTTAAATCTGCAAAAATAGCTGGAAATAAAAAAAAAAATTGTTCTCTCCTGACCAAACAGTATCATGATGGATTATTGATAATGAAATGTTAATTGATGGAGATAAACAGTGCGTACACAAGTTAATGACTCACTGAGTTGTGCACTTAATAAATTCATAGTTAATTTGTTTGACTAGACTGTGGCCCTTTTGTTGCACATAAACACAAAACCAATTTACAATTTACATATGAATGTGAAAATATGTTTAAAATAAAAGTGTACAATATATTTCTTTTGCGAAAAGTAAACAAAGATAATGTCATGGTCAGATAACATTTTAATAATAACAATATTTATAGATCATTTTTTAGCATTTTTTAATTGAAATCTCCATTGAATAAATCAAAAGTGAATATGAAAAATATGATTTTATTGGACCTTCTATTTTAATCATAAACACTGTCAAAAACAAATAACCTTCATGTAATCTTTGAAAATAATTAATATTCATGATAAACAATGTTTCAATATCAGTACCAGCATTGTGTACATTTCTGTCATATTAATATTTTTGGATGTTCGATTTAACTTCTTTTCACTTTCAATTACAACTCAACCGATTTCTCAACACTCAAATTGTTGCTTCAAATTTTCTTAATAAACATACACAAACACTCACTGTCAGCGGACTTCTGTCTCACATACTCATGACAATTTTGACGTTATTAAAACAACGTTGCCAATATTTGCAAATTTACTTAAATTGTATAGTAAATATGAGTTATTCGACATTTCGTTACATAAAGCAAGACCACTCAAAGCTAAGACGCGAAAAGATTAGTTAATATTAATTAAGCTAACAATAAGAGAGTAAACTAACTAGAAACGTGAGAGTACAAACAAACTAGAGAGTACAATATAAAACTAAGACTAGATTTAGAGAGGATTTGAAAAAACATTAAAACTGATAATAGATAGATTCTATAGAATTGTATTCTTCTTCTTCTCAGTCCTTCTACCCTCTGGAGGGTGTAGTGATACTATTTTCGGAATGTGTTTGAATTTTTTGTTTCCATGCGTTTATATTTTGTGCTAGATGTATTGCTTCGTGCACTGAGTGTCCCGTCATTTCTTTTAATCTGTCGGTCCATCTCATTGGAAACCGTCCCCTAGGTCTTTTTCCCTCAACTTTTCCCTCCATCACGAGGTTTTCCATCTCACCTGTTCTTCTAGCTATGTGGCCAAAGTAACTGAGATATGCTCTATTGATTTGGTTTAGTAGACGCTTTTTGATGAGAATTGTATTAGGTTCATGCATAATAGTCCTTTTTACGGTTACTTAAGTGCATGAGCATCCGCCAAGTTTGAAAGGCGGGAATATGAAAGTTTCGGGCAAATAATAAGGTTATACGTCAAGAAGTTCGGGCAAAACATGGCGGAATTTGACACAAGTGCTCAAAAAAAAATTCAATAATGAAAAGGTCTATTATTGCGGCTTTTGACTATTCTGACTTTCAGCAAAATTTATTCATCAAAAACAATACAAATATTTAACAAATAGATGATTTAAAGCTTATTCCGGAACGTAATCTCCAGGGATGTTATGGAGCTCCGTAACCGAAACTATTGGATATCCGAAATAAAAATCTATCCATAACCGTAACCGAATCCGATATAAAAGTTTCGAATAATTGCGGATAATTTTGATTGATAATTCCTATAAAGATAATTCAATATCTAATATATATTAGAAAAAAACAAATAATGTTGTTTTTGTTTATTAATAGTAGCTTATGACACAAGTTTTTGAAGGGCTTTTGTGCATGAGTTGCGAAGTTTAAAGCACTAGCCGAAGGCGAGTGGTGGTAGCAATGAGTTCACACACGTATGCCATACATTATTTTATCTACGAAGCATCTTAAGATAGTGTTGAATCTACGAAAAAAAAATGTTTCTTACGACGGGCGTAGCCAGGGTTTAGTTTCGGGGAAGTTTGAATAAAATCGAATGGGTTTGAACCCACTAGTAAAAAAACACAGTGACGGAAACATTATTTGGTCGTCGTCAATATAATATAGGTTAACCTAGATTTAATCTGCATTAGGTTTTGGTTAGGTTAAGTTATTTTAGAAGACTTCTTGATTCAATATAAGAAAAACATTATTCAATTTTAATATACGTCAAAAAAATGATTTTCACTAGGTCTATGTTTTTTGTTTAGTGACGCAAGTTGTTGCCATAGTAACAACAAATAGAAATCATTTAATAATGAAACTCCATTTAATTTACTTTTGACTTTTACTTACGATTTGGATTCTTCTACACACGATTATAATAATGACATCCTTCACATACAATAATGTATTTATTAATATGCTCTTTTTGGTGTGTGAGCATTTTTACGCATTTTTACGTAGATTTAACTTAAAAATAATAATTACTTATATGACATATTACTGTAGTACCTACTTATATTGTAGTACTTACTTGTATTACATATGATTGTAGTACCAAATAATAACAGAGATAAATTAAAATTATTTGCCAATTAGTATTCTACTTTTACAATCTCTTAGAAATCTAATATCTGTAACCGAAACTATCCGAAACTAACGGATAATCCGAAAAAAAATTCATATCCGTATCCGTATCCGAAACGGGTATAATATTATTCCTATATCCATATCCAGATCCGAAATTTTATATCCATAACATTTCTGGTAATCACCATCTACTTCAAGAACTGCTTCCCATTTGCTTGGCACACGGCCGATCCCATGGGCAAAAAAAGGCACGGTTCTTGGATGCAATCCACGCTTTAATTATTGCGGCTTTTCTCTATTGCGGCTTTCCGAAAAAAGCCATACAAATATCTAACAAATACATGGTTTAATGCTTATTCTGGAGCGTAGTCACCATCTACTTCAAGAACCGCTACTCATTTGCTTCGCAGACATTCGATACCATGGGCAAAGAAGGCAGGGTTCTTGAATGCAAATACAGGCTTTGACAAAATTTATTCTACAAAAACGATACAAATATTTAACAAATAGATGGTTTAATCATTATTCCGGAGCGTAGTCACCATCTACTTCAAGAACCGCTTCCCATTTGCTTGGCAGACGGTCGATACCATGCGCAAAGAAGGCACGGCTCTTGAATGCAAATCTACGCTTTCACATCCGTAACTTAGTCATCCAAATCACCGTAAATTTTGTTCGTTTTCTACTTCAACGAGCGATAACGTGATATAACGTGATAATTGCTGGGTATAGAGTTTCTCGATGTGATCGCCCGAACAGAGGCGGTGGTGTGTGTTCTATTTGCGTAATAATCTCAAATTTAACATTTTAAATAGTGATCCAGCATTTGAACAACTATGGATATCGATAAATAATATTGCTATAGGCGTCCTATATCGACTAAATTATAAACTCTTCATAGATCATCTGGAAGAGTCCATTGATAACGCACTTACTTCTTGTGAAAAAGTCATCTGTTTAGGTGACTTCAATATAGATATGATGAAACCAGACGATCCCAAAACAGTTTACCTTAACTCCATCATACGCTCTGCAGGTATGCAGCAAATTGTATCCCAGCCTACACGAGTCACGCTTTCCTCAATTACCACGATAGATCTAATCATAATTACCGGCAATATTTTAGTACAAGATACTGGTGTAAAAGATATAGATTTCTCGGATCATGATCTAGCCTATGTCGAAGTTCAAAACGACGTAAACAAATTATCATCCAGATTACTTACATACCATAATTTTAATCACTTTTCTTTCGATGATCTATCTAATGAACTTAATTCCTCGCCATTAGCCGAAATGTATTACTTAAATAACATTGACGACAAAGTAGCTCTGCTCAATAACTGTGTTCTAGATATATTTAACAAACTAGCTCCGCTTAGAACAATAAAAGTAAATAAACAAGCACCCCCATGGCTAACGGATAATATTAAACTTCTAATTAAACTTAGAATTAAAGCAAAGGCTAAATTCAAAAAAACCAAATGCTCAAGTGATACTATTACAAAAGTCTTCGTAATTATGCAAACGTGGCCATAAAAAATGAAAAGAAAGCTTTCTTTCAATGGAAATTAGATACCACAGATCCTAAAAAAATGTGGAAGGAATTAAGATCCCTGAATATTATTCCAAATAAGAGTAACAAAGTCAGATTCCCTCTGACTTAGGGAACGCTAATGACATAAATGACTATTTCACTGGTTCTATACCTAATGCCAATGTAAACTGTAGTGACCTTATAGGCTACTACAAACATAACTTTAAATGTAATTTCTCTTCTGGCTTCACCTTCAAACTTGTAGATATTGAGGATGTCAATAAAATTTTGAAAAACATCAAATCCACCTCCAGTGGCTATGATGGTTTGAATATTAGACTCATTAAATGATGCTGCCCCTATATACTGCCCTTCATTACCAATATAATAAATAGTTGTTTTTACTAGATGGGGTCTTTCCCAGCGCGTGGAAGATGGCACTGATTACGCCATTACTGAAAAAACAAAACGCCACTCAACTTAGTCATCTGAGGCCAATAAGTATTCTGCCAACACTTTCCAAAATCTTAGAAATAATCATGAACAACCAAATAAAACAGCACTTGGCATACTTTAACATCTTACCTAAATTCCAATCAGGTTTTAGAGAAGGTTACAGTTGCACCACTGCGCTGTTGAAAGTCACTGATGATATCCTACTAGAATCCGATGCGGGATTAATAACAGCACTAGTACTTCTTGACTACAGCAAAGTCTTCGACACGTTGAATCACCAACTTTTACTATCAATACTTCATTACATTGGTTTCGGTCAGTAAGTCATAGATCTTTTAAATAATTACTTAGTAGGGCGGTGCCACGCGGTAAAATTAGTGTCTGGTATATCAAACTTCCAGGAGTCAGTGTCTGGTGTCCCCCAGGGGTCGATCTTGGGGCCTATATTGTTCACTATATATACGGCCTCCATCATAGATAAGTTATCGTTTTGCAATTATCATATGTACGCGGTTGATACTCAACTGTACATTTCTTTTCCAGCCGAAGATTACCGCGATGCATTACTTAAACTAAATTATGACCTCAATACACTATACGAAGTGTCCCTTTCTCATGGGCTAATTTTACATCCGTCTAAGTCAGCATACCTTCTCTTTGGGCCTAAAGGAAAGTGTATTGAATTAGTGACCAGTTTTAAACCTTCAATAAATAATCAGCTCATCGCATTTGTTTCTGAAGCGAAAAACCTAGGCATCACCCTTGATAATACTTTTAGATATAATAAATATGTGAGTCAATGTATCAGTATTGCTTACGGCAATCTAAGGGTCATATATCATAATCGGGAGTTTTTATCTCCAAGAATAAAAATTTCGCTGTGTGAAATGACAGTATTATCACAATTTTCTTATTGTTCTCCGTTACTACATCCATGCCTAGACCAAAGGACAAAAACTCGTATTCAACGGATTCAAAACAAATGCTTACGGGTTATTTTTGGTCTACGCAAATTCGATAAAATAAGCCACAAACTGTCTGATTTAAACTGGTTAAATATGGATAACCGTCACATAATGCAAAGTTATTCCTTATTTTATAATATTATCAAATATAAAACACCTGCTTATCTGTTCGAAAAACTTTCATATAGATGTGACATTCATACCCTTAATACAAGAAATCGTGGCCGCTTATCACCACCTGCTCATAAAACAAGTTTATTTGCAAGATCATTTCATTATACAATTGTCAATCTATTTAACAACCTTCCACTCTTCTGCAACGACTTCGATTCGAAATCTAAGTTTAAAAAATATATTTTTTGCAGTTATATATAATAAACAATGTTCCCCCTTACCTGTATCTCCGTGAGATGTTAGCTGCTATACAAAATCGTCCTGCCTTCATGTACTTATGTTATTCCAACTGTACTTTTACTATTTTATTTAGCTATGTCGATAATTGATATTATATTTATTTAATTATATTTATATATCTTTATTAATTATATTATATATCTTTATTAATTTGATGTACCGAGGTGTAATGGAAGAACAGGGTGTGCCTTGGCACACATCTGAATTACATTTCATTTTTTCCTCTGCATCAGAATGTATTTTTCTCTTTCAGTTATATATATTTTTTTAAGTTACTTATTACTACGTTATACTGATCGTTCTGTCAAAGAGGCAAAAAGAAATAAATTATTATTATTATTATTATTATAGTCTCTGGGAGCTTCGGTCGGTGAATATATCGCAACGAGATTCTTTAGAAACGGAGCTTGCACATTTCGTTGCAACAAAAAATGCGGTGACGTTCGGCTTTGTTGTTGTCGAAGAGTTCGTGGGGAACCCATCCAGCCAATTCCCACATCCTTCCGAGCATTTTTAGACGACGAACGATCGTAGATTTGGGAACATTGAAGTCGTAGGTTAGCATTCGTGTTCTTAAGCTGTTGTTCTCTTCCACGGCCCTTCTAGCGGCCTGGCTGTCGATATCCGATGCTCCTCACCTGAAAAACCCAGGACCCCGTCGCAGAACCTCCGCAATTCAGGAGTTACGAAGAGACCCTTGACCGTTCGCTTAATCAAGCGATCCGCCTCCCTGAGAACCTTACCGGTCGTACCACTCTACTAGTGAGACCGCAACGAAGCTTGGGCAGGACGAATTCCCTTATGATGGAAAGTCTGGTCTGGCTTGAGAGGGCATGGACTATGTTATTCAGCCAGGATGACAAGTTAGCAAGAGACGGGCGCATAATACCGCACGCGCTGTATTGGTGGCCGAGAAACATGAAACTGTTTATGGAATCAACAGTTCGCATAGCCCATTGCGGTCCGTATAATCGACTTATGCCCCTTCGAGCTAGCCGAGAGGCACACGGACTTACACGTGCGTATTTATTGAAATACCCCTCGCGGCGAAATAGTTTTTTGCATGTTAAAACGCGATAGGCATCTTCCGCTCGTCGTCTTGCATTAGCACTATGTCATCCGCGAGAGCCATAGCCGCACAAAGCACCCCGGGTGAGATAGTCCCACCGGAGCCACGTCCCTCCTGAGCGTCCAGATATTCGTCCATTACGCGGTGCATGAGTCGTTGCAGCCCTGACCCTATTGTGATTGGTCGCCAGTTGCTCGCATCTGCTCGGTCATCACCCTTTACGGTGAACGATGGTCGTCCTAAGGCGTCTCCAGGAGTTCGGAAGAACATTCCGGAGGAGCACGACACTGAACAGTACCTCTACCTCCTTGACGTTTATTCTCTTCACGTCGGACTGGAGGCCTTGCGGTCGGTGATGCTATTATAATCCGCACTCGAAGGAGCCTCCAGAATTCAACGATACAGCTCGTCTACCGCCTCTACGCATGGCATTGTCTCCTCCTCGAGCAAGGGTTTGCCCGCAAGAATGGTCTCGGCAAGCAAATTCCTGTTCCTGGAGAACAGGTTGTTGTAATAAAAACCAGGACTGAACATCTGTGCCATTAGCGCACATTCCAAAACGTGCCCTTTGTCCCACGTTTTGGATAATTGCAATAGTTATATAGTTTGTCCAGAAACTAAGGGTTTTATTACCACGCTAAAATATACCTCCCCAAACATATTAGAAAACGTGCGAATGCCTATAAAAACCTGAGTTATACCTGAGAAATAGAGTAACCAGAGGACCAGACATTTTCAGGGATTTGGAGAATTTAAGCCTCGATTGTTCATGGGAGGAGCCAAGAAAATTCAATCTCCCCTTATTTGAATTAGAGGGATTATTTAACCCCTCTTACAGATATATTATACTAGGAATGGTATAAATACCATTTCCCCGGTTCCCCGGTAGTATGAGAGTAGAGTGGTAAGCTATAAGTTCTTAAGTCTTAAGTTATTTCGTTTTTTTATTTTCGTTGTATTATTGTTTAAACCAACTCGACTATTATTCGACAAACTACTACGTGCCTTGCGAATCCCGGTGAACATTACATTACAAGATCCCGAGATATTTAGATTTATCTCAGAGTCCGAAGAATTGTTGGCCAGCAGTCCCTCCCTCTCAACATTGAAGTCGGCGGTGGTTCACACCAAAACCCCCTTCACAACACTGGTGGCAGCCCCACAACATTGGTGGCAGCCTCACATCATTGGTGGCAGCCTTACAACATTGATCGCAGCCCCACAACAAGGTCTTGCGCCTTTTTAAAGGCCATCACTTCGGCTACCTTCCTGGACTTAGGAACTCCGTCTCGCGGTGCCCCGCTCTTCTGGACGACGATGGTGCCCTCGGCTAATAGTCGGATTGAGGCGGCTGTCAACCCATCCGTCGAGGTGGCCAGCGAGCTCCTCGTTGGGGAGAGTATCCAATCAATTTCCACATCCTTCCGAGCTTATTGAGCCGTCGAACGATCGTGAATTGGTGGACATTGAAGTCGTGGATAGCATTCGTGTTGTTAAGCTAACGTCCTCTTCCACGACCGTTAGAAGGCCCTGGCTGTCGAAATCCGATGTCACCTAAAAGGTTTCGGACCCGGTCGCATAATTTCCGGAATTCAGAAGTTACGAAGAGGCCATTGGTTACCGGGTCGTCTAGAAGCGTGATCGAGTACAGTCGCTTCAAAAATGAGTACGCTATCTCCCCGCAACTCACAGATTCCAAGACGGCCATCCCTGACGCGCGCATACAAAAACTGGTCGGGAGTGTGTAGGTGCATATGCAATATGCCCTTGACCGTTCGCTTAATCAAACGATCGGCCTCCCTGAGAACCTTACCGGTCGTACCACTATACTAGTGAGAACATAACGAAGCTTGGGCAGGACGAACTCTCTTATGATGGAAAGTCTCTGGTCTGGCTTGAGAGGGGCAAGGACTATGTTATTCAGCCAGGATGACAAGTTGGCAAGAAACGGGCGTATAATACCGCACGCGCTGTATTGGAGGCCGAGTCGAATCGAATTGTGAGACACAGAGTCAAAGGCCTTACTCAGGTCTAGCGAAACAACAGTGTAAGCTTGTCCCCGATTGATTCTACTTCTAATGTAGTGGTCCAAAAGGAGAGCATTACATAGGTCCGTCGTCAGTTACCGTCGAGGCCACGAACGAAACCCCGCTGACATTGATTCAGAAACACCGCGTTACCTACACTCGCTGTTATGAGTCGTTACAGCGCGGACTCTATTGCGATGGATCGCCAGTTGCTCGCATTTGCTCGGTCACCACCCTTAAGAACGATGGTCGTCCTAAGGCGTCTCCAGGAGTTAGGAAGAACATTCCGAAAGAGCACGACGTTGAACAGTACCTCTAACTCCTTGACGTCCATACTCTTCACGCTTGCCACTCGCACCCCACCAGTTCAAGGGGCCGACGGTCTCCAGCTCCATCTAGCTGCGTCGATTTCTTCGGCTGTAACAGGTTAAAAGGTCGGACTGGCGGCTTTGCGGTCGTTGGTGGTATGACCATCATGATCCGCACTCGAAGGAGCATCCAGAATTACACGATACAGCTCGTCTACCGCCTCTACGCATAGCATTGTCTCTTTCTCCAGCAAGGGTTTGCCCGCAAGAATAGTCTCGGCAAACAAATTCCTGTTCTTGGAGAACAGGTCTTGCGTCTTTTTAAAGGCATCACTTCGGCTTCCTTCCTGGATTGGGGCCTCGTGGGCACCACGAGGCTTCTAGGATTTTGAACCACGATGGTGCCCTCGGCTAATAGTTGGCTTGAGTCCTGCGCATGGCTCCGAGAACGCCATCACACTAATCTGCCAAGAAAAAAACTCCCCTAAATAGTGGCTCGCCACCCACGTTAAAAACTGTAAGGCCTCCCTATACTTTTGTCTAAGATCTAGACCCCAAGCCAGTAGCGTCGCTAGCGTCGGTCAATCGGGCGAATGCCCGGGGCCTACGGACTACCATTTTGGGGACCCCCCCCCCCATTTAGCTGAAATTGAAGCAAAGAAAATGAAGTTCTATTTTATTCTTCTTTTATATTAATATATTATTATATTATATTTCTTCTATAAATATGTTCCTTCTTGTAAATAAACAAATTCCTGTTCTTGGAGAACAGGTCTTGCGTCTTTTTAAAGGCATCACTTCGGCTTCGTTCCTAGATTGGGGCCTCGTGGTGCCCTTCTAGGATTTTGAACGACGATGGTGCCCTCAGCTAATAGTTGGCTTGAGTCCTGCGCATGGCTCCGACAACGCCATCACACTAAACTGCCAAGAAAAAAACTCCCCTAAATAGTGGCTCGCCACCCACATTAAAAACTGTAAGGGCTCCCTATACTTTTGTCTAAGATCTAGACCCCAAGACAGTAGCGTCGCTAGCGTCGATCAATCGGGCAAATGCCCGGGGTCCACGGACTAGGAGCCCCCCCCCCCCCCACAGAGGATGCGAAGTCCTCCCCATTTTGGGGACCCCCCCATTTAGCTGAAATTGAAGCAAGAAAAATTGAAGTTCAATTTTATTTTTCTTTTATATTATTATATTATATTTCTTCTATAAATATGTTCCTTTCTTGTATGTATTAAAAACTTTAAAATTTATTTATTTAATTCACTTTTTTCATATACTGGAAGCCCCACCTCAATATATTATATATATATATATATATATATATATATATATATATATATATATATATACATATATATATATGCCCGGGGCCTCAAAATCCAAACGACGGCGCTGCCCCAAGCTCTAGTGTAGGCATGGGGAGGAGGTCAAAGTCCACTAGGACTGTAGAACCACAGGAAGCAGAAGAATGGTAGGTCGTACCGCGACCTTTATAGATCCTTTAGTCTTCCTTTAGTCATTAATATAGGAATTATTTAGGAACTTCAGGATATGGGTGGAATACCAACTACAACTCCTCTTCATGCAAGCAACAAGTCCCAATGTACATCTCTTTTACAAATTAGTGCTCCGCAGTCCATGAGAATAAGTATAGAAGTTTCCTCTGCTGAGCTTCAGAATCTGCATTTGTCAGCCTCCTTAAGGCTGAAGGTCGTAAGGTTTTTTCTAAGTCTGCGGAGCCCCATATTACGACTACTGTCAGAATTTTTGCGAGCTTTTGTTCTTTTCTGGCTAAAATTACTTTTTTTTAACAGTGGAAGATCATTCCAGATTATTATCCACTATTTCCTTCATTGAAGCTTTTGCGGATGTTGTTCTTACTCATACCACAAAAGAGTTCTGGACCCATATAGCTATTAGTATATCCCTTATTTGCTATATTATCAGCTCTCCATTTCGCTCTATAGTGTATCCTATTACTCATCGTCCCTTTGCTGCAGACACATGCGAGTCTTTGAGCCTTCGCAAGCTCTTCTCGAGATTAATCATTCGAATTTTCCACTGCCTATCATGACTATGTGGCGGAACCTTGATATTTGTTTCTAGGTGGTTCAGCCTAGCAAGTAATTCATCAACTACTAGGCTCCACATCAAGAATCTGCATTTGTTATCCCCCTTAAGGCATAAGGTCTCGAGGTGTTTTCTAAGTCTGCAGAGCCCCCATTATGACTAGTCTCAGGTGATAACACACCTCCTGTGTAAAGTGACCACATTTTCATTGAGACAAAGCGGGACAAATGGGATGAAATGAGAATTATAATTTAGTTTCGAAAGCGGACCAATAATTCAAAAAAAATATATTTTATCTACTCACAAACAAAAATGAACACATTAATAAATACATTATTGTATGTGAAGGATACCATTATTATAATCGTGTGTAAAATTATCTAAATCGTGCGTAAGTACGATGTAAATCAAATTAAGTTTCATTATTAAACGATTTCTATTTGTTGTTACTATGGCAATAACTTGCGTCTGACGAACTTTACTGACGTTTATTAGAATTGAATTAACTTTTCTTATTTGGAATCAAGAGTTCTCGGCCTCTCAGTCTGGATTTATCTCGTTCTAGTACAACTTAACCTAACCATAACCTATTCTAGATTAAATCTAGGTTAACCTGGATAATATCGACAACGACCAAATAGTGTTCCCGTGATTGTGTGTTTTTACTAGTTAGCATTTTTTTCCACGGAGGCGGTAAACGTTCTAACCTTTTTGTGTCATGGATGTGATGCACTCATGCGCAAAAGCCCTTCTTCACACATTGGTATCATAAACTACTATTACTCGTATACTTGTCTATAAATATATAAAAATGGATTTATTATTAATTATTGGTAACTATAAAAATATTTGTAAAAAACCATAATTTGAACATTATTATTTTGAATTAATTTAAATTACACACTAAACAACACTAACCCTACCATTACCGGTGCAGTAAGTGCATACGATTTCCTAAGAACAGCGAAAGAAGCCAGCGTTTACAAACCAATAAGTTTGCTATGATATCTACAATATGGGATCAATTTATTGAGAATTTACAAGATTGTTATAAACTTGGTGCATATAATTGCTGTTCAAGAGCAGTTTTTTCCGTCGAAGACTAGGTGTAGATTTACACAGTATATGCCAAACAAACCAGACACATTTGTAATAAAGTGCTGGTTGGCGTGTAACGCCAATAGCAAGTATATAATAAATGGGTTTCCCTATTTGGGAAAGGATGAAAGGAGTGAATGTTCAACTCCACTTGGGTAGTTCTAAAACTGATGGAACCTTTCAAAGGGTTCGGAAGAAACGTAACATAGATAATTTTTAGTCTATCATTAGCCAGGAATTTACTTGCAAAAAAGATGAAAAGATAAAAATGGCTAGATTTTCAAGCAAATTGTAGAAATCAAATTACATTACTCTTACAGTGTATAAAAGTAAGCCAAAAAAAGTGCTTGTCCTAAGTTCCAATTATGAATCAATAGAAATAGAAAAAAGCAACAAACGTTTACCAGAAACTACTAGATTTTATAGTAGTACAAAATTTGGTGATGATGTGGCAGATCAGATGGCAAAGAAATACAGTGTAAAGTAAAAACGTAGAAACGTTGTAGGTGGTTTTGTACAAAGAAACAGGTGAAAATATTTCGAGGCAGGAATTTCTATTCCAGTTAGCTTCAGAGCACGGCGAACTTATGAAAAATCTCGAGAAAAAATACTTTTACCAATAACAGTGACCATAAGTTCAGATTTGAAAAACTTGTCAAGAAAAACTTGTCAAATAAGATTTTGTTAAGATTATAACTAAACAAAATTCTGTTCGAAGTGCGAAAAATATATTTGCGCCAAATGTACATTTCAGACTAAAATAATTTGTAAACATTGTAAGGAAGTCGAATAAAGTACATGTATATACTTTATTAGTACTAGTAGTACTATAGTACTATAGTATATAAGTATGTATGAATGCATAACATTGCATATAAAAGTTTTTTTTATGAATAATTTGAGATATACAAAATATTTAGTTCGGTTTCTCATGGGGAAACATGCAATTTTTGTTTTGTAGGTTTATATAGTTGAACTTATATCAAAATAAATTTGGACGAAATTTCATGAAAATTCTTCATTTTATATACATTAAGCAATAAATCGACCATTATCTGCATTGGATAGTAAAATCGATAACTTTTTTAATTACCGGTCAATTTGACCGAGCGCGGTAGGAATAGGTATACAAGAACTGTCGGTAGGTTTAGTGTTAAAAAAATGATTTTCTTTCACGGTCAAATTTCTGATCCGAGTGAATACTCGGATCATTTATTAAAATGTCGTGAAATTTCTCACATGAATTGGTCAAATGATTTAGATTTTAAAGTTTAATGTTCAACTGCGTTTTTTCAGTTGTACATATTTTATTGATACTGAAAAAACACTGGCTGTTGCTGCATTTGTTCATGGAAGGGAGAGCGAGTATTGTACAATTTTCAAAATATTTTGATAAGTAATATTACTCTGTTTAAAATGAAGCAATTACTCGGTCCATTTTTGGTCTGTTTTCATACTTGCAGACAAGTAACATTTAATTTTTTCATCAGTAACGTATCTTTTTACCAATAACACCACATTAATATATTCAAAAGATTTTTACACGTATTCCCATAAAATCTCATTTTTTAATGTAACCAAATGAAAATTTCAGAACAAGGTGGCATTAAATGACCGGGTTTTCTGAAAGAAGTTAGAAATTTTTATAATAACTGCTTGGAATATCTTGAAGAATGAACAGTTCATTTGGAGGCTATTCAAAAATTTCATTGGTAGACATTAAAAAAGGAGATTTTATGGGAATATGTGGAAAAATTTTATATTATATATTACAGTACATTAAAAATAAGAAACGGAGATATTTTCTAAAAAGCGGGACATTTTTAAAAATCGGCGGGACGCGGGACAGGCGTCCAAAAAGCGGAACTGTCCCGCCAAAATAGGGACGTGTGGTCACCTTACTCCTGTGAGCACCCTCCAATTATGGAAATCTTCATCTTGTTCTTTCCCACTTGTGCCTCTGCTGTCCCATTTCAAAACCTTCAATTTAAAGTGATGCGGTCGATATTTGTTTTTCCAAGAGCCGATTTGACATCTTGTGAGGTGTTGACAAAGCTGTCAACACCTCAATGTCTAATAAGGTACATATCGCTACTTCCTTCTCTATTGCTATTTCCAGTTGTCATTTTTTTCCATTTGTCAGTTAATACAGGACAGTCTCTGTCATTTGCCTGCTCTGTATGTATGCTGACAGTTAAGTAGTGGTGTGCCTAATAGCCAGAGGCGGATTAAGTGTGGACAGCGACCTAGGCAATTTTATTTGAGCAACTTCTATTACAGGTTAGGGCAATGTAGGAGCAATCCAGTAGACGGGCGCGCTTCGGAAGCTATATACATACAAAGTATGATTTTTTATTTAATGTAAGTAGGTAAGTTTTTCTCGTTTAAAAACTTCCGCGCGGGCCGGCGCGCCCCTTTGTAGTCTCGCGCCCCTAGTTTGCCTTATGGATAATCCGCCACTGCTGCCAACACTGTTCTCCTCTCACTGGTACTTGTATACCTTGTCCATCACTTTTAACATGAAAGATGTTAGACTGATGGATCTAAATAGAGAGACAAAACTAGACAAGTTGATAAAAGTTAATAATTTATAAACAAGATTGGAGATGAAGATTGTAGAATTCGGTGGTAACTTGCACTGCGACCTTCAGAGATCCTCATCTAGTCCTGATTATTTTAGTAATATCATGATTTGCGAGCGATTCAAGGATTGCAAGTCCTATGTGTTAAACAATGGGCTCCAAGGTACATCTCTGTCTCTATTAGCTAATGGCCTTGATGGCGGCTTAGATATCTGACAGGATAGCAATTCGTTTCTTGCGATAGTTCCTGTCAAGGTTAAATTGTGCACATCTTTTAATTGCATCTACCTCTGCTTGGAAGTTACTTGGGTAGCTTTCCATGAATTCCCATGAAAAGTATATGGTATAAAGTCCAAACACTCCTGCGCCAGTAACTTTCTTTGTCTTCGAACCATCTGTATACCACTTGATAGCACTTTGCTCTATGTGGTATGCTGAGGATTCGTCGCTCCAATCGGCTTTACTACTACACATTGCTGTGTAGTTTTTCTCGAAATGGTATTTGCATACCATTTCGTCGTTTGATAATTCCAGTCAGGAGATCTTGGCAGGCTGTTCCGGTCACTGCTCCCGATAATTTTTGCATGTGCCTATTCCTTCCTTGCTGAAACTATCGCCGATCTGGCGGTCCCTCTGCCCCCACGACAAGGTGCAATGGAGTCAGATCCAGCAGCAGTTCCATTGTCGCCGTCGGGCATGACCCCATCGCCCCCGGCAAGCAGCCACACGCCAGTCGTTGAATCTTGCTGCCTCTTCATAGAGATCAGCTTGGTTCTACTTCCCCATGCAACTGCCCTGTAAGTGATCGCAGGTCTCACTATCATGTTGTGCATTCATAGCAGGATTGTAGGGTTACAACCCCACGTTATCCTTGCCAGATTTCTGCACACCGTAAGAGCGCGTTTGGCTTTTCCTACCACTTCTTAAACGTGGCTGTTCCATGTGAGTTTTCTATCTAGTGTAATACCCAGATACTCTATCTCCTGTTTGTATTCTATTGTCCTCCCATCCAACAGTATGGGTTGTAGACAGTTTAGTCTTCCTTTTCTAGTAAATGGTATCAGCATGGTTTGCTCGGGTTGAGTTTCAGTTCCACTGTTGTTGTGACACTATCTATTAGTCACTTTGAGGCCTCTCTGTACGATTTCACAGAACGTTCCCTCAAACTTGTCTCTAGCTATGATGACTATGTCATTGGCGTAACCTTGACATTTAATGTCTAGGTCGTTCAGCCTATACTTTCATCAACTACCAGGCTCCACATAAATGGTGATAACACACCTCCCTGTGGGCATCCTTGAGTTGTGCAAATCTTGATGGTGTCATTACCCACTTGTTCTTCCGCCGTTCTAGTTCTCAGCATTTCTCCCATCCACTTTAAGTAATGACGACATCCATCCACGATATTCCCTCTTTCGAGAGCCAGTTTAACAGACTCGTGCGAGGTGTTGTCAAAGGCTCCTTCAATATCTAAGAAGGCACATATCGCTATTTCTTTTGAATCTAGTGCAGCTTCTATTTCATTTCTCAGCTGATACAGGGCGATCTCTGTGGATTTCCCTTTTTACCCGACCTTTGGTATGAATACCACCTTAGCCTTCTCCATAGGTCCGGTATGTATCCGGGCGCTAAACTACTTCTAGAGATTTTTAAAAGATACTGCATTAATTCTCTCCCTCCCACCTGCAGCCTTGAATGGCTGGAAAGTGCCAATTGCCCATCTAATTCGGTTTTCGTGCAGATGGACGCGACGCTCTTCCAGTCAGCCAGACTTGGTCTCCGTGGTTGCATAAAGTCCTCGGTTTCCTTGTAATTCCTACATCCCGGAAAATGGGTTTCTAATAGGAGGGGAGCTCTCTGCTCTTCGTCTTCCGTATAGCTCCCATCCGGTCTCTTAAGACTGGCTGTCATTTCCACTCTGCCCATCGCTAGTGAAGATTGGACATTCTTTTTTATTCTCTTCTTCTTCATATGGCGCTACAGCCCAAATTGGGCCCTGGCCTCCTGTATTTTTGTCCCCCATTCTTTCCTGTTTTTCTCCACGCTCTTATTCCGAGTAGTTGGTATGCGTCTTCCCGAGTCTCTTCCTCCCACTGTTTTCTTGGCCTCCCTACCGGCCGCCTGCCTTTCATTTTTGCGTTCAGTGCTCTTAGTAGCAAACGGTTGTCGTCCAGACTGAGGACGTGTCCTGCCCATCTTAGTCTTTGTAGTCTGATGAATGTTGTAATTGGTGGTTCTTGGTATATCTGGTATAGCTCGTTGTTGTTGATATCCATCTTTGTTGATTTCCAGACCCAGATATATAAATTTGTTGACATCCTCGATGTTGTCTGGCAACTGTAATTCTGGCCCGGGCTTTCTTTGTTTTGCTGGTGTTGAAGCTGAGCCCGCTATCTTTGACAGCTGCTTTTAGTTGGGCATAGGTCCTCTGCGCTTCATCGGACCTTCTGCTCATAATATTTATGTCATCGGCATATGCCGCTAGTTGCACTGTTTTGTTGGCTAGGATGTTATCCCTACCTACACCCAAACGTCTTATAACAAATTCCAGCGCTAGGTTGAAGAGTGTGGTTGCTAGCCCATCCCCTTGTTTCAACCCTTTCATTATTTTGAAAGGGTCCGTGAGTTGGTTTTGGACCCGCACTACGGCTTCAGTTTCGGACATTGTGGTCTTTATCATTGTCACCAGTTTAGTTGGCTGCTGTAAAATTTGGTAGAGGTTGTTGCGGTCGATCGAATCGCGTGCCTGCTTATAATCGATGTCGATCAATGTAGTATTCCCATGTTTTATTCAAAATTTTGCGCCACTGTAAAGATCTGGTATACCGTCGATCTACGTCTCCTGAAGCCTGCTTGATATTCCCCTATTCTACATAAAACTAGATGATTTGCAATTTTTGAAGAAAATTGTTTATATGATTACAAATTCTTGCTTTAAAATTTTGTTATTTGAATGGTTTAATCACTTCTGACGCAATAGGGATTAATATGAATTCACATTCTTTTATAATTAGATATTATATCTCGGGTATTCCAAATAGTTCTGTTACTATTGTTTATAAATAATCGCGAGTTAAATATAAACATATAAATATGCGCAGGATCATGAATTGCATTTTGCTCGAGGTTGTGAAAACTTCTGATAATCAAAAAATATTTCACATATTTTTCGTAAACAGAAACCTATTAAACTTAGTAATTTTATCTTTTTTTAAATTTTTGTTCTGATATAATTTCCAATGGACAGATTAATCTTAATTTTCTGAAAATCATTTGGCTTGTGGTATCAGTTATATCTGTAATATAGTCGTATTTATTTTTATTATATAATCTTGTGAACATTAAAAATAGTTATCCTTCTTGGATCATTATACCTCAAATAACACCACAATCTAAAATTAATTACAAATTATGCGTATTATCACAATGGATAAATTAATTAAAAACATAAATATCAAAGATAATATAAAATTAAAATCAAATAAAAAGTTACTACTTAATAAAACGTAAATCAAATTCAATTTAAAAATCGTCAACTGAAATATAAATTAACCCATATTGTAAGGAGGAGGTTGATGGGAATATTGATTAGGATTCATCTGTCGTTGCAAATGTGCAACAATTGCGTGAGGTTGTTGAGGTCCTTGCGGACCTCCTTGTTGTTGCTGCTGCTGCTGCTGCTGCTGTTGTTGTTGTTGCATTGCCAAGATTTGTTGCTGTTGACGAATTCTTTGCTGCTGTTGGAATGGATTCGGCTGTTGCATACCAGGCTGCATACCACCTACACCTACAACACCTAAAACGAAACAAAATATTATTTTCTAATAACTAGAAAAGTTAAAACTGAAATAATAAAAATGAATTTGTGTGTTTAAATATTCTTGTATATGAAATGAAAATGTTTCTAATATATATTTCGGGGTAATAACTATATCCGTGATTTGATTCTCCTTTTTGCAATTATGAAAAAAGTGTTTAATACTTTGTGGTCCGGGTCTAGAATAAGGTGGTGCGGGGCCCCCTTGCCCACCTGCCATTCCTCCCATGGTATTCATATTGGCATTCATTGTAACATTCGGAGCTTGTTGAATATATTGTGGTCTAGGCGTATTTTGCGGCATCCCGCGATAATCTGGCTGTGGACCTCGAGGTTGTCCAAACCCTTGTTGTTGGAACATTGCTGGATTTTGTCCAGCCTGCATCATCTGCTGTCCACCTTGCATCATGGTGTTTCCACCATAGTTTCCTGCATACTGTTGATTCATACCACTTTGCATATTACTATATTGTTGAGGGAACATTGCCTGTAAAAAATATTTGAATAAAATTGTGCTTGATAAATAAATTTAATAAATACTTGATTTGTTGGCATAGCAGCTGGATGTTGTTGACGCAAAGACTGTCGCGGGAATTGTCTCTGTTGCATTGCTGCAGGATAACCAGTTTGTGGAACTGGTCCTGGAGCTCCTTGAAATTGATTTAATGGATGTCTCTGCCTTAACATATTCGATAAAGCTTGTTTCGACGGGTTGATTTGTTGTGGGCGCTCGAACCTATTGACTGCAAATTCTGCAGATTTTAGAAGATTGCTGCTAAAAATTCTTATTAAAAAAAATTAACAAACCATTTGCCATTTGTTGAGGAAAATAACCAGGTTGCTGCTGTTGTTGAGGCTGTTGCTGCTGCTGTTGTTGGTTGTACCACTGTTGCTGCTGAGGATTTCCTGGAAATTGTTGCTGCTGTTGTTGCATCCCTCCACCGCCATAACCCATATGCTGCATTGGGGGCGTTGGTCCTGGAACTCCACCCATACCACCCATCCCTTCAAAAGAAAAACATTAGATATGATGTTTACAACGAAATTATTTGTTATACCTGGTTGAGGTTGGCCAATTGGTGACTGGCCCATGGCCATGGGTGGTACTGGTACTTGTCCGGGAACGCCTTTAATCTTCCGGGGTCTGCGCTGTCCTTTTCCGCGGCCTTTGCCATGAGCGATACTATGTGGGGACTGGTCAACCGATGATGGAGTATCAGCCTTCAGGTCAAGCTCCTTTAGCTGTAGGTACACATGCTACATATGCTAAGCTAACAGCAGGGTTACGGGTGTTATAACAACCCTTTGAAAGGAGGTCAAATCATAAGTAAAATAAAACAAAAATCCAAGCCAAGAATACAATTTACAGCCAAAAGTTATGGATTTTGTGTATGTACAATTATTCTTCAATAATTAAAGTAAGACAAATAATTTTGACAAAAAGTGCTTTTTCCACTTTAGAAAGCAAGTCTTTACTCCATTATAGAAGAATTTCTTTATGAATCCTTTCCAAAAATTTATGTGTCTAATTATATTGAAATATTACTTCAAATAAATTTTAGGGTAGATTTTAAATATTTGCAGTTAGACCCAAAAATAAATCAAAAGGAATCACTATAGTGTATTAAAACAACAGAAAAAAGTGAGGGAAAACAGATCTTCCTCTATTCAAAGCTCTTGCACATAAAGTACTGGTGTAAAAACTTACAGGTTTATCTGGTACAGGTTCGAGATCCTCTGGTGGCAATGGGGGTGGGTCAAGGTAGTGTGAAGGTGGTTTTTGTAAATTGTGTGTGTGATATTTGAGTAACCTGTGTGTATCCTCACAAGCTAGAGGTCTTCTTTCAAGACGAATTGCCCCAAACCATGCCCAGGACAAAGGAGCTGGATTCTTCATACCCTCCAAAACATCCCAAGAACTAACACGTTGCTTATCAGTAACCTAAAAAAAACATTACAGTAATAAATGTAGAACATTTTAAATATTAAAGATTGATACCTGCAATCCGTTTTTCTTATCAATACTATCAAAACAAATTTTAGTCCCTTTTCCATCTGTAATATAGCCAGTCTGATCCACAGCGATCACTTCAGTAGCAACCCTAGGCAAAGGAAGAAGTTGCCTAATATGTTGAAGTGAGGCACTGTGCTTTTCTCCAACTTCTTTCTTCAACTTTTTCATCAAGTTCTGATACATCTTTCTGCCCTCATCCTAAAATAACAAGATTTTAAAACTCAGATTTCAATTCAAACAGCAATTATTACTTGTTGATCTGTAGCTAGAGCAGAATGAACAAGTGTTGCTAACATGTCGATAACAGTCGTAAATAAGTCGCTGTGGGTGTGTAAGTCAACTAAACCATTTGTAACCAATTGGACAAGTAGTAAAGCCCAATCAGTAGTAACGGAAATACTTCGTTGAAAAGCTTCAAAAACTCCACCCACTAACGAAAATCTAAGTTGTAATCCGTCCAAAGTTCGATCATTATTACAAATATCTGTCAAATTTCCATCCCTTGCCAAAGAAACTAACTGAGAAAGTTGTTGGTGAAGTGAGGAAAGTAATCCTTCTCTTTGGCCTTCCTCCTGATTTTTAAGACAAGTCAATACAAGACTTAGAAATGGCTGATGACTGAGCACACTCTGGTTTTCGCCACCTCTATTTCTACTTCTTTGCTCTTTAACCCAACCATTGCTTTCTAAAACTTGGCCAGCCACCTTTAGCACTCGTCCTTGTACAGCGCTAGGCAACTTAGAAACTAAAGGAGCCACCAACCAAATTGAACACTGCTGTTTCAACTTCGAATCAGACCTAAAAAATTTAATCCAAATTCAATAACTAAAGAATAAATTCAGTAAATAAATAAACGTTTGCCTTTTTCAGTATTAATGAGTCTTATATTCTTAAACCCATTTATCTGGTTTTATTTAGTTTCTTACTTTTTATCGTCAGAATGAGGTGAGCTTCCATTAGGAGGGCTCAATTGAAAAACATCAATAGCTGCTTTGGCAACAGTTTCTAGCCATTGGCTCAACTCAGGAGAATTTGTATTGAACTGTTTAAACATCAGTTGTAAATCCAGCCAGGACATCCTCAATGTCCACAACTCCAAATTCTAAACAAGAAATTAATTTCAGTTATAATATTAATAGTTCTCAAATAAATTACCTCTAATATTCTACTAATCATACTTTTTTGGTCAAGTTCATCAATTGCAGAACTAACATCTGGATAGCAAATCATATGCAGCAGTCTTTGAGCTTGCGAATGCGATAACAGAGGATCCAATAAGTTGTCGTGATGACAAAGTTCTTCAGGATGACATAAACATCTTTCTAAAACCCATTGCTGAGAACAAATTTCTCGCAAGACGTGACAAGCGAAGGCAGATAAGGACGCTGTACTTTCAGTATTTCCATTACTCGATTGCCTAATTAATATTAAATAAGGCAAAATTAGTTTAAAATTACGATTTTTGTGAATTTGTTATTTACAAAGTTTCTGTAGAGTTGAAATTTGAAATGTGTATAAAAAAAAAACAGAAAAAAGCGGAATTAAACAATTCACCAGATTCAATTCAATATCTTCAGACTAATACTCAAATATTAGACACAAAAAATGTAATTCCCGTTGCGTGTGTGCGTTATTTGAAATAATATAAAAACCTGTTATAATAAAGATATTAGAATGAAGATATTTTTTTGTTAATAAAACGAAATGAAAGATATAAATTAATGACAAACACAATATAAAGACAAGATTCATTGAACCTGGCAAAAAAAAATAAACAGAGGTGTTCTAGATAAAATAAATATAGACAAACACACAATCTCAAGGATTATTAATTTATCATTTCAACTATTAAGCCCCAACCAGAAAACATCAACAAACATGACAACATTAGCAAGAGTAAATATTGTTTTAACTAGTTCTTTCTGTTCCGTTTGTTGGTAGAGTTTGGTTGTAGCTTTATGTGCAAGCTCGGTGACACAGTCAAAGCAAAGCATACTCGAAGGACCAGGAGAACAGATTCAGGGGGGAAACAACAGGCACACTCGTATATATAAGCCCCCCTGCTGGCCCTTGTGAAAATTATTAAATGTTCATCGACAAACCTATGTGTCGTCCTTGAGCCGCAGATATCCATATCAATCACCCTAACAGACAGAAAAAAAATATATAACTAATATTTTTTTTAATACATTTCCAGTTTAAACATTGATATTTGCGTACGAGAAATAAATTGGTGTATTTAAAAAAATTATATATTTTTTCTGTTTCGAAAATATCGGATGCAACTTACCATCATAATTAGCCAAACAAAAAGATTTAACCAAAATGACTCGGTAAAATTTAAATTTAATTCAAGCTTTGTCAGTTTATTTAGTTTTATAAGTCTAATATTATTATATAGTTTGACATGATTGAAATAAAAATTAGAGATATGTAGCTATCTTCAAATATCAAGCCTGAGTCGTAAACAATCAAGGATTTAAATTTACACAACTTAATTGGAATATTGATATAGGTGGTCTGAAACAAATCAAATCTGTAATCTAGCCTCAAACTAGGTCTATAAAGCAAGTACCCCACCTTTTCAATATAGATTAGAACAGAATTATGTGCTCTTTATTTGCTAATTGCAGCAATCGCGATTTTTGTAGTCGAAGCGTTCAATGAAAAAATCAAATTTTACGAGTGGGGATGCTAACTTACTATCAAGCTAGCCCACCCATCAGAAAAAGCACTATAATTAAGTGCTCTTTCTGTGCTTTTGAAGTACCCTGAAAATAATTCACTAACTAACCCCTTATGTGAAAAACTCACCCCGAACCGAATGAGCCACAAAAGGTGAAATCTATAATGACAAAGTACAGAAATTTTGTTTTTGAAATTTTCTCCAGATATGAAATTCGCGATTTTTGTGCTCACATCCTTTAAGAAATATTCTATTAAAGAATAAATGTTGAATATTTTTTGATCATTTATTTTAATTTAAAGGAAAATATACTTTACGTGTGGACTTGTGCTTTCTTAAAAATTGAAAATTTCATTTTATAGATTTTGAAAGTGGCTTAAGTCCATTTATAGCCATGAAAAACATTATTTCTATAATATGATATAAACAACAATTTTGTAGGGTCTGTAACCAACTCGCTCAAGAAGTTGATAAAAATACTCTTATCAATATTCTTTTATATGCAGGGACTAAGAACGGAACGAAAACGAAATTAACCGAAATATTTGAAGGAACGAAAAGAGAAACGAAAACGAAATTTCAATTTTACGTTGATGATTGAAAACGAAATAAACAATTTCGGTTACCGGTTTAAACCGGTTATATTTTCAAATCGTTTATGTATAAATTCAAAATAAAAAAAATTGAAATCTACAACATTTCAAACGTGCATGCGTTGTTACGTCACCGTATAATATCATGTGAATCTGCTCAAATGGCTTCCCATTGGTCTTTGAATATTCACTTGGTCCAATGGATTTCTTACAAAATTTAGTTACATTTTTTTGTCGGTATCGGTCTTTAGTATCCGTTGGTATTTTTTTTTCTGTTTGTCTTCTAAGATACTGTCCAAATTTTGTTAATTGTGAAGTCTATGTATAATATAGGTTAAAAGGTAAACTTTTTAAATAATAATATAACTTAAACTCTGCTCTGATCCATCCGCTTCACAAAAAGGGAGATTTTACGGATCTAAACAACACCGTGGAATTTCTCTCGTCCCGGTAACATACAAGATTCTCTCGAAGGCGTTACAAACAAGGGCAGAAAATCAGTTGAATAGTCAACTGGGTGAATACCAGGGGGGCTTCAGGAAGACCCGATCATGTGTTGAACAGAGCCTCAATCTTAAAACTGTACTTGCATACTCCAAGATGAGAAACCGCAAGGTGGTCGTCACCTTTGTTGATTTTAGGAAGGCCTGCGATTCCATTGATAGAGAAACGCTTAACAAAGTATTCCAGGAACTAGCACTAGACAACAAAACCCGCAGACTAATCCTAGACACTTTGACCAACACCCATTCCAAGGTTAGAGGCGAGATTTCAGAAAGCTTCGAAATATAAACTGGAGTGAGACAAGGAGATGGACTTTCCCCACTTCTCTTCAACTGTGTCCTTGAAAAGGTTATGAGAGAATAGCGCAAGGAATTGAACAATTTGGGTGCTCAGAGTGGTATCTACCTGGGACGTAAGAACGATGGACTGGTTGTGGATTGCCTGGCCTTTGCAGATGACATGGCACTGTTTGCTGATTCTCTTGAGATGGCAACAATGCAGGTAAACTGCCTCAGAAAACAGGCTGCCAAAGTGGGTCTTCAAGTGTCGCTGGAGAAAACAGAATTCGTCACCAACATCAGAGAAGCAAACAGAGAGATGTTACTAGAACAGGAAAACATCAAGAGGACTGAGAAATTTAAGTATCTCTGCGAATGGATTGAACCCAACTTATCAGAAAAAGCATCATTATCCAAGAGAGTCAGCAAGTTAGAAGACTAAGAACACTTACAATAGAAATGCCTGTCACGCAACCTGAAACTTAAACACTACACATCAGTCTTACGACCAGAAGCCCTGTATGCCATGGAGTGTCTTTCCTTGAACCGAAGGGGTTTAATAGAGAATTTGGAAATTAGAGAGAGGAGAATCATCAGGAACATCCTAGGCCCGGTAAAGGAAGACGGGGAATTCCGAAGACGGCATAACTTTGAGCTCTACGAACATATTGAGATACTCTCTGACTGTGCAAGGAAAAGAAGGGTAGCTTTCTATGGCCACGTTGCAAGATTGCATCCAAACCGACTAACCAACCGTCTGTTCACCTTCTGGCAAAACAAGAAGCTTTGTACCACTTGGTTGACAGAGACCGAGAAGGATATTAAAGAACTGGGAATAACAGATCTCAAAAACAGACAGTCTGTGAGACGCACCCTGAAGGAAGTCCGTGGATTTCAGGAAAAACCTCGAAGGAAAGGTACCCCCTGCACAGAAGAGAGAAAGGAGTTACACCGGCAGAAGATGCGACAATACTGGGCAAATGTCAAAGCCCAACAGTTGAACAAGCGTGGTCCAAAGTAGGCCTATTCGAAAGAACAAGAATATAACTTAAACTTATAAAAACATTTTTTAAACTGCTTTAGAATCGGAAGAAATCAAAATAATCCATTCCGAAATTATTTTTTTTTACGACTCAGTAACATATAAATCAACTTATAAAGTTGAAGGCTGCGACGCATCAATAAAGGGAAATCATGCAGGGAACTTGCAGCAATCATGCCATAAAGAAATTTATGACAACATATATGCAGTTCCGACACGTGCCCCCTTGTCCAATTCATCACCACCAGATAAATATTCAAACCAAATTTGTTGCTTCTTTCTTGCTTTTCCGAACGGTCCGTCCACCATCCCAATCACCACAATAATTTAAACCGAAGACAGAAGGATAAAAAGGATAAAACAGAGGACAGAATGATCCCTTACTCAAGTGATCATCTGCTGACTTTTCATCAGCGATACTTTTTAACAAGTATCGCTGAAATGAAAAATTATTAAATTAATTTGATTTATTGTCGAACAATTAATTATAAAATGTACTTTTGTGTTACCTTTTATTATTTTATAAAAATTTGTATCCCTAAATTTTTTTCGAAAATACTTGTTTAGATTTTTCAGAAAGTGTCTGTGATAGTTGCCGTGATTTACGCATGTGTATGTATATGTGTATGTATATACGCATGTGTAAAGATCGATCAGTGTTAATAAAAAGAATGGTTTAATTTATAAAATCTTACAACAATTGCGAATTTATGAAAAAAAAATTACAAAGAACTTCAATGTTATCATCTAAACTGACCACCATTCATTTTAGATGATGTTGTTATAAAACGAAATACCAATATTTCAGTCAACATTACTCCTGATTTGTTGAAGGAAGCGTGTACAAAACTGGTAACAGTTACTGGGCCAACTAAGGTTTCTAAAAAATTAAGAACAATAAATGTTTTAACAATAATTAAAACAATGAAACTTAAGAATCCCATTCTAGATTGTGTAACGCGATGGCACACAATTTTTTATACAAATGTATACACTAAAATTAATTTCATCATTGTCTTCTGAATTATATTAAAATTAATGTATTCTCTTACATTCATTTGTTTATTTAATTAATTCATGTAACTACTAAATTGTCCAGCCTTCTACTCGGAAAAATTAGAATGAAATTTAAGCCAGAAAAGAATTCAATACCTACAATACAAGAACAAAAAATCAATGTAGAATCACTATGGGACCCAACAATTAAAGAGCTTTACAAAAAAAAAATCGAGACAAACCCGATAACAGAAAGGGATGACATCAATCTTGCGTGGGGCAAAATCAAACAGAACATAAAAACCGCCGCTCATGAAGCACTTGGAACTAGAACTGTAAAAAAGAACCATATAAATACAAATAAAACCCCATGGTTCCGTCCAGAAGTCAAAGAAAAATGCCAGGAGAAGAAACAAGCTTACCTCACATACCGAACATTAGGAACACCACAATCATACAACAAGTATCGACGGATAAGGAACGAAACAAAAGAATTAGTAAGACTGATCAAAACTCAGTACTGGGAAATTTTTTCAAAACGCAAGGAAAACGACTTCTATGTACTTCAAAAACAAATATGGCGATTAATCAGATCACAGAGAAGAGAGGTCGATGAGTTGGTTGAAACGACTCACATAAACAAAGAAGACTGGGTCTCAACTCAACTCAACTACTTAACTGACCTATATAGAGCAGAAAACATAGAAGAGGAACTGGGCTCACCAGAAATAGTTATCAATGAAAATTCCCAAATTGATACACCCGACGTGCAACTGGCAAAAAGTGCAAAAGCTAAAAAACAGAAAAAGCGCTGGATAAGACGGAATAACGAATGAACTGCTCAAATACGGCGGACAGAAACTCACACAATATTTGACAACCCTAATCAGACATACATCCATAGATTCTCGATCACCACAAAATCCCAGATGAATGGCGGTTCAAAAAGGGAGATAAGAAAATACCTTCGAACTACAGAGGAATAAATATCTTGAGCACCACATTGAAATTGACAACCAAAGTAATAACGAACAAAATTAACAGCCTCGCCTCGCTGGCAGATGAACAGCAGCGATTTAGGTCGGGAAGGTCTTGCACGGACGCCGTTTTTCCCATAAGACAAGTAACAGAAAAGTCGGTCGAATAAAATAAGCAGGTCTATATATGTTCACAAAAACGAAGTGTATGACAACATCAAAAACACCATTGAGATGTAAATTGGAGGTGGATGGAGAAGTTATTCAGCAAGAGATAAAATTTAAGTATCTTGGCGTGGAACTCTCGGGCTTTGGCGATGTTGAGACAGAAGTAAGGGAACAAACAACGAAAGCAACAAGAATAGCACGGTATTTGAATAGTAAAATATGGTGCAATAAAAACATAGGAATTGAGGCCAAGACTAGAATCTATAAAACAACAATAAGACCCATCATAACATATACGGCAGAAACTAGACCATAAACATCGAAAACTAAACGAATATTAGAAACAACCGAAATGAGAGTACTTAGGAACAGAAGCAGAATTACTGGAAAAACACTTTTAAACAGGGAAAGAAGCGAAAGTATAAGAAATACATGTGGATTAGAAGACATGAATGGCTGGGTATCAAACAGAAAAAAGAGTGGAATGGACACATAAATAAGATGGACTAGAGAAGAATAGTAAAAATTACTCGTGATAAATCACCACGGGGGCGCAGGAGCGTGGGGCGTCCTCGACAACCTGAATGCAGAGCAATAGGCAAGTTGACGAAGAATAAACAGGCGATTCGCCTAAATCAAGAAGGAAGAAGAAGTAGAAGACTAAATTGTCCATAGTAATTTTCGTTTATTTATTTTAGTATACTGAATCATTTAATAGTATATTACGTGACAAGAGTTGTAAGAAGCATATTACGAACGAACGGAACAGTGTAATTCCGCGAGTACGTAATTGCCTTACAACTCGAGTTATGTACTATACTTTATCTGCGACCACATAATTTGTTTCTGTTTAATAAGAATAATATGTTTGATGTAACACCTTCAACCTTATTTAACTTGATAGATATGAAAAGAAATACATTCATAATAGTTACATACCTTTCTATTTAGTACTTATTTGTAGTTTTCGTTAGATTTAAACATGAAAAATGAAATGACAGCTTCTATGTGAATGATGTGACGTTTAATGATTGTTTGGAAATCACGGAGTACTATATTTAAAAATAGTATTAATGTGCAGCTCTCAACCAAACAACGAATCGTAAACCAAACGGTCATTGGTGATTTTGAATTAATACATAACATTAATCGCGGATTGTTACATATGTGTGTGGTATGATGTATTTATATAATCCACAAACTGTACAATAATGGGCATTTACAAAAGCATCTGAGTTCTTCCGTGGCAAATCAAAGTGAACTCATCGGAAAATATATTTTCATGGTTCTTCTTTTTATTTTTGGTGTAACAGCTTAACTGGGACCTAGGTCTCCTCCCTTTACGTATACTTGTGTTTGGTGTCTAGGTCTTAGACACAAGCGTAGGGGGCCCTTACGTTTTTTAACGTGGGCGGCGAGCCACATTTGAGGGAGGTATTCTCGGCAAATTGCTGTTATGACTTTACCAGAGTCATGCATAAGACGGTGGCTTATTACAATACGTGTCCCGGGATCCAACCGCTAGCGCCTTACATGCACTGTTTTAGCTAGGTTTAGTTTAGGCGCGCTAAACTAAACCTAGCTGTCACGGTGTAAACCGTAGTGTTCGCAATATGATGGCAATAGTAAATAATGTTACCAGTTTTGTACGAGAGTTAGCAAAAAGATTGGAACTTTTCAAACAAGCTATCCTTAAAAAACACCCACAGACGAAAAGAGTCAAGTTGCAAAGTCTTAGTGAAACAGGCTGGGTTGAAAGGCATGATGCGCTCCTTCAATTCAAAGAGTTATTTGACCCTATCGGACAGTTCTTTGAAGAAATGTACAGAACCTGCGGCAACCGCCGCAGTATTTGAAATCAATGTTTCGTTTTCACAGCAACTGCAGGCTGTTGCATTAGACCTTAACCTTTGTTATGAGATCGTAGAAAGTGTGGTAAGAACGAGACGAGTCGCTTTTCAAGAGCAGATCACTCTTCGATTCTCGATCTGTTCCATCTTCTACTAAGTGCCATCGTAAACACAGAAAATCTGACCTCGATAGTAGCAGCAGCACGCGTTTACAGTGAATATTTACCTCAACCTCTCTCGTTATAGGGAGAAATAACTCTTTGGAAGGAGCTATGGAGTGGTAGACAACATCTCCCCAAACAGCAGCTGAAGCGCATCAAGAGACAAATTATTTTTTTCCAAATATATTTAGTGTGTTTCCTTTTAGTGTGGAGCGCAACTTCTCTTCGTTTAAACTAATAAAATTGTACCATCGTACAACAATGAACCAAGACAGGTTAACCAGTTTAAGCCGAGATCTCTGCTAATCTACAACCAGACGAAGTCATTGAGGAATTTGCGAAAAGTTATCCTAGGAGACTTATTATGCGTTAAGCAAAATAAAATGTGTGTTTTTTAGTGTTTTATTTGCTAGTCTTTACATTCCCTACCCTCAGCGGGATCAAGTCCACCCCCCAAATGACAATCTTGGATCTGCCCCTGCTCATAAATACTTTCCCTTCTGATAAGCTTGAACTCGGTGAACGATTTATAGATGACGACCTAAAAATTATATCTAATTGGAACGACTGGACATTCCCTCACGATCAACCCGAGCTAGACTAAAATCATGGTATTTGCATCAAAAAGGAAACAAGTTACTATTAAGGAAAAACTGACGAAACTGATTACCACGCCTTATCTATCAGCGCCCAAAGCACAAACATAACAAATGAATCAAAATATCTCGGATTATTAATTGATAACAGATTTTCATCATATGTATTGACACTTTTAAAGCGTGTTTATTTAATAATTTAATATTGCATTCCCGTAAACATATTCTATCTTTAAATTTAAAAAGAAAAAAAAGTGACTGCCCTATGTTTTGTCAATGCTAAGTTACCCCGAATCGGTGTATACTAGTTTAATTAATAAGACAGATTGTGCCGGAATACAACTGTCACAAAATAGATATATCAGATTTGACATGGCCTAGGACTTCGCAAAAAATTACCTACGGAAATTCGATGTCAATGGGTTAATATGGAAAAACTTAAAAAAATTTCATCTTTTTAAATGTCTTTTAAAAAAAATCCTGTACTGCAAATTACCCAGGTATATGTATAACAAAATTACGTAAAGAACGGAGGTTCATCCAATTAATATACGTAGGCTTGCTAACTCTACCTATACACAATAACTCAAAATTTAAATCTTCGTACAATTACCAAATAATGTCTATCATTAATAATCTACCAATGGAGTTAAAGCAAGCGAGTGTTGAACCGTATAACAATTATGTTAAAATGCAAGGAACACAGTGTTCAAAATAGAGTGATGTTAGTCGGTGTAAGGTTTACCTTAAGAAAACAAAAAGAGCTTATGGAAGATTGAGAAATTCTTGTTAATTATTTTGTGTATTATATTTGTATTTAATGTGTAAATCAGATTGTATGTTTGTTTCTTTGTGTGGAGGACAACAAATGATTTAATAAAATAATGTTAATTATGCTAATTGGGATGATAAATTTGTCACCCTTAGAAATCCCAACGCATTATTATCTGTAAAATGTATTTTTAAATTTAATCCAACGCAAACCATTCAATATCTCGTTTCGAAAAAAAAACGTGTTTACACTTCTTGTGTATAAGCTTTTCTTACACATTTCTTTGACAAACCGAAAGTTGGAGATTACCAGGCGACTAAACGAGGGTTACGCATTCGTACAAAGGGAACACGTTTCTGCAGAACTCATCGAGAAGAACACGTTGGAAATCATCGATAACATTGGTAACGATGTGCTGAATATCGCGACGAGTACGTAAATGAACAAATACAGTAATATAAACTATACGGGAAAATGGGAACGTTAAATTATACGGCAAAAAAGCCGTGAAAAAAATTTGGTAGGCACATAATTATGGCATAATCGCCTCGGTTAAAATTCATGTGTTTGATCATAATAGATTTCACTACTTATGGCTCACATGGTTCGGGGTAAATTTTTCGTACAAGGGTGCGAGCATTTCAAGAGAGCACATAATTATTGCAACGATTTCGCGTCGCATCGGTTAAAATATTTGTACTGGATGATTATAGATTTCACCTCTTCTGACTCCCTCCTACGGTTATGGGTGAATTTCTCAAATAAGGGTACAAGCATGAAAATCGAGAATGGCATATCTGGAAAGGACATAATTATTGCAACGTTTTCGCGTCGGTTAAAAATTTTGTGCATGATTATTATTAATTTTACCTCTTATGGCTCATAGGGTACGGGGTGAATTTTTCGTACAAGGGTGCGAGCATAAAAATCTCGGATATCATATCTAGAGAGCACATCATTATTGCAACGATTTCGCGGGGGTTAAAATTTTTGTGCTCGATTATTATTACTCTTGCGTGCGAAGTTCTTCCTGACGCATTTTAATATGAAAATTGCCTTCGCTTTGTCTCTCCACATAACCTGGGTAACGCACGCAAATATTCAATATCGCTAGGTTACATTAATAAAAACAATTAAATAAAAAAACATAATCAAGACCTCGATGTTAAAAAAGTGACGTGGAAGTGTCAGAATTTTTTTCATTACAAAATAATAATAATTAAAGAAAACGTTTTAAAATGTGTGAGTAAATTCTATGGTGATACTGGAGAGTGAGGAGATCCACACCACTGGAGACAATCGGAAAAAGCAAATTCTTCATTTGTGATTCTATTTTATTTTGGATGGCCCCTGGATCCCACACTTGTAAGATACATCCTCGCATGAGTAGTAAAAAATATTGTTTGCAACACAGGCGCTGTTGTCAATTTCCCTCTTGGGTGAATGTGAGCACTCACTTCGTTCATGCGCCCAATTTCGCTCTCGCGTGAAATTGACAACTTTCCCCCCTAGTTACAAAATATACTATCATCTCTTATGACTCATACGGTTGGGGTTGAATTTTTTTTTATAAGTGTGCGAGTACAAAAATCGCGAATAGCATATTTAGAGAGCACATATTTATTGCAACGATTTCGCGTCGGTAAAATGTATGTGCTAGATTATTATAGATTTCACTTCTTATGTCTCCTAGAGTCGGGGGTGAATTTTTCACACAAGTGCTTATATGATATCAGTATTCCAATTTTTCAGATACCCACCCATCTAATATGCTAACTTGATAGTAAGTTAGCATCCCAATAGCCAAATTTGATTTTTCATTGAACGCTTCATGCACAAACATCGTGATTGCGGCACAAAAAGAGCACATTCTTGTCTAATTAAATTTAAATTTTGAAGAAGTGGGGGTGAATGTGAGTTGTGAATCAAATCTAAATCTTGAACAATGTAAATGGTTTGTTATAAAACAATTACATTTGTCTAGAATTGGTTCTTCAGTGGTGCTACAGTCCTAAGTGGACCACCCTCTGGAATTCCACCCTCTGCCTACACTTGTGCTTGGTGTCTTGATCTTAGGCACACATACAGGGAGCCCTTACAGTTTTTAACTTGGCTGGCGAGCCACTATTAGGGGAGGTTTCGTGGAAGATTACTGTGATGGCTTTGGAGGATGGTGGCTTATTTTTTCCATACTTGTGCCCCAGGATTTGAACCCGGGACTTATGGCTATAACTTATAATCCGACACCTTGACTACTAGGCCACCACCGTCTCCTAGAATTTGTTGTTTCATACTTTTATCGAAAGGGAATATTCACTTGTATCATGTTGCGAAAGGTGTTTTGAATCTAATAAAGCTTTTTTAATTAATATTATTTTTAAACTAAACCATAATTATTGAAATATCTCCTAAAAAATCGTCCAATTCATTTACAACAAAACCAAAGAATTTATATCAAATCCATCTTGTTCCGACTTTACATGATATAATATTCAATTATTCTAAAACATTCCCAGTAAGATTCATACAAATTAAGATTCAAAAATGTAAAGCCTGATTGAATGAGAAATTAAAGTGAAACTTACGCTAAATCTACAGAAGGACCGTCACCCGCTCCCATTAAATCACTGGTGCCCAAGATATGCGATATACTCAATTCCGTCCCTTCTTTTGCTGTAGCATCACCAACTACCAGCACAGCTTTCAAAACAGCCAAAACTGGTCCAACGTGTATATTTCTGTGAGCTGCAGCCAATAAGTGTCGATCGCAACTCAGCCGTACTCCCAATGCTGGACGAGGAGCCGTTAGAGGTGGCGAACCGACGGAATACAGTCCAGGTTGAGGGCCTTCGGCAGTTCGGAATAGCCGCAAGAGTAAATGGCATGTTAGACGCATTCCACCTTCTGCTGCTCCACCTCCATTATCTAAAGATTTCACCTAAGGATAATAGTAAATATAAAGTTGTTTAAATTGACAATTCGGGAAATTTATTACCTTTAAGAGACTGGGTAAGGCGACTCTTCCAACAAAATCTTCTAAAGAAAAGCAATGCCTTGCAATTAATATACTAGTGAAGACAGCAAGAGCGTTATGTATGCTAGCATCTTGTATGTCTAAATGTGCTTGAAGATCTGTGTAATATCCAGGATGTGACATAGGACAACAAAGAGCCAATAAGGCTCCTAACCATTCTGAAGCCAAATTATTTGAACAAGCCGTCATTTCAGCGCACATAATTGCCAAATCGTTCAATCTTTCATTATCGTTCTCCCGACAAACGTAAATAATAGCATTACTCACAAAAGAGTATCTACAAGAAAATCATTTAAAAAAAAAATCATCAAAAGTAAAACAAAACTTTTACCTGTTGTTGCCATTTTCCCCTAATTGCCTTGCCCATGAGCTTTCAATTTTCCCACCTCTCCTAGGATTAGCAAAAACTTCCTGCATAAATTGCGCGTTATAGCTATAGTTACTAGGCATAGGCTGTAAAGCCGTATACAATGCTTGCCTAATCTTAGGATAGGCATTTCCGAAAGGTTCTGTAGCATGTGGCTTCGATTTCAATAGATTACACGAAGAATATAAATCGTACAAATGCGCTAAAATACATCGTTCGGCAGAACTGCAATCACCAGGATTCGAAACGTGTTTTACAACTCTACAAAGCCCTTCGAAAACAGCAGAAGTTTGATCCGTAGATACTAAAACAATCGATTTACGAATAAATATTACCATTTCTTTTTTCAAATGTATTATTTTTTCCTTCTTACATAATAGGCAGCAATGGTATCGTCTTAAAACTCCAACAACGTACAAACTTAAACTAGTCGTGTAATTTCTCATCAAGACAGAGTTTTTAGCCAATAGTTGCGCTTCGACTTCCGGAAGTTCCTTTAATATTTGTATGCAAACATCAATTAACCCATATATGTTCAACGCCAGTTCCATAAGATCAAATAAGAAAGCAACATGTTCTTGAACCGGCAAATAATTTGAAATCCCAGTAGCAAAAGAGTTTAACATTTCAATGACAGTCATGCTGCATTGCCAAGTAACAACGTGCTGATCAAAATAACTCAAACTCTGGCATTTTTGAGTAGTAGTTTCAAAATTAAACTCATTCCTAGAATGTTTCTTAACCTTCCCACCTTCTGCCACATCGACACTAAACTTCTTAGAAAATAACTTGCATATTTCTTTAGACATCTTTTTTACTGTATGTCTAGCTTCGTCCCTAACTTTACCTACACCATAAAGCAAAACATGACGTTGATTACAATCATGCTGACTATAAGGATCATCTTGGCACAAAGGAAAATGAGTGGTATATAGAAGGTGTCTAGAAGGTTTCACTTTGTGATCTACATGGTCAGTCTCCATAGCCACAGCACCCATTGCTGTAGGAACATGAGGATGATGAGAATGTTCGTGATCTTTAGGACTATCTGGAATATCCATTGAATTCTGTTGGTCTTCTTTTATATCTTGAAGGATCTTATCTAAATCTGCATCTATTTTCGAATCATCATAATCCATTGGATGTGAATGATCCTAACACAATAATTACAATTAATTTAATTAAAAAGAGGAAAGTAATTTTATTACTTCTAATTTGGTGTGTGATAAATCTGAAGTTTCTTCATGTCCTAACAGATCTCCTCTTGAAATCAGAGTGCACATATAAGCATCATGTGAAAAAACATCTCTTCTGATTAACTCAGCGAACAGATGAACTAGATTGGTGAAAGCAGTTTTTTTCTGAGGTGTATCATCTGGTGCTGGTACAGGAGCATCGGTATCCAAGAATTTCATCAATAAGCTTTGAAACATTGGCGGTCCACCAGGGACACTGCTGTTGCTGTCTTTATCATCAACTTCTTTCGATTCTTGATCACCAGAACCTGTTGAATCCGATTGCCGTTTATCCAGTAAGGCCGCAACTGCCAGTGCTCTATGCTCTCCAGCTCTTTCTGGAGAAACTGCCCACTCACACAGTAATTTTACTACAGCATCTTCATTCTCACTGTTATTAAAAACCTAAAACAAAATTACAGTGTAAATATAATTAGAATAAATAATTATATTAAATTACTTTAGAATATAAAGTATCTATAGAGTTTGAAGTATCCATTCTATCAAACCTATGTCTATCCAAAGCATCTAAAGCAGCTAAAACTCTTGTAGTTATGGTACCAGCAGAACATTGTTGCCACTTGTCCATACACCATCTACCTTCAGCCCTTTTGCTTCGCTCGCGAATATTTGACTCCATTTGTCTAATCTGTTTTCTATAAGTATTCATATCACATCTGGCAGGAAGTGGCAAGGCTGAAGGAACCATTGGAAGAAGATCTAAAGGAGAACCATGCCAGACAGTACCTGTTCCAGCACCACACCAAACTAAAGCAGTGGGGCATTCCAAACTTATTGTTTGAATAATTGAACTTAATTGAAGAACTAGAAAAAAGAAATACATTATAGGTGATTTAATGTTAAAATGGATTATGCTTACTAATGTCTCTATGGTGTGGGCAATTCTGGTATTCTAAAAGAGTTGTCTGGATTGGATTGACAGTGGGAATATCTTTTTTCTCTTTTTCAGCTTCTTTAATAGTTGGTTCTGGCTTAATAGTTTCACTTTGTGGAGAAGTAATTAAACTGGTTTCAGCCACATTGTTCAACATATATCCTAGTTTCTTGCAGCAAAGATAAGCTAATCTCCTTGAGAGTAATTCAGACTGTACAAACTCATCTAAATATTGCAATGCTATGGGTAAGAACAACCTCAACATTCCGTCATCCGACGGTTGCGATCTCATTTTTTCTAATAGTTCAATGATCCAATTCAGCAGTTCTTGCCTATCTATGAGTCCATCTTCTGACATGTATTTGAGAAGTTGTGTACAGTAAGTCCAATGGCGAGTTGCAAGTTTTTGTTCAGTTTCACTAATTGTTGCTGAATTTGCAACTGGAGTTGTGCTTGCAGTTTTCTCAGCTTGCGAATAATGTTCTTGCAGTTTCGGCACTTGGTCCTTCAAGAATTTTAATAATGTACCCGTCCATTCTAAATATAATTAAGAATATTTTATAATAAATATTTACAATTATGTTCTTTAGTATATATTTCAGCAAGCAATTGATGGTCTTCTTCTGTAATGTAAGAATAGCTATTGATATATTGAGTGTAATTACCTGTTGTTGGATCTGGGAGTTGTCTTTTTTTAATTTTAGCTTCAGAAACAGCTACAGTATAAGCTGAGCTTAGTTTGATAAACCAGGCAGCTCTCATCATAGGGACTTGATGTTCACAGAGGGTCATAAATATTTCTTCCTTTTTATTAAAATTAGGAGCTTTTTTGGAAAGGTTCATCAAAGGTTTGTTCCCAGCTAGGTCTTTGAACCAAGCTTCGATGGCATTTTTTGTTCTTACAGTTACTGGCCAAAAGTTGTCTTTAGGATTGATTTGTTGCCTTTTTCTGCCAGAGTCTGGTAAAGTGCTTAGTTCTTCTTTTTTCGCAATAATTGCATTGAAAAGTGCTCCGACCTATAAATAATTATAATTTACTGAATTATTGTTTGACAATATATTGTACCACCAAGCCTTGTAATTTACCACCATTTTCATTAAACGACAGTAAAATTTGAGATACGTATATACAGGGTGCGGCAGCCAAACCTGCATTTTTTAAATAGCTGTAAGAAAGAAACGGTTGCATTTTTTAAAATTTCATTGATATCATGTTAATCTACGTTAAAAAGCATGTAGGAAACATTAATCATTTGTTAAAAATAATATTAAGGCGTCGTATCTCAATCGATACATTCTTGCAGGCGATGTATAAAATTGTTTATTACATCACGGGGCATCTGATGAGGGATTCTTTCGATTTCCTGACGGATTCTCGCCTTCAGTTCTTCAAGGGTACGAGTTTCCAAGAAGAGCCGTTATTGGAAAACTATGCTCATTAGGTTACCCCACAAGAAAAAATCGCATGCAGTGAGATCGGGCGAACGGGCCGGCCAAGAAATCGCTCCTCCATTCCGGGATATCACCCGATTTGAGAAAACTTCATTGAGGAGATTCATGCTCACACGTGCTGTGTGGCTTGTGGTTCCATCTTGTTGAAATAAGGTGTTATCATTCAGGCCACGTTGACCAAGGTGAGGAATGAAGAATGTTCGTAACATTTCCGAGTAGCGCTCAAAAAATGGGCTTGATTCCCCTTTGATTTTAGTGTTCCCGACATTGCAACGTAGGCTCTGTTCGCTGCGAGAATTTTGCAGCGTATCTCTCTGTCCTCCGTCCCGTCTCTGTTAATCTCTACTCCCAGATATACAAATTTGTTGACTGTCTCCATGTCATCCTGGAGCCGTTTCTTCGCCTTTGTGGCATTGTCTTTGTTTTGCTAATGTTTATTTCGAGCCCGCTGTCTTTGGCGTGTACTTTTAACTGTGTATATGTCTGTTGTGCCCTATCGACTCTTCTGCTAATTGGATATTGCATAATGCCGCTAATTGCACGATCTTGTTGGCGCGGAGATTGTCTCTGCCTACTCCCATTTTTCTTATGACATACTCTAACGTGAAGTTGAAGAGTGTGGGTGCCAGCCCATCTCCGTGCTTCAAAACTTTCGTTATTTTAAATGGATCCGTTAGTTGGTTTTGGATCCGTATTACGGCTTCTGATACGTCCATTGTTGCCTTGATCATTCTTATCAGCTTGGTTGGTATATTTAGCTGTTGCAATATTCGGTAGAGGCTGTTGCAGTTAATAGAGTCATGTGCCTGTTTGTGGTCGATAAATATGTTGTGTATATCGATGTCGTATTCTCATGCTTTGCTCAGTATATGCTTTACTGTAAAGATCTGGTGGAAAATGGACCTACCTCTTGTAAAATAGGGCACAACAGACTTGGTATTCTCCGATGAGTCTATATGCGTGTGTTTGTAGGCGCTTATTGATGTACGTAAGTATCTTGTACGCCGTGCACAACGGATTAATTCCGCGGTAGTCCGTCACAGTTTAGGTTGTCTCATTTTTTGTGTATAGGTATTATTATCGCTTTTCGCATGTCGCTTGGTAATAGCTCTTCTTCCCATGTTTTAATTATTATTGAATGGATTTCTTGGGATAGGCGTTGGCCGCCTAGTTTATACCCCTCCGCTGGTATAGCATCAATTCCCGGCACTTTGCTCCTTTTTAGCCTATTTATGGCTTTTCTCGTATTTTCGAGAGATGGAGGAAGGAGCTTCTCGTCTTCGACCCTTACCTGTTCCCCAGGTTCCGTAGATCCTTCTGTTGCCTCTTATGTCGCTGCTAGGAGATATTTGAAATACTCCTTCCATATGTCCTTTATTTCGTGGAGATCACTCTCCATTTGCCCCTCATGGTTTTTGATCAGGCTGGTGTATGGTTTAAAACCCTCTCTGGTTTCGTGTTGGTACTTGTATGCTTTCCTGGCTCCATTCTCCTTAAAGTTCTCCTCCATTAGGCCTATGAGTTTGTTGTCATGTAATCTCTTATCTCTTATGCCTACATATCTTGTCCGCCACACGCCTAGCTGCTTGAAAGTCAGTTCTCCTCTCCCTGGTTCATCTTTCAACATAATTCCTATATTTCTTGTTTCTGTCTATTATTGCTTCTTTATTGGGCCTAGGACCATCCTCGCAGTTTCTGTGAATATCCCCTTTATTTTGTTCCATTAGTTTTCTACGCTCTCTTGCGGTTGTTGGTTGTTTTCAGTGGTCAGTTTGCTTGTAATCTCCTGTTCATATTGTAGTCTCACTTCTGGTGTTTTCAGTGTTTTGTAATATGGTGGCACTGTCTTTGTTTGCGCGTTGTTGGCGTTCTTAACTATTCTGCACCTAAACAGTATTTGAACTAGGTAATGATGTGACCCACAATATGCACCTCTCCTTGCTTTCACGTCCATTATGCTGTTTGCTGCTCTTCTGTCAACTATGACGTGATCTATTTGGTTTGTTGTTCTTCCATCTGGCCTCCATGTGCCTTTGTGTATGACCACGTTCTTACTTGCAGCGAAGTTGATGGGCATCTCTCCGTTTTCGTTTCTCTCGTGGTGTAGTGAGTGCTTTCCTATTGTTACAATGTACTGGTCCTCAACCCCAATTTTTGCATTTGTATCGCCGATTATGATTTTGTCGCATTTTATAATCATACCTTGGGGAGTTGTCAAATGTCTCCTCAAGGATCTCGTAGTATCTTTCTTCGTTCCACTCCTCTGTGGGGCAGTGTACATTTATCACAGTCAGTTTATCACAAAGAATTTAGTTTTCAGTCGTAGTTTGCACATGCGTTCATTAATTGCTTGGAAGCATAATAAATGCACGATAACGCTAAACCCCACGCAGCACATATGACTGTGGCAAAATTACAACAATTGGAATTCGAGCTTCTTCATCATCCTCCATACTCATCAGACCTAGCCCCAACTGACTACCACTTCTTCCGCAATCTGGACAATTTTTTATTGGAAAACAATTTAATTCCGATAATGTAGTAAAACTGGCTTTCCAAGAATTTGTTGACTGGTCCGCTAGGGTTTTATACCACCGGCCTGAGCAACCTGCTTAAATGGTAGAAGTGTGTAGATGGTTTTTCCATTATATATTTGGTAATTCCTGCTATTTGTAAGCTATCAAACAACTTTGAATTTTTTTCTACAAATTTCATACTTGAAGCCCCAATTCTAGACAAAGAAGCTTGCTTGCACTGCAACTCGTAAAATGCGGGGATTCCCCGTGCGTATATAAATTATTCCGCGTTTACATAAACGAAATAAGCGCGGGGATGGCGTGTTTACACGATGGTTATAGCGCGGAATTCAAAATGTATCGGTGTATTGGCAAATTAATATTGCCGATTTCGTTACATCGGAAAACGAACAATATCGCCGATATATCGGTATCGGATGCATCCCTGCTTCTAAGGTCCTAATAATGGGACGCAAACATATTTAGAATCAAATTTATTACCAAGTTCCAAGCAACTGATGTTGCAATGTGGTGACCGTGGGCAGGGCCGTCCCTAGAAAGTGCAAAAAAGGGTAAAAGGGCAAAAAACAATTTTGGGGCCCCTTAGACATTTTTTTTTATAATTTAAAATCTACAAAATAATATTGGATTTTGAAATTCAATTGTTGTGACAAAACAAGAATAATAAATACTGTTTCTTTACTTAGTAGTAAAGCAAAAAATAATGAAAAACAATGTAAAATCTAAACCTGTCAGTTCGCATAAGGCTGCGTGGCCCTCAAAGCGCGGGGCCCAGGGCCTGGGACCCGCTCGCCCCGGTCTAAGGACGGCTCTGACCATAGGGTAGGGGAGTGCGTGTGTGGTGGATGTCCAGCCTAGAAGAATCGACAGTATTGAAAAAAAAACACTGTTTAATCGCATTTTAATTTAACTCTCTAGCCGCGGGCGAAGTGGATTTCGCGTTTTACTTATTCTATAGAATTTATTACGTTTTTATCGAGTTGCTCGAGTTTATATTTTTGATATTAATTTAAGCTTCGGGATACGTTATTTCCCCCATTGGATCCAGCTTCTTTTATCTCTGTTTTTCTCTTTGCTACGAAGAGTTGTAAACAGTTTGCCGAGCCAATAAGAATACGAGTTACAACGTGTCTACACGTTTGCACAAAGTTGTATTGCACAGTTACTCATCGTTTGTATAGCAGCAATAGAGCCGTTTACGTTACATTTGGCCTATAAACTGTGGAATCCTAAAAACATTAACTTTTTAGATAATATGTCGAAACGTGCAATATCTTCTGGTGACGAGACCCACGCTGAATCTTTATTGAAAACTCGCAATAATAATTACAGTGATTGTGAATCCAGCGATAGTTTTTTGGGAAGTGAAAATAGTGGTTCTGAGTAAAATTTTAGTGAGAGTGACGAAGCTGATTTTGCTAGTGTATGGTAAGAAATTGATTTGAATAATATTGTCTCAATTGCACCAGATTTTCCTTTTACTTTAACCCAGGGAGTAAAGATAGATGTCGATAAAATTGCGACACCACTTAGAGATTTTGAAATATTTTTTGACGATATTTAGATTCGTATTCTGGTATCTGAAACCAATAAGTATGCAAGCCAGAAAATTGCCAGATTGTCCAGAAATTATCTAAATCAAAGAAATGGACCGGTGTCAGTGAAGAAATAAGAATTTTTATAGGTATCAAATTATTACAAAGTGTAATCAGTTTGCATGAACAAGAATGGTATTGATCGAAACGTAATTCGATTCAAATTCTTTTTTTATATGGCTTAAAATTAAAATAGGATACGTTTAACTATGATTTGTCAAATCAAAGCAGATCACCAATTTGTTTTGTTTGGCCACATTCCGTTCAAAAGATATTATAAGAAAATGATTACAGGCATAGCCTCCCAACATGCATTTTGTGTATATTTGATAATGGCGTCTTACAAACTTCGTTTGATTGCCTTTTCCCACCATTTTTTTTAATTCAAATTTCTTTTAGTACTAAATCTATTTTTTATTTTTGTGGTATTTTTTCGTTTGATATTATCAAGAACTTCGTATGATATTGTCAAGAACTTCGTTTGACCATGTTTGCCCAAGATTTTTTTTTCCAACATTTAAACTATTGAAGGGGGGCATAAAAAGTGCTAATTCCCCGGATATTTTCTATCAAACGAAAAATATGCTATCCTTGATATTTTATGGGATAATATTTCACATATGATGGGTTCATAGCTAAAGTGGTGCAAGTAATTTTTTTTTTAAATGTATTCTAACAACTTTATGATTAACCAAATGTAATATATTTTTGACCTCCTGAATTGTAAAGCTAGCTTTGACATCGTGTGTACATCAAGCGAAACTAGATTTTTACATACAATGTTGCAAAGTACGGCTACAATGCGGTAGCAACATTGTGCAAAAAAAAATTAAATAAGTTCTAATATCGTAAATAATCTTAATCTATTTCTTTGTTAAATAATAATTGTCGGCCAAAAAAATTGATACAAATTTCGTGCGTAAATGATTTTACAACGCTCCAGTTAATGGGGAACGAGCTAGAAGGGTACTTATAGATTGTACTATTTTTTTTTTAATTATTGTTACCTTGTATTCTTCTTCTTCTTTTATGACCACATAGGATCACTCGAGAGGACATCCACTCCCTGAGTTGCAATGTATTCGCAATTATCGTGATTTTTTTGGTAATTCGAGGTACTCGAAGAAATTACTAGCGTAATGCGTAATAATGTCACGTAATTATGCTAATTCTTTGCTAATGTGAAGTACTGGGAGAAATCATAAGTGTAATGCGTGATAATGTCAGATAATTTTTGAAATGCTTAGGTACTGCTAAGTAATGCCAGATAAAGGAAGGAAATTTTAATTATTTACTTTTAAATAATTAAATAATTTATAATGCACTGAACGTTAGAGTATATTTACTTGTTATTACTATGTGCAACCTGTAAGATAAGAGTGCTATTAATGAAGAAGACATCACGGTAGTAGTATCGTCATTAAATAACAAGTGTGTTGAATTTCCTATACATTTATCTGAATTTGCAAAAATATGATATTACATCGGAGTTCCTAGTAGATATGAAGTAGTTCGAGAGTACTACATAATCGAAAATACCAAAAATGAGCTAGCAACACTTTTGAGAAAAACTGTGCGTTTTTGACATATTACTGCACCTCGACCATAGTAATGGAGTACTTGATCAAATTTGCAAAAAATGACATTTTGCAAAAAAAAAATTTAAAAATTGCAAAAACAGTTTTTTTTCGCGGATCTAAATAGCACCCTAAGAGTTCTATCGAAGATCCCTTTGACATTTATTGATCAAAACCTTGGTTCAAAGATATTGTCAATAATAAGGGACCCATGGTTTTGAATGAAAATTTAAAAAAAATCGCGCAACGGTTATGTTTGCAGTTCCTGATAGAGCTCCTAGAGTTCTATCGAAAATCCTTATAACATTTTACTGCAAAGTTAAAAATTGAAATGATATACAAAAAATAAACTTCAACGATCCGGCGAAGTGAAGAAAAAAAAATCGCGCAATAGTTCTGTTTGCATTTCCCGGTAGAACTCTTAGGGTTCTTTCGAAATCCTTGTAACATTTTTCTGTGAAGTCAAATATTGGAAAGATATTCGAAAAAAAGTTTACTAATGAAGTTCGAGTTCAGCAATGAAGTGCAAAAAAAAGTGGCAACGGTTCTGTTCCTATGTGAATAGGGAACATGCATCAATTTTTTTAATTTGCTTAATTCACTTTTTATTTCGTTTTAACATAGTAAAAAATATAAATACTGTTGAAAGTGTTTCAATTTATTTTTAAAAAAATATATAAAATACCGATTAAATTTGACCTGTTTGAACGGTTCCATTTTTCGCGCGCTTTGGATGACGTCACAGCTCTCTATTGTCATTCAGTGTTGTTTACTATTTGCAATGTTGACAGTTACTTACACTTTTGAGAGTTAAGTATTTTCAGTTTGAATCGCTATTTCGATAATGGAAAAAGCTAAAAAAACATGTAATAGATATTGTTTTGTACCGGAATGCAAAAACACTATTATAAGTACAACAGATAAAGTGCTTTTTGTTCCAAGAAATGCGAAAATGCGTAAAGAATGGTGTAAAGTTATAAGAAGAGATGAAATATCTCCAAAATCATGTATATTTTGTTGCAAAGATCACTTTAATGTAAGTATTTTGTATTTCGATAGTTTACATGGTGTGAATTTCTTCCAGGGTTTTACTAAATGTTGAATTTATTTCAGATTGAGGAAGATATAACAAATTATGTTCAATACATCATGAAACAACAAGGGCAACAAGTTATACTATGGTTCAAGGAAAGAGTTGTGCCTCATATATTTCATTGCCAAAAAGAAAATATGCCACCACCACAGGAGGGAATATGTGCTATTAAAAGACAAGGATTGTCACTAGTAGCTGTCAAAAGTACAAATGCTTTAGAAATTGAATCACCAAAAACAAGTTACTATGAAGCAAAGTAGTTATCATATTGAAGGAAGTGATGATTATCGAGCAAGGCCCAGTACCTCTGGCATGGATGTCTCTGAAACAGAGCAGATTGAAGCCTCTAGTAATACTAATGACAAAGCTCTGCAAGTAAATATGCAGAAGTAAAAGTGCAGAAGTAAAGGTGTTCAAGTAAATTTAAGAATGGAAAAATGTTGCTCTATCTCCTGTTCGTCTTTCATTACAAAATATTGCAACGTCACCAATAAAATCAGCTAGCAAGTTATTTACAGACAACCCAGTTGATAGTGGCGTGGCATCTATTTCTTCTGATTCTTTAGTGATATCCCCTGATTATGCATCATGTAGCTCTGCATTATGTATCTGAATTAAGTAGGATGCAAGATGATTTGGAGGATGAAAAACATTTAAAAAATGTAATGCGAATTGGTACAATAACTGTATAATACAAATAAATATTATTACCCAAACAATCATATCATTTAATAAAACTTTTAAGTGAAAGCATCCCACTTCCAACTATAGACATACTAATTACATTAAAGAAATTAAAATTAAATGAATCATTTGACATATTAGCAATGCAGTTTGGTTATTCTCTGAGCACATCATAAATGCATCTATTTTTGGTAAATTGTCCGATTGTGCTTTACCAAAACCATTTTCCGTCATTGTTCTTGATAATTTATAATGTCACTATAGACCAAAGTGGCACTAGGTACTATCACACAAGAAAAACTACAGTAATATTGCACAGCAAAACAACACAGTGAATATTGACGTCTATTAATGTCATAACGTGTGCGTCACAGTCCTTGGTTTCGGTTCGACCAATGGTGATGCGTTTCGCAAATTTGAATTTCGCTCGCATATTTTGGACTTTTTGATTTTAATTTTTGGAATTAAATACAAACTAAATAAGCAAATAATGGTTTATGTGTAATTGCAAGATCATAAATTATCGGTGGTAAAAAAATCAAATAAATCTAAATCTCTTGCATATTCCCTATTCGTTGGTTTACTGTAAAAAATATGCACATTTTCTAACTAAAATTTACGAACTAAAAGTAGTTACTACAAGCTCGGCGCGTGGATTTTCGTGCGGCCGACAAAGGAGAAAGCCGATCTATTCGCCGACAAAGCAGAAACATTCAAAACGAGTCGTGTGAAGTTGGCCCCCGAATTTTTGAAAAATCGATTTTTTTTAGAGTTCTAAAAAGATTTCGAATAGTTCTAGACTTGCTTGAAAATTGCAATAGTTCCGGGGAATTTCCGCTCAGTCGCCCCGATTTTTTTTCTTTTTCCCTTCGTCACATCGGTGACGTTTAATTATTGGCATATCTTTCTAATTTTTAAGTTTACAGAAAAAATTTATAAGGATTTTCGAAGATAAAACTCTACGAGTTCTACCAGGAACTTCAAACAGAACTATTGCGCGGTTTTTTTCTTTATTACTTCGTCGCATTCGTTAAGCTCAATTTTTCGAAAATCTTTTTAACTTTTCAGTAAAATTGGGATTTTTACAATTATAAGGATTTTCGATAGAACTCTAAGAATCCTACCGAAAACTGCAAACAGAATTTTTGCGCGAAATTTTGCACAAAGTACTCTAGAACTATTTGATATCTTCCAGGAACTCCGATGAAATATTATATTTTTGCAAATTCGGTAGCTAAATTCATAGGACTCTATATATTACTATTAAATGTTTTCAATTTTATTATTAATATTATACTACCTAATTTTAAACCAATTTCACTTTATTTCAAATGGCATCGGCTTCTTTCTAGTATGAGGAGTTTAGTAGGAGCTCACTGTCCTACTGCAGCACGGATCATTACGAGGCGCATGATGAGCTCATGCGGGTGTAGTGGGGAGCTAATGTGGCCGTAATGCGAATATAATGTGAGCGTAATTCAGGGAATGCAAGAGTAATTCAAGGAATGCAAGAGTACTTTGTGTACTGTGGTGTAATACTTAAGTAATGCTAAGGATTGCAAAGTAATGTGCGGTAATGCATCTAAATTTAACATGTATTGCAAGAGTGGATGGCCCCTCGGGATCACTTTAGTCAGTCCATTAACTAAGTCTCTTTGAGCGGATTGTTCGAGATTCGTACAGTCCTCCCAGTGCTTTTTCATACGTTCTGATCTTCGTGCCCGTTCTTTAATTGAAAATACCCGTGCTGTGAATTTTTCTTTGTGAGTGGGAAGTGATTTATGTCCTTGATTTTTTGGTTTAATTTTATCTTGTCTGTGGTGTCTTCTGGTGTAAGCCCAATTTCTTTCAGATCCTCTCTTATTTCTCTGATCCATCTGAACCCTGTTGTGGTATTTTTGGAGTTGAGATTGTATTGTGCCAGTTGTTTCAGAAGTCTCGAATCTGGTATTCTCTTATATTCATTTTATATTTGATATTCATTATGTGCCCAAAGAACCCCAGTCTCCTTTTACGAATAGTGTCAGTAATGGGTTCTAGCTCTTTGTACAAGACTTTTTTTGAGCACTATCCGCCACTGTCTGTCTTTCTGGTATTTTACACGTTCTTCCAATTCTTCTTTCGATCTCCTGAAGTTTGTCAGTCTTTGATTTGCTTCATCTATGTCATTTGCTAGTACTGCCAAGTCGTCAGCAAAACCAAGGCAGTTTGTTTTGATCTTTCTGCCTATTTTTATTTTTGGGGGTATTGTTTAAACCATTCCCTCATTACCATTTCTAGAGCTCAGTTGAACAGTAGCGGTGAGAGTCAATCACCTTGGCGTAATCCTGTTTTGATCTCGAATAGTTCCGATAATTCACCCCTGAACTTCACTTTTGACTTGGTGTTTGTGAGTAAGTAATGCTAAGGATTGCAAAGTAATGTGCGGTAATGCATCTAAATTTAACATGTATTGCAAGAGTGGATGGCCCCTCGGGATCACTTTAGTCAGTCCATTAACTAAGTCTCTTTGAGCGGATTGTTCGAGATTCGTACAGTCCTCCCAGTGCTTTTTCATACGTTCTGATCTTCGTGCCCGTTCTTTAATTGAAAATACCCGTGCTGTGAATTTTTCTTTGTGAGTGGGAAGTGATTTATGTCCTTGATTTTTTTGGTTTAATTTTATCTTGTCTGTGGTGTCTTCTGGTGTAAGCCCAATTTCTTTCAGATCCTCTCTTATTTCTCTGATCCATCTGAACCCTGTTGTGGTATTTTTGGAGTTGAGATTGTATTGTGCCAGTTGTTTCAGAAGTCTCGAATCTGGTATTCTCTTATATTCATTTTATATTTGATATTCATTATGTGCCCAAAGAACCCCAGTCTCCTTTTACGAATAGTGTCAGTAATGGGTTCTAGCTCTTTGTACAAGACTTTTTTTGAGCACTATCCGCCACTGTCTGTCTTTCTGGTATTTTACACGTTCTTCCAATTCTTCTTTCGATCTCCTGAAGTTTGTCAGTCTTTGATTTGCTTCATCTATGTCATTTGCTAGTACTGCCAAGTCGTCAGCAAAACCAAGGCAGTTTGTTTTGATCTTTCTGCCTATTTTTATTTTTGGGGGTATTGTTTAAACCATTCCCTCATTACCATTTCTAGAGCTCAGTTGAACAGTAGCGGTGAGAGTCAATCACCTTGGCGTAATCCTGTTTTGATCTCGAATAGTTCCGATAATTCACCCCTGAACTTCACTTTTGACTTGGTGTTTGTGAGTAAGTAATGCTAAGGATTGCAAAGTAATGTGCGGTAATGCATCTAAATTTAACATGTATTGCAAGAGTGGATGGCCCCTCGGGATCACTTTAGTCAGTCCATTAACTAAGTCTCTTTGAGCGGATTGTTCGAGATTCGTACAGTCCTCCCAGTGCTTTTTCATACGTTCTGATCTTCGTGCCCGTTCTTTAATTGAAAATACCCGTGCTGTGAATTTTTCTTTGTGAGTGGGAAGTGATTTATGTCCTTGATTTTTTTGGTTTAATTTTATCTTGTCTGTGGTGTCTTCTGGTGTAAGCCCAATTTCTTTCAGATCCTCTCTTATTTCTCTGATCCATCTGAACCCTGTTGTGGTATTTTTGGAGTTGAGATTGTATTGTGCCAGTTGTTTCAGAAGTCTCGAATCTGGTATTCTCTTATATTCATTTTATATTTGATATTCATTATGTGCCCAAAGAACCCCAGTCTCCTTTTACGAATAGTGTCAGTAATGGGTTCTAGCTCTTTGTACAAGACTTTTTTTGAGCACTATCCGCCACTGTCTGTCTTTCTGGTATTTTACACGTTCTTCCAATTCTTCTTTCGATCTCCTGAAGTTTGTCAGTCTTTGATTTGCTTCATCTATGTCATTTGCTAGTACTGCCAAGTCGTCAGCAAAACCAAGGCAGTTTGTTTTGATCTTTCTGCCTATTTTTATTTTTGGGGGTATTGTTTAAACCATTCCCTCATTACCATTTCTAGAGCTCAGTTGAACAGTAGCGGTGAGAGTCAATCACCTTGGCGTAATCCTGTTTTGATCTCGAATAGTTCCGATAATTCACCCCTGAACTTCACTTTTGACTTGGTGTTTGTGAGTAAGTAATGCTAAGGATTGCAAAGTAATGTGCGGTAATGCATCTAAATTTAACATGTATTGCAAGAGTGGATGGCCCCTCGGGATCACTTTAGTCAGTCCATTAACTAAGTCTCTTTGAGCGGATTGTTCGAGATTCGTACAGTCCTCCCAGTGCTTTTTCATACGTTCTGATCTTCGTGCCCGTTCTTTAATTGAAAATACCCGTGCTGTGAATTTTTCTTTGTGAGTGGGAAGTGATTTATGTCCTTGATTTTTTTGGTTTAATTTTATCTTGTCTGTGGTGTCTTCTGGTGTAAGCCCAATTTCTTTCAGATCCTCTCTTATTTCTCTGATCCATCTGAACCCTGTTGTGGTATTTTTGGAGTTGAGATTGTATTGTGCCAGTTGTTTCAGAAGTCTCGAATCTGGTATTCTCTTATATTCATTTTATATTTGATATTCATTATGTGCCCAAAGAACCCCAGTCTCCTTTTACGAATAGTGTCAGTAATGGGTTCTAGCTCTTTGTACAAGACTTTTTTTGAGCACTATCCGCCACTGTCTGTCTTTCTGGTATTTTACACGTTCTTCCAATTCTTCTTTCGATCTCCTGAAGTTTGTCAGTCTTTGATTTGCTTCATCTATGTCATTTGCTAGTACTGCCAAGTCGTCAGCAAAACCAAGGCAGTTTGTTTTGATCTTTCTGCCTATTTTTATTTTTGGGGGTATTGTTTAAACCATTCCCTCATTACCATTTCTAGAGCTCAGTTGAACAGTAGCGGTGAGAGTCAATCACCTTGGCGTAATCCTGTTTTGATCTCGAATAGTTCCGATAATTCACCCCTGAACTTCACTTTTGACTTGGTGTTTGTGAGTAAGTAATGCTAAGGATTGCAAAGTAATGTGCGGTAATGCATCTAAATTTAACATGTATTGCAAGAGTGGATGGCCCCTCGGGATCACTTTAGTCAGTCCATTAACTAAGTCTCTTTGAGCGGATTGTTCGAGATTCGTACAGTCCTCCCAGTGCTTTTTCATACGTTCTGATCTTCGTGCCCGTTCTTTAATTGAAAATACCCGTGCTGTGAATTTTTCTTTGTGAGTGGGAAGTGATTTATGTCCTTGATTTTTTTGGTTTAATTTTATCTTGTCTGTGGTGTCTTCTGGTGTAAGCCCAATTTCTTTCAGATCCTCTCTTATTTCTCTGATCCATCTGAACCCTGTTGTGGTATTTTTGGAGTTGAGATTGTATTGTGCCAGTTGTTTCAGAAGTCTCGAATCTGGTATTCTCTTATATTCATTTTATATTTGATATTCATTATGTGCCCAAAGAACCCCAGTCTCCTTTTACGAATAGTGTCAGTAATGGGTTCTAGCTCTTTGTACAAGACTTTTTTTGAGCACTATCCGCCACTGTCTGTCTTTCTGGTATTTTACACGTTCTTCCAATTCTTCTTTCGATCTCCTGAAGTTTGTCAGTCTTTGATTTGCTTCATCTATGTCATTTGCTAGTACTGCCAAGTCGTCAGCAAAACCAAGGCAGTTTGTTTTGATCTTTCTGCCTATTTTTATTTTTGGGGGTATTGTTTAAACCATTCCCTCATTACCATTTCTAGAGCTCAGTTGAACAGTAGCGGTGAGAGTCAATCACCTTGGCGTAATCCTGTTTTGATCTCGAATAGTTCCGATAATTCACCCCTGAACTTCACTTTTGACTTGGTGTTTGTGAGGTTCAATTTTATCATGATTATTAATTTGAGATGTAGTCTAAGGTGCCTTAGAATTTTTAGTAGGGATTCCCTGTGGAAGCAATCATATGCTTTCTGAAACTCACCACCATACACCATATCTCTATTTCTCTTCTTGTTGTAATACATTATTTATTAGCTTGAGAATCATGATCTGGTCAGGACAGCTCCTCCAGAGTCTGAAATCTCCTTTGTATTCTACCAGTTCCTTCTCAAGTTGTAATCTGATTCTATTAAGCATGATTCTTGAAAGAATTTTGTATGTTATGTCTAAGACTGAGAGTCACCTGTTAGGATCTGTTTTGTCTGCTTTTTTGTGTACTGGGTGAATGATGGCTGTGGTCCAGTATTCTGGTGGCTTTTCTTGAATCCAGATGTTGACAAGCTGTTGATGAAGAACATTTTTTTCTGATCTTCCTGCATATTTCCAGATCTGTTGGAAGGAGTTCTGTTGGTTCTTTGCAATTTAGGAGTTTATTGAAATATTAGCCAGGATTCTTGCATTGTCTGTATTGTTATGGGCCTAATTACTATTTGCATCCTTCATTAATAGCGTTTTAGGTTCATATTTCTGAAGTTGTTTTCTGAATGTTTTGTTGTAATCTCTTGATTGTGTTTTATTGAATTCTTCTTCAATTGATTTGAATATGTCCTTATGCTGTCTTTTTATTCTCCTTAAAGTCTAGGTGGTTTCTTTTCTTTATTTTACTAGATTTTGGAAAGATATCTTATATTTGAGGTTGGTGTTACAGCCATGCTTGATGTCTTTTCTCTACTGCCTTGTCACATTCACTATTCCACCACTGATGCTTTTAACGGGGGTTTATTGGGGCTAATTCCTGCGCAATTTGTTTAAGCTTGTTAACTAGGTGTTCAAGTTTATCTGTGATTTTTATTTTTTCTGTTGTTTTCTTGTATTTTTCATTTTAGATTAGCTGAGTAGGCTCTATTTTTCTTTTAGGTTTAGGAGCTTCATTTTGTTGTTTCCTTTGGGGAGTTACTTTAATTTTAACTACGTAGTGAACCGAATCTGTGCCTACTCCTCTGAGGACTTTAACATTATAGATCTCTCTGTGTTGTTGTTTGTCCATAAAGACATGATCCAGTTGCCCCGATTATGCCATCAACTTTCCCGATTTACCAAAATTCATTCAAGTGACTTAAAGTGGAAAGGTCTACGTTTTGAGGAGGGAATGTTATTAACAACGAAAGCGTTGAAACGGAGAACCGCCCGAGTATCAAAACGCGAAAATAGCTATCTGCAAAGCTATCGACGTTTGTCCAAAAACTGATCTTTTCGCTCCTCCAAAGCCTACGACAGACACATCTGACTTCCACGAGACCTAAAATGTACCTAAAGACCTAAATTTTCAACCGATGCAAACCACTCTATACATTCGGTTAAATCCTGAATGGCCGTATCAAAAGTTGGCTCGAATTCAATATCTAATTCCATCTCATTAATTCGCATTTCTAGTTCCTCATACTCCGACAAAGTTTTAGACAACATGACGTACGACGTTTTAAAATAACGTAAAGCGGTAGGCATCGCTTACCTTGGTGGAAAAATTGTAAATGCGTTGTACACTCGCGAATAGGATTTGTTTCTTTTAGTTTGAAGAAAAAATGAGAAGAAAAGAAAACGCAAATTGACACTAAAATTATTCCAGCCTACAAATTTGAAACAACAATGCAATAAACAACAACAAAGCAAAAAAAAAACTGTCAAACTTGTTCGGCTATTGTCATTTGTTAAAAAAGATGCCACATGGTAAAAAGGAGAATGAATGAACTGCATTATTATTTATTACTAGACGTCGTTTATGATTTCTCATTAAAGTGGTTAGTTCAGCTGGATGGCTGCCCCCCTAGACAAAATCACTTGCTACGCCAAAGGTTTCTTCATAACATGCTTATAAGCATACCATTCAATATAAGTTATTATCTTCTTCTTCTTTAGAATAGGCCTACTTTGGACCACGCTTGTTCAACTGTTGGGCTTTGATCTTTGCCCAGTATTGTCGCATCTTCTGTCGGTGTAACTCCTTTCTCTCTTCTGTCCAGGGGGTACGTTTTCATGGAGGTTTTTCCTGAAATCCACGGACTTCCTTTAGGGTGCGTCTCACAGACTGTCTGTTTTTGAGATCTGTTATTCCCAGTTCTTTAATATCCTTCTCAGTCTCTGTCAACCAAGTGGTACGAAGCTTCTTGTTTTGCCAGAAGGTGAACAGACGGTTGGTTAGTCGGTTTGGAGGTAATCTTGCAATGTGGCCATAGAAAGCTACCCTTCTTTTCCTTGCACAGTCAGAGAGCATCTCAATATGTTCGTAGAGCTCAGAGTTATGTCGTCTTCGGAATTCGCCATCTTCCTTTACCGGGCCTAGGATCTTCCTGAGGATTCTCCTCTCTCTGATTTCGAATTTCTCTATAAGACCTCTTTGGTTCAAGGAAAGACACTCCATGGCATATAGGGCTTCTGGTCGTAAGACTGATTTGTAGTGCTTAAGTTTCAAGTTGCGTGACAGGCATTTCTTATTGTAAGTGTTCTTAGTCAGCCGATAGGCTAGTTCTAACTTGCTGACTCTCTTGGATAATGATGCTCTTTCTGATAAGTTGGGTTCAATCCATTCGCCGAGATACTTAAATTTCTCAGTCCTCTTGATGTTTCCCTGTTCTAGTAACATCTCTCTGTTTGCTTCTCTAATGCTGATGAAGAATTCTGTTTTCTCCAGCGACACTTGAAGACCCACTTTGGCAGCCTGTTTTCTGAGGCAGTTTGAGACGAGAGAAATTCCACGGTAGTGTTTTTTTTTTTTTTTTTTCGGGGAAGCTGTCACTAAACCCCCTATTCCACCTTGCCTTTTAGTATGCGCCACCCCGGTATCGCATATTTCGCATTCATTCAGGGTGGGCAGCCCGGACGGTTAATGAAAACCGCCCTAGTTGTTGTCTCCCCGACCAGGATTCGAACCCGGGTCTCCCGCATTGAAAGGCGGGTATGTTGTCAACTACACCACCGAGGAGGACACGGTAGTTGTTTAGATCCGTAAAATCTCCCTTTTTGTGAAGCGGATGGATCAGAGCAGATTTTCAATCGGGTGGTAATTTCTCTGTATCCCAGATGTCCTGGATGATCTCGGTTAGCTTGCGCACGGCATTGTTTCCAGCACCTTTCCACAGTTCAGCAACTATAGAGTCCTCTCCAGCTGTCTTATTATTCTTAAGAAGTTGAATGATCTGGCCAACTTCTTCCAATGAAGGGGGAAGCGAGTCCGGGTTTGGTGTGGTTTGTTTATAGTCGAAGTCTTCGCTGGATGGGTCACAGTTGAGTAGATTTTTAAAGTACTGAGCCAAAAGGTGGCAGTTGTCCTTCTCGTTATAAGCCAGTTTGCCTTGTGAGTCTCTGAAGTGGAGGCTTGGCGGAGCGTATTTTCTGAGTACCTGCTTAAAGGTTCCAAAGAAATCTCTGGAATTATTCTTGGCAAAGCTCTCTTCGATTTGTTCTTCGAATTATTTTGGCTGTAACCTTTCTTTGTTACAAAAATTTATGCCAATTTTCCTTCTTTGATGCTTCCTTCTTCTAGCGAGAGGGGCGAGTTCATTGGCCGCCTTGACAAGAGTCTCCTTCAGTTGGTCCCAGTTGTTTAGGTCTGTGTTGTTCAGTCTCTGACTTAGTTCTTGACTGTTCTTGAGTCGCTCGACGTCAAATCTTACCATTTTGGAGGTTCTGTGTAATCTAGTGTTTCTAGGCTGGAGTCTTATTTTGATCTTAGAGAGGTAGTGGTCTGAGTCCAGATTGGCGCTTCTTAGTACCTTCCCGTTTTGTATTTCCTTTTGAGATTTGCGTGAAATGGCCACATGGTCTATCTGAAATTCACCCAGGTGGGTATTAGGTGAAATCCAAATCTTCTGCTTCCTTGGCAAGTGTTTGAAGGCTGTAGACTACATAATCAACCCAAAAGTCCTACACAGATCCACCAATCGTTCTCCGTTGTGGTTGGTTTGCTTATGCGCCAGATAATTGCCCACTATGTTTCTGTATTTCTTCTCTCTTCCCAATTGAGCATTGAAGTCACCAAGCAGTATGACGGTGTGCCTCTCTGGAAGTTTAGAGATAATATCTTCTAAGTCTTCCCAGAATTTATCAGTTCTGTCTGGATTGCGTCTGTTGTCCTGGTTGATTGGGGCATGCACATTGACTATACTGTAGCCATTATTTGCGCATTTGAGAGAGAGGATGGATACACGACTACTCGGGGAGGTAAAGTCAGTGACTGAATCCAGTATCCTGTGGCTGATTATAAATCCTGTACCTAAGTGGGGTACATTCTTCATTACCTGCTGACCTACTTTTCCTTTGAGGAATCTGTATCCTTGGGACTCGAAGGCATGTTCATCCGTAAATCTGGTTTCCTGTACTGCTGTCAGTATTATGTTGTGTCGTGTTAGTGAATCAGTCAAATGTTTCAGTTTACCCACAGCAGTGAGTTGGCATTAAATGTTGTGAAGAAGCGTTGCTGTCTTGGTCTGAGTTTACGTCCGGTGATTTCAGGATGCTCTGACTCATCCTTAAAGCATGTTGGTGCGGACTCCCCAGAATCTGAAGGTCCACTAACGTCACTATAGGTGACGGTGGATTGGTTACCACCTGGGGTAGTGCATTTAGCGAGATTTTCCTTCATGCTCAGTTGAAGAATATTCCTCATGGGACAGTGGCGAGCCACTGTCCAAGATACTACCCAAGTTGTTAGCTTGGGAGGCTTATTATTCGGGGTTGTCACCCCTAGACAGGTCGCCTTCACTACGGCTAAGGAGTCCTATCCACCCCATTCTTCCCAGGTGCTAGGCTCCGTGCCATTGTTTACCAAAGATGTTCAAGGGGTATGTATTATTATATTACTAGGTCCAGATCTGTTTTAGATTTATTTGTTTATTCATAATTTCTAGTAGGTTTCTTTTATCAAATGTCAAATTATTTAAATGTCAAATTTAGAAATTCATTTCAAAATAGAAATCACTAATTCACTTTGTTTTTACACAATTTTTTTACACTAACACCAATCCAATGTTAACTAATTGTTTTTCACTATAAACTTCTCTTCCTATGAACTTTACACCACTCAAAATACACAATTTTCACGAGCAAATTTTTGCACCTATAAGTTATTATGTGTATAAAACATGATAGTCACTTTGCCATACAGTCAATAATAGGACAATTCCTAATTCAGTGGATTTTGAACAACTATTTCTAAAATCTAAATTCAGATGTAGTTCAACAATTTTTAATCCAGTAATTTAAAGATCAATTCAGTTAAAATCTTTATGAATTAATATTTTAATCTTCCTGTTATTTTGGAATTTGAACTTCTGATCATAAGCGGTTACTATTTATTTATAAATTTGAGAAATCGAATTTGAATCTTGACTGGACAAGTCTACACAATGTTAGGCAATAACAGTTTTTTTAAAACTGAAATATGGAATTAAAACATATTACAATTTAACTAATTGAGAGTTAAAACATATTTGTGAATATATGAATTGTGGATAATTTTCACAACGATTGTAGAGATAATATTAATGTTTTTCAGGCACATGTGAACTGTTAGAAGTCCTGAAAGGTACATATAATCAGAACTATTGGGAAGAACACTTAAGTGCATAAAATAGATGTAAAATCTTACTTTTGCAGCTGTAACATTACAATTCCTTGCTGTTCCAAATTCATCATTCAAATGGGTCATAGTAGGAAAACCATGCTTAACATTAACACTAGTCAACTCATCCTCTTTCTGTTTGGGCTCCTGAGGATAGACATCAGGGGGCCCAATTCTTGGCTTCTTCAGGGGCCTCTTCTCATATAAATGACTACACAACATCTTGAGGCGTTTTTATTTACACCACTATCCTTAGAACGATTTCATTGCCTCTCAAATTATCATTGTGTATTTATTATTCAAATTAATTACTTTTTAAAATTAATAAATATTTCATGTTTACTACCTCACATACAAACACAACGCCATTTTAGAATCACTGACAGCTGGTGACATATTTACAACTAGTCAAATGTTTGTAACTAACAAATCAAATATTTATTTTTTTATATGTGTATTAATAAACACAAATTTAATAAAACTGTTTGTATATTTCTTGTTTATACAATTTTAAAAATTCTATTTTTGAGTGATTTTGAATAATTCTACTCAATTTGTTTGGTACACCTGGATTTCAATTTGTTAATTGAAAACTCGATTCACCCTGAAAATAAGGCTCCAAACATTGAGAGCTTCAATTACTTAAATAATCTAACGAAATTAAATATGTTTGTGTTAATATTTTCTAAAAACCTATTATTTCTTAATTTACTTGCAGAAATCAATATTTCTTCTCCGTATATTTGGTTATATTTTTAAATGTTTTTGTTTGTTTACGTTGGTGGTATTGTATCGCTGTCAAAAGGAGCCATCTGGTTGGCGTTCTAGTACAAGTTTCTCATTGTTTTATTAATTTAGTGGCCTTTAAATATCCTAATTAATAATATGGGCCGGTCAAGATCTCGTAGTAAATCTCCAAGAAAACACCACAAGAGCAAGCATCACAAAAGAAGCAAATCCAGAGATAGATCAGAAAGAAGTTTAAGCAAAAGTTACAAAACAGAAAAAACCAAAGAGAGAAGCTCAAAATCAAGGTAAACCACATTATAAATTAAATAGATGTTGTTACATCGCATTTTATAATTTAAAGGAAAAGATCACATTCTGTATCATCTTTATCAAGTAGCGATGGATCTGTTGATCTTACAAAGTCAAGGCATAAGAAATCTTCAAGAACCCGGAAGATGGATGAGGTGGAAAGATTGGCAGAGATGGAAAGGCAAAGGAGACAACGAGAGGCTGAACAACGTTTAGTTGAAGAAGAGACTGCGAAAAGAATAGAAGAGTTAGTGAATAAAAGAGTGGAAGAGGAGTTAGAAAAACGTAAAGATGAAATAGAACGTGAAGTGGCAAAACGTGTAGAAGAAGCAAAGAAAATAATGGAGAGACAAATGATGGAAGAGATGGAACGAAGAAGAGAACGGCAATTAATGGAAGAGAAACATAGAGAGGTAAGGGCAATGTTGCGGCCTGCAGCAATAAAATGTCGTTTTTATTTAGAATTACAGCTATTGTAAAACTTATTATTTTATTTATGTGAGAAAGAATATTTCATATTATGTATGTTCTTCTTTTTTCTATTTTTGTTCTTTCAAAGTTTATATATATATGCCGAGAGTTTTTAAATAAATGTGAAACTTCGCAACAGATATTTAAATGAGCAGTTTTTTAAATATCCGGTATATATACACCTCTTGGCCGTGTGCAACACATATAACAAGATTCTCAGACAACAACTCGTATTATGAAAGCACATAATACAATAACTCTTTGACAAAAAATTGCAAATGATTATTTCGAATGATAAAATGAACTTGTACTATACATACTTGTAAATGTACTAAGTTATATCATTTCAAAGTGAATTAATTCCAAAACGCTTGAATTTCACAGTGATTAAATAATTTTTTTTTCAATAAGTGAAGAAGCCTTTTGGTTTTACGTTCTAGTACAAGTTTCTCATTGTTTTATTAATTTAGTGGCTTTTAAATATCCTAATTAATATAATGGGCCGGTCAAGATCTCATAGTAAATCTAGAAAAGTAAAGAAAACACCACAAGAGCAACTAATTCTAAAATGCTGGAATTTCACTGTGTTTAAATGAGTTTTTTTTCCAATAAGTTAGTAATAAGTAAATAAATTTGAATGAAATTTAATACTAGTTAAGTGCAAATCTCAAATAATTAATTTTTAACACATTTAGACCTGCAAGCTTAACACCAGTTATTTATTTGTATGACAAAGTTCCATACTCAATGGTAGTCAAGTATTTTTTCACTTCCAGGCAACATTTTTGTTTGTGCTTATTTTCTTAACGTTATGGAGTATTTATTAAATATTTTGGGGGACCTAATAATATTTTTTTACAAAAGGCAGTTTTACAATGTTATTATATATATATCACGTGTATTTATTTTTTCGTTGAACGCGCGATTCCCAGTCCCAGTCCCAGTCCCAGTAGAAGTCTGTGATTTTGACGCCGAATACATGTATAAATCGTTGCCGCGTCTAAACTAGGAGACAGTGTTGGATTTGCCAGCAGGCTGAGTAGGCTGGAACCTAGGGCGGCAGATTTTAGTGGCCGCAAATTTGGGGCCAACATTTTTTTTGGCGTACAGAAATTAAAAAGATTCATTTTTATATACCTTAATGTAAATGTTATTAGGTCCACACAAACAATTCAACATGTAAATGTTATTAGGTCCACACAAACAATTCAACATGTAATATGTATCACCACATATTGTTAAATTAATTTTTTCTACAATTTGCGTAGTAGTGGTTGGTCCGAAGCAGGATCGATGGGGCCGAGCTGTTAGGGGCATATGCCGCGTAGTGACATTAAGTCTTAGAGAGACAGATATAGAGGGGCGACACAAACTAAAAAGCCGCCGAAAAGAAAAGCCGCCTCTGTTGATTGAGTCATGAAATTTCTTAATGTATTAATTTTTCTTCGGTTGTGTGCTATAGAGGGAAAAATGAAAAGTTCAGTGATTGAATAACGGAATTTCACTGAATAACGGAAATTATTGTGTGATTTTGGAACTGTTAGCTGGATTAGATCCTTTTTTAGCGAGTTATGTTGAATATCTAAGACTAAGATTTTTATAAATTCAACACAACGCTGTCAAAAGTTAATGACTGAAATTGGGAAAGGGAAAACGATAGAGTAAATTTGACTCGTTTATTAGCTAGACAGGACGCATCTAGGAGTTTGAGAATTTCTTGGCACGAAGTTCTTAAAACTTTGGAATCAATCAAGCATGATTGTACCGAAAAACCTGTTACACGATACGAAGCGACGGGAATACTTTTAAATTTAGAAAAACCGGAAACGGCGGTAATGGTTGTTGTGTGGTATGTTTTTTTTTTGGAAAGAATAAACAAATTGAATATTCAAATGCAGGCTTTTCCATAGATGTAATCACTGTTACCAATCTTTACGAATCCCTTTGCAAGTTTTTCGTAGCTGAATGAGAGAATTTTAAGCATTTTGAAGAAAAGGCGATTGAAATAAGCGTGTTGAAGCAGTAAACAAAAGACATGGGAAAAAGACAACCGAACAGGAAAAAAATATACGCGATGAAGAAATGAGTGACTACAAGTGATACTTTCAGGGTTAATACATTTCTCGTTCTTATATCCGACTCATATCCGATTAAAAAAAAAAATTGCTAAAAAACATCACGTGATTAATGGACGACCCCAAATTGGAATAGTTCCTCAGTCTTTTTGGTTAACTTCTTTAGAGTCTCTCTATGCGCGATCTGCGTAGGCTGCGCTAACAGATAAATCATGTCTTCGCACTTTTTGGGTTATTTTGGTCCAACTCCATCTGGGTAACCGTGCTTCTTACACTCTGGCCCCACGTAGCGTCTCTTTCTTGCGTTGGAGACCTCGCAATTCGAGGCCTTACCTTAAAGGGATTTTGTTCCCCGGGTTTTCTCGAGTCTCTATCTATGGTCTGTCTGTCCCCTCTTTTAGATTGCTCCGATTCCTTCGCGTTTTCCTTTGCCGTGTCGTCACTTGTTCCGATCTTTTCGTCTAAACCATCCTTATTCTTATTCCTGCCCGTTTTCATTGGAAGTCGTCATTTTTTATCCCTGTCGTATGAGTATCGAAAAGCGCCTCCTCCGTAACCCGTGAGGCAGCGTCTGACAAGTCGGACGGAGGGATATCCTTCACCACAAGACCCTCCCGTAGATTCTTTTTCTTCTCGAAATCCATGTTTTTGTTTTTGCCAGGTGGTGGGGCTGCCACCTACGGCCCCCTGGCTTGCCTCAGTTTCCATAGCCAAAGTCGTCAACTGCCAGACCGTCTACCCGCCAACCATAACCATTTGGATTGCCAATTCTGTCGCCAGATGTCGCAGCCCATCGAGAGTCCCCTCTCGATGGGCTGCTACATTGTCGCGATGAGGGAGCTTTTTAAAAGAGCAGCCCACACTTACCCTCTATGATCATCCCGTATCCAGCGTCGGACAGGGTTTGTCATAATGTTATTTTATTCGTGAAGGTTGTCTTCTCCGTTGCGCTATTTGGTCCACGGTGGTTATATTATTTCACCACTACCCGCCTGCGAGCCGGTGAAGGCATTCCTCTATCCGCTACATGGGGGACGCGCCCAGTAGGAGTTCGACTTCTCCTCTGGGAATCCGACACATCTGGGAAAAAACAATCGCCGGATTATAAAAAAAATCCGGATTATCGGGAGTTCAAACGAAAAAATAATTTTACATATTTTATTTACAATGGCATTTAAAAAAGAATAAAATGTGTACATATAAAAAAATATGTACATACTAAAAATACATAGCACATATGTATTAAATAAAATTAACAGAAAACATATTATACAAAACAATCATTAATTGTTTTTTGTTTTGTTTCTGTGCCTTAACCTTCAAGCAGTCGCGCGACGTCGAATCGACCACACTCAATACACTTGCGGTTATAACTTTATTATCTCTCGTCGTATGCGTTTTCCATCCTTTGTAGCTTGGCATTGTTTCAGTGTATACGAAATAAACAATTTACCTCTCACCGCGTGCCCGGCAATGCACAGAACGAGCATACCTTGATTAGCGCAAGAAGCGGTAGAACTTTTAGCGCAACCGTTGACGCTGCCGGGTGCCTCGGCACCGCTGTCGATCGAAAATAGTATAATGTGGCAAGGACCGTTGGTTTAACCCAGGTTAGATTAGGTTGTACACCGCGAATCGGCAGGTAAATCAAGGCTACATAAGCGCGGCAGCGCGATCCAAGAAAGGATAATGTGGCAAGAACCATTGGTTTAACACAGGTTAGATTAGGTTGCACACCACGAAGCGGCAGATCAGCTACGCTCGGCAGCGCGAAATCTCGATCCAAAACAGTAGAATGTGGCTTCCGCACCTTGCGATAATTAATGTATGCTCACAGAACGCAGTTGTTTTAGTCGCGGTTTATACGTCGAAAGCGCGCCACGCGCCTGTCGTCGAAAAGGTTCCGCGCGACGCTCAACGCGCTATATTGTTTTTGGGAGTGTCAACGAGTCGATCATAAGAGATCCGCACAGAGAGTATTACTTTATCCCTATAATCCTACGAAGAATTCTAAAACTAGGTTCTTTCGGTAATCCTACCAACGATTTACGAATTTAGTAATCGATTTTACATCCGAATTCATAGAAACAATACCCAAAATACGGCTTATACCTGATAGGGTATAAATACGGTCTGCGTTAAGTTACCAGTCTTCAGTGATCATTGGTCAGTAGTATTCAGCGATCAGTCATCCTATTCTTCCAGCCGCCAATAATAAGTCCCGCCAAGACAGTCGTACGCCCCAATGAAGTCGTCGCTGTACGATGTTGTTCCACCGTAACATCATTGTATATGCATTTGTAAATAAAACTTTCTTCTACGAAACGCGAGCGACAAAAGATTTTTTCATGGTTTATTTTTTTGTGCGCATGGTGTCAATTTCCGCCATGTTTTCAGGCATTTTTTTATGTATAACAGTGAAAATAACAAAATGTGCCCGAAACTTTAATATTTCCGCCTTTTAAACATGCCGACGCACATGCGTTTAACTAACCGTAAAAAAGGTGTATTATATCGAACCCCTGGTCATCCACAGTATCAACAAAATATTATTGAATTAAGCGTGCAGTTTGGCTCTCGGAATTCGCTCGGAAAGAGAGAAGCCATCTTCACATTCCAATAGACATCATGATATAGAGGTGTACAGTCATGGGACGAGATGTACACGTTTGATGCAGTGACTTCGCCAAAGCGTTTGACACCGTACAACATGATACATTGATCTAGGTGTTATAGGAAACCGGCATAGATTTAGAAAAAATCATAATACACACTAACGAGTTTATAAGGGTGCGCCATGGGAAACGGACGTTTTTGGCTTAGGTAGTACTAAACCGGAAAGAGTCGGAGAGGAGAGCCAAGGTCATCGGCGCCCTCCCCTGACCTTGCAATTTGTGTATGGTTATAGTTTAGTTTCAATCATGCTGCTGTGGACGGTGGAGCATCGCGTTTTCGTATATGATAGTTTTGTGAGGAGCAGCGAATCAGTCACGGAAGTTCAACGTCTCTTTCGTCGAAGGTTTAACGTTCCTCGCCATGGAGACATACCAAGCCGGAACACCATTGGTGAAAGGTGCCAAAGGTGCCACCTAGACCTCCTCGCACAGTTGGAACTCCGGAGAACGTGGAACGTGTAAGGCAAGCTATGTTACGAAGCCCAAGGTGTTCAGCTCCTCGGCATTCTGCAACACTACGAATATCTACCAAGATTTACGTTTTCACTTGTGGATTCACGTTGTGGATAGCCACAACGTGCAGCTTTTACTGCAGCGATTTGCTGAAGCTCCAACTTCCGGAAGATGAGCCTAATGTGATTTTGATAATGATCGACGAGGCTCATTTTCATCTTAATGGTGTTGTGAATCGTCAAAACTTCCGATACTGGGCCTCTAAAAATCCACAAACTATACATGAAACACAGCCTCAAAGTTACAATGTGGTGCGGCTTCGGGAAGTTTGATTTTTTCAGGAAAACGCGAACACTGTGACCGTGACAACTGATCGTTTTGTGAATATGGTGAACTTCTTGAGAACTGAACTGAGTGTACGACGAATCAATCTGCGAAATGTTTGGTTCCAACAGAATGGAGCTACGATCCACAACTGCCTGAGTGTCATTGGCTGCTGTTAGACAACTGTTCCCTACTCGCATTATCTCCAGATTCTCTGATTTGCATTGGCCCCCTTGTGGGGACCTTTTAATGCTTGATTTCTTCTTGTGGAATTGTCTAAAGTCTCGGGTGTATGAAATCAAACCTCATACACTGGTCGAACTGCGACAAGCGATAGAGAAAAACATCGCTCAGATCGATCATCAACTATTGGAGAGAGTGGAAGCTAACTTCAGAGAGCGTCTCCACATTTGTCAGCGTGGAAATGGACACCATATTAATGATATTATTTTTTGTACGTAACTCAAACTGCATGTTCTGACCTACTTATTTCTGCCAATAAACATTTTTTAAACCCTAAAATAGTGGATTACCGTTCATTTGTAAAGCGTGCGTTTCCCATGGCGCACCCTGTACAAAGAAAAGCACCATCGTATAACAGACAACGTGACTGCAAATTCACTGATGCTGTAGAAATTCATGCACTCTTCGGATTTCTGTATATTGTAGAAACCTTGCGGATGTCGCACGCGGATTTAGAGGATTTATATGCAAGTGATGGGACAGGCGTACCTATTTTTCCTACTACGATGTCACTGAAAAGAACAACTTTTCTTCTGAATTCTTTTCGCTTTGATGATGCAACCACAAGTGTATATCGTCATAGTTTGGATAAATCTGCACCGATAAAAGATATCTTGGAAATGTTTACACAAAACTGCCTTTTACCTTATTCTGTGGGACAGGACGTTATTATTGATGAGATGATGGCAGGTTTTCGAGAAAAATGTCACTTTAGATAAATATAAAATTAAACCCGACAATTATGGAATAAAGCTTTATCCACTACTAGATGCTGCTACAATTTATGTCGTCAACATAGAGCTTTATGCCGGCAAGCAGCCAGAAGGTCCTTACCAATTGAGTAATGGTATACCAGTTTGAGTAATAATAAAGATGACGTCGTAAAGAGGCTAATAACACCAATTTCGGGCACAGGACGAAACCTAACAATTGACAATTGGTATACAATTGGTATATTGGTTAGTGTTCCTTAGGTTAGAGAGTTGTCCAAAAATGATAAGATTTGTGCTGTGGGTACCATGCGCGAAAACAAGAAAGAAGTACCTCCTTTTTTACAGACTGCAAATTTTCCTCGTTTGTGTCTTGAAGCCAATCTTTTATGTCATCGTTTTTACATCCACTTAATAATTTGTTGAAAGGCTCTTGTAAAAAATCTGAAGACAACAGTAGAGTGCAGTTAGCTTGCTTAGAATTGTTGATCAGGTTTTTAGAGTTAAATGCAGGGTGTGTTGGCCAGAGCTTTTTCCAAGAACACTGGATGGTGTCGCTTTTGACTTTATTCCAGCTGTGCGCGAGATTAAAAACGACGTCTTTAATGTTTTTTTTTAAAATTAATTATCCCATCAGTTTGTTTAATTATGTCTGAAAGTAGAAGAAAGTAGAGAATTTATCTGTATTTGCTGAATTACATTTTGATCCATGGGCTTTCAATAGTGGTGTCGTATTTGGAGGCATGTAAAGGACTTCAATTTGTTGGTCTTCTGAGCGAAAGACTCTTCTTTAAGATGTCCAGGAGCGTTAACCAGAAGAAGCAAAGCTTTAGCGGACAAGTTCTGAACTCAAGACATCACAGACAAGTGAATAAACAGCCTATTCCTTACAATGTATACAACGCATAAATATCAGTCTGCCCTTTGACATTTTTCTTCCTAGGGCACTTTCTTCGGAACAGTGTACAAAGGTCTTATGCGGAAGCATCCTCCAGAATAAACCACTTTCATCTGCGTTGTAAACCTGTTCTGGTAAGAGACCTATTTCTTGGATTTTTAATTCCAATTTCCTTTAAAATTATCAACGGACGTAACATCACTCGATAATTTTTCCCCGTGGCAGTTATAAAACGAGCCCCAAATCATTTTTTAAATTATTATGCCAGCCATCGCTAGCTCGAAAATCATCTAGGTTATTTTTTCGGAAAATTGTTTTGCCTTTTCCCGGACGATATCTCCCGACAATGGCATATGCTGGGCATACTCTTGCATAAACGAAGTAAATAAGGCATTTTCCATTTCAGGACAATCACCTGTTTTAACTCTCTTTCTTTACTTCAAGTCCCCCTCAGCGGTCCTAACGAATTGGAGGATCTCGCGGTTGGCTTTGACCTCGTAGATCGTGGGTCTTCCAACGCCATTAGTGCGTGCGAAGTTTGCTGTAGTTTCTCCTTTATCAAGTTTATTGATGATCTCCTATTTTGACGTCACCTTAAAGTGACGTGTTTCCATTTGGTTGACATTGTACACTAATTAACTGGATACACTAGATACACTCGATAAACGACAAAACAAGATCTAATGGAGCGGCGAACAAAATGAGTTTATAGAGAAAGAGGGCTGGGAGGGAAGAGCACGAGCGGGCCTTTTTGCTTATATCTGGCACGGCGGCAAGAAAAAGCACGTGTTTTTCCAGAGCGCCGAATTACCGAACGTGCAGCCTAACCAACCGCCGGATTATATAGATAGTACTGAATAATGTATCACTGATATACATGGTTCTAAAAACTGTACGCTCACAAATAGTCAACTTGACTATTTGTGATCAATTAACTTGATCCATTTCCTATTAAATTCCATTTCTTTTTATGAAAAAAATAATTCAAGCGAATACTTAGAATTACATCTGTAGATGTAATTCAAAACATGAATAGAATAAAAGTAGTTAAATTAATAAATTACTACGTTTCAATTCACTCATAACTTAACATAAATTAATATAATTATAAGTACAAACTGACCTCCTGCAGTTTCATGCCACGAGAGACCATGTGGGTTGCTAAAACACACTAAAACTTGATACTTTATTATGAATACAATATTTTACATCAAATCATGTTTGGTTGTTTTGTGTTTGAGTTTTTGTGTTATGAGCTTTTGGTATTCGAGTTTGTCTGTCCACCAAAAAAAAAGTAAAGAACAAGAGTTTATGCAGACGTGTTTTCTCCTTTTGGTCATAAGTTATATATTAACAAATCGTTTGCCACTTGGCTATATAGCTATTAAGGTAAAGAGTCACAGGATTTGAGCAGATGAGACCGTCAAGAATACAGATAATATAGACTGCTTGTCGAGATGGGACGCAGCCCCTCATCACTCAGGTATTATCTACCTTTTATATTTTATTTTAATAAATATCTATTATAAAAAAAGAATACTTTTATTATTATTATTTTTACACAAAAAAGAGATTTTTTCTTTTTTAAAAAATTTGCAGGGTGTTTGTGTATTCATTTCTATGGCTGGCTCCGACTGCTTGGATTCTCTATACATCTGTAATTATATTGTTTTAAAATATTACGATTCTTTGTGAATCTTGTTTAAAATAATATGTGGCTAAATGCTTTTGTGAATGGTTTGAACGAATGGAAACGATACATGGAGCCAGCCATGCAAACTGTTCATTCTCAATCTCACGCTTTCAATGTTTATAGGAGGAGGAACGTCGTAAAAGGGAAGAACTCGAACAGATTATGGCTGAAAACAATAGGAAAATAGAGGAAGCCCAGAGAAAACTGGTAAGAAAAAATATTACAGTATAATTTGTAATCTATTTAATACTATATATTATTAGAAAAAGTATTACTACATGTAGCATTGTATAAATAGGATGGTTGCGATAGTTACTACGTGGTAATTCATATCACGATTCACGACTGGACGTTTGGCGGTCATTTTCAAGTCGGAAAATCTGCAACTTGAAAATGACCGTCAAACTTCGAAACTCGAGTCGTGATATGTGTAGAAATTTATATAACTGTGAATAATAAGTTATATAACATTTTTACATATTATAAGTGTGGTAAAAACATAGTGAATTTTTCAATTCAATGTATAGCATTGTATATTTTTGCCCATTAATACTTTGAGGTATTATATTGTTCGTATCCGAAATTACTTATCCGAGGTGTTTCCGATTCAATCTGGAGTACGAGAAGGAGACGTCGTCTCGCCTCTACTCTTTAACGTTGTGGTTGACGCGATTATGCGAAAAGCATTCGATGTACGACGCGGAGTCCGATACGACTACGGCGACGACAACTTCATAACCGATCTGATGTTCGCTGACAACAGCGCCGTCTGCCCCGACACGGACACGGTTTAAAGATAAATGCGGATAAAACCAAAGTGCTTATAACGGACGGATCGGAAGCGAGGGTTTACCTCGATGAAACCCAAATCGAACAGGTACCACAGGTCAAGTATTTGGGATCACTTGTGACAGAGAAGGAATTGGCGTCGACGGCCGATGTTCATAGCTGGATCGCTCAAGCAATAGCAACATTCGCCGGATACCGATCGAAGAATAAATTCAAAAACGAAGACTACGTTGGTTTGGTCACGTCTGCTGGATGAATAACCCCCGGCTTCCACGCAAACTCCTTTGTCGGGAGCGACCGCCAGACTGGAGAATAGAAAGAAACGCGCCAAAGAAGACATGGTTGAAAGTGGAAGAAGAATCTACAATCTACCCATCCAGCAAAGGACATCGCAATCGATCGGAAAGAGTGGAAACGTATCGTGAATGGAGTAAGAAATCCTGCGGCACCGAGAGTAGCGTATTGGTTGCGAGGGCGACCTCCTCTCAATCGCCGGCTACGGATTAAAAAATAAAAATATATAGTGTAAGTTCTAATTCAATTTCGAATGCAATTTTTCTTCATATTTGGGTTTTGATATCTTTAATTAAATGGTAAAACTAGGGGTTTATTTTGGTCCAGATGGGGTGTTTCTGGCCTAGAGGGGTCTTTCCGGCCTTACTATATCAGGAAATAGAAACACTGGTGCCAATACTAAACAAGTTATTCAGGGCAAGTCTAGCAACGAGTTACGTTCCCACCCATTGGAGATGGCTAAAAGTGGCATTTATACAAGAACCTGGGAGTCTAGATAACTACATCGTATAGACCCATCAGTCCAACATCTTTCATATTGAAAACGTTAGAACAATTAATTAAGGAGCATCTGAGGGGGACCTCTCTGCTAAAGAATCATGTGAATCAACTCTCCAACAGCTGGTGGTGACGATAGAAAACACACTAGAAAACAAGAAATTCGCACTTGGAGCCTTCCTTGATCGAAGGTGCGTTTAATAATACGTCGACATGATATCAAGCAAATGGATAAAATCCATCCTAGAAAGCAGTAATGTACAAACTATAGTTACTGTTGACACAATAGGAGTCTCTGTCATCAAAGGATGACGTGAGGCACAGGATGACACAGAGTGAGGTTAGGTTAGTTAGCTGGTGGTGACGATAAAAAACACACTATAATGTAAGAAAATCTTACTTGGAGCATTCCTTGACATCGAAGGAGCGTTTAATAATACGTCGACATGATATCAACGAAATACTGTCTCTGTTGACACATTGAGAAGTTGTATCCTCACTCCTTTGGAACCTGCTTGCTAATAGCCTGTATGTATTGTTAAACAAAAAAGGTTTACACCCAAGGACATAGTCTTTCTCATAAGGGGGTAGTTTCCTTGCGTTATTTCATAGCCTATGCAGTAAGGTCTGGACGAGATAGAAGGATGGTATAAGGGGGAAGATCTTCGGGTTGACCGCCACAAATCCAACATAGTGCCTTTTACGTAAATGAGGAAATTGGAGAGCCTAAAGGACCTAAAGGAGCATCCAGTTATTTCCCGCTCAAAGAAGATCGCGAAAGAACTGGATGCTTCCAGCACAAGATAGGTCAACATGGAGGGAAATGGAAGAGGCCTATGTCCAGGAGTGGATTAATACAGGCTGTAAGAAAATCGAACGAGTTTACCTACAGCAATTTAGTTTAGTTTTCCTACGAGCAATTAGAGGCAAACCTTTTGCCTTTGTCCTCGTCAAATACCTAAGCATAGTCCTGGATGCAAAACTGACTTGGAACTAACACCTTACAAAAGCGACCAACAAGTGCAAAATGGCATTAATGATGACCGGGAAGCATGGTACATTGGGGCCACGGTCCGAATTGCGCACCCAGCGTTTTTCATAGCATACCAATGTTCTGTTTGATTTTTTCAATGTTCATACCAATGATTCGTGCTTTCATCGCTCACCGTTTGCGCTGCAAACGTTATGATGTCAGAAGTGACGTCATGATCAGACGTTCACGGTGCTCACGTATCGGACGGTCAGCACTGTGTTCCGTGACTTAACCTATCGTGGTCCGAATTACTAGTACTGCGGTCATCCGTTAGCGCGCTCATTAAATCGGACCGTACCTTAGCACTTGATACGTCGTTAGCACTGTGAGCGCAATTCGGACCGCGGTCTGGTACAAGGCGTTTGTAAGACCCATCTTGTCGGCCTCGAAATCTACAGAGTTAGAGCGTTAACTAACAAATCTGGAGTTCCCGGATTCGATCCCGGGAGCGAGTGTCGGCCGCATTTGTTCCAGAAGATAAACGTGTAATTATAAAGGCCTCATCAATCATCATCAACCAGCCTTCGACGTCCACTGCTGAACATAGGCCTCCTTCATAGCTTTTCATTGTTGTCTGTCTTGACCCGCCTTAATCCATTTGTGGTCTCCCCCTGTTTTGCTTATCAGCGCTTGGTCTCCATTCCAACAATTTTTTCGTCCACCTGTCCTGATGTCGCTATTCTTTTGATAATGTCTTGTCACCCGGGGTCTCTGTCGTAGGCCTTGATTTGTAACGTGGTCTCTTACACCGAAACCTAGCATTGATCTCTTCATTTTTCGTTGTGCCACTCTATGCTTCCTCGTTGATGGTATCATTAGGGTTAAGGTCTTCGTTCCATACGTGAGTACCAGCAGAACACACTGGTCGAACACTTTTCTCCTTATGCAGATGGGAAGATCGCTTTTGAATTATAAAGACCTATAAAGTGAAAAATGTGTGCAAAATACAATAAATAGGCTATTCTTATTGGACTAAACTTAAAAAAAAGAGCGACCTATCTTGACATGGGTCCACAATTTGGTGGACCAAACTGAAACAGAAGCAGAGGCTAGCCTGCTTACTAATTACGGGATCGATGAGAAGCACACCTTCAGCTGCTCTGGAAGCAATGTTAAGCGTCCCTCCTCTGGATAGTACGATGACAGGTAAGGCAAGGATGGAAGCTTTCAGATGCAAGTGCAACAATACATGGCAAACCCATTCCTTGGCAAAGAACCATTCCTTAACATACGAAATACCCTTCGAAACACAACTACAGTGAGCAGAAGGAACATACCACAAGAAAAGTCAAGGAGACCTATTCTGGTACACAGACAGCTCCAAGATGGACAGTCGAACTGGCGCTGGAGTTTGCGGATTGTCTCCTAGGTGCCGTATAACTGTGCCTCTGGAGAAGCACACCACGGTCTTTCAAGCGGAAATCCTCGCAATCGAGACATTTGTCCGGGGAAATTTAAGAATGGACTACAAAAGTACAAACATATCTATTTTCATAGAGAGTCAAACTGCAAAAAACGCCCTAACATCTCATAGAATAATTTGTAGGATAGTTTGGGAGTGCTTTCAGAACTTAAATCGTCTGGCACAACACAACAGTGTTACTCTTGCATGGATGCCTAATCACATAGCTTTTCCTAGAGGGAAAAGAAAAGGCTTTTTCTAGATATTTTTATTTTTCTTTTTATTATTTTGTTTTTTGTTCTTTTTTTCATTCTTTTCGATGTCACATTGAACTGTATGTAGTGTATTTACATTTATGCCTATAAAGGATTATTATATTATAAATAGGAAAAGGCGGACGCACTTGCAAAAGAAGGCACTGCTGCAGCGCTACTGATTGCGAGGAAGAAGTCCTACATCACCAAAACCATGGCCTGTAAAGTAATATCAAACTGGACCAATAAGAGTCACCAATTTCAATGGGTCCATCCGCACAAGTGACCATCAACACAGCAAACGATTGTTGGGTTCCATATCTAATATCCTAACAGCTGAAATCTGAAACAGATAGCAACTGTAGTAGGTCTCTTAATGGGTCTCTTAGTAGGACACAGAAGACGAGCACCCTGAATAAGATGGGCATCTAGACAGATGAACCATTATGCAGACTCTGCAATGAAGAAGACCAAACTGCCTCTCATATAATCTTCCACTGCAAAGCAATCGCGCACATTAGAATTAAACTCAACATCACAGCTGAGTGACTCCCACCGAATCACAAGACACATGGAATACACAACTTCTGGACCTAATACACATCTATTTGCTTGAATAGAACAATGTGGGGGAATACAATAGGCCGCATGTGCCGCACAATAGACCGCAGTGTATGGGTTTGCAAATCCCTGAACCCACATTGGGATGAGAAAAAAAGTGGTTTATTGCTTTTCTCCAATTCAAAGTTCAATCAATGTGTGTGTAATATCTTTGGTATTGGAAATATAAGTATCCCCGTAAAATAATCACCTCCTATCACGCAAGAAGTGTGGATGGAATATATTTATCCCTATCGAGTAATAATATAAAAGTTTTGTGTTGATTAATTGAGGAATATATGAAAACTGTTGTGATTATATTATTTGTTTTTTTTTTCTAGGCGGAAGAACGTCTAGCAATGGTTGAAGAGCAACGTAAAATAGAAGAGGAACGTCAAAAGTTTCGAAAGGAACAAGAGAAGAGGATAAAAGAAGAGCAAAAGAAAATCCTTGGAAAAAACAACTCGCGACCGAAACTTTCATTTTCATTTAAACCAGTGCTTTAGTGTTAACGTTAGCGTAAGTAATGTTTGACTCTTTAAAATACACACATTTTTCTAATGAAGTGAAGTGAATAATTATAGTGTCGCTAAACAAAACAATACATTGAAATTGATTATATTGTAAGGCTCAGGTGTACATATTTTAGTAGTTTTTCAATATCTTAACTATTTAATTGATTTTGGACGTAAGTATGTGTGGATGTGTTGGGTGCTTGTGCGTTATACAAAGCTATTTTTAAATTAAGAATACATTGCAATGTATACACAAACAAAATAAAATAAGGATTAGAGGAAAAACATAGTTTCGTCCTAAAAAAAATTACATCCTGATTTATATCCAAGCAAGTTTCCCAAAAAAAATCCACACAGTCCAATAATTACTTTTAAAAAGATTGTTTTTTCTAAAAAGAAATCTAGAAAAACTACATTGCATCATATATAACTAGCTATAGCCCGCGGATTCGCTCGCGTGGATTTTTATATCAGTCAAATTAATTCAGGTCAGCTATGTTTACCAAATATTAATTATCTTATGAGTACTGTGAAGACTAATATTAAGATCGTACTTAAGATTTGAAAATTGTTACGAGGGCCGGGTAAAATCAAGTTGAAATAAAATAAATATTTCCATAATTTATTTTCACCAATATTTTCGTACGCATTTTATTCAAATTTTGCACACTTATTATTTATGAATCAACTTTAAAAAATTAATAAATTTGAATGCATTTCAGTGGTTTTCAAAGTTATAGGTTTTTAAAGTTGATTTCATAGTTACACACTTTTTCACGTCAGTCTACGTTAGTGTTTCTCAAAGTATGGTTTTCGTCCCAAAATTGGATCGCGTTATAGTAATTAAAGAACGAGTTCAACAAGCGTGGTTTTGCAGCACGCGTCCATGTTTAGAAAACGACGAGCGTTGCGAGGAGTTTTCTAATGAACAAGTGCGAAAAACGCCTTATGATCGAGTTTTTTATAGTATTTTCCCTGTTTTGCTTCCTTTTATGTCATTTCTAAATAAAAAAATCGCCGATACATATTGAGCAAATTGTATCGCACTCGGCGAGCCATAACCGCACGCATATGAGTGCTGTTATGAGTCCATTACAGACGCAATATAGAAAAATATTTATTCGGTCGCGCAACGGAACTGAGTACGGGTTCAAATAAATTTATCATTCAAGTTTTGTAGTACAAAAGTTTATTTACAAATAGACATAATATAACATAATAGCAATTGGCGAAACTTGGAATGACGAATGGCTACAATGGATAATGACTGTTATCGCTTTTCTGGCGGTGTCGATCTTGTGACTGACTTCGTGTGACTTATTTGTGTGACTACGTGTGGCTTATTTGTTATTGTTGATGTTGTTGTTGAAGGCGTCCTCGTATAAGGTTGAAGGCGTCCTCGTATACGGTTGAAGGCTTCATCGTAGACGTTGCGTTTGTTGACAGGCGTTTGGTAGACGGTTGAAGTCGCTACCGTAGACGTTGTTGTTGCGATCGTTGATAGGCGTCTGGTAGACTGTTGAAGTCGCTACCGTAAACGTTGTTGTTGCAGGCGTCCTCGTAGACGGTTGAACGCGTCATCGTTGACCTCTTTGTTGCGTTTGTTGACAGGCGTCTGGTAGACGGTTGAAGTTGCTACCGTAGACGATGTTGTTGCAAGGCGTCCAGTAGGCGATTGAAGTCGTTACCGTAGACGATGTTGTTGCGTTTGTTACAAGGCGTCTGATAGAGGGTTGAAGTCACTATTGTAGACGTTGTTGTTGCAAAATTGTTGCAAGGCGTCTGGTAGACGGTTGACGTCGTTACCGTAGACGTTGTTGCTCTCGCATTGAGAGAATCTCGTCTGCGCGTTGTAGCCACGGATCAAGCGCTTATGTCCTTCTACCGGGCGATTGTGTGCTATATGCGAACTAGTCGCGCACATACTGCGGCATGGAACACGCATCTCGATCAACGGCGACGACAGCAACAACACCAGCAAGTGATGAGTTGGGAGAACACGCGCTTGAGATTCTCGTCTCTGTGCGCCCACGCCACGGCGCAAGCGCTTGTGTGTGTGTTCTTCTTCCACCTGCTCTTTGGTGAAAAAACATACAATTGGATCAAGGGCGACGACAGCAAATTTGTTACAAGGCGTCTGGTAGACGATTGAAGTCCCTACCTTAGAGGTTGTTGTTGCGCTTGTGGCAAGGCGTCTGATAGAGGGTTGAAGTCGTTACCGTAGACGTTGTTATTGCAAGGTCGATAGGTAAGCTGGAATGCGGAGTCCGCCTCCGTACTTTTGACGTTGTCACTCATCTTATAGCTGACTTTCGGGTCGTCCAGGAAGACGTCGTCCAACATAAGTTTTCGATTAACATAACATTTCGATTTTCGGCAGGCGACCGGAGTTTAGTTGATGTTGTACGATGGAGGCGACAACGTTACCATAGATATTGTTGCAAGGATTCTGGTAGACGGTTGAAGTCGTTATCGTAGACGTTGTTGATGCAAGGCGTCTGGCAGACGGTTGAAGTCGCTACCGTAGACGTTATTTTGCAGGCGTCCTCGTAGACGGTTGAAGGTGTTAACGTTGTTGCGTTTGTTGATAGGCGTCTGATAGACGGTTGAAGTCACTACCGTAGATATTGTTGTATATTTGTTGCAAGGCGTCTGGTAGACGATTCAAGTCGCTATCATGGACGTTGTTGCAAAGCTTCTGGTAGACGGTTGAAGTCGTTACCGTAGACGTTGTTGTTGAAAGGTCGAGGGGTAAGTTGTCTTCGCATTCCACTTTGGTACTTTTGACGTCGTCACTCATGTTATACGTGAGTTTCGGGTCGTGCAGGAAGAAGTTCAATTTCGGTTTTCGAGTTTAGTTGGTGTTGTGCGACATCGTTGTTGCGTAGATGTTTCACCGTAAATGTTGTTTCGTTTGTTGAAAGGCATCTTGCACACGGTTGAAGTCGTTACCGTAGACGTTGTTGTTGCAAGGCGTCTGGTAGGCGGTTGAAGTCGCTACCGTAGACGTGTTTTTGCAGGCCTCCTCGTAGACGGTTGAAGGTGTCCTCGTATACGGTTGAAGGCGTCATCGTAGACGTTGTTGCGTTTATTGATAGGCGTCTGATGGACAGTTGAACTCGCTACCGTAGCAAATCAAATAATTTATTGCCCATGAGATAGGTTTAAAACGTGCACGATTATGTAAAAGTTTTCCAAAAATTCTTGCCATTCTCGTGGCAGAGCTATTGGAATGTCTCTATCAATATCTTTATGCATTAATTTCCGAGCAAACTTCGCGCACTCTTGCAAAGCGACATGAAAATATGTTATGGGAACTTTTCCGCATTCCGAAATTAATTTTGATTTATTGTTATCATACTTTGAAATCGTTAATGAATTCATCTGGATCCGCATCGCTTATTAGACAATAAGAGCTTGGTACTCTTAAATATGAAACTCCTGGATTGTTGAACCAGTGGTCTAATTGGTCTAATTATTGGTAAAATTGTTGGTCTAATTAAATCTTGTTTTCCCTATAAAATTAATAAGCTCATTCTTATTAAAAATCTACTCAACTGTGACCCACCCAGCGAAGACTTCGATTATAAACAAACCACACCAAACCCGGACTCGCTTCCCCCTTCATTGGAAGAAGTTGGCCAGATCATTCAACTTCTTAAAAATAATAAGGCAGCTGGAGAGGACTCTATCGTTGCTGAACTGTGGAAAGGTGCTGGAAACAATGCCGTGCGCAAGCTAACCGAGATCATCCGAGAACATCTTGGAAACAGAGAAATTACCACCCGATTGGAAATCTGCTCTGATCCATCCGCTTCACAAAAAGGGAGATTTTACTGATCTAAACAACTACCGTGGAATTTCTCTCGTCCCGGTAACATACAAGATTCTCTCGAAGGCGTTACAAACAAGCGCAGAAAATCAGTTGGATAGTCAACTGGGAGAATACCAGGGGGGCTTCAGGAAGACCCGATCCTGTGTTGAACACATCCTGAATCTTAAAACTGTACTTGCATACTCCAAGATGAGAAACCGCAAGGTGGTCGTCACCTTTGTTGATTTTAGGAAGGACTACGATTCCATTGACAGAGAAACGCTTAACAAAGTACTGCAGGAACTAACACTAGACAACAAAACCCGCAGACTCATCCTAGAAACTTTGACCGACACCCATTCCAAGGTTAAATTTAGAGGCGAGATTTCAGATTCCTTCGAAATAAAAACTGGAGTGAGACAAGAAGATGAACTTTCCCCACTTCTCTTCAACTGTGTCCTTGAAAAGGTTATGAGAGAATGGCGCAAGGAACTTAACAATTTGGGTGCTCAGAGTGGTATCTACCTGGGACGTAAAAACGATGGACTGGTTGTAGATTGCCTGACCTTTGCAGATGACATGGCACTGTTTGCTGATTCTCTTGAGATAGCAACAATGCAGGTAAACTGCCTCAGAAAACAGGCTGCCAAAGTGGGTCTTCAAGTGTCGCTGGAGAAAACAGAATTCTTCACCAACATCATAGAAGCAAACAGGGAAATGATACTAGAACAGGGAAACATCAAGAGGACTGAGAAATTTAAGTATCTCGACGAATAGATTGAACCCAACTTATCAGAAAGAGCATCATTATCCAAGAGGGTCAACAAGTTAGAACTAGCCTATCGGCTGACTAAGAACACTTACAATAAGAAATGCCTGTCACGCAACCTGAAACTTAAACACTACACATCAGTCTTACAACCAGCATCGGACCTCTGTTTATGCAGATGATTTGTCGCAAATTTCAAGGGTTGCTGAGTTTCGTGAATTTGATAGCGAAAGAGACTAGGAATTGTTTCCACTAAGAAGGTTAAAAGCTCTGAAGAAAGTGATGATGAAGGACTGGACTGGTCAGAAAAAGATAATGTGTCAATTATCGAATCATTCTTAGGACAAAGTGGTGTCTTGTGATACCAAATAATTCGGAAAGTTTAGTTGATGTGGTTCAGCATTTTATTGGGGACGATTTATTTGAATATATGGCGACTAATATAAATATTACTCGACAGTACGTCGTACCAAGAAATTGACAAAAAGGGCTGTTATGTTTTTAATCAATTGTGCACTTTAATTGCATTTGCACTATAGTTTTTATAACATTAAATCCCGATTCGAAAGCCTAAAATCCAACAAAGGCATTCTATTGAAATTATCTTTCAGTATTGCGTCACATGACAGTTCAATTATAAATTCAACGTCCGAGTCTAGTAATTCTGTTTCAAATTCTACATTCAGTGTAAACGGGTTTCTTATCAATGATTTGTTGCGGTTGATTGCAGGAAAATATTCTTTAATATTTGTCTGTAATCCTTGCAGATGATCCTTGAATGCAGTTGAAATTTCATCTGGCATGTAACTAAGATTATACTGTTTCTGTAATTCTGCTAGCTTCATAAAAGGATTGTAATTCCTTTCTCCCTCACGACGAATCTATCAATTTAGTTTTTTTTTTGTTGCAGCCTCTATCGTCTCTTGTATCTAGGACGGGAGAAGGTTCGAATGAGGCACAGTTCGGAAACAGTTCGGAAGCGTTATTTAACCCGAATAGACCTTTCGGCATGCGGCACTATTTTCCTTGTCTGACAGCGATGATTTCTAATGGACATGTGCAAAAAACGCCTTATGAATGAGATTTTTATACTATTTTTTCTATTCTGCGCCCTTTTATGCCATTTTTAAATAAAAAAATTGCCGAAACATATAAAGAAAATTGAATCGCACTCGGTGAGGCATTAACGAACCCACTGAGTGCTTTAATGACTTAAATATAGACGCAAACTAGAAAAAATCAAAATGCCAAAACTTTGAAGGTTTCATGGACTCGTTTGACAGTGTCGTATAACAAATAACGTATAATGGGTTTTCATCTGCACCTTTCATGAAACCGTATTTTATGTAATCCGAAGAATATTCTCGGAAGAAAAAAAGAAGAAAACGCCTTGGATTTCTTCTTTTTTGTAAGTGTAGAAGGAAACTCCGTATGTGGGCGTTTAGTGGCACAACTCGTACTGGTATGGATATCTTCACCAGGTTCTGTCTTATTTAAAGTTTCTGGCTCTATATCACCGACACTAACCGACACATTGTTTGTTTCTTGTTTATTTAACCACTTATCCATGAGGAATTATTTTGTAGTAATTAATATAACGAATATTATTATACGGTTTTCTATCAATACTTGGCTGTACTACTAACAAGGGGACCGTATGATATGGAAATCACCGATTCGATTCATTTTTAGTACACACGTAGGTGATGACCATTAGTATAACAGGTGCAAGTAGTAAGACACAATACTCATCCGTTTCCGAGAAATTAATTAATTGAGAAATTAATTATTTTTAGTGCGTTCGTCTGTATCATACGTTAACAAAAATTCAACACACGAGTGGCGCAACGGTTACAGTCGCGCTTCGAAAACGTGAGGTCGCCGGTTCGAACGCGCCAGCGGGCTTGCGTTTTTTCTTCAAATATTTCACATTTTTTACAAATGCATGTGTCTTGAACATTGTTTATTTTGGAATTATTTGTAATAACTGTTTTTTTTTAGCGGGAAAAGGAATTTTGAAAAAATCATGCAGGAAATTTTCAATTTCTTTTTTTTAACTCTCTTAATTTCTACGTTATCTGCATTGTAAATAAAGTATTATACAAATCTTTTGTAGTAATCTTTTGTGTCGTGCAATTAGGAACTTTTAATTTTCTTCCCAGATTTTTTTTGTTAAGACGGGTACATCCGTTTCTTTTCAGACTTTTCAGGCTCCATTTTGGGTGCTCTTTCGCCAAATTAACCACCTTTATTTTATAATCAAGCGGAATGTTATCCCTTTCGATTTTCGACCTTTTTATCTGGATGGTATTCGTCGCCTGATTCCAATGCAGATTCGTCTTCTGATGGTAATGCAGATTCTTCGACTTCTTCTTACAACTATTGTATGTTCCGCCAGAGTTTTCATTATTGCACTATACAATTTTTTTCCGATTTCCATATGTTCTTCTTTAATCACCGCAGAGGGTTCCCTCGCGATTTTATTATTTTCGAGAAAGAACTGTTCACACACTAGCGTCGTTTTTAAGAGTATTTTCCACGCTTCACTAGTCTGGAAATTGGAATGAGGTTCACTTTCTTCGGCCATCGAAGGCCCCACCATATCACTGCCACGTGTAAAATCAGACATCTCACAATTATTAATGACCGAAAGATAAAAACTATAAACTTGATGACCAATGACGTATCGTAGTCGATGTTGAAAGATGCTTGAAGAGTCACTGATTACTGTAAACTAATAACTGATCTTCTTGGCGAATTTGTTAGAATTTATATTTCCTTCCCAGGTACGATCTACGAATTCATTTTTTATACTAATTGTAAGGGATTAGGATTGTAAAATATCCATTACGTTATCTTGATATGTTTTACAAGAAACGTGGGTATTTTTTTGTAAAATCCTATACCCGGAAAGGGTTCGTAATCCGGCTTGGTAAAAAAAAAATTTGGGAAGAAAATTAAAAGTTCCTAATTGCACGACACAAAAGATTACTACAAAAGATTTGTATAATACTTTATTTGCAATGCAGATAAGTAGAAATTAAGAGATAAAAAAAAAGAAATTGAAAATTTCCTGCATGATTTTTTCAAAATTTCTTTTCCCGCTAAAAAAAAAACAGTTATTACAATTAATTCCAAAATAAACAATATTTAATTTCAATCAAAAATTTTAATCAAAATAATTAATTTCTCAATTAATTAATTTCTCGGAAACGGATGAGTATTGTGTCTTACTACTTGCACCTGTTATACTACTGGTCATCACCTACGTGTGCACTAAAAATGAATCGAATCGGTGATTTCCTTATCATACGGTCCCCTTGTAAGCAGTAGATATTGTTCATCATCAAATGAGAGAGATAGACAGAAACTGCATATATGTAGTGCGCAATAGTAAGTTTGCGCATGTACTAATTCAAATATATTTCAAAATGGCGTGTTGCACATTTTAAATCAAGAAAAAGCGAAAATGCGATCAGAAATGCGTACCTATACATGTTCTAACTTGCAACAAATAGGCAACTCGTAAATGGTAGCTTATTGGTAGCCGAAAAGTTACAAAGAATAATGAATAAGTATTAGTTTTTTTACAATCAAAATAATTTAAGTTTGTGTTCTCTCACAAATCGCGGCAAGTATTGTCGATTTAATTTAATTTAGTTATATTTTACATTTTCGTGGAAATAAATAAACTAAAACAAAGAGAAGCTTAATTTTTTTGAGTTTCTTTGCCACCCGGTATTTTTTTTCCGTGGCCCGGTACCGGGTCGCGACCCGGCATTTGGGAAACTCTGTCTTAACATATGAATTTCATCTCGTGAATTCATTGCGGATGATTGATGTAGTGGTTTCTTCACAACTGAATTAGTTGGAACGGTTCTTACATTGTCAACTTTTTTTAAAGAAGTGTTTGTTGAATCCCTGTTCTGCATATTCTGGTGTATGGTGGGTTTGTTGATAGCATTTTAGTCATTGGGCACGTTACATTTAGTTATAGGATCGCGTGGTGATCCAGTGGTGATAGTGGTTATAGGATCCGTGGTGAGCATGGTGATAGGTTTCTGTAGATTATGATTCACAACTTCCTTTTCAACATACGTAGAATGACTGTTGTTTGAAGTTTTTTTCGCTGCAATATTTGATGTTGGGTCTTATTTTAGAAACTCTGTTAAATGGATTAGGTGATCTAGTTGCAGAAATGGTTGAGGTCTAATTATTTAATTAGCCGTACTTTGGTTTTGGATCATCTGAATCAGTTTGTCCTTTACAATAGGATTAGTAAAGGTGTTCCAATGTTTTGTATTGTAATTGTAAACGCGTGTAAGGTTTTCTTGGCACAGGTGCAGGGACTGGTTCAACGAATCTTGCAGACTTCAGGCACGTTTGAATCCGTATTTGTATATTGTAAACTTCTCATACAATCACGTCGGGGTCACCAATTTGTGGGTGATACGGGTTCAAATGAATATTTCACTCACTTTTTGAGGTACGAGAAGTTTATTTTCAAATACATAATAGTAGAAAGGCCGCACTGTAACTTACTGTGATAATTTTTCTCAGGTTATCGATCTTGTGACTGGCTTAGTGGTAGACTGGTTTGTGTGACTCTGTATGACTGGTTTGTGTGTCTCCGTATGACTCCCTTGTATGACTGATTTGTCTGTAGGAATGACCATATTTATATCGCCTTCCAAGTATGAGGAATCGTCCGTGGGGTTTTGTTTCTATAATCCGATTGTAAAATATCCATTACTAGATTTATAATTTTTTTTTGTAAATTATAGAAAGAAACATCATAAAAATCCAAATTTTTAGTGGGATTTTGTTCCTTCATAATCCATACCTGCAAGGATATACTATTAGCGGCCCATGGTAGCTATCGTTTTGGTGAAATTGCAAATTAAAATGAAGACTTTTTTCGAAGCTTTTCGAACTGTCGCCGAATATTTTCATCGATTTTTAAAAGATGTCACATTTTCCATACAAAACTATGGGTTGTACTCTCACTTCTAGAAAATTATTTGGGTCGCGTTTGTAAAAGTTTGATTTGAGAAACGCTGGTCTACCTAGTCTTATTGTTTGAAACAATATTAATAAATCATATCAAAGAAACAAGGAGATGTTTTGTACATAAACTACTGTATGTAAATTTTTATTCTTATAACAACAAAAGAGAAAATATTTCACTTTAATTTAGACACATAAAATTAATTACGGCTGCAAAGTGAATCTATCAATCATATCCATAATATTAGTAAACAACGAATTGTCTGCTGATTGCTGGTTATCCAAAGAACTAATAGCATCTTTAATCATTTCGCTATTTTTATTTAAAAGAGTGTTTGATGCGCGACACAACAAAATTTTATCGTCTTTCGATTCAGGCTTCATATTGATACTTTCACTGGAATGCACAACTCTATCATCGTCCAATTTAAATACTTCCTGAATTTCCTTCATATTACTCTTAATCTTCTCCATATCTTCGCAACATTCCAAACTTGCTAAATCCACTTTAACATCTTCTTCAAATGATTTCTTTCTTCGTTCCTTCTCCTTTTCAAACAAAGCTAATAACTGTTTTAACGTGTTCTTCATTTCTTTGCCAATATACTTCATATAATCTGTAGTTTTGATAATATTGATACTGTCTCCTGAAGGGTTTCCAAATTGTTCAATATCTAGAGATTTTTCTTCCTCTGGGGTGAGAAAATACTTTGGATCTATTGGTTGGCCTCTTATTTGTAGTGCCTGGTCTTCAATGATAGGAAGATCCAACATGTTTTCTTTGTAGAGTAATTCGAAACTCCCTGTCGGTGCTTTTGAATTCCTTGCATAATCCACAACAACTAAATGATATTGAAAATAGAACAAAATTATGAACATGCTTAATAATAATAATAACCTTTGATAACATCTTCTAATACCGCTGGACATAATTTGGACGTAACAGGAGTACTTGGATTCAAAGCTGGCTTTGAATTAATTTCGATTAACCAGGGCATAAAATCTTCTGTAATCATAAAATCAGCTCCGTGTAACTCAAAAGCATTAGCTGTCCTGTTTATTTGATCTTGGGTAGCAAGAATCGCAGCTGTGATGCATTCTTTCATTCCCGGATAAATAACTTCATTATATACATTCGGATAACCTAAATTGCTTAGGTGATCTTTAAAGTCTTTCAAGAACCACATGTTGTGTTGAGGAAGACCCGGGTCTCGATTTCCATTATGATATTTTGATTGAACAGAATTATTTGTTAGGTGGATAGATTCGTGAAGTTTCCTGAGATTATAGGTTTGTGAGCTAAATCTCAAATAGCACTCCCTAAAAAGTAAATTATAATTGACACAGTTATAAGGTAGGTTGTTTTTTAAATATATTTACTTGTATATCCAAATAGTTAGAGGGTTTGTAGAACTAATTAGAAACCATTGGCGAATATCAAATTTGGTATTGTGAACCAATAAAGGACGTTCTGAAAAGATAATTTTAGTTTTAAAAATATTAAATCATTTTAATATTAGAAATTGACTTACCAATATACTTTTGAATTACGTAACTATTGTTCTTATGTTCTCTTAAAACTTTCAAAACATATTGCAATGTTTTACAGAAATAAATTCCAACACCTCTAGATCCAAAACTGGGTTTCAAAATCCAGATATTCATGTATCCATCCATATCAATGAACGGCCACAACTTTCTCAGTTTATTTAACATAGTTTTAGACTTGTGAACTATCGACAATTCCGTTTCGAGGTGTGTGTCCTTGAAATGGTTTCCAACGTGTACGATTTTGTAAAAGTTTTCCAGAAAATCTTGCCATTCTTGTGGCAAAGCTGTTGGAATGTCTCTATCAATATCTTCATGCATTAATTTCCGAGCAAACTTCGCGGACTCTTGCAAAGCGAAGTGGAAGTATGTTATGGGAACTTTTCCACATTCCGAAATTAATTTTGATTTATTGTTTTCATAAGTTGCAATGATCCATTTTAAGAACGATATTGAGGCTGATACTTTAAAATCGTTAATGAATTCATCTGGATCTCCATTGTTTATTAGACAATAAGATCTTGGTACTCTTAAATATGAAACTCCTGGATTGTTGAACCAGTGGGATTGCTTTGTGCACTCGCACAAGCCTTGCTTATTGGCGTAATTAAATCTTGTTTTCCCTATAAAATTTATAAGGGCATTCTTATAGTTCTCCAAGTTATTTCTGTAAGAGTCGCGATTTAGGTCCCAATATAACGCTACAGGTTGATTGCCGATCATTTTGGACATTATCACTTGTTTGTAGACGTGTCCAAAGTCCTTATCTTTTAATCCAACGGCAAGTTCGGGAATTGTGAGGAGTTGTAATCTGCGAATCAAACCGTTATCACAGTTATTTGGTGTGAAAGCGTTGTTCAATCTTTCTATCCAACCTCTTGATGTTAATGCATTGCGAACACTATAATAGTGACCGTACATAGTAAATGTTTTTTTCTGTTTTATCGCCTCATCTACCCTTTCCCTTAACGTATGAATTTCATCTCGTGAATTCATTGCGGATGATTGATGTAGTGATTTCTTCACAACTGAATTAGTTGCAACGGTTCTTACAGTGTCAACTTTTTTTAAAGAAGTGTTAGTTGATTCCCTGTTCTGCATATTCTGGTGTATGGGTTTATTGATTACAATTGTAGTCATTGGGCATGTTGCATTAGTCATAAGATCGCGTGGTGATATAGGTTTCTGTAGATCATGAATCACAACTTCCTTTTCAGCATACGTAGAATGACTGTTGTTTGAGGTTTTTTTCGTTGCAATATTTGATAACTTGGGTCTTATTTTAGAAACTCTGTTAAATGGATTAGGTGATTTAGTTGCAGAAATGGTTGAGGTCTTGTTGTGTTGAATGTTCGTTCTTTGGTTTTGGATCATCTGAATGAGTTTGTCCTTTAAAATAGAGTTGTTCCAATTAGTAAAGGTGTTCCATTCTTTAGAATTGTAATTGGGCTTATTAATTTCTTTTGGTTGTTTTCCTGTTGAAGTTTGTGGCGGAGATAAATTCGTATTTTCGCGAGGCATATATCTGTCCAGAATATTTGTAATTTTGTTAGAAAACGCCTGTTTCTCTTTCATAGTGAATTCATTGATTGGTTTCGCTATAAGAGAATTTCTACTGTATTCCTTCTTATTTGTGTTTGGATTTTGCTTTTTAGTTTGTTTTGGTTTTGGAGGAATATCTTTTTGATTCGCGGGAGTAACATTTGTGTTACTGATTCTCCTAGTAATCACGATTTTTGGTACATAATTATCTTTGGTCTTTTGCTGTGACTTTGATCTCCTATTATTACTGTCCAGGGAAATTTTTGTTTTTATTTGGGCAGGTGCGGTGTACGGTTTTGTGTCATCCTTTGATTGCACGTTTTTCCAAAAATTTGAAGTGTTAAATAATGCTTTATTCAACGTTTTATCCTGGCTCAGTTTCCTCTTCAAACTCTTCGAACCTTTTTCACTATTGTTAACTGTCTAAAACAACAACGAGAAGAAAAAAGTATCTAGTAAGAGAAAAGCTATGTTTAAATGAAAAACTTACATTTTTAAATTTTTTTAAAGAGTTTTGATTGCTGATGTGATTCTTTTTCTACAAAATAATTTCGTAACGTCTAGTAGATAGTACCTTCAAGAAACACTTACCTGAATGAAATTATTTGGTTGAGCAAGTGTTACCATTTTTCTAAATGATTTGATTTACAATAATTTTGGTTCATAAATGATATCATATATGAATTTTGAATAAACTGATAATTTTGAAATTGATATGTGACAGCTGTAACTAGAAGCTACTTGATTGGGGAAGTTTTTTAGGAAAGGAATTTTGAATAATTGTTTTATAAAAATGCAGAGGTTAATTTTGAACACATTTTATTGAACAGGAAATTTTCGTTTTTGAAGCAACATCAAGGAAGAAACAATTTTTCTTTGTACCATTGAATTCTATTTAACATGGAAGATTTAAAATTGGGCAGATTTATTGATTACGTTATCTAATTTGTTTATCTTACTTTTTAGAGTATGCTTTAGAATATTTAATTTCATTAAAAGTCAGGTTTTAAATTTTTTAAGGAAACTGGATAACCGGCGGTTAATAGACTTCTTCTTTTATAGCTATGACTACTAAAGGCGATGGGACGTAAATTATTCGAGTCGGTGGGATTTTTAGATGATTTATTAAATTTATTTCTCCCCCGTAAAATACTCACAGTTTCTTTTTCCCAAAGATCGTGTGTCTTACCAAAATTTAACGTTTTTTGACTTAAATTCCATTCTGATCCGTTTTCTTTACTTTTTACCATTTTTGGTGGAGCTGTTCGTGGTATCTTGTAGCTTTCTTTTACGTTTGGTCTTAGTCTAGGAGAACAATTATTTTTATTAGATTTTATTGGCGGCATCGACTCGACTTTCGGTACCCTAGATTCAGATTTGGACGGTTTCTTTTTAACTGGTTTCACTGGTTCCGCTACCTCAAATCCAACTTCGTCGTCACTCTCGTGATGAACTGTTTTACGTAATTCTACAATTAGATCTTGTATAATTGGCCCGCTGTATTTTCTCTTTGGTTCACTGTTTTCCGTCTCTTGGGATCTCGTTGAAGTTAAATCAGGTGGAGAAAGTTTGTTGGTTCTAGAATCTTTCTTTTTCATATCATTTTCTTTATCTCTCTTCTGGCTTTTCTTTTTGAACATTTTTCTTCCCCGGACTGTTAAACTCATGCCTAAATAGGCTGGAGCCCTTGGAAGATTTTGTTTATAAACTAAATTAAATAATCCTGTATCACTATTTGGGTCCCTTCGTTTATCAATAACGACTAAAAATCAATTATTCAACTTCTACTAACTAACTCCAATTCTTAATAAAAACCTTTAACTAAATCTTCTAAGCATTGTGGACACATTTTAGCGGTGACGCTAGTTGACGAAGAAAGATCAGGACTAGAATTAATTTCCAACAACCAAGGTTTAAAATCTTCGGCTAAAATAAAATCTGCACCATACAATTCGAAAGTGTTGGGTCTGCGATCCATCGTCTCCTGACACGCCAACATCGAACCTATAATACTTTCCCTCATACCTAAAATAACAGCGATAACATTTTCATTTCAACTTCAAGGTGAATACCTGGGAATATGACAGTATCCCATTTGTTCTCATGTCCAATGTCTTTCAAGTATGCTTGAAATGTGTGGCAGTCCCACATGTTGTCGTTGGGCAAAGCTTTGTTTCGCGATTGAGAGTTTTTGTATCTGCATTGGACCGCATGATTTGTTAAATGTAAGGATTCGTGAAAGTTGTCTAAATTGAAATTCTGCGAACTAAATCTTAAATAACTATCTCTGAAATAAATAAATTATTAATACATTTATAATATACTGCCTTTAAAAAAAAATCAGGACACCAAGTATTTATTGGACGATTATAATGAAATTTACAGAGATTGTTTATGTAAATGAATATCAGGATGGAGAAGTTAGCGTATAAGATGTGGCTCCAATCGGGACTGGATCTGGATAGAAGATTGAAGTCGGTGGCAAAACAGGAAGTGTCAAATGCTAAAGCAGACCATTATAAGAACATGTACGAAGAGCTCAACACAGTAGAAGGAGAAAATAATATCTACAGACTAGCGAAGAATCGCCTTCGTTCCACTCCAGATGTTGGACATGTTATGATCATTAAGAATGAAAATCAACAACCTCTACGGAAACCCAATGAGATCCTTAACCGATGGAAATAGCACTTCGAAAATATTAGCAACGAAGAACTTGCACATCCGCCACTACCAGCTGTGGATCCTACACTTGGTCCAGTACCAACCATCACGGTTGCCGAAGTTGAGACTGCTATGAAGAAAATGAAAAATGGAAAGGCAACTGGACCGGATGATCTTCCGTCGGAGATGTGGAAGATGCTTGGGCCACAAGCAACTCAGTTTCTAGCAGATATCTTCAACAAGATCATCAATGAAAACGAAGCTCCTCTTACTTGGCTCAGCAGTCTAACAATACCAATTTGGAAAGGTAAAGGAGATGTGCACAACTGCTCAAATTATCGACCGTTTCGCCTGATTTACCACACTATGAAGATATTTGAGCGATATACGCCTTCGTGACATAATCAAGATTGCCTCAAACCAATGTGGTTTTATGAAAGGTACAGGGACAATCGATTCACACCATTCGTATTTTGATGTAGACACCTAGAAAAGAGGAAAACACTCCATAGCCTTCTTGGATCTTGAAAATACCTTCGACTGGGTACCTCGTGATCTAATATGGTGTACACTACGACAGCATGGGGTACCAGAAGCATATGTTCAATGGGTTCAGCTTCTTTATCGGAATGTCACCAGCTATGTCCGATGTGCTCAACTAAACTCCGCAACTTTCCCATTACAGTTGGTGTTCATCAGGAGTCAGCTTGGTTCCCGCTCCTGTTCATTATCAGTCTTGACACCATCGCAGCCGAACTACTGCAACCACATCTCTGGACCTTGATCTATGCTGACGATATCATTGTAGCCTGCAAGCCTCGCCAAGAATTGGAACAACTTGTTCAATGTTGGAAAACTGCACTAGACACCCATGGCCTACGACTTAACATTGGGAGTACCATCTAATCTAATCTAAAACAATGTGAATCTATTCACATTGATGGCACTGAACTCCGAAAATCATCTGTATTGAAATACTTGGGTACGCTAATTTGTTCTGATGGTCAAACACACCCAGATGCCCTAAACAGAGTCAACGCTGCATGGCTGAAGTGGCACCAAGTCTCTGGAGTCCTTTTTGACCGGAATGTACCACTATATCTGAAGTCAAAAATTTACAGAACCATCGTTCGACCAATAGCACTGTATGGTACTGAATGCTGGCTAATAACGAAGAGACATGAACAACAACTACATGTAATGGAGATGAAGATGATTCGCTGGACACAGGGACTTACTAGACTGGACCGCATCAGGAATGATAATGTTCGAGCTACATTTGGTGTGAAAAAAATGCGGGAGAGCCGTCTAAGTTGGTATGACCATGTACTGCGTGGCAATCACTCTTCAGTCGCGAGAACTGCACTTGACATCAGTCCAGAAGGCCGACGACCACGAGGGCGACCGAGAAAGCGCTGGCTGGATACTATGCGGGAGGACATGGAACTAGTAAGTGGCACAACTGGAGATGCTCAAGATCTATCAGTATGGAAGAAAAAGTGCAGAAAAGCAGACCCCGCAATAAAACGGAATTAATGCTAGGAAGATGATGATGATTATATAAATGAACTGCATCGATGATCAAAAAATCAATAGTTTTGGTTCCTAAGATAATTTTTCTTGATTTCAACATTATGAAGAGCTGCTGATTTTTTAATGCAATTGATTCTAATATCCAAGTAGCCTCTGAATACTATTGAAGTTTCAGTTTGTAAAACTTAAAAAGATGCCCCGTGTTTGTCGTCGTGCACAATATCATCATCTAATTGTAAGTGATTTTGGAAGGAGTCGCATTATTGGTATGCGAGAAGCGGGTTTTTTGGTTCGTGCTATTGCTGAAAGGATAGGCCGTAGTGTATCGGTCATAGTACGCTTCTGGTGTAGATGGTCCGAAGCTGGGGACTTGGATCTCGACTCTCCGAATCGACGTACACTTGGATCAGGACGTCCAAGAAGCAGCACTGAGCGTGAAGAAGTCTTACAACTTTAAGGGACAGATCGTCTCGGGCATTGGGAAATCACTGGTTGGCTCTAAATGGCCAAAGAGTATCCATGGCTACCGTTTACAGAAGAATCCGCAGTTTTGGTATTAGATCCTATCGTTCACAAATGTGTCTACCCCTTATTCCGCAGCATCGCAGAGCTAGACTTGTTTGGTGCAGTAAAGACAACATTGGACCCATGAATGGAATAACATTATCTTCAGCGATGAGTCTCGGTTATGTTTATGGACTCATGATGGTCGCAGAAGAGTGGGACGTCGGCACGGTGAACGCAGAATTTAACAATTTGCTGTTGAAAGACATACGGTCCTTACACAGGGAGTTATGGTTTGGGGGGCGATAGCGTATGGTAGTCGACCTCTTCTAGTTTTTTTGGGAAACAAGTCTTAACGCGATTCAGTATGTTCACAACATTTTACAGCCAGTGTTAGTGCACTATGTAAATGCCTTGCAGAACCCCATTTTTCAGCGAGATAACGCTCGGCCTCACAGTGGCCATTACAAGACAGTTTTTTGATAGTGCCGACATCAATTTGTTACCTCGTTCATCTCGTTCTCCAGATCTATCGCCGATAGAACATGTTTGGGATATGATAGGTGTTGGAATAAATAACTTACATCCCGCTAATTATAACCCGCTTATAACTCGCTAACGCTGTAATGGAACTTGGAGGTCAAATTAACGAAGTTTGGAATTAAATACCCCAAGCCGATATTGTTAGCCTGATTTCTAGCTTGTCTCAACGTGTTAATGAATGCTTGGGAAATCGTGGAGGTCAAACACATTATTAATTTTTAGTCTTTTGTTTTTCAAGTTGATTTTTTGATCATCGATGTAGTTCAGTTACGTGATCAAATTCTGTAAATTTAATTAAAATCGTCCAATAAATATTAATCATACAATAAAAAGAGCAAGAGATTTGCATCTTGGTTAATTTACATAGAATATTGTTACTCAAACCTGTACATCCAGATAATCAACGGTTGAACACTCGTTAACAAGAACCATTGCCGAATATCGAATTTCGTTTGGTAGATGATTAAAGGCCTTTCTAAAAATGATTCAAATTATTTTAAATTTTGCAAAACTGCACCAATGTCCGCACCAATATATTTCTGAACAACAAACTTCAATTTCTGCTCCATAACCTTATCAACCGCCCTAATATCTTTAATCAACTGTATCCCTCTTCCTCTACACTTATTTCCCGGTTTCATAATCCAAATATTTTTCATCCCATCCAACTCCATCTGCGGCCAAAACAAAGACAATTTCTTCAAAATTGATGCCGAACTCGCAACCATATCTTCCAAACAATATTCCTTCGATTCCAAGAACAGCATGTTTTCGTGGACTACCCGATTGAAATCCTTAATAAATTGGTCCCACTGGTAGGGTTGAATTGGTGTTGGTTCTCGATCTATGTCCATATGTTTACAAAACTCGATGTAGTCGTTTAGACGAGCCAACGCGAATTTATAGGAAGAATAAGGAACGGTGCCTTCCGGGGATTGTATGGCATATTTATCTTCAATTTCGAATTTTTTCAGGACGAATTTTAGAAGGCTTGCACAAGCTGTTAAACGGAAATCATCCACAAAGTTATTATAATGATCCGGGAAGCCTTAAATAATAGAATGTTTGTTAAAATTCGGAATGGTATTTGAATTGGGAGTACCTAAAACGAAGCACCTGGGAAAGTTAACTTGTGCAACTCCAGGCTCATTATGCCAATACATTTGTTGCAAAAGAAGACATAAACCTTCCTTCGAAGTGAATAGAGATCTACTAAATCTATTTATTAATTTATGGCAGTTTAATCGTAAGTGTACATCGTGTTGATCCTTTCTTGTGTTCCAATAAAAATCTACCTGCAACCAAGCCAAAAAAAATCACCTTTTCGGAAATAATTGTATGTTACAAACATCGTGAATTTGCAATAGTCTGGACATTATCGTCCTTTCGCATTTGGCTACGTGAGCCATCGGACTTTCCCAGGTCTCGCGAGTAGGTAAATTGCTACAAATATCATCCATTGATGATGATGCGACTGCTACTCCCTTTGGCTGCTGCTTGTTAACATCGAATTTCTCAATCCAATTTCGCTTTAAAAATGCACGGCGCAACGTTTGCCATCCCCCTAAAAAATATAAACATTTCTTCATGTTTATACATTTAGTTCGCTTTTGTAAATATATCTGGAATATTATGCAACAAATTTGATTTTTTTTTGATAACAAAGATGTACCTTTAATTGTAAAAATACGATGCTCTTTAACAGCATCATCAACCAATCGTTTAAGATAACTCAGCCTTTCGGAAGTAATGGAGCATTTATTTTCTTGGTGAGTTTGATTTTGATCAGATGGAGTTTTTGGGTTGTTGTTGTTGAAAGATACTGCAACTGCTCCGACTCCAAGTACAGAAACTGCCATGTTGGTGCCCAGATGAAGATGATGACGGGGGAGGTTAGTTATGACACTGTTTCTGGGCGACAGAAATCTATCGCTGAGTTCCATAATTTTGTTTTCAACTTCGAAACCAATGAATTATAATGAAACATTTAAATGTTAACATAATTTGGTGTTGGAGAGTTGATGGTTTTTTTTTTTGTTCAATTGGTGTGGTGATTGGTTTTAGTGAATTTCGGGTGGAGACGTTGACATTGTAAAAAAAATATGAATTCGTGACAATTTCCTGACATCGATATTTGTTTGCAATTTAATTTTGATATGTTTGATTATGGATATGTTTGAATGGATTAATTTGATGGGATTTTTGTTTCGTCACAAAAGCGAAATATTTGGCAAATAAAAAGATAGTTTGTTGACACCTAGGTAAAAGTAGTTACTCTTCAGTTGGACAAAAAAACGAGAATCTGCGAGAGGCTAGCGGTATATACGAAAAGAGACCCTCACCAAACCTGATAGATGATAACAAGAAAATAATACTAGATAAGGACGAATTCCTAATCTAGTATTATTTTCTTGATTGAAACATGGGAAAACTTTGTAACCAAACTCTTTGAGGACAAGTGTATCAATACAGTAGAAAAATCCTACGGACAGTAGTCGCATTTAAAACGGCAAAATCTGTGGACCAGATGAAATTCACGCGGAAATATTAAAACTAATTGACGAAGATAACATAAACATCCTTGTAAACCTATTCAACTGAATCTATGACCCAGGTAAATAATACCAACTAAATGGCTAAAATGCACCTGGTGTAGATTGTAGGTCTGGGTGGTGACTTGTACTGCGACTTCATAGATCAATTGTACCCCACCATCTTCCTCAATTGTACCATCTTCCTCTAATCGTTGGTATACTTACCCATTTAGAGCGCCTTCTCTAGTCTGATTCGTTTAGCAATTTCAGGATCTGGGTGAGATTCAAGGACTGCAATTCCTCTGCGTTTAAGCAGTGGGACCCAAGATCAGTGCTCCGCAGTCTTTGAGCAGATGTATGGGGGTTTCCTCCGCATAATCAAAATCAAAAAATCAAAATCAATTTATTTCACTAATAAAGAATATTTACATAACAACAAAATCCTAAGTGAAATGTGTCAACAGTGTTGTTACTGAGGACAACACAAATGTATCCATTAGGACAGTAAAGTATACATACAACAATATATATATATATATATATATATATATATATATATATATATATATATATATATATATATATATATATATATATATGTATATACATACATGTATACACACACATACATACATACATACATACACACAGAAATAAATCATTATATACTTTTCACTTTTGTAGCAAATTCACCAATGTTATATGGTTCTATATTGTTCAATAAATTAAAAAGTTCATTTTTTAGAGTCGTCAGATTTCCAATTTTCTTGATATCCTTTGGGAGGAGGTTAAATATTTTTAAGATACTGCACGGTGGATTTCTTTCCGTCATGGTCATTTTATGTTTAGGAAGGTCGTAGGTTATTTTGTTACGTCTGGTTTCTCGTTCAGAAGGCTTAGTGAAAGTATTGAACAGATCCTTATGTTTAAATAAGAATATGACGCTTTCATATATGTAAATAGCTGTGCATGTTATTTCTGCAGAAATGTCCCCTGCAAGACTCTCTGAACGGTAGGTTAAGCAGAATGCGTAGTGCTTGTTTCTGAGCTCTGAATATGGTGTTAATTTGAAATCCATTGACCCAAAAGATCGTAGCAAATCTAAGATGGAACTGAAGATTTGCGAAGTAGACCATCTTCAAAATACTTGGATCTACGTATTTACTCAGTCTTCTTAAAGCATATACTGCTTTATTAAGTTTCGCTAAAACTTTGTTTATATGAATTGACCAGTCCAGATTACAGTCGAAATAAAGACCCAAAAGCCTCATAGAGAACTGAGTCTGAATATCTTCATTTCCAAGTTGTACACTCATAGGATATGTTTCTGTAGATCGCTTGGTTCGGAAGAGTATTATATTAGTTTTGTCTTTATTTATAACCAACCTGTTTTTAGTAAACCAGGCCATAAGTGAACTCATGACACGATTGGCATTGAAGCCAACGTCCTGTACAGATTTATTACCAATTAAAACGGTGGTATCGTCAGCATAGTTGACTAGCAAATTTTGTGGACCTATTGATAGTTGAGGTAGGTTATATATAAACAGAGTAAACAACAAGGGAAATACCCATGTTTATGCGGAATACCCATGTTTATGCCTCTTGGTGTGGATTTAACAATACCATACTTGGTTACTAATTTCTTTATTTGCACTCGGTTTGTTAAAAAGGATTTTATCCAATCCAGTGCGACCCCTCTTATTCCATAATTATATAGCTTTTGATAGAGTATACCATGGTCCACCAGATCATAAGCTTTGGACAGATCCATTAGCATACCCATAGGAACATTTTTTGTTTCCAAATTATTCATAATGCCACTAATAAACTCATAACAGGCTGTGTCGATGCCTTTCCCTTTAATAAAACCATGCTGTTGATGGTTAATCAATTGAAATTTGTTGGCAAATGATATTAATCTCGAGCATACAAGTTTCTCGAAAATCTTAGAAAAAGTAGATAGTATGCTGATTGGCCTATAATTGCCTATTTCAGTTTTATCGCCCGATTTATGAATAGGTAAGATAAGAGCAACTTTCAATAAGTTAGGGAAAGACCCGTACATAAAGGAATTGTTAATGATATGCTCTAGAGCAGGGGTCTCCAAACTACGGCCCGAGGGCCACATCCGGCCCGCGGACAGATTTTGTCCGGCCCGCGGAGAGCTAGCATACTTGAAAACTCCTTTTAGAGAACATATTTTTTATAGCAAATTAAATTTAGTTTACTGAAGTATTCTAATATTATGTTGAATAATTATTAATATGACATCTACATTGATATGGTCATGGGCTAACTACTCATAACATTGTTGTAGGCTTATTGTTATTGTTTTTGTGATAAGTTGGATAAAGAAACACAGAATTGTAATGAGTAAAGACATGTATAATAGCAGAAAATTTAACTTCAGTATATAATAACTAACAAATTATTGAAATGAATGATTCTGAAAAATCTTAATTTTATTCGCAATGGCATCAAAGTCCGAGAAACAAGTATCAAAATTTATTTTCAAAGCACTCAAAGTTTCGATTGCAAAATCGATAGGAAACTCAGTCTCAGTGGTGTGGCTGAATATTTCACATGTTTTAAAATGTGAAAAACATTTACTTCGTAGTTGTGATTGAAACAGTATCAATTTCTTCCGGAATGATTTGATATTCGTGTATAAATCAGGAAGATGCTGGTTTTCTCCTTGCAGCGTCAAATTCAGTTCGTTCACATGTTTTGTCAAATCAACATAGAATGCTAACTTCCACAGCCATGCGTTGTTTTGTAATTCAGTAAGAGGGCGATGCTTTTCATTAAAAAAAAAATTCGATCACTGCTCGAAGTTCAAAAAAGCGCTGAAGGACTTTCCCACAACTAAGCCAACGTACGGCAGTATGATAAGGTAAGTCATTTTCTCCAATCTCTTCAATAAATTATTTTTTTTTTCCACGAATGTATGTATTTATGTATGTATGTACTTTCTTGATATGTTTTGTTTTAGTTTTTAAGTGACTTATTTATTTATATATTTATTTTGCCTGTGCTTTGTCCACAGAAATCATGTATTTCTATTGACAATAAAGCAATATATTATTATTAAATTGTCGGAATTGTCGTTGATTCAGCCCAAAAGATCTGATAAAATTAACAGTTGATATGACTGGTTTCAGAACGAGACATATCCAAACATTTTCCGCACAAAGACTGTTGATGAATGATACAATGTAAGACTAATGGTTTTGAACCACCGTCATTTTCTACAGCCTTTGACACAAGAGCGACCACTCCTTTATGTGTCCCACTCATGTTTTTGCCTCCATCAGTTGTAATACATTTCAAGTTTTTCCATCGAAGGTTCTTTTGATTAATGGCCATTTCAACTCCTTTTAAAATATCTGTACCAGTAGTTGTGCCATTAATACTATACATATCAAGAAGTTCTTCATGCACTTCATAGCTTTTATCTACTCCTCGAATATAAATCAACACCTGAGCAGTATCTGACACATCCGTTGACTCATCCAAGGCCAAAGAAAACCACTCAACATGTCCATTTTTGTCGAACAGTTGAGAGGATATATTTTCAGCGATGTTTTCTACCCTTCGAGCCACAGTGTTTGCTGACATACTGACAGTTTTTAATAAATTTACCTTTTCAGGGCATATTTCTTCGGCTACTGCAATTATGCATTCTTTGATCATTTCTCCATCGGTGAATGGTTTTCCACGTTTTGCAATTTCAAGAGCCACACGAAAGCTGGCACGAGTTGCAGCCTCTTGTTCAGTTTTGAGTTTTGTAAATGAAGATTGCTGCGATTTCAATTCGCGCTTCATAGCTTCGAATTTTTCTGTCCGCAAACATCCTGTATATTTTAAGTAATTTTGAAAATGTTTTGTTTCGTAATGACGTTTAATGTTATATTCCTTGAGAACGGCTATGCTTTCATTGCAAATCAAACATAGCGCCTTGTTACTGGACTCAATTACGAAATACTGAATGTTCCACTGATCTTTGAATTTTCTGTATTCACTATCAATTTTTTGCTTCTTTCCATACTACTAAATCACACACAAAAGCAACAATTCAATTCAAAATACTGTTACAAAGATGTCTTAAACTTTAACACGCACAAACACGTTTTAAGGAGGTACGCATAATTTTATTTCACAACCGTGTCATAGGAACTGACTTGTGGTTGCGCCACTAGCATTCTTATATATTCCAATTACTGCCATCCAGAAGTTAATGGAAGACACCAGAACTTTCTCGATCCAACGAGATTTTTCTGTACGTGCCATTAGCGCCAACTGCTAGCGATAGAAGGTACTACCTATTTCCGCTTGTGTCCACCAGATGTTGTGTCACGTTACTCCTCATGGCTCGTACTCTACGACTAATCTAGAAATTACAGATAATGACAGGAAAATTAATAATATGCAGTGTTGCCGTTTTGCGGACTTTAGTCCGATTTGCAGCCTTTTTTAAACGTTGCGTACTTTTTCGGACTTTTTTTTTCATCAGTGGACTATTTCATTTTTTACCACCGGCAACAATGATAATATGGTTTTGGCCCTCGGAACATACTGGAGTAATCAGTATGGCCCTAAGGCTGGAAAGTTTGGAGACCCCTGCTCTAGAGGACTTAGTATATTTAAAATTGAATTTTTGATAATTATACAAGGTATATATCATCATTACCTGTGCTATTCCAATTTTGTAAGCTGTTTATTGTATCAGCAAGTTCTTCCCTGGTAACTGGCTTTAAAAATATAGAGGTATTATTTTCTATTATAATGTTGTTGTAGTGTATGCTAGGTAAGGTGTCCGATAGGGTTGAGGCTTTGCTGGCAAAATAATCATTAATTTTTGTAACATCTGCTTGTGATAATACCTTCTTATCACAGTAAATTGGTTGCTTAATTGTAATTTGTGAGATACTATTGACTATTTTCCATACAGTTTTTTGGATGTTAGAGGATGATAGCAGTTGTTTATTGAAACTGTGTTTTTGTCATTTCTCAATAGCTTATAATATCTCCTACGTAAATTATTGTAAATTACCTTATACTTATAATCCCAGCGAGCTATTATTTGTATCAATTCCAGGTCTTTTTTGATAGCTATTAACTTCGGGTTCGCAAAAACACGTGGAGGTGCTCGTCTGGTATTAATGTGGATTAACGGGAAAGCCTCGTTGAATAAGGAAAAGTATTTCTCAATAAAAAATTCCCACTGAGTATCGATCTTGGAACACTCGATCTTCAGGAGATCGTCCCATTCCGCTTTCTCCAATAATACTCTTTGATACATTTTGTTGTCTTCGCTTTATATTCTTTTAGGTATAAAGTAATGGTTCTTGCTCATTTTAGATTTTATTACCAGTAGCTGAGCATAATGGTCCGAAACTAGAAAATTAATAGTTTTGAATTCATAATTAAAATTATTGACAAGGCACGATCCTGCACTTGGATAGCTGACTTCATCGGCCAGTGGAATAGCATTAAAAGAGTTTAATAGGGAAAAGAACTGCTGACTCAAGACATTCTTCTTGATGGCATCTATATTAAAATCTGAAATTATAAAAGGCTTACCTTCATTGGCTGAAAGTACTAACAATTCGTGTAACTTATCGAAAAATAGTCGCTTATGGGTTAGCGGCGCTCTGTAGATCGCTACAATTAAAAATATTTCATTATTTATTAAAGTTTCAATTCCAGCACACTCGAATACGAATTGCTCAGCAATATCGCTTATGTCTCTCCTTAATGTACTTTCTGTGCCTTCCTTGCAAAATAAAGCAACTCCACCATGTAAGCCTTCTGGTCTTCAGAAGTGAGCCACTAGGTTAAAGTTCTTAATCTTTAAAGTGTCTAATTGCCACGAATTCTTCCAGTGCTCCGTTAGAACAAGGTAAGAACAATTTTTGTTATTTTCTAACATGAATTCAATTTTATCTACTGAGTTTCCAAGGGATTGTGTGTTCTGATTAATAAGACTTACATAGGTTCGTAAATTATTTTCCGTTTTGTGCCTTATACTTTCCGTGAGGCTTTTTCCAGTCTTGCTAAAAAATGGTTAACGCAAGTGTTGCGTGGCCAGATATCTGGGTTCTTCAAATTCTCGAAGTCCTCCTTGGGTACCGAGACTTTAAAAGAGGCATATTCTTCAGGGTGCCTCGACAAAAGCTTCTTACATAAAACTTGTTTGAAATTCTTGGTGTCTAGATACGAAACAACCTCATTTTCAGAAAGCTGCGGTTGCAGTCGGTAAACATGCAGATGCTTATAACGCACGACCGCTCCTATTTCGGTTACATCACTTGTCCCAACAATTATATTGGGTTTTCTGGATCTCACCCCACGTTTCCCACGTGTCATTATCTGGATTTAACTCTCCTTGGCTAGAATTTACTAACCGTGGTGTTTTTCCCGCTGGTGTGTTTATATTTTTTGTGCTGCCTTCCCTGGCGGAGTTTGATTTGTGCCACTAATCTCGCACACTTTTGTTGAGGAATTTTGTTTTTGTTGCAACTTTTTCTTTTGAAATTTTATCATTTACTCGCTCAACGCTAACTTGTTCTGTGCTCTGCGAGTTCAATAACTGAATTAAGTTAACGTTTTGTTCAGTTAATATTTGAATTTGTGATGTAAGATGTGCAACTTTTTCTTCCAACACATGGGTAAGGGATTTAACTTTATCATCCACAATCTCAGTGATTAATTTTTTAAATTCGGGACCCCCAAGGTATTACTAAACTAATAATACTTTATCACACCCGGTTATAGGTTCCTCAGGAGTTGTGTTGGACCTAAGGTCTCTCGGCATTATTTATCAAACTTTATAACTTTACTGATTAACTTTATATGAAACTTCTCGATCACACGACCTGTCGTTTTGAACGTTCAAGCGCGATTAATCTGCATCTATTATCATCCTCTAGGCCTAGGATCCTGAGGTGTTTTCTGCAGTTTCCCGTCAGGACTCCTGTTAGAATTCTAAACTTGTTCCTGTTTAGTTTCAGGCAAGCTTTTGATCTTTACTGATTAAAAGATCCCAGCGTTACTTTGGATTGTCTCCATCATCAGCTTCGGCTCCACAACCCATTATGGGTCTTGGCCTCCTCTAGAATTTTTTTCCATTCCAATTTATTCAGGGCCTTAGCTTTCCATCTGGTCACCTTCATTGCTAATAGATTCTCCTGCACTTGATACAGATATATTGTTTTTGGTCTGCCCCGTGTCCTTTTCCCTACTGGCCTTTGTTGTGTAATAAGTTTTGCTGGCTCTGAATCCTTCATTCGCTCGATATGTCCTATCCATCTTAATCTAGCAATTTTTATAGTACGAACTACATCCGTGTGTTCGTAAAGGTGGTACAGCTCATGGTTGTATCGCCGTCTCCATTCTCCGTTTCATTCTCATTTCTTTCGAAACATCCCAGGATTCTTTCTTCCTCCTTGGTTAGGGCCCAGGTTTCGGCTACGTATATCAGTACAGGTATTATTAAGCTCTTACAGATTTGACCTATAGTTCTTCTGGATATAGTCTCGGATTTTAGGTGTCGCATTAGTCCATAATATGCTCTATTTGCAAGGCATAATCTTCTTTTTATCTCTTTGTTGCAGCTGTTAGTGTTCGCAATTTGGGAGCCCAGGTATATGAATTCCGATACGCCTTCGATGTTACGTGTCCCGATAGTTATATTTTGTACTTGTGCATCCCGCGCAGAAAAAAACATGTATTTTGTCTTATCTGTGTTTATTACTAGATCCATTCTTTTTCCTGCTGCGTCAATGGCCGTGAATGCTTGGATCATCTTATTTTTCGAGTTAGTTATTATATCTATATCGCCGCGTATGCTAGTAGCTGTTCTGACTTGTTCATTATCGTACCTATTTTGTTTACACCAGATTCCTTGATACTTTTTCAAGGGCGATGTTAAATAAGATGCACGATAGGGAGTCTCCTTGTCGTAATCCGGTGTATGTAGTAAAAGATCTTGATACAATATAATATTATTGTATACAATATAATATATATATTGTATTACAATATAATATATAATATTATTGAAGTCAACAAATAGATGGTGCGTGTCAACGTTATATTCCCGAGTCTTTTCTGGGATCTGCAGTAGTGTAAATATCTGGTCTATTGTGAACCTATTTGGACAGAAGCCGCGCCGGTAGTTGCGGATGCCTTTGGATTGTGTTAGCCCAGGAAATTCTTTACAGATTTTCATCCATTGTTCTCTTATTTCTTCATCTAAACTTTTGTGGATGGTATTCATATTCATACCGCAAAAGGGTTCCGGACCTATTAAGGGATTATTGGATCTCTTGTTTTGCTAGGTGATCGGCTTCTTCGATCCCATCTATACCAGTGTGTGCTGGTACCCAGTATAGTGTTACTTTAATTTCTCTCCGAGCTTGTTTAGCTTATCCACACAATCCAATACCAGTTTGAATCGGATGGTGTATGAGCTAATGCCCTTGATGGCTGCTTGGCTATCTGACAGGATAGCAAATCGTTTTCTGCGATAGTTCCTGTCGAGGTTAAATTGTGCACATCTCTCGACTGCATGTACCTCTGCTTGGAAGATACTTGTGTAGATTCCCATGGATCCAAAGTATTTGGTACGAAGTCCACACACTCCTGCATCTTCCTTTGAGGCATGACAGAGGCATGAGACATTACAAGCAATGAGCATAACAGAAAGAACCCACGATAAGTTTAAGACTTGTGGGAAGACATGGAAGAAGTATACCGGAAAGGCATGTTTAAATTTTAATGGTGGACTTTAATGCGCTATTAGGTAAGGAGAGAAAATACAGATAAATCACAGGCTCTTATTCAGCTCACTATTGCACAAACAAAAATGGGGAACACATTATATTGTCACAAATATAATTATACAAATATTGTATTTTGTATAATAATAATACAAATATTCTCAAAATTTTAATCTCAAAATTATGTCGAGAAAATTTCTAAAGTTTATAAGAACAAAAACTTGGAAAGCACCTAACGCCGTATGGGGAAAATTCCAGGTTGATCATGTGACCATTTCTAACAAAAATACGCAGCAAATTTTAAATGTCAGAACGGGATCTTCTAGTCAGATCATTATTTGTTGCAAGTTAAGAGTAGACCAATTCCAAGACAAAAAATACAGTAAAAAACAAAATAGTCAAGCCTGATCCCGAATATTTGCGGGTAGGCAGCGAAATCCAACAGACACTTGGACAGATCTTGCAACCACAGTTCAGAAGGCAATGCTTTGGGCGCAACCTCCTAGAAAAAGGAAATATATGTGGTGGAACGCACTTTGTGATCAAGCCATTGAGAAAAGAACACAGGCATGGATGAATTTCAGTAGTAATAGAACATCCTAAATATGTAAGGAATTTCACGAAGTTCAGAAACAATCATCAAACGAAATTAAAGAAAAACGAGCATACGACAACAACAGGCTAAAAGAAATTGAAGAAGTTTTTAAGAGAAATAACACAAGAAATCATTACAGAACATTCAAAGAAAATATTACGGGTTATCAATCTCCTAGCCTCTGTTTTAGAAGAACAGATGGGTCCCTGGAAACGAACACGAAAGAAAACTGTACAATTCTCAAACAATGAATACTTTAATACTCTTCTCAATTGTAAAGAACCCACGAAAAAATTGACCTTTCAAAAAACCACATCCAATCCTGATTCTACTCCACCTACAATAGTGGAGATAGAGGAGATCATGCAACAAATGAAAAATGTCAGGGCGTCAGGAGAAGATCACATTATTGCTGAAATGTGGAAGCTTCAAGATAAAAACATCATCAAAACAATTCATAAGATCATTATAGACAATTGGACCACAGAGAAAATGCCGAAAGAATGGAAATGTGCCTTGATCCCTACATAAAAAGGGTGAAGTCAGATCCAAATAATTACAGAGGAATTTCACTAGTGCACGTCACTTACAAAATATTCTCTAAAGTGTTATTGAACAGACTAGTACCACAAGCAGATCCTCAAATAGAAGAATACCAGGCTGATTTTAGAAAAGGGACATCATTCATCGAGCAAATTTGGAACCTAGGAACAATATTGAAAGTCAGACAGACAAATAACACAGTAGTTACCTTTGTGGACTTTAAAAAAGCGTACGACAACATTGATAGACAAACGCTATTTGCAGTACTGGAAGAATATGGCATTTACTATAAAACCTGGGCACTTATACAACTAACGCTCACGGATACCACCTCTAAGATTAAGTTCAAGGGTGAAATTTCAGAACCCTTTCAGATACGCACAGGTGTCAGACAAGGAGACGGCCACTCCAATTATGTTCAACAGGGTCTCAGACAAAATTGTTAAGTAGTGGGAGCAACAAGTGAAAGGAATACAGCTAGGAAGAACACGCGAAACAAAAACAATCATTAAATGTCTGGCATTTGCAGATGACGTTGCCATACCCAGCAATAACACACAGGAGGTAAAGGTAGCACTGGAGTGCTAATGTTCGTAAGAGTTCGTTCTATGTCTAACATAGAACGAACGGAAAAACTCTAGAAAGAATACATACAAAAGTTTGTATGTATTCAAGTAAGTACTTGGTCACATTATAATAAGAAAAGCATATCAAGGCAGGCTAAACTCAGACACTACAAAATAGTTGTTTTGCCTGAAGCATTGTATGCGGCAGAAACGACCACAATTGGAGCAGGTGGCATCATAGAAACAGAAAAAATTCAACACATAACTCTCAGAAAAATATTTGGAGCGGTATACAAAGATGGCAGGTGGTGGCCCATTAGTCAAGGTGTCGGACTTCGGTGCCGCAAGTCCCGGGTTCGAATCCTGGACATTGTGAAAAATAAGCCACCGTTCTCCTGTAGATGGCTCTGGCAAAGTCATCGCATTAAAATCTGCCACGAAACCCCCCCGACACTTGTGTCTAAGATCCAAGCACAAGTGTATGCCGTGGGAGGAGGCCTTGGCCCGTCATGGTCTGTTGCGCCAGGAATTATTATTATACAAAGATGGGATATGGATGAAAAGACTTACCAAAGAGCTATATAAATACATAGACAGACTCACAGATATCACTAGAAAACGCAGACTAACTTTCTAGGGACACATACAGAGAATGAACAATAAACGACTTACAAAGAAAGTCTTTGATGTGGTAAATAGTGCAAGTAGGAAAACTGATTTCATGAAATAGAAGATGACTTAAAGCAATTGGAGATCAATCAATCAGCAAATGATAGGAGACAAATTTCACAGAAGACAAAATTCAGAAACAAAATTGAGAATGCCATATTTTTAGTAAGCGATAGGAAGAAGAGAGGAACATTGTGGACAGAACAAAGGAAACAGGAGCACAGTCAAAGGATGAAGAGATTTTGGGAAGAGAAGAAAAAGAAGTGAAAGTTGTGTCATCATGAGATATTTAAGCTCAAACACTGTCCATAATGGCAAAAATGATATAATAATAATTTACTGGGATAGCAACCCTTGAGAAATTCGATTTTGAGTTTTCGATATATTCATATATCTGCATCCTTTACTCGTCTTTTAAGACCCATAGGATTCTAAAATTCCAAAAATTGCCAAAGTTATAAAAGGAAAAGGTAAGCGCAAGTGAAGGTAGTGTGCTACACGCCAGGTGCTCTCTGACCGTGGTTCTCGATTATCTCGGGGTGGTAATCTAAGCACCTTTAATATTGCTGAAACCATATAAATTTATTAAAGACGACATGTAGCTTGAACATATAAAAAAATTGAACATATTAAGACTACTATGAGAAATCCCATGTTGAAACAACTACTTCCCTAGCTAATAACACGCAGGATATTGAATCAGGGCCGGCGTGAAGGGTGGGAGAACAGTGCGACGGCACAGGGCCCCGCGCTTGACAGGGGCCCCGCACATTTAAAGAGTTGAGTAGATATTTTGTTCGTAGGTCTGGGATAGGCATCTATTGGCGTGCGCAGTAGCCTGCGCCGCGTTTGCTGCGTCGGACACATTTAGCCCCTTACTTTGTATAAGTCGAACGTAAACTACTACTCGTAACTAAAACTTGTATTACAAGTCTTCTTCTTCTTCTTTCGAATAGGCCTACTTTGGACCACGCTTGTTATTACAAGTCTATTATAGTCTATTATAAATTATTTTTTAATCCACTCGCAATATAATCCCAGAATGTCTAGCCTAGAGATGAGCATGGGACGAGTTTCTCGTTCAAGATCCCATCCCATGGGACGGATCCATCGTCCCACTGTCCCATCCCACAAACCTAAAATTTCCGTGCCATCCCATCCCACGCAACGTTCATATTACTCATCCCATCCCATGGGTTGATGGGATGGGATGGGTCGATTGGATTCCATGTTCATCTCTAGTTTAGTCTTGAAAGAGACTTCGGAAGAAAATGTATTAGTGGGTGTCAAAAAGGTAAAGGAAAACGTAATAAAGGAGCGGCAATAGAACATCAAAAAGATTTTTTTAATAAATTTATAAAGAAATCTTCAATCATTTCACCGTCAAAATCCTCTGGATGTTGATAACGAGAATTCTACAACACCACAAAACATAGAAGTATCTGTTGAAATAATTAGAGAACACGAAGAATGAGATGATATATCAGGATCTCATGAATGCAAAACATTCACATCTGGAAAACGTGAAAGCGAATCACAAAAGAAGAAATAAATAGATTAACATCACATTATGTGAGAATAATGGCAAATGGAGACAAGCATTACAGAAGGTGGCTTGTATATTCAAAATCTTCTGACAAAATATTTTGTTTTTACTGCAAGTTATTTGCCTCTGATCACATTTCTGAGCAGATAAGGGGTTTTCCCACTGGCGACACGAAGTGTACGAACAAAATCTCATGAACGATCCACATGGTACATATTAAATGAAAAAATTCTATAAAAAAACTCGTTCGTAAGGCGTTTTTCAAAACTTGTCCATTAGAAAAGTTCAAACGCGTCCAAACTTGGACGCGTGCTGTAAAATTGCGCTTACCGAACTCGTTCTTTAATATACCATTATAAATAAGCGAGGTAGATTCAATCTCATTTAAATGTTACTATTCCCTAATTTATTTATTGTAAATTTTTTGAGACTGGAATATAAACTATTTCTATAATGAACTGATTTATTGAAATTAAAATATTAAAAAAATTAAATGTGAATTTTTTAAGCACCTTTCATATGAAAGCAGACCCCGCTTAATTATTTTGCGTAGGGCCCCGCTGCATTGTTTTGCACAGGGCCCCGCAAAATATTGCGCCGGCTCTGTATTGAATTATATAACAAACATTTACATTTTTATGTTATTACTAGTACCAGTACATTTGCATATCACTAACCTGTAGTATATTTGTACTAACATAAACAAGTACTAACGCTAACCAAGTACCAGTAAATTGAAACATTGTTTTAAGGGGGAATTCTCAGTCCGGGCAATCTGTCTCGCGAAGTGGGCGAGGCACTGTTTTAACCGTATTATACCGAGTATAGAAATATGTTCCGAAAAAAAGAATAGGAGTTACAGTACTTTAGAAAGAGAGAAACTGTACATCGGACCGCGGGTTAGCATTGAGTCCTATCTTCATTGACTCGATTGGCTGCCGACGAACTGACATAATATATGAGTTGCTTATTTCCAAACCGCGACCTGAAAACAGCTGAGAAAATAACAGCTGAGACAGAAAATATAGCTTTACACGTGTTCTGACAGACGATTCAAAACTTTCAGGTCGTGTTTTGGAAATAAGCAACTCATATACAAAATTAACAAATATATTTATAAATGAATATAAATTTACCAGATCACATATTTATTTAGGTAATATATAGCACAACTTAGTCCTAATACAGAACATAGAATTTAGACCGTCACGGTCTGTCGCCGAAAGAGTTTTCAAAAATTTTCACCGTTTTAAAAAATTGGAAAAGTCATATTCGGCATATTTGCACTCTTTTCCACAATCTTCATCTTCAATCTATTTCAATTCCGGTTTTTTTATTATTACTTTACTTCGTTTCTGGCAAGTATTGGAAGCATTACTTCCATAAACATTTTGTGACTTTCGGTAAAATTTTTGATGACAAACAAAACTCATTGTCCCTAACGATCTGAAAGAAAAATAATAATAACTGGCCAACAGCTGAGTGTAACTTGCTATCATAGCGAACTCCCAGTCATTTTTTTTTTAAATTACCTTCTCATATGCTATCCCATTTGGAGTCCACACGACAAAATAGCAGTGTGACTACTTGTAATTGCCAGCTGACCCTTCCTGGTAGTAATAGTTATGATCCTTTTTAGTTTTATGTTTTCTCCATCTCTTAATAAATAATAATTTTTTTTGTTTCCGACGGCTTCCGCAGGAGTTAATCCCAACACTGCTACTTTGTGTGGACATTTTATTTCAATGATGGCATCTTCCGATTCAATAATTCCATCTGGACTAGCGGCCAAGGATGGATGTGTTTCGGAAATATATAAACCGCAATCTTTAATTTTATTTGAATACGTCTCTTCGGAAGCTTCTTTAGCTATTGGTTCATGATCTTCTCCCCATTTTGTAGACGCATTTCTAAAAAATGCTGAATCAACAATTCTTTTTCCCAACTTTTTGGGGTCTGTCGTCGATCTTTGTTTGCATACTTCTCCGAAATTTGATGCAGTAAGTCGAAAATGTCTCTCTTCGTGCCACAAAGGATTTCCATCTTGTCCGATTGTTATTTTTGCAATTTCTTCAATATGCTCTTTGGTTTTATTAAGTGCACTTAAAATTTTGGACTTACTTTCCTCAACATGTTCTAAGGGGATTTCTTCATCATCACTCACATGTCCATAATCCTTATCCGGACCGTTATTGCATGTTCTTTTGCGGGAAAATTTTGATGGGAAGGTACTTTTCGTGCATTCCTACTTATTTTTTAATTTCTTTTTTTTTAATTTTTCTATAAATAACTGGGTGTGTCTTCCAGGACTTTTATTGGTAATATTTTTATGAATTATCCGGTAATATTGCTCGCTTTCATTATAAGATATTCTTGCAGCTTTACATCTAACTTCGTAACCACCATTCATTGCAAAATTAGTTCTTTTTCCTCCAACAAATTTTGAAACTATGGAATTATATGCCTCCGCTGCATTATTATTCATATTTAAAAGTAAAATGTAAGCATTTTGAACTAATCTGTTACAGCATGTTGAAATATCTTCAAATAATCCACACTCTTTCAACAGAGGTACAAAATTAACTTCATTTGTTTTTGAGCCACTGCAAAAGTATTTATCACATTCTAAATGATCACCAAAAACATGTTTTGGACAGTTTTTAATATCTCTACTTAAACGGACTATTAGTTCTGTCATTGTTCCTGCTTCTTTTTTTCTTTGATCGACTGCTTGGATCGACTAAACGAGTACTAGATAAATAACACTGTTTTTAAGATGATATCTTTCTATTTAAATTAAGTGAATAGCCATCTACAGATGCGTTTCCAGATTTATCTCTCATCAGTGCGGCTTTGCTTTTTTGAATAATAAATTGGAATCATTAATGTAAGTGTATGGATTTGTCATAATAAGACTTAATAAGACTTAATATTATAGAGCTACGAACAGGTTGAATATAGGTTTATAAGTACGTTTGGTCATGATTTACTCAGACTTTTTTTTTATTCGAAATTTATTGCTCAAAAATTACAGAGCAACCTAAAAAGTAACATAACTATGAAAAAATAATAGTTCATGATTAAACAAAATACAAAGGAGCAGGCTATAAGATAACATAATATAACAATAAGTATCAATACTACTCATCTAAAAGAAATAAATACATTGTAAATAGTTAGGTACAAATAGCACTATGATATCAAATATACTAATTTAAAATAATCAAATCATACAAATATAAAATGTGACATTGAAACATACTAAAAAAAATATGAGGTAGCAATGCGGTTGTTAGTTGGAAATGCTTTTAAGGACCGTTAATTTAAAAGTTCCAAACTTCACAATCCGGACCCGATCTCCCCCAAATTATTCACCGCAGCTATAGAAAAGGTTTTCAAACAACTAAACTGGGACGAGAAAGGCATGAAGATCGACGGGACATATCTAAAGATTCACTTAAGATTCGCGGACGACATAATCCTAATAAGCACTAATATCCAAGAATTAAAAACAATGGTAGAAGAACTAAACAACCTGACCAAGCAAATAGGGTTAAAAATGAATCTAAACAAAACAAAAATTATAACTAGTAGCCCTCAGGAAATGTCGATTGATAACATCATAATAGAAAAAGTAGAGCAATATTCATATCTGGGGCATACAATTAAAATTGGCAAAGAAAATCAAACTGCCGAAATGAAACGCAGAATCCAACTGACATGGGCCGCTTTTGGAAAGCTCAGCCATATACTAAAAAACCAAGACGTTTCAATTTACCTAAAACGTCAGGTTTACAATAGCTGCATCCTCCCAGTTGCCACCTATGGCCTGGAAACGATGGCTATCACTAAAAAATCAGCAGTAAAACTTAGAGTGATTCAAAAAGCAATGGAACGTGCGATGCTGGGAATCACTCGATGAATCAAAATGCGCAACACAGATATCTGGACATAAATAATAGATGTCATGGAGAGAAAAGCGGATCTCAAATGGCAATGGGTAGGAAACGTGGCCAGAAACAATACAGCAGAATGAATCCACAAGATTACCTTCTGGAGACCCCGGGAAACAAAAAGAAGCACGGGAAGATCCCAAACAAGATGGATAGATGACATAAAGACGATAGCAGGAAAACAGTGGATGAAAACAGCAAATGACAAAGAAGCATGGAAAAAAAATGAAAGAGGCCTATATCCAACAATGGAAGTATGAAGGCTAATAAGAAGAAGAAGAAACTTCACAAAAACATCGCACTCGAAACTGATTGCGTTATAGAAGACATATATTGAAAAGGGGTGATACCAACATGATAGGACCACCAGATGAAGGGTTTTGAAATGAGTTAGACCATAGATTCCCAACCCGGGGTACATGTACCCCTGGTGATACATTACATTGTTGCAGGGGGTACAATAGAAATTTCAAGAAAATTTATGTACAGCGTAATTTTTCAAAATGTAAATTAAAACAAAATCACGGCGATGCATAGCGGAGGTATAGACAGAGGATAGTATAGAGGATAGATTTGATATGTTTTGAAAAAGTAAGATATTTGGAAAAGCAGCTGGAACTTTTGATTCAGGTGTTTCTGAACATGATAATTCCCAATGATAAAGATTTTTCAAATTAAATTCACCATTTTGCAAAATAAATTAATCCAATAAGAATGAATTTAATTTGCAAAAGGGTTTTTACAACAAGGTCTTAAATTTTTTAATTACAAAAAACTAAATTAATTAATTTTCAAAATAGTGCAGCTATTTGATACCTTTATACCATAGGTTCCCAACCTGGGGAACCTACATTACGTTGTTGCAGGGGTACAATAGAAATTTCAAGAAATTTTTATGTAGAGCGTAATTTTTCAAAATGTAAATTAAAACTAAATCACGGCGAGAGGTACGTTCCGTCTTCTGCCCCCATCACTTCTCAACGATAACATTCAACGCGCCGCCTCCCAATTCGTTTTTATACGGCGCGATGCACCTAATGTTTTGATTGTTGTTATGAAAATGTGTGCTTTTGTATTACGAGGCAAGTTATAAGTTTCAGTACATACTTGATATTTGTAAATATATAAATTATAAATAACAGTGGCGAAGCGTGCATGTAAGCAATGCATTTCCTTCCTGCAGTGTGGTGACATAATGACTGAAATATAAGGATTTTTTTGGAAAACACTTGAAATTATCTAAGATGCAAATAACTAAAAATTACATAAAATTTTACATAAAATAAATAGGTAAGTACGCCTATAATATATAATAGGTAAGTACGCCTATAATTTTAATAATTGTAAAATTCAACCAAAACAAGCTCTGAATATAAAAATTCTTCAAAATTGTTATATATTTTTTTAAGAAAGTGCATGTCTAATGCCAAAAACCAGGCTTCGCCACTGATACATAAGAAACTATTATAACGGCTTAGTCTACTATTATTACGTGTAAATAAATATTATAACGTCCTATTGTATAATAATGGACACATGGTTAATAAATTCTAAGAGGAAACTAACAGAAAACTCTAACACTCCTAGTAGCAGCAGTACGAAGCCACACCCTCAAGAAGATTCTGAGAAATTAAAACAGAAAAAAAAGACTGTATTGTGTGTTATGAAACATTTTCGAACAACTCGATGAAGCCATCCCTTCTTAAACGTCATTTATACAACAAATACAAGTATTTAAAAGACAAGCCTGTTGATTTTTTTAAAAGACAGCGAAGTGAGTTGAAAAATATCAAAACGTCAGTTCAATGTTTTACTACAACTAACAAACAAGCTCTTTAAGCATCATATTTAGTTAGTATGAGAATTGCCCAAACTTCCAAACCTCACACTATTGGTGAAACTTTAATACTACCTGCAGTAAAAAATTTAGTAACATCAATTCTTGGCCAAGCAGCAGCAACAACACTGGATGTTTCTTTATCAAACAGCACTGTTCTCGAAGAATTGGTGAAACGGTAGCTCAGTTAAAAGAAAAACTAATTCAGAATATAAAACAAATCCGGAATATAAAATGTTTTGCAATTCAAATAGATGAAAGTACGGATTTAACCAATTTTGCGCAGTTTTTGCGAACCGCTTCCAAATAATAGCACTGCAAATGAAATTTTTAAGAAACTTAATGAATTTATGACCCAACATGATATCGAGCACGTACTGATGTAGCACGTGCAATTGTAGCTTGTTATGGAGGTATTCGTGCTAAAATTATAGAAGTTGCTCCAGTCGTAAAGTTTACACATTGTAGTATACATCTTGAAGCGCTTGCCACAAAATCAATGCCCGCGGAATTAAAAACTGTGTTGGATCAATCAGTAAAGATAGTTAAATTCATTAAATCCAGAGCTCTTAATTCAAGACTTTTTACTATTTTGAGTAATGAAATTGGTAGCGACCACAATAAGCTTCTTCTGCATACAGAAGATGGTTGTCGAGAGGAAAATTTTAACTCGACTTTTTGAGCTTCGTTCAGAAGTGCAAGTCTTCCTATCAGAATACAAAGTCTGATGAAATCTGGTTGTCACGATTAGCATTTTTGTCTGCTGATATTTTTGGACGTTTAAATGATCTGAATTCCAGTTTACAAGGCCAAAATGTAACACATTTTACTATATCTTACAAAATAAAGGCAGCTATCACTAAGCTGGAATTTATAATCAAGGATATTAGAAAAAATGAGTTTGCGACATTACCTACATTAGACTTTACTTCCCAAAATGAACTAACAATAAATAAAATACTGATTAAAGACGTTGAAAAACATTGCGCGGGTGCTGTTGAGAATTGCCGATCATACTTTCCTGAAAATTTAGATAGTGAAAGCTGGATAAGAGATCCGTTTTCATCAGTTTCGGAAATTGTGTTGGATCAATTTTCAGTGGAAGAAAGAGACCCATTAATTGAAATTTCATGTGACGGAAGTCTAGAAAATGAATTTTAAAAAGACAGCTTGTGTAATTTTTGGTTAAAGAGAAGAGCTGAATATTAAATTATTTCGGACAAAGCACTAACATTTTTAATACACTTTAAACACATCATATTTGTGTGAAACTAGGTTTTCCGCCATGTTGTATATTAAAAATAAGTGCAGGACTCAATTGAAATTAGCGCCTGACTTACGTTTCAAGTTAACGAAGGTAAACCTCGATATAACAAAAAATATTTCAACAAAACAAGCCCAACCATCACATTAGTAGGAGTATTAGTTAGTAATAGTACTAATTTTTTGTCTAAACATACTAAAACTTTTGTTCCCTTAGCTATAAAAAAGGGGAGGGGTACAGAATTTTATAGCAATTTATTTTGGGGGGTGCAATTTTTCAAAAGGTTGGGAATCACTGAGTTAGACTGACGACTACCAACTCTTGGGACTCGAAAGTTAAGATAATTGAGGATATCAGGAGAGTCAAGGATACCGAGAACTGCCTTGCTCAAGAAGATAAATGCCAGCTAGATTTCGCCGAAACTTAAGCGACTTAAACCCAAACCAAAAGATTTGAATTAGAGGAATTTAAGAAATTTCCTCGGGGTCCCAAATAATCGAGCCGTACTCAAGAATGGATCTCATGAAGCTGTGGTAGAGCACTCGTAGCGCCAAGTTATTATTAAAATTGCGCGAATTGCGGATAATGAACCCAAGCGCTCTCGCAGCCTTAGACACTGATGACAGTAAGTGTTACCCGAATGAAAGCTGACAAAATCAAGAATTTGATTGACTCACAACAATCGAGACAAACGTTACATAAAGAATACCTAAACTCGAGCGGGTGATGGAACCGAGTGAAGGAAACGGTGAAAGTTTAAACTGTTGTTGAAAGTTTGAATCCGCAAAATGATTTAAAAGTGACACCAAACCTTAACCGCGATTTCGCACGAACTAAACGGTGAACATATCTCGAAAACCGTTCCAACGATTTGGCTGAAAATTTAAACTAAGGTACACAGAGAAATTATTGTATTGGGAACATGATTTCTAAATGAATTCTTAAAAAAAAAAAAAAAAAAACATCTTGGGTCAGAAAAAAGAGCAAATTGAATGAATTCTACTAATAAAAAAGTATCTTCATTTTAATTTATCAAAATTTGCTCCCAATGGATTTTGGTAAATATATTAGAGATTATAAAACTTTTCTGTTTCGAATAAGTCTAGATCGCCTTGAATCATGTTCACCACATAATAACTATTTAATAACAGAAGCTAAATGATTTTTTCTTGACTGTAAATAAAGGTGATAAATGACTTCGAAATGGCTTCGAATTAAAAAAAAACAAGTTTCTATCTTTATTTACTGCTTCAGAAATAATATTGAGAGAAAGGAATCTTTTTGAGGTCCCAATAGATAACTATCTCCTTAAATTTAAATTAACAAATGTTATTTGACCAAACGAAATTTTATTTGACTAATTATTATTAAGTAACTATAATATTTTTATTAACCAAACGAGAATATTTTATGATAAATTGTGTTTAATTGATTATATTTACTTCGTCCATTTAGATTGCAACAGCTTTCAATGAAGTCAATTTGAATTTGGAATGTACAAGATTTCGCACAAGTGTATAATAGGTTGGTCGAATTCAAACTGAATCTAAAAGTAAGTTTCCAAATAAAGCGCAACAATCTACTATATTGACGTTGAGTATTAACCTATTTTACTTTGCGCAATCTAGGTCTATAGTGCCGTTACTGGCAGGCACCAAGGAGACTTAACGATAAACTACACGTAATTTAATTAATATTGTTCCATCGAGCTATTTTCGGCTCGCATGATTCCTGAACCGCTTCACTTGCACCACGGGGTTTAATTGGAATCTAAAGGGATGATTGAAAATTATTATTTTTAGATTACGTTATTTGAGAAAACAATCGATATTTACTAGATTTCGCAATGGTTGTGTGTGACGGAGAAGATAGAGCTGATAAAAGGGTGCAAGGCGTTGATCAGGTTGGCCCCGCTATCGTTATGGAAATTGTATGTTATAATGCAGCATACAAATGTAGATTGTCTAACTTTAGAGTATAACTTATGTTAATGTTTAAGTCTAATAAAGGTTTATGTTTTGCCCATCCGGAGCAACATTGACACAATTGCAAAAGCCTTTTGTTACATTTCCATGTTACAATAAATATCATTATTATTTTTTAAAGGATATAATTACGGATTATACTCCTAATATTTATTTTATGAATGTCTTTGCATGTGTAAAACACAATACCACTTTCTCACAGTCATCCGACAATTTTCGGCAAATTTATTCAAAACTTAAATAAACTAAGCTCATTATAAATATATGACTGCAATTGCTAATTACTGCATAATGACGCAAATTTATCTTTTCGCTAAAACATTTTGTCTGCACTAACAACATTTATTTAAAACTATTTACAATGAAAATTACAGTAAAAACCTTTGAACTACATTCATTGCACGCAATTGAACTTTATGTGATTTATAACGTTGTGTAATCTACATCTATAGCACATCAAATATTCATATACGTTCTATTAAGAATATTTTATATAATATTTATTAGTTAGAGAATATTAGATAAACAAGACAATACAGATAAGAGTATGTAGGCAAGACAAGACAGACAAGACTATACAGACAAGACTAGACAGACTAAATAGAGAAGACTAGACAGACAAGACTACACAGACTAGACTAGACCGATAAGACTAGGCAAGACTAGACAGACAAGAATAGACAGACGATAGTAGACAGACAACACTAGACAGACAAGACTAGACAGACAAGACTAGGCAGACAATACTAGACAGATAAGACTAAACAAACAAGACTAGACAAATAAGACGACAGACAAAACTAGACAGACAAAACTAAGCAGACAAGACTAGACAGAAAGGACTAGACAGACAAGACTAGACAGACAAAACTAGACAGACAAAACTAAACAGACAAGATTAGACAGACAAGACTAGACAGACAAGACTAGGCAGACAAGACTAGACAGACAAGACTAGACAGACAAGACCAGACAGACAAGACCAGACAGACAAGACTAGACAGACAAGACTAGACAGATAAAACTAGACAGACAAAACTAAACAGACAAGATTTGACAGACAAGACTAGACAGACAAGACTAGACAGACAAAACTAGACAGACAAAAATAAACAGACAAGACTAGACAGACAGGACTAGACAGACAAGACTAGGAAGACAATACTAAACAGACAAGACTAAACGGACAAGACTAGACAGATAAAACTATTTATTTATTTATTTATTTATTAACCTACTGGCATATAGAAACCACATACAAAAAAAATATATAAATTTAAAAATAAAAATACAAAAATATCACAAAACACAAAATAAACTCGAATTTCCTTTATAATACACCTTCTCTGTTACCAGTTTGCTCTTTCTATCTTTTTATCCGTCTCAGCAGTTTCAGACCATTTCCGCTATCATTCAAACATTCCTCCCATTTCTTTCCTTCCCGGCTCTCTCCCTCATTCCATTCACCCCTTGTACACTCTTCCATCCAATGCTCCCAAGTATCCTTTGCTGTCCCACAAACACTACACTTTCTATGCTCCTCACTTATCCAGTATCTTCTTCCACGCTCCTCACATCCACACCTATACCTTGCTAACAAGACTTGTGCATCGTCCTCTTGATTTACACTTAAATAGGTTGGTAACCGCCCATGTACCTGTATCTTTACGTACCCTTTATGAAAATTACTACTTTCTATTTTGCTTTGCCGCTCCTGTAGGTCCACTTCTTGCAAAAGATAAAACTAGACAGACAAGAGTTTTGTGCCTTGCTTACAGCTGGGAGCTGTGCAGACAAGTGGCCCTTAGGAACCCCACCAATCATTCCGGAACCGCGTTTAGCATGTCTTCAGAATGATGGTTGTAAATTTAATTAGTGTTTTTGCTCATTAGCTGGTGATTTAGCTTGGTTGCACTATTCGATTGTTTCTGTTGTGTTTCAGCCTGTCGTCATCTTCTTTGAAGGACATAATGTTTTTGACAAGCCTGTCGGTCCTCTCACAATTTGTTTTGTTTTCCATCATGCACCTTATTATCGTTCCAGGTTCGAACGGCATCTGCACAGTACCTGTTTGTTCTCTTTCAAGGTCCCATCTATAGCAGTCAAATATGGTGTGGCGTACCGGGTCTATTCGCAAAGATTGTCCCCGGCGCACAGTAGTCGGAAATCCCAAAAAGCTGGCCAAAAGAGACTTTTAATGGTTGGAATAGTTGCAGTGGTACATCTTGTATGTATTATGACCATCAGCGGTATTCTAGTATGTATTATAATCGTGAACCCGGCACTCGTCTGGCCTGCCGTATTATTTGCTCGTTGCTCGTCGTAAGTAACACGAAGTTCAAGCGGCTGTAGAATCGGGAAAACTTGGAATTTGGATTCTGAAAAATGGATTCTTCTCTAGATAATAAGTACAATTATGATGTATGTAATAGTAAATAATTAATGAAAGTAGTGGTATTTTTCTTGAAGACGTTCTGTTAAATTTTCATATTTGTGAAATCGGTATTGAACAGGAAAATCAACGTGGTCACTGACATTGTTAAGACCGAGGTGTTAAAAAATTCAAGCAATCATACATTTTGGCGAAAAGTTTAAAAGATGATATGGGTAGATTGATATCGGAATTCAAAAAGAGGTGGCAACAAGCGAGTAGGAACGAAATATTTTTTTTCAAAAAATTCTACGAGTGGCTCGACATTACATATGTCTTCCACAATTGAAAATGAAAGTTGGAAGACTCCCACGGAATACATTCTTCCACGGAAAAGAAAATGGGGCGTCCTTCCACAAGCTGGGACGATGTGAGTGATGAGTCAAAACGGAGGAGGACAGAATAGGTTCGAAAAGAACATACCGTGGTCGTGATCAGTGACCTCAAAAACCCCTAAATCCCGAGTTTCGACAAAATTGAATGCAACGGCGTCAAAAACCGTTTTTCACTAAAATTAAATACTTTTTTTCGGAAAATCATCCGCCTCCTATTGACCGCCATTTTGAATTTTGAATTCAGTTTCGTGATCGGTGACTTTTAGGGCCGTTAAATCTCGACTTTCAACAAAATTGAATGGTTTTTTCGAAAAATTATCCGCCATATTGCGTCCGCCATTTTGAATTTCGAAATTTTGAATTCATTTTCGTGATCAGTGACCCCAAAAACGCAAGAAAACAAAAAATCACGATATTTAGACGGTTCCTTCATATTTTGGCCAGCTTTTTGAGATTTCAAACCACTGTACGGCGTATTTGATGCAGGTAGTCACGAAAGCAGCCGTGACCTGAGAGGAATTATGTTAGATGATAGTTTATCGCACCGAGCTTCCTGCTTCTTTCCAAGCCATGTTGAGATGTCTGGTATGACCAGCTGTGTCTATTGGCCTTTGACCTAAGCTCGCCATCTTCTTTCTCATTCCTCTAGAAGGTTTCTCTAGCTGTTCTTCTTGTTTGTCTGTTACTACCATTCACGTACAATCCAGCTCTCCCTTTTACAAAGAGGCCAATGGGAGGTTTGCCCTCGATTACTAGGGCGACAGACAAGACTAGACCGACAATACTAGACAAGACTAGACAGACAAGACTAGACAGATAAGACTATACAGAAAAGACTAGACAGACAAAACTAGATAAGCGAGATTAGACAGACAGGACTAGAGAGACAAAACTAGACAGATAAGAGTTGACGGGCAAGTCTAGACAGACAAGACTACGAGTATGCATCAGCTGAATTTGTAACCACATCCGTCGTTCCTCAGGGATCTAACCATGGTCCCTTGTTATTTAATATTTTCCTTAGCGACTTTCTCCGTGTCAAATTATTTTTTTGCAGACGACCTTAATGTCTTCATGTCGATTAGGCAGCCTGGTGACTGTGCACTCTTGCATGAGAAACTCCATATATTGGAGAGATTTTCAACCAGCTGGCTTTCAACCCTAACAAATGAAAGATTGTCATATATCCTCGGCTCCAACACCGACCGAATTCAGGTATACATTAAAAAACTTTCATCTGGAGCTCTGTGACAAAGTCAAAGACCTTGGTATTTTATTCGACAGTAATCTCATGTTTGCTCAACACTTTTGTCTTCAGTCTCCAAAGCAGCGAGAGCACTCGGTTTCATAATCCGTAATGCTCGCAGTTTTAATAATAACTTAGCGCTAGGAGTCCTTTATCATAGCCTCGTCAGATCCATCCTCAAGTATGACTATTATTTGGAATTCGCACTATAAAAAGCACATCTTGGCTTTGGATGTTGTTCAGAGAAAATTCTTAAAATACCTATAGGTTTAAGTCTTTTAGAGGCCCTCCTCCTCTTCACATCCACCACTGAAAGGGTACCTATCACTAATCTCTCGACGCTCTCTAGCCGGTCTAGTCTTTTTGTATAAGCTCGCTCATGGATTTATTGCCTCTGCCAAAATTGTCGGTCTTCTGAAATTACACGTTCCTCGAGCTGCCAGTAGACCAGGCATGTCAAAACTCATAAGATATTGCGGGCCACATTTTTTATTTTGTACTAAGTAGGGGGCCGCATGTTTTTACTGTTCAAAAAATTAATAAAATACGATTGTTAGACAGATTATATTATGTATTTATTTTATTCATGTTATTTTTTACACTGAAACTATAAATAATTTCAATATCGATAGATACAGGTCAAGTAAAAAGACGAAATTATACTTCACACCTTTTCTAATAAAAAAAATCTTCGATCAAATTCCATTTCTAATACATAATTTAGTTTGGTGAGCATATCTTGTAATTTTTAATTTATAGTCCATTTTTTTAAGAATGCAGTACAGGGAAGATAGGGCTTATTTGAACTTGTTCTCTGATTGGCTTAAATCGAGGAGAAGTTCACACCGACGATATTTACTTCTCCATCTCAACCTCTTTACTCTCTTTCTTTCCACAAACATTTGCAGCTGTTAGTTGTCAATGGCTGTCATGTCAATTCACAATTATCATCTGATCTATTTGTATCATTTAGATTTTTTGCATTTTTCTCCATTTATTTGTTTGTATTTTATTACTATTGTTGGCATTTGGAGTATTTAATCAATAATAATAAGATATTCAATGAAACCGATAATAAATTACCAATTTTATATTCAACTAAATATATTTGAATTTAGCGCCAAATTTTGTAACTAGATTGAACATTTGTCATAGAGTAAATCAGGTTTCTAGTTATTGGATTCTTTAAAAAAAATGACTATAGGTGATTTAAGCAATAGATATTGACAGCTTTCGAAGTGAGATAAATTTTTCTATTTACCAACTTATTAAAGCGGAATATAGCTTGAATGTATAAATATATTCAACCTTTCCGTAGCTCTATAATATTATTAAGTCTGTTTAAGCCTACAAAACAAATCTCATGTTGAAACACAACAGATATTTGTATTCTATTTATTAGTCCTCAGTCCACTTTCGTGGCACTAAACAAGAACCAGATAAATTACATAGTTTTGAAGATCACATCTTTCTATTTAACCCAAGTGAAAAAAGAGTTTGTAAAAAGACTTAATAATATTATAGAGCTACGGTAACGTTGAATATATTTATATATTCCGCTTTAATAAGTTGGTATGATTATATCTATAATTAGTTTGGCTTCACCCCAATATTCAATCATATTTTTCTATTGGTTTCTCGCTAACAATTTTTGTTTGAAAGCGTTAATATTATCAAATAGCGTTGCAACAACATGATTTTTTCCTTGAAGTTTAAGATTAAGTTGATTAATATTTCTTGTAATATTAACGGAGGATGCTAAGAGCTAATTGTTTTAACCCTTTATGACTGGAAAGCCATCGCGCCTCCGTATAATATGGTAGTTCGGTGTATTCACATTCTATATCTTCCAAAAATAAAACAAATTGACTATGATTAAGCCCACGTGCTCGAATATAATTTTGGTGACTTGCTGGTAAATAATACCATGAGAATGTTCAAAATATTATCACCACAGTGTTTATATACTTCTTTTAGTCCCTCAAAAACTCCTTTAGTAATACCCGTCATGGTGCACCAACTTTTCCAATAGTAACTTATGCTTCTTCAAAACTTCCATAAGCGCAACAAAAAGTTCAGCTCCAGTAGTAGTTTCCAGAATTACTTAACTTTTTTCACTTAATTGTAAATTAACATTGCATCCGCGAATAAAAACGGCCAGCTGAACGATATATCAAATATCTGTACTTTCATCAATTGCAACAGAGTGGGATTGAAATGTTGATATTATTTAGTTATGCTGATTTCTTAAAATCTCGGCTATTTCATCAACTCTGCTACAGTATTTCGACTTATTTGTGCTGGACATAATACTTCCACTGTTTATCAAAAATATTTTAAAATGTCTCGGCGGGCCTGTAGTAGACAAACCGACTCTGGGGATGGGTGACTTTTTATCACCCATCATCTTTTGGACCCCTCATGTTGGTGCCACTCATTTTTATCATGTGTTCGATCTATTACATCTTTGTAAAGCTTAGATCTGTCATATTAACGGCCCTAAAGACTAAACAGAGAAGACTAGGCAGACAAGTCTAAACAAACAAGACTAGGCAGACAAGACTAAATAGAGAGGACTAGATAGATATGGCTAGACATAAGTGTCTGAAACTCTTAAAAAGCTTTTAAAATATGTCTTGACTTCATATTAGAAACTGCAAACGCGATAATAAAGGATGGAAATTTCCCTGATATATGGAAAAATCCAGGTTGGTCCTCCTAAGAAAAAGCAACAAACCCATAGAGAAACCGTCTTTCTATAGGCCCATATGCCTACTAGATGTCGCAGGGAAGCTATTCTGACGGGAAGCTACATCTGATTCTCGTGAAAATTGAACCCGTTATTTCGAAAAGGGCATGAGTCCATGAATTAAAACATTTCAGAATCAACAAAAATATGTTTTTTGTTAAAAAAGTCATTGATGCTGAAGAAACTGTATATAGAGATTGTTATATAAAAAACATACACGCTTTTTGAAATATTTATTTATTAAAAACGAACAATTTTCATCAAGATATTTTGAATTCAAATTTTTGGACTTTAATGCCTTTTTCGAAATGACCAAAAATTTTAGTTAGTTAATCATCATTTTCCAGCAATTTTGGCTTTTTAATTTTATTATGTTTATAGTTTTCACTATTCCTACCACCAGAGACTCTTTTTCTAGGTTTAAGAACATTTTCGGCAAGCTCACGATAAAGTGATATTATGTCATATCTGACAGATGCGTTTCGTTTCACTTGAAAGGGGCATAAGTCCAGTACCCGTGCCCTTTTAATTGCTTTTTAAATTGACTTGTAGTGTATACACATGTGCTCTTTTCGCATGGAAAATGTAAAACGCTTCAATGAATAAAATGGCGTAAAAAACAATATTTCAAAAAAGTGTGACTCATGCCCTTTTTGAAATGACGGGTTCAATTGAAAATTAACAAAGGACTCTCGGACAGACAATTTGGGTTTAGAAAAGGGCTATCCACCGATGATGCCATATTAAGGGTGCTAAAGGTTGCAGAAGACGCTTCAGAGGGCTCCCAGCGGAAAAGGAAGATATGTGCGCTGATCACGTTAGACGTTGAGCTGCATGGCAGAACATCGTAGAAGAGCTCTTAGCCAGAAGTCCCCCCCCCCTGCCTACCGCATCTGGTGAGCAGCTATCTATCGAAGCGCTTTATCATATTGGAGGCGGAAGGTATATCTGTCGAAAGAGAAGTTTGCAGTGTTCCGCAGGGCTCAGTGATGGGACCCATCCTGTGGAATAACGTGTATGATGATGTTCTAAGGCTGAGATTACCAGAGGGCGTTGACATAGTAAGCTTCGCCGACTACCTGGGGGGTTGTGGTTGGGTTGTGGTGAGGGTCTAGGAGTGAGGAGGGTCAAGAATATACTTTTCCCTACTCATAAAAAACAGTAGTCAGGCTGAAGACAAAGATCAGCTAAAGAATACTGCGAGGTCATAACTGTACACCAGCTGGCAACAACTGTGGAACAGCTCAAACAAAGGAGAATGGACCCGACTATTAATCTCCAAGTAAAACCATGGGCGGCAAGGAAACATGGAGAGGTGGGCTACTACCTGACACAATTACTGTCCGGCCACGGGTGCTTCAGACAGTTTATGTGCGGCATAGGCCGAGCCTCAGACAGCTCGTGTGTCTACTGTGGGGAAATGGACAGTGTGCAACACACAATCTTCGATTGCCCCAGGTGGACACCAGATAAAGACAAATGGGCAAACAGAACCCAAGCAACTCCGGAAGTGAGAACACTTACGGACATAATGCTAAGGTCGCAGCAGGACTGGATAACAACGGTGACCATGGCTACCGACATATTACGAGAAAAAGAAAACGACGAACGGAACGCGCATATACATACCTGAACCTCTAATCACCCTCGGTGGAGGAAGGAAGTAAGAACTTAAATTGACCCAAACTGCAGACATCTTTAGAAACTAATAAATAGAAAAAGTCATCTTTAACCTAAATGCCTTGAGGCGGTACCAAGATGCTCGTGTTCTTTCAGGGGGCCACTTGTCAAGTGAACAGAATGTGCTTGCTACGTCCCATTAAAAAAAAGACGAAAATACATGCCTAGACCGGCAAGACTAGACTGGTAAAACTATACATACAAGACCAGACAGACAAGACTAGACAAGACTGGACGAACTAAACAGACTAGACGGATTAGCCAGACTAGACAGACTTGGCTAGACAAACAAAATTAGACAGACAAGATTAGAGAGACAAGACTAGACAGATAAGACTAGAGAAACAAGACTAGGCAGACTATATAGACAAGACTAGTGTTGTAATAAAAACCAGGACTGGACATCTGTGCCATAAGCGCACATTCGCGTACATTAGCGCACAAAACGTGCCCTTTGTCCCACGTATTGGATAAATGCAATTGTTTTATAGTTTTACAGTTTGTCCAGAAACTAAGGGTTTTTATTACCACGCTAAAATCTACCTCCCCCAAACATATTAGAGAACGTGCGAAGGCCTATAAAAACCTTCTTATAGAGATTAACCAGATGACCAGACATTTTCAGGGATTTAGAGGATTTAAGCCTCGATTGTTCCTGGGAGGAGCCAAGAAAATTCAAACTCCTCCTTTATTTGAATTAGAGGGATGATTTAACCCCTCTTACAGACATAATATACAAGGAATGGTATAAATACCATTCCCCAGTTGTCAGTAAAATAACTAATAAGAAAGAAGTAACAAGTTGTAAGTAACAAACAAGAAGTTCTAAGTAAGAAGTGTTAAGTTATTTCGTTGTATTATTGTTTAATTAAATTGTTAAAACCAACTCGACTATTATTCGACAAGCTACGTGTCTTGCGAATCCTGGAGAACATTACATTACAAGATCCCGAGATATTTAGATATATCTCAGAGTCCGAAGAATTGTTGGCCAGCAGTCCTTCCCTCTCAACATTGAAGTTGGCGGTGGTTCACACCACAACCCCCTTCACAACATTGGTGGCAGCCCCACAACATTGGTGGCAGCCTCACAACATTGGTGGCAGCGAGTTCCTATAAAACACCCCCACACAACACTAGACAGACACAGACTATATAGACAAAACTAGACTATCCAGACAGGTTGAGGTTTGGAGGAAACTCTCATTAAACCCCTCTTTCCCCTTGGCTTTTAGTATGTTTTACCCCAGTATCGCATATTTTGCATACCTTCGGGGTGAGCAGGTCAGTGCCGTCCTGGTTAAAAATGCCTCTGTCTCGGCGGGGAATCGAACCCCGGTCTCCCGCTTGTCAGGTGGGTCGTGTAGTGTAGTACACCATCACTACACTACCGAGGAGGAGAGACAGACAAGACTAGACTAGTTAGACAAAATTAGAGAGGTAAGGCTAGACAGACAAGACTAGACATAAAAGATTAGACAGACAAGACTAGACAGACAAGACTAGACAGACACGACTAGACAGACATGACACATAAGACTAGGCACATAAGACTAGGCAGGCAAGACTCACTAAACCCCCTATTCCGCTTTGACTTTTAGTATGCGCCACCCCGGTATCGCATATTTTGCATTCATTCAGGGTAGGCAGGCAAGACTAGACAGATAAGACTAGATAGTGAAGACTAGATAGATAAGGCTAGACATACATGCCTAGATCGGCAAGACTAAACTGGCAAGACTATACGGACAAGAGCAGATAGATAAGACTAGATTAGACAAGACAGAACTAGACAATATTAGGCAAGACTAAACAAGACTAGGCAAGACTAGATAAGCCTAACCAGCCAATACTAGACAAACGAGACTAGATAGACAAGAGAAGGCAGACCAGAATAGACGATTAAGTCTAAACGAGAGGACCAAACAGATTATAATAAACGGACATGACTAGACAGACCTGACTAGATAGATAAGACTTGACAGAGAATGTTATAAGTAGTTTTTTAAATTGTTAATGATTTTGAGGAAGTGTTTGATGTGTAAGGAATAAGTTAACAATGGAAACGAACGGATAAAGAGAAGAAAGGTCATAACAGTATAAAAATAAAACGGATTTTTGTGTCAGGCAATCGTCATTACACATCGTTTACTGTGTTTTATTTTGTAGTTTCCGGTTGAATTGTCGCGTGTCACGTTTCTAGATTTGATTGATTTATACTAAAGCTAAGCTACCAGAAAAATGTTTGGATCTTTTTTTGACAAATGATTTTTGCTTGGGAATGTTTCAATTTAAAATACTTTTGTATTTAATAACTGGATCTTTTCAAATGTCAACTATTGCGTCATTTTAAAACATTGTTGGACTAGACTTTTAAATGTTTTAAATTATTATTAAACTATTATTAAATTACTTTAAGTTATTATTAAACTATTGTATATTAAAGTAGTATTTTAGTAGCGATTTGAAGGGACATACTAGATTTTTGTATGAAGGTTTTAAACTTTTTTGGCCGAATATCAATGAATTGTAGCAACTATCGTAATATTCTAACAACTTTCGTGATTTTAATGATAGTGTATTTATTTCTCGATGTATTAAAACTAATACTGCAAACAAGAAAGATTCTTAGAAAATTAATATTTTATACAAAAATACATTTTTTTATTAAAATAACTTTTCTGAAAACTGATTACACAACAATTTCAATTTATTTATAAATATTTATTTAATGATTTCCCTCGTCGGAGGGAAAGTTTGTAGAGGTAATTGTTGGATTTCTCTGACTCTCAGTCCTTGTCTTTTATGACCCAAGGAAGCCATAATTATATGAATTGCAGCATCTACTGTTTTCTTGACATCAGTTTCACTTCCAATACCTGGATTCACTTCTACTAAATCAATCGCTCCCAATCTTCCTGTATTTGATACCATTTCCATTAAATGGATTCCTTCGCGTAAAGTCAATCCACCCCTAACTAAAAATAATATTATTAATATAAGAAAAATATTTATTGCGTATTAGAAAAAAAACCGTAGGAATTAGTTTAGTTGACAAGATTAAGAAACGCTGTTCTAGATAAATCAAATTATTACCTGATGTCCCAGTACTCGGAGCTTCCAAACCATCCAAAGAATCAATATCATAACTGACGTGTATAGACCGGTTTTGATAAGGATCAATCTTATCCAATGCCATATTAACGACACTATGAATCCCATATTTCTCAATATCCTCGATTCCAAACGCAGTGATTCCCAACTTATCGATAACCAATCTCTCGTAGACGTCGACGTCCCTGAGTCCAATGTAAGCAATGTTTCTGATAGAAAGCATTGGTTTTTGCCATTCCATTCCCGGCAAATACGGCCAATAATCTGATAGTTCCTTGGCTAAAATTGCCATCGGCATGCCATGAACGTTACCGGTCGCTGAAGTTTTGTTGGTGTTGAGATCGGCGTGGGCATCTACCCACAGCAAGGCTATGTTCTCCGATTTTGCTTGGATATGACCGTCAACCGTTCCAATACCTAAATATCAAGCAAAATATTTTGGACATTTTTTCTTAATCTTTCTATACCCGCGCATTGGTCTGTGACACCGACAAAAGAGTCTCGTGATTTTTTCTTTTATCATCAATGGTGACATTTTGCACATTCTGTTATGGTGACCATACATGAGACTGTCTATCGTCCAATCGGCATGACGTTGCTGATTGTATCAACTAGAACTGACCGTGTGTGGGCGTGAATTGGAATGACAGTTATACTTGGCGGAAGAATCGAAATTCAATTCTTTTGGTTTGGTTTGATCCAGCCGATTGGAATGGTCGCGATCGTCAGATCGTTCAGTTGAGTCAAGAATTGTGACGATGATAAACGTGGAGCGCGCTCTCTCTCAACAAATCCTTACTTTTGTTTTCTTTATCACGAGTAAAATGCCCAAGACGGCTAAAACATCTTCGTCCGTCACTGGTGACCCTAAAATATCGTCGTCCGTCACTGTTGATGCCATACCATGCCGATTGGACAGTTTAAATTGATTGTGTGTGGTGTATATGGACGAACTGCAGATTGGAACAATCCTGCAGCGTCATGCCGATTGGACGATAGGCTGTATCGCGTATGGCCACCATTAGATGCCTGATTCGTTGCTACATTCATTCCGGCGTGCACAGTAAGTTCATGCGAGCAGCACACTGTGGGACGCGAGTATAGAATCAACTTTTTGTGCATATGTTTATTCCATCGAAACCCAAGAAATACGGAATAAAATTCTACGCCCTGACCGATGCCAAAATGTTTTATACCCAAAATATGGAAGTTTACGTTGGGAAACAACCTGCAGGCACCTATAGACTTGATACCTCGTCAATGGCATTGGTTTTGCGACTCAGTGAAGGTATGTATAATGAATGCCGGATTTCTGCCTAGGCCTACAAGGCCCCGACCTAGGGGTCCAGCCACCAAAGTAGGGGCTCCGGTGGCGGAATCTTTACATAAGCTCAAATGCCTTGTTTGCCATATCAAAAAGCTTTATCGAAAATAATATTATATATTTTTACATTTTGCCAAAACAGGGTGCGCATTATACAACTTACAGCCCTGCGCGCAACAAAGCTAGTCCTCTTCGTCCTCTGCTCTCTCTCGTCAGCAGTATCCACGCTTAGCATTGCCAGGCCACACGCTGGCAATCCATTATATGCATATATATATATATATATATATATATATATATATATATATATATATATATATATATATATATATATATATATATATATATATATATATATATATATATATCCACGCAAGAGCCAAGAATACTAGAGACAGGAGAGTAATCCTGGGGTGGAGGGGGTGAGATAAAATGGTCCAAAATATACGTGCGCAAGTGGGTCTCTTGCATTCAGTACACTGCGCAGTATTCAAGTGCACAGCGTTTGCTTGTGTTGGTTTGTCCTCGTAAGCCGTGTTCTGCGCCAACTGTCAAGTTTCAATTGCTCAAACATTAATTCTGAAAACCCCGTAACAGCTACAAAAAACGATTATTTAGAATTCTCATGAGTGATATGGATAAAAAAACTGTGGGAACTATGTTATGACCCTAGAACTTTTGGCGAGTGACTTTTTTAGAGTTCGATCCTTTTCTGGACTTACACATAAAACGCCACGGTAACAAAGGAAGTGGCACAACATCATATCTTTTGTCGAAAATATGCGATGAAATGACCAATATGAGAATATAGCAGTAAAGGTAATAAATACAATCCTGACTGAGATAAAACATGTCAAATACTTCTCTATCTTTGTGGACTCTACTCCTGACATTTCTAATGTAGATCAACTTTGTTTCATAGTGAGATATGTCTCTGAAGACGGATGTCCTGTCGAACGATTTTTTAAATTCATTCCAAATTGTGGTCATGAATCGAAAGACCTGGCTAAAGTCGTCCTAGAGACATTGAAAAATCACGACTTGAATATCGCCCACGACTTGAATATTGACGGGAGCAGTCTTACGACAATGACTCGACACATTGTATATTCTGGTCTTCAAGCGAGAATAAAACAAGTGATCCCTCTGATAGATTTCGTGTCAAGTGCCTAGAGGCCCCTGGGTCCCTAAGTCCGGGCCTGTGTATAATACTGGCCGCAACATCACATTTGATAATTTCTTCACCAGTATTCCCTTGATAGATAGATTGGGCACCGAGGAAATTGTACTCTTGCATCTTATATGTCCAAAAAGAGCCAAAATGTTTCACTTGTGTCCAGCATGCATGATAATTCTAAATTCAACGACGAAACAGGTAGAACGGAATTGATAATGGGCTACAATGCAACAAAGGTGGATTATTAATATACTTTATATGCAATAAAAGTGGATACTCAACTATATGGCCAGTCCGACGCTGGATTTGGTAGTCAAACCAATAATATTATAGCAAAGGTGTTTAATCAGCGACAATTATGAAGAAAATTAAAAAAATATGACTTTATGAAAAAAAATATTCGTGGCTCTTGATCCAGTTTGAAATCATTTTAAATAAAAAAATTGGCTCTTAAGTTTATACATTTTGCCGACCCTTATAATAGTCGATTATAGCGTTGAAAAGAATTGCAGGCTTGTAGTTCTTGCAACTTCCATAAATCAGCTGGAAGATTATCTGGTCCAGGAGGTCTCTGATTTCTCATGCTTTTGAGGGCAATGGCAACTTCTTCAGCATTAGAGATACCTTCTGGGATTGGTGAATGAAGAAACTCTATATTTGAGATCTCCTCAAGATGGTGATGCAAGCGTTTGAGAATCTCATGTTTGCTCTGTAATATTTTGCCTTCCTTGCACTTTATGCACACATAGTGTTCAATATCCCTTGTTGATTTTGTTTCCAATTTGAGTCCAATTGGTGTCCAATTTGAGTTAGAAATTGTTATAGTGCTTGGTTCTTGCTTCAGCGACGGCTTTCTTTACCTCTCGTTTAGTAGTAATGTACCTTTCTCTGTGCTCTTCCGTCTCTTGAGAAAGCCAGGTTTTGAATGCTATCTTCTTATCATGGACCTTTTCTTGTACCTGAGTTGTACACAACCATGTCTGCTTGTCAATATGGTTTCCAATGTTTCTGCTACAACAGCAGTCACTGACTTACAGAAATGGGTTCATGTGGTGTCAATATTGTTGAAGTCCACAGGAGGAAATGTGATACTGCTAACCGATGCTGATTTCTGGTCTTTGAAGTCCACCACTTTATTTTTCTTTTGCCGCAAGTATATCCACCTATCCTGCGTTTGCTAATCTTCAGGTCGGCAGTGAGTAGTTTGTGTTGTGGGGCAACACAGTCTGAAGGTATGACCTTCACATCTAAGACTGATCGAAAGTTGCAATGCCGTAACAGTATGAAGTCAATGTGGCTTCTATAGTCACAGCTACTGTACGTTATGAGATGACTAGTGCGTTTCTTAAAGATGCTGTTGCCCATGATGAGGTTGTTTGCTTCCGCAAAGTCTAGGACTCAGCATCCGTCCTCATTCCTACTACCGTAGCCATTTCCACTGTGACAACTGAAATCGTCCTTATTTTGGCCAACATGCGTATTTAAATCGCCACATATGAGTAAGAAGTCTTCCTCTGGGCACAACAAGACAAGATCTTGAAATTCTTGCCAAAACTGCTCTTCCGCACTCTCCTCACAGCCAGTTTGTGGTGCATAGGCATTAATGATGTGTAGCCGGCAAGATGACATATCTATGACAACGTTCATGAGGCGGTCTGTATAGAGCTTTTTACGGTTAGTTAAGCGCATGCGTGTCTGCCATGTTTAATAGGTTTTTATAAAAGGATATAATCCCAAAAAACTGGCCAAAAACCCGAAAAATAATAAGGGTTAGGAGATATGGTAACGACAAACTTGCTACTAGGAGGTGATTGGAATGTAAGGTTAGGAGAAGAGCAGGTCATTACGGTGGATAAGACTGGTGAAGTGATAAGAAGAAAATCAAAAGATAAAATGCGGAGGGAAATGTTTGGCTGGCGTGGGTGATAGAGAACCAATGGGGCATTTTGAATGGGTGTATTGAGAGCAACTGCGAAGGAGAATTTACGTTTGGTGGTACAATGGGTTTTTTTGGACCTCGGTTATTGACCTGATAATTACTAATGATGCGGCAAGACGGCAAATAAAACTGATGGAAATCGGAATAAGAAGTGAGTCGGATCACTTGCCGGTAATGGTGTCGTTGAATCAGCAAAGGAAAAAGGAAGTCAAGGCGGAGAAATTGGTGACCAGATGGGATGGGTGGCAAGAAGGCGGCAGAGGAATACAGGAGGAAATTAGAGGAGGTAGAGTGGAACATCATAGATGATATAGACATGATGACAAAGAAAATGGAGTAGTGTACTTGTCAAAAAGAAAATCAAGGAGCGTATCCAGGCAGAACATAGTACGACTGTGAAGTGCGGAACGTAAAGCAAAGGTTTCGAGAAACTATGAGAGATTGGAGAAAGGGAGAAGGGCTCAAAGTGCACGTGCTGGAAGCGAAAACAGAACTGTAAAAGGTAGAGAAGACGAAAAGGGAGCTTTGTGAGGAAAAGAAGAAGCAGCTGGTACGGGAAATTAAGACGGAAGCTGAGCTGTGGAAATACGTAAGAGATAAAAGGGGAAGGAAGGAAAGAATACCCAAGAGCATTGCGATAGAGGAGTGGCAGAATCACTTCATGATGATGCTAGGAGGGGTGGAGAAGCGGTCAGGGAGAGAAGATACTTCAGCAGATCGACAGAGAAATCAGGAAGAGCTCGCCGAGGATATCACAGTGACGGAGGTGGAGGAAGTTATTAATTCTCTAAAGCCAAGAGAATCGGGAGGATTGGATGGGCTCGTAAATGAAGCGTGGAAAGAAGCACCTGGAATCTATAAGGAGAAGTTAACGGAGGAATTGAGAAGGATAGGGAGGAGAGACAAAAGGATACCAGTCAGCTGGAAAGTGGGGATAATTCAACCGGTTTTTAAAAGTGGAACGAGGGACGCGCTAGCAAATTATAGAGGGATAACTGTAATGAACTCCTCATACAAAATATTTGCTAAAATCCTGGATTGTCGCTTGAGAAAGGAAATCAATGAAAGGAGTCTTTTGTCGGAAATAAACGCGGAGTTCAGAGATGGAGAACGGTGGAGCACTTTGTGAGCTTAAGAGTCATCATAGACCAGGAAATCAGAAAGGGATGCCTGTTTGCTCTTTTTATTGATTTGAAAGCTGCATACGACTCGGTGAATATGAGGAGATTGGATGAGTGTTTGGGCAAGTTAGGTATCTCAGAGAGTGTCTTCTGTATGTGACAGATATGGAGAAGGTTCTACAGTCCGGTCAAGCTGGAGGAGTGGTGATTGGGAAAAGAAGGTGTGGAGCTTGGCATATGCGGATGACATGGTGGTATTTGCAAAGTCGGCGAGTGAGATGAAGGAAGTGATTAAAAGACTCTGTAGGTATTTCGAAAAGAGGGATTTAAGGATGAATGTGGGAAAAACAAAATGGATGCGGCTTAAAAGGGGTGGGCGATATAGGAAAGAAAGGTTTGAATGGCAGGGTTCTGAAATAGAGGGAGTGAGTAAATTTAAGTATTTGGGGTATGTCTTTGGGACTGGATACAGTAATAAAGAGCTTATTACAAAGAAAGCATGGGTGGCGGCGCGTCATATCTGGGAGGTTTGCAAAAGAAACTTTGAAGGAAACTTTAAAGCAGCAGAGACGATATGGAAGGTATTTGTGCGAAACGTGTTACTGTATGGATGTGAGGTCTGGGAAAAGAAAGAAGAAGAGAAGAACCGAGGTTAGCATCCGAGGGGTTGGAAAGGAAAAAAAGTGATGGTGCTCAGTGAAAAATGATGATAAGAGACAGGTTATTGGAAGTGGAGTGCCAAGAGCGCCAATCCAAAATAGAGGCTAGCAAATATTACAAAGGCTACAGTCAGTTACAATTGCACGGCCGTCTTCCTGGTTATTTGAGCACAAGTAAAGGGTCAGTGTTGGCGAGATTTAGGTGTGGTAATGAAGAGCGTTGGAGGAGACATTGGATGAATGAGGAAAGTAGAAGGTGCCGGATGATATTGTGTGTCGGATGAAGGAGGATATGTGGAGTCATTGATTGGAGGAATGCACGGTGGTGTGTGGAATGAACAGGAGAGAAGGCGAGGGAAGGATTGGAGTAAGTGCATGGGCGAGATGATGGGCCCATGTGAAGGGACTGTCGTCTTTAATCGGAGTGGAAAGAGCAGGTGCCCGGGGGTAGTTTTTTGAGTGTTGCGGTTTAATTTGAAAGTTTATTGAGTAGGATTTGAAGAGTAGGGAGATGAGCGATGTATATGTGTTTATGTATATGTATATAGGGTGGTAAAATTTCTTTGCTATTTTTAATGGGGTTTTAATTTTAGTTTCAGACTTTTGTTTGCTTATTCTGTATGTTTAGTATGGTTTTGTAAATTATTTTTTTAATTATGCCAATAAAGGTTATGTAGGTATATAACAAAAGGTGGAGATCGGCGTGGGCATCTACCGCCGGCAAGGGTCCAATACCTGCAAAACCACCCCAATAAGAAAGTCAACTGTAGAAATTTTCTGGAAGTTTTGTCCTACAACCACATAAATTTCCATGTCAGGAGACATTCTGTCAACTTTGTCAATAACACTAAAGTTACGGCTCATTGAAATACGTAAATTACGTTCTATTTCTAAGTACGTTCTATATTTGCGTTTTATATTTCTATATTTCTATTTCTAAGTACGTTCTGAGTCTGCACCAACATCTTATGACAATAAAATCGACCGTTGTGCAATTTGTGCATAAAAAAAGAACTGTAAGGCGCGTTATAACTGCGTTAAATGTAAAATTTATGTTTGTATGGAACATGCTAATTTGTTATGCTCTAACTGCTATGGTGAGACTTCTAAGCCTAATATTAGTTGTAAGTTTATTATTCCTTATCTTGTTATCATTGAGATTAAAGTTTGTTTTTGTTTGTTAGAAGAAGAAAACATGTTTTTGTAAACATTTTATTAGCTCTTGCTATTTTCTTAAAACTTATTATTTTCCAAATACTGCAATGAAAGACTGTTACGGCTCGCGTACACCTAATCCGTCATCGGCCGAAGTTTGCTCGGGCGACGACGGCCGAACTCGGACGATTGAATCAAACACTTGTAAAAGAAAGAAAGAGCGCGTACACAAACACGACCGTCATCGTCATCGTGTTTGTGTATGCCCTCTCTTTCTTTTACAAGTGTTTGATTCAATCGTCCGAGTTCAGCCGTCGTCGCCCGAGCAAACTTCGGCCGATGACGAAAATGGTGTACGCGAGCCATTACATCCGAACTTTCGGTCTATGAGGCCGTACGCGGGTATAGGTGTCACAAAATTTGGCGCGGGTATTTAAAGGTTTATTATTTACCCACAGAATGGTCTCCTCCTAATGATAAACAGACTCGTCCATCATTGATTATTTCTGCGACCTTTTTGGAGAGTTGCTTGTTACATGCGGCGACATGTTCATATTCTCTCATGTTTTCTACGGCTTGCGATGCTTCTGGGGTTAAGGTGTAAGAAATGTCTCCGAAATCTTTTATGTCCATATTTTCATCTGAAAGAAAATAATTTATATTGTATTTTATTTAAATTTATTTGACTGATTGATTTGTTTCATAAAAGTTAACACAATATTATGTTTATCACAACTATAATTTGATTTGACTTAATCAACGATCTACTTTCATACTTTCCGATTAATGGCAATGCCCCTGGCGTTATCGTTGTCCTGTCGCAAGTTCTTGAGGTCGTCTTCTAAACGTTTTGTCCATATCTTCTTCACCCTGGGAGTTTGCTTGGAAGCCGATTTTCCTTCATTCGGCAAATGTGACCAGACCACCGTAAACGCCGTGTTTGTATTTGTTGCACAATCGGTGGTTGCTGATCACATCTGGCTCCAATTTCCTCATTTCGCAGGCGATCGCGAATTGAAAAACCAATAATCTGTCTTAGGCAACGCATTTGGAACACCTCGAGTTTTTTGAGGTCCGATTGAAGCAGCGTCCAGTAGCAATATCCCTGGCGTTATCGAGGTCAAGTCGCAGGTTCTTGAGGTCGTCGTCTATACGTTTTGTCCATATCTTCTTCGCCAGATCAGTTTGCGTGGAAGCCGATTTTCTTTCATTCGACAAATGTGACCAAACCATCGTAAACCATTGTTTTTGTTCGGTGATCGATGGTTGCTGTTCACATTTGGCTCGAATTTCCTCATTTTCCACCGCAGGCGATCGCGAATCGAAACAGCAATAATTTGTCTTAGGCAACGCATTTGGAACAGCTCGAGTTTGTTGAGGTCCGATTGAAGTAGCGTCCACGATCCTGCTCCATATAAAAGAATTAGTAGAATGAGTGTCCGGAATAGATCAATTTTGGTTTCCATATGTACCATATGTCTTCTTCCATATGTACCATTTGAATGACGCAAATGCTGCTGATGCCTGACCAATCCGGCATTGAATCTAAAAAATGATAAAGACGATAATTGTCCGTTTTTCACATCGAGTACGTTCTTCCATCAACTGACGAAGTGCAAATATTTGATCAGTACAGCCACGATTTTGCCTAAATCCTGCTTGCTCCTGTCGACTTGTTTCCTCTCGATGTTTCTGTAGCCGTTATTCATAAATACCTTTGCAACAATCGATAGGAGGGTAATGCCACGGTAGTTATTGCATTCGCGGCTATCGCCTTTCTTCAATATGGGGATGAAGATCGGTTTCTTCCACGTCGATGATATTTGTTCTGAATGCCAAATTTGTAGTAGGAGGTCAAAAAGCCGTTCTAACAAAATGTCGCCTCCGACTTTGATCATCTCAGCAGTGACTTGATCGATGCCCGGCGTTTTCCCATTTTTCAGCAATTTTATTGCTGTCTTTACTTCAAGAATCGTTGGGGCTCCATGTGGGAATGGGATCACTGGTTCATCGATGATAAGTGGTATCGGCGCTAGTCCCTGTGGCGGATCATGATTGTACAGTTCGTAAAAGAATTCCCTCCACCGCTGTAGACGCTCGGCTGAAGAAGTAACAAAAGTTCCATCCTGTTTTTTGATATCATGGTTTGTTGATTTGGTCTTCCTGCTCAATTTTCTGCTGGTTTGATATAACGTTCGATATTCATGTCTCGATGCTGCTTCCTCCATTTCAGCCGCGACATTCTTCCAATATGTTTCTCATTTCATCTTCATCCGATACTTCGTACTTCTTTCTTCAAACGACGATATCAAGATTGATGTGCTTGACTTATTTCCGTCGCTCCAAATCCTCACTCGTACGCAATCCGGGCTTGTGTCCGGCGACGAATCGGCGGACATAGCTCCATGGTTGAACCCAATAATTGCTTTTTTTCCTCATCAATATCGCCCTATTGGTCAATGACTGCATATTTGTTGTGTAACTCAATATATAATTTTTGACCGATGGTAAAGTCTCGCAAGCGCGCCCAGTTTCGCTTGACTACAGGCGGTGCTTTCGCCTTTGCTTGTTGTAATCGAAACTGTAATGTGGCTCGGATGAGATAATGATCGGATCCACAATCCAGTCCTCGTATCACACGTACATCTTTGAGCATCGATTGAAAACGCGAGTTGATGAAAACGTAGTCTAACATTGCTGAGCCGATCCCAGATGGGTTTCGCCATGTAAGAGGATTTTTAGGCGGTCGATTTCTTACTGATGTTGACACAATAAAACGGTCATTCCGAGCTGTTGTAACTCCCCTTCTGCCTGTACTAGGTCGCCCAGTCGCCCTAGGAAAGGATCCAGTCTCCCCATAACGTTGAAAAACTCTTCGAATCGCGGCGCGTGTCATATCCAGTTGTCGAGTAATAGCTCGCTGTCTAAATCCATTTTCGAATAAAATAAAGACTCGGGCGACTTCTTGCGTTGTAGTATGCTTCAAACTAACACCCTTGAAAACTAATCAATTTCAATTGGGCCTTAAATGTTATCTCGGTTTATTTGAAACAAACAGGATTTTCAATTGCAAAGGCAATAATTACAATCTTTCTTACAATCCTTCTTTCACAAGTTTGTTATTCTCATTATAAACACCACATAAATACGTTCGTTTTTGTTTACCGATTGCTACGCCTATAAACGATAAGCATCATTGTTAAATTTAAACTCATATTAAAGCATATTTAACTGTCTTTCAAACCGCATATTTATTTATTTCATCTCATAAATAGTTTCTAAATAAAATAGTCAAAATAGTATTGAAAAATATAATAATAATAAATAAAGAAGTCAAAAATATACAGTGAGTCGATTTCTATGCACGCAAGTTTTTATGAAAATTGTTTTAATTCAATTTCTGGTATTTTCTAAAATCCTGTTTGTTTTAAATAAGCCGAGATAACATTGAAGGCCCAGTATTTGCTAAACTGTTACACAACATACATATAATTAACGCAATATTTTTGCAATCCTTTACAAATACAAACATGTTGTTTACGCATAAAAATTCATTGATCGATAGCCTACATTTAATTATCCCTATAGCTAGAAGAAGTTAAAACACTAAATAGAAGAGGGACAAGACCTTGTCTCTACAAGACTCTAGTCTATTAAACCTAAAGTTCTCTAGTCTATTATACCATCGATACTAGTCAATTAAATCTAAATCTTGACTAGCCTAAGAAGTTAGACTCGGTTGCAAAAATTGGATATATATTGTTCGACTGATATAGTCTAGTAGACTACACAGCCATGAGTGCAAAATACAATTGCATAATATTTACCAATGCCTTTTATCCGGTCTATCAATCCAGCATCCCTGATATATTTGGGACCGTTGCCAACGCCGATCCTGGGTTGTCCTTTATCAAACGGAACTCCAACAATTCCGACCTTTATTGATTGTCTTTGGACATTTCTTGTGATTGTGTGGATCACTCGCGCACTGAATTTCTTAAACATGTTCACTGGTTGTTAACATTTGGTGCAGTAAGCGAATTTTAAAATCTTTTTCGTTCGTAATGGTTTTATATGTGTGTGTGCGATTTATTTCAGTTATCTAAGGTCAAAAGATAAACTGTTTTATGATAATATGAGTTAATGTGTTAATTTCTTTTTTTTAACAACGGTGCAGATTTAATCTTAGGATATTTTACAGTAGTAAAATCCCTACGTATAACACCTTCCCTTCGTATAACACCATCATTCGTATAGACTATTATTTTCAACCATCTTCTCCTTTTCTTCTCTTTCGCATATAAAGGAGCTGTAATGGCTGTATTTTTTCACAATTTTTTAAGAACAAATGATCGATTTCTGTAGGGAAAGCAAAAATGTGCAAAAATATTGACCGTGTACCCTATTAACTGCTTAACTAGTTTTTTAAGACCATTTTGATAATTATAATTTGAAAGACTTGAAAATATTTTGTGGATAATTATTTCATACAATTCTACTACTAAAGTTGATAAACCTCTACATGTGTTCTTAGATGATAGGAGCTGATTCCAACAAATCATTTTGGACGAGGAATATAACTTTTCCGCGTTTCAGCGCTTAAGGAGCCCTGATCTAGACAGATTTAGTAACGAATTGTGTAAGTTACAAGAACTTTGGAGCGGTGCCCGGAGTGGTAACAATGTGTTTTTGCGCGGAATGAAATCCGCAAGCAAATAATTTTGACACTTTACTATTCACTTCAAAATAAATAGGACACCGACGATTTTGCAATTTTTTAAAATAATTTTAAAACATTTTTGAGCGAATTAAGCATTTTTGCAAGGTTTTCTTTCACTTCCATTTCAGTTAAAAACATTCCTCGCGTTTCTTTTGAGACTAAATTTATGTAAATCGATTGAAAGTTTCTTTGAGAGCTCTTCAATATATCGATGCCTGGATCAATGCGATTTTTTAGTTCTCCAGTATACATTTACATGTTATGCAATTAATTCTAATATACTGAATTGATTGGTATACTAGAAGTAAATACTAGAAGTATTTGTGATAAATCGTTCAGAACTTAAAGCATTGGAAAATGCGAGAAAATTAATTTTGATGAAATCTTTATTTAACAAGTTATTGGAAAATTTTAAAGAGCCTCTGCAAGTATTTTTCCTGCGGATTACAAATATGTAAATTACATTTGAATAACAATTTCCGTTCACGAGATATGGCCTGCTTAAATTTAGAAAATCCTGTAATTTCAAGAAATGTTGGCACTCAAGTAGAGATCTCGAAAAGTAATAATATTTTCCGCGGAAAATTCAAGTACCTTCGTAGGAAAGAAACGACAAAAACGATGCCGCAATCCATTTTTAATTATCTGCAACTGTTCTAAATATATCGAGTTATGATTGATACACACTAAACTTTCACCAAGCTAACTCCTAGAATATTTCGTTCCACAATCCAGAGGGCTATGGAACGAGTTATGCTAGGAGTTAGCTTGAGAGACAAAATTAAAAAGTGATAAAGATTCGCCCTAGGTACTATCAGTACCCAGTATCGGAACTGGGTACTTATAGCTCAGGATAAAACGGTGTGGAATGAATTTGAAGAGGCGCTTCATTCAAGAGTGGATGGACCTAGGCTGAAAGAAGGACCTAGGCGCGCAGATGTATTCAGACCACCGCATACACAGATTAGATTTTGCTAGAAACAACTTGGGAAATTGGGAAATGAAGATTCTTCTTCTTTTATAGCTTCACACCTTAGGTGAGTTTTACCCTAACCAACGATGTTCCACCTGTCCCTGTCTAACGCTTCCTCTGTCTTTCTCTACGGCTAGTTCCCGTAGAATTCCACTGCATTATGCTGGGCTTCGTTTCCTTTCCAACTCGTTTTCGGGTTACGTTTTCTTGAGGACAGTCCGGTTATAATCAATTCGCAACATTGACTCTATTACGAGGACGGGTAGTTAGCCCTTCGTTCAACTCCCTTTTCGGAGGGCCATTTCGTAGTTAATATATTTTGTAATACAGTCGAACCTAGATAAGTGAGAGCTTAAGGGATCGTGATTTCTTTTTCGCTTATAGAGGTTTATCACTAACTCGAGTTCCTAGTTTATAGAGGTACAGAAGTGGCGTTTCTCAGGAGTGGTATGTATGTATTATGTACATAGATGTACTTATTTAATAAAAAGTAAATAAACAATTTTACGCATTCATTCGAATAAATCCGTTAGTTTTTTTTGTCTTTCCATTTTGGGCATGCTTTTCGAATTCATAAATTTTATAGAATATTGTCTTAGGTGAATATTGTCCATTAATCACGTGATGTTTTTAACAACTTTTAAGCCCCTTCTCCCATTGGTGAAACGTGGTGAGGTTTTAGATTAAGCCCCCTACCCCAAAGCTAAAATCACGTCATCATTTTTCGCTTTAAAAATCGCGCGTTTAACGAAAAAACAAATACACGTGATATCTTACTAACAGACCAGTTGTCAATAAAAAGCAGGATTTTGTACGTTAGTTCTTCATTTTCTTGTTATTTTTTTTTTAACCAATCTTGAAATAATATCTTTGTGATTCAAGCTTTTGTATTATTGGCATAACTAACAGGTATAGTCTTGATACTTTTAAAACATAGGTCATTTTGATTTCCCGATGATGAAAAGAGAGAGCCGTAACAGTCATTTTCACGCATGGAAGAATAGTTTGACGTTCCTTGCTTTGTGTCCCTCCATGACATTTTTCGCCTTTAAATGTAAATATTTTATCGGGAATGCACTTGCAGATCAGATCAGTTTAATCCGCATTGTAAATATCCGCTGAAAGATACTCCTTTAAAACTAGGCAAATCTTCAGTCTATTGGTTACACACGCTTTGGTACACAGACTCAGACTTTACAGACCAGTTAAGGCTAAAACAATTAACTCTTTACAGACTTGACTTTCTCCGGCTACTTTTTTAAAAGTTAAATCATTGCACCTTTTAAAACCCTCTAACCATCCATTACAAGCCGAAAAGTTCTGAATTCCCAATTTTGACGCAAAAACTTTAGATCTTTGTTTAAACAAGGGTCCGTCTGTGGCAAACCTTTTTATAGCCGCGTGCTAATTTTTAAAAATGTTCACATTTTGAAATGCCTACGTGCCGGGTTACATTTCACATCTTTGTTGTTGTATAAAACTAGATTGAGAATTTTTTAATAAAAATATCTACTTCTGTCGCGTGCCAATGATGTTTTTCTACGTGTCGGCTGTGACACGCGTGCCATAATATAAAATGTTCGCTACCACTCATCTATGGAAATGTTCTTGTCGAGAGTTTGTGTGATCCATTCTAAAAGGCAGTTTTCAATGTCGGAAAACTCAGGAAGTCGACTTCTCTTAATATTTCCGTGTTCCCCAGAGCACCGAGACTTGATATAACCTTCTGAATCAATAATTTTATAATTGGTTGATTCTGATCAGTCGCTCTAAATTTTACTACGCGTTTTCCCACACTCAAACGCATTCACGATTTTGGGTTTATCACTTTATGACAACACTTGGAACTTTCTTGACGTGGCATGACGTAGGTATTGGTAAAAGATTGCGTTTTGAAATGCGTCTTCACCCTTGAGTGATTTGTCGCAGACCAACTTATTAGTTAAAAACTATTTAACAGTGAGGTCTAACAACATGTCGTTATTTTACTTAAAACACAGACGTTTTAAGTCATAAATAATCACTATATCTTATAGAGACTTCTATTTTTCACTCATAGAGGTTTCAGAACCAAAAAATGACGGGACCCAGCTATTAGTCTCATTTATCGATTTTTCTCGCTTAACCAGCTCTCACTTACCCAGGTTTGACTATATTCGACTTTTCACAAAAAGTTTTAAGGCTTTTTATTTACCCCTTAATTCTGTTTAAATGTCTTTCTGGGACAAATTGTTAAAAATCGGGACTGTCCCTGACGTGAATTTTCAAATGTTTTCCATTTTATGTTTAGTTTAGTTGTAAAAATACACGATATTTATACATTTGTTTTCACGATGTCAAAACTTTTGAACGGTTTATCACAAAGACTTCTAATTTTTACCAATCGATTAAGTATCCCAAAATTAGTCGGAAAACATATACTTACCAATTTTCTAGGGAGGTTTTAATTAAAGAAACCGGGTATCGATCCGTTGGAGGTCACTTACATTTTTATTGATTTCTCGGAAAATTTTCTCATCTTTATTTCCTTGATTTGCACAAATTAAGACATTCTAAATTAGGGATTCTATAGAAGGAATCATCTAAATTTTAGTTAGAGGAAATGGCTAAAAATTGAAAATATATCCGAATCTTGGATAATTTGAGCATTTGAACCAAATAAACTAGAAAATCGTGTTCAGCACTTCCATTTACGGAGACAACTGAAATAAGTGCGTTTTCGGGTTTATACAATCCTTTCGTAAATTACAATAGAAATCGAAACGAAACCATTTTTGGCACACTGCAACTAAACGACAAGACGAGCAAATCGATTTTCGTCCAAAGCAGTGGAAAAAGCAGTAAACGATTTTGAAATTTCATAAAACATCCTCATCAATATCTTCTATTCTACGAGAAATGGTCATTTTCGAGCAACTAATATCCAGTGGAGTAACTATAGGGTGGCAGGGCTGGCAAAATTCCACGGGCCCCCGAGGCTGCGAGCTTAGAAGTAACCTAACATTTTTAACAAAATTTCGTAAAAATTATTGTTAATTAAAGTTAGTCACAATAAAAAACATTTTACAAATTCAAATAGATTATTAAGATTAAAACGGATTCATAAGAAAATGATCAATTTTAGAACACATCCATTGGTTGCTTCATTTTTTATCGCGGTACTTTGGGTGTGCGGGCGAGCTTTGGTGGTGTCGTTCGGGGAATTCTCGCATTTTCTTAACCGAGAAAGTACTTTTACTTTCGTTTGATTTATATGACAATTGACAATCAGTCATTTGTGTCTTTGATTTTTCGTAGTTTTTGTTTTATTGAACCTGCAAATTCTGGCGACGTAGATACAATTTTGAACTGCAACACTTACTAAAAAAGCACGAAGAACCCGACATCGTAACCAGAGTCAAAATAATGCGGTTACGATGGGCAGGACATGTAACAAGAGCCCCGGAAAACAGCGTACCAAAGAGGCTATTAGACGCCCAACCACAGGGAGGACGAAAAAGAGGCAGGCCAAAACTCAGATGGAAAGACGGAGTAACAGAAGACGCATCAAAGTTAGGACTTCGAGGCTGTAGAAGACTAGCACAAAACAAGGACGAATGGAGGAACACACTTTGGAGGCCAGGACCCGCACAGGGCTGTAGCGCCACAGATGATGATGATGATGAACCTGCAAATTGAAGCAAAGTAAAGTTAATGGTGGAAGTTAGATTTCAACATGTCTAGTTCTAAAAAATATCTGAGTGGAAGCGAAAAACGAAAGAGACAGAAGAGAGAGACTGAAGGAAAAAAAGTTACCTAAAATTATTCAGTACTTTAATGACGAAATGACAAGTGAACAGTGCGCAAAAAGTGAAGAATTGGACATAACTAAACGTAACAGTATGGCAGATCCGACACCAGTGTATATCCAGATCCTTAACAACCATAACAAGGTACTAGCAAAAATCAAAGTGAATCAAATTTTAGTTTGAACAATATTCATTACTATGAATATTACAATATTCATTATAACATTCAATACATCTTCATCTTATATTACTGATTATAGATTATAGATCTTTCCTTAAGAAACATTATTATATGTTTCCAAGTCTGATGTGAAACTTGAACGTACATGGCTGTCCTATTCCTTAATTCTCTAGAAGACGTATTGTGAAACATGTTGGTTATTCGCAAATCGAGCATCTAAAAAAATACAAAATATTTGGATGGATGGTGTTATGAGACGACGAAAATTCACTTGGATTCACGTTTCTTGTCTTACGTATTAACAATGGCGACTACCTGGAACACTAGATGAAGAGCAGGAGTCCATGTTCCAGAAAGAAAAATATTTTTGGTGCCATGAACTATCTAGACTCCTTGATGTTACTCTAACACTTTCAGCGTGTAATTTAGCGTTCCGTGACCACAGACAAAACGCAGATAGTGTTGTATTTTGTGTCCTGTGTAGGTGTTTTTGTTTTTGATGGTTGGCAGCACTGAGCGGCCGGCTTAAGGGTATCGATTTTTGCATGCGCATAGTGGAAGTCGAGTAACGGTTTTTTCTTTGGTATACACAAGTGTTCTTCAACCGGTGTTCCATGGAACCCTAGGGTTCCACTAAAACCTTCAGGGGTTCCGCGAATCAATGCTAAAAAAATCTGAACTTCAACCGGCGCGGCGTTTACAACTAGAGACGATGCGCCGCTCTCTGGCGTGTGTCGATTGGAGTTTCATATTGGAACTATTAATTTGCTGTCACGTATATTGGACGAGGACGACGCACATTGCCCTTATAAAAAATTTCAAATGTCTGGTATAGTAGATTTACTGATAAATTCTTAAATATTTTATCATAAATTGATTTTTTTTAACTTATCCTAAAATCCTTTAGAAATATAATGCAGAATTAGCTAAAAACTGGGAAATTAGAATCAAAATCCAAAGAACAAGCTTCTTGCTCTCTTGAAAATTCCACCAGTTGTCCGCCAACATTGGATCTGACGGATAATATTGAAGAAGAAAATAAATCAGGATCTACTAGCCGAAAAATACGAAAGTATGATGAAGATTATTTGAATTTTGGATTTACATGGATTGGTGATAAAAATGAGCCAAATGAGTTTTGTGTGGTATGTGAAAAAATGTCTTGAACTACAACAGAAGAAGAATGCATTTGAAATGTTCTAAAAGCATCTTATTTAGTTAGTGTGTGCGTAGCTGCAGAAGGCGAAGCTCATGCGATTGCACAAAAATTAATTAACCTTGAACAAAAGATTTAATCAAATCGGTGAAAAAATCGGTGAAAAAATTTCAAGCAAAATTGACCTCTTCCTACTGTCTGATACGACGATTTAAGGATATGTCAGATACTTCGAGGTAGAAGTAAGTGGTAAGTCGTTTTAAAAATGCTAAAGATGGATTCACTCTGAAAATCGACGAATATGCAGATGTGGCTGGATTAGTAATTTTGTTAGTTTCGTGAGATACATACACGAATGCAATTTTCAGGAAAATATGCTTTTTTGCAAAGCTCTGCCAACGCAAAAAACAGGTGAAGAAATATTTAATTTACTTAATGAATATTTTGAAAAACATTCAATTTATGTCATTATGAATTATATTTGAATATAATTGTATAATTGAATACAATTTGAATATAATAATATAATTTATTATGAATTTATCATAGTGTTCATAGCATTTATCATTGCATATAGTCATCGTATATGCAATGATGGTGCCAAAACTATGTATGGTATTATAAAGGGCGTAATAGCACATATAAAGAAACTAGTTCCAGACATCAAAGTTAGCCATTGCTGTCTTCATCGTCATGCTCTCGCTGTTAAACGGATACCAAAAGCATTGCACGAAGCTCTCAATGAGGTCGCTAAGAAGGTTAATTTTATCAAATCCAGACCCCTAAGTACCAGGATATTTGCCCTATTGTGCGATGATCTGGGAAGCTTACATTAAAATCTCCTTCTCCATACTGAAGTAAGATGGTTATCCAGGAGAAAGGTTCTGACCAGACTCTGGCAATTGCATGATGAAATTCGAATCTTTTTATCTGAACGTGAATTTTCTGGAAAATTTAATGACACTAATTGGCTTCAAAATCTAGTCTACCTTGCAGATATATTTTCGTACATGAACGAAGTTAATCTTTCACTTCAAGGACCAAATACTACAGTTTTTAACGTCAATAGCAAAGTAAACTCGATCAAATCGAAAAAAAGCTAACGGAGGAATGTCTTTTTGTACCAAAATCTTATTTTGGCACATTTAACAGGTTTGCAAAAGACATTTTTCGAATATATCCCCCCCATTTGCAATATTTAAGTTGGATTGAAAATCCTTTTAATAAGTGTTGTGATATGGATACCTTGCCAATTAAGGAAAGAGAGCAATTTATAGATATGTATACCGACATTACATTGAAATCTACATTTGGACCGGATGGCATTGGCCCGTTTTGGATAAAATTAAGGGAAGAATATCCGTAAATTTCCAAACGCACGGTTAAGGAATTGATGACTTTCTTAATAATCTATATCTATGAGAAATCCTTTTCCACATAAGTATCTACAAAAACTAAACATAGAAATCGACTTGATGCCGAAAATGATACGCGTCTCCAATTAACACCGGTCCATCCAGATATTGATAAATTATGCAGTCATAAAAACGCACAAGGAAGTCATTTCGTTTTAATATATTTTTTTCTTTTAAATACAATTTCATTTCTATGTATGTATAGTACAAATATTTTTTTATATTTTATATCGAATTTATAATTTTTTTTTAGATAAATGCAAATTTATTTATTATGAGACTTAAATTTATTATGAGACAAAATTTTTATAGCAAATGCAGGGACGCACCTTGTTCATTACATGTAATGCGATTCCCCCCCTTAATCAAAGTGCTACTAAATAGAGGGTTCCATGAAACAAAAATATCAGAAAAAGGGTTCCGCGGGATGACAAAGGTTGAAGAACACTGGTTTATAAGGTTACGTTTTATTTTCAATAAAGTTTTTGTTAAATTATTCAAATTGTATTCTACATACTCAGAAATATTAAAAACACAACAGATAGTAATGATCCAAGTTCACGAGGAAACTTTTGGAGCATTGTTGAGTTATTAGAAATTACGATCCGATTTTACAAGAATTTTTACAATTTATAATTTACAACAAACTATCGATGCAGGCTCTAAAGCACTTCAGTCTGAAGACACCAATCTTTCAATTGCCTTTAAACGTTTTTAAATCTGTCTGGAAAACTTGAAAGGTAACGAGAGTTTGAAAATTCAAAAAAGGAAGCAAATTGTGTAGCAGAAAACTGGTCCGTCAACCCTGAATTTTCTAAAACTCGGCAGGGGATGGCGAAACGCCATTTTGACGAACTTTGCCAAGATGGACGTCTCCAAGATTTGGAAAGTTCGTTCAATGTGAACATATTTTATGAAATCGTGTTTCCTTCCAATGAATGAAAATGTTTCTAATTTAAGTGTTTTGCAACCTGACACTTTGCAAAATTTAAATGATACTGATCTATTAAAAAGGGGGCCAAACTGCGATAGTGACCATTTCCTGGTAGTGGGAAAATTACGGCAGAGAATATCAAATGTCGCCAAAACTAAAGGTACAAAAAGGGAGCAGTGGGATACAGACCAGTTGAGCAAAAATGAAGCCCTAAACAAATATCAAAACGCCATCAGCATGGAGTTAGATAGACTCCCAGACCAAAGCAATATTGACGATGAGTGGAAGTCCATGGAGAGGGCAATAATAAAAGTAACCAAAGACGTAGTAGGGACAAAAAGAAAATCAAGAAACATAGATTGGTTCGATATGGAATGTGAAAGGGTTATAACAGAAAAGAATAATGCGCGACAAAAGATGCTGCAAAGAAACACTAGAACTAATAATGCAGTATACCAAGAGAAGCAGAGAGAAGCCAACAGGTGCCCAAGGGAAAAAAAAAGAGATATGATGCGTAAGAAAATAGAAAGCATACAAGAGAACTATAATCAACGCAAAGTGAAGGATTTCTATAGAACAATCAGAAATGAAGCGAAAGGGTACCAGCCAAAATTAAACGTATGCAAGGATAAGAACGGAAAAATCCTAACGGAAGAGAAAGATGTCATGGATAGATGGCGCCAGTACTTCGCCGAGATACTAAATGTTGATCATATGGAAGACCTAGAAGAGCCAGAAACAGTAATATACACAGCTCAAGAAAATTCCGAACCACCTACATTGGATGAAGTCAAAACAGCCATGGAAAAGCTTAAAAATGGTAAGGCACCCGGCGAGGACGGCATCACTGCCGAAATTTTAAAACTGGCCGGAATAGATGCACATAAAAGACTGCACCAACTAATATGCAAAATATGGAAAGAAGAATAGATGCCTGAAAGGTGGAAAACTGGGTTAATCTGCCCTATCCACAAAAAAGGCGACAAAACAAACTGCGACAATTACAGGGGAATAACACTACTCAACACTGCATATAAGGTACTCTCCAATGTGATATTCGACAGAATAAGACCGTATGCAGAAGAAATATTAGGAGAATATCAATGTGGCTTCCGAGAAAGTAGATCAACTCTGGATCAGGTATTTGTGCTAAGTCAAGCAATGGAAAAATGTTATGAATACAACATCGACCTGCACTGTCTGTTAATCGATTTTAAAAAAGCATTCGACAGTATTAAAAGAGCAAAACTAGGAAGTGCACTTGCTCTAATGGGTATCCCACATAAACTTGCCAAACTAGCCATGATGACAATGGATGGATCCAAGGCCAGAGTAACAGTCCAAAACAAAACATCAAAGGAATTTGAAATAAGAACCGGTGTTAGGCAGGGAGATGCCTTGTCAGCTGTTCTTTTTAACCTTGCGCTACAAAATGCAATTGGAAACCTCGAAAATAAGGGAAATATCATAACAAAATCATACCAAATATATGCGTACGCGGACGACATACTGATCATGGCTAGGGACAACAGAACTCTAGAAGAATTGTTTTTAAAAATAGAAGAGGAAGCGAGCAAAGTCGGCTTGAAAATACATGCAGATAAAACAAAATACCTAAAACTGTCACGTGATAACCCAAGAAGGGCCCTTCAGAACTTCATAATAAATGATCATCGGTTTGAAGAAGTTCAAAATGTCAAATATCTTGGAGTAACTTTCAATAACACAAATAATCTATCACTGAGGGTACAAGACAGAATCCAAGCTGCGAATCGATGCTATTATTCACATCTGAAGCTCTTCAAATCAGAAATCATCTCACGTAAAGCAAAACTGCGAATATATAAAACCCTGATCAGACCCGTGCTAACTTATGGAACTGAATCCTGGAGTATGTCGGAAGCAGACAAAAACTCTCTTCGTATTTTTGAAAGACGGATTTTACGGAAGATTTTTGGACCAGTGAGAGAGGAAGAAGGATACAGAATTCGCATGAACTACGAACTTCAAGAACTAATAGAAGGTAAAGACATAGTAACATTCATTAAGGCATAGAGACTTCGATGGGCGGGCCACATGATTAGAATGCCGAGTGCGAGAGCACCCATATCCATCCATAAAGCGCAACCTAACACCTCAAGAAGCAGAGGTAGACCCAGAACCAGGTGGAAAGATAAGGTAGAGGAAGATGTAGAAACTCTACAAGTAGGAAACTGGACACGTGTCGCTGAAGACCGTCAAAGGTGGAAGGGGATTGTTAAGGAGGCCAAAGCTCACCCTGGGCTGTAGAGTCAGAAGAAGAAGAAGAAGATCTATTAAAAAAAGCTCTAGAATTTGTTGAAATATATAAAAAAGAAAAACGTCTGAAACGTTTGCCAGGGAAATTCTCAGTTTTCGGTCCACCTACAGAGACGAAATAGAAAACGAAGTATTGAAGTGCAGTATAATCTTGATAATCCGGCGATTTGTTAATCCGATAAGTTCTCTATTAAACTCGCGCACAGAAGAAATAAAGTCAAAACCTGATGTACTCTTGGAAAAAGGTCTGGCCAACACATCCTGCTTTTAACTCTGAAAACTTGATTGACGATATCTATTTATATTATATTTTTGAATGTACACGTTTTATGTATATAGATACATATTTTATTCTTTCTGAAATACAATTGTACATAACATATGTACAATTGTTATTGTTTTGTTTTAGTCCTGATACTCCGGAATTGTTTGATAATCCGTTAGTTGTCCGGTCCGCTATGTTTCGGATTATCAAGATTATCGTGTATTAGGTTCGTGTATATTGAAGTATTTGGATATTAGAAAACTTGCTGATTTGGTAATAATAAAGAATCATTTTGTCATGCAACCTTCCAGAATTATGTTTTGCATTAATGTTATTTGTTAACCCTTATTTATAATAAGGGTTAATATATATATTTGTTAACTACCGGTATCTCGCACTGTTTACCGCTCCGCCAGGAGCAAAAAATCAGACCGGAATCAACCATATTTCAGTACATATAAAAATATATATTTATCTAAAGTGTTATAACAAAAATTATAGTACATAAATAATAAAAATTTACTAAATTTTTAGAATAAAAAAGTAAAAATTTACACTGAATATTGTAGTTGGTATAGTTTGTGAAAAGACCACTTCTTTGACTAAAACATTATTTATTGATTACACAAATAAGAAATATCAAACAAAACAAAAATAAAGTATATTCCAAAAACAGAGAATTATAAAAATTATAAATTACACCTAAAGTAAAAATTATAATATATATAGTAGTAGTAGTATTAAAAAATACATAAGTAGGCATGTAATTATAACACATCTAAAATTTAGCAGATTACGCAAAAATATTAAGAAAAACTACTTCAAATCTAAAATGATTTTCTAGTATGAAAAATTCTAAAACAATTTCCCATAGTCCAACTTTGAACTCTGGACAGCAAGTTGTCACATATTGTCTTTTTTGTTCATTTAGTGTAGTATTACTACACAAATGGCAAATCCGTGGACCTTTTCTTCTTGCACCTGTTGCCGGTATGTGATCAGGAAAATGTCGCTCCATAAAGTTAACTGTTGCAAGTCGATCTATAGCTAGGGAACTTTTTCTTCCAGGTCTTACACTATTCAAAATACCGTGCTTATCCAAAATTTGTTGGACTATTTTTCTAATGAAATCTTTTAATTTCAATCGATTATTTCCTGTCTTCACAAGATACATGCTATAACTGTTCAAAATAGTCAAGTCGATCATGTGAAAAAATGCTTTTTTGTACCATTTGATACTTTTACGGATACATTCCACGGTAGATAATTGCATATCTGCCTTATCCACTAACCTCATATTTAGTGTGTAATCTAAAACACAGTTTGTCTTTTGAATAGGTTCATTAGCGACACTAAATTTACCACTATCTTCTAGACGTCCATCTTGAAAAGTAGTTATCATGTATACATCTCTTTTATCTTTCCATTTTATGGCTAATACTGAGTCGCAGTTTTTGAATTCAATTTCCCCTCTTTGCAATCTTCTCGTCAACTTGTGGGTAGCTTTACTCGTGGGTAAAATGTTATAGTTGACGAACCCACAAAATAATAAATGTAACTCAATACAATAATTAAAACTAATATAAAAATAGGTAAATTGTTTTTTTGTAAACCGCTGTGAAACGTATGTGTCAAAACACTGCGAGAGACTAATCATAAAATATACGAAAACTTTTCGAGATATTCGGCTATGAGTGCATCTTCTGTTTGAAAATATAAAAAGGGCCCTAAATAAATATCAAAACATAAACACAATATTGGGACTCATAACCATTACTTAGTAAGATGTAAACAATCCACGTCATCTTCGTTCAATTTCGAAGCAGTTTCGAAGTTTTTATGTACGCATATTTTACATACATATAATTATATCAAACAGCCACGAAGATATTTTAGATGATAAGAATGCGTAAATTTCTGCTGAAAGATATTCCTAAATGTACAAAATAATTTCTTATAAACTTAATAAAGACGGAACAAAGCTTGAATATATAAATATACTCAACCTTTCCGGAACTCTATAATACTAATGAGTCTTTTTAGGACTACCAAAAACAAATCTCTTATGAAATTTGTCAGTTATTCTATAGCTTTCAGTCCACCTTCGTGGCACTCAACAAAAACCATAAAAATAACATTGAGTTTTAAGATCATGTCTTTCCGATACCTTGAGTGGATAGCCATCTGTGGACGCGTTTCGAGATCTATCTCTCATCAGCACAGCTCTGCTTCCATGACAATATTTTGTAAATCACTCACTTGATCAAGTGAGTAATTTCTTATATTTATTGATCGATAAATTGTAACAAAGAGTATTATGACGTAAATATTTTGTCACTCCAAATGTTACATTATTCTTCTAGACCTATAAAAAGTAAAGTATATTATTAATTTTGTTTAATAATAATAATTACGACGAATATTGTAATATATCGCTCAAAAGCGACTGCGGTGTTTAAATAGCGCGAAATAGCGTGGATCGTTCATTGACGACTCCGGCATTCGAAAGATTTTGAGTCAGATCGCTTATTGACGACCGCGGTAGTTAAAGGGTTAAAACTCCTGTGACTACAGCTAGTACTGGAAGATCATTTTCTAAACTAAAATTAATAGAAACCTACTTGAGGAACTCTATGGGACAAGACAGGCTATGTCGGGTATTATAAATATGTAATACCGCTTTTGAAAATTCAATTTACTCGATATTTAACTAAAATGCGCTCAATATTAGTAACACTGTTGGGTAACTACTTCAGTGATTTATTAAAATTAAATTACAACGTGACGATTTTGACTGGGGCCCCATACTTTTATCTGAACACACTATGTCGATAACTTTTAACATACATTTTTTTTTAAATTGTCCTTTTATAAATGGTTTACTATGCTTGGAATTTTTTTTCGCAATAATATAGCTAGCCAAAGCGGAGGATTCATTTTGTTTAAACAGATTTTTAAATATAAATTCCTAACAACTGACGGACTTTCGTAATTTCTTGCATTATCAGTAATACCATAAACATTACTGTGATGTGTGTCGTAGTGTAGTGTAATATTTTATTCTTTCAAAACCAACACATTTTGTTGGCATATAAGACACGTATCTGAAGCTATGTATCTGTGGGAAACACTTTTTTACCGTTATAAAAAGTTTATTTAAAGGCCTGAAAAATCGCATCCACTTTTTATTGTTTTTTATGCTTAATATTGTATTACCGATTTTACTATTTAGTTATATTGGTTCACGCGCCGCATATGGCCCACGGGCTGCACTTTGGGAATCCCTGGACTAGACATACCAATATAGATCAGATATATAAATCTAAAGAGATTATAGACCAGACATATAAATATAGAGAGATTATAGACTATACATACAAATCCAGAGAAATTATAGACTAGACATACTAATGCCTCAATTTCTAGTAATCTTCATAATACGTGATAAAAATCGAGTAGAGAATATAATCCAGTATAGAAGTCCAGTTACCGAACGTTAGATGTCTCTAGTAGTGATACGTCCGAAGTAGCAATTTGACATGGAAGTCAGCAATATGGCGCTCGAGTGTAAGTTCGTGTCTGTTTCTCTGTAGAATAACAAGAAGTTGCGGCGGAGAATCTCGCGAATTGGTGCTGACAAACGGCCGCCAATAACTGTAATCAGTGTCCGTACGGTCCGTACGCCGCGTTTTTATCAATTGAAACCGAGTGTTTGGCCAATATCGGGTTCGATTCGTTTCCACCTGATGATTGTTGAATTCTGATAATATTTCATGTAATCAGGTGCTCGTCGTGATGCTGATATGTTGTTGAAACGAAAGCCGCGAGCAATAATACACTGAAACCCGAAGACGAGACTAAAACGAAAGTGTTCAGGAAAGCGTCCAGTGATACATTATTTTGACCCTTTAAAGTTTTTATTTATTTAAACGTTTTCTGTTATTATATAAAAAAGGAACGAGACTTTAATTTGCCAATCACTATTTATAAATGAGGTGTTTAAACAACTAATTTTTATTTCGGTTATTTTTCGGGGAAGGATTTTTGTGTTGTTTTTGGAAAGTGCGACAAGGCTTTTTTACTTCTCTCGTTTTCAACAGCAGATTTGTTGACATCACAGGTGAACAGGACATCGAACCGTCTTCGGAAATGGCCTTCAATGAGGTAACTTACAATAATTACACTTATTTTCTGCATTTAATCCACCCTCTCACTCTTCTTTTATTCCCAATATTTACTCAAATAATACGTCACTGTTCAAAAGATATCTTCTTCAAACATTAATATTTATGCTTAAAATTATATAATATTGAACATCTTAATGGGAATACCATCTTAAATATTGCGGAAATTGTGTAATTCATTTTACAAATGCATTGGAAAATTATCTATTAAAATCTATGTATGATGTTTTATTGAAAATTTCAATTTTTATTGAACATGAAAGTTTGCTTCAATAAATAATTCACAGTTCAATTTCACTTATTTTTTTATTACTGAATACAATTTTGCAATCAATATATACAAGACCAGAACAAGTAGACATTCAAATAGAAACCAGAGACATAGAATGCATATATAACTCTAGGGAGTTTATAGACTAGATAACATTTGTTGTCTGGTCTATAGCAATATAGACCAAACATACAAATCTGGAGAGATTATAGACTAGACATACCAATTTAGAGGGATTATGAACTTCAAATTTAAAGATATTGCTGTAGTAACATCAGACCCCAGAGAGATTATAGACTAGTCATACCAATATAGATCAGACATACAAATCTGGAGCGATTATAGACTAGACATACAAATCTGGAGAGATCATAGACTAGACATAATAATATAGACCAGACATACAAATTAGAATTATACTTGGAGAGATTATCAAAGAGAGAGAGACTTCAAATTTACGGATATTACTGCAGACCCTAGAAATATTATGGATTAAACATACCAATATAGACTAAATATACAAATCTGGAGAGATTATACCAATACTGGACATACCAATATAGACCAGACTTACAAGCCTAGAGAGATTATGGACCAGACATACTAATATAGACAGACATACAAATTTAGAGGGGTTATAGACTTCAAATTTAAGGCTATTACAGCAGTAACATCAGACCCCAGAAAAATTACAGACTAAACATAGCAGTATAGTCCAGACTTACAAATCTAGAGAGATTATAGACTATTTATACCAATATAGACCAAACCTATAAATTTAGAGAGATTATAGACTTCAAATTAGAGGATATTACTCCAGTAACATTAGACACCAGAGAGATAATATTCTAGACATATCAATATAGACCAGACAAACAGATCTGGAGAGATTATAGACTAGACATACCAATATAGACCAGACTTACAAGCCTAGAGAGATTATAGACCAGACATACTAATATAGACAGACATACAAATTTAGAGGGGTTATAGACTTCAAATTTAAGGCTATTACTGCAGTAACATCAGACCCCAGAAAAATTACAGACTAAACATAGCAGTATAGTCCAGACTTACAAATCTAGAGAGATTATAGACTATTTATATCAATATAGACCAAACCTATAAATTTAGAGAGATTATAGACTTCAAATTAGAGGATATTACTCCAGTAACATCAGACACCAGAGAGATTATAGACTAAACATACCAATATAGTCCAGACATACAAATCTAGAGAGATTATAGAGTAGACCAGGGTTGTCCAAACTTTTTGTAGTGGCGATCTACTTTTTGGAATATATTGTTACCAAGATCGACCAAGTCACTAGGGGGCCTGGGGTCACGGAGTGCACCCCCCTTGGGGCGAGAAAATTTGGAGAAAAGCAGAACAATTTGTCATTTAAAAGCTGTTTCATGTAAAAATAACATAATACGAAAATCGGAATTAATTTTTGCTGCACTTTTAGCCAATTAATAAATTGATCGCCAATGAATTTAAGATAATATTTTTTTGTTTCGGTTTACTTTTATAAAATCATTGCATTCACTTATCTCTCACTCTTAGCAAACGTGAGAATCTATTACATAGTGTTTATTAAACATTTCAATATGAACTAAAAGCTGTTTTCATTTTTACTTTATATTTATCAAAATGTATTTTTAAGTAAGTTCATAGAAGCCTGAGAAAACTAATGATCGGCTCAAAATCACGCCGCGATCGACCGGTAGATCGCGATCGACTGCTTGGACAGTCCTGGAGTAGACATACCAATAGACATACCTTCTTCTTTGAGTTCCCCCCTATCGGAGATTTGAAACCATCATAACGACACGTATTTAGTTGACAACCGCCCTGAACAGCTCGGCGGACGTAATTTCAAACCACTCTCTCAGTTTGCGAAGGCACGATATCCTCCTTCTGCCAACTGATCTTTTTTTCTAATTTTACTCTAGATAATTAGGTTGAGGATGTTGTATCTTCCTCCTCTTAGAATGTGTCCCAGGTACTCAAGTTCTTTTTTTATGGAGTTTTATGGATCTCTCTGATTTTATCCATCCTGTGCAGTACTGCTTCGTTAGTAATATTGTCGGTCCATTAAATTTTAAGGATTCTCTTGTAAAACCACATTTCGAAAGCCTCCAATTTTTTGATGTCCAAGCCTACATTACATACAGAAGGGTAGGAAAGATGGAGCACTTTAGCATTCAGTTTCTAATCTCTAATTTAATGCTGCGGTTACAGAGAATTTTCCCTATTTTATAAAGGGCACTACGGGCGAGTTCTATTCTGCAGGTGATTTCCTTGGTTTGCTCTGCATTATCTGTTACCCAAGTTCCCAGGTACTTATAGGAGGATACCCTATCTATAGTTTCGTTGTTAATGACTATAGGTGGTCTATTATGATTAATGTTTGGGAACTTTGTAGAAGCCATAGCTTTTGTCTTTTTTTGTGTTGTCCAGTCCGTACCTTTTACAGGAGGTGTTTACTGAAACGACTAGGCGCTGTAGATTTTCTATGTTGTCAGTAATAATGTTAGTGTCATCTGCATATCGTATGTTGTTAATTGTCTCGCCATTTATGACGGTGCCATCTCTTCTGACAATGCCTTTTCATTAAATGCCTTTTCATTCAATGAATGTATCTTTCACTATATACATTGAATAAGAGAGGCGACAGTATAAATCCCTGTTTTACCCCACGGCATATTTTAACCTCTTCGCTTAGGTCTTTTCCGACTTTTACTTTAGCTGTTTGGTCCCAGTAGAGGTTAGAGATTATTCTTATATCTCTACTATATACCTGACATACGAATATAGAGAGATTATAGACTTTACGGATATTACTGCAGTAACATCAGACCCCAGAGAGATTATAGACTGGTCATACCAATATAGACCAGACATACAAATCTGGAGAGGTTATAAACTAGACATACCCATCAGACATATCAATTTAGAGAGATTATAGACTTCAAATTTAAGCATATTTCTGCAGTAACATCTGACCCCAGAGAGATTATAGACTAGTCATATCTATATGGTCCAACATCTATACAAATCTGGAACAAATTATATGTGTAAGAGAGACTGGTGTAAGTTTATTTTATTTTATATGATATTTAAGGTGTTGTTGCACTTGAATAATTTGAAAAATATGGATAGATGTACCTGAGTGGACAACTATCGTGACATTTCTTAAAATGTTCAGTAGACCATTGTATAACTATACATTTGCAAATGTTTTGTTTTGTGCTGTATCCGAAAAAATGATTTTACTTGCACTGACTAATTATTATTTGAACTAAAAACCACTTTGTTTATAAATTTATAATTTCCCACTCGAAAAATCCCACCCGAAAATTTGGTAGTTACGACTGTATACCTTTCAGGAACAGATATGTTGCTACACTAGTCTTGTATTTTTTTAATCTTCTTCTTTCGAATAGGCCTACTTTGGACCACACTTGTTCAACTGTTGGGCTTTTATCTTTGCCCAGTATTGTCGCATCTTATGCCTTTCTCTCTTCTGTCCACGGGGTACCTTTCCTTCCGAGTTTTTCCTGAAATCTACGGATTTCCTTCAAGGTGCGTCTCACAGACTGTCTGTTTTGAAGAATATATGGTAATAAATATTATTGAGAGATTATATACTAGACATATCAATATAGACCAGACAAACAGATCTGGAGAGATTATAGACTAAACATACCAATATAGACCAGACTTACAAGCCTAGAGAGATTACAGACCAGACATACTAATATAGACAGACATACAAATTTAGAGGGGTTATAGACTTCAAATTTAAGGCTATTACTGCAGTAACATCAGACCCCAGAAAAATTACAGACTAAACATAGCAGTATAGTCCAGACTTACAAATCTAGAGAGATTATAGACTATTTATACCAATATAGACCAAACCTATAAATTTAGAGAGATTATAGACTTCAAATTAGAGGATATTACTCCAGTAACATCAGACACCAGAGAGATTATAGACTAAACATACCAATATAGTCCAGACATACAAATCTAGAGAGATTATAGAGTAGACCAGGGCTGTCCAACCTTTTTGTAATGGCGATCTACTTTTTGGTATATATTGTTGCCAAGATCGACCAAGTCACTAGGGGGCCTGGGGTCACGGAGTGCACCCCCCTTTGGGCGAGAAAATTTGGAGAAAAGCAGAACAAATTGTCATTTAAAAGCTATGTTTCATGTAAAGATAACATAATACGAAAATAGGAATTAATTTTTTTAGCCATTAATCTCAGGGCTGCACTTTTAGCCAATTAATAAATTGATCGCCAATGAATTTAAGATAATATTTTTTTGTTTCGGTTTACTTTTATAAAATCATTGCATTCACTTATCTCTCACTCTTAGCAAACGTGAGAATCTATTATATAGTGCTTATTAAACATTTCAGCAGGAACTAAAAGGTGTTTTAATTTTTACTTTATATTTATCGAAATGCATTTTTATCGATCGACCGGTAGATCGCGATCGACTGCTTGGAAAGCCCTGGAGTAGACATACCAATACTTCAACAATACCTTCTTCTTTGAGTTCCCCCCTATCGGAGATTTGAAACCATTATAACGACACGTATTTAGTTGACAACCGCCCTGAACAGCTCGACGGACGTACATTCAAACCACTCTCTCAGGTTGCGAAGGCACGATATCCTCCTTCTGCCAACTGTTTTTTTTCCTCTAATTTTACTCTGGATAATTAGGTTGAGGATTGTATCTTCCTCCTCTTAGAATGTGTCCCAGGTACTCAAGTTTTCTTTTTTTTATGGAGTTTTATGGATCTCTCTGATTTTATCCATCCTGTGCAGTACTGCTTCGTTGGTAATTTTGTCGGGCCATGAAATTTTAAGGATTCTGTAAAACCACATTTCGATAGCCTTCAATTTTTTAATGTGAAGGCCTTCATTCCATACAGCAGGGTAGGAAAGATGCAGAACTTTAGCATTCGGTTTCTAATCTCTAATTTAATTATGCGGTTACAGAGAATTTTCCCTATTTTATGAAGGGCACTACGGGCGAGTTCTATTCTGCAGTTGATTTCCTTGGTTTGCTCTGCATTATCTGTTACCCAAGTTCCCAGGTACTTGTGGGAGGATACCCTAGCTATAGTTTCCTTGTTAATGACTACATGTGGTCTATTATGATTAATATTTAGGAACTTTGTATTAGCCATAGCTTTTGTCTTTTTTGTGTTGTCCAGTCCGTACCTTTTGCAGGGGGTGTTTACTGAAACGACTAGGCGCTGTAGATCTTCTATTTTGTCAGTAATAATGTTAGTGTCATCTGCATAGTAACATCTGTTAGTGTTAGTGTCTCTTCTGAAAATGCCTTTTCGAAGATACATTCACTATATACATTGAATAAGAGAGGCGACAGTATAAATCCCTGTTTTACCCCACGGCATATTTTAACCTCTTCGCTTAGGTCTTTTCCGACTTTTACTTTAGCTGTTTGGTCCCAGTAGAGGTTAGAGATTATTCTTATATCTCTACTATATACCTGACATACGAATATAGAGAGATTATAGACTTTACGGATATTACTGCAGTAACATCAGACCCCAGAGAGATTATAGACTGGTCATACCAATATAGACCAGACATACAAATCTGGAGAGGTTATAAACTAGACATACCCATCAGACATATCAATTTAGAGAGATTATAGACTTCAAATTTCAGCATATTTCTGCAGTATCATCTGACCACAGAGGATTATAGACTAGTCATATCTATATAGACCAACATCCATACAAATCTGGAACAAATTATATGTGTAAGAGAGACTGGTGTAAGTTTATTTTATTTTATATGATATTTAAGGTGTTGTTGCACTTGAATAATTTGAAAAATATGGATAGATAGATATATCTGTACCTGAGGGGACAACTATCGTAAGTGCCATTTTTTAAAATGTTCAGTAGAACATTGTATAACTATACATTTGCAAATGTTTTGTTTTGTGCTGTATCCGAAAAATTGATTTTACTTGCACTGACTAATTATTATTTAAACTAAAAAGCACTTTGTTTATAAATTTATAATTTCCCACCCGAAAAATCCCACCCGAAAATTTGGTAGTTACGACTGTATACCTTTCAGGAACAGATATGTTGCTACACTAGTCTTGTATTTTTTTAATCTTCTTCTTTCGAATAGGCCTACTTTGGACCACGCTTGTTCAACTGTGGGGCTTTTATCTTTGCCCATTATTGTCGCATCTTATGCCTTTCTCTCTTCTGTCCACGGGGTACCTTTCCTTCCGGGTTTTTCCTGAAATCTACGGATTTCCTTCAAGGTGCGTCTCACAGACTGTCTGTTTTGAAGATCTGTTATTCCCAGTTCTTTAATATCTTTCACGGTTTCTGTCAACCAAGTGGTACGAACGTTCTTGTTTTGCCAGAAGGTGAACAATATTTTTTGTATTTTTTGAATATTAAATTGATTTTTATTTATAATGTAACATTTTTTAAATGTGATTAACCAAAATTTATACTTTTAATGACTTCAAAAGGACTTACACCTCTTTCAAAGTCAGCAAAAAGTAAAAATCTTACATTTACAAAATATTAACTACGAGTTCTGAATTGAAACAAACCAATTTCTTTTTATGAAAATTTTATGAAATACTTCAACAAAAAAAAAATTCAACAAAAAAAAATAGGCTTTATTTCAACATTTACCATTGAACCAAAAGTATTTATACTCTTACTATTAATATATTTTAACTTTTTTCATTATGATCAAGTTTTTGAAAATAGTCATGATGTATTTGAAGAATATATGGTAATAAATCAATCATATCTGTAAATTTTTCGAATGTAATGGAGCTGGAATGATGATATTAACGTGTTAGTACTATATTTCCAAAGTTCTGTGGTCTTCCCCGTGAGGCCAATAAATTTAGTGATTTAAAATCCTGTTTCTCACTAAATAAAGTTTTATAGAACATTGTATATGGTTTGGTCGAGGAGTCATCCACTCCCTGAAATGTTGCAATGTATTCGCAATTATCCTGATTTTTTTGGTAATGCGAGGTACTCGACGAAATTACTAGCGTAATGCGCAATAAGTCACGTAATTATGCTAATTCTTTGCTAATGTGAAGTACTGGGAGAAATCACAAGCGTAAGGCGTAATAATGTCAGATAATGTTTTGGTACTTATTAGGTTCTGCAAAGTAATGCCACGTAAAGGAAGGAGATTTGAAATATTTACTATTAATTAATTAAATAATTTCTAATGCACTGAACTGAGAGTATATTTACTTGTTATTACTATGTGCAACCTGTAAGATAAGAGTGTTAGTAATGAAGAAGACATCACGTTAGTAGTATCGTCATTAAATACCAAGTGTGTTGAATTTCTATACATTTATTGAAATTGGATTGAAATACAACAAAATTGCAATACTCTAAACTATTTTTTCACATTGTTGTATTGCTTATCAATATTAAATCATATGTCACAGTCCTGTGAAGTTACCAACCGAATTTGCAAAAATATGATATTTATTACATCGGAGTTCCTGGTAGATATGAAATAAATAATAATGTTCTAGAGTACTAAAAAATGGAAAATACCAAAATTGAGCTAGCAAATTGTGCTATTTAGATCCGCGAAAAGAACTATTTTTGAAAATTGCAAAAATAGTTCTTTTCGCGGATCTAAATAGCACCCTAAGAGGAAGATCCCTTTGGTATTTTTTGATCAAAACCTTGGTTCAAAAGATATTTTCAATAATAAGCGACCCATAGTTTTGAATGAAAATTTAAAAAGATCGCAGTTTGTTTGCAGTTCCTGATTTGAACATTTTTCTGCAAAGTTAAAAATTGAAAAGATATACAAAAATTAAACTTCACCGATGCGGCAAAGTGAAGAAACAAAATCGCGCAATAGTTCTGTTTGCATTTCCCGGTAGAACCCTTAGTTCTATCGAAAATCCTTGTAACATTTTGTGAAGTCAAATATTGGAAAGATATTCGAAAAAAAATCACTAATGAAGTTCGAGTTCAGCAATGAACTGCAAAAAAAAGTGGCGCAACAGTTCTGTTCCTATGTGAATTCGTTGGTTTACTGTAAAAAAAATGCACATTTTCTAGGTAAAATTTACTAAATAAATGTATTTACTACAAGCTCGGCGCGTGGATTTTCGTGCGGCCGAAAAAGGAGAGAGCCGATCTATTCGCCGACAAACCAGAAACATTCAAAACGCCGCTCGGTCGCCCTGATTTTTTTCTTATTCCCTTCGTCACATCCGTGAAGTTTAATTTTTCGCATATCTTTCTAATTTTTAACTTTACAGATTTTTTTTTTAAGGATTTTCGAAGACAGAACTCTAAGAGTTCTACCAGGAACTTTAAACAGAACTATTGCGCGTTTTTTTTCTTTTTTACTTCGTCGCATCGGTTAAGCTCAATTTTTCGAAAATGTTTTTAACTTTTTTAACTTTACAGTAAAATTGTGATTTTTACAATTATAAGGATTTTCGATAGCACTCTAAGAATTCTACCAAAAACTGCAAACAGAACTATTGCGCGAAATTTTGCACAAAGTACTCTAGAACTATTTGATATCTACCAGGAACTCAGATGTAATATAATATTTTTGCAAATTCAGAGTAGCTAACTTAGGACTATATATTACTATTAAATGTTAAAATTTTATTATTAATATTATATAATATTATTATTAATATATATTATTTTATTATTAATATTAATATTATATTAGGTAGTATATATTAAACTACCTAATTTTAAACCAATTTCACTTTGTTTCAAATGGCATCGGCTTATTTCTATTATGAGGAGTTTAGTAGGAGCTCACTATCCTACTGCAGCACGGCGCATGACGAGCTCATGCGGGTGTAGTGTGGAGATAAAGTGGCCATAATGCGAATATAATGTGAACGTAATTTAGGGATGCAAGAGTATTTCAAGGAATGCAAAAGTACTTTGTGTACTGTGGTGTAATACTTACGTAATGCTAAGGAATGCAAAGTAATGTGCGGTAATGCATCTAAATATTAACATGTATTGCAAGAGTGGATGGCCCCTCGGACTAGACATACCAATATAGACCCAGACATACAAATTTAGAGAGATTATAGGCTTGAAATTAAAGAATATTATTCCAGTAACATCAGACACCAGAGAGATTATAGACTAAACATACCATGTTGCGAATGGTGCCATTATGCGAATCCTGGACGTGGTAGAGAAAGCCTCAGCTGGTACGAGGACAACAAAAAAGATTAGTGTGCTCATTACTTTAGACTTTAAGTTTCCCCCATACCAGCTGAGACTACTGCGCAGTTATCTACATGATCGTAAGATCATAATCGAAGAAGACGGTGAAGTCGTGGAGCGAGAAGTGCTCAGCGGTGTTCCACAGGGTTGTCGAACACCTACACTGTGGAACATCCTGTACGAGGGAGCACTTAGGCTAAAGCTACCAGAAAGTGTTGAGATAATTGGTTTTGCTGATTATATAGCCCTGGTAGTAGCAGGGAAAGACGAGGAGAGAGTAATGGAACATGCAAATAGGGCAATTGCACATATTGATAAATGGATGGAGAAAAAGCGCTTAAGGCTGGCCCCTGAAAAAACGGAAGCTGTTCTACTGACCGGAATGAGGCATATAGGGCCGATAGCCTTTAAGGTCGGGGACGTAACTATAACGCCCAAGGAGGCAGTTAAATATCTTGGTGTGATTATTGATAGGAAGCTATGTTTTACACCACATATCATGCAAGCAGCCCTCAAGGTAACAGCAGCACTGGAAAAGATGATGCCCAAAGTCGGCGGACCAAAAAGTAGCAAGAGAAAGATTCTATGCTCAGTCGTTCACTCGGCAATGCTCTAGGGAGCTCCGGTCTGGGCAAACGCAGTCGAAAAAGAGACCATTAAAAATAAGCTGGTCACAGTGCAGAGAAAACTGGCACTACGTGTGTGCAGTGCTTACAAGACAGTCTCAACGGATGCAGTGCTCGTGTTGGCAGGCATAGCAGCCATAGAACTCTTGATAAAAGAAAGAAAATAACTGTACAAAAAGCGGAACAGCGGTCAGAAGAGAGAACTTAGCAAAATTGCCAAACAACATCTTTTCCAGGAGTGGCAAAAGCACTGGACATGCTGTACAAACGGACAGTGGACAAAATTATGAATCCCACAAGTGGGAATTTGGGTAGCACGAAAATATGGGGAGATGAACTACTATCTCACCCAAGCGTTCAGCGGGCACAGATGCTTCAGAGATAGGGTTTCTGAATATCCGCGGTTTTTAAAAATCGCGGTTTTCGGTTTTTGAAATATAAAACCTCGCTTTCGGTTTCGGCTTTTAAGAACTTTAGTGTTTGATATTTTAACGAGATCTTAGTTTTATATAAAAGTTGGCGCTTAGGCAAAATTCTTTCGGCGAAGATGAATGCAGCTTGGATTCTAGAGAGTGCTTGAAACAAAATATTTAATCTTTTTGTTCTCTCAGAAGTTCTTTTATATTTATCAAACTTCTGTTTCATAGAATTAGGATAGCGATTTGTTTTCATATAAGTATTTTTGTTTAATACTTCTTGAATAGATGTTTGAACTTCGTCTTGCAAGGAATAGTTTGTATTGGTCACTTCCTTAAAGCTTGTAAACATTGTAGTTCGAAGGAGCTCTAATTCCATGTATTTTAATATAGTGTGAAACTAAACTAATTATAGATACAATCTACCAACTTATTAGAGCGGAACTCAGCTTGAATATATAAATATATTCAACCTTTCCGTAGCTATATAATATTATTAAGTCTTTTTAAGGCTATAAAACAAGTCTCATGTTGAAAGACAACAGATATTTGTGTTATTCATTAGGACTCAGTTCAATTTCGTGACACTAAAACAGCCCAGCACATGGTTTTCAAACTAATGTAAGTGTATTCCATATTATAATTCAAAAGAGCAAAGCTGCACTGATGAGTCGTAGATCTCGGAACGCGTCTACAGTAGCCATCTGTGTTGACTTTGGGTTAAATAGAAAGATCTGATCTTAAAAAACAATATTATTTATCTAGTTTCTTGTATTAGTGTCACGGAGAGTTTTAACGTTCTAGTGAATAAAACAAATATTTGTTGTGTTGCAACATGAGATTTGTTTTATAGTATTAAAAAAGACTTAATAATATTATAGAGCTTCGGAAAGGTTGAATACATTTATATATTCAAGCTGTGTTCCGTGGTAATACGTTGATACAATGTATTTTATTTTTAGATAAAACCGAGGTGGGGAGGTGGGCTGTAGTGAGATATCACGTGCATTTATTTTTTCGTTGAACGCGTGTTTCTTAAACCGAAAAGCGGCGCGCGACTTGTACAAAAAAATACATGTGATTTTGAGTAGGGGGGCTTAACCTAAAACCTCACCACGTATTGAAGTTGCTCCCAAATATCACGTGATTAATGGACGACCCCTAATGTATGTTGCGGTTGCTTCTTTGTTGATATTCGTCGAACTTTCTCTCTAGTCGATTGGTGAATATTTTTATCAGTAATTCGTATACATGTGACATTAGATTGATCAGCCTGTAATTTTCTATCTTGTTATCACGTTTTTGTAGATTAGGACCACATTAGGGTTTTTCCATTGTTTTGGTATTTTCCACATCTTTAGGCATTTGTTTAGTAGTTTCGTAATTTTCTTTATTAGGTTATGGTGTCATTTCCACCGTGATATTCTCATCTCCAATTGCTTTATTGGATTTTATATTGTTCAAAGTAGTTTTTACTTCCTCTATTACCTCCTTCTAATATACCTGCCACAATTTCATAGATACTGCACATTAAACTAACTATTGAAATAGAATTTTTTTTAATGCGGCCCGCGATTAAATTTACATCCGCAATGTGGCCCTACAGCCAAAAGATTTTCCCACTCCTGGATACCAATATAGACCAGACATACAAATCTCGAGAGATTATAAACTGGACATAACTTCTTAATAGTAATATTATTAATATCTTCTTCTTCTTCTTTTGAATAGGCCTACTTTGGACCACGCTTATTCAACTATTGGGCTTTGGCTTTTGCCCAGTATTGTCGCATCTTCTGCCGGTGTAACTCCTTTCTCTCGTCTGTCCAGGGGGTACCTTTCCTTCAGGGTTTTTCCTGAAATCCACGGACTTCTTTCAGGGTGCGTCTCACAGATTGTTTTGGCGATCTGTTATAGACATAACAATATATTATACATAAAATAGAGACTAGTCTAGTAATTGAAATAGAGATTGAAGATATAGAATTAGTGATCGCAATACCGGCCCAAAAATACAATACCGGTATTCGGTATTTTTTAAACGTTGTACCGGAATACCGGTATTGGGAGTTTTGAAGGTACAAAAACAAAGTTGTTTCTTTGCCATATTTATTAGTTTTATACAAGAATTGTAAAATGTAAAAAATATACAATTTTGTTATGAACAAATATAAAATATAGTTACAAATGTCATTATCAAATATTACTAATAAGGGTAGTAAAATAAGAATTTAGAACATTAGAAACAAAAAATATTGTATAAAAATTAGAGATTAAATAAATAAATAAAAATTATAAGAATTAAACATTAGAGTATTGCAACACAATAAAGGAACAAAACCTATATGTTATATTACAATAATATTAAGAGTAAAAATCACAAAAAAATGTTGTTGTGTATAACAAATATTAATAGATATCAAACTAATTTATGAACTATATTTTATATTTTTGAAATGTTATCGTAAAAAACATCTATTGAACTGTCATTAAATCTCGAACGTATTTTGAGACTCATCTACGCTGGTTGGGGGTATTGTTAATAATGAGTGATATACATCCTCCAAATATATGCTTCGAAGTCTTCTAACAACTCGGTTTCTCGTCTTACGGTTTCAGTTGAATCTATTTTTTTTATTACTTTTGTATTATTGTTTGGAAAGCCATTTTTTGTATTTATAGCTGTCACACATCATCGTTAATAAATTCCTTTGCTTATAAGAAAAGTTTTTGTGGTTTTTTCTTCTTTACTCTACTCTTTTAAACTCTTTCTCTACTCTTTTAAAGTCATTATGTAAATATCTTAAAACATTTTCTAGTTCAATATGCGGGTTCGATCCCAGGAGCGAGTGTCGGATGCATTTGTACCAGAAGACAAATGTATAATTCATTAACGCCAATTTAAATAACACCTAGGTTTCTGGGTCTACAAAGAGAACAATGTGGGCAAAATACATTGGACCAAACTTTTAAGAAAACAAAAATATATGCCTTTCATCTATGCGAATGTGTGTAAGTAGCATGTAGTAAGAAAAAGAGTTGAGATCGGAGCGGAAGTGAGACAGCAACTGATTAAGGTTGGTACTACTGCCACATCGATGAAAAATTATTCGGAAATGGATACCGGTGTTTTACCTTAGCAAATACCGGTTTCACGAAATTGCAAAATAGCTCGAAATATCGGTATTCGGTATACCGGTATAGCAATCACTATATAGGATTGCAAAAATATTGCTATTGCATGTCACTATATAGAATACATATAAATTTACAAATTTAAAACAATCGGAACACTGAATCGGAACTATTCAGCGTTCCGATTCAGTGTTCCGATTGTTTTAAATTTGTAAATTATACAAATAGCCTTTCCGGAGCTCTATAACAATTACCTCTTTTTAGGACTACAAAAAAAACCATGTCAGTTATTTAATAGCTTTGTCGGTTATTTAATAGCTTTCATTCAATCGTGGCACTCAACAAAAACTATAAAAATAACATTGTTTTTAAGATCATGTCTTTCCGATAACTTATGTAAGTAGTCATCTGCAGACGTGTTTCGAGATGTATCTCTCATCAGTGCAGCTTTGCTTTTATTAATAACAATTTTGTAAAACACTCACCTGAACCCACATGGTGATTAGGGGTTAGATATTTTTAATTTGACATTTGGTGAGAGAGACAATACTAGACAGACAATACTAGACAGACAAGACTTGACAGACAAGAGGCAGAGATTGGAGAGAGAGGATTAGACAGACAGGACCTTGTTTTTGAAAGCCGTAGCTGGCGGTTATACACCTGACCAGACAAGTGGTCCCCCTGGAAACACAACCATGAACTGTGGCATAATGTAACGATCATAGGAAAAGGACCATATTACACCTGCATGAAATTATACAATACATTGCCAAAACACTTAAAGGAAATCAGATCTGGTAAAACATACAAAGAACAACCACTCAAACACTTAACCAACATCGAACCTTACACTATAGAAGAATTCTACAGATCACAACATTATTCGAAAGATGTATTAGAAATGTAATACTGATTTATTATAAACTTACTTTATTGTATTTGAATATTGTTATATGCTTGAATATTGAAATAAATGTATTTGAATTGAACTGGACAGACAAGACTAGACAGATTAAACAGACAAGGCTAGACAGGTAAGACTAAACAGATCTACACTGATCACTCAAACTGAGATGATGTAATACAATGTTAAAAAATATCTTTGAAAGTTTCCTTTGAGAAATGACGTTAATTTGCAAAAAAAATAAATTATAACAAAAGTTAGGTAATGGTTACATTGACAAATCTGGTTTGAAATATTTTGCTAAATATAATCATGGAAATTGAGATTTTATTTGCAAAAAGAAACATTCTACCTATATTCAACGTATATGTTTTTTTATTATTATTAAAAAAATAATAAATAATTGGAAGGAATTACTAAATTTGCATATTTCTTTTTAATAGTCGAAAGTTTTGTATTAACAGGAATTTGAATATTTTTAACACTTTCGAACGTATATTTTCATTCATTCCTGCAAGTGATTTTTATTTATCGAGTGCTTCACTATTATATTCCATGTACGTTCTATCGATGATTCTTCGTATTCGATGTTTATGGAATTATTTATTCCATAAAATGGACGGCAGCACACTCACAGTTCATAACATTCCTATAAAAAAGGTTTGAATATTTAATTCGTTTATTAATTTTTATATATTATTAAATATTAAATATAATTTCTAGATTTGTTCAATTATTTAACAGTAAGTTAGGCTTGTTTAGTTATATCGCTAATTCCTGCACTTTGTTCAATCACTATAGTCCATTATTTTGTTCCGTCAAAGTTCTAATTTGTCCTTAAAAAGTCTATTCATTGATATCAGTACGTATTAGAGCGAACGTTTCGAACATCATCAGGTATCATCATTTATTAGTTCTAGACTTTTTCGCTTATATCAGTAAGTTCTAGATTAGTGCACTATATCACTTATTTATAGACTCGTTTAATAATTATAGTCCATTATTTCGTTCAGTCAAAGTTCTAATTTGTCCTTTAAGGGTCTATCCATTCCTATCAGTACGTATCAGATACGTATCAAGTTCCTTGGAATTACATCCTTGTCAGTGATAAAACATATTGATATTGTTGTTCTATATTCATCCGGGACAGTGCCGCATATTACCCGTCAGTGTCCGTTCAGTGATACTTCTTATATCACAGACATCTTTTTATGTCATTTATATGTTTATGTATCCATTTTGGAATATACAAATAGTTTTGAGAGTACCAGTTTGAAAGACTAGGCTATCAATTTTAAATAGACTAGATTGACAAGTCTTACAAAAAAAAGTGGTTCGGGGGGAACCTCTCACTAAACCCCCTATTCCACCTTGGCTTTTTAGTATGCGCCACTCCGGTATCGCATATTGTGCATTCATTCAGGGTGGGCAGCCCGGACGGTTAGTGAACACCGCCTAGTTGTTGTCTCCCCGACCAGGATTCGAACTCGGGTCTCCCGCATTGAAAGGCGGGTATGTTGACAACTTCACCACCGAGGAGGACAGATTGACAAGTCTAGACAAGCAAAACTATACATAACTTTTCTTGCTTGATGTACTGAACCCTGAGTCAAAATATTTCGGAACTATTTGGGAGCATATTTGCACCCGTCAGTGTTTGTTCAGTGATACTGTTCGTTTTTTAGTACTGAAACAGTTTTGAGAATGCATAGTTTAAAAGAGGCCATCAAGTTTGGATAGACAAGACTAGATAAACAAGACTTAAAAATTGTACTGGTTCGGGGGAAGCTCTGACTAAACCCCTTAATCCACTTTGGCTTTTAGTATGCGCCACCCCGGTATCGCATATTTTGCATTCATTCATGGTGAGCAGCCCGGATGGTTGGTGAAAATCGCCCTAGTTGTCGCGTCCCCGATCAGAATTCGAACCCGGGTCTCCCGCATTGAAGGCGGATATATTGTCAACTACACCAGTGGTGCGCAAACCATGGTCGCGACCCCCCAGAGGGGTCGATAGAAAATCTTTTTGGGTCGTCGAATTCATAAAAAATTTAAGGCATTTCGTGTGTAAGTATTGGGTAGCAGTAAATAGTGAAATGTCAACATAAAGAATTTAAAAAACATTGATATTTTCCAACATAACTTTCCAACTAAAATTTTGTGATCTTTCTAGAACTGGCCCAGGATATTTTACAAATTTTCCCAAATATTTAGCAAATTCCACTTTGAAAATCAAATTTGTAAACATTGAAGTTTTCAAACTTAATTTTCTCTAAAACTTGTTTGGGGATTTGTTTCAAATTTTGTGGAGATGTTTGTAGAACTATTCCTGAATGTTTAGCAAATTTTCCCAAAATTTTAATATTTATTTCAGCAAATATTGCATTTTTTTGTAATTTTCACCTTGAAAATCGAATTTGTAAACATTGAAATTTTCAAACTTAATTTTCTCAAAAAAAATATTTGGGGTTTTGAAAAATATTCAAATTTTGTAGAGATTTTTGTAGAACTGTTCCGGAATATTTAGCAAATTTTCTAAATATTTTAATATTTATTTCAGCAAATATTGCAGTTTTTTTTGTAAATTCCACTTTGAAAATCAAATTTGTAAACATTGAAATTTTCAAATTTAATTTTCTCAAAAAGAAATTTTGGAATTTGTTTCAAATTTTGTAGAGATGTTGGTAGAACTGTTCCGGAATATTTAGCAAATTTTTCCAATATTTTAATATTTATTACAGCAAATATTGTAGTTTTTTGTAAATTCCACCTTGAAAATGAAATTTGTAAACATTAAAATTTTGATACTTAATTTTCTCAAAAACTAATTTGGAGATTTGTTTCAAATTTTGTAGAGATGTTGGTAGAATTGTTCCGGAATATTTAGTAAATTTTCCCAATATTTTAATATTTATTACAGCAAATATTGCAGTTTTTTGTAAATTCCACCTTGAAAATCAAATTTGTAAACATTGAAATTTTCTAACTTGATTTTCTCAAAAACATATTTGGGGAGATGTTTCAAATGTTGTGGAATTGTTGGTGGAACTGTTCCGGAATTCCAGCAAATTTTCCCAATATTTTAATGTTTATTTTAGAAAATATTGTTCTCATTTGAAAATTCCTCCTTGACAATCGAATTTGTAAACTTTAACATTTTCAAATTTAATTTTCTAAAAAATTAATATGGGTATTGGTTTTAGCTTTTTTAGAGGTGACTTCTATTCAGGGGTCGCGATAAAATTTTACAGAAAATGTTAGGTCGCAAATGAAAATAGTTTGCGCACTACTGAATTACACTACCGAGGAGGACAGACGAGGGGTTATCCACTGTTGCAATACATGTTAATATTTAGATGCATTACTGCACATTATTTTCATTAGCAGCATTAGATGCATTACTGCACATTATTTTCATTAGCAGTACGTTGCATTCATTAGCAGTACGTAAGTATTACACAAAGTACTCCTGGATTCCTTGAATTACTCTTGCATTCCCTGAATTACTTTCACATTATAATCGCATTACGTCCATATTACGCTACACACTCACTACACCCGCATGAGCTCATCATGTGCGTCGTCAGGCGCCGCCCCGCAGTAGCACAGTGAGCTTATACTAAACTCTTACTGGGGAGGCTCTGAGAGAAGCTCCCGAGGAAGCTATTAAAGACAATGGTAATCCTGCCGCCAAAAATATATTTCTTCAGAAATCGGAAACGATGTAAACTAATAAATAACTGACTTTTTTGAAACTTGGGAAACAGTACAAAGCGCAATTAACAAAAAAACCTCTAGAACTTGCAGAATTTCACCTAATCTAAATATTGCTGTTAACACACAAATATTCAAATAATTTCGCAAAGAAAATATCACAGGATTTTTTAAATGTTGAAGCACTACGTCACAAGAAACTCAACGGAAAAATCAAAAGCAGGAAATCGATATCAGGATCAACTGAAAAAGATGACTTTGCAGTAGAGATGAGCATGCGATCACATAGACTTATCCCATCCCATCGTCCCATGGGATGGAATGAGTGGTATGAACGGCGCGTGGGATGGAATGGACTACAATTTTGTATGGGACAGAGTGGGACGAGTTTTGATAATATAGTAAATCGAGTTTACGTGCATAATGAATTGCCTATCGTGCCAATCCGCAAATCTTCCATAATATGTCTAGCCCAGGAAATTTCTATGATAACGATGTTGTTCCTGAAAAGCCTTACCACCGATTGCGACGAAAAACGATTACTCATTGTTTGATAAAGAAATTACGAAAACATGAAATTCGAACGAATTATCGTTAAGAGAGTCTGAACTGAGTCTGATTTTATGTTTATGGGATGGGACAGTGGGACGAAAGTGTGATGGGATGGGACAGTGACCGGGATCCGTCCCACGGGATGGAATTTGGAACGAGAAACTTGTCCCATGCTCATCTCTACTTTGCACCATTTCATTACTGCTGGACGATTGGCATATGAAACTTTGATGGCAAATATGAACTTTATACAACTTATACACAACTTTGGGCAATTTTTCAAAAACAGTCCTAAAATCAATCCTAAGTTGGTTATGCAGTACTAAATCTGACAGACACTTATCAGATAGAATACATCGCGTAAAAGGAGATTTAATTCCTTTAAATTATATGTATTATTTCCTCTAAAAGAAAATAAAAAGGAGAATTATGATCCAGAAGAAATTTGTATTTCTGAAGGTGAAGACAGTTATATGAATAAAAGTGACAGTGAATTAGAAAATGCAATAGACTTTGCAATGACTTTGCAATAGACTTGTATAATTCGAGTTAAAATTAGAATTAGAAAGTATTATAAATATTATTATTTAAAAAATAAATCTAGACTAGATAGCTTCATATGGCCGAAAGAAGAAAATATTGCAATTATTGAAAATGAATTCATTTTTGATGGCCCTGTGGAACTTCTGGGTTCAGGATCTTCCAGTTGAGGCAATTTGAAAAACTGGTTATAGAGCGTACAACAATACAAACATGTGAAAAAGCACTTTAGAGTGTACTAATTTTGTTGTATTTCAATCCAAACGTGATGTCTTATTACTAGCACTTTTATCTTTATAGGTAGTAACAATACACGGTATAGAAAACAACCGTATAGTACTACTATAGTTTGACTCTAGCTGTGTGACCGCTTCGTATAGTTCAACTATACGAATAGTTTTGGATTATACGAAACGATCACACAGTTATAGTCATACTATAGCAGGACTATACGCTAGTTTTCCATACCATGTATATGTAGCCTAACGTTCAGGGCATTAGAAGAAATTATTTCAAATTACGCCTTTGCGTGACAGTAGTTAAGCAGTACCTAAGAATTTGAAAATATAAATAGCTGACATTATTACGCATTACGCTTGTGATTTCTCCGAGTACTTCGCATTACCAAATAATTAGGATAATTATGTGACATTATTACGCATTACGCTACTAATTTCTGCGAGTACCTCGAATTACCAAAAAAATCAGGATAATTGCGAATACATATGCAACATTTCGGCGAGTGGATGACCCCTCGAGGACAGATTAACAAGACTAGACAGACAAAACTAGACAAAGTATAACTTTTCTTTCCTGATCTATTGAATCCTGACTCATAATATTTGGAAATCAGTGGACGCTCATTAATGAAACTAATTAAACGTATAATGTTATTTTATCGAACTCGATATTAAATTCGCAACACCTAAATGGTATTGAAACTAAATTGGTGATTACTTGAAATGGACAATATAATTTTATGACATTTGATATTTTCGTCATTAAACAGTTTCGCCGTGCGTTTGGCGAATGTGCGAATCTTTAATGATTTTGCCATGAATCACACAATATTTTCTTATCGCAATTCTTGCCTTATCTTTACAATGTGTGATATTTTACCGAATGAATGATACCTGGAATTGTTAAAACTCAATCGAGAATATTAGACTCTATTTGTTAGTGATTATTGCACATATTTAACCTAATCTTGTTAGCGCAATATCAAACAAAAGTAAATTTTCTAATAGAATCAATTTTGAAAAATAAAGAACGAATTTATTTTTATTATAAGGTATACAAAACCTAAGTATTATTATATAACATTTAAAACATATTATATTATATAACATTTTACTTACATGAAAATTATTCAGCTCAAGTGTCAATACTGTCTAATTTAAGTCTAGTTTTTTCGACTCAATTTAGAATATCTTGCTTTATTTAAATATAATTTCTTAATAATTATGTTTGTTGGATAACGAAAATTTAATGTTACGTTAATTCAAATATTCCTGTTATACAAGCTGATGATGAATGTTGCAATTCATCAAGTATAATTGATGCAGTTCAAGCAAACGTTTAGAATAGATTGTAAATGGTTAAATTTAGAGCTTACTGAATATGTTAAGCAATCGTCAATTTCCATGAAATTAAATATATGCTTAGCCTAGACGTACTTTTGAAAGTTTACATAATTTGTATGTAAATAAATTTAAATTTGTATATCACTCCGGTAGTTATTTTTATAATTTTTGGATAAATTTTATAGTTGTGATTGTCGGCTTTAATATGCAAATGTTATATACGTGTTTTATTTATCTATAAGTGCATTGAACGCATTTCTCGACAACTGTTTAGATTTGGTCTATTATAACAAATCATAAATTATGCTTATATTTTAATGTTTACTAATCTATTTTTGTTTCGATTTTTTGATATAATTTATTGTTTGTTCTCAGATTAGATTAAAATGTAGATATGAAACAATTTAAGTTTAGAAATGAAATTGCGATTAAATTTACTTGGAAATTAGAATAACTCAAATTCTATGTTTGAAAATGACATTTTTTTCTTTAGAATCTTAAAATATGTTTGTATATATGTCTATTTATATAAATAACCATTACAAATAATTTCTTCCCACTATTTCTTCTTGCAATTAGACCGAGATATTTTAAAATTTCAACTTATGCTCTTATCTAAATTGTAATAAATGTTAGATTTATTAAATTATTTAGGAAAATTCCAAATATTTCAACATAATAAAGCTTCTTGAATGAGATGAGTAAGTACTAATTAAAAACGAAAGTTGTGATGTATAGTATTAGCTTTTTTTAGTTGACGATAACCTTGTGTTATGGTTTATGTCAACACCAATATTAATGTTTTCTTTTTCTCCTATGTTTGCTTATAAATATGAATAGACCAGATGTTTTTGGCCTCACACGTATGTTTGTTTTCATTCCTGACAAACAAAATCCCATATTTTGAGTAAATACATTCTTATTGATGCATTTACCCACACATTATTCATTTTAAAACATTTAATTTTTGAAGAATATCAGGTAGACAAGTTTAGATTGGCAAAACTAAGGACTGGACTGACGAGACTAGACAGACAAGCCTAGACAGACCAGACTAGACAGACAAGCCTAGACATACCAGACTAGACAGACAAGACTAGACAGACAAGACTAGACGGGCAAGACTAGACAGACAAAACTAGACGTACAAGTCTAGTCTTGTATGTCTAGTTTTGTCTGTCTAGTCTTGCCAGTCCAGTCCTTAGTTTTGCCAATCTAAACTTGTCTACCTGATATTCTTCAAAAATTAAATGTTTTAAAATGAATAATGTGTGGGTAAATGCATCAATAAGAATGTATTTACTCAAAATATGGGATTTTGTTTGTTTGAACCCAGGTCTCCCGCATTGAAAGGCGGGTATGTAGACAGACAAGACTAGACAGACAAGACTAGACAGACAAACCTAGACAGACAAGACTAGACAGACAAGACTAGACAGACAAGACTAGACAGACAAGACTAGACAGACAAGACTAGACAGACAAGACTAGACAGACAAGACTAGACAGACAAGACTAGACAGACAAGACTAGACAGACAAGACTAGACAGACAAGACTAGACAGACAAGACTAGACAGACAAGACTAGACAGACAAGACTAGACAGACAAGACTAGACAGACAAGACTAGACAGACAAGACTAGACAGACAAGACTAGACAGACAAGACTAGACAGACAAGACTAGACAGACAAGACTAGACAGACAAGACTAAACAGACAAGACTAGACAGACAAGACTAGACAGACAAGACTAGACAGACAAGACTAGACAGACAAGACTAGACAGACAAGACTAGACAGACAAGACTAGACAGACAAGACTAGACAGACAAGACTAGACAGACAAGACTAGACAGACAAGACTAGACAGACAAGACTAGACAGACAAGACTAGACAGACAAGACTAGACAGGCAAGACTAGACAGACTAGACAGACAAGACTAGACAGACAAGACTAGACAGACAAGACTAGACAGACAAGACTAGACAGACAAGACTAGACAGACAAGACTAGACAGACAAGACTAGACAGACAAGACTAGACAGACAAGACTAGACTGACAAGACTAGACAGACAAGACTAGACAGGCAAGATTAGACAGACAAGACTAGACAGACAAGACTAGACAGACAAGACTAGACAGACAAGACTAGACAGACAAGACTAGACAGACAAGACTAGACAGACAAGACTAGACAGACAAGACTACACAGACAAGACTAGACAGACAAGACTAGACAGACAAAACTTGACAGACAAGACTAGACAGACAAGACTACACAGACAAGACTAGACAGACAAGACTAAACAGGCAAGACTAGACAGACAAAACTATACATACAAGATTAGACAGACGATACTAGACAGACAAGATTAGAGAGACAAGACTAAACAGGTAAGATTGTCTTACAAGACTTTGTTGTTTGGCACCACTCACTAAACCCCCTTTTCCACTTGGCTTTTAGTATGCGCCACCACGGTATCGCATATTTCGCATTTCTTCAGGGTGAGTAGCCCGGACGTTTAGTGCCGCCCTGGACATGCAAGACCGGACAAACAAGACTGGCTTAGACACTGGCTGACAAGACTACTTAGCATACACATTGTGTTGGCTTGTCGAGTGCCCCCCCTGAACCTCCCTGAGCATCACGGAACTTACTACAAGATGGCGTTGTCTGTGGAATTTCAATGATATTTTTAGCATTTTTTTCTCGCCTTACCTTCCCCATCCATATTAAGTGATTAGGAGTTGATGTTGATTCCGCTGTATGTTCTGTTGGTTCTTGCCTGATTCTCCTTTTTGTTGAGTATGTTCGTAGTCATGGTTTATGTCGTTCTCTAGTCTTGTTCTGTCTTTAGCACTATCTTATCATTGTTTTATCACTATCATTGTTCTTGCTTTTAAGGGTTCCATCGTTCTGGGGCATTCAAAAATTGTGACACACTGTCTGTGCTCCCGCAGTAGACGCATAGATCATCCGCTGCTCCCCTGATATTATACAGTTACTTCCTCAAACAATCGTAGCCACTCAATGCTTGGATTAGGTACTAATTTACTTCCCCGTGCTTTCTTGTTACCCATGGATCTACTTCTGGGATCAAGAGTCGTGTCCACTCCCCTATAGTTGAGTTGCTCCAGCACGTTTGCCAACTTACGAGGATTTCTGACTTTGCCCTCTTCCTCCGCTCGTCCTTGTTTATTCCGACGTCACTTCTTCTCGACTTTTGCCGAAACAAACAACCAATGTTATACCAAATCAAGTAGCCAAACAGCTACTACTAAATGGGAAAACACAACAAAAAACAAGTGAAGAGAACATAATCATAGACGCTGGCAACGAAACTAACCTGCTGGGCGAGGGTTTTACTATAAACGAACGTAACCAAGCAATAAACACCATGAAAAACCGAAAGTCTCTAGCGGTAGACGGCATGTTTACGGAACAGGTCAAATATTTGGGAGGAAAAACTAAAACCTGGCTACTGGCCCTTCTTAACAACTGTTTGAAATCATACACAACACCCAAAATGTGGCGAGCAAAAGCTATACTCAATATGCTTCAGCTATACTCAAACCTGGGAAGAATCCCGACCTGACAAACAGCTACCGGCCACTATCACTGCTACGCCATTTTTTTAAACTCTACGAACGGCAAATCCTTCAGAGAATTCAGAAACACATAGACCCTATGTTAAAACCCTAACAGGCAGGCTTCAGACCTGGAAAATCATGCACTGGACAGGTACTAAATCTCACGGAACGCATAGAGGTGCGTTTCCAAAATAACGAAATAACAGGAGCTGTGTTCATCGATCTCACAGCCGCCTACGATACATTAAACCATAAAACCCTGCTTATCAAAGTCTACAAAACCACAAAAGACTACAAACTAACGAAAGTAGTTCAATCAATACTCCAAAACAGAAGGTTTTATGTGGAACTTCAAAATACAAAAAGCCCATGGAGAATCCAAAGAATTGGTCTCCCACAAGGAAGGGTTCTGGCCCACACTCTATTTAATATATACACCAATAACTAGCCTATAACAGAAAACGCCAAACACTACGTGTACGCTGACGACCTAGTTGTCACAGTTCAAGTTCAAACATTCGGGGAGATAGAGGTAAGGCTGGAGGACACAATGGAAATTAGGGCCAAATACTATCGAAAAAAACTCGCTAAAACCAAATCCATCAAAAACCCAAGTAAGTAGTTTTCATATAAATACCCACAGGACTCGCAACAAATTAAACGTGTCCTGGGAGGGCAAAGAACTAGAATACGCCGAAACACCAAAGTATATGGGTGTAATCTTGGATAGAACACTAACCTACAAACAGCACTGTCGCAAAACCAGACAAAAAGTAGTTGCTAGAAATAGCCTTGTACAAAAACTAGCCGGTAGCAAATGGGGTGCAAAACCTCAAGTTTTGAGAACATTTGATGTTTGCCCAGTCTGGTGCAGATCAAGCTATGCAAAACAGGTCGATATCGCCTTAAATTTTCACCTTGTACTCGTGCTTTATACCCAATGGCATGAAAAATTGAAGCAAACCTTCGACGATCGCCATGCCCTTTATGGTCAAGAACAGCGACGGAAAAGGCTCAAATCAAGGAAAAATTTTCATGAATGTGCCACCGTGGAACCGCCCGACAACTTCCCTATCAATGAAAGCCCTATGAGCATGGTCAAATTTGAACTGGAAGACATGGAGAACGCTAAACAGAATACGAACCGGCGTGGCACTCGTAAAAACAAACAAACTATGGAAAATTTATTAAAAAATATTTTTTTTAAAATATTTAAGTGGAAAATTGAGGAAGACCATGCCTCCTCAATGTGGAGAGATACAAAACATTGTCCATCTGCTGGGATGCACATTATGCCCTGCAACATGCTCTATCGATGAGATGTGGATTGCAAATGAAAATGCCATAGACGTAGCCCGGTACTGGGCAGAAAAACTTTGAATGGAATGATTTCGCTCTCGAAAAAGTAAAGTAGACTTGTCACTGTTTTCTTCAACAAGGCATGATATTGGCACTGTACCTCAAATCAGAAGGGCAGTATCACCCGAGACCGTCCTATTATGCACTTGTAACGCGCTAGGCTAGTTTTTGTCAGAAATTTGCTTTTTGATTGCCCGCTCCCATGCTGGCGTGCCATATAGCAGGCAGAGTTAACGACCGAGCATAGCAGTCTCCTTTTGCTGCTTTTTGGTCCACCCGCGTTCGGCATAAGCTTAGCAAGGGCCGCTGAGGTTCAAGTATGATTGACAGGCATCAAGTATGATGTGTTTTCTAAGGGAGACGTTTTAGTCGATGGTTACGCCTAAGTATTTGACAGCATCTTTCGGGATGATCGCTTGTTTTTTTATTTGAAAAAGAATTTGTCCTATTTTCCTTCTTCCGATCAGTAGGATCAGTTCTGTTTCCTCTGAGGCGTGTTTTAAATGCTTTTCCTCCATCTAGGTTTCTATTTTGGATATACAAGAGGGCAAAAACCGAAAAATGTCGCAGCTGCCGGCCTATATTTGTACCTTTATAATCATCATTTAAACCAGGGGTCTCCAAACTACGGCCCGAGGGCCACATCCGACCCGCGGACAGATTTTGTCCGGCCCGCGGAGAGCTAGCATACTTGAAAACTCCTTTTAGAGAACATATATTGCAAATTAAATTTAGTTTACTGAAGTATTCTAATTTTATATTGAATAATTATTAATATGACATCTACATTGATATGGTCATGGGCTAACTACTAATAACATTGTTGTAGGCTTATTGTTATTGTTTTTGTGATAAGTTGGATAAAGAAACACAGAATTGTAATGAGTATAGACATGTATAATATGCAGAAAATTTAACTTCAGTATATAATAACTAACAAATTATTGAAATGAATCCAACTAACATTTTATACATTTTAAATAAAAACATAACTTATAACAAGCATAATGACATATGAAATACTAATGAGATTTATGTAATTGAGATTTTCCACTGACAATAGTTTGTAGTTGTGGACTAATTTTACTTGTACCAATTATTAAAAGAGATTTAAGATGCTCATCAGTTAATTTAGATCTGTAAACATTTTTTGTGTACTTCATTTTGGAGAAGGTCTTCTCACAGAAATAAGTAGTACCAAAAACAGAAAACAGCCCACGAGCAAATTTATGCAAATTATCTAATTGTGTCAGTGGAAGACTCTTATAAAATTCCAACAAAGATGAGTTTTGATATTTGTTCTTAATTATATCACTGCACTATAGATCAATAATTTCCATTTGAAGTTCCGGGGCTAGGGTTTCAATGTCAGTATCAAAAGGATTCTGAAAAATCTTAATTTTATTCGCAATGGCATCAAAGTCCGAGAAACAAGTATCAAAATTTATTTTCAAAGCACTCAAAGTTTCGATTGCAAAATCGATAGGAAACTCAGTCTCAGTGGTGTGGCTGAATATTTCACATGTTTTAAAATGTGAAAAACATTTACTTCGTAGTTGTGATTGAAACAGTATCAATTTCTTCCGGAATGATTTAATATTAGTGTATAAATCAGGAAGATGCTGATTTTCTCCTTGCAATCTCAGATTCAGTTCGTTCACATGTTTTGTCAAATCAACATAGAATGCTAACTTCCACAGCCATGCGTTGTTTTGTAATTCAGTAAGAGGGCGATGCTTTTCATTCAAAAAAATTTCGATCACTGCTCGAAGTTCAAAAAAGCGCTGAAGGACTTTTCCACAACTAAGCCAACGTACGGCAGTATGATAAGGTAAGTCATTTTCTCCAATCTCTTCAATAAATTGTCGGAATTGTCGGTGATTCAGCCCAAAAGATCTGATAAAATTAGCAGTTGATATGACTGGTTTCAGAACTTCAGACATATCCAAACATTTTCCGCACAAAGACTGTTGATGAATGATAAAATGTAAGACTAATGGTTTTGAACCACCGTCATTTTCTACAGCCTTTGACACAAGAGCGACCACTCCTTTATCTTTCCCACTCATGTTTTTGCCTCCATCAGTTGTAATACATTTCAAGTTTTTCCATCGAAGGTTCTTTTGATTAATGGCCATTTCAACTCCTTTAAAAATATCTGTACCAGTAGTTGTGCCATGAATACTATACATATCAAGAAGTTCTTCATGCACTTCATAGCTTTTATCTACTCCTCGAATATAAATCAACACCTGAGCAGTATCTGACACATCCGTTGACTCATCCAAGGCCAAAGAAAATCACTCAACATCTCCATTTTTGTCGAACAGTTGAGAGGATATATTTTCAGCGATGTTTTCTACCCTTCGAGCCACAGTGTTTGCTGACATACTGACAGTTTTTAATAAATTTACCTTTTCATGGCACATTTCTTCGGCTACTGCAATTATGCATTCTTTGATCATTTCTCCATTCGTGAATGGTTTTCCACATTTTGCAATTTCAAGAGCCACACGAAAGCTGGCACGAGTTGCAGCCTCTTGTTCAGTTTTGAGTTTTGTAAATGAAGATTGCTGCGATTTTAATCCGCGCTTCATAGCTTCGAATTTTTCTGTCCGCAAACTTCCTGTATATTTTGAGTAATTTTGAAAATGTTTTGTTTCATAATGACGTTTAATGTTATATTCCTTGAGAACGGCTATGCTTTCATTGCAAATCAAACATAGCGCCTTGTTACTGGACTCAATTACGAAATACTGAATGTTCCACTGATCTTTGAATTTTCTGCATTCACTATCAATTTTTCGCTTCTTTTCCATACTACTAAATCACACACAAAAGCAACAATTCAAATCAAAATACTGTTACAAAGATGTCTTAAACTTAAACACGCACAAACACGTTTTAAGGAGGTACGCACTATTTTATTTCACAACAGTGTCATAGGAACTGACTTGTGGTTGCGCCACTAGCCTTCTTATATATTCCAATTACTGCCATCTAGAAGTGACTGGAAGACACCAGAACTTTCTCGAACCAACTAGATTATTCTGTACGTGCTATTAGCGCCATCTGTTAGCGATAGAAGGTACTACCTATTTCCGCTTGTGTCTCATGGCTCGTACTCTACGACTAATCTAGAAATTACATCTAATGACAGGAAAATTACTAATATGCAGTGTTGCCGTTTTGCGGACTTTAGTCCGATTTGCAGCCTTTTTTAAACGTTGCGTACTTTTTCGGACTTTATTTTTCATCAGTGGACTATTTCACTTTTTACCACCGGTAACAATGATAATATGGTTTTGGCCCTCGGAACTTACTGGAGCAATCAGTATGGCCCTAAGGCTGGAAAGTTTGGAGACCCCGGATTTAAACCATCAGACGTCCACTGATGTACATAGGCCTGCTGGAAACAACGCCATAAAAACCTATCTAGCGTTGCTCATGCTGTGTTAACCCTATTTATTTACAAATATACATACGTACATGGACGTGTAGGACACATACATTATTTAGGATAGCACAGTCAGTCGGTAAAGAAAATTGAAACAAAAAAAAAAAGATTTATTTTGATAAACTAAAAATCTAAAATATCTCGAAAACTATTGAGAAGTTATCGAGGCAAATTAGTATGTATGTGCGTAGGGAAAACATTGTATTTGTCTGCCAAGTTTGAATTGTCTGCCAGTTTTGTAGCCGCCCTCTGAATTTGCCGCCCGGGGCATGGGCCCAGGCTTGCCAGCCCCCCCCCCCCCCCCCCCCAGATCCTTGACTGCAGAGACTGGACAGACAAGACTACACATACAGGAGTGGACAGACAGGACTGGACAGACAAGAGTGGCCAAGCAAGACTGGACAGTCCAGACTGGACAGGCAAGACTGGACAGACAAAACTGGACATAAAAGACTGTACTGTACGGACAAGAGTGGACTTAATAGAATGGACAGACCAGAGTGGACAGTAAAGATTGGACAGACAAGACTTTTTTTTGTGGTTTGGGAAACCTCTCACCAAACGCCCTTTTCCACTTGGCTTTTAGTATGCGCCACCCCGGTATCGCATATTTCGCATTCCTTCAGGGCTGGCAGCCCGGGCGGTTAGTGCCGCTCTGGTTGAAAAATGCCTTTGCCTCGGCGGGAAATCGAATCCCGTTCGGGGTATGTTGTCCACTATACTACGGAGGAGGACGGACACGCAAAACTGGACGGAAAAGAGTGGACAGGCTAGAGTGGACAAACAAGACTGAACAGGCCAGAGTAGACAGATAAGATTAGATAGAGAAACTAGACAGACAATATTAGACAGGGAAGGCTTCAAATATTAGATTGGATATATTTAAAATTTAAGCTTGTATCAAATGAACTAATGCAATAATGTTGAAAATTTCTTTTTCGTGTAAATAAGGAATTTAAGTAAGAGTCTAGTAATTTGATTAAATAAATACTTGAGGGAATTAGAGTATAGACGAGCAAACCGCAAATTAAATTTAAAGAAGGAAATAAAAAAAAGTTCGTCGTAATGTTTAACGCGAAATATATTCAGATTGTACTTAAAAAAGATAATATAAAATAACAGCGTATAATTAGCCAAATTTAGCGTAAAGTAATTATGAATAGTTTTTTTATTGCAGTGTTCTTGAAACAATCCAAGCGATTTAAAATGCTGCATATGTAAAGAAGTAATTCTAATAAAATTTGAGACATATCATAGAAAGTGGATGAAGGTGTTACTTTGACACGTTCTTTCCCCAGGAAAGCAACAATGAACCATGTACATAACATCTTCATCTACTCTAACAGTTTATCTGTGAGTTTATCGTAAACAAAGAATAGAGTATGTAAAAGCAGTGCCTAACGCCTAACATGTTTTTTCACACTAAAATGTACATTAAGAAAAATTTTACTTAACACCTTTATCCACTTAGCTCTTCTTTATAATTCGGACTAGAGATAAAAGTTATTTATATTTTGAACCGTATTTTTTAATTTAATGAAATAGATGGAATTTTAGCAAGTAGTCGGTAGCGTAGCCCTTTGTACCGTTTTTTATATTACAATAAATATCATTTTTAGTATCATTAGATAGAATTTGTTCGGTATAATAAGATATACTATTTCATTACAATTTCAAGTCGACTTGTCTGAAATCCAGTTAGTTAAAACATTTTCATATTTTCCGTTTTAATTTTAACAGAATTTAATTAGAATCGAGCAGCCTAGTTTACTAATTTAATTTCGATTCAAGACTCCTCTTACACAACTACTAAGTTTTCTTATTTTTCGTTTCGATTTCCTCCTTCAATTTGAAACGTAAAATAAACTTTGGCGTTTTAGAGAGAACTTTAAAGTTAGAATCGAACAACCTAGTTTACTAATTTAATTGCAGCTCAAGACTTCTCTTACACAACTACTAAGTTTTCTTATTTTTAGTTTCTATTTCCTCCTTCAATTTAAATCGTGAAATAAGCTTAATTAACCTTTTTTATTGAACAGATACACTTAATAAACCGATTCGTAAAAGTCTTCGAAGAATTTTTATAGAAAATTAGTAGCCGTTAGAGTGTGTTGCAACATTTCGTCTCACAATTACAATTGTATTTTTTTTTAATAGCAAAATGGTCAATAGTGGATTGAAAGTGAAAAAATATTTTTTTAAATTGTCTTTACAAATTGGAATTTTTTTTTATCGAATAATTACATTGTTTTTCGACTAGAAAGTACTATTTTATTGTCCATGTACTTACTTTCCATATCTAGACATTTGTATTATTTTACTTTAAAGAATACGTTTTCGTGGTTAATTTATATGCTTTAGTCCAAAAACATTTTACTAACTACATGTATATCAGGGGTGGACAACCTTTTTAGGTGATGGGGCAGTCAGATTTCGTACTAGCTGACGCGGGCCAGAATTTTTTTTCGCTCACGTAAATAAATTCTAGGTTTTTTTTAAGACGAGGAACGAATTTCGCTGAACAACAGTGAAGGATCAGGTTTCAGAATGGAAATATTTTTATAAAAAAATATTTATTTTTATTTATTTACTTTATTATATTAATAAACTTCAAAAAACACAATTAACGTCAAAAAAATAGAAAAATAAACAGGTTAATGTTGAAACAGTAACTTTAATAATCTTCAATGAGATTGATGAAATTGTTTATTTTTTAATAAACGTTTCATATCAATATCAATCTCGGTAGTAGTAGCAACTATCAAAACTGCACGCACCTACGATGCAAGTTTACAAATCCTCAAAAGTCGTTGAAATACTGCAATAGCTGAAAATCAAACATTTAAATTTCTTCGAATATTTTTCGAATTTTCCAATTTGTCTCAAGAATCGATACCAAAATTAAAAGTTATATTGAGTTCTCCGTTCTCGGGCCGCAGTTGGCCCGTGGACCGTAGGTTGCCCATCCCATATCATTAAGATTTGGATCATCTAGATTTAGTTTGTCTAGATTTTTTAATCAAGTATCAATGATTAAGTATTTAGCTAATTTAAATTCTCTCTATCTATAGGGTCTTCCAATAAGAGGTTTTACTTTCAATAGCCCGCCAGTTTAACAGTTGTCCTAAATCGACCTGTAACTATGTTACAGATGACAAGTAAAAACTACGCCATTAATAAAAATGGAACGATATACGCTTCAAATTATTAAAATACACTACAAAAATGGTGAATTTCGCGGTCACAGTTCGCAAAACTAAAGCATTTTTGGGTCTTCGTGAAGCACTTTCTCGGCTAGCAATTATGAAACTGGTGGAAAAATTTGAGCTGTTCCGACAAGTTAGTGATGTGAAGAACCGAACTTGTGCACGTCGCTCAAGAAGAACTGAGAATATTGCTGTTGTAGCCCATAGTGTTGAGGAAAAACCAAGGTTTGTCCATTTCTCGTCGATCTTTCGAAATGGGCATTCCAAAAACGACATTACATCGAAATTTGCATAGACTTAGGTTTTAAGGCTTTTAAAGTTCAGTTAACACAAGAACTCATGCCTACCGACCATCAACAACGTCGTGTCTTTGCTGATTGGGTCCTTGAAATGCATCAAACTGATCCGGAATTTTATCGAAAAATCATCTTGAGTGATGAGGAGCATTTTCACCTCGGAGGCTACGTTAGCAAGCAGAATTATCGCATTTGGGGCTCGGAAAAACACAAGAATTATTGTTGAAAAGCTCCATCCTCAACGTGGGACTGTTTGGTGCGGTTTATGGTCTGGCGGGATAATTGGACCTTACTTTTTCCAAAATGAGCCTGGAGCCATCGGCTCTAGTAATAGTTCTGGTCCATTTTTAACTAGTTCAGTTGGGATATTTCCTGGTCCTGCAGCCTTTTTATTTCTTTATTCTTTTAGGGCTTCCTTTATTTCTTCTATCGTTATAGCATTTACTTCTTCATTTGTGGGTGCTCTATATCCAGGTTATCAATGTGGAACTCTTTTCTGTTCTTTGCAGTTCTTTGTAATCTGTTTCCCACTCCTCCATACTTAGTTTTCCACTCCTCCATACTCCATACTTATTATTTCAAGTTAACCTACTCTTACTCTACCCTTCTTTTCTACTATGTTTGATTGCCTTCCACGCTTCCGAAACCTTTGCTTCCTTCCATGCACCTCTCTAGCCCCTGGCATCTTTTTTCCCAAATCTCATTTTTCTTTTTTGTTACAATTTTTTTAACATCTCTATTCCAGTGTACGTAGATCTTCTATTTTTTAGATTGTAGCCAAGTTTGATAAGCTTTCTTTTTAATTTCTACTTGTCTTTCTATTTCTTCAAACCACCACTCTTTTTTTTTAATGCCTTCCTTTTGGTCCTATAGCTTCGTTCGCTGCTTGGTGCATACAGTTGCTTAGGTGATATAGTTGATTCGCTGTTGCGTTTCCATGTTGCACTTTAGCCCAGCATGGCAGTAAATCTTAGTTTGTATACAAATTTAGTGGATTCGTGGAAAACTCTCTACATTGTATCAGATTTCATTCGTGTTTTTTCCTAATATGTCGTTTTTACTAGTTTTGTCTGCATTTGTTTTCCTATAATTTATTAGGACTGTTGCTACCAATAGGTGGTGGTCCGATCCGCATTTCGCACCTCGATACACCCTTAGGTCAGTGGTTGATATTTTTGTGTTTTGTTTTTGTATAATGTAATCGATTATCGATCTTAGTCCTTTTGTGGGTTGGGTCCACGTGTATTTATGTATATTTTTGTGGAAGAAGAAACCATTCATTATCTTTAGAGATATATTCGGACATAATTGTTTTAGACGTCTGCCGTTATCGTTTTCAGTTTGTTCTCCATACCTGCCTATTACCGGGTTGTTTCCTTCTCTTCCCTGTACGGGCGTTTAGGTCTCCCAATATAAGTATTTCTCGATCTCCTTTAATCTCAGATATTATTGGGAATAGTTTTTCGTAGAACATATCTTTACTGGCTAGGTCCGCATCCTCGCTAGGAGCGTATACTCCTATTATAACTATATTCTGTCTATTTTTTTAACTTTCCATTTTTTATTATTTTTTCGTCAATTTCTTGATGGTCTTTAATGATTTTTTTATACTTTCTGTGTATAGCTATTACTACTCTTCTTTCTGTTCTTGTGTCCTTTTTAACTATAAACTTGTATATATTCTATAAACATGTATATATTCTCCTACCATCTCAACTTCGTTCCCTTTTTTTAGTTTCTGTAAGCACACAGACATCCAGTCTCATTTTGTTTAATTTTTGGAATACTTCTGTTTTCTTTGTTCGTAATGCATACAAGCAGACACCTCTAGCCTTTTTTGGGTTAGGTGAAAGATAAGGTCTGTGCTAATGGCCCAAAATCGATTCAAGGCCTCAAAGACGGAATTCGTGAAGTTATCGAGGACATACAACTGCAAATGTGCGAATTGGTGATGAAAAATTTCATGAAAGGAATATGGTCCTGCAAGCGTAGCCGTGACGGTCATTTGGCTAATATTGTTTTCCATTATTTTAATTAATTGCCTCTTTGCAATTAAATAAACATCCGATGATTTCACTTAAAAATACTATTTTTTTTACATATCAAAATGAAACCTCTTATTGGAAGACCCTATAGTTTCTTAGTCAAAAGTTTACAGTGGACCGATCAACTTTTAATGATTGAGTATTTAACAAATTTATATTCTCTATATTTACATATACAGATATAGTCTAAGAGTATTTGGCTACATCATTAATATTAAGGGTAGTCACACAGTCGATTTTCAATCGACCGATAGTTTAGTTATTGGACATCAATGCATTAAGTTTACTGTAGGTGCACACACAACACAACTGCAGATCAACTCGACATTTTAGTCCAAAGAAAACGCTTTGCACTTGAATGATTAAAAAATTGAGCAACTATCGTCCAAGTTGTATATCCAGTTGCATATGGAAGCGCAAAGTCCATATTTTAGTTGATATCGTTAAACACTTGAGTTGGTTATAAATTGTTATGCATCGCGATTTCAAACCAACTCGACTCAATTGTTGAGTTGACAAACAATCGATGATTGTGTGTGCCGGCCCCTAAAGAATATCTAACTTCAGTTTGACTAGATTTGTTAATCAAATTTTAATGTGTTTAGCTAATTTATATTCTCTATATGTGTACTCTGTGACATAAAAAATGACAAAAAAACACTAAGAAGGGGTAGGAATTTTTGGACCAAACTTGGCAGAAATGTTTAACTTGTTAAAGGTAGTAATTGATTAATATATCATTCAAAATATAGCCAGTAGCCATGGCAAATTTGACTTTTTACTTGTTGTTACAATAGAAATGATCGGGTGTATTTCTTGCGAGTTTAAGTCGATTTCGATATTGTTTTTAGTTGCAATTCATTTCTTTTTGAAATCTTCTTTGCGTTTTGGGGTTGCGTTTATGCCTAGAGTACGGCAACGTGAAAATTATCGACAATTGAGTGAATTCGACAGAGGTCGCATTATTGACTTACGTGAAGGTGGTTTTTCATTCAGGGAAATTACTAATCTTGTTAACCGTAACCAATCCTCTGTAGTACGGTGTTATCAAGCATGGTCTACAGAAGGTCAAGAACGTCGTAGAAGAGGTAGTGGACGGCCAGGACAGACAAATATCCAGGATCGCCATCTCTGATTAATGGCATTGAGAGACCGATTGTACTCGAGACAAGATAAATAGCCGATCAATGGTTTGAAAACGAAGGACGTCCTGTAACCCGTTGTACAGTTTACCGACAAATTAGAGCTTCTGGCTTGCAGTCCTATCGACCCCATCTTGTGCTTCCGCTGATGGCTCGTCATCGACAGCAACGTATGGAATGGTGTACCTTGCGACTGGATTGGGACGTGGAATGGCATAGAGTGGTCTTCAGTGACTAATTCTGATTCTGCTTTAGAATGCACGATGGTCGCAGACGTAGACGTGGAGAACGTCGCCATGTGCAATTTTCAATAGGATAACGTCCTTGCCCACATTACAAGGCATTCTATGGGGCGCTTCGAAGAGTCTGACGTCAATATCTTGCCGTTGTCACCCAGATCTCTCGACCTTTCGACCTCTCGACCCCATCGAACATGTGTTGGACATGATGGGTAGACGACTCAAGCAATTAGCCCATCCTCCACAGACACTAGAAGCTCTCCGTCCTGAACTACAGATTATCTGGGATGCCGTACCTCGGGGAGAAATCGACATCGTGGTGGAATCCATGCCCACAAGGGTGCGGGATTGTGAAACTAATAGGGGTGGTCCAACACAGTGTTAATAAAAAATGTCTATCTTTTTTTAAATTTCTTTGAAATTTTAATCAATTACTGTCTTTGACTAGTAAATATTTCTGCCAAGTTTGGTCCAAAAATTCCTACCCCTTTTTGGTGTTACATTTTTTGTCACAGAGTATATATATTCGAAAAGCATTTTACTACATATCTAGATTTAGTTTAGCTTACAAAGTCGACATTTGTTAATCAAATTTTAATGATTCAAAGGCCTTTCGCTTTTGTTAATAATACTAAAAATAATTACTAAAAATAAACGTGTCAATTATTTTTACGTATTCCCGAATGTTTCTTTTTTAATTATTATTTGCATAATATACGGATTTTGCGTTTCATCATAAATGTATGAAGGAAGAAATTACTGTCACTTCGAAGAGTTTATAAAAAGTTTTAATCGCTAGGGAGGAATTTGAATGACAGTCTTGTAACTTCCCTTAAACAAACTCAGTCTATTAATAAAAATGAGTGGAATTAGAACTTTATTTTGATACTTTTAATTCGCATAAATAATTCATCTGTGAATAAATTAGTTCTATGCAGTTTTTACAGGATGTAATTAAGTTTGAATGTAATTTAGTCGATTCGAGATGCATTAAATATTTTTTGTCAATTAAGTGGTTTGTTTACAATAAATGTGCTTGATGTAATTTTTTAGAAGATTTTATGTGGATAGTATGTCATCGATATTTATGTAGTAGTTGATAGTTATGTAGTGCTATACACAAAGAATGCAATTTTTTTATTACTAAATCCTGCTTAGATCACAACATTTGCATGTTGATGCATGCAATATTTGACATTTAATTTTTTTAAGTGATAATAAGTATGATTGATGAATATTCATTATTTTTTATAATTATATTACAAAACTTTCTTTAACAAATACAAATGTTTTAATAGGTTTTATATTTATAACTTTATATTTATATAAAGAATAAGAAATAATGTATAACTGTCTACACAAAATTTGGTCTATCAAAAGATAATAACAGGACGAACAAATTTTCTTAGAATAAACTTCGTAAACGTGTTTTGTTTTGGTGGTTATTTATTTATTATTTTTTTTGAGAAAAAGAGGAAAATTCTTCAACAGTTTATTGTTTAAACATTATTTCAATCCCCTTTTTCATACCCAGATATCCTCAAATAATGGGTAACTGTTTAAGATTTTGTCTAGAAATTCTAGAAAACGTTGGTTGATTAGGGGCCTTTCATAAATTACGTAAGGCATTTTTTAGGCTAATTTAGCCCCCTTCCCCCTATTGTAAAATTTCGTAAGATTTTTATTGCAATTTTGTTATAAGCACATCAGATATTTGACCAAGTTCAGTGAATACTGGAGTATTCAGAAAAGTGGATATTTTATCCAAATTTGAATTATTATTTATCAACCAGTCTGATATTTTGTTAATAACTGGGATGCCTAGTTCATGATTTGGTTCTTTAGGTTCTTTCAATGTTTCAATATCAATTTCCTCACTATCGTACCACTCTACATCGATTGAATATTATTAGCGTACGAAGTGGGACAAAAACTCTGTCCAGCTCGACGACGTATCAATTTATTTGAACTTTCTCAGTTCTAGCACACTGATGCTTATGAACTAAGTGACGATGAGTTCTAAAATGTTTGATTGATGCGAAGTACAATCCACATGCTAGACATGTTCGTCCAATCAATTGCGTTTGGACTGTCTGACAATAAAAGTGATATGGTGTTGATAGAAAGGCTGGACGACTAGGAATCTCAATATTTAAAGATACACGCATAAATAAATGACAAAAATTAGCATTTACTTGGTCTTTCGGAAGTGGAATATCCAAAGTTTCTGTTTTTTGAAGAGGACAAGGTGGGGGAATAAATACATCTTGTAGTGGAATAGATCCATCTTAACTCCTTTGCAAATTTGCAATAAATTCTGAGATTCCCTTACATGTCTACAGTACCAATCTGGAGTCCATTCTGCTTGATTTAGAAAAGAAAAGAATCTTACGGCAAGACGAATCCAGATATTTGTTGACTCAAAGGAGCCATTCGTCGCTCAACTCGATTGAAACAACTTCGCCCCGGAGCTTTAGTGACAATAAATATAGCATCAAAATCTAATTTTCGAAAAATTAGAAATCGCATGGCAGATAACTTGGGGAAATCGTGGATTTTCATCGGTACCTCCATCAACAGTGATGATTACAACTGGTGTCACGCGATTATCATCGGTTTTGGCTAAAGATTGAAATTCCTTCAATTCCATGAGGCGCTCAAAATGTATACTATGAGTGCGTGCAGATGATAAAGAAAGTTTCCCTGATCTGATTGCAATTTACGTAGGTCCACTGTATGTTACTGCTTTCAGTTTGCCCATTACTTCGGGAGTAATTTTAAAACCTGCATAAACGGAAGGTATTAATTTATGTTTTTCCGCTACAACCCAGTCGTGATCTAACAAACGGACTCTATACTCCATATGCATCCGAAAGGGTGCTTGTTTTTCTACAGCAGTTTTACCAATTAGTATACGTGCTTTGTTGTCCTGCGACAAAACGAAAACTTGAGCTGGGACAAGTATTAAGGCGATATACTCTATTTCTCGAATAGATGCAGTACAAAATTTAGCATCTGGAGGACTTTTGTGTCATCATTCATTGCTCTAGCTAACATGACCGGTTCTGTAACTAGGTGTTTTTTTCCAGAGTTGTAGATGAGCACCTATTTTTTCTGCTTAAAAGTGTTGTTATAAAAATTATTGTCTGATTCGAACAAAATTTAAACAAATATTTGTGTTATTTGTGGACATTTGAAGGCATTCATTATCTCATGAAAAGTTTGAGAGCACTGGTTTATGTTATTTACAGCTACTATTTAGGTTAGGTTATCTTCTGTATAGGCTGACAAATTAAGAGTGTCCTCATTTTAAACTGCAATTATCAAAGAAATTTTTGGTTGAACATTGTAGAGTAATATCTGAAGTTTAATAACAAGGTAAATGCTTAATCCTAAATTTAAAATTAATACTTAAAAGTTATATCGATTAGATGACCTCCGTTTTGACATGGCGACATCTTGCTGATACCAAATATCTTCTTCTTTCGAATAGGCCTACTTTGGACCACGCTTGTTCAACTGTTGGGCTTTGACCTTTGCCCAGTATTGTCGCATCTTCTGCCCGTGTAACTCCTTTCTCTCTTCTGTCCAGCGGATACCTTTCCTTCGAGGTTTTTCCTGAAATCCACGGACTTCCTTTAGGGTGAGTCTCACAGACTGTCTGTTTTTAAAATCTGTTATTCCCAGTTCTTTAATATCCTTCTCGGTCTCTGTCAACCAAGTGGTACGAAGCTTCTTGTTTTGCCAGAAGGTGAACAGACGGTTGGTTAGTCGGTTTGGAGGCAATCGTGCATTGCACAGTCAGAGAGCATCTCAATATGTTCGTAGAGCTCAGAGTTATGCCGTCTTCGGAATTCCCCATCTTCCTTTACCGGGCCTAGAATCTTCCTGAGGATTCTCCTCTCTCTGATTTCCAATTTCTCTATTAGACCCCTTCGGTTCAAGGAAAGACACTCCATGGCATATAGTGCTTCTGGTCGTAAGACTGATGTTTCCCTGTTCTAGTAACATCTCTCTGTTTGCTTCTCTAATATTGGTGAAGAATTATGTTTTCTCCAGCGACTGATACCAAATATCGTTTATTGGTAATAAATCGTTTATTGGAGTTGAGCGATGGCATCCATTAAGAACGTTTGTAGCATCTCCACATAACGTTCACTATTGACAGCTATTGTGTTTCCCATTTCATCTTAAAAAAAATACGGCACCTATACTCCAACTGACCATATTCCACACCACAGTTACCTTTTGAAAATGCAGCTCTTCAAATATAACTTGAGGGTTTTCGGCAGACCATTAATATAAATTTTGTTTGTTGTTATCCCCATGCATTCCCCAATTATTTTGTTAACATTATCCCCAAAATCCATTGACTAAATTCTAAACGTGAGCTTCGATCTATTGAAAGAAGTTTTTGGAGTTTTTGCCATTTGTCTATTAGAAGAAGTTTTTGGAGTTTTGCCATTTGTTAGGCCGAAAGAGTAAACATTTTTCTTTCCGACCCATTTGAAATTCCTACTTGCTGCGAAAAACGTCGCACGGATTGATTGAAAATTTCTTCAATTCTGTTCCTAACTTGCAAAGAATTCACTTCTGTTGTAGTAGTTTTTTCCTCTCTGCAAGTTTAGTATCCTTAACACTATTACTACCGACGATTTTTTTACACTTATACATACCTCAACCGGCCAAGTGACCTCTATTTGAAATAATAATATTGCAAGTTTTTCTTGAAGATGAGACAATGCTCCATTTGTTGCTGTTTCTGGTATATCTTTTTCCTCTCGCATTTTTTCATAGTTAGTGGCAAGTTCTGCTAGTTGAAATAAAAATTGCTGCCTCGATAGTTTCTCTCCAGTTGTCTCATTATATAAAATCCATGCATCCAAAAATACGACACGAGTATGTTTTAGAAGGAAAATCTTCTAATAAATAATTGTTTGGAGGTAATCACACGACTACATGCATTTTGTGGGAAGCGTATCCCCTGGCTGAGATCGCGCATACTAAATGGTGCAATGAGGTCAAATGACCGGTGGCGATAGATATGGACAACTACATACATTTCTTGACAAATGGCAAACTAAAAAAGGTGTGAATACCGACAAGTTGTTTACACGTATATTTAAAGAAAAATCGTGAATTGATTTGACATATCCAATGAAGTTAACTACATTAAGTTTTAAACTAAAGTTTAAAAACGGTCATTTGACCGGTCGTGGTAGTAATAGTGTTAAGAGAGCCTGTTCGACTTTTTTTCGACCCATCTTGCAATTGTCCTGCAATTTGGCGGCGCTGGAAAATTAAACTCTTGTGGAAACCACCTCTGAGTTTGATTAATGGAGTCCGTTCTAATAAAATGCTCTACACACTCACTAGGAATTTTTGGACTACACTTGGCACTTGGCAGTTTTGCCAAAGACAGTAATTGATTAAATATTTGATATGATATGATTTTAATTTAAATTAACACTTGATTAATAATGTGTTGGACTACTCCCGCACCCTTCTGGACATGGATTCCATCAGGTTGTCGATTTCTTCCTGAGGTATTGCATCCCAGACAATCTGTTGTTCAAGACGGAGAGCTTCTAGTGGGGGATGGGCTAATTGCTTGAGTCTTCTACCCATCATGTCCCATACATGTTCGATGGGCGAAAGGTAGGAAGATCTGGGTGGCCACGACAAGATATTACGTTAGCTTTTTCGAAGTGCTCCATAGAATGCCTTGCAATATGGGGACGGGCATTATCCAGTTCGAAAATCGGGTACTCCAGCTCCTGGAGGAATGGAGGGATATGGGGTCTACCTTCATCAACATATCGGTGGGCATTCATATTGCCTCGGATGAATACCAACTGCTTCCATAAACAATAGCACTCCATACTATAACCCCCACTGTGTGGTGCAAATGCCGCTCAACAGAAAACTGCAAATGGCGACGTTCTCTACGTCTACGTCTGACCGTCATGCGACCACCGTGCATTCCCTAGCAAAATCGGGATTCGCTGAAGACCACTCTATGCCACTCCACGTCTCAATCTAAGCAAATGTTGTTGTCGATGACGAGCCGTCAGCGGAAGCACAAGATGTGGTCGATGGGACTGCAAGCCAAAAGCTCTAAACTGTACGAAGGGTTACGGGACGTCCTTCATTTTCAAACCATTGATCGGCTATTGATCTTGTACTCGAGAATACTCTTGTACGCAAAGAAGATCTCAAAAAGAAAAGAATTGCAACCAAAAACTATATCGAAATCGAATCGCAAGAAATACACTCGATAATTTCGATTGTAACAACAAGTAAAACGTCAAATTTGCCATGGCTACTGGAATATTTTCAATTAAATTTTATTTAATTACTACCTTTGACTTCCCTAATAATGGCTCGCCATCCACTTTAGAAACTGTAAGAGCTCCCTATACTTGTGTAACTTCAATACACCAAAACAGAAGTGTAGGCAGGGATGGTTAGGCCAAAGCCCATTGATGGCTGTAGTGCCAAAGGAAGAAGACTAGTCTAGTAGAAGACTAGAAGAAGACTTGATTAGTTAAACATTTATGGCAAGTTTAGTGCAAAAATTCTTACCCCTTCTTAGTGTTACATTTTTTATGTCACAGAATATATCTAATCTTATCAACAGACAAGATTTGTGTAGTCAAGTTTTAAATTAAAATCGATTAAACGATTTAAAAACATCAATTATACTGTATCAATTAAATGTAGTTTCCTAAGAAATTAGTAATTTACTGATATATTTATCAAGTATTTTAAGTACTTTTGCTTGTATCTAATTATCAAGAAAATATTATCTATATATGCTATGTTTGGTGAACTAAAAGGTTCAATATCCACTAAGAATACAATAAAATTATGTAAATTCCAGTTGGATATAACAAAGTAGAAAGTATAAGATATTGAAAATGAAACGGCGCATTCAAGGCAAGGATTTGTGTTAAAATAAACTGATTATCTAATGTCTAAAAAATGCTGCATTATTTTATTTCGTGAATAAATACATACAAAATGTGTGCGACGACGATTAGTTTTTGTCCAGTGAATTTTACGACAGTGAAAAATCTATTTGTAGAAGAAAAAATATTTTTATGCAGTTACATGAATTTCGTTTACACCGGAAAGTGAAATTGCAGTGTTTTGTTTTATTACCTCAAATTATTATTCTTGATATGTAAAGTGACAATGTGTGGTAACTTTGTAATGGATTAACATTTTATGAATATTCAAATTTATTTTATTGCATTTCCTTTTGCAGATACATTTTATGTCAAAATATTTTTTGCTATGAATAATTTTCACAAGAAAGTTCATAAATATGTCATAAATAATAGTAGTAAATTTTTGTATACATTTTTTACTGACATAAGGAGCCAAGAGTTAGTTATTCAAGACTAGAGATATTATTTAGGAAATATCATTCAAAACGAGACTACAAGTAATTCCTAAAGCAACCGTGGTCGGTTAGTACCTGGATAATATGGTAACTTGTTTCCCCATATTTTCTATTTATCCAGGAGGATATGTCCGGTATAAGCAATGGGGTCCACTGCCCTTTTTACTTTCTTCTTTGCCATTTCTCAATGAGTTCTTCTCTAGCAAATTGTTTTTGTTTCTTGCTATAATTAGAATCGTGCTACTTTTTTTGCTCCTTTGTGAACAGGTCTATTGGGGGTATTCCCGAGATAACTTGAGCCGCCTCTCTTGAAACCGTACGGCAAGCGCTGAATGCACGTAGTGCCATTTTCCTCTGGACGCCTGCGAGTTTGTGTAGATTTCGTTCTTTCTGTAGTTCTTTAGCCCATAATGGTGCGCCATACAACATAACAGACTGAACTAAGCTGAAACATGACTGAACTGAATTAAGTGCTCCACGTGAGCTGTTCTTTAGTCCTCCTACGTTTGGCATTAGTTGTCCTTATTGCCTTAGTCCTTATTCCCTTTCCTGCCGCTTCGGTTATATGCGCCGCATATATAACCCTTTGTCTGTAACTATGCCGAGGTATTTGATAGTTTTTATCGGTATTATTATAACCTCTTCCACTTTAAATTTTACGGGCCTAAGTTGCCTTTGCTCTGTGAGAAGGACCGCTTCAGTTTTATCAGGCGCCAAGCTCAGGCTCTTCGGTTGCATCCAAGCACTGATCTGTTCTATTGCATGGTTTCCTGTTTGCATCAACTCTAGTTCTGTTCTCGCTGTTACGACTATTCTATGTATTCCTTACATATTAAATAAATAAGATGTTACGACTAGTGCAATATCATCCGCGAAACCGATTATGGTAGCCCCCAAAGGTATCTTCATTGTTAATATTCCCTCGTATAGCACATTCCACAGGGTAGGTCTTAGAATTGAGCCCTGAGGGACACCACTACTAATTTGTCGTTCTATTTTCCGGTCTCCTAGCAGTTGCATGCTTCTACTGCTGAGGTAGCTTCTTATTATTCGTAATAGGCAAGGAGATATGCCCCTTATTGTCAAACTGTCCATAATATGTTTCCAGGATGCACTGTTAAAGGCATTCCTAACATCAAATGTTAGGAGAGCACACATCTGCCTAGTCCTCTCCGTACCACGTTTGGCCTTTTCTGCAATCTCCTATACGGCGCTTAGGGCGTTGATAGTGGATCTACCTTCTCTAAACCCATATTGTTTCCGACAGTCCCACTCCCGCATCGAGTTCTCTCTTTAATCGTGATAGCAAGAGTTGCTCCAAAAGTTTGCTGGACACATCCAATATGCAGATAGACCTATAAGATGTTGGATTTTCTAATTGTTTATCTCCTTATCTAATGTGTGCAAATATTGATTGCTTCCATCTAGCTGGGAGGGTTCCAGCAGTTAATAGGCTATTCATTTCATTTAGAACGAATTTAGATTGTTGACTACCGTTTATCTTCACGATCTCAGGTGGTATTCCATTGGGGCCTGGTTTTCTGCCATGTTTGATACGCTTGCGGTAAATAGTTCCTCTACCGCAAAAGGAGGCGTAGTTTCGACTTCGGGTTGTAACCAATGAAAGGGGGATGTTTTGGGAATAATACGTCTGCTACCGGACGAACTCTTTCCATTGTCATTGGGAGAGTTTTCGGCTGAAATGTCCTTCTTATAATTAGGAACGCGTCTCCCCATGTGTCCTTATTTAGATCCGCGCATAATTTTCTCCAGTGATTTTGTTTGGATTTGTTTATGAGTTGGCGTAACTTTTTTTTGCTCGCTTATATTCTTGATTTAGCAGTTTGGCTGTTTCTTCACATGCTTGTTTTGCTCGTTTGCGTTGGTAACTTCTTCTGGTGGCAACGCAGGCAAGTCTCGTGTCAGTAATTTCGTCGGTCCACCAGTATACTGACTTGTTACTTTTATGACATTTCTTGGTCAGGATAGCATCACATACTTTTTTCCTTACTTGAACCAGGGTATCGGCATTTTCTATGTTGATATTTTCTAGTTCCTTTGCTAGGCATTCCTTAGTTTTTTCTTCATGCTAATGGTTTCCTTATTAAGTACTCTCCCTTCGAGCCTGGTCTAGGGTTTGTGGAGAAGGGGTCTATGATTGAACACGAGTTTCCCCTCACGAACGTGTCACAGACAGACATCAGATCGAAACAATACACAAGACTAGACAGACAAGACTAGACTGACAAGACTAGACAGACAAGACTAGACAGACAAGACTAGACAGACAAGACTAGACAGACAAGACTAGACAGACAAGACTAGACAGACAAGACTAGACAGACAAGACTAGACAGACAAGACTAGACAGACAAGACTAGACAGACAAGACTAGACAGACAAGACTAGACAGACAAGACTAGACAGACAAGACTAGACAGACAAGACTAGACAGACAAGACTAGACAGACAAGACTAGACAGACAAGACTAGACAGACAAGACTAGACAGACAAGACTAGACAGACAAGACTAGACAGACAAGACTAGACAGACAAGACTAGACAGACAAGACTAGACAGACAAGACTAGACAGACAAGACTAGACAGACAAGACTAGACAGACAAGACTAGACAGACAAGACTAGACAGACAAGACTAGACAGACAAGACTAGACAGACAAGACTAGACAGACAAGACTAGACAGACAAGACTAGACAGACAAGACTAGACAGACAAGACTAGACAGACAAGACTAGACAGACAAGACTAGACAGACAAGACTAGACAGACAAGACTAGACAGACAAGACTAGACAGACAAGACTAGACAGACAAGACTAGACAGACAAGACTAGACAGACAAGACTAGACAGACAAGACTAGACAGACAAGACTAGACAGACAAGACTAGACAGACAAGACTAGACAGACAAGACTAGACAGACAAGACTAGACAGACAAGACTAGACAGACAAGACTAGACAGACAAGACTAGACAGACAAGACTAGACAGACAAGACTAGACAGACAAGACTAGACAGACAAGACTAGACAGACAAGACTAGACAGACAAGACTAGACAGACAAGACTAGACAGACAAGACTAGACAGACAAGACTAGACAGACAAGACTAGACAGACAAGACTAGACAGACAAGACTAGACAGACAAGACTAGACAGACAAGACTAGACAGACAAGACTAGACAGACAAGACTAGACAGACAAGACTAGACAGACAAGACTAGACAGACAAGACTAGACAGACAAGACTAGACAGACAAGACTAGACAGACAAGACTAGACAGACAAGACTAGACAGACAAGACTAGACAGACAAGACTAGACAGACAAGACTAGACAGACAAGACTAGACAGACAAGACTAGACAGACAAGACTAGACAGACAAGACTAGACAGACAAGACTAGACAGACAAGACTAGACAGACAAGACTAGACAGACAAGACTAGACAGACAAGACTAGACAGACAAGACTAGACAGACAAGACTAGACAGACAAGACTAGACAGACAAGACTAGACAGACAAGACTAGACAGACAAGACTAGACAGACAAGACTAGACAGACAAGACTAGACAGACAAGACTAGACAGACAAGACTAGACAGACAAGACTAGACAGACAAGACTAGACAGACAAGACTAGACAGACAAGACTAGACAGACAAGACTAGACAGACAAGACTAGACAGACAAGACTAGACAGACAAGACTAGACAGACAAGACTAGACAGACAAGACTAGACAGACAAGACTAGACAGACAAGACTAGACAGACAAGACTAGACAGACAAGACTAGACAGACAAGACTAGACAGACAAGACTAGACAGACAAGACTAGACAGACAAGACTAGACAGACAAGACTAGACAGACAAGACTAGACAGACAAGACTAGACAGACAAGACTAGACAGACAAGACTAGACAGACAAGACTAGACAGACAAGACTAGACAGACAAGACTAGACAGACAAGACTAGACAGACAAGACTAGACAGACAAGACTAGACAGACAAGACTAGACAGACAAGACTAGACAGACAAGACTAGACAGACAAGACTAGACAGACAAGACTAGACAGACAAGACTAGACAGACAAGACTAGACAGACAAGACTAGACAGACAAGACTAGACAGACAAGACTAGACAGACAAGACTAGACAGACAAGACTAGACAGACAAGACTAGACAGACAAGACTAGACAGACAAGACTAGACAGACAAGACTAGACAGACAAGACTAGACAGACAAGACTAGACAGACAAGACTAGACAGACAAGACTAGACAGACAAGACTAGACAGACAAGACTAGACAGACAAGACTAGACAGACAAGACTAGACAGACAAGACTAGACAGACAAGACTAGACAGACAAGACTAGACAGACAAGACTAGACAGACAAGACTAGACAGACAAGACTAGACAGACAAGACTAGACAGACAAGACTAGACAGACAAGACTAGACAGACAAGACTAGACAGACAAGACTAGACAGACAAGACTAGACAGACAAGACTAGACAGACAAGACTAGACAGACAAGACTAGACAGACAAGACTAGACAGACAAGACTAGACAGACAAGACTAGACAGACAAGACTAGACAGACAAGACTAGACAGACAAGACTAGACAGACAAGACTAGACAGACAAGACTAGACAGACAAGACTAGACAGACAAGACTAGACAGACAAGACTAGACAGACAAGACTAGACAGACAAGACTAGACAGACAAGACTAGACAGACAAGACTAGACAGACAAGACTAGACAGACAAGACTAGACAGACAAGACTAGACAGACAAGACTAGACAGACAAGACTAGACAGACAAGACTAGACAGACAAGACTAGACAGACAAGACTAGACAGACAAGACTAGACAGACAAGACTAGACAGACAAGACTAGACAGACAAGACTAGACAGACAAGACTAGACAGACAAGACTAGACAGACAAGACTAGACAGACAAGACTAGACAGACAAGACTAGACAGACAAGACTAGACAGACAAGACTAGACAGACAAGACTAGACAGACAAGACTAGACAGACAAGACTAGACAGACAAGACTAGACAGACAAGACTAGACAGACAAGACTAGACAGACAAGACTAGACAGACAAGACTAGACAGACAAGACTAGACAGACAAGACTAGACAGACAAGACTAGACAGACAAGACTAGACAGACAAGACTAGACAGACAAGACTAGACAGACAAGACTAGACAGACAAGACTAGACAGACAAGACTAGACAGACAAGACTAGACAGACAAGACTAGACAGACAAGACTAGACAGACAAGACTAGACAGACAAGACTAGACAGACAAGACTAGACAGACAAGACTAGACAGACAAGACTAGACAGACAAGACTAGACAGACAAGACTAGACAGACAAGACTAGACAGACAAGACTAGACAGACAAGACTAGACAGACAAGACTAGACAGACAAGACTAGACAGACAAGACTAGACAGACAAGACTAGACAGACAAGACTAGACAGACAAGACTAGACAGACAAGACTAGACAGACAAGACTAGACAGACAAGACTAGACAGACAAGACTAGACAGACAAGACTAGACAGACAAGACTAGACAGACAAGACTAGACAGACAAGACTAGACAGACAAGACTAGACAGACAAGACTAGACAGACAAGACTAGACAGACAAGACTAGACAGACAAGACTAGACAGACAAGACTAGACAGACAAGACTAGACAGACAAGACTAGACAGACAAGACTAGACAGACAAGACTAGACAGACAAGACTAGACAGACAAGACTAGACAGACAAGACTAGACAGACAAGACTAGACAGACAAGACTAGACAGACAAGACTAGACAGACAAGACTAGACAGACAAGACTAGACAGACAAGACTAGACAGACAAGACTAGACAGACAAGACTAGACAGACAAGACTAGACAGACAAGACTAGACAGACAAGACTAGACAGACAAGACTAGACAGACAAGACTAGACAGACAAGACTAGACAGACAAGACTAGACAGACAAGACTAGACAGACAAGACTAGACAGACAAGACTAGACAGACAAGACTAGACAGACAAGACTAGACAGACAAGACTAGACAGACAAGACTAGACAGACAAGACTAGACAGACAAGACTAGACAGACAAGACTAGACAGACAAGACTAGACAGACAAGACTAGACAGACTAGACTAGACAGACTAGACAGACAAGACTAGACAGACAAGACTAGACAGACAAGACTAGACAGACAAGACTAGACAGACAAGACTAGACAGACAAGACTAGACAGACAAGACTAGACAGACAAGACTAGACAGACAAGACTAGACAGACAAGACTAGACAGACAAGACTAGACAGACAAGACTAGACAGACAAGACTAGACAGACAAGACTAGACAGACAAGACTAGACAGACAAGACTAGACAGACAAGACTAGACAGACAAGACTAGACAGACAAGACTAGACAGACAAGACTAGACAGACAAGACTAGACAGACAAGACTAGACAGACAAGACTAGACAGACAAGACTAGACAGACAAGACTAGACAGACAAGACTAGACAGACAAGACTAAACAGACAAGACTAGACTGACAAGACTAGACAGACGAGACAAGACAGACGAGACTAGACAGACGAGACTAGACAGACGAGACTAGACAGACGAGACTAGACAGACGAGACTAGACAGACAAGAGTAGACAGACAAGACTAGACAGACAAGACTAGACAGACAAGACTAGACAGACAGGACTAGACAGACAAGACTAGACAGACAAGACTAGACAGACAAGACTAGACAGACAAGACTAGACAGACAAGACTAGACAGACAAGACTAGACAGACAAGACTAGACAGACAAGACTAGACAGACAATACTAGACAGACAAGACTGGACTAGACAAACATGACTAGACATATAATGCTGAGCATTCAGGACTAGATAGACATGGCTAGATAGACAACCGACTGACAAGACTAGACGGGCAAGAATATACAGAGAAGACTATATAGATAAGACTAGACAGACAATGCAAAACCTGGGTCTCGATTTCCATTATGATATGGATAGATTTGTGAAATATCCTGACATTATAGGTTTGTGAGCTAAATCTCAAATAACATTCTCTAGGAATTAAATATTAATTTAAAGAAATTTATAAAGAAAATATATTTTTTGTATGTATCAAAACAGAACGGTAATACACACGATATTTCATTTAAAATAGATTTATAGCAATGCTATAAAGAGAAGACGGGGAAAACTAAGCAGACAGAATTTTATGAATTTATAACATAGGATTTTTAAAGGTAAATTTCATAATTTCCACTTTGTTTTTATTATTAAAGAATGTAGTTTTATCCTGTTTGTAAAATATTCAGTTTCAATAACCATCATTTTACCACACAGACATATTTTGTGTTTTAATGGAGAATATAAATTGTGCTTGCGTGAGATTTCTGCTGAAACTTAATCGACGTCGTTTTTTCGGCTACTTCATCGCGCTGTCGAGAACCCTTGGGGTTTCTTTGTACATTTTTTTTTCTGTATTGTTTTGCATAAAGCTAGGGGAAGCCGACTCAAGAAAGTGCACCGAAGAAAAATGTAACAAATTCCCACAATAGAAAAGAAAAAACACTTTTCGAGATTGCTTTCAAGAATCTCAAAAATCTTCTCAGAAATAAAAATACAGAGAGAAAAGACAAACAGAAAATGTCTATTCAAGTTATAATACTGCCAGTAGTATTTATTCTAAATATTTTAAATAATATGTCCATTATGTTGATTTGCACTAAATATTATAAGCAATATGTCTACAATATTAATTAAAATATTATAAACAATTGTATAAAATATTGATTTGAACTAAATATTATAAATCTCTATAATATTGATTGTATCATATAAACAGCATTAAATATTATAGTTGTTTAATCTATAATATTTCTAGCAACTCAATTTTGTGTTTATTTGTGTTGTTCCCATTATATATGCTCTGTTTATTTGGTTTTGATAAGTATCTGTTTATTGCTTTTTTATTATCATTCCTACTATAATGATTTAGTTTTTTTTTTATGCTTTACTACGCTTCATTTTGTAATATTGCGTATTCACTATAACTGGTATTTCTATAATTACAATTTCAAAAACAAATTGTTTCTGAAAACATGTTTCTTTTTCCAAAATAGAAGAGTTATCTAGAACCTGTTTACTCTCGAAAACAAATTGCAAAATATTTTCTTTACAGAAACATGAAACGTTTTAAACATTGTCTGTCTAGTTTTCGCATTATTAAGTTTTGTTACCTTCTAATTCTGTTTTCATTTGTGAGAAATCAGTTATTGTTAATATGAAATGAAATTTCAAAAGTGAGAAATCATACAAAGTGTTGTACTCATAAATCATACTTAGACGTTTAGTTTGTTTTTTAGAAGTCAATTTTGCTCTCGTGTTTGTTTTGGCCTAGTTAGGTTAGTCGGTCTATTTTGAGTCTATATTGATTCTAATTTCTAGTCTTCTAAACAGATTAATCTAGTCTGCCTATACTGTTAATATACAGGGTCTTCCAAAAAGAGGTTTCATTTTGATATGTAAGAAAGAGAGTATTTTAAAGCGAAATCATCGCAAATTTATTTCATTGTAAAGAGGAGATTATGCCATTAATAATGGAAAACAATATTAGCCAAATGGCCGCCACGGTTACGCTTGCAGGACCATATTCTTTTCATGAAAATTTCCATAACCAATTCCCACATTTGCTGCTGTATGTCCTCGATAACTTCACGAATCCTATCTTTGAGGTCTTGAATCGAGTGTGGGCCATTGGCATAGACCTTATCTTTAGAGGTAGTTAAGTTTAGAAGTGTTAAATCACAAGATCTCGGTGGCCTATTTGTGATCGCCTTTTCGAGAAATCACACGGTCAAGAAACTTTTCACGTACAAGAGCTGTTGTATCGTTACTTGTCGCCTTGTTGAAAATAAACGTCGTCCATCAATATCTTCCAATTCCGGCTATACAATAGTATATTACGTAACGAGAGTTGTAAGAAGCATATTACGTACGAGCGGAACAGTTACGCACGACCTGCGTAGCGGGGATTACGCGAGTACGTAATTGCCTTACAACTCGAGTTATGTACTATACTTTATCTACGACCACACTAATTTGTTTCTGTTTAATAAGAAAAATATGTTTGATGTAACACATTTATTTCTTATTAGGTTATGTTTATTTAATTATCATTATTTAACATTATAATAAACAAACAGTTGTATTTTCATATATAACTGTTACTCGACATTATTTAACTTGAAAGAAATGAAAAGAAATACATTCTTAATGGTTTCATATCTTATTATTTATTACTTATTTGGATTCAACTGGAATAAGAGTGTTCATAGATATGGGCAACCCAATGTACGCAATGTCAATTTCCGTTATTTTGAATTGTGGCACGAGGCGCGCGAGAACTGTACAATAATGGGCATTTACAATAGTGGTCGTATATAAAATCATTAATCATCGTTCGATAGCGTAATCCATTCACCGTAACAGTTGCTCCAGCCTCATTTTCGAAAAAGGGACCTTACTTTTTCTATTAATGACCTCGCCGGAACAAAAACTCCACCAAACAGTCACACATTCAGGATGTAGCCTCTCCATTTCAACAATAATTCTTGAGTTTGCCGAGCCCCAAATGCGACAAATCTGATTGTTAACGTAGTCTCCGAGATGAAAATGCGTCTCATCACTCAAGAAGATTTTTCGATGAAATTCCGGATCAGTTTGAAACATTTCAAGGACCCAATCAGCAAACACTCGACGTTGTTGATGGTCGGTCGTGAGTTCTTGTGTTAATTGCTGACCCCTGGTTTATGCCATTGATTCCTAAATTGGTTAGTATCGCTCCTCAGTCGGCTTTGAAGCCTTCTAGGTGGGCGATAGAATGTTCAGAAGCATTTGAGAAGGTTCAGAATATCTAGGACTCGGTGGCTTCTTTTACAAGAAATTACTTATATGTTAATTTGCTATCAAGGTCGCAAAAATCAGTTTTGTTGGAATATCTCGTTTTCTCTGCCTCATATCGTATTTGCATTTATTATGAAAGTTGTAGTGATTAAAATTCTCTACAAATTTCATCCGAAACCTTTTTATATACGTCGATCTGTTTTTGAGATAGTGGCAGCAGAGTGTGGAGCGCTGATGAGCAGTCATACGTACTTTAGCGCAAGGTAAATTCTGAAATTTAATACATTATACTTATATTTATATTTCATTTAAATCAAATAGTCATCAAATATTACTTATCTATGACATACAAATTATTAAATAATGAAGTAAATCATTCTAAATATATTTTAATGCTATTCTAATGCAACCCCATGAATGGAATTGGGTACTGCAAAATGAAACCCTAACGTCGGTAACAACACTTTTGCCACCTGCACCAGATGAACTACTCACTTCAATATTCTGCAACTGCAAGAATGGTTGTGGTTCGCGTTGTGAATGCCATAAGTTAGGGATGCAATGTTCTTTAGCTTGTGGTCAATGCAATGTAAAAAACGGTATAATACCTTGGGATTCAGGATTTACCTTGCATTAAGGTACGTATGGCTGCTCATCAGTTATCATCTGTTATATTAAAAACAGATCGACGTATAAAAAAAGGTTTCAGATGAAATTTGTATAGAATTTTATTCTCTACCACTTTCATAATAAATGCAAATACGATAGGAGGCAGAAAAAACGAGATCTTCTAAAAAAACTGATTTTTGCGACCTTTGATCTTGAATATCTAAGGACGCTCACATGTTGACATATGTGACTTTTGAGACATTAGCAATGCTAAAATAAAGGTCTATACAAAAATTCAGCTTCTTGCTTTAGATTCCGGGGTGAAATGCTAAAATGGGCTAATAAGATAGACCTTAAGTAAGATTTGAAAATTATTACGTGGGCCGTATAAAATCAAGTTGAAATCAAATAAACATTTGTTTAACATATTTTCTGGGCAGTAAGCCCTAAAACCACTAAGGCCTTGTGGCCTATTGTATTTCCAAACAATGTATTATTCATGCGAATAGATCCAGCCCCTGTGTTAGTTCTAGGAGTCTATGCGCCATGTTTGTCACGAGGATCTCATATGCTGTAATGCTAAGCTCGTGTCTTCTATGTGGAATTGCTACACAATGGAAGATTATATGAGAGGCAGTTTCCTCCTCTTCATAGCATAGTCTGCACAGTGGTTCATCTCTCCAAATCCCCATTTTGTGTAGATATTCTCGTAGAGAACAGAGACATGGTAGTGTCAACACGGCCTACTTACAGGCAGTGACCTGTAAGTAAACCGACCACAATTGTGATCTACTTCCTTTTCAGTTGCAAGAGTTCAACAGTTAAAAAGGCTGATGGATTTTTTGCATTCGTTTGCTGTGTTTTTGCCAGTTTTATTCCACTGTAGCCGGTGCTTAGTAGCTACCTATTTACAGATTATATTTCGGGCTATGGTTTTGGTAATGGTTGGAGTCTCTGCTAGCACTGATGTTTGCTTTATTAGCATCATCCTTTGCTAACTTGTCCGCCATTTCGTTTCCTACCAGTCCCCTGTGCCTCGGTACCCAAGCAAGTGAGACTTTATTGTGTCTTGCCAGAGCCTTGAGGTTCTGGAGGCAGTTCCATGTTTTGGATTTTATCTCATGGCCTGGTAAGGCATTTATAGCAGCCTGACTGTCTGTAAAAATGCGGATGTTTTAACTTTTGTAGTCCATCACTAGATTTTCACGGACACATATCGCGATGGCGTATATTTTCGCTTGGAATGTCGTGGTATGTGATCACAGGGACACAGATAAGCTGTACCTCAGGGACGATCCGTAGATTCCTACGCCAGTTCCACTTCCTCATTTCCTCATTTTTAGAGCTGTCTGTATACCAGTCTAGCTTGACACGTGATTGTTTTCTTACCTTCTATCCCACGTAGTTGCATTTTGAAGGGTAGGTCGAATGATAGCCTTTTCGATATTGAGTCTCTCTCAATGTTGAGGTATGGCTCTGATATTACATTCGTTATCGTGGTGTGCCCTGTCCTCGCCAGAGCCTCCCAAATGCCATTACACCTGCATCTGAAAGCTCCCATTCTTGCCTCTCCCATGATGAAGATATCTAGGGGAGGCAGGCCTGTCATAACTTCCACAGCTGCAGTTGGTCCGGTTCTAAACGATCCCATTATTGCCTAGCATACCAGTCTTTGAACTTTTGATAGTTCCTTTATGGCCTGTTTTTGCTTCAGTTTGGTCCAACATACCGTGAAACAATATGTCTAACTACCGGTGTTGATGATAAGGTGTTGATTCCAAGTCTGTTTAGTATCCAGGATTATACATAAATACTTGACTTCCTCACTAACTTTTAGTTCTTCGAGTGGTTGGTTTCAGAACAAGAACAAGTATTGTTCTTTTAGACAAATTTGATTTAATGTTACGTATATGGTTTATACAAAAACCTACTTTTTAAAAACGGTTTTCGAATTTCAGTTTTCCAGGAAAACCGGCTTTAGACGGTTTTCGAATTTTTGTCAAAAAAATAGAATAGGGAAAAATATTTTAGTTTATTTATATAAAACTAGTACATGTGGATCGATTTTTTCGGAATGGAATAGTTTTTGTGGATGGAAGAGTTAAAAGAATGGAATAGTTGCTAAAGGTGGAATAATTGATGAGGGTGGAATTGTATAACGAGTTTTCAAGTGCGGGTCACTTCTGGCGCTTTCAGCGCCACATGATATATGTGGAACGTGAAGTTGTATATGAAAGAGTAAGCAGAATCGCAAGATGCACGATTCTTGTGGCGCTTTAAGCATCAGCTTAAGTTGTATGTGTGTGTGCACAATAAAGTGAGATGCAAGAGGTACAACTCCTGCTAAACAAAATATTTGCTAGTAATTAATTCGTCTCAAATGATTTTAATGCTGTCACGTTTCTAAAATAATATGATCAAACACTTTTGAAATGAACTTAATCATATAGTGTTGCCATTTGTCTGAAAGTTAGTATAATAGAGAGTTACTATAATTAAAAGAGTGATATTAGAAATGCAAAGCTCCCAACGTTCAAAAAAAGTTACTATATCTAACGATGTGATGTTAGTTACTAAGCCTTACGTGGACGATAAAAAAATCAGCTGTGGCGTAAAAGTTACTAAAAATCTCAGTAAAAATGTCATAACCTTTAAATTAATTAAGTGACATTGATGTTGTTAACTTTGACGTTCAACATAACCAACATATATTGTTTTTATCATTGGGTAACTTGTATTGTTGAGTACAAGTTGAGACTAACATACTCAGACATAATCTCACCTATTGTGGAATTTACGTTGTTGTTATCTAGTTTGTCAAATAACATAACCAAGTCAAAAAAAGTCAGCTGTTTCGACAAAGTCGATCACTCGTTTTTCTTCAGTGTCTTCAAGAAACATACGAATGGAATTTTCCTTGATTTCCTTAAAGGGGGGAAACCACATTAGGATGATCGAAAAATCCGATTATTTTGATTGCATAAATCGTTAGCTTAACTATCCAAGAATACGCTGTCAAAATTTCAAATCGAAATTCGCATTCATTTAGATTTTATGAGCATAGAACCGAGTGCACATCGGGTACAGGCTACAGGCTCGAAATGACTTTTTTTCACATTTGCGTGCAATCTAACTCAAAAAGTGTGTAACCGATCATTATGAAAATTCATAGTATGATTCTTTATAAAATTTCGAATTATATGAACCAACTTGTGAGATGATATCGTGATTTTAAGGGTATTTTACCTTGCATAATTAGAGAAAAAATCGTGAAAATCGACGAAAAATTGTTCCAACAACTGCAAAAATTTTATTTTTTTCGCCTGCATTGAGATTCATATTCTTAGAAAATAAGTTATTAATGTAAAATAAAAACCTTTTTGATTTGACATGAAAATCGAAATGGCTACACTCTACGCATTGGAAAACTATACTTACAACCTTCGGCGGACATCACAAAAAACTTTTTTTTTTTGCTGAAATTATTCAAAAATTCACAGACAATTTTTCGACAATTCACAGAAATTGTTCCAAATATGGATGAAATGATGTCAAAATTTGATTAAATTCTAGTTAATTCTGCCCACTCAAAAAAAATCCTAAAAATCAGTATCAAACAGCCTCCTAATGTGATTTCCCCCCTTAAAAAAGCATTACTCTGATAAGTAGTTTCTTCAATTTGCTCTTCATAAGAATTGGTTTCCTCATATGAATTTGAAAATATTCTAGATAATATCTTTTCAGATAACTTGTTAATATGCACAAGCACTGGCCAATGCAATTCGTTGCATAGAATGAATAGCAAATTAAATAAAAGAAAAAATATTTTTAAATAATTTAATTCATTTTAACCGGATTTCTTAATTTAAAAACCGATTTTCAAATGCGAGAAATTTTCTATAAAAACCGGTTTTGAAAAACCGTCAAACCCTAGTTACGTACCAAATGTTAAGGTTTCACAATTTCAGTTAGTCAGGACACTTACACAGACATACAGATATAGATTAAACCTAAAAAAATAGACCATCCTAAGCACTCTTACTTTATCATACTAATTTAAAGCCTTTAAATAATAATTACTGATCATTTTATTTGAGATTTCGAGACGGTATTGAAGAAAGTAGAAAAGGCTGAACAAGACTAGATTCAACGAGAATAACGAGATATACAGGACTAGAGGACTAGATAGTCTATAGAGGACTAGAGTAGACAAGATACGACTAGAGAGAGACTAAACTAAGTCAAGGCTAAACCAGACAAGATTAGATATGACTAAATAATACTAAACGAAATTAAACAAAATAAAGCTAAATATAGAATTCTCTCTCAAATTTGTAGGTTTTATTCTATTATAAATTGTTACTTTAGTATTTTAGAAGAATGTGAATCCAGTTAATTAATCATTTAAGTTATGTGTTTGCTAACCAAAGTTTTTTTTTTTTTTTAAATATATTCAGCGGTTAAAATTCTTCGAATATAACATTACGATGGTAATTATAATAATAATTTAAATTTTTAGATAAACAAACAACGAATCTCTCTAAATATATTATTGTATTTCATCAATTACTGAATTATTTGTTTTTCTTTCCACTCCCATATTCAAGTTTATGTAATCTCTTCAAGCCATGTTGGTGCCCGATCATTCTTTCCCTTGTTTATTCCCCTAATCCGCCCTGTTTACTCTCCCTATGTTGACTTCCTAAGGTTTCCCTCTTTTATTTCTTTCCTCCAACATTTATTTATTTTTATTATCTTATCAACCAAAATTTCCGGTTTACAAATGCATAATAAATTATTTATTCTATTATTTTTTTCTTATCAAGGATTGTATTCATAAAGTATTAATTAGTTTCGTTTATTTAGCAGGTTTTGTCATTACTTTTTTGTAAAAAGAAAAAGTAATAATTTATTAAGACAAGAAACCTAAGAAACTTTACATATATTTAAAACATAACTAGATATATTAAAAAAATAATTAAAATAAAATTAATTAATTTTTTGCTTATTGTTATTTAATTGAAATTGAAAAAAGGTGATTAATAGTTTTAAAAATTTGCTTGAAATTGCAAATTATGCAGAACAGAAACAACATTAATGTTCTCCATCTATTAAATTTAATGGAATTTTAGGCGCGGCGCAAAATAGTATTTTAATACATAATTTTTTATTTATTTATAAAATGTAAACTGATCCAAATAAACTGGTCCATAGCAAATATGAAAATTAATATTCAGTTACATAATTGGAGCTTGCGTGGGTTCAATTTTTTTGAAGAATTTCTGAAAAAAAAACATTCTCTTTAAATAAACACAAATCATTAGTTTTAATGCGAGTTAGTGTTAAGTCAAATTGTCACATCGTTCATAAACCCTTTTTCCTTTTTTTTCAGATTTATTTTAATCGAATTGCTTTCTTACTGAAAGCAGAGAAAGCTCGTGTTCACAATTGAGCAGTTTATTTATTTTTCAGGAAAGAAAATATATTAATTTCACTGATTCAGCTAAAAATGTATAAACGCTGAAACTGCAAAAACTTACTCTTTACCTACATAATATTCTAAAAGCGAATTTCATAAGAGCTGAAGAGCAGATAATACATTTTGCCTAATAGACAAAATCAAAAACCTTTTATGAATTATGGTTATGGTCTCAAATATTGGGAAACATGTAATTTTGAAAAGCCGTTTAAAGAGAGGGTGTACGGCCTAGTACACGGGTAGTCAACTGGTTTTAAGTAAAGAACCATTTTCTATATACAAATTTAACAAATCTTACAGAAGAGCCGCACAGGTGATACCATTGAAAAGCACTGTAGATCGTTTCTATTCAAGAATTGTATACAGGATGTTAGGAAAACATGCGGCTAAAATTCAAGGAGTTATTCCTTGGCCTATTCTAAGAATATTTGATTGATTTCTGTAAAACTCGAAGATACAGGGTGAACTAAATTTGCGACAACCATATTCCATATTTGGTAAAATCGTTAATGTAAATAAAAATATGGCATACGCCAATGAGTTTTAAAGTACAAAAAATTAATGAGTTTTTCAAGTACAAAAACTTGTTGACGATAACTTGGAACGGCTGTTTTATCTACTAACGTACAAGTGGATTCCATTTGAATACGTCTCGTCCGTGATCATCACCTGTATCGGTCGCAGTTGTTTACATCGAGTGTTGTTTGGTTGTTTGATGTGTCTTCAATAGTTAGTAAAGTGCTCTACCATGTATACGAACGCCAAGATGACTGACTTGCATTGCATTAATGGACTTGGCAATTCATTACAAGCTAGATGATTGTACATTGAACGGTCTCCCAGCCGTAATATCTCCGACTGAAAAATCTGCGAAAACATTCATAGACGTCTTCGTGAAACAGGTACATTGAAACGAAATGGAGGACCAGGAAGATTAATGACAGTAAGAACGGTACAACTGAAACAGAATGTGCTGGACATGATAGAGGAAGATCCAAGTACTTCTTCGCGGTAGATTGCCAATACTTTGAATGCAAGTCATTGGACAATTTGGAAAATTCTTAAGCAATTTGTAAGTAGTATCCATAACATATTCAACATGTTCAGGCACTATTACCTGCTGATCATCGTCCATGTATTGCGTTATATAAATGGATTTTGCAATCATTGGTTCTAATCCCTCAATTCCTGACACAGATTATTTTCACCGAAAAAGCCAGTTTCTCAAGAAATACAATAAGGAATTTTCATAACATCCATGTGTGGGCAGATGAAAATCAGCATGAGGTATGTTAAGATCGATTTCAACATCAGTTCTCCTTGAAAGTTTGTTTTGGAATTGTGGGTGACTATCTAATTGGATCGGCATTTCTACTAGCAGGACATAGTTTCGAGAACCATTACCATTGGCGACAAGAATTGCAATGTTGTTTATACACGATGATACACCACCAGATTTCAGTTTGGTTGCTCGTGCTTTTTAACAGCAACATACGGAGATAGCTGGATTGGTCGAGGTGGGCCACACACATGCCCTGAGCGATCCCCAGACTTATTTCTAATTTCTTGGATAATTTCGAAACCCCCTGGATAATTTCTTATGGGGCTATCTGAAGTCATTAGTTAACGCTAATCCGGTGGAGAATTTGGACGTATTGCGAAATCGGAAAATTGCTGGATATACACTCCTGGTGTTTTTGAAAGTGTTCGGTACTCAACGACGAAAGATTGAATGCTTGCAACAAGGCTGGAGGAAGTCATTTCGAACATTTATTTTAGATTGAACAACTTTACATATACTTTCTGATAATAAAATGTTGTTACTGTCGCAAATTTTATTCGCCCTGTCAAACAAACTATTGACAAACTATTCTTAGAACAGGCCAAGGAATAACCTCTCGAATTGTTGCCGCATGTTTACCTAAGACCCTGCATATTTAATAGCGTACTAAGTGTTTACGATTCGCAAAACGTTAAAGAAAATACAGGCTATGATTTTAAGTGAGAAAATTTATTTTGAGTTGTTCTCGTGAATTTTCTTTGGAGATAATAAAATTTGCAGAATCTTTACTTTAATAAATGAAATTTTAATTTGTTACAATAAACTTAATATACATATGGGCTGAACAGCCACACAACTTAGATATAAGAGCCGCATGCGGCTCGCGAGCCGAGGGTTGCCGATCCCTGGCCTAGTAGTTAAGGTGTCAGACTACCAAGCCATAGGTCCCTGGTTTATATTCGGGAACACAAATATGGAAAAATAAGCCACCATCCTCAGGTGCATGGCTCTGGCAAAGTCATCACAGTAGAAATCTGTCTCTAAAACCTCCATTAATAGTGGCTCGTGATCCACGTTAAAAACTGTAAGGGCTCCCTATTCTTGCACAAGGTGGCGCAAATAGTGTGTCATAATGTGTGTCAAATGTAGTGTCATAATTTGAATTGGCTGTCATTTTTGCAGATAGCGCCAAATGTCACTGTGCTTTGACATTTATGATGTAGATATATAGTGAATTAGTTGTCAACACGCCATGGAGCGATACACACCTCAAGAACGTGGATTTATTGTTACTGCTTATTTGACAAATTTTCGGTCTATTGTTTTAACACAACGTGAATTTATATGTACTCGAACAATTAACCGTTGGCTGAGCGGCTCCTGCAAATTGGGTCCACTACACATGTCTCAAGAAGTGGCCGGTCTCGTAGTGCTCGTTCGAACGAGAACATCACATGTTGCCAAAGACGTCAAGGAGAATCCACAAACATCAACGAGACGATACTGCACACAATTAGGTATCAGCAGACGTTCGTTGCAACGGATTTTTGGTGAATGATTTGAAAATGTTCCCCTACAAAGTGCTAATTGTTCACGAATTGCTGCCTGCTGACCGACGGACAAGGTCAACTTACTGCTAAACTCTGTTAAACTTGGTGCAAGAAGAGGATGACTTCGTATCAAACATTATAATGGACAATCAAACCCACTTCCACTTAAGTGGTTATGTTAACAAACAAAATTTGCGTTTCTGGGGTACAGAAAATCTACATGCAAGGCAAGTAGGTCCATTGCATCCCCTCAAAGAGACTGTTTGGTGCGGCATTTGCAATGGAAATCTGATTGGTCCTCATTTTTTTGAAGACGCCGATGGCACCACCGTAACCGTAAATGGTGACCGTTACAGGCAGATGCTAAACGAGTTTTTTTGCCGCAAGTTGCTGCATTGGGTCTCGATCATTGTTGGTTTCAACAGGACGGAGCAACCGCTCACACGGCTCGGGTAACTATGGAGATTTTGAGAGACCAATTTCCAGGTCGACTGATCGCCCGTTTTGGAGATTTGAACTGGCCGTCAAAATTGCCAGATCTAACAGCACCAGACATCTTCCTTTGGGGCTTTTTAAAATCTCGCGTTTACCACAACAAACCACGAACTTTGGAAGTCTTGAAAGCTAACATTGAAGAAGAAATCGCCAATTTGGAGCCAGATATTTTGCGAACAACAATTCAAAATTCCGTAAAACGAGCGTAATTGTGTATCAACTCGTGAGGTGACAATTTGAACGATATAATGTCACCAATTTCACACTTTCAAATAAACTTTTGATGAAAACTCATGTTTTCCATTTATAACAAAACGGCAGCCAATTCAAATTATGACATTACTTTTGCGCCACCATGTATAAGATAATACAAGACACCAAAACACATATGTAGGCAGAGGGAGAGGCGGTCCAGGTCCTGCTTAAAACTGTAGCACCAGTGAAAGTAAGATAAACAGTTTCAAAATGTGAAGCACAATACGAAATATTGTCCACTCTTATCTATACTTCTTCTTATCTAGTCTTGTCTAGCTTTTACTATATTTGTCCATACTTCTCTACTCTTCTCTAGTTTTGTCTACTCGTATTAAATATTATCAAATAGGTTATATTGTTAAACTGTTTTAATATATGAAGGAGAGGCCAAGGAATAACCCCTCGAATTGTTGCCGCATGTTTACCTAAGACCCTGCATATTTAATAGCGTACTAAGTGTTTACGACTCGCAAAACGTTAAAGAAAATACAGGCTATGATTTTAAGTGAGAAAATTGTTGTGATGCCACATTCTATATCATTTTGAGTTGTTCTCATGTATTTTCATTGGAGATAATAAAATTTGCAGAATCTTTACTTTAATAAATGAAATTGTAATTTGTTACAATAAACTTAAAATAGATATGGGCTGATATGGGCTGGAGAAGGAGAAGCAATAAGAGATTAACAAGAGATCATTGTCTACTCTTGTCTATACTTATCTACTCTCGTCTATTCTTGTCTATATTTATTTACTCTTGTCTAGTCCTGCCATAGCTGCCGACTCGTGTCTTGTAAATGTCGTCACTATTCTTATCTCTCTAGAGTAGTTTTAAGAGTCTTGTCTGTCTTTCGTGTATTGTCTCTCTCGTCTGCCTCGTCTCGCTTGTTTGTTTTGTCTTGTCCGTTCATTCTTGTCATCTCTTAATTTGTTACATTTAGTTGAATTAATCCCTTCTATAAATTTCAAGATTATTGCAGAATTAATTCAGATCGACAGGATCAATTATTCGCTGCCTGTAATGTGTTGAGGGCATTAGCTTAACTAATTATTTATATATTAGCTATATTTATTTATTAGCTTAATCAGACTAAATAGTCACGATTTATATTATAAAAATCTTCAACTATTAAAACTTTATATAACCCTGGGTTTACTGCGTTTAAGCATGATCAACAGGATTGAAGATTTGGCATTCATAAAAAATAGGAAGGAAATTCAAAATTGGGATAAAATTACTATGTGAATTTCCATATTCGAAGAAAATGAACGAATTTGAATGAAAATAAAAAGAATTTGCAAATTAATTCTTTCTTAATTCTTTTCTTGTAAGCAAATTTGTTTTAATGTTTTTCTATGTGTTAAGATAAAGAAACAAGATAATTATTGCATAATTAATATCGTAAACGGAATAATTTAAGATTTTTAATATTTAATTTAAATTTATGAAGTTTAATTGCAATGTTAATTGAAAGCATTCCGTAAAAATGAAAAAGTTCCTAAATTATTGTCAACAAGACTTGTTTAAATTAAAGTCAATAAATTTCTATCCTACAAGAGACAATAATTCAACATCCTAAACAGACCTATTTGTCTCAGACAGGCCAATTTACTCTATGCTGAACCTAGATAACTCATCGTGAACACTATGGGAAGAAATTTGTCCTGAACTAATTAATCAACCTATACAATAAATATTTCCTCTATTACAGCAATTCTATTGAGCCCATTCATCTTGATATATCTATATAATTTTAACAAATAAGTTGAATAAATCTTGCTTTGAATACATTATTCAAGTCTAAACCGTTTTTATCCTGTCTTAATTTCAAGATTTATGCAGAATTACGGCTAGAGAAATCATCTAATCGACAGATTTTAGTTTTTCTCACTGCACTTAATCGTTTTTATATAACGGATTATGTAATGGTGCAAAATATCGATTAGTCTTATTTTCTGAAGAAAATTCTTCGAATAATACAAATAAGGTATAAATTGATTTAATTATAGAATTATAATCTATTTGAATATTCGTATTCGCATTATTCGCATATTTCTTGACATTCGCAAAACTAATGCAAATATTCTGCAAACAGGAACATTAGAAAAATTCATATGCGTAAATAATATTAGGTAAATAAACAAAAAAAAAGAATTTGTTATAGTTCTTATTAGAAAACAAACAATATACACATATGTAATATATGTAAACAAACCAAAACATTTTCTTCTATTAAACTTTTATCGGTCTTTAATCTACTCTTATTTTGAAATTAAAATGATCATCTTTTATGAAACAAAAAATTTTAATAAACAAACACAAACTATATTCTTAAACCGTACTTATTTACTATAAGTAGTATAAATAATCTCTTCTCATAAAAAAACAATAAAATATATAATTTAACTTTAAACAAACACAAAAGACATTCGCATTTTAAATATCTTATTCTATTTTGAGTCTATAATGAAATCATTAAAGCACTCATATGGGTTCGTTATTGGATCGTCGAGTGCTATACAATTTTCACAAAATGTATCGCCGATTTTTTAATTTAGACATAGCATAAAATTGCGCAAAATAGAAAAAATAGTATAAAAAATTCGATCATAAGGCGTTTTTCGCACTTGTCTATGGACGCGTGCTGAAAAATCGCGCTTATTGAACTCGGTTCGTTAATATACTAATTTAGAAGAAAAAATTACAAATAAAAAGTTATTTTCTGTTTCTTCTTCTTATAATATCTATAAAATCTATTACAATAATATAATATTCTTTTAACAACTAATTAATATTCAAACTTTAAAGAGGAATATTCAACTTCAAAAATAAAAGCTTCGAAGCCTTTTCTCCTTTAAGTCTATTTCGATGTGTTGTATTTCATTTTCTAAAGCTGAATATTTGCTAATGAGCCCTTGTTTCAAAACGGCTATCGTCTCATCAATGTGTTCATCGGATGAATCCAGATCATTCAGAATTCTTTCCAAAGTGACGATTAAGGGAATCACTCGTGATATAGAAGCATTTAATTCTTTCATTACTTCTTCAAATGGTTTTAGTAAACCCAAGTTTTCAATGATCGTTCTACTCTTCGGTAGTCAGTTGGGAGATTTTATTATTTCTGGATGCATAAAGACATAACTACTCTTTGACTTGCAAAATGCGCTCTAACATAGAAAAGGTGCTTTTCCATCTAGTTGAACACTCTTGTATAACCTTACACTCTGTAAAGTTCTATGTTCGTCTTGAACAGTATTCGAATGATGAAAATGTTTTTCCATCTTCTTGCATTTTGTTATGGCAGCCACAACAGTTTCTTGAGCTTTCATCCCGTCTTTTAACAAGTTTTGAATCTCGTGTGTGAAGCACAGTCAATGTATTGTGTTTTTATTAAGGAAACAAATTTTTCCATATGTGTGCCTCCATCTCGGACTACACATTTCACTTTTTCTTTAGGTATTTCCCATGACAATATACCTTCAAGTTTAAAAGCAATGTTTTCTCCGGGATAGCGGCTGTAGTGGAACACATCTGCCTTTAACACTATCGTTTTTCTTTCGAATTCATCTGAAATCCCATGGAAAGTAAGACTTAGTAGTGAAATCCAGAACAAGAATCTGACCAGGTGTCACTTGTGTCACGCAAAGGACTTCTGGATGAAGTTTTTCTGGTTCACTTTGCCTTTCATCGCAAATGAAAGTAAAATACTGACCGAAGTACTGACTGAAATAAAATACTGATAATTCTACTAGAAGTAGAATACTGAGTAAAAGACTTTATATTATACGATGGGCATGGGTGCTTCACTAGTCTTATGAATCCAACGGATTCCACGAAACTAAATACCAAGTCTTCCAACGCAATCATTTCACTTATTGATTTATCAACTGCAAAGGACCTTAGATATATTATCCCACTATTTCGTTTTTTCGACACATTCTTGAAGTAACATATGTTTAGTGTCAGATTTAGTTCTTTCGTGGGAAGATGATGCAAGTGCCAGTCTGTTAATTGTCTCCAGTTTACCTTTTTCGCATTTTTACAATTTGGCAAACTGGGTTTTATGCATGGAGGAAATTGGAGGGTCTAAAGCTTCCAGTTTTCTACAGCGAGCAATTAAAGGCAAGCAACGAGGTCAAATATCTAGGCATGGCCCTGTATGCAAAACTATCCTGGAACCAATACCTTACAAGAGCGACCAACAAAATGGCCTTGATGATGAACAGGCGAATACTTCAGAGGCAAATCGTAGAGTTAAATCTTAAAACCAAACTTGGTACACTGCTTGTACAAGGCGGTAGTAAGATCCATCTTGACATATGGGTCCACAATTTGGTGGACCAAACTCAAGCAGGAGCAGACTATAAACGAACTCTCCAGCGTAAAGAGACTTTACGCTGGAGAGTTAGTAAGCAGGAGGAGAAAATTAATAAGCAGGTTTACTAATTACGGGATCGATGAGAACCACATTTTCAGCTGGATATTCCATCACAGGTGATGCAAGAATGGGACCTTTCAGATGCAAGTGCAACTGTACATGGCAAACCCTGGCAAAGTCAGAGTATACCACAATAACGGATGTAATAAAAGAGCCATTCCTTAACAAGGAAGGAGACTCGATGCCTCAAAGGCTTTCATTCGAAATACTCTTCAAAACAGCTACAGTGGACAGAAGGGAATCACCATAAGAAAACCATACTTGTATGAGACCTATACTTGTATACCGACGACTCCAACGAAGACAGTGGAACTGGCGTTGGTGTCTGTCTCCTAAGTGCAGCATCACTATGCCGCTGGAGAGACACACCACGGTCTTCCAAGCGAAAATTCTCGCAATCGAGACATGTTCCGGAAACATTTAAGAAAGGACCACAGAAGTAGAAACATCTACATTTTCACGGACAGTCGCGCTGCAATAAACGCCCTAACATATTCTAGAATAAAATCTAGGACAGAGTACCTTCAGAACTTTAAAACGTCTGGCACAGCACAACAGCGTTACGTTTGCGTGGATGCCAGGCCACATAGGTCCGGAGGGAAACGAAAAGGCGGACGCACTTGCAAACGAGGGCGCTGCTGCAGCGCTTCCAATTGCAAGGTAGAAGTCCTACATCACCAAAACCATACCCCGTAAAGTAATAACACACTGGACCAATAAGCACATACGTAGCCAGGAGTTAAATTTTTTTTAAATGTATGTGCGTGATACGCCGCGGTAGGATAGATATATCACTCACGGTTTGCAGAGGAATTTATTTACATGGACGATATAAATACAAATGTACAAGAGATACCAACAATTTTGAGGGAATGGGTGGAGCTGGACTCTCTGAACCGGACTCGACTGGTCTGGTTGACTGACTTCTGGTTGAACTGGCTGAGTCTGGTTGTCTGGGCCCACTGGCTGGACCGGTGTGACTGAGTCCCCTGGATGGACTAAACTGGACTCGTTGGTTGGTTGCGCCTGACAGTCTGGACGGAAATGCTGTCGACTTGTTGACTGTCTGCGCCTGACTGTGTAGCTTGACTGTGTGGATCGAACTGGAGTCGACTTGCTGACTGTTTGCGCCTCACTGTCTGGACGGAACTGCTGATCGAACTGTCTTGTTTATTCGGGGGTCCAGGTATTTATATTATCTCCAGGTATACTGGTCCCTCATCTGGGGGTGATTATTACAAGGGTTCCTAAACTCTACATCTACCATACTCTCATTGGAGAGAGTCCGCCACTCCTCGTCTTTACTTATTTCAATATAATATTTGTGTTATATTTTGCATATTTTGTAGAGGGCTTTGAATCCCCAAACAACGGAAAATCAGAAAATTTGCAAATTTTCCAGTTCAAAATACTGCTCGGGGCTAGTTTTTCGAAGACAATTTTCCAAGTTCCTGTTTTTCTGAGGGTCCTTTCGAGGAATTTTCTGTTGCTTTGGTCAGGATCTGAATCTTTAATCCTACCGTCAACAGTTGCCCAACATTCATTTCCTTCCTAGTTTCGCGATTTGTTTTCCAAAACGCCTGGGAAAAAGCGAAAATTTTCAGAAAATTCTTCAGTTTCGCAAGGCTTGTTCCAAGATCCTAGTTGTAGTTATATAAAAAAAGGAATTAAGAATTTTCCCACAATTTCTTCAGTTCGCCATCGTCCAAAATCTAAGCATCAAATTATTCGAAATTCGAGGGAAAACTGTTCCAACAACTTTTTCAGTTTCCCAAGGAATAGTCCATAATCCATATAATGATATTTCTGAAAAACTAGTAAAAACCTCGCGTTCCTTAGTTTGGTCCAAAATCAAGGAAAAACTTCAAATTTTCCTATGACGCATTCTGTTCTTCATGATCTGATAAAAACCGTCACATATATAAAAAAAAACTGGCACACCTGGAGAATCTAATCACCCTCAAAGTAGTCTCCTTGGGACTCCACACACTTCTCCATTGCGGTGCCGCCATTGTTGGAAGTATTCCGAAAAAGCCTCTTTCGGAATCGACTTTAGCTCGGCTGTCGTTGCAGCCATAATGTCCTCTCTTTTCTGAAATCGCGTTCCTTTCAATGGCCTCTTGACTTTGGGGAATAGCCAGAAGTCGCATGGGGCCATATCAGGAGAGTAAGGAGCCTGTCGAATCAGAGGAGTCTCTTTTTTCGCTAAAAAAATGTGAACCAAGTGCGAAGAATGTGCTGGAGCATTGTCGTGGCGGAGTGGATAACACCACAGTACAATTTCCTGATAACCACTACTCCGGTCGCAATTTGATACAGATGAACAAAATTTGATGCAGCAGCGCTGCTCCAGTTGTTCCGTCATTTTACTTGCGTTGCACGACGAGACAACTACACGCTACGTCACTCGAACACTGCTCGACAGCAACTGACGCTATCTACAGGCGGGAAAAAATTCACTCATGCGCACGAAGGTTCAACGTCGGCTCATGCAAGCGCGCTTGATTCAAATCCATCAGGTTTTCAAAATAAAAAATAAGGTCGGATACTTTTCTAACAGACCACGTATTCTCGTGAATCTCCAAACTCCTTCAGTTTCCATGGTTGGCTCCAAAGTCAATGTAATAGATTTCCCGGAAATCGTGGAAAAACACCAAATATTTCACAAAACTAAAGATTTCTGTTTCATAACCTCTCAAAACGAAGCAAACCCGGAATCTCAAAACGAAGCAAACCCGGAATCTCAAAACGAATCTCAAAATCCCAGGCAACCAAACCAATTTTTTAATTCTTTTCCTTAAAAAGGTTCGAGGAGGAAACTAAAAACAAGCCCTCCAGTCGGCTTTCTTCCGGGAAAGGTTTTAAATAAAAAAATATCTTATTAGTTCGTCAACGGCTCCTATACTTTGATTATAAATTGACGTACTACTACGTCGTCGGCTACTAAATTTTAAATTGAAAAGAACGTATTAATACGGACTACAATGTGTTAAGAAGGCTGAAAATTGGGGGTTGAATATTAGCTAGCTTGATCTGAAGATAAAAGTATAAAATTGAATATTTATTTGTAAAAAAGTATATTTAAGTTCCAAAGGAATTTTTGTGAATAATCGGTTAAAAACTGATTATCAGAATTTCGTAGATTGTTAAACCAAATATAGTCTTTATTATAAATTTTAAACGTCGGTACTTTTCAAAATAAAATCTAATTTCTATTTATATTTAAAAACACTTTGTGTTTTGTAGCTTCTTGGCTGTAAATAGTTCTGCATAGTGAATCTGCATTCACTTGAAAATTCCTCGATATAAATAACGTGATGTAAGTTATCACATGTTTAGAATTCTCGGCGTTCGATTCAAAAACTGATATAATTCTTTATTACAAAAACGTTTAAAAATATATTTAACAAATTGATAGAAGTAATCCATTCACGTTGCCCTCTATAATTTATGAGATTTTAAAAGATCCTCTTCTCACATAATTTTTATGTTTACCATTCCGGGGCTCACATGTTTATACGTGATGGGTGAATGACATTTCTAATAGAATTTGTTATTCTGATTGCGTTTAAATTTCTTGAATTAATTCCTTCCATTTGCGTCCATCAAAATAATTAATCTTTAGTGCGTCGGATTTTCCTTATGGGAAATTCATTAAATTTGTTAATCTCAGAGTGCCTGTTTCGAGGGCAAATTTCATTTTCGGGAGTTTATTAATTATCTTGAGAAGTTTGCTTAGTGTCCTCGAAAGTTCGTGCTTCGAGGACTGAAGGCACTAAGGCAAGTTTGCATGGGGATTATGAAAAATTTCTAATTAATTTATTTACTTTGTTGTTTTCGAGGAAACTGTAAGATGCTTTTTATTTTGTTTTACTTGGTAATTTATTAGTCATTGGAGTTAATAAATTGTGCTGGTTTTTATAAATTCGAACTTCCTGAATAAGTACTTTGAAGGCTACTTTTGTAATTACAAGAAACTTGAACCTACAATTTTAGTTTTTATCTCGATTACAGCAATAATAAATTATGAGAAAATTAACGAATTCAATTACAACCGCACTTAACTTGTAATAATCCAATTTTTATTTAAGAAATTAAATTTAAAAAAACCTTGCTTAATCAAATGAAAGTAATAATAAATTAAATTTTAAAATAAAAATAACTTCCTTAATCCAATACAATTTCAATATAAAATAAGTATTATACGTAATAATCCTAGCATAATGTTAAATTTATTTAATCTAATTTGCATATTTTATAGAAAATCTGTTGTTTGATATTTGAGATAAGAAGTAATTTTTTAAAGTTTGCTATATTTTTTTAATTGGAAGGAAATGGTGTGGCGTGTAGAAAAATCTATTTTAAATTCAAAATTAAATTTAGAATTGTAATGGCTTCGGTTGATGCTACTGCATTTCCTCATTCTTCAACAAACAATTAAAAAATGTATTAACTGGTTTAATTGCTTTCCACAAATTTTTGAGTTTTAATTAAATCTAATTATCTGTGGAAACAAATTTATTATTTTAATTAAATTAAATCATGCAAGTAGAAAAGCAAATAGATCGGTTCTTCAGTAAGTAGTATTTTAAAACTTTAGATTCTCCTGAAACTTGCTGTACTCAGCTACGACAATTAATTACAAAATGAAAAAACGATTCATTATTTATTACATTGTTAAATATTAAAATTAAATATATAATTAATAGTTTTTTTCTTTTGTAAATTATATTTTAATTTTTGTAGCTAATTACAGCTAAGTTTCACGAGAATCTAAAGTTTTAAATTTAAAATAGATTTTTCTACACGCCACCGTTTCTTTAAAATATTGTGAGAAAATATTAGAAAAATAATTTTCCATCAAAATAATTAATTAATTTTCATTTGCAAAATATATGTTTCTGTTTTTTTTTTTTTTTTAGTTATGTTGTATCAATATAATGTACCAATTTAAAACCAAATAATTCAATTAACTAAATACAGGGTGTTGGTACATCCAACATAGGATATCCCTCATTTCACTTGTCATTTTACTTGCATTGAAAAACTGACGAGAGCACTACACACTACGTCACTCGAACACTGCTCGACAGGAACTGACGCAAAAATATTCAATCAATTTATTAAAACAATATCTTTGAGCTTTATTACTCTGCTGATACTTTATATAAGTATTTATTGACACTATAATAAAATTATTTGTAGTTTAAACTTTTTGTAAATCAGTTTAAACTCTCATTGTACTCTCATAATACAATATAAATAGTACATTTTTACATTCGCATTGTCGATGAAAGTGATTTATTCGAAATTTATTATATTTTATTGCAAGTGGAAAATATAAACGATTAAGAATGTAATTCTGATTTATGTGAAATTTATTACGAGGGGAAAATATAAACAATTAAAAATGCAATTCTATTTTTTTTTCATGTAATGTATCTGTAATGTATTTATTATTCCTCGTTACAAGAGGCAAAGTATAAAGGCAAATGGATGAAAACATACGCAAACAAATTAAATGTTAAACTCACATTTTTATTTCCCTGCGGGTTGGAAATAAATTTATCTTTCAAAGAAAAATTGACATCAAAAGGAATCGATGAAACTTATTATGAGATGTGCAATAAAATAAAAAAAAGTTGTGTGAAATAGCAAGGTCTTCTCCATCAATTTAAATTTAGAATTGATTGAAAAACAAAATGATCAACACTATATAGGCAAGACTAATCAAAGAAGTTTAGATTCGCCTGAAAAGATTGAACTTGATAGATTGGATTAGACAAATAAGATTAGACAGACGAGACTGGACAGACCATACTTGAGAGACAACTCTAGAGAGAAAAGGCTAGACAGACAAGACAACCACATACCTTATAATCCATATACAGTTTTTCTAGGGGAATACAATGAAATTGAAATGGCGCAGCATTATCCAGAAAATTAAAAATAAAAATAGTTGTGGACCCGATGGAATACCATGTAAACTCCGAAAAGAGTTCATCAATGAATTCCTAGTTCCTATAACGTATATAGTTAATGTTTCATTTACCACTCAAGAGTTCCCTTCAGTTCGAGAAACATGTATAATTTACACCTGCAAACAAAAAAGGCGACTAAACTTTCATAGAAAATTATAGGCCAATATCCTTAGTGTCTGTTCTCTCATAAATTATGGAATATAGCATGAAATATAGCTGAATAGACTAATACCATTAATTAACAAGTACCAACTAGTACCAAGCGATCAACAGACAGACAAGAATAGACTAGGCAGAGAAGACTAGACAGACATGACTTTTTTAACAAACTGGTTTTGGGGAAGCTCTCACTAAACCCTCTATTCCACATTGGCTTTTAGTATGCGCCACCCCAGTATCGCATTTTTCGCATTCATTCAGGGTGGGCTGCCCACCTTGAATGAATGCGAAAAATTATTAAAAATTAAAAATTGTAATGCGAATGGACGGTTAGTGAAAACCGCCTTAGTTGTTGCCTCCCCGACCAGGAATCGAACCGGGTCTGCCGCATTGCCAGGCGGGTATGTTGTCAACTACACTACCGAGGAGGACAGAGACAGATTTTTATTGTGGTTGGGGGAATCTTTCCTAACCCCCCTTTTCCACTTGACTTTTAGTATGCGCCAATCTGGCATTGTGCATTGCTTGGTGTGCAGCCTGGACGGTTAGTGCCGCCCTGGTTGGAGATGTCTCATCAACGGGGATTCGAACCCCGGTCTCCCGCGTGTCAGAAGGGAATACTCTCCACTGTACTACCGAGAAGAACAGTTAGACAAGACTAGCCAGACAAGACTAGACGACGAGACTTTTTTTCTCACTTTTATTTTAAGCCTGGGACCGCTTGTAGTATTTATATTCAGGGTGTCAGTTGTCATATCATTTAAATACAATAAAATTAATTTACAATAAAATATGTTAAATATGTTTGTATCTCCTATCGCAGTACATGGTAGCTGGGATTAGTGACTGCTTAGGATGTTTTCCTCTTTTTCGATCATCGATCATCAGCTTCTTTTTGGGATAAGATCTTGTTGATCATTCCTTTTATAGTGTTCCAGTCTTCTTGTGAATGTAGCATTTGTTCAATTGTATTCTTTGGATTAAGGTTGTCTATTGCTATATCCTTGCGTTCTTTGTCCCATCTCGGGCAATCTTATAGCGTATAGATTACGTTGTCTAGTTGTCCGCAGTATATACAGTCTGGATCTGATGCCCTCCCGATGTTGTGAAGGAATTCCTTCACAGACGATAGAAACAGAACAGAAGAGACTAGATGGACAAGACTAGACAGATAAGACTATAAGGCAAGATAAGACAGACAAGAAAGTGGTTTGGGGGAAGCTGTCACTAAACCCCCTATTCCACTTTGGATTTTAGTATGCGCCACCCGGGCAGCCCGGACGGTTAATGAAGACTAGTTGTCGCCTCCCCTACCAGGATTCACAGACAGACAAGACTAGGCAGATATGACTAGACTGGCAAGACTAGACAGACAAGACTAGACTGACAAGCTAGACAGACAAGACTTGACTGATAAGACTAGACAGAAAATACTAGACAAACAAGACTAGACAGACAAGACTAGACAGACAAGACTAGATAGACAAGACTAGACATACAAGACTAGACAGACAAGGCTATATAGACAGGACTGGACAGACGAGACTAGACAGATTAGACTAGACAGACAAGACTAGACATACAGGACTAGGTAGACAAGACTAGACAGGCAAGACAGACAAGACTAGACAGACAAGACTAGACAGATAAGACTAGACAGACAGGACTTGACAGACGACTAGACAGACAAGACTAGACAGACAAGACTAGACAGACAAGACTAGACCGATAAGACTAGACAGACAAGACTAGACAGACAAGACTAGACAGATAAGACTTGACATACAAGACTGCACAGATAAGACTTGACAGGCAAGACTAGACAGACAAGACTAGAGAGACAATACTAGACAGACAAGACTTGACAGACAAGACTACACAGACAAGGCTAGAAAGACGAGTCTAAAAATTACCCAATAACTTTAAATGCCTCCTGTCATTATTTTCTCCAATATCACAATGATTAGTAATGGGTTTGTAAGTTAATACAGAATTTAAATACTCCTTGCGAGACATCGCATTGCACCTCAAAAATCTACAAAAACCTTATGATCGTGTGAGATGTTCAGAATGGGCGAGAAAACTCGCGGGAATGCCAGATGACGATTTAGAATCATGTAAAATACGTATACAGCCGGTTTCTCCGAAGTAAGAAACTGTTTCCTCCACGGTTTATTCGAACTGCCGCTTCCTGAACATCAATCATTATCTTCGTTATCGGAATTTTTAGGCAATATACTTTCAAAACAGATACTTTATCATCATCTAACACCCTGGCCTGGCCCAATATATCCTATATGGTATCATGGCGCTCCTGACGGAAGAGCCTTCATTTCAGTGAAACAAGTACGTGGTGGGGGAGTTTTATGTTATATGGCTATAAGTCCAGACGGTTTTGACGATAAATAAAATCAAAAATTAAGGGTATGATTATAGTATATTGAAAATGTGATTAAATCTGTTAATATAAAGTCAATCGACTAAACAGACAAAACTTTGTTTGGTTATCGGGTGTAGATGGCTCCTTTCGGTTAACAATGCCCTCTGAAACTAACCCGAACACTCTGGAACCGCTTGTCGCATTTCTTCAGGGAGTTAGGTTTTACCTAAATATTAACCTATCTACTTTTCAGTTCTAATGCGATTCAGCATTCGCAATGTTGTCCAGTGGCTTGATATACCGCTTGAAGCGGCTTCTGATATTGTGTAACAGGCGGGAGGCTCGTCTAGTGGAGTGTCCATGAAGCGCGTTCTTGATTTAAGTCCTAGGTGTGCTAGATGGCCTAACAGTGGATGGCGCTCATCGAGGGTCTGTCTGGTTATCTCTGTGAATTCATACGCTGTTCTACGTGAGCCTGATTGGCCTGTGGCATTATACAGTTTGTCCAGTCGGGTTGCCTTCATACACACTGTTACAAGCCTGCATGTTCCGTTCAGGCTAGTGTTTACTTTTTTGGCGTGGCTTGATCTGTTCCACACTGGACAGGCATACTCCGCAGTTGAAAAACGTAACGCATGCGCTGACGTTCTCAGCACTGTCGGTTTTGCGCCCCGCTTGCTGTTGCAAAAACCAAAAGGCTGTTGCTGAGTTTTCTCAGAGGGCTGTTTCGCGCTTCCACTTCAAACTATTCCAGTTTTTTTTCACAATGGGGCCTGTATGTTAAGGAGCGATCCAGTATAACTCCGAGGTATGTAGGTTTTTCAGTGGGCTCTAGGGTGGTGTTATTCCATGTAACGTTGAGTTTTCTGTTTGCCTGACGGGAGTGGAGATTGAAAGCGCTGACTTGTGTCTTAGACGGATTTGGCTTCAGGGAGTTGCATTCATAGTAGGTAGGTAGACATCATGCTCAGGGCAGCTTCTAGTTTTTGTTTTGCTTCTTCAAAATTTGATTCTTGAACTGTGATACCCAGGTCATCTGCGTATACGAAATTCCTGCTGAAATCTGGTGTGGGCTGGTCGTTGGTGTAGAGATTGACGAGAATTGGTGCCAGTACTCTACCCTGAGCCAAGCCGTTCTTTTGGGTCCGCCATCGGCTTTTTTTTCCTTAAAGATTTTTGTAAAATTGTCTGTTCTATAGCAGAGATTCTTTAATTTGTATGAGTTGGTAGTCTTTCGGGGTGTTATAGACTTTATACAGCAAGCTTATGTGATGGTGACGGTGTCGTACGCAGAGCTAAGATCTACAAGGGGTATGCCTGTTATACCGGAAACCAAAGCTGAAGATTTTAAGAACATGGTTCTTAATGCCATCTACGGAGCTGTTTAGAGCCACAAACAACAAAATCAAAATTGTTATCACCATATATCATAATCACCAGCATCCGGACGGCAAGAAGAAATTTAGATTTAGTTTTCAGTTATTTAAATTAGCTAGTTTTAGCTTCAATTGGTTGTAAACCTTGTTGGTTGTTCGCGGACGATAGCCTTAGAAATCCTCGTTAAAACTTGTATTGAATGAAGACGTTTAAATTTTTCTAATTTCTTTAATTAGTACTTTCTAACGATATTTAAGACTAGACAGACAAGACTTTTTATTATTGCGGTTTGGGGGATCTCTCACTAAACCCCCTTTCTACTTGGCTTTATATCTGCGCCACCCTGGTATCTTCCGCTTGTCAGGTACATACCCGTAAACATACCCGCTTGACAAGCGGAATAACGGATTTCCATTCGCCGTCGAGGCAGAGGCATTTTCAACCCGAGAGGAATGTCCACTACACTGCCGAGGACAGTAGACAGGACTAGACAGACAAGACTGGGCGGACAAGACTAGACAGACAAGACTAGATAGATAAGACTAGACAGACAAGACTAGACAGACAAGACTAGACAGACAAGACTAGACAGACAAGACTAGACAGACAAGACTAGACAGACAAGACTAGACAGACAAGACTAGACAGACAAGACTAGACAGACAAGACTAGACAGACAAGACTAGACAGACAAGACTAGACAGACAAGACTAGACAGACAAGACTAGACAGACAAGACTAGACAGACAAGACTAGACAGACAAGACTAGACAGACAAGACTAGACAGACAAGACTAGACAGACAAGACTAGACAGACAAGACTAGACAGACAAGACTAGACAGACAAGACTAGACAGACAAGACTAGACAGACAAGACTAGACAGACAAGACTAGACAGACAAGACTAGACAGACAAGACTAGACAGACAAGACTAGACAGACAAGACTAGACAGACAAGACTAGACAGACAAGACTAGACAGACAAGACTAGACAGACAAGACTAGACAGACAAGACTAGACAGACAAGACTAGACAGACAAGACTAGACAGACAAGACTAGACAGACAAGACTAGACAGACAAGACTAGACAGACAAGACTAGACAGACAAGACTAGACAGACAAGACTAGACAGACAAGACTAGACAGACAAGACTAGACAGACAAGACTAGACAGACAAGACTAGACAGACAAGACTAGACAGACAAGACTAGACAGACAAGACTAGACAGACAAGACTAGACAGACAAGACTAGACAGACAAGACTAGACAGACAAGACTAGACAGACAAGACTAGACAGACAAGACTAGACAGACAAGACTAGACAGACAAGACTAGACAGACAAGACTAGACAGACAAGACTAGACAGACAAGACTAGACAGACAAGACTAGACAGACAAGACTAGACAGACAAGACTAGACAGACAAGACTAGACAGACAAGACTAGACAGACAAGACTAGACAGACAAGACTAGACAGACAAGACTAGACAGACAAGACTAGACAGACAAGACTAGACAGACAAGACTAGACAGACAAGACTAGACAGACAAGACTAGACAGACAAGACTAGACAGACAAGACTAGACAGACAAGACTAGACAGACAAGACTAGACAGACAAGACTAGACAGACAAGACTAGACAGACAAGACTAGACAGACAAGACTAGACAGACAAGACTAGACAGACAAGACTAGACAGACAAGACTAGACAGACAAGACTAGACAGACAAGACTAGACAGACAAGACTAGACAGACAAGACTAGACAGACAAGACTAGACAGACAAGACTAGACAGACAAGACTAGACAGACAAGACTAGACAGACAAGACTAGACAGACAAGACTAGACAGACAAGACTAGACAGACAAGACTAGACAGACAAGACTAGACAGACAAGACTAGACAGACAAGACTAGACAGACAAGACTAGACAGACAAGACTAGACAGACAAGACTAGACAGACAAGACTAGACAGACAAGACTAGACAGACAAGACTAGACAGACAAGACTAGACAGACAAGACTAGACAGACAAGACTAGACAGACAAGACTAGACAGACAAGACTAGACAGACAAGACTAGACAGACAAGACTAGACAGACAAGACTAGACAGACAAGACTAGACAGACAAGACTAGACAGACAAGACTAGACAGACAAGACTAGACAGACAAGACTAGACAGACAAGACTAGACAGACAAGACTAGACAGACAAGACTAGACAGACAAGACTAGACAGACAAGACTAGACAGACAAGACTAGACAGACAAGACTAGACAGACAAGACTAGACAGACAAGACTAGACAGACAAGACTAGACAGACAAGACTAGACAGACAAGACTAGACAGACAAGACTAGACAGACAAGACTAGACAGACAAGACTAGACAGACAAGACTAGACAGACAATACTAGACAGACAAGACTAGACAGACAACACTAGACAGACAAGACTAGACAGACAAGACTAGACAGACAAGACTAGACAGACAAGACAAGACAGACTAGACAGACTAGACAGACTAGACAGACTAGACAGACTAGACAGACTAGACGGACTAGACAGACTAGACAGACTAGACAGACTAGACAGACTAGACAGACTAGACAGACTAGACAGACAAGACAGACAAGACTAGACAGACAAGACTAGACAGACAAGACTAGACAGACAAGACTAGACAGACAACACTAGACAGACAAGACTAGACAGACAAGACTAGACAGACAAGACTAGACAGACAAGACTAGACAGACAAGACTAGATAGACAAGACTAGACAGACAAGACTAGACAGACAAGACTAGACAGACAAGACTAGACAGACAAGACTAGACAGACAAGACTAGACAGACAAGACTAGACAGACAAGACTAGACAGACAAGATTAGACAGACAAGACTAGACAGACAAGACTAGACAGACAAAACTAGACAGACAAGACTAGACAGACAAGACTAGACAGACAAGACTAGACAGACAAGACTAGACAGACAAGACTAGACAGACAAGACTAGACAGACAAGACTAGACAGACAAGACTAGACAGACAAGACTAGACAAACAAGACTAGACAGACAAGACTAGACAGACAAGACTAGACAGACAAGACTAGACAGACAAGACTAGACAGACAAGACTAGACCGACAAGTCTAGACAGACAAGACTAGACAGAGAAGACTAGACAGACAAGACTAGACAGACAAGACTAGAAAGACAAGACTAGACAGACAAGACTAGACAGACAATACTAGAGAGACAAAACTTGACAGACAAGACTAGACAGACAATACTAGACAAACAAGACTAGACATACAAGACTAGACAGATAAGACTATTTGAGAGATAGACAGATAAGACTACAAGACGATGATTATTTTGAATTTGACTAGACAGACAACACTAGACAGACAAGACTAGACATACAAGACTAAACAGACAAGACTAGGCATACAAGACAATACTGAACAGAAAAGACTCAACAGAGTAGACTAGACAGAGTACACTACACAGACAAGGCTACACAGGCAAGACTGCTCAGACACGACTGCTCAGACAGGACTACCAGACAAGAATAGAGTTTTAATCTTTTCTGTACATGCATGTCTCACAAGTCATATATCTTTGATCTTGTAATGTCATGACTTCTCGGTACAGGAAAATCAATTAAAAATAATTATACTTGGACCTTGTTGTATTACAAATGGCAAGAAATATTAATAATAATAAATTATAAAATTTATTGCCGATGTTTGTCCGATGTGTGTCGATAAAATACTTTCTGAAAGGAATTTAAAATTCACCGCAAGTACAAAAAGAATAAAAGCATAATGAATTCATTTCGTGTTTAAAAGAAATTAGCGCAGAATTAATTAAATTATTAATTCTCGATGAATAACGTTGCCGAATTTCATGTGACTTTTCTTGTCTTAAAACTGGTTCGGTATGAATCATGTGTCTTTTGAATTCATTTAAATTTGTTTTAAAGTGGTTGTTAGTATTTTTGTTGTATTTATCTATTGCGTATATAGTGTATGTAAGTGGAGTAAATTTTAACTAGTTTAGCCTAGATTGCTAAAAGTAGTTTGCGGTTTTAATAGGAATTGCGTAGGTGGCCTGATTGAGATAAGACTAGTTGGTTAGCATAAGGATGTATATGTTAAATAATAACTTTTTTGTGATTACATAATGATATTATCGCATGAAAAATACGACCTCCGGGGTTAATTAAAAAATGAGTTTTTTATATAAATCCGTGTTCTGTGGATAAATTTAATAATTAATTTTCCAACGAATCTATTAAAAAGATAATGTACAGAATTGTATTAATATTACGAATTGAATTATGTAATAGATTTACTGAAAGTTTTACAATCAAATAAAAAATCGATACCGTGAATTTATCCTCGATTGATTCTATTTGCTAATAATAAAGTGATTTTCGAATATAATAAAATAATTGAATGTTGTAATCAGGTTGTGGTAATGTGGCATAGTAGTTTTCTGGTGAATTAATTTGAAGAGTTATAGGCTATGTGCACAATAATAATTGTAACGAATCCATGCGTGGCAATATTAAATATCTTGGCATCGATCCGTTACTGAATATTGCAGCTCGCAAGGCATGCCAATGCACACCGACCGTTCGTTCCAATAGTCAATTCCAATCGATCAATCAGAAATTAAGAACGCAATCGTTATTGCGTGGGCCATTTAATTAGAACGTTTAATAGCTAACGAGCAAAATAGTTAAATGTATAATTCGAAAAGCAATACGCGTATATTTTTATACATTTTTCGTCGAAGTAACTGTACTATTAAGAGCAAAGCACCGGTTAAAAAAGAAGGAAAAAATATTTGCATACAATCGAATTAATTACACGTTGGAAACATTTTTCGAGTGTAATATAGTACGGGCCAAATATGAAATTTATATCTCGGATTGAATTGTTTACTCCACGAAAGTTGTTTTCGCATATTTTAATATAATTTTTAAACATAAATGTTGATCTTTTTACCATGTTTTTATTAGCTCGCTTTCTTGTCAGTCTGTTCTCAACTTTTTCGGTTCTCAACTTTGTCTGTTCTCAACTTAAATCAGTTTTAATAAATTGATTTTAAACTTCACGATGAACTAGAAACTTGAATAACTAATACGCTAATAGCTCAGAAATGTAGTATTCTAATATTTTAGAAACTTTTACTTTAATTAAGTATTTCATATTAAATGTAATTATATACGACGCAGATCGTATAAGTGGATGTATTGTTTATAATAAATGTTTATGTTTATTTAAATGATTATATCAAATCTTAAGAACCGGTCGAAATGTAAGCCTCTAGTTTTGTTTATAAATATCAACATTTATCTCTCTCTCTCTCTCATTAAGCGCTTCCTATCTTTAAATTTAAATGAAACAAAGTGAGTGTGAGATATCATCGAAATTTTATATTTATTTGAAAGGCCTATCGATGCCATTATGTATGGAATATAACATCATGCAAATGTCCGCCGCGGCTTCGCTTGGTGGCGCGCATCCGAAATGTCCAATTTTCCATAAATCAGTCTGAATTTGACCGATGGCATGAGTTATGTTGGCTTTGAGGGCCGCTGTGGTTTGTGGCTTATTATTATTTATATATTGCGACTTAAGAGAACCCCACAAGAAAGAATCTAACGGGGTCAAATCGCACGATCTCGGTGCCCAGTTCACATCACCTTCACGTGAGATGACCATGCCCTCAAATCGCTCGTGCAGAATGTCCAATGTATCAAGAGCTGTGTGGCACATAGCAACGTCCTGTGAAAACCACATGTAGTTGCTAATCATCGAACTATAGCGCTCGTCGTTGACGGTGATGGCCTGGCCAACGTCGTTCTCAAAGATATATGGACCGATGACGCCGCCAGCCCAAAATCCACACCAAATAGTGACTTTTTCGGGGTGCATTGGACGCTCTTGGATCTCATGTGGCATTGGTATCGTTCAAAATTTGAGAATTTTGTTTGTTGACGTACCCATTCATCCAGAAATGGGACTCATCGCTGAAGATGATTTTCTGATGAATTTTAGGGTCAGTTTCCAACTGCTCCAGGGCCCATTCAGCGAACACACATCGTTATCTAGGGTCGTTTACTTTCAGCTCCTGGGTCAGTTGAAGTTTTACGGGTGCAGAGCCAAGTTACGACGCAAAATACGCCAATTTGTGGTCGGCGAAAGGCCGAGTTCTTGTGAGCTACGCGACATCGACTACCTCCTGTACACTTTCACGGACAGCGGCGATGTTTTCGGCAGATCTTGCGTTTTAAAATGGGCACAGAGCGCGGAACGTTGCCCGAACAGAACACCCATTTTGATAAAGCAATTTTATCATTTGCACGTGTTATTGAACGGTATATCCGTCCGTGGTGATTTGGCACAACAGACTGAATAAATCACAGCCAATTCGGCAAGTGTAGCTTCAACATTATGGCCGCTACCAACTGTCAAAGTTCGGAAGTCCCTATTGGAAGACCCTTTATAAACAGAATCGGGGATAGCCGATCAAAAAATGTTTAAAACCTGCTGCAAAATTAACACTTTGGAAGACTAAAAAGCAGAAAATAAGATTTATTTATTTATTATTTATTTATAAAACAGGTGTATTTACATTATAGCAAGGAGTAAAAAAGAAATAATGATAGATTGTTGTTCCTTTTCGCTGAGGATAAACCTGTGCGCAAACCTGCTAAAAAAACATATATTTAAATATATAAACAAATATTTTCTCCTTAATAATAATAAAAACGTGGTTTTTCAATATATATTTTATTATTTCTGAAAGAATTCTTGAGGTGTGCAAGGTCTATTGTGTTTGCTCGTTTCAAGCTGAGGTAAAACACGAAACGATTTTGTTTATGTGTTAAAATGCTATTATTGCGCAGTTTCAATGGTCGGCATACAATAAACTTAATGTCTAGCATGAAACATATGTTTGGTATACAATAAATGTTTATGAAATAAACATGTTATTACTGTGTGAGTCAGCTATATGCTCGATATAGACATGTACGCATCAGGCAGTCATATTCCTTGCAGGTAACGAAGACGTTAGTTTTCATATATAGAAACTTTTATTTGATTTAATTTAAATAAAGCTGAAAATCACACGGGGTGATAAAAACAAAGCTAATTTAAAATTTCTAGATAAAATAAGTTCGCAATGAAAAGTTTAAATGAAAACGTGCTTTCAAACTTTTTAAATTCATCAACTGAACTCTATTCGGGTTTCGCTTACATTAAACCCTTAACACCGCGTATTTATTGCGCCATTTTATATGGTAGTTAAACCTGTTTGTATGCTAGATCTATGTTTGGTATTTTATTTTCTAATTCATTTTATCACTTCCTATCATTGATTTGTACGATTTCAGTTTTCTTTTTAAAACAGCTTTAAAACTCTTGAATTCCCATAATAATATCGTATCATTGCTATAGATCTACAACATAGACAGACAAGACTAAACTGGCAAGACTAGACAGACAAGACTCAATAGTGGTTTTGGGGAAATCTCTCACTAAACCCCTTTTTCTACTTGGCTTTTTTTATTCTCCACGCAGGTATCGCATATTTCGCATTCATTCAGGGTGGGCAGCTCGGACGGCTAGTGTTAAATCAAAATCAAATCAAAATATTTATTTCCCAATTGAGATACAAGTATCTATAGGATGTGTCATAAATCTTACAAATTAATAATTAAATTTACAAGAAAAAAATTCACCGAGTGAATATATTGTATTATTGTGTAGCATCTCCTTCAACTTCTTAGTTTTCTTGTAGGATTTTTCATTTGTCAGATTAGTTGGAACATGATTGTAAATCTGAACTCCTTTGTTTTCGACTCCATGACTGCATAGGGTTAAGTTTCTCCTGTTCGTATCCAAAAGATGTTTACCTCTGGTATTATAATTATACTTGTCTTCATTTTTTTGGAACTTACTTCGGTGTTTGTGAATGTATGAAGCGGTTTCGAGTATATACAGGCTTACGACTGTAAGAATTCCCAGCATTTTAAAATGGGGCCTGCATGACTGTGTAACTTTTATTGCTTGCATGTTTCCGATGATTCTTTTTTGTGCAATTAGTATTGCTTCTAGTTGTGACGAAGCTCCCCATAATATAATGCCGTAAGCCAGTAACGATTGTACCTCGGCATAGTACCAGATTCGTAGATCGTCTGTGTTTAAAAGTCTCCTCAGTTGTCTTGATTGAAAGGTTTTTTTATGTAGAGTTGCACATATTTTCTGTGTTGTTGTTGTTGTTACCCAACGAAGGTGCTCCTCCAGATAAATACCCAAGAGTTTTGCCTGCCTAGTCCTTTTTATTTGTTGATTTTGTATTTCAAGGTCGAGGTTTGAAATATGTGAACTTCTAACAGTTTTAAATATTATGTACTCTGTTTTTTCTTTGTTGAGGTGCAGAGTATTCGCAGAGAACCAATTATCCAGAGAGTTTAACAGTAACTGGGCCTGTTCAGTGTTCTCTTCCAAATTATTCCGCGACAAAATAAAACTCGTATCATCAGCATACAAGGTGCAATGCGGCCCTTTCACGTTGTTTGTCAAATCTGCGATGTATAATAAAATAATGTAGGTGCTAAAATGCTCCCTTGAGGAACCCCAATATTTGTCTCTATGATGTCAGATTGGCCAAATTCGTTTCCATTCGACACCGTAACGTATTGTTTCCTGTTTGTCAGGTAGGATCTAATCCATCTCCAAGCTTTCCCTCGTATTCCATAATCATATAATTGGTTCATAAAGGTGTTGGTCAGGTCACAGAAAATCCCTATGGGGTGTTTCCCTTTATCCACCTTTTCTAATAATACATAATAAAATTCTACCAGAGCAGTTGTGGTAGACTTGCCCTTGCAAAAACCATGTTGTTGTGTCGGTATTAGCTTATATATCTCTATAAAACCAGTCATTCTTTTTAGCATACAATATTCGATAATTTTTGCCAGAATTGGCGTTAAAACTATTGGCCTATAATTATGCATTGCTGTTTTTTTTCCCTTTCTTGAACATTGGGATGATTTTTCCAATTTTTAATATTTCTGGGAACTGCTCCTCACTAAAAGAGACGTTGATTATATTAGTTATAGGTTTTACTAGTAAATGACCGAACTCCTTAATTATATTTCCAGGAATTTCATCTGGGCCTCTAGACGTTTTGTTTTTTAAAGATAATATTATTCCGAGTACTTCGGTTTTCCGTGAATTCCTCTATGTACATAGTATTCGCGTTCACAGCAATGTGTGCATTTGAAATACTTCTTGGTGTAATACTATATATTATTACTTTCGGAGCTCGTTCAAAGTAATTGTTGAAACTATTGACAATTTCTCGTGGTATCGTGACTCTTTCGTTGTTATCCATTATTTCAATGATTCCGGTTGATGTGGCTTTATTGGACTGCTTCTGTATGATTTCCCATAAGGCTTTGGACCCATTTGTAGCTTGTTGCATTTGGAGCCTAAAAAAGGTGTTAGAGGCTAGACAGACGAGACTAGACAGACGAGACTAGACAGGCGAGACTAGACAGTCAAGACTGGACAGAGAAGCCTGGATAGACTGGACTGATAAGACTGAACATACAAGACTTGAGAGACAAAACTAAACAGACAAGACTAAAAGTGGTTTGGGGGAAGCTCTCACTAAACCCCCTATTCCACTTTGGCTTTTAGTATGCCACACCCCAGACAGACAAGACTAGACAGACAAGACTAGACAGACAATACTAGACAGACAAGACTAGACACACAAGACTAGACAGACAAAAGAGTTGACAAACAAGAGTAGACAGACAAGAATAGACAAACAAGATTAGGCAGACAAGACTAGACACACAAGCTTGGCGCACAAGACTAGACAGACTAGACTAGACACACTAGACTAGACAGACGAGACTAGACAGACAGACTGGACTAGACAGACAAGATTAAACAAATAAGACTAGATAGACAGCTCTAGACAGACAAGAGTAGACATACAAAACAAGACAGACAAGCGTGGACAGACAAGACTGGACAGACAAGACTAGACATACAAAACTAGACAGACAAGCGTGGACAGACAAGACTGGACAGATAAGTCTGGATATACAAGACTGGACAGACAAGACTGTACAGGCATGACTAGACAGACAAGACTGGACAGAATGTCAATGTAGATCTCATTGTCGAAGTATCAATGTAGATCTCATTCAGAGAACCAAGTTTAAGTAATTTAAAAGATAATAAAGGGTTTTCCAATAAGAGGTTTCATTTGCAATGGCCCGCCATTGTGAAACTGGTGTAAAAGTTTGAGCTTTTGGGACAAGTTAGTGATGTGAAGAGCCGAACTCGTGCACGTCGCTCAGGAACAACTGAGACTATTGCTGTTGTAGCCCATAGTGTTGAGGAAAACCCAGGTTTGTCCATTTCTCGTCGATCTTTGGAATTTGGCATTCAACAAGTGATATTACACCGTATTTTGCATGAAGACTTAGATCTTAAGGCTTTTAAAGTTCAGTTAACACAAGAAATCACGCCTACTGACCATCAACAACGTCGTGTCTTTGTTGATTGGCTCCTTGAAATGTATCAAACTGATTCGGAATATCATCGAGAAATCATCTTTAGTGATCAGGCCCATTTTCACTTCGGAGGCCACGTTAACAAACCTCTCCACCCTCAACGTGTGACTGTTTGTTGCGGTTTTTTCTGGCAGGATCATTTTACCTTACTATTTCGAAAATGAGGCTGGATCAACTATTACGGAGAATGGATTGCGATATCGAACGATAATTAATGATTTTGTACGGCCGGAATTGGAAGATATTGATATGGACGATGTTTATTTTCAACAAGACGACTCTACGTGCCACACAAGTTACGATACCATCGCTTTTTTGCGTGAAAAGTTTCCTGATCGTGTGATTTCTGGAAGAGGTGATCTCAATTGGCCACCGAGATCTTGTGATTTAACACCTCTAGACTTTTTTTATTTGAGGCTACGTGAAAGATAAACTTCATGCCAGTGCCCCGCAATCGATTCAAGACCTCAAAGATGAAATTCGTGAAGTTATCGAGGATATAAAGCTGCAACTGTGCGAATTGGTGATTTCATGAAACGGATATGGTCCTGCAATCGTAGCCGTGGCGGCCATTTGGCTAATATTGGTTTCCATTATTAATTGCATACCCTCCTCTTTACTATTAAATAAACATCCGATGATTTCGTTAAAAACTAATCGTTTGTTTTTACATATCAATATGAAACCTCTTATTGGAAGACCCTTTAGAATTTTTATTTGATTAAAATTAATACTTTTAATGAAAATCATACAAATTTTGCATAATTTGAAATGTGCCATCAAAGTTGTATTTGTAAATTGCTATTAAGCTGTTTTCTATAATAATAATATAGTAATTCCTTTAATTTGCATTAGAATATGAAGAAGCTAACTTTATGTTTCTTTTTGTTGCAGGTAACCTTTCGTACAACACGATATCGTACTACACGGATTTGCTCTAACACGATAAGAAAAAATAAAGAAAACCCTCGTATAACACGGTAACTTACAACACGGTATCGCTTTAACACATAATGCGATGAATGTCGTAAACGCATAATTTGCATTTACTACTTCGTCCTACTTATATCGTATTAATACATTTTTTATTGTCAGTCTGCGTTAAAATACTTGAAATAAAAAGTTTTTCAAACCCTTCTATATACGACATTACCTTGTCGTTGCAGCCTTTGCTGTTTTGAAATGAAATCAGTATATATTTCATTTAGATATAATATAGAACTTTTATATATTTCTAGATATATTATTCAATTTCGTATATTTACATATTACAGTAATCTGTGACAAGTAGCTTTACTTGCTTATATTAGGTAAAACCTGACAAACAAGATTAAACTAATCTTGTATTCACAACTATAATCGTTTTCCAAATAGATAAAATTCAAATAGATTATACGAGTTATTTAAGATTCATTGAATATGAATACTTCAGAATTGAATTAATGAATGTAAGTAAAAACTATATAGACTGGATTACACTGTGTGGTATTGTAGCAGTGGTCGAATTAAATTACAATTGGAATAATGTTAAAATCAAGGGAAAAACTAGTTCCTACTAGTTTTTGTTTGGATTAAACAGACATTACACGGAAAAAGTACACTTGAGGTCCGATGCTACTAGAGAAAAAACAATAAATTGATCGCTTGCAAAGTGTGAAATGACCCAAAATATAAGCTATTACAAAATACTGCAACGGAAAAAGTACACTTTAAACATTATAGTTTCAAAAAATAGCGGCGGCCTTGCGAATACAAATTTGTAAAGATTGCTGTCGCATACTGTAATTTTTTTAATTTATTTCCTAATAATATCGGAAACTGTAATTTTAACAAAATTAATTTGTAGTTTATACAGTTTCAAATTCGTAAGGCCACTGCTACTATTTGAAACTGTATTTTTTAAAGTGTACTTTTTCCCGTGTAAGGCTAATGAAATACGAAATATTGATGATTTATCCGATTTAGATTTCCGATTACAGAAACATGATATCTATACCTCTGGTTAGGACAGGGTTCGGCAACCCGCGGTTCGCGATCCGCTCTTTTCTTATGTTGTATGGCTCTTCAACTCGTTTATAACATGTATTTTAAGTTTATTGGAACAAATTAAACATCCATTTATTAAAATAGAGATTGAGAGACATTTAGAAAAATTACATTCGATTGTTTAAATTACGTTCCCGTTTTAAGATAGACATTTTCACCTTTCATTACATTATACATGAAGAAGTGCTGCTGTGTACGAAAACATTTTCTGTCAAGATTAAAATAGTAATGAATGGTACAAGTGTGTGAAGAAAGGCTTTTGTGCATGAGCTGCGAAGTTTAAATGCTTTAATCGCAAAATTGCTAACTAGTAAAAACGCACAGTGACGAGAACATTATTTGGTCGTTGTCGATGTAATCTATGTTAACCTAGATTTAATCTTGATTAGGTTAAGTTATATTAGAGCCAGATAAATCCAACTGAGAGGCCGAGACTTCTCGATTCAAAATAAGAAAAAATAATTCAATTTTAATATACGTCAGGAAATTTATTTTCACTACGCGAGTTGTTGCCATAGTAACAACAAATAGAAATCGTTTAATAATGAAACTCCATTTGATTTACATGGAGTTTTACGCACGATTTGGATACTTTTACACACTATTGTGTACGATTGTGTTTTACATACGATTGTAATAATGGCATAAGGATACTTTTACACACGATTGTAATAATGGCATAAGGATGCATATAGGACATACAATAATTTATTTATTAATGTAATAATTTTAGTGTGCGAGTAGATAGAAGTAATAATGGACTTGGTACTAAAAATAGTCATTCAAATCTTTGCAAAAACATTAAATCATTGCGAAAATGTTCTTAAAAATTTCAGTCAATGTATCGAACATATTGACACATTTTCTTTGTCTTCGAATGGTAGGTGGCTTCGCCAAAGACTTCGAATGCTTGGTGTTAAACCATCATTTAACTCCGAGTATTCGAAGACATTTGTCGTTATCACGATTGATTAAAAAAATCTATTTTGCTACTGAAATTAGACAGCGCATCTTAACAATCTCAATAAGAAGTTGTGAGAAGGACGAGACTATACTTCAAATTCACTTATAGAAATTATACTTTCTTGAAATCTTTCTTCATAGATGAAATTATATTTGGAACAGTTTGAAAGTTACAATTAATTTAAGCCGGTGACATTTGAAATCTTATCAATTTGCGGGTCTATATATTATTTTGAGCACATTTGTAAAAACATGAGTATCCTGAATATAAAATGGGGCCCCAGTAGCTGTACGACGTTAGACTTGAAAGTTGTTCAAATCTAAAGACCCCAAATTATGAACCTGATATAAAACAAATCTCTGCATCAATTTAGTCTTAAAAATCTCATAGATTGTGATTTTTTTATAGCATCATCTCTACGGCTCTTGTATAAGGATTTTTAATTTTTTTAAGGAAAATGGCACTTTACTTAAAACCGGTTGCAGACATCTGGGTTAGGATAAACGATAGGATTATTGACAAAAAGTTAATCAGAGAATGTGGTCATAAAAAATTTGCTCTTCTTCGGTATAATCTCGATAATCCCACACATGTGGGACCAGACAACCGCCAGATCATCAGAAAGAGTGGTCAGGCCGCCGTATTACTGAACGTGTCGTCAGGTTATCCAACGGCCGAGTTACCGAGATTATACTGTAGTTAAGAAACATCTAAAATAAGGTTTTGACTTTGTTTCAAGGTTAATTACTACCAACATGGCAGACAGAAGGTCACTAGATAACAAGATTTTTTTATAGGAAATTTAATACTTTACAAGCTTTATTTCCAACATTTTTCAAAATTTCGTTTAACGTGCAGTCGGACTGTGCAAGTGAAAGCGCTTTCAGAAAGCGTTTTTGAGCAATATAGTTTTTGAAAGTGCTTTCACGAGCATAGGGTCAGACTATGCAAGTTTTACTTTCAGAATGTAGAACGTTTTCTGAAAGCGCTTGCATAGTCTGACTGCACCTCTGTTTCCGAGTTATTTTCGCGTTTTTGAGGCAACAAAACAAAAACAATGTTTTCAATTTCTTCAATGTTAATTTATTATCAAATTGGCACACCAGAAATCACTAAATAACAAAGTATCTTATAGGAAATTTAATTCTCTGCAAGTCTTATTTGAAACATTTTCCAAAAGTTCGCTTAGTTTCCGGGTTATTTGTGAATTTTTGAAACAAAAAAAATGGGAAACAAAAATTAGTTTAAATGCAATAGAGCAGTGGTGGGCAAATCTTTTAGCTCTCGGGCCACATCACGTGATGAAAATTTGTCCGCGGGCGGCATTAAATAATTTTCTATTTAGTTATTTGTATACCACGATCGTTGCATCTATACAAGCCTAGACACAGTAATATTCTTGCGTTTTTCTCAAAGAAGCGAACAATAGATATCAGGGTTGTCCAAGCGCAAGTGTTTTTTAAGGGCCACACAAAAATGTGGTTTGGAGGACCGCATTATAAAATACTACAACCCACGTAGACAGCCCTTATATACACTGCTTGTTAAACGATATATTTTTAGAGCCCGTAAATGTGCAGTGTCTATAAAATAGTGGCAGCTAGATAATAAAGTAAACATCAAGCCTGGTAAACATAATAAACATGTCATAGACAGACTTTCTGTATTTTTTATAGCTGTGCTTATTTTAAAATGCGAATCACAAAACCAACGTAAAGTTTTTGTTGGAAATAGATATTTTCTTAATTAACGTAATTTATATAAAATGCTTCGCGGGCCGCATAAAACTCAACGGGGCCACATGCGGCCCACGGGCCGCTATTTCCCCAGGCCTGCAATAGAGTTAGTAGTTGGTTTCAACTTGTTGCAGACACATTTTCTAAAATTTAAAAACACAGAATCTGCATTATTGCGATCAACACTAATAAAGCGAACTTTAATTTTTGCATAATTTTGGTGCATAATGAAAATTAAATAAATGGCACAAGGAAGCTATTTAGTTGCATCATCGCTGTTGTAAAATAATTGCAGTTTCTATAAATAATTCCAGACAGATTTTTAGCATCTACTGCAAAATATTTTTATTGTGTTTACTACACCGGTTACTTTGCAAGCTGGTTAATTCGCCCCCGGAAATTCGAGAATGCGCTCGGTGCAGAAGTCGCAAAAACGTAAACGTTATTAAGCCGGGCATAAAATAGATGTTCCATAAATATGAACATTGTCTGCATTTCGTTGTCGCGAAAGGTTTTGTTCCAGAGCGGCTTTGTTTCGGCCGTAATTAAATTTACATTTACACGGCGACACGGAAAAGTGTATTTATAAATAAATAGGTTCCGCGAGCGCATAAAATACGGTAAACTTTTATTTTATGTTGTGCGATAGCCTTGACATTCTTCGTAACCTACACACCTAATGAAAATCAAATATTTCAAACACGGTCACTTTTTAATGGCAAGCGCGCTTTAAAAGTTTCTTTAAATAATCTCTTTAAAATTAGTTGTTAAATTAGCGGAGAAACTTAATTAAGGCACCGAAATAGAAATAGTTGAGAAAAAATACATTTTTGAATTATTTCAAATGAAAGTTAAATATATCCTTTATTACTTGTACAATAAATACCAGGTGTTCCATTGAAAACGAAATACAGGGATTTTCGGATAGTTAAATATGTATTCTCAAAAAACGTTGGGACACGTCAACTTTGTTTGTGAGGGGGACAGCTTTTACAAGAAAATTTGTAGCGAAATCACTTAACCCCTTCGCGCTGGGAGCACAACCCCTGAAATTTTAAATGACACGGTGATACCTTATTTGAAAGCCCTTATTGCCCTGAATACTAAACAGTTAACATTTTCCAAATTTATCGATTTGTTGTTGAGATTACTTAATTTCAAGTTAATAACGCGTTTTTCGTTTATATCGTTGAATGGAAGTCCAATTGTTCAAACTGTCCTTACAAAATCTGCAAAAGTGCAGGAAAGAAAAAACACAATCCAACGCCAGAAAATATTTATATTTGTTTGTTAATGCTCAAATTGTTTCTTTTTAATACATGAGCACATGTTTTTCTATTAAGCAGTGGGTTTTGTTCTGTTATCGGAATATTACAGATAATTTTGTGTTCTACTTTTTATTAGTCTCTTACCACCTAACAGATCCCATTCGATCTCCATTTAAGCTGCTTTTTGAATTTTCATGTTTCAAAATAAACATTGGTTGTGCAAAAATGGTTACTCTATTGCGGAGAGAGTCTAAATGATTGCGTTGTTTTTAAAAAATTGTGAGTATGGCAATCGTACGGTAGACTTATTTAATGAAAAGCATCCCGATAAACACGGGGATGGATAAAAAAGGATAAAAAAGCAAAAGATTACAGAGCAAACATTAGAATCTCCAGCGCTGGCATCAGCATTTTGAGGAGATCTCAAATATAGAGTTCCCGAATCCAGCAATCCCAGAAGGTGTCTGTCCAATTGAAGGGCCTATCCCCAAAATTACTGAAGAGGAAGTTGCCATTGCCCTCAAAAGCATGAGAAATCAGAGATCTCCTGGACTTGACAATCTTCTCGCTGACTTATGGAAGTTGCAAGAACTTCAAGCCTCTGCAATTGTTTGACTTGTTACCCTTTTCAGCGCTATAATCGACTCTGGCCACATTCCTACTGACTGGACTACAAGCATCACGGTACCGATTTTCAAGAATAAAGGAGACCACACAGAGAGTTCTAACTATCGCCCAATACGCCTTCTCTCACATACAAGATCTGTGAAAGAACTCTTGATCATCGATTACGTGATATTGCCAACATCTACATCAAACAGTGTGGATTTGTCAAGAGAGCTAGAACTACTGATTACTCGTGAAGAAGCACCGTAAGAAAAGGAAACCACTGCATATTGCCTTTCTCGACCTCGAAAAGGTCTTTGATCCTGTTCGTCATAAGTTAATTTGGTATGCGCTCCGAGACCATGGAATACCATAATCATTTGTTAATGTGGTCAAGATGCTATACACAAAGACCAGTAGCAGAGTACGTTGTGCTCTTGGCAGCTCAGATAACTTTCCTGTAAATGTCGGGGTCCACCAAGTTTCAGCACCATCCCTCTTTGTTATTGTCATGGACACCATCAATCTACAACGGAATGTCTCTTGCCTCCTTTTGTATGCGGATGATGATAGTTGCAGACGTCTCCCGCGAAAACTCCAACATTAAGTTGAAGACTGGAATAATCGCCTCTCCCAGTATGGTCTACGTCTCAACGTGAAAAAGACGGAATATCTGGAGTTAAATCCATGTGACAGTACCATTCAAGTCTGTGGAGAATATCTACTCAAGACCAACTCTTGTAGGTACCTTGGGTCTCGACTACAGAGTGATGGCAGCTTCATTGATGAAGTAATAACCAGAGCAAATGCAATCTGAATGCGGTGGAAGAAGGTCACGCGTATACTTTGCAACAAGAAAATGACACTTCACCTCAAATCTAAGATATATCGGACAGTGATAACGGCCTGTTGCGCTAAATGGAGTCGAATGTCGACCATCTGACAAGATTTCTGATCGTCTCCACATGCCATGGAAATGAGAATGGTTCGTTGGGGAATGGGCATCTCCCTCATTGACCATGTCAGAAACGACAAAATTCGTGAGCAAATGGGTGTCGCTCCAATTGTCGACAAAATGAGAGAGAAACGACTCCGATGGTATGGCCATGCACTGTGATAAGCTCCTGGTACTGTTGTCAACTCTGCCCTCCATTTTGAGATTGAAGGCCAACGCCCCAGAGGAAGACCGAAGCAGCGAGTGCAGGACACGATAAATAGTGACCTAAAGATCGTGGGCCTAAAACCAATTGATGCACAAAACCGTGCAAAATGGCGGCCATTGACCAAGAAAGCGGACCCTGCACCGGCGGGACAACACTAAGAAGAAGAAGAAGATCTGGATAAACACGTGAGTTCAGTAGCCAATAAAAACCGGGACCCTCAACGCGAACTCCCGTTGTGAAATGAGGCTACCGTGGTTGGAGTTTTGGGACAAGTTGCTGAAGATCCAACTCTGAGTACCAGGAAATTGGCCACTGTAACCAACATCCCTCGAAGAATTATCCGTCGAATCCCAAAACAACATAAATTTCATCCATTTCATCATTCAGTACCTACATGAACTGAATGATGATGATTTCGATAGGCGATAGGAGTTTTGCGATGTGATGACTGCAAGAGTAGGTGCTGATGCGAATTTTCTTTTTAACATTTGATTTTCTGACGAGTGTACATTCTTTCTAAACTCTACTGTAAATCGCCATAACTGTCGATTTTGGTAGGACGTAAATCCAAGGATTTTCCACAAAGTCCATACTCAAAATTCATTAGAACTAAATGTCTGGGCCGGTATTTTTGGAGACTGTATTATTGGTTCCATTTTTCTTGATGGTAATTTGACGGTTGACCGTTACCTGGAAGCGTTGGAAGATGTTGTCCGCCCATTGCTTGTTGAAATCGTTGAAAATCATGATCGTTACTTAGAAAACCATTTGACTTTTCAATAAGATGGAGCTCCACCACATTATACGCAGGCTGTTCGGGAGTTTCTGGACAGAGTTTTCCCGGGACAATGGATTGGACGAAGAGGTGCTCAGGAATGGACGGCCCACTCACCTGATTTAAGTCCTTCGGACTTTTTACGTCGACGCATTATTGAAGAGTGCCGTCAAATTACATCACAGATCCTCCAAAATGTAAGAGAGCGTTTCGGAGCGATTTTCGTATTTTTGTATGGAAGTTGGTGGCGCACAATTAGAGCATTTGTTAAACTATTAAGCATTTGTTTAAAAAAAATATTTACGTTGAATTGTTTTTTTTTTCCTTCACTTTTGCAGTTTTTGTAAGGACATATTGAACAATTGGTCTTCCTTTCAACGACATAAACGAAAAACGCGTTAATAACTTTTTACATTGCGTCTGTAATGTACTCATAACAACATTCATATGCGTACGGTTATGGCTCGCCGTGTGCGACACAATTTTCTCAATATGTATCGGCGATTTTTTTATCGCTACGCTCGCTGTTTTCCAAAATTGGACGCGTGCTGTAAAATCGCGCTTACTGAACTCTGAAGTGCTTTAATATACTATAAAATTAAATAATCTCGACAATAAATCGATAAATTTGGAAAATGTTAACTGTTCTTTTGTTAAATCAAATGTTAAACGTTAACTTTTTGTCCTAAAAGGGCTTTCAAATGAGGTATCACTTACAACACCGTGCCATTTAAAATTTTAGGGGTTCTTGTCCCAGCGCGATGGGGTTAAGTGATTTGGTTGCAAATTTTCTTGTAAAAGGTGGTTCCCTCACAAACAAAGTTGAAGTGTACGAGCGTTTTCGGTTTTTGAAAAGACCGGTCCCAATACAATACTCCAGCGGGTTTGAAGATGAAATGGGAAACGCAGTAGTTGTCAATACTGAACGTTATGTGGAGATGCTAAAAACGTTCTCAATGTCGCCAATAAACATATATTTGGTTTCAACAAGTATCCTACTGTCTATGAGAGTTGTGCGAGAGTTGTTTCCTGGTCGTCTGATTTCCCAGCGTGGAGATCAGTTGTGGCCTCCTCGCTCCCCAGATTTGTCGGCTTTGGATAATTTCTTATGGGGTTATGTTACATCTAGAGTTTATCAGAACCGACCTGAAACTCTGGAAGACTAAGCATTCGAAAAGTTTTTGGTTAGATTTTGCCAGATATCTGCCAGCGTGCAATGCGTTCATAGTTGTATCGATCTCAGTCATACATCGAAGCAAACGGAGGTCATATAATCAATATATTTTTTAAGTATTAATTGTTAATTTAGGATGAAGCAATTAACTTGGGATTAAATTATTAAACTTAATATTTTACTCCACAGTGTGTGGAAAATTTTATGGGGAAAGGAATCAACATATAATTGACTTGTGGGTTCTAAAAGTTCCTAGTTCAACATGTTGTTTTGGTATAATAAGTTTTTGTTAATTACTTATTTTATATAAATTTAAATAGCCCTACAGTTTGAAATTTATGTAGCCTTTAAGGACTTCCTCGCGTAAACATGTTTTTGCACTTCGTATAAATAATAATTACCATCAATTTTATCATTAAATATGACATTTTAGATAAAATTCCTAATAACTATATCTGGCCTATCTATAAACATACAGATAACGTTTATTTTTTATTCCATACGCTCACCGGTTTTCATTACAAACATTCAAATGCAGTTCGTTTTGAATATTTTTGCATACTTATCTAAGTAGCACAAACATATTTAAACTAATTTACTGAACCGTTATCTCCCAGAATAAAACTAGCAAATGCATATTAGATAAATTTTCAACTACGACAATAATATATTTTAATTTTGTTATCAACCAGAATTAAAAATTATTTAACATTCACAGTTATTTGTGATTTGACTAGATGTCTAGAGTTTTAAATGTCTTATTATTCATAAATACTCGACATACAGGATTAGCAAACAAATTTGATTTGATTAAACTGATCGTAATTAGGTTATAAACATTTTATAGGTTTGCAAGTATTAAACAAATATCGCTGTAGTAAGTATAAATGTTTTAAACAACAATACTATGTAGAACAGCAAAAAAAGTCATTATAAATTTCAATGACCAATCCTATTATGCGTATGACATTGAGAATTGCATAACTGTTAATAACGCTAAAAAATATTTAAAAAATGTCGTCTATGAACACAAAAAAAACATGTTATGGAAAATGAAAACATGAACACACCTTTATTTCTTTTTTTGTGGGGTTTTTTAAAAAATGCAAATGATTTACACGATCGGAATAATTTATGAAGTGGAAAAAGTATGTGTGAAACGACGTCAAAGACTTGTTGGCCAATTGCATCGTATGATTTCTGAGCTGCGTGACTTCTGCTTATGACGTAAATGCTCGAACTTGAATTCTTCCAATTGACATTAAAAACAAAACGTTTTACACTTAAGCAAGCGACGAAATCGATTCGTCTCGTTCAGTCAGCAAAAATAAAGTTGTTTTTTTTTCTGCTTTCTTAATTGAACTAAATTTTAATTGAAGTCAATTTGATCTCTTTAATTTTATTGTTGACAAGTATAATTTCATCTTTTTGATTTGATCTCTAATTTCTATCCAGTTTTTTTGTTTTACTGTTAACTTTAGTATTAGAATACAACTTCTTGATATTTAAAATAAAGGCAAAGTAATACCCAATGAAAAATTTTCTAATAGAATTCACAGTTGTTTTCAATCAACAACAGTTTATTTATATAGTTAATTTATATAGTTTTCAGTTTTTCAAAAATGGAGACAGATTTTTTCGTGAAATACAGTAATTGAATCATAAACAACTTTAAATATTTATTAAGGCATTATCTTTGCTAACAAATAAAATTTGTGAAAGTTTAATGTAAATAATTTATTATTGCTAACAAACTCTTCGACATTGCTCGATTAAAAGTTCAATTCCTTATTTGGATTTTCTATTAGTTCCCTTATATCATATTTTATTCTTGTGTATATTATTATTTTTCATATTACTCATTATTAATTATTATTGTATATCATTACATTGTGACTTGGCACTTTCGTGCCAGTAGATTTCTTTGCCGGGGCCCTACCTGGGCCCTGAGGCGTTCATTGGCCGATGGATAAGACCTTTCGTATTCAATCAAATCAAAACATTTATTGATCTTTGGATGTATAAAGATACATATTCGATAGTTCGTACATATTACGATATAAATATACAATAGAAAAAGGAAAACTAAAAGTAAATTAGATTTACAGAAAACTATTGTAACATACGCAACAACACACAATTGTTATTAATTACTTTAAGGATTGAACACGATCAAAACCATAAATAGTTTATAAATCAATTCTTGAGTGCTGTAATAATAGCACATATTCACAAGATAACTTTTCAATTTTTTCGCGATCTTTTTTAATGATAATAATTCTTGCGATCTTCTGCCCCTGCTTGAGGCTGTCACTACATGGTAGCTCTTCTAGATGTTTTCCGAAGCCGATCTTAAGAGTTCCGAGAGCTACAACCACAACCGGGACCACTTTGGTTTTTGTTTTCCACATCCGAGCTCTCTCGATTTCTAGGTCTTTGTACTTGCACCTTTTCTGTACCTCCTTGGCCGTTATGTTTGCATCGGCTGGTACTGCCACGTCGATTAGTATGCAGCGCTTTTCCTTCCTATTGCGGATAATGATGTCCGATCGGTTCGCTTCGACGGTACGATCTTTCTATGATCGGGGTAGAATGGTGATTGTACCAGTGCTCAGGCACTTGCTGGCCAAGTTCTTTCAGTATTGACCAGTGTGGGTAGCTAGCGATCTTGTTGTGACGATGCGTGTATTCCGTCGATGCTAGGATTGTGCAACCAGCAATAATGTGGCTGACAGTTTCATCGTTTTTGTTGCACACTCTACACTTGCTGTCAACGTCTAGACCAATTATTCTCTTCTGGTGGTACCAAGTGTTAAGTGCCTGATCCTGAGCTGCCACTATAAGGCTCTCTGTCTCACCCTTGAGTCCAGCGCTTCTCAGCCATGCAAAAGTTTTCTCCTTATCTACCTTGTACTACCCCTACCCCTGTTTTTACAGACTTCGGAGAAACTGTCTATGGAGAGGCTTTGACTTGACTCTCTCTAGTCTTTCCTCTAGTATCGCTAATTTAAGTCTTCCTTTGGTGTTTTCTCGACTTACGGACTCAGGCTTCAAATATTTGTTTTTTATTTCGATGCTTTGTTTAGTGAGTGAGCGCATATTCGCCTTGGTTCCCTCATGGCTCCTAACCAAGCGAGTATATCTGTCCTTGCCCTCCCTGATGTAGTCGGAGAGACCCACAATTGTGCGGTAGGAGCAGTGCTCCGTAGTCGTTGAGCAGATGTATGGGGGTTTCCACTGCTGAACCACAGCAGCTGCATCTGTCATCTTCCTCTAGGCCTTGGATCTTGAAGTTTGCAGTGTCCCGTCAGGACTCCTGTCAGAATTCTAAGCTTGTTCCTGTTTAGCTTCAGGCAAGCTTTAGCTCTTTTCTGGTTAACAGATCCCAGCATTACTTTGGATTGTCTCAACCCTGGAAGTTCTTTCCAGGTTTTCATCCATTGTTCTCTTATTTCTTCATCTAAACTTTTGTAGATGGTGTTCACACTCATGCCGCAAAAGCGTTCCGGACCTGTAAAGGGATTACTGGATCCCTTGTTTGTTAGGTGATCGACTTGGAAGATACTTGGGAATGTTCCCATGTATTCGAAGTATTTGGTACGAGGTCCACACAATCCTGCACCAGTACCTTCCTTTGTCTTCGTACCATCGGTATACCACTTGATAGCATTTTGCTCTATGTGGTATGCTGAGGATTCGTCGCTTCAATCGGCTTTACTACTACACATTGTGTGTAGTTTTTCTGGATGTTACAGCTTTACATGATTCTGATTCACGTTAAATCCAAGGGGCGAGAGTGTTGTGCGACCTACCATCCTCCAGAATACCTCGTCCGAACCGGTTCACTTTTTCCCGGGAACGCGGTTTTGTTACAGCGCTTTGTCTTTGATTTAGGCTCCTGTAGAAAATCTTAATATCTTCGTTAAACAGTCTGTTTTGGTGGAATTGATCCGACCGTTTGGTGTTTTATTATTTTTATTGTTATTATTTATTCATTAGCACAATTATAATACAATTACATTGAATATTTGTTTCCTGAATCGATTCACAACCAGGGATCTATGAGTCACAAAGGTAAGGTATAGGACCTATTAACTACAAAGATAATGAATGCTGTTCCTAACAACGCCGTCTTTTGCAATTTCCCATAAGTTACCCCTTCAAGACCCAGGCTATCCAAAGGTTTTTTAAGATTCTTGGATATCGCCCCTAGGGCACCAATCACAATTGGTAACACTGTTGTTTTATTTTCTCAAATTCTTTGAAATTTATTATTAGGTCTCAATAATTTGAAAATATTTTGTTGTTTTCCTTCTACCCTACTATCCCCGGAAATTGCAAAATCTATTATGTACACTGTTTCATTTTCCACAACGGTTATATTTGGAGTATTATATTTCAGGTGCCGGTCCAGTACTTTCGTCCCACAAAATTTTGACTCGTTCATTTTCTATTACCTTTTTCGAAATGTGGTCCCACCAGTTTTTGCAGAAACGAAACCCAAATTTTCCACAAAGACCCTAATGTATAATAGGGGCAACCTTGTTGTGCCTCTTAAGATAATCAGCTCAGCGGTATTTTTTGCAGCAGCAAAACACACGTTCTACCGTTTCGTCAGCCTCTTTACACAATCTACACTTTGCTATCGTTTTGGTTTTTATGGATTTCGACCTTGAGTGCGTTGGTCGAAAGCGAATATTCTTGAATTCTCGAGTATTAGCTCTTCGGTCTCCTTTTTCAAGCTCTCATTTTTCAGCCACTGGCAAGTTTTCCGAAGGTCGGCTTTCCCGTTGATTGCGTTTAAATATTGTTTGTATGCGCGTATGCCAGCTTTCTCTCCGTTTTGTGATCTGCTGCTGTTTATATTCACTGCTTGTCCTATCCAATGTCAAAACACCTTCACTAACCACATCCTTGATATGCTCTTGACTATTTATCACATATTCCGTGAGTGAGAGTTTTTCCTTCCACCCTCATTCCTAGAGAGATAAAGCCTATCAAAATCACTCCTAGGTTGTAGTGCGTGGTTAATAGTCATTTTCTTCCTGATCTTGCAGTCAAGAATCCCCAATTGCAACTGCGTCCATTTATTCAATTCTGAAGTATATCGGATGATAGGTATCCATATGTTTATGGCTTTAATAATATTTGCCCCATTTAATTTTGATATTTAAATTTACCGCACACTTCTGGTGTATTTTTTCGAAACTTTGCTTTCTACCTTAGTGTGTTTCATATTTTCTGCTTGAAGGATGCCTTTTTTCTGGGGACGTAGCAAGCACTAGAGCAAACTTGTAAAGTGGCCCCCTTGGAATTCACTAACATCCCGATACCGCTTTTCGCATGTCATTAAGATGCCGTTCTCTTTCTTCTTCTTTCGAATAGGCCTACTTTGGACCACGCTTGTTGGGCTTTGACCTTTGCCCAGTATTGTCGCATCTTCTGCCGGTGTAACTCCTTTCTCTCTTCTGTCCAGAGGGTACCTTTTCTTCGCGGTTTTTCCTGAAATCCACGGACTTCCTAGAGGGTGCGTCTCACAGACTGTCTGTTTTTGAGATCTGTTATTCCCAGTTCTTTAATATCCTTCTCGGTCTCTGTCAACTAAGTGGTACGAAGCTTCTTGTTTTGCCAGAAGGTGAACAGACGGTTGGTTAGTCGGTTTGGAGGAAATCTTGCAACGTGGCCATAGAAAGCTACCCTTCTTTTCCTTGCACAGTCCGAGAGCATCTCAATATGTTCGTAGAGCTCAGAGTTATGCCGCCTTCGGAATTCCCCATCTTCCTTTACCGGGCCTAGGATCTTCCTGAGGATTCTCCTCTCTCTGATTTCCAATTTCTCTATTAGAGTCCTTCGGTTCAAGGAAAGACACTCCATGGTATACAGGGCTTCTGGTTGTAAGACTGATGTGTAGTGCTTAAGTTTCAGGTTGCGTGACAGGCATTTCTTATTGTAAGTGTTCTTAGTCAGCCGATAGGCTAGTTCTAACTTGCTGACTCTCTTGGATAATGATGCTCTTTCTGATAAGTTGGGTTCAAGCCATTCGCCGAGATACTTAAATTTCTCAGTCCTCTTGATGTTTCCCTGTTCTAGTAAAATCGCTCTGTTTGCCTCTCTGTTGTTGGTGAAGAATTCTGTTTTGTCCAGCGACACTTGAAGACCCACTTTGGCAGCCTGTTTTCTTTATTATATCATGCATTTGTTGCCCTACATTCCCCATTTCACATCATGTGCTTAGGGGTTCGGGCATTTTGTTAGTTTGGTTTGTTCCTGGCTTTCTGTCCGGCACTTTCGTCTGCCTCTTTCATGCTCATAATGCTTCTTATCATGTCATCCTTTGCTGATCAGTTGTCTTAGGACTTTAGCGTGGCTTCCAATAGTGTCTTTACTCCCAGTTCTGTTTTTGTCTTCGCTGTTCAGTCGTCCCTCTCCGGAATCCACATTTTCACATTCGAAGACCGTGTGCGCCGCACTGTCCGTTTGTCCATAGTAGACACACAAACTGTCAGAGGCCCTGCCGATATTGTGCAGTTACTCTCTGAAGCATCCGTGCCCACTGAACGCTTGGGTAAGATAGTAGTTAATCTCCCCATATTTTCGTTCTACCCAAATTCTCACTTGTGGGATTAACAATTTTGTCCACTGTCCGTTTGTACAGCATTTCCAGTGCTTTTGCCACTCCTGGAAATGATGCTGTTTGGTAATTTTGACAAGTTTTGTCTTCTGCCAGCTGTTCCGCTTTTTGTACAGCTCTCTTCTTTCTTTTACCAAGAGTTCTATTGGTGCTATGCCTGCCATCACAAGCACTGCATCCGTTGAGACTGTCTTGTATGCACTGCACACACGTAGTTCCAGTTTTCTCTGCACTGGGACCATCTTATTTTTAATGGTCTCTTTCTCGACTGCGTTTGCCCAGACCGGGGCACCATAGACCATTGCCGAGTGAGCGACTGACCATAATATCTTTCTCTTACTACTTTTTGGTCCGCTGACATTGGGCATCATCTTTTCCAGTGCTGCTGTTACCTTGAGGGCTTTCGTCGCTGCTGGCATGATATGTGGTGTAAAACATAGCTTCTTATCAATAATCATATCAATATATTTAACTGCTTGAAGGATGCCAAAGTACTTATAACTGTCGCATGACTGAAGACTTCTAAATTCGTTATTATTCGGAAGTTTTATTCCATCTGTGGTTCTAATCTTCCGCAGTGAATTGTCAATGTTGCGCATTTCTGCAATCCGAACTCCATGGAAATATCGGTGCTGTAGATTAAAACGGCGGACTGTATTTAAAATTGACTCAATTTCGGATGACGACTTTCCGAGCAGCTTTATATTATATAGAGCAGGTGGTAACGTTTTGATGAGGCTTATGATTGACAGTGAGATCAAGGATATTACAAATAATAATCGAGATAGCGAATCTCCCTGAAATTGCTCCTCTGATATTAACAATGCCCACTTCTTCCCCATACACCGATAAATACAGTTTAATCTCGATAATCCGACACATATGGGACCAGACAACCGCCGGATTATCAGAAAGAGTGGTGGGAGGGAAGAGCGCGAGCCAGAAAGAGTGGTGGGAGGGAACAGCGCGAGCGATCTCCAGACCGCCGGATTACTGGAAGTGTCGTCCGATTAACCAACGGCCGAATTACCGAGATTATACTGTATATTGTTCATATCCAATACATATATTGTCCATAAATCATTGTTTTTTTTTAATTTTGAATGTTGTATGCACTGGTCATTTTCAAACATTTCAGTATCCAGACATGCGGCAACGAATCAAGGTCTTCTTATAGTCTATCCAAGCTATATGTAGATTGGTTTTTCTCCTTTTGCAGATTTTTAAAATCATTTTGTCGATTAAAAGTTGCCAACACCAACATATTAAATTTTACTTCACATTCGAAACTCTTTTACAAATCCAGTTCAATTTGATCCTCTTGTCGTGAATATAATTATGAAATGTATATCTGAAATAAAATAAAACCTTCCAAGTAATTCTAAGAATCATCTAACTTTATCACAATATTTTAGTACATGTATTCATTAGTTACAGTCCTTGGACTTTCAGTCTATGTCTATTTTCAACTGTGCCAAAGGTTAACTTAAACCTCTTCAAAGTTTTACTGATTTACACTGATTGTAATATTGGGTTTCCATTTTGGTGCAGATTATTAAAGTTAAACACAATTCAAACTTCCTGAAGGGTTCTTCGGCGGTTAGTACCAATACCAATCATCCTTGAAATTTGAACGCTTTCGGTCTCTCTTATTTTAAATAAACCCGTGCGCTATAAATTAGTGTTTAAACAGTTTGGCAACGACTTCAAATTTTTCATTTCACCCTTTGAGGTACTGAAGTTTTTGAAAATAAAAAAGGCTATGTTCAACAGAAATGCGTGCACGTAGCCAATGCAAATAATATAAAATATCACTCCATTATAATGCTTAGACCATTACCGAAACGGATTTAAAATAGCATCACATTTACGCATCAAAAAGGGTCCTACCTGACACTTTTAATACCGCCATGACTCAAAGGGTTAAGTATTTATAGATTAAAATAGATGTTTTTATGATATGTTTATTTTAATCAATAATATTTATACTTAGTAAAATTATTATTAAATCTTTATTCGTTCTTACAAAAACAGATAACGGACATATTATAATACATTGCCATGGCTAAGCATGGCCTGTGGTGGGTCCAATAGGTCATTTATTGCGAATTGGGAATGTTAGAACACTCACACATAGGAGGTGGTGAAATCCGTGCCAGGTGGTGCGAGTTAATATGTGTCGGTGTTTTTGATTTGCACCCTTCCATCCGTGTTTTTGGAACGCTGGGCCATCGGTATATCTCTCAATCGTGAACACCATATTTTTCTCTTCTATATCCTTTCTGTAAGTATCCTTACTTGAGAGTGGGACATTTTTTAAACCTTCTTGAATATTCTCCCCCATTGTCGCAGAACCTAGGTGGATTGTGAAGGCATTTGATGTGTTTCTAGGAATGCCCATTGCATATTTGAGGTATCTCTAATTTTATTTAGCTCAGGTGGTTAGTTGTTAGAAACTGGCATATAGTTTTGAAGCAATAGTTTATCGCCGGCCAGAGTTTCATGTTAAATTATTTTGTTGCTGTGGTTAGACTAAGGGCTTTGTTTGTTCCTGAGGGATTCGATGGTTTGAGCTGCTTTTTTACTTTTTTCTTTAATGTGTTTGGAGAAGGTTAGCTGCGTCTGGAGGGCTAGTCCTAGGTATTCATAACTATTGACAAATTCCAGCTGCTGTTCTCCAATAATAATTTTGTTGCACTTTCGGAGCCGACCGTCTTTTCAGAATTTCATTGCTTTTCTTATAGTTTATAGACAATTTGTTTAGGAGGCACCATGCGTTTAGGTGATTCAAGCTTGCTTGAGTCACTGTCAAGCCCTTGGAGTATATGACCAGGTTGTCGGCGTACATTAGGCAGAAAACCTCAGGTACTATGATGTGGACTGGTAGATAATGGACGTAGGTCAGAAACAGGATGGGGCTCAGTGTGTCACCCTGGAGTACCCCCTGGTTTTGAAGAACTTGTGTTGATAATTCCTTTCCGTTGTCGATTTTTATAAGATTCGTAGTAAGGGTATTACGTTTAAGGTTGAATGATTTTCCTTGATACCTGCTTTGATTAGTTTCCTGCACAAAATCTGCCTGTCCACTGAGTGTCCTGTGATCCGCGGTGTGGGAGGGGGGTGGTGAGGGCACCGCCAGGCAGTTTGTATTTCGGAGGTTAGTTGGCCAATTGCTTCCTTGCAGCTTTTGTTTTTTCGGAACCCGAACTGTTCTAGGGGTAGTACCTGTTATAAGTGATCATTGAGACGGTTGTTGATGATCTTAGTCAGCGATTTGAATTAAGTCGGTAAAAGTGCAATGCCTCAGTAGGAGTCTGGATCTTGGAGGCCGCCCTTGCCTTTGTAAAGTACATTTATTTTTGAGATTTTAGTAAAATTAAAGATATCTTTATTAAACCTGTAAACCCATATCTTTAGTAACTTGTAATGGTGTAATTTATAAAGAAATTAAAAAATATATAGGGTGTTATATTAAGCTACAACCTAGGACTTTCTCTTCTAAACTGTAGCTTGTCAGCAACCGTTAATAAGCTGGTCCTCTACATAACAATTTGCAATATACATAAATTGAATTGAGAGATAAGCGTTATATCACTATAATCCGTATTTTTGCCCAGCCCTGTACATTAGTCAAATATTAATTCATAATCTTGTTTAGTTGGCCTTGCATATCAACTTTCGTTTCATCTAATCTTGTCTCTAAATAGTTGAGCCGAGACTTGTCCGTACAGTCTAATCTAGACAAACAATACTAATGCAAACCTAAACGATGATATAATAATAATAATATATTACTATGAAATGTATTATACAATAAGTAATTTTAAGACTTTCAAAACAACGAATTTGTATACAATATTTCGGCTAATTAATTTATGATTATAAAATATGTGCGGTGGGTAGGAATTCTTCACATAACTTTCTTCTTCGCGTTTTTTTTTTCGTAAGAGATTCAAGTTGTTGCAAAAAAAAGAATGAAATAATGGTGTAAGTGCGGTATAACAATTGTGTAATCTTTTATGTGTATGTGTTGTGTGTGTGTGCAGCATAAAACCCGGAAGAGGTCCATTTAGGCATCCCGTAGGGCCGTAATTACACAATTTACAGTCGTAAAAAAATATATTGAAAATTATGGCCTGATGCGGTTTTATTTTTTTGTTGCTCGCAATTCTTCTTTTCTGCCTTACGCCGTGTTATTTCCTTCTCTCTGTTATTTCAATAATTATTATAGATTTGGTCGCATTTAATTAGTTCGAAAGAAAAATATATAGCAGAGCAAGAATTAAATTATACCTCCACAAAAATTTAAATCCTCGACAAAGAAACTGGTAATAGACGGGTAAATATTTTTCATCATATTAGAAGATGATTATTGTTTACTAGAATGTATAGATTTTATTTTACATAACCAATGTGGACTAGTCCGGAGGCAATTATGTAAATCTAGGCAATTATATAACAGAAATGCCTAGAAATACATCTAGATGTTGTTTGGAACTAGATTTCGTAATAAATAAATAGTTTGAATTTAATTAAGTACGAACATTTTCAACTACAAATTACATAATTAAGTAAATGGAAAAAATGCTAGATAGATTCATTTTCAGATCTATTTGATTTGATTTTAATTATTTCTAAATTCTATTTCACGTTAATTAAATTTCGAGAGATATTTAGTAGATAAAAGTTTATCTGCAGTTCAAAATGGGTAATTTCTAAGCAGTAGCTGCCTCACTACATGACATGTAGTCTCACGTATTTATAACTTACAATTAGTAGAGGTCCTTAAAATATTGGCAGAACGGGAAGGCTACGGGCTAAAACTACTGACATCACTATTTAACACAAGCTGACTAAAATCAACCTTTATCATGATGATTACAGAATGATATGTTTAATGTCACACGTACTAAAAGTGTTCCTACGTATAATCCACACAAGAATCTACCAGAAATGTGAGAATCGGACGTGCCAAACACAGCTTTGTTGTTCCTGAATGTCTTGGCCCAAAAATGCCGAGATATGAATTGCGACCTGTACGCCTTCTATATAGACTACCAAAAGGCATATGCTTGTGTTCAATATGAGAAAACGATAATCATACTAAAATAACAGGCATAGATAGGAAGACAAACAGATTATCATGCATTTATACTGGAATCAAACGGTGCAAGTATCAGTGAATATATTTTTGTTTTATTCGTGTCAGATACATTTACATTTGCAAATAAAGAAGTATGAAAGGATACAATTGAAACTTTTGATATAAAAATGATGTGTAGTTATTTGAGATCCCACACTGTATACCACATAGTTCATTTAGGTTACTGCCGCCCAGAAGTTTACAACCTCTAGAGCATTTGATGAGGCATGCAGTAAGTCATTCACCATACATATTGTCGGACACTGTTTACACTGGGAGGTCGTCTGGATTTCCCCACATTCACATAACAAGGACTCCACTTGGAAACCCCATTATTTGAGATCCCACATTGTATACCACATAGTTCATTTAGGTTACTGCCGCCCAGAAGTTTACAACCTCTAGAGCATTTGATGAGGCATGCAGTAAGTCATTCACCATACATATTGTCGGACACTGTTTACACTGGGAGGTCGTCTGGATTTCCCCACATTCACATAACAAGGACTCCACTTGGAAACCCCATTTTATCAAGGTGATTTTAGATCTTGACACTCCTGACCGTAGGCTGTTGAGTGATCTCCATGTACTCCATTTATCTCTGTAGCCAGGGGGTAGTTTCTCGCTTGACTTCGGTCAGTCTTTAGAGCTATTAAACCTTGCTCGCCACAAATCCACACGGGATTGCTTTTGTGTCCCGGCGAGAGTCACTGTTGATTTCCGGAAGCTTTTTCTTGATTTGTGTCGTGACTTTTCTGGCTGATATCCTTATAGAGGGTGTGTTTCAGATGTTAGAGCCTTCTTTTTCTCAAAATTGGCCGCAATCTCTCGACGAATGTCAGGTGGAACAATACCAGCTAAGCTGTATAACTTATCTAGTGGAGTGGGTTTTAGACAGCGGTGATGATACGGCAAGTATCATTGACAGCTACATCGACCATTTTGGCGTTGCTAGATGGGCACGCAAATTCTCCATCCGAGAAACATAGAGCCAGGGAAGAGGTTCTGATGGTGCCAGGGAGTGCTCCCCACGTTGTGCCAGTTAGCTTCCTTGTGATGTTATTTCTGGCAGCCACTTTTTGTTTGGTGTTCAAGCAATGTTTCCTGTAAGTTAGAGAGCGGTCAAGGGTGACTCCTAGGTTTTTTGGAAACATACAGTGCTCTAGCATGACTCCATCCCAGGTAATTTTGAGAGTTCTGGCTGCTTGATGGTTTTTAAGGTGAAAAGCACAAGTCTGTGTTTTACTAGGATTTGGTCTCAGCTGATTTTCCTTGTAGTAGGCTGATAGTTCTATTAATGCTTTGGCCAGCTTCTGCTCAACAGTATCAAAGCAACTGGCTTGGGCAGTAATGGCACAGTCATCGGCATAAATTAAACTCCCCTCAGCGTCCCCTCAGATAATGGTTGATCGTTGGTGTAGATATTGAATAGTGCCGGAGCAAGCACACTACCCTGGGGTAATTCGTTCTTCTGTGATCTCCATCTGCTTCTTCGCACCTCAAAAATCCAACAAAAGAATTTCCTATTTTCAAGAAGGTTCCGTATGAAATAGGTTATTTGGTAATCTTTGGTAGCCTTAGATAGATATCCCTTCAGGATAAGCTGTTTGTGATTAACTGTGTCGTAGGCTGCTGTTAGATCTATAAATGCAGTTCCTGTGAATCTTTCCTTTCAAACCCATCTTCAATATGCTGTGTGTTTTCAGCACTTGAGATGTACAACTCTTCCGAGAACTGAAACTAGCATGTTGTGGAATAAAGTCTGCCTCCAACTCTCCCATTATTCTATTAATGATGAGTCTTTTATAAACCTTATACAGATGGCATAAGAGAGATATGGTATGGTAACTTCTTGGATCATCTTTATCCTTGCCTGCTTTTCGAATCGCTATAACTTTGGTCATATCTTTGGAACCTTGCAGAATTTTATGAAGTTATTCATCAGTTCTTTCAGTCAGCGCTTTGTTATTGGTATTGCAAAGTTCTTAATCTGCTCAGCTCTTGTTTCATAGAGGCCCACTGCTTTGCAATTTTTGCATTTGCTCAGTACAAGATCTATCTCATCCTGGATGAAATATTGTTGTAAGGAGGTGGTTTCTTGGCCAGGCTGCCTCTCAAGAGTTTTCTTACCATTCCTAGTTGTACGAGGTGTTTTTCCATTAAGCACAAGCTGGCGTGCAATATGATCAGCTCGGATATTTGCAAGGATGTTTGTCTGGGAAGGATAATTATTCAGGCGCCGAAGAAGTCTCCAAGCCTCTGGACTATTCTTCCATATCACAGTCTAAGATTAGTTTCTCCCACTGCGTACGCTTTGCCTCAGAGACCGAGGAGAGAACAGAGCTCGCTGCTTGGGAGGTTTCGTCACATGAAAGGATCTTCTTCATATCAGAGGTCGTGTGTAATACTCCTCTAGTGAAACTGTTGTTTCTGAGGTCACACCTTGAAGATATACCGTCCTACAGCCCCTTGGAATACAGGCTCGAGCAGAGTTTAACTAGGTCAACAAAAGGTTAATAGCTTTCCGGCCCAGGTGAAATTGTTTGAACTTTTTCATCCAACATTCTGGAGAACTTAGGCCAATTAGCCTTCTTGAAGTTATACCTTCGCTTGAAGCCAGTTTCTTGAGGTCTTATGATGGGGAAGAGTTGACACATTATTGGTCTGTGTTGTGTATTTGGGATAGGAGAACACACCGATTTGTGGCACTGTTGTGCAATGTTGTGCTATGTGCAATGTTTTCACTGGCGAAGAGGAGGTCAGGGTTGACCCCTCGTCGACATCTTTCACTATTTAAGGATGGAGGCAATTTGCTCTCATGAATAAGGGAGAGGTAGTTATTTTCAGCCCAAGATAGAACAGCTTCTCCGTTTTCTTCCTCATGTGAGTACTCCCAAACATGGCTGTGGCTGTTTAAATCGTCTATTATTACATTTGTCTTCCTGGAGTAAAAATTGCAAGGTGGGACAAAGGAGAACTTTCCTGAAAGAGCCTTGTATACTGATCTGACCACACAGTTGTTTAGCTCCAAGGTGATAATTTCGATGTTATTTTCCTGTGTATAATGGACGCTCTTGACTTAGATTTCTGGTCTGACAGAGATGGCACTTCCATAATGAGCATGATGAGCAGTAATTCTGCAACAAATCTTAAGTCGGGTACACTGGGTCGTCTCTGATGGCTATCTGTGTGAGTTCCTTGGATGCACAAAATATCACACTTCTCTTCATAGCATATTTCATGCAGCAGCTGTTGTTTTGATGCTGAAATGCCTTCGATATTAACTGAAAAAACTTTCAGGGTTGGTTCCGAAAGGAACCTTTTGTTTAATACATTATAATTCTCATGTTTCCCCAGGAAAGCGTCCTCGGTCCAACCTTATATAATATCTTCACACATGATATTCCTAACGTCGATATTGGAATGTACGCAGATGATACAGTAATCACCACTCAAGACTCAAATCAACGAAGCCAAAACAGAAGCCAAATTATTCATTGTCAAATACAATATAGACTCAAAACATCTCAACATCAATGGGAAGAACATTACATGGGATCCCAAAGACCGATGTTATGCCCGACTCGCACATTTATACCCAATTATGAACCGCAAATCGTCCCTGTACATAGAATGCGCGATCCTTCTATACAAATCGGTCATACGCCCACTTATAACATATGGGTGCCCGATATGGACAGGAACCGCGAATCTTCAACACTGCGACAGCGCTACATACTTCAACCTAGGGCTAAAGAATATTCACCAGCGTCAAAGTTGCTAACTACCCCAAGACCTCATATATGAAAACCTATAATGGACAACTCATGCCAGTAAGCAACATCACAACCGACGGAGAAGAACTCTCTAAGAATAAAATAAATAAGAAAACTATCATGTATAACATTAATTTGTTGATCTGATAAATAAAGAAGAAATCTCATCGAAGATTGGAATTTTGTTAAACAATTTTGGACGTTTGACTCAAACGTGAAAGAATCCAAAACTAAATATGTATTCTATTTTTATTTGTGTTAATTTGTTTTTGGTGCTGTGCAAAATGCAAAGGGCTTAGTGTATAATGAAATAATCGCGATCAATAGTTCATAAATATTTATTAGTTCTGAATAGTCTGTGAAAGCCTTAGGATTGTTATGCACTAATTATGAGGCTGCAAGGAGTATATGTTTTTGCATAAATGCTCCTATGGGAGTGGAAGTTAGGGCAATGTTAATCATAGTTTATTTATTGCTCATACATCTTGACAAACATCCAGAGAGAAATATGGGAGCGTTTCTGTTTTCTCCTACTTATATTTAACCTTTGTCTAAATATTAGTTATTGTTTGTTTTCTATTTTAGTTTGGCTGGAGATATATTAGAATTTGCGTATTTTACTTAATGGTTACTATAAAACATACTTATTTTCACTTGCAAATACTTTTTAGGGATATACCTATGTGTTTAGGATTTAGATTTTTCTTTAGCAATAAAGTATTTCTAATCTAGTTATATAACTAGATTAGAAATACTTTATTGCTAAAGAAAAATCTAAATACATACATGTTTTAATTTTTTTGAATTTTAAAACTTTTATTACGTATTTTATATTTATTACTATTTATTACGTATAATTGTAATACTAATGCTGCAAGTTGATAGTAAGATTGATAACATTTTTAATAATTGACTAAACGTAATTCCTTTTTAATTCTTTTTTAAGTAGTTTTTCTTAGTAGATTGCGTAATAAGAAGGGATTGCCTGCGGGCTCAATGAAGCAAAAAATCGTCGCTTATCTACTTTACATCTTTATTGCGTAACAAAAAAAAGCTTTAGGGAAATATTGATGTGTCGCCTGAAGTTATTTAAAATGAGCTTTTTTTTTTAGTTGGAATCCCCATTAATTATTCAGAAAGATTTTTTATCTAGTAAGGGAAAACCTAACGTGATTACTTATAAAATGCGCTGAAAAGTTTTTTTTTTAATTTTTAATGGTTTTTTAAGAGGGTTCCCATTTCAAACTTCGTGTCAGCGGGAAAGGGCAAATTTGATAATAAATTTTCCTTGTGAATTATATTTTCTTGTTACATTACTACAAATTTTGATGTGCAAGAGAAATTAAATTTCTGCTGTGGTAATAAATGAAAACGCATTATTATCGTATAGGGAAATTAGAGACCACGTTAGGCAACAATTACATGTTTCTGGAAACCTTCCTTGCAGCCCAAAATATTTGCTTTCTTTTTCTGGCAGTCTGTCTTCTTTCTTCTGTCCAACTACTTGTTCATTTTTGGTTCGTCATGAAATCCCTTAAACTTATCTATCACTGACCTAAACTTTGTTCGGTTTGAGATGTCTTCCGAATTCAGTCCAACCTGTTTGAGATGCTTTCTCACCTCCCTGAACCACAGACACTTTAGGTCTACTGTCAAGTATTTTAAAAATCCTTTTTGTTAGTCTCTTCTCATCCATTCTAAATAAATACCCGTAGAATTTGAGTCTCCGTTTTCTCATGGACTTGTCAGTCTGTCATTGTCCTGGTAAAGTTCTTCCCCTCCTCCTAAACTATACTGCCCATCCACGATCTTTGAACTCATTATCTTACGAAGGATCTTCCTTTAAAATTTCTCAGCTCCTCTGAGTCCTGCTTTCCCTGTCATTTGGGGGCATTCACTAGCATACAGGCATTCCGTTTTAATCACCGTATTGTAGTGTCTCAGATTAGCTCCCTTCGAGATGGCTTTCTTCTTGTATAAAGCATATGTTCTGCGAAAAGCCTATGCCATCTTCTCCCGTCTGGTGTTATTAGCTTCTTTTTCACTGGTTTTTAACTGCACGATTTCAATCAAGTACTTAAAACTGACAACTCTTTCTATGTTACCATGATCGCTCTTCAGGTGACGGCGGGCTTATTATTGTTTGTCATATACTTCGTTTTTTCGTTTTCAAAGGAAATCTGTAGTCCTGCATGATTGGTTAGTAGGTATATTTAGATGTTCTATATAAGAATTTCTAGAAGGAGCGCGAGGTCATCGGCAAAAGCAAGGCAGTTGATCTTGACCTCATTCTTTGATCCTCCAAAGTATACTTGTTTAAGTAGTCCTTTCCTGTCCAGTTCTTTCTCCCATTCCCGAATAATCTTCTCCAAAACTCAGCTGAGAACGGGTGACATTCCATCACCTTTTCTGACTCCTGTTTTAATTTTAAACTCTTTGGATATCCCTATCATGTACTTTATTTTGGAATGTGTTCCTGTTAGCGTCAGCTTAATAATTTCTCTTGTTTTGGCGTCGACGCCAAATTCCACCAGTGTGTTAAACAGCACTTCCCTGTCAATAGAATCATAAGCTTTCTTGAAGTCTACAAAAACTACTACTAGCTCTTTTGACATATAATTCTCCATTATTCGCTTCAGGCTCCAGATTTGTTCAACACATGATCTTCCTTTCCTAAATCCCGCTTGATATTCACGAAATTTGTGATTCACTTGCTCCACAAGTCTCTTCTGTAGCGCTATAGATAGTGCCTAATATGTTACAGGAGCTATGGAAATGCCATCGTAGTTGTTAGGATCCGTTCTATCACCTTTTTGTGTAAGGGTGGATGATAGCATTTTTCCAATCTTTAGGGATAACTTCCATTTCCCATAGCCTTTCCATTTCTTGCTTTAAAATTTGGATTGTTATTTCTCCACCACATTTTAGCAGAGCTGCTGTAACGAAGTCTTTCCCTGCTGCTTTCAAATCAAATCAAAAGATATTTATTACAGTATAGATGTACAGAAAACATATGTGTAAATGTCAAATGGAAAGAAAAACAAAAACAAAATAGCATATATATAAATACCAAAAAAATAATAATAGGAAGTAATTACAGTAATTTAACTGATTATATTTCAGCAAAAATGACAAAAATAATCCTAACATAAGTTGAAGAATTCCTGTAGGCTATAGATTGATTCCCTCAACAAAAATAGTTTCAGTTTTTTTCTAAAAACAGTATGGGATTTTTCTTCTGTCATGCTCGCTGGTAGCTTAATGTAAATGAAGACTCCGTAGACGGTTGGAGATTTGCCACTGATTGTAAGATTGCTTTTAGGAGCATACAACTTTCTATGTCTTTTTGTGTAATGGTTATGTTTGTCCATGTTTCTTTGTAAGTTGGCTTTGTTTTCTGTGGATTAGGCCACTTCCAGAATATAAAGACTGACGATTGTTAGGATCCCCAGTTGTCTAAAGTGAGTTCTACATGAAACTGTTCTAGGAATACCCATTATTGCACGGATCACATTTTTTTTGAGCAATTAAGAGAGTTTCAGTTTTGGGAGGCGGTATTGGCTCCCCATACTGAAATACCGTAAGTTAGTATTGACTGAACTTCAGCGAAGTAATAGATAAGGATGTCAGATCTATCCAATAGCCGACTCTTTTACATAAGTTCTCAATCTGCAAATTCCATGTTAAGGATTCCTCGATTTGCAGTCCTAGGAACTTTGTAGCCGGTGCTCGATTTAATTGAAGGTTATTAGTTCCTATGGAAATTATCTGCTCGGGAGATTCTTTGAGTTTGAAATATTACGTATTCTGTTTTGCTACTATTAAGGAACAGATTGTTACCGGAGAACCAGTTTACGATTTTACTTAATAGTTTGTTGGCTTCTATTTGAGTCAGATTTCTTGAAATCTCCGATACGAGAAAGCTAGAATCATCTGCATATACTGTACAGTGATTACTATTTATAAAACGTGTTAGGTCTGCTAGATAGAGAAGGAAGAGTGTAGGGGAAAGGACCAAAAGGATTTTATCCAATTATGCGATTTACCTCGTATGCCCATTGTATATATTTTATTTAATAATTGTTGGTGAGACACGCAGTCGAAAGCCTTAGAAAGGTTTTTTCACAAAAAATCCCGACTGGATGTTTTCCTTCATCAACTTCTTGTAGAACCTTGGAATAGAATTCTATGATCGCCGTAGTTGTAGATTTTCCCCTATCAGTTGATGTTTCTCTATAAATGGAGCTTTGTTGTTCTTTAGGTCTACGATTATTTCACGAACTTCTTCTTCATCTGATGTGATTGAATTTTCATTCTGTTGTTTTGGGTCTTCTCTTGACCATTTATTTTTTTATTCTTCTCAATTCAACAGTTTATCGTAATATATGGCTAATATCACACAATTTGCATTCTTATTTATAACCAGTTTTCTATCTTCCCTTCAAAATACCATGCTGGATGGCTGATATCCATTTATTTGTTTTTTAAAGGTTCTGTAGTAGGTTCTAGTGTTGTTTCTCTTAAATTCCGTGTCAATGTTCTGAATTTCTTCTGATACTTGTTTCCTTTTGGCTTGTCGGGGGATCTTAGGTATCTGTTTGCGTACCTCTTTGTATGTTTCAAATTTCTCTTCAGTTTTGTCTGAATACCACGCTTTATTCAGCTCTCTACTATCGACTGCTACATCATTGTCTGTAGTTCACCATCGGTGTCTGCGAGTTCGTTGCAATGGTGCCACATTCTTGGTTGTATTAGCAATCTTCTCTCGGATATCCCCGAAAGTCTTCACTTTCTTCTCCCGCAAAAGGTTTTCAAAGTCCATTCTAGTTTCTTGAAGTTTTTCATTGTTTATCTAATAGCTAAATTTAACAGTCGAAAATAGAAAATTAAAATTTTTATTTGCAAATTAGAAATGAAATTTATTTCTAGCTTTTTGAAATTAATATTGCAAATTTTTCATTTGTGTACGGAAAATTCAATTCTCTCTGGTAATTGTTTTCTTAATTGTGTTTCTAATTCACTGCGATTAGAAACCTACTTTACAACATATTAAATTACAAAACAAAATCCAAGTGGAAACGGAAAAATAGAAATAATTGTTATTTAAATATATTTGTGATTAAAGTTCGTTTTAATTATTATTGATAATGGATTTTTAGTTGCCACGACATTTAACTCCCATCTTCACGACGTCTCTCAAGTCCCAAATCAACCTCCACTCTTATATCCTTCAATACGCCGACTATACCACACATATCAGATAATAACACCATAAACGGACGAACGTATAAACGAACTACAAATTTTAACTGACAAGACATCTCAATGGTTTATCCGTTTGTCTTCTCCGCAAATTCCTCCAAATGTCAATGCTTTATTCCCAACCATATAATACCCCCAAATTTCCCCCATCTCTACCTAGGCACCGTGGACATTACGCCCACACCATACATAAAATAAAATTAAAAATTTTAAGTAATCCCGACACACAAAAAAACCTCTAAAAAGTAAAAAAAATAAATTTCTCTCTTGTCTAACTTCATTAAAAGTACCTAATATTTACAATATTTTGATGATTTAGAACTTTTTTTAGTAATTTGTAAATACGTGATTAATGTTACCTCTTTGCAATTTCGTTCGCAAATACGTGATTGGTGGGGATTGTTTACAAAAAAGATTAAGTTTTGTCAAGTAGGAAATAAGCTCTTCTTCTTCTATAGCTCTACAGCCCTGGGAGGGCCTTGGCTTGAGTTAAAACATCCTTCCATCTCTCCCTGCTGTTGAAAGGAAAGGAAAAGAAGGAAATAAGCTAATGAACATCAAATGCCTGAACAGATCTTCATAAACTCTATCTAAGAAGCTTCTCGATCACGTCAGCTTTCAATAAAAACGGCATCAAAATCGGTTCATTCGTTTAGGAGCTACGATTCCACAAACAGGCACATATACGGACCGACTAAAACACAGACACGTTAAACTTATAACACCCCTCTTTTTGTGACGGGGATTAATAAAATACTTAGGGGTAACTTTCAACCACAAACTCGACATCAAGCCTTGGTAAAACATTACGTAAGAAAAGCACAGTGCAAAGAGACAAATATTTCCGATGTCTGTCCTCTGGAAACAAGGAAATTTCAACAAAGACTTCCTCTATAATCTACAAAGCCATGTGCCTACCTATCTTATTGTTAGACTATGAAAATATAGTTCGGAGCAACGCACGTAACTCGACAAAAAAGATATTGGAAGGAGCCGAAACTAATTCGTTATGCGTTATAACGAAATTAAGACTCATATCTCAGACATACACAAACAACTACTAGGCAAATTTAAAGACAGAGACATTAATCGAATAATAATCGACAGACTTTGCGTAAAACGGGACTTGAGAGACTCTACACGTAGACATCCTACAAAGACATTATACGAAACATTCTCCGACGACTAATCACCTCATATCACATTTATTTTATCACATTTATATATTACTCATATCACATTTATATATTACTTAACAAATTGTATTACCCCTGGCAAGGACCTCGAGGTCCGTAGCTCTTATATATTATAGCCACTGCTATGCAAACTAATCTGAGCGAAAGTAAGTTAAGTAAATTTATATTTTAAACCTTAAAAAAATTAAATAAATTCTGAAATAAAATTGTTTACTGGATGTAAAATCTGCTGTCGACATTTCGCCTAATCCATCATAATCTATTTATTGATGCATGAAGTAATTAATCGTACTATTTTAATAAATATTGGCAAAACATTTTCTATCTATATATTTATTGATTTTCTGTGGCTAAAATAAACAGCAAATATTTTATCTAAAAAGAACTGTTTTCATATCAATAACAAACAATTCAAAATTTCTTTTATCTACTCGCTCATCAAAATGAACACATTACTAAGTAAATTATTGTATGTGAAGGATGCCATTATTATAATCGTGTGTAAAAGTATCCAAATCGTGCGTTAAAGTCCAATGTACATCAAATGGAGTTTCATTATTAAACGATTTCTGTTTGTTGTTACTATGGCAACAACTCGCGTTACTAAACAAAAAACATAGACGTAGTGAAAATAAATTTTTGGGCGTATATTAAAATCGAATTAATTCTTCTTATTTTGAGTCAAGGCCTCTCCGTCTAGATTTATCAGGCTCTAATATAACTTAACCTAACCATAACCTAATCTAGATTAAACCTAGATTACATCGACAACGACCAAATAGTGTTCCCGTCACTGGGCGTTTTTGGTAGATAGCAATTTTTTCCACGGAGGCGCTGAACATTCTAACCTTATTGAGTTAGTGATTTGTTGACGTATTTTGTCTGCCGAAATAACAATTTTTCAATATTTTCGGCAAGAAAAAATTATTTTTTTGTAGATTCAATAGTATTTTAACATGCTTCGTAGATAAAATAATGTATGATACGTGCTTTTATGTATGATATGTAGGCTTTTGTGCATTCATTATGATTAAAGATTTGAACTTCGCAACTCATGCACAAAAGTCCTTCTTCACACACTTGTATCATAAGCTACTTTTATTTAACCATTGAAATCATAACCGACTATTATAATTAAATTCCGAGGCTAATTCGTGGCACTTGCATTGTTTACTTTTTACTTGAGGCAAGTCGCTAGCCTAACCTCAAAACCCCCAACGTGGAGGACCTGTGGAGGACTTCACGGTGGATATTTTATTTTTCCACTACCCTCCACTTTCCACTCAAGACCCGGCGAGCTTTCCCCAATTCCAATGGGGACGTGACCGATGGAGGTAATTGGCAAATCCCCGCACGGGGATATTACCGTGTCTGTAAAATTAGATAAACAACATTTTGTTTTCTTAGATTATTATTATTAAACTAGACAATTAATATAGAAGAAGAAATATTTATTGAAAATATTAAATTTTTATAAAGAACTCTTGACCAAGAGGCCTTTCTGCAAAATATATTTTTGGTTATTTTTCTTCTTCTCACGCCGTCTTCTTGCAAAGGTTACCCATGCAATTGACTATTATCGTTCTTGACACGGATGCTCAAAAGACATCTGTGGTCGCACAGTTGAACCAACGGCGTAGGTCTTTCAGCCATGTGTTCTGTCGTCTGCCAATCGACCTTTTTCCCTGTATTTTCCCTTCAATAATTAATCTTACTAGTTCGTAACGCTTCCCTCTCATGATGCGCCTCAGGTATTCGGCCATTCTTCTCATCATAATATGCAGTAGTTCTTTTGACGTTTTCATACGGTTTTATACGAGTCATTCCTTGTACCCAAGATAGTCTCAGTAAGCGCCTGCACAGGTACATTTCAAAGGCATCCGTATCCGCTTTCGCATCCGTACAGAAACACTGGAAACACTTAGCATCTCAACATGCAGACCCTCATGTCCAGACTTAGGTCAGGTCTAATAATTAAATTTCACATGATTATATGTTTTGCGGGCTTGTTCTATTCTCGACTTTATTTATTTCGTCATGTCACGGTGTTGGTTGACTAAGGTGCCGAGATATTTCAAGTTGGCAAACTGCTGTACGGATTCCCCGTTGATGGTTATGGAAACGTTTGTTGTTTTTTTCTGAAGATCATGGTTTTTGTCTTCAGTATGTTTATAAACTACTAACTATGTTATTAAACTATCCTGCCCTCTCACTGCACCACGTTATCTATCATTTCCTGTAGTTCAGCTTGGGTATTTGCAATGATGACCGTTTTATCAAGTGCTTCATTAAATATTACTTCCGAGTATAGATTAAATAGAAGAGGCGATAGCACGCACCCCTGCCGGACACCTTTCTTTATATGTATAGTTCCATGATAATCTGTAATTCTCTCCTATCTATGCCTGTTGATTTCAGTATGTTTATAATTTTCTCATGTTGAACACAATTAAATGCCTTTTGGTAGTATATGTAGCAGGCGTAAAGATTGCAATTCATATCTCAGCATCTTTGGGACAAGACATTCAGTGGGAATAGGGCTTCACGTGTACCGACTCCATTGCGAAACCCAAATTCGGTTTAGTCCTTCTGATTCTCAGACTTCTTGTGTGGATTATACGTAGAAACACGTGTGACATTAAACTTATCATTCTGTAATCATCGCATTGGGACCAGTTGTTTTTCTTAGGATGGCTGATTAAGGTGGATTTTAGTTTTACTTATTATTATAGAAGACTTTAATGAACATCCAGTAAGTCGGTTGCGCTTAAGCAAGCTGTGAACGATATCGAAGAATACATTAACAAGAAAGAAAACGATCCAAACTTTGATCCCGAAGCGACCGAGGATGTAGACGCTAATTTTAATAAACTCAGGGACGAGGAAGAAGAAGAGGAACTTGTTCACCTGTTAGGAAACCTAAAAAACGATTAAAAGATCTTTGACGAAGATCGAAGAAAAACGAAGAGTCTAACTGGAAAGAAGAAAAGCATGCCGTCGCCCGACAAAAATGATGCTCTCCATCATACACCAGCAATCACTTAAAGAACTACAATGAAATTTTAAATAGGCCCTCAATACTGATGCGGCGCTGGTAGTTCTAAACAGCGTATCCGATAATTTGAAGAGCAAAAAGATCGTGCCTTCGTCAAAAGTGTTCGGCTTTCTGGGTTTGGGCATCATGGGATCCGTAATAGTGAAAAATCTCATCTATTCCGGCCACAAAGTCAACATTTATAATAGAACGTCGGAAAAGGCGGAAGATTTTAAGGCCCAAGCGGATTTAAAGAGTAGTGGACAGGTGGAAACGTACAAGACCCCAAATGATATCATGCACAATTCTATATTATTTTATGCTGTGTAAGTGACCCAGCAACTGTTAAAGAGTTGGTGTATGGTAATTGTGGATTACTGGATAAAATTGTGTCTTTGGACGGGAAGGGTTACGTGGAAATGGCAAGTATAGACAGTGAAACATCGATTGGTTTAAGTAATTTTATAAGTGGAACAGGTGACAGATATTTAGAAGCACAGTTGCAAGGAAGCAAGCAAGAAGCTGCGGAGGGCAATTTTATTGTCTTGGGTGCTGGAAACAAAGAATTGTTCGATGATTGTGAATCATGTTTCAAAGCAATCGGCAAAATGCTGTTATATTTAGGTGACGAGGGTTTCGCGTCTAAAATGAACATGACGTTGCAAGTAATGAAGGGTATAGCTATAGTCGGTGTCGCCAAAGCTTTGGCTCTAGCTGATAGATCTGGTATATCTCCAAAGGATATTCTCTATGTGTTTAGTTTAATAAGTCTTTTTTCGCCGTTTTTAAAGTCCAAAGCAGAGCTAATAGCGGCTATGGACTTTCAGAACAACCCTTGATGCACCTGCAGAAGGATATGCGTTTGGCGCTTGACATTTTGACAGACACTTGACGCCATCAACTGCCAATGAAGTGTACAAACATGTGAGAAGGTTGGTTTATGATTCACATGATGCCGCATGTGTTTTTATGAGATCGCCCTACAGAGTTTAATAAGTCTTGGTAAAATAATAATAAACGATTATTTTTACAAGAAATATATTTTTTGTAGTAATAATATATTAGAAAATGGGAAATAAAATGTTTTGAAAATTACATTCTCATGTTTGTGTATAATGCATTTTAATCGATTTTATAAAAGGCAACCTCTGAGGTTTCTGGACGAAACATTTCTCGAAAAAAGTTTCTCTCCAGCTCGCATCCGTATTTGTTTTCCTTGTATCTGCCGGTCGACGTGTCTAACTTGTCTTGCCTCTTTAGGAACTTCCCTCTCATTCCTGTTTCCACTTATTTGCTAAAAAAAAAAATGCTTTTTACAATTTCTCTTTTTCACTTATCACAACAAAATTTTAATTCAAACACTTTACAACAAAAAACTACTGAAAATTTCATTTGAAACATTACATAAATTACTTTTCTTATTGTATAAATTGAAGATCTAAAAGCCAATTATTATATTTTTCGCCTTTTATCGCAACCAGTCTGTACTGGGTTTGTTATCTAAAGTATTTAGTTTTGTCTGCTCTAGTTCTGTTTGTATACTCTTGTCTGATCTAGTTTTATTTGTCTAGTCTTGTGTATCTAGTTTTGTTTGTCTCGTCTTGTCTATCTACTCTGTATAGTCTAGTATGTTTAGTCCTATCTCTCCAATCTTATCTGTCTAGTCTTGTATGTTTTTCCTCGTCGGTAGTATACTTAACTACATACCCGCCTGGCGATGCGGAAGAATCGTTCGAAGCCCGATTTTGGGTTCCATTCCAGATCGGGGAGGCAAAAACGAGGGCGGTATTCACTAACCGTCCGGGCTGCCCACCCTGAATGAATGCGAAATATGCGATACCGGGGTGGCGCACACTAAAAGCCAAAGTGGAATAGGGGGTTTAGTGAGAGCTTCCCCCAAACCACTTTTATTAGTCTTGTATATTTGGTCTTATCTGTCTAGTCTTGTCTGTCTAGTCTCGTCTGTCTAGTCTTGTCGGTCTTGACTTGTCGGTCTAGTCTTGTCTGTATAGTTTTGTCTGTCTAGTCCTGTCTGTCTAGTCTTGTCTGTCTAGTCTTGTCTGTCTAGTCTTGTCTGTCTAGTCTTGTCTGTCTAGTCTTGTCTGTCTAGTCTTGTCTGTCTAGTCTTGTCTGTCTAGTCTTGTCTGCCTAGTCTTGTCTGTCTAGTCTTGTCTGTCTAGTCTTGTCTGTCTCGTCTTGTCTGTCTAGTCTTGTCTGTCTAGTCCTGTCTGTCTAGTCTTGTCTGTCTAGTCTTGTCTGTCTAGTCTTGTCTGTCTAGTCTTCTCTGTCTAGTCTTGTCTGTCTAGTCTTGTCTGTCTAGTCTTGTCTGTCTAGTCTTGTCTGTCTAGTCTTGTCTGTCTAGTCTTGTCTGTCTAGTCTTGTCTGTCTAGTCTTGTCTGTCTAGTCTTGACTGTCTAGTCTTGTCTCTCTAGTCTTGTCTGTCTAGTCTTGTCTGTCTAGTCTTGTCTGTCTAGTCTTGTCTGTCTAGTCCTGTCTGTCTAGTCTTGTCTGCCTAGTCTTGTCTGCCTAGTTTTGTCTGTCTAGTCTTGTCTGTCTAGTCTTGTCTGTCTAGTCTTGTCTGTCTAGTCTTGTCTGTCTAGTCTTGTCTGTCTAGTCTTGTCTGTCTAGTCTTGTCTGTCTAGTCTTGTCTGTCTAGTCTTGTCTGTCTAGTCTTGTCTGTCTAGTCTTGTCTGTCTAGTCTTGTCTGTCTAGTCTTGTCTGTCTAGTCTTGTCTGTCTAGTCTTGTCTGTCTAGTCTTGTCTGTCTAGTCTTGTCTGTCTAGTCTTGTCTGTCTAGTCTTGTCTGTCTAGTCTTGTCTGTCTAGTCTTGTCTGTCTAGTCTTGTCTGTCTAGTCTTGTCTGTCTAGTCTTGTCTGTCTAGTCTTGTCTGTCTAGTCTTGTCTGTCTAGTCTTGTCTGTCTAGTCTTGTCTGTCTAGTCTTGTCTGTCTAGTCTTGTCTGTCTAGTCTTGTCTGTCTAGTCTTGTCTGTCTAGTCTTGTCTGTCTAGTCTTGTCTGTCTAGTCTTGTCTGTCTAGTCTTGTCTGTCTAGTCTTGTCTGTCTAGTCTTGTCTGTCTAGTCTTGTCTGTCTAGTCTTGTCTGTCTAGTCTTGTCTGTCTAGTCTTGTCTGTCTAGTCTTGTCTGTCTAGTCTTGTCTGTCTAGTCTTGTCTGTCTAGTCTTGTCTGTCTAGTCTTGTCTGTCTAGTCTTGTCTGTCTAGTCTTGTCTGTCTAGTCTTGTCTGTCTAGTCTTGTCTGTCTAGTCTTGTCTGTCTAGTCTTGTCTGTCTAGTCTTGTCTGTCTAGTCTTGTCTGTCTAGTCTTGTCTGTCTAGTCTTGTCTGTCTAGTCTTGTCTGTCTAGTCTTGTCTGTCTAGTCTTGTCTGTCTAGTCTTGTCTGTCTAGTCTTGTCTGTCTAGTCTTGTCTGTCTAGTCTTGTCTGTCTAGTCTTGTCTGTCTAGTCTTGTCTGTCTAGTCTTGTCTGTCTAGTCTTGTCTGTCTAGTCTTGTCTGTCTAGTCTTGTCTGTCTAGTCTTGTCTGTCTAGTCTTGTCTGTCTAGTCTTGTCTGTCTAGTCTTGTCTGTCTAGTCTTGTCTGTCTAGTCTTGTCTGTCTAGTCTTGTCTGTCTAGTCTTGTCTGTCTAGTCTTGTCTGTCTAGTCTTGTCTGTCTAGTCTTGTCTGTCTAGTCTTGTCTGTCTAGTCTTGTCTGTCTAGTCTTGTCTGTCTAGTCTTGTCTGTCTAGTCTTGTCTGTCTAGTCTTGTCTGTCTAGTCTTGTCTGTCTAGTCTTGTCTGTCTAGTCTTGTCTGTCTAGTCTTGTCTGTCTAGTCTTGTCTGTCTAGTCTTGTCTGTCTAGTCTTGTCTGTCTAGTCTTGTCTGTCTAGTCTTGTCTGTCTAGTCTTGTCTGTCTAGTCTTGTCTGTCTAGTCTTGTCTGTCTAGTCTTGTCTGTCTAGTCTTGTCTGTCTAGTCTTGTCTGTCTAGTCTTGTCTGTCTAGTCTTGTCTGTCTAGTCTTGTCTGTCTAGTCTTGTCTGTCTAGTCTTGTCTGTCTAGTCTTGTCTGTCTAGTCTTGTCTGTCTAGTCTTGTCTGTCTAGTCTTGTCTGTCTAGTCTTGTCTGTCTAGTCTTGTCTGTCTAGTCTTGTCTGTCTAGTCTTGTCTGTCTAGTCTTGTCTGTCTAGTCTTGTCTGTCTAGTCTTGTCTGTCTAGTCTTGTCTGTCTAGTCTTGTCTGTCTAGTCTTGTCTGTCTAGTCTTGTCTGTCTAGTCTTGTCTGTCTAGTCTTGTCTGTCTAGTCTTGTCTGTCTAGTCTTGTCTGTCTAGTCTTGTCTGTCTAGTCTTGTCTGTCTAGTCTTGTCTGTCTAGTCTTGTCTGTCTAGTCTTGTCTGTCTAGTCTTGTCTGTCTAGTCTTGTCTGTCTAGTCTTGTCTGTCTAGTCTTGTCTGTCTAGTCTTGTCTGTCTAGTCTTGTCTGTCTAGTCTTGTCTGTCTAGTCTTGTCTGTCTAGTCTTGTCTGTCTAGTCTTGTCTGTCTAGTCTTGTCTGTCTAGTCTTGTCTGTCTAGTCTTGTCTGTCTAGTCTTGTCTGTCTAGTCTTGTCTGTCTAGTCTTGTCTGTCTAGTCTTGTCTGTCTAGTCTTGTCTGTCTAGTCTTGTCTGTCTAGTCTTGTCTGTCTAGTCTTGTCTGTCTAGTCTTGTCTGTCTAGTCTTGTCTGTCTAGTCTTGTCTGTCTAGTCTTGTCTGTCTAGTCTTGTCTGTCTAGTCTTGTCTGTCTAGTCTTGTCTGTCTAGTCTTGTCTGTCTAGTCTTGTCTGTCTAGTCTTGTCTGTCTAGTCTTGTCTGTCTAGTCTTGTCTGTCTAGTCTTGTCTTGTCTGTCTAGTCTTGTCTGTCTAGTCTTGTCTGTCTAGTCTTGTCTGTCTAGTCTTGTCTGTCTAGTCTTGTCTGTCTAGTCTTGTCTGTCTAGTCTTGTCTGTCTAGTCTTGTCTGTCTAGTCTTGTCTGTCTAGTCTTGTCTGTCTAGTCTTGTCTGTCTAGTCTTGTCTGTCTAGTCTTGTCTGTCTAGTCTTGTCTGTCTAGTCTTGTCTGTCTAGTCTTGTCTGTCTAGTCTTGTCTGTCTAGTCTTGTCTGTCTAGTCTTGTCTGTCTAGTCTTGTCTGTCTAGTCTTGTCTGTCTAGTCTTGTCTGTCTAGTCTTGTCTGTCTAGTCTTGTCTGTCTAGTCTTGTCTGTCTAGTCTTGTCTGTCTAGTCTTGTCTGTCTAGTCTTGTCTGTCTAGTCTTGTCTGTCTAGTCTTGTCTGTCTAGTCTTGTCTGTCTAGTCTTGTCTGTCTAGTCTTGTCTGTCTAGTCTTGTCTGTCTAGTCTTGTCTGTCTAGTCTTGTCTGTCTAGTCTTGTCTGTCTAGTCTTGTCTGTCTAGTCTTGTCTGTCTAGTCTTGTCTGTCTAGTCTTGTCTGTCTAGTCTTGTCTGTCTAGTCTTGTCTGTCTAGTCTTGTCTGTCTAGTCTTGTCTGTCTAGTCTTGTCTGTCTAGTCTTGTCTGTCTAGTCTTGTCTGTCTAGTCTTGTCTGTCTAGTCTTGTCTGTCTAGTCTTGTCTGTCTAGTCTTGTCTGTCTAGTCTTGTCTGTCTAGTCTTGTCTGTCTAGTCTTGTCTGTCTAGTCTTGTCTGTCTAGTCTTGTCTGTCTAGTCTTGTCTGTCTAGTCTTGTCTGTCTAGTCTTGTCTGTCTAGTCTTGTCTGTCTAGTCTTGTCTGTCTAGTCTTGTCTGTCTAGTCTTGTCTGTCTAGTCTTGTCTGTCTAGTCTTGTCTGTCTAGTCTTGTCTGTCTAGTCTTGTCTGTCTAGTCTTGTCTGTCTAGTCTTGTCTGTCTAGTCTTGTCTGTCTAGTCTTGTCTGTCTAGTCTTGTCTGTCTAGTCTTGTCTGTCTAGTCTTGTCTGTCTAGTCTTGTCTGTCTAGTCTTGTCTGTCTAGTCTTGTCTGTCTAGTCTTGTCTGTCTAGTCTTGTCTGTCTAGTCTTGTCTGTCTAGTCTTGTCTGTCTAGTCTTGTCTGTCTAGTCTTGTCTGTCTAGTCTTGTCTGTCTAGTCTTGTCTGTCTAGTCTTGTCTGTCTAGTCTTGTCTGTCTAGTCTTGTCTGTCTAGTCTTGTCTGTCTAGTCTTGTCTGTCTAGTCTTGTCTGTCTAGTCTTGTCTGTCTAGTCTTGTCTGTCTAGTCTTGTCTGTCTAGTCTTGTCTGTCTAGTCTTGTCTGTCTAGTCTTGTCTGTCTAGTCTTGTCTGTCTAGTCTTGTCTGTCTAGTCTTGTCTGTCTAGTCTTGTCTGTCTAGTCTTGTCTGTCTAGTCTTGTCTGTCTAGTCTTGTCTGTCTAGTCTTGTCTGTCTAGTCCTGTCTGTCTAGTCCTGTCTGTCTAGTCCTGTCTGTCTAGTCCTGTCTGTCTAGTCTTGTCTGTCTAGTCTTGTCTGTCTAGTCTTGTCTGTCTAGTCTTGTCTGTCTAGTCTTGTCTGTCTAGTCTTGTCTGTTTTTTTTTTTTTTTTTTTTTATTGTGGTTTGGGGGAAGCTCTACCAGCCAGAGTGTGAGGCTCTCACTCACTAAACCCCCTTTCCACTTGGCTTCTCTATGCTCCACCCCGGTATCGCTTGCGCATGCCTTCAGGGTGGGCAGCCCGGACGGTTAGTGCCGCCCTAGTTTGATGAGAGTTATCTATTTATTATCTTCGCTCAATTTGAGCGAACTAGTCCTTCTACTAAGACTCCCGTCTATCGTTCTTTTCCCTAGGTTAGAGGTTTGGTTCTGCATCGACTTCGATGTTTGCCGCAAGCTGCGCTTTCCACGCTCTTTCGGCCTCTTCTTTCCTCGTCATTATTTCTATGGTATATGCTTTTATCGCCTCCCAGTCGTCTTCATTTCGCAGCATGACTTGTGTTAGATTTCCTACCTCATGCACTATGCCACCGAGTTTCACCTGAACAGTGGACCTCTCGTTTTCCGTGGCTGGACAATGGAAAATAGTGTGCTCTGCGTCATCAGGACTTTGGCCACATAAAAAGCACTCTAGATTGTTCCTCCTTTTGAACCTCTCTAGGTAGGAATTGAAGCATCCGTGGCCCGTGAGCGCTTGGGTAATATGGTATCCCATTTGCCCGTGGGTGCGGTCGTACCATGGCGCTACGTGAGGGATGAGCCTATGGGTCCATCGTCCTGACGTATCTGTCTCCCACTGGGTCTGCCATCTGTCCATGAGTCGTTGGCGCGCTCTAACCTTGGCACCATCTTTGGCCTGCTCCTTTTCTTCTTTCCTGGCGTACTGACTTAGTTCGTCGTAGATCTCCTTTCTCTCTCGAATCAGTAGATCAATTGGCGGTGTACTCGCTAGAACGAGTGCGGCTGCCTCAGATACGGTTCTGTACCCAGAAATTACTCTTAATACACTGCGCCGCTGTACCGAGGCAAGCCTCCGCTTTGCCCCGATCTTTTCAACCGCCGCTGCCCATATTTCCGCGCCGTAGAGTATCTGTGCGTGTATCACGCTATTTAGCAGTCTTCTTTTTGCCTCACGAGGCCCTCCAACGTTTGGCATGAGCCTTGCAAGGCTTGCCGCTGTTGCTGCTGCCTTCTCAGTTATCTTGGTGACATGTTCTACATACCGAAGTCCGCTGTCAATCTGTACTCCGAGGTATCTCACCGCCTTTGCCCATGGTACTTCCTGCCCTTCCAGAGTGAGAATCGGTGGAACAAACATCCTCTTATCTGTTATCAGTACTGCTTCCGTCTTATGTACTGCTAGTTGCAGTCCGTTTTCCTTCATCCAGTTGCTGGCACGTCGGAGACACTCATTTGTAACTGCCTCGAGTGTGGTAGGAATTCTCGCTGTTACTACTACTGCCACGTCATCGGCGAAGCCAACGAAGGTCGCGTCTTTTGGTAGTCTCAGGTTCAGTAGACCGTCATACATGATGTTCCACAGAAAGGGCCCAAGGACCGATCCCTGCGGAACCCCTGCAGTCACCTCATACTCAACTTGGCCGTCTTCCGTGTCGTAGACAAGGATTCTGTTACTCAAGTAACTGCTTATTATTTTCCTTAGGTACTCCGGTACTCGTCTCTGCTCTAAGGCGTTTAGGATCGCATCCCACCGCGCCGAGTTGAAGGCATTCTTGATGTCGAGCGTCACAAGTGCACAAAAGCCTTTTGTCTTCCAGGTCCCCTGTTTGACCTTCCTGGCCGTCTCAATCACACTCGCAATAGCGTCGACCGTTGACTTCCCTTTCCTAAAACCGTATTGCCGCTGGGACATGCCCCCGTTTTTGCCGATATGTTTTTCTAGCCTGTGGAGCAACAGTCTCTCTAGTAACTTCCCCATGCTGTCAAGGAGGCAGATCGGTCTGTATGAGGATGGTTCCTCCAGAGGCTTATTCCCTTTTCGTAAGAGGACCAGTTTCTGTCTTTTCCATCGTTCATGGAACACCCCTTTGTTGAGGCATGTATTGAAGGCCGTTAGCAAGAGTTCCGGCCATGTCTCTATCACCGCCGTCAGGACCTCGTTTGGGATGTTATCCGGTCCTGGTGCCTTCCCGGACTGGAGCCGTTTTTTCCCCTCTTGTAGCTCTCCCATTGTAAAATCTTCGATGGCTTCCTGGATCTGTATGGGTTGAATTTCCCTTCGCTGTTGAGTAGGGAACAGGGTAGCAACTATCTCTCTCATCCTCACTGGATGTGATAGTCCTGGGATGGGCTGTCTACCTCCTAGTTTCTTGGTAACTATGCGGTATGGCAACCCCCACGGGTCGGTTTCGATTAAGCGTAGGAGCAGCTCCCAACTTCTCCTTTTACTGCTTTTAATAGCAAGGCGTAGTTTTTTCCTTGCTGTTTTGAAGGCTGTTTGTAGACACTCATATATTCGTGCGTCCCCTCTTCTTCTTTTCCGTTGAGCTGCCCTACGTGCTGCCTTGCATTTATCACGCAGATCTTTTATTTCGGGATTCCACCAGTACACCATCTTTCTCCTGCCTTGAGCATTTCCCCGCCTTGGCATCGCCGCGTCGCATGCTGTAGTGATGATCTCGATGACGTAATTAACAATCAAGTTAGGATTTCGAACTTCCGCTAGATCTTGGAACCGCCCCTGTTGTTTTTCGGTTTCGAGTGCCTCTGCCAACCGGAGTCTATCTAAATTCCACAGTTTCCAACCAGCTTCTTCAGCCCTCTCGCTTTCCGGTGAGTCCTGGTATACCCCTGGCTCTTTATATATGCTGAAAAGCAAATATTGATGGTCACTGAGTGTGGCGTCTTCGAGCACTTTCCATCCAAATGTTCTTGCAGCTATTCCCGATGATGCAAGCGTTATATCGATAACTGATCCTGTTTGTCCCCTGCGGAACGTAAACTCACTTCCCTCATTTATGACAATGAGGTCGAGTCTAGCAATCAGCTCCGATACTGCCTCTCCTCTCCGATCGAGTCTCCGGGATCCCCATTCTGGTGACTTGCTGTTGAAATCGCCAGCTACAAGCACTTCTCCGGTAACAGTTCGAAGGCTATCTTCGAGGTTGTCAAGCTGAATCAAAAATTCGTCATCGTCCAGGTTTGGTGAGAAATAGCAGCTATAAATTCTCATATCTTCTATTTCAGCCCACACGAAGTCCGCTGTCGACTCGCTGACAGCTCTAACCCTCGTGTTCTTGCCTGTAACAGCTATGGCTGCTCTTCCTGTCGTATCTTGGAACCATAGACCAATATCAGGCTTCCGGTACGGTTCGCTAATAATTAGAACATCGGCTTTTTTCTCTGCAGCTGCTTGCATGAGGAGGTCCTGAGTCTTGTCTGTCTAGTCTTGTCTGTCTAGTCTTGTCTGTCTAGTCTTGTCTGTCTAGTCTTGTCTGTCTAGTCTTGTCTGTCTAGTCTTGTCTGTCTAGTCTTGTCTGTCTAGTCTTGTCTGTCTAGTCTTGTCTGTCTAGTCTTGTCTGTCTAGTCTTGTCTGTCTAGTCTTGTCTGTCTAGTCTTGTCTGTCTAGTCTTGTCTGTCTAGTCTTGTCTGTCTAGTCTTGTCTGTCTAGTCTTGTCTGTCTAGTCTTGTCTGTCTAGTCTTGTCTGTCTTGTCTGTCTAGTCTTGTCTGTCTAGTCTTGTCTGTCTAGTCTTGTCTGTCTAGTCTTGTCTGTCTAGTCTTGTCTGTCTAGTCTTGTCTGTCTAGTCTTGTCTGTCTAGTCTTGTCTGTCTAGTCTTGTCTGTCTAGTCTTGTCTGTCTAGTCTTGTCTGTCTAGTCTTGTCTGTCTAGTCTTGTCTGTCTAGTCTTGTCTGTCTAGTCTTGTCTGTCTAGTCTTGTCTGTCTAGTCTTGTCTGTCTAGTCTTGTCTGTCTAGTCTTGTCTGTCTAGTCTTGTCTGTCTAGTCTTGTCTGTCTAGTCTTGTCTGTCTAGTCTTGTCTGTCTAGTCTTGTCTGTCTAGTCTTGTCTGTCTAGTCTTGTCTGTCTAGTCTTGTCTGTCTAGTCTTGTCTGTCTAGTCTTGTCTGTCTAGTCTTGTCTGTCTAGTCTTGTCTGTCTAGTCTTGTCTGTCTAGTCTTGTCTGTCTAGTCTTGTCTGTCTAGTCTTGTCTGTCTAGTCTTGTCTGTCTAGTCTTGTCTGTCTAGTCTTGTCTGTCTAGTCTTGTCTGTCTAGTCTTGTCTGTCTAGTCTTGTCTGTCTAGTCTTGTCTGTCTAGTCTTGTCTGTCTAGTCTTGTCTGTCTAGTCTTGTCTGTCTAGTCTTGTCTGTCTAGTCTTGTCTGTCTAGTCTTGTCTGTCTAGTCTTGTCTGTCTAGTCTTGTCTGTCTAGTCTTGTCTGTCTAGTCTTGTCTGTCTAGTCTTGTCTGTCTAGTCTTGTCTGTCTAGTCTTGTCTGTCTAGTCTTGTCTGTCTAGTCTTGTCTGTCTAGTCTTGTCTGTCTAGTCTTGTCTGTCTAGTCTTGTCTGTCTAGTCTTGTCTGTCTAGTCTTGTCTGTCTAGTCTTGTCTGTCTAGTCTTGTCTGTCTAGTCTTGTCTGTCTAGTCTTGTCTGTCTAGTCTTGTCTGTCTAGTCTTGTCTGTCTAGTCTTGTCTGTCTAGTCTTGTCTGTCTAGTCTTGTCTGTCTAGTCTTGTCTGTCTAGTCTTGTCTGTCTAGTCTTGTCTGTCTAGTCTTGTCTGTCTAGTCTTGTCTGTCTAGTCTTGTCTGTCTAGTCTTGTCTGTCTAGTCTTGTCTGTCTAGTCTTGTCTGTCTAGTCTTGTCTGTCTAGTCTTGTCTGTCTAGTCTTGTCTGTCTAGTCTTGTCTGTCTAGTCTTGTCTGTCTAGTCTTGTCTGTCTAGTCTTGTCTGTCTAGTCTTGTCTGTCTAGTCTTGTCTGTCTAGTCTTGTCTGTCTAGTCTTGTCTGTCTAGTCTTGTCTGTCTAGTCTTGTCTGTCTAGTCTTGTCTGTCTAGTCTTGTCTGTCTAGTCTTGTCTGTCTAGTCTTGTCTGTCTAGTCTTGTCTGTCTAGTCTTGTCTGTCTAGTCTTGTCTGTCTAGTCTTGTCTGTCTAGTCTTGTCTGTCTAGTCTTGTCTGTCTAGTCTTGTCTGTCTAGTCTTGTCTGTCTAGTCTTGTCTGTCTAGTCTTGTCTGTCTAGTCTTGTCTGTCTAGTCTTGTCTGTCTAGTCTTGTCTGTCTAGTCTTGTCTGTCTAGTCTTGTCTGTCTAGTCTTGTCTGTCTAGTCTTGTCTGTCTAGTCTTGTCTGTCTAGTCTTGTCTGTCTAGTCTTGTCTGTCTAGTCTTGTCTGTCTAGTCTTGTCTGTCTAGTCTTGTCTGTCTAGTCTTGTCTGTCTAGTCTTGTCTGTCTAGTCTTGTCTGTCTAGTCTTGTCTGTCTAGTCTTGTCTGTCTAGTCTTGTCTGTCTAGTCTTGTCTGTCTAGTCTTGTCTGTCTAGTCTTGTCTGTCTAGTCTTGTCTGTCTAGTCTTGTCTGTCTAGTCTTGTCTGTCTAGTCTTGTCTGTCTAGTCTTGTCTGTCTAGTCTTGTCTGTCTAGTCTTGTCTGTCTAGTCTTGTCTGTCTAGTCTTGTCTGTCTAGTCTTGTCTGTCTAGTCTTGTCTGTCTAGTCTTGTCTGTCTAGTCTTGTCTGTCTAGTCTTGTCTGTCTAGTCTTGTCTGTCTAGTCTTGTCTGTCTAGTCTTGTCTGTCTAGTCTTGTCTGTCTAGTCTTGTCTGTCTAGTCTTGTCTGTCTAGTCTTGTCTGTCTAGTCTTGTCTGTCTAGTCTTGTCTGTCTAGTCTTGTCTGTCTAGTCTTGTCTGTCTAGTCTTGTCTGTCTAGTCTTGTCTGTCTAGTCTTGTCTGTCTAGTCTTGTCTGTCTAGTCTTGTCTGTCTAGTCTTGTCTGTCTAGTCTTGTCTGTCTAGTCTTGTCTGTCTAGTCTTGTCTGTCTAGTCTTGTCTGTCTAGTCTTGTCTGTCTAGTCTTGTCTGTCTAGTCTTGTCTGTCTAGTCTTGTCTGTCTAGTCTTGTCTGTCTAGTCTTGTCTGTCTAGTCTTGTCTGTCTAGTCTTGTCTGTCTAGTCTTGTCTGTCTAGTCTTGTCTGTCTAGTCTTGTCTGTCTAGTCTTGTCTGTCTAGTCTTGTCTGTCTAGTCTTGTCTGTCTAGTCTTGTCTGTCTAGTCTTGTCTGTCTAGTCTTGTCTGTCTAGTCTTGTCTGTCTAGTCTTGTCTGTCTAGTCTTGTCTGTCTAGTCTTGTCTGTCTAGTCTTGTCTGTCTAGTCTTGTCTGTCTAGTCTTGTCTGTCTAGTCTTGTCTGTCTAGTCTTGTCTGTCTAGTCTTGTCTGTCTAGTCTTGTCTGTCTAGTCTTGTCTGTCTAGTCTTGTCTGTCTAGTCTTGTCTGTCTAGTCTTGTCTGTCTAGTCTTGTCTGTCTAGTCTTGTCTGTCTAGTCTTGTCTGTCTAGTCTTGTCTGTCTAGTCTTGTCTGTCTAGTCTTGTCTGTCTAGTCTTGTCTGTCTAGTCTTGTCTGTCTAGTCTTGTCTGTCTAGTCTTGTCTGTCTAGTCTTGTCTGTCTAGTCTTGTCTGTCTAGTCTTGTCTGTCTAGTCTTGTCTGTCTAGTCTTGTCTGTCTAGTCTTGTCTGTCTAGTCTTGTCTGTCTAGTCTTGTCTGTCTAGTCTTGTCTGTCTAGTCTTGTCTGTCTAGTCTTGTCTGTCTAGTCTTGTCTGTCTAGTCTTGTCTGTCTAGTCTTGTCTGTCTAGTCTTGTCTGTCTAGTCTTGTCTGTCTAGTCTTGTCTGTCTAGTCTTGTCTGTCTAGTCTTGTCTGTCTAGTCTTGTCTGTCTAGTCTTGTCTGTCTAGTCTTGTCTGTCTAGTCTTGTCTGTCTAGTCTTGTCTGTCTAGTCTTGTCTGTCTAGTCTTGTCTGTCTAGTCTTGTCTGTCTAGTCTTGTCTGTCTAGTCTTGTCTGTCTAGTCTTGTCTGTCTAGTCTTGTCTGTCTAGTCTTGTCTGTCTAGTCTTGTCTGTCTAGTCTTGTCTGTCTAGTCTTGTCTGTCTAGTCTTGTCTGTCTAGTCTTGTCTGTCTAGTCTTGTCTGTCTAGTCTTGTCTGTCTAGTCTTGTCTGTCTAGTCTTGTCTGTCTAGTCTTGTCTGTCTAGTCTTGTCTGTCTAGTCTTGTCTGTCTAGTCTTGTCTGTCTAGTCTTGTCTGTCTAGTCTTGTCTGTCTAGTCTTGTCTGTCTAGTCTTGTCTGTCTAGTCTTGTCTGTCTAGTCTTGTCTGTCTAGTCTTGTCTGTCTAGTCTTGTCTGTCTAGTCTTGTCTGTCTAGTCTTGTCTGTCTAGTCTTGTCTGTCTAGTCTTGTCTGTCTAGTCTTGTCTGTCTAGTCTTGTCTGTCTAGTCTTGTCTGTCTAGTCTTGTCTGTCTAGTCTTGTCTGTCTAGTCTTGTCTGTCTAGTCTTGTCTGTCTAGTCTTGTCTGTCTAGTCTTGTCTGTCTAGTCTTGTCTGTCTAGTCTTGTCTGTCTAGTCTTGTCTGTCTAGTCTTGTCTGTCTAGTCTTGTCTGTCTAGTCTTGTCTGTCTAGTCTTGTCTGTCTAGTCTTGTCTGTCTAGTCTTGTCTGTCTAGTCTTGTCTGTCTAGTCTTGTCTGTCTAGTCTTGTCTGTCTAGTCTTGTCTGTCTAGTCTTGTCTGTCTAGTCTTGTCTGTCTAGTCTTGTCTGTCTAGTCTTGTCTGTCTAGTCTTGTCTGTCTAGTCTTGTCTGTCTAGTCTTGTCTGTCTAGTCTTGTCTGTCTAGTCTTGTCTGTCTAGTCTTGTCTGTCTAGTCTTGTCTGTCTAGTCTTGTCTGTCTAGTCTTGTCTGTCTAGTCTTGTCTGTCTAGTCTTGTCTGTCTAGTCTTGTCTGTCTAGTCTTGTCTGTCTAGTCTTGTCTGTCTAGTCTTGTCTGTCTAGTCTTGTCTGTCTAGTCTTGTCTGTCTAGTCTTGTCTGTCTAGTCTTGTCTGTCTAGTCTTGTCTGTCTAGTCTTGTCTGTCTAGTCTTGTCTGTCTAGTCTTGTCTGTCTAGTCTTGTCTGTCTAGTCTTGTCTGTCTAGTCTTGTCTGTCTAGTCTTGTCTGTCTAGTCTTGTCTGTCTAGTCTAGTCTCGTCTGTCCGGTCTTGTCTGTCTTCTCTTGTCTGGATTGTCTTGTCTGTCTAGTCGTGTCTGTCTCGTCTTATCTGTCTGTCTGTCTAGTCTTTGTAAAATCTGGTAATATTGTCTCTCTAACCTTGTCTAGCTTTTTTCGTCTATCTTCCGTAGGTTTTTCTGCCTAATCTTATTTGTTTTTTATAATTCATAATCTGTTATGTTTTATAACTCATAGTCTGTTATTCAAATATAAGTTTAAACAAGGATTTATATAAAAAATATTTCCATTCTGAATGTTTTTTATTAGATTTGAAAGCAAACCGGAACCGGAAATTGGAAGCTTCATTCAGTATGATTCAATACTCGATATTCCTTCCGGCTATCGATTTGTTTTTAGTCTTGATAATCAGAGAGACACAATGCAACATTTGATTCATAACTTCCTTATTCAAACTCAAAATGATGTTTCTTATAAAATCGTGATATTTTCGAGATTTATGCGAGCAAGAGCTCATCTAAATGACCAGAGAAAATTGTTATTTAGAAACCTTAAGACGATTAAACTTACCAACGTGGAGCAGTCCATATCAATAAATTTTAAAATTCAATTACATTCCAAATTTAATTAACAATGAATGGAACATCCATCTATTATTTAAAATATTTTTTTATAATTATTTCCACGCAGCCTAAGAGTCTAATTCGAACTGTTTTCAATTTTATTATGTTCTATTGTTTGAGCTTGTTTTTGTATCGGTGAAATATATAAAATCCTTTGAAAACTGTTATCTGGATATGTGTCGTATTGTTAGTCGTTAATCGATAATTGTATTAATATTATAATAGGAAAATGAGTTTTTCTGTGTTAATGGATTTTTTAGATTAAATCCCACATCTATTGTTGGGAAATCATTTTCTGCAATATTTATGTTTACCAAATCGTTAATATAGACCTTTTCATAGTTGATATTTTTTTGTGCGCATGTATCAATTTCCGCCATGTTATCCGTCAAAAAGTGTCCGAACTTTTTGACGGATAACTAAATATGTGCCCGAAACTTTCAAATTCCCGCCTTTCAAACTTTGCGGATGCACATGCGTTTAACTAACCGTAAAAAGGTCTAATATGAATGATTTTGCAGTCGTTAATATTCAGCATGATATGACAATCGTTAATATTTGGAATGTTAATATTCGGAATGAATTATTCTAATGAATTATTATTAAATTATCTTTATTATTCAAAATGATTTGACGTTATAATGAGTGATTTTGACGATTTATAATAACAATAATTTAAACGAGAATATCAAAATTTATTGAAATTAAAATATGAATAAGCTAAATTTGGTTTGAAAATTCTAAACCCAGATTGCTTTAAAATAAATAAACCTTGTTACTTAATTTTGATAAAAAAAAACAAGTTTAATTAAAATGTTATCATCGAATATTTTCAGATAACAAAACCAAAAAGAAATTATCTAAACTGGATATGAAAGGAAAAAAAGCTGTTTTTTCTAATTTCGTATAATAAAATTATAGATAAATAAATGGTTTCTATAAGAAAGGAAAATAACTTTGTTTGTTTCATAATTTTCTAAATTTTCATTTAATTATTCTGTTATCAGTGACTGACTAATATGTTTAATACCATTTTAATATGTTTCTAGTTTGCGACTAGAAACAATCGTCTAATGAACATTTCGATTTCTATCTGCAATATTAGTAAATTGTGATTAATGCATTTTAAAAACCCACGAATTTTCATCATGGTTTCTTCTTAATTACATGAATCATTGTCTTAATATATACGTCTTTTACATATTTTACATTCCTGTGGTGCTCTGGGTTTCCTTCGCTTTTACAAATTAAAAGTTTTACATAAATACACTAAATAAACCATTTTTTCAATTAATGTTTATTGCAAGTTAAATCTGTATACCATAAATTAACACGCCCTATTATATGCCCTATTATTACAACATGCATGGTGTTGCAATATAAATTGTTTTACATAAAAAAAATCTATGGATAAAATAAAGCATTTTTTTCATTTAATGCTTGTTGTAAGTTAAATCTGTATACAATAAATAAACTCATATTCTCTGAGTGTCCTCATATGAAAACACGCATGGTGTATATATAAATTGTGTATTATAGAGTGTTTATCAAGCTTGAACTTAAAAGTTTGGTTGCTTTTGTAATCGATTATTTAACTTCAATCTAGTTCATTTTGCTATTCATTCTAAAACTGACGGATCGATATTGTTCAAAGAGCGGAGGTTTATTGAAGTCGAGTTCGGTAATGAACCATATATTTGCAGACCCGGTCATTAGGACCAGTTCGTTTACAAACGGCACGTCATTAATTAAAATGTCGGGAAAATGTTTGGAACAAAGCAAAAATACTTTTCAAACATATCATATTTTGTATGGCATTTTAGTTTATTGATTACTTATAGATGGAGTATTTATAGACTAAAATATAAATTGAATTCTAGGATACCGTAAAAAAAATATCAAAGTACGTGTAGTATCATTTAAGTTAGAGCAAATAGACCAAAAGCCTCAAAAACATTGTTCATGCTATCTAACACAAGCAGAACATTGTTTTTTAAATTCCATAGTTAAAAACTGAAAATAATTTTTGTTATGAATTTCAAATATGTTTTGCGCTGTCACAGAGCATACGGCTTAAAATTGGATGTACTTAATAGTATATTACGTAACGAGAGTTGTAAGAAGCATATTACGTACGAGCCGAACAGTTACTCACGACCCGTGCGTAATTCCGCGAGTACGTAATTGCCTTACAACTCGAGTTATGTACTATACTTCATCTACGACAAGACTAATTTGTTTCTGTTTAATAAGAAAAATCTGTTTGATGTAACAAATTTATTTCTTATTAGCTACATTATTTAACATTATAATAAAAAACAGTAGTATTTTCATATATAACTGTTACTCGACATTATTTAACTTGATAGAAATGAAAAGAAATACATTCTTAATGGTTACATACTTTATGTATTTAGTGCTTATTTGTAGTTTTCGTTAGATTTAAACGTGAATACGTTCAGCGCCCCCCGTGTCACAATTCAAACTAACGGAAATTGACATAAAACCTCCAGTGGCGCGTCAAAAGCGCCAGCGTAGCTACAGACTTGAACAAGATGGATGCTTAGATTAGGTTATATTAGGAACAGATACATAAAGGCCACATATCGCGCGGTAGCGCGACCTCTCGACCCGAAATAAGACAAAAATTTCAATAGTTAAAACAATTTTTATATATCCCCTTCAAATTTATTTTCCCTGCACCTATTTGTCTTTCATCCACAAAATGCGTACTTTCGGTTGCCTATATCTATGAGCATTCTAGTTTAACCCTATATTTAACAATAGTGGCAGCTCTCAACGAATTGCACGTGTGTGTTATCAATCATAACTTATCATTAATCGCGGACTGTTAGATACGTGTGTGTTATGATGTATTTACATAGTCCACGAACTGTAAAATAATGGGCATTTACAATAGTGGTCGTAGATAAATAAAATAAACGTATTTGTAAAAATCAATTGGTGTGGAACTATATAGGTCTTTCAGATTAAAACGTAATTTATAATATAAGTAGTATAATTTAAGTAAAGAGACTGGTAACGTAGCGTTTGATCTGGGAATACTTAGAACGCCGTACTTGGACGGACGGTAGGTGAGCATGTGATATGCTTACAGTGCGAGTTTGAAGTTGCTATAGTCACATGGTTGACCGTAGCGATTTTTTCCGTGAAGCATTTTTTTCTAGTGACCTCTTGGGTGTTTGAGGGAACCAAGCACCAGAACATGAAATGGCACACTAACCAAAAGTCTGAAAAAAGCAAGAATGAGCAAGTTGGATATCAAATGCATGCTGGTTTGCATTTTCAATAACTAGGGTTTTTCCTCTTCCCGAGATTATAAAATCACCTAAGGGGACGTCATTTTAGGACACTTGAAAGCATTCAAACTGCTACACAGTTGTTTGGTTTTGAAAAAAATTTATAGAAAAATAGAACTTATAAATAATAGAACTTATAAATAGAAATTACAAATTTAAACGTATTGTTCGAGGCCGGTGATTACGAATTTCGTAGTCAAATTTCAATATGGCGAATGATAGCTGTCCACGTCATTCAAAATTGTTCGATATTTCATACAAATTGGTATTCAATGTTGCTAATAACGATTAGAATATTATAATTAACGATTAGAATATAAAACAGTTTCTGTGTTTGATTGATTTTTATCTAGAAAATTGTCAGATTCGCCAGAAGTTCTTCTTCTGCTGCCTATCCGCTTCGGATGTTGGCGATCATCAAGGAAATCAAGAGATTTGTTCTTGTTGTGTTGAACCAGGTTCGAAGGTTTTTAGCCACGATATTCTCTTTCTTCCTGACACTCTTCTTTCATCTACTCTTCCTTGTAGTATAAGTTACAAGAGATCGTACCGCTGACTGTTCCTTATTATATGGCCAAGGTATTCCAGCTTCCTTATCTTTATTATTAGTAACACCTCTCGTTCTTTTACCATTCTCTCTAGAACCTTCTGGTTGGTGACGTGAGCCCTCAGGGAAATTTTGAGTATGCGGCGGTATAGCCAAATCTCAAATGCCTCGAGTCTCTGTTCGGTAGCCTCTGTCAGAGTCAACTCCATATAGAAGTATATCCATATACAGTACTCCAGATAGTGTAGCAGTTATTATGCGATAATAGGGAAATAAGAAACAAATGCACTCTTCATTGTTTCGAGGAAAGGGTTCTGTTGTTCTTTGAGATAGATTGCATCTCTAAGTGTGGACAACAAGTTATTCAATGATTGTAGATCCTCGTCATGGATTTGAAAACAACATTCCATCTTTGTAACAAAATGTTCTGCCAAACCTTTGCTTGTTCAAGTTCGAGTTCAAATCGTTCCATATGATCACGGAACAGTTCTCTAGCTTCCTAGCTCGAATTCCTCGTGTAATCTCATCCCATAAATGTTCTATAGGATTTAGGTCGGGACAGCATGCTGGCCACTCCATAACCCGAGAACCGATTTCTGTAATGTAATTCTGCACGTTTCTTGAGGTGTGCGGCATCGCATTGTCATGTATAAAGATAAATTCTTCTCCAATGTAGTCGACGTAAGGTACCACATGAACTGCTAAAATCTCCTCGATGTAACTAGCACCCGAAACGACTCCACATATGTACTATGTACAACTGTCCTATGTGCCCCACCCAACGCAGCCTCGAAGATTTAATGTCAGCTGAACAAATAGCAATTGACGTTGCCCGTTATTGGGCAAGACATGTCTAGTCTAGTTTACTATATATTTTATTTTGTTTACTTAGCTATATTTATACTGTACTTGTTTTATGTATTATGCTTTTGTCACGAATAATAATAATATTTTGGTCTCATCTGAGAACAGAACAGACTCCCATTGCAACCTCCAATCCAATTTAAATGATCTCTTACAAAATGCAGCCGTGCTTCACGATGGGCTGTGGTAAGTATTTGGCAAACTGCAGGTGTCTTAGGGGTAAAGTTACTATCCTGCAGTCTTCGTCTTACTGTCCACTGTCTAATAGCCACTCTTCGTACTTCAGGCAGCTGTTGTTGCAGTTGAACAGCATTAAGGTGACGATTTCTTAATGATGTGGTCATCTCGAGCCGTTGTAAATCTCCTTCTGTCTGTACCAGGTCGTCTATGGAAGGATCTACTCTCCCCATAACGTTGGAACACTCTTGGAACCGCGGTGCTTGTAATATCCAGTTGTCGAGCAACAGCTCGCTGGCTAAGTCCATTTTCGATTAGAACAAACAAACGGCTTTTTTCGGTGTAGTATGCATTAAACTAACACTTGAAAACCAATCAAATTATGAAAAACGAATAATTTGCAAATTTCAATTGAAAAGGCAATAAATTACAATCTTTCACCAGTTTGTTATTCGTTTTCGTTTACCGGTTGCTACGCCTATAAACGATAAGCATTCTTGATAAATTTAAACTCATATTAAAGCATATTAAATCGTCTTCCAAACTGCATATTTCATCTCATAGTTTCTAAAAAAATAGTCCAAAGTTTACAGTGGGCCGAGTTTACTTATTTAATTTAATTTTTTCTTAACTTATTTATCTTAAAACTTAAATTAAAAACTTAAGACTTAAACATTTAAGTTTAAACATCTTTTTACAATTAAAAACAAATAATAGTGTATAAATCCTAAAATAATTTTCTGTTAATGTAGTTTTCTGTTAATAAGAATTTCTTTAGTAATTTTATTTAAATTTATTGAACATGTTTTATTTCTGTCTAAGAAATTGTTTTCTGCTTCCTGTCCCGATCTGAATAAAATTCTCATATTTTCTATTTAAATATTTTGTTTATATAATTTCTGTGGAACAATAGGAATTTATAAATAAATACCATTTCAAACTCGAAAATTATTCAATTATTCTTAAGTAACTTGATACTTTCTATATTACGCTATATCATATTACTTTATAGAATTCTTAAAAATATACATTTCAATTTCAATCTTAATATTATTAGATAATAATAAATAGATAAAAAAAAAATCATTTAAATACATTAATTTTTATATTTATTTTTATCGGACTTTTATAAAACTTTTCAAATAATGAAATTTTGATAATAAATTTAAAAAAAATATATGATTATTAAATGTGATTGCTGAAAGACCTCGAGGTCGGTAGCCTTTTATTACATTTTTATGTTGCAATAAATATTATTTTTATTATATTAAATGTAAATAATAAATAAGTAATACATATTTCTGCGTAATTTTCGAAAATGAAAAATAAAATACATTTGTAAAAAGGATGGTTACCACCATTACTATGTTGTAATCCATAATTACTCTGAATTGAATAAGTCACTATGTTCTTATCACTAATTTTGTAAAGATATTATATATTATTATTATCATTTTGTAAATATATTCACCTGAAAAAAATACTACAAATCACCACAAATAAATAATGTTTACACGTAAAATATTATTTAAAATATTTGAAATTATAACAATATAAAACATTATTAATTCAAATTAATAATGTTTTTACTCTGAATTGAAAAATTCACTCATTTTCAAGTGAAAAGGACCTCCAAGTGTCGAAACTCGAATCGTGTTTGTGTTCAGTTAAGTTTGTTGTTCAAGTGTTCAGATTTGTATAACTTAACAAGTTATTTAACATTTTTACAAAATTATAAATATAAACACAGAACACGACTCGAGTTTCGACTGTTTTTTTTGTTTGTTGTTTTCACATGAAAATGAGTGAATTTTTGAATCCAAAGTAAAAACATTATTAATTCAAATTAATAATGTTTATATATTGTTACAATTTCAAATATTTTAAATAATATTTTATGTGTAAACATTATTTATTTGTCTTATAACAATTTGATAAAAAAGTAAAAATATTAAAAAATAATGTTGGTTAAACTTTTATAATATTAAACTTCTTGGCACATTCTAACATAACAAGAGAATGTTGTTACATCGCCAGTTTTTCTGCATAACTGGAATCCAAAAATTATATGTTATATTGAATTTAATAGAAAGAAAAACCGGCCATAAAAACAAAAAGCCTCCCCTTTATCGTCGTTTAATCAATCATTATTTTCTTATCGAACGCGCAGTTCAATACCGATTGTGAAAAAAAAGAGCGGATAGGTTTCGATATCGACACTGCCGACATAACCGTGCATCGTTAAAGTGAAAGGTAAAAACAGTGTCTCTCTGTCTACACCAAGCAAGTACCACATAAGTCCGTCGCCGTCCGAAAAAAAAAATTAAAAAAACGTGCAGACATTTCGAAAGACACATTTATCGCTATGTTATAGGTTCCAACCATTTTCATTGTTTCGCGCGAGTGGGATTTTAATACACACACATAAAATACTCAGTATTATTTTTGTTGTCTCTTCGAACGCCAGCAATATTTCACTCCAAACATTTTTTCCTTGACATGACTAACCTTCGACGTTCTACGTAAATTCTCGCTCCAAATTCGTCACAACTCAAAAATCTGTTTTATCGTTAAACAATGGAACTATCAAACTAATCGCCAGTGACCAACTTTCGAGATGTGATAACGACGGAATGCGAGATACGTGATATCGTTTTTAGTGTTTGCAACGACGTCAAAGTGTTAACAACTATAACATTGTTAAAAATCAGAAACATTTTTTAAACTAAAGTTTATTTGTTGCTGTAATATTATGGTGAATATGTGGTCTAATGGCGTTTCGCAGAATCCAAATAAGCCCTTAAGGACGGCGTCTACTAATAAAGGATTTTTAAGTGCAAACTTGGCTAAACAAAGGCCTGCTTCGTGGGCCGCACCAAAGTTTCATAACGAAATGAACTATTTAATACCTACGTTTCCTAAAAACAAAGTTCCAAATTCTGTAAGTTTTTTTAATGTTTTCCTACAAAATTACATAATTACATATAAATATATATTATCTGTATAAGCAATTATCTCTGTCTACTCATGTCTGCCTAGTCTTGTTTGTCTAGTCTTGTCTGTCTAGTCTTGTCTCTTTAGTATTGTCTGTCTAGTTTTGTCTATCTAGTCTTGTCTGTCTAGTCTTATCTGTCTAGTCTTGTCTGTCAAGTCATGTCTGTCTAGTCTCTAGTGTCTCGTTCTTTGGGCTTTTTAAAACATTCAAATAAATGTTTATGTTTGAATACAAATAAAATGCTTCCGTAGATATATGTGGCCGTAGTGGTTAATATTTCTGCTCTTCTGAAATTGCCTCTACAGGACTCTCGCTATTATAAATTCCTTAGAATACGCAGGGCTTGCTTTTGTATTCTAAATGCCGTTTGAACATTAATTCCATTGCCCCAGAATAGGATTAAAAATCTTAAATGAGAGTAAGAATTGGAAAAATACAGGAGCCTTAAAACTTTTTTGTCGGCATGTCTTTGGAGGGATAGCATGGCAAATACTGCTTTATTGAGACTCTTGGTAACATAAATTATAGGGGATGTCCACTCCAGAGTATTATCAATGTGTACGGATTGTTGGATTGTTGTACATCTTTCAACTCATTTCCTATTCCAATTATTCGTGGATAATCTGTAGTGCATCTTTTAGTTTTAAATATAATACTTTTTGTTTTGTTCTGATTTAATATCAGTCTGTTATCTGAGAACTAAGCAGTTACGGAAGACATTGATAGGTTAGCGTTTCCGTTAATATCTAGCATCGACTTATTTATTATTAATAGGGTAGTGTCGTCCGCATAGTTGACAATGCGTTTTGGGGAGGTCATTAATAAAAATGGTAAGGAGCAATGGACCTATAGGGCTCCACTGTGGGATACCCATGCTGATACTCCTTTCGCTGGACATTACGCAACCATTCGGAGTGTCTAAACTTGTTATTTGTGATCTATTCTTAAGGTACGATTTTAACCACTGTAATGCAACCTCTCTGATGCCGTATTTGTCTAATTTATTTTGTAGAATAGTGTGATCCACTAGCAAACCTAGTGGCATATTCTTAGCTTCTAGATTATTGATAATATCCCTGATGAATTCGTCGCAGGCAGTATCGATTATCTTTCCTTTGATGAATCCGTGTTGCTGTGGCCTTGATAGACTTTTGATATTTTGCAAGGAATGCTGTTATTCTAGTACATATTAGTTTTTCGAACACTTTTGAGATCACTGAAAGTATACTTATTGGTCTGTAATTTCCCACATCAGTTATATTTCTGCTTTTGTGAATTAGAGTTATTATGGCTACTTTAAGTTTCTCCGGGAATTTGCCAACAGTGAAGGAGTTATTTATGATGGACTTTAATGGCGTCAAAATCGATGGGAACAAATGTTTTATCACGATTGAAGGAATCTCGTCTTGACCAGCACTTTTCTTGTTTTTTAAATTCATTGTTGTACTATATAGTTCTTCACTTGTTGTTGGTGTTAGAAATATTGAATTGTTACTCGCTGTTATATTGTTATTGAATTCTAACGTTCGTATTGTTTTATACAATAGTTTCACCCTGTCTGGGAAGAAATTATTTATCTTTGAATCACCGGTTTGTGGGTCCTCATTACGGTTATAGTAGGTTGTATTTTTCTTTTTTAGATTCTTTAAAACACGAATAAAACACTCCATGTTGTTTTTTGAACATTTGAAAATTATTTTAATTGATTATTTAAATTTTCTTTTTTTCGCTTTCTTAATAGATTTGTGTAGTTTAGTCTTGTCTGTCTAGTCTTGTCTGTCTAGTCTGGTCTGTCTAGTCTTGTCTATCTAGTCCTGTCTGTCTAGTCTTTTCTGTCTACTCTTTTCTGTCTAATCTTGTCTGTCTAGTCTTGTCTGTCAGTTCTTGTCTGTCCAGTCCGGTCTCTCTAGTCTAGTCTGTTTTATCTTGTCTCTCCACTCTTGTCTGGCCAATCTTGTTTAACCAGTCTTGCCCATCCAGTCGTGTCTGTCCTGTCTTGTCTGTTCAAATTTGTCTCTCTTGTCTTGTCTGTCTAATCTTCTGGTTTGGGGAAATCTCTCACTAAACCCCCTTTTCCACTTGGCTTTTAGTATGCGTCATTTCGCTTTCGCATATTTCGCCTTTTCTTTTAAAGGTAGCGCGCCCGGACGGTTAGTGCCGCCCTGTTTGAAAATACCTCTGCCAGAGCGGGTAATCGAATCCCGGTCTCCCGCTTGACAGGCGGGTATCTTGTCCACTACACTATCGAAAGCCTTGTCTGTCTACTCTTGCCAGTAGCGTCGGTCAATCGGGCGAATGCCCGGGACCCACGAATCAGGAGGGCCCTCACAGTGGCTACCTACCTCCCCATTTTGCTGAATTTAAAGCAAGGAAAATAAAGTTCAATTTTGTTTTCCATTTATATTAATATATTATTATATTATATTTCTTCTATACATATGTTTCTTTCTTGTTTATATTAAAAATTAAAAATGTATTTGTTTATTCACTTTTTTATTTACTGGGGGCCCCACCTCAATATATATGCCCGTGGCCTTAAAATCCAAACGACGGCGCTGACTCTTGCCTCTATTTCTACAAAACTATATAAGCCTTATTAGATAGACATGACAAAACTAGGCAGGATTAGACAAATAAAAATGTACATATCTTTTATATTAAACTTATTTTCAAATATTCATGATTTGGTCGAGAAGATAAGATCAGACAAATAAATATTAATTGCTAAACAAACTGATTGTTATTATTGTTATTTATTAAGGAAACATTTGGGCTGTTACCACATTAAAATATTTTGCTTATTAGTCATCGCGTAATTGATTTGCAAATGCAATTTGATTCGTTTAGGTAATCATAAATGATACTTGCTGTACAACTAAATAAGGAAAATTTAAATTTGAAATTTATTTAAAATATAAGTAAATTACGGATTCATAGACGGAAATAGAATATAAATGTAATGTATTTTTGTTTTAGCAAAACCTTTGCAAATTAAGTCGTAGATTATCAAATTATATCCTAAAGCATTATTAAAACAATGCAAACAAATTTGACAAATACGTGCAAATTTTTCAAATAAAAAAAGTTTCTAAATAATTGGTATTGGTCACTTTGGTATATATGAGGACAATTAGCATTAGCTTTAGCATTTAATAATAGATTACTAACTGATTGAGTTTTGATTGCTTGTGTCGCAGCAATTTTTCAAATTATTTCTTAATTACTTTTATTTCCAATATACATTGCTCCCCTATTTTTGGCATTAACCCATTAAGGCCCAAATTTAAAAAAAAGTTCTTTCTACGTATGTATATTTGTGCATAATTGCCATTTAAATACAATATAATCGATTAATTGCAAAAAAATCCTTAGGAGCCATATAAAGGACCGTCCTCATTTAAGGACGGTGGGCTATGTGATAAACTATGTGGAATAGTCTTATCTAAACACTTAATTTGAAACTTGAAAATTTGAAATTTGAAACTAATATTCACTAAACACTTAATTTGAAACTTATCCATACATTTATTATTTGTAAATTATCTAAAATAGAAATGTTAAATTTCATTTATAGTTTTTATTATGGTATTGCGAAAAAGATCTAATACATGAGTATTATAAGTTACGTTACACTTTTTGCAAAATGTTCGTGGTTTGCTACAATAATTTCAAAACCACCTTCGTTGGTTTTCTCGTTTTTCAGTCACGCGATCATCTTATATCATCACACACTTTTCTTCTGAATGTTCGTGGGAAAATTGTTAGTCTTTTTTTAAATTTTTATTGAGAAAAGGGTTAGTTACAATATAAAAGACGTAATATAACAAAACACATTTTCCTCCTACTTTCCCCTGGAAACCACCTTAGTATTACTTCAGGGAAAAGCTGTGTCGTCTATTTTTTCTTGTCTATTTGTCCCGTTCACTTCTTTCGTTGTTTTCTTTCGTTTTCATTATTTCTGTTAATTTTTTGTTATAGTTCTCCATATTTCCTCACTCTCCAGCATATACCCAGTAAAATTTTACGCAGTTACTCTTGGGCCTATGGTTTCCGTCATTTTTTTCCTTTGCGCTTCCCATCTTGAACAATCGAAGACTGAATGTTTCGCCTTATCGTCCTCCCCACATTAGTATCAGTCCGCCGTTTCTGCTAGTTTGAACTTTTTAAGGTAGTGGCCAAAACATCCATGTCCCGTCAAAACTTGTGTCAGGTAATAGTCCACTTCACCATGCTCCCGGTTTATCCAATTTTTTACATTTGGTATGAGCCTTCGCGTCCACTCCGCCTTTCCCTTCAAGTTCTCCCATATTTTCTGTCACAGGTTAGTTATCTGTGTCCTGCTCTCGAATGCGAAAGGTTTCTTGTTTGTCTCTTCCCGCCTTTTACATCTTCCCTCTATTATTAGATCGATGAGTGGGCTTCGCGCCACCACTCGCAGTGCATCGCTAGATACAGTTCGGTATGCGCAACAGACTCTAATCAGTATTTTCGCTGGATACGTTCTAAAATTTGGTTATATTTTATCTTTGCCATGACCTTTCTCCATATAGGTGCATCATAGAGTAAGATGGAGTAAACTACCGATGCGATTAAGTTAACCAGCCGCTGTTTGCTACATCGTGGTCCTCCGATGTGTGGCATTAGTCGTCCTAGGTTGGCCGCCGGCCTCGACTTTCATAGCTATTTGTATCACGTGCTGTTTCATACTCATATTTCTGTTGAATAAGACTCCAAGATACCTCAATGTCTCTGATGTCGTTATTATTGCATTTTCTATTTTGATTTCCATTTTGAGAGCTTTCTTCTTCCTGGTAATTTTAGGCTTTTGGAGTTCATCCACCGACTCACTCTCTGTATCGCTTATTTTAATTCACGCTCCCCTTCTTTCTTGCCTCTTGAGATCACAGCCAAGTCATTCGAATAACTTATTACGGCTACTCCTGCAGACATGCGCAGCCCTAGTACCTGATCGTAGAAGATATTCCAATGTAACGGTCCTAGTATAGATCCCCGAGGGATGACTCTTGTTATATTTATCTTGGCAGACTTTCCTACCATTAGGCCTCGTTCACTAAGGTAACTGCATACCATCTGTACTTGATACGGTGGTATCTTACGCCTGACTAGTTCTTTGACAATTTTCATCCATAGAACAGAGCTGAATGCATTTTGCGTCGAGGGTCACCATAACCCAGAAATCTCTACGTTTGTAGCTTCCCGTATTCGCCTTAGTTGCTATCTCTTGTACCACGCGCATTGCATCGATTGTAGATCTTCTTTGCCAGAAACCGAATTGCCTTTCTGATAAATTCCCTGATTTTTCTATATTTCCCTTGATTCTGTTGCTTAGTAGTTGCTCCAGCATTTTCCCCATTGTGTTTAACATACATAGTGGCCTATATGGTAGGTACTTCTGATTTATTTTTTTTTATTTTCCTTAGGTATTAGCACTAGTCTCGCTGTTTTCCATATCCTAGGGAATTCCCCTTGCTGCAGCAATCTGTTAAACATCTTTAAACAGTATTGGGGACTCTCATACATCAAAGCCTTCACGACCTCTACCGGTATCCGGTCTGGTCCTGGGGCCCTTATGTTTTTAATTTTTTCGGCCGCCTCTCTCATTTCGTTCTCTGTAAATAGTGCACAATTTACCCGATCTTCCTTTTGTATAAGCTGGCTCCAGTCCATATCTCGGTCGCATGAAACTTGCTAGTCTACCACTAGCTATTTTTATTCCATATCCAAGTTTAAAATAAAAGACCACAATAGTTCTTCGGATAACCTTTATCGTTGCGGCGTTCGAGCCATGTACTTGCCTATATAAAATATATGAATTTACTATAGCCATATCTATAATTCTGGGTTTTTCAATACGGACATAACAATTTTCTATTCAAATAAATCACAGAATAATTGAGATATTTGGCTGATATTTATTCCAGGTGTAGTACACATGCTACAATTATGTATGGAATTCGACATCGTCCATGTGACCAACACAAGTACGACAGCAGCGATCAATACTTTGGATCCAATTTTCAATCACTCTTTCGCACATATCAGCCGGAATGTTAGCAATTTCGCGTTCGATATTGTTCCTCAGCTCCTCGAACGTTGTTGAATTGTTGGCATAAATCTTAAGGTAACCCTATAAGAGAAAATCCAACGCCGTCAAATCGCATGAGCGGGGTGGCCATTGGACTGGACCATTTGGACCAGATTAAACGATTACCAAATTTTCCTTTCAATAAATCAATTGTTTGAATATCCATATTTTGGAACCATCTTTTTGGAACCACATATCGCTGATGTCAAGTCCATCCAATTCTGGCCAAAAATAGTGTTCCAATTTGGCACGATAGCGAACTCCATTGACCATAACATGGCGATTATATTCATCGACGAAAAAATTCGGCCCTATCACACCTCCGGCATAAAATTCACATCGCACGCTCACTTTTTGTAGGTGCAATGTAGTCTCATGAAGCACATGTGGGTTTGTTGCTGTCCAATAACGCATATTCTGCTTATTGACAAAGCCATTCAATCAAAAATGAGCTACACCGCTAAAGATAATTTTTCGATGAAATTTAGGATTTTCTTCAAACTTTTGCAGAACAAAGTCGGATAAGTTTCGGTGCTTTAAACGATACGGAGGTCCCAGTTCCGGGGTTAATTTGATCTTGTAAGGGTGTAGCTGGAGATCTTTATGCAAAATTCGCCATAATGTGGTCTGAGAATTTCCTAATTCTTGTCAACAGCGTGGAATCGATTTGTTTGGTTCATTTTGAACTGAAGCTCTTACAGCTGCAATATCTTGATATAAAGACAATATCTGTCTTTCGATCGTGGGCGTTACCGCACTGCCACTGGAACATTCAATAGTGAATATGTTGATTCAAATTTATTGACCATCACAACCACAGCTTGTCTGGTAGGACGATTATTGCGACCAAAAATTGGAGACTACCGACTCAGAATTTCGGTAGTAAGTTTTAACGATTTCCTAAGGTTTCTTGTTCGTAAACTTCACCGTGATAAAAATGTAAGCCTTGACTGACGTTTTGACAGTCGTGGTGATCGACACCACCCATGTAAGAACTATAATTGAAAATTACTTGTGGCTGTTGAATAGGCGTGCGTTCTTTTTTACTTTGTCGCAGCGTTGGACTAGTAAAAATGGTTATGTATTATCAAAATTGCCTAACGAAAAACATTTGTTGTCCTTCCATTTTACTACTTCCATTTCAAAATTTCGTTACAGCTATCGTACCTAAAGTCTATCGCTCCCCTTCCCTTCTGCTCAAGCTCTGTCGATGATTCCAAAGGACATTTACACGGTCCTGTTCTCCTTTATTGTGTCACTTGCTCGAAAACCTTTTTCTTTCAAAGTAGCAAGCAAATTGTGACTTGTAAAAAGTTGTCATAGAGAGTCTGTCATTGTTGTTTTCTTGAACGTCTTTACCTGCATAGAACGAAAAGTTTACTCTATAGAACGAAAACTATATTCACTAGACCCACACATTGCCCATAATTTGTATTCAAATCGAATAGGATTAGATTTTATAAATTGTTTGAGATGATGTTTCCCATAGTATCGAACAATCATTTCACTTCTTCGACATTTTCGAATACGTAATACTAAAATTAAAAAATATAAATTATAATATATTATTTAATTGCTTTTTTTTAATGTAACCTAGCGATATTGAATATTTGCGTACGTTACCCAAGTTATGTGGTAATACAACCAATAGTGGTATTTCTCGTGCTAAAAAACGTGCGCCAAGATAGTACTTTTAATGCATGAGTAATAAAAATAATATTCCAATACCGTTTAAAATAAAGTGAAATAGCTGTTGAAAGTGAAATAGATAGTGAAATAGATATATTCGAGATTATATCTCGGGCAATCCCAGCGTCCTCATTTGAGGACGCTAAGTTTACGCAAATATTTTGACAACCAAATACAAAAACCATTATTGCGTATTCTCGATGTATTTTTCAATAAAATTATGGACAAAAAACAACTTACCTTATATTTGAGAAGCTTTATAACCCGTAATAGCAGCACGTATCAAATTTACTAAAAAAAACGTCAACTAGAACAACTTATGATTAATCATAAAGAAATGAAACCGCATAACATTGGTTATTTGTTGAATTGTAGTGTTATCTAGCGACTAATCAACTAAATTCTTAATAAAAATTTATTGTCAAATGACGAGATGCCAATAGTGTTACTGTCCTCAAACGAGGACGCTAGACGCTGATGGATTGGACACTGAGACGGGACGGGACTGAACGCTGAGACGGGTTAAATCGGTTTATCGAATTTTGTTCACAATGTTCTCAATTAGAAAAGCTTCCAAACAACAAAAATATAGCTTATATAGTTGTTTGATATAATACTTATTTATAAATATTGAGAATATGTCAAGTGATTTATTATATTTATTGTATTTTAGTGATAACATATTTTTTCCAAAAATATTTAATAAAAAAAAAACAATCATTATAGTAATTTGCACTTTTAAACAGAGGTTCTAAATAAAAAGAATAATTTTTTTTTAGTTTTTTTAAGTATTTTAAATAGTTTGAATATTTCGAAATAATTAGCAATAAGTTAGTTTATTTTCGTCGATCAGAAATAAAAGTAGGTAGGAACTTACTCAATAATTTATATATTGTGGAACGTTTATAAAAAACATGTTTCATTAACAAACTTTAATTTATGTTATTAAACGTTCAATCAAAAACAGGAAAACAATTATTAAAATATTTCAGTTCAACGTTTCATTTTATTGCCATAACATTGTTATCGTAGGTTTCGAGACCCACACAATCCATTTTCTTATCGCACGGAATAAATTCCATTTAAAACGGATTTGAAGGAAAATTGCTCCGACAATCGTCAACTTGTGTTTTCGTTCCAATCGGAAATCTAAATCCTTTTGTGAAAACGCGAGTGACTTTTCGATTACAAATTGGTGACTCAGGCCATTGAGATAAAACTTGCTTTCATTTAATTGTTTTGCCTCGTTTTTTCAAAGTCATTTCGGAAACAATTAGTTGAAATAGATTTGTTTTATTTATATCGTAATTTTTATCGTGTTACGAAATTTTTATTGACACGAAATTATGAAAGATAACATATTATTAATTAAGCGTAAGTTTAATGAATTAATATTATTATTAATTAGTTTATTACATTATTGCTGTTTGATAAATTTTCAATTATCTATTAAATAATGTTGTAGATTTTATATTTCTTTCTTTAATTTACGCAAATTTGCAATTTATAAACGTTTTCAATAATCAGTTGGTAATAAAATGATCGTAGATTTTAAATTTCGCCTGGAATTTACTGATTTTGAACAAATTTACAATTCAAAAACTTCCTCAATAATTTATTGATTATAACATTGTCGTAGATTTGCAATTTCTTTATCAATAAATTCCTCACAAATTGAAAGAATGTTTAACCTTTATCGTACTGATTTTCTGATCGATAGTAAACGTATTTTACGTATTAAGTAACGTATTTTAATTGTTACATATATGTAACATTCGTTCGATAAAGGTTAAACTAAATCAGCTAATAAAAATTATCGTAGATTTTAAATATGTAAAAAAAAACAAAGGCTTTTATAAACATTTTCAATAATCAGTTAATAATTAAATAATCATCGATTTTAACTTTCTTTTGTAATTTACAGATTTTGTAGAAATCGTAGATTTTCAGTCTCTGGCAGACAGTTTTGCCTTTCTAGTCAAATCAAATGTAAAATATTTATTCAGAATGAAATATAATATCTATAGGATTGGTCAAAACAAAAATATACAGAAAATTAAGATAGGTTAGGTTAGGTTTTACTCTTGTAGTATTTGGTGAGTAGCACTTCCTTCAGTATATTTCTAAAATTTTTAGGGGATTTTTCTTCAGTTAAGTTGCTTGGTAATTGATTATAAATAATAACTCCTTGATTATCTGGTCCCTTTCCACAAATCGTTAGATTGGTCTTGGGCATGAAAGATGTTTTCTTCTTGGGCATAAATGAACTTTCCCCTTGTGTGCTGGTGGCGATGCATATCCGAATTCTTTTGGAAACGATGTTTATTCTTATGGATATAGCAGGTGATTTCCAGTATGTAAAGACTCGTGACACGTACAAGAAGTAATTATACTGATACCTCTATAGTTCTAAATATTATTTTGGGTTAGTAAGATTGTCTCTACCTGCGGTGAGGATCCCCATAGCAGTGTACCATATGTTAGTAATGACTGTACTTGAGCAAAATAATATGTGAGAAGATCTTCGTTCCTTAAAAACTGTCGGAGGTACCTGATTTGAAATACCTTCTTGTGAAGTTTGCTGCTAATTTGTTGAATGATGATATTCCAATGCAGGTTTTCCTCTAAATGAATACCACGAAATTTGGTTAAATTAATCCTCTTGGTGGTGTCGTTATGTAATTTAAGTGTGAAGCCTTAGGGAAATGGGAATATCATATATTCAGTTTTGTCTCTGTTGAGGTAAAGACAGTTTGCTGAGAAGCATTTCTTAAGTTTCTCCAGAAGCATATCGTTCGTTTGGATGAACAGGGTATTAACTCGCCTGCAGAATTTCTTTTTTTTTTTTGCTCAGTAATAGCAAAATTGACAAAGTCATGAAGTGAAGAAAAACATAGTCAATAAATGTTAATCAATAGTTTAAAAGATATAATAAGAGAGGTTAACCAATTATTTACAGAATTGGAAATATATTGATTTGAAAACTTGAAATCAGGCTTTTTTGAGTTAATAAATCTCTTCAGGCTTTTATGAGTTAATACCCTGTTCATCTGGACCGACGATATTGGCTCGTGGGTTGACAGTCCCAGAATATTCAGAGACGATGAAGCTGGTTAGGTCGTGGATTGTCAGTCCCAGTATGTTCCGAGACGATGAAGCTGGCGTCGTCTGCATATGTGCAGTGATACTCATTTATGAAGCTAGCCAGGTCTGAAATATATAAGTGTTGGAGCGAGGACACCCTTATTAGTAAACTTTACAAGGCATTGGCCGATTACCCTTCCCGATTTGAGTTGAACAAGTTGCTGACGATTTTAGAGGAAGGACTTAAGTCATCTGCCGGATTTGCCTCTTGCCACACAGTCCAACGCCTTCGAAATATCGCAGAATATTCCAATTTCACAATTACCCTTATCTACCTCAGTTATGATTGTGTTGTAAAATTGAGCTAGTGCTGTCGTGGTATATTTTTCTGTTGCTTTGGAATAAGTTACAATTTTTCAGCAAATAGGTTAATCCTAATTTGCATAGAGTATTCCAGAATCTTAGCTAAAACTGATATTTGAGCTATTGGTCGGTAAATGTTGTTCGTCTCCCTTTTTGTGAACAGGAATAATAGTGGATATCTTCAGCATTTCTGGGAATAGTTCAGCAGCGAAGGAAGCGTTCACTATATTAGTTATTGGATCAGCTAGCAAATGTCTGAATTCTTTAAAGATATTGATAGGGAGCGAGTCATGTCAACAGGTTTTAGTGTTTTTTAAGGACTTCATAATTTGTAGAACCTTGCTCGACGAAAATTCTTCTTGTCTGTCTAGTCTAATCTAACTAGTCTTCTCTGTCTAGTCTTATCTGTCTAGTCTTGTCTGTCAGTTTTGTCTGTCTAGTCTTGTCTGTTCAATCTTGTCAGTCCTGTCTTGTCTTTCCATTCTTGTCCGTCCTCCTCGATAGTGTAGTTGACAACATATCCGCCTTTCAATGCGGGAGACCCGGGTTCGAATCCTGGCCGGGGAGGCGACAACTAGGGCGGTTTTTACTATCTGTCCGGGTTGTCCGCCCTGAATGAATGCAAGATATGCGATACCGGGGTGGCGCATTCTAAAAGCCAAAGTGCAATAGAGGGTTTAGTGAGAGCTTCCCCCGAACCACTTTTATTTTAGTCTTGTCTGTCCAGTCTTGTCTGTCCAGTATTGTCTGTCCAGTCTTGTCTATCCTGTCTTGTCTGTCCAGTCTTGTCTGTCCAGTATTGTCTGTCCAGTCTTGTCTATCCTGTCTTGTCTGTCCAATCTTATCTGTTCAGCCATCGGTCCAGTCTTGTCTGTCCAATTTTGTCTGTCTAGTCCTTTCTCTTCAATCTTGTCTGTCCAGTTTTGTCTCTCCAGACTTGTCTGTTCAATCTTGTCTAGTCTTATTAATTTATTAATAATAACATTATCGTAGATACAAATCAATTGTCATGGTTTGAACCAAATTAATAATAAAATTAATTGAAGTAGGAGATTAGGTTCAAAGTTTGCCAAACAGTACCAGAAGATATCGGTGTAATTCCACCAATTTATTGATAGATTCGAAGATATCGTAATGATAATCTCCTACTTTCAATTTTATTATGGTAGATCTTCATTTTCGTCTGAAATTTACAAATTTGCAATATAGAAACATTATCAATAATCAGTTAATAATATAATTTTTAATTGTATATTAAAATTTATCATAGACTGCAAGGAAAAAAATTTAATTCTTCGAATAAATTTTGCAATGATTTTCTACAATTCGCACCTTAGCATTAATAATAATAATTATGTGAGTGCTCACATTCGCTTGAATAAATAAGGTGAGTGCTCACATTGGCTTGAAAGGGCAATTGACAATACCGCCCGTGTTACAAGGGGTTCTATCTTACAAGTTTGGGATTCAGGGGCCATCAAAAAAAATGGAATAAAAAATGAAGAATTTGCTTTTTTAATTGTCCCCCCTGGTGTGGTTTCGTCATAAGAAGTCTCCGAAATCACCATAGAATTTACACTCATTTTAAAACGTTTTCTTTAATTTTTATTATTATTTTGTAATGAAAAAAATGCGGTCACTTTTTTAATATCGAGTTCTTGATTGTGTTCATTTTATTTTCATTTATTTGATTTTTTTTTAATGTAACCTGGCGATATTGAATATTTTCGTGCATTACCCAAGTTATGTGGAAAGATAATGCGAAGTGGCATTTCTCATATTAAAAAACGTGCGTTAGGAAGTACTTCGCACGCATGAGTAATAAAAATAATATAATAAAAAGGGTTTTCTAAAGTTTAATTTTGCAATAATTCCTTTTTTTATTATCTGAATGCGGTTATTTATATATGAAACCGTCATTTCGAAAAGGGCATGAGTCAATGAATTAAAACTTTTCTGAATCAACAAAAATATGTTTCTTCTAAAAAAAAAGTCATTGGTTTTGAAGAAATTGAATATAGAGGTTGCTAAATAAAAAACAAACTCGCTTCTTGGAATATTTATTTATTAAAAAAGTAACAATTTTCATCAAGATATTTGAATTAAAATTTTTGGACTAATGCCTTTTTCGAAATGACCAAGAGATCATTCCGAAAAATGCATTAGTCTAAAAAATTTAGTTAGTTAATCATCATTTTCTTGTTATTCATTGTTTGGTGATGTTGTTGACCATGCAACCAAAAACCTCTTCAAGGAAACTTTGGTACTCTGTTGGGATATATTTTTCAAAGTTTTTTTAAATCGGCCATTTTCTTTTCCTGTTTAGGCACTTTACCAGCATATGCAGGAGTTTGATGGTAAAGGCCTGTTGCCCATTCTCTGTAAAAGTTGAAATTCAAAACTGACTAAGTTGTCTATGGATTCACTTGTTTTTACAAGACCCGACCCTGGACTTAAAATAGGTGAAATGTTACACCTAAGAAATAGCAAAAGTTCTTTTGTTTTTTTTTTGTTCTTGGATACTCCTCTGCCAGATAGGTTGAGATAGCACCAGTTTCGTCTAATGGTTTGGCCACCATTTTTGTATGTCTATAATATGTTTAGTTTTGGGTCTTCTTATTTCAAATGTTTCATTAGCCTTAGCTATAAGATTTTCTTACTTAGTTTGTGTGTAAATCCTGTTATTTTTTCGAAATGCCTCTTTGCAGTTCCAAATATTTTTTGGTTATAAATATATCGTTTGGCAGGAATGAATGACTTCTTTTAGTTATGTAATTTTGTATCTTCTTTATATTGTTATTTTGTTCATCTACCAATGATAAAAGAATAACAACCATGTATGGAAGTGAATTAATTTTCTTTTCTTAGATTCTTCCGACCTGGGTCGCTTTCTCCGTATTTTTTTTTTCAATTAATGCCTGCAAGTATGTGTTCTGGGCATTTTTACTATCAAAATTGTTAACAAAATCGATAGTACCTTCTTTGTAATATTTTATAGATTCTAAACATTTTGAATCTGACAGATGCGTTTCGTTTCACTTGAAAGGGGCGCAAGTCCAGGACTCGTGCCCTTTTCAAACAGACTTTAGTTTTCAATTGCTTTTTAGGTTGACTTGTGGTGTATACACATGTGCTCTTTTCGCAGGGAATATGTAAAACGCTCCAATGAATAACATGTCACCAAAAACTGATATTTCAAAAAAGTGTGACTCGTGTCCTTTTCGAAATGACGGGTTCATTTGTCTTAAATATTATTTGTGTAATATTCATTTGATTTCATGTAATATTTATTTGCTAAAACATAAATCGGTTTTATTAAATTTCCAAATCTCTTTACAAATGGATTATAATAAATTTATCTGCAATTTAACGAAACATTGTAAAAAATTGTTTAATTTAACTATAGACATAAACATAAGGTATAGACATATTTTACATAAACTCTCATTATATTTTAGAAAGTGACTGAATTTCTAAGGCATTCATTCATTGAGAGAAATTCCAAAAATATTAATTGACTCGTCTGGTTAAATCACATAACGACCGAACCATCATTATCTTGCCAATTTTACTAATTGGATAAACACTAAAAATCAATAATATGTTTCCAATAATTTCTAGTTATTGTATACCTAATTTTTCTATTTTTTTTTTAAATCCGTATTATAATAAAATCTATAAAAATTATAATAAAATCTGTAATAATATTATAATAAAATTTATAATAACAATTCAGTCCATATTTTGCAAATGTTTTCAATACTCGTTCTTAACACATCTCAAACTAATTCACAAACTTAATTTCCATACATATTTCAACAAAAATTATATATTCCTAAAACTTAACCCTACTTTGAAATTTACGATGTTTTGTTCATGCATTCAAATGGTTTCCATTATCCGAAATAGTTCCCGGATTTTGATTTTGCCAAGAGATATCACTTAACGCTGAGATACGATACGTGCCCTCCGTTCTCCAAGAGAGCTTCAGCGCGAAGGTTACAAAAGGCACTTCTACTCCCAAGGATTGGGGATAAAGAGGATTTGGATTCTCCTATTATGCAAATTTTATACGATTCCGACATTTCAGACGATTGAAACAACAAAATTTACTGATTTGTCAAAAACATTTTCTCTCAAGTCTCTTCTCTATATATGTGCTATGTATGTATAATAAGATCTAAACATTATATTATTGTATATCTAATTTTATCTAATCTGTCTGATTTAACCTACGTAATCGAGTACTATATTCTCTAATTATTTAGTCTTATCTATCTAGTATTGTTTGTATTGTCTTATTTGTCTAGAGTTGCCTAGATAAACTATTTTTTTATAGGCAAGCCTTAAAAGACAAGTCTTGTCTTTTCAGGCTTCCCTTGTCTTGCCTAATTTATCATTCCTCGGACAAGACTCGATTTGTCTGTCTAGTTTTATCTTTTTAAATATTTAATCAAATCTTCCTGTCTAATCTTGCTTATTTATGATTGTCTGCCTAATAGCTCTAAGCTAAACCCACTGCTTAGTATTGTTATGTCTAATTAGATTTGTAACTGTCTAGTTTTGTGTTCTCCATCTATTCTTGTCCAGATATTACCTCCTCCCTGTTGGTCGTATGTGGACTTTACTAGTTAGTCGCCTTCTAAAACTATTTCTCAAAATAATCCATTAGAGAATATATAGACTTTGCGAAGAACAAATATCACCAACACAGTTTTGGGTTCAGAAATGCGGTGGATTCACGAGAAACTCTCTTTAGCATCCAAGTGATATTTCAACGAAGCAGGGACATGAACTTCGATATTTTTGCTTGCTTTATTACCAAAAGGCATTCGATAGAGTGCGACATCAAAAGATGATTGATATTTTAAAGAAAGTTGGACTAGATGGAAAAGACTTCAGAATCATCATAAACATAAAACATCATAAACTTATACTGGAACCAGTCAGCAAATGTTAGAGTGGTGGGTTATGTTGAGGACAGAGGAGGTGAGCATTCTACGAGGAGTAAGGCATTCTATCTCCGTTGTTATTCAACATCTATTCGGAATACATATTTAAAGAAGCTTTGGAAGGGCTCTGGCATATCACTAAACGGTGAAACAATAAATAATGTACGCGGATAATTCGGTGATATTTGCTAATAGCATGTAGAAACTACAACGCCTCATGAATAGAGTAACAGCAAGTAGCGAAAGGTATGGCCTTGATATAAACATCAAAAAGACAAATTAATGATTATTAGTAAATCACACATTGGAAATTGCCACCTTATAGTCAATCAGAAACCCATCGATAGAGTAAATAAATATTCATATCTTGGCACTACTCTAAACGATCAGTGGGATCATTCTCAAGAAGTGAAGAGAAAGGGAAAGCTGTTTTCAACAGCATGTGATCCCTACTAAAGAGTCACGACCTCACAATGTTAACGAAACTGAGAATTCTGCGTTGTTACGTGTTTTCGGTTCTTTTTTACGGACTCGAATCGTGGACACTAACCGATGCTATGAGCAAGAAACTGGAAGCATTGGAGATGGTTATATCGAAGGATGTTGAGAGTTTCGTGGAAAGATCGCATAAATAACAGTAAACCCTACATAGAATGCACAAGGTTCAAGAGATCCCCAACACCAAAATGCAGAAAACTCCAATATCTGGGGCATATTATGAGGAATGAAAGCAGATTGTTTCTACTGCAAAGAATACTGCAAGGGAAAGAGCTGGAGGAAGAAAAAGGATATCATGGTTGAAGAATCTAACTACATGGTTTGCCATGACCATGACCGGGCTTTTCGGAGCAGCAGCAAACAAAGTGATGAATGTCAAAATGGTTACCAACGTCCGGAACGGACAGTCTTCAGGTTAAGTTGTAAACCGCCGAGTTCGACTACTTGTCTGTTTTTTATTTTTAATGTGATTTTGTATGCAGTTATTGGTTTTGAGAACAATAGATTGGTGCTTTGATTTTTTAATAATCGTTCCTATTTTTTCAGAAATTTTGCCAATGTACGTGAGATAGGGTTATAATTGTTCGGTGTTGTAGATTGCATTTTGGGGTAAATGTGAGAGAGCATTTTTGACTTTTGATATTTTGTTAAAATTTCAGTGACCATGTTTGTTGAATACCCATTATTCAAAGCTGTTGTAATAATTATGTTCTTTTCTAAATTAAAATCATCTTTACTCATTGGGGTGTTAATAAGTCTATGAATCATGGATTGATATGCCGGAAATTTTTGTGATGTAGGGTGAAAAGAGCTTGCATGTAATCTGGTGTCTGTGTATGTGGGTTTGTGAAAATTCATGCTTTTTGTTAATATTGAGTGATATAAGCGGTGTTAAAGAAATTGGATTGGATTTGCTTATTTCTATTTCAATCGTGAATATTATATTGATATTTAATTCTTAACCCTTTCGGCCCTGCCGCGGCATGCCGGTGGCATTTACCACCGTAGCATTTGCAAGCCTCTACTTACTATATCTATCCATGTTTTTATTATTTATCACTGGATGTTTTTTATACCTATGTTTTTTTAAAATACCTACACCTATGAATCAAATCAGTTTACATTTGGTATTGGAGTTTATGATAAGGTTGTTCAATAATATTTAACAAATGATTTTTTTTTTCAAAACCAAAAATTCTGGGCCGAAAAGGGTAGTTCCCCTGCCGCGATTTACGATTTTAAAACAATAATTTGTGTTAAAATTAAAGAACTAACTTTAAAATCTAAAATGATTTAAAGAAAATATAATAGAATTTGCTGTAGTCATACAGAATATAATAATTTTATATTATTTACTTGAAATGGAAATAAAATAACAAAATTTGTCAATAAATGGACAATTTATGTGTTGACAATGGACCTATTTTCTTTTAATGAGATATCACAATTCTTGATAATTTACTATAAACTTTTTATTTATAACTAGTTAATATTCGATATCTTAAAAATGTCACTGCTTTGTTCAATTTAAAATCGATATTAATGTTAATGAAGTAAACTAATATATTAACTTGAATATAGGGTGAAACTAAACTAACTACAGATACAATCTACCAACTTATGGTAGGTACAGCGGAACACAGCTTGATTATATAAATATATTCAACCTTTCCGAAACTTTATAATATTCTTAAGTCTTATTAAGACTATAAAACAAATCTCATGTTGAAGGAAGAAACAGATATTTGTGTTATTTACTAGAACTCAGTTCACTTCCGTGATACTAAAATTCAAAAGAGCATTTGAAGAATTTTATTCGCTTTAGGTTAAAGAGAAAGATCTGATCTTAAAAAACAATATTATTTATCTGTCTTGTTTTAGTGTCACGGAAGTGAATTGAGCTGGTATAATATATTAACTTTTGATTTTCTCAAAACAACATAAAATAGACTTTTGCACCACCACAAAATAAACTGTCTAAATCAGTGGTGGGCAAATCGTTGTCGTTGTCGGCAGTCGAGCAGCATTGTGGATGAAAATTAGACACCACGGGCATTAAAATATTTTATATCTTAATATACCTATATATTTATTTATATCTATATAAGAGAATCCTGTCAGTCTGGATTTATCTGGCTCTAATATAACTTAACCTGACAATAACCTAATCTAGATTAAATCTAGGTTAACCTAGATTCAGCGACAACGACCAAATAGTGTTCCCGTCACTGTGCGTTTTTACTAGTTAGCAGTATTTTGTCTGTCAAAATTATTACTTTTCAATATTCTTCTTCTTAGAGTAGGGCACTCGTTGGGTACAGTAGGGCACAGTAGGGTAAAAGGCTTACGTTGCGGATGGTAGCGATTAGCATGGCAATCTTGGCTTTATTAACTGCTTGACGAAACAGTTGAATTGATGTAAGGCCGAATCACTGGCGTAAGCTCTTAAGACAGGAATTACATCGTTTGCCTGGTCCTCTTCTCCCATCTACTCTTCCTTGCATGACTAATTGTAATATGCGATATTTATCATTTCGCATTATATGCCCTAAGCATTGCAGCTTTCTTTCTTTAACGATGTAGAGCAGTTCTTTATTTTTACCGATTTAATGGAGTACTTCTTCATTTGTGATATGATCCATGATATGCGCAAGATGCGTCTATATATCCAAAACTCGAAAACCTCCAGCCTATTTTGCGTCGCCTCTGTCAATGTCCAGGCCTCTACGCTATATAGGAGAACAGTCATGATATAACACCTTATCATTCGGATTTTAAGGGGAAGTGACAAGTCGCCGGAGAAGAACATTTTCTTTAGTTTGTAGAAAGAAGATCTGGCCTGTTCTTTTCTATCTATTCTATTCTCATCCCAGTCCTCATTTATGTGGATACCCAGGTAGACATATTTCTCTACTCTCCAAACGCGTTCATTGCCAAATATTAATGTATCTTGGTGTGGGTTCTCGTTTTTAGATATCACTATGTATTTTGTCTTTGAGGTGTTTAATCCATACCCATATTGAGTCCATACCGTTCGCTTGTGGTTTTGACCTTTATACTCTGTAAGTTGTATTTTTATGTTCATTATACTCTGTAAGATCTCCTAGGTGTTTACTACTATGATGGTATAATCAACGTATCGCATGTTATTGCTGTTTTCGGCATTCATCTTAATACCTTCGTTTGCGTTTAATACTTCTTGAAAAAATTTCTCAGAGTATAGAATGCATGTTGAACAAGATTGGAGATATTACACAACCTTGCCTCACGCCTCTCCGGATGCATACTACTTGCGAGATGATGTTGTCCACTTTTATGGCAGCTGTCTGGTGCCAGTACAGGTTTTGCGATAATTCTTAAGTCTTTCTTATCTATGCCGGTTTCCTGTAACGCCTGGATCAATGTATCATGTTGTACGGTGTCAAACGCTTTGGCAAATTTAATGAAACAAAGTGTACATCTCGTCCCATGTCTCTACACCTCTGTATCATGACTTGGACTGTGAAGATGGCTTATCTCGTTCCGAGCGCATTCCGAAAACCAAACTGCGTCTCGCCCACATGTTCCTCACACCTACGATAGATCCTGGCATGTATGATCTTTAAAAATATCTTGACAATGTGGTTCATTGGGCTCATCAGTCTATGTTCGTGACATCTCTTCGTAGATGGCTTCTTGGGGATTGTAACAAACATTGAGGGCATCCAGTCTGCTGGCATTTGTCCCGTATTGTAGCTTTGATTAAATAAGTCAGTGATGATGTTCAGGAATTCTGGATGCGAGTTGCTACATAACTGAATCATTTCAGAGGCTGCTTCTGGGCCGGCTGCTTTCCCATTCTCTTCATTCATGTTATGGCTTTGAACTTCGTCTTTTGTAATGGTCGGTCTGTCGTTACTAGCATCGGTAATATTATGGAGCATGGTGGTCTGATCTGGTGTCATTGAAAAGTTTGTGTTCATACTTTTGCCATACCTCCGCTTTATTTGTGACTTCGGTTACTAGTCTGCCATTGTCATCATTTAAACTTGATGACGTTTTTTTTCCTGTTTATTCTCATCAATTCCTTTACTTTGCGCACCGCAAAGTAAAGGAATTGACGAGAATGCACCATATTAAAGTTATCATGTATGGAATCCAGTAGTTCAGAGTTTCCCAAATGCCGGGTCGCGACCCGGGCCCGGTACCGGGTCGCGACCCGGTAAAAATATACCGGGTCGCAAAGAAACTCGCAAAGAAATTTAGCTGCTTTTTGTTTTAGTTTATTTATTTTCACGAAATCGTAAAATATAACTAAATAAAATTAAATTGACATTATTGAATAAATTAATTGTGTGCAAAAATACATTATATTTTTATACTTTCTGGGAATATATCAAGCTATTCTTGGAAGAAACAATTAAAAACAAATAAAGTCCCATAATGCCGCGACTTGCGAGAGAACACAAACTTAAATTATTTTGATTTTAATTGTAATAAACTAATACTTATTCATTATTCTTTGTAAAGTTTTCGGCTGCCAATTAGCTATCATTTACGAGTAGCCTATTTCTTGCAAGTTAGAACACGTATACTGCATATCTTATCTCATTTTCGCTTTTTTGTTTTTCTGTCAGCAGGAATATGACGCCTTTTGTGACGACATAGTTATATACCAGTATTGAAGAGTCTGCTTCAGCAGACTCTTCAATACTGGTTTTTCTTAAAAATATATTTAGAAAACGATTAAACGTAAAACCAGGTTTAAAAATAAAATTGTCATCATTTTCTCCACACCTAAAATATTTGGTCGACGAGAAGCAGCAACACTACTCTTCACATTAATATTTATTTTATTTAAGTACTTATATATTTTTTGTAAAGCTGTTTTGCATTGTTTGCATGCAATCTTTGTTGGAGCAAATCTTTGTTTTACCATTTGTAAAATGATCCATTGTTTATCTTCTTTCATTTTAACAAAAATGAAAATGAATAAATGAAGACAAAAATTTAGGTACTGGGTCACGAAGGAAAAATATTAAAATAACCGGGTCACGAAGAAAAAAGTTTGGGAAACGCTGCAGTAGTTCAATTTCATCACATTTAACTGTTAACCATCTTTTTTCTTCTTAGCCAGTCTTATCTTTCTTATTAAGGAGACTGCAACTTCTTCACACATTTGTATCAGAAATTACTATAAATATTTCTTAATATAACGTTTAACAAACGTTTTAAATTTACATTTGTAAATTAATGTACTTCAATGTTTTTTATAAATCAAAATTTCAGCAATATTATGCCATTTTTAAAAAATTTTGATTTATAAAAAAAATCATTGCATTATATCCATTTAGCAAATATAAATTCAAAATGTCTTTAAATTGAAATATTGGAAATTGAATATCATTTACGCCTTGAATAAGTAATTTTACAGAGATTCAATTAAGTTTTTCGTGTAATAAATTTGTATAAAACTATATTTTAGTTATATCTTAAATGGTAGTAGCTATCTAAAGGCAAACAGTAAAACGCATAAATGACTTTCGATTATGCAAAACCTGTTTTTTTTTAAGTATAAATGCGCTACAAAAACTAATTAAATAGAAATTTCTGAATAACAACACAGAATAATTTGTTACAACTTACATGTCTAATTAAATAACAATATACTATTAATAGCAAACTATTATTTATTTTAAATCTAGCAATTATTTAAAAAAATCTTTTTTGATTTATGAGATATTATTGTTATTTTTCTTAAATCCATTATGTTTTTGGAATCTGACCTTTTGAAAATAAATATGCTGTAATAATTTCTAATTAGCGTTTCTACATGCATATAAGTGGAAATGGTAAAATGTTTGTTTAATAAATTCTGAAATGTTGTAAAACTAAGTGTCAAGATAAGCGAAATATTACATCACAATTGTATTGATTTATTAACTAAATGTAGGCATTTGTGTAAAAAGGTTTCTTTTAAATTGCTATTTATTTTTAGAAAAAAAACTAATTATAAATTCCAAGTTTCTGTTATTATGTTATTTCTTTTGTATTAATTTTAATCTACAAACTTTGTAAAAAAGTGACAATAAATGTAAGAATCGCTAGAAATATATAATAAATTCTTATTTGCAAAAGATTGCAAAATCAGATTATTGCGTAAATTTTGCAAATGCTAATTTATCAAATACAAAAACGGAAAATATTTCAGATATGAAATTTGGTATTAAGATTCGTTTTAAAAATGGACACGCGTTTGTCTAGAGTTGGCAATACAGTCTTGTCTATTTAGGACTGCCCACTCTTGTCTGACTTATCTGGCCTGTCGGGTCTGTTTAGTTTTCTTGCATATTTATGTCTTTAAGTATTTCTGTCCAATCTTGTTTAATTAGGATTGTGTGGCTTTATTTAATTTGGTTTAACAATTTTTCAATAATATTTTGTACCAAATTTAAACCTTAACATCCTATAACACCCAGAATAATTTAAACAAAATGTTATGGAATTTGCAATAGTCATACAGAATTAAATTTCACCATTTTTTTTAAATACCCTATTAAGGGGGCTTGAATATTTTTGTAACCTATATCTCTAAAACCGAATACGCCACAATAGTAAAAATTGGCAGTTAGATTCCTCTTATAAAATAATAACTGATAAGTTTTACTGATAAGTTTTACCATTTTTCCAAAATCGAGCTAAGGGGGCTGCAAATGCGGGATATCAATAATTGGAGATGGAGATGTGAAAATTGATATTTATTTTGTTCTTCAAAAATCCAGATAAAAGGGGAAGAATAGAATTATTTTAAAAAATAATGCTCATTTACCGATCTGACAATTGATAGTCGATATTTGAATAATAGTTTATAATTACAATTTAAAAGGAAAATTAATTTTATTTATTTAGGCCTATTTATGGAATCATATATGACCAGGTATATGATTCGGTCATTCCGTCATTAAGACACTATGCTGGCATGTTTGCTTGTCTAACCCAGTGGTCGGCAACCGGTTTTAAGTAAAGAGCCTTCCTTCAAAAGAAAAAAACAAATCTTATACAGGAGCCGCAGTGATGATGGTATAAACAAAATCACAATCAGTAAGATTTTGACGAGTGAATTGAGGTCAGGTTTAGATTTAAGTCATTCAAGTCTAACATCGTAGAGCTGCTGGGCCCCCAGTTTATATTCAGGATATTCATGTTGTTAAAAATCTGCTCAATGAAATGTCATCGGCTTAAATTAATTGTTCCAAATATAATTTCAGAAAAGTATACTTTCATAAAGTGAATTCGAAGTATCGTCTCGTGCTTCTTGCAACTTCTTATTGAGATTGTTAAGATGCACTGTCTGATTTTAGTTGCAAAATAGATTTTTTGTAACCAGTCGTGATGACGATAAAGGGGGTATTCTGAGTTAAATGATGGTTTAACACCAGGCATTCGAAGTCTTTGGCGAAGCCACCAAGCATTTGAAGACAATGAAAATGTGTCAATATGTTCGATATATTGACTGACATTTTGAAGAACATTTTCGCAATGATTTAATGTTTTTGCAATGCTTTGGTTAACTATTTTGAATACCATTAAGTCCATTATTACTTTTATCTACTCTCACACAAAAATGAATACATTAATATTATATGAATACATTATAATATTACATGTATATATTATTACAATCTTCTGTAAAAGTATCCAAATTGTGCGTAAAAGTTCAATCTAAATCAAATGGAGTTTCATTATTAAACGATTTTTGTTTGTTGTTATTATGGCAACAACTCGCGTAATAAATTTTCTGACGTATATTCAAATTGCATTAATTTTTGTTATTTTGAAACAAGAAGTATCGGCCTCTCAGTCTGGATTTATCTGGCTCTAATATAACTTAACCTAACCATAACCTAATCTAGATTATGTCTAGGTTAGGTTAGGTCAGGCTTACCTAGAATACATCGACAACGACCAAATAGTGTTTCCTTCACTGTGCGTTTTTACTAATTAACAATTTTTGCCACGGAGATTTAAACTTCGCAACTCATGCACAAAAGAATTACTTCACACACCTGTATCATAAACTACTATTTTAATCTGGACAGGAAATGTTTGCGTGCACAACAGCACCTCTTGAAAGGTCTTAAAACGTACTTTTTTCATGGAATTTTAACAACCGAATGTAATTTTTCTAAATGTCTCTCAATCGCTTTTTTTAATAAATGAAAGTTTGATTTGTTCCAATAACCTTAAAATACATGTTATGGACGAGTTGAAGAGTCACACAACTTGAGAAAAGAGCCGCATGCGCCTCGCGAGGAGCGGGTTGCCGACCTCTGGTCTAACCCATTAAGACTATTCTATCCTATTAGTTCCATGATATTCATTTATTGATTAAGTTCGTGCTCAAGTCTTTTTCAAAGCATTTTGCTTCAAGCATTTTGCACACTGGTCGAAAATCAGCCAACATTGTTTATTTTTTTCGAGTTTTATTAAGTGTTCTTCACTTTATGGCCAGGTCAAACCGGCGCCCAACATGCGACTTTCGATATCCAATCTCCATCGTTCGGTTAGAGTGCAAGTGAATAACAATGCGCGGCTGCGTCATCCTCTCCACATATACATAGAGGTGATAGTCTTTTGCCATATCGACGAGTATAAGCTTGAAAGTTACTATGCCCCGTAATTTATTGTAGAGCGTAATATCAATTTGGTCCCAGGCATGGATTGAGGAGATAAATGTTTTTGTCCACAATCCTGTTTTGGCTGCTTCCCACCTCAATTGTCATTTTTTATGGATGTATGTCGACAGTGAGTTTAGTATCATTTGCCTGGTTATTTTATTATAAGTTATTGGTATCGATTGTGTTTTTACGTCTGCAATGATTGCACCCGATGCTTGCTTTGCAAGGCTATCAGCTCTTCCATTCCCCTCCACTCCTACATGCGCCTTAACCCAGTTTCATCGTATTTTGAAACACTCGAATATGACTTTGGTCTTTTTCCGAATATCTACTAGTAACTCCCAGGGCTTGAACACAAGTTGTAGAGCTTCTAACACTGATCGACTATCACTGAATATGATCCAACTTTCAGTGGGATTTGTGTTTTCGCCTACATAATCTAGTCTAGTCTAGCCTTTCCAACGGCGACAAGTTCGGCCTGAAAGATTGAGCAGGAGCTACCCAGTCGAAACTGTTAATAATAAATTTCCTCGTCTTCTTTGTAGACAACAAAAGCTGCTCCTACTCCACTTGCGGATTTCGAGCCATCTGTGTACACTCTGATTTGTAGGGTGTTGGTCAAAGTTACAGAATCATTGCCCTAATGAGTCACACCTTGAAAATATTTTTAAAGAGTTAAGAACAAGACATCAGTGACACTAAAATGAGTTTTAGGAAGGGCGTGGGAACAAGAGAAGCGCTATTCGGACTAAACGTGCTAAGACAAAGGTGCCTAGATATAAATCATGATATGTACATGTGCTTTATCGACTTTCAAAAGGCATTTGATAGAGTCCAACACCCAAAACTCATAGATATACTAAAGAGAAAAAGCATCGATAGCAAAAACATAAGAATAATATCCAATCTCTATTGGCACCAAACAGCACGAGTCAAAGTCGGAGAAGATATGATTGAAGAGATTAAGATATGTCGAGGTGTTAGACAGGGATGTGTATTGTCACTTCTCTTATTCAATATATATAGTGAAGGCATCTTTGAAGAAGCGCTGTTAGAGGAAACCGGTGGTATTTTCATAAACGGGGAAATAATTAATAACTTACGATACGCAGACGATACCGTTGATCGGACGTCACATTATCTTCGCGGACAGTCTGGAAGACCTACAACATCTGGTTGAGTTAACAAGCATTTCTGCAAGAGATATGGCCTAGATATGAACCTAAAGAAATCCAAAGTCGTGGCAACTTCAAAAAACCAAAGCACAAATCACAATAAACCATCTATAAATATTCATAACGACAATCTGGAATGGGTATCCTCCTACAAATATCTTGGCACATGGGTAACTGAAACAGCAGAGCACACAAAATAAATCAAGTATCGACTTGAAGTAGCTCGCAGCGCTCTCATAAAAATGAATAAAAAACTCAGCAGTCGAGATATAGCATTAGAACTGAGAACCAGAATACTAAAATGCTATATATTCTTCATTCTATTGTATGGAATGGAGGCTTGGACACTCAAATCAGAAAACATCAAGAACATAGAAGCATTTGAAATGTGGTAGGAGGATGCTGAGAATACCATGGGTTGGCTTGGTTTGAAATGAGAAAGTACTACGCCGAATGAATAAAGACAAAGAAATTAGTAACACCAAAAAATGAGAAAATTAGAATATCTAGGACATGTTCTGAGAGGAGATAGACGATTGACAAGGTCTGAGTAGTGGTGATGATTTCCAATCTCCGATAGGAGCGGAATTTCAAGAAGAAGAAGATCAAAGTTAGGTGGTATTTAAACCATCCGATCTCTGCGGGATGGATACGAAATATTGATTATGGGTTCAATTAGTTTTGGGGAAGCTAACTACCTAATCTAACCCTGGTAAATGTTCTTTCATCGACATTTCCTATTTGGGAAAACAGTGCTATTTGTTTTGCTCTCAAGTCAATTGGGATCAAACCTGTTATTACACAAGCCGCCTCAGAGGAGACTGTGCGATAAGCTTTAGCTGCGCGAATTGTGCTTTAACGTTATCATTATAACAGGATTTGTGCCATATTGATACCCCATATAATAATGCAGGTACCACTGCTCCTCTATAAATGTACGATATTACCGATTTGTCTAGACCCCATTTAGTTCTGGAAACATGCCTAATTCGTAAACTCCATTGCTTCACCTTGCCGCACTTTCTTTTCGATGTTACTTAAAGTTTAAACTCTAATCAATTATAACGCCTAATTACGTTATATGGTGATTTTCCAAAGAAAAGAGTTCCGGTCTTTGCAAGTTTCAAATGAAGTTTACTCCTGATTGTCCATAGGCGAAGGGTCTCCAAAACATCGTTTGCCTTCTGCTTTAATTCTGCGATAGTATTACCGCAGTAACTTGATGTCATCCGCGTAGTCTACTATTTTGCAGCCAACTGTAAGATCTGCATCGAAAATAAAGTCGTACAGAATTTACCTAAACGCTGGTCCTGACTTGGATCCCTGCGGACATCCTTAAGAGATTCTTTTCTCCACCTACTCCATATACAGTGATTGTGCCCATTCCTAATTCAATCTTACGTTATGGGTGGAAGTCAATTATAGATAAGGAAGTACAAATAGTTGATGAATAGTTGATGAATAGTGTTGAAAACTGAGATGAATTTTCTAAAATGTCCCATAATTGTGATGGTAGCAATAAGCGAGTGTCGTTGCATATTTCAAATCTCAAACCGCTTAACCTATGAAACCTTGATGACGAAGTGCGCACTCGGCCTGGTTTAATAAGATTTGAAAATTGTTACGAGGGCCGGATAAAATCTAGTTGAAAGTCATACCCGGCTCGGGAGAATGTCCAAATTGATCGAATCGTTTTGTTGAAAATTTGGTAGGTTTGTTCTACTTGCAACTGCAACATAGTTTTAATCTGCACTTAATTTAGAATAATTTAGAAAAAGATCCAGTCAATTTGGACTATTTTGGAAAATGTTTCGGGTATAAATTTTGCGCTATTTAAAATCGTATATTTCAGACTTTCATTTCTCCAAAACAGAAAAAGTTTATTAGTTGTGTGTTCTATACAAAATTTCGCGTTATTTGATGTATTATATGTATAGCTTCACACGAGAACGATATTTTTCTCGTCTCGTCTCGTAAAAGCGAGATGAACTCTCGTCTCGTCTCGTAAAAGCTAGATGAACTCTCGTCTTGTAAAAGCGAGGTGAACTCTCGTCTCGTCTCGTGTGAAGCCCATAGGGCTTCACACAAGAACGATGTTTTTCTCGTCTCGTCTCGCCTCGTGTGAAGCCCTAATTATATGTCAATAAACATGATCATTTTATCCGGCCCTGGGTAACAATTTTCTAATCTTACTTACGGTCTATCTTAATATTAGTCTTCATATTAATCACAAGATAATCAATATTTCGTAAACTTAGCTGACATATTTTGAATGATGAAAATCCACGCTAGCATAGCCGCGGGCTATGTGATATATTTCTGAAATAATTAAACATTTATTCTTGAGTCACGTCCTAGGAAATAAAAAGCGTTCAATTCCTCATACAAAGCCTTTTACATATCTCTAGTAAATCCAATTTTATGGAGATTCCAGCGAATTAATCCCCGGAAAATTAGAGAATCCAGCACCACACCTTTCACAAAAGATATTCCACAAAACCCGCTAAAAAAGTAAAGTTAAGGTCGAGTTGAGATCAGAATGTTCGAAGCATCGATTAGTTATCCGAGTGAGTTTTGTTCGATGGTTACTCATCCGTAAAGCTTCCGTTTTCACAAAACGCTAAAAGCTTCTGTACTTTCATTTGCTTTGTTTTTTAACTCAAAATACGTAAAATTTAATTAAAACGAAATCCTTGTGCGGAATTTTTCAGATTCTATACAGGAATTTATGTGTGCGTGTTTCATTTTTATTTGAGTAAACTGAAATAAGAAAATTAAAAATACTACATGCAAATTGTTACAAGCTTATAACATCCTTAAATTTTATTAAAATAATTCTTTTCTCTTTATGCATAGTTTTACTTGTTTTACTTATTGGCTATGGGCACGACAGTAGCGTTACCTAACATACACAACTATTCGGGATCAAATAATGACATACACATGTTTTAGATTTAAAAGTTTCGAATTATTATCATAATTTGTACCTTTGTAGTAAAAGGACCAATGCCCATTTTTTGGGATTCTGAGTTGATTCTATCATTGAACTCAGAATTTAATTGTGTAAGTAGAAAAAGGGCCAATGGCCAATGTTATAGCAGGACATTGGCCCTTTTTCTGCAATAACCGGACAGTGGCCCTTTCTCTACTTACCCCTTCGATTATACTGAGTTCAATGGTAGACTTAAATCCTAAAAATGGATATTGGCCCTTTTTCTACCAAGGTACAGATTTAATTATTAAATAGAGTAAATTTGCAATATTACGAAATATTTAAATGTTGATTTTTGAAATGTTGATTTAGAATATTGAAAATTTGTTTCAAAGATATGAAGTTTTAAATTAACTAACCAAATTCCTCCTGTGTAACTTAGTCTGTAACATATCGCACAGAAGACTTACAAGCGTTTACACCGTAACGAAATGCATTTTGCGGACAGTCAAGGATATTGCATTTATGGTTTTCTACCGTTTACAGCATGACTCTCCCGGGACGTACGTATTGTCTTTGCACTTTCAAAGGTTAACAAACCAATTTTTCAACTCCCATATTTCTCACACTCGCAATATGTTCGAGTCGCATTTTTACAATTCACTTTCTTATTGTTGCAGAAGGTCGATCCTGAGGAAATATTCACAAAGCAGGAGAGGATTGGCAAAGGGTCCTTCGGAGAAGTGTTTAAAGGTATCGACAGACGCAGCCAACAAGTCGTTGCCATAAAAATAATTGACTTGGAAGAGGCGGAAGATGAAATCGAGGATATACAGCAGGAGATCATGGTGCTCTCGCAGTGCGATAGCCCTTATGTTACTAAATACTTTGGATCCTACTTGAAAGTAAGTAAACTACATTACTATAATCATAAATATTACAATTTGCCTTAATTCATTTTACTTGTTAGATTTACCTAAATATTCTTACCTAAATATTACAATTAGTCTTAATTTATCTTGAAGTTAGTTTCGCCTATATATTTTTAACTAATTAGTTTTACCTAGTTTATCTAATCTAGTTGTATTTCTGCTTTACAATGTGTCTTATATGTTAATATTAGGGTTTAAAAAAAAATGTTATACAAGAAAAACCTTCATATTTGCTATCCTAATTATATAAATATATCCTAACTATAAGTCTTAGTATTCTCCGTTAATACAAATATATTATATAGGGTTTTCCAATAAGAGGTTTCATTTTCGATAGCCCGTCATTTTAACAGTTGTCATGAGTTAACCTGTAACTACTTGACAGATGGCAAGTATAAACTAAAGTTTCCTGATCGTGTGGTTTCTCGAAGAGGAGGCGATGACAATTGGAGATCTTGTGATTTAAAACTTCGAGACTTTTTCTTTGGGGCCACGTGAAAGATAAGGTCTATACCAGGGGTTCCCAAAGTGCGGCCCGCGGCCGACAAAGTCCGTGAATTCGGCCCGCGATATCGATACGATATATTATTTTTTTATTAAAAAATTCATACGTAAATAGTAAAATAAATAGTGAATATTACAAATAAGATACAATAAAATATTTAATATTTAAAAAAAAATCATACTGAGCTTTAACCATAAGTGTTTGTTTTAATAAAATATTGTTTAGTTTATATTTAAAAAAATATTTTAGTATGTCTAGTTTTCAGGTTTCTAGGTTTCACATATTTATACAGAAATATAATATAATAGTCTCAAATAGATACAGAACTGTTAATCAATTATGACATGCAATTTGAATTGATAGAATTACAGGAAAATATCGATGCTAAGAATTCTTATCGGAACAATTCCTTATTTGAGTTTTATAAAGGATTCATGCGTGAATTATCCGAAAATCCGAGCACATATATTTGCGAAAAAAACTCAATTATGATCATAAATAAGTCGAAATTTAGATCAAAATTGTGTGATAATCATTACAAGCAAACATTAAAAAAAACATTTTAAGCAGTATTAGGCTTGTCTCACACTGGATCCTCTCCGCTCAGCTCACAGCTCACAGATCTGATCGGGTTCGCTCCTCTCAGCTCCGTCATTTTTCCACATATTGCACCCGCTCAGCTACGTAACTTTTCCACATACTCAATTCCCCCCCAACTCTCGACCGGGAGAGTTAAATATGTGCTGATATCCTGGTTACATAAATGCCTTAACGCATATATGAAAACTTTAGTGTTGCGCCTGCGTGAACCATCCGCCAGCATCCGACCTCCGGTCTAGTATTCTTCACAAGCGGAGGATAAGGAGCGGAGAGGAGCGGAACGGATCCAAGCTGAGTTGAGCGGATGCAGTATGTGCGTTTCTATTTAAATACACGGGTTTTATATTTTTCTGGGCTGAAAGGATGAGCTGAGCGGAGACGAGCGGACCCAGTGTACGACAAGCGTTAAGAATACATTCGACGGACATACAAGGGGTACACCCTTTCAATATCAAATTAACGCAAGAACTGAAACCTCTGAATAATTTAAAGCGCCGAAACTTATCCGATATTGTTCTGCAAAAGTTTGGAGAAAATCCTGTATTTAATTTTTCCCTGAATAGCTTTATCAATAAGCAAAATATGTGTTATTGTACAGCAACAAACCCATATGTGCTTCATGAGACAACATTGCATGTTCCAAAAGTGAGCGTATAGTGAGGTTTTTATGCAGGAGGTGTGATAGGGCCGAATTTTTCGTCGATGAATATAATCGCCATGTTAAGGTCAAAGGAGTTCGCCACGATCGCGCATATCGTAAGACTTTTTTTGGCCAGAATTGGATGGACTTGACATCAGCGATATGAGGTTCCAACAAGATGTGGTTCAAACAATTAATTTATTTAAAGGAAAATTTGGTAATGGTTTATGCGATTTGACGCCGATGAATTTTACCTTAAGTCGAAGGTTTATGCCAACAATCCAACAACGTTAGAGGAGTTCGGGAACAATTGGAAACAATCAAACAAGGAATTGCCAATATTCCGGGTGAAATGTGTGAAAGAGTGATTGAAAATTGATCCAAAGAATCGATCGCTGCAGTCGTGCTCGTGGTGGTCATATACTCGTTTCTTTGTTACATATCAAAATGAAACCTCTTATTGGTAGACCCTATATAATACTACAAATTTAAGAAAATCATTGACAAATTGTAATTTTTATAATCGGCAAAGTGAATAAGTTATTATTATTATAATTTCTTACTGAAAATACCAAATGAAATATGAAAAACATAGCTATTTGAAATAAAGAATTTATTATAAACATGTTTTGCAGTGAAAGTGTGCAAATGCCTAACGGCATTTCGTGAAAAATTAAGAGGTGCTAAAATATTCAGATTTTAAAGTGCAAGCTTGTTGAGTGAGCTGTAAAACGTTCTCGAAGAATAAAAAGTTACTTTTTACAGTTGGCAGTTGGTATAAGGTTTGTCTTACGATATAAAATTATTGTAGGCAATTATATAAGTTAATTTACACAATTAAAGAAAAATGTTTCCAGATTTCTAATAAGATTGCTTCGAATAATTTAAGTTGAATGGGTGTGCTGTAGAATGCGAGTTTCCTGCAATAATGTTTGGGAATATATTTTGTCAGGATTATTTGTTTTAGACAATTTTGACAAATTTTATTTAAAAAAATAATTCTCATTGTATTCATATAATTTTAGTGAAAAATTTAAAAAAAAATCAGTAGGATGGATGTATGTATGTAAGTACGATCTTCTCTGCCTAGTTTTGCTTTGCCAAACAGTGGAAAAGTTTACCAACCATGTATTGGAAATAGTGAACCATGTAATCACTGAAGGAGTTTTCCCAGATATATAGAAAAAAAGCATAACTTGTTCTAATTAGAAAACCCATCTAGGAACCTTCATCGTACAGGCCTCTACAGACCTACTACAGAGAATAAAAATAGAACTGTAGACAGAAAAAGACTTTCCAGAGAAGCAGTATGCATTTAAGGAGGGAAAGTCGACGGTAGATGCCATAGAAAGGTTCTTAGAAGTGGGCAAAGAAGCACAAGCATAACTCATAACTCTTGATGTGAAAAACGCCTTCAACTCGACAGCCTGGCAAACATCTTGGAGGAATTCACGATGAGGGGTATGCCACCGTACTTACTACGGCTAATACGGAGTTATTTGCAAATTAGTAAAATTACCTTTCAAGCTGAAAATACGATAGTAGCACGTGATGTCTACAATGGTATCTCACAGGGCGCGGTATTGGTCCTGATGCTGTGGAACATCGCGTACGATGAAGTCCTCGATTGACCTGATCGATTGAAGGATCTGAGGAAGATCGTGGGTTATGTCGACGACCTGGCACTAATAGTGACAGACGAGACAGAAATGAGTGTAATGCTCAGAACAAAAAGAAACTAGAGAAACTAAAATTGGCTCCGGGAAAGACAGAATCAGTGTTCCTAACAGGACTGAGAAAGGTTGGACCATCACTTTTCTTGTCATGGAGGAAAAGATAGTACCAAAGGAAGCAGTAAAATACCTGGACGTGACGATCGATAAATGTCTATCATTCAAACAGCACATTACCAAGGTTTCAGATAGTGATGATGCAATGCTGTAGCACTAGACATACTAATGACCAGCGTTGGTGATCCTAACAGCAGTAAGCGAATACTCCTATGCTGAGTAGTACATTCTGCCAGACTCTAAGCAGCTCCAGCCTGGGCAAGCGCAATGAAGAAGTTACCAGACACAAGTTATTATGTCGTCAGTATGTGTGTAGTGAATACCGAACGGTCTAAAGCAGCGCTGGCGAACCTATGGCACGCGTGTCATAGCTGACACGTTGAAAATTTTTATTGGCACGCGGGAAAAAGAGGGTAGCGTTAAAATGTTGTGCTTGATGAGCAAAGACCGTCAGAGGATGCACATTGAACATCGCTCGTAATATCTTTTTGTGCATTACCGCATCAATATTTGCTGATGACCCCAAAATATCAGACCGTATGACAAGCTAAACTGAACGATGACGTGGTAAAATATTAGCAGATTATCAACTTTTGCACATTTTAGGTTTCGAATCAGAATACCTACAGTACTTAATGTCGAACATGTTAGTACAATATTATAGTCCCATTTTAGCTTTTGATCAAGTGTTACCCCTAGAAATTTTATTGATTCGGCCCCTTTGGGTGATTTTTGATCAAATCTTAGAAGTACTATCTATATTCTTCTACTTCTACTATGTTCTTAGAAGAACTATCAATTATGAAGTAAGTTTTGCGAATATTTGAAGTCCATTAAAAATGTATACATCATCCTCCTAATGTTTCTAATTTTAAACAGTTACTTTTAATTAAATCGTATATGTCTGGGTAAGATATTAAAATGGTGGTATCGCCAGCAAAATTTATTTTATACAAAATATAATTGCATTGAACATTCTTTGTTTACGCCAGATCATTAACAAATATCAAGAATAGAGTTTGTCTCATTAGAGAGCCTTGGGGTACCACCCACTTCTTTACTTTTCTTTCCGATTTTGAACCGTTGACGATCACTGTTCCTCTTCCTCTTCTTCATCCTCTTTGATGCAAGGATGATTTTACCCAATTCTTGGCGACGTCTCTAACTGGCAAATACTTTACTTATTAGGTCGTAAAATGAAGCAAGAATCTCCTGATTACAATTTAGAGAAGTATTTAAAAAAGTAGCACTATCCAACAGAAGCAGTATCAGTTGAGCTACTTTTCCTAGAAGCCGTTTTGTCTATTTGCAGGATATAATTTTTTTCCAAGAAACTTAATAATCGAGTCAGAAATGCTGACTTAAAAAATTTTCAAAATTGGCTTTGGATACAAATTGATCTATAGTTAGTTAAGGGATACCGCTGTGTCTCTTTATTTTTGTAAATCGGGAGGGACTTTGATACTTTTAAACATCATATTCAAGCTGATGCGGCATTATATTATATTCAGGCTAATACGGTATAGGGGCAACAATAAGTGGTTTCGCCGATGATATAGCATTGGTAATTACAACCAGAACCGAGCAAGGTCTCATGCAAACGGCAAACCATGTAATCGCTCAAATCGGTGCATGGATGAAATCCAGAAAACTTAGCCTAGCAGCAGAAAAACCGAGGTGGTTCTGCTTACAGGTCTGAGAAAACATAGCCCAATAAAATTTAAAATCGAAGACATAATGATAATACCAAAACATGAAATAAAATACCTTGGTGTGACGATTGATAAAACGCTATACAACAAAAACTAATTAACTTACAACAACTAATGTCAAACGTAGGGGGGCCCAAAAGTAGCAAACGCAGAATTCTGAGCTCTGTAGTTCAGGCCACGATGTTATACCGTGCGCCAATATGGGCCAAGGAAATGCAATCAAATGGAAATTTACAAAAATTAGCAGCTGTACAACGGAAAATGGCGTTCGCGTATGTAGTGGATATCGAACGGTATCGGGGGAAGCTGCCATGGTCATTGCAGGCATTCTCCCAATTGACCTACTCGCAGAAGAGCGAAAGAAGCTTTACGAAACCGGCTACAACAGCATATCAAGAAAAAAGCCAGAGAGGAACTTCTCGAACAGTGGCAGAGAAGGTGAGAGCTCACGGAAACAGGACAGTGAGTCAGATTACTTATTCCGAACATCGCTACCTGGATCAAAGGAAAGCACGGTGAAATAAGTTATCATCTGACCCAAGCACTTTCTGGCCATGGTTGTTTTAGAGATTATCTACACAACATAGGCCGGGCTTCAGACGAATTATGTGTGTACTGCGAGGAGACAGACAGTGTGAGCCACGCCATCTTCGAATGCTGGAGATGGCAAGACGCAACATGGCAACAAGATGGCAACATGGGCGAGCACATTTTTACAATATATCCATCCGTCACTCCGAAGTCATGCGAAAAGCAGTTCCAGAGTGATTGGATGTGTTTCCTGGGGAAACTTGTCTGGTAAGGACTATTCCGCCAGCTACGCCCCCCCATAAAAAAAGGCTAATACGGTAACTGATATTCAGGCAAAGTTATCAGGCACGTCAGCATTTCATAATGTAGAAACTTAAGAAAAATGGCACGCCGTGAAAAGCTTCGCTACCCTTGCTTTAAAGGGAGGCAGCCGTTGTGATTCACGCATTGCTACAAGAATGGCAGCTGGTAAATAAGGGACTATGGACCAGAATTTTAATCCCTGACGTCGAGCGATGGGCGGCACGAAAACACGGCGAAACAAACTTCCACCTTACGCAGTTGCTGAGCGGGCATGAATATTTTAGGAAAAGTCTTGGTGCGTAAAAAGTTACTGTTTATTTGAGTTTGAATTCAATAGGCGCAAAATCGGAATTTGTGATTTGTATTACAATGAACTACAGAGCCGTGATCACGGTCACCGTGACAAAATCTCCTTGATTGAAAAGTAGAGAAAAGCAGTCACTGATCACGACGATATCAGAAAATCACCATATCTAATACTGTGGTATTGAAGACAAAGTGCATACATACCATTTTCGAATGCCAAAAATGAATACCTGAAAGGGAAGCGTGAGCAAACAGAACTCATCTCAAACTAGAGCACATCAAGTCTAAACGCCCATATGATTCAGTCAGAGAATGTCTGGAAAACCGCCACAAATATGATCATAAACATAATGTTTATAAAAGAGCAGGGTGGAAAAGGCATGAGGTCGAAAGTAAAAGGAAAAATTGTAAGTACTCGAAACCTTAATCACTGGATGTGGAATGGGGATGAAAAAGATATAGCGATATTTTGACGATATGCGAAACGCTCTGTTCCAAGATGTTCCGGAAGTTTCAGGGCGCCACTTAACCTAGGCTGCTCGCTACGTCCCATTTAAAAAGAAAAAAAAACTTGCTTCCCCAACAAAATTAAATATACTTGTACAAATGAAAATAAATAATTCATTAATAAAAATAATTCATTGAAAAAGAATTATGGCAAAAAGCGAATCTAAATTACAGTCGCGAGAAAAACGAAACAACTTTCCTAACAAGCCAATATACTGTTTTCTACTTTTATTATAAACAACTCTATTTTTTTTTTGTAATGTCAAACATAATTCGATGGCGATGAATGAAAACGCTAATCAGCCAAATATTACGTAAATACGTACGATACTGTAAAATGATCTAAATAGTACATTAACTTATCTTATCCAAGTTTAGAAAACAACGAGCGTGTCGAGGAGTTTTCTAGTGGACAAGTGCGAAAAACGGCCTTATGAACAAATTTTTTATTCTATTGCCCCATTTTGCCCCTTTTATGCCATTTCTAAATTAAGAAAATCATCCAGATTATTTAGAAAATTGTATGGTGATTGGTAACACTGATAATTGACATTTCAATTTGTAATTAGTTTGAATTATAAAATCTAAACTTGTTTGTTATAAATTAAACAATATTAATATGAGTGTGTAAACGAAAATTTATCATGTATCCCACCTGATTATTTTTGCCAAATTGCTGAAAATACAGTGAGCAATTGCAGGTAGATATAATAAAAATAATTGCAAGTAAAAATATATATAAAAATATACTCTGAATTTCAACGGTGCCAACCCAGAAAAATTACATTATTAAAGCACTCGGCGAGCCATTAACGAACCCATATGAGTGCTTTAATGACTCCGTTTTAGACCTAAAATAGAAAAAACATATTATTGCTTTTTGTTAGAAACATTTAAAACGAGATTTACTTCTATTTTGATTTACATTAGAATAAATTTTGTTGTATAAAAAACTAATGACCGTTGCGAGAAAAAGCGAAATAACCTTCCGAACAAGTTAATATATTGTTTAGTTTTATCCAATAAATTTTAAGTCTTATAAAGTCGAACATAATTCGAATGAAATGAATGAAAATTCTACGTGTGAATGAAATATTATGTAGAAACATCTATAAAATGATTTGAAAATATCTGCATTTTATTTGAAACATTTCAAACGAGATTTACTAAACACAACGGAATTGAACGCATAAATATTTGTGTTATACGTAGACAGTTATTGCTATGCGTGCCGATTCGCACAATCCGTATGTTGCCAGTTGCTCAAGAAATTATATAAATCAATTTACGAGACGCATTGTTTAATTCCTCATTGGTTTCACAAAACTCCTCACGTTTGTAAATAATTTTAAAATAAATAAATAAAAAAGCGGCATGTTTGCACCGGTTAATTTAATTATCGATTGTGTAAAATAATATCGGTTGCACTTTCGAATCGCAAAATTCAATTTAATTTAAGAAATTTTGCACTCGCTAAAAATTACGATTTAATTTATCAACATTTCGATATATTTTTCCTTTCGTATAATGTAATCACGTATTAGATTATATTTCGTTTACTTCCTCAACATTTTATACATTACATTTACACATCTGTATTTTATCACGTTTTTATTAACTTGCTTTATTTTCTGTCTCTTCTCTTGTCTGTCAGTTCTCTTGTCTGTCGATTCTCTTATCTGTCTGTTCTCTTATCTGTCTGCTCTCTTGTCTGCCTGTTTTCTTATCTGTCTGTTCTCTTGTCTGCCTGTTCTCTTGTATGTTTGTTCTCTTATCTGTCTGTTCTATTGTATGTCGGTTCTCTTATCTGTCTGTTGTTGAAACTTAAGAGACTCTGAGACTTAAAACTTTAAACAGCTCAGAACTGGATGACAATGCAATATTTTCATACTTCAGACTCACTTTATTTCAGTATTTTTAATTAATTTATATTCGTCGTGCCAACTCCGTTATCAAAAATATGATATCAAAAATAAAATCGATTACAAGATATATAAAGACATCATATATGACAGACAATCTATTACAAGATATATCTACAAAGTAAAAAATAATAAAATATATAAAAAAAACTTTTTAAACACCACGTTTTTATTAAAATGCACTAGACAGGAGAAACTTTTTTTTCCGTGTTGATTATAAATAAAAGCATGGAGCGCTAAACTATATAGACGTAATTTTCTTATGTGCTCCATGTTTTTATTTATAATCGCTAATGTCAACACGGAACAAAAATATGTTCTCCTTTTTAGTGCATTCCAATAGAAACGTGGTTTTAAAAAAATTATATATTTTATTATTATTTATTAATTTAAACCCATTTCTTAATGTTATTACAGTATATTTAATATCATTATAAACTCACAAAAAAACAAAAATTTAAATTGAATTGGTATGAGAACATTTTCGCGTTTGTTTTATTATAACATTGCTTTTTATACGTAATTAGAAGAGAATATTCTAAACAGAACAAGATATGTTTTATTATTTCTTCTGCTATGGCTTGAATCTGAAATTAGCTTTCGGTATCTTCTATTTAAACATGTGAGAATCGTGTCAAGAAAATTCCATTTAAAAATGAGAGATAATGGAAAGAGGTAATTGAGGCGACATAATTTGGCATGCAAATCTCAAATTGTTAAATAATTTACATTTACATTTATATTTAATATAATTATTTTCACATTTGAAAACGAACACGAAATATACATTATATGATTAGTAGTACATTATATCAGGCATAAGCAACCTTTTTTGGAACTATGGCCAAATTACCATTACTTGTTCCAGTACAGGAGCGACATAACGTAAGGCGGGCTTATTGGTGCCGTTTATTAAAATTTGGGGAGTAGAATAGTTTTCATTGCGCAGGGAAGCCGGTACAGGTATTGTATGCGGCCCGTGCGGCGCAGGTTGCTCATGCCTGCATTATATGATTAGTAGAATATATACATTATATGATTAGTAGAATATAGACATTATGTGATTAGTAGAATATATACATTATATCATTTATCAGTAGAATAATTAGGTTTTACGTTAAGAAGTGTCAATTTCATTTTTTATAAAAAAACACATTCTTACTAAAAACGTAACAACTATATTTGTAGTTCAATTTCAAGTAGAAACTCTCCGTCTACTTGTGGAACACTTAATATGATATAAATCATATCACATAATGCACTATCACATATCACTTAAATGACCACCACGGCTGCGGTTACAAATTTCCATTCTTTTGAAAAAATGTTGCGTCACTATGCCGCACATTGGTTGCTCTATTTCGCGAATAATAGCCCGAATATTACCATTAAGCTCTTCAATTGTTATAGGATTATTGACGAAAACTTTGTTTTTAACGTAGCCCCACAGGAAAAAGTCTAGCCGTGTTAAATCACACGACCTAAGCGGCCAGTTGATGTCTCCTTTTCGCGAAATAACACGTCCGGGAAATCGCTGACGCAATAGTGCTATTGTTTCTCCACTTGTATGGCTTGTAGCCCCATCCTGCTGAAAATAGATATCACCTACGTCCATCCAATATTGGCCACAAAATGTATGTAAGCATCGTACGGTAACGCTGCGCATTGACTGTAGTCATCATTATTCTCGAAAAAATCTGGACCCATGACTCCACCGGTCCAAAGACCGCACCAAACTGTAATGTGTTTTTGAAAAACGCGAGTAAGAGGATCGCATCGTCCAGGAAATGGCGGAGATAAAACGCGAGCTGATGCGATTTTGGAAGAAATTTGAAGATAAAAGAGAGGAGAAAAAAATGGAGAACACAATTAACAGAGGAACTAAAAGTGACGAGGGAAGAATATAAAATAGCAAGAGAAAAAAATATAGGCTTGGAGAATGAGATTAGAGACTTAAAGAAGACAAATAAAGACATGGAAAGTAAGATAGAAGCAGATAGAAAGAAAATGGAAGAGAGAATGGCTAAAATTGAAAATTTTAGGGAGGAAAAAGAAAAGAAGGAAAGAAAGTCAAATATAGTTATGAATGGAATTAAATAAGGAGCTTCGTTCGAAAAAGAAGTAGAGGACTTACTAAGGGACAAATTTCAAATAAATGCGGTACAAAATATAAACAGAATATGAAGTCCGACAAATGGAGAAACCAGAGCAAATTCAAATAACTTTAAGACTTTCCTGCAACAAATAGCAAGCTTAATAATTTTTTAGGTTTTATTCGGATATAGGTACTTACGTATTAACGCCACCGTAGCGAGAGGTCGCGCTATGTGGTCTGGATTTATCTGCTCTAATATAACCTAATCTAACCCTTATCCAATATTTTTTCTTATACCGGATCGAGAGGTCGCGCTACCGTGCGATATGTGGTCTGGATTTATCTGCTCCATTATAACCTAATCTAACTATCCATTTTGTTGAAATCTGTAGCTTCGGTGGCGTTAGTACGTAAGTACCCGGACATATAATTGCAGAAACAGCTACATTAAAAAAAACTTTTACTGTCTATCCAAGGGTTACGACAATTTTTTTTTACAAAATGGGGAGGTCTGAAATAAAATAGTTTTCACAACACTGTGATATTCAGTAGATTTTAGAAAAAAATGTAAACATAATTTAAATAAATTAAAAGAAATTTACGATAAAAACTGTAAAATACTGTATAATAAAAACAATTAGAATTTATTAAGCTTATCTCGAAACAGATCAACTATCAACATAGATTTAAAATAAGTCAATATAAATTCAATTGTAATCAATTAAGTATTCCATTGAAACGCATCACGAAAACAGACACAATCATTTAAAATTAAAAAACATAAACAATCTAAATTAAAAACAAATTATTCTTCGATATAAATAGAACACAAATTTATTGCCAATTTAAAAATTAAAAAAGCAAATTAAACACGTCATTGAAATCACAAAATCACTGCGAAATAATTGATACGCGTGGCCGCTCTAATTTTCCTCTATTGTTCGATCACAACCTTTGGTCGAACGATTGACATGTTCAGGCAAGCCCACCCGCTCCTTAGAATGTCACAATGCACAAAGGTCTTACGTAAAACACGTCAAGACTATTGCCGTAACAGTTCCCCAAGTGTGTGGGAGGTTGAGACTCTATTTCGACAGATTACAATTCATAAGTCAATGCCAATTGGAAAAAAAGTATGGTATTAGTTGCTGGTTTTTAGGAGTTGTGTTGCAAAATATTTTTAATTTGAATCTTAATTTTGGTGAAACTAATAACTCGGGAAAATTTCTTGAACCTTGAAACTTTTTTTTAATTCTTGTTTCATTAAAGTTTGTATGCTATTATAAGAATACGTTCATTAGTTTATTAAGTTGTTTTTCGTTATTTTTTTTTCCATTTTAGAATCGAACACATGATCGAACAATAATAATAACTTGATTTAACAATAACGATCAGAGAATTATTTGAATTTTTTGCACATGAAAACTAATATAACAATAAAGATCAAATTATTATTTTATTTTAATATTGAAATTAAATTTAAAATTACAATATTTGTGTGTTTGACCATCTTGAAGTTTGATATTATTTTTTGTTTTTTTGATATTTTATACTTATTTTCTTCAAGAAATAATAACTACTATTACCTACAAGTTTCGGCTTTATTAAAAATTAGCCATCTTCAGGGTAAATATTTATATTTATATTTACCCTGAAGATGGCTAATTTTTAATAAAGCCGAAACTAGTTGGTAATAATAGTTATTATTATTTTTGAAGAAAATAAGTATAAAATTAAAGAAAAAAAAAACTTTAATTGTAATTAAACGTATATTACTTTATTAATTTATATTTTAACATTTTAATCAAATTTAAAATTGTTATAAATAGTAGTTAATGATACAAGTGTTCACAGAAGCCTTTCACACACGCGTATCATACACTATTTTCTCTACAAATCAAGTTAAAAAACTGTTGAACCTACAAAAAAAACAATTATTTCTTACCAATAATATTGAATAATTGTTATTTTAACAGACAAAATACTTCAAATCACTGACACAATAAGGTTAGAACGTTCAGCACCTCCGTGTTTGTAACGGAAAAATTGCTAACTAGTAAAAACGCACAGAGACGGAAACACTATGTGGTCGTTGTCGATGTAATTTAGGATTAGGTTAAGGTTATATTAGGTTATATTAGATCTAGATAAATCCAGACTGAGAGCCCAAAACATCTTGATTCAAAATAAATGTGCGAAAAGTACTTCTTGACGTACGTTTTTTAATACGAGAAATGCCACCTCTCGTTGTAATTCCACATAACCTGGGTAAAGCACGCAAATATTCAATATCGCTACGTTACATTTAAAAAAAAACTAATAAATTAATAAAATTAACACAATCAAGATTCAATACAAAATAATAATATGAATTAAAGAAAACGTTTTAAAATGAGTATAAATTCGATGTGATACCGGAGACTGAGGGGAGTTCCTATGACGAATCCACCCCACCGGAGACAATTGAAAAAGCAAATTCTCCATTTTCGATTCAGTTTATTTTTGGATGGCCCCTAGATCCCAAACTTGTAAAATTCATATTCCCTCTCATGAGTAATAAAAAATATTGTTTGTAACAAGGGCGGTATTGTCAATTGCCCTCTCGAACGAATGTGCGCACTCACTTTGTTCGTGCGTGCGCCCAATTTCAAATTGACAACTTACCGCCCTAGTTACAAAATATATTATTCAATACGTTGAAGTTTTTTGTACGCGAGTTGTTGCCATAGTAACAGAAATCGTTTAATAATGAAACTCCATTTGATTTACATGCGACTTTTACGCACGATTTGTATACTTTTACACACGATTATAATTATGGCATCCTTCATATGCAATATTTTTTTATAAAAAATTATTTGTTTTTTTTACACATGAAAACTAATTTAACACTAAAGATCAAAGCATTGTTTTATTTGAACTTTCTATTTAAATTTAAAATTTTATTGAAATATGTTATAACTTATAACATTGAATTTTTAAACCAAATTTAAATTACATTTCTCCGTTTCTTAAAACATGTTTTGGCGATTTAAGGTTTTTAAAGTAAGTTTATAATATTAATATTTTAATTAATTGTGTGCGAAAAAATAATTTTTAAATATCATTCAAATCAAATTAAATATCAACTTTATTGAAAATCTATAAATAAATATGTGCCTATCTACAAACCCATTTTTGTGACAAAATATCTAAATATATCTAATATTAATATAAACTTGCGTGCATAGAAATCGGTCCACTGTAAACTTTTGCCGCCGCGGTTTGAAGAATGTTCCAACGTTAAGGTGCTCACAGACCGGAGCGGAAGTTTCGTTGCCGCAACCGGTGCGATATCGCGGCGGACCGACTGACACGGCGGCTTATGTACATTGTACATGTTCAGATCAAAAAGCGCGATTCCGTCATAGTCGCTGTAGTGCAGCGTTGCTCTACAAGAACGCTGCATGCGCGGTTAGTTTCGCTGCCGCTGTGTTTTGAAATGGTGATCTCTATTATCACAATGATTTTATGAACCCGTGAACCCATGCTTAATTCTGAATTGAGTTTTAGAAATACAAAATAACATTTCATCTTATGCAATCACTGCTTAAAATAGTATAGCTTCTTCCTCTGAGCACATCATGGCTACTATATACACGTAAAAATCGCGTTTTCATGTGGGCATTGCAATTTCGCGGCCGCGCCGCTTGCGGTTTTTTTGGTTGCGGAAATTTCGCGACTCATACGCTCCGCGCCGGTCTGAAGGAGCCTTTATGGGGAGACTGGATCCTTTCATAGAGGACCTGGTACATGCAGAAGGAGATTTACAACGGCTCGGGATGAACACTTTATTGTGTCAACATCATTAAGAAATCGTCTCCTTAATGCTTTTCAACTGCAACAACAGCTTCGTGAAGTACGAATAGTGACTATTATTTAGTGTACAGTAAGACGAAGACTGCAGGAAAGTAACTTGCAGACACCTGCAGTTGTCAAAAACTTGCCCCAAGTTGTTTGTCCCAAACGTGCTCATCGGCAAGCACGCCTGCGTTTTGCAAAAGATCATTTAAATTGGACGTTGGAACATTGGGGGACATTCTGTTCTGTTCTCAGATGAGACCAGTATATGCCTCTCTGGTAGCGACCGGAGAAGAAAAATGTACCGGAGACCAAGAGAGCGATTTGCAGAATGCTGCTTTGAAAAGCAGACTGCTTATGGAGGTGGTTCCTACATGAACTGGGAAGAAATTTCTAAGGGGTGCACGAACCGACCCTGGTCCATGGTCACGTTAGAGGAGGTTTAACGGGTGTTTTTTTATTATCTGCCTAATCTTGTAAAGAACATCAATTCCTGCAAAATTTGATGAGTTCGTTGTGAGGAACGAAAATCAAAACAAGAAACATTGAAAGCGAGAATAAGTTACAGCAAAAAGAAGCGAATAGACATTAAAAGCAGTTAAAATGATGAGAAGTAAAGGTAATTGAGGAGCTTACCTATGTGAGAGAGTTCTGCCGAAGACTTTTTTGACGAGAAACGTTTTCGTCCAGGAAAAAAACTATCTAAAATTAAAGAAAAACGGAAAAGTTTCCTTTTGTTGAATGATTTGGTTTCTGTTGCGATGATGAAGATGTTGGGGATTGGATTAAGGAGTTCGTTTTGTGTTACAGTTTAACGGAGTCTAGACTAGCCACAGAGCTTCTTCGCGATAGGTCGAGTGAAGGAGGACCACCAACCAGTGAAGTGGTGCCGAACAGTTTGTACCATCCTATGACGATGTTGCTTAAATTTAGAGCATCTAACGTTATTTGGGCGACACCCATGAACACATTTTTACCTTCTATACGACAGTAATCGCCCCTAACGGTCACCTACAAACCAACAGAATTAACAAATTTGCACACAAATTCCCACTGAAAGCTCTCTCACCTGAAGAACACAGCTTTGGATTGGTTTTCTAAATGCAAACTGTTGCTCACATACGGGAACTAGAGTGCGTCTCGTCCGCGATGTTTTCGCTATTGCTATACATTTCTTGCCATTCACTAGATAAACGTAATTTGTACACCCATGTGTACATGTTTTAATTTGTACACCCATGATCTGCCTATAACTGTGGCCCGTAAATACATATACGCAGAGAATATAAACCTCACTGTTTCACCTCAGCCAAATAACTTTCAAGAAGCAGAGCCCTAAGACTTTGCAGCTTTAGATGATTACTTAAGAAAATGGCGATTACAAACTAACCCCCAAAAAAGTGAAGTAACTGCCTTTCACCTGAATAATAAGATTGCAAACTATAGTCCAAAAGTCACTGTTGGTGATAGGGTTTTACAGTGCAATACCACCCCAAAATACCTGCGAATGATTTGAGATAGATCTTTTACATATATAGCTCATCTTCGTAAATCAGCTGCAAAACTGAAGAGCCGTAACAACCTCATACAGCGTCTAGCCGGAACATCATGTGGTGCTGATGCCAGCACATTAAGAACTGCTCTAGCACTTGTCTATTCTTCGGCTGAGTACTGCTCTGCGGTGTGGCTTAATAGCAGACACTCAGCTTGTGGATGTTCAGCTTCATCCCAGCATGCGTATCATTACAGGAACATTTGCTCCCTACTCCAATTCAGTGGCTTCCGGTGTTGAGTAACATTCCACCTCCGCAGATCAGAAGAGAAAGAAATCTTGTTCATTTATGGTCAAGAATCATCAAGAACATTGCACTACCAATAAACGAGGACGTCAGAGAAGAAACATCTAGATTGAAGTCTCGCAAACCAACCTGCAAAACTGCCTTGAAATTGATAAATGATAACTTTAATCTCAACGAAAAATGGCAGAATGAGTGGAAATTATCTATACCGCAAGGGATTCTGACAGTTGAGAATCTCACATTAAAACTCCCTGGCTTCAATCTACCTAGGCGAGCTTGGAGTCGGTTTAATCGTCAAATCAGATGTAGCGTGGGAAGAACAGCCTCACTTCTCCATAAATGGGGTTGGGCAGTCGGCCCATACTGTGACTGTACTAACATTCCTCAAACAATGCCTAATGTAGTGTTGGATTGTCTCCTTCGTTCCTTCCCTGGAAGTTTGGAGGACCTGAACACAGCTACTCCTAACTCAGTGGAATGGATCTACAGCTTGAATATAAAAATTTAAGCAATTAGTTGTGTGTGAACAATGTTATTTATATTGTACCGAACTTATGGATCTGTATTATTATTATTCCATTTCATTTTTTTAAGAATACAGTATAGGGAAGATAGGGCGTATTTGACCTTTTTCTCTGATTGGCTTAAATCAAGGAGAAGTTCACACCGACGATATTTACTTCTCTATCTCAACCTCTTTTCTCTCTTTCTTTTCACATACATTTGCAGCTGTTAGTTGTCAATCCCTGCAGTGTCAATTCATAATTATCATCTGATCTGTTTGTATCATTTAGATTTTTTGCGTTTTTGTCCATTTATATGTTTGTATTTTATTACTATTGTTGCCATTTGGTGTATTTAATAAATATTCAATCAAACCATTTATAATCCATTAATAATATTACCAATTTTATATTCAAGTAACTATATTTGAATTTAGCGCCAAATTTTGTAGAGATTGAACGCCTAGATTGAACATTTGTCATAGTGTAAATCAGGTTTCTAGTTACTGCATTCTTAAAAAAATGGACTATAGATAAATAAACCTTTAAATAAGGTGCTGCAATTAAAACTAGAAATTGGTACAAAATTTGCTAAATTTATTTAAGAAATGTTGCAAATTTAGTGGAAATCCGTCGTGTATTTTAGCTAATATTACCCTGTAAGCAGAAGAAGTTTTAGGAAAATCTCAATTTGTAAGAAGAAGGTTTGGAAAAATTGTGATTACTGAAAATCTAGTCTGCGACAATTGCTGATATTTGATGGAGATCTTACCAAAGGTTTGCTGAAAACATTTTGAAAAGTTGCAATTCAAAGTTTTATGGGTTTTTGAGTGTCGTGAGCGAGAATGCATAAAGTTTTAAGAATATCATAGTTTGTAAGGAGAAGATTTTGAAAAATCGCGATTACTAAAAAACTAGTCGGCGAAAATTGCTTATATTACATTGAATTGAAAAATTCACTATGTTTTAACCACACTTATAATATGTAAAAATGTTATATAACTTATTATTCACGGTTACATAAATTTCTACATTTACATTCACGACTCGAGTGTCGACGTTTGACGGTCATTACCATTGCTGATATTTCTTGGAGATCTTCCTAAAGGTTTGCTGAAAACATTCTGAAAATTTGCAATTCAAAGTTTTCTTGGTTTTTGAGTTTCTTGGGCGACAATGCAGAGAGTTTTAGGAAAATCTTAGTTTATAAGGAGAAGGTTTGGAAAAATCGCAATTACTGAAAAACTAGTCGGCGAAAATTGCTGAAATTTGTTAGAGATGTACCTGAAGGTTTGCTGAAAACATTAAAAAAATTTGCAATTCAAAGTTTTCTTGGTTTTTGAGTTTCTTGAGCGAGAATGCAAAAAGTTTTAAAGAATATCATGGTTTGTAAGGAGAAGATTTGGAAAAATCGCGTTTACTAAAAAACTAGTCCGCGAAAATTGTTGAAATTTGTTGAAGATCTTCCTAAAGGTTTTCTGAAAACATTTTGAAAATTTTCAATGCAAACTTTTTTAGGTTTTCAAGTGTCTTGAGCGAGATTGCAAGGTTTGGAAAAATCACGATTACTGAAGAACTAGTTTGCGAAAATTGCTGAAATTTGTTAGAGATCTTCCTAAAGGTTTGCTGAAAATATTTTGAAAATTTTGAAATTCAAAGTTTTCCTGGTTTTTGAGTTTCTTGAGCGAGAATGCAGCAGTTGTAGGGAAATCTTAGTTTGCGTGAATGGCGTGAAAGGTGAATGTTTGGAAAAATCGCAATTACTGAAAAACTTGTCGACGAAAATTGCTGAAACTTGCTGGAGATCTTCCTAATGGTTTGCCGAAAACATATTGAAAATTTGCAATTCAAATTTTTCTTGGTTTTTCAGTTTCTTGAGCGAGAATGCAAGAAGTTTTATGAAAATCTTAGTTTGTTAGGAGAATGTTGCTGAAAACATATAGAAAATTTGCAATTCAATTTTTTTCTTGGTTTTTGAGTTTCTTAAGTAAAAATGCAAAAAGTTTTAGGAAAATCTTGGTTTCTAAGGAGAAGGTTCGCGAAAGTAATCGCGATTACTGAAAAACAAGTCGGCGAAAACTGCTGATATTTATTGGAGATCTTCCTAAAGGTTTGCTGAAAACACTCTGAAAGTTTTCAGTGCCAAGTTTTCTTGTTTTTTGAGTTTCGTGAGCGAGAGTGCGAAAAGTTTTAGGTAAATCTTAGTTTGTAAGGAGAAAGTTTGGAAAAATCACAATTACTGAAAAACTAGGAGGTTAAAAACTAGAAGGTTAGGAAAAATCGCGATTTCTGGAAAAACTAGTCCGCGAAAATTGCTGAAATTTGTTGGAGATCTTCCTAAAGGTTTGCTAAAAACATTCTGAAAATTTGCAATTCAAAGTTTTCTTTCTCAAAGTTTTTGGAGAATCTTAATTTGTAAGGAGAAGGTTTGGAAAAATATTTATTTTTTTGATAAATAGTTTCTAAAAAAAATAGTTAAAGTTTATAGTTGGCCGTAGTTTATTATGCATATAGTGAAATCCGTCGATTGTGTCTTCGTGAAATGTTACTTACGGTCTTAATATTAGTCTTTATATTACTCACAAGATAATCAATATGTGGTAAACATAACAGACCTGAATTAATTTTACTGACATAAAAATCCGCGGGCTATAGCTAGTAATAAATATAAACTATTTTTTTATATATTATTATTATATGTTGACTATTGATTCCAATAAACTCAATATTACAAACCAACAACCATTTACAACGAAAAAAAAACCATCAATAAAACGTCATTTGCAATTAACTTGAATTATTTATGCGATCCAATAATCCATTTCCGTTTATTACAGGGAACGAAATTATGGATCATAATGGAATATTTAGGTGGAGGTTCGGCGTTGGATTTGATGAAGGCGGGGAATTTCGAGGAAATGCACATAGCGGTAATCCTGCGTGAGGTGTTGAAGGGTCTCGACTACTTGCACAGCGAACGCAAACTGCACAGAGACATAAAAGCAGCAAATGTACTGCTCAGCGAAATGGGGGACGTGAAACTGGCAGATTTTGGGGTTGCCGGGCAGCTGACCAATACGACTAGCAAGAGGAACACCTTCGTCGGAACGCCTTTCTGGATGGCGCCAGAAGTCATTAAACAATCAGCTTACGATTCAAAAGTAAACTTGAGAAATCAGAAAAATATGTGTATTTAATGTTTATTGTTTTTTGTAGGCAGATATTTGGAGTTTGGGAATAACTGCGATCGAGTTAGCAAAAGGGGAACCACCTAATTCCGAGTTGCATCCTATGAGGGTGCTGTTTTTAATCCCGAAGAATAATCCGCCTCAACTGAATGGAGATTTTACTAAACATTTTAAAGACTTCGTCGAAGCTTGTTTGAACAAAGATCCACAAAACGTAAGCCCGGTTTTATTCACTGGATTATTCATCCCAATTAAAATCTTTTTCCATCCCAATTAAAATCTTTTTCCATCCCAATTAAAATCTTTAACAAAGTTTTTTATTGATTAATCTCTTATTTTTCTATTTGCAGAGACCCACAGCCAAAGAATTGCTCAAATGTTCGTTTATAAGGAAAGCTAAGAAGAATTCCTATTTGATTGATCTTATCGATAGGTACAAGAAGTGGAAGGCGACTAGGAATGAAGAAAGTGAAACGGAATCAGAAAATTCAGATTCGTAAGTAAAACATCAATAATAAATATTATTCAATTATCGGAAGAAAAATAGCACGGGGAACAGAAATCAGAAAATTTAAAATCATAAATAAAATATCAATAATAACACTGGTAAACAAGGCAACTTTTTTTGTGACATGAATAAAAAAGGACGTATGTTATGTAAAATTACAGTAGGAAGTAGAAAATTACAGATGATTTTCTCTGTCACCCATACATCTGTCACCCTATACATTATGCTACGAAGTCTGGAGTGTGATACTGAAATATATCAATATCGGTATGTGCTTACTTCAAAAAGTTGTTACGGATGCTTTGCTAAAATATTTAATTCCTGCAGCATTCAAGAATAATGTCCAACAGTAATGGAAAAGTAAACTAGGACTCCATTTGCCTTGGTTTAGCCTCACTAACTCTTAAATTTTTAATAATTCAGATGCAAACTTTTGAGTGCGTATTTCTTATAAGCAATAGACAAGAATGAACTAATCTTAACACGGTATATTCGTCATTAGGGATCGTCCATTAATCACGTGAGGCTCGAAGGGGCGGGGAGGGGATTTGTGAAGAATCACGAAATATCATTTGGGGGGAGGGTTTTTTCAAGTAGGGCTTCACAAACCCCCTCCCCGCCCCTTCGAGCCTCACGTGATTAATGGACGACCCCTAATACACTTAGATTATCCGAAATTCACGACTTTCCGAGATCTCTACTCGAGCGCCGAAATTTCTTAAAAAATTCTTCAATTCTTGCAGGCGATAGTGAACGGAAAGAGCTACCGAAATATAATTTGCATATCTGTAATCAGCAGCAAAACTGCTTTCATAAACGTTTTTAAATTTTGCTGTGACTCAAGAAATAGCGATTTTGACAAAATCGATTTTCTCGCATTTCGTCGTTTCCGCGGTCTAAACTCCCCGTGTCGATGGTATTTCTTAACTAGGCATATTATATACGTTTCCCAACTAATTTTGGGACGCTGAATCGATTGGTGACTAGAAGTCTCTGTGGTGAGCCGTTCAAATGTTATGACAGCGTGAAATCAGTCGTAAATGCGAGATGGTGTACAGCGAAAAAATATATAAAACTTGTTTATTTGTAACTTTAGAGCGAAATAAACTGTAAAGCTGTTTTCAGCACTTCAATTTCCTTCGGGTGCCGAAAACAAATCTCTAAAAGATTTTCAAAAAATTTTTTTCCAAATCATTTCGTTCGAAAACTATGTGCTTTTTCGTTTTTTTTCAATTTAAAAAGTTAAAGGCTTAAAAAGTTCCTAAAATCATCACGTGATTAATGGACTACCCCTAATGACTAATGGACTACAGGACTAATGACTACAAAGTGGCGTAATATTAAAGGGTAATTTATACGCAGCAGCGTCGGTCAATCGGGCGAACGCTCGGGGCCCATGGACTATGGGGGCCCCCACAGAGACTTTGACAACAAACCCCCCTCCCTCCCCCCCCCATTTTGGGGACGCACCCATTTTGCTGAAATTCAAACAAGGAAAATAAACTTGAATTTCGTTTTTCTTTTATATTAATACATTATTATATTATATTTCTTCTATACATATGTTCCTTTCTTGTATGTATTAAAAATTTTAAAAATTTTTTGTTTATTCACTTTTTATTTACTGGGGGCCCCACCTCAATATATATATATATATATATATATATATATATATATATATATATATATATATGTATATATATATATATATGCCCGGGGCCTCAAAATTCAAACGACGGTGCTGTTTACACGGATAGAGTTTCGGTACTCTACTTGCCTCGCTACTCCAGACATTTTCGGTTCAGTCGCATTTACACAGAGGATCGTGTTTATACAGGGTCCGGTAGAGAGATATGATGATTTCAAAATTTATTGCTTTTATAATTAATTGGCACATTGCCTTTTTGCAACCAATGCATTTATTTTCGAAAAAATAATCAGCTTCGAAAAATCACATCAGTTAGGCGGCGCTCATGTTTGTACAGACATTCTTGTAAACTGGTGGCGAAACTGTTCATACTCCTATCAAGCATAGCACTTGGAACACTTCGAATTTCTCGCGTTATATTTTCGGAAAGCTCTTCAAGAGTACGTGGTTTGTTAATGTAAACTTGAGATTGTATCTAGCCCCATAAAAAGTAGTCACATGGTGACAGGTCCGGTAACCGAGATGGCCCTCTCCAGGCAATAAAATCTGGCGTCCTGGGAGATGTCTTAGGCCAATGTTACTCTTGATGTATGTCAAGTTGCCCCATCTTGTTCAAAGCAAACTGTGTCGAGGTTGATGCGTCGTCTTTTACTTCTGGCAGGAAAAAATCACGCAATATGGTAACGTAGCGATCTGTGTTAACAGTCACCACTTTTCGTTCATTTTTACGAAAAAATTAAGGCCCAATACTGCAAGTTCGAGATTAGCCACACCATAAAGTTACTTTCTCGCTGTGCAGAGGATTCTGATGCAGTTGTTGCGGGTTTTCACTTGCCCAGTACCGAAACTATTGCTTGTTTATCATCCCCGATAAATGAAAGTGAGCCTCGTCACTCGTGATCAAAAGGATATCGTCCATCAGCAATGTCAACATGGAAGATCTACTAATCTGTATCGTCTGCAGCAAGTCGTTTTACAGCAGCTTTTGCACAATCATAATCTTATACGGATGGAAATGAAGGTCGTAATGAAGTGTAAGATTCTGCGAACTGACCTGTCCGACATCTGAAGAGCGCATTCTTTGAAAACTATTCACCAACTTCATATTTGTATTCCGTTTTGGAACAGGACCATGACGACCAACATTAAAATGGTTTCGAAATCGTCGCTGTTTGAGCACCACAGAACGAACCGTTTCAATGAACGTTTTGTAAATAAACACACGATGTGCTACAGACCAAGTCTCGTTACTAAAATGGCATCTGTTGACTAGTAGATATTAACCATTCCGAAAACAGTGTGACCACCCAAACGCGCGTAACAGTCATTCCAAAAACATCGTATCTCTCTGCCGGACCCTGTATATCAGAGGATAGATTACACAGAGGATTTATCAGCAGAGTAGAGTACGATGTGCGGTGATAATTCATTCATTCGTTATCATTGTGATAATGATTATGAAAACAAAATAAGTTTTTACAAAATTGCTTTGGTAGAGTATACAATGAGTATACATCAGGAACTCGTTGAAACTATTGAAGAGGGGGCAATCAGAGATAGGAATGAGGGGCTGAGAGAATGGCTTAAAAGAAGGGATTCTCTTGGTGGAACATCACTTCTGCTGAAAGAATTAGCTATAGAGGATGAGTTGGAATATTTAAGATGTCTTAGAATGACACCAGACAAATTTGAAGAGCTGTTGTTCATAGCGAATGACAAAATTCAACGAACAGACACGATGATGAGAGATGCGATAAAATCAAGAATGAAACTTAACTTTGTTGCGGGTTTCTATATACTTACTATACTCTACCCAGTTCTTGCCTGGCTACTCTACCCAGTTCTTGTCTGGCTACTCTACCCAGTTCTTGCCTGGCTACTCTACCCGTTCAAACGAGCCTTTATTTATTTAGATTCTATCCAATATATGTTGAATACTTATAAACATAAAAATGCTTGTTACTAATTATTCGTGGCTAATAGGAAATTTCTATTCTGAAATTCGTATTTAGGATGCAAATAATTTTTTGTTTAAATATTGTATTAATTTGTATCCTTATTTATAGAGAGGAATCTAAACAAGAAAACGATGTGGACGATCCATGGATTATGACGGTGAAGGGAAACCATTCTATAAAACCGATGGGTCTTGACGACGTACCATCACCCAATCACAAAGTCACTCAGAAGGTTCAAAATGGGTCTGGGCCCGCTCTAGCTAAATCTCCGCCGAAAGACTCAAATTTGAACTACAGACCAGACAAAGCTATGCCTGTAAGTAAAACCGTCACAAACAATCACACAAAACAAATACAAACTGTTGCAAAACTTGTACACCAAGTGTAATCCACGAGACTCGTGTTAACTTTTCAGAGAAACTTAGTTTTCTATTTGTAACACTTGCCAAGCAATACAAACTAATAAGATTTATTTATCAATCTAGTTCTGCAGCAAAACTCGTTTATAATTTATTATCTACTGGATTGATCAACTATCCACTTTGTTATTTTCATTTTTATTTTTATATTTTCATAAAAATTTGTTTAACTATATATGATTGATAAACAACTATAATAAAATACAAGGTATTCCCCTTTTTTAATAACTGCTGCAAATTCCACAACGCCCATAAACATTACACCTACATTAATTCCTTTAATAAAAGCAATCTTGTACTTTGTAAATAGGCGAAAAGTGTTAATTATCCAATTTGCATAATAAATATTTACTCAAAATATCTCGCAACAATCTGCTAATCAATAGAATTCCTAAATTTGTTTATGTTTATTATTTGTTAGTCGAGGCCGGTGTCAGTTGTCCAGTCGTCGGATAACAGAAAGGAGGTGGATCACATGCTGAGCAGCGAGCGCGACAGAGACAGGGAACTGCGGGAGATCAACAGGGATGTAAATAAGAGCGATAGGGAGAAGAAGATGAACATGGACTTCAGTCCGCTGGACCACCGGGGAGAGTCCGACGTGTCCGAGAAGAAGTCCAACAGGAAGTCCAACGTTTCTAGGGAGCACTCGCACGCCAGCAGCAAAAATGACACGTCGGCACATCGAACTCCTTATCTCTCTGGAGTTATATATCCCCTTATATCAGAAGTAAGATATTTATTATCATTAGACAAGACAAAAATAGAGAGACAAGACTAGACGGACTAGTTAGACTAGACAAACAAGACTAGACTAGACAGACAAGACTAGACAGACAAGACTAAACAGACAAGACTAGACAGACATGACTAGACAGAGAAGACTAGACAGACAAGACTAGACAGACAACTTCTAAGGGGGCCACCCACATTTGACATGAGCCGTCCCAGGGCTGCAGCAGATTTTAGCGCCTTCGTGGTTACTCCCCACTCCCCCCAGTGTGCTGGTTGAAGCTTAGACTTCGGTTAATCGGGGTATTGATTATGTCAATTAAAGTCAAGTAAAGTATGTCCATGGTAATGGCATCTTGGGACAAATTTTGAATTCATGAAGGGCCCAAAGGACCCAATCATAAAGAATATTCCCATAGGGGATAGGGCCCATAACTGATCCCTGCGGGGCACCACATGTGACATTATGGTGTAGTGTTGTCCCACTAGCATCGAGTTGTATTTTCCGATTCGACAAGTAGCTGGAAATTATTTTATCCAGATAAGCTGGAAATTGTCTTTGGACGATCTCATCGATTATGTTGTGCCACGCTGCTGTGTTAAAGGCGTTTCGAACATCGAGTGTGATCAGGCCCACCATTTTCCTGGTTCTTCTGGTGCCAGCCGAGGCGTCTGCTGCGATTTTTGTCATTTTCATGATGGCGTCGATAGTAGATCTTCCCTCGCGGAAACCGTATTGTCTTTCGCATAGATTCGATCCTTTCCGAAGTTCACTTTTAATACGGTCGAGTACCAAGTGTTCTAGTAGTTTCCCGGAACAATCAAGGAGGCAGATAGGTCTCTATGAGGATGGATTTTGGGTGGGTTTATCTCCCTTTTTAAGCAGCAGCAGATTTTCTATTTTCCAGCAAGCAGGGAAGACTCCATTTCGCAGCACTGTTCATTATTGGGATTCATTCTGGGATGGTTTCCACGGCAATCTTGATAGCTTCCGAAGGGATACCATCTGGACCTGGGGCCTTGCCGTTGCGTAGATTTCTGCTTGCCCTCCCCAATTCCGGGAGAGTGAACTCTTCGGTTGATGCGGGAGTGGTAAGTTGTGGCCAGTTCGGTTTTGTTCCATATCTAAGGGGAATAGAGCATCCACCACCTTCCGTGCTCTGTCCATACTGAATTCAGCATTTGCATGCTTTATTTTCAGACCACATGTGGCAATTTTGTACGCGTCCCCCCAGACATTTTCGTCTACCTTGCAGCACAGCAAAGACTAGTGAAGTTTTTTGGCCTGGTTTATTGCTCCTTGTAGGATTTTCTTTGAGGCTTTGTACAATTCTTTTAATTGTTGAATATTGACGCTGCTTTTTTTGTTGCTCTAATGCATTTGCGTCTTGCAAGCGCTTCTAAGGGCAGCTATTTCCTCACTCCACCAATAAACACTCCTATATTTGCCAGAGTTGGCCTTCCTGTTTAAGACAGCTTCACAGGTGGTGGTTAATGCAGTAATATGTTCCTCTGGTGTATGTGGGCTATGCATGTTGACTTCCTTTGTTAGTCTATTGGAGAACTCTTTTACCTTCATGTTCATGATTATCCAGCCAGGTTTGCTAATGAAGCGTGGCTTTTTTCTGTACCTGTCCCTGATGCGGAATGTTATGTATCTGTGGTCACTGAGTGTTTTCTTAGCTAGTACTTGCCAGTCAGTTATATTTCCCGCCATTGCACTGGTTGCTAGTTTCAGGTCCAGGATTGTTGTTGATCCACGTCTTTCAAACGTTGGCGTCGTTCCCTCGTTTAATGGAGTTAAGTCAAGTTCAGATATACATTCCAGAACCATGACTCCTCTGTAATCCATATGTCTGCACCCCAGATTTGGGATTTCGAATTAAAGTCCCCCGCAAAAATCGTAGGTTTACTGTGTACTCTAATACTGAGTTTTAGTCCTTCTAGAGAGGACTCAAGGGTTTGGAGATGCTCGTTAGAGGAGAAGTAGCAGCTGTATATTATTGTTCCCTCTAATTCCACCCATATGAAGCCTTGACCACTTCCGCAGACAGACCAGTCTAGACAGACATAACATAATAGACATAACTAGACAGACAAGTCTAGAGAATCAAGACTAGATGCACAAGAGTAGACCGACAAGACTAGACAGACAAGACTAGGCAGACAAGACTAGACAGACAAGACGAGATAGACAAGACTTGACAGATATGACTAGACAGGCAAGACTAGACAGACAAGACTAGAGAGGCAAGACGAGACAAGACAGATTAGACAGACAAGACTGGACAGACAAGACTGGGCCAACAAGACTAGACAGACAAGACTAGACAGACAAGACTAGACAGACAAGACTAGGCAGACAAGACTAGACAGACAAGACGAGACAGACAAGACTAGTCAGGCAAGACGAGAGGAGACAGACTAGACAGACAAAACTGGGCAAACAAGACTAGACAGACAAGACTAGGCAGACAAGACTAGACAGGCAAGACTAGGCAGACAAGACTAGACAGACAAGACGAGACAGACTAGACAGATAAGACTAGACAGACAAGTCTAAACAGACAAGACTAGACAGATAAGACTAGGCAGACAAGACTAGACAAATATTTGGGGTTCGGTGGTGGTTCGGGGGAAGCTCTCACTAAACCTTCTAATCCACTTGGGCTTTTAGTATGCGCCACCCCGGTATCGCATATTTTGCATTCATTCAGGATGGGCGGCCGCCCAACCTGAATGTATGCAAAATATGCGAAATCGGAGTATTGTCTGTCTAGTCTCACGGTTAGTGAAAACCGCCCTAGTTGTCGCCTACCCGAACAGGATTCGAACCCGGGGGTTCGAATTGCGAGAATGGCGGGTATGTTGTCAACTACACTACCGAGGAGGACAGACAGACAAGACTAAACAGACAAGACTAGATAGACAAGACTAGCCAGACAAGACTAGATAGACAAGACTAGACAGACAAGACTAGACAGACAAGACTAGACAGATAAGACTAGACAGACAAGACTAGGCAGAGAGTACAGACAAGAGCAGACGGTTAGTGAAAATCGCCCAAGTTGTCGCCTCCCGACCAGGATTCGAACCTAGGTTCTCGCATTAAAAAGCGGATATGTTGTCATCTACACTACCGTGGAGGCCAGACAGACAAAACTAGACAGACAAGACTAGATAGACAAGACTAGCCAGACAAGACTAGATAGACAAGACTAGATAGACAAGACTAGACAGACAAGACTAGACAGACAAGACTAGACAGATAAGACTAGACAGACAACACTGGATAGACAAGACTGGGCAGACCAGACTAGGCAAACAAGACTAGACAGACAAGACTAGGCAGACAGTACAGACTAGACTGACAAGAGTAGACGGTTAGTGAAAATCGCCCAAGTTGTCGCCTCCCGACCAGGATTCGAACCTAGGTTCTCGCATTAAAAAGCCTATATGTTGTCATCTACACTACTGTGGAGGCCAGACAGACAAGACTAGACAGACAAGACTACACAGACAAGGCTGGACAGACAGGATTAGACAGACAAGGCTAGAGAGACAAGACTAGACAAACAAGTGTAGACATACTAGTCTAGACAAACTGAACTAGACCGATAGGACTAGTAGACAGACAGGACTAGACATACAGGACTAGACAGACAAGACTAGATATACAGTTTGTTTTTAATCTTAAATCAGGATTTCAGTTTTGAATCTCGAACAATCTAGACTTAGATTTGAAATGTCTTTTGACAATTGTAAATCAAGTCTCAAATCTAGTCTTAAATCTAATGGTTCTCATCCTCCGTGTTGTTCATGCAAATAGTTGTTCTGGACAGATAAAGCAGCTAAGGCTAGACAGCCAATACTGTGAAGACAAGACTAAATTATATCAAATTTATATTTTCATTTCAGTTACAAAGAAAACATCACTATAATGGTAGAAGTGCAGAGACGTCCCATAAGAGTATAGATGCCATTGAGGAACTAAAGAATGCATTTGAGTTAGCAGAGAGAACAAGTCCGGGTATTAGCGAGGCGTTTATATGCGAAATGGTACAAAAACTGATGCCATCAGTCACTGAGCAGAGACTTAAAAACGCTATGGATAAAGTCACTAGGTAAATATTGTTGTCATTAAACTAATTTAACAATTTCTCCTTTATTATTATTTCCATTTTATTTGTTAAAATAAATAATATTAATTGATATATTAATGTTTGTCGTCGTGGAATAATCCATCGACTGGGTTATTAATATTATTTTCTTTCTGTTCGTATTTATTTCTTTTTGTCTGAACGGAATTTTCCGTTTGAATTTGTAATTGTAAATATGATATTATAAAAACATGTATACGAAATTGATATTTTTGTTTGCTCCTTCAACGTCGCTGTGAAAATTATGCTAATCATTTCCTTCACGTTTCCAGTTTTAATTTATTTCGCATATTAAATTGAAAATTTTCTCGATTGTGCCTACAAACAGTATATAATCACTGAATAGATTATCTAAAATTAATTCTTAATTAATATTAATGGTTTCCTTTAGATTAATTTTTCTTCCAGAAATTTTAGTGCAGATTGAATATGGTCATAAAAGACATGTTTAGGCACAAAGCAAGACTAGAACGAATATGTAAGATGCACTAGACTGTTACAATCTAGTCCATAAAGTTTGATAGATAAGACAAGATTTATTATTTATAGTTCGTTATTTTCTTGTTTATATTGGTTGTCAGAAATAATAATTTTTTGTAATAATAACTCACATAAATTTAATGTCAACTGCGTTTACAGCAATAACAAATTATAAACGACGTTTATGTAAAATTTAGCATGCAGTCTACCTTGCAATGAGTCATTGCGCTATTCAGTTCTGTAAAAATCAGGCTTTCAATGGAATACGAAATGCAAAAACACATTAAAAATTATTATATGGACATAATAAATAACATGTTAAGACTTGAGAGACAAGACTAGGTTCACAATAATAAATAGATAAGTAAAAGTTGAAAAGCAGAAAACACGGAGAGTACTACAGTATAATCTCGATAATACGACACATATGGAATCAGACAACCACCGGATTATCAGAAAGAGTGGTGGGAGGGAAGAGCGCGAGCAGTCTCCAGACCGCCGGATTACTGGACGAGTTGGCTGAATTACCGAGATTATACTGTACTTTGCTTGAAACATTTATTTATACTGAAAAGACTACTCCAAGAGTAGACTCAAAAGCAGTGTCGGCTCTAGGGTTTATGGCGCTTAGATACGAAGATTGTTAAGGCGCCCTTAATGAATTAATTTGTAATAAGAAAATACTTGATTGCTTATAAGTAGATTACATATTATTTTTAAGTGTAAATTTTACGCCTACATATAATAGTATACCAGGTGGGCCATTGAAAACGAAACAGACGGATTTTCGGATAGTTTAAGATGGATTCTCAAAAAACTCTTTTTTTGACTTTTTTTGTGAGGAACACCTCTTACAAGAAAATTTGTAGCCAAATCACTTAACCCCTTCGCGCTGGGGCCACGACCCCTAAAGTTTTAAATGGCACGGTGGGGTAAGTGATAAGTCATTTGAAAGCCCGTTCAGTCCTGAATTCTAAACGACTAACATTTTCGATTTTTTTTCGAGATTATTTAATTTCAAGTTTTTGAGAATGAATGCATCGTTTATCCGAAAATCCCTCTGTTTCGTTTTCAATGCCCCATCTCGTATATATTTGACCACCAAGACAATTATTTGAAACTTAATTTTGTCACAGAACATTAAAATATCGAATACATTAAATCTTAACAACTAAAACAACATACAGTTAAGTATAGTTTACTAATATCTTACTAGTTTATTAATAATTTTGTATGGTATTAATAGTTTAATTTTTAGGGATTCGTCATAGGATCGTCTTCAGTGAGGAGATCGAGAGGAAATATATTTATTAAGAAGATTTTTGTTCGATACACATAATGAAAAAAAAAACACGTAAAAAATAGAGTTTAACACAAACCACACATAATTAATGTCGTATGGAAACAAAGAAAAAAGCTAAAAATTAAATTATCCTATACTTACTGATTACAAGACAATATTTAAAAGAAAAGCAAGTAATATTGAAAAGTTTCCTGAGCTTTTATCTCGTACACTACAATTTCTTAAAAACTAAAAGTAAACAAACTACTTAAATTATTAACCAATATGGAAAATTTAAAATAAAAAAGGTTTTAATCTGATAGAAGAAAGAAATTAATAATAATTAAATGAGAAGTCTTAACTTTTAGGTAGCTTGATTTGTTTTTGACGAAAACTTTTTTTTATTAATTATTTCCGGTTTTTAGACAATTTTTGTTATTATTATTTTTTAATTGATTTAAATTTTAGTGTGCAATGGTCAGTGCCATTAAGTACGGCATGAAGTTTTGATTACGTTTTTTTAACAATAAGTCTTCCTTAATTATTTATTTAAATTATTTTTTTAAAACAATTCTTAATCATGGCATAACAATTTCTAGACAACTTATAGCACTTTTTAGAATGTTAAGACTTTCTTGTCCTCCTCCCTGCCCTCCCGTTGTTAAATAAAATTTCAAAAATTTGAAGAAAAAAACTTATAGTCGATTTTTGGGTGGTCGAGAAATATTTATAAGGAGTTATAGATATGTTCGCCTGCTGACTTTATGACAGACTGCTATAAGTATTTTTGCAAGTTATATAAATATTTTTTTTAATGGAATTTGTCTTTTAAATCTCTTGGTTTTAATGAGTCTTTGGCGGGGGATTTATCCGACAAATGCATTTTAGGTTGTTATTTGCCAACGTTCCCAACTATTTTTGGGGATGCCTTGTATATATGTATATCTAGATGATAAAGTATATATATTATTAAGATAATATTTTTTCTTGTAATGTATTTTTTTAGATGTGTATATATAATAATATAGAAACTATTACCTTGTTTCCCTGTTTAGTTCTTAAGTTTTTCACTTTTGCGTGTATATGTATGTATTTTGTCATATTGGTATATATCATAAAGTATGTATGTATGCATGTAGTTTGTGATGGAAATACTACTATTACAGCTAATGTTTTGTTGAGAAATGAATAAAACATTGTTTAATAATAATTATGCTACAATTAATTTATATGTTTAAATTTATAGATATATTTTGTTGCAAATGTTGAATTTTCTTTTATGTTTTTTTAAATATTTTTATTTAACCAAATCTATCCTCATAAAATATATCTGTAAACTACACAACTCAAAACAATTAGCGGGTTCACTTGTGCCTCCGTAAAATTCGGGAAATTACATGCAAATAAAATTAAGAACATCTGAAAGACGCTCTATTAATTGAAGGGCACAGGGGAAAATTTAGGGTAAGTCTATTTTTTTGTCAATATTAAACTGGTGCTGCCATACGTTAGTATTAGAAGTGTAGTTTACCTTCCACTGTATAAGATTGGGGAAAAGCACGTTAGTCCCTATAAAACTGACATAAAATAGATATCCAGGGGAAAAACCATGTAAGTCCTAACTAAATTTCATTTTTCTCAAAACGAATCTAGGTGAACATGCTTGTTTTTTTTCTCTGTGCCCTTCAATTGTTTTAATTGACACATAGTTAATTATCAGCATCGCATACTTCCGGAGTATACGTAATAATTAACAAGAACTACCAATTGGGGAAAAGCACGTTAGTCCCTATAAAACTGACATAAAATAGATATCCAGGGGAAAAACCATGTAAGTCCTAACTTTAAATTTCATTTTTCTCAAAACGAATCTAGGTGGACATGCGTGGTTTTTTCCCTGTGCCCCTCAATTGTTTTAATTGACACATAGGGAATTATCAGCATCGCATACTTCCGGAGTATACGTAATAATTAATAAGAACTACCAAAAAGTGAAGTGAAATAATGTATCCCAAATTTGATTCAAAGAGCTACGAAGGCCTTGTTCAGATCAATAAACAGACGAAAATATTTGCAACTGACGGTTTGACTTAAGTGAAAATGAGGCATCTCAACGAAATGGAAGTTGTTCGTGCTATAACATTCATTGAAAATGGCGAAAGTCTTCCACAAGTTACTATGAACTTCAACGTAAGCCTGTCTATTATTCAGCGATTGTGGAACAGGTACTTGAATACAGTAATAATATACCAACCGCGGTGGGCAAGGTCGCAAAAGAAAAAGAATTCACAATCAAGACCGATTTTTACTGATTTCGATTCTTCGCATTAGAGTTTCTACGGCTACATCTAATTTTCCCTCTGGACCACGCATAGGGTCACCGTATCAAACCAGACAATTAGGAATAGGTTGAGGGAATCAAATTTGAGGACAAGACGACCCTTCCGAAATCCCTCTTTGACACGACGCCACAGAATAGCAAGGATGAATTTTGCTCGTGAACATGTCGCTTGGCAACTTCGACAATGGAAGTATGTGCTCTTCACGGATGAATCAAGGTTCCGTATTACTGGTTGCGATGACCGAGTGCGGGTTTACAGACTCCCAGGAGAACGTTACGCAGCTGCTACTGTCCAGGGAGTTGAAAGATTTGGAGGTATTTCAGTTATGGCTTGGGGTGGTATTAGTATCGGCACTAGAACCGACCTTGTTGTAATTCCAGGAAATCTTAACGCTAATCTCTATGTTGGCATTGTGTTAGGAGAACATGTTGTCCCTGTGGCATGTGGAATAGGTCCAAATTATTTGTGAATGCAGGATAAAGCAAGACCACATACCGCGCGAATCACTTTAGAGTTCCTACAAGAACTGAAAATTGTAACAATGGTATTGCGTTAAGATTTGATTTAAATCCCATAGAGCATGTTTGAGATATGCTCGACAGACGTCTGCGTGGTCGCCCGCAACCTCCTCAGACCATCCAGCAGCTAACTGTGGCTCTTATTGAAGAATGGAACGCTATACCACAAGAAGACTTTTACGAAGCATGCCAAAACGGTGTAATGCCGTTATTCGTGATATGGGAGCACTCGTTATTAAGTTACCATTTTATGTATACAAGTTTACATTAACAATTAATTTAAATTCGTTTTGCACTTTGGTTTTAGTAGTTGTTGTTAATTATTACGGGTACTTTAAAAGTACGTGATGCTGACACTTCCATATGTGCCAATTAAAACAATTAAGTACTGCGTCTTTCAGATGTTCTTAATTTTATTTGCATGTAATTTCTCGTTTGAGTTTTATGGATGCACAAATTAGTGACCCGCTAATTGTTTTGAGCAGTGTTTAAATATTGAATCCAAAAATATTATAGGATTTATTTTCAAATTTTGCATTTTGATGTTTGGGGATATATTTTTCCATCACAGACATTAAATTAATAAAAGGAGACACAAATCATTGAAGATGGATGGGTTATATTTGTCCCAATAAAATCAAAAGGGTTTAAAGTTTCTATATCCGAATGCAACATCACGCGACTAAATAAACAACGCGCGAAAGAATACCATGTCCTTGTCAAGTGCCCCCCTGAATCACGAGCATCTTGGCACCACTATTAACATTTCCCAAAATGTCGCTTATTATGATTTAAAATGTGTGTCCATTCTTACATCCCCCATTCACATCAGGGTTTAGGAGTCCAGAATTGGTTTCTATCTACATCTTGTTTCGTTCTTTCGGCCTTCTCTCTACCGCTGATTATGTTTTGTAACATATCCGAGGAGTACGCCCAGTCGGCAGGCGATCTCAACATTATGTTCATTAATCACTTTCAGTTCGGAACATGTTTGAAACCATACAATGTGAAACCAATTCTGAACCCCTAAACACTGATATGAATGAAAGATGTAGAAATGGACCCCGTAAATAGATAAATGGATAAACATCCATATATCTCTTTCCGGGGTCCTGCGGTCGCACTCAAAAATACTGTGATAGACATCTTTGTGTGCGCATCCACAGTATATGCAAAGATTGTCTGCTGTGCTGCCGATGTTGCAGGTATATTCTTTAAAAGAACCATGGCCGCTGAGTGCCTGAGTCATATATGATAGTTAACCTCCCCGTGTTGTCTTATAACCCATAGTTGTATCTGTGGGATAAGAAGTCTACGCCACGACCCGAATTAAACAGTGCTCCCGCGTTCTTTGCCATTTTTTCAAGCTTTCGCGCCCTATCGTTTTTCCTTCTTTTCGTCAATTTTTTGTCCATGTTGAGCCTTTTCTTGCAAGACTATGCTATCTAATACTCTATTGGCGAGATACCAGCTATGTCGAGTACTGCAACACTTAATATCGTCCTATATGCGCTGCAGACTCTTATTGCTATTTTTGCTGGCGAAAAGTTAGCATTCTACTTATGCCTGATTTTTCCATAGCGTTAGTCCATACCGGAGCGCCATACAAGATAGTAGAATGAACCACGGCAGCTAGCATCCTTCTTTTGCTGCTTTTTGAACCGCCTACTTTAGGCATTTATTTTTGTAGGACCTTGGTTGTTTTTAGGGCTTTAGTCGTCACCTGTTTGATGTGTTCTTTGAAGATGAGCTGCCTGTTATTTCACATATTCTTTTGGAGTTATTGTCCCATCTTTCACTTTAAATTTGATTTGTCCTTATTTTAATCTTCCTTTGGCCCATAAGGAGAATAGTTTCTGTTTTCTCTGCTTTCTCTGCTGCCAACTTAAGCCTTTTGCCCCCCAGGCCAGTTACCCACGATATTAATGGCCATGGTATTGCCGTCCATCAACTCGATAAAAACGGCAAACAGGCCCCAGTTTTAATTTCCTGATCAATTATAAATCTAAGCATTATGAGATGTTCCCTCTCTGAAACCTGCTTGGACCTCTGGTATTGTTTTTCCTCCGTCTCTTTTCTCAGCCGCCCTTCAAGGATTTTGACGAAAATTGTGTAGTGTAGAAAATTATGAGTTCATCAACATGATCCCTCTGTAATTCTCCTAAATAAACCTTTTCCCTGTCCCCATTTTTGTGTATTAGCAGTATTATCCCCTCTTTCCAGCTGTCTAAACAACTCTGTAACAACTATGCCTTTCCATATCTTATTGAACTCCTCCGTAAGCTTGTCAATCTATTTTTGTGGCACACTCTTCCACGCTTCATTCCCCACTTCGTCCGAACCTGCCGTTTTTTTTTTTGCTTTAAGGCTGCTATTACTTGGTATCCCTCCTCGGCCGCAATTTCTTCTACTTCTCCCGACACCTGTTACCTTCTACATCTGCCATTCCCCCGGTCTGCCATTATACACTCCCTCTAGTAGAACCATACAGTGCCTTATCCAGTTTGCCATCGGTATGCTATCCGCGATCCATTCCTTCGTCCCGCTCTTCACCTTTAAATATTTCTAGAGCTGTTCGTCCTCTGTTCTTCCGGTCGCAACAATGCCTAAATCATCGGCGAAGCCAAACATTTCTACGCCGGAAGGTAATCTTAGCCTCAGAACGCCATCGTATAAGAAAGCGTATTCCAAAGCGTAGGGCCCATAACGGAACCCTGCGGCTCACCACTCGCATTCGTTACCTCACATTCTGCGGATTCCCCGCCTGTTTCTATTACTATTTTTTGTTAGACAGATAGATGAAAATAAGACGCAGAAGGTATGGGGAAATTTTTCTTGAAGTTATATCTTGATATCTCTCCAGGATGCAGAATTGATGTTGACTCATCTTCCTTCTTATTTGAGTACTAGCTGAAGTTTTCGTTCTTCTTTGTGTACTAGCTGAAGTTGACACTCAAAACAGCATCCACGGTAGACCCTCCCTCTCGAAACCCATACTACCTATCTGAAAAAAAAATGATATTTTCAGATTCTTCCTTTAGTCTTACAAGCAGTAGCTGTTCCTGTAGTGTTCCTCTTACATCAAGTAGACATATTGGACGAATCGAGGAAGGTAGTTCTGTGGGTTTCTGTTGATCTTTTCTAAGTAGGACCAGCTCTGCCTTTCTCCAACTTTTTGGAAATTTGCCATCTGCCACAATTTTGTTCTTGGTTTTCAGGACGAGTTCTGGCTGCATATTTGATGCAATTTTTATGGCTTCTGGTGGGAGGTTATCGAGTCCTGGCGCGTTTATATATATATATATATATATATATATATATATATATATATATATATATATATATATATATACGTGTCGGTAAAAGTGCGTAGTTTGGAAAATGTACACATTGCCGGCATATGTACACATATACCTTCTTGGTTAAATGTAAATTCAACTTACATTTACCAACAAACCAAAATAATTTATTATACAAGCGGATATATTTATAAGGAATAGGTATAACGAACGTATTCTTATAATCTTTTTTGAAATAAATTATGTTCGAAATATATTGTTTTTATGTATATTAATAAAATAATATAAATTATTTCAAATACATTTTAACCTTAATATACAAGTATATTTTTTTTAATACTCATGCGCGGAAAGTACTTCTTGGCGCACGTTTTTTTATACGAGAAATGCCACTTCTCGTTGTATTTCAACATAACCTGAGTAACGCACGCAAATATTCATTATCACTAGGTTATATTAAAAAAAACAAATAAATAAATAAAATAAACACAATCAAGACCTCAATATTAAAAAAGTGACGTGAATGTGTCAGAATTTTTTTTCATTACAAAATAATAATAAAAATTAAAGAATAAGTTTTAAAATGAGTGTAAATTCTATGGTGATACCGGAGACTGAGGGGAGTTCTTATGACGAATCTACACCACCGGAGACAATTGAAAAAGCAAATTCTTAATTTTTTATTCCATTTTTTTTAATGACCCCTGGATCCCAAACTTGTAAGATACATCCCCTCATATGACTAATAAAAAATATTGTGTAACACTGTCAATTGCCCTCTCGAGCGAATTTGCGCATTTCGTGCACACTTCGTTCGTGCGCCCAATTTCGCTCTCGCGTCAAATTGACAACTTACCGCCCTAGTTACAAAATATTCTAATTTATGTTTATTATTTTTAAATTTTATCTATATAAATTGGAAAATGTGTACTTTTACCGGTAAAAGTAGATATATGAAGCTGATATCAAATTTACACTCACATTTATCTTTCAAATTGGTAGATGTATACATATACCGGTAAATGTTTACATTTGCCGATTTTGTACTTTTATCGTAACATATAACACTCACAACATCGATAACACTCGGATAGATAAAACATCGAATTACAAATATCTTGGCACATGGATAACGGACAATATAGACCAGACACTTGAAATAAAATCGAGAATTGGATTGGCCAGAAACACATTTCTGAAAATTCGAACGTTCTTTTGTGAAAACAAACTAAAATAGATCTGCGTACGATCATAAGAATGCTAAGGGAGCGTCCATGAATCACGTGAGGCTCGAAGGGAAAAGAATCACGAAATATCACATGGGGGTGAGGGGGTGTACTGAGATATCACGTGTATTTATTTTGTCGGTGAATGCGCGATTTTTAACCTAAAACCTCACCACGTATCACCAGGGTGGAAGGTGGGCTTAAAAAGTTAGCTACAAAACATCACGTAATTAATGGGCGACCCCTGAGGGGTACGTCTTCTCGACTCTACTCCAAGTGGTGGAAACATGGACATTGAAGCAAGCTGGAATAAAGAAGCTATGGTTCCTTCAAACTAGGGTGCTATAGATGTATGTTAAAGATATCCTGGAAAGACACAGTGACGAATATAAGAGTGATGGAACGTATGAATAAACAGCTGGAAGTCATATCGACAATGAAAAGAAGAAAGCTGCAGTACCTAGATCACAACAAGAGGGAAAAAGTATGAACTGCTCCAATTGATAATGCAGGGAAAGATATTATTCAGACGAAACATCGGTAGGCGCAGAATCTCATGGCTGCGTAATCTGAGGGAATGATATAACACAGCATCCAATGAACTATTCCGAGCTGCCACATTTAAGATCAAGACTGCGTTGATGATCATTTAGGATCATAGGATCATGCGAAGGATCATTTGTCACGGAAAAAGGAAGTGGCGTCGCCAGACGAAGTTCATAACCGGATTGGCCAGGCAACAGCAACTTTCGCTTCACTGAAGTAGTGCATATTGAAGTGTACAAATAATACCATCTAAACCAAAGCACGCTTATATCCGATGCTGATCCTCCCAATTCGCCTTTACGGATTAAAAACACATAGAGATTGCTCAAACCGGACCTCAACAAGCTCGAGGCCTTCCAAATGCGATGTTTGAGACAGATTCTCAGTATCTTACTCCGCGAACGTCTCCGAAATGAGACATTAAGAGAAAGGTGTGACCAACCAAGAGGAAATTCAAAAACTTCGATTATGATGGTTCAATCACATGTATAGGATGGACGACAATCGACTACCGCAGAAACTCATATGGAGAAAACGCCCTCCCTATTGTAGGATACAACAACAAGCACCGAAGGCGACATGGTTGAAGTAAGAGATGGGCATGGGATCCCATCGACCCATCCCATCCCACCCCATCGTCCCATGGAATGGGATGTTGCGTGGGATGGGATGAGATGGGACGACAAATTTGTATAGGACGGATTGGGATGAGTTTTGATAATCTAGTAAATCTAGTTCGTGCATAATTAATTGCTTATCGTGCCAATACGCACATTTTCCATGATATGTTAAAGTACGATACATTTGCGACGAAAAAGGATTACTCACTGTGAGATAAAGAAATTACGGAAAAATTAAATTTGTACCGAATTATCGTTAAAAAAGTCTGAACCGATAAGAGAGTCTGCCGTATGGGAAAATGTTATGAATCGAACGGGCCTCGCGAAGGGGATGGGATGGGGTGAATGGGATGGGACGAAAATTTTAGGTTTGTGGTATGGGACAGTGGGACGAAAATGTGATGGGATGGGACAGTGACAGTGATCCATCCCACGGAATGGGATGTGGAACGAGAAACTCGTCCCATGCTCATCTCTAGTTGATACATCTACGGAACGATCTAAAGAACCTGCGACTGACAACAACCGAAGCGTGTGGTGAGATCAGAATCCAGCGGCACCGACAGCAGCGTTATCGGCTACGAGGTCGACCTCCACAATAATAATAATAATAATAAGCAGGCAGACAGGCTAAATAACATCTTTGGTCTTGGTGAGTAGGGCCACCACCTTGCCGAGCTGAAGGTGCAAATCGGACCGGAAGCTCTTGGCGCACCTGGGATGTTAAGCCAGCTTGAGTCCACAGTACCGGCCGGGGTTCCTTTTGGCTCTAAACTGGGGTGAGAAACACCCGGAGCATCACTTTTTCGCACCACCAAAACTCCGCGAATATGTGGCCTATCTTCGTCGCATTCAATACGAGAGAGCACCTGAGCAGTTGGTGGAGGTACAGCCGGACGAACCGGAGATCTGCCACGTAAATTTGGAGATGCTTCCGAACAGAAAGGCTTTTCAGAAAAGTCCACCACCCAGAGCCAACTATGTAGTTGCTGCGGACGAATCACTCGATAGGAACCTCCCAGAGGATCCAGACATCCTGCTCCTGAACGAGATGGTCTATCAAGAGGCGACAAGGAAAATTTTCGAACAGCGAGGCTGTAAAAGGGGAAAGGAAAACCTGCTGATCGATAGGTGCGTCTCACAGGATGCCGTTCAATATAACTGCAACCTATCAATGGCTGGATCGATTATCGTAAGGCATTCTACACAACATCTCACGAGCTGTTTATTCACTTGTTGGAATGTTTTGTTTGATATGCATTAAACAACTGATGCCACTCTGGAAGACTCGGTTCTCGATAACATTCCGACGGGACCGAGTTCGGACAGAGTTGATTTCATACAGAAGAGGAGTATTCCAGGGAGATTCCTTCAGTCCTTTTCTGTTTTGCATCTCACTGTTGCCCGGTGTATGCAGTTCCCGCCTATATTCATCGCCACAATGCGGCGTTGAGAGTGTTTAAGACATCATTATGCGATAGACCGGTCACCAGTCCTGCCCTATGTCCCGAACGATATTGAGTCCATTGTGGAGAACGAAGGGTGCCGAATCTATTGGAACTTCTCGTTCTCCACCGTCAGGCAGATAACGGCGAACAAGCCTGACGTGGTTCTATTAGACCACTCCTCCAAGCAGATTTGTTATTGAATTTTCGGCTTCTGCTGAAAATAATATCAAGAAGGAGGAAATGCGGGCAAAATATCAAGACCTGCTCTTTGAGCTTCGGAGGCTGTACTCAGGTTACTCAGTGAAGCTCGTCCTTTTGGTAATTGGGTGCATGGGAGGCATCAAGGACTCGCTCGTCTCCAGTCTGAAAATCATTCCTGCCTGCCGTAAACCGGCGGAGACCCTTGCCGCTGGAATCCAGAAAGCGTTCATCTTGGGGTCGTTGCGTCTACTTAGGACACATGATTTACGGGATTCATAGCTACTGACATCATGGCTTTGAGGAGTGGCTATGATGTACGAACAGGACCTTATCAGCAATGAACCTCGTGAAGATCGGAACCACGGGGAGCTCCTTCTGGTAAAAAAAATATTTTACTTTAATTTGTTACATCAAAACGATTAAATAAAAATGCTTGTTAATGCCATGGCTCGATTTATCTGAACGATTTAATGGTGTGATTTATCGATACGATTTATCTTTTACGTGTGTACCCTGATTTCGGTGTCGCTTATGGATGGGAATTCACAGTGGCGGCACACTTCGCAGATTCGCACCCAAGTGCCGTAGCACAGTGTTTGAAATCGCTGACCAAATATTGATTTGATTACCAATTTAGAAAATCTAAAATTTTCTTTTCTTTGTAAAAAAGTAGAGACTTTGCAATATTGTTATTAATAATACAACTCGATAACATTAGTTGAACTTAGTCATTTTGTGTCATGTTTGTTCAAAAGTTCCCGCTTTGATCAAGTCGAATTAAAACCGTCAAAAAAGTCTCAATGTCAGTGGTGCAATACCAACTTTGTGAAACACAATATGTCACAAAAAGACTTTCCACAGGCTTTTTTTGGTTTCACTAAGAAAAATGTTTAAATAAAGAAAAACCGAGAAAAGTAAGAAGAATCAAAGAGAAATGTAATGGGGCAACTTCACAAAAAACTAACGTAACAAAAGTAAATAGAACAATTTATTCTAATAATGAAATGAGTCACCCAAAAATAAGATATATGTATTTAAGTTATTTAAGCAAAAAAAAATGTGACTGAGTCTTCCAAAGTAAACTAAAAAAAAGTATTAAAATGGCAGTTTCAACATTTAGGTAAATAAAAATATTTAAAACTTACCTTTATCTACACATTAATTCAACTTTTCAGTCAAGTTGATGAATATGGATTTGAACGATCAGAAACCTTCGATTACAAAACTTATGAAGACTTTATGTCCGAATACTTGAGAGTTCTAGCCAGAAGATCAAAACGTTGGAGCGAATTAAAAGAAACCGATAAATCAAAAAAGAACAATATTTTAAAACGTTTCGTACGTAAAGGTATTCCATTTTCTTTACGTGCAAACACCTGGATGTTTATATCAGGCGGACAAATAACTAAAGAACAAAGTAACTTAACGTATGCACAATTAAAAGATAAGATTGATAATTCTATGATAAATGACACTATTGAGATTGATCTCCCAAGAACATTTCCTGATAACATATTTTTTACCAAAGAAAATATACTGCCCAGACAATTATTTTATGTGTTATCTACATTTGCTCATCAAAATCATGATGTTGGTTATTGTCAAGGTTTAAATTACATAGCCGGGCTATTGCTTTTGGCTTCAAAAAGTGAAGAATCAAGTTTTTGGCTACTGAAAGTTTTAATAGAAAATATCCTACCAAAGTATTACATCAAAAGCATGGCTGGTTTAATAACAGATTTAGCTGTTTTAGATGAGTTAGTTAAAGTTAGGGAACCGGCTATACATAGACACATAACTAATATAGGCATGCCATGGGCTGTGACTACCACCAAATGGTTCATTTGTATTTATTCCGAAGTGCTGCCTATAGAGACTGTTTTGAGGATCTGGGATTGCATTTTTTATGAAGGCTCAAAGATTATTTTTCGTGTAGCCTTGACACTTATTAAACTGCACAAAGAGGAAATTCTACAATGCAAAGAGTTGGGTGATATTGTTACTTGTTTTAAAAATATGGCTTTAAGTCCAAAAGTTGTTAACTGCCACCAATTCATGTCTGTAAGTAAATTACAACAACATAAAGCTGCAATTAATAATTTTTCTTTTTTTTTTTAGTATATTTTTAAAATGCCTGGAAGTTTGTCCAACAGCTACTTAGAAAAATTACGGAAGAAACACAGTAATGCAAATTAATTAAGGTTTTTCTTCTCTTTTTTATGGTTTTATTTATTTAGTTAGAAAATAACTATCTAGTCTTATTATTTTTTACACATCACCTTTACAGAATTATTTAATATCATTAAATTAACGTTTTTCAAACACATCATTTAAAAATGTTTATACTTTTCCTCACTGTTATCCCTTTCACCAAATTTTTATATTTTTCATTATATTAGGATTGATGGGCTATAACTGAAATGAGTTTTAAGGTGGGCACGCACAGACTCATTAAATCTGTATGATAATAAAAATGAAAATCTAATGCATATTTACTGCCACACCTGGTCATTCCTAGCAGCCCCGGATCTTCATTGTTTTCGAGGCGGGGCAAAAACTGAAAAATGCCGCCCCCGCCCGCACATATTTTTTACCTTTATCATTTATTATTATTGTGGTTTGGGGAGCCTCTACCATCCTGCGTGTGAGGCTCTCACTCACTAAACCCCCTTTTACACTTGGCTTTAGTATGCACCACAACGGTATCGCTCGCGCATTCCTTCAGGGTGGGCAGCTCGGACGGCTTACTGCCGCCCTAGTTTTGTCATTTCATAATTGATGTATCATTTGTGTTTTTAATCAATTATCTCTGCTTAGCAGTTCTCTTTCTGCTCTCGCTTTATGGGACATTTTGTTCCTCAGCATGTTGGTGGCTCCAGTCCAGCCCTCTTCGCTCATGACTAGCACTTCCGCGATGTTTCCGCTTGTAAAGATAATGTCGCTAGTGTCTTTTACGCGTTGTCTTTCTGCGTCCCATCTGGGGCAGTAGAACAGAGTGTGTTCAGGCCCATCCCTTTCTTCGGAGCAGTACCAGCACGCGGTATTTTGCGTCTTTCCTATTCTGAACAGGTATGTGTCAAAAACGCCGTGTCCTGTCATGGCTTGGGTTATGTAGTGCATAACCCAAGCCATGACAGGACACGGCGTTTTTGACACATACCGTCTACCTCGCCCCAGGGTTTCTCGCACCATGCTGTGACATTTTTTATTAACGTTTTGGTCCAGCTGTCGAACTTTTCTCACAGGTCCTGTCATGATGACATCAAATCTTCCCTTGCTTCCTTTCTGTTGGCAGTTCCTCTCTCGTGCAGCTGGCAGCGTTCGAGCACGAGTAGTTTTATTTTCCCGGCCATAGCCAGCACGGCCTCTGTAGAGAGAGTTCTTTAAGCTGCCGTTATTCTTATGGCCATTCTTCTGTTTACTTTTTCTAGTTTGGCAACATGGTGTTTATATTTTAACGCGCTCGCCCACACTGAGGCTCCATAGAGGATGATGGAGGAATCTACGGATGCTAACATTCTTCGTTCATTGCTTGTGAGGCCATTAATATTTGGCATTAACCTGGCCATAACGTTGAGGGTGTTTGTGGCTTTCGTGCAGATGTTCTTTATCGTTGTTTTCCAATTACGGGAGCACAGTGCGACAGTGCCGCAAAATGCCGCATTAGCAGAGGCTTTGTTGGAACAGATTAGTTTTTAAATGCGACAATAGAGTGCAATATTAATTACTTGTTCCATTACAGGTGAATTAGAAAGATCAAATTTCATTCCGGATAATAATTTTGGAATGAAACCTATTAGTGCCGAAATAAGTTTTTTTATTTTTCTTATTTTATTAATAAATTTCATATTAACTTGTTGGCACCACTTGCGCATTACACCCGAGAGCAGAGCTTTTCCTTGTGCTCGTCGGTGCGAGGCGTTGCTGATGTTGGAACACTCGATGCTGCGCACAGTGCCGCATTGTGCGCCCTGGTGCTGTAATTGGTAAACTACCTATATGTTCGGTCATTCGTATATCCTTGTCTAGGTAGATGCTCAGATATTTTAACGAGTTTCTGAATTTTATTGTTTCCTGCGGCCTGCGAGAAGGACCATTTTTATTTTTTCGGCTGCTAGTTTGATGCCCATTTCGTCGAGTTGTTCCGTAATTGTGATTAAGGCGTGTTCTGCTTTCTCTTTTAAATCTTCGCTGCTCCTTGCGGACACGACTAGTGCAAGATCGTCCGCGTATGCTACAGTAGTCACATCGCTTTCCATTTTTAGTCTCAGGATTCTATCGTAGAAAACGATCCACAGTGTTTGTCCAAGTACCGATCCTTGTGGTACCCCGGTGTATGTAATTATTTTTGTTAAAATTTTTCTGGAAATTTTCCTCCAAGGAGACATTTGTTCATAATGCTGGTTACTGTCTTAATAAAACTGTACTTATAATATTTATGTTATATTTTGCATATTTCGGGGGGTTTGAACCCCAAAACCCCCCCTCCCCCCTTGGCTACGCCCATGGTAGGAAAGTAAATTCGCAGAGCAGTACAAATATTAGGAAAGGCATCCGGCAAATCATGCATAGATCTGTTGCAAGAGATAGAAACCGTTAGTCTTTTCTATATCACCAAATAAGAGCGAACCTTCTTGCTTTTTAAAAACGTAGATTTCTTGGCAGAATACAACTTCGTATAAATCTCGGTCGTATTTTCGAGCCAGATCTGCTCCATGTTCTTCAGTTATTTCAGTTGTTATTGCAGTTCTTCAGTTGACATATTCAAAAATTACTTGTTGACAATTCAAGTGAGCACAAAAAGAATGAACACTACAAGCTTTACAAACAAAAATCCAGCTCTATACAATTTATATAATTAAGCCTTGAACCAACCGATGTACATTATTTAAGTTGTGCTTACTAATTAATAAAAAGAAATCAGAAAAGGGAAAACCATAACAAAAACTAAGATCTTTCACTAGCCCTCATTAAATACATATCCCGATGATAGTGAGAAGTATTGAGTGAAATTTATGTCTAGGGAACAAAAACGAGACAATGAAGCAATTTGTTCATAATTTCAATTATTTCTCGTTTAACTTAAAATGAAAAGTTAACAAAAGTTAGGTTTAAAAAGCAAAAAATAATGTATGGAAAGAAAATGATGAAGAAGCAAAAAAATATATATAAAGAAAAGTTAAGAAAAGCTGAGTTCAGAAAGGGAATGTTGAGAAACAATATATAAAAATCGTTTTATTTCATTGTTATTATCATTACTATTATTAGTTCATAAATTAATGTGCGTATATGTGTAAAATGCACCCACATAAATAGTGTTAATAAAAAGTGTAGTTAAATATTTTAATTTTACATTTTAAATTACCTCTGGTCTGGTTTGGTTAGTTATGGTCTGGTTTGGTCTGGTCTGTTCTGGTTTACTTGGTTTGATTTGTTCTGGTTTAGACTGGTTAGGTCCTGGTATGGTTTGGCCTGGTTTGCACTGATTGGGTCTGGTTTGATCTGGCTTGGTCTAGTTTGATCTTTTTTGGTCTGGTTAGGTCCGGTTTGGTCTGGTTTGCACTGGCTGAGTCTGGTTTGGTTTGATCTGGTATCGTCTGGTTTGGTTTGGTCTCGTTTAGTCCGGCTGAGTCTGATTAGGTCTGGTTTGATCTGAGTTGGTTTTATTTGATCTGATTTAATTTATTTCCAATATACATACATACATAACCGTCTTTACCATAAAGGCACACAGGGCGCGTGCCCAGGACCCCCCTCGGCAGGGGGGGGGCCCGAAAGACCGATATATTGCTAAAACTTTACAAGTTTTTTTTTCTATTTTATGTAGATATTACCCGACGAAAGGTAGGAAGTATGAAATAGCACATTTCGACATTATCTGAGTCGACATTATCTATGGTTGGAGAATTCCCGAAAGTGACGTGATTTTGTTTTGACCCAACAATTCTATTTTATTGTGCCTTAAAATTATTTTAATGTTTAGTTTCCTTAACCCTAGGTTCTTAAAATCAGATATTTACATATTATACTAAGATTACGATAAAGCGACCAATAGGTCCCAACATATGGTCGTGACGCACTAATGGTTTTGAATGCGTTTTGGGGCTGTTTTATGACCGCTACGTGCTTGCAATTGTTTGTGACCACTAATGGTTTTAAATGCGTTTGTATATAATGTAATATTTAAACTTACAAATTTTAGATATAAGTATTTATTTTCTGTAGTTGTAAATATTAAATATAGAAACAACTACGTTCACTTGGGGTTGGAATTCTATTGTTATAAGTGGGGACAGGGAAATAGTAAGCTTTATTATATTATCTTCAATTTAAATCCTTCTTTCTTGCCACCAAGATACCAGAGTAATAGACGTGTGTTGATAATAGAAGTGTTGACGTATTCGTTTATTTATTCATTCTATTATGTAGAAAAGAACATATTTAAGTGGTTTACAAAAAAGAAAAAAAGTTGTAGCTCAAAAATAAATAATCAAGAAACTTCCTTAGCTCACTTCATTTTTTATGGTTGAAGAAGCAAATAGGCTGACTAATTCTTCACCTTCGTCACCTCAAGATCGAAATACTTCTGAATATCAACTGGTAAAATATCCTACATGTGACAAAAATGACCAACACACATCAGATGCTGAACCCTCTAGTTCAAGCTACTGTGAGTTAATAACTGCAATCTTGGAAAATGTAAACGTACTGTGATCAGTGTGATCTGGTACGTCTGATCCTGGTACGTACTGTGACGAAATTTTAACAGAAGAATTACGCGATATTTGGATTCGAAAAGGGCCAGAGTTTTTCCAAAATAAAAATTGTGACTTCTCCGAAACTTCTACAAGTTTTCCAGATGCAAGCGGTAAAACAAAAACTAGATACTTGACAAAAAATATTTTCACCCGTAAATTGACGAATGGTGAGTCCTTAGAAAGAAAATGGCTCCTTTATTCACCGTTGAATAAATCATCGTTAGATACGTAAAACACGGAGAGCATATTGAGAGATTTTTGCAGTTTTTCTTTATAGATATGTATAATGCAGATTACATAGCAGATACTATTTTAATTTTTTTTTAAAGCCTTGATATTAATATAAAAGATTGTCGTGGGCAGAGTTATGATAATGCATCAAATATGGGAGGATAGTATTCTGGTGTTCAGTCAAAAATAAAATAAAAATGTAAATTTGTAATTTTTGTCCCATGTGCGGGCAAGTACTGTTTAGGTACTGCGCCACGTACTGCATTATCTAAACACCTTCTCGGTCTCTTGCTGCAATCCGCTAACACCTCCTCCACTCTCGCTGCTGCGCTAATACTTACTACATTGGAGCGGTACATTTCATGTGCGGCACATTCGCTAAATTTAGTAGGTGTTCAGACTGTTGAATGTGTTTCCGAAGTTGTAGGTAGCATATTTTCAGTTTATCCAAAAATTATTTAATTTTTTCTCGGCTTCGACCAAATGATCGAAAATTATGACAGAGCATTTGGGCGCAAAAAGTCCTGAAGTCTCTCCCGAATACTAGATGGTCTGCACTTGCTAATGCTATTAATGCCTTACAAAATGGTTATTTAAATATTTCTGAAGCTTTGTCCTCTAATTGCAAGTGATACATATCAATCAACTAGGAGAAACAAGAAACGAAGCACAAAGCCTAGCAAAAAAAATTAATACTATTCTTTTAACGGAGATATGGTGGGAATTATGAATAAAACAAGCTTAAGGTTACAGAATAGCACCATTACCATGGAAGTTGCAACGAAACTTGCAATGAAACTACGCATCTCTAATCGATTATGTCAAGAACGCACACAATAAACTCGATCAGTACGAATCGGTTGCTAAAAAAATCCAAATGTTGACTCTAAAGATAAGTCTGAAAGAAAAAGAATTCGCAGTATACGCGTCACTTTTTTTAAAGGATCATCAGAATCTGTACAGTTGAATGACAAAAAAAAATCTATGATGTACCTACCTAGATACGTTTTTTCATAATAGACACATTATATGCACATTTAAAAAATCGTTCGGCAGCATATCAAGAAATTGACAATCGTTTTAGTTTTCTTTGTCAATTAATAACAATCGATTCGGACGAGTTGACAAAAAAATGCAATGAATTTGAAGAATTCTATCACGAAGACATTAATGCATATGAGCTCAAATCAGAATGTTTTCATTTAAGGGAGTATGTAAAGAACATAGCAAAGGAATCAGCGGATTTGAGTATCTCAAATCTAAACCTTACATAAATTAATAAAGTATTATAAATTAGAAGAAACTTTTCCAAATGTTGAAGTTGCTACAAGAATATTCCTTTGCTAAATCGTTACCAATTGTAGTTTAGAGCGATCATTTTCACAGCTAAAGAAAATAAAAAATGAATTACGAACAACTATGTTACAAGAACGATTAACTCATTTGTCAATTATGTGCATAGAAAGTGATATCCTTAAAAAATAGACTTTGAAGATATAATAGAAGATTTTGCACCACAGAAATCCCGAAAGAAACTATCGTAATCGTAACCATTTCAAACCAGCAGCATATTTATCTAATTAATAACAAATGTATATTTGATATGTACCATAAAATATATAAGATCATAGCAGAGAAATGTTTTTGTCATTCACTCTTTTTACTTTCCAACAGGGACCCAAATTCTTGTGAAGGGCCCCGGTATTAGAAATGAGCATGGGATCCCATCGTCCCATACCATCCCATCCCGTCGTCCCATGGTATGGGATGAGTGGTATGAACGTCGCGTGGGATGGGATGGGATGGGACGACAATTTTGTATGGGACGGAGTGAGACGGATTTTGATCATCTAGTAAATCTAGTTCGTGGATAATTAATTGCTTTCAAATAAGAATCTTTATTTTCATTTGTTTGTAGACACAAGTAGGCTTCCGAATACAAATCACTGTATTTTTGTTAGCTTTTTCTAGATTATGTTTGTTTGCAGCGCATCTCTTTCTTGTGTGGGCTTCAGTTAAGTTTTTCACAACTCACAATCAGCGCGGCAGTTTGTCGGTAAAATTGAAAATAGACAATAATCCAAAATTAACGTGTATCGTGCCAATACGCAAAATTTTTTCTGGGATAACGATGTAGTTCCTGAAAAATCTTCCGATCCGTTTGCGACGAAAAATAATTACTTATTATTATTTGTGGTAATAATGGGATGAATGGGACAGGCCGCGCGACCGGGATGGGATGGGATGGGACGAAAATTTTAAGTTTGTGGGATAGGACAATGGGACGAAAATGGGATGGGACAGTGACAGGGATACGTCCCACGGGATGGGATCTGGGACGAGAAACTCGTCCCATGCTCATCTCTACCCGGTATAGCCTATAAGACGGCACTGCATACATATATTCTTGTTAAATTAAATTGAAATTCTACTCTGCTGGTAGAGTGTGGTGAGTAGTAGGAGAGGGTTTTGAGAGGGGAAGACTTGAAGGAAGATCGATTGAATGCTGCGATCGATTAATCACGGCCACTTGAATGTAATTAGTGTTAGTGCAGTAGCGAGAGCGAGAGGAGGTGTTAGCGGGTTGCAGTAGCAAGAGAACGAGAAGGTGTTTGAGTAATGCAGTGCGTGCCCCAGTAACTAAAACAAAATGAATTATTTGGATAAATTATGAATCACAGGTGAGTTTTTATTAGTTATTTATTAACTTTGTTAATAATTCATTATTTAAGCAATAAATCAAAATTTAATTTAATAAATTTAAAAATAATTTATTGCATTATTTCCATTTTTTTCAAATAAGTTTAAAATTTCCACGCATATATTTAACAACAATTTGTAAATAAATTGTTTAGTTTTGATTATATCACGATCAAAAGCGAATAAATATGGATCAATTTAGTTTACTGCAAATTAGTTTAGGTTTATCTCGATTTTAGTTTTGTTTTGAAACCAAGTAATTTCCAGTAACTGTTAGCTTTAGATTGATTATTTTAGATTTTGATTGATTTGTTTAAACAATTTCGTTTATTTAATTCAACACGCGATTCTCTTATTTTTTTTTATTTACTGCACGGATTTACTACACTGTAGAAATTTCAGTTTAAATAGTAATGTGGGTACTTGGGAATACAAATTTCTAAAGATTGCAGTCGCATACTGTAATTTTTTAAACTTATTTACTAATAAAAATCCGAGGGGTCATCCACTCCCTGAAATGTGGCAATGTATTCACAATTATTCTGATTTTTTTGGTAATTCGAGGTACTCGAAGAAATTACTAGCGCAATGCGTAATAATGTCACGTAATTATGCTAATTCTTTCTAATGTCAGATAATTTTTGAAATGCTGAGGTACTTCAAAGTAAAGGAAGGAAATTTAAAATATTTACTTTTAAATAATTTCTAATGCACTAAACGTTAGAGAATATTTACTTGTTATTACTATGTGCAATCTGTAAGATAAGAGTGCTAGTAATGAAGAAGACATCAAGTTAGTAGTATCGTCATTAAATAACAAGTGTGTTGAATTTCTATACATTTATTGAAATTGGATTGAAATACAACAAAATTACAATACTCTAAAACTTTCCAGCCTTAGGGCCATACTGATTACTCCAGTAAGTTCCGAGAGCCAAAACCATATTATCATTGTTGCCGGTGGTAAAAAGTGAAATAGTCCACTGATGAAAAAAAAAAGTTTGAAAAAGTACGCAACGTTTAAAAAAAGCTGCAAATCGGACTAAAGTCCGCAAAACGGCAACACTGCATATTATTAATTTTCCTGTCATTATCTGTAATTTCTAGATTAGTCGTAGAGTACGAGCCATGAGGAGTAACGTGACACGTCATCTGGTGGACACAAGCGGAAATAGGTAGTACCTTCTATCGATAACAGATGGCGCTAATAGCACGTACAGAATAATCTCGTTGGCTCGAGAAAGTTCTGGTGTCTTCCACTCACTTCTAGATGGCAGTAATTGGAATATATAAGAAGGCTAGTGGCGCAACCACAAGTCAGTTCCTATGACACTGTTGTGAAATAAAATAGTGCGTACCTCCTTAAAACGTGTTTTTGCGTGTTTAAGTTTAAGGCATCTTTGTAACAGTATTTTGATTTGAATTGTTGCTTTTGTGTGTGATTTAGTAGTATGGAAAAGAAGCAAAAAATTGATAGTGAATGCAGAAAATTCAAAGATCAGTGGAACATTCAGTATTTCGTAATTGAGTCCAGTAACAAGGCGCTATGTTTGATTTGCAATGAAAGCATAGCCGTTCTCAAGGAATATAACATTAAACGTCATTATGAAACAAAACATTTTCAAAATTACTCAAAATATACAGGAAGTTTGCGGACAGAAAAATTCGAAGCTATGAAGCGCGGATTGAAATCGCAGCAATCTTCATTTACAAAATTCAAAACTGAACAGGAGGCTGCAACTCGTGCCAGCTTTCGTGTGACTCTTGAAATTGCAAAACGTGGAAAACCATTCACCGATGGAGAAATGATCAAAGAATGCATAATTGCAGTAGCCGAAGAAATGTGCCCTGAAAAGGTAAATTTATTAAAAACTGTCGATGGAAAAAGAACCTTCGATGGAAAAACTTGAAATGTATTACAACTGATAGAGGCAAAAACGTGAGTGGGAAAGATAAAGGAGTGGTCGCTCTTGTGTCAAAGGCTGTAGAAAATGACGGTGGTTCAAAACCATTAGTCTTACATTGTATCATTCATCAACAGTCTTTGTGCGGAAAATGTTTGGATATGTCTGAAGTTCTGAAACCAGTCATATCAACTGTTAATTTTATCAGATCTTTTGGGCTGAATCACCGACAATTCCGACAATTTATTGAAGAGATTGGAGAAAATGACTTACCTTATCATACTGCCGTACGTTGGCTTACCTTAGTTGGCTTAGTGTGGGAAAGTCCTTCAGTGCTTTTTTGAACTTCGAGCAGTGATCGAAATTTTTTTGAATGAAAAGCATCGCCCTCTTACTGAATTACAAAACAACGCATGGCTGTGGAAGTTAGCATTCTATGTTGATTTGACAAAACATGTGAACGAACTGAATTTGAGATTGCAAGGAGAAAACCAGCATCTTCCTGATTTATACACTAATATCAAATCATTCCGGAAGAAATTGATACTGTTTCAATCACAACTACGAAGTACATGTTTTTCACATTTTAAAACATGTGAAATATTCAGCCACACCACTGAGACTGAGTTTCCTATCGATTTTGCAATCGAAACTTTGAGTGCTTTGAAAATAAATTTTGATACTCGTTTCTCGGACTTTGATGCCATTGCGAATCAAATTAAGATTTTTCAGAATCCTTTTGATACTGACATTGAAACCCTAGCCCCGGAACTTCAAATGGAAATGATTGATCTACAGTGCAGTGATATAATTAAGAACAAATATCAAAACTCATCTTTGTTGGAATTTTTTTGTTGGAGTCTTCCACTGACACAATTTGATAATTTGCATAAATTTGCTTGTGGGCTGTTTTCTGTTTTTGGTACTACTTATTTGTGTGAGAAGACCTTCTCCAAAATGAAGTACACAAAAAATGTTTACAGATCTAAATTAAGTTAAGTTATGTTTTTATTTAAAATGTATAAAATGTTAGTTGGATTCATTTCAATAATTTGTTAGTTATTATATACTGAAGTTAAATTTTCTGCTATTATACATGTCTTTACTCATTACAATTCTGTGTTTCTTTATCCAACTTATCACAAAAACAATAACAATAAGCCTACAACAATGTTATGAGTAGTTAGCCTATGACCATATATATATTAATAATTATTCAACATAAAATTAGAATTCTTCAGTAAACTAAATTTAATTTGCTATAAAAAATATGTTCTCTAAAAGGAGTTTTCAAGTATGCTAGCTCTCCGCGGGCCGGACAAAATCTGTCCGCGGGCCGGATGTGGCCCTCGGGCCGTAGTTTGGAGACCCCTGCCCTAAACTACTTTTTCACATTTTTGTATTGCTTATCAATATTAAATCATATGTATTTAATCATATTAATCACAGTCCTGTGAAGTTAGCAACCGAATTTGCAAAAATATGATATTACATCGGAGTTCCTGGTAGATATGAAATAGTTCTAAAGAGTAGGTACTAAAAAATGGAAAATACCAAAAATGAGCTAGCAACACTTTTGAGAAAAACTTTTTGAGCGTTTTTGACATATTACTGCACCTCGGCCATAGTTCTGGAGTACTTGATCAATTTTGCAAAAATAAAATTAAAAATTACAAAAACAGTTCTTTTCGCGGATCTAAATAGAACCCTAAGAGTTCTATAGAAGATCCCTTTGACATATTTTGATCGAAACCTTGGTTCAAAAGATATTTTTCAATAATAAGGAACCCATGAAAATTGGGTTTTTAATAAAAATAAAAAAAAAACGCACAACAGTTATGTTTGCAGTTCCTGATAGAGCTCATAGAGTTCTATCGAAAATCCTTATAAAATTTTTCTGCAAAGTTAAAAATTGAAAAGATATATAAAAATTAAACTTCACCGATGCGGCGAAGTGAAGAAAAAAAATCGCGTAATAGTTCTGTTTGCATTTCCCGGTAGAACTCTTAGAGTTCTATCGAAAATCCTTGTAACATTTTTATGTGAAGTCAAATATTGGAAAGATATTACAAAAAAAAGTTCACTAATGAATTTCGAGTTTAGCAATGAAGTGCAAAAAAAAAGTGGCGCAACCGTTCTGTTCCTATGTGAATTCGTTGGTTTGCTGTAAAAATTTACTAACTAAAGGGCCCAATACACTAGCGACCTAGTTAACAACCTTGTCGTCAACTTACTATGTTGACGACAAGATTTAGTAGTATATGGGCTGGTTGAAGATGACATTTCAGGTTGAGTACAAAGTTGAATAAAAATAAAGCGATTTGGATTTTTGGTGTGCGGAGTCTGATGCTGGCAACCATGATGAGGAGTGTGTGGGGAGGTTGAAGACATCGTTATAAACATCAGTTGTGAACTTGTGAAGATTTTGGAATTCTTGTTTGCGCAGATGACTTGTTTCCGACTTTTATTTTTTCAGTTTTTTTGTAATTTTTAATTTTCTTAATGTTTATGGCTAATTTACCAAATATTCCTGTATGGGTGGAATTTTTAGAAACGTTCCGAGAGCTGCCTGAGTTGTGGAAAGTAAAGTCTGAAGTTTATAAAGAACGTCACAAGAAAAAGATTGCCATGGAAAAATTGTTAAATGTTTATAAAGAAATAGTCTCAGACGCCAATTATGATAGTTTAAAGAAAAGTATCTGATAATTATGATAATTTTTCCACGACTTTGTGGCGATATATCTGTAAGAAATTTTAGGCCCTCAAAGCTCTGTCCACTCACCAAAAACCACAGTGTTGCAGATAGTCATTCATTTACAGTAATAGCTTTTTTCAATGAAGGGTCGCACTTTATCCAGCAATTGATCATACGTTTTAGTGTCCATTCTTAACAAAAATTTGAAGTTCATCAGGTGCACTGATGCGTAGTTCACTCATTAAACGAATACGAATTCAAACCACCTCTATTTTCAAACCAATCTTTCGCCCATACTTGTTTCTTCTTTAAAGGACCCATATCGTCCTCACACAACTCGTTCAAAACTATAAACATCTTTAAATCGTCACTCCTTATTTTTAAATTCTTCGTACAAGCTCTACACCGATGAATAAACCGAACAAAAGCAACGTGCAACTGATACTAATGTTTTCAACTTGGTTGTCTAGTGTGTGGGCAACAACCTCAATCTTGTTGATGACAAGGTTGATGACTACGTTGCTAGTGTATGGGGCCCTTAAAAGTATTTACTACATGCTCGGCGCGGGGATTTTCGTGCGGCCGACAAAGAAGAGAGCCGATCTATTCGCCGACAAAGCAGAAACATTCAAAACGCCGCTCGGTCGAACCGATTTTTTTTCTATATCCCTTCGTCACATCGGTGTCTCATCACAAGTTTCATTTTTCGCATATGTTTCTCATTTGTACTTACTTTACTAATTTTAAGGATTTTCGAAGACAGAACTCTAAGAGTTCTACCAGGAACTTCAAACAGAACTATAGCGAGATTTTTTTCTTTTTTACTTCGTCGCGTCGGTTGAGCTCAATTTTTCGAAAATCTTTTCATCTTTTTTAACAGTAAAATTGAGATTTTTAGAATTATAAGGATTTTCGATAGAACTCGTCTAACTTTCGATAGAATTCTACCGAAAACTGCAAACAGAACTATTGCGCGAAATTTTGCACCAAGTACTCTAGAACTATTTGATATCTACCAGGAACTCCGATGTAATATTATATTTTTGCAAATTCGGTAGCTAACTTCATAGGACTATATATTACTATTAAATGTTAAAATTTTATTATTAATATTATACTACCTAATTTTAAACCAATTTCACTTTATTTCAAATGGCATCGGCTTGTTTCTATTATGAGGAGTTTAGTAGGGGCTCACTGTCCTACTGCAGCACGGCGCATGACGAGGCGCATGATGAGCTCATGCGGGTGTAGTGGGGAGGTAATTTGGCCATAATGGGAATATAATGTGAACGTGATTCAGGGAATGCAGGAGTAATTCAAGGAATGCAAGAGTACTTATGTACTGTGGTATAATACTTACGTAATCCTAAGGAATGCAAAGTATTGTGCGGTAATGCATCTAAATATTAACATGTATTGCACGAGTGGATGGCCCCTCGTAAAAATCTTACAATTCCAAGCTGTGAATTTTACAGTTTGAAAAAGTACTTTTAGTTAAATGAAAAGTTAAAATATTTTTTACTTATTATTTTGTAACTTTTCATCATGTAATATGTATTCATTATTAGTCCAAACTTTAAAAAATAAGCTTACTTCGTGAGGTATTTATTACTTTATAATATAATATTAATTACTTATATATTTAAACTTACATAAATGGATACACACCCATACATATGCGAATATACATACATATACATACCTACATTCTCTTTCTTCTAAGACTTTTTTATTTTTCAGAACATGTACATTTGAATGTATAATTGAACTCGAGTGCTGACAATGAATTAAAAATGGCTTAGAATAGCAATAAATGAATAAATACTACAATGTGCGCAGATACTGAGGAGGTTAAATAATTAAAAAAAAGTTTTCATATCGTGTAAAATTAAATCGTTAAGTGCAAGTATTAAATCGTTTAAGATAATTTTTTAGTGTTAGTTCCGCGTGAAATAAAATGTATAGGGAGTTTCTTAAAAAGTTTGCAAATAAAATTGTGCCGTAAACAAAGACACAGTGTTAGATTCGCAAGTAAACAAATAAAAACCGTGGTTAGGGTAGTGAGGGATCCTGTTAATGGCTGGTGGATATGGTTGGGGGAGCGGCGCAGACTGCAGCTGGGACTCCTATGGGACAGGAAGAACGCCTGCTGCTCAGGGTCTCAGAAAAGTCTACCTACCGTCCACTGCACAAAGGTAGGTCCTGAAAGAGATAGAGCACCAATATGTTAAGTAGTGAGTGATTTTTTAAGTTTATTAATCGCGGTCGCGAGTGCCCCGATTGGACTTTGGCGCTCAAGATTCGGATTGGGTTTTGAATGGTCTAAGTTCTCGAACGTACGCGGAAAATTTAAATGGCTGTTTAGGCCGATTTGGAATATGGAATTTGAAATGGTCATTTTATTTTCTTACTGAATGCGTGCAGTTAAGGGAATACGTTTTCCGTGATTTTGCCACATCTTCAGAGAGCTCTTGCATTATGAGTGTACCTATTTACAGCAATTCATTTACTACAAGCATAAATTCGAAAAGTCATAGCAAGTTAAATAAAAAACGTAAATATTTCGACCGTTTCAAAATATCTTCTTCCAGAGTCAACAGGCATCGTCAGGTAGATTTCCTAGGACTAAGCAGATTCGATCTAGAAATCGCGTCTGATTTGCGCTTTCTGCTTTGTCGTTTTGCAGAAACCGACCGACCCGGATCGTTCGGCGCGTGTGTCAACAAGAAAGAAAGAAGAAAAGTAGGCTTAGGAGACCAGGATGGTATGTTTCAGGTAGTGTATAAACTGTTGCAAGTTGAGAACATTCAATTTGAAATAGCCAAGTACAACGACGAATAATAAGGTGCGGACAATAATTCAAATCCGGTGAATTTACATATTTAAGTTCTTCACATTTTTAATAACCCCAGTTTATTCAGACAAAACTCCCTAAAATTATTAATAATTTACATATCGCATCTACAGGTTTAAAAATTCAGAATCAGTGTTTTTCCATAAAATCTTTTGCTTCGTTTATCTTTGATGCCAAATACGGAGAACCTCCCCGATCCGGATGATTTACTGCCATAACTTTCTTGAAAGCATCTTTTATCTTCACCTTATTAGCAGTTGGACTAATACCTAAAACAACAATAAATATACACAACCTTTAGATTAGATCCTCAATACTTATTGTCAAATATGTTTTAAAATTTGTACAATTAAATATTGTTGTTAATACTTATTTTTCAGTGAATGTGATATTTTCTTGCACATTATTAAGATGAATAAGAAACAAATAGAAAAGTGATATTGTAAAAATATACTATCAAAAATGTCAAATGGGATTTTTATTGATTTTGAAGGGCTGACACAGTGGTTAAAAATTCTTTTTTGTCAAGGTCATAGTTTATACGTCCTTAAGATCATCAATGGTTTTCCAAATGGGAACATGTTATTTTTTATCAAGACATTGTAGCCACGTCTGAATGAATCCAACGACCCATGATATGATGGCCTTGAAATGATTTGACAAGTGTATCCATTGGAAATAACTTTGAATAACCGTATCGAAATAGTTATTTACATCAGAGTGTTGTAAAATCATTTCCGCACGAAATTTGTATAAGATTTTTTGGCTGACAATTATTATTTAAGAAACAAATAGATTTAGATTATGTACAATATTGGAAATTATTATTTTTTTTTTAAACTGACATTTTTACCAATTCAAATTTGTTAGGTACACAATGCACAAAAATATGTAATATGTCATTTTGCAACATGTCATACCCTAAACTTTATAATAAAAAATCACTCTTATTTTCTACATTCCTGTCAAATATGGTGTAAAGTAGCTTTTTCTAAATTAGATTTTATTGTCTTATAGTTAATTTATTTTGTAAGTATCCTTGAAAGGTTAAAATTTACTATAGTTCATTTTTTTTTAAGAATGCAGTACAGGGATGATAGGGCTTATTTGACCTTGTTCTCTGATTGGCTTAAATCGAGGAGAAGTTCACACGGACGATAATTACTTCTCCATCTCTCTCTTTTCACATACATTTGCAGTCACTGGCGTAGAATTTAGTGATATGTAATTAAATGAATACAATACTACGAATTATTTCTAAATATAATAGAACGTTAAATTATACTACGGATAATAGGTACTATAGTATAGAATAATGTTTTATATTTAATATAATATTCAATTAATTTTAAATTTAGAGATAAAAAATCATTAAAACCGAGTATATTTTTTTCGTACGCCAATGCATGTTGTGCTGTAAGTTGTAAATGGCTGCCGTGTCAATTCCATAGAACTTGTACTAATGAAAAAAAATTTAAAAAAAGCATATGTTCTAAGGTCAATTCACAATTCTCTGATCTGTTTGTATCATTTAGATTTTTTACGTTTTTCTCTATTTGTTTGTATTTTATTACTATTGTTGCCATTTGGTGTATTTAATCTGTATTTTTATTTACATTCAAAAAACTTTTTTCTTTTATATTCATGTAACTTTATTTGAATTTAGCGCCAAATTTTGTAACTAGATTGAATATTTGTCATAGTATAAATCATGGTTCTAGTTACTGCATTCTTAAAAAAAATGGACTATAGTCACTTTACCGCATAATAGCCGTACTTTGCAACATTGTGTGTAAAAGTCTAGTTTCGCTGGACGTATACACGATGTCAAAGCTAGCTTTATAATTCAGGAGGCCAAAAATGGTATTTTGTGCAGTCAAGCAAATAGATAGTGGATATGATTCTGATTTATGGTGAGATCGGCATAAACTCTGTGCGAATGCAGGAACAACGGAACAACACAACGTTATCCTGACAGAAATCATCCTTCCCGTAGATGTTTCGACCGAATTATTCATTTATTCCGTGAAGCGGGCAGTGTTAATTCACGCAAAAAGAAACGTCGCAAGACTAAAACAAACAAAGAAGCAGAGATTGCCTAGCATTGTTCTAGCTGCAGTAGTTCCTGATCCGCAATTAAGTAGTCGGCAAATTGAGTACTATTTCGGAATTTTCAAGGCGTGTTACAGGTGAATCCGAATTTTTTCGACGACGTTTTGTTCACTGACGTGTCAACTTTTAATAACCATGGACAGATGAATACGCATAACATGCACTATTGGTCAATAGAAAATCTAAAGTGGCTCCGGCAAATTGTGCACCAGCGAATTTATGCACCTGGGAGTGTTCATTTGTGGTGTGGCATAATTAAGGACCGGATTATTGGACCATTTTTTTATAGACGGCAATTTCAATCGACGAATATACGTCGAGTTTTTGAACACTTTAGAATTACTACAAGACATCCCGTTAGCACAGCGATGCCGAATGTGGTATTAACAAAATGTCTGTCCAGCTCATTGGGCAGTTATAGCTCGTGGAGCGACAAACCGAAAATTTCCCAGACGCTGGATGAGGTGCCGTTATCCCATAGCCTGCCTGTTCGCCGGATTTAACGCCACTTGATTTTTTTCCTATGGGGAGTTATAAAGGATCGTGTTTACCATGATGTTCCTACGACGGCGGCGAACATGCGTGAACGAATTAGAAGAGCCGGTGCCGCTATCACACCAGTAAATATTCGAAGTTCAGGGCAATCATTTATTCGATGTCTTTCAAAATGTGTTGAGGTTAATGGTCATCACTTCGAACATTCGTTATAATAAATTTTCTGCAGAAAAAATCAACTAAATTATTCGGATATTTTTTTTATCAATAAAATCACGATTTCTCGTTTTTACTTGTGTAATTTTGGCGAAAAACCATTTCAAGGTCAAGATATCATAGGTCGCTGGACTGGTCTGAAAAGGGGCTACAATGTCTTGAGAAACAGGTTCCCATTTGGAAAACCATTGATGACCTTGAAGAGGCTTAAACTATGACCTTGACAAAAAAAAAATTAACCACTGTCAGCGCTTCAAAATAAATAAAATTCCCTTTTGAAATTTTTTTTGTCACTATAGGTAATGGAGATATTTACGGTGGTCACATTAAATGACTGACCCTATATAATAAATAAAAACATGACAGTAAAAATCTGGTTTATATATATATATATATATATATATATATATATATATATATATATATATATAATAAATCTTGGCTTTCTGACTCACGAGCAAAAGTGAATGGAAAAGTTTTTCGAAAGTCGACAGATAATAGAATAAGAGTGCCACCAAATGGTTATGCATTTGATCATAAATCAAGTTCAATCAAGCACATATGAAACTATTTGTTTATAAATTTTTTCTACAGATATATGTGAAAATGGCATTTTTTCCACGGCTTACCCTACATGAAAGTGACATTTTTTCATTCTAGGGATGAAAATATTTTCACGTCTAGAGACGAAAATGAGCATTTTAAATTTATGACTTTCTCGATTAAAACACTAAACTAACCAAATTTGCATGGACTTTCTTATTAATTACATCAATTTCAATGAAATATTTTATGAACAAACGTAAAACGAGCCTGAAACTATTTAAAAAACCGAAATAAAATTAGGACATTTGACTTGAAAAGTATCTCCTCCTATGAGAATACAATATGTTACCGTGGAAACGGCCAAACTAACAATGAAATTTGTTTTGACAGTTCTGACAGTTCGCTTCGAATTGGATTTATTAAAGTCGAATTATGGATTCTACAACCGAAATCAGTAGAAAAAAATTGCATTTACTACTCGAGATGAAAGTGTTTTTTTCTGGTTCGGTGTGATTGCTAACTCGCTGGCGCTCGTGAGCAAACTCCCACCTCACCAAAAAAACGCCACTCTCATCTCTTGCTGTAAAATATACTATTATTGTGCAATAAGTTGACAAAGTTTAATCGCAATCAGATGAACGGAATGGCAGCGCATAAAATATGAACAAAAGTATATATTAGATTAATTTAAATCAATGGTGTAACTATAGTATTATAAATTATCAAGCAAAGCTTAAGAGACCAGGGACACTCGTGAGGGCAAAATGAGCTAAAATATATAGGGTAATATTTTCCACTTAGTTTTGTTTCATGGATTTTATTGGATTCCATAAACTGTGAAAATATAGCAAAAGCTGGCACTGATATTGCCTGCATTATTTAGTCATTTACTGTGTGACAAATATGTTTAAATGGCATTGAAGTATCATACATATAGTTTTATTTGTACAGTGATTACCTAATATTAAAGCTGCTTCCCGCCTGCTCATTTTTTGGTCGAAACCCCCTTTGTAATACTTGGACGAAACCATACTTTCGGAATCAAACTTTGGCATACTTTTCATGGCTTCGTTAACGGTTTTCGTTACATTTGGCATTTGTCTGATAATGTATCGGCCTGCATATCCAGCAGCTGCCAATCCTATGCCAGTTAATATTATTCCGGCAGTCTACAAGAAATTGTTTTTTCGGTTATAAAACTTAAAAATGAATTAATAATGTTTATATCTTACCATATTTTTCTATTATTATTTGTGTTGCTGCAGATGTGTGAAATGTTTTCCCTAGATAATTATTTTATTTATAAAATATACTAGAATTTTCTAAGATTTTTGACATGTGTTCTAAACAACATGAAGTTGTTTCATATTAATGAGAGACATATCTTGCTGGACATATCTAATGGTTTCGTGACATAACAACACGCGACTAAATAACGCACTACTAAACAATGCGTCGAAAATATCTCGGCAACATGCAGTGGCGTAACTACGGTATGGCAGGCATGGCACGTGCCACATGGGCGCCAACTGAAGGGGAGCGCGAAAAAGCACATAACGTAAAAATATTTAAATAGATATAAAATATGTGTATTTCTACGTAAAACTAGGTAGGCAAAATTACGGAAAATGGGAAGATGCAAGATGAAATATTTTGTTCCAAAAAACATGGTTTGTTGAAACTAATTTCTAATTTTGACCTTGTCGTAAAAGAACTCCTAAGATTTTCGGGGAGTCATCCTGGATCCACTTCATATCTTTTACCGAAAATACAGAACGAGTTTATTTACATCATGGCATCCACTTTTCGTAATAGTTTGCTAGAAATAATACGCAAAACGAAGTATGATGGACTAATGTTTGACTCGACTCCTGATCAAGCTCATCGTGAACAAATGTCTGAGGTAGTAAGATATGTTGACATAAATTTTGAGAAAAAACTGTATTAAAGAATCATTTGAAATATTGAAGCAGAGAAAGATAATATGAATTTATAAGATTGAAGATCACAGTGCTATGATAATGCTGCTGTAAGGGCTGGACGTAAGACTGGTGTTCATCAAAGAATCAAGGAAAGAAACAACATGGCAATGTTTGTGAATTATGATAATCATTCACTCAATTTGCTAGGCTTCCATGCAGCCACTTCCACTCCGCTCGCTACACCTGAGAACCCGGGTTCGATCCCCGGACAAACCGTGAAATTTTTCACGGAACTATGCTGTGGCCACCTCGTGGAAAGCAATGGCAAACTACCACGAGTAATTCTGCCATGAGAACCTCTCAAATAGTGCCGTTCGGAAGCGGCGATAAACTGAAGGTCCCGCATATTAGTGTGACGATGCGTTCCACAATTATGCGCGAGAGGTCACGACACTTCAGCAACGAGGTAAAACGACTGGAGTGCACTCCATGCAGCCAAAGAAAAAGTAATGACGGTAACTTTTTTCGGAACTATCGACGCACTTTATGTTTTCTTCTCTCGTCCAACCCAGCGTTGGGAAAAGCTCAAAGCTGTAGTACCTGTGGCTTTAAAGTCTGACTCTCATACCAGGTGAAGCGAAAAAACGGAATCAGTAAAACCTGTTAACAAATATCTCGAGGAAATAGTGGAATAGTAGAAAAAGTTCTTCAGAACATAATGGATGATGAAAGCGCGACTAGTGAAACCAAAAGCGAAGCAAAGCAACCCTATAATCGCATATTAACATATGACTTTGTATCGTTGCTAGGGTTTTGGAACAAGTTCTTAATAGACCTTTTTACGGTTAGTTAGCGCGTCCACCATATTTAAAAGGCGGGAATTTGAAATTTTCGGGCACATGTTATTGTCACTGGTTATACGTCAAAAAGTGCCCGAAAAACATGAAAATTGGACACGGAAATTAAAACATGCGCACTTGGCAATTTGTTGTTGCACAATGTGCAAATTTCAACTATGAAAAGGTCTATTCGTATTGACCGCTTTCAGAAGAGGTTGAAGGATCATAAAATGAACTTTTATGATGCAGCTTTATATTTAAAAGTTCTCCAAAATTATTTTCATGATGAAAGAGAAGTATTAGTTAGTGACTCATTGAATGAAGGAATTCGAATTTGCAATGAATGGGACATTGAATTTGAAAGACGTCAAAGAAGAAAGAAAAGAATGGATGGCGAAACATCGAGATATGCTGGTTTATCAGCTAAAAAAGAAATGGAAAGAGTTATAAAAGGGAATGTTGACCGTCTATTCAATGAATAAAAAAGTATAAGCGTTCGTTTACAAAAATGTGATGGTAAGTTCATATTTCTTCTTGATATGGAAGGATTGTGTTTTAAAGCCGAAATAAGCTACTTGAAAGAGCTTTGTGAAAAATTTGGAGAAGCCAACAGTGATGTGGAAGGGCAAGAATTATATTAAGAAATTTTTAATTTTAGAACGCTGCTAACAAGCCGTACCGAAAAAATATCAAGCCCCAAACAATTACTTAATAGTCTATATCAGGGATGGCGAATCTTTTTGAGTATTGGATCAAATTTTGTTCATTATATTTTGCGTACTAGCTCGTGGGTCAACAGGTTAGTGGCATGACTTGGAAAAGAGGAGCGATGTCAAAGACTACTTTTTTTGTTCTCACTTTTAGAGGCTTTTACAAAATCCAAGTTTCCTATTTGTTTTACTACTTCTACTTTTGTAGTGGAGAGCAAAAAATAAAGGTCAAAAAGTAAAAAAATGTATATCAATGAATAAGTCCACAAAAATCCCTGATGTATTATATGTACAATGAAATCCAATTAAAGGATGTAGAATATTATGCTTAAGATATTGAAAGAAACCAATGTTTCTTAGAACGTTCAGCGCCTCCGTGGCAAAAATTGCTAGCTAGTAAAAACTCACAGTCACTGGAATACTATTTGGTCGTTGTCGATGTAATCTAGGTAAATATAGACCGTTTAATCTAGATTAGATTAAGTAATGTTAGAGACAGACAAATACAGACTGAGAGGCCGAGAAATTAATTCAATTTTAATAGAGGTAAAAAAAAATTTCACTACGTCTATGTTTTTTTTGTTTAGTGACGCGAGTTATTTCCATAGCAACAACAAACAGAAATCGTTTAATAATGAAACTCCATTTGATTTACATTGGATTTTTACACACCATTATCTAATGGTCCTTCATATACAATAATTTACTTATTGTGTTCATTTTAAAGTGCGAGTAGATAAACATATTTAAAATACAATAATTGGAGAAGAAATTTATTTTTTATATATTTAATTTTCATACCTTTGTGGTTGAGAAACTTTAATAAGAAAATAATAAGTTCTAAATGAATTAAGTTCTAAAATCAATGGGTCACATAAAAAGCTTGTGTGGGTTAGTGTCTGACCCGCGGGTCATAGGTTCGCCATCCCTGGTCTATATAGTTCAGAATTGAGATGAAAACGTTTTTCCCAATATGCGTATAGCATTGCAAATATTGCTAACAATCGCGGTCTCTACTGCCAGTTGTGAAAGATCATTTAGCAAATTAAAATTGATACTTATATTAAATTGATTTTAATTGATCTCTCTCTCCTATGGCTCTACAGCCCAAGGTAGGGGCTTGGCCTCCCTCAATTTATTTCTCCAGGCGCTTCTGTCCATTGCTACCGTCTGCCAGCCTCTAATCCTTAGCAACGCTGTGGCATCTTCTTCTACCGCGTCCCCCCCATCGTTTTCGTGGCCTGCCCCTTGGTCTCTTTCCTATCATTTTGCATTGGAGGACCCGTTTGGCAGTCCTTCCTCATCTATTCTTGTGACATGGCCTGCCCATTGTAACCTCTATATCTTTGCATATGCGGATACTGGCGGGTCCCGCAAGGCATGCTACAGTTCATTATTGTATCGTATTCTGTACCCATTTTCATCTTGAATTGGGCTGATTATTCTACGCAATACTTTCCTCTCAAAGATATCTATTTTGTTGCCACTGGTGTGTGTCAAGACCCAGGTTTTGCATATGTGAGTATTGGTCTGACAATTGTTTTGTACACCCTTATTTTTGTGTTTCTGTGCACGTATTTGATGGAAAATATGTGCGAGAGCGAAGTATGCTCCATTTAGCGGAAGCTGCTGACTTGGTCTAAGTTGTCTTGTGTTGTTATTGCCATTGCCGTTGTTCTTACTTGCGTTAGCACTTTAGTCTTTGTTACGTTAATTTTCAGCCCTATATCCCTGCCTGCTTCCTTCGGGAGGGTGTACGCTTTTTCTGCTGCGGCTTTGGTTCGGATCATCATGTTGATGTCGTCGGCATATGCCGCTAGCTGAACAGTTTTGTTTCTGCCGATGCCGGTTTTTCTAACTACCCGTTCTAGCGCCAGGTTGAAGAGGGTCGGCGCTAATCCATCTCCCTGCTTCAGTTCCGGCGCGTATGTATTCTTCGGTTAGTTGTGCTTGTACGCGCACTTTTGCTGTACACTTTTCCATGGTCATGCGTAAAAGTCTTGTCAGTTTCCCTGGTATGTCGAGTTCCTTAAGCATCGTGTACAACTTTGTGCGGTTGACCGAATCGTAAGCTTGTTTGAAGTCCACAAATATGTTGTACACACCCGTATTGTGCTCGCATGCTTTTTCGAGCATTAGTTTAAAGGTGAATAGTTGGTCAGTTGTGGACCTGCCTGGTCTGAACCCAGCTTGATATTCCCCAATCAGTTGTTTGCACAGCGGTTTCATTCTGTTGTTTATGATGGTGGTTAAGATTTTGTAAGGACTGCTTAACACTGAGATACCCCTGTAGTTCGCACAGTTGCACACAATAGTTTGTCCCCTTTCTTGTAGATTGGGCAAATGATGCTTTGTGCCCATTCGCTGGGCATTGTTTCCTCTTCCCATACTTTCGCTATTAGTACGTGCATGTAGGTGGCCAGCACCTACCGGCATGGTGGTTTGACATTTTTATGCCGCCGGAGGGGGCAGATCTTGAGTATTTTAGCCGCGCGTCTTAGATGACTTAACTGTGAATGTCCGTCCGCACGCTGCGCATCCCCCAGTTTCGTGCTCCGTCCTGCCGCGCCCCTCCGGGTATCGAAAACCCACCCTAAAATCGTAGTTTTTGCGGAAACGGCCCGACGGAAGCGGCGGCGGCGGTGCAAAACGGGAATGTACATTTTTCCGGTGTAGAACCGAAATCCCCGTCGAGCGGTGCCGTTTTCGCCACTCAACTCCCCCAGGTTCGGACGCACCACATCAAAAACTAAAATCACGATATTTTACTTTTGAGGCGCATTTTTGGTCGGATCCCATTTTATTTCCCGAATACTCTTATCCTCTTTTAGAGCCATCGCTCGCCGTCCTGCGACGTCCCGTTCACCTGGTTTCAAGAGCAAATACATTTTTTTTTTGCCGATTTTGCAATCACTTCCACGGACGCCCAGGATTTATTTGATGGGCTCCAGGTCGCCGGTTGGGTTCGTTCTCTTCAGAACACTCGCGCGCAACTATTCCGGCAAGAAAACTCCGGCTTTTTAAACTGCGACGACTTTTTGCGAATCTGCGGCACTTTGAAGAGAAAAATGCGCAAAAAGTGAGAAAAACCAGAGGCGTTTTGCGGGGGTACATAGAACTTCGGAACCAATTGACGGATCGGAACCGGACCGATGCCGTTCGATCGGCCATAGAACCTTTTAGTTTGTTTGGGAGTTTAATCCCGATTGCGCCCAAGATGGCGTCGCGACGTCATTAAAACGATGTTTTCTGGACATCCAGGAAAAGTCGCACAGACGGTTCCGTACAAACTTGAACTCTGCGGGAACGGTTTCGCGCGATTCCCGCAGGGAATTGAACGTTTCATCTTTTGGTTTGCAAACGTCGCGACGCCCGCCCAAACTTGCCGTATTTTATTTACAGGGGGCCCCACCTCAATATATATGCACGGGGCCTTCAAATCCAAACGACGGCGCTGGCTTCTCATCTTGCTTCTCTGAATGCCTCTTGATTTTAATTATAAAATTGATACTCATATTAGAGAGCCTCGATGGGCCAAAGTCGACTATGTGATTTTGCTTTACTGAGCATAGAACGAGAAATGACCGAAGAAATTGACTTTGATAATATAGTTAAAAAAATTGCGTCAGCTAAAGCAAGAAAGATAAAATTTGTAATAAAGTGTTAAAAGATTTAATTTGTGTGCTTTTTTTACCCAATTTTAAAGTAGTTTTCTTTACTAAATATAACGCAAGCACCCCTTTGCCCGAGAGGGGCGCAAGATCGGTGTTTGCCATAGGCGCCATTTACCCTAGGTACGCCTCTGGCGACATGACAATGCGCTACGAATACATCATATCCTAAAATAATAGGTCAAAAAGACGACAAAATACACTTTAAAATACGTCAGCAGCATAATAACACTTTGAAAATAGTACATTCCATTTTAAAGTGCATTGTTATGTCACTGTAATATTTTCGACGCGTTGTTTAGTCCCGTGCTGAAATGTCTGGACACCATCTAAAGCAGTGTTTTCCCAAGTGTGGTACGCGTGCCCCAAATGGTACGCAAAGGGTTTTAAAGGGCTACGGGAAGGTTTTTATCTTTTTTTCCTTTTGGTGTGTGCCAAAGCGAAAATAAAAATAAAAATAGCAATTTGTAAATTACATAAAAAATAATATAAACTTTCGTCGAAAAGTCGAAATACAGCCTGAATATATAAATATATTCAACCTTTCTGGAGCTCTATAAAAGTAATGAGTTTTTAGGACTACCAAGCTTCGTTAGTTTTATAGAGCTCCGGAAAGGTTTAATTTATTTATATATTCAGGCTGTGTTACGACTTTATTAAGTTTATATGATTATTGTAAAGTAGTATGGTTTTACCAATTCTAAAAAATAATGCTTTATATATGACTTTTTATATAATGTTTGAATTCTGTGAATTAGCTCTTCATTTGCAATAGTTCTATCATTGTTGTCTCTACGTACTTAAAGATAAGTAGAAACTCTCTTAAAGAGTGGAAGAACAACGTTTTCACAAAAGAATTCTTATTTTTTATCTCCCAATCATTACATTATATTATTTGAACAATATCAGTACAGTTTCTGTTTTTACTAGCATATCTCGGAAATTTTCTACTATCCCTTCTTACCCTGAATGGATAAAAAGTATTTCAAAGGGGCACACATAGGTGTAAAGTTTGGGAAACACTGATCTAAAGGGTGCCCTGATAAAACAACGCGCGACTAATCAACGCGGGGAAAATATCACACCGACATAACAACGCTCTACGAAAACAACATGCTACAAAAATATCACATCCGAAAATATGTGGTGATATTAATGATTAGGATGTGATGATATCCTAATCTTATATTTTCGACGAGATATTATGTTGCTGTGATATTTTCGATGTGTATTTTATCTTCTTTTATTATTTATCCTCATAATTTAAGGTGAGATGTTTTTGTAGCGTGTGGTTTTCCTAGTGCGTTGTTACGTCACTATGATATTTTCTGTGCGGTGTTTAGAAGCATATTTAATATTATTTGTCAACTAAAACTAAAATCTTCTTCCAGTTAGCCTATATATAAATATATTTGTCGTGTAAAAAGAATGCTTTCACAAACATATATTTTATTTGTTATTTATTAAATATTTTGATTCTTTTTGCAAAATTTTCGGTAGATCCGCATCATATAATTCCATTTATTACTGTATTCAATCTTATTGGACTTTTGACCTATGTCTAACCAATTTGATTTCTTGTCAATCTTAAGATTTTGAATTAACTAGTTAAAAGTGCAACATAGTTTTTAAATAATAATTTTAAGATATTACTATTTATTTGCAATATCGTAAAATATGTTAAACAAATTCAATCCAAAAATACTAAATTCTACAAATGTTACCCAAAGTTTCCATATATCGAAGAGGTTACTACATTATGTGCAAGGACAAGAACCTGAACCCAAAGTCCGAGAATATTTCTACTACATAGACCACCAAGGAATGGTATATCATTACCTAAAATTTTATCTCGTAAAATAATAAATTTCAGTTATTTTTAGACGATTCCAGGATGAAAAACTTCACCTCTTGCTTCAAAGAAAAAAAATTCTTAAAATTCTTCTTCAACCAACTCCGGTTAAATAACACTGAAAGATACAAAGAATTTCCATTTCTATCAATTTGTGGAAAAGAAAGAAACTTCATCCGATGTGATGATTTACCATTTGTTTACACTCATGTTATCGAGAAACAAAATAAGGAAGGGATTTTAGAAACTCATTTAGCATACAATCATGCCGATGTTTTGTTGAGTATAAAATTTCAGCCAGAAAAGATTTTTATGTTGCCAGAGACTGGAAGGGTTTATCATCCAGCTCCGGAGAGAGCAGGTTTAGTTGGATTGGTAAGATCTAAATTGGCTATTGAGTTTAGTAGATATTTTAGTTTTGGGAATGGGGAAATGAAACCACCAACTCATTTTGAATTTGGAGGCAAAAATTATGAGTTGGATAATGTGTGGTTTTCAAAGATTCTTAAGCAATGAAACACTTTTTTAACAATATTATTTGTTTATTATAATTGTAGTTATAACAACAAATAAGTTTCGTAAATTGATATTTTTTTTTGTAAAATGTGTATAAATACTGTTTAATTACATTATGTACAAGATTGTAAAATTGCACTATTTGTTCATGATTAAAAATTGTTTAGTTTTGTTTTTAGGGACAGATAAAACTTCTGAAATAATTATATTAAAATAGATAAACTCGAGTTTTTTCTTTAAGTAAATGATATAAATATTTCACTTATTTTTCTCTAGTTATTTAGTTTCTTTAAAAAATCCATATAAAAATATGTCTTGTCATAAAATATTGCTAAAACTTAAAAATGTGATTGAAACGATACTAAAACAAACTTTGAGAGTCATGATTCGCTTTCTGAATGAATAGAAGGATTTCTAGAAAGTGGACGAAATGTTCCTTCTTTAACCCAAGAATGCCCTAAATTAACAATCCTCTCCTCACTAATTTGTTGCACCATATTAGCCCTAACCGAATTATGTACATTTGGCGTATACTCTTCAAAAATAATATAATGTTCATCTTCTACCTGTGGCTTATCATATAAGCGATCTCTACTTAACTGGACGCAATGTTTTATTTTTTCTTTAAAGGCATTTTCATTTGTTCTAAGTAACTGTAAAGCTTCTAAGTTGACAGCAGATGACGAAGTTGATCTAATATTGTAGAAAATCCAATGGATGTATTTTAAAACTTGCCAAAGGTGTTGATCTGATTTTGACCAAGTCGGGAAACCTCCTAATAAATTTAATTCGTTCGTTTTTTCATCTACGGCAGGATGATATATTTCACTTTCAAATATCACTGTCTAAAAAAAAAAATTAAAAGCTAGATTAAATACAATTGTAATCAATTATGATTTTTATTATATTTTTTAGATATAAGCAATGTTGTAATTGAAAATACAGTATAATCTCGATAATCCGGCACGCTCAGTAATCCGGCTCAGTAATCAGAAACACGTGTCTTTTCTTTACGTTGCCCCGCGCCAGATATAAACCTCGTGCACAGAAAAATTAAAGTCAAAACAACACCATCCAGTGTTCTTGGAAAAAGATCTGGCCAACACACCTAGCTTTTAACTCTGAAAACTTGATTGACGATTTTGACCAAGCTCAGTACACTCTACAATTGTTCATATTCTCTGTTCTAAGTTTGTACATATTTTTTTGTACGTACACGTTTACCTATATAGATTATACATATTTTATTCTTTCTGAATTTCAATGGTACATAAAATAAGTAACATAGTTATTGTTTTGTTTTAATCCTGATAATCCGGAATATTTTGATAATCCGGCAGTGTCTGGTCCGATATGTGTGGTATTATCAAGATTATACTGTAGTAGAATGCAAAAAGTATTTGGAAACTAGACAGAAATGTTTGGAAATTGTCCATAAACTTGTAGCTATATTTAGAGGAAAATAAAAATACTTACAGGATGTTTACAGTCGGGGAAATTTTCGTCTAAGTGTATATTAAATCTAAGTACAGCATCTTCATATAATCCACTCCTCACAAATATTACACCAAACCACACTGAAGATAAAAATAATCGTAAATTTTACAGAAATTTGCAAGCTAATAAACTTACACAAAGACGATTCTTTCGAAGGTATCACATAAACTCCCTGAACATTTTCAGTTTGTATCATTTTGCTAAATAAAATAATATTTTATTTAAAGTAATTCAGAATTGTACAATAAATTGTAATTATAATTAATTATTGAAATTGCAGATCATTTTAATTGAGATTCAACATACCAAAATGATATAATTATAAGTTGGAAACAAAATTAAAGATTCATGGTTATTATTAAAAAATTAATTAAACCAAGTACAGCTTAACAATTGCTAAATACAATAAAACTCAATTAGTATAAGTTATTAATTTCAAACTAGCTTTTTATTGAATCTATTAAATAAGTATGTTTGTGGAATTAGTTTAACTAGATAAAAATGTTATTATATTTATATATTCAATTAAAATTTTATAAATGAAACATACTGAGATTATTATTACCATTTGTAATCATCCTTATAATAGGACAACCCCCAACTGAGTAGTTTCATGCTATAATACTACAAATGAGTCTTCATATATAGGGTGACAAATTAAGAGTGATTAAGAATTTACTTAATAATAGGAGTATTGTTGGAGTATTGGGATTGTATTTTTTGAAGATGAAATGACAAACGTAGTAGTTGTAAAAAGTGAATGTTATGTGGAGATGTTACAAACGTTCTTAATGGATGCCATCGCTCAACTACGATTACCAATAAACAATATTTGGTATCAGCAAGATGGTGCAAGAAGGCCTCATGTATCCAACATGTCTATGGGAGTGTCACGAGAATTTGTTTCCCGGTCGTGATTTCTCAGCGTGGGGATCAGTTGTGACCTCCTAGCTCACAGAGTGACTTTTCTCATGCGCTTGGTACGCAAAAATGTAACGGGATTCGACATTGTAGGTAATCTCATCCCAGTTGGTAATCTTATCTCCCCTTGGTGATAGTCGTGGAGCGGGCCGCCAGATCGGCGATTGTAAAGCTCAGCACGGAAGGAATAGGTAGAAGGTAAAGTAATCGGGAGCAGAGACCAGAACAACCTCGCTACCAAGATCCCCTGGCTGGAAGTACCGAAAGACGAAATGGTATGCAAATACCATTTCAAGAAAAACTACACTGCAATGTGTAGTAGTAAAGCCGATTGGAGCGACGAATCCTCAGCATACCACTTAGCGCAAAATGCTATGAAGTGTTATATGGATGGTTTGAAGACAAAGGAAGGTACTGGTGCAGGAGTGTTTGGACCTCATACCAAAAACCTTGAATCCATGGGAATGTACCCAAGAATATTCCAAGCAGAGGTACATGGAATTGAGAGAAGTGTACAATTTAACCTTGACAGGAACTACCGCAAAAACCAAATTGCTATCCTGTCAGATAGCCAAGCAATCAACAAGGCCATTAGCTCATACACCATCAGATCAAAACTGGTATGGGATTGTGTGGGAAAGCTAAACAAGCTCAGCAGAGAAAATAAAGTAACGCTATACTGGGTACCAGGACACACTGGTATAGATGGAAACGAAGAAGCCGATCGAAGGAAACGAAGATAACCTAGCAAACAAGGGATCCAGTAATCCTTTATAGGTCCACAACCCTTTTGCTGTTTGAGTATGAACACCATACACAAAAGTTTAGATGAACAAATAAAAGAACAAAGTATGAAAACCTGGAAAGAACTTTCAGGGCAAATCCAAAGCTTGCCTGAAACTAAAAATTGTTTGGGGTATCCTTTTCCGCAGATCTCAGAGAAAGGATCCCAAGGAGCGTTGGGGAAACGTTCATTGCAGGGACCGTGAATCATCGTATTTAATACGATTTGGTGCAATTCAGGTTCCGCGGCCGGGTCGAGAAGCTCCGCCGAAATTACTCTGTCGACGCCTGCGGGTTCCCTAAGTTTGTCGTCATCTTCCAACGTGATCAGGAGATGGGCGTGGGGCAGACCTCTCTTTTGAAACTCTATACTGTACCACGTATGCGGTGGCAAATAAGCCGTTCCTGAACGCTGCCAGCATGGCATCAAATTTTTTGGTTAAAAACTCGTGCCAATATGTCGGGTCTCTCTTAAGTTGTCTGCTTAGGTAAAGCCATTCGCTCGCCAATTTCCGGCCAATTTGGGTTACAAGTCTCTCTCTCTAAGGGTGCTACAGTCCTAAGTAGGACCTGGAACTCCTCCTACTGCCTATACTTGTGCTTGGTGTCTTGATATTAGACACAAGTGTAGGGAGCCCTTACAGTCTTTAACGTGGTTGCCACTATTAAGGGAGGTTTCGTAGCAGATTTTTACTGTGATGACTTTGCCACAGCCATGCACAGGAGGATGGTAGCTTATTTTTCCATACCCAGGATTTTAACCCGGGACTTCTGGCTTAGTAATCTGATACGTTGACTACTAGGCCACCACCGCCGGGTTACAAGTCATTGTCGGTTGACCGAACTTGGCAACTATGCTCATAAAATCTTGATACTGTTGTATCATGAATCTAGGACTACCGTGGAAAGAATACGTAAATCTAATTATCTGGTGAATTTTCCCATATTCGCCATGCAGCTTCGCACGCAAAAAGGTAAGTTGGGCAAGAGTTCGCCTTAAGCACAGTACTCTCGCACATTGTTTGTGGTATCCTTTTTTCGCAGATCCCAGAGGAGCAAGGAGCGTTGGGGAAATGATCATCGCAGGGACCATGAGTCATCGTATATAAAACGATTTGTTGCAATTCTAATCTCTGTTGCAAAATTAATTAGGAGTTGGGCGTGGGGCAGATCTGTCCTTTGAAACTTTTTACTGTACACGTATGCAGTTACCGTGCCAAATAAGCCGTTGCTGACCTCTGCCAACAGGGCATCGAATTTTTGGTAAAAACTCATGCCAATATGATGGGTCTGTCTTAAGCTGTCTGCCTAGGAAAAGCCATTCGCTCCGCAATTTCCAGCCATTTCGGGTTACAAGTCATTGTAATGAATAGCGTTGGTTTACCGAACTTGGCAACAATGCTCATAGAATCTTGATACTGTTGCATCATGAATCAAGGGCAGGGGTGGCGAATCTTTTTCCGGCCTCGTGCCAATGTTTTTCAAATTTTTACATTTTGAAATGCCGACGTGCCAGGTAACTTTAACAATGAACGAACATTTCTGATAGTGAAAATCAGTTACCCTATTACTAGAAAAGTAGAACGTTTAAGTTTAAGAAGTTTAGAAGGCACGTGTGACAAATAGTTCGCGAGCCAATACAATTTTCCTGCGTGCCAGTTGTGACACGCGTGCCATAGATTAGCCACCACTGGTCTAGACTAAGCATATATGTCTAAACTGGAAATAAATTCGCGTGCCAATACAATTTTCCTACGTGTCAGCTGTGACACGCGTGCCAAAGGTTCGCCAACACTGATCTAGGGCCACCATGAAAAGAACTCGGAAAATGTAATTATCTGGTGAATTTTCCCATTCATGAAACGTAGTGGGATTCAACTAGTCGATAATCTCATCGCAATTGTTTACATCCTATATTTTTACTATAGCCGAATCGGATTCCTTGGTGATATATTTATAAAGATGCAGTAGCCTACCGTATAGCAAAGTTATATGTTTATGTGTGATCTGTATTTTTTAGTCAAGTAGGGGCTATACGGTATCACGTCCCTATTGTCGATGTCAACAAGTCTCCGATTTCGCTCCGCGACGATAAGTTGGGTAAGAGTACGCCCTAGACAGTATTCTCCGCAAATTGTTTGGAGTATCTTTTTTCACTGATCCCAGAGACGGGATCCTAAGGAGTTTTGGGGAAACGATCATCGCAGGGACCATGTATCATCGTATTTAATACGATTTGTTGCAATTCAGGTTCCGCGACCGAGCCGGGAAGCATTGCCGACATTACTCAGTCGACGTCTGCGGGTTCCCTAAGTTTGTCGTCATCTTCTAACGTGATCAGGACATGGGCGTGGAGCACACCTCTCTTTTGAAACCCAATACTGTACACATATGCGATGACTGTGCCAAATAACCCGTTCCAAGTGAACCGTACGGAAAAAGGATCGGATAACAGAAGACATGCAAGTTCTGACAAACTGGACATGTATCGCGTAGAATGTGGAACATCGTTTCTGTAATACATTTGCGGAGGTTCGGAACAGAATTGCACATTTACGTCTCTACTCTGAAAGATGACTCCTACTTCGTTGGGGTTTGTTGGTGCATTCTACCGTCGCCTGTTCGTCTCTATCTCTTCGTTTTAAATCTAATACTGATGTTCGGTATATCTCCTCCTTGTAAGGTAAAGCTTGGTAAATGAATTATTTTGCCTTAAAAATACATCGATTTGGTTTAGTACTTCAATTCCACGATCGTGAGAATCGGCCACTCTTTCATCAGAGGCCGCGTCCAAGAAATATAGTCCCCCGAAATGTCGGGCACCTGGGAAACCCATTTGTCGGCTTTGGATTGTTTTTTATGGGTCATGCTAAATCTAAAGTTTATCAGAACCGACCTGAAATCATGGAAAACTTAAAACGAAACATTCGACAAGCTATTGATGATATTTCGCCAGAAATGTGAAAGCGTGCAATGCGTTCATTGTTGCATTGAAGCAAATGGAGGTCATCTAATCTATGTAATTTTTACAAGTATTAATTGTTTATTTAGAATTAAGCATTTAACTTGTTATTGAACTTTATATTATACTCTACAATGTTGATGTCCAACTTGGTGTCCAATTTATAACATTTTTTGTTAATTGCAGTTTACAAAAACAGGACACTCGTAATTTGCCACCCTTTATAATAGATAATAGTTGCTTGAATTTAAAAACATTTGCATAAGTAATTCATGTCATTAATGTGGCAACTGATTGATTTTCTAAGTAATTAGAAAAGAATATGAATCAATAAAAACATTATCATTAGTGCATATTAACTGATAATAATATCATAATGGATATTATTTCATAAATTGATAACAATGTTTATATTGTTAATATTAATGCCTACTAAAAATAATCATGCACAATGCACAAAAACAGATAAAACAAGTTAACTTTTTGATAAAATAATATAACATAAGTTTTACATTAAAATTGTAGATTGTATCTACAATCTACATTAAAAAAAAATTGCTGTTATTAGATAATTTCTTCTGCTTGACACAAATTATGAATTTGTAGTTGATATATAAATTATAGTAAAGCTTTGTGCTCATTTTTCTTTTTAAAATGCAAATACAATCTACTTGTTACAATATTACAAACAAATAAAGCAGGAAAGCACAAAACCACAAACAATTTACAACTAGATTAAATTTTTTTATTCCATCATACCATCACCAATAACTATAAAATCTGACCTTATTAAAGGGAGATCGAACAATTGACCTCATAAAAAGATACAAACTGATTTTGCATTTTTTTAATAAACAAACAATATTATTGCAATTCAACACAAAGAAACTATTGAAGGATGTCAAAGAGATGTTTAAAATCATATTTTCAATTAAAACTTGTATAGTTTCTAGTAAAATAAAGCAAAGCCAAAGGATATAAGTGGGCGTCAACTGATAATATAATCATAGCAAACACAAATGCAAGAAAAAGCTCTTAATATTTATAGCAATATAAACGTATAACATACTACTCGGATATTATTGTATACTCTTGGAGGAAGGTCTTGTAAAATTTATTGAGATCTTCATTTTGCCTTCCGAAAAGATTCTCTTTGTTGTGGCCTGATGGTATGACTCTCCTCAAAGAGCCCTGTCTCTTGAACGCATCCCCAGAGTCAAGCTAAAACATGGGTGATTAAATAATTTGTTGTAATTTCGATCATTTTGATTTACCTTTGTTTCTCTTGTTGTCTGTTGCATCATTTCTACTTAAAACTAGATAACATATTTACAATAGTAGGGAAATTATAAATAATCACGGTAACATCTAGGGAATTCAATTTTTACACTATTTTCACTGTAGTGTCAAAAATGTTACATTTTACAGTATTCTTATTGGATTAGACAAATTGTAACCAAAATAGATGACATTTATGCATGCATTTATGTTTCGGCAAGTTGACCATAACCTGAACATATATACAAATTAAAAAAATATTTATAGTTTTATAATTTGTTTTCACATCAAGAATATGAATCATTTATAATATTGCAATACATAATCATTGATAATAAGTTTAATAAAACATTTTTGTTTACAAGACCAATATTAATTAAACTTAATACTTTCTGCAACTTCAAATTACTGTAATTTGCGAGTGTCAGTAATACCAACATTACAAACCACAAGGAATACAATTTAATTCAACCTTAAAATTGGTTTCAACCTAAAAATCTTTTTTCATTAATATCCAAACCAAATTGCCTCATACTCAAATTGTTATAAAAGGACACCTTTCCTATAATCATGTCGGAAACTTTTTTCAATCCAGATCCATCGGACGAAGATCTTGTAAAACAATTTAACCTAATTTTTCATTTTCTCATTGATAACTTATTTTTCGTTTTAGATCAATGGTTGGTTCAGTGCTGCAATTATGGGTAATCCGAAGGAGGCAGCTTCAAACCTTAGGAAAATCCAGGAAGTTGTTCTTAATAAAAGTCCCCATCTCTTACAAGAATACATGATAAGCATTTTGAATCAGTTTACGACATCAACTAATGGGGATGTTAAGAAGACATTGGTAGGATTTATAGAAGAAGGATGGTATGATTAATAATATATAATTATTTAACATAGTTTTTTTCAAATACTTTAATATGCTCACTGCAACCATAAGAGCATTACCGATGATACTCAAGCAGCCTAATTTAAGCACCTTGAGCACCTTAATTTAAGTTAATGAGATTTCCACAACAATCTAATATTACACCATTTGATATGTTAGCATCAATTAATTACAGAGATTGTACATTTTGATGGTGATTGTACTCCAACTTTTATAGATTTATTGTACCCCATCCTCTTCCTTTAATCATTGGTATACTTACCCATTTAGAGCGACTGCTCCAGTCCTGATTTGTTTAAGAATTTTAATATCTGGGTGGGATTCAAGGGCTGTGACTCCTCTTCGTACAAGCAGTGGGCCCTAAGGTACATTAGTCCCTTTCGGAGCAGTGCTCTGCAGTCCTTGAGCAGATGTATGGGGATTTACTCTGCAGAATCTGCAACTGTCATCTTTCTCTAGGGCTAGGGTCTTGTGGTGTTTTTTAGATTTGTAGTTTTCAGTAGTGACTGGTACTGTGACCTTAATAGATCTATTGTACCCCACCCTCTTATTCTAATCGTTGGTATACTTACCCATTTAGAGAGCCTCCTCTAGTGCTGATTCCTTTAGAAATTTCAGGAACTGGGTGGAATTCAAGGACTGGAACTCCTCTTCATTCAGTGGACTCCAACGTACATTTGTCTCTTATGGAGCAGTGCTCTGCAGCACTTGAGCAGATGTAAGGGGGTTTCCTCTGCTGAGCTCCAAAATCTGCAACTGTCATCTTTCTCTAGGCCTAGGGTTCTACAGACTTAGGAAACACATAAGTCTGTAGTCTGTAGTAGTAGTCCTAAGTCTGTAGTGTCCCATCAGAACTCCTGTCAGAATTTTAAGCTTGTTCCTATTTAGTAACAGACAAGCTTTTGTTCTTTTCAGGTTAAAAGATCGCAGCATTACTTTGTGTTTGTCTTAGCCCATTATTGTCTTAGCCCTGGAACTTCTTTCCAGGTTTTCATCCATTGTTCTCTTATTTCTTCATGTAAACTTTTGTGGATGGTGTTCATACTCATTCCGCAATAGGGTTCCAGATCTATAAAGGTATTACTGGATTCCTTGTTTGCTAGGTGATCGGCTTCTTTGTTTCCATCTATACTAGTGTGTCCTGGTACCCAGTATAGCATTACTTTATTTTCTCTGCCGAGCTTTTTTAGCTTTCAGTCCCACTGTTTTCACACAGTCCCATACCACTTTGAATCAAATGGTGTATGAGCTTACTTACTTTTTGGAGTCCAAAATCATTGCACTCAAAGTTTTTCTGCCCAGTGCCGGGCTACATCTATGGCATTTTCATTTGCAATACTCATCTCATCGATGGAGCATGTTGCAGGACATAATGTGCATCCCAGCAGATGGCCCTTGTTTTGTATCTCCCCACATTCACAGAGGTATTGTTGGTCTTCCTCAATTTTCCTCAATTCCACTTTAGTTTGTTTGTTTTTACGGGTTCTACGCCGTACAGTGGTCTGAAATCCTTAAAAGCTGGCCAAAATATGAAGGAATTGTTCAAATATTGTGGTTTTTGGTCTCCTCATGTTTTTGTGGTCGCTGATCAAGAAACTGAATTCGAAATTTTGAAATTTAAAATGGCAGATGCAATATGGCGGATAATTTTTCGAAAAAAGCGTTCAATTTTGTTGACACTTGAGATTTAGGGTTTTTAGAAGTCATTGATCTCGAAACTGAATTGAAAAATGATCAACTGATTAACTGATCGTTCATTTTGTTTAGAAAAACACTGTTTCATGGAATTTGGTTCTTTGCATGCACCATTAGACACATTTGCTTGCTGCACATCTTCAAAAAGATGATGAAGGACAATATAAACATCAGAAGAACAAACAACAGAATATTATACAATACAACCATAAAACACCAAGATAATATAAGATATATATATATATCTAAAACCATAGGCAAAACTAAAAATACTAGCAAAAACAACATTACTCTAGATTCACAAATGTCATAAAATATGTAAAATCACTGACACTATCGAAACTGTTATAGTTTATAGTTTTGCAGTATATGATAGTGTTCGAAACAGTCTCCAACCAGTCCTGGCTTATGAGTACATGTACTGCAGATATATCTCGTTTCGTGTCTTCCACCTTTCATATTTTGCTTAGAACACACTAAACAATCTTTTCTTCTGCATTCATTTGGATGTAAAATGTGCAATTTTCCATTTAGAAGCTCTTCTTTGTCTGCCGTCGATGGTCTACCTGGAATTTTGGATCCTTGGTGGTGGTCTGCTGATAATTCATCCATACAGCTCACGAACAAATTTTAGGTGCGTCATAGCTTTTTCATTTTGGTGACGTTGTGTGCTTTTGTAGAGCAAATATGAATTTACACTACACAACTCAAGCCCCCAAAAAAATAATTTTCGCCACCATTTCAATGATTTTCTGAGGAAGCAATATGATGCAGAATAGCAGCCTGCATGATTGACACCTCCCATATATTTATTGTAATTAACAATAACACTGGGTTTATTTATCATTTGCATGTTACCTCCACGCACTCTTCTATTTACTGGTTCAGTTCCAGAAACGTCCCAACTACTGAGTTTGACCACTCTCTTGTATTTCCACGCTAATACTAATAAATTGTCTGACCTGCAGGCAAAAGTATTATTTTCATAAAAAACAGGTTTATTTATTGTGTCCGGTAAAAAGTTTATATTATTTTGTATAGTTCTTGTTATATGAATAATTATCTTCAACAGTTGATCTGCAAGTGGTAGATTTGTGTAGTATCTGTCTGTGTAAATATGGTATTATTTGCTACATGGATTGTTAACTAATAAATTTTGGCATAGTTGAAATCCTGGAACTTTCGGGATGATCAGGCCGTGATCAAATCTTCTGACGTTAAGCTTCCATAATTAGGTACAATTGAATATACATAGCCTGTATTAGCATTTGGTGGATTTATTCGGGTTATAGGTCAGAAAAAATTTTTGCCTTTGAATCCTACTACTGATCACAGAACTACATCCACAGAAATTTCCCTCGATAGAACAAAATGTTCTCTGAATTGTTTATGTAGATATACAAAATAGTGACTCACTTTCTGTGTTCTTGCTCTCAGACTGATCGTTGAGATCCGTTTGATTTCAGTTCCCTTACAGTTCCCTTCTAAAGACTGCTCCAAAGTATGGAATTTTCGCATTAAAATTTTGCGACCAGTATTCTGGAAGATTGCTAACTGTTCACATAGTTCACATATTTAGGACAACTCCAAGAAATGCCCTAAATTCATTATAGTCACATCGACCCAGCTGTACCATGTTGATCTTTTTGATAGCCTCTTTTGAGCAATTTTATTTCTTGCATATAAATTGGTTTCTTCCACTATTGTTTTCAACAAGTTCATTGGTGAAGCAAAGAAAAAATCTATAGCTTTTTTACAATTATCTGGGATTTCTGGCCCTTCAGTTTTGTCTCTGGAAGTGAAATCTATTCTGTTTGGGTTATTATCATTAAGAGTAACATTCTCCCATGGTTCATAATTGTTCCTCCATTCAATTTCAAGATCCTGAAATTCCTAGGAATTCCAAGGAATCAGGACTAGAATAGGCGCTCTAAATGGGTAAGTTTAGTTTAAAACGTTTAGAAGAAGAGTGTGGAGTACAATAGATCTACGAAGGTCGTAGTACAAGTCGTCACCACCAAAACTACAATCCTTTCAATTACCTCTTTGCTTTCACTGCTGCTTTCTTCTTCGTGTTCCTCTTCATGGTCACTGACACTATTTCCAGCACTACCTAATTCTTCGTCGTCATTTGAGTCCATATAAAACTCGTCATCACTGTTTTCCAAATCATTTATAATGCCTTTGAAATGTCTTTTAGGCATTTTTACCGCTACCGGTAAAAAATACACAAACTGAGCACCACTACTGTCTAAATTGTACAAATTATACAAAAGATGCACATACACAGGTAGTTATAAAGTCGCGTACAGTGCGACATACTAGTGCAACGGTAAAATGTATATTGTCGTATACGGTGCGACATACGAGTGCAGCGGTAAAATGTATATTGTCGCATACCGTGCGACATACGAGTGCAAAGGGTTAAAAACGTCTTCCATGTTTTTTTGACGACTACAGTTTCGTGCAAAATTTCTAGGCTCTAATTACCGCTATTAAAAGATTATGAATATTATGAAGACAATGATATATTATTTTAAGACCCAACAACAAAGGGATTAACTCAATAGTTATTTTCCGAAGTTTAAATATTAATTTGTAATTTTTATTTTCAACAAGCAAGCAATTGTATTGAAAATCCCTGCAGATAAAAATGAAGAAAGAGTGTCGAAAAGAGAAAACGAATAAAGTACTATTATTCAGTTCAACCGGCTCCTCCACCATCTTCAAGTTGATAAAAACTTTTACAAAAATTGTTATAAAAGCTAAAGTGGAAAAAAGTGCAAGCTAGTTTCTAGCAATATTTAAAAAAAAACCTATTCATAACATTGTCCCGTTAATTACTTAGCCGAATAGCGCAGTAACTTTTGTTCTACATGAAAGAAATTGAGAAAAAAAATTCTTCAAAATTTTATGAAAATTTAACAATTTTTTTTGCAAGATGTTAATAAAATAGATAGCAAGATGTTAATAAAACACTAATAAAGAAATTTAAAAACACAGTTAAATTTTACACACCTTCATAAGAAGGATCCATTTTTCTGGGTTGAAAACGATCAATGTTAAGGTATAATATAAATTATTTCAATCAGCACTGTTTTAAGAACACTCGAACAAATAATGACGCGCGAAAATTGCCCTACTTTGAATTTATACCCAGACTCAGGTACACCCACATTAGCCTTTTTAACCCTCATATCGAAAGCACAGGACCCTACTTTATCCATTAAAAAATTAAAAATTAAGAAAATAATAATCTTTATTTTTTTAATTTTGGCCAGCTTTTTGGGATTTCAGACCACTGTGCGCCGGTTCGTATTCTGTTTAGCGTTATCCATGTCTTCCAGTCCAAATTTGACCCTGCACAGGGGCTTTCGTTGATAGGGAAGTTGTCTGGCGGTTCCATGGTGGCACATTGAAGAATTGAATTTTTCCTTGATTTGAGCCTCTAAAGCGTTCTTGGCCATAAACGATATGGCGATCGCCGAAGGTTTGCTTAAATTTTTCTAAGTGTTCTATATCCATTCTTCCTTCACTTGGTTCTGAGAAGCCCGCTGCTTTGTACAATTGGTTGATTGGTGTTGGTTTCATGCAGCCAGTAATAATCCTGCATTTTGGTTTAAGGCAATATCAACCTGTTTTGCATAGTTTGATCTGCACCAGACTCTGCAGGCATATTCTGCAGTTGAAAAACAGAGTGCTTGCGTGGATATTCTCAAGACTTGAGGTATTGCACCCCATTTGCTTCCGGCTAGTTTTTTTACAAGGCCAGCAACTACTTTTTGTCTGGTTTTTTGACGGTGCTGTTTGTAAGTTAGCGTTCTATCCAAGATTACACCCAGATACTTTGGTGTTTTGGTGTATTCTAGTTCTTTGCCCTCCCAGGACACGTTTAGTTTGTTGCAGACCTTGTGGGTGTTTAAATAGAAAGCACTTACTTGGGTTTTTGATGGGTTCGGTTTTAGCGAGTTTTTTCGAGTTTCCATTGCGTCCTCCAGCTTTACCTCTATCTCCCCGAATGTTTGACCTTGAACTGTGACCCCTAGGTCGTCAGCGTGCACCAAATGTTTGGGGTTTTCTGTTATAGACTGATCATTGGTGTATATATTAAATAGAGTGGGGGCCAGAACACTTCCTTGTGGGAGACCATTTCTTTGAATTCTCCAGCGGCTTTTTTAATTTTGAGGTTCCACATAAAACCTTCTGTTTTGGAGTATTGATTGAACTTTCGTTGGTTTGTAGTCTTTTGTGGTTTTGTAGACTTCGATAAGCAGGGTTTTATGGTTTAGTGTATCGTAGGCGGCTGTCAGATCGATGAACATGGCTCCTATTATTTTGTTATTTTGGAAACCCTCCTCTATGCGTTCTGTGAGATTTAGTACCTGACCAGTGCATGATTTTCCAGGTCTGAAACCTGCCTGTTGGGGAATTAACAGGGGGTCTATGTGTTTCTGAATTCTGTGGAGGATTAGCCGTTCATAGAGTTTAAAGAGATGGCATAGCTGTGATATTGGGCAGTAGCTGTTTGGCAGGTCGGGATTCTTGGGATCGGTCGGGCAGGTCGGGATCGGTGTATGAGCTTATGGCCTTGATGGCTGCTTTGCCTTGATGGCTGCTTGGCTATCTGTCAGGAAAGCAATTCATTTGTTGCGATAGTTCCTGTCGAGGTTAAATTGTGCATCTTACGATTGCATGTATCTCTGCTTGGAAGATATATGGGTAGATTCCCATGGATTGAAAGTATGTATTCGAACCATGCATATACCACTTTGCTCTAAATGGTATGCTGAGGATTCGTCGCTCCAATAGGCTTTACTATTACACATTGCTGTGTAGTTTTTCGCGAAATTATATTTGCATACTATTTCGTCTTTCGGTACTTCCAGACAAGGGATCGTGGCAGCGAAGCTGTACTGGTCCTCTGCTCCTGTTTATTTTACCTCTGGCTATTCCTTCTTTGTTGAACCTTACAATCGCCGATCTGGCGGCCCCCTCCACGGGCATGACCCCATCTCTCCCGCGATGCAGTCACACCAGCCTTTGAATCTTCTCAAGCTGCTTCTTCATAGAGACCAGCTTGGTTCTACTTCCCTACGCAACTGGCCCATAAGAGATTGCAGGTCTGACTATCATGGTGTATCATGGCTATCATGATACATCCATCGCAGGATTGTGAGGTTACAACGCCACGTTTTCCCTGCCAAATTTCTGCACACCATTAGAGCGCGTTTGACTTTTCCTACCAGAGGTGTTTTCTAAGTTTTGTGTCTCGTCAGGACTTCTGTAAGAATTCTAGGCTTGCTCCTGTATAGTTATAGGCAAGCTTTTGTTCTTTTCTGGTTAAAAGATCCGCATATTACTTTGAATTGTATTAGCTCTGGAAGTTAGCCCAGGTTTTCATACATTGCTTACTTATTTCTTCCCATACCAGTTTGGATCTAATGGTGCATGAGCTATTATCCTTGATGGCTGCATGACTAGCTGATAGGATAGCAATTGGTTTTATGCAATAAAACGTATTTAAATAATAGTTTGTGTCGAGATTCCATTGTGCACATCTTTCGATTGCATGTACAGTATAATCTTGATAATCCGGCGGTTGGTGAGTGCGGCACGTTGTGTCTTTTCTTTACACTGCTTCTTTACACCCCGCGCCGGAAATAAACCTCGCGCACAGAAGAAATAAAGTCAAAAACAACACCATCCAGTGTTCTTGAAAAAAGGTCTGGCCAACACACCCTGCTTTTAACTCTGACAACTTGATTGACGATTCTGACCAAGCTTACTCCACTCAACAATTGTCTTATTATCTGTTCTAAGTTTGTACATATTTCTTTGTATGTACACATTTTTCTATATAGATACATATTTTATTCTTTCTGAAATACAATTGTACATAAAATATGTAAAATTATTATTGTTTTGTTTTAATCCTGATAATCCGGATTTTTTTAATAATCTGGCGGTTGTCTGATCCCATGTGTATCGGATTATTAAGATTAAACTGTACCTCTGCTTGGAAGACACTTGAATAGATTCCCATGGTTTCATGTACATGGAATTAGTTACAAACACTGCACAAGAACCTTCCTTCATGTTCGAATTATGATAAACCACTTGATAGCACTTTGCTCAATGTGATATGCGGAAAATTAATTGTAATTTATATTTTAGTAAAATTGATGAGAGCCTTTTACCTAAAGTAACGTTCTCATTATTAATGTTACTCTCTGATGAATCAGTCGCTTTACAAAAACGTGTAATACAAGCGAGTATTAGCCTTTACAAAAAAATGTTGGTAGGCATTTGTAAAGCGCCTTGCATCACTGATGAGATGGAAGCAGCGTGGAGCCAAATAAATGAAATCAAGTCTAAGATTGTAAAGTTTGTGGACAGTGACAATGATGGTGTAAGAACTAGCGTTGTCAAATTTTTGGAAAATGTCGTTTTGTTGCAATCTTATCCCGATCCAAATGAATCTTACAGAAATGATTTCACTTTGGAAGATGTTCCACTCACGTTGAAAATCGCTAGGAGAAGGAAATTGGAAGAAGAAGCAAAGTAACAAAAAATACTATTATTTGTATATGTTATTTACTTGTTTGTTGTAGTAATATTTTTGATATTCTTATCAAGTTTAATGGGTCTCCACATATTAGTAGTGCAAATTTATTTGTGTGTATTGGAGCTCTAACAAATATTGCAAAACATAGACCAGATTATATGGAACAAGTAGTTTATTCTTTAGTTGAATTGAGTTCAAACTATCCTCCAACTCTCAGTACTACCCAAGTTAGTACAGTTAAGAAAAAGTTGAAATCTGAATTTATTGGTCTTATCAAGCATCCTGCTACTCATGAATATGTTGATAAAATTATTCCATTACTTTTAGAACTTGGTAAGTTTATTTGCCTGTAGTTTAGACATTAATAATTACGTTGAAAATTAGATTATCTGTTTAAATTATTTAAAATTTAGGTTGTCAGCAAGGCGATATAAACAGATGGATTCCAAAAATTGATGAAAATCGCAAATACAGCAAACGCTCTCTTTCCCCTGAAAGATCTTTCGATAAATCCTCCAAAAAACCCCGTCTGGACATCCAAGAGCACGATCCCGATTACGAGCTTGTCCTAAAACAAAAACAAGCTCTAGAGTTAAATGAAAACTTCATCAAAGAAAAACTTTCCATTAACATCGCTGTTGAAATGACGCTCAAATTCATTAACGAGGTTCCCACTAGAATGCCGGCAGCGTTTAAGACTGATTATGCAGAAGCCCTTAAATTAGGCCCAGCAGGGGAAGTAAATATTGTTGCTAAACTCATGGCTGAACAGATGGTGGAAAATGGAGTTGGTCCTGGAACGAAATTTATCGGGAAAACTGTTTTGTTGAAAGATAAATTGGAAGTTAAGGATAGCAAGAAACGGATGAGAGAAGATGATGATGATGAAAAGGATAATAAAGATGATAAGGTTAAGTTTTTTGATTTTTTTAAAATGATTTTTTTGATTTTTTTAATTTATATCATAATATTTATATTTTATTTATTATATTATTTTATTTATTTATTTATACAGGGAGTGTCAGAATCCAAAATAAGCATAAAACTTTTAATACAGATAGGGTCAAAAACGTTTTACCAGCGCTTTGCAAAAAAAAAAAAAAAAATTACCAGTAACAAAAGCAATGGGGTGATTGATAAAATTTACAAACATTAAAAAAAACTATGTACAATTTACAAAAATTGTTCAAAATTTCACCCCCCATGTTCAATGCACAGCCGACACCGCTGCAATAAAGAACGACGAACGCGTCGAAAAACGGCGGGCATGTTTCTAACTGTTCGACATGCTTCAGTTACACGTGCCTGTAGTTTCTCAAGTGCTCTGACTGGAGTTTCGAACACCATGGTTTTCAGATGTACCCATAAAAAAAAATCCAGGTGATTCAGTTCTGGGGAGCGGGCCGGCCATGGTATCGGACCGTTCCTGCCTATCCATTTATCATACCTCGCATCGAGACATGCACGGGCCTGGCGACTAAAATGTGCTGGGGCACCGTCATGCATAAACAATCATAGCTTAGTTGTACATCGACCAGGTCTAATTCATTGAGGAAGTCAAAATTTGTATAAGCCGCCCCCGTTAAGTGATCCGTCAACACAAATGGCTATAACTCATTATTTCTGTCTTGGACAGGTTCATCTTAAGGCCTACTTGGTTGGATTTTATGCTTAGTTATTCTAGCATGGCCTCTACTTCTTCCCTATCTCTGCTGATGAGGACTATGTCCTCTGAACATCGCAGAAAGATGCCGTCGATGTTTATACCCTTATTTGGGACAATTTGTTTATTTTTTTTTATTGTTTAGTGTTTTGGAAACGTCTTCTAGCGCCGTAGTAAATAGTTTTGAAGATATGGGGTCACCCTGGATTATCGTTTATTTTTACTTGGAGGGTTGCGTTCTCGTATATGTTTTTTATAAGGTTTGAGTAGCGTGATTCGATTCTGGCGCCGCCGCCAGCTTTCAATGGAATCGAATGCTTTATGTAATTTGTACTCCGTTGTTTATTCTAATGTCTCTTCAATAAAATCTTTTCGATGTTGTTGTTATCGCCTTTTTCTTGATAAATATGGCTTTGGCGTTTTGCCAATCTTTAGGGATTCCTCACTCCATTAGACATTTGTTGAATACTATTTGTAAGGTCTCTTGTTGGATATGGATTTAAATTTTGTTATTGAGTTAGCAAGTCTTGAGTATGAGGATGGCCACCCCTCTTTGGCCATTGTTGTTCACTGCGTTATTTTGGTATAGCACATTGCCTGACTTTAGGGTTGTAGTTTTTTTCTCCTGGTAGTCTTATTTCGCTTATCCCCAGGATTTCCAATTTGATGTGAAGTTCTTTTTCTAATTTTATTAGGTGTTCTGGCGAATTCATGGTTCTAATGTTTTATAACGAACTTTTGCTTCCCCAGAATTCGAATTGGTGCCGACTGATTTCGCATCAGTGAGAGCATCATTTCGTGCTGGCGCTGCTCACCTGGGATCCGTTCTTTAAATTCGCGTATATATATCCTCCGAATTTCAACATTTCGCACGTGATGTTGTCCTCCCCTGGGCTTCTGTTGTTCTTCATTCGCTTTAATGTTTTATATATCTCCGGTTTTGAAATGTCAGGTATCTCTTCTAAATCCTCGTTGCACACTCAACTTGATGTTTGCAACTTGATGTTTGATATTTTTGGATTCACTATTGAGGACGTGTGTAAGCGGACATAGAAGTCTTCAATATATTCAGCTATACCCCTTTGATTTGTTATAAGAGTCCCTTGTGTTTTCATTTTGTGATTTTAGGTATACCCACTGAGATTTTCGCTTTGTGGAACTTACATACTTTCATGTTTGTGTTGTTTGCGACAATGTTTTCTATTAGCCTGGTCTTGTATGCTCTGTTCTCTTTCCTCATTTCTTTGCTTATTCTCTTATTAACCTCCTTATATTCGGATGGTTGTCTCTGGATATTTTCTTCCTCTGATCCAGTACTTTTATTATGCTTGGGTATAATCTGAATTCTTTGTTGCTCTGGACCTTTCGGCATAGTTTCTTAATGACAGTGTGGATATCTCTGCTTATCTTCATTGTGGGTGTGATAGTATTCAATCTTCTTAAACTCGTGGTTGATTCTAATTTCTTCTTTAGCTTTGCCTGATACTCCTCTTTCTTCTGGTTTAGGTCTTCTGATGTTGGGATTTTTTTTCTCCTGGTAGTCTTGTTTCACTTATCCCCAGGAGATCTCATTTCATGTGTAGTTCTTTTTCTAATCTTATTAGGTGTTTTGGCGAATTGATGGTTCTAATGTTGTTAATGCCAGTTGTTTCTTTCTCTTCTTTTTGTGCTTTTGTATGTTTTAATTTGAACGAACTTTTGCCTCCCCCAGAATCCGAATTGAGGCAGACTGATTTCGCATCAGTGTGAGATTTTGTACTGGCACTGCTCACCTGAGGGCTGTCGTTTAAATTCCCATTGGACATTTTGTTTAGTAGAAGGTTTATGGCATATCTAGGCATCGCTTGACGAGCGTGTTGGCGTGGGCGTCAAGGAGAAATTACATTTCCTTAATTTCACAGTTTGAACGGTTATTCCGCCATGACTAGGTCGTCAGAACCACGTTGGTTATCTAGCAGGGTATACCGCATAACAAGTTATCGCTTTTCGACTACCGCTTACACCCCATTGTATCTGTCATAGAACTCCACGTTCTCAAAATCGATAAATCGCTGCAAAAGTTGTATGATGAGGGATCGTGGCAGCTGCTTCATAAGCTAAATGCATATCTGTTAGATCTTCGAAAGGAATCATTTTTGAAAGACTATTTGGTAGATTTATGAGCACACACACACTTTTCAATATACTAAAAGTGGACATATGATTTTCGTAAAGCAATGGTAAATTTATATATTTTTTTGTGTTTTATCGGGGAAGAAACACCGATATGATCCCATATGTATTAAGAGTTTTTTTTGCTTATTTTGGATCATAGAATCAGTCATGAAAGTTTGTCGGTGGAATTCTGACACACCCGGTATAATAATAATAATATGTATATATATATTTTTTACTTGTGAATTGACCACTTAGGATCACGCTACAATTTCACTATTTTAGTTGCAATTTCCTCTGCCTCCAGTACCCATTCATACTGTCGCTGTGCTGCTGCCGTTGTTCGGCCGTTCAAGCTATTCCGGTCTTTGTAGCTCGTCTCTCGTCATGAAATCCTTCCAAATTGTGTATACTGTTTAGAAATGTATCCCTTTCCAACATTTGGGCTTCTAGGATGAGGCTGGATCTTTCCGAGTTTCTTTAATCCATGATGTAGTTGTTTTTTTGTTCCATAGTAGTCAAATAACTGCTTGGTTAATCTGGATTTGTCTAATCAGTACATATCCCAAGAAATATTTGTGTCCGTTTCTTCATGCTCGCAGAGATTTTTCCTACATTCTGGTAGACTTCGGCGTTGCTCCGAAGTTTCCATCCGGTTTCCGTCTGGAAAATCATGGGTCTGATTTTCCGGAGGATTCTCCTTTCCAGGACCTCCTACTTCTCTAGCCTGTAGTACATTGAAAGGCCTTAACAGGCGTATAGGCATTCTGTTATGACAAAAGTGTAGTAGTGATTTATTTTGGTATTCCAAGAAATGCATTTCTCCATTTTTGAGATCCTATCGCCTACCGCAGTTTTCTCTAGACCATTGTACTGTATCGTTTCAGATATTTAAATTTCTTTACTCTCTGAATCCGCCCTATCTTCGTTTCAAGGAATTTTGGTCCTTGGGCGTCATTTATTATCAATTTTGTTTTCTCTATCGAGATCCCGTCTTACTGGCGATCTTTCCTAAGAGGTTAATCTAAGTGATCGATTCCCTTGGGCTTTCCGATAGTATCGCAAAGTCATCTGCAAAGGCCAAATAGTTGATTTTAATTCCTCCTGATTTCCTCCCTAAGCAGATTGGGTTTATTCCTTGACTTATAAGCTCTGAGTTCCACATTCGTACGATCTTTGCCAGAATGCAGTTGAATGGTATGGGTGAAAGTCCGTCGCCTTGTCTTACACCCGTCTTGATTTCAAACAACCGGGACAGTTCACGGTTCTTCAGTTCTCGAATGATACCGTCCGGGGTTTCTCTGTCCACCGAGTCAAAATCCTTTTTGAAAGCTATGAAAAATACTACAATTTTTTTGGAGCTCAGGATTATTGATTTTAAGTTGAAGATCTGCTCTGCGCAGGAGCGATCTTTTCTAACCCTCCTTGGGACTCCCCAGGTTGTTTATCAAGGGTCTCCTCTATTATATTTAGGAGTATCTTTGAGAGGATTTTGTAGGCGAGCGGAAGCAAGGAGACGCCTCTATAGTTATTGACGTCCTTTTTGTCCCCTTTCTTATGGATGGGATGAATCAACGCTGTTTTCCATTGTTCTGGTATCTTCTCTGTCTCCCATATTGTCCGAAATATTTGGTGTAAGTCGTCCAGGATTTCCGGTTCCGCCCATTTCAACATTTCTGCCGTTATCGAGTCTTCGCCACTAGCCTAGTTGTTTTTCACTAGTTGTTTTTTCAGACTTCGTAAGGCATTCTTGATTTCTTACCTCGCTGCTGGTAAGTCCTCTCCTTGGTCCTCCAGTGGCGGCAGAAGTTCTAATCGGTGGTAGGCAGTTTAAGAGGTTATCAAAATCTCGCTGTTTTCTTTGTTGTTCAAACCGATTTTTCCGTGTTCATTTCTGAAGCTCATACATCATAGTGATTGGTATCCTTTGAGTTTGTTCACAAAGGTCTGATAGAAATCTCTGGAATTGTTTCTGGTGAAATTAGTTTCGAGGTCTTCCAACTGTGCCTTCTGAAATGATCGTTTTGACCGTCGAAATACAATGGATGTTTCCTTCGTTGACTGAATTTCGCCTGAATTGTTCTAAGTATACCATCTTCCTGGAACATTTCCATATTCTCCATTTCCCAGATCTTTCTTCGAGTGCTTCCTCGCATGCTTTGTTCCACCAGATTGCTCGTTTCCTTTTTGCCAGCCCTAGTGTCTTCTTCGCGGCACCATTAATCCTCGTGCTGAAGTCTTGCCACCTCTTTGTATTGACGGTGTGTCAACGTGGTAGTTGATAAGCGTATACTTCTTATTCTTGCACTGAATAGTTAGTAAAGACAATCTTTTAGATTTAGATGTTGAAGTCTAATATTTATATTATTATAATTATAATATTTTTATGTTTACATATATTGTTTTTAGCAGGTGAAAAAGGGTAAACTAAAAGCTCCAAGAGTTAAGATTCTGAAATTAAATGAAATTACCAAACCTTTGGAAAAGCATGCAAGGGAAAGCTTGCTTCTTGGTGCAATCAAAAGACTACTACAAGCTGATAAACAAAATAACTTGCCCATTAGGCAGAAAATAATAACAACTGTTGCAGCAAGTTTCAATGATACAATTCGAGAAAATGTCTTAACTTATGTTCTACAAGACCTCAAGAGCCATTTGGATTTAGCGTTAGCATGGCTATATGAAGAATACAGCATTATGCAGGTACCTAATAACATTTTTGAATTTACTAATCGCAACATATACTGCCTTTAAAAGAAAAACAGAACACCAAGTATTTATTGGACAATTTTAATGAAATTTACAGAATTTGATCATATAAATGATCAAATGCATTCAAACCATCAAAAAATCAATTGTTTTGGTTCCTATTTTGGTATTTTTTCTTGATTTCAACATTATGAAGAGCTGCTGATTTTTTAATGTAAATGCTTCTAATATCCAAGTAGCCTCTGAGTAGTTTGACGTTTCAATTTGTAAAACTTAAAAAGATGCCCCGTGTTCATCATCGTGCACAATATCATCATCTAAGTGATTTTGAAAGGGGTGGCATTAAGGCCGATTCTCATATATGCGACACTTAGCTACGCGACGTCACGCGACATCGCCTGTCAAATAATGATTACATTGTTTTAAATACACGTTCTCACTCTGGCTATGCGACGTGCCCATTTAAAACAATGTAATCATTATTTGACAGGCGATATCGCACGACGTCGCGTAGCTGAATGTCGCGCTTATGGGAATCGACCTTTATTGGTATGCGAGAAGCGGGTTTTTCGGTTTGTGGTATTGCTGAAAGTGTAGGCCGTAGTGTATCGGTGATAGTGCGCTGCTGGTCTAGATGGTCCGAAGCTGGGGAGAATCGACGTAGACTTGAATCAGGATGTCCAAGAAGCACTTCTGAGCGTGAAGATCGAGCTTTTCGTCTTACAACTTAAAGGGACAGATCTACAACGTCGCGGGCATTGTGAAATGACTGGTTGGCTCTAAATAGCCAAAGAGTATCCATGGCTACTGCTTACAGAAAAAAGCGCGGTTTTGGTATTAGGTCCTACGGTCCAAAATTGTGTCTACCTCTTAGTCCGCAGCATCGCAGAGCAAGACTTGATTGGTACAGGGAAATTCAACATTAGATCCATGAATGGAATAACATTATCTTCAGCGATGAGTCTCGGTTCTGTTTATAGGCTCATGATGATCGCAGGAGAGTGAGACGTCGACGCGGTGAACGCAGAATTTTACAATTTGTTGTTGAAAGACATACGATTGAAACCCTTACACTGGGAGTTATGGTTTGGGGGCAATAGCGTATGGTAGTCGGTCTCCTCTAGTTTTATTAGAAGCAAGTCTTAACGCGATTCGGTATATTGACAATATTTTAACAGCCAGTGTTAGTGCGCTATGTAAATGCCTTGCAGATTTTTTTGCCCATTTTTCAGCAAGATAACGCTCGGCCTCGTACAGCTGTCAATTCAAGACAGTTTTTTTGATAGCGCCGAAATCAATTTATTACCCTGACCATCTAAAAAACCCAACACATTTTTGATTTTCATTCATTTGTTTTTTTTTTATAGTTGATTTTGTATCTTAGATGCAGTTCATTTCCATGATCAAATTCTGTAAATTTCATTAAAATCGTCCAATAAATGCTTGGTGTTCTGTTTTTTTTAAAGGCAGTATATTATCTAGTCTTAACTGTTCCTGCGTGGATTTGTCTATTATTGTATTTAAGATTTAGCAGACAGAAAGCTTTTCTAATTTTAAATCATATTTAATAGGGTTTTTCTCGTATACCGGAACTACGTAGATCTTCTCGTCTAGAGCAAAGTTACAACACCTTATTAAGTTCTTTTGTAACTGCCTCATCAACAGATTGCACAACCTTATCTAGATTACTGCTTGAATCTCCAGCAATCACAGAACAAGTGCTAGAGCAACTTAAACAAGTCTGTAAGGATGAAGCACATTGTTCGTGGGCAATGGCCCTTCTAAGGGATTTAGTGATCAGAAGACCAACTCGCCAGTTAATGTTCTTAAATGCTCTCCTTGAACATGTAACTCATGAAAATTTAATCATAAGAGAATCTACAATTTCTCATTTAATGGATCTTCATCGTTGTATCGAAATTAGGCAGAATATTGAGGAATTTGTGAGGAAGAACATGGAATATTTAGGTTTGTCTCAACCACCAGATAGCTTATTCGGTTTTGCTCAAGGAAGATTAGGAGGGATTGAAGGTTGGAATGAAGATATTGCTAAGGCTTGTTTGGAAGGTTACGTGGCTTTATTACCTTCAAATCAATCTTTAATCCATGATTTAGCTAAAGTTTACATCCAGACTGGACCTGACATCAAAAGAGTCATTTTAAGGTAATAAAGAAAAACAAGAATATAATATATTACACTGCTCAAAACAATCAGCTGGTCACTAATTTGTGCCTCCATAAAATTCAAACGGAAATTACCTGCAAATAAAACATCTGAAAGATGCTCTATTTAATTGTGTTAATTGACACATAGGGAATTATCAGCTTCGCATAGTTCCGGAGTATTCGTAATAAATAACAAGTACCAAACTAAAGTGAAATATTGTATCCCAAATGTAATTCAAAGAACTAGGAAGGACTTGTTCAAATCAATATACAGATGAAAATGTTTGCAACTGATAGTTTGACTTAAGTTAAGTGAAAATGACGCATCTCAACGAAGTGGAAGTTCATGCTATAACATTCATTGAACATGACGAAAGCCTTCGACAAGTTTCGAGAAACTTCAACGTCTGCCTGTTATTCAGCAACTGTGGAACAGGCACTTGGATTAATATCCAGGTCAATATCCAGACGCGGTGGTCAAGGTCGCAAAAGAAAAACATCTCAAAATCAAGACCGATTTTTACTGATTTCGAGTCTTCGCAAAAGACCTTTTTACGGTTAGTTAGGCGCATGCGCGTCCGCCTTGTTGCGAAGGCGGGTATATGAAAGTTTCGGGCACATTTTGTTATTTTCACTGGTTATACGTCAAAAAAGTGCCCGAAAACATGGCGGAAATTGACACATGCTAATAAAAATATTTCAACTATGAAAAGGTCTGGAGTTTCTAAAAACCTATTAATTTCCCTCAAGACGACTCAGGGTACCACTGAATCAGACCAGACAATTAGGAATAGGTTGAGGGAATCAAATTTGAGGGCAAGACGACCCGTCCGAAAACCCTTTTTGAAACGACGAATTTTGCTCGTGAACATATCGCATGGCAACTTTGACCATGGAAGTCTGTGTTCTTTACGGATGAATCAAGGTTTCATATTACTCGTTTCGATGGCCGAGTACGTGTTTAGAGACGCCCAGGAGAACGCTACGCAGCTGCTATTGTCCAGGAAGTCGAAAGATTTGGAGGTGGTTCAGGTTTGGTTTGGGGTGGGATTAGTATCGACAGTAGAACTTACCATGTTGTAATTCCAGGAAATCTTAACTCTAATCTCTATGTTGACATTGTGTTATGAGAACATGTTGTCCCTGTGGCATATGGAACAAGTCCAATTTTTTTGTTAATGCAGGGTAACGCAAGACTACAATTAATTAGAGCGTCTTTCAGATGTTCTTAATTTTATTTGCATGTAATTTCCTGTTTGAATTTTATGCAGGCACAAATTAGTGACCCCCTAATTGAGTCAAATTTATTATTATATTTTATTAGATTGTTGGATGTACCTATAAGAAACATGGGAATGGATTCTGCAGAGTTATTAAAACTAGTGCAAGATTGTCCTAAGGGTTCTGAAACTTTAGTAACTCGAGTGATTCACATTCTAACTGACAAAGGTCCACCAAGTGTGCAGCTTGTTAAAAGAGTTCGGGACTTGTATAACACTAGAGTTTCTGATGTGCGGTTTCTCATTCCTGTACTTAATGGACTCACAAAGAGCGAAATTATTGCTGCCTTGCCAAAGCTTATAAAACTAAATCCAGTTGTTGTTCGAGAAGTTTTTAATAGGTTGTTGGGAGCGCATGGAGATAGTTCAATCTCCCCCACTGAACTTTTAGTTTCTTTGCATATTCTAAGTGTGGATCAAGTAGATATTAAAACTAAAATGAAAGCAATTACTATGTGTCTTAACGAAAAGCAGGTACTTATATTTTTGTATATCGGTTATTTCAATCTCTATATTTAATATATTTTAGGTATTTACGCAAGAAGTATTAGCTGTTGTATTACAGCAATTAATGGAGCAAACACCTTTGCCAACATTATTAATGCGAACTGTTATTCAAGCCTTAGGTTTGTTCCCAAGACTTTCAGGTTTTGTAATGAATATTTTACAGAGATTGATATTGAAACAAGTAAGAACCTCAAGTAATAAGTAAAAATTGATAAATTTAATTAAAAATTATTTGTATGTAGGTGTGGAAACAGAAAGTTGCCTGGGAAGGTTTTGTAAAATGTTGTCAACGTACTAAACCACAAAGCTTTTCAGTGTTGATGCAATTGCCTGCTCCACAATTATCTGAAGCATTAACTATGAGCCCTGATTTAAGAGAACCCCTTAAAGAACATTTACTTAATTTTAATGAAAATCAAAGGGCGCATGTACCATCTGCAGTGCAAGAAATACTTTTGGGAAATGGGAGTAATGTGCCTGCAATTGTTGATATTGTGTTACCTGTTAGTATTGCAAATTTCTTTATTTGAAAGTAAGCATAAATTCAGTTTTTTGATGAATGTAATTTTAGGCACCTGTTCCGATTGAGTTACCAAGAACTGAAGGATTGGAGCCTCTTCCACCAGGTATGGAATAGTTTGGACAATTATTTATTTTAAATTGTTCAATTGTCTAGTAGTTTTATAAAAGTCTCTGTTTTTAAATTTAAATTGTTCTTAAAATATAGTTTTACATAAAATATAGAAATCATAGAAATATTTTTATAAGTTAAATTGTTTTGTGTAAAGATTTTTTTTTACTTTTCAAGAAGTTTTATTTATTCCACATTCCAATACAGTAAGGACTTCATAGTTGGAATAATAAATATCAATTGACTTGTTAACTATTTTTGAATGAATTTGTATATTTGTATATTGTGTTAGTGTTTGAAGATTGACCGAGAGTCTCATCTCATCCAATCACCAATCTGGCAGTCTCCTCCATGAGAAAGTGCAATGGAGTCAGACCCAACAGCAGTTCTATTATTGCTATCAGGCATGACCTCATCGCTCTATGACAAACACATGTCAGACTTTGAATCTTCTCAAACTCCTTCTTTGTAGGGACGAGCTTTGTCTTACTTTCCCAAAGAACAGCTCTGTAAGTGTCCTCAGGTTGCACTAACATGGTGTACATTCATCTTAGGGTTGTGGGATTGCAACCCCACATTTTTCCTGCAAGATTTTTACACACCATTAGAACGTGTTTGAGTTTATCTACCACTTCTTCAGCGTGTCTAGCATGTGAGTTTGCTATCAAGTATCATACCTTTTTTTGTGGTTTGGGGGAAGCTCTACCAGTCTGTGTGTGAGACTCTCACTCACTAAACTCCTTCTACTTGGCTTTAGAGACAAGCACACCGGTATTGCTTGCACAGGGTGGGCAGCCCGGACAGTTGTTACCGCCCTATTTTTTTGAGAGAGTGCTGCTGGTACTGTGCCCAGCCAGATACCGCTGAACACAAAATCTTCTCCTGCGAGCGATGGGAAAGCGACCCACGCCTGGCAACTTCAGAAGTAGAATTGACCCCTGATAACAGCGTTAGGAAAAAGATAATACACAAATCCCACTGGAAAGTAAACTCCAACTTCATTGGTAGCATAATCAGTTTCTGCTATTTTTTCTGTTGAAATTTAGCTAGATGGCTGTTTGGGCAGCACGTTCTTCTGCCTCTTTCTGGCTTCCGATGAAGTCGGAGATTGCTTTCCAGTGGGATTGGTCTATTAGCATTTTCCTAACGCAGTTATCAGGGGTCTATTCTCCTACTTTTGAAGTTGCCAGGCGTCTGTCGCTTTCCCGTCGCAGGAGAAGATTGTGTGGTCACCGGTATCTGGCTGGCCACAGTACCACCAATCTTCTGTGTCAGCGACCTTGAACCTATTTAGGCAGGTTCTAAAGCAGCTGTGTCCGCTAAGCAGCTGGGTTACGTGGTAGTATGTTTCGCCGTGCTCTCTGTTGACCCACGGACGCAGGTCAGGAATCAAGCCCTTGGTCCATGTATCATTCCTTCCTTTCCCACCTTGCCTGCCATTTACTTTGCAGGCTTTGGTTTCTCCACCTTGAGTTCTCCGTGTATAAGAGCTCGCTCTTCGACGAGGAGGTCGATGGGGGGCAGCTGGTATCACCCAGGCAGCTTCTGTGGCCATGGTGCGATATGCGCTGGTAATCCGGAGCAAGGTCCGCCTTGCCACCTTTTCGAGTATGTACTTGCTTTTCTGTTTTAACCGCATCATTCCAGAAAGGCGCCGCGTAGAGCAGGACTTAATTAACAACAGAGCTCAGTATCCGACGCTTGCTAGCTCTAGGGCCTCCTACGCTGGGCAGTAGTATTGTGAGGGCGGTGGCTGTCGAATCTGTTTTCTTGGCGATACAGTTGACGTGTGTCGTCATGTTCATGTTTCTGCCCAGTTGGACTCCGAGGTATTTCACGGATTCCTGTGATGGGATTCTCGCTCCCATGATTTCTATGGTCATTTGGGTCAGTTTGCGCCACTCGACCAGGATTACCAGTTCTGTCTTTTGGGGCGCCAATTTCAGTTCTTCTGACTCCACCCAGCGATAAACATTCTCCAGTGCCTCATTTATGTTTGTTTGTAGTAGTTTTTTTTAGTTTGTCTAGTGTTTGTTTCTTTACTCCCGGCCGTGACAACCATTCCCAGTTCGTCTTCGAATCCAATCAGCATGACCCTTTGTAGCATTGGGATGTCTAGAACCCCATCGTAATGGGTGTTCCATAGAGTGGGGCCCACTACTGATCGCTGGGGTACCCCGCACGCCAGCTCATACTCCTCATTGTCGTCAAGGATGAGTTTCCAGTCTAACAAGTAATTCTGGATCACTTTCAGGAGATATATTGGGATTTTTTCCTTTTTTTGATTGCCTCCACTATGCCGTCCCATGTTGCCGAGTTGAAGGCATTTTGGTCGTCTAGCGTCAACAGCGCGCAGAGTTTTCTGGTTTGGTAGGTTCCTGCGTTAGCCTCACGGGCCAGCCTGTTGACCTTACGTAGCGCATCCAAAGTGCTCCTTTTCTTTCGGAAGCCATACTGGTGGTCAGATAGCCCCTCTCCGGCTTCCAGCGCCGCGTTTATCCGTGCCAGCAACAGGTTCTCGTAGAGTTTGTCTAGGGAGCTTATAAGGCAAATAGGGCGGTAGGTTTTCGCGAAGGTAGTGTTCGGCTTCTTTTCTATCAGGGCCAGGCTCGCCGATTTCGACTGCCAGGGGACGATCCCCTCTGTCCGTAACATGTTCATGACTCTGTTCATGTACTCTGGGTAGGTTACTGTTGCGGTCTTTATCAGTTCTGCAGAGGACCCGTTTGGTCCGGGTGCTTTTTGGCATTAGTTTTTTTGCTGCAGTTAATAGATCTTCTTCCTCAAACCTAGGGATATCTGCTGCGGACACTCGTGGGTTTGCACGATCTACTATGTAGTGGACAACATACCCGCCTGACAAGCGGGAGACCATGGTTCGATTTCCCGCTGAGGCAGAGGCATTTTCAACCTGGGCGGCACTAATCGTCCGAGCTGCCCACCCTGAAAGAATGTGAAATATGCCATACCGGGGTTGCGCATACTAAAAGCCAAGTGGAAAAGGGGTTTAGTGAGAGATTATCACGTCTATACGTTCACGTTCTACTCGGCAGTGTAGTGGACAACAAACAGGAGACCGGGATTCGATTTCCCGCCGAGACAGAGGCATTTTCAACTAGGGCGGCACTAACCATCCGGGCTGGCCACCCTGAAGGAATATGCGAATACCGGGGTGCCGCATACTAAAAGCCATGCGGAAAAGGGGGTTTTGTGAGAGATTCCCCCAAACCACAAAAAATAGTTTACTTCCATTGACTTGTATATTTGAACGAATTATTGTGTTTGTGCTTGAAAATTGAATGAGAGGTTCGTCTCATTCAATCACCAAATTGGCAGTCTGCTCCATGACATAGTGCAATTAGCAGTTCTATTGTTGGTTTCAGGCCTGACCTCATTGCCCCATGATGCAAAACACATGTCAGTCTTTGAATCTTCTCAAACTGCTTCTTCGTAGAGACCAGCTTGGTTCGCAGGTCGCACTAACATGGTGTACATGAGGCAGAGGCATTTTCAACCAGGGCGGCATTAACCGTCCGGGCTACCCACCCTGAAGGAATGGGAAATATGCGATACCGGGTTGGCGCATACTAAAAAGCCTAGTGGAAAAGGGGGTTTAGTGAAAGATTCCACCCAAACCATTTTATCTCCTCTTTTGTATATATAATTTTAATATTACAAACTGAATGTTGGTACTAGTGTTATAATGTTGGTGTTAGTGTATAGTGTTATATGTCAAAGTAATTAGTGTCAAAATTTGACAAATGGTTTGCTAAGTTAAAAAGTTTGTTCAAAGTTTGTGGTTCCAAGTATCATTGAAGGCACTTAAAAGGTAAGATTCATATTATTTTTATTATTTATATAAGGTTCATGAGGTATGGGGAATAAGATATTAAACATGTTGTTAATGCAACGTTTCGACGATTTTATTTTCGTCTTCCTCAGGCTACAAACAAAATATGGGCATTAAATACACAATATTTTATAACATTATTTCTTACCTAAACAACTATTATTTTTCAATTTAAAGAAAAAATGTATTAACATTGGTACAATAAATTCAATTTAAAATTAAATATAAATTTAAATTATCACTGTCATGTTGGGGAATTGTCAACAAAATGTAGCCAACCGATTTTCAAATAATTTTGTTGTTGAAATGGGGTATTTTTAAATTTCTTGTGTTTCTCAATAATACCTGCGTAATGACTACTTAAATTTTTCGTATCACTTCTGAAATTTACACAATTTTGATATTTAATGTAGAACAGTTCTCAAATATTTCTTTTGAAGTTATTTGGTTCTAAATCTAAAATATTGTATTCTTCAAAATTGAAGATATGTCCTTCTCTAAATTTGTGATCTGCCAGAGCCGTTTTATTCTCTTTCCCGGTATGTTGAGGTTGTTTCCTAGTAATGGCCCACTAATGTACCTGTATTGTGTGATGTGAAAATTTTGGAAGCAATTTATAAACCCGTAAGGGTAATAAATATACATAATACTACTACTACTAATGGCCTAGTTTGGCCAACATATTGTTTCTTACAGATTTTATATGGAATTTTTGTATATTAAACTACTGAGAGTACTCTTGTCTGGTTTGTCTTTTAGGTTGTTAAAAACTTGTTTATTTGTCCTGAAATTATACATTGTGAATTTGCTTGCCTCTGTCTTTAATATACGTGTGAGTTTGAAGGAGAATTGGTCAACATAAGATATTCTAAAGTATTTAATTTGTCTCACTTTAGTTTTGGTAGTTCTTGTTAATTATTATGGATACTCCGGAAGTATGCGATGCTGATAATTTCCTATGTGTCAATTAAAACAATTAAATAGAGCGCCTTTCAGATGTTCTTAGTTTGATTTGCCTGTAATTTCCCGTTTGAATTTTATGGAGGCACAAATTAGTGATCCGATAATTGTTTTACCAGTGTATTATCTTAAAATGTATACGCGTTTTCTTATGTTTTATGTAACCAGGCCCATGCACCCGTGTACGTATTTTGCAATGTAAATTATCTGGTTTAAATGAATAAAATATATTCGCTATTTAGTTAAATGGGACGGTAGCTTCCAATATTTTGGATAGCAGTACTCCTCTGATAGCTAAATAATGGAATTGATCTTTCGAGAGAATCTTTCAAATCCAAGGAAAATCGCTCTATACCGTGCCCTCAAATATATGCAATAAACGCTTACAGTTTCAAACTAATAATTTTATAACTTTTGTAAGTAATTGCTCCTAATTACATTAAAAAAGAGAACAATTCGTGTATATGTAGAGAAAAAATAAAAATTTGGTAACCCTATCTGATAAGTGGGAAACAGATTTACTAGAAATGCAATATTGGCTGGCTTTCATTTATAAATAAACAAACAAAAATATACAGGGTGGGCTATTTAACGTGACCACCTCAAATATCTCTGTTACCTTTAGTGACGAAAAAATGTCAAAAGGGAATTTTATTGATTTCGAAGGGCTTACACAGTGGTTAAAAATTCTTTTTTGTTAAGGTCATAGTTTATGCGTCCTCAAGGCTATCAATGGTTTTTCAAATGGGAACAATTTTTTATCAAGACATTGTAGCCACTATTCAGAAGAATCCAGTGACCCATGATATCATGACCTTGATATGTTTTTTTACGCTCAACTGCATCAAAATTGTTCCTTTACATCTTAGTTACCACGACCGAAAATTTGACATTACACCCGTTAAAATTTTACCGGCCCGTGGGCCTGTAAAATCATTGAAAAGCCCGCATTAAATCTATCTACCATCTTGACTTCCCAAGATGAAAACTACGTTTCATATCGGTCTTTAGACTTGCTTGGGATCAAAACCAGCACAGCTTCCTCAGCTTCCACTAATATTTCGGAGGAAATTTGCTCAGCGCTTACTTGCATTCCGATATTATGAATTATTTTTTTTACAATAATTTTCATACAATAAAACATTAATGTAGTTGATTTTTAATAACCTCGACACCTCGGCATAATGATTCTCTTGAACTTCGAATATTTTCTGGTGTGATAGCGGCACAGGCTCTTCTAATTCGTTCTCACATGTTAGCCGGCGTTGTCGGAACATCATGGTAAACACGATCCTTTAAAACTCCCCATAGGAAAAACTCAAGTAAACGAGCAGGCCAAGGGATTACTGCACGTCTCCCAATCCAGCGTCTGGAAAATTTTCGGTCTATCCCTTCACGAGATATAAGTGCCCAATGAGCTGGACAGCCATCTTGTTGGTTTCTTGTAGTAATTCTCCTAAAGTATTGTACAAAAACACAACGTAATTATGTCCATTCAAATTTTCCGTTTATGAAAAATGGTACAATAATCCGTTCTTCAATTATGCCACACCACACATTAACACTCCAAGGGCGCTTGTGCACAATTTGCTGGAGCCACTTCGGATTTTCTATTGGCCAATAGTTCATGTTATGCGTATTCAACTGTCCATGGTTATTAAATGTTGACTCGCCAGTAAACAAAACGTCGTCGAAAAAATTCAGATTCACCTGTAACTGACGCAGAGCACATTCACAGAACTGAACCCTATTACCAAAATCAGCACCATGAAGTTCTTGATGCAAGGAAATATGGTATGGATGGAAGACGTCTTAATATTCTTAAAACACTCGCATTCACACTCGAAATTCCGGAATAGTACTCAATTTGCCGACTACTTAATTGCGGGTCATGAACTACTGCAGCTTAAACGGCACTCTCTGCTTCTTCGTTTGTTTTAGTCTTGCGACATTCCTTTTTGCGTCGATTAACACTGACCGTGTAAATGAATAATTCTATCGAAACATCGACGGAAAGGATGATTTCTGTCAGGATAACGTTGTGCATAAAGTTCCTGCGCTCGCACATAATTTTTGACGGTCTCACCATAAATCAGAATCATATTCACTTTCTCTGTTGACTGTACAATACCATTTTTGGCCTCCTGATTTCTGATTTTAAAGCTAGCTTTGACATCGTGTATACGTCAAGCGAAACTAGATTTTTACACACGATGTTGCAAATTGTAACCGTACTTTATGCGGTAAAGTCACTTTACCGCATAGTAGCCGTACTTTGCAACATTGTGCAAAAAAAATTACAATATTGTAAATAATCTAAATCTTGTTTCTTGAATACTAATTGTCGGCCAATAAAATTTATACAAATTTCGTGCGTAAATGATTTTACAATGAACGTTTCCGCACTTCCGATACGGTTATTCAGTTATTTACATTATAATGCGGAAAAGTTGATTTTACAACGCGACCAGGGCCTCTCAGAGCGGAGGACAGAAGGGGCAGTTGCCACGGGCCTCATAATTTAAGGCGCCTCACTTTCCAAGATTCCAAGGTAACTAAATAAAATAGCGCGCGCTCCCGCGCTCGTATTCTAGATTATTCTCAAATTACAACCGAATTTGCTGATGCTAAAGCGCGAAAAGCATTTTGTTAAGTAATAAGTAAGAAAAGCATTTTGTTAAGTGAATTTGTTAAGTAAATTTACTTATTGAATAAATATTTAATACCATAATATTAACAATATTTTTTTCTTCCCCTAAGTTTTTATTTTTCAACGGATGTCCAACGGCCTCCAAATATCAATTGCCCCGGACCCTGCATTTTCTCCGAATATGCTCTGAACGCGACAGGGGGGGGGGCATAACGAGCTGTCGCGTAGTAAAATTATTTACGCACGAAATTTGTATAAAATTTTTTGGCCGACAATTATTATTTAAGAAACAATTAGATTTAGATTATTTACAATGTTGGAAATTATTTAATTTTTTTGGCTCAATGTTGCAAAGTACGGCTACTATGCGGTAAAGTGACATTCCCGCATAGTATAAAGTGACCAAATTTTCATTGAGGCAAAGCGGGACAAATGGGATGAAATGAGAATTATAATTAAGTTATGAAAACAGACCAATAATTCAAAAAAATATATTTTATCTACTCACTCACCAAAATGAACACATTCATAAATACATTATTGTATGTGAAGGATGCCATTATTATAGTCGTGTGTAAAAGTATCCAAATCGTGCGTAAAAGTCCAATGTAAATAAAATGGCGTTTCATTATTAAACGATTTATGTTTGTTGTTACTATGGCAACAACTTGCGTCACTAAACAAAAATCATCGACGTAGTGAAAGTAAATTTTTTGACATATATTAGAATTGAATTAGTTTTTCTTATTTTGAATCAAGAAGTCTCGGCCTATCAATCTGGATTTACATGGTTCTAATATAACTTAACCTAACCATAACCTAATCTAGATTAAATCTACTCAATCTACTAATCTACAAAGATTAGAGGGCCGAAGACTGAGCCTTGTGGCACACCGCGTGTCTTGCAGCTCAAGCTTACTGTCGGACAGTAGGTCGAAATGTTTCTTACCATTAGTTCCTTCTTAATTAGGTTCCAGTTGGCAGAGTTTAACGCCTTGCTTATGTCGATCGTGGTTAGGACACACAGGTTTTTTTCATTTCTCCGTTTGCTATATCTCATACTATCTTTACGGCTTGTATAGTTGAGAGCCTCTCCGAGAAACCGTCTGCCTGTTGGATAGGTCTTTTTTATCTGCTAGCTCTGCCGTTAGCCTTTTATAGATGAGTTGCTCTAGCAACTTTCCCGCACTGTCCAGAAACAGATCGGTTGTCCCCGCGTTTTCTTCCTTATTTGTTTTTCTATGAGTACAAGCCTTGTTGTTTTCCAGATACGGCTAGATAAGTGTCGGCCTCTCAATCTGAATTTATATGACTCTAATATAACTTAACCTAACCATAACCTAATCTAGATTAAATCTACTCATTGCAATTAAACCACTCGCCATCGGCTCGTGCTTTAAAATCATCGCAACTCATGCACAAAGGCCCTTTTTCACACACTTGTATAATAAACTACTATTATTGTAAAAATTCATATACTTCTCTATAAATATACAAAAATGTATTTACATACATTTAAAATAAGAAATGCAGATATTTTCTAATACACGGGACATTTTTAAAAATCGGCGGGACGCGGGACTGTCCTCCAAAAAGCGCGACTGTCCCGCCAAAATCGGGACGTGAGGTCACTTTAGCATAGTAGCCGTACTTTTAAACATTGTGTGTAAAAATCTAGATTCGTTTGACGTATACACGATGTCAAAGCTAGCTTTATAATTCAGGAGGCCAAAAAAGTTATTTTCAATGGATATACTGGTGAAATCATTTCAAGGTCATATCATGGGTCTCTGGATTCGTCTGAATAGTGGCTACAATGTCTTGATAAAAAATTACATGTTCCAATTGCTGAATGAAAAACCACCTGACCTTGAAGACGCATAAACTATGACCTTGACAAAAATAATTTTTAACCACTGTCAGCACTTCGAACTCAATAAAATTGATTGGCAACATTTTTTTCGTCACTGTAAAGGTAACGGAGATATTTTGGGTGGTCACGTTAAATGGCCCACCCTGTATAAAACACTCGCACAGCAGCGTTAAAGCAAAACAAAATTTTTGTTGTACAAAATGTAAATATGCTAGTTTTTTTTTTAATAAACATTGTTTGCGAAGAGGCATAGCAATATTATGTTTTGGCTGCCTTTAATTTATTCAAATAAACAAACAAAAATATAAAAATATATAAAACACTCACACAGTAAACAAAATCTCACTAATTAACTCTTTTTCGGCATTTTATGTCTGGACATTGTATGGGCGCTTGAAGCAAAATTCATTTCCCCATCGAAAGTCATATCATGAATGTTACAAACGGGAATACTAACGCTTTGTACAGAGGAATTGGTAGAAAGAGATCGTACAGAATCCGAACTCACTGAACTACCCAGAGAAGTTCTTCTTTTTGGAAATTCCAATTGATATTCACTGAAATATCTTTCAACAGTTGCAATAACAGATGGATTATTCTCCATAAATATCAAAATATTTTGAAAAGATTGTTTATTAGATTCTTGCATTTGTTTTATGTATAACTCTTTCTAAAACAAAGAAAAATAAATAAATATAAAGTAAATAACATAAAATATATAAAAAGAAATATGTATTTTAACGAAAGGTTTTTTTAGGTAACATAAAATTTTAGGATAATTCTATTTACTTACGTCGTATTTTGGAAGTAGATCTTTGGCTTTGATTTTTTTCTTGCTGGTATTTATGTGTTTTTCGGTTCTTTTGATTTTTTCTACTCTTTCTTCGACGTCTTTTAATAATTTGTAATACGTAGATTTTTTCAGTTCCTTGTCTTCCACAGCTAATTCAAGAATTTCTTGAGAATCTCGTATATCATTCAAAAGTTCTACAATAAAACAATAGTAAAGAAATACTTACATTATTGCAAATTTCTTTTTTGAAACCTGCTTTACCTTTGTGTTTTTTTGTTTTAACTATTAATATTTTTTTGCTTTCTTTCACTTGACTTAATTCGTCCTGAACGTTCTTCTCTAATAAATCCATCTCAACTGCCTGAGAATCTAAAATTTGTTTTTTTTAAAATTTAATAATTAATTTATTGTTGTTCAACAACACAGAAAATATCTTTCTATAATAAATATGGCAAATGAATAAATATTTCAACCTTGTACAACTAACAATTTAATTGATTTATTATTTTCTTTTACATTTTACGAAACAAAATATTTAATTATTACCATTGTCCTCTACAACTTCCAAACTGTTCCTAAACGCAGTATTTGTTTCAGTTACCACTTTTAAAGTGTTTTCCATCGCGACGATTTCAGTTTCAGCTCTCCTAACCTTCTTATCAATTTCATCGCCTTCTTGTTGCAACATAAATTTCTCCTGAGCATTTCTAACTTTGAAATGTGTTATGGACAGGGGAGCTCCAGTTTCATCTTTTCCTAATGATCCCTTCACCAATTCATATTTGTTCTTCAATTGCTCGATTTTTACTTTTCTCAACGATATGTCTCCTCTCAGGTGACCTCTATTTTCTTCCAAATTTTTTCTTTGTGCCAACAGAATTTCTCTTCCACTTTGAATTTCTAAATGACGAATTTTCATCAGCTAATCAAAATAAAAATAAATATATTTATTATAACTTAAATTAGTTTAACTCAAATTATTCAATGCTTATATAGTGTTCTCCAAGAGTATGTAAAAGATCTTTTATTTAGATAACCTATTTGCTTTATTTGCAACAGTAACTCTTTACTCAAATTACACACTTAATTTTTTTACATCGGTAGATAGCCGATTTTATTGGCAAATTATTATTTGGTTAAAGTATCGTCGAAGTGCAACGAAGTATTTTCGAGACAAACGAAGTGTCAGTCATGACATAGCGAGAGGGAAGTTTTATGGAACGCTCTGTGAAATCGTACAGAGAAACCTCTCAAAGTAACTAATAGATGGTGTCAAACAGTGGGACTGAAACTCAACCCGAGCCAAACCACGTTGATACCATTTAGTAGGAAGAGGAGGTTAAACTGCCTACAGCCCATATGGTTATGGAGCCCAGCCCAGCCCATACTATTGTATACCCATGGAAGAGCAGTAGAATACAAACAGCAGATAAGGTATCTGGGTATAACACTAGATATCAAACTCCTATGGAACAGGCACGCTAACGAAGTGATAGGAACGCGCCAAACGCACTTTAATGGTATGCAGAAATCTGGCAGGGAAAACGTGGGGTTGTAACCTTACAATACTGCGTTGGATGTACATCATGATAGTGAGACCTGCGATCACTTACGGGACAGTTGCCCGACAGTCATGCCCGACAGCAGTCATGCCCGACAGCAGCAATGGAGCTGCTGGTGGATCTGACTTCGTTGCACCTTGTCGTGGAGGGGCCGCCAGATCGGCGATTGTTAGGTTCAGTAAAGGAAGGAATAGGCAGAGGTAAAGTAATCGGGAGCAGGGACCCGAACAGCCACACTGCAAAGATCCCCTGATTGGAAGTATCGAAAGACGAAATGGTATGCAAATACCATTTCCAGAAAAACTACACAACAATGTGTAGTAGTTAAGCCGATTGGAGCGACGAAACCTCAACATACCACATAGAGCAAAGTGCTATCAGGTGGTATACGGATTGTTCGAAGACAAAGGAAGGTACTGGTGCAGGAGTGTTTGGACCTCGTACCAAATACTTTGAATCCATGGGAATCTACCCAAGTATCTTCCAAGCACAGGTACATGCAATCGAGAGTTGTTTGTGCAGTGCACGCAATTTAACCTCGATAGGAACTATCGCAAAAAAATTGCTATCCTGTCAGACAGCCAAGCAGCCACCAATGCCATTAACGCATACACCATCAGATACAAACTGGTATGGGACTGTGTGGGAAAGCTAAACAAGCTTGACAGAGAAAATAGAGTAACGGTATACTAGGTACCAGGACACACTGGTATAGATAGAAACGAAGAAGCGGATCACCTAGCAAACAAGGGATCTAGTAATCCCTTTATAAGTCCGGAACCCTTTTGCGGTATAAGTATAAACACAATCCACAAAAGTTTAAATGAAGATATGAGAACAATGGATGAAAACCTGGAAAGAACTTCCAGGATTAAGACAATCCAAAGTAATGCTGGGATTATTTAACAACAACAAAAACAAAAGCTTGCCTGAAACTAAACAGGAACAAGCTTAGAATTCTGACAGGAGTCCTGACAGAATACTGCAGAAAACATCTCATGGTCCTAGGCCTAGAAGAAGATGACAGATGGAAATTGTGCGGCTCACCAGAGGAAACCCCCATACATATGCTCAAAGACTGCGGAGCACTGCTCCGCAAGAGACAAATGTATCTTGGGGCGCACTTCTTGAACGCAGAGGAGTTGCAGTCCTTGAATCCCACCCAGATCTTAAAGGAATCAAAACTAGAAGAGGCGCTCTAATGAGTAAGTATAATAGATCTATAAAGGTCGTTCTACAAGTCACCACCGAAATCTACAATGTACACATGTCGTCAAAGTGCAACAAAGTGTTTCCGAGATAATCTAAGTTTCGGGCGACAGAAATGTCAACACTTTTTTCCGTTTATCTCGGAACACTTCGTTGTTCTTCCCTGACACTTCAAAGACACTTCGCAATAAAAAAATGTAACGAAGTTTCACTATCCAAATTTCAGTGTTTCAAAAGACACTTCCTCGACAAGACTTCGTTGACGCATTACCGATACTTCGTTGACACATTACCAATATTTTAACATTTCATTTTCAGCGTGGTTATTTTAAAATATTTGTATATCCTTTTTTTTAAGGTGTTAATAATTATAAAATGATTTGTACTTACGGTTTCTAAATCAATTTTATATTTTTGCAGATTATAAATTTGACCGTTTTCTTGTTTCATAGCTTTATCGAGATTGTCGACTTTCAATCTTAACACGTTCTCTTCTACTTGTTTTTGTTGGTTCACAAGTTTCGCTGCTACAATGTGTTTAAGTCCACCTTCGTACATGAGCACGTTGTTTTGGACTCGATCTTTCAGTCTTAGCAGACGATCTGTGTCAGTAGAAATGGCTTGCATTAGTCTAGTGGATTCTTTTTCTAGCATTAAAATTTGCCCGTGCAATAAATTTTTCTCCTAGAAAAATTAAAGATTTAGGAAATTGTTTGGAGCATTTGTGATGTTAATAAATACTTCGGTGTATTGTGCCAACGAAGTTTCTAAAGATTTTATTTTTTCTTGCCACATTTTCAGGTCTTCTTCTTCTAAATTAGTTCCTTCTAAATTCCCCAATTTTGCTTCTAAACATGCTATTTTCATTTCCAAACTGCTCAATTTTTGTTTGAGTTTTATCAATAACTCGTTATCTACTCTTTGAGTTTTTCTAGTAACAGTTAAAGTATTTTCCAGATTTAAAATTTCTGCTTGTTTTAATTTTCCTACAGTTTTAGCTTGATCAAGTATCTGGTTTTTCTTGTAAAGAATACTTTGCAAATAATTCAGTTCCATCGTGAGGTTGCTTTTCGTTTTGTCCGTGTGTTCAATAATGTGTTCTAAGTGATTAGCACAATCCGCCGAAGTTATATATTTGCTTCTAATTTCATCCATTTTGCTTAGGGTTTGTAGCTTGTCTTCTTCTAAAGTTGTTAATAGTTTTTCTTTCTTTACAATATCATCTTTTATGGTTTTAATGTGATTTTTTTCTTTTTCCAAGTTTTGTGCTACGCTCTCGACTACTTTTCTTTTTATGTTTATCTAGGGAATGCAAATAATTAATAATAATTAAATTCTTATGGTTAAAATTACCTCATTTTGGGCTAAATTGAAATCATCCATAACAGCTAATAAATCAATTCTATATTTGGAATTAAGTGTGTTTTCTTCTAATATTTCCATTTCCACTAATTTGTTATTGTTAATTTCGTTGTTCAGGAAATCATTTTCTTCTTGGAGTTTTTCCTTTTTCTGTTCAATAGCAAGTTGTGTATTTTCTATATCTCTATTAACCCGTTTTATGTCCATATCTCGTTGTTTTAAATTTTTCACCGTCTCTTTCCATTGGATAACTAGTGCTGTCCTTTCTTCGTCCATTTCTTTCAATACCCTACCTGAAATATAAAAAATAAAGATTTTATGTTGTATACAGAAAAAAAAAACTGATAGACGTCAATGAAAACGAACCACAAATATAGCACCGCTGAACCTAATATAGAACCAACACTAGAAGTCTTTGAGAAGATTCAAAGACTGGTGTGTGTCTGCATCACGGGGGCGATGGGGTCATCCTCGACAGCAATAATGGAACTGCTGCAGGATCTGACTCCGTTGCACCTAGTCGTGGAGGGGGCCGCCAGATCGGCGATTGTAAGGTTCAGCAAGGAAGGAATAGGCAAGGAAGGAATAGTACCAAAATATGAAATGATATGAAAAAACTACACTGCAATGTATTAAAGCTCAGTATGCCACAGTATACTGTATGCAGTATACCACATAGAGCAAAATTCTATCAAGTAAGATCACCTAACAAATAAGGGATCCAGTAATCCCTTTATAGGTCCAGAACCCTTTTGCGGTATGAGTATGAACACCATCCACAAAAGTTTGGTTGAAGAAATAAGAGAACAATGGATGAAAACCTGGAAAGAACTTCCAGGGCTAAGACAATCCAAAGTAATGCTGGGATCTTTTAACCAGAAAAGTACAAAAGCTTGTCTGAAATTAAACAGGAACGAGCTTAGAATTCTGAGTACTTATCGGGCCACTGCATACTTAGAAAACACCCCAAGGCCCTAGGCCGAAAGGAAGATGACAGATGCAGATTCTGTGGCAAGCAGAAGAAACCCCCATACATCTGCTCAAAGACTGCGGAGTACTGCTTCGCAAGAAACAACAACACTGTACAATTAAAATTAAAAAAAACAATTGTACCTTGGGGCCCACTGCTTAATTACAAGGAGTTGCAGTCCTTGAATCCCCCACCTAAATCCTGAAATTTCTAAAGGAATCAGGAGTAGAGGAGGCGCTCTAAATGGGCAAGCATACCAACGTTTAGAGAAGGAGGGTGGGGTACAATAGATCCATGATGGTCACAGTACAAATCACCACCAAATCTACAATCTACAACACTAGAAGATGTTATAGAGATAATTCAATCTGAATTATAGTAAAAGAAGTCTGTGATGAAATATGCCCATTAGAGTATACTATTAACAATTCCTTTAAATACGGAATTTTCCCGTACTTGTACCAATATTAAAAAATGGAGATAGAAACAATATTGATAATTATAGACCAATAAGCTGACAATCGTCTTTCTCTAAAATTTTGGAGAAGGTAATAAAAGATAAAATCACGCAATTTATAACAAAGCACAATATTCTGAACGAGGAGCTGCACAAGGTTGAACAACAGAGACGGCGTGTTTTGAATTTATCAAACATATACTGACACACCTAGAAACAAATAATATCCCCAGCGGCATACCCCTGGATCTGTCGAAAGCATGCGACACAGTGGACCATAACATATTGCTCAATAAAATACAACAATATGGGATGAGGGGAAACGTAGTGGAGCTGATTAGGTCATACGTATCCAACAGGAAGCAAATAATGCAATTAAACACAACAAATGGAAGATAAAATCATCTGCCCGGGTAGTGGATGTAGTAATAAATAATACCACAGGGAAGTATCCTAGGACCAATAGTGTTCACCCTGTATATAAATGACGAAAACATTAGAGACATCACCACACATATCATAAATTACGCAGAGGATATCACTATACTAACGATAAATTCAAGGATAGAAGATATAACGAGGAACATAGACTCAACCATGACGATCCTGATCGCACTAAAGATACAGAAATATATTTCGAGAGAGGTCCTCAAAACAGTTTATTTAGACAACTTCCAGAGCCATGCAAATTTTACATAATGTTATGTGGAGGAGGAAGTGATAGTAACAATGTTTTTAAAATTAAAACCCTTAAGAATTAAAACCCTTAAGAATAAAGAAAGAAAGAACCCTTAAGAATAATAGAAAACTTGAAATAAAGGGTCTTCCAATAAGAGATTTAATTTTCAATGGCCCGGCATTTTAACAGTTCTCATGAGTCAACCTGTAACTACTTGATAGATGACAAGTAAAAACTACGCCATTAACCCTTAACCACCTGCCATACGTCTCAGGTGAGAAAATTACTGCTACTTTGGGTCTGAGAGACGTATGTTCAAAATGGAACGATATACGCTTCAACAACCCATTGGAATTATTAAAATTCACTACCAAAATACTGAAAATTTCACCATCATAGTTCGCAAAACTAAAGCATTTTTGAGTCGTCGTGAAGCACCTTCCCGGCTAGCAATTGTGAAACTGGTGGAAAATTTTGGGATGTTGGATCAAGTTAGTGATGTGAAGAACCGAACTCGTGCACGTGGCTCAAGAACAACTGAGAATATTTGCTGTTGTAGCCCATAGTGTTGAGGAAAACCAAGGCTTGTCAATTTCTCGTCGATCTTTGGAATTGGTCATTCATTACACTGTATTTTGCATAAAGACTTAGGTCTTAAAGCTTTTAAAGTTCAGTTAACACAAGAACTCACCCCTACCGATTATCAACAACGTCGTATCTTTACAGATTGGGTCCTTGAAATGCATCAAACTGATCCGGAATTTCATCGAAAAATCATCTTATGTGACAAGGCCCATTTCCACCTAGGAGGCTACGTTATCAAGCAGAATTGTCGCATTTTGGGGCTCGGCAAACCCAAGAATTATTGTTGAAAACCCTCTCCATTCTCAACGTGTGACCGTTTGATGCGGTTTTTGGTCTGGCAGGTTCATTGGACATTACTTTTTCGAAAATGTAGCTGATGCAACTGTTCTTCTTCTTCTTTAATCCATAGCCGGCGCATGGAGAGGTGGTCGACCTCGTAGCCAGTACGCTGCTGATGGTGCCGCTAGATTCCGTGCTCCATTCACTATACGCTTCCATGCTAATCGATCAGTTGCAAGGGTTCTTGCCTCAGCTGTTGTTATTCGCTGGTTTTTTAAATCGTTCTCTACGTGTTTCAACCATGTGGTCTTCGGTGCTTGTTTTTGTGTTCTCCAATCAAGAGGTCGTTTTTTCCATAGGAGTTTGTGCGGTACTCGATTGTCGCCCATCCTACAGATGTGGCCGAACCATCGTAATCGGCGTTTTTGAATTTCCTCAACAATCGGTGTCTGTTGGTCGCACCTTTCTCTGATTGTCTCATTTCGGAGGTGGTTGAGGAGTGAGACGCAGAGAATCTGTCTCAGGCATCGCATTTGGAAGGCCTCGAGCTTGTTAAGGTCTGGTTTGAGTAATGTCCATGTTTCCGATCCATAAAGAAGAATTGGGAGGATCAGCGTCCGGTATAGGCGTATTTTGGTTTTGATGGTAATATTCGTCCGCTTCCATATGCACCACTTGAGTGAAGCAAACGTTGCTGTTGCCTGGCCTATCCGGTTGTGAACTTCGGCTGTCGAAGCTACTTTCTTCTCCACAACCAGTGATCCCAAATATTTGAACTGTGGTACCTGCTCGATTGTGGTTCCATCGAGGTAAACTCTGGCTTCAGATCCATCCGTTGTAAGCACTTTGGTCTTATCCGCATTGATTCTCAGTCCGTATGACTGGGCAATGCGGGAAATGTCATACAAGGTGTCTGTTACTTCGGCATCTGTGTTGGCGAAAACCCCACTGTCATCGGCGAACATCAGATCGGTTAGGAAGTTTTTGTCATCATATCGAACTCCGCGTCGCCCATCAAACGCTTTTCGCATAATCGTGTCGATCACAATGTTAAAAAGGAGCGGCGAGGCCACGTCTCCTTGCCGGACTCCGGTTCGAATCGGGAATTCCTCAGACATGTCGTTTCGGATACGAACATTGCTGGTTGAGCCGTCGTACGATGTTTGAAGAAGTTGAATGATTTTCAGTGGCACGTGTTCGATCTTCAGGGCTGCCCACAAGCTTGTCCAATCGATGCAATCAAAAGCAGATTTGAAATCGATGAAGACGATGACAGTTCGTTTGCCACATCGAATTCTTTCTTCCATTAGCTGACGGAGAGCAAATATCTGATCGATGCATCCTCGATGTGGTCGAAATCCAGCTTGTTCTTCCCGGCTTGTTTGCTCTCGATGTTTCTGTAGTCTTGATTGTATGATTTTCATAAATACTTTGCCGGCGATCGAGAGGAGGCTAATACCACGGTAATTCTTGCATTCCCGACTGTCGCCTTTCTTCAAAATAGGCACAACAATCGCTTTCTTCCACACGGATGGAACACAATCTGAATGCCATATATGTACTGTGAGAACGTGAAGTTGATGTAATAAGACGTCTCCCCCGGCTTTGATCATTTCGGCAGTTACTTGATCTCCTCCCGGCGCTTTACCATTTTTCAGGGATTTTATTGCCGTCTTCACCTCATTGATTGTTGGTTCAGTATCGGGAAACTGATTTATCGGCTGCTCAATAATCGGCAGTTCGAGTGCTGGACCTACTGGCGGATTGTGGTTGTACAGCTGATGAAAGAATTCTCTCCACCGCTGTAGACGTTCCTGAGGAGAGGTCACGAAAGTTCCATCCAATTTTTTGATATTGTCATTTGTTGATGTTGTTTTGCCACTTAACCGTCGGATTGTCTGGTACAGCGTCCGGTACTCATGCCTTGACGCTGCTTCTTCCATGTCAGTCGCGATGTTATTCCAGTAAGCTTCCCGTTCCAATTTCATTTTCTGTCGAACTTCTTTGTTCAATCGTCGGTATTGTTTGAAATCGACGTGTTTCATTTGCTTCCGCTGGTCGACTAGATTGAGACAGTCGTCCGATATCCATTGCTGCGTCCGTGGACGGATGGGCGGACACAGCTCTGTTGCACACCCCACAATAGACTCAGAAAGTTGTTTTTCTTCTATGTTGATATCGACTGGTATCGTGAGTGCTGCAAATTTGTTGGATAATGCGATTTGAAATTTTCGGCTGGTTTCAGGGTCTCGCAGACAGGCCCAGTTCCTCTTGGCTGGTGGTGGTGCCTTTTTCTTTGCTCTTTGTAATTTCAATTGTAGTTTCACTCGTACAAGATAATGGTCTGATCCACAGTCGGGTCCACGCATCGCACGTACATCTTTGAGCGTCGATCGGAATCTGGTGTTGACCAAAATGTAGTCCAACATCGCCGAATCGTTGCCGGATGGATTTCGCCACGTGAGTTGATGTTTGAGGGGGTGACGAAAGATGCTGTTGCCGATGATCAAGTTGTTTGACGCTGAAAATGATAAGAGGCGTAATCCGTTGTCATTTATTTCCCCGTATCCGAATTTTCCCATCGTTTCTTCCCAACCGGTTCGATCTGCACCCGTATGTGCATTAAAGTCGCCCATAAGTACGATTAATTCGGTTTGGGGTATTGTATCCAGTGTGTGTTGAAACTGGGCATAAAATTCATCCTTGTTTGTGTCTGGGCTGGTCTCAGTTGGGGCGTAGACGAAGCCAACGCCCGCTTCTCGTTTGTCGCCACCAGAATAGAATAGCGTCATCGTCTCGTCGATTGATGGTGGGTCAACCTTCATTGTCCCAGATCCTGTGAGCCGCAGTTCTGATAATGCACAGATCGATATTTTGCATTTCAATAATTCCTTGGCGATAATTTCTTTTTGACCAACGTGATGTCCCGTTCGCACATTCCATGCGGCGATTCGTATTTCTGATTTCGGTGTGATTAACCTGAGTCTTTGGCCAGTAGTCCACTTCTCACCAGCATCCCTGGTTCCCAAAGCTGGCGCATCGGCTGCCCCGGATGCGGTAGCATTAATTCGTAAGTGGTTAAGTCGTGTATCCATGCGGTTTCTTGCCTAGTTTCTTCGGTTTCCCGATTCTGGTCGGCGCGGCAGGCCGACCACCCTCCTCCTTTCACACCCTGGGCTTGGGACCAGACGACGGCGGAGACGACGGTGTATTAGGTCGAAAAAGGAGGGAGAGCAAAAAAATACGTTTATGTCACTTTGACATAAAAAGTAAATTTTAAATGATGCAACTGTTACGGAGAATGGACTGCGCTATCGAATGATTAATGATTTTGTATATTTTTAATTCACTGTTTACACCGATATAACATAGTAAAAACTATAACTACTGCTTAAAAATGCTGTAGATAAGTTTAAAAAAATATTTTGAATTGAGAAAATTTTTGGGCCGTTTAAACGCGGCCATTTTCGCGCCGTCTGTTGATGACTACAGACAGTTCAGTCCATTGTTTTCTGCAGCTGTTCTCATTTTTAATTCCACGTTTTGACGTTTGTTTTCTAACCAAAAGACTGCAATGACATATAAATGTAAACAAAACGAACTTGTTTACATGGTATGTTACGTCACTTTCGTTTTAACCAATGGTGTTTTACAAATTTGAATTTCCCTCGGTTAATTTGCACTTATTTTGCACTTATTTATTAATTTTATGTATTTAAAAAGATATTAATTACAAAAATAATGGTTTAGTTCAAATATCCGGTCTATACAGATTCGGAAAAAAAATATTTGAACCAAATTTTATTTTCATGCATATTCCCTATTGGGAGATATTGATTTGGACGACGTTTATTTTCAACAAGATTGCCACACAAGTAACGATACCATCGCTCTTTTGCGTGAAAAGTTTCCTAATCGGGTGATTTCTCGAAGGGGCGATCACAATTGGCCACCGAGATCTTGTGTTTTAACACCATTTTTTTTTTATTTGGGGCTACCTGAAAGATAAGGTCTATGCCAATGGCCCACAATCGATTCAAGATCTCAAAGATGGAATTCGTGAAGTTATCGAGGACATACAGGCGCAATGGGCGAATTGGTGATGGAAAATTTCATTAAAAGAATATGGTCCTGCAAGCGTAGCCGTGGCGGCCATTTGGCTAATATTGTTTTCCATTATTAATGACATACTCTCCTCTTTACAAGTAATTAAACATCCGATGATTTCGCTCAAAAATACTCGCTTTTTTTACATATAGAAATGAAACCTCTTATTGGAAAACCCTATATAAAGAAACATGTAGAGGAACATTTAAAGGAGCACGAGTATTAACAATAACAGTATTATACGTATATGAAACACTAGTGTTTACCCTCAAATACAAACACCTATATGAAAAGCATAGTAGTGGTAACAGAGATTCAAGAACTAAGAGCTATACAATACCAACACACATATTAATAATGACCGAAAAGGGCCTATATATCAATTTCAAAGTATGTAACACACTACCGAAGAGAATAAAATGTACAGCGAATTCAAATAAATTTAAACAGGATATACGGAATATATTAATTGATATGGAACCATACGAGTATTTCGAGAAATAATTTGTTTATGACATAATTTCTCTTAGTTTGAAAACAATGTATAAACATGTAAATATGTAAATATGTATGTAAGTGTTGCAAGCTTATGTAAGGAAATACAGGTTTTTTTGATTTTGTGATTTTGGAGAATAACAAGGCCCCGGGAACAAATACAATAACATCAGAACTTATAAAAGCGGGCGGATTCTCTTTGTGGACACCCATACACAACTTCATATTGATGATTTGAGATAGCGAAACCATGCCGGGAGAATGTAAATGTGGGCTCATACAACCCATTCAAAAAAAGTGATTAAAGGAGTGTAAAAATTATAGAGGAATGATCATAAAAGGCCAAATGTCAACAACTGGAAACTTCTAGCCGATGGTAGAGAAGAATGGAGAAAAATTGTTAAGAAAAGCAAAACCCAGCAAGGGTTGTAGAGGTTGTAGAATTAGAAAGCATAAAATGTTACCTGTTCGACTTAAAATTTGTTCATAATTTCTAATATCAATGTCCATTTTGGATAGTATTTGTTTTTTCTGGTGGACTTCGACTTGTAAATTTTTCCTTTTGGCTTCCATATCTGCAATTTTTCTTTGATCTTCAACTGTAAATTTTTTAAGATACTCGTTGTCTTCGTCTCGTTTTTTTAAAGATTCTTCCCAAGCTTCCATAGCTTCGATATCCCAAGTCGCTTCCGCTTTTATTTTCTCCATTTTCTGCATGCCTTTAGCTAAATCTGCCCGCTTGATTGCTTGTCTTTCCTCGACAGCTTCTTTATTCTTTAGTATTTTATACGTATCTCGAGTTGTGTTAACTTTTTCGGTTTCAAGTAATTTGAATTTATGGCTTTCATTTTCCAATCGTTGTGCATATGTAATTAACACCGACTAAAATCAATTTATATAAAATATGTTAATTTATGTAATTTTTGGTATTGTACCTGATTTTGTCGGTCTTCTTGAATAAGAAATTTCAAGTGATTTTGCAAAGCATTAAGTTTCTGTGTAATTTGTTCGGATTTTGTGGTAGCTTTCGCTTTTTTTAAAACCAAACCAGCAAGTTGCGACTCCAACACTTTATTTTCGTCATTTGCAACGGGCAAATGGAAACCAGCACCCCAACCAATATCTTTTAAAACGTCTTGTATATAATCGTTCATCTTGAACGATAAATTAAAATTCAAAGTTTGACAAAACAGCCAGAACTTGTTTGTTCGAAAATCATTGCGTTGCTAAGGGTTGCTTAGAAAACTAAATTTACGCGCGCCTGCGTTTTATAGTTAGCGGCGCGAGTTTTATTTTTAGCACCATTCTTGCTTATTTTAAAGGCACAGTTTACGTTTTATAAATAGATATTGTTTTTTAACTAAATGTGCTTTATATAAATTAAAGTACCAAAGTTATCCGAGTAAGTATAACATTCAGTAATAATTCTTACTATAATCTCCACTTTTCTTTAGCTAGTACTTTTTCTAATATGGAAATAAAATTAATTTCATGTCCGTTGTGCTTAAAACCCAATTTTGATGGAGTGGATTCTCTACGAACGACTTTGATAACAGCAGCAACATCCCAAATCTCCTGCCCCGTCTGCAACGAATCTCTATTAGGTCTCGACAAACTCACCATCCACTTATTCAGCCACATTACCAATGCTATTGTTCACGAATCCGCGAGAACACCACCAATCCAAGAAACAACAATTCCCGAACCGGCAAAACACATTTCTTGTGACATTTGTAATTTTACATTTTCCGATGAACACATCTTGGATATGCACCAGAAACTTCTGCATCAAACGCAGGCTGATAAAAAGACTGGAGTTTACAGTTACCATTGCCATTTGTGCAGCAAAAAGTTTAAGATGAGGGGCAGCTTGATGGTGCATTTGAGGGTGGCCCACTATGGATTCGGGCACAACGATGGGTTTGAAAAGTTGGAGAGTTTGGTTACAGAGAAGAGCAAGAGGAACGAGGAGTTGAAAATCGATGAGGTTAAAAATGGTGTGAAACAGTGGTCTTGTGATGTTTGCTCAAAACTATTCACGACGAAATATTTCTTGAAGAAACACAAAAGATTACATACAGGTGAGGATAAATTCCTTCAATGAGTATTTAGTTTATGTATAATTTAAAGTATCAATTTTCAATTATTTAACTCATAATAGTTCATTATATAGCTATTAATTTTAATTTAAAAAACGCAAATTACTTCTAATTTGAATCTTGTGTACTGTGTGCAAACTTGAGATCTCTGTGCAATCAATACATTTTGGATTATTGCCTGATTGGTTTCAAAAAAAGATTCAATTGAAAAAGGCGGAAAATGTATTTTAATTATTATAACTAAGTGTTATATGTAATAATAATAATTAATGTTTAAAAACTATACTAAGAATTTAAATACTGCAAAATGTAAATTAAAATTATTGCAATATTTATTATAGAATTTTTTTACATTTGAATATGAAGGAATACTATTTTTGAACAATGCCTTCTATATTGGGTTTATGTACTAATATTTTTATTTAAGATGTTCCCAGGTCATTTTTTGGATTAATGCCTGTTTGGTTGTAGTCCAAATTGTTTGCTAGAGAATTAATTCATTAGAGAATAAAGAGTCCCAGAAAATATAAATTTAAATCAATAAAATTTTAGAGGAAATATAAACTTGCGTACATAGAAATCGGCCCACTGTAAACTTTTCACTTTAGAAACTATTTTTGAAAAATAATTTCTTTAATTGACTTATAATTTCTTAATATGACATGACGTTTGGAAGACAATTATATGCTTTAATACGAGTTTGGATTTATTAAAATTTATTTCGGTTTCTTGTGTTTAACAGAGTGAAATTAACTCATCAAACACATTAACTTTTTTTATAACTAAAACATATATAGTTATTGACAATTATCTAAATTAACACTTAATTTTTAATAATGGATATGATCCCCTATTGCCCTAATAACTAATCTATCATACGATTATAAGATCTAATCGATCAAGTCAAGTCAAGTGATCAATTCAATCTAATCGATCAAGTTCGCTATTGTATCTTGTAGGATATTAAGCCACTCTTCTTCTACTGTACTGGGATCTTCTGCTCTGGAATCGAGGTTGGTGCACAAAGCCTACCTTCAATTATTCGTTTAAGCTCTGTATGGTGACTCCATAACCCAAAAACCGATTTCTCTAATGTACTCTTGCACAATTCTTGCGGTATACTGCTTCGCATTGTCATGCATAAAGACAAATTCTTCCCTAATATAGTCGACGTAAGGTATCAAATTAACTGCTAAAATCTCCTCGATGTATCTGGCACCCGTTAAACCTTCTCTCCCGTGACCACAGGCGCCCTTAATGATGAAGGGTTCATGATTCCATAAAAATTGCACCCCAGATCTTCCATAAGCAGTCCGCTCTTCAATGCAGCATTCTGCAAATCGCTCTCTTGGTTTCCGATACACTTTTCTTCTTCGGTCGATACCATAGATGCATATTCTGGTCTCATCTGAGAACAGAACAAATCCCCATTGTTCCAAGGTCCTGTTTCCAAGGTCCTGATTCCCGTAGGAATTTCAGGATCTGGGTGGAATTCAGCGACTGCAACTTCTCCGCGTTCAAGCAGTGGGCTCTGAGGTACATCTGTCTCTTGCGGAGCAGTGCTCCGTACTCGTTGAGCAGATGTATGTGGGTTTCTTCTGCTGAACCACAGAATCTGCATCTGTCATCCTCCTCTAGGTCTAAGGCCTTGAGGTGTTTTCTAAGTCTGTAGTGTTCCGTCAGGACCCCTGTCAGAATTCTAAGCTTGTACCTGTTTAGTTTCAGGCAAGCTTTTGTTCTTTTCTGGTTAAAAGATCCCAGCATCACTTTGGATTGTCTCAACCCTGGATGTGCTTTCCAGGTTTTCATCCATTGTTCTCTTATTCCTTCATCTGAACTTTTGTGGATGGTGTTCACACTCATGCCGCAAAAGGTTTCTCGACCTATAAAGGGATTGCTGGATCCCTTGTTTGCTAGCTGATCGGCTTCTTCGTTTCCGTCTATACCAGTACGGCGTGGTATCCAGTACAGCGTTACTTTATTTTCGTTGCCAAGCTTGTTTAGCTTTCCCACACAGTCCCATATCAGTTTGGATCTAATGGTGTATGAGCTAATGGCCTTGATGTCTGCCGGTTGTCTAACATTCATGGATAGCAATTCGTTTTTTTGCGATAATTCCTGTCGAGGTTAAATTGTGCACATCTTTCAATTGCATGTACCTCTGCTTGGAAGACATTTGGGAATGTTCCCATCGATTCGAAGGCTATATGCTGAGGATTCATCGCTCCAATCGGCTTTACTACTACACATTGCTGTGTAGTTTTTCTCGAAGTGCTATTTGCATACAATTTCGTCTTTTGGTTCTTCCAGCCAGGGAATCTTGACAGCGAGGCTGTTTCGGTCTCTGCTCCCGATTATTTTACTTCTGCCTATTCCTTCCTTACTGAACCTTACAATCACCGATCTGGCGGCCCTCTCCACGACAAGGTGCATCGGAGTCAGATCCAGCAGCAGTTTCATTGCTGCTGTCGGGCACGACCCCATCACCCCCGTGATGCAGACTCGGCAGTCTTCGAATTCTCAAGCTGTTTCCTAATAGAGACCAGCTTGGTTCTACTTCCTTGCGCAACCGCCCCATTACGTGGGGACATCGTGCTTGGCGATGAGCTGGGGAAAGTTTTTGACAAACTGGAGGTGCCTTAGGGTTCAAGTTACTTTTCTACAGTTTTTGTCCTACTGTCCACTAACTAATAGCCACTCGTCGTACTTCACGGAGCTACTGTTGCAGTTGAACAGCTTTAAGGTGAAGATTTCTTAATGATGTGGTCATAGTAAAGCGGTCATACCGAGCAGTTTCCCCATAATGTTGGAATACTCTTCGAACCGCGACGTCTGTTCAGGGCCGGATTAACCATGTCGGGGCCCCTAGGCAATGCAATTCTCGAGGCCCCTTTACCCTTATTTAACTTACTAAAATACAATACAATTTTTTTTCTGCCACAATGCATATTTATTAATATTCATAATTAAGCTATATTTTTCTAAATTACGAAGGTATGCCACCACCCCAAACAATAAAGCGAATGAAACGATAGTATTTTATTAAATACAATAAAATAACAATAAAAAACAACAATACAATTTCAGGTGGTTAGTGTTTTTAAATCGAAAATAGTTTTAAGAAGTGCAATATGCTTAAATATTAACTCTTCTAAATTTTTAGGATAAATCGTATAAAACATCTTGAAAGTTTATTGGAAAGACCCTCTCCAATATATCATTTTAAATCACCGTAATCGCCAATAAATTTAAACGGTTCTAAGACATTGATGAACGAAGACGAAGTTACGTTCACCTATTGCGTTTGATATCATCAGGCTTCCATATATTTGCAATGCTATCATTACATATGCGAAAGTTGATTGTGCCATATTATCAAAAATCAATTTATACGATTCCTCGCCAGGTACAATTTTTTACACCAAAAATCTTGTACTTATTTCGTTGGTAACATTTTGCCATAAGCCAATGTCATTCTGGTATTCTGCTCCTAGATAACTACGTTTTAGTGTAGTAATTGGACAATTGGTCTCGGCCTCATTTTCCTCTGTACACGCTAAAGTAGCTGTTACGCTAACCAGGATCAAGAGATCCTGGTTAGTCTGTTCAGAACACTCGCAATACAATTTCAGGTGGTTAGTGTTTTTAAATCGAAAATAGTTTTAAGAAGTGCAATATGCTTAAATATTAACTCTTCTAATTTTTTTAGGATAAATCGTATAAAACATCTTGAAAGTTTATTGGAAAGACCCTCTCCAATTTATCATTTTAAATCACCGTAATCGCCAATAAATTTAAACGGTTCTAAGACATTGATGAACGAAGACGAAGTTACGTTCACCTATGGCGTTTGATATCATCAGGCTTCCATATATTTGCAATGCTATCATTACATATGCGAAAGTTGATTGTCCCATATTATTAAAAATCAATTTATACGATTCCTCGCCAGGTACAATTTTTTACACCAAAAATCTTGTACTTATTTCGTTGGTAACATTTTGCCATAAGCCAATGTCATTCTGGTATTCTGCTCCTAGATGACTACGTTTTAGTGTAGTAATTGGACAATTGGTCTCGGCCTCATTTTCCTCTGTACCCGCTAAAGTAGCTGTTACGCTAACCAGGATCAAGAGATCCTGGTTAGTCTGTTCAGAACACTCGCAAGGAATCTCTACTAGATCCGCCGCCATAGTGTATTTAGCAGACGAAATTGAACAAGATTAATTTTCCGTTGATTGGCGACTAAAACCCTGTTGAAAAAGATTTTTTTTTTGTTTGGTTTTGCCGCTCTTTACGTTTTTCCGAATCACTTAGGTGTTTTTTCTTTACGGGTTGCTCCGACATTTTCATCCTGAAAGGAAAGGTAAATAATCGTGTGATTCGAGTGCGGAGCTGAAATTTACAAATAACATTTGACAAGTAAACACTTATCTTTTTAAATAACTTATCTTTTTAAATAATGAATCAATCCGCAATATTTTTATTAATAAGTACATCTTCTTCTTCTTGTCCTGAGCATATCCATTAATGGATGTTCGCGACTACATGTCCCATTTCTACACGATCTAGCTGTGTGGATCAAACTTTCTACAGTTCGGAGTCCCGTCCATTGCTTTATGTTCCGCAACCAAGACATCTTCCTTCGCATTCCCTTTTTCCATCAATTTTGCCTTCAATTATTAGTTGCAGTATGTGGTACTTTTGGTTCCGCATTATGTGACCTAGGTACGCAGTTTTCCTTCTTTTTATTGTAATTAATGCTTCGCGGTCTTTGTTAATTCGTCTGAGCACTTCTTCGTTTGTGATTCTTGCTGTCCAGGGGATCTTAAGTATTCTGCGGTACAGCCACATCTCAAAAGCTTCAAGTTTGTTCATTGATGCTGTTTTCAGTGTCCACCCTTCCATACCGTAAAGGAGAACCGACCATATATAACACTTGACGAGCCGCAGCTTGAGGTTGATATCAAAGTCAGTGTTGGTGAAGACTTTTTTTAACTTCGTAAATGCGCTACGTGCATTTTCAGTTCTGCATTTTATTTCGATGTCTGATGCCCAATTCTCAGTTAGCCATGTACCCAGATATTTAAATTTGGTCAACCGCTCAATTGGTAACTCGTCAAATGTTAATCTGTCATTCCTCGTTGCGTCTTGGTCTCTGCTAATTACCATAAACTTTGTTTTCTCAGTGTTAATGTTCAATCCCATTTGTTTACTATGTATTCCTACACTAGTAACTAATTGTTCTTCTAAAAATAAAAGATCTTCTATGGTTTGGGATATTAGTATTGTGTCGTCCTTTAGTATTGTCGTATGTCTTTTTCGATATTGCCAAGTGCTTCTTGGAATATTTTCTCTGAGTATAGGTTAAACAGGAGAGGCGATAGAACACACCCCTCTCTAACTCCCCTACATATATGTATTGGTTTGGTTACTTCGTTGTCAATTTTAACTAGATTAATACATCATTTAGCATTTTTCTGCTTATGAGAAACTGAAAAACGACGCAAGAGAAATAGTAATAATTTCTATAATATCTTCGCAAGAAAATCTTCGTCACTTCATATTCGTCGAATTTTATAATATTAGATGAACTAAGTTTGTAAACTAAAATATCATCACTTAACAACTTAACTTGTAACTTCAGTTTTAGTATTACAGTCGCTCGTCGTCTCGCCGATTTTCTCAAAGTATTGGCAGTAGTCAATAGTCTTAATTAGTACTCAATAGTCTTTATTAAAAATGTAGCGCTTTCATCCAAATTCATATGTTTTGATTAGTAATTTTTGAAGCGCTTTACGTTGTTACAACGTAACAACGTACAAAAGTTGTTCTTGCTTTTGCTTGCTGTACCGTTGTCTCATTAAACAGCTTTTCCTTGTCGTATCGTCGTCTCATTAGTCAGCGCTAAAATCGCTGCGAAAAAAACGAATATCATTTTATTATAATTTGAAATATGAGAATGTAATATAAAAAATAAGGCAATAAAATTTTCATTGAGGATATAGATCTCCAAATTAAATTTTCACTCTATGAAACATTTTCAAATTTTGTTTTCGTGCCGCGCGGGATGTCTACCCGATGCAAATACCCTAGGCAGTTGCCTATCTGCCTTATGGATAATCCGGCCCTGCGCGCGTTATATCCAGTTGTTGAGCAACAGCTCACTGGCTGAGTTCATATTCGATTTAAACACAAACATTGGCGGCATTTTCGGCGTAGTATGCATTAAACTAACATTCTTGAAAATTTCAATTAAAATTCTAATCAAATTATGAAATACGAATAATGTACAAATTTGCAAAGGCAATAATTACAATCTTTCATAACTTTGTTATTCTAGTTTCTAGTTGTTGTTCTAGTATGGACCCATAACCACCACATAAATACGTTCGTTTTGTTCTTCTTCCTTGGCGCTACAGCCCTCTATGGGCCTTGGCCTGCTTTACAACGTCCCTCCCTATCCTTCTGTCCTGTACTGTGTGGGGCCATTGCCGTACCTCGAGTACTTTCAAGTCTTTAATAACGTCGTCTCTCCATCGTATTCGTGGCCTGCCTCTCGATCTCTTTTCGACAGGCAACCATAGCGTCAGAGCTTTTGGGGTTCGGTCGTTTTTCATTCGCATGATGTGCCCGAACCACCTTAGCCTCTGCGCCTTCACATGCCTCACAATGTCTCTTCACTCGAGTATTCCATCTATTTCTGCATTGGTTCTTATTCTCCATCCTTCCTCTTCCTGTATCCCTCCATATATTTTTCTTAAGATATTTCTTTCGCATACTCTTACAGCTTCGTCACCACTTTTGCATAGTGTCCATGTTTCCCCCGCATAAGTGATTGTTGGAAGGATTAGTGTTTTGTACACTTTCAGTTTAGCATTTCTGCTCAGTAGTTTGGATCCTAGCAGTTTCCTGTTGGCAAAGTATGCTTTCCTCCGTAACATAATTCTGTGACCGATTTTCTCACTCATCTTATTTTGGCTCGTTAACTTAGCCCCTAGGTAGGTAAACTCGGCCACTTCCTCGTAGTTTCTACCATTTACTTGAATTGGTCTTAAATCTGTCACTTGCTCCCTACCACATCTCATGTACTTTGTTTTATTTTCATTTATTATCAGTCCGCATGGTTCAGATTTTTGTTCAAGTCTCGCTGTTATTTCTTCTAGGTGCTCCCTACCTTTTGATGCGATGTATATATCGTCAGCGTATGCTCCCACTTGCGCTGCTCTAGTTTTTAGGGTGCCTGTTACGTTCACCTCTCTCATTACTGCCTCCAGCAGTAGGTTGAACAACATTGCAGATAAGGCATCGCCCTGTCTTACTCCCGTTTCTATAACAAAGTCGCTCGTGAGCTTGGAGTCTATTAGGACTTGCGCACTTGACTCAGTTAGTGTTAGTCCTACAAGTCTACCCAGTTTCATGGGTACTCCTAGTACCAGTAATTGTCTCAGTAGCTCTTTTCTGGAGACACTATCAAACGCCTGTTTGTAGTCAATATATATATGCTATACAATGTTATGTTATGCTCATAACATTTTTCCATTATTTGTCTTTACGTGTGAATTTGATTTATGGTCGACCTGTTGCTTCGGAATCCACACTGGTAATCGCCTAATATTTCTTCTGAATATATTGCAAGTGTTTTGCATATTACTGCTGACAGCACCTTGTAGGCTATATTTAAAAGAGTGATCCCTCGGTAGTTAGCGCAGTCCTTCTAATTTCCCTTTTTATGGATTGGGCATATGATGCCTTATTTCCATTCCTTAGGCATGGTTTCCGTATTCCATACCATGACAATTAATCCGTGGATTCGTGTCCACAAGTGCTCTCCACCGCTTTTTAAGAGTTCTGCTGTTATGGTATCACTTCCTGATGCTTTATAATTATTCAGGTTGACTATTACCTCTCTTACTTCTTGATAGGTGGGTTCCGGGATGTCTGGTTTCGCTGCGTGATAGTATTTTGCGTCTTCTCCATTGTTTTCATGTTCTTCGTTCTTACAAGTTCAGCTCGCTATAGTACTGACGCCACCTTTCAAGTATTTCATTTTCCGCACTTAGTAATCTTCCTTCCTTACTGAGAAAGGTGTTGGTTCTCGATTGGAAGTCTCTGGTTTGCATTGCTATTTGTTTATAGAACTTTCTGCTCTGGTTGTTATTGTTGTATTCATCTAAGTCCTCTACTTGTTTGTTTAGCGCATTTTTCCTCTGCTGTTTACTCACTCTTTTTGCCGCTCTTCTTAATTCCTCGTATTTTGCTCTATTTGCTCTTGTCATTGTTTGCAGCATCTTTTTTCTGGCTTCGTTTCTTTCTCTCAGAGCTCTTCTGCACTCGTCATCGAACCAAGTGTTTCTGTCCTTTACTTCCTTCCCGACTGTCTTTTCCGCTACGTCAATTATGACACTTTTTATGGCGTTAGATTCCTTGTCCACGTTTTCACCGGTTTCCGTTCTTTCTAGGGAACGCTCAATTGGGTCTTGATATTGTTTTTGTTTATCCTTCGCTCTTAGGGCCTGCGTATTCCATTTTTTAACATGTTTCTTACCCTTCACAATAGCTGTAATTCTTTGCCTCACCGGGACACGTACGAGATAGTGATCAGAGTCGCAGTTAGCGCCTCTCATAGTTTTTACGTCTGTGATCATTGTTGCCCTTCGTTTATTGATAAGTACATGGTCAATTTGGTTGACCCCTCGGTTTCTTCCACGTGCCTTTGTGTATTCTTTTGTGCGGGAAGCATGTGCTACTGATTTTCATGTTGCAACCCGCTGCCATGTGGCACAGTCTTTTCCCGTTCTCACTTGTTTGGTCGTGTAGTGAGTGCGTTCCCGCTACACTTCTGTACGCGTCCTCTATTGCTACCTTCGCATTAAAGTCGCCTAACACTATTAATGCATCATGTTCCGACACTTCTTCGCAGGTTCTATGTAATTTGATGTAGAAGTGTTCCTTTTCATCATCCTCTCCCTCTTCAGTTGGTGCGTAAGCACATATTACACTAAGGTTGTGGAATTTTTCTTTCATGCGTATCATGCATATTTGGTCGCTAACCGCTGTGAATCCTAGTACAGCCTTCCTTGCTTCTCTCGTTATTATAAAACCTACCCCCTTTTCTCCTTGCTTATCCAGGTTTCCACTGTAATATAATCTGTATAGCTTCTTGTCAATACTGCCTTCTCCCCTCCATCTTATCTCCTGTAAGGCTGCTATATCTATTTTGTATTTATCTAATTCCTCTGCTATCTCCTGCATTCTTCCTGGTCTCAACATTATGCGCACGTTCCATGTGCCTACTTTTAAATCAGTTTCCGTTTTCCTAGCCTTGATTCGCTGCCTTGTCGTCGCCGTTTTGGACAGTCCATTCCGAGGCTGCTGTGTAGCTTTCGTAACTTGCTGTGTTTTTACTAGGCAGGGTTGTTGGCCCTGCGCTAAACCCTTTTTTCGGAGGGCTAATTACTCCCGCTCTCGCTAGCCCTGTCCTTCCTCCTCATCCATACGGGTTGGATACCGCATCTCAGAAGAGGTTGGCCAGGTTACCAGGGTTCACCAGTCTTGGCGGTGAGAGACGGAATTGAGTAGGAGAGGCTATGCGATAATCTGCTGTGCGATTATCGTGAGGTGCGCATGCACTACCCCATTTGAACCCCTGAACGTTCGTTTTAGTTTACCTGTTTTGTTTACAAAGTCAATTTTACATTGGGCCGATTTTTATGAACGCAAGTTTAGACAATCATATAGAAAGGCACCATGGAAGGACCTCGTGGTAGGTAGCCCTTTGTATAAAATATACAATAAATATATTCTCTCTTATGTCGAAAATATTTTGTTTTCGAACATTTGTAAGCGTTTCTTGTTTGTCTCAATTGGTTTTTATTTTATGAACAAATAATGTGTAAATAAATAAATATGAATTTCGAGATAGATCAGATGAAATTGCAATTTGCAATGAAATTACTGGCATAAAAACTATTCTAAACTCTTAATTTGTTCTTAAACAGAGAAACAGTCTAGAGAAATTTTCAAATTACCGACAGAAAAATTACGCTAACTATTCTTTGTTTGTCTTAATTTGTTCTTGAACAGAAAAACTCGAACGACAAAGTTTTGGACAATCTTGCAAAATTTTCAAATTACAGACGGACCAGATACATTTCCAAATTTTAGCATCAATTATTTTCAAATTGAAATTTCATTTTGTAAAGAGTGAATGAAACTCTAGTCTCAGCTCTATTACAAGAAAAGGAAAAACGATAGAAATAATCTAAAAGGAGGTTATTAAATGCTAATAAGTTAGGTCCATTAGTCGAATTTACATATTTTTCCATAATTGCAAAATGAAGTAATGACGTCAACGAATTTGACTAGAAACTAACTAGAAAATGGCTAGAAATGGACACTTTTAGTAGAAATTTTGATCTAAAAGACTTCCTCAGCTATGTATATTGGCTTGTACTATTTTTCCATAAAGGTAACCAGGCATTAAAACGACTTGGGTTCATTATTTTCATTTTTACCAATTTTTGACTTGGTGACTTTTCACAGTACCCACGATATGTGCAATTAAAAAAAAAAACAAATTTTAGGTGAAATGCCTTATTTCTGTGCCCAATGCAACAAATACTTTACTTTCCAACAATCATACCATAAACACATGTTATACCACTCATCAGAAAAACCGCACGTGTGCACAGAATGCGGCCGAGCTTTCAAAGAACTTTCAACCTTACACAACCACGAAAGGATACATTCAGGAGAACGTCCTTTCGCCTGCGAAACTTGCGGTAACGTATAACCAACCAATAAGCTTCTATCAAAACATTTTAAACTTTTCAGGAAAATGTTTTCGTCAAAGAGTTTCTTACTTGGTTCATCGCAGGATTCACACAGGCGTTATGCCTTATAAGTGTACAGCCTGCGAGAAAACCTTTAGATACAAAGTTAGTCAGAAGTCTCACAAATGTCCCATGAATCCACCAGGATGTGTTATTAGGACGAACGTTTCTGAAAGTCCTGTCTCAACGAAGGTTGATACGGAAACTAGTCCAAGTGTCTCTACTGTTGTTGCAAATGAGTTTGGTGGTCCTAGTTTGAACACAATCGTTTTTAATTCTAACGGGGAAATTATTGGGCAAAATTTTGCATTTGATGGGAAAAGTATTATAACGTATGCTAATGTACAGAAATCGATCTGTGAATCGGGGAAAATGGTAGATGAAAATGATAAAATGGTTTGTAGTGATAATTTGCCAAATATTTCAACAGGTAAGTTTCTAATAATCAAAGTTTAGAAATTTAAGAGTATATAGCCTTTCACTTTGGCTAAGAAATATTCAGTTTTGCGAAAATTTGAAGCAAGGGGTAACAAAGGAAAATTCAAAATTTAATTGTCTTCTCTGTTAGATAGCAAAATAGTTTTTTCCTTTATTTCGTCCTTTATTGCCCTTTTTATGGAAGATAGCTGACATACAGCCGATTAAGTTTTGAAACGTTCATATGATTCTTTGAAGTGATACAAATCTATATTTTCCATTTCTTTAAAGGTATTGTAACTGTAAATATTGGTGTACAAGAGTACAACTTCTTACACAAATGAAACTAATGGAACTAATCTTATTTAATCCTTTATTACCCTATTTATAGAAAATTGCTAGCATATGGCAGATTAGATTTAACACATTTATATAATTGATTGAAATGATACAAATATATAAATCCCGTTTAATTAAAGGTATTGTAAATGTAAATATTTCAGGTGTACAAGAGGTTCAAACTTCTTACACAAATGAAACTAATCCAGATTTCTTTACTATGGTGATGTCTCCTGCATTACCAGATGTGGAATCTCTTTGTTTGACGAATTCGCCTGGAGAAAGTAAAAGTAATAAAGAAGCATTACATACAATTAACGAGGAATCTTTGAAGGAATTATTGTATGGTTTAGCTAATTCTCCAGGGTAAAATTGTGAATTGTAAATTGTAATCTTAATAAAACAATATTTGATTTTATTCATATTTTATTATAAATATAAAAATAGGTGCATGTGTTGATAATTTTTATCTCATCTATTTTCATCTGTATATAAATTTGTATTAAAATATTTTTTTAAGGTTTTCATCATTTTGTTATGTACTTAACATAAAAGTAAGTCTAGTAAACACATCCACCTTTTTGTTAAAATAATATTGGAAAATCTTTGAAAAAATTGAATCCTGAAAGTTTAGTTATATACTTTTAGAAAACTTTTCTTTCCACAACTTTTTAAAAATATATTTAATGATAATATAATGTCTTATTCGTGAAAAATAGAGATTTTACTGAGATACATAGACAACTCTTTTTGGGACTAGCTCTAAATTAACACTATTCCTTTGAGTACAGGGTCGAAATATCGTATGTCGAGTCATTTTGGTCCTCTTAATTAAAAATTGGGACTGCGGAGTAATTTTCATATCGGGAAAAGCCGGCACAGGGACTGTATCCGGCACGCGGGCCATTAGTTGCCCATGTCTGCTCTCAGGGCCTGCTCTAGCGATTAAGTCGTTTCGGACAAAAAGACAAATTCCCGCCCCTTAAGAACATAACTTGAACATATGACTCCCCCAGCATAGCCACCGATTATATCAATATATCGGTATATTACAGTAGTTTTATAAAAGATCTAGCAGAGGATAGATCAAGATCTTTTGTTTGTATCAACATGCTTATTGGATTAATAGTATTTTACGCCAAGAAAACTATTAAACCTTAACCACCTGGGTCTAAAAACCCGAACGTACATACCCGGGACCGGTCATCGAGACCGCAACTTTTCTCGTAGAATTATATTAAGTTGAAATAATTATTTATATTCTTCAAGTAGCTTAAACTTTTTATTGGAATTGGTACAAGTCATAAAACCATATAAAACTTTTAAATATATTTTTTTATTTGTAAGATAATTTTTTTTTAACAAGATAACATTTATTTGCAATTTTCTAGCATATCTAAGTAAAAATCGCTCATTATAGAACTTGTTTGAAAAATGTGACTAAAGTTACTTATTTCTCTTAGTTAAAGGATTAAACTAATAGAAAATCATAGATTGAAACAAAAAATAAAAATTTTACATAAAAATTGCAAGGCACTAATAAATATCACCCTAAATATTTTCGCTGCAGTTACGACAAATCTTATTTGAGCATTCTAAACACACTGGTTTCTTGCAACAATGGCATAATTAGAATGTTTTTCTTTTCAACTTCGGGTCACACATGTAACAGGTTTTTCTCTTTGACAGTTTTGCATCTCCTCTGCCGAGTACTCTGCGGATGCATGCGCGAAGTTCATATGACAAATGAAAGTTTTCATGTCTTCTTTGCATATGTGATGTTACTAACTGCCCTGCCAAAAGAGATATAAAATCGAATATTGTCATGTTGGGAGTGTCTTTACAGGAATTTTATAAAACAAACGAGTTATTAGCACTTATATCCAGCATTCTAAAAAACAACGCCATAGGCCAACGCCTAGTTGGACTGCCAGTTGAGTAATTGGCACATTTTTGATCTAATGAATCAACCCCTCCCTTTGTGTTGTTATAGTACCTACATGAATATTTCAGGTTTTGTGCTCTGTTCATCAACAGTTTTGGTGTGATGTAACAATGAAACTAATACAACTGCTTTAATATTTACATTGAATTGAAAAATTCACTTTGTTTTTTACCACACTTATATTATGTAAAAATATTATATAACTTATTATTCACAGTTATATAAATTTCTACACATATCACGACTCGAGTTTCGACGTTTGACGGTCATTTTCAAGTGACTTAACAAATTGATAAAGTTGAATATATACCCTTATAGTTTTGGTGGGGTGGGGGGGCCTTGTTTGTCCGAAGATGAGGACTTATCTGTTTAAGATTGGGTGAGATTAAAAAGTTGGGAAAAGATTAGGTCAGTTTGCTCGTTTAGGAGATTAACTGAGGGATTACGGGTTTTTTTGAAAATTTCTAATGACTCTAGGAGATTTAGTTTCGGGCCTTTGTTGCAATTATGCAAGATTTTTAGATTATCTATTTCTGGGAATTTATGATTGAATTCGAGACAATGGTTTGAAAAAGAACTAGTGTCTTTTTTCAGACGAAAAGCGCGAGAATGTTCTGAAAACCGTGTTGAAAAACTTCGTCCTGTCTGCCCTATGTACACGCTATTGCATTCGGAACAATGAATTTCGTATACGCCGGATTTTTTAATGGGATCGATTTTATCTTTGGCATTAAACAATATGTTGGACAACTTAGAGGAGGGTTTAAATGCTACCTGAAGATTTTGCTTTCGAAGGACATTTGCGATGTGTTCGCTTGTTTTGCCAAAATATGTCAGGGAGATGAAAGTTTTGTCTGAATTTGAGGTTTTCGGATAAATTTGGGCCATTGCGAATTGGGTTCGTTTATTATTGATAATGTTTTGGATGAGTTTTGTTGGGAAACCATTCTCTGTAGCGATTGAAATGATGGTACTTAATTCTTTGATTCTCTTTTCTGTGGAAAGGGGGATTGAAAAGGCTCGATGTATCATTGAATGATAGGCCGCTAATTTGTGTGTTATCGGGTGAAATGATGAATACGGGATTGTAGAGTTAACACTGGTGGGTTTTCTGTATATATCAAATTCTATTTTGTTGTTTTTGTGAATCAGAGTAAGGTCTAAGAAGTTTATTTTGTTGTCTGTTTCTACCTCGATGGTGAATTTAATTTTGGGATGAACGTTGTTTATTAGGTTGAGAAATTGGTCTAATTGATGTGTTGTACCACTAAAACACGCTATTACGTCATCGACATATCTATACCAAAATGAAATATGTTTTTTGGAGAAATCTAGTTTGAAGATTTTTTCTTCGATAGTTGACATGAATAGATCGGCTAAAAGGGGACTTAATGGCGATCCCATTGCTAGACCTGATGTTTGCTGATAGTAAGTGTTATTAAATTTGAAGTAATTTTGATTAACACATGTTTCCAGGGCTTCATAAAGTTCCGATTTTATAAGATGATGACAATTAGCTTTATCAATTAAATTTTGTATGATTTCGAGACACTCTTTAGTAGGTATATTAGAAAACATACTACTGACGTCAAAAGATACGAGTTTGGAGTTTATTGGGGTTGTTATTTGTTTGAGGAGTTCCGAAAGGGCGAGTGAATTTTTTACAGAATATTTTGGGGTAAATTTGGTGTATTTTTTGAAAAGAGTATTCAGTTTAATTGCCAAAACTCTTGCTACACTGTTTATATAGGAGACAACTGGTCTAATGGGAGAATCGGGTTTGTGAGTTTTAATGAAACCATAGAGTCTGGGAGCTGTGGGATTCTGATTTATGATTTTAAAGCTTTAATATTTTTTTTTTTGGGATCTACGACACTAATATTACTAGTAATGTTATTAGTAAAACCAAAAAGACTTGTGTTAACATCTCTAGATTTGGATGGCTAAAATTGCAAAAGTTCGTTCATGTTCAAGCTACTAAAACTCTCATAAAGGCCCGGGACCGATCACAGCGACCGCTCGAATATTTCAAATATTTTTATTACGCGTCTACACACATTTGATGACCAACCCACTTTAGACATTTTGTTGCTATGATTCAGTGAACAGTGAACAGCGCCTGGCGCTCTAAGTTGTGGGTATTGTTTGAAAAAAGATACACACGATTCGTAAAACCGTTGCGGTCTCAGTGACCGGACCCAGGTGGTTAAGGGTTAAACACAAAAACCGAAATTGTTTAATACAATTTAATAAGCCTCGAGGCCTCTTCTTCTTCTAAGGGTGTCTTCTTGTAACGGAGGTTGGTTATCATAATGGCAATTCATATTCTTGACACTGCCTCAAATTCTTGAGCCAGGAGGTCCGTCTTCTTCCTGGGCTCCTCTTTCCTGATATTTTTCCTTGCATAATGAGTTGTAGTAATTCATAACGATCCTCGCATTACGTGGTCCAGATTTTGAAGTTTTCTGGTTTTTGTTTTATTGAGTTCTCGTTCTTTATTCATCTGGGTTAATACTGATTCATTTGTTTTCTTCTCGGTCCATGCTATTCTTAACATACGTCGGTACACCCATAGTTCGGACGCTTGGATTTTATCCGTATCTTGTTTTTTTGAGCCATGCCTCCATTCCGTATAGGAGGATTGGACATGTCCATGCTTCCATTCCGTATAGAAGGATTGTGAACGTATTGTGACGTAATTTTGACGTAATTTCTTACGAGTCTGATTCTGATATCCATGTTTAGATCTCCGTTGTTTAGAAGATTTTTCATTTTCATGAATGCTGTTCTCGCCATCTCTATTCGGGACCTTATCTCTTGTGTTTGTTATTTTCATTTATTATGGTTTCGATGTATTTATAAGAGCTGACTTTTTCTATATTGATGTTGTTTATTGTTAAATTCGCTATAATTGGTCTTTTGGAAACAATCATGAATTTGCTTTTTTTTTATGTTTATTTTCAAGTCGTATTTTTGGCTGTCGGTATTTAAACGTTCTGTGATTCGTTGTAGGTCTGTGATGTTATCAGCAATCATTATGGTGTCGTCGGCATATCGAATGTTGTTTATGGGTTTGCCGTTGATTGTTATGCCAGCTGTTTCATCCACTAATGTTTCTTCGAAGATAGCTTCGGAGTATAAGTTAAATAACATGGGCGATAGCATGCACCCCTGTCTTACTCCTTTTTGTATTTCGATGTCTTCTGTTGTTTCATTTTCCATATTAATTACCGCGTTTTGGTTCCAATATAAGTTTTGAATGATTCGGACATCGTAATCATCAATTCCTATACTTCTAAGTATCTGGATTAGCCGTTCATGCTTGATGTATCGAACGCTTTCTCGTAGTCAACTAGGCACATGAATACGTCTTGGTTCATGTATAAATTTTGTAATAGGACATTTATTCCAAACAACGCGTCTCTAGTTCCTAGACCGTTAGTAAATCCGAATTGCATGTTGCTAATTTCTCTTTCTGCTTTTGTACTTATTCGTTTGTAATCAGAAAAATAATTTTCAAGAAGATTTTTACTGTGTGGCTCATGAGGCTTATAGACCTGTATTCAGAGTAGTCCTTCGCATTATATTTTTCGGCATGTGAATGTCGATTTCAGCCATTCTCGAGGTATTTTGCCTGTTGTATATATCGTGTTGTATAGATCAATCAGTTGTTGTAAGTTGTCTTCTTCGATTAATTTGATCAATTCGGTGAAAACCTCATCTGGTCCAGCTGTTTTGATATTTTTCGCGTTCTTAATTGCGTATTTAACCTCTTCTCTAGTTATTTTTAATGCGGGTGTTTCGATATTTATATCTTGAGCCTCTGTTCTCCTGACAAAAAAACCTGGCTCTGAAAAGTTCTTTTAAATACTCTTCCCATCTCTTTATTTTAAATTTGGAGTCCAGGATGATGTTACCGTCTTTGTCTTTTAATAGGCTACATTGCCTCTTTTTCCCAAGTTCTGTGACTTTCTTCCCAAGCTCTTTGACTTTCTTGTGCAAGTTGAATGTATCGTAATATGCCTGCAGTGCTTCTATTTCATTACACCTATCCGTCATATATTTCTCCTTTGTTTCTCTGATCCTTTTTCTAATCAGTGTATGTATTTCTTTGTATTTGGAAATATCGTTGTTTTTATGTTTGCGGCGTGTAGCTATAGCTATAGTGGTATGTTCAAACAAGTTTAAGTAAACTGTATCCTTTACAAATTCCGCTTTAATTTGGCAAAATAGTGTATATATTTATAGCTTTAACATTTTTTTAGCTTAAACAATATAAATACGCAATAACAATATAAATACGCCCTGCAAATTTTTAGCAAACGATTAGTCCGAGTATTTCTGGTGTCATCCATTCTTGCTTTGTCTTTATTTGTCTGATATTAAGTTTGTCATTTGCTTTGTGCATTAGTGCTTTCTTGATCTTTTCCCACTGGACATTTGCATCAACGTTTGTATCATTTGTTTCGGCTTGGATTTCGTGTAGTTTTTCCTGGATATCTTATTTTATCTCGGATACAATGAGATTATCCTTTAGTAGTTCTCGATTTAATGTAGATATATTATTTTTCCTTTGGGATCTTTTTAGTCTTATATTAAGCTTCGCCAATATATGGTTGTGGTCTGATCCAACATCCGCACCTGGATTTGTTTTTGCAGAAAGAATTGAATTTCTGTAGCGCTTATTAATTAGTATATATTCGATTTGGTTTCTGATTATCTGATCTTCGCTGTGTTTGGGAGATGTACATGTGTAGAGTCTGCGTTCGTGTAGTTTAAAGTAAGTGTTAGCAATGATTAGTTGATTAATTTGACAGAATTCCACTAATCTTTCTCCTCTGTCGTTAGTTTGGCCCCGTCCATATTGCCCTGTGAAATTATCACTTCGAGGCCTCGATTTTTATTAAATCATCAATTTCTGGGTTTCCTTAAATGCTTAGCAAAGCGTCGTAAACATCTCTCAAATCCTACACTCCAATCTAGTGTGACTCAATGGCTTCAATGTTAAACCTTGAACATGTTAAAGTATTGCCCTTTGAAAAGTAAATTCCGAAAAAAGATATTGCCAATTCATTAACAAAAAGATTGAGAGAGTGGCTGTTACAAGGTACATAATATTCTCGAGAATTATCTTCTTCTTCTTTAGAATAGGCCTACTTTGGACAACGCTTGTTCAACTGTTGGGATTTTACCTTTGCCCAGCATTGTCGCATCTGTTGCCGGTGTAACTCCTTTCTCTCTTCTGTCCAGGGGGTACCTTTCCTACGGGGTTTTTCCAGAAATTCGCGGGGGACTTCCTTCAGGGTGCATCTCACAGACTGTCTGTTTTGGAGATCTGTTATTCCCAGTTCTTTAATATCCTTCTCGGTTTCTGTCAACCAAGTGTTACAAACCTTCTTGTTTTGCCAGAAGGTGAACAGACGGTTGGTTACTCGGTTTGGACGCAATCTTGCAACGTGGCCATATAAAGCTACTCTTCTTTTCCTTGCACAGTCAGGAAGCATCTCAATATGTTCGTAGAGCTCAGAGTTATGCCGCCTTCGGAATTCCCAATCTTCCTTTACCGAGAAGTATATTGTTTATAATTTTGGAGAATTATATTGTTTAATTTTAGATTGCACTTATACTTGATCGCCCTTCATATTGGACCCGTATCCTTCTAATCGATAATCGATTTACGATAAACTAGTGTTTAACAAGTTAAGCAATAGCTTAATTATAGATGTACCTACCTTCAAAAATTAGGAAATCGCTCTGCAGCAAATTTTATGAACTTCCAATTATTATCAGTACCGACGTAGTATCAAAAATAATATAATATAATATATATATATATATATATATATATATATATATATATATATATATATATATATAATTTTTAGCAAACTAAAAATCGATATGTGAAATTGGTCACAATATGTCAAATGTCCGGGTTAGGTTAGATTAGGTTAGGTTAGATTAAGGACCACCCTAAGAGCGGACCCTGCTGCTTTACGGCATAAAATCATGCACAAAATGTAATTTCAATAAATTTCATTCTTAAACAAACATTTTACAAATATACTAAAATAAATTATATTTTTCAGCAATTTTCAAACTTTGAATATAATAATGATATTTCTATATGCTATATTTACAGAACTACACATTTTCCTTCAGGTTTTTCCGAAACAGTTCCAACATTATATTGGACGTGCAATTTCAGAGCTTCGGCAAAAACCGCATTCAGACTTTGCAAATCTTTGGTAGAACACTCAAGATATTTCTTCGCTCCAATTAAATGTTTCATTTTTTCACCGTCCTCTTTCTGCAAAACATCTCTCAATCCATCCCTCATATCACATTTTGTACCTAAAAAAATATTCACGTATATATAAAATCTTCATAAAATTCAAATATATCAAATGTCTCACCCACTAAAATAATTAGTGGATTATTAATGTGATGTTTAATATCGGGTGCCCACTTAGTTTCAACATGTCTATAGGATCTTTCATCATCTATTGAATAACACAGAATAAAACAGTCTGTCTACAATAAAATTATCTAATTGTAACGTACAATATAGTTTAAATTAAGTTATTACGTTTTTATAATTCAGAGGCATCAGTTTTTCGTAATCTTCTTGGCCGCATGTACAGGCCAAAAATACATTATATTCGATTCCATTCAAAAGAAGTTTTTTGAAATTCAAATCGAAACTGAAATTATAGTTATTATGATCTAAACGTGTTTGTCTTCTTTAATTATACCTACACATCAGGGACGTATGCATGCTCAGTGCGTTGTGTGGCATATGAATAGAGTAACATATTTTTCCCAACTTCGGCATCTCCAATAACCGTAAATCGCGGATATAACATTTTAATTGATTTAAATTTAACAACACAAGCTATTTCACTAACAACTAAACCTTAGATAATTTTAATTATAAAATAAAACAGAATTTATTTTATAATTAAAAAAGATCAATATACAAATAAGATTATTGATATATCAAACATTTTTTTCTTTGCAGTTTTTTATCAGCTATTGATAAATTACAATCTTATCAGTAAATTCATAACAATAAATTAACTTACTAATTAATGTATTAACCTTTTTTAAATTAATTAACATTTCAATAATTTTCAGTTCAAGGAGAGCATTTCTCGTTCAATTAGAGATTCAATAGGTATATTTGGAATCTTTGAAAACTGCTCTATCAGAGTTTACCGATTTAAAGATGAATTTAAACGTTAATTAATTAATTATTTAAACTGTGATAAATAACTTTCGATAATTAAATTTACTGATTTAAGAATTAATTAATTTCAGAGTTAAAAGATCAAAATTTTTGATGCTTTACAGTTAGTGAACGTAGAAGTCGAAGAACAAAATACTATATGAAAATAATAATTATTGTGTAAAGAGATGCTTTTGCCATATCATTAACAACAAAATTGAGAGCGTGGCTACTAGAATGTATATAGAATTCTCGAGAATTATATTGTTTAATTTTAGATTTCCCTTATGCCTTATCGCTTATTGTCGTATCCTTGCCCTCGCTTCTATTCGATAATCGATTTACGATAAACTAGTATTTAACATATTAAGCAATAGCTTAGTTAAAGATTTACCTACCTTCAAATATGAAAAAATTTTATGAACTTCCACTTGATATCAGTACCGACATAGTAGCACGAATAATGCTATTTTCTGATGAAGTCGCTCTTTTAACCCTTTCGCTGCTTTGGACTGCTATAGCATTTCAATTGATTTGACGCCCAGGTGCTGTGGACTGTTATAGTAGTCCAATTAATTGGGGGCAGATGCTATGGACTGGTATAGCAGTCTACATACTTCATGAATTAATTGTGGCTTTTTTTAACATAAAAAAGAGATTAGTGAATACAAATACGCTCATTGGAGCTTTGCGTTGCCCTGGGTGAAAGATTCGGGACTCACTCCTGCACCTAGGGTCTTATGGCTGGAAATATGAATATTTCATAAAATCCCAAAAAATAATTGTTTTTTGTACTCTATTCGGTTTAGACAATCTTCTTCCGTAATTTTGAATTTTTGAAGTTCTTCCTTCATTTGTTTTACATAGCCCCCTTGCTTCTAGTTCCAGATTTTATCAAAAATTTGTTTGTTTAACCTTCAACAATCCATGCGGACCATATGTCCGTAGAACTTAAGTCGCCGTTATCTGATCATCACTTCAAGGTTGTCAATTTTACTATAAATTTCTACATTGAATGTCAGTCTATAACCTTCCTGTGTTTACCTAGGTCCATAAACTTCCTAGGTCCATAAAATACTTCTTAAAATTCTTCTTTCTGTCTTGAGAAAATTCTCCATTCCGGTTATATTTGTAGTTTCCATGCCGTACAAGATGACTGGTCTAACAGCTGTATTAAAATGTCGTAATTTTGCATTGATAGACCGGTTCTTTTTTTTGTATATATTTTTTGTACAAAAATTTAATCTTTCCAATTTCCCTTTTTTGTTCTCAATTGCCAATTTATCCGTCCCATTGTTACTAATTATTTCTCCAAGATATTTAAATCGGTTAGTAACCCTGATGCTCCCATAATTGGTTTCTATCATTTTCTTAGTATATTTCTGATCACTTGTCATCATCTCTGTTTTTACCAACGAAATCTGTAAGCCCGCTTTTTCTGCCGTTTCTTTTAACTGATCAAATTGGTTAATAGCTTCTTGTTCTGATTCAGAAAACAGCGCTATGTCGTCAGCAAATGCTAAAGGAGGTTTTTTGAGGTTCTGATTCTTTGTACCAATTTTAGCACTTGAATCGTTCTTCTGCCAAAACGTCCTCATGACTTTATCCAAGACCAAATTGAAAAGCAGTGGCGATAGACTGTCCCCTTGTCTTAGCCCTGTTTTAACCTCGAAGGGCTCGCTAACTTCACTTAAAAATTTGACTCTGGAAATCGTATTAGTTAACGTATGTTTTATTAAATTTATGGTTTTTTGATCAACTGTGTCAAAAACAGTATCCCTATCCATTGAATCATACCCTTTCTGAAAATCAACGAATGAGATAAAGATATTCTTTGGCCTGTTGTTGTAATATTTTAATATCAATTTTAAACTAAAAATTTGTTCTGCACACGATCTATTCCTTCTGAAACTACATTGGAACTCACCAAGCTGTGGTTCGATCTGTGGTTCGAATCTGTTTAGAAGTAATTTGGCAAATATTTTATATGTGACAGACAACAATGAGATGCCCCTATAACTATTGACATCAATTTTTGAGCCTTTTTTATGTAGTGGATGAATTAAGGCGATTAACCAGTCTTCTGGAATTGCTTCCTCAATCCAAATTTTCTGAAATAGATTTGTCGTCGCTATTAAAAATTCATCATCTACAAATTTCCATTTCTCTGCAATTATCCCATCCTCGCCTGAGGCTTTATTATTTTTAAGTGAGTTGATAATACCTTTAACTTCGTTTACATCTGGTGGCGTAGTCAGAATTTTGTTTTGTAAATTTGAAACTGAACTTTGTCTTCGTCGGTTTTGGACAGTTTAACAACCTCTCAAAATACGCAGCTATGATATCACAATTTTCCTTGTTGTTTAATGCTAGCGTACCATCTTCTCTTTTGAAATTTAAACTCGGAGCTGAATATCCAGTGATTGCATTCTTAAATGCTATATAAAATAATCTTGTGTCATTTTTCTTAAAATTGTCGTCCATTTCCATTATTTGGTCCTTCATATATTTTCTTCTAATCGTCCTTAAAGTCTGGTGGGCCATTTTCTTTTATCTTTTTTCTTCCTCTAAATTTTCTGGAGTCTTGTTCCCTTTCCACTTGTGCCAAGTACAATGTCTTTCTTTGATCACTCTTTAACATTGTTCATTCCACCAAGCATGTTTCCTACAAAACTTCAACAGTGCAATTTCCTGAGCTCGTTCAAGAAGGTTATTAGTAACTAGTAAATCATTCCAATTGGTTGGTATTTTAAGTTTTCCTTGAAATTCTATCCTTTTTTCATTTGTAAGAACCTCTCTATTAATTTTTGGAATTTTAATTCTAGTTGTATTTTGTTTGCGTGTAAAAGGTATGAAATTCATCTTGATTTGAGAAAGGTAGAAAGGATTTGAGAAATCTGAAGTTGAATGGATTTTCTGACCTTAACATTTTGGATTTCTTTGTAACAATTTCGAAAAATAGCTACATAATCTAATTGAAACTCACCCAGCAACGCATTTGGGGAGACCCACGTTTTCTTTTTACTTGGTTTTGCTTTAAAATGTGTGGACATAATCTGTAAGTTTAGATGTTCACAGAGTTTAACCTATCTCTCATCATTCCTGTTGGTTCTATTATGAGCGTGATATTTACCTATTATATCAGAAATTTTTTTGTCAGATCCAAGCTGAGCATTGAAATCTCCAAGTAAAATTTTTACATGATTAGAAGGAATTTTGAGAATTTCGGCTTCTAACTCATTCCAAAATTCATCAACTTTCTCTCGATTCGTTTTATTATCCTTATTTATAGGAGCATGGGCGTTGATTAGCGTGTATCTCTTATTGAGAGATTTTATAGTTAGAAAAGATAATCTGGCATTCACACTTCTAAAAGCGATAACTGCGTCCAAAAATTTTTTGTTCGCCATAAAAGCTGATCCCAGATGTGGCATGTTCTTCATCACTCTCTTCCCAACTTTTCCTTTGAAAATTCGGTAGTTGTCAGATTCAAAGGTGTCCTCATCCAAGAACCTGGTCTCTTGAAGGGCTAATATTGTAATGTGATGTCTATGAAGTTCTGTTGTTAATTGTTTTAATTTTCCAACCGGAATTAAGGAATTCACATTGTATGTTCCAAAAAAATATTTTCTCATTTTCTTGAATCTTGAACTGTTCTTGGGGTGCTCCGATTTACGCTTAGCATTGTCTTTAGGGTAATCATGACCATTAGAAGCCACATCCCTGATATTAAAGTAAATGTGGGTTGGACAAAGTCCAACGTTATACAACTAAGGTTGTGAGCCCTAGAGGTTGCCTCAAGATGTGTTCTGGCTATTATTTTACATTAATTGTATTATATTATATTATATGTCAAAGTGACATAAATTTGTCTATAATAAAACATCTCTTATTTTATATTTATTATATTTAATTTTTTTTATGTCTAGTCTTGTCTAATCTAGCCTAGTCTTGTCTAGTATTGTCTAGTCTTGTCTAGTCATGTCTAGTCATGTCTAGTCTTGTCTAGTCTTGTCTAGTCTTGTCTAGTCTTGTCTAGTCTTGTCTAGTCTTGTCTAGTCTTGTTTAGTCTTGTCTAGTCTTGTCTAGTCTTGTCTAGTCTTGTCTAGTCTTGTCTAGTCTAGTCTAGTCTTGTCTAGTCTTGTCTAGTCTTGTCTAGTCTTGTCTAGTCTTGTCTAGTCTTGTCTAGTCTTGTCTAGTCTTGTCTAGTCTTGTCTAGTCTTGTCTAGTCTTGTCTAGTCTTGTCTAGTCTTGTCTAGTCTTGTCTAGTCTTGTCTAGTCTTGTCTAGTCTTGTCTAATCTTGTCTAGTCTTGTCTAGTCTTGTCTAGTCTTGTCTAGTCTTGTCTAGTCTTGTCTAATCTTGTCTAGTCTTGGCTAGTCTTGTCCAGTCTTGTCCAGTCTTGTCTAGTCTTGTCTAGTCTAGTCTAGTCTTGTCTAGTCTTGTCTAGTCTTGTCTAGTCTTGTCTAGTCTTGTCTAGTCTTGTCTAGTCTTGTCTAGTCTTGTCTAGTCTTGTCTAGTCTTGTCTAGTCTTGTCTAGTCTTGTCTAGTCTTGTCTAGTCTTGTCTAGTCTTGTCTAGTCTTGTCTAGTCTTGTCTAGTCTTGTCTAATCTTGTCTAGTCTTGTCTAGTCTTGTCTAGTCTTGTCTAGTCTTGTCTAGTCTTGTCTAGTCTTGTCTAATCTTGTCTAGTCTTGGCTAGTCTTGTCCAGTCTTGTCCAGTCTTGTCTAGTCTTGTCTCCTTATTGTCTTTATCTAGTCTTGTCTCTTTCTTGTCTTGTCTATCTAGTCTACTAGATTAAAATGTAGTTGATTTAATGATTTATCTACAATGCTAACTGAATTGGACTAGATGTATTAGATTGTGCTTTCCATGGTCCACTTAATTATTATAGTGGTAGCGTAATTCAAGTTAGTAGCCTAATTCAAGTTCAAAATGAAGTTGTTGCAACTTGAAGTTGTGGCAATACGAAGCCGCAACATGAAGTTGTCTCAACATGAAGTTGTCGCAACATGAAGTGGTTTCAACATGAAGTTGTCGCAACATGGAGTTGTTTCAACGTGAATTTGAAGATGAAATGTGGATTCGGGGTGAAAAAATCTCTTCTCGTAGTTGAAACTATATATTATAGTCTTTGCTTCAAATAAAGATTTTGGTTATTAGTAAATTTGACCATTTTTGCAAATAATTTTGATGTTTTCGTCCAATTGTGACACAAAACAAAAGAATTTTGCAAGGTTTGTCCATTCAAATCAACAAAAAATAACAAATATTGGTTCGAGTAGAGATTTTTTTTTCGAGAGATTTTTTGAAAATTTGGTAATTTTTGCAAATAATTTTGACGGTTTAGTCCAATTTTGACACAAAACAAAATAATTTTGCAAGGTTTGTCCATTCAAATTAACAAAAATTAAACAAATTTTGTTTCGTATAAAGATTTTGGTTTTTGAAAATTTGGCAATATTTTCCAATTATTTTCGTCCAATTTTGATTTAAAATAAATAAATTTTGCAAAGTTTGTCCACTCAAATCAACAAAAAAAACAAATTTTCTTCGAATAGAGATTTTGATTTTTGAAAATTTGGCAATTTTCGTTCAATTTTGACATAAAACAAAAGAATTTTGCAAAGTGTTCTCGTAGTTGAACCTATATATTATAGTCTGCTTCGAATAGAGATTTTGATTATTAGTAAATTTGGCGAGTTTTGCAAATAATTTTGACGTTTTCGTCCAATTTTGACGAAAAGAATTTTGCAAGGTTTGTCCATTCAAATCAACAAAAAATAACAAATTTTGCTACGAGTAGAAATTTTAGTTTTTTAAAAATTTGGCAATTTTTGCAAATAATTTTGACGTTTTCGTCTAATTTTGACACAAAACAAAAAAAATTTGCAAGGTTTGTCCATTCAAATTAACAAAAATTAAATAAATTTTGTTTCGTATAAATATTTTGGTTTTTCAGAATTTGGCAATATTTGCCAATTATTTTGACATTTTTGTCCAATTTTTATTTAAAACAAATGAATTTTGCAAAGTTTGTCCACTCAAATCAACAAAAATAAAACAAATTTTGTTTCGTATAAAGATTTTGGTTTTTGAAAATTTGGGAATATTTGCCAATTATTTTGACATTTTCGTCCAATTTTGAATTAAAACAAATGAATTTTGCAAAGTTTGTCAACTCAAATTAACAAAAAACAAAATTTGCTTCGAATGGAGATTTTAGTTTTTGAAAATTTGGCAAATTTTGCAAATTATTTTGTCCTTTCGTTCAATTTTTAAACAAAACAAGAGAGTTTTGCAAGGTTTGTGTGCTTCGAATAGAGATTTTGATTATTAGTAAATTTGGCGATTTTTGCAAATAATTTTGACGTTTTCGTCCAATTTTGACGAAAAGAATTTTGCAAGGTTTGTCCATTCAAATCAACAAAAAATAACAAATGTTGATTCAAGTAGAGATTTTGGTTTTTTGAAAATTTGGCAATTTTTGCAAATAATTTTGACGTTTTCGTCCAATTTTGACACAAAACAAAATAATTGTTCAAGGTTTGTGCATTCAAATTAACAAAAATTATACAAATTTTGTTTCGTATAAATATTTTGGTTTTTTTAAATTTGGCAATATTTTCCAATTATTTCGACATTTTCGTCCAATTTATATTTAAAACAAATGAATTTTGCAAAGTTTGTGCACTCAAATCAACAAAAAAAACCAAATTTTGCTTCGAATTGAGATTTTGGATTTTGAAAATTTGGCAATATTTGCCGATTATTTTGACATTTTCGTCCAATTTTGACAATACAAATGAATTTTGCAAAGTTTGTCCACTCGAATCAACAAAAAAAAAAAACAAATTTTGGTTCGAGTAGAGATCTTGGTTTTTGTAAATTTGGCGAGTTTTGCAAATTATTTTGTCGCTTCGTTCAATTTTTACACAAAACAAAAGAATTTTGCAAAGTGTTCTCGTAGTTGAAACTATATATTATAGTCTTTGCTTCAAATAGAGATTTTGATTATTAGTAAATTTGGCGATTTTTGCAAATAATTTTGACGTTTTTGTCCAATTTTGACACAAAACAAAAGAATTTTGCAAGGTTTGTCCATTCAAATCAACAAAAAATAACAAATTTTGGTTCGAGTAGAGATCTTGGTTTTTTGAAAATTTGGTAATTTCTGCAAATAATTTTTGACGTTTTCGTCCAATTTTGACACAAAACAAAATAATTTTGCAAGTTTTGTCCATTCAAATTAAAAAAAATTAAAGTTTGTCCACTCAAATCAACAAAAAAACAAATTTTCTTCGAATAGAGATTTTGATTTTTGAAAATTTGGCAATTTTCGTTCAATTTTGACATAAAACAAAAGAATTTTGCAAAGTGTTCTCTTAGTTGAAACTATATATTATAGTCTTTGCTTCGAATAGAGATTTTCATTATTAGTAAATTTGGCGATTTTTGCAAGTAAGTTTGACGTTTTCGTCCAATTTTGACGAAAAGAATTTTGCAAGGTTTGTCCATTCAAATCAACAAAAAATAACAAATTTTGCTTCGAGTAGAGATTTTGGTTTTTTGAACATTTGGCAATTTTTGCACATAATTTTGTCGTTTTCGTCCAATTCTGACACAAAATAAAATAATTTTGCTAGGTTTGTCCATTCAAATTAACAAAAATTAAACAAATTTTGTTTCATATAAATATTTTGGTTTTTGACAATTTGGCAATATTTGCCAATTATTTTGACATTTTCGTCCAATTTTGAATTAAAACAAATAAATTTTGCAAAGTTTGTCCACCCAAATTAACAAAAAAACAAAATTTGCTTCGAATAGAGATTTTGGTTTTTGAAAATTTGGCGATTTTTGCAAATTATTTTGTCGTTTTCGTTCAATTTTTACACAAACAAATGAATTTTGCAAAAAACAAAAAACAAGAGAGTTTTGCAAGGTTTGTGTGCTTCGAATAGAGATTTTGATTATTAGTAAGTTTGGCGATTTTTGCAAATAATTTTGACGTTTTCGTCCAATTTTGACGAAAAGAATTTTGCAAGGTTTGTCCATTCAAATCAACAAAAAATAACAAATATTGATTCAAGTAGAGATTTTGGTTTTTTGAAAATTTGGCAATTTTTGCAAATAATTTTGACGTTTTCGTCCAATTTTGACACAAAACAAAATAATTTTTCAAGGTTTGTGCATTCAAATTAACAAAAATTATACAAATTTGGTTTCGTACAAATATTTTGGTTTTTTTAAATTTGGCAATATTTTCCAATTATTTCGACATTTTCGTCCAATTTATATTTATAACAAATGAATTTTGCAAAGTTTGTGCACTCATAATTTTGTCGTTTTCGTCCAATTCTGACACAAAATAAAATAATTTTGCTAGGTTTGTCCATTCAAATTAACAAAAATTAAACAAATTTTGTTTCATATAAATATTTTGGTTTTTGACAATTTGGCAATATTTGCCAATTATTTTGACATTTTCGTCCAATTTTTATTTAAAACAAATGAATTTTGCAAAGTTTGTCCACTCAAATCAACAAAAATAAAACAAATTTTGTTTCGTATAAAGATTTTGGTTTTTGAAAATTTGGGAATATTTGCCAATTATTTTGACATTTTCGTCCAATTTTGAATTAAAACAAATGAATTTTGCAAAGTTTGTCCACCCAAATTAACAAAAAAACAAAATTTGCTTCGAATAGAGATTTTGGTTTTTGAAAATTTGGCGATTTTTGCAAATTATTTTGTCGTTTTCGTTCAATTTTTACACAAACAAATGAATTTTGCAAGGTTTGTCCATTGAAATAAAAAAAAAAAAAAAAATTTGTTTCGTATAAATATTTTGGTTTTTGAAAATATGGCAATTATTCCCAATTATTTTGTCATTTTCGTTCAATTTTGACATAAAACAAATGAATTTTGTAAAGTTTGTCCACTAAAAAAATAACAAAATTTTGGATTACGAGATTTTGGTTTTTGAAAATTTGGCAATATTTGCAAATTATTAAGTAACAGAATATTGAGCACACAATCACATCAGTCCAAAAAAGTAATTCGCAACGAAAGGGTTAAAATTTGGTAGTTCAAATACAAGTTGAAGCAGCCCTCTGCTAGCGAGCTGTTGGTATTCTACTCACAATCAGAGAAATATATGTATGTTCAAACAAGTTCAAGCAAATTCGAATCTATCCTCTACAAATTCTACTTTAGATTGTCAAAAATGGTGTATATATTTTTAGCTTTAGGATATAAACAATATAAATAATCAATGACAATATGACACCCTGCAAATTTTTATCAAACGAAACAATCTATATGTGAAATTGTTCATAATAATGTCCGGGTTGACCGCCCTAAGAGCTGGCCCTTCTGTATTACGAGATAAAATCTTGCAAGAAATAATTAAGTAATAATTAACACGAAGTAATTTCAATAAACTTCGTTCTTAAATAAAGATTTTGCGCATATACTAAAATAAATAATATTTATAAGTAATTTTCAAGCTTTGAATCAATACAGTAATGATATTTCTATACCCCATATTTACAGAACTACACATTTTTCTCCATGTTTTTTCGAATTAGTTTCAGTATTATACTGGACGTGCAATTTCAGAGCTTCGTCGAAAATCGCATTCAGACTTTGCAAATCTTTTGCAGAACACTCAAGATATTTCTTTGCTCCAATTAAATTTTTCATTTTCTCACCATCTTCTTTCTCCAATCCATCTCTCAATCCAACCCTCAGATCACATTTTGTACCTAAAAATTCACATATATCTAAAATCTGCATTGCATTCAAATATATCAAATGTCTCACCCACTAAAATAATTAGTGGATTATTAATCTGATGTTTGATATCGGGTGCCCACTTAGTTTCAATATGTCTATAGGATCTTTCATCATCTATTGAATAACACAGAATAAAACAGTCTGTCTACAATAAAATAATCCAATAGTAACGTTCAATATAGAATAAATTCAATTGTTACGTTTTGATAACTTAGAGGTAGCAATGTTTCGTAATTTTCTTGGCCGCATGTACAGGCCAAAAATACATTATATCCGATTCCATCCAGAAGAAGGTTTTTAAAATGCAAATCGAAACTGAAAGAAAATTGTTTTGATCAAAACGTGTTTGTCTTCTATAATTATGCTTACACATCAGGGACGTATACATGTTCAGTGCGCTGTGTGGCATATGAATAGAGTAACAAATTTTTACCAACTTCGGCATCTCCAATAACCGTAAATTTCGGATTTAACATTTTAATTGATTTAAATTTAACGACACAAGCTATTGCACTAATAACTATACTTTCGACAATTTCAATTGTAAAAAGAATTCTATTTTAAGATCAATATACTAATAAGATTATTCATACATCAAACATTTTTTTGTTTGCAGTTTTTTATCAGCTATTGATAACTACAATCTTATCAGTAAATTCATCACAATAAGTTATTTAGTAACTTTTTTTAAATTAATAAACGTATCAATCATTTTCCGTCAGCATTTCTCTTCAAGACGGATTTCGTTAGGTACATTCGGAATCTTCGAAAACTGATTGTGAGAGTTAAAAGTTCCAAATATTTGATAAAAATAATTATTATGCAAATGGTTAATATGGTAGTATTCTTATAACAAAGGCTACAGTATATTATTTCCTTCCACCTTCACGTCTAGTAATCCTTTGGATGGTTGTGTAAGCCCGCGATGATTTTTCAAGAATGTAACTTAATGTTCAGGGAATGAATTAATTCAAAGATTTTCATTTTCAACAAATTGGCATTAAATGTAGTAACAATCAGAGAAGATCATTTCGTTTAGTTCTTCTTCTTCTTGTTTCGAATAGGCCTACTTTGGACCACGCTTGTTCTACTGGCTTTGATCTTTGCCAAGCTAGTTCTAACGTGTTTACTCTAATGGATAATGATGCTCTTTCTGATAAGTTGGGTTCAATCCATTCGCCGAGATATTTAAATTTCTCAGTACTCTTGATGTTTCCCTGCTCTAGTAACATCTCTCTGTTTGCTTCTTTGTTGTTGGTGAATAATTCTGTTTTCTTCAGCGACACTTGAAGACCCACTTTGGCAGCCTGTTTTCTGAGGCAATTTACCTGCATTGTTGCCATCTCAAGAAAATCAGCAACCAGTGCATGTCATCTGCAAAGGCTAGACAATCTACAACCAATCTATCGTTCTTACGTCCCAGGTAGATACCACTCTGAGCACCCAAGTTGATCAGTTTCTTGCGCCATTCTCTCGTAACCTTTTTAAGGACACAGTTTAAGAGGAGTGGAGAAAGTTCATCTCCTTGTCTCACTCCAGTTTTTATTTCGAAGCTTTCTTAGATCCCGTCTCTAAATTTAACCTTCGAATGGGTGTTGGTCAAGGTTTCTAAGATGAGTCTGCGGGTTTTGTTGTCTAGCCCTAGTTCCTGTAGTACTTTGTTAACCGTTTCTCTATCAAGCCTTAGAAAGAATCTTGTATGTAAACCGAACGAGAGAAATTCCCTGTAGTTGTTTAGATCAGAACCGATTTCCAATCGGGTTGTAATTTCTCTGTTTCCCAGATGTCCTGGATGATCTCGGTTAGCTTGCCCACGGCATTGCTTCCAGCACCTTTGCACAGTTCAGCAACGATAGAGTCCTCTCCATCTGCCTTATTATTCTTAAGATGTTGAATCATCTGGCCAACTTCTTCCAATGAATAGGGGCAGCGAATTCCGGTTTGGTGTGCTTTTTTTATAGTCGATCTCTTCTCTCTCTTTCAGCCGTCATGCGCCCAGAATTGAGCATAGGCCTCTCTTAGTTTTCTCCATCGGTCTCGATCGTGAGCAGTTCTCATCCAGTGCAGTCCTGCCACTTTCTTAAGATCATCGTACCACCGTAAGATTGGTCTTCCTCTTGATCTTCTACCTGTCCATGGTCTCCAACGCAGTAATTTCCCATTCCATCTATTGTCTTTGATACGGGCGATATGTCCTGCATAGTCCCATTTGACTTGAGATGCCCTGTCCACTATGTCGGTCACTTTGGTCTTGTTTCGAATGTATTCGTTTCTCTTTCTATCTCGTAGTGATAGACCCAACATTCTTCTCTCCATGGCCCTCTGAGATACTCTTAGTTTGTTCACAATTTGTTTTGATAAGGTCCATATTTGTGCTCCGTATGTTGTTATTGGTAGGATACATTGGTCATATAGCCTTGAGCGCAGTCGTAGGGGTATCTTTTTGTTGGTTAGTATACCTTTGAGTTTTGCAAATGCCGCCCAACCCAGTCTAATTCTCCGTTCAATTTCCATGTTCTTGTTATCCTTGCCCAGGGTTATTTGTTGGCCTAGATAGACATATTCGTTTGCGTTTTCTATCCTTTGGTCGTTAATTTGGATCTTGGAGTCACATTGTTTTTGTCTTGTTTATGTTCATTTTTAGCCCTATGCTTTTTGATTTTTCCTCCAGGTCTGTTAACATTTCTTTCAGATCTAGGGAGTTTTCGGCGAATAATACGATGTCGTCTGCGTATCTTAGGTGTGTTAGCTTTTCGCCATTTACGGTAATTCCTCGATTTGACCAGTTGATTTGTTTAAAGACCCCTTCTAGAGCTAAGTTGAACAATTGTGGTGCGATGGTGTCACCTTGTCTGATTCCTCTCTTCACCTCAAATGTGTTTGTTTTTTCGTGGGCTCTGACCGACGCTTTGGCATTCTCATGGATTTTTTTGAGAAGATTAATGTATCTGTGATCGATGCGGGCTTCCGTTAATTCGTTGGTTATAGCCCAGTGTTCTATAGAATCAAAAGCTTTTTCGTAGTCAACAAAGGCCATATGGAGTGTCATGTTGTATTCGGTCATTTTTTCATTTAGAAGTTTTACTGTTAGTAGGTGATCGTTTGTGCTTAACACCTTTCGAAATGTCGCCTGTTCAATTGATTGGTAGTCCTCAAGTTTTCTATTTATACGGTTTGCAATTACTTTGGTGAAAAGTTTATAGAGTTGTGACAGCATACTTATTGGTCTATAGTTTTGTAGGGACGTTGGGTCCCCTTTTTTGAATACTAATACTATTGACGTTTCGTGCCATTTTTCAGGGATGTTTTCCTCTTCAAGGCACTTATTGAAGAGTAATTGTAGTCTTGGTATGATTATGTCTGAGGCTTGTTTTATCATATCGATTATTATTTCATCGTTTCCTGGAGCTTTGTTGTTCTTCATCGATGTTAGTGCATATAGTATTTCATCTTCTGTTATTTCTGGGATTTCCTCAGAACCGACATTCACGACCTTTTGTCTTTCCTCATTTATTGGGTTTTTAGTCCTCGACCGGTATAGTTCGCTGTAGAACTTTTCTATAATTTTCAGCACTTCGTCCCTGTTTCTGAATTCCTTCCTTTCGGAATTCTTCAGGCTTATGATTTCTTTTCTTCCGTCTGTTCGTCTCAGGCATTTCAAATTTGTATTATCTTCTATCGCGTTCGTCACTTCCTCTTCATAATGTGTTTCCAGATCCTTTCTTATCATCTTCCTTGTTTCCCTCTTTATCTCGCGGTATTCAGGTGTGTTTTTACTTTCTCTGAACATTGATCTTCTTTTTTCGATCATTTGTTTTGTTTCTTGTCTCAGTTTGTTTTTCCTTCTTGTATCTTTTTTGGCTAATTCAAATGCTGTTGTGGTAATTGTTGTTGTTATATGTTCCTCTAGCTTGTTAATGCCTAATTGGTGGTCGCGCTTTTTAAATTTACTTTCCAAGACCGTTCGGTAGGTATCTTGTTTTTCTTTAAGGAGTTCATTATCTATTGTATGTTGGAGTCTTTTGGTTTTTCTTTTTGTTTTCTCTACTGAAATTCTTGCTCTTACTAGCCGATGATCGCTACCGGTGTGAACTGAGTTCAAAACGGTTATGTCTCCCACTATTTTTTTAGACGATGATAAAATATAGTCAATCTCATTCTTAGTTCTTCCATCAGGGCTCAACCATGTCCATTTTCTTTGCGGTTGTTTTCGGAAGAAGGTGTTCATTGCGAATAGCCTCTGTCTTTCTAGTAAGTTATATAGCATATTCCCTCTGTGGTTTCTCACACCCAGTCCGTGTTTTCCTATGTAGTGCTCGTCTTCAGAGAGCTTTCTTCCAATTATTGCATTGAAGTCACCAATTATAAGCTCATGGTGCCATTTATCGACTTCTAGGACTTTTTCTATGTCTTCGTATAGGGTTTCCACTGCTTCGTCTTCGGAACTCGATTTTGGTGCGTATATTTGTATTATCTTGATTGTACACTTATTGGAGAATTTTAGTGTTAAGTAGGCAATTCTCTCTGATATTCCGTGGTAACTCTGAACACATGCTGCTATTCTTGGATGTACTAGAAATCCTACTCCTCTTTGGCTTTCGTCCTCTTGTCCTTTGTAGTAGAGTATTCTTCCTGATTGTAGCTTTAGTAGGTTTTCTCCGTGTCGCCTGACATCACTCACGCCGAGAATATCGCATTTTATTTTATCCAATTCGTTCTGTAGATCAAAGAGTTGTGCGTCTGTTAGTAGTGATCGGCAGTTATATGTTGCAATTTGGATAATGTCTTTGTCGGGGGTACTTCCTTGTTTGCGCGAACTTTTGCCTCCCCCATATTCCTTGAGGCAGACCCTCGTATCGAGGGTGTGGGGTTGGGAATTGATATCCTTACCCACCTGGGGACTTTTTCCTTTGTGTTTAAAATTCGCCATCTAAGAGGTTATTAGGATTTATTCCACCGTGCTATCCTACTGCATGTTGCTGGAAGTCGTTTCAGCCGCTCCTGACGTGGAGAACAGACGCTGTTTGCAGCCGTCCACTCTGGATCAGACGCCGCAGTGCTAGTTTTGGTCCGCCCCGGCTATTTGATTTCACCGGTATCACCCATATCTGGGAGACGTTCCTTATCCGCCACCTGGGGAGGCGCCCGATGGGGGACTAGCAACCCCGCACAGGTTATAGTCGATGTCTTTATTTAATTATTATTCATTGAACTAAAAGCTCGATATGTTTTCTGCATTTCAAGCAGCAATTGTTTCCTAAATGGTCTTGGTTTCAGTTGTTGCGAAGCCAAAGAGTTTTAAAGCACATTGTACTTTATAGTGCAATCTTCCTCCAAAGATCAAAATGAAGTCGACTTTAGTATGTCTGTATACATTGGGGTGGGTACACACTTGAGGCGTGGCAAGGCGAGGTTGAATGAGCTACGAACGGGTGTCTCGTTCGGTTTCGCAGTATATACAGGCATCCCTCGATTAACGCGAATTTGATTAAAGCTAAACTCAATTTTACGCGATTTATAATTTTAGGCGCGATTTTTAAAATTAGGGTCGTATGATAACCAATATTTCCTATTGTTTTTTTTTGTATTTATATATTCTGTCCGGCGAGAGAATGCATCCCGTCTCGACCATATATATAGTACTACATATATGGTCTCGACGAGTTTAGCATTGTTCTGCCATACCCCCACTTTATTTAGAGTGCGCAGTGTTTAGTTTTCCATTTTTGAAAAATAGATAGTTCTTAACTCAAACTAATCTGCGCGTACTTCGGCGAGTCCCTTGCCCCTCCTACCTCATCTCCCTTCATACTATTATAACATTATCCACTATTTGGGACAATACACTATTTGCCTATATCCTAATTTCGACCAAATAATACGGATCGAGCAACTTAGAGCGGAAATGGAATTTGGGAAGCTGTTTTAGAAAAACCAATTTTACAGCCAGTATTAGTGAATCCCTCTTATACGCAAAATGTCTCTCAAACCGCGCGTCAGAAAATACGCTCGAAAACTAAAGGTTAGTTATGGGTTAAGATGAGAAAAAGGAAGGTGCATTTGTTAGTGCTTCTGTTAGAAAGAAAAGTAAGATGATAAATTTAGATGAGAAATTTGTAAGTATTAAAAGATTTGAGCGAGATGAAAATAAGAAGCAGACCGGTCGATGAGTGAACCAATAGTTCGGACAATTTTAAGAAAGAAAATGAATACTAAGGAAAAGGCAAGCTCGTGTTTATGGTTTGGGTTTGTACCAATGATGATGGATAATTTGTATCAACCCAAACCACTAGAATAGAAGTGGAACTATGATTGAATCGACGCCTTTTGTGCATTTGGAATGAAGATTGTAATTAAAAAGAAATTCCCATCTGTACCTACAATGAGCATCCAAACAAGCCTTTAGTATTTTTACTAAATTGAAAGGAATGTCTACAAAAGAAAAAGTATGTGGACTTTAAATAAAGAATATACTCATGCAAATTTAAATGAAAGCGTGGATAATACTGAAACAATAACTGAAGAAACTGTTCAAGCAATTTTCATGAAAAGATAACGTAGCATCGTCTGGTGACATCAGAAGAAACCTTTACTGCAAGTAACGGCTGGTTTGAACGGTTTATAAAAATAACCTGTCACATTATGCATGTTGTTTCGAGAGGAGAATCGGAAAATGCAGACAAGGATGTAGTTACGAAATATCCCGACATGTTAACACGTTCGGCGCCGCGTCATCCATATTTGGGTAACAGTTATGCTTATGTGGGGGGCCCATCACCCAGATATGGGTGACGATCTTCTTGTTCAAGTAAAATAAGATTTTCAGTTAAAGGAATTTAATGGAACAAGCACTGAATTATAAATATAGAATATAAAGCACAAATATACATATACTATACGAGTATATGTAATAAGTAGCCTTATTTACCCTAAGGTGTAAGGTGTTACATTTGATATTCTAATTCTTACCTTTAATCTTTACAATACATTATATTCACACATTTCTTTCCCTATTATGAACTTCTTCCACTCCTTTTTTCCTTTTGCCATAGTTGATGATTGAACCATTGTGAGTCCTCTGTCCTCTACTATTTTCTCTATGTCTGATTCCATGTTGTCTTTGGACTTTTCTTTTTTTGACTTTTAGCTTCCCACACTCTCTTGACTGGTCTTTTGTCCTCCATTTGCTTGAGGTGTCCATACCATCTCAGTTGGCAGTTCTCGATCCGCTTTGCTACTGGTTGCACCTTTAACTGTTCTCTCATCCACTCTTCTTATTTATATTTCATTTCCATACTTTGGATCTTGCTCTTTAATCTCTTCGTTAACACCTAGCTTTCGCACCCAAACGTTAGTATATGTACGAATTCAGCTCTGTATATACTCATTTTTGCTTTTAGTGAAACTTCTCTCTCCCAGGAAACTATTTCTGAGGCTGTGGTACACCCTCGCTGAACTCTCTATTCTGTAAAATTTAAAGATTCAGCTGTAGGCAATAGGTGAAATATAAAAATAATAATAAATAATAGACACTAGGTATAATGACACTAGGTATAGGTTTATCAATTTGTGAACTTATACCTAGTGTCTATTATTTATTATTATCTCTATTCTGTCATAAATTTCTATTTCATGGTTTCCCTTGCTATCTAAACGTACTCCCAGGTATTTAAGGGTGTCAACTTGTTCTATTGCCTTACCATTTAGCTCAATGTTTACTATCGTATCTGATTTCCCACTAACCATGATTTTTGTTTTCTTCGTTTAACTTGAGCTTCTTCTCTATTAATTTCTCCTTCCATATCTCTAAGTTTCTCCTCAGTTCACATTCATTTCTCGCGAATATAACAAGGTCGTCGGCAAACGCACATTCGCTTATACAGATTGGTTCTAGGTTTCTATACCCCACACTCAATGAAGACGTTCTTTTTCATTTCTTTTATTACTTCGTCCATAACTAGGTTGAATAAAGTTGGGCTCAAAACACGTCCATGCCGTACACCCTCGTTTACCGAAAACTCGCGTGATTGCATATTGTCTGTTCTTACAATATTTCTACTGTTTTTGTCCATGGCCATTATTGCTCTTATTAGTTTCACTTTATTTTTTCTTTTGAACAGGCATTCTTCTTTATTGATTTTGATATCCTGTCGAATGCCTTTGCCAGGTCAAGAAAGGCTTGATAAATTTCATTGTCTGTATTATTTATTCTTTCCATCATATGTTTAATCGTAAATATATGATCCTGTATACTCCTGCCTTTCCGGAAACCACTATGTGACTGTTCAAGCTGTGGTTCTAGTTTCCGGTTCCTCAGTTTTATTTCTAAAATTCTCTCATACACTTTCGATGCTATGCTTAGCAGGGTGATTCCTCGGTAGTTACAGTCTCTTCTGTCTACTTTCTTGTATATTGGCACAATGACCCCTATCTCCCACTCTTTTGGTACTCTGGCTTCCTCCCAAACCTTGTTGCATATTTTTGTTAACAACTGGACTCCTTTTCCGCCCATATTTTTCCCAAAAATTCCACAGCATTTCTTCTGTTATATTATCATACCTACCGGCCTTTGCTCTTTTGAGTCTTTTTATGGCATAACCTGTTCTAGTTGTATGTGCTCTCTTTGTTGTTTTATTTCTTCTATGTTGTAGATTATTTTGATTTTGTCCACAATAATTTCTTCGTTAAGCAGATTTTCAAAGTTTCTTCTCCATCTTTCAATGATGTCTTCCTCCTCCGTTAATATTGCTTCATGTTCATCCTTAATTTACTTAATTATTTCATTCTTCTTCCCAGATCTTAGGTTTTTCAGAGTTTTTTAAAATAGTTTTTGGTTTGTATGAAAGTCAGCTTCCATTTTTCTTCCAAACTCCTCCCAAGTTTCTCTTTTTGCTTCTAAAACTATCTCTTTGACTACGTCTCTCTGGCTTTTATAATCTTAGTATGTGGTATTATCTCCTTTACGTAGATATATTTGCCATTCTTTTTTTCTTTAGTTTAAATTTTTAATATTGTCGTTACACCAGGCCGTTTGATTTTTGTTTCTATTTATTTTCGAGGTTCCACATGTTTTTCTTCCTGCGCTAATTAGGGTGTTTCTGAATGTTTCCCATGCTTCCTCCTCCACATTACGATATTTATTAGTTCTTGTCTCATCTATCATTTCCTCAACTTTCTTTGTATACTTGTACGCTACTTCTCTTATCATTAGTCTGTAGTTTTTAGGGTTCCGTACCGAAAACGGAAGCCTTATAGGATCACTTTGTTGTCCGTCTGTCTGTCTGTCTGTCTGTCTGTCTGTCTGTCCGTCTGTCTGTCTGTCAAGACCATTTTTCTCAGGAACGCGTAGAGGTAACAAGTTGAAATTTGTATCAAATACTCGGGTCTGCGGGCCCTTTCAGCTGTGAAAAAATCAAACTTGTAAGTCAACGCGATCAAAAGATATGACCGTTTATGTCGCATATTTTGCGATTTCACATGGTAATCAAAACCTATAGGGTACTTCCCGTTGACCTAGAATCATGAAATTTGGCAAGAAGCGGTGTCTTACAGCACATGTAAAAGGAAAAATTTGAAAACCGTAAATATGTAGTTTAATTACAAGAAAAATGCGAATTTACTATTAGAAACTTATGAAAATACACTAATGTTGTAGTGGTATTGTCAGGCTCCAGAAGCCTATGGGTTGCATACAGTTAGGTCCTAAGGTTAAAAAGTATGTGTTGGCACCAAGCTGTTTATACTGAATTTTCTTTGTTTATATTCGTTATGCATTTCATCACGTACGCTCTATATCAGGGATGTTATGGAGATCCGTAACCGTAAACGAAACTATCGGATATCCGAAACAAAAATATATCCGTAACCGTAACCGAATCCGATATAAAAGTTTCGAATAATTTCGGATAATTTTTATTGATATGTTGTAATAATTCATATAAAAATATTTCTATATCTAATAGAAAATATATAATAGAAAAAAAGGAATAATGTTGTTTTTGTTTATTATAATTATGATTTTGCATTTTTACGTAGATAAAACTTATAAATATTAATAACTTATATATCTTATATGACATATAATTGTAGTACCTACTTATATTGTAGTACTTAGTTGTATGACATATGAGGTAGTACAAATAATAACATAGAAATAAAATATTTTTTTTTACAAATTAGCATTCTACTTTTACAATTCCTTAGAAATCTGATATCCGTAACACAAACTATCCGAAACTAACGGATTATCCGAAAAAAAATCATATCCGTAACCGTATCCGAAACCGGTATAACATTATTCCTATATCCGTATCCGCATCCAGATCCGAAATGTCATATCAATAACATCTCTGCTCTATATACATAATATATACAGGGTATATATTGTGTCTAAATTTTGCTTGTTTATAACCGACATGCGACATACTCAAGTCCCGTAACATCCTGTATATATTATATTTCGTCTAATTTTTCTTTATAATCTAGATAATATGTTGATAATCTACATAATAATACTATACTATAATCTACATAATCTACATAACATGTTGTAGATAATATGATTTAAGTATATTATACTTAAATCACGTTCGCCCTATATTTTTTGGTAGTCAATTGCCCAAAAAGCAGTCAATTGAACAACTGAATGTTAAGAGTATCGAAATAGATCTAGAAATAGTTAATATATTAGTTTATATTAGATCTAGAAATAGTTAGATCTTAATATAAGTTAGTGTATAAGTCTAATACTAAAATAAAGTTTTCGTTTTATAAGTTTAAAAATATTCGCGTTATTTAAAAAAAATACCCTGTATATCTTTATACAGGTTATATAGGTATACAGGCAAAATTGAGCAGTAAAAACAAATAGTGAAGTTCCAGAACCCCTAAACACTCATAGTGAATGGGGGATGTATGGTAATAAAATATAGGGTAGAATTCCATCGTATGACAGCGACATCTTGAGGTTATGCTTGCAGCGGTACTAAGATGGTCGTGCTTTTATGAGGGCCACTTGTCAAGTTAACTGAATAAGCTTGCTACGTCCTCCACAAAAAAAGATACCTTACATACAAGTTTGTACGGAACCCTCGGTGCGCGAGTCACAACTCGCACTTGGCCGATTTTTTTTTAGTGTCTCCTTACTATTGTTGTTTCGCAGTTCTATTTTGTTTTTATTATTTCCCGCTCTCTGGCAACTTATTGTCGTTTTCGCTTTTAGTAGATAAGGATCACTATTTATCTCGGATCCTCTTATAACTCTAACATCTCTTATTTCACGCCTAGAGTTCATTACGAATAGGTTATTTTGTACACAGAAATGAATAATTCTGTGTCCATTGTTATTTCTCGTTGTTTCTCTAAACTGTCCTATTTGTCCTTCCATCTTTTATGCTGACTCTACCGTTTAAGTCTTCTAGCACCACATTTTTTCCATTGCAATTTTCCACTATTTCTGATGCTTCTTCTCAAAATTTGTCTTTATTTTCAGCTTTATCATTTCCATTTGGGCCATAGAGAATTACCAAATGTAATCTATTTCCTTCTATTTCTAATTCAATTTTCATTATTCTTTCGGATATGCATTCCCATGTTTTTAAGTACTTGATTACATTTTCGTGTGTTATATACCCTACTCCTCCTTTTGCTCTATCTTCATATGTGACTCCGCTTAGAATCATCATATGACCTTCCTCTAGCTCTTTTTTCCCCTTATTTTCAATTTCTGCAATTGCTAAAATATTTATATCTCTTTCTTTAAATTCCTCACAATTCTTTAATGTTGACGAAACTCATCTCTTTTGGAAACAAATGCCCCAAAAAATATTTTTATCCAGAAATGAAAAATCTCAATCAGGCTATTTAGCTTCAATAGATCGCATAACACTCTTATTAGGAGGGAATGCGGTGATTTTAAATTATAACCCATGTTTACCAGCAAAAGCGATAATCTTACGGCTTTTGGTAAAGGGTTCAATAAATTAGCAATAGTTCAATAAAATTTTTGGTAAAGAGTTCAAGCTTACCTGTTCAAAATGATGACCTTTAGTCGTCCATAGTCATCCATATGTTTGGAGCATTAGTTAAAATTAATAAAATTTTGAAAGCAAAATAAGTTGCAGCAAACCATAATAAATATAAATTATAAATATTAAATTATAAATTTTGCCAAACTGTGCACATTTTGCCAAACTGTGCAAATAATTTTAGCAGTTTCACGCATATTAACAATGTTATTGAAATTGTACATATGAGAAAAGATCTTGGTTTTGAAAATATTGATAACAATGACGTTAGGGAATTGCTCACATTCTGAGGAATTGAGCAACATTGACCTCTTAAACATCGATTAACAACGGGCATATGCCGAAGTCGAAATTTTCGGATAAAAAAATGTTACCGGAAAGATGACGAATACAGAATTTGACGAAATATTTTGTGCAGGAGAACATATGCAAGGATTAACCATGGCTGCAGATCCAGATATCAATCGCAGCATACAAATTTGCAGGGGCGTCGAAAAAAACCTGTTTCCATACAAACTAATTTGTGATCAAAATAAGAAAGAAACAATGAAAACCAGTCTTTTGAAACATCCTCACTTGTGTTCCCACCCTTATACCCCATTTCCTAAACACAAACCGATAAATGTGGATAATAGAGAGTACCAAAAACAAATAATGTTACCTGGAAGGTGAAGGAGCACATGGTTTTATGAGACGTTGTTTCTTGCTGTAAACAAAAAATAAAGGAAAACAGTATTTTGGTTTTGTTTTGTAGCGAGGCCTATAAGACATAATCTTCCTGACATTTTTATTTGGAGTTTTGTAAATTCAAGACAGCTTAAAATTTCAAATATCTTTACTTATTCAAATCCCTGATAAACAACAAGTTAATTAAAAATAGTTTATCTACTGGCACACCAAAATGAACACATTAAAAAGTAAATTATTGTATGTGAAGAATGCCATTATTTTCATCGTGTGTAAAAGTATCCAATTTGTGAGTAAAAGTCCAAAGTAAATCAAATGGAGTTGCATTATTAAACGATTTTTGTTTGTTGTTACCATGGCAATAACTCGCGTTACTAAACAAAAATAGACGTAGTGAAAATAAATTTTAGACTTATATTAAAATTGAATTATTTTTCTTATTCATAATCAAGAAGTGTCGCCTTCTTAGTCTGGATTTATCTGGCTCTAATATAACTTATCCTAATCATAACCTAATCTAGATTAACCTAGATTTTAACCATTTTTGACACGGAGGCGCTAAACGTTCTAAACTTATTGTGTCAGTTATTTCAAGTTGTCTGCGAAAATTAAAATTTTTCAATATTATCGGTAAGAAACAATTATTTTTTTGTAGATTCAACAGTATTTTAACATTCTTCGTAGATAAAATAATATTTGATGCACGTGTGTGAAAGACTTTTGTTCACTCATTGCGCTTAAACTTCGTTCATTTAAACTTGCAACTCATGCACAAAAACCCTTCTTCACACACTTGTATCATAAACTTTAAATATTAGACATGAAACAGTGAAACTGCCCTCATATGTAACTCTCCTCACATGAAACTATCCTCATATGAAACTGTCCTGAAAGAGGTGTTTAAATACAATATGGAGAATACTGTGTGCAAAAGGTTTTTAAAACTGCTAAAGTAAATGAAAAAAATTTCTTTATTTTATGAAGCTTACATAAATGTTTTTTTATATATTTATGTGAATGGCGATGGATTTTATACATCATTGACATTTTTGGTCTGTATCATAATGATAAAATCAAATATTATTTTAAGTTTATTATTCGTTTATTGCGATTTGTTGTGAATTCTTGATTTGTGTTTGAAGACTTCTAATTATTTTTTTGCTTTCCACATATACATTTTATTTTGTTTTTATTATTTTGCTATAAATATCATTACTGTTTTGTAACATAATTTATAAACCATATTTACAATGCAATTTTCTTTAGTATTCCGATTTCGGTTTAATTTTTAATAAACACAAAATTTAAAATCTATGTTAAAAATAAGCAAATAAATTAGGGAAAAAAACAGGGAAAATGTGTATTAAACTTATTTGTTAATATTTATAATATGACACAGACGCGTTTTGTACTTTTGGCCCTCTTTTTCTTGATGCTGCATCTCACCGCTGCTTCAATAACTTCGTTTAATCCAGTCAACCTCTTGGCAGAACATTCAAAAACAGCCTCAGCTTTTATCAAATTCTTCATCTTTTTGCCATCTTTATCGGTTAATAGAATATTGTTTGGATTATCTTCATCTCGTAAATCTGCCTTTGTACCTAAAATATTAAAATTATAGTAAATATTACTTTTTCGATCAATAGCCATTTGTTACTGTTGATGACAATAAAGGTTATTATAATTATTACTTTTTAAATAAAATTACGTAATTAATATCCAATATTTTTAGTAAATATTGAAAATATTTAACGATATTACTTCGGCTTGTGATACATTGAAGAAAAATCTACATTGCTCTGTTTATAAAAATAAACTTGAGAAATGTAAACAAACATAAATAACATTCAAGGTATTTCACAATTTGTATTGTTTTATAAAATATTTGTTAGTATTTCTAAGTGTGAAAAATATTCGAGTTATGTAAATTTAGATACAAACAACATCGCTCAGTAATTAATATTAATTTCATCTAAAACTAGTTCAAATTAATTAGAACAAATTTACACTGAACAAAAACTTACCAACTAAAATAATTGGGCAATAAGGCATGTGATGTCTAATTTCTGGCGCCCATTTCGACTTAATGTTCAGATAAGAATCTTTGCTGCATATTGAGTAGCATAGCAGGAAACATGTAGTCTAAAATAAAAAGAATTTAATTTTGCAAAACTATATTACTATACAAGAATTTTACATTTGGATATGACAATGGTCGAAGCCGTTCGTAATCTTCTTGACCAGCTGTGTCCCATAAGGCTACGTTATATTCTGTTCCATCTATGGAAATTTTTTCTGCATAGTTTTCGAATCTAAAATAAATTTAGATATAATAGAATTAAAATATATATATAATGTTTAAAGAGAAAACTTTCTATACAAGACTGAACAGACTAGATTAGATAGAACTAAACCAACTAGACAAACAAGACTAGACCAACTAGACAGTCAAGACTAGAAAGACAAGATTTTTTTTATGTGGTTTGGGGGAAGCTCTCCCTAGACAAGACTAGATAGACAAGACTAGACAGGCAAGAATAGTCAGGCAAGACTAGACAGACAAGACTTTTTTTTCGGCGGAAGTTCTCACTAAACTCCCTAATCCACTTTGGCTTGTTTTAGTATGTACCACCCCGGTATCGCATATTTTGCATTCATTCGGGGTGGGAAGCCCGGACGGGTAGTGAAAACCGTCCTAGTTGTTATCTCACCGAGCAGGATTCGAATCCAGGTCTCCCCATTGAAATAATTGAATAAATTGATATAACATACTCGCCATGTTGTGAACTACACTAACGAGGAGACAGACAGTCAAGACTAGACAGACAAAACTAGACAGACAAGACTAGACAGAGTAGACAATGAGGTAGAAGAAGGGCAATATGCGGCGAATCTTTTGCGACCTATCAAGAGCAGTTGACTGCGCCGCACATGAAAATTTCCTGAACAAACTATATACCTATGGAATTAGAGGAAAATCTGGTCGTTTGAAATAGAAGGGATAACAGGATACTCCAATACTAATGTTTTGAGAAAAGGGTTGCCGCAAGGTAGTATCTTAGCGCCGCTGCTGTTTTCTCTCTATACAGCTGACAAGATACATTTTATCGGCCCAACTCACTACACCCTGTATGTGGATGATTCGAGTATCTAAGTTTCGGAGCGTTCACCTGAAGCATCGACAGCACAATTGAATATTATCCCGATGAAACTCTATACATGGTTCTTTGCAAATAACTTACATCTCAATATTGGAAAAACCAGCTATGTCATTTTTCAATGCAGTCGAAGAAACCCCATTGAAGACATTCTTCCTAAAATTGGGAAGTGCAGGCTAACTTGCCAGGAAAAAGTAAAATTTCTAGGTATTAATTCATAAGGTGAACTATATCTGTTAAGAAAAGTAAGACTAACGGTGGGTGAGGATGTTCTTCTTAGCGTATACCAGGGCTTCTTAAACTATGGATCGCGACCCTAAATGGGGTTGCTTAGCGAAATCTTGGAGTGGCGAGATTTTAATGTAAAATATTTAAATATTTTACTAATAAATTAATAAATTTATGAGAGTTTGAAAATGGCACAAAAATGGCGGAAAACGACATATATCGTAAAGTTGAAGAATTAAAAAAAACTGAAGGATTTTGTACATTTTACAATCATTCATTTCATATTTCACAATTTTTACATTCTATTGATGTGGAGAATTCTCGGATGTTACAAAAGCGTTCAAAATAATGGTTTTAAATCATTTTTTCACGCTGTTCATTATGCTGTTTATCATATAACTTTTACGCACTGCACTGCCTTATTCATCGGGAGGCCCTCGCAGCAAAATAAATTTTATTATGAGCCATATTTTTAACAGTCGCTTATTTTAAAATCTATCTAAGGAGACGGATTCCCACTATACAAATTTATTGTTACATGCAGAAGTAAGATGGATATCAAGAGGTCAAAGTTTAATACGATTATTGTTATTAAAGGACGAAATCGAAATATTATTAATAGACCTTTCTACGGTTAGTTAAGCGCATGCGCATCCGCCAAGTTTGAAAGGCGGGAATATAAAGGTTTCGGGCACATATTTAGTTATAATTCAAAAAGTTCGGGCACTTTTTAACGTATAGCTTGCCGGTATATTGACACATGCGCACAAAAACATTTCTACAATTTTTAAATGAAAAGGTCTATCGAACTATAATGTGATCTTGCTATTTTTTTCAAAATGACCTATGGCTATCCAAGTTGTGTTATCTAAGAGATGTTTTTGAGAAACTAAACGATCTCAACTTGTTTCTTCAAGGAAAAAATTTTAATATATTTACTTCGAATGATAAAATTTAAAGTTTTATTAAAAAGATCAACATTTGGAAACGTAGGATAGAAAAGAATTCGTTCGAAATACCAGTATCGACAATTTTATATCCGAGAAAAATCGAAAAAATTTCTCAAAAATATTTGGTAGATAACACAGGTTGAATAGCCATAGGTCATTTTGAAAAAGTAGCAAGATCACATTTTTGTTAAATAATCAATGAACAGTAATCTTCTTAAACTTCTTGACCTCTTGATATCCATCTTCTGCATGTATTTATCTTAATTATATATATTTTGGGTTGCGAATAAATCACAATCATAAATGGGGTCGAGAATGAAAAAAGTTTAAGATACGCCCTGGCGTATACCATGCTGAAATTCATTCGGTTTTGGCTTATTGTAAATTTGTCTTGGGAGTTGCTTCACTTAGTCAAGGAGTATTTCTTTGTAAAAAGAGTACGAACAATAGCAGGCATCGGAAGACCCAACTCTTGCAGATCATAGACTAAAAACCTTAAAATCCTCACCGTCCCATCTATTTATATATGGGAGCTAGCATGTCATATTTTTAAAAATAGGAATGTAATTGGAGTAAGAGATGACCGTCATGGATATGATACCAGAAATTACTTGAACCTAAGACCGCTGAAAAGTAATCTCACCATTTGCAAAGGCGGTTCTAATCGAATAAGTATTCAAATCTATAACCAGATATCATTGGCTATTAAGGAGCTAGCCAGTTATAGAAGTTTCCGAATACGCCTTAAAACTTACATCCTAGATAAATGCTATTTTAGTATCAGTGATTTTTTTTATGATAATATTTTTCTTTATTTTGTTAAGTGCTTATGTATTTTAACTGTGATTTGTCTAATATGTATAATTATTAGATCTATAGATTAATACATTGAGTTTGACTAGACAGACAGGACTACACAAATAAGACTAGACAGACAATACTATACTGACAAGACTGGACAGACATGAGTAAACCGACAATACTTGACAGACAAGACTAGACAAACAAGACTAGACAGACAAGACAAAACAGACAAGACTAAATAGACGAGATTGGACAGAAAAAACTAGACCGACAAGCAATGTTCCCTGTAAGCTGCGCGGATGTTCAGTAGTTTTCGTGACATTTTAAAATTCGCGCAGATAAATTTATTTTACGCGCACTTAAATTACGAGAAGTTGATTTCGTCTTCGAAATTGGGAATATTAGATTAACTAATATATTATTGTAACCAGCAACACATTACTATGATCAACAAACAGACCTGCAGCGCCATACAACGCCGCGCTGGGTGAGTTCTGTCGAACATCCCTTTGGACATGCCAATGTATATGCGACTCTTAAGAGAAAGAAATCTATGCACACCTAGGTGATCTAAAGAGAATAAAATTTGATTTATTTATCAAACTAATGGGTTAGTCCAAGAACCTAAAAAAATAAAGTTTCTTTGGAAATATCCAAAACTATTCCTTTTCTATTTGATATTATCTTCTTCTACTTAGAGTGCCCTATCCGTTGCGGAAGTTGGCGATTGGCATGGAATTCTTGGCTTTATCAACTGCTTGATAGTTGAATTGGTTAGCGAACAGTTGAATTTGTGTAAGGCCGAACCACTGGCGTAAGTTCTTAAGCCAGGAGTTACGTCGTCTGCTGGTCCTCTTCTCCCATCTACCCTTCCTTGCATGACTAATTGTAATATGCGATATTTGTCACTTCGCATTATATGCACTAAGTATTGCAGCTTTCTTTCTTTGACGATGTTGAGCAGTGCTTTATTTTTACCGATTTATTGGAATACTTCTTCATTTGTGATATGATGGATCCATGATATGTGCAAGATGAGTCAATATATCTGAAACTCGAAAGCCTCCAGCCTATTTGGCGTCGCCTCTGTTAATGTCCAGGCCTCCACGCCATATAGGAGGACAGGCATGTCAGGATAGATCCTGGCATGTATGATCTTCAAAAATATTTTGATAATGTAGTTCATTAGGATGATCAGTCTATATTCGTCGCATCTCTTTGCAGATGGCTTATTTGGGATTGTAACAAACATAGAGGTCATCCAGTCTGCTGGTACATGTCACGCATTGTAGCTTTGATTAAATAAGTCAGTGATGATGTTCATCACTGTACAATAGGTCATGTAACTCTGGGTGCGAGTTGCCACATAATTGAATCATTTGAGAGTAGATAATATATGGGTTGGCTGCTTTCGCATTCTTCAATGAAGTTATGGCTTTTTGAACTTCGCCTTTTGTAATGGCCGGTCCGTCGTTATTAGCAACGGTAATATTATGGTGGTCTGATCTTGTGTCATTTAAAAGCTCTTGTACATACTTTTCCCATACCCCCGCTTTGTTTGTAACTTCGGTTACAAGTCTTCCATTATCATCAGTTAAACTTGATGGCGCTTTTTCCTGTTGGTTCTCGTCATTTCTTTTGCTTTGCATATTAAAGTTATCATGTTTGGAATCCAGTTGTTCAATTTCATCACATTTAGCTGTTAGTCATCTTTCCTTATGCAGTCTTATTTGCAGTCTTATCTTTTTATGGATCTCTTATCTGGTGGTATTTAGCTGTTTAGCATGTCCTTTGACTTCCATTAACTGAAGAATTTCTTTCTTCAACCATTCCTTCTTTGTTGTTTTTGGTGGTTCAAGTACTTTTGGCTCGTATTTTGCATAAGGCGTTTTTAGACGTTCCAGTTTTCTTCTGTTTGTGTTACTGATGTGGTGTTATTTATACCATCGCTTAAAGATTGGCACACCTGTTCATTAATCTTTGAGTCCTTCAACTTTCTCATGTCTAGTATCGGAGCGCGGGATTTTCGTGCTACTTTGATATTATGGTTTGAATAAAAAATTGCGCAATTTATTTTTAATTTTATTTTTTTGCGCATCCTAGACTTTGGACCGCGCAGCAATAATAAAAATTAGAGGGAACACTGCCGACAAGTCTAGACGGACAAGACTAGACGGTAAAGACGAGACGGACAAAACGAGACGGGCAAGACCTGAAGGACAAGACTAGATGAACGAGACTAGACGGACACGACTCGACAGACAAGACTAGACCAGGAGTCGGCAACCTGCGGCTCGATGAAAAAATTGCGACTCTTCAGTCCCCTGTGCTACCCTTATTGTACTCCTATTGTATTCCTTAAAATCGGGCAATCGATCATATGAAACTATTTTCGTTTATTGCTACTGCTACTTTCTTCAGATTGCCTGCTACAAATAATACTGTATGAAATTACATTCGGATTTCATTGCGCATCGTCTTTCGAAGAAGAAAATTGAGAATTTAATCGGGATTGAACGGAGTCGTTGGCGTTCATATGCAAAACAAATAGGCTTCCGACTTGTCTTATTTGCCAAGAAAAACTCGCACAGAATTCAAATTTGGAGAGACGCTTCACTACAAAATATACCCAGTTCGCTATTGATATTCAGCGGGCGACGAAAAAGAGGTGTTCAAGATAGATGCATTGATAGTAAATCCTCTCAACAAATGAGATCAACATTGAACCATTTGGAATTGGATCTCTTCAATTGCAACTTCTGGATCTGAAAAGCGAAGACTTGTGGAGTGGCAAGTTCACAGAACTCAAGAGCAAGTTGAAAGAGTTGGAGGTCCAGAAATGCATGCACGTCGCGTAGCACAAAAGTTGGAATTTGGAGTGCTGGCGATCTTCTTCGGATCGACATATTCGTGCGACCAAGCGTTCTCTTGCATGAATATATAAAAAGTAAAGTAAGAAGCCAACTAACAAACAAAAAATCGTGCTTGAATCTCAAAACAACAAGTAATGAGCCAGATTTTACCAAACTTTCAAAATAGCATGCTAAGCCAATGCTCCCATTCATATAATTATACAATAAGCAAAACAAATACTAAAGTATTAAAAATACTTAATAGCTCTATAAAAATTCGAAAATTTTGAAAATTGTAACTTTTGGCTCTTCCGTTTCAAAAGGTTACCGAGTCCTGGACTAGACGGATAAGACCTGACGGAATAGACTGGACCGGCAAAACTAGACGGACAAGATTAAGCATACAAGATTAGAGAGATAACTTTAGAGAAATAAGAATAATTAAGAAATAACACTAGTGTTAATTTACTTACACAGTGGGTATATGTTTGTCGTTGTATGTTTTGCTAGTATATCCAACTAATAGACAAGTTTTTCCTACTGCACCATCTCCGACTACTGTGATTTTCACGTTTGAAGACATTCTGAAAAAGGCGAGTGTAAATTGTAAGCGATATCGTGTTATTTTCTATTTAGAACTGTTTATAAAGACATAATTTATGAAATGTGATCCCTTGAGATAATATTCAGAAGTCTCATTGTTCGTTTCAAAGAATAACTTGTGATTAATTAGAAACTGTTTTATAAAAAAATTAATTAAGTTTATCTTGTTAGTTTGGCTTTTCAGGTTTTAAATGCAATTTACAAAAATCAGTCACTCCAAGGCATAATTATATTTATTTTTGTGTACAACTTCACCTAAATAATTTATAACAACAAGTACAACTGTGAATTGTAAACTTGTAAACATTGAAATGTACTTGAGAATGAATGTAATTGAAATGAACTTGTAAACATTATGCAACTGTAATTATATAATTAAAAAAATATTAAATTCTTATAATGTCCCATAAAAGGGACGCTTAAAGCTAAAAAAAAAATTAAAAAGAGTTTTACATATTTGTTTTTATTAATAATAGGTTGTGTAGAATAAGTTTGTTTACCATAAAATATAAATAAACATATTACAAAAAAAAAACAATAGCATTTTAATTTTTAAAAGGAAACGTGATATTTGCAGATAAATTCTAAATTTACACTTTTATCTAATACAATAAGTACGTTGCTGATACGATTTTGTTTCCAACTTTTATTGCACAAACTAGATAGTATAATAATCATTTTAATAAATTCTTCCAGATTAAAAAAATAATTAAAAAACCCTTTATATATATATATATATATATATATATATATATATATATATTTATATATATATATATATATATATATATATATATATATATATATATATATATATATACATATATATATATATATATATATATATATTGTCCTTGATTCTCTCGATAATCTTGTCTCATTTTCTATTTTTGTATTAGTCAGTTTTTGTTTTATCTAGTCTTCTATGACTCTTTTGATTTGTGTAGTTTTAGTCTAGTTTTGTTTGTCTGGTATTGTATGTTTAGTCTTAATAGCTTAGCCTAGTTTTAACTGTCGGGTATTGTGGGTATAATTTTGTAGTCTTATCCAACATGTCTGCATCAATCTTGCCGCATACCATATCGAAACTCGAGTATTCGATCGAACTTACAATTAGTAGATTTTGTAAGATTGATACATCTAATTGTAAGTTCATACGTACAATTTGAAACTGGTAGGTATTTTATTTTATAACTAATTATACTTCTACAAATAGCGGTCCTCCGGCGCAGCGACGTCATCATAAAAATATTAATAGGTACTTTTAATGAATTTAAAGGTCATGAGAGAAATTTTATTTTTTACCTTTTAGAGGTTTTTGTGTTGAGGGTTACTTAAAATTTTTAATTTTATTTTATTCATTGGGAAACTTACATGTCTAATCTTAAATGTCTAATCCTGCATGTCTAATCTTTCATTTCTGTATCTTACATGTCTATCTGTCGGGTATTATATGTTTAGTCTTTTAGTCTTATTCACCACCAGCTCATGCCAAACAAAGGGGGGCCTAAGAGCAGCTCTCGGAAAATACTTAGTACGGTTAGGTTTTTTTAGATATATGGAATATATATATATATATATATATATATATATATATATATATATATATATATATATATGGAATAGAAAAGAACTAGACATGAAACGAAATCTCCACCAACTCGCAACCGTTCAGTGGAAAATGGCTCTACGTAAATGCTGCTCTTACCGGACGGTAAGCGCTTAAAGGACGAAGGGGCCGCACAAGTCATCTCGGGAATACTCCCCATAGACCTGCTCGTAAAATAGCGGAAAAAGCTGTACGATGCAAATTACTGCAAACACGAAAAATAACTGACCAGACAAGAGCTTATCGAGGAATGGTAAAAAAAGATGGCGTCTAAGCGACAGTGGACCCAAAAAAAAGGACAGCGGACCCAAGTGCTAATCCCAAATATATCGTCGTGGAGAAATAGAAAATTCGGTGAAACTAGCTACTACCTTACTCAAGTAATGACTGGCCACTGCAGCTTTAGGGATTATCTTTTCAACATTGGCAGAGCAACAGACGACCTATGTGTTTACTGCGGGGAAACATATAGTGTAAATCACACTATCTTTGATTGCTGGAGGTGGGAAACTGAAAGAGAAGCAGTCGAAAAAGTCATGGAAGAACCCTTTAGCGCCAGGACAATAATCCCATACATGCTAAAAGGAAAAACAATCTGGGACAGTGTAAACGGACAGATTGTAACAATAATGGAAGATAAATAAAACGATGAGATGCAGTCCAAAAAGGGAAAAAAGGAGGAAAGAAAAACAACATGTAGACTAATTTAAAAAAAAAATACCATCCGTCACTCCGAGGTTATCCGATAAGCGGGTCCAGAGTGTACGGAGGTGACTTCAGGGGGTCCACTTGTCTGGAAAAGTCATTTTATTAACACCAGCTACGCCCCTCCCCCCAACAACAGTCTTATTCACCAAGTATTGTTGGTCTATTAATCTTTGTCTAGTTTTCTTTTTCTCAATTATTGTCAGTCTTTTCTGTCTAATTTTGCATTAGTAAATTTGCATGTTTAATCTTAGATGTCTAATTCTATATATTTAATCTTTCATGTTTGTATCATACATGTCTATCTGTCGGGTATTGTCTGTCTAGTGTTGTGGTCTTATTCACCAAGTCTTATTGGTAGGGTTTCTGAATATCCGCAACTTTTACAAAACCGCGGTTTTCGGTTTTTTGAAAATTAAAAACCCCGATTTCGGTTTCGGGTTCGGTTTTTAAGAATTTTTGGTAGTAGCGTCTGATATTTAAACGAGATCTCAGTTTTGTACAAAAGTTGCCGTTTAGGGAAAATGATCTTTCGGAGTAGGTGGATGTAGCTTTAATTGTAGAGAGTGCTTGAAACAAAATATTTAATAGAATTGGTTAATTTGGTTCAAACCATGACATCTCATTTTAAAATATTTAATCTTTTTGTTCTCTCAGAAGTTCTTTTATATTTAGCAAACTCCCTTTTGGATTGGTCACTTCTGTTAATTCTTCTGAATTTGCCAAACATTCACCTTCGACTTCAACCTTATTGTTGTCTGGATAAAGTCGTTCAAACTGATTTTCCGCCAATATTAAAACAGACTTTGTTGGAACCTTCGAAGGATCTAGTAAGCATCTAGCCATTTCCGTTGATTCTAGATGATCACGGGTGTTCAAACGTTCTATGATATTTTTCATTGAAGCTTTGCTTATATCAGAACCAATGAATTTCTTTTCCAAGAATCCTATCACACCTTGTGCCGTAAATATGTTAGAATCATCGATGCTTAATGATATTACTGCTACGCTTACTGGAGATAAAGTTTCATAACAATTGAAAATTAACATTTTCAATTAAATGCACTGAATTTAAATGTATTAGAATCTCTAATATCACGACTTTAAGAGGAATAAATTCTTCTTATATTGGTTCAATTGAATACCACCTTGTCTTGATGTACATTGCTAATTCAATTTCCTTTTCAAAAAGAGCTTTTACGTTTCGTTGTAGGAAACTGATTTTATCGGAGATAAACGAAAATAGTTCACAAGTTTTCTTACCATTTGTAAATTAATTTCAGTAATTACATTACATTTAACTACACAAGATGCTGGATCTTCTTCGACGTAATACTCATGATCCACATCTTATTCATGCGATTCTTCAGGAAATAAATCTTTATCCTGCAGCTGTTTTCTACTTGAGATGATTTCTTGTAAAAAATATTGCACACATCGAGATGTATTGTATGGTTATTGTAAATTTTTGGTTCAGCAGGACAATCTGTACCATTTTTTTAATTACCCGGGCATCGTCATGTATAGTATCTTGCTCAATAATAAACCCAGGGCAATAAATCCTAGACTCAATCAAACTTTGAGGTTTTTGCGACCAGAAATTGAAAACCGCGTTCACATCGCTCGATAACTAACGCCGCGACGGCCCGTCAAACTTAGATCTACCGAGGATTGGTTGCATTTGTTTTTTTCGAAATTGCGCAGCTGCCGCAACAAATTCGACGTATTGTTAAAGCAAAACGTGGTCGGAAAGCGAGACTGAAAACCGCGTTACGAAATCTTTGACAGCGGCGTCGCGACGCCACTGGAAAGTTTACTTTCCTAATGCGACTGCTGGTTTTTCCGCCGTAGTTTTCGTGACATTCAAGCTAGCGAAACAAGTTTGACGTTTGGTGGAAGGAAAAGCTTGTCAGGAAGCGATAGACGAAAGCGCGTTGCAAAATTTTTGGCAGCGGCATCGCGACGTCGCCGCAATGTTCAACTTGCTAATCTAGGTCGAATTTCGGGAACACGCGGTGATTTGTAGTAGCTGTAGTTTTCTCAATTTTGCAGATAGCGAAAAAAATGTATGTTCTTTTTGTTTTGATGAAGGGAAAGTTTGTGATAAAGAGCGACTAAAAACGGCATTGCGAAATTTTTGACAACGGCGTCGCGACGTCACCTAGAACTTCAACTTTCTAATCCAAGTCACCCACAATATCATTTCTGAAACTGATACTAAATTTTTTCAACACTTATTACGATATTATTTGCAGAACAAGCTCAATTCGCAGAAAGCCTAAATTGCAATAACAATTGTTAAGTATCTTCGGCGTCTCAAACTAGTCCACTTTTCTAGCGTAGTACTCATTTTTTGTCCATTAACTTGTAATTCTTGAAACTTTAAAATCATTTCTTTCTTCATATTCCTTTTGAATTAAGGTCATAACACCTGAAGAACATGTTGGCAAGATTTGGTTGGGAAATCGGCCAGCTATTGCTTTCCGAATAAATGCAGATTTTGAAATTGCTCGAACACATATACCATCGATGGTTGCAATTTTTGCAACAACAGTTTGCAATGTTTAAAAGAGCAGTAATTCAACGTATTTTTATCTATCTTTAGATAAAACCGAAAACCGCGGATTTTTATGACGGTTATGCGGTTTCGGTTTTTGCACAGAAAACCGCGGTTTTGCGGTTCGGATATATCCGAACCAGAAACCCTACTTATTGGCATAGTTGGGCAAAAATTAATTGTGAAAACAATTAACAACTAACAATTAAATTGCCAGATTTAATTGCAACTAACAATTAAAATAATTAATTGTAATTACAAGATAACACAATTAACAACTAATTAATTGTTAAATGTAAAATTTTGCAATTACAATTAATTAATTGTTAATTGTTTGATGCATTTTTACAATTACAGTTAACAATTAATGTCGGTTTGAAGATTAAGATGTTTATTATACTCCATTGTAACACTTGCCATAATGCTTAACTGAAATAGTTATTTACATTAGAGTGCGGAAAGTTTGATTTTACAACGCGACAGCTCCTTTGGTAATCCACCTCCTCCTCCACTTCCGGTCATCCATCCCCGAGTTCCCACCCCACTTCCGGTTCCCACCCCCACTTCTGGTTCAAAAATTCACCCACTTCCGGTTCCGGAACCGGAAAAGGAAGTAGGAAATGGAAATGGGGTGGGGACCGAAAGTGGTAATCGGAAGTGGGGGTGGGAACCGGACGTGGGTGGGAACCGGAAGTAGGGTGGAAACCGGATCATCTACCGGTCATCCATCCCCGAGTTCCCACCCCACTTCCGGTTCCCACCCCCACTTCTGGTTAAAAAAATTCACTCACTTCCGGTTCCCACTTCCGGAACCGGAAGTGAGGGTGCGAACCGTAAGTTGGCATAGGAAATGGAAATGGGGTGGGAACCGAAAGTGGTGGTGGGAACCGGACGTGGGTGGGAACCGGAAGTGGGGTGGAAACCGGAAGTGGGGGCGTGGTGGGGGCCGGAAGTCGAGGTGGAGGGTCCAGAACGACCATATTTCTCGACTGTTTAAGTTTTTACATTCATCAAATAGTTTTAATTGTTATAATAAACAATTGATGATTAAGCTAATTGTAACTAACAATTAAAATTTTAATTGCAATTAAAAGAATTGTAAACCACAATTAATGGATTTAATTGCAATTGATTTCAATTGCATCTCACAATTAAACACTTAATTGAATTAAATTAATTGCAATTGATTTAGTTGCAATTAAAATTGTAATTGTTTGCTTCTGCAATTAAAAAATTAATTGAATTATGCCCAACACTGCTTTATGGTCTGTTAATCTTTGTCTAGTTTTGTTTCTCAATTCTTGTGGGTCTAAGTCTATACATGTCTATTTTGTGTCTAATCTAGTATTACAGATTACTAAACATGTAAAGATTTTGCATGTCTAATCTTGGAATCCTCGAATCTTGCCTATATGGTCTTGTTTCGCTAGTCTTGTCTTTCTACTTCTATCTATCTAGTCTTGTCTGTCTTATTTTATTCTGTTTCCTCGCATCCATCTAGTTTTATTTGTCTAAATTTGTCATTCTAGTCTTGTCTTACCAAAATTTTCTATCATGTGTAGTCTTTGTCTTGCAGGTCTACATAGGCATGTCTAGTTTATATATATAATCTAATCTGCATGGAATTAATCCTATTATTGTTGTTATTTAGACGAATGTTAATTTTAGCAAATCTTTAAAAAAAATAGATAAGTTCCTATTAATCCTCAAGTGTTAATTATAATTAATTATTGGAAACATATTGTGACAATCTATATCAAATATAACTACAAATTCTTAGAAATTTGGAGATAATAGAAAAGATTGTGAAGATTTAATTCTAGGTTTTTCATCTTATCATCAACTTATCTTATATAACATTGTTTTTATCAAATGCATGTTTAATTATTTGAGTAATTTGTATTAACAAAAGAAAAAATGTTTAAATATCTATAGTTTATCTACAATATATACGAATCTGCACAGATAACTATAAATAAAATAAAGTTACATAAATGCATGAATTATATAGAAACATTGATTATATAGTTTTATTAAAAGGACATAAACTGCACTTAACGACCGAGTTTCGTTCCTATGACAAGGTCGTTAAGCGATTCGGTCGAAAAGTGAGGAAGCCTTCGTTTTATTTATTTTGAATTTGGGTGTATAAAACGAATTAGATAATATAAAAATATAATGCAAAATTAAGATTATCTTGTCTTTCACTGCCTCTCTTCACTGTCATTTTTACTTTCAAGATCGTCGAAATGATCGAATGCCGAAATTTGCCGAAAGTGAATTTAATTTATTATTAAACTAAAATGATTATTTATTAAACATGAAGAAATAGCTACCCAAAGCTATTTAGCATGTGACATTGATACCATGTCACATGCTATCAATTTAACTTTTTTACCAGCTTCGTAGTCGCTTATGATCTTCAAATCGAGATCTATATTTCACTGTTCCGGAAGAAAAAGGACTCAAATCAAAAATTATTGTGTCCTTGATGTGTTTTACTTTTTTATAACTGGATAGATCCTTCTTCTACCCTCGGGCGGCAAACAAGTAAACGAGACTTGAATTGAAATTTACAAATTTTCAATTCAAGTAACTATGGATTACCACGTAGTAACGGTCGCAACCATTCTTTTCCAGGACTTATTCATGTCTTTCTTTAAGCACATTTAAGCACAAAGGGAGTGCTATTTTACCTCGTGTGGTGAAACAACTAAAAAATGTGAATTTTGGCTTGTGTCATTTTTTCTGCGGAACAGAGATATGCCCTTTTTTATCGTCGATATCTAATACAGGTATTCAGGTACATAATTAATCAAGTTCTAACAAATAATGTACACACTCGTGCATCAAATTGCGAATTTGTGTGGTAAAAAATAACTAGGCGAGTAAAACTGATTAAGAAAGAGCAAACCCTGTTTTAGTAGATTGATAACCAATTCAATTATTATTATCGTATTCTCCCAATAATGGAAGACGTTAAGCAAACAACTCAATCTATTTTTCTTGGCGTTCTTCTTGTTTCTCCAATAAGCTTTCATTCTTTCCGAAAAGGCTTGTTTCCGTTCTTCCGACCACTTTGGTCTGTGCTGCTTTGGTTGCTCTAATGTAACTTCCCATTTGTCTACTTTGTGTCTGAAGGTGTCTCTTTCTAAAATGTCTGTTGTACATATGTTTGCATTTCTGATGTCTTTTCGAAGTTCGTCTAACCAAGGTGTCGAATTCTTTAGTGAGCTAATATAATCTAATATCCTTTTTGACAGTCTATTTGCTGGTACTCTCGTTAGATGTCCAAAGAAATTTATACGTCTTTTCTTCATGTCAATTTCAATGTTTGAATACTTTTCTGTTGTTTTGATTGATTGTAGCCTGTAGCCGTCTTGGGTATTTCTTGGTCCTAGGATTTTTCTGATGATCTTCCTCTCTTCCTTTTTGATTTTTTCTAGTTCTTGTTTTTTGTTAAGTGTCAATGTTTCGCTTGCGTAAAGGACTGTTGGTTTTATAACCGTGTTGTAATGTCGAATTTTTGTCTGTCTTGACATAGATTTTTTATTATAGATGTCTTGGACTAACCATAATGTCTTCTTGATTTTTTGGAGACGGTTTTGCTGTGAAATCTTCTCAATGCCTGTCGGTTCGATGATTTCTCCGAGGTATTTAAAGTACGGGACTTTGTCGATTTTACCGTAATTTGTTCTCAGGCTCGAGATATCAGTTTTTGAAAAAAAGAATTTAGTTTTCTCAAATGAGTTCTGTTGTCCCACTTTTTCTGCACATTCCTTAAGTATCTCCTCATCCTCTGTTAGTATCGCCAGATCACCCGCAAAAGCGAGGTATGGTACGTAGAGGTTGTTTTTGGGAAAGCCCAGTCGAATCGGTTTCCAAGACTCACATTTCTTGAGTTCCTTCTCCCACTCTTCCATAACCTTGTCTAGCACGATATTGAACAGAATAGGAGAGAGTCCATCACCATGTCTCACACCTGTTCGAATGTCAAATGGTTCTGAAATTTCACCCATAAATTTGACTTTAGATTTTGTGCCAGTGAGTGTTTGTTTTATGAGTTCTAGGGTTTTGGGATCTAGTCCTCTCTCTTCTATAATTTGGAATAGTGACGATCTGTCTATCGAATCGTATGCCTTTGAAGTCTACAAATGTGCATATTGTGGGCTTTTGTCTGAGGGCTCCTAATTTAAATATGGTTTGGAGGTTGATAATTTGTTCTGGGCAGGACCTGTTTGGACTGAATCCTGCTTGGTTTTCTGATAGTTTGGGTTCTATTTTCTTTTGTGTTCTACTCAAGAGAGAGGCTGATAGTATTTTGTAGGTGACAGATAAAAGAGAGTGCCTCTATAGTTGTTTACATCTAACTTGCTGCCTTTTTTATGTAGTGGATGGATTAGAGCAATCTTCCAGTCGTATGGGAGCTACGGGAGCTATGGGAGCCACATGTTTAGAATTATTTGTGTAATTTCTTTGAGTGAATTTGGGCCAAAATTTTTCAGAAGTTCAGCAACAATCTCGTCCTCTCCTGATGCTTTATTGTTTTTAAGTGTCTTGATGCATGAATAAATTTCTTCTTGCGTTGGTGGTGATGAATTTTCTGGTGTGATTTCTGATTGTACTTTCTGGAATCTCTCTTTGGGTTCTGGACAATTTAAAAGCTGTGAAAAATATGTAGCTAATTCTTTGCAATTTTCCTTATTTGTCAAGGCTAGTTTACCATCTTGCTTTCGAAAGCAAAGGTTCTGTGGGGAATACCCTTTAATTTGGTTCGCAAAGGTTTTGTGTAAAAAAAATGTGTAGTAATTTTTGAAGTTGTCTTCGATTGACTTCAGTTGGTCGTTTATGTATTTCCGTTTATTTTGTCTTAAAATCTTAGATACATGCTTGCGAGCTTCGAAAAATTTTCTCTGTGTTTCTTCTGATTTGTTACAATCGTTGTTTTGAAACGCCTTTTTTCTTTCTTCTAGTGCTTTCTCACATTCTTGATTCCACCAAGGATGTTTTGGTTTCTTGCTAAGAGGGATTAGTTTTTTCGCAGTCTCGATGATTTTAGTTTGAAAATTTTCCCAGTTCTCTGCAGGTTGTTCTTCCCATTCTTCTGTTATTTTGGAGCCCTTGATTTTGTGTAGATCAAATTTTGGAATCACCGGTGCTTTCCTATTGAATTTCCTTTTGGGTGTGAATTTAATTTTGATTCTTGTTAAATAATGATCTGAATTGATATTAGCACCTCTGCGCACTTGCACATCGTGTATTTCCTTTTGGTAGTCGTATGATATTGCCCCATGATCAATCTGAAATTCTCCTAAATAATGGATGGGTGATAGCCAGGTTTTTTGGGATTCCTCTGGAGTGATGTTGACATAATTTTCAGGTTGTTTTGTTGGCATAACTCAATGAGACGTGTGCAATTTTTATTGGTGAACCTGTGGGACGGATAGTCTCCCACTGTCCTCTTGTATTTGTGTTCCTTGTGAAACCAATTCAAATATTAAGTGAATTTAATTAATTCGTGATTGCAACATGAATAAATAGCTACACAAAATTTGACCAGAGAAATGATTGTAAAACCCAGAGATCGTTAAGCAGATAGGTCGTATACAACAACTTATAAAAGTATACAACATACTTTTCGTTTAATAAGAAATTTAGTTAATAATGTTTTAGGAACAATTTGTGACATCCCTGGTGAAAATGAAGAGTCGTCGAAGTGCAACGAAGTGTAACAAAGTGTTTTCGTGACAAACGAAGTGTTGTCTAAGTGCAGCGAAGTGTTTCCGAGACAAACGAAATGTCAGGCGGCACAAATGTCAACAATTTGACACTTCGACGACGCTTCAAAAATAAAAAAGTTCAACGAGGCTTCACTATTCAAATTTCAGTTTCCCAAAATACACTTCCCTGATACTTTGACTACACTTCGTTGACGAATTACTGACACTTCGTTGAAACACTTCGAACACATTTTATTATCACCAGGGTTGCTTATAGATATATATCTTTTATAGAATTCAATATACATATAATATAATTTTATTAATATAATCTGTGACAATGAAAATGCAACACTAAGAAGGGGTAGGGATTTTTGGACCAAACTTTGCAGAACTGTCTTACTAGTCAAAGGTAGTAATTGATTAAAATTTCATTCAAAATAATCCAGTAGCCATGGCGAATTTGACGTTTTACTTGTTACAATCGAAATTATCGGTTGTATTTCTTGCGAGATTAAGTTGATTTCGATATTGCTTTTGGTTGCAATTCTTTTCTTTTTGAGATCTTCTTTGACTTTTAGGCCGAGGCCGCACTACGGTTTTTTCCCGCGGGCGGTATCCGCTATAACCGCGAAATCGCTCGAGAAACACACAGTGCGCTACGGAAAAAAACAGTCGCGGGAAAAAACCGTAGGTGAGGCCGCTTGTATTAGATTACTGAGTCACATAATCACGCGATTAAAAACAGCGGCGGTTTAGCCGTAGTGCGGCCTAAGCCTTCAGGTTGCGATTATGCCTAGAGTACGGCCACGTGAAAATTATCGACAACTGAGTGAATTCGACAGAGGTCGCATTATTGGCTTACGTGAAGGTGATCATTCAGACGATTCATTCAGAAAAATTGCTAATCGCCTTAACCGTAACCAATGCTCTGAAGTACGGAGTTATCAAGCATGGTCTACAAAAGATCAAGAACGTCGTAGAAGAAGAAGTGGACGACCAAGACAGACAAATGTGGTCCATGACCGCCATCTCGGATTAATGGCAATAAGAGACCGATTCTCAAGTATAAGATCAATAGCCGCTTAATGGTTTGGGAAAGAAGGACGTTCTGTAACCCTTCGTACAGTTTACCGACGAATTAGAGCTTTTAGCATGCAGTCCTATCGACCACATCTTGTGCTTCCGCTGATGGCTCATCATCGACAGCAACGTTTGGAGTGGTGTACATTGCGACTGGATTGGGACGTGGAATCGTATAGTCTAGTTTTCAGTGACGAATCACGATTCTGCTTGGGAATGCACGATGGTCGCATGAGGGACAGACGTAGACGTGGAGAACGTCGCCATGTGCATTTTTCTGTTGATCGGCATGTGCACAACACAGTAGGGGTTATGGCGTGAGGTGCTATTGTTTATGGAAACAGGTCTCAGTTGGTGTTCTTCCAAGGCAATATGAATGCCCACCGATATATTGATGAAGTGGTAGAACCCCATATCCTTCCATTCCTCCAGGAGCTCCCACATTGCAAGGCATTCTCTGAAGCACTTCGAAGAGGCTAACGTCAATATCTTGCCGAGGCCACCCATATCTTCTGACCTTTCGCCCATCGAACATGTTTAGGACATGATGGGCAGAAGAGTCAAGTAAATAGCCCATCCTTCACAGACACTAGAAGCTCTTCGGCATGAAATACAGATTGCCTGGGATGCAATACCTCAGGGAGGTGGAATCCATTCCAAGGGTGCGGGAGTGTGAAACTAATAGGGCTGGTCCAACACATTATGAATAAAAAATGTCATTATATTTTGTTTAATTTCTTTTAAATTTTAATCAAATACTACCTTTGACTAGTAAAACATTTCTGGTAAGTTTGATCCAAAAATTCCAACTCCTTCTTGGTGTTGCTTTTTGTATGTCACAGAGTTTATGTTCAAATTACGACGTTTGTTTAATATTTAATATTTTTGCGTATTTTGTTGCTAATTCGTTGGAAATTGTTAATAATAATATTTATCTGATATGTTCAAAATTTGCAATTTCTTGATTGAATAAACAGAATAAAATTTATTGAATAATAGACCTTCTATGTAAGGATAACTGTTTGATTTGGATAATAAATACGCTCTCTAAACAATTAACTTCGTTGCAAATATTTTGATTGAGTTTAAAAATAATTTAAAGAAAGATTTTATATTTTATTTGTCAATAATGAAATGCCAAAATATTAAAATTTGTATTTAGACATTAACTAATTAAAGAAATGGAGCCTACGTAGATTTAAAATAACAATTTATAAAATTTTAAAGTTGAGGAAAAAAACTCGGATTTCAGATAAACAAATCAATTTGAATGTGAAATAAACTGGTGACGATAAAACAATTGTCCTATGCTCACCAGTTAATTCCACATTTGAATATAACCCCTTATTGGACATTAATCACAAAATAACAAATCAATTTGATTGTATTAGTTTTGTGGGACAATTACTTAAGGTGCTGCCTTTTTAATACATTTTTTCTTAAATAATAAATAGGAAAGTAAATTTTCTTCAAATATATACTGCTCAAAACAATTAGCGGGTCACTAATCTGTGCTTCTCTAAAATTCAAACGGGAAATTACATGCAAATAAAGTTAAGTACATCTGAATGACGATCTATTTAATTTTCTTAAATGGTACATAAGAAAGTGTCTCAGCATCACGTACTTTCAAAGTACACGCAATTTTTAACAACAACCACCAAAACCAAAGTGCAAAACGGATTTATATTAATTGTTAATGTAAACTTTTGTACATAAAGTGGTTAAACTTAATAACCAGTATGTGCTCCCATAACATGAATAATGGCATTCATTACATCGTCTTGGCAAGCTTCACAAAAGTCTTCGTAGATCTTTTTGTGGTCTAGCGTCCCATTCTTCAATAAGAGCCGCCGTTAGCCGCTGGATGGTCTGAGGAGGATGCGGGCGGCCACGAACACGTCTGTCGAGCAAATCCCAAACATACAGTTTATGTAGAAAGTCTAAAGTGATTCGCGCAGTATGTGGACTTGCGTTATCCTGCATTAACAAAAAAATTGAACCTATTCCATATGCGAGAGTGACAACATGTTCTCCTAACACAGGGGTCGACGACTGGTTTTAAGTAAAGAGCCATTTTCTGTAAACAAATCTTAGAGAAGAGACGCATTGATGATAGTATTGAAAAGCACTTGTCATATATATCCACAAATGTTATATATTTAATAGTCTTCTCGATCCTTGGAATAATAATATGTTCAATAGTATAAAATGTTCATTAATAACACTCTCCTGCTTGTGATTTTGATGGCTTCATCAAAAGATTTGTAGAGAAGCTAATTCTACAGTTTTACTGCATTTTTAGTAGTTTTTGTTCAATTTAGCAAATTGTTGACCACCACGGGCTAAACCAGCTAGCTCAGTATCAGTACAATCTTGATACCTTTCAAACACTGGCATTGTAACACCAGCTACATTATCCTTCTTGGTGCGAATTTTAATATGGTCTTTAGTTACATTTTCCTGCACTTGATTTAGGTAGTGAATTTGCCTTCAGCCATGGAAAATGCAGCTTCCTTCATAACTCAATCAAAGTTTTTAGATCGACCATCAAAGTTTTAGTCTCAATAATTTTACTGAGAATCATACGGAAACGCATCTGTAAAACATCAGCCTTCTTCTTCAAGAGACTAGCCCTTTTGGGCACCCTTCAGTGTCGCTTTCATTATCATTTGGGCACCTGAGGAAGGGAAAATTGGAAGTCTATCTTTTCTAGAAATTTATTAAGGGGCTATACCACTGTGACACTCAAAAACATCGTTTTTTTTGTCTTATTTAACAGTTCATACTTTCAGGTATATCCTGAGAAAATTTCAAGGCCGTATCTCTAATACTCCCCGAATGGCAGCCTTCTAAAGGCGTTAAATTTTTGGATTTGGAGGCAATAAATTTTTGGAAAACTTATTTTTTTATATTTTTCACTAAGTAGATCTTTCTTTTTCGGATTTTTCTTATATTTTTGAAAAATATTTTTTCGATCATTTTTCGAAATTGAAAAAAAATTTAGGCGGATTCTGAAAAATCAATTCATTTATTTGAAATATAAAAAGAATAGGTTTTCCAAAAATTTGTTACAAAACATTCAAAAAAATCCATTTGTTAATAACTTTTCAACATTTATATTATGCAAAAGCAATGTTTCCGACAACTTTAATATATATGAGATTTTTTCAGATTTTTTGTCGTATTCAGAAGTATATGAGGTTGAGAAAATATAGGCCGAACGTCCTTAACTTTAAACGCGTTTTTCTTGAAATGGCATTTTTCAAATTTGCCCCTGTTGTAACTCAAAGAGAAATTATCCGATTAACTTGAAATTTGGTCTGGGTACTCTTGAATATATTTACTGTACCATCAACTAGGATATTTTTGATTGGATCCAAATTGACGATTTGGCATTAAAAAAATGACCATTTTTTAGGCAAAAAAACTGCCTTTTTTCATAACTACGCCATTTTGTTGGATTTTGATATTTTTCGGTAATCCTAGTTCATGGTACAGAAAATACCTTCTAGTTTAACGACAAATTTTTTTTTCGGGTTCAGCTACTCAATCGGATTCAAGCAGTGGAGGAACTTTTTTTTTTTGCGCTTCCGAAGACAGCGAATAAGTCGCTTGGATGTTAATATTTTTCTATGAAAAAATTATGTAATGAAGGTCAAATATAGCCAAATATGTTCTTAATTTCCTGAAACATTTAATTGAGTACTTTTCTTCCAAAAAATTCGCGAAAATCACCCAAATTTTCTGCGGTCACAGCGGTCACAGCCTCTTAAGATGTGTTAGAATTAGCTTCTCTACAAACATCTTTTGTAACTCTTGATGAAGTCATCTAAACCACAAACAGAAGAATGAATGCTATTGAAACCGTTCTAATTGTTTACGACTCGTCACATACTAAAGAAAATACAGGCCATGATTTTAAATCAGAAAATTGCTGTGATGTCACATTCTTTATCACTTTGAGTGATTGATGAATTTTTTCTATTATGAATTTTCCTTGGACGTAATATAATTTGCAGAATTTTTACTTTAATAAATTAAATTTTGACTTTAATTTGTTACAAAAAAAATCTAATTTATATTTTTTGGAGGGGCCACACAACTTAAATAAAAGAGCCACTGCGCCTGGTATATTGACCTGTATCCACGTACCTATTCCACAATCACTAAATAACAGACAGGCTTACGTTGAAGTTTCTTGAAACTTGTCGAAGGCTTTCGCCATTTTCAATTAATGTTATAGCACTTCCAAAACTTCCACTAGGTTGAGATGCCCACAAGCGGCTCGCGAACCATGGGTTGCCAAACACTGTGACCTAAGACAATATCAACATAGAGATTATCGTTAAGGTTTCCTGGAATTACAACAAGATCGGTTCTACTGGCGATACTAATCCCACCCCAAATCATAACTCAACCATCTGCAAATCTTTTGACTTCTGGACAGTAGCAGCTGCGTAACGTTCTCCTGGGCGCCTATAAACACGTACTCGGCCATCGGAACGAGTAATACGGAACCTTAATTCATGCGTGAAGAGCACAGACTTCGATTGTCGAGGTTGCCATGTGACATGTTCACGAGCAAAATTCATACTTGCTATTCTGTGGCGTCGTATCAAATGAGGTTTTCGGACGGGTCGTCTTGCCCTCAAATTTGATTCCCTCGACCTACTCCCTAATTGTCTTGTTTGATACAGTGTTGTACAGTTTGATTTCACCAAGCGTCGTCCTGGCGGAAATTAAGAGGTCTTTCTCCGTAGAACTCTATTTCGAAGACTCGGAATCAGTAAGAATCGGTTTTTGCGACCTTACCCACTGCGCCTGGTATATTGACCTTTATCCAAGTACCTGTTCCACAATCGCTGAATAACAGACAGGCTTACGTTGAAGTTTCTTGAAACTTGTGGAGGGGTTTCGTCATTTTCAATTAATGTTATAGCACGAACCACTTGGTTGAGATGGCCCATTTTCGCTTAACTTAAGTAAAACTGTCAGTTACAAACATTTTTTGTCTGTATATTGATCTGAACAAGGCCTTCCTAGCTCTTTGAATCAAATTTGGGATACATTATTTCACTTTAGTTTTGGTAGTTCTTGTTAATCATTACGTATTTTCCGGAAGTATACGATGCTGATAATTCCCTATGTGTCAATTAAAGCAATTATTGGGTTTCGATAATTAATGTCGTTTTTTGTCTCATAGATGGTATGAACTGCATATTTCATGAAGTAGTGATTACGAGGCTTACATTATTATATAGGTACTATTTTAAAGGTTAGACTTTAGACTAACTTTAGTCAAAAACTGAGCGTCATTAGTAAAAACCAAGTTGGTTAAAAATTAAGTTGAAAATGGACAATCAAAGAAAGCATTATCGGCATATTTTATTGTTTTACTTGCGAAAAGGCAAAACGGCGGTGCAAGCTCGGAAGAAATTGAAAGTGATGTTTATGGTGAAGACTGCCTTTCTGAACTCCAGTGTCAGCGTTGGTTTTTGCTCGCTTTCGCTTTGGAAATTGTAATGTGCAAGATGCACCACATACTGGTCGTCCAATCACTACTGATGACGACAAAATAAAGGCGTTAATCGAAAGTAACCGGCGTATGACAACTCGAGAGATAGCAGAGAAGCTCGACATATCTAGTTGAACCGTTTACTTGCATTTACAACAGCTCGGTTACAACATCAAAAGAAGATTATGCTTACTGTGTGGTGGGCTTACAAGGGTATGGTCTACTTTGAGCTGCTTCCAAGAAACTACACTATTGATTCGAATGTCTACTATCGTCAACTATCTAAATTAAACGAAGAAATCAAGAAAAAACGCCCTGAACTGGTCAATCGCAAAGTCATGATGTTCCATCAGGATAACGCCAAACCCCGTAGCTCAATTGGGAAATAATAAGGTGCCACATCCACCCTATAGCGCTGACTTGTTTCGCCTCCTTCAAAACCATTTGAATGCTAAAACTTTAGATTCCGATCAGGCTGTTAAAAATGTGATCCAATTCTTTGTGTGCAATTCTTCGCTTCTGAAAACCAAAGCTTCTTCGAACGTGGAATTTTTCAACTTACCGAAAGATGGCAAAAGGTCATCCAACAACATGGTCAATATAGCATGACTAATGTTTCTTCTTAATATAAATAAATTCACTTTGAAAAATATGAAAAACCGACATTAATTATCCATATCCAAACAACCCATAAATACAGCGTCTTTCAGATGTTCTTAATTTTATTTGCATGAATCTTCCCATTTGAATTTTATGGAGGCAGAATTAGTGACCCGCTAATTGTTTTGCACAACAGTGTATTTAGGCATTAATAACAATATCTAGAAATAAAAATTTTAATTTACGTATTTTGAACGATATAATCAAGGAAATCCAAAAACATTTTTATGCATGATATAATTTTTTTGTTTCAGTGTTAATATTAAAGTAGTTCAGGATGTTCGGGAGGGAGAATATGAAATTTAGCAAAATTAGCATATTTTAGCACAAAAATTCAACTGAGCGATGTAGACTAATAATTTGTTTAGGTGTTGCATGTGTATTTTTTCCTCTAAACTTGGTTCTATTTTCCAATTTTAATAATTACAATGCGCGACTTTTGTCATCGAAAGTACCTTGAATCCAACGTGCTTTGCAGCGTAGTTGTCATACTTTTACGGTACAAGTTCGTTTTAGGCAGAAAATCAACGAACTTTAATCAATATCTCATAAACGGTGTAGCGAATCACGATGAAACTTTGCAACAGTTATTGCGAATTTATTAAGCTACTCATATGATTTTTTTTGGAAATTTTTCCATCTATTTTTATGACATTCTTGGACTCTTTATACGGAGAATAAAGAGTGCGGAGAATAAAGAGAGTAAAACTGTTCAATTTTGAATTGCAATAGCTATTAAACGGTGTAGTGAATTTACCTGATTTTTTTTTTCTGTTAGTTCCTAACAACATTTTTAACTATCTGTAGAACTTTCATAACTTTTTCAGTATATTGGTCAACCTTTCGAATATCCTTGACACAAATTTCTTATTTTCCTGCATAAAAATATTTCAGCAAAAATATTGAAAAATTTGGATTATCCTGGACGATTCGTTTGTTATTATAGATTGGCATTAAAAAATTGTTAAATATTTTATTTTTGTCTCGCAGCTAATTTTATTAAAATAATTAAGACTATTTCAGCAATAATAAAATAAAAATATTGAAAAATTTGGTTTATCGTGTACGATTTGTTTGATATTATAGATTGATTTTTAAAAATTTGTAAAATATTTTATTTTTGTTTCAGAGGTAATTTTATTATAATAAATACGATTATTTCAGCAAAAATAATACAAAAATATTGAAAACATTATTTTATCCTAGACTATTTGTTTGATATTACAGATTGACATTTAAAAATTTGTAAAATATTTTATTTTTACTTCACAGCAAAATAATTAAGACTTAAGAATATTTCAGCAAAAATTAAACGTCAATTATGAAAAAAAAATGGTTTATTCGGTTTATTTAAATATTGTTATTAGAAATTGTTATTAGAAATTTTATAAAACATTCAATTCTTGAAAATATACCAAAATAGCTTAACTTACCTCAACAACAAATGTATGCAAAAATGAAAATTCCAACAAAAAAAATTGCATCCGAACTAGTGCGTAGGCCTACGCACGGAAATTATAATTTCAGTGGTAAGACCCATGGAAAATCCAATAGATAAACAAATAAATGATTCGCGTAAAATCAAAACTATTAAAAAAAAACTCACTCAGACACGAAATTTAAAACCATATATTTATGTAGACGGATAAAATGTATTCCACGTTATCAACATTAAAACAAAAATAGTTATATTGTTCCAATAACAATAAAAAAATGTATCAATGATATCAGCTAAGTGTTGTAGATAACAAGTTCAAATTCTTTATATATTTTTCTCTTCGCTCGAAAGCAACCAACTACTGTTTCAATTTTCAACGCAATGTTAAAAATAATAAAATATTTATTAAATTGCATGTTGAGTGTTTATTGTGAGGCATGTTATGGGCGTATTCCATCTACTTGCATGCGCTGAACAAAGACGGCGACAGTGAGAAGATACTTACGTTGTTTTAATTAAAGTCCACGCACAGGCACTAAAACTATAAATAATTAGACCTAATTGATATTTGATTTTCAAACATAATATTTAATAAATTAAACGTTTTAAATAAATAACACTGTGCGGTCTAGAGGTATAAATACAATATTTTAAATATTCGCTTGGAGGAAATTGTTATCATGATGATAAAGCTTATCTAATCAACGTTTCATGACATCTAATGTGTTATATAGAAAATTTCTATGGTTGAGAGGAAGTTGAGGAATTTAAAACGCCTTTGGTTTTGTTTTGCCCACGGAATTTCTCACAAAATTTCTCTAAAGCGACCATTTCAATTGCGACAAATTTCTCGCTTCCGCAAAGACAATGAACCGGCCAAACATAGTCTCATTATTCATACATATTTCTAATTATTCATATTCCTACGTGTATTACTTGTGTTACGTCATCCAATAAACATATTGTCTGTTGGGTCTATGTTGATTCAACAATTACTCACCACACTGTCAAATATAATAATTTTTCATTTTTTACGATGTTATATGCACTGCACAAAGAAATTATGTTGTGCAAATTCGCACTTTAAATTAGCTATATAAATGGAATTGAAAATTGATTTTATCCAAGAAATAGAATTTAATTTAATAAATAGATTATATAGTATACTTTAAAGATTGGGATAAGAATACAAGCTAAGAAACGTGATTAAATAGATAGAACTAGACAAGACTAGAAGGAGAAAACTAAACAGAGAAGACGGAATTACTAGATAAACAAAACTAGATAGGCAAGTCTAAATACTGAAGCATAAACAAACAATACTAGTCCAATATGTTTTGACATTGCATGTAAGACTAACAAGATTAAAGAGTCAAGATTGGGATTATATGAGAAGAAAGACAAGTGCTCGTACAAAAGACTAGTACAGACAAAACGAGATAAACAAGACAAGACTCACACGACTAGGTAGACTAGATAGACTAGATATATATATATATATATATATATATATATATATTATATATATATATATATATATATATGGTCACTTAGGGTTTCCCTGTCGAGTACTTCCCAACTGTTCACTGCCCCCCCAAGTTTTTTAGTAAGAGTGAGGTCTATTATGGATCGCGACCCTCTTCCTTCGAAGGTGGGCACATCCCCCTCGTTTTCTATGTGTAGATCTAGTTGGGAGATCCAGTCAGAGACTAGGTCGCCTTGTTAGTCCATTCTCTTACTTCCCCAGCATGGGGATTTTGAATTAAAATCACCCGCAATTAATTTGGGTTCAGGGTTTCTTCTCACGATTACGCCGATATCGTCGAGAGATTTTCCCAGGTCTTTAAATTTATCATTCAGAAAGAAATAACAGCTGTACATCACCAGGTTCCTTGTTTCCACTCAGACAAAACTTATTCCACTTCAGCTACCCGTTATTACAGTAACCGCATTGTTTACCCTGATCGCTGTGTCGCTTTTCCCGTCTTTGTACCACTCGTGTCCACTTATTCTCTTTTTATTTGGCGTGTAGAAGGTCGTGTGCCGCGCGGCATTGCACTGTTTAGTCTTATCTGTCTAGATTTGTCTGTCTAGTCTTGTCTGTGCAGTCTTGTCTGTTTATTCTTCTCTATCTAGTCTTGTCTGTCTAGTTTTGTCTGTCTAGTCTTGTTTGTATGTCCTCCTCCGTAGTGTAGTTGACAATATACCCTGACCTGGCAATGCGGGAGGCCCGGGTTCGATTCCTGGTCAGGGAGGCAACAACTAGGGCGGTTTTCTCTATACGTCCGGTGTGCCCACCCTGCTAAAGATGGGATACCGGGGTGGTGCATACTAAAAGGCAAGTGGAATAGACGGTTTAGTGAGAGCTTGCCCCAAAAACCAGTCTTGTTTCGTCTTGCTTGTCGGCAAAACATCTTGGAGGAACTAGCAAGAAAGGGCATGCCACTGTATCTACAGCTATTTGAGAAATGGAAAAATCATTCTGCAAACATGGTATGCAAGAGAAGAGCTCGATATCAACAGTAGTGTTCCACAGGGCTCGGTTCTGGGCCCGACGCTGTGGAACATTCTGTACGATGGAGTCCTCAGACTTAAACTGCCGGAGGGACTGGAGATAGTGGGTTTTGCTGACGATCCGGCTCTGTTAGTGACTGGGAAAACAGAAAGGAGATAATTGCTCAGAGGACATATAGCTATAGATTAAGTTAGTAATTGGATGGAAGGAAAGAAAGTAGAATTGGCCCTCGACAATACACAGCAGTGCTTCTAACAGGGTTCAGAAAAATCGATGAAATCACTTTTATTGTAAAGAGAGAAAAGATAGTCCTGAAAGAATAAATTAAATACCTGGAACATTAGACAAACTAATGCCCAGCAACCGAAGGCTCCTATGCTCGGTGCTACATTCAACCATGCTTTACGCAGCTCCAGTATGAGCAATTGCCATGGAGAAGAAATCGATCAAGCATAATCTATAGCTAATTCAACGGAAAATGGCACTGAGAGTGTCGAGTGCATACCGAATGGTCTCAATGGAGGCCGCACTTGTAATCGCAGGCATAGTAGCAAGAGATAATGGTGCGTGAGAGATAGAGAGGAACTCTACCAGATGAGAGCGACGACTGCACAACGAGCAATAAAGGGAAAGATGCCATGGCACAAACGTATAATGCATGGAAAAAAGAATGGCAGCTATTTAATAGGGGATAATGGACCAGGATTCTTATACTTGACGCCGAGCGATGGGTGTCACGAAAGCATGGTGAAACGAATTTTCACCTTACACAAGTGCCAAGCGGTTATGGTTGTTTTAGGGACTACCTGCATAACATGCGCAGGCAACTGATAGTCTTTGTGAATACTGTGGCCTTGGAGATAGTGTTCGACACACCATCCTCAAATGTCATCAATGGATACCAGAAAGAGAAACGTGGGAAAAGGAAACTCATCTTAAACTAAAGCCCATAGAATCTTAACCGACCGATTGACCGACCTTATGATCAGGTCGGAGAACATCTGGACAATAACTATCAATATGGTCAAAAACATCATAACCTTGAAAGAGCAGGACCAGAGGAAACTGCTCCAATTCGATAGCAGTAAGAAACTTTTCAGCACCTGAACCCCTAATCACTAGACGTGGAAAGGGGATGTAAGGCAGAACTAATATCACGACATTTTGACGTCATGCTTGCTCTAGGCTTTTCTGGTCTTGTCTGATCTTGTCTGGTGTTTTTTTTTTGTATTGTCTTGTTTTGTCTGATCTTGTCTTGTCTTGTCTGGTCTTGTCTGGTCTTGTCTGGTCTTGTCTGGTATTATCTGGTCTTGTCTGGTCTTGTCTGGTCTTGTCTGGTCTTGTCTGGTCTTGCCTGGTCCTATCCGGTCCTGTCTGGTCTAGTCTGGTCATGTCTGGACTTGTCTAGTCTTGTCTAGTTTTGTCTGGTCTTGTCTGTATTGTGTACCGAAATCTGTAATGTTTATGTATTTGTAGGAATGTCTAGATTGCACAGTGTAATTAGTAATAAATCATCCAATCAGGTGGTCGCAGACGAAACTTCTGTCTCTCTGCTCCCAGTCTTCAAAGTGTTAAGATGTCCTACTCACTACTCTATAATCAGTTTTAATATACGCTGCTCACACGTAATAGTAGTCATTTAAATACCTGTTCTAGGGTTTTTGGTTCGGAACCGCAAAACCGCGATTTTCTTTGCAAAAACCGAAACCGCATAACCGTCATAAAAAACGCGGTTTTCGGTTTTATCCAAAGATAAATAAAAATGAAATACATTGAATTAGTGCTCTTTCAAACATTGCAATCTGTTGTTGCAAAAATGGCAACCATCGATGGATTATGTGTTCGAGCAATTTCAAAATCTGCATTTATTCGGAAAGCAATAGCTGACCGGTTTCACAACCAACTCTTGCCAAAATGTTCCTCAGGTGTTATGACCTTAATTCAAAAGGAATACGAAGAAAGAAATGATTTTAAAGTTTCAAGAATTAAAAGCAAATTAGTACTACGCTAGAAGAGTGGACTAGTTTGAGACGCCGACGATACAAATATTAATATTCATGGAGAAAACAATTTCTATTGCAATTTAGGCTTTCTACGAATTGAAGGAACTTGTTCTGCAAATAATATCGTAATAAGTGTTGAAAAACATTTAAATTCATTTAGTATCTGTTTCAGAAATGATATTGTGGGTGACTTGGATTAGGAAGTTGTAGTTAGCGGTAACGTCGTGACGCCGATGTCAACAATTTCGCAACGCGGTTTTTAGTCGCGTTTTACCACAAGCTTTCCCTTCACCAAAATATCAAATTTGTTTCGCTATCTAAAAAATTGCGAAAACTACAGAGGAAAAACCACCGCTAGTTCCCGAAATTCGACCTAGATTAGCAATGTGAACTTTGCGGCGACGTCGCGACGCCGCTGTCAAAGATTGTGCAATGCGGTTTTCACTACCGCTTTCTGACAAGCTTTCCCTTCAACAAAACGTTCAAACCAAACCTGTTTCGCTAGCTTGAAAATTACGAAAACTACGGCGGAAAAACCAGCAGCAGCATTAGGAAATTGAATTTTGTGGTGGCGTCGCGAAGCCGCTGTCAAAGAGTTCGCAACGCGGTTTTCAGTCTCGCTTTCCGACCACGTTTTGCTCTAACAAAACGTCGAATTTATTGCCGCAGCTGCGAAATTTCGAAAAAACAAATGCAAAAAAACCTCGGTAGATCTACTTTGACGGGCCGTCGCGGCGTTAGTTATCAAGCGATTTCAACGCGGTTTTCAATTTCTGGTCGTAAAAAAAATTATTCTTCCAAAATGTTAATTTTCAATTGTTATGAAACTTTATCTCCAATAAGCGTAGCAGTAACAGCATTAAACAGCGATGGTTCTAACATATTTACGGCGCAAGGTGTAATAGGATTCTTGGAAAAGAAATTAATTGGTTCTGACATAAGCAAAGCTTCAATGAAAAATATCATAGGACGTTTGAAGACCCGTGAAAATCTGTAATTAACAGAATTGGCCAGATGCTCACTAGTTCCTTCGAAAGTTCCAACAATGTCTGTTTTAATATTGGCGGAAAATCTTTTTGAACGACTTTATCCAGACAACAATAAGGATGAAGTCGAAGGTGAATGTAGTCAAATTCAGAAGACCTAGAAGAAGTGACCGATCCAAACTATTCCTTGCAAGACGAAGTACAAAAAGCTATTCAAGAAGAATTAAACAAAAATACTTATATGCAAACAAATTCATATTCTAATTCTATGAAAAAGGAGTTTGCTAAATATAAAAGAACTTCTGAGAGAACAAAATGATTAAATATTTTGTTTCAAGCACTCTCTACAATTCAAGCTACATCCACCTACTCCTAAAGATCATTTTCCCTAAGCGGCAACTTTTGTACAAAACTAAGATCTCGTTTAAATATCAGACACTACTACCAACGGTTCTTAAAAACCGAACTCGAAACCGAAACCGCGGTTTTTAATTTTCAAAAACCGAAAACCGCGGTTTTGAAAAAGTGCGGATATTCAGAAACCTGGTCACCCACTTATCCACCTCAATACATATTAATCTAGTCTTGCCTGGTCTTGTCTTGGCTTGTATGGTCTTATCTGGTCTTGTCAGGTCTTGTATGAGCTTATCTGCTCTTGTCAGGTCATGTCTGGTCTTGTCTGGTTTTGTCTGGTCTTGTCAGGTCTTGTCTGGTTTTGTCCGGTCTTCTGTGATCTTCTGATCTTATCTGATCTGACTGGTATTGTCTGGTATTGTCTGGCCTTGTCTGCTTTATTCTGATCTTGTCTGATCTTATCGAATCCCACTTATCTGGCCGGGTCCACATCAATGCATATTAATCTGGTCTTGTCTTGTCTGGGTCTGGTCTTGTCTTGTCTATCTGGTCTGGTCTTGTCAGGTCTTGTCTAGTCCTGTCTGGGCTTGTCTGGTCGTCTGGGCTTGTCTGGTCGACTGGGCTTGTCTGGTCGTCTGGTCTTCTCAGGTCTTGTCTCGTTTTGTCTTGTCATGTGTGATTTTGTCTGGTCTTGTTTGGTCTTGCCTGGTCTTATCTGCTCTTGTCTGATCTTGTCTAATCTTATCTGATCTTGTCTTATCTAGTCCTGTCTAGTCTAGTCTACTTGGATTAACTAATTAACTAATTCCCTTCTACTTGGACAAATCGTGCCTTGTCTTGTTTGATATCATCTAGACTTATATTGTGTCACGAACTAGAATATAGAACTCATTTGTGTGGTCTACTATGGTAAACTATAAGTGGTTTAACCAAGTAATATTCCATAAATTATTATTGTTTTGAATTATAATTTATTAAATAAATTATAATTCAAAGTGATTAAATAAACAAAGTGATTAAATAAATTTAGTTTTCTTGAAATTTTTACCTAACAATACCTGCTAGGTTTTTATAGTATTATTAGGTAGTATTCTATATACGTAGTATTCTAAAGACAGATAGAATGTTATAGAATAGAACTGGAACTAAAAGAAACAAAAATAATCTAATAGAGTGACTAAAATTAGTAATCAATAAGAGACTAGACAATAAAAAAAGAGCATAAAATAGTCTTAAGCCTAATATCATTGAATAGACTTAATTCCTTTCAATCTACTTTTGTTTTCAAAATATAGAGTATAGGCATTATATTTGCACATAAGTGTGTACATTTGCCATTGTTAAAAATTAGTTTTTTCGACTTTGACTTTTTGACTGTTCTTTGACAAATTTCGATTGGATTCTATTTAATAAAATATTTTTTGTAAATTCTTAATATATTTTGTCACGTTTTGTCCGATTTTTTGAATTCATATGATATTAAAGTAAATAGATGTCTCCAGATGTTTTTTTTCAAAAGAATAGAAATTAGTTTTTTTAATTATTCTAAATAAATACTTTTTGTCCGATTTTTTTGTGCATATTACATTAATGTAAAAAGATTTCTCCATTTTTTTCTTTAAAGAATAGAAATTAGTTTCTTAAATTCACCCATTTTATTAATTTTTGTCACAGATTTCCCCATCAAACATGGAAAAGCGCCAAAACGACTACGACAAGATAAACAGAAAACTAGTCGAAAAGGTGAAACATTATTTTTAAACCCTTAACATTTTTCACTTAACTTTCTTTCTCTTTTAGAATCTTTCGATTAGTCATTTATCGGATTTGCGGCAGGTCCAAAATATCGATTACAGTAACAAGATCCAGGAATATTGGGAAACGAAGATGGAATTGGATGAATCCAAATTACTCAACAGCGAGCTTGAAATTGAATTCGAACAAGTGACGGAGATCAATAGAACAGTTTGCAACGAGTTAGAAAATACCCAGAATAAGTGCAGAGCTATTGAAAATGAAATTTCTGAATTAAAAAAGAATATAGCAAAAGATAAGTATGTAATATTTACTATGAAACTTAGTTAAAATTATTAGTTCTTCTTCTCGTGGTACTACAGTCGATCTGGAACCTTAATCTGCTTCAATTTCAGCCTCCAGATCAATCTATTTCTGGCCGCCACCTGCCAATCATCTCCTTTACATCTTTCTCGATGTTGTCCTTCCATCTGGTTCTCGGTCGCCCTTTACTCCTCCACTCTTCGAGTAGTCTCCTTGCTACTATTTTTGGTACTCTTTGATCGTCCATTCTCTCTACGTGCCCCGCCCATCGGAGTCTTTAGATGTACGAGTAAACTCGTGTCTGTGAAGAGTTGTTTCAATTCAAAGTTGTACCGTATAAATAACCCTTCGTTTTCTTGAACTGGTTCATATATATATATTCCTCAGTACCTTCCTTTTTGCATCTTTTCGGCTCATCTCATTAGGGTCCAGGTTTCGCACCCTTAAGACTCGAAAGCTACAATATCTGGGACATATAAGGCGTAACGAGAGCCGATATGTACTTTTGCAGAAGATCCAAGGCAAGGTATATGGAGCTAGAGGAGTGGGCAGAAGGAGAATATCGTGGTTGAAAAATTTAAGAACGTGGTTCAACCAATCAACCACTCAGCTATTCCGCGCTGCTGTTAACAAAGTTCGAATAGCCAACATGATAGCCAATATCCGCATCGGATAGGCACTCTAAGAAGAAGAAGGGACATCGGACCCAAGCAGCTATCATGGCTTAGGAACATCAGGAACTGGACCGGAATCAAAAAATTTGGTGACATGTGCCAAGCAACAATAAACAAAACATAAACAATTATTCAATAAATGATAATTCGCCAACGCGCATAGGTGTAAGGCAACAGAAGAAGAAAAGACAAAAATAAACAAGTTCTAACTAATTATATACAGCAGCAGAATGCCACAGAAGAGAAGCTAAGCACATTTGTCTAAGGAAGAAGCGGGAGGATATCAACAAACAACTAAGCGAACTGCTAGAAGCAAATAACGGGAAAGAAGTCCGATACTTCCATAGGAAACACTTAAGAAAATTGAGAACAACAACTACCAAGCAAGAAGAGACTTGTACTGGAGTAAAGAAGGAAAGATACTCGTAAACGAAGACGTACGAAGTATCACAAAGATGAAAAGCATATTTTGAAGAACTATTAAACAAAGGACACAACCGAACGGAGAGACAAGAAAGTCCCAGGATGGAAGTGCTACAGCCGCACATTGAACCTTTAATTGAGGAGCTCAAAGAGAGATTGAAAAACGACAAGGCGCCGGGAGTCGATAACATACAATCAGAAACCATCAAATAAGGAGGCGAAGTTATCATGGAACAAATGCATACATTAATCATCAACCTCTGGGACAAGGAAGTAATACATAGAGTGAGAGACAGCCGTAATCTGCCCGGTATACAAAAAGAGCGAGACACTGAGATGTGAAAACTATATAAACACTCCTTCGTATACACGGCATACTACATGTTTGCCGACATACTATGATATTGAATAGCGCCCTACGTCGAAGAGCAGATCAGGGAATACCAAGGAGGGTTCAGGAAAGCCAGATCAACGACCCATCAATTATTCACCATCATGCAAATAATGGGGAAGGGAAATGAATACATGCATGGCACAAATATCCGTGGACTACAAACAAGCCTACAACAGCGTGCAAAGAGACAGCCTGTATAAGATAATGGGAGATATAGGAATCCCAATAAAACTGACAAATCTGATGAAAATGACAATGAAAACCGCAAAGGATAAGGTCAAAATAAAGCAGACCTCAACAGAGGAATTCAGTATAGTACAATTGCGTGAGCAGTTGTGTGGGGAAGTAGAACCAAGCTGGTCTCTATGAGGAAACTGCTTGAGAAGTTTTAAAGAATGGAGTGTGTCTGCATTACGCGGGCGATGGGGTCATGCTCGACAGCAGCAATGGAACTGCTGCTGGATCTGAGTTTGTTCCACCTTTCGTTGCACCGATTGTAAGGTTCAGCAAGGAAGGAATTGGCAGAGGTAAAATAATCGAGAGCAGAGACCGGAACAGCCTGGCTGTCAAGATCCCTTGGCTGGAAGTACCAAAAGATGAAATGGTATGCAAATACCATTTCGAGTAAGGCCGATTGGAGCGACGAATCCTCAGTATACTACATTGAGCAAAATGCTATCAAGTGGTATTCGGATGGTTAGAAGACAAAGGAAGGTACTGGAGCAGGAGTGTTTGGACCTCGTGCCAAATACTTTGAATCCATGGGAATATTCCCAAGTATCTTCCAATCAGAGGTACATGTAATCGTAAGATGTGCACAATTTAACCTTTGCAGGAATTATAGCAAAAAAACGGATTGCTATCCTGTTAAGATAGCTAAGCAGCCATCAAGGTCATTAGCTCATACACCATCAGATCCAAAGAGCCGATCACCTAGCAAATAAGGGATCTACTAATCCCTTTATAGGTCCGGAATCCATTTGCGGTATGAGTATGAACACCATTCACAAATGTTGACCTGAAGAAATAAGAGAACAATGCATGAAAGCCTGGAAAGAACTTCCGGGGCCAAGACAATCTAAAGTAATGCTGGGATCTTTTAACCAGAAAAGAACAAAAGCTTGCCCGGTATATAAAAACGACGAGAAACCGAGATGTGAAAACTATAGGGCATACTACGTTATTGAATAGCGCCATACGTCGACGAGAAGATCAGGGAATACCAAGGAGGGTTCTGGAAAGGCAGATCAACGACCCATCAATTATTCACCATCAGGAAAATAATGGAGAATAAAGGAAAAGAAGGCTTCGGAAATGAATACATACATGCCACAAATATTCGATCACTTGAAACAAGCCTACGACAGTGCGCAAAGAGACTGCCTGCATAAGGCAATGGAAGATCTAGGAATTCCAATAAAACTGACAAATCTGAAATGATAATGAAAAACGAAAACCTTATTAGAGGAATTTAGCATAGGACAATGACTTCGCCTAGGAGATGGTCTGGTACCATTGCTATTCAATAAAGCACTACACCAGGCAATAAAAGAAACTGGGATAGATACGAAATAATTCAATAATAACCAAGCAGAGTCAAATCGTCTAATACGCCGACGACATCAATATAGTAGGAAGATCAGAGAAAGTAGTGAAAGAGAACTATGTAAAACTAAAAGAGAAAACACGAGAAGTAGAACTACAAATAAACCCGAAAAAATCAAAAGCAATGGACTCCAAGACACTAGGAAGACCCAGCCCAAACTAGAACATCGGAGACACAATAGAAGTTGTATCAGAATTTACCTATCTTGGAAGCAGGATTAACAACACACTCGACATAAACCGAGAAATTCGACTTAACGAAATAAAGTAAAAATATTGAGATGCTCTCTGACTGTGCAAGGAAAAGAAGGGTAGCTATCTATGGCCACGTTGCAAGATTGCCCCCAAACCGACTAACCAACCGTATGTTTAGCTTCTGGCAAAACAAGAAGCTTCGTACCACTTGGTTGACAGAGACCGAGAAGGATATTAAAGAATTGGGAATAACAGATCTCAAAAACAGACAGTCTGTGAGACGCACCCTGAAGGAAGTCCATGGATTTCAGGAAAAAAACCTGATGGAAAGGTAACTCCATGACAGAAGAGATAAAGGAGTTACACCGGCAGAAGATGCGACAATACGGGGCAAAGATCAAAGCCCAACAGTTGAACAAGCGTGGTCCAAAGTAGGCCTATTCGAGAGAAGAAGAAGAAATGAAGTAAAGAACTACACATGCTGCACAAAACACTCAAATCGAAGCTAGTTAAAAAACGAACAAAAATAATAATATACAAAACCCTAATAGGACTCATTATAACTTAACTATATTGAGGACTTCTTTTTCCTTCCCCATCCTTCTCAGAACCTCAGTATTGGTTATTCTTTCTGTCCAAGGTATTCGTTGGATTCTTCGGTACAGCCACATTTCAAATTCCTCAAGTTTTTTAGAGGAGGCCTCCGTGAGTGTCCACGATGCGATCCATAAAAAAGAGTCGAAAACACGTAGCATCGCAGTAGGCGAATTTTCGTTAACAGCTGTAAGTCGTGGCTGGTAAAGACTTTCTTCATCCTGATAAATGCCGTTCTGGTTTTTTCATTATGCGTTCTGATCTCCACAGAATGGTCCCAGTTATCATTTGTGTTCGTGCCCAAGTATGTGTATTTGTTCACTTTTTCTAAAGGAGTTCCGTCTACCAATAAAATACCGCGGGTATTTTGGTCTTTACTGATTATCATGAACTTTGTCTTGTTGGTGTTTATTTCCAAACCATATTGTCGACTGTATGATGTAACACTGTCCATTAGGAGTTGTAAGGCAGCTAGGTTGTCTGCAAAAATAACGGCATCATCTGCATACCTTATGTTATTCAATCGTTCTCCATTTAGCAGGATTTCAGCATCAATATCTTGCAGGGCTTCTCTGAAGATGTATTCCGAGTACAGATTGAAATTTATAGGAGATAGTATGCATCCCTGCCTTACACCACGTAATATTTGTATCTCTTCCGTTGTCTCTCTGTCTACTGACACAAGCCCTCTGATTCTAATAGAGATTTCTGATGATTTTGAGGTCCTTCCCATCCAAGATAGATTTTTGCAGAACTTCATCATTTTCGTGTCGCACTTGATCAAACGCCTTCTTATAATCGGCGAAGCATGCGTACACCTGGAACACCTGGATCGATAATAGAGGCTCTCTAGTTCCTACAGCATTTCTAAAATCAGCATGATATCCCTTCTGCCTTCTATCTTTCCTTCGAGTATGAGCTGGGGAATTCGATATTTTGGCCCCCTTAGCATCTGACCCATATACCCGATCTTGCGCTGCTTTATGGTATTGAATAGTAATCTGTGAACTCCTGTCCTTCACAGCACCACCTCGTTGGTAATGTGGTCTACCCATGAGATACGGAGCATTCTTCTGAGTGTCCACTCGAACGCCTCAATCTTGTTAATGGATGCTACTTTCATCGTCCAGGTTTCTGCTCCATAAATTAGGACTGGCCAAACGTAACATTTAACAATTGTTTGGCGAATTTCTAAATTTGGGTTTTTATCGCATAGCAAGGGACGCAGTTTGTTGAATGCCTGTCTGGCTTGTTCTACCCTATTCTTGATCTCTTGTAGTCCCATCTGTCGTTTACCAGTGTGCCTAGTTATTTCGTGCTTCTGGTTCTTTCGATTGTTTCCCCCTCTACCGTGATGGACGCTCCTGCCTGATTAATGCGGCTTATAACCAAGAATTTTGTTTTGGATTTGTTCTTTCTTAGTCCGGCTTCTGACCCCTTTCTGTTTATGTTGTGCATTAGTATCTGTAGGTCTTGCTAGTTGTTTGCTATGATGACTGTGTCGTCTGCGTATATTATAATGTTTATCGTGGTACCGTTCAATTTTATTCCGATTTCTAGATCATCGAAGGCTTCTGAGAATATTTGTTCGAGATAGAGATTAAATAGCAATTGTGACATTATGCATCCTTGAAGTACCACACTTTTTTATCTCTTCTGTCGTTAATCGGTTGTTGATTGTGACGTTGGCCGACTGTTGCCAGTACAGGTTTTGGATTATTCTTACGTCTTTTCCATCTATACCAGCTCTATTTAAACTAGCGTTTGGGCTAGTTTTGCCTGTCATCATCGAAGAGATTTCTGACGTATGCCCGCCACAGATTGCATTTATCCATGTGATTCGTTATTGCTTTGTTTTGGTCATTTGTGATGTGGGTCGGCTTTCCCTCTTTTGCGCTGTTATTTCTTTGATTTTTCTATGTAGGTTGAATACATCGCCTTTCTCTTGTAATTCCTTTACTTCTTTACATCTTTGCTGCATCCAGGACTCCTTGGCTAGTCTGATTGCCCTGCGTATTTCCTCAGTGCTTGTTCACGTAAGAACGCGCGGGCGCGGCGGCGGGTGCGGGCGCGGTAGACGTGGCGAGTTCGTGTTCACATTGGCCGACAGGCGTTTGCGCGAGTGTGACCTGTTGTTAGGTAAGGTTAGGTTAGTATACTAACCTAAGTTTAAGTTTTGGTTAGTATACTAAGCTGAACAGCACTAATAAACTCTTCTGTATTAAAAGACATTATGAAAACATACTATCGTTTCTAGCGATACCTGATGTCGCGAGTGAATCGCGCGTTCCGCCGCTTGTTCGACGTGAACACACACAAACATCTCACGCGTTTGATATTTCCAGTCGCTAGCTTGCCCGCTACTTAGACCGCACGTTCGTTTCGTATGTGAACACTTGGATATTACGCCAAATGTTTGATATTTCATGACCGCGCCCGCAATTCAACGTGGATGAGCACTTATGCATCACTCTATACTCGGAGTGTTTTTGCTAAGTTTCTAGCCCTCTGCATTTTTCCATCAGCTGGGTTTCTTGTGTCATCTACTCCTGTTTTTTATTCATCATCAATTCATGAATCAATAGCCTATCGTAGTCCACTGCTGGACGTAGGCCTCCCGTGACAGCTTCCACATCTGTCAGTCTTGCGCTGCTTGCATCCAATTTGTATGGATACGTGTAATCATCGGATCATCTTTCAGGTGGGCGTCCTCTGCTTCGGAGAGCTTCATGTCTTGGTCTCCATTCCATTTTTCGTCTGGTCCATCGGTTGTCTTTCATTCTCGCAATGTGCCCTGCCCAGTTCCACTTCAAGGTTGTTATTTGTTTTATTGCATCTGCTACTCCCGATCTTCTCCGGATTTCGGTATTAGGGATTCGGTCTCTAAGGGATAATCCCAACATGGATCTCTGCATTGCATGTTTTGTTACCTTGATCTTATTGATTACCTTCTTTGTTAGTGTTGATTTCTCTGCACCGTATGTTAAGACGGGGAGGACGCATTGATCGAAGACTCTACGTTTCAAACAGGTTCGTAAGTTTGACTTAAATATATGTTTCAGTATCTCATATGCAGCCCACGCTAATCCTATTTGTCTTGGTATTTCACACGTTTGGTTATCTCTGTATATGCGGATTTCATGCCCTAGGTATTTATATGAGGTGGTCTCTTTGACTTCGACTCCATCTCCGGTTATACTATCACTCAGTACAAGATTGGTCATCAACTGAGTTCTTGCAAAGTTGATCTTTAGTCCCACTTTGTGTGAGGCTATATTTAGTCGTTGTATCATCATTTTTGCCTAGTCGATGCTATCCGCTATAATGACTATGTCGTCTGCAAATCTGAGATGACTGAGGTATTTCCCATTTATGTTAATGCCTAGGTGTTGCAGATCAATAGATTTAAACATGTAGGTATTCGACTAAGTTAGTAAAAAGTCGTGGGAAGATTGTATCACCCTGTCGAACACCTCTGGCTATTTTAAATCTTCCCGTATCGTTGTGGAGTCGGACAGATGCTGTGGCATTTTTGTATATGTGTCTGAAGATATTACTATACCGGTGATCTACACGGCAATCAGCTAATAATTTTAGGATTTCCTGTTGGTCCACAGAGTCAAACGCTTTCTCATAATCTACGAATTTTAGGACCAGTGGCTTGTTACACTCTATCATTTTCTCTATGAGGTTTTTTAGGGCTTGGAGGTGGTCGTTCGTGCCAAACCCTGATCTAAATCCGGCTTGTTCTCTTGGTTGGTATGATTCTAGCTTAACAGTTATTCTCTTCGTGATTATTCTTGTGAACAGCTTAAATATATGTGACAGCAGGCTGATGGGTCTGCTTTCGAAGGTCGGTAATGTCTCCCTTTTTATGCAGGACGATGGTTGTTGCATTGTTCCATTCAGAGGGCGTTATTCCTCTCATGAGACATTCGGTGAATGAGATGAATTAATTCGATGAGCACTTTGAGTAGAGAATGTAACTTGTATCCTCCCAGTTTGATTGCTTCTATGCTGATTTCATCGGAATTTGGGTCGCTTCTATTGCGCTTTGATGTGCTTTTTATAGTTGTTCATAATATTCTCTCACTACCCCGAGGATTTCTTCCCTATTTGATGTTATATTCCCCTGTCTATTTCTGAGTCTGTGTATGTTTCTTCTGCCTGTTGAGATTTTCTGCCTAAGTACTTTTAAGCTTCTGTTTCGTCCTCTTTCGTTCTAGCAACCATATTCATGTTGAATGTTCTGACGTCTTTTCGTATGCCTTTGGAGTTTTTTTTTTGTTGTTGCTCTGGACTTACCCATGATGTTGTGTGTGATATTATCACTTCTTTGAGGTATTGCCATGTGTTTTCGACTGTTTCCAGTTGGTGTCCCTCTTTTATTCTTGTGTTTATGTAGTTGGAATATGCGGTTTTAAACATGGGTTCTTCTGTTAGTTTGCGAATGTCGATTATTTTTTACCTTTAGATGTTTTCTGTTTTACTAAACTGATCTGAAGCGACATCTGCTCCCGGGGTATGCGGCTACTCGAATGATGTAGTTGCGAAATCTGTTGTTGATTAGGATGAAATCAATCTAGTTCCTAATATTTATATCCTATTTTTGTCTATCTGCATAACAGTTTAACTAGAATTTTTGTTTTTAGAGTGGATTTCTGTATTCGAACAGAAAAACTGTTCACAAAATATGAAACTATGGATGAAGATTATGTAAGTATAAATAAAAACAAAAAGAATAATAAAACACTATTGTTTATTGCGACAATACATAGTAACAAAAGGCTATCGGCCCCATTATGCAAGAAATGCGTAAATACCAGGTGTTTCAGAACTCCACCGACAATCTTTCAGAGCGGATTCTTTCATCCAAAATAGGCATAAAACTCTGAATACATATAGGATCAAAAACGCTCAGCTTGCGAGATATTCGAGAAAGAAACGTAATAACTATTTCGTTAAAGAAAAATGGACAATAATACACAAAACATAATATCAAGCGATCAATAAGATCAAGGTAACACAACATGCAATGGAGAGATCCATGTCGGGATTATTCCTTAGAGACCGAATCCCTAACACCGAAATCCGGAGAAGAACGGGAGTAACAGGTGCTATAAAACGAATAATAACCTTTAAGTGGAACTGGGCAGGGCACATTGCGAGGAATTGCACAATAAAGGAATTGATACCAAGACATGAAGCACTCCGAAGCAGAGGACATCCACCTTCAAGATGGTCCGATGATATTAAACGTATTCATACAAATTGGATGCAAGCAGCGCAAGACCGGCAGATGTGGAAGCAGTCACGGGAGGCCTACGTCCAGCAGTGGGCTACGATAGGCTAATTGATGACGATGATGAATGTGAAGCGATTAGTTTGTACCAAAAAATAAGCGATATTTCTTTCTCGTTGCGGTAAAACTCAAAAAAATGATAAATTTACGATTGCTTTACTAAAATCATATGTCCACTTTTAGTTTATTGAAAATTGTGTGTTTTGTGTTCACAAATCTACGTAATAGTGTTTCAAAAATGTATTCTTTCGAAGAACTATCTGATATGCATTTAGTTTATGATGCTTCTAACGGCAACGGCCGAGCAGTTGCAAGGATTTACGGATAACGTTTTCCGAATAGACAGCTATGAGTTGGCTCGTACAACTTTTGCAGCAATTCATCGACGTCTTCGAGAACGTGGAAAATTTGAGAGTTCTATGACAGATACAGGACGTGATACCACGGTTCGTACTGTGGCATTAGAGGAAAATGTCTTGGATGCTGTTGCCAATAATCCGAGAACTAGTGTTGCAATGCACTTGGAACCAGTGCTTCAACAGTGTGGCGAGTTCTTCGTGAACAGCTCTTACATCGTTTTACAATTAAGTGCCTGGACAAAGTGTAGGCACTTATTTGTAATGAATTTCCAATTGCACGAGTAATAATTCCTTCCTCCACGAGTACAGTTTTATAGGTGGTTCTTGAACAGCACTCATCTGAATGAACTGTTTCCAGAGATGATACACTTTTTACCGACGTGGCTGCATTTACAAGAGAAGGAATGTTCGATAGCCATAATATACATAATATGCATATAATATGCAATTGTTGACTGAAGAAAATCCTCACGCAATACATGGTAGAGGTTATCGACGCAGATTTCCAATTAATATTTGGTGTGGGATTATTGGCAACTATTTGATAGGTCTATTTGTGTTGCCGGATCGCTTAACGGGAGCGGCTTACATAATTTTTCTGGAAAATGACTTCCCCAATGGATAAGACCCGGTCGATGTACAACGGAGGCATGAAATGTGGTTTAAGCATGGTTTCGATACGAGGTATCCTTCCTCTGCTCCCCAGAGCAGAATCTCCTGATTTTTGTATGGGGTCTACTGAAAACCATGGTGTACGAAATTCCAGTCAGAGCACTTGAGGAGCTACTGCCACGTATAACTGAAGCGAGTCGAACAGTTAGAAACATGCCCGCCGTTTTTTGGACGCGTTAGTTGTTCTTTATTGCAGCGTTGTCGGCTGTGCATTGAACACAGGGGGCAAAATTTGGAACAATTTTCGTAAATTGTGCATTATAGTTCTTTTTAATGTTTGTAAATTTTATCAATAAATTCCACCCCATTTTCTTGTGTTGCCTGGTAAAACTTTTTTGGAAAGCGTTGGTAAAGCGTTTTTGACCCTAAATGTATTAAAAGCTTTATACTTATTTTGGATCATAAAATCAGCTCTGAAAGTTTGTCGGTAAAGTTCTGACAGCCCCGCTATATGCAAATAAATAAATTATTTTTTCTAAAAATTCAAAGAGTTAAACATTTTTGAATGTAGTACTAGTTGGAAAATATTTATTGAAGTAATATTCATTAAATTGGAAAAACAAAATTTAAAAAATAGTGTATTTTGTAACTAGGTTCTCAATTTTTCGCGAGAGCGAAATTGTGCGCAAGAACGAAGTGAGCACATTCGCTCGAGTGGGAAATTGAGAAATTCGCTCGTGTTACAAACAATATTTTTTATTACTCATGCGAGGGGATGTATCTTACAAGTTTGGAATCCAGGGGCATTCCAAAAAAAATGGAAATCTCAAAAAATGAGAAATTTGCTTTTTGAATTGTCTCCGGTGGTCTCAGTCTCCGGTATCAGCATATAATTTACACTCATTTTCTTTAATTTTTATTATTATTTTGTAATGAAAAAATATTCTGACATTTCACGTCACTATCGCGGTCTTGATTGTGTTCATTATATTTTTATTTATTTGTTTATTTTAATGTAACCTAGCGATATTGAATATTTGCGTGCTTTACCCAGGTTATGTGGAAATACGAGATGACATCTTTCGTATTAAATAATCTACGTCAATAAGTACTTTTCCCGCAAGAGTAATAAAAAATTCTCTATGTTTTATTTATGATAAAAAGTATATAAGTTAAAAATAATTCTCCGTAACATTAAATTTACTAATAAATAATGTATATATAGGATCCGGAAAATATAAAGTTGAAAATATCCGAACATCAACAGGAAATATTGAAATTGGAAGAAAAGATCGCGTGGAAGGAATCAACAATTAAAACAATGAAGGAAACCTATGCAAATTCCAGTTTAGACATTCCAAACCTCGACGGCGTTTTCACCGGCCGCTATTACATCGACTCCAGCATTCCGAACGCCAATGCTAGAAAACTAAAAGAGTTGGAGAACAAATATGAAGAACTTAAACTAAAAAATAGTGTTTAAGCTCATCTATTCTTGCAACAAATAATCGATTCTTATAATTGGTTCTTCTCTACATATTATTGATTATATTTCGAATTAACATTCGAATTAAATTATTAAGTACTTCAATTCACTTCGTTATTAAGTTAAATAGTTTATTGTTCTGTTTATTGTTACTCATATTTGTTAATAATTAAAATTAAGTTAGCTAACTAACTCATGGAGCTTACATTTATTTATTACTAGAGAAGACTAGATAAAATAGAATTGGTGAAACCATCCTACGTTATAGATAATCAATAATTGTTATAGAGCTCCGGAAAGGCTGAATATATTTATATATTCAGGCTGTGTTAGACCATATAAAATCATACAAAACCAGACAAGACGATATAAAATTAGCCAAGAACAGACAAGACCAAACAAGACCAAACAAGACTAGACAAGAGCAGGCAAGACCAGACAGGACTAGAAAAAAACAGTCTAGATTTTATTTCGCCTGATCTTAACCTGACGTGTTTGATTTTGTCTGGTCATGTCTTGTCTTGTCTGGTTTTATCTGGTCTATTCTTTTCTTGTTTCTTCCTTCTTTTCTGTTTCTGATCTTGTCCGGTCTCGTCGGGCCTTGTCTGGTATTTTCTAGTCTTGTCTAGTCTAATTTGGTCTTGTCTGGTTTTTCCAGGTCTTCCTTGGTCGTGCCTGGTATTGCCTGGCCTTGTATCGTCTTGGTCTGGTGTTGTCTGGTTTTGTCTAATCTTGTCTGGTTTTGTCTGTTCTTGGCTAGTCTTGTCTGGATTTATCTAGCCTTATCTGGTCCTGTCTGGTCTTATCTGGTCTTGTCTAGTCGTGTCTGATCTTGTATGCTCTTGCCTCATCTTGTCTAGCCTCGTCTAGTCTTCTTTATTTTTGTCTAGGTTAGGCTAGGTTAGGTTTTAGGCCTCGTCCTAGTCTACTCTCATCAACGCATTTTTTTCTACCTGGACGTAAATCCCTCCTGGTCTTGTTTATTATCATTGTTCTTGACTGGTCTTATTCGGTCTTGTCTGTTCTTGTCTGGTCTTGTCTGTTCTTATCTGGTCTTGTCTACTCTTGTCTGGTCTTGTCTGGTCTTGTGTGGTCTTGTCTGATCTTGTTTGGTTTTGTCTGGTCTTGTGTGGTCTTGTCTGATCTTGTTTGGTGTTGTCTGGTCTTGTCTTGCCTTGTCTGGCGTTTCCTGGTCTTGTCTGGCATTTTCTGATCTTCTCTGTTCTTGTTGGTCAAGCCCAGAGATCAAAATAATAAAAATCTAAGGGTTTTTTATAATTTTGATATCGATTTGAAGAAGTCATTTTTCGGACTTCTAGAACAGTGTTCTTAAAAAAGTCAATTTTCTGACTTCTTCGTGAAGACTTACTCCAGTAGTCTAAACGCAGTCTAAACAAGACTTCGTGATTTCAATATTTTTAAGATATATGTACATTGTTGTATTTTCGACTATTTCAAAAGTCATCAAAATTATGTCTTCGGATTTCTTATGTAACCCTTTCGGTACTGCTACCGCCCATTGGCGATGGTCATGAAACTCCCTGTGTGTACTACTGCCGCCAATTGACGGCGGTCATGCAAAGTTCTCTCTGTACTACCGTCGCCTATTGCCGGTGTTATATGTTCAAAGTGGACTAGGTTAGAAGCGTTGCCAAGGACGGTTGAGCGTAGACCACTTTGAACATCAGAAAGAAATTCCGAATGGAAATCAGATTCCCAATCAGAATGGAATTCTGAATTTAAATCAGATTCCCTATAGGAGCGTAGGTTCGTATCCTACCGACTGCGCCATGTTATATGTTCAAAGTGGACTAGGAGTCGACGCTCAACCGTCTTTGGTAACTCATCTAACCTAGTCCGCTTTGAACATATAACAGCCGGCATACACGAAACGTTCTCTGCGTACTACCGCGGCACCATCTAATATCGGCATTTACGGAGAGTTATGCGGATATGATTACTTTCTGTAGTACGTATTACTTTATAATCCTGTGTTATAATAAAATTCCCGGCTGCTCTATTTGTTCCATTATATTCCTTGAGGAAAGCTTCCTCGTACGAAGAATGAATTACCGCGGCCATAGTCTCCGTACCAAAAGGATTAAGACTTCTTGAAAATGACATCTTAAGTAGTCATCCTGGCTGATCTCATTGTTCCATTATATTCCTTGTGGAAAGCTTCCTCGTATCACGAATGTATTACCGCGGTCATCGCCTCCTTACTAAAAGGGTTAAGACTTCTTGAAAATGATATCTTATGTAGTCATTTCTAGGACTTCTTGGAGAAGTCTTTGAAAATAATTTATAATGAAATCTTTTTGATTTCTGTGTTGTACGGGTGGTCTTCTCTGGTCTTGTATAGTCTTGTCTGGTATTGTGTGGTTTTGTCTGGTCTGCTCTAGTCTTGCGTGATGTTATCTAGTCTGGTCTGGCCTGATCTTCTCTTGTCTTGTCTTGATCTTGTGTGGTCCAAATTTTCTGATTTCTGGATATTTGATGACCAAACCAACTTTTATTTTCAAAACCAATAATCGAGCATTTTGTCTCGTTAGAATAATAATAGCTTTATAAAATAGACCAGTGGTGACGAACGTGTGGCACGCGTGTCACAGCTGACACGTGTAAAAATTGCATTGGCACACCAGAGAAATATTTACTTTTTTTACATATTTGTTTTTTTTTTTCGTTAGGACCACGTTATTTCAACTGTTTCTTTCCTTGGACTTTAATGTTAAGCCAGTACTATCGCATTTGTTCTCGATGTTTTTGCTTTCGTTCTTCAGTCCAGACCTTGCCTGTTTTGAGCTTGGGCTTTTCCTGGAAACTCTGGAATGATTACAGCTTCATCTTAAGAGGTTTACGTTCTCGAATATCTGCCCATGTTATCCCCACTTCTTTCAAATATTTGTCCAGTTCTATGAACAATGCTCCATTCATTCGTGCCATGTGACCATAAAATGTGATCCTTCTCTTCCGAATAGTGTCACTTATTTTTCCATGTGCACGTAGAGTTCACGATTATGCCGATTTCTGTATTCACCATTTTCCTCTACTGGACCAACAATTTTTCTCAGAATACTTCTTTCCCTAATGTCCAGGGTTTACATCATTCTTTTCCTGTTCATTGTAAGACATTCTGTAGCATATAGGGCTTTCGGCCGAATAACTGTTTTATAGTGTTTGAGCTTGGCATTTAGGGATACTGACTTCTTGTTGTAGATGCTCTTGGTCAGTTGATATGCAGTTTCCATTTTCCTAGTACGTTTAGTGAAGGCCTAGATATTTGAATTTGTCGTCTCGCATAATTTTTCCTGATTCTATGACAAGTACTTTGGGTGCTTGTTTGATGTTTTTTGTGATATACTCTGTTTTGTCAAAGGAAATCTGCCTTCGCTGCTTGTGTTTGTAGTAGGTTGATTTGTTCCACAGCTCTATCCAGGGAATCTGAAAATATAGCAGGATCATCTACGAAGGCTAAGCAGTCTACTGTTTGCTCCATGTTTCTGTATCCCAATCTGACCCCATTTCCCACTCCTTTGTTGTTTATTTTCTTGCGCTACTCACGGGTGACTTTCTCGAGTACGCAGCTGAAATGCAGAGGCGAGAGCCCATCTCTCTGCCTTACGCCTGTCGTGATTTCGATGGCATCTGAAATCTCTCCTCTAAATTTCACTCCGGATTTTGTGCTACGTAAGGTCTGCTGAATTATCGATCTTTTTTGTTGTCCAAACCCAGTTCTTTCAAGATTTTTATTAAGGTACATCGATCGATTGAGTCGTACGCTTTCCTGAAATCGACAAAGGTTACCACAAACTGTTTGTTCCTCAGTTTGTTCTCTTTTTGAGATCAGTTTGTTCCCAGTTTGAGATATGAAAGAATAGATTTTAAGTTCATAATCTGTTCAGCACATGAACGCCCTTTCCTGAATCCATCTTGGTATTCTCCCAACTGCGGATCTAGTTGCTCTTCGGCCTGATTTTGTAGAGCCTCAGAGGGGATCTTGTAAGTTTTTGAGACAAGAGAGATTCCGCGGTAAATCTTCAAGTCCGTTTGGTCCCCTTTCTTATACAGAGGATGGATCAAAACTGAGGTCCAGTCTCCTGGAAGTTTCTCGGTTTTCCATATCTCGCAGATTATCTCAGTAAACATTTCTACTGTCTTGTTCCCAGCTTGTTCCCACAGTTCAGCAAGAATTGAATCCTTACCTGGTGCATTGTTGTTTTTAAGTGGCTGGATGATCTGTTTGATTTCTTCCTTTGTAGGTGGCGATAAGTCTAGATTATTGGTTGCACTGTCTTCAAACGTGAACGCAGATTCTGGAGGTTCGCAGTTGAGGAGAGACTCAAAGTAGGTTGCCAAGATCCGGAAGTTGTTTTTGTCATTGAAAGCAGTTTTACTATCAGGATTTGTAGGGAAGTATAGACTCGTTGGGGAGTAATTGGTCAAATGCTGTTTGAATATTCTGTAATAGCTCCGTGTGTTGTTCTTCTGGAAGTCTTATTCAACATGAGCTAGATGATTTTTGTCGAAGGCCCGTTTTACCCCACGGATGGTTTTCGCAGCGTGTTTTCTTGCATTTAGGAAATTGATCCAGTTATCTTCATTCTCATATGATTTCCATCTTTGCCAGGCAAATTGTCTTTGCCTTATAGATACATCACATTCACTCGTCCACCAGGCATCCTTCCTTCGTTTTGTTAGTGGGACTATCTCATGTGCAGTTTCGATTATGGCCTGTTGTAGTTGCTTCCAAGTCTGTGGGTTCAAGCTTTCCACTTTCTCAGGGAACTCTTGATTTGATCTTAGATTTTCCGTATCAAACCTCCTGATCTTTTTAGTTGGACCTTTCTGGTACTTCTAGGAATGAGTTTCACATTGATCTTAGAGATGATCAGAATCAAGATTTGCACCTCTCAAAACCTTCAAATTCTCTCGGCGTGCTTTCCGTGCAATAGCGACGTGATCAATCTGGAACTCCCTAAGGTTAGTGTTTCTTTGTAAATTATTATTTCTATTATTAATATCAAATTATATTCAAATAAATAGTGGTCTATTATTATATAAAGATTTTAGATAGTTACCCCACTAGGCTAGGTCAAAAATCGAAAATGTCGAAAGATCAATTCGGGCCCAATGAGGTCTTCCGAATTGTGGCAAGTCTAATTCTAGCCTGGTCCTGTCCTAATTAAGATAAACGACAAATTTGGACCATGTTAAGTTACAGTTGACGCATGCAAGTGTAATTTCCAAACTGCCGTCTCAATATCAAGTCAAATCCGGACAAATTAGGTAGGGATTGTCACATGTGAGTGTGGTTTTCAAAATGTTGCTTAACACTCCGTTACAGGCGCGTACAAATTATGCAAGAGTGCTGGCGAGGTATCCCTTAGATACATAATTATCTATTTTATTCTATTTTATTTTATATCAAATAAATTTAGTAAATATTATTATATTGTTGTGAAAGGTAATTCAAAGATTTCTAAATTGTTGAACATTATATATTGAAAAAAAATAACAAATTCTAGAAAACAAAACAAATACTAACTAAAATGTGTGCAAAATTTTACAAACACTTATTTATTCGTCTTCGTATGAGTTTTTATTAGACAATTGACACTTTTCAGTGCAAATAAATTGGCTATGTTGTAAACAAAGAAAAGATCCACAAGATTGACCAGAATATTGTCTTAATCTTGACTTCTTCTCCATCTGACACAGTTTGCAACGTTTAAGGGGAGGTGGGGCAGATTGATTCATAAAAATTGAAAATCAAATAACAAGTATAAACGTAATATTTTTTATTTTTTCAACTCAACGTCTAGCTAAATGTATAAATATTAAAATGTCAAGGATCAAAATTGTTTAAGTTGTTATAGAAAAGGAAAATGACGTGTTTTGTAAAAAATGGATTTTGAATCATTCTGCCCCACCAACGGGGTACTTAGATACATCACGTGGGGCACTTTAATACAGAATTGAAATTGTATGAAATGGTTATATTGTAACACTAAAAGATAGATAATCCCATTATCACGACGATAGTTAACAGCTTTAGTAGAAATATGTGATTCGTGGTTGTCACAAATAGTAAGAATTGGGTTTCGTTCACAGGTGTCACCCACCCGCTCCTGTTTGCTAAACCAAGACTGCCTTGGGGAGCCCCATTTAAAAATGGGACTTTGAAATGGACACGAGGAAAAACATAAACAGGAGGAAGAGTACCACATGTTGCTGTTACTATTCCACAAAAAGTTATGAGTTCTCCGCGTTCTGCTGACACAATTTGTCCTTCTTGCCTCTGTCTTTTCAGCCAAAATTTTAGGCGTTGGTATATAAGACCGTGTAAATGCCTGCTTCGTCTAAATTTAATATACGGTTAGGTGTGAATTTATAACGTAACATTACACGCTCAAAATTATCAAAAGTTCAGCCACTGAAAGACCGCAGTGGCAAAACCGCAGTTAAATGCAAAACTTCTTGCGGCGCTTGTGTTTTCAGGTCTCCCTAGGTTGAGCTCCTGATTTCTTTTTCTAAATCCTGCTGCCCTATCTTTCCCGGCGCTTTTATTTTTTGATCATCATTTTCTGATGGCAACAACAGAACATATAATTTAAACATATTTTATATTATTTAAGAACAAATTTATATTGTGCAAAATTTATTGGGGCACTTTGATATGAGTACGGAGCACAATGATATGTATCATTGTGCCCAGTACTTCGTTGTGTCTAAGTGCCCCAGACATTTTTTTTCAAAATGCAAATTATACTGATGAAACTAATTTATTTATTTCAAAAAATGCACTAAATCCTTAATACTTGATGCCCTAACTTACCTTTGGTATATATAGATCTTAACAAGATGACAAAGAAGATATTGGAAACAGCTTTACATTTAAAGTATTTTTTTAGATGGCCGCACTCGAAACACGTTACGACTTGTAAAATGCCATCGACTGATTGGCTGTCTGCGCGATCGCAATGGATGCGTTCAAACATTTATAGGACCGTTTTAGAGATGTCGTCACTTGAAAACATTCAATAGATTTGTGTAATGCTTGTGTATCTAGGTGCCCCTTGTATCATTGTACCCCACCTCCCCCAACGTGTACCTAGAGCAACATTAGAATTTGACTCGCTATTATCATTAATTTCGGTATTGATAGCTTGTTCGGCCTTGGACAAAATTTCTTTGAGTCGCGTAGATATTGCAAGTTATTAACAAGATTAACAAGTCGTGTGAAGTTGGCCCCCGAAATTTTGAAAAATTTAAATTTTTTTAGAGTTCTGGCAAGATTTGGAATAGTTCTAGAGTTCTTGCTTGAAAATTGCAATAGTTCCGGGGAATTTCGGGCAGAAATCGAGAAAAACAAATTGGGGGCCAACTTCACGCAGCCCCCTATTTTTCAGGAAAAAGAGTTCCAGATGTAATAGATGTAATATTCTAGTTCGTTATATAGAGTTCTAGAGTTCTCAATCGATAATGAATATAGTTCTACTTTTTTTTTTCAAAATTTTTTAATTTTTGAAAAATTTAAAAAAAATCTGATAACGGTTTTCGATTGTACTAAGGCAGATAAACAAAAAATGCTTATCAGACATTTTTGTAAAATCAATATTTATAAATTTATTTATAAAAAACTTTCGACGAAGATAAAAAATAAAAAAATACAAGAGTTCTGATAAGAGTTCTGAGTAGCCCCCCGAGAGTTCTGAACAAATAACTAATACAATTTCTTTGTCAAACCAATATTAAAGAAGTTATAAGCAAAAACGAGGTGCTAAATTTTTGAAAATTACAGAATTTAAAAAAAAAATAAATTCCGTAAGTTCTGTTAAGAGTTCTGGGTAGCCCCTCGAGAGTTCTGAACAAATCTCTTTTATAATTACCACGTCCGACCAATATTAAAGAAGTTATAAACAAAATATGCGGCGCTAAGTTTTAACATTAAAAAATAAAAAAATTAAAAATTCATGACTTTTGATAAGAGTTCTGAGTAGCCCCCGGAGAGTTCTGAACAAATAACCAATACAATTTCTTTGTCAAACCAATATTAAAGAAGTTATAAGCAAAAGCGAGGCGCTAATTTTTTGAAAATTTCAGAATTCGAAATTTTTTAAAAGAAGTTATAAAAGAGATTTGTTCAGAACTCTCGAGGGACAACCCAGAACTCTTAACAGAACTCATGGAAAAAACAAATTTTGAAAAAAAAAATTGAAAATTCTGAAATTTAAAAAAAATTAGCGCCTCGCTTTTGCTTATAACTACTTTAATATTGGTTTGACACAGAAATTGTATAGGTTATTTGTTCAGAACTCTCCGGGGGCTACTCAGAACTCATATCAAAACTCATGAAACATTTTTTTTGCAACTCTGTAATTTTTTTTAAATTTTGCGCCTCGTTTTTGCTTATAACTTCTTTAATATTGGTCGGGGGGCATGGTAATTATAAAAGAGATTTGTTCAGAACTCTCGAGGGACTACCCAGAACTCTCAACAGAACTCATGGATTTTTTTTTTTTTCGAATTCTGTAATTTTCAAAAAATTTGGGCCTCGTTTTTGCTTATAACTTCTTTAATATTGGTCGGACATGGAGATTATAAAAGAGATTTGTTCAGAACTCTCGAGGGGCTACCTAGCACTCTTAACAGAAGTCAAGGTTTTTTTTTCTTTTTTTTGAATTTTGTAGTTTTCAAAAATTTTGCGCCTCGTTTTTGCTTATAACTTCTTTAATATTGGTTTGACAAAGAAATTGTATTGGTTATTTGTTTAGAACTCTTCGGGGGCTACTCAGAACTGTTATCAGAACTCTTGTATTTTTTTTTTATCTTCGTCGAAAGTTTTTTATAAATAAATTTATAAATATTGATTTTACAAAAATGTCTAATAAGCATTTTTTGTTTATCTGCCTTAGTAAAATCGAAAACCGTTATAAGATTTTTTTTTAATTTTTCAAAAATTACAAAATTTTGAAAAAAAAAAAAAAAGTAGAACTATATGCATTATCGATTGAGAACTCTAGAACTCTATATAAAGAACTGGAATATTACATCAGAACTCTTTTTTCTGAAAAAGAGGGGGCTGCGTGAAGTTGGCCCCCAAATTGTTTTTCTCGATTTCTGCCCAAAATTTTCCGGAACTATTGCAATTTTCAAGCAAGAACTCTAGAACTATTCGAACTCTTGCCAGAACTCTAAAAAAAATTTAATTTTTCAAAAATTTGGGGGCCAACTTCACACGACTATATTGACAGCGGTAAAGTTTTGATGGTGACTCTTCGTAAAAGCTGCTCTTGAATCAGTTCTCTTCCAAGACGTTGTAAGAACAAGCGACGACGTGTTATTTCCCAAAAATATAATTTGGGAATTTATTCCCGCGATATTTAGCATTGAGAAGAACACTCCCATCGGCCCCTAAAGGCTTCAAGTTTTTCGTCCAGTGTAACATTTTCTCCAACTGAATAACAAGCTTGACAGTTTGCAACAAATTTTTCAAACAAATCTCTTACGGGTGCTAGGCGATCGACTTTTCTCTCTCTTCTCGTGTATCTCTATTGTCATATCGTATTGCCTGATAAAGAAATCTGAACCTATACAAACTCATGGTCATACGAAATATTTCTACGCCGAAACCATCGGTATCCCACAAATCAGAAAGATGTAATCTTCCAGATTTACATTGGCCAGCTAAATATAAAAGCCCGATTAAAGCTTTGATTTCAGTTGCATCTGTAGGTGAAGCATTTCTAATACGACTGTAAGAATTTTTAACTTTTTCTATATACTGGTTTGTATAGGTTACAATAATATTCAACATTTCCTCATCAAATAAACATTTCCATGTCTCTAAAATTTCTTTTTTGTCTTTCGCTGGACCCATTACGTCTGGTAGCTTAAAAATTAAATTTTGTTTACCAGTCTTCTTGCGATTATCATATGGAGTTTTCTTCCAAGTCTTGGAATCGATGATCTTCTTGTTTTTCTTTCTAACAGCCACATAAAAGTCTTCATCATCTTCTCCTGAAGATATGTCGTAAATACTGCTTTGTTCAGTATCAGAATTATCTTCTCTCTCTCTTCAATAACCTCTATTTCTTCAATTTCTGAAAATTCATCTTCCATATTTTCTTCTTCAAATTTAATTTCTAAATTTTTTTGGACCTCATCTGTATCACTATTCATATTATCTATATATTCTAATAAAAGTCTTTCTAATTCGTTAATATCTTTTTCATTGTTGAAATCGTACGTTTATAAATACCAAAAACCCGAAATGAAAATTGAATAATCTTTAAAAACCCATTACACGCATAGGTGCTGGCATTAAATCTCTCAGGTATAATGTAATTTATGTGTACTAAATGTATCACACAAATAAAATAAAAATATTATGACATAACAGAAGCAATACACAAAGGTACAAATAAAAAATAAAATATAGCATTGAAATATACTCACAAATAAACTGGCGTTGTCAGATCTCACAGATCTTATTGCTCACAGTGTGTTTTGTATGGACGTGTTGAAAGCTACTGTAATACTAAACTACTTACGCACATAATCTAGGAGGATAGTCGCCAGGGAAGGTTTAAAATATCAAGGGCCATCTAATTATTTAGCGAAGAAACTTATTGGTGTATCTATTAGATACACGCCAGTAACGGAGTGTTAAAGAGGAAGCCGAATTTGGGCCAGATTTGGTTGGGGTCGTTATATACGAATTTGGTTTGCAAACTGCTGCTTAAAGAGAACACCGACGTGGATTACATTAGGCTTTCCTAATTAGGATGTGCGTTACAAATCTTATGACGACCTTCTGCGGTTTCCTCATTTGGGACAAACATGGAATAAGGCATGCCTTGTCGGCACTAAAATTCCTAATCGGGATGTCTTATGTTATCTGGCTCGTCAGCATTTCATTATGTGTCGAAATTAAGAAAAATTGGCACGCGGTTATAAAAAGGTTCGCCACCCCTGAAATAGACTAATAATAATACGGATAACTGTTTATTTAAGGATAAGTAAAACAGGTGGAAATTTTGCAAATTAGAAAAAATACAGATTAAGTTTTTATAATACATGTGAATGTTTTCTTGATTTTGCTGAAAATTGAAAATGAAATTTTACAAAATTAACCTAACCTAACCAAACCTACTTTTATTAAAATTGCTTAATATTAATTGCACTCGAGTACAATCCCTTTTTTACAATTGAGGGTTTAAAGGCAATCCTTACTAGAATTAATCACAAAATTACACATCGACCGCCCACGTAACTTGATGCCATCACGATTGCTGTGGTAAAAGCTTCTTCCAGACCTTCCCCCGTAACTGATGAAGTAAAAACAAACTTCTTCAATTTCAAATCATTCATTAACTGATTTGCCACCATTGAATCACCACTCATATTTTGTGACAAATCCATTTTCGTACCTGAAAATTTAAATTTAATTTATTAACATACAAAAATATTTCTTCATGATATCACAAGACTAGATTAGACTTATCACATGATATAACAAGTCGATATTAGGCAGAAAATTATTTCTGGCTTTGTCTGATTTTCTTATCTGGTCTTGTTTTGATATGGTCTTGCGAAAATATATTAAATAATTCATTACTTTCCTACTAACAGAATTGGAGCATTACTATATTCTCGAAGTTCCTTTAGCCATTTCTCTCTACAATAATCCGCCGATATTGGATTAGTAATATCGTAGCAAAGCATAAAGGCGTTGGTCTAAAATCAAGAATCAAAAGTAAATATTGCACACTTTTCATGAGAAACCTGCATTTGTGTAGGGTATTGTCCTCAATTTGCTGTAAACTTCTTGACCAGTCATATCCCAAATCTTCGTCTTGTATTCTTTCCCTGCAATGACCATCGTCGCATTATGTTCTTCGAAAACGCTCGAAATACGTCCACTTGGTGATCTGTTTTCGAACTGTTTCAAACATAAACTAGTTTTGCCAACATACCCATCACCAACGAGGGTCACTTTCAACGGTTTTATGGACATTTTTTAATCTTACTGTAGGTTCTAAGCGGTTGAACTAACCAAATTCAACTGAATATTCATTTTGCATGAATCATATCTTATCATAAAATTGAATTTTTAATGGCAAACAAAAATATGACAGGCTGTAGGGTATTCATTTTCGATTACAATTCTAGCAAATATTTTATATATGTTCATTATTTGTGAATTAGTAAAGATAAACAAGATTAGATATTAAAACTAGTCAGATAAGATTAAACCTACCACAAATGACACACAAGACTAGATGGACAAGTCTAGACAAACAAAACCAGATCTACAGGACTATACGGACAAGACAGACAAGACTAGACTAAGACTAGATAGACAAGGCTAGACAGACAAGACTAAACAGAGAAGACTAGACCGACAAGACTAGACAGACAAGACTAGAGAGACAAGACAAGACAGACAAGACTAGGCAGACAAGACTAGGCAGACAAGACTAAACAGACAAGACTAGACAGACAAGACTAGACAGACAAGACTAGACAGACAAGACTAGACAGACAAGACTAGACATACAAGACTAGACTGACAACACTAGACAGACAAGACTAGACAGACAAGACTAGACAGACAAGACTAGACAGACAAGACTAGACAGACAAGACTAGACAGACAAGACTAGACAGACAAGACTAGACAGACAAGACTAGACAGACAAGACTAGACAGACAAGACTAGACAGACAAGACTAGACAGACAAGACTAGACAGACAAGACTAGACAGGCAAGACTAGACAGACAAGAATAGAGAGACAAGACTAGACAGACAAGACTAGACAGGCAAGACTAGACATACAAGACTAGACAGACAAGACTAGACAGAAAAGATTAGACAGACAAGACTAGACAGACTAGACAGACAAGACTAGACAGACAAGACTAGACAGACAAGACTGGATACGGACAAGACAGACAAGACTAGACTAAGACTAGATAGACAAGGCTAGACAGACAAGACTAAACAGACAAGACTAGACCGACAAGACTAGACAGACAAGACTTGAGAGACAAGACTAGACAGACAAGACTAGGCAGACAAGACTAGGCAGACAAGACTAGGCAGACAAGACTAGGCAGACAAGACTAGGCAGACAAGACTAGGCAGACAAGACTAAACAGACAAGACTAGACAGACAAGACTAGACAGACAAGACTAGACAGACAAGACTAGACAGACAAGACTAGACAGACAAAACTAGACAGACAAGACTAGACAGACAAGACTAGACAGACAAGACTAGACAGACAAGACTAGACAGACAAGACTAGACAGACAAGACTAGACAGACAAGACTAGACAGACAAGACTAGACAGACAAGACTAGACAGACAAGACTAGACAGACAAGACTAGACAGACAAGACTAGACAGACAAGACTAGACAGACAAGACTAGACAGACAAGACTAGACAGACAAGACTAGACAGACAAGACTAGACAGACAAGACTAGACAGACAAGACTAGACAGACAAGACTAGACAGACAAGACTAGACAGACAAGACTAGACAGACAAGACTAGACAGACAAGACCAGACAGACAAGACTAGACAGACAAGACTAGACAGACAAGACTAGACAGACAAGACTAGACAGACAAGACTAGACAGACAAGACTAGACAGACAAGACTAGACAGACAAGACTAGACAGACAAGACTAGACAGACAAGACTAGACAGACAAGACTAGACAGACAAGACTAGACAGACAAGACTAGACAGACAAGACTAGACAGACAAGACTAGACAGACAAGACTAGACAGACAAGACTAGACAGACAAGACTAGACAGACAAGACTAGACAGACAAGACTAGACAGACAAGACTAGACAGACAAGACTAGACAGACAAGACTAGACAGACAAGACTAGACAGACAAGACTAGACAGACAAGACTAGACAGACAAGACTAGACAGACAAGACTAGACAGACAAGACTAGACAGACAAGACTAGACAGACAAGACTAGACAGACAAGACTAGACAGACAAGACTAGACAGACAAGACTAGACAGACAAGACTAGACAGACAAGACTAGACAGACAAGACTAGACAGACAAGACTAGACAGACAAGACTAGACAGACAAGACTAGACAGACAAGACTAGACAGACAAGACTAGACAGACAAGACTAGACAGACAAGACTAGACAGACAAGACTAGACAGACAAGACTAGACAGACAAGACTAGACAGACAAGACTAGACAGACAAGACTAGACAGACAAGACTAGACAGACAAGACTAGACAGACAAGACTAGACAGACAAGACTAGACAGACAAGACTAGACAGACAAGACTAGACAGACAAGACTAGACAGACAAGACTAGACAGACAAGACTAGACAGACAAGACTAGACAGACAAGACTAGACAGACAAGACTAGACAGACAAGACTAGACAGACAAGACTAGACAGACAAGACTAGACAGACAAGACTAGACAGACAAGACTAGACAGACAAGACTAGACAGACAAGACTAGACAGACAAGACTAGACAGACAAGACTAGACAGACAAGACTAGACAGACAAGACTAGACAGACAAGACTAGACAGACAAGACTAGACAGACAAGACTAGACAGACAAGACTAGACAGACAAGACTAGACAGACAAGACTAGACAGACAAGACTAGACAGACAAGACTAGACAGACAAGACTAGACAGACAAGACTAGACAGACAAGACTAGACAGACAAGACTAGACAGACAAGACTAGACAGACAAGACTAGACAGACAAGACTAGACAGACAAGACTAGACAGACAAGACTAGACAGACAAGACTAGACAGACAAGACTAGACAGACAAGACTAGACAGACAAGACTAGACAGACAAGACTAGACAGACAAGACTAGACAGACAAGACTAGACAGACAAGACTAGACAGACAAGACTAGACAGACAAGACTAGACAGACAAGACTAGACAGACAAGACTAGACAGACAAGACTAGACAGACAAGACTAGACAGACAAGACTAGACAGACAAGACTAGACAGACAAGACTAGACAGACAAGACTAGACAGACAAGACTAGACAGACAAGACTAGACAGACAAGACTAGACAGACAAGACTAGACAGACAAGACTAGACAGACAAGACTAGACAGACAAGACTAGACAGACAAGACTAGACAGACAAGACTAGACAGACAAGACTAGACAGACAAGACTAGACAGACAAGACTAGACAGACAAGACTAGACAGACAAGACTAGACAGACAAGACTAGACAGACAAGACTAGACAGACAAGACTAGACAGACAAGACTAGACAGACAAGACTAGACAGACAAGACTAGACAGACAAGACTAGACAGACAAGACTAGACAGACAAGACTAGACAGACAAGACTAGACAGACAAGACTAGACAGACAAGACTAGACAGACAAGACTAGACAGACAAGACTAGACAGACAAGACTAGACAGACAAGACTAGACAGACAAGACTAGACAGACAAGACTAGACAGACAAGACTAGACAGACAAGACTAGACAGACAAGACTAGACAGACAAGACTAGACAGACAAGACTAGACAGACAAGACTAGACAGACAAGACTAGACAGACAAGACTAGACAGACAAGACTAGACAGACAAGACTAGACAGACAAGACTAGACAGACAAGACTAGACAGACAAGACTAGACAGACAAGACTAGACAGACAAGACTAGACAGATAAGACTAGACAGACAAGACTAGACAGACAAGACTAGACAGACAAGACTAGACAGACAAGACTAGACAGACAAGACTAGACAGACAAGACTAGACAGACAAGACTAGACAGACAAGACTAGACAGACAAGACTAGACAGACAAAACTAGACAGACAAGACTAGACAGACAAGACTAGAGAGACAAGACTAGACAGACAAGACTAGACAGACAAGACTAGACAGGCAAGACTAGACAGACAAGACTAGACAGACAAGACTAGACAGACAAGACTAGACATTCAAGACTAGACAGACAAGACTAGAGAGACAAGACGAGACAGACAAGACTAGACAGGCAAGACTAGACATACAAGACTAGACAGACAAGACTAGACAGACAAGACTAGACAGAAAAGACTAGACAGACAAGACTAGACAGACAAGACTACACAGACAAGACTAGACTAGACAGACAACACTAAACAGACAAGACTAGACAGAAAAGACCAGACATACAAGACTAGACAGACAAGACTTTTTTTCTTGCACGTGCTCGAGGTAAAAATCTGCAAACAGACACCACCTGACCCGTGCCGAGTGGTAGTGTGGGGCTTCCCCCCAAAAGGGGCGACCCAATAAAAAAACCCTACCATTCAGACCCCCCCCCCCAGCCAAAACCGGTGAGAACGTGATGGAATCTAAAATTTGGCATAACTTCATCACGTTCCTCCCCCTTTCATGTCCAAAGCCAGTCCAAAGCATTTATCCGTTGTGCCGGGCGCGCCGTTAATCGCCGTGCCCCCCCGCCCCTCACATCAGAGTTTACAATAAATTTGTGCGCCCCCTTCGCACTAAGGGAGACCCGGCGTTGATACGTTCGGCTCGCGCGTTGCAACCCCTCGTCCCGCCTTACGCTCGTCCCTTTCATCCTTCTTCTTTCTCCTCATTATATAACCTATCATTCCAGTCAGCACGCCTCATTCATACTCACTGCGGAGCATGATTCTCGATATACTCTCTTTGAGACATTCTCTCCCACCTTGTATTCTGCGGCGCTCCTCATTCTCTCCCATCTGGTACACTCGAAGATGGTATGCTCCGCAGTGTCCTCAGTCGCTCCACAATACCTACAGTGCGCCTCAACCAGTTTTCCGATGCGCACCAGGTAAGACCCAAAGCATCCATGCCCCGTAAACGCCTGGGTGAGGTGATAATTCACCTCACCGTGCCCACGGTTGACCCATTCATCGATAGTCGGAATCAGTTGCCTGGTCCAGGCTCCCAATTCCGACCCCTCCCATAGCTCTTGCCATACACGCATTATTTTTTCCCTTTCATTTCTAGGGTCATTTCCTCCCAAAACTCTTACCCTTTCATGTGCTAGAAGGTCTAACGGGATAACTCCAGCAACGATCGCCACGGCGTCGCAGGAAACAGTCTTGTATGCGCTACACACACGCAGCAGCATACACCTTTGCACTCTCATCAGTCTCGCTCTATAACATTCAATCATCAACGCATTTATCCATGTCGGCATCCCATACAGGAGAATGGAGTGCACGACCGCATTCATAACCCTCCTCTTGGAGGCCAACGGCCGACCTATGTTGGGCATCAGCCATCCAAGGGCTTTCACACATGCTGTAGCCTTGCTCATCACCCGGATGACCTGATCGGACACCCTGAGATTTCGCTGAAGCTCTACCCCAAGGTATCCTACAAATTCCCGAGCCGATACGTCAACTGTCCCCATTCGCACGGTTAGTTCACGCAGCTTTCTTCTCCCAATTTTCAGGACCGCCTCGGTTTTGTGGGGAGCCAGAGCAAGCCCTTTTTCCCCCATCCACCGATCAATCCTACTAATTGTCTCATTCATTATCGCTTTCAGACTTTCTTCCGTTCTTGCGACAGCGACCACCGCTAAGTCATCATCGTACCCTACGAGTGTAACCTCGTCTGGCAGCCTCAATCTCAAAACCTCATCATAAAATATGTTTCACAGTATCGGCCCAAGAACCGAACGCTGTGGAGCACCCGCACTCATTTTGAAGATTTTACCTTCCACAGTCACTATCTCCCTATCATTCAAGTAGCTCCCCACCATCTTTCGAAGATAGAGAGCTACCCCTTTAGTTCCAAAGCCTTCATGATTCCGCCCCATGGGACCAAATTCAAAGCATTTTTACGTCCAGGTTTACAACCACGCAGTAGCTACGGGTACGTCATGGACCCGTATTTGCTAACCTTGCTCTCTCTATCACACGCATCATTGCGTTCACCGTAGTGACCCATGCTGTTCCTCTGAAAGACCCCCAGCCCTCTCGAGATCCTCATTTATCCTAGCTCCGATCATACTCCCAAATATCTTCGTTATCCCATTCAGTAGGCAGATTGGCCTGTAATTGGCTTCCTCTCCTTCCTTTCGCTCATTTCAATCATCACCAGTCTCGCTCTCTTCCACTCTTTGGGGAAACTGCCATTCATAAACAATTCATAATGTTCAAGCACATGTCCTCGCACACATGCCCAAACACCTTGCACGCTTCGGGTGGAACACCATCAGGACCCGGCGCTTTTCCGTCCTTCATCCGGCCAACTACACTCTGCAGCTCGGCCGGTGTGAAAAGGGGCGCCGATCTCCATCCCACGGGTTCCAGCCAGTTCATTCTCTTTATAAGAGCCATTCTAAGACAAAAAGAATAGGACTAACGTACAGCACATATCCACGCAAAGACACAGCAAACTCTGTTAAACTGAAACTTCCTGAACCCCCTAAGCACAAAAAGTGAACGTGGGATGTAAGGGTTACTGCAATTAAGAAATGGTGACTTGAGGCGAGGAGCGATTCCTGGATGTTGTGCCTGAAAGTCTTTAGGATATCTGATTTAAAACGATTTGCGGTTCTAGCTCGCCTACTAATTCTAGTTTACCTAACCCAGATGCTTGTCTGGCCAAGCTCTCCGCCCTTTCATTTCCCGGATCTCCGACGTTAGCTTTAATCCAATGCCATCGCAGGTCGATATCCTGTGAGATCTCTCGATCTAGTTCCCAGGTATCGGCGAGTAACTTTGTTGGTTCGTTCATATATTTTAGTGCTTCTAATTGTAAAACTGATTTACTATCGCAAGCCGAGGCAAGCTGAGGATTATGAGCAAGCCGAGGATTTCTAAATATGCGACTTAATATACGTTAAGCCTTTATAAATTGCGAGTGACTCGGCCTGAAATATTGTGCAATACTGGGCCAATCTAATTTCCTCCAAGTAGCTTGCTCTATCGTCCAGAAAAACTACAAAGGCAGCCTCTTTTATTTCTCATCCCAATGTGGGACCTACATCCCTTGAAAACACAGCGGAATTATAGGCCTATTATATTCCCCCACATAGTTCCATTCAAGCAAATATATCCACACTATGTATTAGATCCAGAAGACTACGTGACTTGTGGTTCGGTGGTAGCCCTGTAATACACTATAGTTTCCATCATTTGAGGAGTGACATGTAAGTCTGTTAATTCCTGAAATTCGATCCCGTTCATACTGTGCAGGAGGTATTTGGCCGAGGCCTCTGCCAATCTCATATCTTCAGGTAATAGGCCGGATATAGTGCAAACTGCTGCTGCTTAGAGACAGTTTTATATGCTTTCGCAGTTCTTAGTGCACAACACGCTTTGCACGCTAAGCATAATTAGATTAAACATATTTAAATTCTCTAAATCCCGCCCCTCTGGAAATATTCGGCATAGCAGACTTGCCCGGACCCCACTCCTTCATTGCTGCTTTGCATTGCTGGACAGATAAGACAGGGCAAACAAGACCGGACAGACAGGACCGGACAGACAAGACTGGACAGACAAGATTGGACAAATAAGACTGGACAGATAAGACTGGACAGACAAGATTGGACAGACAAGACTGGACAGACAAGATAGGACAGACACGACGGGACAGACAAGACTCTTTTTTTTGGTTGTAGATGGCACCTTGCGGTTAACTCTGTAAGTGAGCCCCCTGAAACTAACCCGAACATCGGAACCGCTTTTCGCTTTTCTTCAGCGTGTTGGATGACCTGTTCGTAGACGGGTACTATCTACACGGGTACTATCTACTCACTATTCGATTTTTCAGTTTTATTTTTCTCTCGTCATTTTCCTTTTCCCTTATATATTTTTCCCCTATTATTTTTTCGACCATTTTGTGGATATTGTTCCCTTCTTCATGCGATCTTAATGGGTGTGCCATCATATTTTGGGGATCAAGTTTGTCGTTCTTAAACATTACCCTCTCGTTGTCTCATCTCGGGCACTCAAATATAGTATTGGTAACACTATCGGCCAACCCACAGTATACGCAATCTGCGTCGGATGCTCTCCCGATGTTGTCGAGGTAATCTAGGAAACAACCGTGACTTGTGAGGACCTGGGTGAGTTAGTAACTTCCCCGTGTCGTCGGGGATTCTCGTCCACTGACCTTTTGTGGAGTTATTCCAATAATCCTGCCACTCCTGAGGGAGTTTGGTATCGGCCTCATTTCTAGACGTATTATTTTTGTCTGCCACATATCGATAATTTATATACTTTACCTGCAGTTTGATGAGAGGGATACCTACAATAACCAAAACTGCATGGCGTGATACTGTACAGTAGACAGACTCGTAGGGCCATTTTTCAACAGCTAATTCGTTTACTCTTGCTTTGTTTAGTCTTTGCCTGTATCCATATGAGAGGTCCATAGAACATAGCAGTCTGGGCCACCGTGCTTAGGGCCCTCCGTTTACTGCATGTAGGTCCCCCCACATTGGGCAGTAGTTTTTCCAGTGCCGCAGTAGTTTTCATGTCCGTTTCCGCTGCTTTTTAAATGTGCTCTGTAATAGGCAGTCTTTTGCCGATTGTGAGACAGACAGTCTTTTGCCCAAGGTATTTCAGAGAGTTCCTTGGTTTAATGTCCACAGCCATCACTTTAAAAGACATAGGAGCCAACTTTCTATATATGTTCTTTCCGCTATCCTACGCTCTATGTTACGTTACGTTATACGTATGTTACGACGTTCTATCCGCTATCCTACGAAAAATCCGAAGCGGATAGATCCGCTTCGGATTTTTCCGGCACTAATTTGTTCAAAGACCAAGTTATCTCTGAGCATAGTACCTCTTTAATTCTTTCCAACTACAGTGAGTGCTAGGTCGTCCGCAAAACCGACTATGTTAAGTCCCTCGATTAGCTTCAGCCTGAACACGCCATCGTAGAGTACGTTCCCCAGGGTTGGTCCCATTACGGATCCCTGTGGAACAGAACTACTGACGTCACCACTTTTAATTACGTTTTCAACTCGGAAGATGATGCGGCGGTCGCCGAGGTAGCAACGTATCATTTTTAGTAAATATGGCGGTATATTTCTTCCCATTAATTCAAGCATGATGTGATGCCACGCAGCCGAGTTAAAGGCATTCCTGACGTCTAGCGTTATAAGCGCACATATTTTGGTGGTCCGCTTTGTAACTTCTTTTGTCTTTTCGGCTATATTTATGACGTATTTTACGGCATCTATTGTAGATCTATCTTCCCTAAATCCGAATTGTCTTTCAGATAGATTTATTCCGTTTTCTAGTTCTTTTTTTAGACGTGCTAAAGTTAGTTGTTCCAGCATTTTGCCAGCGACATCAAGGATGCCAAGGGGCTGGTATGAAGAAGGTTAATATTAGTTTAGCCTGCTTCAAATTGGCAGGGAACGTACCATCCAGTAGACTCTTGTTTAATATTTCCAGGACTTTTACAGCCTCCGTGGGGATACCATATTTGGTCCTGGAGTTCTGTTTTTACGCAGACGGTTACTGGCCATGACTAGCTCTTCTTCAGTGACCGGAGAAGTATTGGCAACATTAGGTTGCTCCCAGGTTGGTTTGGGATGGACTGGAAATAGTGCTTTTGTCACCTCTAACATTTTATCCATCGGAAGTTGTGAATTTGGCTGTCGAATACGTAGGCTCCTAGTCGCTATTCGATGTGCGCCTCCCCGTGTATCGTCGTCGATGCTTTTACAAAAATTTCCTTAAAACCCTCGTAGTTGATTTTTAGCATCGTACTCTAAAACGCTTGTACGTACGCTTGTTTAATTCCCAGAAATTTAGTAGAACGTTTGCCAGAGGCAACTAAAATTAGTTCTTCTTGCGGCGATACATGTTGTTCTAGAGTTCGCAATGACCAGCTTCCAGCAGTATACAGGCTTTCTCCTGCAACTTTTTCTTCTTTTTTGCAACGAGGCGTCACATGCTATGTCTAGAGCTTCTATTAATGAGTCGACAGAGGTTACTCCGCGCTTGCTTAGTTCCTTAGTTAAATTACTGTTAAAGAGTTATTCGTGTTTGTGATCAGGAGTCTTGTAGACACAGAATTCTGAGTCTTGTAGACAGCGTATTGTAGTGACAGGAATTTGTGGTACTGTCAGTTTATATTACTCCAATATTTAGAGGATGTATTTGTGGTCGCTTAGTGACTCTTTCTCTAGGACATATCAGGATAGACAAGACTGGACAGACAAGACTTGTCAGACAAGACTAGGCTGGGTACAACCTGACTTTCACCTCGAGTAAGCGTATCAAAAATGGCAAAACACCAGGCCCCGATGGAATACCACCTGAGATCGTGAAGATAACCGCTAGTCACCAACCTATATATTCGTTCTATATGTAATGAATAGCTTATTAACTGTCGGAAGCTATCCAGCTAGATGAAAGCAAGTAAGACTTGTACTCATTAGAAAAGCAGATAAACCATTAGGAAATCCAACATCTTATGGGCCTATCTGCTTATTAGATGTGACCGGCAAACTTTTAGAGCAACTCTTGCTATCACGATTAAGAGAGAACTCGAGGTAGGAGTCAGACTGTCGAAAAACAATATGGGTTTACAGAAGGTAGATCCACTATCAACGCCGTAAGCGCCGTTTTGAATATTGAGGAAAAGGCCAAACGTGGTACCCAGAGGACTAGGCACATGTGTGCTCTCCTAACATTTGATGTTAGGAGTGTTCTGCCATGGAGGAATGCCTTTAACAGTTCATGCTGGAAACATATTATGGACAGTTTGACAATAAAGGGTATAACTCCTTACTTACTATGAGAAATAAGAAGCTGCCTCAGCAGTAGAACCATGCTACTACTAGGAGACCGTAAAATAGAAGAACGACAAATTAGTAGCGGGGTGTCCCTCAGGGCTCAATTCTAGGACCTACCATGTGGAATGTGCTATACGACGGAGTATTAACAATGAAAAGCTACCTTTTGGAGCTACCATCATCGGCTTCGCGGATGATATTGCACTAGTCGAGAACAGAACTAAAGCTGATACAAACAGCAAACCATGCAATAGAATAGATCAGTGCGTGAATAAAATCGAAGAGTCTAAGCTTGGCGTCTGAAAAAACTGAAACGGTCATTCTCACAGGCCAAAGGCAACTTAGGCCCGTAAAATTTAAAGTGGAAGAGGTGATAATACACACCGAAGAAAACCACCAAATACCTCGGAATAGTTATAGACAAGGGTTTATACTTTGCGGTGCATATAACGGAAGCGGCAGAAAAGGGAAAGGGGACAATGGAGAATGAAAAACCAATAGACCTGCTCGCAAAGGAGCGTGGAAAAAAGCAGCACGACTCCAATTACAGCAAGAAAAAAAAATCATTTTGCCAGAGAAAAACTCATTGAGTAATTGCAAACAAAGATGACTGCTAAGCGAGAAAGGACAGTGGACCTAATTGCTAATAACGGACATATCCTCCTGGATAATTAGAAAATATTGGGAGACTAGTTACCATCTTACCCAGGTATAAACCGGCCATGGTTGCTTCATGGATTATCTTCACAAAATTGACAGAGCAACGGACGATTTATGTGTATACTGTCAGTCACACCAGAGACAAGTATCACCACAAGTGTCAGTCACACCATCTTCCACTTGGAATGGCAAACGGAAAGAGAAGAAGCTGAAAGGATTATGGAAGAATCTATTGGCCCCAGAACATTAATTCCATATACGTGGTGTGTTAGAAAAGTATCCGTCCTTATTTTTTATTTTGAAAACCTGATGGATTTGAATCAAGCTTGCTTGTATGAGCCGACCTTGAACCATCGTGCGCATGCGTGAATTTTTTGTAGATAGCGTCAGTTGCTGTCGAGCAGTGTTCGAGTGACGTAGTGTGTAGTGCTCTCGTCGGTTTTTCAATGCAAGTAAAATGACGGAACGACTATAGGGAGTGCTATAGGGATGTCCTACGTCGCCTACGTGATGCTGTGCGGCGCAAGCGACTGGAGTTGTGGTCATGAGGAAATTGGCGACTCCATCACGACAATGCTCCAGCACATTTCTCGCACTTGGTTCACACTTTTTGCGAATTTGGCGAAAAAACAGACTCCTCTGGTTCGACAGTCTCCTTACTCTCATGATATGCCCCCCTGCGACTTCTGGCTATTCTCCAAAGTCAAGAGGCCAGCGATTTCAGACAAGAGAGGACAGACATTATGGCTGCAACGACAGCCGAGCTAAAGTCGATTCCGAAAGATGCTTCCAGCAATGGCGGCACCGCTGGGAGAAGTGTGTGGAGTCCCAAGGAGACTACTTTGAGAGTGATAGGTTTCCGACGCTCCAGGTATGCCAGTTTTTTTTACCGACTAAAGGTCGGATACTTTTCTAACAGATCACGTATGCTACACCGAACAGTAAACTGAAACACCATACAGGGGCTAATTCATACAATAATGACAGGAAAAGAAAATGACGAGATACAAGCCCAAAAAAAACTTTCAGACATGAAGTACTAATTCTATAGTCATCCAGATTTCACAGACTAATTCTATAGTCATCCGTCACTCGGAGGTTACGCGACAAGCTCGAGAGTGCACGGTTGCGTTCAAGGGGATCGCTTGCCTAGTTAGGTTATATTACAGCCAGCTACGCCCCCCCCCCTTTAAAGACAAGACTAGGTACATAAGATTGGACAATCTAGTCAGGATTATTGTTGAAGACTATATGTTTCTACAGAAGACATTAGAGAAAACTACTACAGAAGCTACTACTAAAGCACTACTAGGTAGTACTAGACAGGGCGGAGGAATCAAAATGGAAGGCAAGCCACCTTTTTCTTCTGTGCCTTGCTTTCTTATTCGTCTTTAATTTAATAGTCGATTGTCTAAATTGTTCTGTTCTATCACTATAGGATCTATAATCGATCGCTGTGTATTTAGTTCATTTGCAGTAGTATTAATAAAAAGGATAGACGGAGATTATTACTAAACTAAAAAGGTGCGAATTAATTTATTTCAAAAATCGTACAATAAATAAGTAATAGTTTTATTTTTGAAAAAAAATGATTGGAAAAAGGGGCCAAGAGTTCAAGGATTTTAAAAGTATTTACATACTCGAAATTAACAAGATCTATAGATAGCAGCGCAAAGTTTTTTAATCAGTTTTAAAACAGCGCTCGAAGCGTCCTCAAAAACGTGATTAAAACAATTTCCAATTAATGAAAATTTCGATTCAGTGGGAACATTTACGCATTCGAGTCGCTGTGAGCGTGTTCTCATACGCAGCAAAATAAAAAATTCCACTTCCACTGGTAAAGGTGACTTGGAAAATTTAAATTGCTTGTCTGTGTGCAGATCTGTGTGTGTGTGTGCTACGTGATTCTACTGCATACCACTATGGCCGGTAAGACTGCAAATAGTATAAATAAGCAAATTCATTTATTAAATTATTAAACTGCAATCGGATTACAAACAGATTTGGGTTTACGTTGAAATAATATGCTTCTTTCAGGTAATAACAATCCATACAACAAGCTGTTGAAAACGTTGGAGGTTAATGGGAAACAATATAAATATTTTGACTTGGCTGCCTTAGGGGAGCAATACAGTAAGTTTTTTCTTTAAATTCCCTTTCTAAATATTGTTATATAAGTTGTGATTAACTTAATCACTATTAGCTTATTTATTAATATAATAATATACATGTGTAATCTTAAATGTATTAATTAAAGTGATAAATAATAAGTTGCAAATTATTGTAAGTAGGTATTTCATTTGTTAAGATAATTTATGCAACTAGTTTTCCAGATATTAATTTAACATAACAAAACTCATTGCATGAATTATGTTAACAAATAAAATCTTAAGATTTTATTTTCTTTTCAATTTTAAATCTAGTCAAATAGTTTTAGTCTGTAGACCAGTGTCTTCCAAACTTTTTCTACTTCATGGCAGAAAGGCAAAGAGAATTTCTTTTACAGCACACCAAACAAAAATCCCAATTAAATTAAATCTTTTCCTTTGGTGACACCTTGGCCTGCTCCGCAACACCATTTCATCTTCCTCTGTCTAATACCTGTTGTCTCCAATCTATCACTTCCATTTTTTCAAGGTCAGCCAGAACATAATCCATCCACCTTTTTCTCCCTCTTGCTCTACTTTCTGCTGGCTTCCAATCCGTCAACATTTATGTTCCTCAGTCAAGGGACATACCCTTCAGATGCCCCAGCCATCAAAGACATTAGTCCTTTATATATTGTACTATGTCGACTCTCATAAAATTATATATGCTACCAACATTATGTAATACTATCAACAAAATTAAATATACTAGTGCAAATAGTACAAATGCTGTGCATAGCTGTGGCATAGTTATCTCTTATCACAGTAAGAATCTGCCACAAAACCTCCCCTAATAGTGGGTGGTTCGCCAACCATGTTAATAACTGTACAGGCTCCCTACACTTGTGTCTAAGATCAAGACACCAAGCACAAGTGTAGGCAGTGGGAGGAGGTCCAGGTCCTACTTAGGACTGTAGCACCCTTAGATAGAGAGTGCAAATAATAATGAATAATTAATTGAAAAAGAATTCTGTAAAAAATCAGCTTTAATTTAGATACACAAAACTCTTCATCTACTATCTGTAGCTGTTCACACTTTTTAATTTCATTCCGATATGCATTGAGAAACCTTAATCGTAAAGATTATAATTCTAAGGGCAAGAAAGATTTGTAGATATGGTGGTGATGACTTGTACTGCAACCTTTATAGATCCCGATTTAGAGCGCCATTTACCCATTTAGAGCGCCTCCTCTAATCCTGATTCCTTTAGGAATTTCAGGATCTGAGTGAGATTCAAGGCCTGCAGCTCCTCTGAGTTCAAGCAGTGAGCCCTGAGGTACATCTGTCTCTTGCGGAGTAGTGCTCCGCAGTCTTTGAGCAGATGTATGGGGGTTTCCTCTGCTGAGCCACAGAATCTGCATCCGTCATCCTCCTCTAGGCCTAGGGCCTTGAGATGTTTCCAAAGTCTGCAGTGTCCTGTCAGGACTCCTGTCAGAATTCTAAGCTTGTTTCTGCTTAATTTCAGGAAAGGCTCTGTTCTTTTCTGGTTAAAAGATACCAGCATCACTTTAGACTGCCTTAGCCCTGGAAGTTCTTTCCAGGTTTTCATCCATTGTTCTCTTGTTTCTTCATCTAAACTTTTGTGGATGGTGGAGTGTGAACTCATGCCGCAAAAGGGCTCTGGACCTATAGGGACTACTCGATCCCTTGTTTGCTAGGTGATCGCCTTCTTCATTTCCGTCTATACCAGTGTGTCCTGGTACCCAGTATAGCATTACTTTAGTGTTTTTGCCAAGCTTGTTTAGCTTTCCAACACAGTCCCATACCAGTTTGGATCTGATGGTGTATGAGCTAATGGCCTTGATGGCTGTCTGACAGGATGGCAATTCGTTTTTTGCTATAATTCCTGTCGAGGTTAAACTGTGCACATCATTCGATTGTATGTACCTCTGCTTAGAAGATACTTGGAAATGTTACCATGGATTCGAAGTATTTGGTCCAAACACTCCTGCACCAGTACCTTCTTTGGCTTCGAACCATCTGTATACATTGCTCTTGATAGCATTTGTAGCATTATACATGCTACTTGATAGCATTTTGCTCTATGTGGTATGCTGAGGATTGGTCGCTCGGCTTTACTACTAACCATTGCTGTGTAGTTTTTCTTGAAGTGGTATTTGCATACCATTACGTCTTTTGGTGCTTCCAGCCAGGGGATCTTGGCAGCGAGGCTGTTTCGGTCTCTGCTACTGATTATTTTACCTCTGCCTATTCCTTCCTTGCTGAACCTCACAATCGCCAATCTGACGGCCCTTTCTACCACAAGGTGCAGCAGAGTCAGATCCAGCAGCAGCTCCATTGCTGCTGTTGGACACGACCCCATCGCCTCCGTGATGCAGACACAGGCCAGTCTTTGAATCTTCTCAAGCTGTTTCCTCATAGAGGCTAGCTTGGTTCTACTTCCCCACGCAACTGCCCCATAAGTGATCGCAGGTTTCACTATCATGGTGTACATCCATCGCAGGATTGTTGGGTTACAACCCCACGTATTTCCTGCCAGATTTCTTCACACCATTAGAGCGCGTTTGGCTTTGACACACCTCCCTGTGGGTACCCTCGAGTTGTGGAGATCTTAATGGTGTCTCTTCCCACTTGTGGCTCCACCGTTCTGGATATCAGCATTTCTCCCATCCACTTTGAGATAGTGCTGTGCAACCTGGTATTCCTTCTTTCGAGGGCCGCTTTGGTGTTGTCAAAAGCTCCCTCTATATCCAAGAAGACACATATCGTTACTTGCTTTGTCTCTAGTGCTGCTTCTATTTCATTTGTCAGCTGATACAAGGTGGTTTCTGTGGATTTCCCTGCTCTGTATGCATGCTAACAGTTGTGTAGTGGTGCACCTACCAGCACTATTGTCCTAAGGAAATTATCGATTACCTTCTCCATTGCCTTTAACATAAAAGATGTTAGACTAATGGGTCTAAATGACTTCAGTTGAGTGGTGTCTCTCTTATGAATACCACCTTAGCATTGTGTGCGTTCGCGTCACATCCCAGGATGAGTGACAGCCTTCTCCTAATACAGTGTTCCACCAGCTTATGTACTTCAATGGGTGGTATGCTGTTATCATCGCCAGGGAAGTATGCTGATGCGATCACTACTTCGCGGTGGAGGCCCTCGGTCTTGATGAGGGCCTGAAGAGGAACTTAATCCCACGTTAAAAACTCTGAAAGACATAAGTAATTTATGCCCTTCCTTACCATAATGCAAGTTCTAAGGGCGACCTCACTGTCTGGGCTGTCCCATACCAATTTACAGTCCCTGTTACTAAGGCCTCTGATCTTACCTCCATAGGTCCAGGGTTCTTGCAGCAGCGCTAGCTCTAGGTGCTGTTTAGTGAACATCCTAGCCATCACAGCCAAGAGTGCTTTGGCATGGTGGATGTTCACTTGGGCTATTTTGGTGCGCCTGCTGATCATTCTTGTTTTGTGACAGGAGGCGGAAATTCCTCCTCTGTCCCTACAAGAACATCTTCCTCTGCCTCCGTAGACATGGCTGGACTGCTCATGTCTACGAGTGTGAGGTCAAGGTCGTCCTCCCGGTAATCCAGGCTGACTTCCTTGTTCTCTGTGTCGGTTAGGTCCCGCACACATGAATTATATTCTCTTTTGGAATTCATATAAATCCCACGAGTGGCAAGGGAACTAAAGGTTCCGCCACATCAGAGCCCCGATTGACATGGTAGAGCGTTAAAAATTAGATTAAATTTTGTTTGTCTTTAAAGGCTGATGTGTACTGTCATATCTCGCAAACAGATTGATGACCCATATGAAAGTTTGATAACCAAGTGATGAAAAACAGATAGAAAATGATACAAACAGCTTTTAAACTGTCTTTCACACTTCTGACTAGTATAAATATGTTTGGAAGAGCAGGGCAGCAATCGAGCTGAAAGTTTTTCATGATCTACAGTTCTAACTTGTTGAAAAAAAAATGTTATTTCAGTTTCCAAACAGATAAATTTTAAAATAAATTCCAGCCTCAGCAACCCCATCAAACAGTGACATAATATCAGTAACTAGTGGAGAGACAAGGCCTTTTGAGAGTCAATGCACTTCTGCATGAAGCAATAAACCCTTTTGATCAGAATCCTTTGTTTCACATAGGAATGCAAAAAATATGTAATTTGATTGTATGATTGATTGATTGAAACATTAACCATGATTTTCAGGAGCCAATCAGGTAGTACATTGGAGCAAATGATGGAATACACTATTTTCACTTATGATATATTTAATGCATGAAGCCGTGCATGAATCTAGAACCATCAGTAATACATGTTTGCAAATGCTAATACATGTTTGTCACTGCTTCCATCTCCATATGAAGTTTTGGGTAGCACAGTAAAAGAAAAACTGACTTACCTGTGATGATTTGATTACCTTTTTGAGAATGATAATAATAATAATAATATATTTGTTCACTTAGCCACATGACAATATACGTGGTCTGTTATAAAAGTATCCGACCTTATTTTTTATTTTGAAAACCTGATGGATTTGAATGAAGCTCGCTTGCATGAGCCGACCTTGATCCTTCGTTCGCATGCGTGAATTTTTTTAGATAGTAGTTAGCGTCAGTTGCTGTCGAGCAGTGTTCGAGTGACGTAGTGTGTAGTGCTCTCGTCGGTTTTTCAATAAAAGTAAAATGACGACAAGTGAAATGAGTCAAGTCTTACGTCGCCTACGTGATACTGTGCGGCGCAAGCGACTGGAGTTTTGGTCATCAGGAAATTGGCGACTCCATCACGACAATGCTCTAGCACATTCTTCACACTTGGTTCCCAATTTTTTGGCGAAAAAACATGTTCCTCTGGTTCGACTGGCTCCTTACTCTCCTGATATGGCCCCATGCGACCTCTGGCTATTCCCCAAAGCCAAGAGGCCATTGGAAGGAACGCGATTTCAGACAAGAGAGGACATTATGGCTGCAACGACAACCGAGCTAAAGTCGATACCGAAAGAAATCATGTTGAACATAACTTAAGCATCAATGTCATGCTTAAGAGTCAATGTCATGCTTAGACAGAAAAATGGAATAGCTGCGGTTCTTAAAAAGGATATGCCTATAGAACTTAACCATGTGAGAAACACTGTGTTGCACATCGAGCAAGATCTGGGAATTAACGATGCACGGAAGAAAGAATGTACCTGTTATCCAAAAAAATTACTCTGAAGTGTGTACACAATGTTTCACCGATCGCGTATGAAAAAGGGAAAATTTGAAGATTTAGCTCAAGTAACTGAACATGATGTAGAGTTGACAACATTTAAACCAATTAATGAAGTAAGGTGGTATCCAGATATTTCGCAATTAGTGGTTTTGTCAAAAATTACAATGTTCTAATTAAATATTGTCAAGTTATGGAAGGAAATGATCCAATCTGTAAATATTGCGCAAAAATTCTGACGGATTCCCAATATCGGGTAGCAATTTTTGTTCTCTAAGACGTATTAGAACAGCCTTCATCTTCGTGCAAATACCTATAGAAAAGTTATGTAACTATTATTGATCATCAGTATGTTAAGACAAAAATAATAATAAATATCGACAAAAAAGTGCGACAAAATGTTTGGCAGTGATGTTAAAAAAATATTATCGGAAGCTCAAAATAATATTTGAATACTTCAAATATAATGCATTTGTCGAACGTGTCTGTATGCACCTGGAAAGAAGATTTCCCGACGACGATCAAAAACAATGGCAAGCATTTGATAATAAGATTAATATAAATTCAGGAAAAAAAATGGATTTTGGAAAACAGAATATAATGAATCTTTCCAAAAAATATTCTGTATTTATGATAAATCAAAATATTGGCATTGATAAAATATGGGATGAATATTACGAAATGAAATTTACAATAATGAGAAAAGTAAATTTGGATTGTTCAAAACATTCGACGATTCAAACTATCGTATTAACCCATTCAGAATTTTCTAATCTCGCTATTCTTTACAATATTATGGGTACTTTCCACGCATCCAGTGCAGATTGCGAACTGGGATTTTCACTCATGAATTCAAAATAAAATTACATTTATCAAATGGGCAAACAATTAACACCGAATAGGTCTATAAAGAGTGGGTTAGTACGAAAGACAAATAAATTGAAGTTTCATTAGAAATATCCAAAACTATTATTTTGCCATTTGATATTACGGTTTGCTTAACTAAAAGTATAAAAAAATTGCGAAATTTGTTTTTGATTTTAATTTTTTTGCTCACACTCGATTTTGTACCGCGCATTACTAATAAAAATTAAAGGAAGCACTGGTTGAGACCCCTATTTGTCAAGAAGAAGACAATCAACAAATAGATATATTTATTTTATGGAAATTAAATGTTATCTCAATTGGTATGTGGTTTCCTGTAAATAACTTCGCTGTTGTTCCATTTTATTTACGCCTGAGAATGTAAAAGTGTAGTTTATCAAACCTTTATCTAATCGCACACCAAATTAACACTGAATACACTAATCGTGTGTAAAAGTATCCAAATCGTGCGTAAATAGTCCAATGTAAATCAAATGGTATTTCATTATTAAAGGATTTCTGTCAATCAAAAAACGTAGTGAAAATAAATGTTCTGAAGTATATTAAAATTAAATTAATGTTTCTTATTTTGGATCAAGAAGTCTCAATCTCTCAATCTGGATTTAACCTAACCTAACAATATCCTTTCTAGTTTAAATCTAGGATAACCTAGATTACATCGACAACGACCAAATAGTGTTCCAGTCACTTTTACGCGTTTTTACTAGTTAGCAATTTTTGTCACGGAGTCAATTCATATCGCTGACACCATAAGGTTAGAACATTCAGCGTGTTCTAACCTTATGGTGTCAGCGATTTGAAATATTTTATCTGTCAAAATTAGAACTTTTTAAGTGGATTGGTAAGAAACAATATTTTTTTTGTAGATTCAACAGTATTTTAACATGCTTCGTAGATAAAATAATGTGTAATACACATGTATTATAGGCTTTTGTGTACTCATTGTGTTTGCAAAGCAAATTTAAACTTCGCAAGTCATGCACAAAAGTCCTTCTTCACACACTTGTATCACAATAACTTGTATTATAAACTATTACGAAACAAGTTTGAGTTCATGAATTTATTTTTATTTATAGCAAAATTACTGTCATGAATACTATACTTAGATTTGATTGAATTTTAATTGTTTAATGTTTGAACTTACATTTAAAGACTTTTCTGGAGTGTGGCACATGCAAAAAAATAATTAAATAATAAAAACGTATAGTTTTATTAGTTTTTTTATTGGTTTTTCAGATTAATTATAATTATTAACGAAGAGTTGATTGATAGAGGGCAGACATAATTTATTGAATTGGTTAATAAACTTTGTTCGTTTTCAAATCTGTTAACTTAAATTGTTCAAACTTATGACATATCTTATGATTTAATATATATTTTTTATCTCTAATGCACAATAGTACTATCTTGGTGCACGTTTTTTAATGCGATAAAATGTCACTATTAGTCTACTACACGTAACTTGGGTAACGCACGCAAATATTTTGCGTGCGTTATTAGCACGCAATATCGCTAGTTTACATCTGGAGGTCTGGATGCAGACAGCGACCATTTTTTGGTTAGAGCTAAATTTAGAGAAAGAATCTCTAAGCAATCTCTAAGACCAACCGGCCCTGAAAAGTTTCCGAGGTGGAACACCGTGAAGTTCAAAGTCACAAAAAAGGTAATTGAATTTCAAGCATCTCTGAAGAATACACTGGAATCCAAAACAAATCAAAATACAATCAAAAAACAATGAAAAATACAATCACACATAGTATCCAGAACAACGTAGGAAAAAAAAAGAATACTAAAAAGAAGGACTGGTTTGATGACGAATGCGAGATAGCCTTAAAGCAAAGAAGCCAGTCTCGACAACGAATGCTTCTTCTTCTTCTTATTAGCCTTCATACTTCCATTGTTGGATATAGGCCTCTTTCAATTTTTTCCATGCTTCTTTGTCATTTGCTGTTCTCATCCACTGTTTTCCTGCTATCGTCTTTATGTCATCTATCCATCTTGTTTGGGGTCTTCCCATACTTCTTTTTGTTTCTCGGGGTCTCCAGAAGGTAATCTTGTGGCTCCATTCTTCTGTATTCTTTCTGGCCACATGTCCTGCCCATTGCCATTTCAGATCCGCTGTTCTCTCCATGGCATCTATTATTTTTGTTTTTGTCCTGATATCTGTGTTGCGCATTTTGTCTCTTAGAGTGATTCTCAGCATCGCACGTTCCATTGCTTTTTGAGTCACTCTAAGTTTTGCTGCTGATTTTTTAGTGATAGCCATCGTTTCCAGGCCATAGGTGGCAACGGGGAGGATGCAGCTGTTGTAAATATTACGTTTTAGGTAAATTGAGACGTCTTGGTTTTTTAGTATATGGCTGAGCTTTCCAAAGGCCCATGTCAGTTGGATTCTGCGTTTGATTTCGGCAGTTTGATTTTCTTTGCCAATTTTAATTGTATGCCCCAGATATGTATATTGCTCTACTTTTTCTATTATGTTGTTATCAATCGACATTTCCTGAGGGCTACTAGTTATAATTTTTGTTTTGTTTAGATTCATTTTTAAACCTATTTGCTTGGACAGGTTGTTTAGTTCTTCTACCATTGATTTTAATTCTTCGATATTAGTGATTATTAGAATTATGTCGTCCGCGAATCGTCCATTATGTCGTCCAGTTTAGTTGTTTTAACTTTTTCTATGGCTGCGGTGAATAATTTGGGGTAGATCGGGTCCCCTTGCCGTACCACTTTGCTGAGATTTATTTTCCCCGTGTGTAGGTCGTCGTTTATTTTTACGTGAAAGGTGGCCTCTTTGTAAATGTCCTCCATTACAGCGCTATATCTCGAGCCTATTCTTGCGTCGTTCATTGCCGACAGGAAAGCCCAAGTCTCAACACTGTCGAACGCTTTGTGGTAGTCTATGAACGCTATATTTATTGGGATATTGTATTGTGTTGTCTTTTCGATAAGTGTTCGGATTCTTTGTAGATGGTCTGCTGTGCCGAAACCTTTCCGAAAGCCCGCCTGTTCCACTGGTTGGTAGAAATCTAGTTTCTTTGTGAGTCGGTTTGTGATAATCCGCATCATAAGATTATATATTATTTGTGGTGTCACCTTTTTTGTGCAGGATGATGACCTCTGCGTTCTTCCATTTTTTTGGTATTTTCCCCTCGATCAAACATTTGTTTGTTAGTATCCGCAGAGCTTCCAGTAGTGTTTCGCCTCCCGCTTTTAGCATTTCTGCTGTTATCTGGTCCTCTCCTGGGGTCTTCTGGTTCTTCATTTGTTCTACCGCATATGTAATTTCAGCTGTCGTTATTTCCGACAGTTTTTCCGATCCTACATTTGTAATAGTTTTTGGATGTTGTTGGGTTCGGTATGGATGATGTGTATAGGCTGGCGTAGAATCTTTGGACTTCTATTAGCTGTTTTGTTTCCACTGATAGTTTGGTTTCTTTATCGTTTTTTATCTTGCTACAGATCTTCCTTGTGGCTGATTGAATTTCCTCTGTTATGCTTGTTGCAATATCATCTATATTCATTTCTTGTAGATTTTCTGATCATTTCATTCTCTTTTTTATTTCATTTTCCTATTCATTTTTTTTGAGGGTCAGGAATTCGGCTGTTGGAAATTTCTTTTTGTGTACCAACTTCTTTCTTTCAATTTTTGTGTTTATGAGGATCTTTGCCCGGACCAATCTGTGGTCCTTCCTGTACTAAATCTGTTTAATACTGAGATATCTTTGCATATGTTTTTATTGTTAGAAAGTATGAAATCTATTTCATTTTTTGTCCGGCCATCTGCGCTCTTCCAGGTCCATCTTTTTTAATTTTGTTTTTTAAAGAAAGTGTTTAGACAAAATAGTTTTTCGGTGTTGAGGTAGTTACTTAATGTTTCTCCTCTTTCATTCCTTGTCCCCAGGCCGAAGTTTCCTACGTATTCGGTATCCTGTGACTGTCTTTTGCCTATTTTGGCATTAAAATCTCCGGACAACGAATGCTGCAAGATCTAAACGAGCAAAATACCCAGAAATACAGAGAGCTCAGAAAAAAAGCAAGAAGACAATAAAAGCCAAAAAAAGGCTCACGAGGAAAATATTCTTGAAGAACTAGAGTCAAATGGAACAAGCAACAGAACAAGACATTTCTTCCGAGAGGTAAAGAACATAAAAAAGTGATTTAGACCCAGAGTTGGAACTGTCATAAAGAATAACAAAGGTAACATTATTACAAGTCAAGCCGAAGTGATGGAGATCTTGAGAAAATACTTTGATGAATTGCTGAATATACAGACAGATGAAGGCAGACGTGAGTATACATCTTATGGCCGAACCCTTAGTGGAAGAACCTACAAATGGAAGGAAAAGGTATCACGAGCTATTCACAAACTGAAAAACAACAAAGCCCCAGGAAACGATACTATATCGGCAGAATGTCTTAAACATGGAGGATAAATTTTGGAACTCGCTTTCTATCAACTCAGTTGCCAGATATACAAAGAAGAACAAATACCAACCCACTGGAAAGAAAGTATTACAATACCCATTCATAAAAGGTCGATAAAATATGCTGCGCAAACTCTAGAGGTATATCCCTCACTAACACAGGATATAAAGTATTCTCTCTAATTCTATTAGAGGGACTGTGTAGAGTACCAAATAGGAGATTACCAGTGTGGATTCAGAAAGAATCAATCAACAGTAGACCAGATTTTCACTATAAGGCAGTTGATGGAGAAATGTTGAGAATACAACAAAACATTGCAACAGCTTTTTATATATTTTTAGCAAGCATATGATAGCATCCTAAGAGTGGAATTGTGGAATACTATGGCATGACTGGGCGTACTTAAAAGTTCATCAGTCTCACAAAAGTTGAAACGTTGAAAGAAAAAACGTAGAAAATTGTCAACCATCTTTCCAATCAACGGTGGTCTCAAATAAGGAGATGCGTTATCCCCACTCCTCTTTATCATCGCCTTGGAAGGCACCGTAGGAAGGGCAAACATAGAAACGCGCCTATTTGGAAATCAGGGTCCGCGCTTTGTAGTAGCTTTCGCTGATGATTTAGATATAGTAGGAAATACTACTATCAAAGTTAAGGAAGATTTCATTAAACTGGAAAATGCTGCAAAGAAGGTTGGCCTACAAATAAACGAAGATAAAACAAAATACATGACTACAACAAGAAAAGAACGAAGAGACAGGATAGAGCAAAATGTGACAATGGACCACTATAATTTTGAAAGGGTCCATGAGTTTAAATATTTGGGAGCTACAATCACCTCAGATAACAATATAACACGAGAGATTAACAACAGAATTCAGGGAGCGAATTGCTGCTGTTTTGCACTACAAAAAATAATGAAATCGAAAAATGTATGCCACCCGCCATACGAAAGTAACAATTTATCATGCAATTATAAAACCTATAATGACATATACATGTGAAACATGGACAATGACAAAACAAAATGAGAACCGACTAAAAATCCCAGAACGAAGAATTCTTAGAAGGATATATGGACCAATCAAGGACAACGACACGCAACAATACTGAATTAGAACTAACAGGGAATTGCAAGAACTATATAACCAACCAGATATAGTAAAAATAATAAAAGCAGAGAGATTGAGATGGGCCGGACATGTGAAGAGACAAGACCAACGTGTCGTAAAACTGGTGCGGGAAGAGACCCCGGTAGGAAAGCGGCCGCTGGGAAGGCCAAGGATGCGGTGGAAAGATAATATTGCAGCGGACTTACGGACCCTAAATGTCCAACGACCAGAAGAACTTATGATGGACCGCAGCAAGTGGAGGCAAATTGTAATGTCAGCGAAAACCCACCCTGGGTTGTAAGCTAGAGAGAGAGACAGCTAGTTTACATTAAAATAAACAAATGAATAAAAATAAAATGAATACAATCAAGACCTCGGTATTAAAAAAGTGACGTGAAGTGTCAGAATTTTTTCATTTTTGATTCCATTTTTTTTTTGAATGGCTGGATCTCAAACTTGTAAGATCCCCTCGCATGGGTAATAAATAATAATGTTTATCTACGACCACTATTATAATTGCCCAGTTATATTGTACAGTTCGTGGATTATGTAAATACATCTTACAACACACGTATGTAACAGTCCGCGATTAATGTTATTTAATGATTCAATAACACACTAGTGCGTTTGGTTTACAATTCGTTGATTGGTTGAGAGCTGCTAATATCATTAATATAGGCAACCCAATACATACCGTTATTTGTCAAAAAAAATTAAACGTCAAACTAATACATAAACACTATATTTTTTTTTCAATTATAAAAATTAAAGCCCAGTGATGTCCAGTGATAGCGAAATAGAAAATGCTACTCCGCCCGAAATTGTTGAAAAAGCGAAACAAGCTGCCCATAATTTGCTACGGATTAAATCTCGGGATTGATACGATGCATATAGAAAATTTAATGGACCGGAGAATGAAGCATAAAGTTAAATTCTTTTCAGAAAATGTTTTATTATACTTTGATGAGTTATCTCAAACAGTGATCTTCACTTTGGGCAATTTATTGAATGGTTCGGACATCAATTAATATAAAGCACAACATCGACATTTCAAAACATTCAAAGTTAATAGCTTTACTAAAGAGAAAATCTGATGGATTTAAAAGCAACAAATCAAAAATTTTAACCATTCAAGAAATTCAAAAGTTTCCTCAATAATTCGCCGGATAACAAATATCAAAAACTTAAAGATCTTTTGTGCTACCGAAAGAATTTTACCAAACCTGTAAAAAATATATTAACCTACGACCATAAGATATGGACAAAACTCAGCCTTTTTTTTCTAAATTATCAAAATGAGAAATGCACTAAGCAATGGAATAAATAAAATTGGCTCTATTCCTAAACAAATTGCCAATTATCTTCATTTGCCGGAAGAAAATCTTTCTTTATATCAGGACATTGTTACAGACGTTCGTCAGCCACCATTATTGTGGATTCCGGTGGTGATTTATTGTCACTAAAAAGGCATGGTGGCTGGCGTTCGTCTGCAGTAGCAGAAGGCTATATAGACTGCTCCATGAAAAATCAAAACGATACTGCTACAACACATTAATAGGTATTAATGAAATTAAACAAAGATTATAAATTATTAAGTAAATATAAATTATTTCATTTGACACTGACACTGTGTACATTGTGTTGCCTATATCGATGAATCAATATATCAGTTACATTTTCTTATTAAATAGAAAAAAATAGTGTGGTCGTAGATAAAGTATAGTACATAATTCGAGTTGTAAGGCAATTACGTACTCGCGGAATTACGCGCTCCCCGCTACGCGGGTCGCGCGTAATTGTTCCGCTCGTACGTAATATGCTTCTTACAACTCTCATTACGTAATATACTATTGTAACACGGGCGAAATTGCCAATTTCACTCTCGAGCGAATGCGCCTTCCCTCGTGCGCACATTTTCGCTCTCGAGTAATATTGACAACCTAGTTACAAAATCTACTATATTTCCATTTCTATATCAACAAAAAAATATTGCGAAACCATTATCTGCCGATAATTTTTTTTTCTGCAAAAAATCATGTAGCATGATTTTTATTTTTATCCCCCTTATCACTGTTTACACTCCATATCACGAATTTTTGCATATTTCGTTTTTTTCAGATAAACTACCGTACTCTATCAGGATCCTCCTTGAATCAGCTGTTCGGAACTGCGACAATTTCCAAGTCACCAAGAAAGATGTCGACAATATTTTAAACTGGGAAAAAAATCAAGCCAGAGAAGATGCCATCGAAGTCGCTTTCAAACCTGCAAGAGTTATTCTTCAGGTAAACAAAATTATTAAAATGGACAAAACTAGGCTGATCAGAATAAGCATACTTGATTTGGCAAACCAGATTAGACAGACAGGACTAAACAAACAAGACTATACAGACAAGACTAGACACACTAGATAGACAAAACTAGACAGACAAGAATAGACTGACAACACTAGACAGACAATCTATCTAGTCTTATAGCTTGGTGGATCTAGACTAGACAGACAAATCTAGACATGTGTGACTAAATAAATTTGGACATACTATTGAAATGCTAAACCAATGTATGTACTATTATATTAATATTGTTTTAGGATTTTACTGGAGTTCCAGCTGTTGTGGATTTTGCCGCCATGAGGGATGCAGTAAAATCCCTTGGTGGTGATCCAGAGAAAATCAATCCAATTTGTCCAGCGGATTTGGTAATCGACCATTCTGTCCAAGTGGACTTTGTGCGGTCGTCGGATGCTTTGCAGAAGAATCAGGATCTTGAGTTTGAGAGGAACAAGGAGAGATTCATGTTCTTGAAGGTAAATTGAGATTGATGCTTTTGTTTTCTGGAACAGAGTTTATTTTTTGGTGTTTTAGTGGGGAGCTAAAGCTTTCGATAACATGTTGATCGTTCCACCGGGAAGTGGAATCGTCCATCAAGTTAACTTGGAGTATTTGGCGAGAGTTGTTTTCTCTGCAAGGGAAGGAGGTATCTTATATCCAGACACTGTTGTAAGTACTTATTCACAATCAGTTGAGTTTTATTTAAAATTAAAAATCTTACGTCTATAAATTTAAAACTGACAATATTTATAATTCCAATGATTAAGTCCATTTATAATTCCAATTTATTGGAGTAAAATTTGTTCAAAATGCATTGTATAGCAAATACAGTATAATCTTGATAATCCGACACATATGGGACCAGACAACCGGCGTATTATTAAAAAATTCCGGATTATCAGGATTGGAACAAAACAATAACAATTTTACATATTTTATATACAGGGTGAGCAAAACTCGATGTCTCAGCTCTATTATAAGAAAACGAAAAACGATAGAAAAAATCTGAAAAGAGGTTCTTAAATGGGATTGAGTAAGGACCATTTTAAGCCAAATTTACATATTTTCTATATTTGGAAACTGGAGTAATGACGTCATCGAATTTTGTTTTCCTAGAACCATAAAAAACTAATTTTTCTGAACAAATTTTGTAAAGAAAAAAAATTTTCTGCCATTAAAAAATTATAAGCAAATTTGTAAAAATAGAGTATTATCAAAATTCTCACGTTATACCCCCTATTATCCCTAATTCCATTAGAAATACATTAGATCCTCTCAATTACCGGTATTCCTAACTAAAACAAAATTTAAAAAACGCATTTAACCACAGATTATCAATATACGTTATATTCACAGATTATCAATATACGTATATATAATCTTAAGTTTTCATTTGTAAAATTCTTAAGTTGCCGTACTCTCCGACAGCTTAGGCAACCTCTCGCGCATACTTGTGGAACGCATCATCCACTAATATACGGGACCTAGCAGTTTATCGCCGTATCCGAACGGCACAAATTTGCTTATATTTTTTGAACGGAAAATGATAGCAATTTTTTTTCTTTACAAAATTTGTTTAGAAGAATTAGCTTTTTTCAAATATGCAAAAATATAGGTATGGTTCTGGGGAAACAAAATTCGATGACGTCATTACTCCAGTTTCCAAATATGGAAAAATATGTAAATTTGGCTTAAAATGGTCCTTACTCAATCCCATTTAAGAACCTCTTTTCAGATTTTTTCCATCGTTTTTCGTTTTCTTATAATAGAGCTGAGACATCAAGTTTTGCTCACCCTGTACAATTGTATTTTAGAAAGAATAAAATATGTATCTATATAGGTAAATCATACAAAAAAATATGTATAAACTTATGAATAGATAGCAAGACAATTGTAGAGTGTAGTTAGCTTGGTCAGAATCGTCAAACAAGTTTTCAGAGTTAAAAGTGGGGTGTGTTGGCCAGACCTTTTTCCAAGAAGACTGAATTATGTTTTTTACTTTATTTCTTCTGTGCACGAGGTTTATATCCGGTGCGGGGCAGCGTAAAGAAACGACACGTGTTTCCCCAGGGCGCTCGATTACGAAACGTGTCGGATTAACCAACCGCCGGATTACCAAGAGTATACTGTAGTAGAATTTTTGTAAACTTTAAATTGCTTTGGTTTTAGGTTGGCACAGATTCGCATACAACCATGATCAACGGATTGGGAGTTTTGGGTTGGGGTGTAGGCGGAATTGAAGCTGAGGCTGTCATGTTAGGTCAGGCTATTAGTATGTTGTTGCCACAAGTTGTCGGGTATCGTCTTCATGGATCTTTAGGACCTTACATCACATCTACTGATCTTGTCCTAACTATCACAAAGGTAATCTCGACATATTCATTTGATAAAAGAAAAATAAAACTTGGAATAAAGACATTTAAACTACAATCGTTAATATCTTTCAGTAGCAACTTGTAATTGGTAATATCGATTTTTTTAGCATTTGCGTCAAATGGGCGTTGTTGGTAAATTTGTTGAATTTTATGGTCCCGGTGTGGCTGCCTTATCAATTGCAGACAGAGCTACAATTGCCAACATGTGTCCAGAATATGGTGCAACTGTTGGTTTCTTCCCAGTCGACAATTACTCCCTTAAATACCTTCGTCAAACCAGTAAGTAAAATTAACATAATTGCTAAATATTCTCGCAAAATTGAACTAAACTACAAAATATATTATCTACGACCACAATTGTAAATGCCCATTACTGTATAGTTCGTGGATTATGTAAATACATCATAACACACACGTATGTAACAGTCCACGATTAATTATAAGTTATGATTGATAACACACACGAACGTTTGGTTTACGATTCGTTGATTGGTTGAGAGCTGCTACTACATGCTCATACGTTCAGCGCCCCCCGTGCCACAAATCAAACTAACGGAAATTGACATTGCGTACATTGGGTTGCCTATATCTATGAGCACTCTTACTCTAGTTTAACCCAAATAAGTACTAAATAATAAGGTTTGTAGCCATTTAGAATGTATTTCTTTTCATTTCTTTCAAGTTAAATAATGTCGAGTAACAGTTATATATGAAAATATAACAGTTTGTTTATTATGTTAAATATTGATAATTAAATAAACATAACCTAATAACAAATAAATTTGTTACATAAAACATATTTTTCTTATTAAACTGAAACAAATTAGTGTGGTCGTAGATAAAGTATAGTACATAACTCGAGTTGTAAGGCAATTACGTACTCGCGTTATATGCTTCTCACAACTCTTGTTACGTAATATACTATAACATCAAATCTTATCTTTAAATAATTTGTATAACTTTTCTTGTCTATTGAATATCTTGTTCCAATAAAACTAATATGACATAAAGATGTAACTACAAAGGTAAAGATGGTATAGATGGTATAATCTTGGTAGTATATACTACATCATAGACAAATAAAGGGGGGAAGTAACCGTCGACAACCTAGCATAAGAAGCAATGATAAGATACAGTACAGTACTTTTGCTGGTACAATCTCAATGATAAGAGGAAGTAATGACAGGTTCTCTGCGATTTCCCACAGAACTAGCATCGCCCAGTCATAATGGAAATGGGCACACAAATACCAATAATCATGTCCTCACCTCGACCAAGGTGGAACTTCGGGAAGGCTAACTTTTCTGAAGATCTAGATAAATGCCTAGGCTGGATCCCACCACAGAGTAAAAACTACACCAGATTCGTGGGAGCAATCATAGACACCGCTAAAAAGTGTATCCCAAGAGACTTTCGTAAGGAGTACATCCCTGGATGGTCACAACGGATCGCTGAGCTTTATCAAAACTTCCTCAAAACCGGTGATCAAGATATAGCAGACGAACTCCTTCATAGTCTTGATGCAGCAAAACAACAAAAGTGGGCAGAAACCGTAGAAAGTTTGGATTTTCAGAACTCAAGCAGAAAAACGAGGACACTCCTAAGAAAACTAGGGAGTGGATCACACATACAAAGATCAAAAGCAACTATCTCGCCAAACGCAGTAGCATCTCATATAGTTGCAACGTCCAGACCACCAAAGAACAAAGATCACACAATAAAAGTTAAACGAGCCCTCAGACACCTTAAAACATCAGCGAAAGAGACGGAATACTCTTGACCTTTCACAGCAGACGAAATCTCGACACCAATTCAAGATCTTAATCCCAGAAAGCCTACCAGATTCGATAACAGTCCTGAACTTCTAATACACTGCGGAAAATTTACGATCAAATGGCTCCGCCGAATTCTTCACCAACATACTACAGACGGGATATCTACCCAAGGAATTTAAAAGATCCAAAATCATAGCTATCCTGAAACCAGGTAAACCGGTGGACTCACCCAAAAGCTATAGACCCATAGCACTGCTATCCGCGATACAAACTGCTCGAACGCCTTGCATACAACCGAATAAGCAAAAAAATCTTCGACGAAATCCCAATAGAACAGGCGGGTTTCAGACCGAAACGAAGCTGCGGTGACCAAATTCTCTCGCTCACCACACACATCGATGCAGGGCTCCAAAGAAAACAAAAACGGCAGCCGCCTTCATCGACTTGTCGGCAGCTTACGACACGGTGTGGCGAGAGGGCATAATCTGTAAGTTTCTGGAAGTGATTCCGTGCAAAGTAACAGCCCGACTGCTTGACAACATGCTGAACTACAAAATTTTCCAAGTCGTAATGGGATCCGACACAAGCTCTCCAAAAAAAACTCAAGAACGGTCTATACAACTTATACATCTCAGACATGCCCGAAACTAGGTCAAAAAACATGGATATGCCGACGACTGGGGACTTACTACAAGATGCGGCTCATTCGAGGAAGCAGAGGAAATTTTGACGGCTGATCTCGAGAAGTTGGGGAAATTCTTCTGGAAATGGAGACTCCAACTAAACGCTAGCAAAACAGAAGTAACCAGCTTTCACATGAATAGCAAACTCGCAAATAGGGAACTCAGTGTCCAGTTTGAAAACACAACTCTCAAACATAACAAAAACCCAAAGTATGTATGTGTGACACTCAATAGAACACTTTCGTTTAAGGAGTACTTATAAAAAACAGCAGAGAAACTTAAAACAAGAAACAATATAATACAGAAATTGTGCAGAACATCTTGGGGTGCTTCAGCTTCTACTCTCCTCTCGTCAAACCTGGGCCTCGTCTACTCAGCAGCAGAGTACTGTGCTCCGGTATGGCTCAACAGCCCACACGTCCAAAAAATAGACTCACAGCTCCACAATAAAATGAGGATGATTGCTGGTGTTATTAAATCGACTCCTACAGAATGGCATCCAGTACTGAGTCACATCCCATCCCCAAGCCTTGCGCCGCATAAACGCTCTGCACAGAGCGTTTAACAAGATACTGGACAATAGAGAACTACCGATCCATACAGTATGTTGTGTATGTTTACAGTATGATCCATACATCGAGGACGCTAACCACAACTGCCTCCGATCTAGAAAACCACCAACCAAGACCGCACTAAACGCAATAGAAGACGAATGGAGCATCATCGACGTTTGGTATCAAGAATGGACGTCGAAACAAAACAGTGATATGCAATGCATTACTAACTCACCACCAGGCCTCGACTTACCAAGGAAAACCTGGTGCACGCTAAATAGAATCAGAACGCAACATGGCAGGTGCGCCTATACTTTACACAAATTGGGAAAGAGTCCGAGCCCCTCCTGGGAGTGCGGCGAAAACCAAACCGTCAAACATATTGTCGATGAATGCCCTGAAACGGCTTACAACGGCAGACCAAAAGATTTCCTACTAGCGACTCCAGAGTCAATAGGTTATATAAATTTGTTGAATGTTCGTTAGTAATAATTTTGTTGTCATATATGTCTTAATATACCATACGCCAAATAAAAAGAGGAAGTAGCTTGCACTGGTACTATGTCAAAGATGAGGGGTGGTACAATCCTTGTATAGGTAACCATATCATAAAGCTGTGACAAGGTGGAAAAGTAATCTTCCAAACCTATCATTAGATATGACCAATGGTGCTAGATACTTTCTGAACTATCATTGCAAAGGGGAAAGCAACTGTAGCTCACATACACATTTGACTCTGTATAAGAACAACATCTAATGGACTAGAACAGTGGTGTGCAAACTATTTTCATTTGTGACCCAACATTTTGTGTAAAATTTAATCGCGACCGTTGAATAGTAAGTAGACTTTTTTTTAATTTGTTTATATTGACATTTTAGTGCTACAGAATTTCAACTAGATAAGTATATCTCGAGAACGGTTACTGATAATAGACCGTTTCATAGTTGAGATTTTTTGTGCACATGTGTCAATTTCTGGCATGTTTTGCCCGAACTTTTTGACGTATAACCTTATTATTTCCCGAAACTTTTATATTCCCGCCTTTCAAACTTGGCGGATGCGCATGCGCTTCTTCTTCTATATATGGCATCTCCTTTCAGGAGGTTTGCAATCATCATCGCTATCTTCATCTTACAAGCGTTAGCTCGGAATAACTCTTGGGATGTGGTATCATACTACTCTCTCAGGTTACGCAGCCATGAGTATCTGCGTCTACCGCTGTTCCGTTTGCCTATTACTTTGCCCTGTATTATCGGTTGAAGCAACTCATACTCCTCTGGATATATGGCCTAGATATTGTAAATTCCTTCTTTTTATTGTTTGTATGATTTCTCGTTGCTTGTTCATGCGTTCCATTACTCTAGTGTTCGTCACTTTGTCCGTCCATGGTATTTTAAGCATTCGTCTATAACACCACATCTCAAAGGCTTCTAGCTTTTTTATTTGTGTTTGTTTTAAAGTACATGCTTCCATCCCATATAGTAGAATGGAGAACACGTAGCCTCTTAGTATTTTTGTAAGTAGATCAAGTTTTACTTGTCTATCACAAAGAAACACACGCATTTTAAGAAACGTGCTTCTGGCCATTTCAATTCTGGTTTTAATTTCTAGGGTTTGGTCTATTGTATTGGTTATCCATGTACCAAGGTATTTATATTTAGTTGCCTTTTCTATACGCGTGTTATCGATGTATAAGTCTTGATATTGTGTTCTGCTTTTTGTTATGACCATGTACTTCGTCTTTTTCAGATTCATCTTGAGACCGTATTGTATACCGATGTCGTTTAGCTTGTTTGTTAAGCTCTAGATCTGCAAGATTCTCTGCTATAATAACAGTATCATCGGCATACCTCAAGTTGTTAATCGTCTGACCATTTAATGTGATTACAGTGTGTTCTTCACTTAGCGCCTCTCTGAATATTTCTTCGGAGCATAGATTAAACAGCATTGGAGACAGTATACAACCCTGTCGTACTCCTTTTAGTATCTGTATTTCGTCAGATTCGTCATTGTCCACTTTTATCGTGGCTGTTTGGTTCCAGTAAATGGATTCAATAATCTGAATGTCTCGCGAGTCGATGTTTCGTTTTTTCTGTAGATCTATTAGAATATCATGGCGTACATTATCAAAGGCCTTTTCATAATCTATGAAGCATACGTGTATATCTAGGTTCATGTCTAAACATCTTCGCGTTAATAATTTTATATCTTTATCTTTAAGTTTTTCTGTTGCTATCTTGTTATTATTTATTTTAGATTTTAGTTGTTTTAATTTGATGTGAAATCGGGCGACTACTGGGTTGTGGTCTGAACCGATGTCTGCCCCTGGGTAGGTTTTAACTGATGTTATACTATTTCTGAATCTCCTTTTTATTTGGTTTTTTACTATTTTTTCTTCATTATGTTGTGGAGACCTCCATGTATATAGTCTTCTTTTATGCAGTTTGTAATAGGTATTTGTTATTACTAGCTTCTCTGATTGGCAGAATTCTGTTAATCTGTCGCCTCTTTCATTTCTCTCTCCAAGTCTATATCTACCCACAATATCCTCTACCGCTCCTTCGCCCATCTTCGCATTAAAAGCCCCCATGACGATAGTAACAACTTGTTTTTTGGTGCTTTCGAGCACCGTGTATAGTTCTGCACAAAACTGTTCGATTTCGTCATCAGATTTATCCGCTGTTGGTGCATAAATCTGTATGATGTTGATGTTTCTATTATGCGAAGGCATCTGTATCAGCATAACTCTGTCTGAGTAGGAGATAAAGCTGGTCACTGATTTATATATATTTTTATCCACCATCATAGCAACTCCATATTTATTAGATTTATCTCTACTTCCTGAGATATATAGAACAGATTCGTCTGTGTGATGGATTCCAGTTCCTGGCCATCTTAAGCCACTTATTCGGAGTATATTCAGTTTCAATCTTTGCATCTCTGATGTTACATTATCAATTTTGCCTGCTTTAAAGAGGCTTCTAACATTCCATGTACTTATTTTCATGGCTTTTTTCAAAACCGTTCTCCCCGGAGATCCGATTGAAGGACTTTTTACTCTGGTATATTTCTTAATCTTGATATTAACCAAGATGATGATTTTACTACGGAAACTAACAGGGAAAACGCTTTCAAACAAACATTGAAATTTTCGCATTTTCCGCAGATTTCACGATCTGAAATTTTTACAATGTGAAATGTCTTAACTTTTGAACGGCTTATCACAGAGACTTCTAGTTTTTACCAATCGATTCAGTATCCCAACATTAATCGGAAAATATATTCTTAGAAAGCTTTTAAATAAAAATTACGATCGAACCAGCCATCGATCCGCTGGAGGACTGATTAGTTTTTTAAGATTTCTTGACTTATTGTAAACTAAATAGCATAACGATTTATATGAGCGTAATCTGTTTAAATTCTGCGTGTTTTGATATATAATATGTAAAAATGGAAGAGGTGTAGAAAATCGCGATTTTTTTTTAAGTATATTCGAAAAGCGGATTCGAAGCGCATAAGCTGAAATTAGCGATTAAAAAAACGCGCAAGATAGCGCATTTTTTGTACAAATCTTTTTCCAATTGACTGAATGTTTTTCTAAATTATTTTACATTAAATGTAGATTAATAGTATATTACGTAATGAGAGTTGTAAGAAGCATATTACGTACGAGCGGAACAATTACGCGCGACCCGCGTAGCGGGGAGCGCGTAATTCCGCGAGTACGTAATTGCCTTACAACTCGAATTATGTACTATACTTTATCTACGACCACACTATTTTTTTTCTATTTAATAAGAAAATTATGTTTGATGTAACTGATATAGTGATTCATCGATATAGGCAACACAATGTACGCAGTGTCAGTGTCAAATGAAATAATTTATATTTACTTAATAATTTATAATCTTTGTTTAATTTCATTAATACCTATTAATACCTACTGTGTTGTAGCAGTATCGTTTTGATTTTACATGGAGCAGTCTATATAGCCTTCTGCTACTGCAGACGAACGCCAGCCACCATGCCTTTTTAGTGACAATAAATCACCACCGGAATCCAAAAGAATGGTGGCTGACGAACGTCTGTAACAATGTCCTGTATAAAGAAAGATTTTCTTCCGGCAAATGAAGATAATTGGCAATTTGTTTAGGAATAGATTTTATTAGAAATTTTATTTATTCCATTGCTTAGTGCATTTCTCATTTTGATAATTTAGAAAAAAAAAGACTGAGTTTTGTCCATATTTTGTGGGCGTACGTTAATATATTTTTTACAGGTTTGGTAAAATTCTTTCGGTAGCACAAAAGATCTTTAAGTTTTTGTTTTGGAATCAGGAATTTTAATGATCAGAGATGTTCCGGTGTCTTCTATATGGCAGGGTTTGACATTTCGTAGTTCTTGTTTTCTGCAGGCACCACTAATGCCAATGATAAGAATAATCTAAAATTATATACAAAAATATGTCATTATGCCCATTAGAGAGCATTATAAGATAAAAAAGTAATGAATACCTTCATCAATAAATATTTGTTATCCGGTGAATTATTGAGGAAACTTTTGAATTTCTTGAATGTTTAAAATTTTTGATTTGTTGCTTTTAAATCCATCAGATTTTCCCTTTAGTAAAGCTATTAACTTTGAATGTTTTGAAATGTCGATGTTGTGCTTTATATTAATTGATGTCCAAACCATTCAATAAATTGCCCAAAGTGAAGATCACTGTTTGAGATAACTCATCAAAGTATAATAAAACATTTTCTGAAAAGGATTTAACTTTATGCTTCATTCTCCGGTCCATAAATTTTCTATATGCATCCTCGTATCAATCCCGAGATTTAATCCGTAGCAAATTATGGGCAGCTTGTTTCGCTTTTTCAACAATTTCGGGCGGAGTAGCATTTTCTATTTCGCTATCACTGGACATCACTGGACTTTAATTGTTATAATTGAAAAAAAAATATAGTGTTTATGTTTAGTTTGACGTTTAATTTTTTTTGACAAATAACGGAATGTATTGGGTTGCCTATATTAATGATAGTAGCAGCTCTCAACCAATCAACGAATTGTAAACCAAACGCACTAGTGTGTTATTGAATCATTACATAACATTAATCGCGGACTGTTACATACGTGTGTTGTAAGATGTATTTACATAATCCACGAACTGTACAATATTGGGCAATTATAATAGTGGTCGTAGATAAAACTATATATTATACTTGCAGTTGCAAGGAAAAGTAAAAGTTGATAGAAAGTCGACTTTTTTTTTAATTCATTTATATTGACCATTCAATTGCTACCGAATAACACGAAAAGGATTAAATTTTTTATGAATTCGACCCAAACAAATTCGACCCCTCTGGGGGTCGCGACCCACGGTTTGCGAACTACTGGACTAGAACATCGGAAATGTGAAGAAAATACAATTCACGTCACTTCAAAGTCACTTGGCCGCAATAATTGAAAGGCTGAAATAATAACACAATATTCACATTGGGAGAAAAAGAACAATTTTTACAAGAGCTTTGGTGTTACGCTGACAAACGATGATACCTTCGCTTAAAGGCACAAGCGAAGAAAATTTTCATTGCTTTTCTGACGAAGAAATCCTCAGCCTAATTTGTTCCACGGATGACGAAGAAGCTAGCGATGATTCGAATGTTTGAACTCGACGAACTGTAGCAAACGGTGACGCGTTTAAAATATGTAAAATTGTAATTTTTTAGTTTTATTCCTGATAATCCGGATTTTTTGATAATCCGGCGGTTGTATGGTCCCAAATGTGTCGGATTATCAAAATTAAACTGTATTTCTGAATGTCTAATGTGTTTTAATATTATGTTTCCTAAATTTGACTAATATCTAATTGACTACTTCATTTTTGTTCAGATCGCCCCGAGGATCAAATAAACCTTATCGAGGCCTATTTGAGTGCAACCGGTCAATTGCGAGACTACGAATCTGGGGATTTCGAGCCAGTGTTCAGTCAATCTGTTGGACTTGATTTATCCACTGTTGTCTCGTCAGTCAGCGGTCCAAAAAGACCAAACGATCGTGTCTCTGTCAGTGACATGAAAGTAGATTTTAACAATTGTCTTCGAAACAAGGTAAATTATCAAGTTTTAATTAATTTGTTGATGTAAATCCATAATGTTAGCGGCATGTAATGATATAATCAGTAGCATTTTTTTATATTTGAATTCTCTTTGAGTTTTCTGATGTTTTCACAAACTTCATTAAATTGTAACAGCAAAGACTTTTTGGAAATTGAAGCAGCCTTCGCATAAAAGTTTAGACAAGATTTTTCTTCTACTCTGGTGGAAATGAAGTGTGTCGTCAAAGAGCAACGAAGTGTTACCAAGACAAACAAAGAGTGGCCGAAGTGCAACAATGTGATTCCGAGACAAACGATGTGTCGAAGTGCAACGAATTGTTTTTGAGATAAACGAAGTGTCTAGCGGTAAAACTGCCCCGACACTATTTTACTTTACACTTCGACGACACTTTTAATGTTCAACAAAGCTTCCCTGTTCAAATTTCAGTGTTCCAAAAGACATATCCCTAACACTTTGACGACACTTCGTTGACGCATTCCCGACACTTTATTCAGACACTTCGACGACATTTTATTTCCACCAGGGTAAATTCTTCAATTTTAGACAGAATAGTTTATAATTGACATAATTAATTTTAGACATTTCAGTCGCATTATTTTGACTAGCTAACTCTAAAATTTCAGATTTTATATTGACAAATTAGAGTTAAATGCATTTGGTTGTTTACCTAAATTTTGTCACGTTCACACAACTTGTATAAAAAATGTTATAATATAACGGGTGATATTTTTGCTATTCGGTTCAAGCGTAAAAATGGTATATTGTGCGGTAATGGGCGGTAAGTTGTCAATTGCCCACGAGAGCGAAATTGGGCGCACGAACCAAGTGAGAGGCTCATTCGCTCGAGAGGGCAATAGACAATACCGCACGAGCTGCAGATAATATTTTCTATTACTCATGCGAAGGGACGTATCTTACAAGTTTTGGGTCCAGAGGCCATCAAAAAAAAAAATAGAATAAGAAATGAAGAATTTGCTTTTTCAATTGTCTCCGGTGGTATGGATTCGTCATAAGAACTCTCATCAGTCTCATCATAGAATTTACACTCATTTTAAAACGTTTTCTTTAATTTTTATTTTGTAATGAAAAAAAAATTCTGTCACTTTTAGGACACTCTTAAAATTGAGGTTTTGATTGTGATTATTTATTAAATTGTTTTTTTTACGATTTAACGATTGCGATGTTAACGGATGCGATTTTTATTGAATATTTGCATGCGTTAAGTTGTGGTAATACAGCCAAAAACAGCCATTTATCGCACTAAAAAAAAACGGGTGCCAGGATAGTACTTATCCCGCAGGTGTAATAAAAACAAGATTCGTGACATGTGGCAATGTCAAAAATTCTCAGTAAGTTTTTCCATTTCACCATGAATAATCTAACAAACGTACAATGCTTGCAAATAGTGTGAGATATGTGTTTCTTACGTCCATCTTATGGTCGTCATAATCGACCCACCGAACAGGCTATTCAAGCTGTTGTGACCAAATTTCGCATCAGTTTTACTTTATTGGACATTAATCCACCAACCCGTAAGCGAAAAGTGCGTATCTAGGAAAATATTGCTGCTGTATCGGACAGTGTCAATGAAGATCGCAATATGTCAATTCGTCGCGGTTGTCAACAATGGGGCTTATGTTATTCGACCGCCTGGAAGATTTTGCGTAAGGATCACGGTATGAAACCATACAAAATACAGCTGCTGCAAGAACTGAAGCCAGGTGAAGTACCACAACGTCGTTTGTTTGGTGAATGGGCCTTAGGAAAGTTGGATGAAGATCCATTTTTCTATCGAAAAATTGTCTTCAGCGACGAAGCTCATGTTTGGCTCAATGGGTAGGTCAACAAACAGAATTGTCGAATTTGGTGTGAAGAGCAGCCAGAGGCAGTTCAAGAGCTGCCAATCCACCCTGAAAGATGCACTTTTTGGTGCGGTTTGTGGGCCGGCGCACAGTGGGCAAAACTCCCAAAAGCTTACTTTTAAGATATAAATAATTACAGTGATACCCCTAGCATCATTTGAGATCATTAGTTGAGGGCAGGTAGTGCTCTAAATACCCCTTTTTCGTTCTCAATTATAGACTTTAAATACGCCGAAATGTGTGCGCATCTCGACCAAAAATAGCAGCTTTCCAAAAGTGTATATTTTTTATATCCAGTGACCAATTTGAATATAAAAAACATGTTTTTTCTCGTGAATATATGTACTTTATTTAATAAGTAATTATAAATATATATATATATATATATATATATATATATATATATATATATATATATATATATATATATATATATATATATATATACAAAATATATATATATATATATATTACGGTAAACGTGCGTAGTTAGGTAAATGTGAACATTTACCTATGTTGTAATTGTTAGAGGTTTACATTAACATACACAACGCATGGGCTGTCCAACAAGACACACGTGATATTGTAACACACAAAAAGAAAACATTTTCCGGTAAAAGTAGATATATAAAGCTGATCTCAGATTTAAACTCACATTTACCTATCACATTGGTAGATGTGTACATATACCGGTAAATGTTCACATTTGCCGATTTTGTACTTTTACCGTAACATATATATATATATATATATATATATATATATATATATATATATATATATATATATATGTATATATATATATATATATATATATATATATATATACATATATATATATATATATATATATATATATATATATATACATATATATATATATACATATATATATATATATACATATATATATACATATATATATATATATATATATATATATATATATACAACTGTGGTATATAAATTGATAGACATTGGACTGCAGTTTTGAGATACGTTTTGAGAAATTGTTTCACGCTGCTAAAAATAGAGTTTTAAAAAAAGTTACGCTAAGTGTTGCGCTGCTTTAATAATCCATGGTAGATTACATCTTTATGTAAAACATATCTGAAAATTAGCTGCTGAAAGTTGCTGGTTTGCCCTTTTCAACCCTCATTGTAGAATGCAAAATTATGTATATATATGTATATATATATATATATATATATATATATATATATATATATATATATATATATATATATATACAGTCGAAATTCCCTAAGTCGAATTACCATAGTTCATGAAAAAAATTCGAGTTATAGAAAATTGTAGTTATAGAAATACATAACTACAAATTGAGTAAAATACACTATACACATCAATTTATTCAAAGTAAATACATATGTATATATTTCTAAACAAAAAAAAACCGACCAAGTGCGAGTTGTGACTCGCGCACCGAGGGTTCCGTACAAACTTGTAAGTAAGGTATCTTTTTTGTGGAGGACGTAGCAAGCACATTCAGTTAACTTGACAAGTGGCCCTCATGAAATCACGACCATCTTAGTACCGCTGCAAGCATAACCTCAAGATGTCGCTGTCGTACGATGGAATTCTACCCTATATTTTATTACCATACATCCCCCCATTCACTATGAGTGTTTAGGGGTTCTGGAACTTCACTATTTGTTTTTACTGCTCAATTTTGCCTGTATACCTATATACCCTGTATAAAGGTATACAGGGTATTTTTTTTTAAATAACGCGAATATTTTTAAACTAAATAAAAAGAAAACTTTATTTTAGTATTACACTTATTCACTAACTTTTATTAAGATCTGACTATTTCTAGAACTAATATAAACTAATGTATTAACTATTTCTAGATCTATTTCGATACTCTTTAACAATCAATTGTTCAATTGACTGCTTTTTGGGCAATTGACTACCAAAAAATATAGGGCGAACGTGATTTAAGTATAATATACTTAAATCATATTATCTACAACATATTATGTAGATTATAGTATAGTGTTATTATGTAGATTATCAACATATTATGTAGATTGTAAAGAAAAATTAGACGAAATATAATATATACAGGATGTTACGGGACTTGAGTATGTCGCATGTCGGTTATAAACAAGCAAAATTTAGACATAATATATATACCCTGTATATATTATTTATATAGAGCGTACGTGATGAAATGCATAACGAATATATAAAAAGAAAATTCAGAATAAACAGCTTGATGCCAACACATACTTTTTAACCTTAGGACCTAACTGTATGCAAGCCATATGCTTCTGGAGCCTGACAATACCACTACGACAACATTAGTGTATTTTCATGAGTTTCTAATAGTAAATTCGCATTTTTCTTGTAATTAAACTACATATTTACGGTTTTCAGATTTTTCACTTTACATGTGCTGCAAGACACCGCTTCTTGCCAAATTTCATGATTCTAGGTCAACGGGAAGTACCCTATAGGTTTTGATTCCCTTGTGAAATCGCAAAATATGCGACATAAACGGTCATATCTTTTGATCGCGTTGACTTACAAGTTTGATTTTTTCACAGCTGAAAGAGCCCGCAGACCCGAGTATTTGATACAAATTTCAACTTGTTACCTTTACGCGTTCCTGTGAAAAATGGTCTTGACAGACAGACAGACGGACAACAAAGTGATCCTGTAAGGGTTCCGTTTTCGGTACGGAACCCTAAAAACAAAAAAAATATGTATACATTATTAATATGATGTTATATAATTATAATTAATTAAAAATAATTTTAATTAATATATATTATTTTTTGAAAAAATCAGTAATTTTTAATTGTTTTCCATTAAAAAATTATCTATATACAAAGTTCTCCAAATTTCTGCGCGTACTCTTCATCTGGCAGATTGTATTTAGAATACAAATATTCGCTACACCTATTTAAATAATTACTCATATCTTTGTTCGTGGGTGGAATTGGCACTGTTTCGTTGCTATATAAGACATCTTCTTCTTTATCTCTATCTTCATCTTCGCGTTTTCTAATCTTGTTAAAAATATCGGCTAGGTATGTCTGTTGGATAGTCCGCTATACCACATCTTCATCCACAGATAAATAATCATTAAGAGACACTGTATTATCCACGTTATGCTGATTATATGTGTCATAGGCGGACGTATCATCTTCTTCAATCCAGTTTGTTTTGCCTTGTGTTTTAAAGCCAGCCTTTCTGAAACAATTTTTTATGGTTTCTTGCTGAACATCGATGTCCCACGCTTTTGTCAAGTTTGTAACGGCATCCCATAAAGTAATATGATTGTGTTGATGGTCTTCTATGACAACTATAGTTTTTCTCAGAATTCTTCTTCTGTAGTGCAATTTTATATTGTTAATAATTCCTTGGTTCACAGGTTGTAACTTTGACGTCATGTTTGGAGGGAGAAGAACAACACAAATCGAATTTAGCTGCTTGGTAATTTTTTGGTGTGACGCACAGTTTTCCACAAACAGCAAGATATTACGTTTTTCGTCAATGTATTTGCTGTGTTTTCCACCGAAGCACTTTTCGTCTTTAAATGTTAAAGTTTTATTAGGTAAACATTTAAACTAAAAGTTCTGGCAAGATATTGTAGCATCACTCTTCACAGTCATGTTCATTACCGTCTACACTTTCACCACACATAACCTTTTGCATAATATTATGCCTTTTCCTAAACTTATCTAGCCATCCTACACTAGCGATGAAATCCATGTGTCCCAGACTCTCAGCAAAATAAAGAGCATTTTCTCTAATAAGTGGTCCAGACATTGGCACATATTTATCACGCGCAATTTTATACCATTCCAAAGCAACTTTGTCAATGTCTTCGTAGGTACACTTTTTCAAACGTCTGCGATCACTAGTTGCACCATTTTCTGCTTTGTTGAGAATTTCGTCTCGGTTTCTTATAATTGAATAAAGTGTACTTGGAGGAATGTGAAATTCTGCAGCAATCACTTTTTTTCTTTTTAATACGTTTGTCAACTTCACTTATCAACATCACTTTGTCAGATAACGACATCGTATTCAGTTTTTTTTTTGTGGTCACATATTTGCAATTGTATCGCCAGAGGTAAGAAGCACAAATGAGTTTAAACTTTATAATTTCATTAATATATAGCACCTTCTGGGTGATCTTCGGTTATATCGTCTCTTTTTGGATTACCGATCCTCGAGAGAATAATATCCTGTCGTAATCTTCCTACAGCACACGCGCTCGTAAATTCTTAGTTTTGCTTTATTCGAGTTTTTGCTGATCATAAAATATGAAAAATAAAATGTTTCGTAGTCTGCCCGAGGAATACACTATCGACACTATTGCACTAAATTTTGGAAAATACGCGGCGGTTAAAAAATTGGGGTTATAGAGATTATTTTGTACAAATTTTTATCTGTTGAGATTTTAAATTATGTAGAGCAAATTATTGAAGAAAAACCAACGATTACTTTAAAAAATATGAAATTGAAGATATTTGAAAATAAAAACGTCAATTTGACCACAACATCTGTATTTAATGCATTAACAGCTTTAAAAATTACATTGGAATCTGCTGCAATTAGTCTGGACCGTTTAAAAGTTTCAAAAATTACAATGTTATTTTCACAAAATGCTGCACAAACACGGGAGAATATAATTTTCATTGATGAATCCGGTTTCAATTACCATCTGCGGCGAAATAAAGCCCGATCAAAGAAAAATACTCCAGGCCATGTAATAGTTCCAACAGTAAGAGGCAGAAATGTTTCCATTTGTTTACATTTCTTGATGGTTTATTTAATAAAAGGCTAACACCGTAGAACCTTGGCTTGTTCTGCACAACGCCAAAATCCATAAAACTCAGGAAGTTCGTGATAAAATAAATGGAATAAGCCATAGACTATTTTTTCTACCAGCATATTCACCCATGTTAAATCCCATTGAAAAAGTTTTTTCAAAAGTTAAATTAGCTGCAAGAAATTTGCTGCCGGAACCAGAAAATAATCCAAATTTGGTTTATTTTTTAGGAATCCGTGGCCACTGTTACTTCTGCTGATTGTAATATAGGTTTTTAACTTCAAATTAAACCTTTTCAATTTCAAATTAAACCTTTTTAAATTCAAATTAAACCTTTTTAAATTCAAATTAAACCTTTTTAAATTCAAATTAAACCTTTTTAAATTCAAACTAACCTTTTTTAAATTCAAATTAAACTTTTTTAAATTAAAATTAAACTTTTATTAAATTAAGTTAAATATTAATTAATATAGAAACAACAAATTAATTATCAATAATTATAAAGAAAACAATTATGAAAAATTATAAAAATAATGTATCGGTTGTCCTGCTAGAGCCAATGGTAATTTCATCGACATATCTACATAATATTTATTACAATCAGCAGAAGTAACAGTGGCCATGGATTCCTCAATAATATTAAACAAATTTAGATTATTTTCTGGTTCGCCAGCAAATTTCTTGCAGCTGATTTAACTTTTGAAAAAAGTTTTTGCATATTTTTGCAGATGAATTACCTGTTAGTCGTGAAAGAAAACGTAGAGGAAATTATTCTTAAACAAGTTTAGACAAAAAGGATGTTTTTATATAATGTTATGAAGAAGGTAAAACAATTACAGAATCAGCAGAAATAGCAGGTATTAATAAAAACATCGCTAAATAGTTCCAACTGTCGCCCATGTAATAGTTCCAACAGTAAGAAGCAGAAATTTTTCACTTATTGCAGCCATGAATTTACATGGTATTATTCATTCTGAAATAATTTCTAATTAATCAGTAAATTGAAACATTTTTATTACATTTCTTGATGGTTTATTTAATAAAATGGCTGAAAGTAACATCGTAGAAGCTTGGCTGGTTCTGGACAACGCCAAAATCCAAAAAAACTCAGGAAGTTCGTGATAAAATAAATGGAACAAGCCATAGACTATTTTTTCTTCCAGCATATTGATTGACCCATGTTAAATCCCATAGAAAAAGTTTTTTCGAAAGTTAAATTAGCTGCAAGAAATTTGCTGGCGGAACCAGAAAATAATCTAAATTTGGTTCATATTATTGAGGAATCCCTGGCCACTGTTACTTCTGCTGATTGTAATAAATATTATGTCGATGAAATTACCATTGGCTGTGGCAGGTCAACCGTTACATTAACATTATTTTTATAATTTTTCATAATTGTTTTCATTATAATTTTTGATAATTAATTTGTTTTTTCTATATTAATTAATATTTAACTAAATTTCATAAAAGTTTAATTTAAATTTAAAAAAGGTTAATTTGAATTTAAAAAGGTTTAATTTGAATATAAAAATCTTTAATTTGAAATTGAAAAGGATTAATTTGAAGTTAAAAACCTATATATATAATGTAGATATGTCGATGAAATTACCATTGGCTGTAGCAGGACAACCGTTACATTAACATTATTTTTATAATTTTTCATAATTGATTTCATTATAATTTTTGATAATTAATTTGTTGTTTCCATATTAATTAATATTTAACTATATTTAATAAAAGTTTAATTTGAATTTTAAAAAGGTTAATTTGAATTTAAAAAGGTTTAATTTGAATTTAAAAACCTATATATTCGATGTTATATCAGTCCTGATCTACAAACAAAATCTATTCGTTAAATAAACGAAATGTTTTATTATAAACAAAATATTAAAACAAAAAACCTCGATTATCCTGTTTGCGGATTATCCGTGCTTTTTTTATTCCAATTAATTTACATATTATAAATATCATATAATAATTACTTTTTTCATAGAAATTCACAAAATGAAGTTTTTAGTTTTGAATAGCTTGGTAACTTTAAGAGGTAAAGACATTAAAATTCATAAATATCATTAGCCATTATGTATCCGCCATTTTGTTTCATGGAAAACCAATATCAGATTCGTAATCTGCAACCCCAAAAACCCCGAAAAAAAAATTTATTGCAAAATAATGATATTTTGCGAATTATGGCCAGCTTTTTGGGATTTTTGACCACTGTGCGGCGGCAACATTGGACCGTACTTCTTGAAGAACGATGAAAATCGCAACGTTACCGTCAATGGAGTAAGGTACCGTGCGATGATTACCGACTTTTTTTGCCCAAAATTGAAGAATTGGGCTTGGTTGACATGTGGTTTTAGCAAGGCGGTGCCACATACCACACGGCACGCGATGCCACGTTTTGGAGCAGTCCATAGGTCAGTAGATTATTTTTTGTGGAGATACTTGAAGTCTCCCGTATACAAGGACAAGGAAACCAGGGACTGCGATTGGTGATACTGGCCGAAATGCTGGAAAAGTATGATAAAATTGGAGCTCACGGATGGACCATCTACGACGTATCCGCGGGCAACATTTACATGAGATAATCTTTAAAAAGTAAATGGCAGGCCCATGTATCGGCCCAAATAAATTTTTCATTAACTTTTGCAAATTTTCTGAGTTTTTTTTCAATTGTCAAAACCCAAACGGTTAAAAAATCACTCATTATCTAATTCTGTAGTAATTTGACAACATAGGATGATTTTTACCCGGTGATAAATAAATTTCAATATTACCAGAGCAAAAGGCATCGTATGTTCACCAAAATATTCTTGCGAGGAAATCGTGTTGTCCATTTGGTTCCACTGCGGGACAAACTAAACCCAGTGATGTTCATAAATCATCATCTACTGAGCAAAGTTTATCCACCAGTACAACCAAAAATGAAATGTCTAAGAATGACAAATTAAATCCAGCAATATTAAACATGCATTCATCTTTCGTTGTTGAAAATATTTCACAGTGGGACACACTATACCCAGTGATGTTAAAAATCATCACCAACTGAGCAAAGTTTATCCCACAGTAAAACCGATAAATTCGTTAAAAATAGCAGATTCATAAACCATTGCAATTAGGCAACTATGGGCTGTGATATGATACATAAATTACAAATCACACCGATAGTTCCTTAACAACAACAATCTATTAAAAAAGTTTCACCAAGAGCTCACCAATAAGATTTTGTTGTTTGATCAATCCCATTTTCCTTTGCTGAATCTAGCTTTATGTGTCTTACTTCCATATAGTTAGATCACCAAAGAAAAACAAGACCGATTTTCTTGGAGTTTTCCACTGAATAATTAATTGTTGTATTGTTGAGTTGCTGAATTGAACTGACTTTAGGGTCTCCCTGTAAACTATTTATATGAAAAGTTAAGGGCGCTTAGCTTCCCCACTACGCGTAGGTACTTAAGCGTTAATACCTTGCGGTGCGCGGTAATTACTTTTTTACGAGGTAAAACGAAATTTTTGCAAACTGTTTCCAAATACAATTCATTACAGAGATTTCGGTAATGTTTTCGTATTATTTTCTTTATACACAAATATTTGTTTATGTTCTCGATTTCTAGCAAATATTTAAGCAATGTAGATTATAATAAGGAGCAATTCGTACTCATATATGGATTAGATTTTGAGAGACTGAAGTAGACAAGACAAGAAATACAAACATATAATTGGGCAGTACTAGACTACTCAGGCAAGATTAAATAATTTAAACAATATTACAACAAATACGAATCTTATTATTTTTTATATTTATATTTTTGGTTCTTACTCCAAACTGTTTTTATTCCTCCATTCCTTTTTCTTATCAAACTAACTAGATTTCCTAATAATTCAACAATAACTAAGGTTGAGTTAGTTCTCACTACAACTCAATATAACTCGACAGAAAAGATAGAAAGAAGTAGCTGGCTTGGTCAATTGTGTAATTAAATATTGGTTAACCAGATTTGGCAAGAATTGACAAAGTATGCAAGAAGTGGAGAAGAATGTTTTAAAATAGATGCAGTATACCAGTGGACGGTAACTGATTTTTTATCGCAGCTCAAAATGTAGTTAGATTAATTCAGATGTTGTAAACAAACAAATTATCAAAGCTGACAGACAAGACTAGATACAAACGAGTACACAAATAATATGAAGCAATAATATGAGTTAAGTCTGTCTAGACTTGTCTGTCTAGTCTTGTCTGTCTAGTCTGGTCTGTCTAGTCTTGTCTGTCTAGTCTTGTCTGTCTAGTTTTGTCTGTCTAGTCTAGTCTTGTCTGTCTAGTCTAGTCTGACCGGACTAGTCTTGTCTGTCTAGTGTTGTCTGTCCAGTCTTGCCTATCTAATCTTATCTGTCTAGTCTTGTCTGTATAGTCTTGCCTGTCTAGCCTTGTCTGTCTGTCCTCCTCGGTGGTGTAGTTGATAACATACCCGCCTTTCAATGCGGGAGACCCGGGTTCGATTCCTGGTCGGGGAGACAACAACTAGGACGGTTTTTCAGTAAACCGTCCGCGCTGCCCACCCTGAATGAATGCAGAATATGCGATACCAGGGTGGCGCATACTAAAACCAAGGTGGAATAGGGGGTTTAGTGAGAGCTTCCCCCGAACCACTTAAAAAAGAAGCCTTGTCTGTCTAGTCTTGTCTGTCTAGTCTTGTCCGTCTAGTCTTGTCTGTCTAGTCTTGTCTGTCTAGTCTTGTCTGTCTAGTCTTGTCTGTCTAGTCTTGTCTGTCTAGTCTTGTCTGTCTAGTCTTGTCTGTCTAGTCTTGTCTGTCTAGTCTTGTCTGTCTAGTCTTGTCTGTCTAGTCTTGTCTGTCTAGTCTTGTCTGTCTAGTCTGTCTAGTCTTGTCTGTCTAGTCTTGTCTGTCTAGTCTTGTCTGTCTAGTCTTGTCTGTCTAGTCTTGTCTGTCTAGTCTTGTCTGTCTAGTCTGTCTAGTCTTGTCTGTCTAGTCTTGTCTGTCTAGTCTTGTCTGTCTAGTCTTGTCTGTCTAGTCTTGTCTGTCTAGTCTTGTCTGTCTAGTCTTGTCTGTCTAGTCTTGTCTGTCTAGTCTTGTCTGTCTAGTCATGTCTGTCTAGTCTTGTCTGTCTAGTCTTGTCTGTCTAGTCTTGTCTGTCTAGTCTTGTCTGTCTAGTCTTGTCTGTCTAGTCAAATCAAATCAAACTATTTATTTCATTATATAAGCTACAAAATATAACAAATACATTTAAAAAGAGAACATATATTGTGAACATTTGTAACTAAATGAAATTTGTCGGTTAGCTTTAACCCTGAATGAATGCAGAATATGCGATACCAGGGTGGCGCATACTAAAACCAAGGTGGAATAGGGGGTTTAGTGAGAGCTTCCCCCGAACCACTTAAAAAAGAAGCCTTGTCTGTCTAGCCTTGTCTGTCTAGTCTTGTCTGTTTAGTCTTGTCTGTCTAGCCTTGTCTGTATAGTTTTGTCTGTATAGTCTTGTGTGTAAAGTCTTGTATGTCTAGTCTTGTCTGTCTAGTCTTGTCTGACTAGTCTTGCCTGTCTAGTCTTGTCTGTCTAGTCTTGTCTGTCTAGACTTGTCTGCCTAGTCTTGTCTGTCTAGTCTTGTCTGTCTAGTCTTGTCTGTCTAGTCTTGTCTGTCTATTCTTGTCTGTCTAGTCTTGTCTGTCTAGTCTTGTCTGTTTAGTCTTGTCTGTGTAGTCTTGTCTGTCTTGTCTGTCTAGTCTTGTCTGTCTAGTCTTGTCTGTCTAGTCTTGTCTGTCTAGTCTTGTCTGTCTAGTCGTGTCTGTCTAGTCTTGTCTGTCTAGTCGTGTCTGTCTAGTCTTGCCTGTCTAGTCTTGTCTGTCTAGCCTTGTCTGTCTAGTCTTGTCTCTCTAGTCTTGTCTCTCTAGTCTTGTCTGTCTAGTCTTGTCTGTCTAGTCTTGTCTGTCTAGTCTTGTCTGTCTAGTCTTGTCTGTCTAGTCTTGTCTGTCTAGTCTTGTCTGTCTAGTCTTGTCTGTCTAGTCTTGTCTGTCTAGTCTTGTCTGTCTAGTCTTGTCTGTCTAGTCTTGTCTGTCTAGTCTTGTCTGTCTAGTCTTGTCTGTCTAGTCTTGTCTGTCTAGTCATGTCTGTCTAGTCTTGTCTGTCTAGTCTTGTCTGTCTAGTCTTGTCTGTCTAGTCTTGTCTGTCTAGTCTTGTCTGTCTAGTCTTGTCTGTCTAGTCTTGTCTGTCTAGTCTTGTCTGTCTAGTCTTGTCTGTCTAGTCTTGTCTGTCTTGTCTTGTCTGTCTAGTCTTGTCTGTCTAGTCTTGTCTGTCTAGTCTTGTCTGTCTAGTCATGTCTGTCTAGTCTTGTCTGTCTAGTCTTGTCTGTCTAGTCTTGTCTGTCTAGTCATGTCTGTCTAGTCTTGTCTGTCTAGTCTTGTCTGTCTAGTCTTGTCTGTCTAGTCTTGTCTGTCTAGTCTTGTCTGTCTAGTCTTGTCTGTCTAGTCTTGTCTGTCTAGTCTTGTCTGTCTAGTCTTGTCTGTCTAGTCTTGTCTGTCTAGTCTTGTCTGTCTAGTCTTGTCTGTCTAGTCTTGTCTGTCTAGTCTTGTCTGTCTAGTCTTGTCTGTCTAGTCTTGTCTGTCTAGTCTTGTCTGTCTAGTCTTGTCTGTCTAGTCTTGTCTGTCTAGTCTTGTCTGTCTAGTCTTGTCTGTCTAGTCATGTCTGTCTAGTCTTGTCTGTCTAGTCTTGTCTGTCTAGTCTTGTCTGTCTAGTCTTGTCTGTCTAGTCTTGTCTGTCTAGTCTTGTCTGTCTAGTCTTGTCTGTCTAGTCTTGTCTGTCTAGTCTTGTCTGTCTAGTCTTGTCTGTCTAGTCTTGTCTGTCTAGTCTTGTCTGTCTAGTCTTGTCTGTCTAGTCTTGTCTGTCTAGTCTTGTCTGTCTAGTCTTGTCTGTCTAGTCTTGTCTGTCTTGTCTTGTCTGTCTAGTCTTGTCTGTCTAGTCTTGTCTGTCTAGTCTTGTCTGTCTAGTCTTGTCTGTCTAGACTTGTCTGTCTAGTCTTGTCTGTCTAGTCTTGTCTGTCTGTCCTCCTCGGTGGTGTAGTTGACAACATACCCGCCTTTCAATGCGGGAGACCCGGGTTCGAATCCTGGTCGGGGAGGCGACAACTAGGGCGGTTTTCATTAACCGTCCGGGCTGCCCACCCTGAATGAATGCAATATATGCGATACCGGGGTGGCGCATACTAAAAGCCAAGGTTGAATAAGGTTAAGAAAAAAATTGAATGGTAAGTCTGTGAAAAGGAATATTGTAATTCAATTTGTTGGTTCTTGTATTCGTAGTGTTGTCAATACGATATTGATCAAACAGACTTTTATTTTTAAATAGAAATAATAGCGCTTCATATATATAAGTGCCGACAGTCGTTAATAATTTGGCACTTCTGAATTTACCTCTGCAAGACTCCGTGTAATTTAAATCGTAAATGGTTCTTATGGCGGCCTTTTGAATTTTAAAAATATCTGATACTAATGTTCCGTTGCCCCAGAACATTATGCCGAATCTGAGATGACTGTAAAAGTTGGAGAAATACACAATCTTTAAGATATCCCTATTTAGGTACCTTTTAAGTATTCTTAGAGCATATACTGCTCTGTTCAGATGTTTTGTTAAGTTCATTATGTGTGGAGTCCAGTCCAGGTTTTCGTCTATGTATAGTCCCAGTAGTCTAACGACTTGTTGAAGTTTTAATGTATTGTCCTCAAATGTAAATTCATTATTGTAGGTTCTTGTGTCTATTTTTGTTTTATAGTAAATGACGTTGGTTTTCTCTTTATTTAATACTAAGTTGTTAATATTAAACCATGTGGTCATAGTTGTCATCACAGACTTGAAATTCATTATAGAGTCCTCTATTGATCTGTTCGCTATTAATATACTAGTATCATCGGCATAATTTATTAAAGTACTGTTTGCGTTTTTTAAACTTAATTCTGGTAGGTCATTTATGTACAGTGTGAAAAGAAGCGGTCCTAACGTGCTGCCTTGGGGAATCCCCATATTGATAGTCCTGGGTGTGGATGTGATATAACCTTCTGGTGTCCACATTTGTGTTATTTGTATCCGATTTTCGAGATATTGTGCAAGAAATTCTGATGTTATTCCCCTGATTCCATATCTTTGTAGTTTCGATATTAAGATAGAATGGTCGACTGTATCATATGCCTTTGATAAGTCCAGGAGTATACCGCATGAAATATCATGTGCTTCTAGCTGTTGCATAATTTCTTTGAAAAAATGGAAGCAGGCCGTGTCAATATTCTTGCCTTTAATGAACCCGTGTTGATGCTGGCTAATAAGTTGGTATTTATTTATGAAACATAATAATCTCTTACAGATCAATTTTTCCAAGATTTTTGCAAAAGGCGATAGTAGGCTGATTGGCCTGTAGTTGTTCATATCGGTTTTGTTACCTTTTTTAAAAATGGGAGTAATTTTCGAGACCTTCAGAACTTTTGGAAAAATTCCATGTTCAAATGCATTATTTATGATGTGAGTCAGTGGTTCCGTTACTTCAGTCGCAACAAATTTTACTGACGCTGTTGAGATTTCATCAATTCCAGTACTATTCGAGTTTTTTAAGTCTTATGGTCTCGAGTATCTCTTCTTCAGACGTTGGTTCTAAAAACATTGTATGCGGATTGTTATGGATTTTATCTTCATACGGAAATTTGTTTAAGTGTTCAGTCATTTGTATGGGCCTATCAACATAAAAGTTCTCTGGGGAGATTTCCGGTCCGAGTCTTGTCTGTCTAGTCTTGTCTGTCTAGTCTTGTCTGTCTAGTCTTGTCTGTCTAGTCTTGTCTGTCTAGTCTTGTCTGTCTAGTCTTGTCTGTCTAGTCTTGTCTGTCTAGTCTTGTCTGTCTAGTCTTGTCTGTCTAGTCTTGTCTGTCTAGTCTTGTCTGTCTAGTCTTGTCTGTCTAGTCTTGTCTGTCTAGTCTTGTCTGTCTAGTCTTGTCTGTCTAGTCTTGTCTGTCTAGTCTTGTCTGTCTAGTCTTGTCTGTCTAGTCTTGTCTGTCTAGTCTTGTCTGTCTAGTCTTGTCTGTCTAGTCTTGTCTGTCTAGTCTTGTCTGTCTAGTCTTGTCTGTCTAGTCTTGTCTGTCTAGTCTTGTCTGTCTAGTCTTGTCTGTCTAGTCTTGTCTGTCTAGTCTTGTCTGTCTAGTCTTGTCTGTCTAGTCTTGTCTGTCTAGTCTTGTCTGTCTAGTCTTGTCTGTCTAGTCTTGTCTGTCTAGTCTTGTCTGTCTAGTCTTGTCTGTCTAGTCTTGTCTGTCTAGTCTTGTCTGTCTAGTCTTGTCTGTCTAGTCTTGTCTGTCTAGTCTTGTCTGTCTAGTCTTGTCTGTCTAGTCTTGTCTGTCTAGTCTTGTCTGTCTAGTCTTGTCTGTCTAGTCTTGTCTGTCTAGTCTTGTCTGTCTAGTCTTGTCTGTCTAGTCTTGTCTGTCTAGTCTTGTCTGTCTAGTCTTGTCTGTCTAGTCTTGTCTGTCTAGTCTTGTCTGTCTAGTCTTGTCTGTCTAGTCTTGTCTGTCTAGTCTTGTCTGTCTAGTCTTGTCTGTCTAGTCTTTTCTGTCTAGTCTTGTCTGTCTAGTCTTGTCTGTCTAGTCTTGTCTGTCTAGTCTTGTCTGTCTAGTCTTGTCTGTCTAGTCTTGTCTGTCTAGTCTGGTCTGTCTAGTCTTGTCTGTCTAGTCTTGTCTGTCTAGTCTTGAATGTCTAGTATGTCTAGTCTTGTCTGTCTAGTCTTGTATGTCTAGTATGTCTAGTCTTGTCTGTCTAGGCTTGTCTGTCTAGGCTTGTCTGTCTAGTCTTGTCAGTCTAGTCTTGTCTGTCAAATATTTTGTGTCTCGTCTTGTGTGTCTAGTCTTGTCTATCTAGTATTGTCTGTCTAGTCTTGTCAGTCTAATTTTATTTGTCTAGTCTTGTCTGTCTAATGTTGTCTTTCCAATCTTACACTTTTACTCATTTTTGAGACAAGATTGAGAACAAAGAAATTTTGTTATTAAGCAAATTTCAGTCTCATGTCAATTTTTTGTGTCATATTAGTAAGCGTTTTCAGAAGTTCTAGTAAATGAATTTATCAAGATTTACAGAAATTAACTATTTATTTCTTAAGGGGTCCTTAGACGGCCAATATAAGTGCTTCAATATTTTCAATAAAAAAATATTGAAGATGCTTCTCACATGATCAGTATTACGATCTTGCATTCGCCAAAAGCAAGGAAAGGCAGTAGCATTTTAGCTCTAGCATTAGTAGGCAAAATGATGAAAATATTGTCCATATAACTTTCTTACGGACAATAAATATTGACAATCAAGCAGTCAGTGTCAATATTTATTCTCAAACAAACACATTGAAGGGCTTCAAACAAATTAAATTTATTTGATATCTCAATTTAATTGACGTCAATCTTATTGATACGATATATCCGCCCCTCAGATGATCAATAAATTGGCAGAAATGCATTATTGAAGCAATTATATTGACCGTGCGGGCAATCTTTTGTTTTCTTTAATCTAGTGGAATTTAACAGCTTTTTGAGCAAGTATAGACTTGTCAAATATTGATTTGGTTTTTGTGCAATCATGTACAGTTTGTACTTCATAATATTCTTATCCGGCTTTGTTAAGATTTAGTTAAGCAAACGTTATTTGCTCTACTAAATAATCGGATTATCTATTATAAATAGTAGACAAATTGTAATTTGTTCCCTTAAAAATCGGTTGATATCGTTGTGGTGTAGTAATAATTAAATGCATTTCAATTCAGTTCCAAATTTAGCACGCACACTAAATACCTAAGTCGTCCAGTTTCGTTAATGGGAGATTAAATTGATATTAGAAAAGGATTAAGGGCCAGCAGTTTGCCAAGTAATCCCTGGAAACTCGAAAATAGCTTAAGTGTAATTAGCGTAGTTTCACAAATATCGGGCACATTCCTCGAATTTTTTTGAACAAAAAATCGGTTACTGAACATTTTTGGAAAAAAATATGTTTCTTTTGTATAAAAATAAATAGTTTCAGAAGAAGAAATATTATTATACCAATGTATAAAAGGTTAACGACCTAAGGTCTTTCCGACTAAAAAATGTTATTGCCACGTTAGCTCGTTTTCTTGTCTGACTGTTCACAAGTTTGTCCGAGCGATTGAAAAATCGATTTTAAACTAACTTTTCAAAAACTGAACGAACGACGCCGAACGCGCAAAAATACAATATTTTAATACTTTAGACCAGTGGTTTCCAAACTTGATGTTACTACGCCTCCCTTAAAAATATTTAATCATTTGGCGCCTCACCACTTATAAAAAACACTAAATTTTCCAAGACATATTTCAGTCTTCATTATGATTTTCATCGAGCAAGAATTGTATTCCTCTTTGAGTTCAAGTACCCTTTGAATCATTTACACGAGATAGCCAGCGCACTTGTTCAGAAGTGAGGTGTAATTAGCTTAAAGTGACCACACGTCCCGATTTTGGCGGGACAGTCCCGCCGATTTTTTAAAAAGTTCCGGTTTTTAGAAAATATCTGCATTTCTTATTTTAAATGTACTGTAATATATAAAATAAGATTGTTTCACGTATTCCCATAAAATCTCCTTTTTTTAGTGTCACCCAATGAAAATCAAATCTGGAATGAAAAAAATTCAGAAAATCTGGTCGTTTAATGGTTTAATTTATCTCTCATCAGTACAGCTTTGCTTTTATGAACAACAAGTGAATGGTTTACAAATTGTTGTACATAAAAGCTGTACTGATGAGAGATAAATCTCGAAACGCGTCTACAGATGGCTCTCCACTTAAGGTATCGGAAAGACATGATTTTATAAAACCATATTATTTTTTTGGTGTTTGTTGAGTGCCACGAAGGTATAAAGACTCATTACTATTATAGAGCTCCGTAAAGGTTGAATATATTTATATATTCAGGCTGTTCATTAAGCCAGGCTTCATTAAGCTTATCAAAATTTCGAAAATGGTAGAATACGCGCTCTCCCTTCCAGGAACAAATGCAGCAACAAAGTGTTTTTTCTAGTATCAATAAAATATGGACAACTGAAAAAACGCATTTAAACAATAAACTTTAAAATCTATATTAAGCGTAAAAATTAATTTGACGAATTCATGTGAGGAATTTCACTACATTTTAATAAATGATCCGAGTATTCTCTCGGATCCAAAATTTGACCGTGAAAGAAAATCATATTTTTCTTTTGAATAAAAAAATTGAATTAATTAAAAATCATAATTTTCAAATTATTAGATTTTATTAGAATTATTGCTTTTTTAGAAATATTTTTATAGTTACCAATAATTAATAATAAATACATTTTTGTATATTTATAGACAAGTACATGAATGTATACAATAATAGTAGTTTATGATACAAGTTGGCGAAGAAGAGCTTTTATGCATGAGGTGCGAGTTTTATGTAATCGCAATGAGTGCACGTCAGAAAATTTATTTTCACTGCGTCTATTTTTTTTGTGTAGTGACACAAGTTGTTGCCAAAGTAACAACAAACAGAAATCATTTAATAATGAAACTCCATTTGATTGACATTGGATTTTTACGTACGATTTAGTTACTTTTACACACGATTATAATAATGGCATCCTTCACATACAATAATATATTAAACTGTTCATTTTGGTGGGTGAGTAGATAAAATATATTTTTTTGAATTATTGGTCTGCTTTTATGACTAGATTATAATTCTCATTTCATCCCATTTGTCCCGCTTTGTCTCAATGATAATGTGGTCAGTTTAAATTAGCTCCCATATCTTCACCCAGCTTTGCGAACAACCTACCTTTTGATGGAGTGTTTTTATGTAATTGATAACTTTCGTTAGTACTTTTGTAAAAACGTTATGTTCCTCACTTATATTTTTTGATTCGAGAGCTGCTCTGTGTCGCAGGAGGTGTGACCAGAGAGCTGTTTTCCTTTTATCAAGTGTTTAAAGACCAGTTTTGAGTCCCGCCATTGATTGTGCACCGTCAAGTAAGCTCAAAAAACTCTCTGTAGGTTTCTGTAGATACTCTCTGTATCTTCACGAGGCAGCTTTTTTTGTCAGAAAGTCAGTAGCAAAAGTTTAAATGGACTTTAAATGATTTTTTTCATTGCTCAATAATTCAACTCGTTTTGAATTCTGACAAAAAGTTTAACATTAGGCCCAACAGTATTCGGAAAAACTGTTTAGAATACATATCTTAGTATGATTTCAAAGATATGATGCCTACACGGAAGATATAACAAATCTTTATCCAAAAAAAATTCCAATAAAACAGCAGCACCATTACGAATACCCAAATTTGAAGGACTAGTATCACAGCATATCGCTTTAACGAATGTATCAAATCCCCAACCAAGTAACGTCATAAACAACAGTAGCTTGTGCCATTCCAGTTCGATCTTCAGTCATTGGTACACCTAACAACTATTTCTTTATCCTCGGAACTAATAATTACAGGTAATCTATGAACTCTATGGACAGTTTCGGTAATAGATTAGGTAATAATTTTCCGTCTCAATGAACAACAATGGATGATAATTTTAAATCTTGAAAATGTTTTTTAATCTCAATTAATTTTGATTCTCGTAGAGCCTGTCGATAGCGTCGAATGGATGAGCGATTAATAATTATTGAGCCAATATCTATCTATTACTTAATGTATGTTTTTTTATTTTTAAATCATTATATCATAATGAAAATTAAAAAAAACCTTGAAGTAGACTTTAACTTTCTTTCTCTTTAACATAACTTTAACTTTCACCTCGAATAACTTTTTAACCAGTAGAGTTAACGAAAAATCATTCGAGACCTTTTTGTAGAGCGTTATATTTCTTACTAGAATATGTATGGCATGATTATATTATTTGTCAGTGATCTATAAAATTCCCAAGAAAGCAAATATTTTTCCCCATTATATTTTCATTTAAAACTTTGACTTAATCTTTTTTCTTTATGTATGAATAACTTTTGAACCAGTAGAGTTATCGAAAAATCATTAGAGTTTTTTTTTTGTAGAGCGTTAAAATTTCCTAGAGGAATATGTATTGCTTATTATGATCGCATTATTTGTCAACGCTCTATCAAATTTCCAAGAAAGAAAATAATTTTCTCCATGTTATTTCCATTTAAGACTTTGACTCTCTACTTTTTCGATCTGCACATTCAGTAAATGCTTGACTAGATTAAATTGTTCGCAATCAAAAACTACACTGAGGAGGTACTCTTTGTTTCTGTCGTTATTTATTATTGTATTTTTTTTTTGAATGATATGATTAAAAAAATATTAAAAATTCAATCAAAGAAAACTTTATTTCAGTTATGTGGCGCTTAAACGTAATAGTTAATTCACAATAGTTAAATTGCCGTCCTTCAACTACAACATAAGCTTCAGCACATTGCAGTAATGATCTTCGAACACATTCATAAATTCCTGTGGTGGGCTGAAAGGTTGCACTTCCATTTTTCACACGAAACTGAAATTCTGCGAGATCCGCCACTTCCGTTTCATAGACTAAGTTTGTTAAGAGACCCCAAAAATTAGTTCAAGGGGTTCATATCTGGTGACATTGCTGTCCAAGCAATTGAACCGCCTCGATCTATCCCTCTTAAAGGATAAGCGTTATGTAGGTGAGCTCTCGTTAACGCGCAAAAATGTGCAATTGCATCATCGTGCATGAACCACATTTGGCGTCTAGTCAAAAGGGGCCTTTCATCAAGCAATCCTTGCAAAATTTCTGTTAAAAAATGTCGATAAACTTCTCCGGTCCTGGTAGAATATGGGGACCGATTAATACATCCCCAACAATACTACATCAGACATTAATGGAGAATCGTTGCTGATGAGCTCTCACCATAGCAAAGATTGCTTCGTCTGTGAAGAACACCCGTCTCGCAAACAAAGGATCTTGGGCACAACGAAGCAGCAGCCATCGACTAAATTTTTGTCGTTTAGGATAATCTGTTGGAGTCAATTTTCGATTGCGGTACGGAGCACTTTTTGATTGCGGTACGGATGCAACTGCTGTTCGTGGAGAACCCACCAAACTTTCGTATGGAGTACTCCTATAGCAGCAGCAACTTTTCGAGTACTTTTTTGTTTAGTGACACAAGTTGTTGCCAAAGTAACAACAAACAGAAATCATTTAATAATGAAACTCCATTTGATTGACATTGGATTTTTACGTACGATTTAGTTACTTTTACACACGATTATAATAATGGCATCCTTCACATACAATAATATATTAAACTGTTCATTTTGGTGGGTGAGTAGATAAAATATATTTTACAAACTTTCGTATGGAGTTCTCCTATAGCAGCAGCAACTTTTCGAGTACTTGTTGCTTCAACAATCTCCAGCATCTGATCTTCAACATCGGGATTGCGGGTTATTTGTCCCCCAAACGCAATTGGTTCCAATCGACCGTGTTTCCGCAAACGAGTATCGATTGCCTCAAACGTTTTTCTATCGGGTGTTCGTCTATCAGGGTACCTTTCTTGGTAAAGTCACCTTGCTTTAGTTTCCTTCAGCCACACCATACATGAGATTCATGTCTGTGTACTCAGTATTAGTATAAACAACCATTGCAAAATTTCAGAAAAGTGTGTCACTAACAGTTTACTATGACGAACCGACACAAAATACCAAATTTTAAAGCTGCACTAAATATTTTTTCTTATCATTGCATTATATAATTTTTATTCGCGAAAAATACTTTTTTGCACGTTTTTTAATACGAGAAATGCCACTTCTCGTAAATATTTGCAAAAATACAAAGGTCGTTCTCCGTATGTACCGCCACTGGTTGTCTACCAAGACGAAAATAAGCACAAACGGTAGTTCCACACCAGTAACGAGTACACACAAAATTTGAATCAATTATCATTACTTTCAAGAATCACAAATTTTCACTCAATCCTTCTCCAGTCCCTTCTGTTTTCTAAAATAAATTGTTGTTTCCAGGTTGGATTTAAAGGATTCGGTATTCAAGAATCCAAATTAAACACCATGGCAAAATTCATGTACGACGGCACCCAATACAAAATCACCCACGGCAGTGTCATCATCGCAGCAATAACGTCTTGTACAAACACCAGCAACCCAAGTGTGATGTTAGGTGCTGGCCTTTTGGCCAAAAACGCGGTGGCTGCTGGTTTACGCGTGGCGCCATACATTAAAACGAGTCTTTCTCCTGGCTCGGGTGTAGTAACTTACTACCTCAAAGAATCCGGAGTAATTCCAGCTTTGGAAACTCTTGGATTTGACATCGTTGGATACGGTTGTATGACTTGTATTGGTAACAGTGGAAGCATCGACGAAAACATCGTAAATGCAATCGAATCAAACGACTTGGTTTGCTGTGGAGTACTTTCTGGCAATCGTAACTTCGAAGGAAGAATCCATCCAAATACAAGAGCTAACTACCTAGCTAGTCCTCTGTTGGTAATTGCTTATGCCATCGCTGGTACAGTTGACATAGACTTCGAAGTTGAACCTTTGGGAACTAAAGCTGATGGCAGTAAAGTATTCTTAAGAGACATTTGGCCTACAAGAGATGATATCCAAACTGTTGAACAAAAACACGTGATTCCAGCTATGTTCCAAGAAGTTTACGCCAAAATCGAAACTGGTTCAAACAGTTGGCAAGCTTTAAACGCTCCAGCTGGAAAATTATATCCTTGGACTAATGAATCCACCTACATCAAGCGACCACCATTCTTCGACGGTAAAAAAGTTAAACCTCTTATTAAAATAATACTAACTTATTCTTTATTTAAGGTATGACGAAGGATTTACCAAGCAGCAGACCAATCAATAATGCCAAAGTTTTGTTGTTCTTGGGTGATTCTGTAACTACGGATCATATTAGTCCAGCTGGATCGATTGGAAGGACTAGTCCGGCCGCTAGGTTCTTATCCCAACGAGGTTTAACACCGCGTGAATTCAATTCGTACGGATCGAGAAGAGGAAACGACGCAATCATGGCCAGAGGAACTTTCGCCAATATCAGATTGGTCAATAAATTCTTAGGAAAACCTGGACCTCGAACTCTTTACCTACCAACAAACGAGGAAGTAACATTTTGAAAGCTTTTTATTACGGTTTTGTTAACTTTGTATTTTTAGATGGATGTTTTTGATTGCGCCGAAAGATACGCAAGAGATAACACTTCTCTTATCTTAATATGTGGTAAGGATTATGGATCCGGTTCAAGCAGAGATTGGGCAGCCAAAGGACCTTATCTACTGGTAAGTCTCAGAAAACAATCTTTTTTAGTTCTAGAATGATCAGAATAACTAATTTCTTTATTAATCTCTCCAGTCATTAATCTATATAGTCATTAACTATTTTGATCAGTGATTCTCAACCACTGTGTCGCGGCATTTTGTGTGTTTGTGCCAAATTCTTAAAGTGTAATTAAATTAAAATAAATTAGCAAAATTTTAGAATTGTAAATAATTTATTGGAAACGGAACACGATGGGAAAATATATCTAATGACTAAGAGATCTTTAAGACAGATAAAATAAAAAGCATTTTACCGGAAGTTCAAGCTATTCCGACAAGGACGGGGAATAACTGAGCGTTACACAGTAGTTAAAGTTTAACTACATAGTGAATAAAGAATTGACAAAACCGAAGAGTAAAGTGTATGTCAACGAAGACTGCGTCTTCGTTGACCTAAAAGCAGCTTATGACTCGATCATTAGGGAAATAATGTGGGAGTGCCTGAAGGAGAAAAGGATATCTAGTCAAGTTGAGAAGTAAAATAAAAAAGCATTTTACTGGAAGTTCAAGCTGGGTTCCGACCAGGACGAGGAACAACTGAGCACTTAGTTACACTGAACTACATAGTGCAGAAGGAATTGGCAGAACTGAAAGGTAAAGCGTATACCCTCTTCATTGACCTGAAGGCAGCTTATGACCCGAAGGAGATGAAAATATTCTTGGAGAAACGAAAGCTGATGGTGAATGCAAAGAAGACGAAAATGGTTGTTTTTCAAAAGAGGAATGAAAAATTTGAATGGTGAGGAAAGGGAATAGAAGAGGTTAGCAGCTTCAAATACCTTGGATTCAAGTTTAGCCAGGAAATTTTTTTTTATGGAACATATAAATTACGTAGTAAGGAAATCCTGGTGTGGCTGCAAACAGAATCTGGAGTGTATGGAAGAGTGAATGCAAGGAAAATTCCAGAGGATAAATGTGTATTTGAAAGGCGTGCGTGCATGCATAGTATTTTGATGTATGGTTCAGAAGTGTGGGGCGTGAAAGAGGAAAAAAAGATAGAGAGAATTCAAGTACAAATGTTGAAAAGGGCATTGCAACTGGAAAAATGGACACGGTCATACATAGTGCCACATTTGCGTTGTTGCATTGCCACATTCGAAAGCTTTCAGTTTGTCCATGTGCCATTTTTTCAGCGTCCATGCTTCCACCCCATAAAGCTACGTGGAGAAAAGTAGCATCGCAGCAACCTTATTTTAAGCTCTATGTTAATATCTCGGCTTATGAATAACTTCCTCATTTTCGTAAAGGAAGATCTTGCTACCTCAATTCTCGATCTAATTTCTCTTGTTATGTCTCCCGTGTGTTCCATCCATGCCCCTAGGTATTTATATGTCTGTACATTTTCTATTATGGTGTTTCCAATTCTTAGATTTAACTGGTTTTGGTTTTGTAAAGATTTTGTGACTAGCATTATTTTGGTTTTATTGTAGTTAATTTTCAGTCGATATTTGTTGCAACGATCATTTAATTTATTGGCTAGTTGTTGCATGTCTGTTATATTGCTGGCTAATAGGACTGTGTCGTCAGCATATTTTATATTATTGATCGCTTCTTCATTTATAATAATTCCCGTCATTTCCACTCCCGTCCACTTCCATGGTTTCATTAAAAATAGCTTCACTGTACAGGTTAAATAACATTGGCGATAAAATACATCCTTGTCTTACTCCTCTGCGAATCTCTATTTCCTCCGTTAGTTGATTTTCTACCTTTATGTTTGCATTTTGACCCCAGTATAAGTTGTTAATTATTCTTACGTCTCTCAAGTCGATGTTTTTACTAATTAATATCTGTTGTAGTTTGTCGTGTCTTACTTTGTCAAATGCTTTTTCAAAGTCAATGTAACATGCCAGCACATCTTGGTTCATTTCCAAGCAACGTTGGAATAGAACGTTGATCCCGAAAAGCGCTTCTCTTGTCTGAGAGTCTTGAAGAGTACAACCTCAAGTATCAAAAAATACATGTACTTGGAAAGATACCTCCGACTTAGTGATCCCGAAATAGTGATCGCTAGATTCAGGTGCGGTAGCGAAGAAAGGGGCAGGAGATACTGGATGACTTCAAAGGAGAGCCCTGCCATATATGTGGAATGGGGAATGAGGCCCGGGATCAAGATTCAAGCTACAGAGGTTGTGTGTGGAGTGAGTCCAAGAAGATCCAGTTGGAAGAGGGGTTGGAGGCTATAATGGACGAAAACGGCAAAAAAAAGGTTGGTCGTTCATGAGCAACATGTTCACTGGCAAGTGTAGTTTAGAAACTGTAGTGTATTTTATAATGACCGTATGTAATGTACTCCGGATGGTGTTGAAAATATAGGTATTTTTTCCATATAAGCGTTAATAGTAAATGCCAAAACAACCTCAAGCTCATGTCGACATCTCTCAGAAAACAGAAAGCCTGACGTTCACCAGTCCAGCTGTTAGGCAAGTTCCAAATTGAGCATGTGGCAATCTCGTACCCAGTACAGAAAGAGATCCATGACGTACAGGTACGCAGGGGAGCCAACATTGATCCTGACCAGTACTTTACACGCGTCAAAGTCAAATTGACCCCCAAGAGAACTTTCTGTAAGAAAACTCCCCTACTGAAATTTGACACGAATATGATCGCTGACTATGGAGTGAAAGAAGCTTGGGAAAAGAGCATATAAATGACTAGCAAATTTTGCGCCGAAAAATCAAAGAAAAAGCACAAGCCCTCATTCCTCGGAAGAAGAACACCAAGCACCCTTGGTGGGACGCTGATTGTGAGAATGCACTCGTCACCAGAAAATTTACAGGTGTTCAACGAAAAACGAAATACAACAGCAAAAATTATCAGACAATCCAAGAGGAAATACTTGAAGGAACAGCTGGACTCTATAGATGACAACTTCCGCAACTACAACGCAAGAGACTTCTTCAGGACGTTTGCAGGGCACATCTGAGGATACACACAACTCCATCAAACCTCTACTTCAGAAAAAGTGATGGAATATTAGCACTGATGAATAAGGAGAACTGCAAGGTGCTGGCACAATACCTCTCAGAACTTCTCAATGGCCCAGAACCCACAGATAGATTCCCAGATGAAGAACCTAAAGATAGACACACACTCACCACTCCCGACACAAGAGAAAGTTCACAGGCACATTCTCAGACTAAAAAACAACAGGATATCTAGCGAAGACGTCATAGTGGCCGAACTACTGAAAAACCTCGGACCGAACTCACTCGGAGAACTCACACAGATCATCACAGACATATGGACATCGTTGACTTCAAGAAGAAAAGAAGGTATAAGTACTCCGCCGACCGGCAGTCATTGTTCAACATCCTACACGAACAAGGTTTGAACAACAAGACGCTGACTTATAAAACAAACACTGACAGACACAACATCTAAGGTGAAGCTGAAAGGGGAAATCTCCGAACCTTTTGAGATCAAGACAGGCGTTCACCAAGGTGATGGACTCTCACCGCTCCTCTTCAACCTAGTGCTGGAAAACGTCATCAAGGAATGGGTGAAGGAGCTGAACATACAAGGTCACTGGAAGCCAGTGCAGCTTGGACGACGCAAGGACAAGCTAGGGGTCGGCTGTTTAGGCACTACTCGCAGACAACGAAACCACAGCAATCAGATAGAAGTACTCAAAGAGGGCGCAAAAAAAGTAGGTCTCCTTTCAAAACACTGAGTTATTCTGCGCGAAAGTAAACATACTAAATTTGAACACAAAATATGGCAAGATCAACAGGGTCACATACTTTAAGTACCTAGGTGAAGTGATCGAACCAACAAATTCGCGCAGAAGACTAGGTTATTGAAAATGAGGAGAGGACAAAACACAGGGTATCTACATCTAGAAATGTCTGTCCACCTCCACCAAAATTTGTCACTACAACACTACTACAACAGTAATTAAACCTAAGTTGCTATACGCCATTGAAACACTGATGTTACACACAAAAACCGGCCTTGAGAACACTCAGAAACCTCACACAGGAAAAGAAAAATCATTAGTAAAATTACTGGACCAAAACCTACAGACGAAGGCATAGGCTTCACTCCAGGAGTACCACAGAGAAGTTCTCCAACATCGCAGCACATAAGAAAAAAGTGACTAAATTTTTATGGACACATCAGCAGACTTCCACAGACCAGACTTGCCAACAGAATCCTCAGGTACATCCAGGGCCTCAAGATCACTACACCCTGGATGACACAAGTAAAAATTGATCTGGAAATAGCAGAGATAGACTCAGAGGTCTATGATATCTATGATATCATACCAAGGCATATTTAGGCACAAGGCATACAAGTGGGAAGTGATGCCAGAGAAAACAGCACCAAAAGCCCAAAGGCCAAAGTGGACTGAAGAAAGGAAGAGAGCCTTTAGTAAAAGAATGAAGGAGTACTGAAAGAACAGGAAGAACAAGTAGTCATGTATGTTTCACATGGTCTGTTAAAAGGCCTGTAATGTGTGTAATAATAAAAAATGCTAAAATAGGTCTTATATATAATTGACTGGCAGAAATTGCGGACAAGAGTCCGACCACTCGTTGTTTTGTGTTTGATAATTAAATTTAAGTAAAGTTCTTTTAAATTTTATTGGTGGTGTGCCGCCAAATTTTGCAATTGTTAAAAGTCTACTGCAACAAAAAAAAGGTTGAGAATCACTGCATTAGATGATTAAAACCCGAATGATTAGAGAAAAAAACTTCGTCGGACATGTACCGACTAACTAATATGATATATTGCCTGTTTAGTTTATATTGTCTTTGTAATCTTTTTTTCTGTCTTTGTTTATTTAGAAGGAAAAAAAACAAAAAGTTCACAATCGCGTATCGTGATTATTTAGATTCACTCATTTATCTATTTTTTTAATTTTAGGGTATTCGTGCAGTAATTGCGGAATCATTTGAGAGAATCCATCGTTCAAATTTGGTTGGAATGGGAATTGTTCCTCTTCAATTCCTCGACGGTCAAAATGCAGATACTTTGGGTCTAACAGGCAAAGAATCGTACAATATCCATCTTACTCCTGAGTTGAAGCCTGGCCAACATGTGAAAGTAACAGTGAATGCTGATAAGGAATTCGAGGTGATTTTGAGGTTTGACACGGAGGTGGATTTGTTGTATTACAGGAACGGGGGAATTTTGAATTACATGGTGAGGAAAATTGCCGCGTCTTAAGGAAGGAAGGAGAATTATTAATGCAAAGGGTGTGGAAAAATGCTAGTTATTGATATTTGTTAAAAGTTATTATTTTTTTTCTGTTTATTGGATAAATTTTAAATGGGAACACAGCCAAATTAGTAAATTCCTAAAATTAAATATTTGCATTTAGATTTGTATACTTTTTACAATATCGTTTTTTTTTTTAATTTCCTACAGAAATATTTTGGTATTTGTCATAGGTTGTTTCTTTATTAGCATATTTGCCTTCAATATATATTTACATCACATATTTTATATATTTTCAACCACATTTAGCTTTTGTAGGAAACATTTTACTTTTTTTAAAGCAACTGGTGAATAGTACTTTAATAAGACAAATCAAACTTAGTTTTTATAAAAATGATTTATAAACGGTTAAGGCAAACGTTATACAAACATTGTTGTTTTTTATTTCATTATTTTTGTATGGATTGTATTTACAATAAAGAAACTGTTAATAAAAATTACTTTTTCTTCATTTATTTTTCATTAGGACAACAGACAGACAAGAGAACAAACAAACAAGAGAACAAACAAACAAGAAAACAAACAAACAAGAAAACAGAAGAGAAAGACTAGAGAAGAGACAGGAGAATGTAAAGACAAGGGAACAGACAGACAGGAGAACGTACAGACAAACAAACAGACAGATAAGAGAACAGACAGACAAAAGAACAGATAGACAGGAGTAAAGACAGTCAAAAGAACAGAGAAGTAAGGGAACAAGCAGACAAGAGAACCCATTCATTTCCGAGTCTGAGACACCAGTGTTTACATTGTTTACCTTTCTTTTCAATAGTTGGCAGCGTCTATGCGCCCTGTCATTTGCTACAATTAGGTCCTCCATCATGCATGTCGCTCTGAAGGTGGATGTCGCTCTGAAGCCCCCCGCATTCACAAAATTCGTCATCCACAGGTATTCCCCATTTAATCCTGTTGGATTTGCAACGTGTCACACCTCTGTTTAGTGATTTCCATGTCGCGTATGGTAAAAGTTTTCCCGAGGCAGCTCCTCTCAGGGTTCTGTCTGCAGGTTTGGGTGTTGTTCTTTCCATAGTTCTATACCGCGTTTTTGGGCATGTCTGCAGTTGTTGCGTATGTTGGAGAAAGCTCTTCCTTGATTTGATTTTGTGTAGAAGATGACGCCTATCTCCGATCTGTTTCTGCCGCTCTGTTTCGGATGCTACTTTGCCTCTGACGCGTGCTGGAGCAATTCCAGCTTACGCACAGTACAGATTCTCGGCAGGTGTCAGAGGCAGGATTATAACAGCCTGTTATAATCCTGCACGTCTCGTTTAAGGCCACGTCGACATGTCTTGCGTGAACTGAGCTGTGCCACACTTGTGCCGCGTACTCGACGGCGGAGAAACGGAGAGCAAGAGCCGACGTACGCAGCACGTCAGGCTGCGCTCCCCATGTTGTGCCAGTGAGCTTCCGGGTGATATTATTCCTAGCGCAAACTTTGGCCTTTCTATTCTGGCAGTGTTTTTGGAAAGATAATGTGCGGTCCAGTATTACGCCCATGTACTTTGGAGTGTCGCATGTTTCGAGTTCTTGTTCTCTCCACGTGATTTGCAGCTTCTTAAGTGCGTCCTTATTTCTCAGGTGAAATGCACATACTTGGATTTTGCTGGGGTTCGGCTTTAAATAGTTTATCTCGTAGTACTGTGCCATGTTTTCTAAGGCTGTAGTTAGTTTATTCTCGACTTCTTAGAAGCTTTTCCTCTATAGGACGATGGCTGTGTCATCCGCATAGATTAAGCGACGTGTCTGTTGGTCGGTTACTTGGTCATTTGTGTATACGTTGAAAAGCATAGGAGCCAGTACACTTCTTTATGGTAGAATGTTCCTCTGTTCTCTCCAACGACTCCTTTTTCCCTGCAGTGTAACAGAGAAGCGCCTGTTCTGCAACAGAGTTTTCACCAGTCCAGCTAGGCGATAGTCCTTGATAAGATGAAACAATTTCTCCACTGCTTTTTGGTGGTTTACGGTATCATATGCCTGTCAGGTCTATAAAGCGTACACCGGTAATTTGCTTGCGCTCGAAGCCTAGAAGTTGAAGATAAACGTGTTGTGTTAAGTTTAGAACTTGGGCCTTCTACTTTACCAGATATGGGGTATCAGAATCAATCTTTCAAAGACCTTGAAGAGATGACATAGTAATGATACAGGTCGAAAGATTTTAGGTTCTGCAGGATCCTTTCCCGGTTTCAACAGCGCGACTGCTTGAGCTTTCCTCCACATTCATGGGATTTGCGACTTTCTTGCAGTTCATTAAGTTAGTGATCCATGCAATGGTTGCATTCCCAAAATGTTTTATTTGTTCTGTTCTTAGATCATCTAATTCTCCAGCCTTGCTATTTGTTAAGCTGTTAATGGCGGTTTTTAATTCATTGCTTGTGAATGGCTCAGCCAGACAGTGGGTTTCCTTGTCTGGATCCCTTTGTATTAGAGTTTTGGGGGCCCTTCTTTGGGTCTTTCCGTTCATCAGCAGTTGGTGTGCGATCTGGTCTGGAGTGAGTCCGGAGTAGCACTTGTGGGGTCGTTGCCAAGATTTTTGATAAGTTTTTCGGCCGCCCTGCTTCATATCCAGATCTTCCATCATCGTTCGCCACTTATCGGAGTTTGCTCCAGAGATTGCTTGCATCAGATCTTCGCCCGTATTTATGGTATCCTCAGAGAAGGGGTCGTCCTCATATAGGGTTCGAGACCTCTTCAACAGGTCTGCGGATTCAGGAATAAGACCTAGAATATATATTATTTTTATAAAATGAAAGCAGCGTAGTTTTAAGGCTTTGCTTACAGGGAGGTGATCTCGTGCTCCAGGACAGCTGCAAGCTTCTTCCATCTTGCCTTTCTGAAATAAAATCGCCTTTTGAAGGGAATACTTTCAGTCTTAAGTGATGCATAGATTACACATGTAATGGGGCGGTGAAGTGTTTTTGGGAGTGGATATTGTTTTGACAAGAGAACTGACAGACAAGAGATCAGTCAGACAAAAGAACAGACACAAGAGAACAGACAGACAAGAGGAAAGACAGAAAATAGGTCAAACTGACAAGGGAACGGACAGAGACAGACCAAATGTCAGACAGACTTGAGAACAAAGAGGCAATAGAACAGACTGTCAAAAGAACAGACAGATAAGAGAAGAGACAGACAAGAGAACAGACAGACAAGAGTGAAAACTGAATGAAACCTATTTTACCACGTTTATATTTCGTTTCTTGTCTGTTTTTTGTCCTGTTTGTTCTTTTTCTTATCTGTCTGTTCTTTTATCTGTCTGTTCTCTTGTCTGTCTGTTCTTTGGTCTGTCAGTTTTCTTGTCTGCCTGTTCTTTTGTCTGTTCGTTCTCATTCCTGTATGTTCTTTTAACTGTCTGTATTCTTGCCTGTCTGTTCTCTTCTCTGTCTGCTCTCTTGTCAGTCCGTTCTTGTGTATGTCTGTTCTCTTGTATGGCTGCTCTATTGTCTGTCTGTTCTTTAGTCCATGTGTTTTTTTATCTCTCTGTACTCTTGTCAGTCTGTTCTTTTGGCCGGCTGTTCTCATGTCTGTCTGTTCTAGAACTTAACTGTCTGTTCAAACTCTTATCTGTTTGTTCTTTTGTCTACTCATTCTCTTGTCTGTCTGTTCTCTTGTCTGTCTATTCTCCTGTCTGCCTCTTCTATTGTCTGTCTGTTCTCATAACTGTCAATTCTCTTGTCTATTTGTTGCCTTATTTTTCAGCATTGGCACAAATGCTTTGGAAGATCGGCTTGATGTAAGGCCAAGCATCTTCGTTGCCTCCGGGCATTAGAGAAGGACCGTACCTGGCACCTCTTTGCCTCCTGAAACTCCAGCTCCTACAAATCGGATGCCTTTCGCTTCTAACTCTTTTGCCCTTCTTTGGGAGTCTGTATATTCGGAATTGCCGCCGTCAATGATGATATCGCCTTTTTCCAAATGTGGGACTAGTTGCTCGATTAAACTGTCCACGGCGGAACCGGCCTTTACTAACATCATTACACGCCGAGGAGATTTTAATTTTGAGGCGAGATCTTTGATGGATTCAGCGCCTATGATGGATTTTCCCTTGGCTTCGTTGGCCAAGAAGGAGTGAACTTTTTCGACGGATCGGTTCCCAGCCAGCGTTGAATGTTGCAGCAATGTTACTTTCGCAACGTTAAACATTGCTGCAACATTCCTGCAACATTCCTACAAGATTCCTATGTCCGCCTCTCTGCAACGTTCAGAAATGTTGTGGGAACCTTGCACGGAACATTGCAGGAACGTTGCGGGAATGTTGCGAACATTGCAGGAACGTTTCGGGAATGTTGCGAACATTGCAGGAACGTTGCGGGAACATTACAAACGTTGCGGGAACATTACGAACATTGCAGGAATGTTGCGGGAACATTGCAGGAACGTTGCGGGAACATTACGAACATTGCATGAATGTTGCAGAAAGATTGCGAACATTGCATGAATGTTGCAGGAATATTGCAGGAATGTTATAGGAATATATTGAATATTGAAAAATAGAAAATTATATTTTTAGTTTTATTCTCTTTTATTCTTCTCTTTTATTTACATATTTCACTTGCACTTATAATATTTTTTTTTAAATTCATGTACTGTTATTGTTATTCTCATCCGAGGAAACTTCCACATTTCCTTTTTTTGGCTCGACACACTTGTTGGATTTTAAATAAGTCATTTCGCCAGAGTCTCTTCTATATCTTTTTCCGACCATTTCTCTCCGCCAAGTCTCTGTAAAATTGTAGGACAATATAAAATATAAGTAAAAATATCTGACAAAAATATAAAAATGTTCACTTTTAAAGAAATAAACTTACTGCAGAGTAATTTCGCCATCATCAATTGGCTAAAACATCGTTTCTTATTCGAACGACCTTGCCAACTAAATTTTAAGGCAAGGTGTTTGTTGTACAAATAGGTTATGTAAATGCGTTTAGGAGGGACTCAGCTTTCATACACTTCCTTTTCCTAATATGGGGTTTAAGGAATTGCAATATTTGCAATAAGGGCCATTCTGGACGAGTCGATGCCGCTGCCCCATCCCATCACAATGCTCATGCTCAACAATCCACTTCTCTTTGACAAACCTCTCACGAAGCGTTTGCCACCTGGAGCTACATCCTTTCACTGTTGCTGAAATAAAGATAGAAAGGATATAAAGAAGTATGAACTGTAAATATCGAATAAAAAGATGCAACATAACCTACCATTCATTGTTTCGGCCACATTCTTCCATGCGGAGTCTTTTTTTGAAACCTGCATGCCCATCATCATATATTTGGGGATACGTCCGCACACACTCAACTGACGAAACGTCATTAATCGACATTTTTTTCAACTTTTAATTTATAAACAATTTATTGGTAGATTTCACATTACGTTAAGTTCGGATACTTCACATTACCTCGATCGTAATGGGCCGCATATAAAACAATGGGTTTTAGGATTTCATCACGTCTCATCTTGTCACGTTAAGTTCATCGTAATCCCGCCTTAATAATACACTACATAAAAGTGTAAGAGAGGAGTACAGAAAGAAGAGAGAGCGTAGATAAATACAGCAACGTTTCATCGAGTATATACACGCATTGTGTATGCAAATTCCGATCGGCGGAAAATACACGCGCCGATCGGAAAAATAACAAAATATAATACATTTTTGAGTGTAAGAATAAAAAAAAGTGAGATGAGTAAAAATAATCACAGTAAAAATAAATGATAATATTAATAATGAAAAAAATAAAAAACGCAGCCTTACTGAAATGTTGTAGGAATGTTGCTACAACATTCACATTGTAATATTGCAACTGGAATGTTGCAGAAATGTTGCTGCAACATTCACATTGCAATGTTGCCACTGGAATGTTCAGGAATGTTGCTGCAACATTCACATTGTAATGTTGCAACTGGAATGTTGCTGAAACATTCACATTGCAACGTTGCCATTGGAATGTTCAGGAATGTTGCTGCAACATTCGGAATGTTGTGCAGCCTTCGGAACATTGCTGCAACATTCCTGCAACATTCAACGCTGACTGGGTTGTAAGCTACTACGGTGAAACCTTAGTCGACCATGTTGAGGATTACTCTTGTCAGTCTGTTCTTTTAGCCGGTTGTTCTCTTGTCAGTCTGTTCTAGAACTTAACTGTTTGTTCAAGCTCTTATCTGTTTGTTCTTTTGTCTACTCGTTCTCTTTTCTGTCTGTTCTCTTGTCTGTCTATTCTCTTGTCTATTTGTTCTCTTCTCTATCTGTTCTCTTGTCTGTCTGTTCTCTTATCTGTCTGTTCTCTAGTCTGTCTTTTTTTGTCTGTGTGTTCTCTTGTATGTCCATACTCTTATCTATCTGTTCTCTTGTCTGACTGTTCTCTTGTGTGTCCGTTCTCTTGTCTGTCAATTCTCTTGTCTATTTGTTCTCTTCTCTATCTGTTCTCTTGTCTGTCTGTTCTCTTATCTGTCTGTTCTCTAGTCTGTCTTTTTTTGTCTGTGTGTTCTCTTGTATGTCCATACTCTTATCTATCTGTTCTCTTGTCTGACTGTTCTCTTGTGTGTCCGTTCTCTTGTCTGTTTATTCTATAGTTCAGTGTGTTCTCTTGTCCGTCTGTTCTTTGGTCCGTGTGTTCCCTTGTCTGTCTGTTCTCTTGTCTGTCTCTTCATCTATCTGTCCATTCTCTTATCTGTCCGTACTCTTGCCTGTCTGTTCTCTTAACGCCTTTATTTTCTATATTGGTCTTATCTATCTTGTCTTTTCTGACATCAAGTTTGTTTGATACTCATACCAGATTGTCAAATATAATCTTGCCTGATTAACTTTTGTCACTCTCATTTGGATTCGTTAAGACACCACTGTTTTAAAATTTATATATTCATATAAAAATGATCCACGAAACAATATAAAAAAACATTTCTTATAAAATACAATAAATAAATAAACACGGTTTCCATTTTCAAGCATCGTAGGTAGACGCAGAGACGTTTCCGCCATGCCCGGTCCAATTAGTATGGACAAACTTTCCTTCTTGTCCCAACAATTCATAGGTGTGTGCTCCAAAATAATCCCTTTGAGCCTGAAGCAAATTTGCTGGCAAACGTTCACAGCGATATCCATCATAGAAAGCCAACGCCGTACTCAAGGCAGGAGTTGGTACGCCTAAAACAATAATAATTAGTGTTTGCTTAAATCAACATGAGCAGTATTGTACCTAAGTTGATGGCGGAAGAAACTACGTTCCTCCATCCATCTTGAGCTTTACGAATCGCTTCGAGGAAGAAAGGAGCCAAGAGTAAAGATTTCAAATTCGGATCTTTATCAAAAGCCGATTTAATTTGTCCCAAGAATACGGAACGGATGATGCAACCTCCTCTCCACATCAAAGCAATTGATCCATAATCTAATTCCCAATTGTGCTGAGCAGCAGCTTCCCTCAAAAGCATAAAACCTTGCGCGTAAGAAACAATTTTACTAGCATACAGAGCCTAAAAAAACAAAGATTATTTATACACGTCAAAAAATTATCTAATTATAAAAATATTGTTGTTTTAAAATCTTGTATTTACTTGTCTGATGTCTTCTAAGAATTGCTTCTTGTCGCCGGAAAACTTTTTGGTTGGACCTGGCAAGACTTTGCTGGCTATTTCGCGTTCGGATTTCAAAGCGGACAAGCAACGGCTGAAAACGGCTTCACCAATTAGCGTGACTGGAACACCGTAATTCAAAGCTGAAATCGCCGTCCATTTGCCGGTTCCTTTTTGGCCGGCGGCATCGCGAATCTTTGGCAACAAATATTTACCTACAGAAAAAATTAACAAGGATTAAAAAGTTATTATTAAACGATAAATAGATATTATCTCTAATAATCGTAATGCCTAAGTTAGTCTAGTCTTTATTATTCTTATTACTAGTTTTAATCAACCATGTCATCTATTATACCTATAAAAATATGTCTAATTATCTAAACATTATCTATCTAGTTTTCTAAATTAAAAATATGAATGGAAAATTAAAATAGGGAGCTTGCGGAAGAATGTGAATGTCTACAGCAAGTACTTTGCTTAGTTTAACTTTAACAAATTTGAACCATAGATGGTCGAGTTTAATTCTCAAGTTACAGACAAACAACTAATTACAACTTACAAACTTACTACAACTAATTTAGACCAGTTTCCGATTTGTAGATAAACGAAGATATTAGACTTCAATTTATCGACAATCTAAACTAATTCCTAATTTACAGACAGACAAACTTACTGTGGCTAATTTAAATACTGTATAAAACTATGTATTTTACTAAAGCAATAAATGTATTTAAAAAATGAGAAAAGTAAAAATAGAGAGTATAAATTGATAATTTACCATCTGCCTCTTTGTATTTTAAGATATCTTTAGTGATATCAATAAGGAAACTATCCAATTCTCCTTTGTTCCATTCGGCGAAGGTCGCGGCCATCTCTTCTTGATCAATTCCCATGGCCAACATTAAATGGTAAACTTCGCAAATGAGTTGCATGTCTCCGTACTCAATCCCGTTGTGTACCATTTTAACAAAGTGTCCGGCGCCGTCCGCTCCGACCCAGTCGCAGCAAGGTTGCCCGTCAGCCTTGGCACAAATGCTTTGGAAGATCGGCTTGATGTAAGGCCAAGCATCTTTGTTGCCTCCGGGCATTAGGGAAGGACCGTATCTGGCACCTTCTTCGCCCCCTGACACTCCAGCTCCTACAAATCGGATGCCTTTCGCTTCTAACTCTTTCGCCCTTCTTTGGGAGTCTGTATATTCGGAATTGCCGCCGTCTATGATGATGTCGCCTTTTTCCAAATGTGGGACTAGTTGCTCGATGAAACTGTCGACAGCGGAACCGGCTTTTACCAACATCATTACACGACGAGGAGATTTTAATTTTGAGGCGAGATCTTTGATGGATTCAGCGCCTATGATGGATTTTCCCTTGGCTTCGTTGGCCAAGAAGGAGTGAACTTTTTCGACGGATCGGTTGTAAGCTACTACGGTGAAACCGTGGTCGGCCATGTTTAGGATTAGGTTTTGGCCCATTACGGCCAAGCCAATAAGAGCAATATCTCCTTTGCTAAAAGACCAAAACACATTTTCAGAGATTTTAAATAAATGTGTTTAAAGAAGGAACACTAATTAAAGTTAAAAAAAAATCATTTTTAAAACCACATATGTCTCAAATGCAAGTTTTTGAATTTAAGAATTTTTTTAAATTACACCGATCCCTCGTTCTACACGTTTTTTTTTACACTTTTAATCAAAATTTGAATTGTATATAATTTTGATATATGATTTTGATCAAAAATAAAATTATATATAATTTAAGGATGTTCATGAGATTGACCAATATACTGAAAAGTTATGAAACTTCTACAGATAGTTAAGGATGTTGTTAGGAAATAATAGAAAAAAATTCAGGTCAATTCACTAAACCGTTAAAGAGTTATTGCAATTCAAAGTTGAACAGTTTTTACACGGCGTCTTATGAGCACACTATATTCTCGGCATAAAAAGTGTCAAAAAATGTCAAAAAAATAAAAAGAAATGGCAAAATTAAAAAAATATCATATGAGTAGCTTAATAAATTCGCAATAGCTGTTACCAAGTTTCATCGAGATTCCCTACACCGTTTATAAGATATTGTTTTAAGTTCGTTGAATTTCTGCATAAAACGAACTTACCGAACGTACCGAAAAGTGTGGCAACTACGCTGCAAAGTACGTTGGATTCAAGGTACATTCGTTGACAAAAGTCGAGCTTTGAATTTATTAAAATTGGAAAATTTATTTAACAGAACCATGTTTAGAGGAAAAATATACATGCAACACCTAAACAAATTATTGGTTTACATCGCTCAGTTGCTTTTTTGCATTTTTATGCTAAATTTTTATAACTTTAAATTTCATATTTTGTCTCCGAATGGAGAAGGACATTCGGAACATTTCGAAGTTTATCCTTAACACATCCTCAACACACATCCTTAACACATCCTTGACATCCTTAAATCAAAAAATAATATCTATTTAAAAAAAAAATCTAAAATCGTCTAAACTCGAGAAAGTATAAAAAAATGAACCATGTAAAATGAGGGATAGGTGTATAGTAAATTGAATAAGACACTATGCCTAATCGAATGGCGCTAGTCCGGTGGCGATCCGACTGGCAGTTTCGGAAGAGTTAGAATCCCCGCGAATCGTGGTGAAAAGAAAACGCGTTTTCCAGATGTTTCGCGATGAAATTGACACAGGACGTCGCAGACCCCAGATTCTCTCACCGCCCGTTGCGGGCAACCCTCCTTCATCGAACGAACCGATAAGGAGACCTGGACCCCTTCAAGTAGAAAAAAAAATCGACCCGCGGACCAACGTTACTCCTCAAATACCCAAAAAACTGATTTTAGCTTATTGTCCCTGCGGGAAACTGTGTGAGAAACTTGTGCGCGGCAGACTGATAGCAAAGTCACGTTTTCCAGATGTTTCGCGACGAAATTTACACAGGAGGTCGCAAACCCCAGATTCTTTCACCGCCCGTTGCGGGCAACCCTCCCCTTCAAGTAAGAGAACCACGTTCACACATATGACCGAAGAAACGAAATCTTATTTCCGTCGCCGCGGACGAACCGGCGCCGGCAGTCGAATACTTGTCCGCCTAATGTCAAAAGACGTGCCAGGGGCGCGGCCAAAGGATACATGAAAAAAAAATCGACCCGTGGGCCAAAGCTACACCTCAAATGACCAAATACTCAATTAGTTTCAGCAGGAAGCTCTGTGTGATTTTCATTTCATTCATTGTCAGTCGTACACCAGGAAATGATATTTTCCCGTTTCGCCGTACAAGAGGAAAGGAGTTTTTGCAGAAAATTGAAGAATTGTTTTTTGTTTGTTTTTTTTGTGAAAAAAACTTAGTAAAAATCCTGAGAAAAACTGCATTTTTAAGATTTCCCGATTTAGGTGGAGAGTCCCGATTTTTAAACAATTTGCCTCGCTTTTTTTTTAATATTAATGTTTGAACTTAAAATTTTGTTGTCGACCTTTTTTCATGGATTTCCTTTGTCTTTTGGATTTAAACATAAAATCTTTGTAGACCATTCTTTGCTTAATTCTCGAAAGATTATGTTTTTTACTATATTTTCCTGTTGCATTTTGTCCCGCTTAATCAACATCACAAACAGTTTAATACAGTATAATCTTGATAATCCGAAACATATGGGAACAGACAACCACCGGATCATCAAAAAAAGGGATTATCATGATTAAAAAAAAACAATAACAATTTTACATATTTTATGTACAGTTCTATTTCAGAAAGAAAAATAGCATATTTTGCAACTAGGGCGGTAAGTTGTCAATTGGTCACGACAGCGAAATTGGACGCACGAACGAAGTGAGTGCGCACATTCGCTCGAGAGGGTAATGACAATACCGCCCGTGTTGCAGATAATATTTTTTATTACTCATGCAAGAGGACGTATCTTACAAGTTTGGGATGCAGGGGCCATAAAAAAAAAAGAATCAAAAATGAAGAATTTGCTTTTTCAATTGTCTCCGGTGGTGTGGATTCGTCATAAGATTTTAAAACGTTTTTTTTAATTTTTATTTTGTAATGAAAAAAAAAAATCTGTCACTTTTAATATCGAGGTCTTGATTGTGTTTATATTATTTACTTAATTGTTTTTTTTTAATGTAACTTAGCGATATTGAATATTTGAATGCGTTACCCAATTTATGTAACAATACAACCAAACATGGCATTCGTCGCACTAAAAAACCTGCGCCAAGATAGTACTTTTAACGCATGAATAATAAAAAAAAGTTATGTTTATTATTTTATTTAAGTAGTATTTTGATTACAAACATTGGCGAAGAATATTTTTTTATAACAAACATTATCGATTACTGTTAAGTGATATTTGTTTTAAATTAGAATCATATCTAATGTAAAGTAAAACTATTTTTGTCTGTAACTTGATAATTCGTTTAGTTTAGACTGCCTAGAAATTCAAATTTTTTTTGGTTCATTAATGCACATTCACATCTAGTATAGTTAGTCTAAATTAGCACAAGTAACTTTGTCTGTCTGTAAATTAAGAATTCGTTTAGATTGTCGATAAATTGAAACCTATCTTCGTTTATCTACATATCAGAAACTGCTCTAAATTAGTTGTAGTAAAGTTTGTAACTTGAGAATTAAACTCGACAATCAGTGGTTTAAATTTGTCCGAGTTTGTCTATTAATCACAAACTAATCTAATTTGATAAACTTAATAAAGTCGGAACACAGCCTGAATATATAAATATATTCAACCTTTCCAGAGCTCTAATGAACACTAATGAGTATTTTTAGGACTACCAAAAACAAATCTCATGTAAAATTTGTCAGGTATTTTATAGCTCTCATTTTATTGGGTTTCAAGTAAGTGGTTTACAAATTGTTGTTCATAAAAGCAAAGCTGTACTGATGAGAGATAAATCTCGAAACGCGTCTACGGTATCGGAAAGACATGATCTTAAAACAATGTTATTTTTCTGGTGTTTGTTGAGTGCCACGAAGGTGGACTGAAAGCTATAAAATAACTGACAAATTTCACATGAGATTTGTTTTTAGTAGTCCTAAATAGACTCATTAGTGTTATGGAGCTCCGGAAAGGTTGAATATACATATATATATATATATATATATATATATAGATATATATATACATATATATATATATATATATATAATATATATATATATATATATATATATATATATATATATATATATATATATATATATATATATTTATATATATATATTCAGGCTGTGTTCTGACTTTATTAAGATTCTATGATTATCTATAATGTACTATGCTTTTACCAAATCTAAAATTAATCTAATTTGTCTAAATTAGTTAGAGTAAGTTATTTTATGTCAAGATCCATCTGTCTGTGTGTCTGTCTGTCTGTATATATATATATATATATATATATATATATATATATATATATATATATATATATATTCAGGCGGTGTTCTGACTTTATTAAGATTCTATGATTATCTATAATGTACTATGCTTTTACCAAATCTAAAATTAATCTAATTTGTCTAAATTAGTTAGAGTAAGTTATTTTATGTCAAGATCCATCTGTCATGTTTTATTGTTTTAACAACGATTTTTTAATGATTTGAAAAAATGAGTTTTTTAAAAACATTTTCAAATCGGATTTTCAAACTAATTTTTTGAAGTTATTGTGTATTCGGAATTTTTTGTATATAGGTTAGTCTTCTATATACAACATATTCTTGATAATCCGGCGGTTGGTTAATCCATGTTTAGTAATCCGGCGCTCTGGAGAAACACGTGTCTTTTCTTAATACTGCCCCGCGCCGAATATAAACCTGGCGCTCCGAAGAAAAAAAGTCAAATCCAGTGTACTTGGAAAAAGGTCTGTCCACACCTTGCTTTTAACTCTGAAAACTTGATGGGCAATTCTTACCAAGCTAACTTCACTCTACAATTTTCATACTATCAGATCTAAGTTTGTACAAATTTTTCTATGAACACATTTACCTATATAGAAACACATTTTTTATTACTCATGCATTAAAAGTACTCTCTTGGCTCACGTTTTTTAGTACGAGTAATGCAACTTTTGGTTGTATTACCACATAACTTGGGTAACGCAAGCAAAAAATCAATATCGCTAAGTTACATTAAAAAAAAACAATTAAATAAATAAAATAAATAATGAAGACCTCAGTATTAAAAAAGTGAGTTGAAAGTTTTTGAATTTTTTTTCATTACAAAATAAAAATATAAATTAAAGAACACGTGTTAAAATGAGTGTAAATTCTATGGTGATACCGGAGACTGAGGAGAGTTCTTATTGCAAATCCACACCACCGGAGACAATAGGGAATATGCAAGAGATTTGGATTTACTTGATTTTTTATCCCCGATACTTTATGATCTTGACATTACACCTATACCATTATTTTCTTATTTAGTTTGTATTTAATTCCAAGAATTAAAATCAAAAAGTAAAACCAAAATATGCGAGAAATTCAAATTTGCGGAACGCATCACCATTGGTCGAACCGAAACCAGGACTATGACGTGCACGTTATGATATTAATCGGCGTCGATATTCACTGTGTTGTTTTACTATGCAATATTTCTGTAGTATTTTCCAATACCTAGTGCGATTTTGGTATATAGAGACATTATAAATGATCAAGAACAATGACTGAAAGTGGTTTTTTAAACTACAATCGGACAATCTACCAAAAATAGATACATGAAAGCATAATTTGTAGCGCATGCGCAAAAGATGTGGGTAGGGTGGACTATATACCTCGATTGGAACTTTATCCAACAGTTTATCTGGTGTACTTATAATAGTGTTTTTGTATTCCGGTACTAAACAATATCTATAAAATGGTTTTTGAGCTTTTTCCATTATCGAAATAGCGATTCAAACTGAAAATCCAATTCAAAATGAAACTGCCTATGCAAATAGTAAACAACACAGAATGACAACGGGTATGTTCCGATATACACTGCGAGCACTGTAAGGCGTGACGTCAATTTAGTATACTGCGAAGCCGTTCCTTTATAGTTATCTATACTGGCTACTGTTTAAAACGGAACGCAGTCCAGTATACTGGCAACTGTCAACAAGAAAAAATATTGTTTGAATGTAGTTATATTTAAAAATTGAATATTCAAGTTAATTTTTAATGGAATTAATCGCATAATAAAAGTAAGATTAGTTTTTATTAAAAGAAAATATTGTTTTTTTAAGTAACTAAATGCATAATAACTTTATAACCGAATTGAATTGAATATTTAGCGATGGATGCACGATTATAAATTTCATCAGTAACTTTCAATTCGTACAAAGTATTGGTTTCACACTGCAACAAACGCAATTTTTTTAAATTTTCCATGTCAATAACGGCCAAAGCAATATTCAATAATAATAATGATCAAAGCACTGAGAGCACCTTACCTCGAAAGCGCCAGTGCTCACAGTACGAAGATGGCGACTATTTATGACGTCATATATTTCCCAAGGATACTGCGGCAGTATACTGTCAGTCCATAACGGAACGAATTTCTTCCCAGTAAGAGCACTGAACAGTGCTCGCAGTGTATATCGGAACATACCCAACGACAGCTGTGACGACATCCAAAGCGCGCGATAAATGGGACCATTCAAACAAGCCAAATTTAATCGGTATTTATTTTTTTAAAAATTAATTAAACCACTTTTAACAGTATTTATATTTTTACTATGTTAAAACGAAGTAAAAAGTGAATTAAGCACATAAAAAAAATGGAAATGAATCCCTATTGAAAAATCAAATTCTTCATTTTTGATTCTTTTTTTTCTTGGATGGCACCTGGATCCCAAACTTGTAAGATACATCCCCTCGCATGAGTAATAAAAAATATTGTTTGCAACACGGGCGGTATTGCCAATTGCCGTCTCGAGCGAATGTGCACATTCACTTCGTTCGTGCGTACAATTTCGCTCTCGCGTCCAATTAACAACCTACCGCCCTAGTTACAAAATATACTATTAATAACTTTTCAGAGATTAAGTTACTAGCTTAAAGGTCACCACAAAAATTATCAACTTACTTTCAGTTTATCTTAAAACACATAATACAACTAATACAATGTAATTATAAGATAACTACAGCTTCACAACAAAAGGGCAAACGGATAATAAAAATAGATAATATCACTGACAAATAATAAAACTAAATTAAAATAAAGATGAGATTAATAAAAGGCTGGGCAAGTATAAATTATAATGAAATAAAATTAGGGAGATAAAACAAGTTTGTATTAATTGCAAAAGTATTTGCCTTGAGCTATTTATGTTCAAAAACTATCTTTCTACACAAATTGTTACTTCAATAGTATTAATTATTACAAATCCGACAAGCCTGCAGACCAACAAGACAAGGAGAGACAAAAAAGGACAGGCAAGACTGAACAGACGAAACTAGACAAGCAAAATCAAAATTTACATATATGATCAAAAAAACAATCAAACAAATTTACATATGATATCTTGTTTTGTTAGTTGACTAAATAATCTAGATAGACCTATAGATAAGATTTAAATTAATCATTTTATGAGATTTGTTTCAAAGCATAAGGTTTTGTAAAATTGGCACACGTGCCCCTGTTGGCACACGTTGAAACATTTGTACAAGAAAACAATTTTTTTTCTATCATAAATTTGTCCAAATTTGCAATTCGCATAATTTTACTAAACAGCCTAGACGGACTAGTCGGACTAGACAGTCTAGACAGAGAAGACAGATTAGACAAACTAAACTGACTAGACAGACGAAACAGACTAGACAGGTTCTCCTCGGTATTGTAGTGGACAACATACCCGCCTTACACGCGGGAGACCGGGGTTCGTTTGCCCGACGAGGCAGAGGCATTTTGAATCAGGGCGGCACTAACCGTTCAGGCTGCCCACCCTGAAGGAATGCGAAATATGAGATACCGCCGTGGCGCCGTCTGCTAGTAAGAAAAGGGGGTTTAGTTAATCCGGGGTTCGAGGCATTTTCAACCAGGGCGACAATAACCGTTCGGGCTGCCCACCCTGAAGGAATGCGAAATATGCGATATCGGGGTGGGGCATACTAGAAAGTCAAGTGGAAAAGTCAAGGGTTTTAGTGAGAGGTTCCCCAAGCAACAATGAAAGAGAGACAGACTAGACAGACTTACAATTAACAAACCCCTCGCTAGACTAGACAAAAGAGACAGACTAGACAGACCAGACCAACTAGACAGACTAGACCGCCTATACCGACTAGATAGACTAGACAGACTAGACAGAGTAGGCAGACTAGACAGACTATACAGACTAGACATACTAGACAGACCAAACTGAAAATTAAAAAATGGTGTTAGATAGGTAAGTAAAAAAGCGAAAACTAGAGATGGTAGGTAGCAAGATGGAAGTATACTAAACTGTTTGTGACAAGATTTACCTAGTTTTGCATATAATTAGTCTTATTTCTCTGAAGAAGGAAAGTTCAAACTAATACAAATAAAAAATTTCATCCAGTTTCGTTTTGGAATGAATAAATCAAAAAAATATTAATTTAAAATCAACCTTCTAAATAATCAATATTGAACCCATTGCCCTACTTATTGTTGGAGGTGAAACATTTCTCCTCATAAAATTAACACAAAATTTATCAAAATAAGATTTAGAAAAGAAAAAAAATCACGAAAAAATTTGAATCCAAAAATGCATATTCACTACTACGTCAGGAAATCGTACGATGAATATCAATAATTATGTAAAAAAACATATAGGTTATATTTAAGTACGCTATATATAATTTTCCTTAAAAAGCCTAAAATAGATTTTGTTTGAAAACCTATAATTTAGACACAAAACATATTCTATATTGTAATATAAATATTTTTAAAAACAAATCAAATTTGTATCTTACTTAATCTAATCATAAATGATTTAATTATCTTGAATTATCGTGAATGACTTTCTTAAGTTTCTATTCATATTTATTTACCTGTTGGACATTTCCAGTTTATCGGTTTTATAAGCAAATTAAAATAAAACTTATTTTTTTCTTACAACTAGCTTGGACCGCGATCGTGAATAAACTGAACGTGTAAGTTGCTACTCAAACTCGCGATTCACCAAAGTCACATTGACTTAGAAGGTCATTGATAGCAACAATATAATTTAGTTGGAAAAAAATTTAAAAAAACTGGTGCACGATTTTACATAACTTTCACTGTGCACAATATTGTGGCTCTTACATGACTCATGTGTGTATCAGCATATTATAAAAAAAGCCATAAATTGTTTATTTTATATCGTAATTTAATCTCATTGATAAATTGTTGAACAATAATTATATATTTAAGTTTAGAAGGGAAATCAATGTTGTTTTATAAACTAGTTATAGCCCGCAGTTACGCTTGCATGGATTTTGAGAGTTCGTACATGATTTTTTTGTCTAAAATCTACCTCTTTTTGTCTAAACTTCTTGAGCAATTATTTATTGCAGACGTAGGCAAAGTGCTCTGTATTGAGATATCTTAACTACCAGATGTGTTGCATGGTTATTAATGTGTGCATGTCAATAGAGTAAGGGAGATCGGTGTTAATTCGCCCACTTTATATTCGAGATTTTCTTATACTTCACTGTGAACATTTGTATAATGAATGTTGTACTTTTTAAGTAACCTATGGAGTAATGTGACCAGACGTTGATCAAACGTAAGGAAATTGTTAAATTGTAGCGGGCGAATTGAGGGGTGGATATGTTTGTCTTGAAAACAGGAATAACCCGGTAAATATTTAATTAAAAAACATAATCTTTCGAAAAAGCGAGTCTGAAGCTTCGGATCGAAGGTAAATTTAAGTTGAAACATTAAAATTCCAAAGTGGGACTTTTTAAACATGGGACAAATTGTTAAAAATCGGGACGTCTGGTTACCGTATAATAGAGTCCAGTTGGCAAAGCTTCTTCGCAACATTTAATGCCAACTCACTGCAAAAAGTGGGTAAACTGAAACATTTGACTGATTCACTAACACGACGCAACATAATACTGACAGCAGTACAGGAAACCAGGTTTACGGACGAACATGCCTTCGAGTCCCAAGGCTACAGAATCCTCATAGGAAAAGTGGGTCAGCGGGTAATGAAGAACGTACCCTACTTAGGTACAGGATTTATAATCAGTCACAGGATACTGGATTCAGTCACCGACTTTACCTCCCCGAGTAGTCGTGTATCCATCCTCTCTCTCAAATGTGCAAACAAGGGCTACAGTATAGTCAATGTACATGCCCCAATCAACCAGGACAACAGACGCAATCCAGACAGAACTGATAAATTATGGGAAGACTTAGAAGTTATTATCTCTAAACTTCCAGAGAGGCACACCGTTATACTGCTTGGTGACAATGCTCAATTGGGAAGAGAGAAAAAATACAGAAACATAGTGGGCAATTATCCGCCGCATAAGCGAACCAACCGCGACGGAGAACGATTGGTGGATCTGTGTAGGACTTTTGGGTTGATTATGAAGTCTACAGCCTTCAAACACTTGCCAAGGAAGCAGAAGGCTTGGATTTCGTCTAATACCCACCTGGGTGAATTCCAGATAGTTCATGTGGCTATTTCACGAACATCTCAAAGGGAAATACAAAACGTGAAGGTACTAAGAAGCGCCAATCTGGACTCAGACCACTACCTCTCAAGGATCAAAATAAGACTCCAGCCTAGAAACACTAGATTACACAGAACCTCCAAAATGGTAAGATTTGACGTCGAGCGACTCAAGAACAGTCACGAACTAAGTCAGAGACTGAACAACACAGACCTGAACAACTGGGACCAACTGAAGGAGACTCTTGTCAAGGCGGCCAATGAACTCGCCCCTCTCGCTAGAAGAAGGAAGCATCCATGGTGGACAGAAGACTGTGACAATGCAATAGCCCAAAGACAGATAGCCTGGGCGAAGTGGAATTCTAAAAAGACCAAGGAAAAATGGCATACATTTTTGGAACAAAGAAAGGTTACAGCCAAGATAATTCGAGGAACCAAAGGAACCTTCACACAAAACCAACTAACCCAAATCGAACAGAGCTTTGCTAAGAATAATTCCAGAGATTTCTTTGGAACCTTTAAGCAGGCACTCAGAAAATACGCTCCGCCAAGCCTCCACTTCAGAGACTCACAAGGCAAACCGGCTTATAACGACAAGGAGAACTGCCACCTTTTGGCTCAGTACTTTAAAAATCTACTCAACTGTAACCCACCCAGCGAAGACTTCGACTATAAACAAACCACACCAAACCCGAACTCGCTTCCCCCTTAATTGGAAGAAGTTGGCCAGATCATTCAACTTCTTAAGAATAATAAGGCAGCTGGAGAGGACTCTATCGTTGCTGAACCGTGGAAAGGTGCTGAAAACAATGCCGTGCGCAAGCTAACCGAGATCATCCAGGACATCTGGGAAACAGAGAAATTACCATCCGATTGAAAATCTGCTCTGTCCATCCGCTTCACAAAAAGGGAGATTTTACTGATCTAAACCAACTACCGTGGAATTTCTCTCGTCCCGGTAACATACTAGATTCTCTCGAAGGCGTTACAAACAAGGGCAGAAAATTAGTTGGATAGTCAACTGGGAGAATACCAGGGGGGGGGGGGGCTTCAGGAAGACCATATCCTGTGTTGAACAGATCCTCAATCTCAAAACTGTACTTGCATACTCTAAGATGAGAAACCGCAAGGTGGTCGTCACCTTTGTTGTTTTTAGAAAGACCTACGATTCCATTGATAGAGAAATGCTTAACAAAGTACTACAGGAACTAGCACTAGACAACAAAACCCGCAGACACATCCTAGAAACTTTGACCAACACCCATTCCAAGGTTAAATTTAGAGGCGAGATTTCAGAAAGCTTCGAAATAAAAACTGGAGTGAGACAAGGAGATGGACTTTCACCACTTCTCGTCAACTGTGTCCTTGAAAAGGTTATGAGAGAATTGCACAAGGAACTGAACAATTTGGGTGCTCAGAGTGGTATCTACCTGGGACGTAAGAACGATGGACTGGTTGTAGATTGCCTGGCCTTTGCAGATGACACGGCACTGTTTGCTGATTCTTTTGAGATGGCAACAATGCAGGTAAACTGCCTCAGAAAACAGGCTGTCAAAGTGGGTCTTCAAGTGTCGCTGGAGAAAACAGAATTCTTCACCAACATCAGAGAAGCAAACAGAGAGATGTTACTAGAACAGGGAAACATCAAGAGGACTGAGAAATTTAAATATCTCGGCGAATGGATTGAACGCAACTTATCAGAAAGAGCAGCATTATCCAAGAGAGTCAGCAAGTTAGAACTAGCCTATCAGCTGACTAAGAATACTTACAATAAGAAATGCCTGTCACGTAACCTGAAACTTAAGCACTACACATCAGTCTTACGACCAGAAGCCCTGTATGCCATGGAGTGTCTTTCCTTGAACCGAAGGGGTCTAATAGAGAAATTGGAAATCAGAGAGAGGAGAATCCTCAGGAAGATCCTAGGCCCGGTAAAGGAAGATGGGGAATTCCGAAGACGGCATAACTCTGAGCTCTACGAACATATTGAGATGCTCTCTGACTGTGCAAGGAAAAGAAGGGTAGCTTGCACGTTGCAAGATTGCCTCCAAACCGACTAACCAACCGTCTGTTCACCTTCTGGCAAAACAAGAAGCTTCGTACCACTTGGTTGACAGAGAGCGAGAAGGATATTAAAGAACTGGGAATAACAGATCTCAAAAACAGACAGTCTGTGAGACGCACCCTAAAGGAAGTCTGTGGATTTCAGGAAAAATCTCGAAGGAAAGGTACCCCCTGGACAGAAGAGAGAAAGGAGTTACACTGGCAGAAGATGCGACAATACTGGGCAAAGGTCAAAGCCCAACGTTGAACAAGCGTGGTCCAAAGTAGGCCTATTCGAAAGAAGAAGAAGAGTCCAGTATGTTTATACAATCTCAAGTTTCAGGAACTTTCAACCGAACAGGTTGGCGAACACGGTAGGCGAACTGACCCAAAATGCGAGGTAACTTCGCTCACTCTTTGGGGCAAGTGAGTAATTTTTTTTGATTGAGTTTATTGTCCTGATAAAGTGCATATGTTATATATTTGATAAAAAAATGATTAATTATTGTCCAAAATAAGTAATTGCAGTTTAATCTTGAAGTGTTTATTGAAAAAACTTTTTTCAATTCTTCTCCATATTTCTTCCATTTTAAATCGTTTGAAGAATTTTAATCTTCCTTTGAGACCGAAGAGATTTTCTAGTCAGTCAGAATAATCGTCGTTCTTGTTTTTCTGTCAAGATTTTAGGCATTTTCTTTTCTAGCAGGTGCTTTTAGTTTTTGTCTTAGTCTCGAGACGTTCAGAAAGTGGTATTTTTGCTATTTAATAGTGTATTACTGTTCGACAGTGTTATTTAATCGAAGCTTTGAGTGAAGTCTTCAGATATGTGTCGTTCATTGTAAAAGTGGTGTAACTCCGTTTTAAAATATGTATTTTTTTGCTTAATGGTATCACATTTAGTCATATCTTCCATTATAAAAGTGAAACAACTTCAATAGTTGCATTAAAATCCCATAAAAGGCGTTTCTTGTTTTTCAGGGAACTAAAACTCTATATATTCATTATAAAAGTGAAGTAAGAGCCACCTTAATAGCGAAGTAAGTCCGGAGTTGATTCATTTTTATTGCGACCAATGTTTGACACGTGGTGATACGTTATGTGATAAAATTGCTACAAACTATTTCTAATAAGTGTTTCAATAGTTTATTTTGATGGATTTAGAGGATTTTAGTGATTCCGTAAGATGTACGACCTTTATAGAGAAAAATGTGATTGAACCTAAGAAATTAAAGTATTACATTAAAATATTCAACACAAAGTTTAATCTCCATTTTAAGACACCGCGGTAAGACACTTGCAAAACTTGTGGTGATTTTAATTTAAAAATACAAGGAGATGATGATAAAAACGTGAAGAAGGGGTTTGAGAACCAAAGAGAACTTCATCAAAGAAAAGCAGATTCTTCAAACTTAAGCACTTCAAAGATTATTCAACCAACACCCCCCCCCCCCCCACCCCCAAAATATTCAAACCTGTTTAAATTGGTGCATTTCTGTTACTACATTTTCTTATTATTATATCTTTGATTTGTATTAAACAATAAAAATTAGAAAACACTGAATGAATGCCTATATTTTTTTTTCATACACTTTAATTCGCAAAAAGCTCGTTATTTTTAAATTCAGTTACAAGGAGATAATTCACTATTATAATGAGCGACACATATATAGGTCAGTTACTGATTTCCGTGCGTATTAGTTTCAAGATCATCCCGATCAAGTGGATATTTCGATCAAGAGCTCAAGTGGTAGCCGAACGGTGGGTGAACTTGCCCCAGTCGAAAATATTAGCTACTGCGTGCTTGTAACCCAGGACGTGAAAAATGCTTTCAATTCGGTCCCATGGGGCGGAATCATGAATTGGAACTAAAGGGGGTAGCTCCCTACCTTCGAAAAATGATGCGGAGCTACTTGAATGATAGGGAGATAGTGACTGTGGAGGGTAAAATCTTCAAAATGAGTTCGGGTGTTCCACAGGGTTAGGTTCTTGGGCCGATACTGTGGGACATATTTTATGATGAGGTTTAGAGATTGAGGCTGCCGGGGTACACTCATCGGGTACGCTGATGACTTAGGTGATCGCTGTCGCAAGAACGTGATAATAAATGAGGCAATTAGTGGGATTGATGGGTAGATGGGGAAAAAAGGGCTTGCTCTGGCTCCCCACAAAACCGAGGCAGTCCTGCTAATTGGTAGAAGAAAGCTGCGTGAACTGACCGTGCGAATGGGGACAGTTGACGTACCGGCTCGGGAATCTGTAAAATACCTTGGGGTGGAGCTTCAGCGAAATCTCAGGGTGTCCGATCAGGTCACCCGGGTGGTAAGCAAGCCTACAGCATGTGCGAGAGCCCTTGGACGGCTGATGCTCAACATAGGTGGGCCGTTGGCCCCCAAGAGGAGGGTTATGAATGCGGTCGTGCACTCCATTCTCCTGTATGGGGTGCCGGCATTTATAAATGCGTTCAGGATTGAATGTTATAGAGCGAGACTGAGGAGAGTGCAAAGGTGTATGTATGTTGCTGCGTGTGTGCTGCGCATACAGTTTCTGGCGACTCCGTGGCGGTCGTTGCTGGAGTTATCCCGTTAGACCTTCTGGCGCATGAAAAGATAAGAGTTTGGGGAGGTAATGACCCTAGAACTGAAAGGGAAAAAACAATGCGTGTATGGCAAGAACTATTGGAGGGGTCCGAAAAGGAAGCCTGGACCAGGCAACTGATTCAGAGTATTATTTTTTTTTTTTTTATTATTATAACCTTTTATTGGCATATATACAAAATATATTAAAATATATTACATACTATACATATATTACCTACACTTTATATACTAAAGGAATAGGTTCTTCCTTTTTGCCTATTTGCTCTTTCCACTTTTTCACCCTCCTTAACAATTCCAAACCAATTCCACTTTCATCCATACACTTCTTCCATTCTTGTCCTAGCCTTTTCTCCTGTTCCTTCCATTCATTCCTTGTACATTCTTCTATCCAATGTTCCCATCTATCCTCTCCAGCCCCACAAACTGTGCACTTCCGATATTCTTCACTCATCCAATATTTCCTACCACGTTCTTCACTTCCACACCTAAACCTTGCCAGTATGACCTGCGTGTCTGCCTCTTTCGTTGAGTATAAATAGGTAGGTAAACGACCAAGCACCTGAATCTTTGCATATTCTTTGAAAAATCTACTGTTTGCAATTTGGTCTTGGCGTTCCTGTAACTCTACCTCTACTAATCGCTCACCTAGCATTTCCACCCAGTTTGCCCCTTCCCTCTTAAGTTTTTCTAGTCCCTCGCCAGATATCCCTGCTCTTTCATATAATTTCCTTTTATTTATTCCCCACGCATTTCCATTCTTCCCTCTTTCACCCTCCTGATTTGCCATTCTAAATACCTCTTTTATTATTCTTTCATCCCCCATTTCACTCACCTTGTATTCATATCTTATCACCCTGTTTGCCGCTAAAACGGCCACCTTGTGGGCATTCACCTCTTGCAGAACTATGTAGCCTGGTGTCGATTTGTCTAACTTTAGGAATTTCTTGTAGAAGTTTTGTTGAACCCTCTCTATCTTCTCTTCCTCTCTAATCCCCCATACTTCCGAACCATAGGTCAAAACACTTCTCACACACACTTTCCATATTACCTCCGCAGCCCTAAAGTTCCCTTCAAAACTAGATCTCCATCCCTTCCACATGCGTTCTGCCGCCACCCACGCTTTTTTTGACACATAATCCACATGCTCCCTATTAGTGCACCCAGTTCCAAACACATATCCTAAATACCTAAACTTTTGCACCTCCTCAATTTCCTTTCCTAGCCATTCGAAACGTTCTTTCCTATATTTACCTCCCCTTTTAAAACGCATCCATTTAGTTTTTCCCACGTTTACATTTAGCTCTCTCTTTTTAAAATAACCTCTCAGCCTTTCAATCAACTCCTTCATTTCTCCTGCGGTTTTAGCGAACACTACCATATCGTCCGCGTAGGCTAAGCTCCACACTTTCTTTCTCCCTATAACCACGCCTCCAGCTTGGCCATCTGTCAACACTTTCTCCATGTCAGCCACATAGAGATTAAAAAGTGTAGGACTCAACGGGCATCCCTGCCTCAGACCCTTTCTTACTTCGAAATACTCAGATTCACACCCATTCACTCTAATCTTACATACTGTTTCCTTATATAACTCTCTTACATTCCTTATCACACTCTCTGAGATTCCCTTTTTTCCCAAGCACTCTACCAACTTCCCTCGATCTACCGAATCATACGCCGCCTTTAGGTCAATGAAAAGAGCAAACAGGCTCCCTCTGCTTATTTCTTGATCAATTATGTAGCGCAGGGTTACTAAATGCTCTATCGTACTCCGTCCCTCTCTGAAACCAGCTTGCACCTCTGGCACTAGATGCTTCTCCTCTATCTCTCTCCTCAACCGCTCGTCCAAGATTTTGGTGAAAATTTTATATGCCGAATTCACTAGCGTAATCCCCCTGTAGTTTCCTACATTTTCCCTATCTCCACTCTTATATATTGGGTGAATTATTCCCTCCTTCCAGCTCGTTGGTGCACTCTTTGCTCCCCTCCATACCAAATTCAATTCTTGGGTGATTCTAGTCTTACACTCTTTCGGGATAGCTTTCCAGGCTTCGTTTCCTACGCCGTCAGGGCCTGCCGCTTTTTTTTGTTTTAGTGCTGCTATAACCTTTTCCACTTCATCAATCTTTATTTCTTCTTGGCCTAAATCTTCCAAAGCTTGTTCCTCCCTTACTCTTCTATTCCCTACTCTTTCCTGTGGCTCGACTCCTTCCAACAAAACCATAAAGTGACTTTTCCACTTTTCCATCGGAATGCTGTTTGGAAATCGTTCTCTCCTCGCTCCTCTTTCTTTTAAATACTTCCAGAGCTGTGCTTCTGTTTTGATGTCAAGTATGCGCTGACGTTCTCTTCTCTCCCAATCCTGTTTTTTCTTCGTCTCCAAATCCTTTAATTCGCCTTTAGTCTTTAACCAATCTTCTTTACTACTGGTGCCCTCTCGCCACTTTCTCATAACCTCTCTATACGTTTGTTTCTCCGTCATATATTCTTTGTCTGCCCATGATCTTCCCGGTGATGCTGTTGTGATTTTCTTCTTTACCATTCCTGCCTCCATATTCTCTATAATCTTGTCTATATCTTTTAATTCCTTCCAGTTTATTGCTTCCATTCAGAGTATCTAGGTGAGTCTCTGGTGAGTATGAATGGGGCGTGCTGACTGGCAGGATACCATGATAGGATTTATAATGAAGAGAAAGATGAAAGGCACGAGCGTAAGGCGGGACGAGGGGTTGAGCGAGATGTGCGTGCCAACGCCGGCCCCCCCTTAGTGCGAAGGGGGCGCACAAATTTATTGTAAACGGTTATTGATTAACGGCGCGCCCGGCATAACGAGTGAATGCGGATGAATGCTTTGGACATGAAAGGGGGAGGAACGTGATGAAGTTATGCCGAAATATAAGTCTAAAATATTAAACATTAAAACAATGTATAACCGAGATTTTACAGCTACGAGTACATGCAATAGAAAAACACTCGCAATTTGGATTTCAGGGAAAGTTAAGAAATGTTTTAAACAAATAAATGAGGGTTCACAAAATTTACTTAACCTTTTAGCAAAAAATTTGTTGAAAAAGCTTTCACACATTTTATGTATTGGTGCTTATTGCTTTTATTACAATGAACACACGAGACGCTATTAACTTTGCATTGTATAGTACAGACGACTCTCCACATCTTTCCTATTTAAAATCAAACACGATTACCCCTATGGAGAACTAGCCCCAGTCTACCCTACATAATTTTTGTTCAAACTCTACGTATGTAAGTAGGGGTTGTTTCAACGTCTTGAGCAATTGTTTATTGCAGATGTATGTCGCCCAGTGTCGCCATCCTTTTGTAGTCTAAGGTGCTTTGTATTGAGATGTCTTAACTATTAGATGTGTAAAAAAAGATTATTACTGTGTGCGAATCAATCAAATATCTTTAGAACTACTGTCGTTAGAAGCAACAAAATGGCAAAGTAAACTTACTTTGTCTACTCGCACACAAAAATGAACGCATTAATAAGTTAATTGTATGTGAAGGATGCCATTATTATAATCGTGTATAAAATTATCCAAATCGTGCGTAAAAGTCCAAACCCAAGGGAGTTTCATTATTAAAGATTTCCGTTTGTTGTTACTATTGCAACAACTGGCTTCACTAAACAAAAAACATAGACATAGTGAAAATTAATTTTCTGACGTATATTAAAATTGAATTAATTTTTCTTATTTTGAATCAAAAAGCCCAGGCCTCTCAGATCGATTTATCTGCCTGTAATATAACTTAACCTAACTGTAACCTAAACTAGATTAAATTTAGGTTAACGTAGATAACATCTACAACAACCAATTAGTGTTCCCGTCAGTGTGCATTTTAACTAGTTAGCAATGTTTGCCACGGAGGCGCTGAACGTTCTAACTTTCATACGCACACATACGTTCTAACACACAGACGGGCTTTAGATATTTGTCTCTGCTGACGGGAACACTATTTATTTGGTCGTTGTCGATGTTATCTACGTTTACCTAAATTTAATCTAGTTTAGGTTACGGTTAGTGACGCGAGTTGTTGCCAAAGTAACAACAAACGGAAATCCTTTAATAATGAAACTCCCTTTGGTTTACATTGGACTTTTACGCACGATTTGGATACTTATACACGATTATAATAATGGCATCCTTCACATAAAATTTACTTATTAATGCGTTCATTTTGGTGTGCGAGTAGATAAGTAAGTTTACTTTGCCATTTTGTTGCTTATAACGACGGTAGATCGTTAAATCGACGGTAAATTGTGTCAGTGAGTTGAAGTATTTTCTTTGTCAAAATTACATTTTCCAATATTATCGGAAAAAACAATTTTTTTTTTGATGATTCAAAATGTATTTTAACATGCTTCCTAGATAAAATAATGTTTAATACAAGTGTGTGGAAGGCTTTTATGCACTCATTGCGGTTTAAACTTCGTAACTCATGCACAAAAGCCCTTCTTCACACACTTGTATCATAAACTACTATTATGAGGAATAATACAAATTTTAGATTTGCACATTCGCCTTTTGAAATGCAGGTGTCTGAATACGAAAATTTACTCAGCTTAATCTCCCATAACTCGAAATATTTGATTTCGATACTATATATATTTTCATACACCTGTTGCATTTAAATTTGTAATTATATACTATTACTCAAATCTCAGATCAGCAAATAAGAATTATTCTTTAAAATAATTATTTTCCACTTCCCATAACTCGATTTTCGGAAAATGGTAATACCCATTTCTTCATTTTTAAAGAAAAATTGAAATACGAATTTTCAGCCCCCCTTAACTGAACTAATAATTGCGACCTCTGACGAAGATAACAATATAATGGAAGATTGAGGAAACGGGATCTTCTATTTGGAAAAGTCAACACATTCTTTATATAAATCTTCATTAAATAAAATAATATATTTTTTAAATAAAAGCATATTATATTGAAACAGTTTTTTTTTTATCGTTATAACCCTCCTTTTTATAAATACATGCGTCTGCAAGCATGATAGACACTTAATTGTATAAATATCACATTATTATAAATTAAAAATTCTAGAAAAAAATACGGCTAAATCGCATCATGCCTGCGTCACATATATACATTACGAAATTATAACTAACATTTTGTTTGTATAGAAATAAACTCTAATTTAAAAGAAAAAAAAAACAAATACCCTCAAAAACAAGTGGCGACTGACGAATAATTTTGTATATAGGAATATAATCATATCTTTCAAATACGATCCAGATATAGCAGTCTCATTTTTTTTTTCACAATATATTTAACATAAAAAGTATTAAATAAATAAAATTTTATAACTTTAAAAATGTGTTGAAAAATTGATATATGTAAATTACTAAAACATTGCCCCTAAATTTCTTTCCCTTTCCTTCCTTCCTCTTAACTTCTACATTAATACAATAATAAATAAGTTTTTATACTTTACCTGCCTTAAAACCGACATATTTTTAGTTGATATATTTAAGTACGCCTTTTAGCTTTTAATTGAGTTCTTGGTCTTGAAGCGCCAGCTCCTATGCTAAACGTTCCAGCTGTCGGAGTGTTAAATTGTGCAGCGTTTCCATTAAACGGAGCGGGACTTGCTGAAGCATTACCACCAAAATTAGGAGATCCAAATGTAGAAGTGGCAGCTCCAAACGCAGGAGTAGTATTGTTTGATCCAGCCGAAAAATTGAAAGATCCCGATTTAGGTGCTTCAGGTCCTCCAAATGAAAATACTCCAGCCTTAGGAGCTGCAGTATTATTTCCTCCGAAACCAAAACCAGGGGTTTGAGTATTATTTGATCCACTAGAGTACGCGTTGAATGACGTTTGAGATTGTGCTGCTGCTCCGAATGCCGGTGGTGTAGAATTATTCGTGAATGAAGTATTTTGTTTCGTGTCTCCTGCTCCAAAGCCCACTCCACCAAAATTATTTGTTGCAAAAGTGTTAGATGTCCCAAATGCAGGAGCACTTGTTGGTTGTGTTCCAAAAGCATTTCCTGTTCCAAAACCGCTTGATTGAGCCATAGGTTGTGTTGCGCCAAAAGCTGGCGCAGTACCTGCTGTTCCAAAACTTGGAGTATTAGTCGTTGCAAAAGCATTGGCTGTAGTTTTCACACCAAATGCTGGTGTAGGCGTACCAAAACTTCCAGAACTAGCCCCAAAGGCAGGAGGTTGTGTAGTTGGCGTTGAACCAAAAGCTGGAGTAGTTGTTGATCCAAAAGCAGGCGTTGCGTTAGATGCACCAAAAGCAGGGGCTGTAGTAGTACTAAAACTGAAAGCGCTTGTTGTCGTCGCATTATTATTTCCAAAAGTGGAACTTGTACCACCAAATCCAAAAATAGGTGCTGAAGAAGTTGTTGTTGCAGCTCCAAAAATTGTTGAATTTCCAAAACTTGTAGTTGTTGATGCTGTTCCAAATGCAGGAGGTGCTGTCGTTTTTGCACCAAAGACTGTGGAATATACAGTAGGTAAATTACTAAAAGTTGAAGTAGTAACTACTCCAAAAGCAGGTGGGGCAGTGGTAATAGGTGTACCAAATGCAGGAGGAGGAGAGGTAGTCACTGGGGCGCCAAAAGCCGGTGTTACTGTTGTAGATCCAAATGTGGAGCTAGATGGTTTCTGTCCTCCAAATGCATTTGCTGTACCAAAATTTGTAGTAGAACCACCAAAAGCAGCAGTAGTAGTTGCTCCAAAACCAAATACTGATGGTGCGCTAGTAGAAGAAGCAGTAACTGGAACGGCACTTTTAGCTCCAAATGCAAATATAGATGATGAGCTAACTGGTGCACCAAATGTTGAAGTAGTGGTTGTGTTACCAAAATTAGAAGCAGTTGAAATATTGTTTCCACCAAATGTTGTTTTTGAAGCAGCAAAGGAACCTCCAAATGAAGCAGTGGTAACTGTAGTAGAATTTGTATTGGCAACGCCAAAATTTGGAGTATTTGAAGTAGCATTAGTAAAAGAGTTTCCCCCAAATCCATCTTTATTAGGGGTTCCAAAACTAGTAACACTTGCTGATTTGTTTAAACCAAAACCTGCAGTAGTGCCAACACCAAAAGCACTTGATCGAGTTGTTGTTGTAGGAGTACCAAATGGGGACGTTGCTTTAGTAACATTAAATACAAAATTACTGCTAGCAGTAGTAGTTGAAGAACTAAATGGTTGTGTAGTTGTTGTGGGCGTTCCAAAGGTTGGTGCAGATGTAGACGAACCTCCAAATTGTAAGGAACTGTTTCCAAAAGCTGGTACAGAGGTAGTTGTAGCTCCAAATATTGGAGTAGATGTTGGAGAAGTACCAAATGTGGGAGCAGACGTCGCGCCAAAAGCAGAGGTGGTTGTTGGAGTAGGGAAAGATGGAGCAGTAGATGTAGTCATGCCAAAATTAGGTGTTGATGTTGATCCAAAAGATGAAACTGAAGTATTGGATGTTGATCCAAATGCAGGCACAGACGAATTTATTGTAGTTCCAAATGGTGCATTTGATGAGTTCACAAAAGTTACAGTTGTTGATGAAGAAAGTGATTTTGATGGGTCAGCTTTTGTTGGATTTCCAAAAGAAAACATTGATTTTGAATCAAGTTTATTACTATCAACAGTAGAATCTACTTTGGAAATTGTAACATTCGGAGAACCAAACTTAATTCCAGTTAAACGTGTATCTGTTTTGGTTTCATTTATTTTTGGGCTGACTGCAGAATTTCCAAATGAAAACATTGGTTGTCCGTCAGTACTAGCTTTTGGTTTTTCAATTTTAGGACTAGCAGTTTGAGTAACATTTTCAAATGACAAACTTACTGTCGAAGCTTGACTTAAAGAAGATACTGGAGTACCCAAATCAAATTTGAATCCTCCTGGGCTTTTGGGTGGAGAAACTGTGGAAGCTGTTGAAATTACTAAATTAGATGGACTAGTTAAGCTTGATTGACTAGTTGTTAAACTAGATTTTAAAGCTGTTCCACTATTAAATATTGATGATGAAAATGTTGATTTAACAGGTGTTTCTAATGGAGAATTGCTTGGTGTTATTGTAGTAGTTGCAGGATTGTCTGGTTTTATATTTGTAGTACTACTAGATGAACTAGAATCCTTTAATTCAAAGTGTACATGTTTGTCATGTTTATCTTTATTTTTTGGTGATAAAATTGAAACCAATTTTCCACTGTCAGTGTTATCTCCATGTGAAATTAATTGAGGAGTTTCTCCTGTTAATGCTCCAAGGATAGTGGCCAACTTATTCTTTTTATGGATTTCTAAAGGTGTATCATCAAATATTTTCAATTGTGGTACAAAGTTATCCTCCTTTTCCTCTTCTTGTGTAATAGGTTTTTCAATAACTTTTACAATAACTTTCTCAACAAGTTCTACAGGTATAGTTTGAGTTTCAGCATTAGACAACTTGATTTGTTTCTTACTGTTTTCCACAGCATCTTCAATGGAAACAGCAGACAAAATGCTTTTCAAAGGAGGTTCAGCAGTAGTTTCCACAGTTTTGCCTTTTGCTTTCCTTTTAATTCCCTTCTCTAGGAACATTGAATATGAAGTACTAGAAGCATAAACAGGATCCACAACACACATTCTCTTTGATGATTGTGTTGTTGGGCTAGTTGCTTCTGTTGTATGCTGTGGAGATTCTTCTCTATTTCTTTTGCTGTACTCGTTTAAATTATATTCTTGTCTTTTAGATTTTTTTGTAGCTTCAGATTCAACTTCAAATTCCTATAAGAAAATAAACATTCGCAAATCATATTGATTAATACAATGAAGAATTAACTACCTCTGCGCCATGTATCCGTTTTCTAGAGATTTCCTTCAAAGCATCTAGAACACTTCTGGTGCTAATATCTGGCTCATCTTTGGTCTGTTGTATACTATTCTGCATTTCATCAATTATGTATGTTCGTCCATTATATAAACTGGCATCTATATAAATCAAGAACATTATTGAATTAATTGTTTTTAATTAACCCCCACATGATAGATTGAGAAATGTAGTTGTATTAATTGGTATTTTGAGAGTTATGACCAATATTTTAGAAGAATTCTAGTCTGAATAAATGATATATATTTTTACCTGTTGCTGAAGTAGATAGTCTTGAATTAATTTTACTTTGTTTAGGTGTCAGAACTGGAAGATCCTTTTTGAAGAAATGCACAACTGGGAACACACCAGGACTACCATATTTTGCTTGATGAGTGGGCATTGGTGTCTCAGGAGATTGTTCATTGCTGTATTGCACTATACGGCTTGTAAGTCCAGGACTTTTCACATCTGTATATGTTCTAAAAACATAAAAACAAAATGAAAATAAAGTATAATCTTGATAATCCGCTACATATGGAACCAGACAACCGCCGGAATATAAAAAAATTCTGGATTATCAGGATTCAACGACAACAATAACAATTTTACATATTTTATATACAATTCTATTTCAGAAAGAATAAAATATGTATCTATATAGGTAAACGTGTATATATAAAAATATATGCACAAACAGAACAGATAGAATACAATTGTAGAGTGGAGTTGCCTTGGTTTGAATCGTTAAATACATACACACATACTTACATACATACATACTTACATACATACACACATACTTACATACATACACATACTTACATACATACACACATACTTACATACATACACACATACTTACATACACACACTCAAACGTGAACACATATAAACAATAATCGGCTAGGTTAAATCTTAAATCTATAGAGCAAAGAAAGACTAATTTTAAAATAATGTGCTGAAATCACAGTCGAAGAGAGTATATGAGTTTTTTGATAGTTGGCAACGAACCATTGAACATATCTATAGATTTCTGATCATTATCTGATCGTTATTCTGATCATTAATAAATTTCAAGGATCTTTCCATGAATATTTGCCATAATTGCTGGCGTGGAACTTTATATGGAAAGTATTGTTACAACGTAGAATTCTATTAGGCATATTAAAATTTATCAGTTGGAGCAATTCAGGGCTAGTTATCAATCCATTCAGTAATTTATAAATTAATCTTATATCATTAACCGTTCTACGGTTAGCTAAGGAATGCATGTTGAGCATTCTAGTAATAGCAGACATTTTCAACATTTACATGGAGTTTGTATGCACAGAACCTCAGGAACTTGTTTTGAATCTTCTCGATTGTGTATTTGTGAGATTGATAGTGGGGAGACCACACAACAGAGGCATAATTCAGGTGGGAGACAACCAATGACATGTAGACCATCTTTACAGCACGAATGGATAAATTTTCACAATTCCTTAAAATATAGCCTAACATCTTAGAGGCCTTCAAAGATACACTATTTATGTGGTCAACAAAGGTTAGACGTTCATCAAATTGATGCTAAGATCTTTTACAGTTGCTGTAGATTTCAATAAGTTATTGTTTAGGGTGTACTGTGAATTATGTTTTTTAATAGATTTGGAAAAGCTTATGAAATAGCATTTCTGAATGTTTAGTTGTAGATTGTTCAGATTACACCATTTGACAAAGCAATTTAAATCATCTTGAAATCTAAAAATCTAGGTTAAAAAACCTAACCTAACAATTTTTTAGATTGTCAGTGAATAGTAAATATTTACTACAACTGAAGCAACTACCTATATCATTCATGAACAAGTTGAAGAGGAGTGGTGCACAGTGCGAACCCTGTGGAACCCCAGATGTCACTGCAATTTCATAAGATATAGAAGAGCCTATTTGGACCCTCTGAATGTGCCTAGTCAAAAAAACTACGGAACCATTTCTGTAGTACATCACTAAAGCCAAGGAAATCCAGTTTTCTAAGTAGAATGTTGTGGTCAACAGAATCGAAGGCTTTAGGGAAATCAGTATATATGGAATCAATTTGGATTTTATTATTGGCTTTAGGGAAATCAGTATATATGGAATCAATTTGGATTTTATTCTCTAAAGCCTTTATGATTTCAGTCTCATAGATTAATAGGTTTGTAACTGTAGATTTTTTTGTGAGATGCCGTGTTGCTGATCATCAATGATTTCTTTGCAAGAAAATGCTAGTTGGTCATAAACAAAAGTATCCAACAGCTTTGGAATGGCAGATTGTGTTGTTATACCTCTGTAGTTCTTTACGTTATTTTTCTCGCCAGATTTGAATGTAGGTAAAATAAAGCTATTTTTCCAATAGTTGGGAAATACTTCTGTAGACAGTTCTACAATTCTGTAGACAGTTTCAATAATTGTTCATGGAAGCAAAGCTGTGCTGATGAGAGATAAATCTCGAAACGCAGATGATCTTAAAAACAATGTTATTTTTATGGTTTTTGTTGACTGCCACGAAGGTAGACTGAAAGTTGTAAAATAACTTACAAATTTCATGTGAGATTTGTTTTGGTAGTCCTAAAAAGACTAAATAATTCTTATAGAGTTCCGGAAAGGCTAAATATATTTATATATTCAGGCTGTATTCCGTTTGTTTTAAGTTTGTATGATTATCTATAACGTAGGATGGTTTCACCAATTCTATCGACCAACAGTATCAAAGGCTTTAGGGAAATCAGTATATATGGAATCAATTTGGATTTTATTCTCTAAAGCCTTCATGATTTCAGTCTCATAGATTAATAGGTTTGTAACTGTAGATTTTTTTTGTGAGATGCCGTGTTGCTGATCATCAATGATTTCTTTCTTTGATTTCATAAACAAAAGTATCCAACAGCTTTGGAATGGCAGATTGTGTTGTTATACCTCTGTAGTTCTTTACGTTATTTTTCTCGCCAGATTTAAATGTAGGTAAAATAAAGCTATTTTTCCAATAGTTGGGAAATACTTCTGTAGACAGGGATAAGTTGAATATGATCTTGAGAGGATTGGAAATAGTAAGAGAGCAGCTTTTCAAGAATAAATTGGGGATTCCATCAGGACCTGAGCTAAGTTTATTTGGCAGTTTGGTGATTTTTTCAAAAAGTTGAATAACGTGGATAGTTAAAAAGTGGATACCCATCTGTGGACGCGTTTCGAGATTTATCTCTCATCAGCACAGCTTTGCTTCCATGAACAATAATTTGTAAACCACTCACTTGAAAACCCATGTGGTGTTTAGGGTTAGATGTTTAAACACCACATGCGTTTTCAAGTGAGTGGTTTACAAATTATTTTTCATGGAAGCAAAGCTGTGCTGATGAGAGATAAATCTCGAAACGCGTCCACAGATGGCTATCCACTTAAGGTATAGGAAAGACATGATCTTAAAAACAATGTTATTTTTATGGTTTTTGTTGACTGCCACGAAGGTGGACTGAAAGTTGTAAAATAACTTACAAATTTCATGTGAGATTTGTTTTGGTAGTCCTAAAAAGACTCAATAATACTTATAGAGTTCCGGAAAGGCTAAATATATTTATATATTCAGGCTGTATTCCGTTTGTTTTAAGTTTGTATTATTATCTATAACGTAGGATGGTTTCACCAATTCTATCATAATTATTTGATACTCTGTAAGATTTATGTGCTATTTTTTTACGTTTTATTGAAACCTTTAACTCTGTGCTGAACCACTTTGGGAAGATTGAGGTTCGGTACTGCTTTAACGGCACGAATAAGGCCACTGCCATATTTAAGACTTATATAACCGACAACCTCCGATAAAATAACCGACAACCTCATTCACGTTAGCTGAGTTTAGAAGAAATTCCCAGTTTATTGGCAATAAGTAATTATTGATTGCATTATAGTCTGCTTTCAAGAAATCATAATAAGCTTCGTGAAGATTCAGACTTGGATAATTTGAATCAATTAAGGTTATTTCAAAGGAGAAGCTTTCATGATGAAAAGAGGAGGGAAGTAGTGGATTTGCAACTATGTTAACAGAAGTATTCGGCCTATTTGAAAATAAAAGATCCAAGAACACCTTTACAACACCTCTAGAATTGGGATTGTCAATATGTTGATAAAAATTTAGAAACCCGTAACCCTGTGCTAGAGTTTCACTGTTAAAACTACTACAACCATTCATAACTATGCCTAAATTGTCATTAGACCACATAACATTTGGTAAATTGAAGTCACCAAACACATAAAAGTCAGTAGAGGAATTTTTTGAGTAAATATCTTCGATCGTTTGTATATGGAATGCATAGACACAATCACTGGATAATGGTGGAATATAAACCACACCTATGAAAAACTTCATATTGTTGTGGGCACAGCAGACAAGTAATTGAGAAACTTAAACCTTAAGGAATTGGAACTGCTGTAGAAGTTTTTGTGGCTGTAAATATTGAAGTAGGTGTTGTAGAAGTACTTAATATGGGAACAAATTGGAGGAGCCCGAAAAGATGAAGCAAAAGTTGTGGTTGTTTAGTCAAGATTTGGTGCAAATCTTTTGGATCCAAAAGATCAAACTGAAAGTATTGGATGCTGATGCAAATGCTGGCACAGATGATTCTATTGGGGTACCAAATGATGGCGTCAGATCGACGATTGTAAATTTCAGCAAGGAAGGAATAGACCAGAGGGTAGAATAGAGGGTAAAATAATCAGGAGCAGGGACCGGAACAGCCTATCTGCCAAGATCCCCTGGTAGTATCGAAAGACGAAATGGTATGCATATACCATATTGACAAAAACTACACAGCAAAGTGTAATGGTAAAGCCGATTGGAGCGTAAGGGCTCACTTGTGTCTAATTGTAAGATCAAGACACCAAGCACAAGAGTAGGCTGTGGGAGGAGGCCAAGGTCCGCCCTGGGCTGTAGCGCCATTGGTTTTTTTATGTGTATTCCATTGCAATATTTCTTCAATGTGAAGACCTAGGAATGTTGTACATTTTTTTCTTTCCAATTGCACGTCGCCCATTTTTAGAGTAAGATCATCTTCTTCATTTTGAAAACCTTAGTGTTAAAGCTTAGTGTCTTAAATCATATAATTTGTTTTTTGAGCGTTTATATATAGGTTATTAGAAAACCATGTATATATGTTTTGTAGGAGTTTGTTTGCTTCAGACTCATTGGCATGTCTGAATCCTTCTGATATAATAAAGCTGGAGTCATCAGTTTGTGGTTTGCACAAGTGTGGTTTGTATTCTAGGTGAGATGTATTTCGTTAGGTCTGCATTGTATATGGAAAAGAAGAACGCAGGCGCCAGAACACTCCCTTGCGGGACATAGGTATTTGTTTTCAACAAGGTAAAAGTAATAGTAGTATCACCTTGTGGTGGAAAGCGCCGCCAGATCGGCGATCGTAAGGTACAGCAAGGAAGGAATGGGCAGAGGTAAAATAATCGGGAGCAGAGACCGAAACAGCCTCGCTGCCAAGATCCCCTGGCTGGAAGTACCAAAAGACGAAATGGTATGCAAATACCACTTCGAGAAAAACTACACAGCAATGTGTAGTAGTAAAGCCGATTGGAGCGATGAATCCTCAGTATACCACATAGAGCAAAATGCCATCAAGTGTTATACAGATGGTTCGAAGACAAAAGAGGGCACTGGTGCAGGAGTGTTTGGACCTCGTACCAGATACTTCGAATCTATGGGAACATCCCCAAGTATCTTCCAAGCAGAGGTACACGCAATTAAAAGATGTACACAGTTTAACCTCGACAGGAATTACCGCAAAAAACGAATTGCTATCCTGTCAGACAGCCAAGCAGCCATCAAGGCCATTGGCTCATACACCATCAGATCCAAACTGGTATGGGACTGTGTGGGGAAGCTGAACAGGCTTGGCAGGGATAATAAAGTAACGCTATACTGGGTACCAGGACACACTGGTATAGACGGAAACGAAGAAACTGATCACCTAGCAAATAAGGGATCTAGTAGCCGCTTTATAGGTCCGGAACCCTTTTGCAGTATGAGTGTGAACACCATCCACAAAAGCTTAGATGAAGAAACAAGAGGAAAATGGATGAAAACCTGGAAAGAACTTCCAGGGCTAAGGCAATCCAAAGTGATGCTGGGATCTTTTAACCAGAAGAGAACAAAAGCTTGCCTGAAACTAAGCAGGAACAAGCTCTGAATTCTGACAGGAGCCCTGACGGGACACTGCAGACTTAGGAAACATCTCAAGGCCCTGGGTCTAGAGGAGGATGATGGATGCAGATTCTGTGGCTCAGCAGAGGAAACCCCCATATATCTGTTCAAAGACTGCGGAGCATTACTCAGCAAGAGACAGATGTACCTTGGGGCTCACTGCTTGAACACAGAGGAGCTGCAGGCCTTGAATCCCACCCAGATCCTGAAATTCCTAAAGGAATCGGGATTGGAGGAGGCGCTCTAAATGGGTAAGTACACCAACACTTGGAGGAGGAGGGTGGGGTACAATAGATCTATGAAGGTCGCAGTACAAGTCGTCACCACCATATCTACAATCTACAATAGTAGTATTGCCAAATTTAATTTTTACGTATTGTTCGAGAGATATGATCGGAACCATTGGTGACATTTGCATCGGATGCCATACATGTAGAGCTTAACACTCAGTCTATTATGGGACATGCAATCGAAAGCTTTAGGGATGTCTCAGAAGATTCCGATTGGATATTTTCCATCGTCTTGGCATATTCTCTGCATATAATGCAATATAAAATCTGTGCTGGTACTGTCCAAGACAATCGAAAGTAATGCTGGGATCTTTTAACCAGAAAAGACTAAAAGCTTGCCTGAAACTAAACAGGAACAAGCTTAGAATCCTGACAGGAGTCCTGAAGGGACACTGCATACTTAGAAAACACCTCGGGGTCATAGGCCCAGAGGAGGATGATAGATGCAGATTCTGCAGCTCAGCAAAGGAAACCCTCAAACATCTGCTCAAAGACTGCTCTGCAAGAGACAGCTGTACCTTGGGGTCCACAGCTGGAACACAGAGGAGTTGCAGTCCTTGAATCCCACCCAGATCCTGAAATTCCTAATGAAATCAGGACTAGAGGAGGCGTTCTAAATGGGTAAGTATAACAACGATTAGAAGAAGAGGGTGGGGTACAATAGATCTATGAAGGTCGCAGTACAAGTTACCAAAAATAAAAACATCTATCTATCTATGAAAGATATTGTATATATATATATATATATTTTTTTTTTTTTTATTGTACATATATATATATATATATATATATATATATATATATATATATATATATATATATATATATATATATTGTATATTGACAATATTTTCAACATTTTGCCTAGTAACACAAGCAGTGGTAACTTGTGGAAACAATCTTTACCATGTGAGCACCTCTTTTCTTTTGTGGATGAAAGATCGTAAGTGACTAAGTAATAAAGCAATTATATAAGGAGCATCTTCTATATTCATTCTTTCAATATATTTAGTCAATGAAATTGACTTTGTGAGAGCCCCTTAGCCCTTTTGCAGCTCCAAATGTATATATCTGCAAAATAAATATGTGACCAATATGCTTTGAGCAGTTTTATTCACGCCATAATTTAAAATAGTTCCCTGCACAACATGACTATTTACACATGAAATATATACCACAACAATTCAAGGACGTGTGAGCACGAAGTAGGCAATATTACACTTTTATTACAGTAAAATCTTGAAAAAAAGAGCACGAAATTTCAAAAATTGATTGGCAGTGCGTTAAGGTAATTATAAAAATAAATAAAGATATTTACCCCAAGTTCACATTGAATTGTGTAGAAGCTAATAATGGACCATTTCTTCGTGTAGTATTGGGGGTTTGGAGTTTTGGCGAGTTTGTTTCAGATAACGAATATCTGAAATTTAAAACAAAAATTATAATAGATTGGTAATTGGAGGAGGCCATCAACAAGACACACTGATGTGGTTACTGATGTGTTAAGTATTTCAAATGTATATCAGAAATAAATGTTTTTTTTATTTTTGATAAATTTGTAATTGATTAATTTGAAATGAATTTTGAGGTATGAAATTAAAAGGGAATGGTTTTTATACCTAGGTGATGTTTTATTGGAGAGTCGAGTCGATGATAAAAACGAAACATCTTTCTTGGGAGTCAAATATGAGTTCAAAGGAATTCTTCCGTCAGCCCTCTTGGACTTTCCGTGTATTGGTGTAAAAATTGTTGTCTGTTGTAGTCTGGAGTTTTGCATTTTAACTGAAAACATAATTAAATTGTAAATTGATGTGCCCAAACTTAACCTTCAAATTAGGTTAAAGCGCATCATTTTGAAGGTTACCTGTGCTAGTTTTCGTGGATACCAAACAGATTTCGGTATTTAAGTCGATGCGAATTCTTTGCAAATAATTTTACGAGGTTGGAAAGTATATTTTTGTGGAGAACTTAATAAACTGAGCTTTATTATTTTTTTTAAACACACACCAACACACCTTGCAACGACATTCGCGCCGCACTCAATTTGTTTTCAAATGACAGTTGACATTCTTACACCAGATGGGGCAACAATTTAAAAATAAACTCACTCTCCTTCACCTCGAATTATTATTTCTTAAAAGTTCTTTTCAAATTCATTTCAAACAAATTATTCAAAATTTATATCCTAAATTCATTGTAGATATATTTTACTAGTCTTGTCTGTCATCTTTTATCTGTCAAATCACTTCTGTCTAGTCTTGTCAGTCTACTCTTGTCTATCTAGTATTGTCTGTTTAGTCCTGTCTGTATAGTCTTGTCTGTCTAGTCTTGTCTGTCTAGTCTTGTCTGTCTAGTCTTGTCTGTCTAGTCTTGTCTGTCTAGTCTTGTCTGTCTAGTCTTGTCTGTCTAGTCTTGTCTGTCTAGTCTTGTCTGTCTAGTCTTGTCTGTCTAGTCTTGTCTGTCTAGTCTTGTCTGTCTAGTCTTGTCTGTCTAGTCTTGTCTGTCTAGTCTTGTCTGTCTAGTCTTGTCTGTCTAGTCTTGTCTGTCTAGTCTTGTCTGTCTAGTCTTGTCTGTCTAGTCTTGTCTGTCTAGTCTTGTCTGTCTAGTCTTGTCTGTCTAGTCTTGTCTGTCTAGTCTTGTCTGTCTAGTCTTGTCTGTCTAGTCTTGTCTGTCTAGTCTTGTCTGTCTAGTCTTGTCTGTCTAGTCTTGTCTGTCTAGTCTTGTCTGTCTAGTCTTGTCTGTCTAGTCTGTCTAGTCTTGTCTGTCTAGTCTTGTCTGTCTAGTCTTGTCTGTCTAGTCTTGTCTGTCTAGTCTTGTCTGTCTAGTCTTGTTTGTCTAGTCTTGTCTGTCTAGTCTTGTCTGTCTAGTCTCTCTAGTGCTAATGGTAACATTCAACCATGCAATAAAAAAAATCTGCGATTGGATAAAGCCTAAAGACGTATCTATAGCTCCAGAGAAAACCGAGGCAGTTTTCCTCATTTGCCTCAAATTTTCGTTTTCTAAATTTTCGAAAATAAATTAATGTTCCCTAAAGACCAGATTAAGTACATGGCAATATTAATAGACAAAAGGTTCTCTTTCTTAGCGAACATAGCAGCAGCAAAGGGGATGAAGGCGATGGCAGCTATGTAAAGATTAATGCGCTGTGTGGGGGGAGCTAAAAATGGTAAACGAAGATTGCTTGGCCGTGCAGTCTACTATCACGTATGGTGCTCAAATCTGGGCCAATGAACTTCGAAAAGCAAGTAACAAAAGTAACCCACACAAACTAGCAGCTGTCCAACGAAAAGTGGCCCTCCGTGTGTGTAGCTCATATCGAACGGTCTCTGGACAAGCCGTCCTGGTTATTGTAAGCATCCTGCCGATTGACCAAGTGGTTAAGGAACGGAAAAAGCTTCAGGTTGGCCACAATAGACTTGAAAAAGACGGGTCCGAAAAGAACTGCTGAAAGAATGGCAGGAACGATGGGAGTCCAGCGAATAGGTGCAATGGACAAAACTCCTTATCTCAGAGCAAGCCACATGGATAAACAGAAAGCACGTCGAAACGAGTTATCACCTAACCCAAGTGCTAACAGGTCACGGCTTTTTCAGTGATTATCTGTACAATCTGGACGATTGTGATATCTGACGATCTCAGCGTGTATTGCGGAGATCCAGATAGTGTGAGCCACACAGCTTTCGACAGCTGCCGGGCTGCCGGTGGCAGGATACACACACTGTTGAAACGCATATGAATAAACCCATCAGTTCAAGAAGCCTCGTAAAGCAAATGTTGGAAAATAAAGACAATTAGGACTAGAACTAGGAGAACATTCGTATAACTCTTACCAAAAAGGAGAAAGATGAAAAAACTTTCAAGCAAATTTTACTCCACCATACTCCATCCGCCATTCAGAGTTTATACGACACGCGGTTCCAGAGTGCACCCACGATCTTGCCAGGGGGACCACTTGGCTGTAACGACGAAAGTCGCCAGCTACGCCCCTCCAAAAAAAGAGTCTTGTGTGTCTTGTCTGTCTAGTCTTGTCCCTCCAGTCTTGTCTGCCTAGTCTTGTCTGACTAGTCTTGGCGGTCTAGTCTTGTCTGTCTATTCTTGTCTGTCTATTAGTCTTGTTTGTCTAGCATTGTTTGACTAGTTGTGTCTGTCAAGTCTTGTCTGTTTTGATAGTTGGTATCCCGCCAATATAGCACACTATTGAGGAAAGAATCTTGCTCCATAGAGCAAGAGATGACTCAACATGGAATAACAAGACAGAAAATAAAAACGCTAGGGCACAAACGTTTGCAAAATGGCAAAGGACGTGGCAATGCCAAATTTTTGTCGTGGACTACACTTCTTATTCCTTCTTACTCTATATATTAAATAGAACCCTCAGTTACAAGACAACTTGAGGTTTTTAAATATCATATGACCCTCCTCGGTAGCTTAGAGCAGGGGTTCTCAAAGCGTGTTCCGCGGAACAGTGGTGTTCCGCGATACACATTTAAGTGTTCCACAAAATATGGAAATTAAAAAATATTATTGCAGTTAGTATGACAAAAGTCAGCGTAATCCAATTCTACAAATTCGCTATATAGCGCTAATAGAATTGGAGAGAATGAAGAAAATAGAAAAATTGTGAAATCAAATCGAAATGTCAATCGTTTGTATGACGAAAAATACTTAAAATTTCTATTTACCTGGACCGGACATACAGATTGTCCAACACCTCTATGCAATATATGCTGTAAGAAACTTCCCAATAGCGCGATGGCGCCCGCTAAATTAAGGCGTCATTTCAAAACTGAACATAAAAATCTTTTAACAAAATACGAAGAATTGAAAACGAAGAATATTTTAATAGACTTTAAGAAATGCAAGGCAAACAGTTTGAAAAAGCAATGAAAGTAAGTGATAAATAGTAATGATAATAATAGTAATGATAAGAAAGTAAATGAAATTGCTGAGTTAGAAGCACTAAAATTAAAGCCCCACACGATAGCAGAATCTCTCATTTTGCCTGCCTGCTGTGAAATATCCACAATTATGTTTGGGGAAGAAGCAAAGAAGGAAATTTAGAAGATTTTGGTGTCTGATGATACAGTTCGTAGAAGAATTAATGACATGAAAATATTGACATAAAATAATCATGGGATGCGTCAGTATTTGTACGTGATGCGCGATGGAGCAGCATCCAGGTCGGCATAAATCAAAGGATTTGCTACTTTAGCTAAAACCATAAATTCAAATATAATATTTCATCATTGTTTCTTGCACCGAGAAGTACTTGTCATAGAAAGAAATTAGACGACGTTTTTTACCAATTGCCATGGTTAATTTTATTAAAATGTGACCAATGAAGAACAAAATTTTCTTAGTTTCAAACTTAGTTCATCGATGGAAGCAGATTAATAGTGTTTACTTCTTCATATGGAAGTGAGGTGGTTGTCACGAGGAAAGGTTTTAAATCGTGTGTTGACATTAAAAAATGAATTACATGAATTAAACGAATTGTTTTTTTTCTTGAAACAGAAAATGCCAAAACTTTTTGTGAATTATCTGAAAAATGATGATTGCTGCAATAATTTGGCGTATTTGTGTGATATTTTTATTTTCTTTAATACCGCCAACATGAGTATGCAAGGAAAAGTTGAAAACAATCTTACTACGACCGACAAATTATGTTCAATGAAAAAAATACTTTTACTTTGGACAATGTCATAAGACATGTAAGAGAGAGAAACACTCAGAGAACAGATATTTCCCCTCTGATCAAAATACCAACGAGGCAATCGTTTCTTTGACAATGGAACACTTATCAACTATAGAAGAAAAACTTGAAAAATATTTTCCATTGTTAAGCCCACAACATGTGATTTTATAAGAAACCCGTTTGTTTCTTCCGAATTTTCTTGTTTTACTTTAAAGGAAGAAGAAGAACTGAACGTCGCTTTCTTCAGATCATGGATTAAAATTGCAGTTCCATGAAAACACTCCTGAAAATTTTGGAATCTCTGTTAAAGATGAATATCCGAAGATAAGCAAAAAAGCCCTGAATATCTTCTTCTCCTTTATATGGCATCTCCTTCTAGGAGGTTTGCAATCATCATCGCTATCTTCATCTTGGATATTATTCACCTGAATATATATATGAATATATATATATATATATATATATATATATATATATATATATATATTATATTTTTATTTTCCACTTCTTATCTTTGCGAAGCAGGATTTTCAACTATGGTTAATATAAAGAAAAAAAAAAAAGCGAGAAACTAGTGAATTTAGAAGAAGAAATGCGTGTGCCTTTATCATTTATTCGTCCCAATATCGCTGAGATCTCTCAAGATCGTCAAGCTCATATCGCATTAAATTTGAGATTTTTTTAAAATAGTGTAATTTTCAATTGAGTTTTTTCAATTATATTTGTATTAATCAATATAGGTAGGTACATATTTTATTTACATACATATTATTTTCTAAAAGTAGCACTTTGAGGCGGGGGGTTGTCAATGACATGCTGCGTCACGTTTCTTTTTTGCTCTATAATAACAGAGTGTTTTTTTTAACATGATTCTGTTTGTTATTTTGAAGTATTTTTGGTTTCAAAAAGGTTAGATACCCGACTCCGAAAAGTTTTAGAATCCCTGGTTTAGAGGTCAGTGCACCCACCTGTCACGCGGGAGGGTTCAATTCCCTGTTGAAGCAGAGGCATTTTCAACCAGGGCAGTACTAACCGTCCGAGCTGCGCACCTTGAAGAAATGCGCAAAGCGCGATACCGGGGTGGCGCCTACCAAAAGCAAGTAGCTAGTACCAGCTAGGCTGGTACAGCTTCCCCCAAACGTCAAACGCAGGCTGGTAGAGCTTCCCCCAAACCACAATAAAAACAGCTTCAGATGACCAGATGATTCACTCAGCAGCCATGGTTCATCTAAAGAACAGCTATAACATCGGTAGCACAACAGACAATCTGTCCATACTCTGTGGCTGCACAGATAGTTTTTACCACACTATCTTTGAGTGCGAAAATAGATAGGTTTTAGACTAGACAGGATCCGAATCAGAAGCAAGAATAGTGATTATAATGCTGAAATCGCCTGCCGATTGGACGTACTCCGTGGACATTACACAACATAATCAGTGAAACATAAAAGGGCGATAGAAGAGACGTGGATAGAACCCCGCTCATCCCAAACCCCTAAACACTGATGTGAAGGGGGGATGTAATAAGAATGATCAAAGTTTTGAAACATATACAGCATCAGCTTGAAAAAATAGAGATGCCAAGATACTCGTGATTTTCTTCACAAGTTAATGTCTATCGTTCTTATTACGTACCTTTTGTTACCTCTTACATGTTACATTACGTCGATCGTTCGTTACGTACCTTGTAGCTCTTTTCCGTCTAGTATTGTCTGTCCAGTCTTGTCTGTCTAGTCTTGTATGTCTAGTCTTGTCTGTCTAGTCTTGTCTGTCTAGTCTTGCCTGTCTAGCCTTGCCTGTCTAGTCTTGTCTGTCTAGTCTTGTCTGTCTAGTCTGTCTAGTCTTGTCTGTCTAGTCTTGTCTGTCTAGTCTTGTCTGTCTAGTCTTGTCTGTCTAGTCGTCTGTCTAGTCTTGTCTGTCTAGTCTTGTCTGTCTAGTCTTGTCTGTCTAGTCTTGTCTGTCTAGTCTTGTCTGTCTAGTCTTGTCTGTCTAGTCTTGTCTGTCTAGTCTTGTCTGTCTAGTCTTGTCTGTCTAGTCTTGTCTGTCTAGTCTTGTCTGTCTAGTCTTGTCTGTCTAGTCTTGTCTGTCTAGTCTTGTCTGTCTAGTCTTGTCTGTCTAGTCTTGTCTGTCTAGTCTTGTCTGTCTAGTCTTGTCTGTCTAGTCTTGTCTGTCTAGTCTTGTCTGTCTAGTCTTGTCTGTCTAGTCTTGTCTGTCTAGTCTTGTCTGTCTAGTCTTGTCTGTCTAGTTTTGTCTGTCTAGTCTTGTCTGTCTAGTCTTGTCTGTGTAGTCTTGTCTGCCTAGTCTTGTCTGTCTAGTCTTGTCTGTATAGTCTTGTCTGTCTAGTCTTGTCTGTCTAGTCTTGTCTGTCTAGTCTTGTCTGTCTAGTCTTGTCTGTCTAGTCTTGTCTGTCTAGTCTTGTCTGTCTAGTCTTGTCTGTCTAGTCTTGTCTGTCTAGTCTTGTCTGTCTAGTCTTGTCTGTCTAGTCTTGTCTGTCTAGTCTTGTCTGTCTAGTCTTGTCTGTCTAGTCTTGTCTGTCTAGTCTTGTCTGTCTAGTCTTGTCTGTCTAGTCTTGTCTGTCTAGTCTTGTCTGTCTAGTCTTGTCTGTCTAGTCTTGTCTGTCTAGTCTTGTCTGTCTAGTCTTGTCTGTCTAGTCTTGTCTGTCTAGTCTTGTCTGTCTAGTCTTGTCTGTCTAGTCTTGTCTGTCTAGTCTTGTCTGTCTAGTCTTGTCTGTCTAGTCTTGTCTGTCTAGTCTTGTCTGTCTAGTCTTGTCTGTCTAGTCTTGTCTGTCTAGTCTTGTCTGTCTAGTCTTGTCTGTCTAGTCTTGTCTGTCTAGTCTTGTCTGTCTAGTCTTGTCTGTCTAGTCTTGTCTGTCTAGTCTTGTCTGTCTAGTCTTGTCTGTCTAGTCTTGTCTGTCTAGTCTTGTCTGTCTAGTCTTGTCTGTCTAGTCTTGTCTGTCTAGTCTTGTCTGTCTAGTCTTGTCTGTCTAGTCTTGTCTGTCTAGTCTTGTCTGTCTAGTCTTGTCTGTCTAGTCTTGTCTGTCTAGTCTTGTCTGTCTAGTCTTGTCTGTCTAGTCTTGTCTGTCTAGTCTTGTCTGTCTAGTCTTGTCTGTCTAGTCTTGTCTGTCTAGTCTTGTCTGTCTAGTCTTGTCTGTCTAGTCTTGTCTGTCTAGTCTTGTCTGTCTAGTCTTGTCTGTCTAGTCTTGTCTGTCTAGTCTTGTCTGTCTAGTCTTGTCTGTCTAGTCTTGTCTGTCTAGTCTTGTCTGTCTAGTCTTGTCTGTCTAGTCTTGTCTGTCTAGTCTTGTCTGTCTAGTCTTGTCTGTCTAGTCTTGTCTGTCTAGTCTTGTCTGTCTAGTCTTGTCTGTCTAGTCTTGTCTGTCTAGTCTTGTCTGTCTAGTCTTGTCTGTCTAGTCTTGTCTGTCTAGTCTTGTCTGTCTAGTCTTGTCTGTCTAGTCTTGTCTGTCTAGTCTTGTCTGTCTAGTCTTGTCTGTCTAGTCTTGTCTGTCTAGCCTTGTCTGTCTAGTCTTGTCTGTCTAGTCTTGTCTGTCTAGTCTTGTCTGTCTAGTCTTGTCTGTCTAGTCTTGTCAACTGATCGGTCTCTAGAAAATCTTTGCAAGGGGGCACTTGAAACCAGACTTAATTTTAATGCCCAAAAGACCGAGACCTTCGATGTTCGGCAGAACTTCGAAGCAAAGGAGTCCCGTATTTACTCTCGGGAATACAATAATTGGATGCGAACAACACGGTACGTACGGTACTTATGTGTCATAATTGACAGAATCCTAAACTTCAAAGAACACATGAAGCATTCTTATGGTGGGGTACCCCCATAAGCACGTACGTTTTTAATTAAATTAAATTATTTTTAAATTAATTTAATTTGATTTTAGATTATTTTTAAATTAAATTAAATTTTTTTTAAATTAAATTAAATTATTTTTTAGTTTAATTAAATTATTTTTTAATTAAATTAATTTTTTTGTTTATAAATTTAAATTAAATTACTTTTTAATTAAATGATTTTTAAATTAAATTAAATTATTTTGAAATTAAACTTAATTAAATTATTTTTAAAATTAATTAAATTATTTTCAAATTAAATTATTTTATTTTTAAATTATATGAAATTATTATAATTAAATTAAATGAAACTATTTTTAAATTAAATAAAATTAAATTATTTTTAAATTAAATGAAATTTAATTAATTTTAAATTAAATACAACTAAAATACTTTTAAATTAAATTTAAATTATTTTTAAATTAAATTAAATTATTTTTCAATTAAATTAAATTATTTCTAAATTAAATTAAACTATTTTTAAAATTAAATTAAATTTTTTTTTAATTAAATTAACTTAAAACGTACGTATTAAAGTTACGTAACACGGTTCAGCATAAAACTGGGTATCTCTGCGAGAAAGGAGTGGGTTCTGGGGAGATCGCAGCTGATTGATATCTATCGCGGCTCTATAGAACCCGTACTATTATCCATTGCTCCAATATGGATGAGATCGTATGGCGTGAGGGGAGGCCTAAAGGTTTTGAGCGTACAGCGCCTCAGCACCATCCGTGCTGCAAAAGCGTATCACACAGTCTCCTCTGAGACAGCCTGTGTGATTACGGGTTTCCTTCCAGCCGACATCCGTCCCAGGCAGCTGGCCCTCCATAACTCTCACCAGATCGCAGATGATACGCTTATTAGAGATATTATGGGCTTACCAGATGCACAGAGCTCGAACTGACTGTAAATACATAATATATAAAATAAATAAAACCTAAAGGACCAATTCACCCTTCACAATTGTCGCTGTTTATATACCATTTGACACTGAGTAATATATTTCAACTCCGGGTGTACACGGACGGTTCCAGTTCAATCAGAGGTACGGGGGCTGCATTCGTCGTCTAGTTTCAAGACGAGGAAGTGTACCATAAGCTTATTACATTAGAAAAGTATTGTTCAATTTTTCAAGCTGAACTTTTGGCCATACTGCAAGCCTTGCGTTATGTGGAAAATAACAGCAGCAGACCCTGTTCAATCATTTGTGACAGCCGATCTATTCGGGATGCTCTGAAGAATTTAAATGCACCCACTGAATTATTGTTAGAGACGTGGACGACAGCTGCCAGAGTTTCAAGGAAGAACAAGATCCGTTGGCATTGGATTAAGGTCCACGCTGGTTTTGAAGGCAATGAACGAGCAGACATGCTTGCCAAACAAGCAGCTGACACGGAAGATATGCCAATTTCCTTTATTAAGTTGCCCAAACGGACTTTAAGATTGTGCTAAAAAGGGCAATTCGAGAAGCTCTGGCAGGACAGATATGGGATGTGGCTACAACACGCTTGCGGATCAAGCTGTTTATACCGTCCATTAAGACCAGGAGGGGTTTCAACATCGGTCTGTCCCGCCATGCAATTCAGTTAATAACAGGCCATGGTAATTTCAAAGCATGCCTCTACAGATTTGGTAAAAGAGAAAGTCCCCTCTGTGAGTGTGGAAAAAAATGACACCGCAGCACACGTGCTATTTTATTGCTCAGATACCAAAATATAGAGACGATCTTTGGAGACATATATGTGGATGCATGAACTTACCTGGCCTAAGGATGAAGATGATAGCATAGTGTCGACTGAATGCTGGTCTTCATGCGCTAGTCTGCACATGAAGGAAAATACAAATAGTCTGTCTAGTCTTTTCTGTCTAGTCTTGTATGTCTAGTCTTGCATGTCTAGTCTTGTCTGACTGAGCAGCTCTTGCTACTAAGGCTAAAGGCGGGAGGCGGTTTTTCCGAAAACCAATATGGGTTTAGAGAAGGTAGATCCACCATCAATGTGAATACAAATAGTCTATCTGTCAATGAAAATACAAATAGTCTGTCTAGTCTTGTCTGTCTAGTATTGTATGTCTAGTCCTGTATGTGTAGTCTTGTCTGACTAAGCAGCTCTTGCTACTAAGGCTAAAGGCGGGAAGCGGTTTTTCCGAAAACCAATATGGGTTTAGGGAAGGTAGATCCACCATCAATGCCTTGAGCGCTGTCCTGGAGATCGCGGAAAAGGTTAAAAGCGGAACTCAGAGAACCAGACGCATGTGTGCCCTCCTAACACTTGATGTTTTTAATAGCGCATCTTGAAAGTATATCATGGACAGTCTGACAAGAAGGGGTATATCTCCGTATCTGTTGCTACCTCAGCTGTCAAAGCATTATACTGCTAGGAGACCAGGAAAAAGAAGAGCGACAAATCAACAGTGTCGTTCCATAGGGTTTGATAATAGGCCCCACCCTGTGGAACGAGCTATATGACGAAGTACTTACGATGAGGCTGTCATTGGGGGCAATCGTAATCGGCTTCGCAGACGATATCTCACTAGTTGTCACAGCAAGAACAGACCAAAGCTTAATACGAACGGCAACTCAAGCAACATAAATGGTCAGCGCGTAGATGAAATCGAAGAACCTAAGTCTAGCTCCAGAAAAAATCGAGACTGTCCTCCTCATGGGCCTAAGACATCTTAGCCTCGTAAAATTTAAAGTGGAAGAGTCAATTATAGCACCAAAAGAAACTCTCAAATACCTCGGAGTAGTGATCGATAAAAGGCTATCCTTCATGGCGCACATTACCGAATCGTCAGGAAAGGCAATGAGGCAATTCGGTGAAACTAGCTACTACCTTACTCAAGTAGTCAGGTCACGGTAGCATTAGGGATTATCTCTTCAACATTGGCAGGGCAACAAACGACCTATGTGTTTACTGCGGGGAAAGAGATAGTGTAAATCACAGTATCCATGATTATTGCGGCAGGTGAGAGACTGAAAGAGAAGCAGTCGAAAAAGTCATTGAAGAACCCTTTAGCGCCAGAACAATAATCCCATACATGCTAAAGGGCAAAACAAACTGGAACAATGTAAACGGATTAATTGTAACAATAATGAAGAAAAAAAGAAAACGATGAGATGCAGTCCAAAAAGGGAAAAAAGGAGGAGAAAAAAAAACATGTAGACTAAAAAAAAATGGCATTCGTCATTGCGAAGTTATGCGATAAGCGGGCCCAGAGTGTACGGAGGTGATACTAATGGGGCCACTTGTCTGGAGAAGTTATTTTCTTGTCTGTCTAGTCTTGTTTGTCGAGTTTTGTCTGTCTGGACTTGTCTGTTTAGTCTTGTCTGTCTAATCCTATCTATCAAATTTTGTCTGTATAGTCTCTCTATATAGTTTAGTCTTGTATGTCTAACTAGAGTCTTGTCTAATTAGATTATCTAGAATTTATCATAAAATATTTAACGGTTGGACAAAATTAAAATTAAGAAAAAATATCGTTATATGTTTTCAATTGTTTCCTGTTTAATAAAATGTTCCTTCAATAAGCTTGCAATATTGAAATAGAAAATATACCTCTGAAAAATGTTTTGTTGTCGTCTGTACTTGTGTCAGTTAATTTAAAATTGGAATTAGCCAGCTAGCTTCAAGTGTGAGCACTTAAGGGTTGTACTTGCGCCGTTTGCGCGCTTTTCCTCCATTAAAATAGCGTGAGAAAAGAGGGAGGGGTGGCCCAGTTGCAAAACATTCACAAGAAAATGAGCGAAAGCGATATAATTTCCGGATATTTGGATGTGAAAATTTCGGCGAGAACACGAAGAGGTTTTACCCCCTGGAAGGTACAAATTTAAACAAAAACCATCGAAAATAACACAAACTAGGCCAATTCAATTAGTTTAATTAATTCCAATGGAACTTTTAGGCTTGGCAGAAGCAGTGGTGTGAAATCAAGAGAGTCGATTGTATGGAAAATGGAGTTGAATTAAAGTTGAAATCGGCTCTGGATGGGAATGTCTTGAGTGTGGTTTTGTTGCCAAGGTCTTCAAAGATTTGCCGGACTGAGAGTCGGACTAAACAGTATTCATTCGGGGTGTTTACATTGGGGAGGAACCAAAAACCTCTCCTGTTTTTATCAGGGAATAGTGAAAAGGATACACAGGCATGGATGTCGTCCATAAGGAAAATGTTATCAATTGCATCATATCTACCTGGTACGATGAAAACATTCAACTATTTTTAGTTTCCTATTACAAATTGGAGCAATTTTATCATTTCTATACTATACATTTAATCTATTTCAATTTTACTAATCTTCTATTCTATTTTTGTTTTGTAGTTGGAGAAACAAATTTCCATGTTTCTCTGGTGGATAATGTACATTCAAGGGCCGCAGGTTTGCTTGGATTGTACGGAGTTTTGGGCACGAATTCACAGGAAATTGTGGTGAGTGATCCCTGCACAGGTGAACCAAAGATTTGTTGGAAGTGGTATCAGTTTCACCAGTTTCATTTACAAGCTTCAACGATAGCCTCAGATGAGAACCAAATATGCGTAATGCACACAAGTGGGTAAGTCACAGTTATTATAAAAGGCAATTTTCCTAAACTTATAATATAAAATATAACAATAACCTTGTGGTCGATAGCCATTTGTTATTGTTGGTGACAATAAAGATTATTATTGTTATTAATATTATTAATAACAATCTTTATTATACTGTGAAGTACAAAGGGTTAGCGACTTGAGGCTTTCAGCAATAATGGATATATTTAATTCTGATTTAGAAAATTGTTCCATGTTCTGACTAAATTAATACCAGGAAATAGACATAGAGAGTTCCATTATGCTTAGTTGAACTAACTAATTAGTTTGTTAAATACAGGGTGTTTCATAAATGTCTGGGGTATTAAAAAAATTCTGCAGTCCATTTGTTTTAAGAATGCAGTGCAGGGAAGATAGGGTTTATTTGACCTTGTTCTCTCATTGGCTTAAATCGAGGAGAAGTTCACACCGCTGATATTACCATTAACTTCTCCATCTATCTCTTTTCACATATATTTGCAGTCACTGGCGTAGAATTTGGTGATATGTAATTAAATGAATATAATACTACGAATGATTTTTAAATATAATAGAACCATAAATTATAGTTACGGCTAATAAGTACTATATTATACAATCATGTTATATATATAATTTAATATTCAATTTTAAATTTAAAGATAAAAAAAAAATAACCCCAAGTATATATTTTTTTTACGCCAATGCATGTTGAGCTGTTAGTTGTCAATGGCTGCCGTGTACATTCACAATTATCATCTGATCTGTTTGTATCATTTAGATTTTTTGTGTTTTTCTCCATTTATTTCTTTGTATTTTATTACTATTCAATCAAACCATTAATAAATTGCCAATTTTACATTCAAATAACTATATTTGAATTTGTCACCAAATTTTGTAACTAGATTGAACATTTGTCATAGTGTAAATAAGGTTTCTAGTTACTGCATTTAAAAAAAAAATGGACTATACTGCATGTTCTAGAGCCCAAAATAAGAAATAAAGTCTCTATTAAGAGACCAAAATGTGTCCAATGTGTCCAAAAATCTTTCCTAACTGACGTACACCCCTTAAAAGAGGGTGGCGTATCTGAGACGCAACTAATGATAAATGATTCAAATTTTATGTGTACTCGTTCTTCTTCTTAAAACGCCCTCTCCTATCGAAGGTTTAGCGATCTAAGTGGCTATAATGGTTCGTGAAACCGCACCATGTCCGTCCAAACCATCGACGCACATCCTTTAGCCACGAGTTCTGCCGTCTACCCACAGATCGTTTACCCTCGATGACGAGTCGAACGAACTCGTAACGCTCTCCCCTCACAACGTGTACGATGTATTTGGAACCTTCATTCTTTGACGGCTGTCATCAGTTCTTTACCTTTACCTATTCTCCTCAGTACTTCCTCGTTGGTTATCCTGTCTACCCAGGATATACGCAGTATACGGCGATACAAATTCATCTCGAAGGCGTCAATGCGGCTCTCCATTGATTGGCTGAATGTCCAGCTCTCGAAGCCATAGAGTAGCACTGAGAAGATATAGCAACGCAATATTCGTATGCAGAGCTGTAGGTTCAGGTCTCTACTAGTGAAGAAGGTCTTCATGGAGATGAATGTCCTTCTGCCTGCTCTATCCTTGATCTGATTTCCATTTTAAGGTCACTGTTCTCATTGAAGAGGGCTCAAATATATTTAACGGACAGAACTTGTTCTATGACCTGGTTGTTAATTTGAAGGACCATCCGTCTTAGTGTCTTGGGGAACACAACAACCTTGGTCTTGGCAACGTTCATATATAGACCATGTTCAACGATAAGTTCCATCATATTCTGGAGATGTCGGAGGCTGCCGGCGAGCACGACGGTATCGTCAGCGAATTGATTTGATCTTAATGCCCTCTTTCACATCCACCAGTGCCTCTCGGAACACTGCCTCCGAGTATATATTGAAGAGGAGAGGGGACAGGACACACCCTTGTGTCCTTGTTGTGGAGGGGTGTTAGCCTCCTGATTTCTGTTTCTTTGGATGTTATACCCTCTATCCTAATCTCTGTAGTTTAATGCCAGTACAGCTGCGGGATGATATCCAGATCAGGATCATATCCCTCATCGACTCCGGTGTATTTTAGAATGTCAATGAGCTTCTTGTGTGAGACACAGTCGAAAGCTTTTTGGTAGTCAATAAAGCAGGCGTATATATCGACATTCATGTCTCTGCATCACTGTGTAAGAACGTTGAGAGAGAAGAGGGCCTCGCGCGTGCCCACTCCGTTCCTAAATCCAAATTGCGTTTCTCCAGCCTGTCCCTCGCATCTAACGTATGGTATATGCGAGTGTGAACGATTCGGAGAAAGGCATTGAGGACATGAGACAGGCTTATCATTCGGTGGTCGTCGCATTGAGAAGCGTTCGGATTTTTAGGTAAAGTGATGAACGTCGACCTCAGCCAGTCGTAGATCTGCTACTACTACTATTCGTGTCCGGATCACACTATGTCCTTCCAAAAGTTTGCAGCTCAGATGGCCTTGTCATTTGCTAAAATTAGGTTGTTCCCTGTGCAGCTCTCTCCCATGTCGGTGCAGGTCAGCAGGTGTGAATGATTCTGGATTTCTCTGCAGGAACACTGAGGGTTTTCGTCCTCTGGTAGCATTCCCAATTTTTGCAGGTTTTCTCTACCTCTCTCCTGATGTCTTCTTCTTCCTTGATCTTCTTGTGGAGATTAAACGAGTCGTTCATTTTTTCTAGTGTCTTCATTTCAGTACATTTTCAGCTAGCCATCCTTAATTTGCTTTCCGGCATTTTGATCTCACCGCCCTGTTCAACTCCCTGTACCGGTTATTGTCTGAGGCTTTGTGTTTATTTCTCCCATTCATAAATTGAAGAATTTCATCTGTCATCCACAGTTGTTTTTTACAGGCTTGTGCATACCCAATGTCAATCTCTTGGGTTTCTAAAAAAGCCATCTTTAAGACGGTTCACCGAGGCTCTACGTCGTCCTTGTAATTGTTGTTTGTAGGCGTACCTCGAGATTCTTAGTTGTTATGGCTCGTATCTCGGGATCAGCGAGTCTTTTGACAGGTTTAGGTTTATTTGGACGTTGTCCAATGTCTAGTGAAGTAACAGACGGCAATTGTTCCACGACCTGGTTACTAATTTGAAGGACCGTCCGTCTTGGTGTCTTGGAGACACAACCACCTTGGTCTTGGCAACGTTCATGTGTAGACCATATATGTGTCATCCACTCATGTGTCATCCACTGTGTGCTATGTTCAACGATAAGGTCCATCATTTTCTGGAGACGTGGGAGGGAGGCTGCCAGCGAGCACGACGGTATCGTCAGCGAATCGTATATTATTAATAAGGGTGCTGTTGATCTTAATACTCTCTTTCACATCCACCAGTGCCTCTCGGTACACTGTGTCCGAGTATATATTGAAGAGGAGAGTTTAATCCCTCCTGATTTTTGTTTCTTCAGATGTTATACGCTTTATCTTAATCTCTGCAGTTTGATCCAGTACAGCTGCGTTGTGATTCAGATCTCCCTCATCGACTCCGGTGTATTTTAAAATCTCAATGATCTTATGGTGCGAGACTCAGTTGATAGCTTTTCGGTAGTCAATAAAGCAGGCGTATATATCGACATTCTGTCGATTCTGTCGGTATCTGTATCGCTGTGTGAGAATGTTGAGAGAGAGAGAGAAGAGGGCTTCGCGCGCGAGCACCGTTCCTAAATCCAAATTGCGTTTCTCCAGTCTGTCTGTATATGCAAGTGTGGACGATATGGAGAAACACCTTGAGGTAGGGAAAGATCTCTTCACTCCTCATCCACACCCCCATAGCTAAACAGGGTGTGAGGTCTATGTAACCCCACACTAAACAGGGTGTGAGGTCTATGTAACCCCACGCTATACAGGGTGTGAGGTCTCTTTAGCGTAGGGTTACATAGACCGCACAACCTCTTTAGCGTGGGATTAAATAGACCTCACACCCTGTTTAGCGTGGGGTTACATAGACCTCACACCCTCTTTAGCGTGGGGCTACATAGACCTCACACCCTGTTTAGCGTGGAGTTATATAGACGTCACACCCTGTTTAGCTGTGAGGGTGAGGAGGGTCCAGAACATAACCTCTTTCCCTATTGACATGAAACATCAGGCTTATTATTCGGTGGTCGTCGCATTGAGAAACGTTTGGTTTTTTTGGTAAAGTTATGAACGTCGACCTCCAACGGACCAACGGACTGGTCGTTGGTATTTTCTCAGTTTCGTATATTGAGTTGAACAAGGATGTAAGAAGTTTTAGGCCCGTATCACCTGCACTGACGATCAATTTCAAGGTTTCCGAGTGAATCTATTATTGTCCTACAGCCTTGTCATTTTTATGCAGTTCTATTGCACTCTCAGTTCTATTGTCTGCCTCCTTTATCAAGATAGCAGGACAGGCCCGTTGCTATCATCGTCTCTAGGTGGTTGGTGCTGTCGTGTGTCATTGAAGGGGGCCTCAACATACTCCTTCCATGTTTTTAGCTTTTCCTCAACGATCGTTGAAATCTTGTTAGTGTCCTTAAAAATACTGTGGATCTGCTTGCGTTGTATGTGTGTGAATTCCTTGATCTTTTTGTGTGGATTAAACGAGTTGCGCTTTTTTTCTAGTGTCTTCATTTCACTGCATTTTTCAGCTAGCCATCCTTCCTTTGCTTTTCGGCATTTTGATCTCACCGCCCTGTTCAACTCTCTGTACCGGTTATTGTCTGTGGCTTTGTGTTTCCTTCTCTCGTTCATAAGTTGAAGAATTTCATCTGTCATCCACTGTTGTTTTTTAGAGGCTTGTGGATACCCAATGTCAATCTCTTGGGTTTCTAACAGAGTCTTCTTTAAGACGGTTCACCGAGGCTCTACGTCGTCCATGTAATTATTATTTGTTGGTAGGCGCGCCTCGAGATTCACGGTTGCTCTGGCTCGTACCGCGGGATCAGTGAGTCTTTGACATCGACTCTCTTAGGTTTATTTGGACATTGAACTCTAATGAAGTAACGGATGGCACTTGTTTCACGACATGGTTGTTAATTTGAAGGACAGTTCGTCTTAGTGTCTTGGAGAACACAACCACCTTGGTCTTGGCAACGTTCAAATGTAGACCATACTGTGTGATATATTCAACGATAAGGTCCATCATATTCTGGAGATGAGGGAGGCTGCCGGCGAGCACGACGGTATCGTCTGAGAATCGTATATTATAAATAAGGGTGCCGTTAATCTTAATGCCCTCTTTCACATCCACCAGTGAATGTCGGATCATAGTCTGTCTCATCACTGTCTCCGAGTATATATTGAAGAGGAGAGCAGACAGGACACACCCTTGTCTAACACCCCTCCTGATTTCTGTTTCTTCAGATGTTATACCCTCTATTGTAATCTCTGCAGTGTGATGCCAGTACAGCTGCTGATGATGTTCAGATCTCCTTCATCGACGCCGGTGTATTTTAGAATCTCAATGAGCTTCTGGTGCGAGACACAGTCGAAAGCTTTAAGGCATTATTGTGACGTTTAATAAAGCACGCGTATATATCGAAATTCATATCTCTGCATCGCTCTGTGAGAACGTTGAGAGAGAAGAGAGCCTCGCGCGTGCCCACTCCATTCCTAAATCCAAATTGCGTTTCTCCAGCTTGTCCCTCGCATCTAACGTATATGCGACTGTGGACGATACTGAGAAAGACCTTGAGGACATGAGACATCAGGCTTATCATTCGGTGCTCGCCGCATTGAGAAGCGTTGGTTTTTTTTTGTAAAGTGATGAACGTCGACTTCAGCCAGTCCGTGGGTATTTTCCCAGTTTCGTATATTGAGTTGAACAAGGATATAAGAAGTTTTAGGCCCCTATCATCTGCACTGATGTCTCCTCCCACAGCCTACAACCAAGGCCCAATCTTGGGCTGTAGAGTCATGGAGAGATTGATTGATTTCTTCAATTCAATCAATTACAAGGTTTTCGCGTGAATCTGGTCTGGTGTAGGACCAGACCAGATTCACGCGGAAACCGTGTAATTGATTGAATTGAGAAAATGAGAAATGAAGCCTTGAAAATTTTCTGAAATATTTTTGCACTTCTCACATCCTCTATCGTGATAGCAGGACTGGGATCATTGATATCATCGTCTTAAGGTGGTTGGCGGGGTCGTGTGTCATTGAAGAGAGATTCAAAATACTCCTTCCATCTTTTTAGCTTTTCCTCAACTCGTTAAAATCTTGTTGTTAGTGTTCTTCATAATACCGTGGATCTGCATGCGTTGCATGTTTGTGAATTCCTTGATCATTTTGTGGAGATTAAACCTTCCTTTGCTTTTCGGCATTTTGATCTCACCGCCCTGTTCAACTCTCTGTAGCGGTTATTGTCTGTGGCTTTGTGTTTCCTTCTCTCGTTCATAAGTTGAAGAATTTCATCTGTCATCATTTTTTAGAGACTTGGGTATACCCAATATCAACCTCTAGGGTTTCTAAAAGAGCATTCTTTACGACGGTCCACCGAGCCTCTACGTCGTCGTTATTGTAATTATTAGTTGTTTGTAGACGCGCCTCGAGATTCTCGGTTGCTCTGGCTCGTATCTCGGGATCAGCGTATTTTGTTGCAGTATTTTGTCATCGACTCTCATCGACTAGGTTTATTTGGACGTTGAATTCTAATGCAGTAGCGAAGTTGTAGATTTATTACTACGGGATTGTGTTCGCTGTTGACGTCGACAGCAGGGTATGTTGTTGCTGATTTGACAAACTTCATTAAATGATTCGTGATGAGGACGAAATCTATTTATTTTTGACTATGTGGTTATCACGATCGGCTGATGGGATTTCCACGTGTATAACAAGGATGTTGTTTGAAAAAAGGGTTGCCATCAGAGAGCCGGTGTTCCATGCAAAATTGCACCAGACGATCACCTCTAGTACTGCGTGTTACCAGGCCTTGATCTTCGCAGACCTCGCCATCAGCATCCTTCCCGTTTTTGGTGTTAAAGTCGCTAAAAGCAATTGTCATCCCCCCTTGTTATTTTCCTAGTTTCTTCTAAGGCAGAGTAGAACTCCTCAACCTCATCAGGTTTGTCCTCTGTTGGAGCATACGCTTGAATTACGTTCATAACTATGCGTAATCAGGAGCCTCAGAAGCATCACTCACAAGCTCCGAGTGGGATAAAATCAATTACAGATTTTTCTAATTCAGAGGAGATGAGTATACTACGCCGTACTAGTATACGGAATCGTCGCCACCAGGGTAGTAGATGACGCCGTTTTTAGTCCTGTGAGTCCCAGTTCCTGGCACCTCGCTTAGCCCCAAGAACTTGATCCTTGGTTTATGCATTTACATGGGCGAGTTTTCCTGCCATATATAGGCTACGTACATTCCATGTTGCGTACATTCCCGAGCAATAGCGACAAAGATAAGTATAAGTGGGGAGTTTAGCTTGTTTGATGGTTCCACAATGATTCTGATCGTGTTGATGTGGTCAATGCACGACTTTGTTGTTCTAAAACCAACTTGGTTGAGCATTAGGTCTATTTTCTTTGACATTCTAGTTTGACTAATGCTCCTCCAGTTATCACAGATTGTTAGATCGCCCTTCTTGGGAAGTTTGATGATTCTTCCCACTTTTAGACCCTCCGTGATTTTTTCTACCCATATTTCCCATATTATGGGATCTAGCAGGTTAGCGATGCGTTGCGGATCGGCTTTAAGAAGTTCTGCGGGCACAGAGTCTGTTCCCGGGCCTTGTTGAATTTGAGTGTTTTTTTTTTGTTGGAGCATTTGTGGACTTGCGGGGTCGGTGTTCGTGGTTGTGATATTGCGAGTTGGTGCTGGGTTGCTCTTCTCTGTCTTCTCTGTTACTCAACAGTTCGGCAAAATGTTCCTTCCATCGATTTAATTGGTTGTGTTTTTGGCTAACAAAAACGCCGTTTTTTGATCTAACTAGATGCAATCTGCTATTTGATTTATTTGTTAGCCTTTGCGTGAGCTGATAGAGGTCTCTTGTTCTATTTTGGGTTGCTACTAACTCAGATTGCGTTACTAAATCCCGAGACCATGCCCTTTTGTCTTCTCTGGCGCTCCTTTTCACCATCTGATTTAATTTTGCTTAATCGTGTTTTGTTTGCTTAATCGCTTTTGCTCTGCAGTTCTTGCCTGCAGTAGTTCAATGTTTTTAGCTTTACGTTTTTCAATTAGGGCCCAAGTGCTGTCAGAGATCCAGTCTTTGCGTTTTGACACTCGTGCCTCGAGCATTTGCTATTTCTGTGAGAACTTTGGCGATCGATTGCCAATTTCTCATACTTTGGTGTACAGTTCTGTTTTCTAGCTCTTCTCGGAAAATTTACTTGAACCTGGGTGATTTGAGTCTATCGGTATTGTATTTAGTGTTCTTCGGTCTTGGGTCTTTGTTCATCGTATTTTTCGCTAGCTTGAGCCGGATACTTGCCGCGACAAGGAAGTGGTTGCTCGCCACATTGGCTCCTCGTTTGTTAGGGAAGTTCTTCATTTTCTAGAGATCATAATGTCATCAATTTGATTTGCTCTGGTTTGTCCTGGAGCTACCCATATTACTCTGTGTATTGATTTGTGGGAGAATATGGTTCCCCTAATGACTATGTATTATGGTTGTATGTTGCACAAAAGTGGATTAATCTTTCCCCGTTATCATTCATGTTACCAGGTGCATGTTTGCCCATTGTACTTTCAAGGTTTGTGTTGTCTGCACCTACTTGTGCATAGATATCTGGTTATATTTGTTTTGGAGAAAATCTTCTTCTCCACATTATATATATATATACATATATACATATATATATATTATATATATATATATATATATATATATATATATATTATTCATTATAAGGTACCGTAGAGGCGGTGGTGGCACAGTAGACATCAGATTACTAAGCTGTAATTCCCGGTTTCAAATCCTGGGACGCAAATAAAAATAAGCCACTGTCCTCCTGTGCATGGCTTTGGCAAAGTCATATCATAAGTATAAATCACAGTATATATCAAAGTATATATCAAATCACAGTATAAATCTGCCTGAAAAATAGTGGCTCGCCACCCTTCTTCTTCTTCTTCTTTCGAATGGGCCTACTTTAGACCACGCTTGTTCAACTGTTGGGCTTTGACCTTTCCCCAGTATTGTCGCATCTTCTGCCGGTGTAATTTGTTTGGCTCGCCACCCATTTTAAAAACTTTTGATTTTGATATTAACTATAGTCTTTCTGAATCACCTACGAGGCACTTATCTAGTATATGTTGATACGGATGTTCTTCTAGTTGTAATGAGTAAATAAATATTATTTACTATATATTTGGATAACAAAACAAATAATGAATATTAGGGATGATGAGAACCAACCCTGTATAAATATGACAATTTTAATTATTTGTATTATTTTAGTGAGTTTGTAGCTGGTCCGGGTCAATTATATTTATATTGCAAACAAGCGCCACAATTACTAAATTATTTAGTAGCACGTGGTAAGCGACCTAAATCTAATGCGGGTCTAATAAACTCGAGGAGGTTGAGCAGAAGCGAAGGAGACTTGTGCGATTCGTACAGTAAGGAGATCTACCAACCGGATAGTCCAGTTTGTTTCAGAAGTAACGATGGCAGCGAAGATTCTGGAGTCAGAGTTTCCATGACCTCAGATGATTTTGCATTAAAAAGCAAAGTAAGAAATTGTTGTTATTTTTTGGATTTTAAAATTAATATAGAATCTTATTAGATAGCAGCTAGTTTAGTTAGTATAGGAATGGCTCTTCTAACTAAAACACCTGGAGGGAGTGAGACTGGAGACTCAATGTTGGATCTTACAACAGAATCAGAGTAAGTTTTTATTGCTACCTACAACAAATTAACTCAAGAATTTATACTCTGTGACATCAAAAGGGTCATTACATGTCAAGTGGTCTAGGGCTCCCCGCACGACCATCTCGGATTTGGCTGAAATTTTATGTGGAGGACTTCCTATGTCCAAAATGAACTTTGGTAAAATTTTAGGTTCACTGATAGAATATTCATGGAGTTACTGTTCTTTGTTTGACCCCATACTGGAACCCGTGACAGTATGCCAGCAAGATTTCTTTGAATCCCAATATCTCATTCACAAGTTTTTCAAAATGCATGAAATTTTGACAACTTGTACAACTTTATGGACTTTATTCAATGAAATTAATCAAACTTTTTATGCATTGCACCCAAAAAGTGTAAAGTGCTTCAAAGTTGGCCTAAAATTTTACTTTTCAAAAAAAATGTAAAGTTTAGGTTTCCACAACTATGGCTGTAGTTAAGCTACAGGCTTGATACTTTGCACATAGTGTCTCTGTATAACTGTGTTTTCGAATGTGCAGTTTGAACTTCCTAGTTACTCATGTTAGCCTACAAATTGAGTGTAAAGTTTGTGATTTGTGTAATGCGGTCAATAATAGGGCAGTTTCAAACCGATTTTGCAAAAAAGAGTCATCCAGAAACTTTTTGAAACCTATTCCATTAGAAAGAGCATGTTTTACACCCCTTAAAAAAGTTGTATAGATGTTTCAACGCGGATATATAAGGCCCTAAAATCAGGTACAAAGCAGGGCGTCATTGCCGTGGCGACGCTGTACGCTACAACATATAATTCACCTTTATCTTTCAAGATTGTCAGTTGTTTTAACAAAGGTAGATTAAATAAGTGTATGTCTTGCAATGGTCCATGATGACTTTGTCACTACCACTTCAGAAGCTTGAACTGGCAACTCCATCGCTATAGGGGTTACCAGCCATATAGGGGTTACCAGCCACCAGGGAATACCAGCCATGGGTGGGTTTCTTCATCCAGGTTCCCAAGGCTGTAGTTCGGTTTCTTTGTTGAGGTTCCAAAGCCTTTGTATGGGTATCTTTCTGGTTCCCAAGCCGATGATTGGGCTGCTTATCCTATGTTCCCAAGCCTAAATTGGGTATCTTATAGGGTTCCCAAGCCAAAGTCTAATTTGTTTTTGTTTTAGCCACCAACAGTTCTTTTACATCTTTTTGTATTTACTAGCCACGTTCTTCAGTTCGGCTTCTGCAAATTGGTATTGTCGACCAGATGATGTAACAGAAGGAGCAGGAAGCATGCAAATGAAATGTTGTTCAGGAACCCATGCAAGCATCTTGTTTTTCTGGCCAATAAAATGAAACAGTCGGAGCATGTGTGTGCATAAATTTTACCAGTGCATCGTTTTGTTCTACTGAAATTTGCACTATGTTGCCGACCCACCGTTTGTTGTCGTAAATACAGGCAACATAACAGCCAGGAAACAGCTTGGGTAATTTCAAACTCGAGATGGTAGCAGAAACTTTGGCAACAAAATTTATTGAATCGTTTGAAATTCTGCTGACACAAACTGAATTCAAATCGACAGGTTTAAATTGATGGTGTTCTCTTGTACTGGCTATTGTGCTACTTTCTTTCCACCTTTCTTCTTGAATTTTCTTGCTTTCTTCAACTTCTTCTTTTGGAACATACACGTACGTTAATTCCATGTATGTTTTGGTCACAAAAGTCAAACAAATTTTTTGGTATCAACATTTGGTTAATGGCCGTTGGTGGTGCGCTAACTGCTCGCGTTTAGTAGTGCCACCAACTCCATCACAGGGCGATTTTCCATGGCTTGTACAGAAAAAAATCCATTCGGCCTCAATGTTAAAATCATTTTTGTGGTTGCATAAATTGACAAAATTCTTGTACTTTTTATATTGTGCAGCTGAACCGTCACTAAAGTAGTGTATTTTTGTGATGTCTGTTTGAGTCAACAAAAACTCGATCATTTTTTGAATAAATACGTGAACGGCTACTGTATCATGTTGCATATGATCGGAAATTATGCAAAAATTTACAATTCGCAACTTTGACTCTGCATTGATGTAATAAACAATAACGGATGTACTGTGGCTTGTGAATTTTCCCAATGAAAGCCCTGGGCAGCGTCTTGGACAATGAACGAGTAATTCTCAGCAAAATCCATCAAGACAATCAGTTCTGTTTCTTTCAAGCTTTCTTTCAATGACTTCAAATATTCACTCTGATGCCTTGAGACGAAATGATGGGCTGTTAACATCCAAATCTTCTTTGTCAACTTTTCGATGAAATTATCCACTGTCAAAATACACGTTTCCAACGTTTCACGGTCAGTATGAACCCACCGTTTAAATTCAATCAGCTCCTCTAAATCATACTTCTGAAACGTTTCTTTAAAATATTTGTCAAGTGCTTCTTCACCAGGGCAGTCGTGGCATCGTCGTGGCAATGACGCTCTGCTTTGCACCTGATTTTAGGGCCTTGTATATTCGCGTTGAAACATCTATCCAACTTTTTTAGGGTGTTTAAAACATGCTCTTTCTAATGGAATAGGTTTCAAAAAGTTTCTGGATGACTCTTTTTTGCAAAATCGGTTTGAAAATACCCTATTATTGGCCGCATTACACAAATCACAAACTTTACACTCAATTTGTAGGCTAACATGAGTAACTAGGAAGTTCAAACTGCACATTCGAAAACACAGTTATACAGAGACACTATGTGCAAAGTATCAAGCCTGTAGCTTAACTACAGCCATAGTTGTGGAAACCTAAACTTTACATTTTTTTTGAAAAGTAAAATTTTAGGCCAACTTTGAAGCACTTTACACTTTTTGGGTGCAATGCATAAAAAGTTTCATTAATTTCATTGAATAAAGCCCATGAAGTTGTACAAGTTGGCAAAATTTCATGCATTATGAAAAACTTGTGAATGAGATATAGGGATTCAAAGTTGTTGAAATCTCGCTGGCATACTGTCGCTGGTTCCAGTATGGGGTCAAACAAAGGACTATAGCTCCATGAATATTCCACCAGTGAACCTAAAATTTTACCCAAGAAGGACCCAAGTTCATTTGGGTCCTTCACAAGTCCTTCACAAAAAAATTCAGCCAAATCCGTGCTGGTCGCGCGGGGCACTTTTTTAAAATTAGACCACTTGACATGGAATGACCCAAAAATGCAACACTAAGAAGGGGTAGGAATTGTTTTGCCAAACTTGGCAAAATGTTTAACTTGTTAAAGGTAGTAATTGATTAATATATCATTCAAAATATAGCCAGTAGCCATGGCAAAATTCACGTTTTACTTGTTGTTCAAATCGAAATTATTGAGTGTATTTCTTGCGAGATTAAGTCGATTTCGATATTGTTTTTGGTTGCAATTCTTTTCTTTTTGAGATCTTCTTTTGCGAAGCGTTTTGAGGTTGCGATTATGCCTAGAGTACTGCAACGTGAAATTTATCGGCAACGAAGTGAATTCGTTAGAGGTCGCATTATTGGTTTTTCATTCAGAGAAATTGCTAATCGTCTTAACAGTAACCAATCCTCTGTAGTACTGTGTTATCAAGCATAAGAAGGTCAAGAACGTCGTAGAAGAGGAAGTGGACGGCCAAGACAGACAAATGTGGTCCAGGACCGCCATCTCCGATGAATCGCATTAAAAGACCGCTCCTTGAGTATAAGATCAATAGCCGATTAATAGTTAAGAAACGAAGCACGTCTTGTAACCCCTCGTAAAGTTTTCTGACGAATTAGAGCTTTTGGCTTTTTGCATTCCTATCGACCACATTTTGTGCTTCCGCAGACGGCTCGTCATCGACAGCAACGTTTGGAGTGGTGTACCTTTGGACTGGATTGGTACATGGAATGGCATTAAGTGGTCTTCAGTGACAAATCCCAATGCTTCTTGAAAACGATGCACGATGGTCGCAAGGGTCAGACGTAGACGTGGAGAACGTCGCCATGTACAGTTTTCTGTTGAGCGGCATGTACACCACACAGTGGAGGTTACGGTATGCAGTGCTATTGTTTATGGAAAAAGGTCTCAGTTGGTATTCAAGCTGGCTTTCGTGCGGGCCGTAGCTGTGCGGACCAAGTACTATCTCTCACAACATATCGAGTCTGGTTTTGAGAGAAAGATGAAGACATCAGTAGCATTCATCGACTTGACTGCTGCCTATGATACGGTATGGAGAGAGGGACTTCTGCATAAACTTATTAAGTGTTGACTATTTCAAGTATATCTGAACGATGACATCAGCACTAGGAGAAAATTTAGCAACGTCCTTTCGCAAGGCACAGTTCTCGCACCGCTCCTGTTCCTTTATATACATGATCTATCACCGACGGTGTCCAGAAAATTCCCATATGCAGACGATATGGCGATTGCAGTGCAACGTAAAGAAATTGCATCAACCGAACACGCACTCAATACTGACCTTGTAACAATGTGGACCTACGCCCAAATATGCAGAAATGGAAGTATGCTGTTTCCACTTGTGCTCCAGGTTAGCGAACGCGAAACTCTCGATGAGGTTCAACGACACGTTGCTGGTTCATAATCCAAACCCTAAGTATCTGGGGGTTACTCTGGACAGATCACTAACATATAAAATGAATATGAATAAAACCGCTGGAAAGCTAAAAAACGCGAAATAACATTATTCAGAAACTCTCCGGCTCTTCCTGGGGCGCGTGTGCTTCTCCACTCCGAACAGCGGCGCTTGGCCTGGTCTACTCGGTAGCCGAATACTGTGCACCTGTGTGGATGAATAGCGCTTATGTCAGTAGAGTTGATGTCCAATTAAACAACACGATGCGCAAAATCACTGCGACGATACAAGCGACGCCCGTCCAGTGGCTATCGGTTCTAAGTCACAAAGCGCCCCTCCACCTTCGTCGTTCAGCCGCTCTTACCCGTGAAACTGGAAAAATTCACAAGAATCCTGTTCATCAAGACATTCAGACACTAGCTCAACCACAGAGACTAAAATTACGAAGGCCAACAGTATGTACAGCAGCACAATTGGGTGGAAGATCATTTGATCCTAAGGCTGACTGGACTGCTGAGTGGACAGCTTACCACCCTGTGGGACTGATAACTGTTGACAACCCAACATCGTGCCCAACTGGCTTCTATCTCCCGCGTAAGCTGTCGGTGAAGCTGAACCGCATCCGCTCAAATTGTGGAAGATGCGCAGACACAATGTATCGCTGAGGTCTTCCACAATCACCGGCTTGCGACTGTGGTGAAGCACGGCAAACAATCCGGCATATCGTGACAATGCCCACGTCGTGCATATAATGTCCAACTGGACGACATACACAACCTAAATCCAAACGCAAGTTAGGCGTTGATATATGACATTAATCAATTAATATGCTATACATTTACCTACAACGTTCGTTTTTCTTGTAAATCCATACGATAAATAATAATAAATAAGTTTGTATTAACCAAAGTCAAAGACGTGATTGAACGAAGCGCAGAACTTAAGTGGAGCTGGGTAGGACACGTGGCCAGGGAAAACACCGACAAATGGACCCATAGGATTACTCACTGGAGTAATGAAGAGCCACAAAACGAAGCACTGGAAGACCGCAAAGAAGATGGCTACATCAAGAAAATAGCAGGGAAAGAATGGCATCACATCTCAAAAAGAAGATGCGCATGGAAGAACTTGAAGGAGGCCTACGTCCAGCAGTGGACAAACACAGGCTGATGAGAGAGAGAGGGAGAGAGCGAGATGTTGATGAAGAGGTAGAACCACATATCCTTCCATTTCTCCAGAAGTTGGAGGAGCCGATTTTCCAACAGAATAATGCGTCCTCACATTGCAAGGCATTTTCGAATAGGCTAACGTCAATATCTTGCCATGGCCACACAGATCTCCCGACCTTTCGCCAATCGAACATGTGTTGGGCATGATGAGTAGAAGACTCAGGCAATTAGTCCATCCTCCACAGACACTAGCTCTCCGGCATAAATTACAGATTGCCTGAGATGCAATACCTCAGGGAGAAATCGACAATCTGGTGGAATACATGCCCAGTACGCCGCGGGAGGGTGAAACTAGGGGTGATCCAACACATTATTAATAAAAAATGCCTTTATCTTTTGTTAAATATCTTTGAAATCTTAATCAATTACTAGCTTTGACTAGTAAATCATTTCTGCCAAGTTTGGTCAAAAAAAATATATAACCTACCGCTTCTTGGTGTTGCATTTTTTGTCACAGAGTATATATTAAAACTACAGATTGCAGACAGATTTTACCAGATCAATGTAATGATTATTTTATATTAGGTCACCATTGATGAGGAGAGAATCAGGTATTTCAATAGCTTCAGGTATTTACGAAGAGATTTCGGAGACTCCGCCTCCACCTAAGCCAAAGGAACCAATTGTAAATCATGTTTACGAGGATCCGGCATTAGTCAGTCTGAGAATTAAAAGTGTTATTCCGCCGCCGCCTTTACCTCCAAGACAATTTGAAATGTTTAGCGAAAGGTACAAAACTTTTGTTGATAAATGTATGAATGAGCATAATTTATAAAAGGTTTTTTTGCAAATTGGAACTAAATTGGGTTAGTAATTAGATTTTTAAAACCTCAAATTGAGAACTTTATGAATTGATGGTCTGTTTCATGTGGTGATATTAAAGCAAATTAGATCTCAAATGAAGACCAAAGCAGATTGTTTGAATTTTAAAAACGTGGACGGTCAAGTAAATGTAGTTTACACGGCGATATGTTGTGATATCAATGATTTATTTTAGATGTTTGTAGATTTCGGTGGTGACTTGTTGAGAGCTACCTTTATAGATATATTGTACCCCGCCGTATCCCTCTAATCCAGTGGTGGGCAAACTATTTTAATTTGCGACCCAACATTTTGTGTAAAATTTCATCGCGACCCCCGGATAGAAAGTAGACGTTTTTTTAAATCAGTTCATATTGATATTTCAATATTTTACTGCTACCTGATACTTGCACACGATAAGCCTTCATTTTTTTTGAATTCGACAACCGAAAAAAAAAACCTGAAAAAAATTTATCGGCCCCTCTGGGGCACCGATTTCCACAATTTGTATATTTACAACCAGCAGAGAAACCACTTTTATACACGCTTTCAAATTTCCCATTCACTTGATAAATAATGATTTTAAGGAAATACATTTTCTCGCATTTTCCGTAGATTTCACGATGTCATAACTTTTGAACGGCTAATCACAGAGACTTCTAGTTTTCACCAATCGATCAGAGTCCCAAAATTAGTCGGAAAACCTATAACATATTCTTAGGACGATTTTAATTAACGCTTTTAATTAACCCTTTGCACTCATGTTTATATTTGTAGAAGGTTGCCGTCAACTCGGATTTTTTTTTTAGTTTTGCAATATAAGGTTTTTAGTATGCGAACATAGGACACCTAAAGTATGTCATATTATAGATATTATACAAAAAAACCTTATCAGTGGGAAAATAAATAAAACATCTTATGCAGGCACATATTCAATTTTTGCTTTACTAAATAATTAAGTTATCAAAACAAAAATAACATAACATACAAATTATATAAAATATCAAAATTTGCATTTGGGGGTGGAATATTTTACCGACGCATTCACCATAGTACATCCTCTATTATCTTGTCCAGAAACACATATTGCTAAACACTCAAATTACAAATTCAAACAAAATTTATATTTTATATTTATATTTTGTATTCTTCTAAAGTGTGGTAGCGTTCAAAGCAGTCACCAATATGAAGACCCGGCTTGCGATGTTGCAAATATATGCAGTCTCGCGTCGTCCACCTTGCACTTTTCTGTTAGAGCACACCAAACAATCTTTTTTTTTGCCGTTATTTTTAGTTAAAATGTGCAACTTTCCATTAAGTCTTTCTTCTTTATCCGTGGTGGATGGTCTACCAGCAATTTTTGTACCTTCTCGATAATTTCCCGTGAGTTCATCAACTATCTCTCGGACAAATTTTTGATGCGTAATCGGGCGTTTGTTTTGGCGGCGTTGTGACATTTTGTATAATAAATAACTATTTACGCTGGCTGCTTCAAGGTCCAAAAAAAATAATTTTCTCCACCATTTGGGGGATTTTCTTAAAAAACAGTAGGAAGCTGAGTAGGAATCGGCCCGGTCTACGCCTCCCATATATTTATTGTAATTAACATTTATAGTTGGCTTGTTAATTTCTTGCATATTGCCTCCATGTACTCTTCTAATTGAGGCAATCAGCTCGGTTATAAAGAAAAGTTTGAAGAAGTCTGCAGGCTTTGAACAATCATCCGGGATTTGGGGCCCTTCAGCTTTTTCGCCGGCACTAAAATCTATCCTATGAGGTGCATAAGTGTCACATCTTCCCAGGGACCATAAACGTCTCTTGTTTCCGGCACAACTTCATGTTCGCCTTCACTGTCGCTGGAGCTGCTTGACGTAACTTGTAAAGGCACTACCCTCCTCTTACTAATTATTATATCGCTGTCACTACTGTCAGAACCAACTTCTGCTTCTTCCACCTCATTATTTTCTGTATCACTATTGTCTTTGTCAAAAGAATTGATATAAAACTCGTCGTCACTACTCACTAATTCATCTAGAACTTCACCTTGGCGTCGTTTCGTCATTTTGAGTTTTATAAAAAATTGTAAAACAAACGTTAATCACACGGCGATTACCAGAAAACTGATGAGAATTGCAACCCAAAGAAGAGAATATACTCCATGAAGTGGAGATAATATAAATAATATAATCTGTGAATAGGATGGTTGCGACAGTTACTACGTGGTAATCCATACTTACATTGAATTGAAAAATTCACTTTGTTTTTTACCACACTTATATTATGTAAAAATATTATATAACTTATTATTCTCAGTTATATAAATTTCTACACATATCACGATTACGGGTTTTTTTGAAAATTTCTAATGACTCTAGGAGATTTAGTTTCGGGCCTTTGATGCAATTATGCAAGATTTTTAGATTATCTATTTCTGGGAATTTATGATTGAATTCGAGACAATGGTTTGAAAAAGAACTAGTGTCTTTTTTCAGACGAAAAGCGCGAAAATGTTCTGAAAACCGTGTTGAAAAACTCATAATATATCATAATATAATAAAATCATAAATCAGAATCCCACAGCTCCCAGAATCTATGGTTTCATTAAAACTCACAAACCCGATTCTCCCATTAGACCAGTTGTCTCCTATATTAACTGTGTAGCAAGAGTTTTGGCAATTAAACTGAATACTCTTTTAAAAAAATACACCAAATTTACCCCAAAATATTCTGTAAAAAATTCACTCGCCCTTTCGGAACTCCTCAAACAAATAACAACCCCAATAAACTCCAAACTCGTATCTTTTGACGTCAGTAGTATGTTTTCTAATATACCTACTAAAGAGTGTCTCGAAATCATACAAAATTTAATTGATAAAGCTAATTGTCATTATCTTATAAAATCTGAACTTTATGAAGCCCTGGAAACATGTGTTAATCAAAATTACTTCAAATTTAATAACACTTACTATCAGCAAACATCAGGTCTAGCAATGGGATCGCCATTAAGTCCCCTTTTAGCCGATCTATTCATGTCAACTATCGAAGAAAAAATCTTCAAACTAGATTTCTCCAAAAAACATATTTCATTTTGGTATAGATATGTCGATGACGTAATAGCGTGTTTTAGTGGTACAACACGTCAATTAGACCAATTTCTCAACCTAATAAACAACGTTCATCCCAAAATTAAATTCACCATCGAGGTAGAAACAGACAACAAAATAAACTTCTTAGACCTTACTCTGATTCACAAAAACAACAAAATAGAATTTTATATATACAGAAAACCCACCAATGTTAACTCTACAATCCCGTATTCATCATTTCACCCGATAACACACAAATTAGCGGCCTATCATTCAATGATACATCGAGCCTTTTCAATCCCCCTTTCCACAGAAAAGAGAATCAAAGAATTAAGTACCATCATTTCAATCGCTACAGAGAATGGTTTCCCAACAAAACTCATCCAAAACATTATCAATAATAAACGAACCCAATTCGCAATGGCCCAAATTTATCCGAAAACCTCAAATTCAGACAAAACTTTCATCTCCCTGACATATTTTGGCAAAACAAGCGAACACATCGCAAATGTCCTTCGAAAGCAAAATCTTCAGGTAGCATTTAAACCCTCCTCTAAGTTGTCCAACATATTGTTTAATGCCAAAGACAAAATCGATCCCATTAAAAAATCCGGCGTATACGAAATTCATTGTTCCGAATGCAATAGCGTGTACATAGGGCAGACAGGACGAAGTTTTTCAACACGGTTTTCAGAACATTCTCGCGCTTTTCGTCTGAAAAAAGACACTAGTTCTTTTTCAAACCATTGTCTCGAATTCAATCATAAATTCCCAGAAATAGATAATCTAAAAATCTTGCATAATTGCAACAAAGGCCCGAAACTAAATCTCCTAGAGTCATTAGAAATTTTCAAAAAAACCCGTAATCCCTCAGTTAATCTCCTAAACGAGCAAACTGACCTAATCTTTTCCCAACTTTTTAATCTCACCCAATCTCAAACAGATAAGTCCTCATCTTCGGACAAACACCGCCCCCCCACCCCACCAAAACTATAAGGGTATATATTCAACTTTATCAGTTTGTTAAGTCACTTGAAAATGACCGTCAAACGTCGAAACTCGAGTGAATAATTAGTTATATAATATTTTTACATAATATAAGTGTGGTAAAAAACAAAGTGAATTTTTCAATTCAATGTAATATAATCTGTATTAAGACCCAACAATTATTTTGGTCTAAGAATCATATTAATTGCATTTTTATGACTGTTAATGGTTTTGGGTGCGTTTTGGATCGGTTTTATGATCATTACGTGTCTGAGATCTGTTTTTGAACATTAGTTTAATAATGTAAATTTAGGAATTGTAAATAAGTATTTTAGATAAGTAAGCTGTAAAAGATGTTGTTGAGCGTGGCGACTGTAAGACGACAAACGAGTGCAACGGTAAAATACACCATGCCGTATATACCGCGACATACGAGTGCAAAGGGTTAAAGAATACAATCGAACCGGGAAGTCAAACGATAAAATGGTAGAAAATCGATTTTGCTAAAATCGTTATTTTTTTTAGTTATGCCAAGATTTAAAAACGTTTCTGAAAGCATTTTTGCTGCTGATTACAAATATGCAAATTATATTTAGCCTAGGTCTCTCCGTTCACGATCGCCTGCTAAAATTGAGCAAAATTTTAAGAGATTTCGGCGCTCGAGTAAAGATCTTGGAAACTAATGAATTTCTCGCGGATAATCTAAGAGTGTTAACAGGATAATGATCTTCTGCACTCCGTTTTTGATTATCTGTAACCGTTTCTGATATATCGACAATCGTAAAATTTCAGTTTTAAATATCTCGATGAATAATTCCGAACAATTTACACATCCACATAATTTCGTTGCTGTTTACCGTTTTAGAAAAAAAACAATTTTCAACCGAAACTTTTGACGATTTTTTTTGAAAATTTTGATTTTATTTTGGTTGCGCGAAGGAAATCGAAGTGCTTATTTCGCACTAAACTTACAAATAAACAAGTATATAGTTTTTTGCTGTTAAAAGCTGTCTCTGCGTTTCCGCTGTCCGGGTTTTTACCACACTAAAACTAGACGACAAGACGAGCAAAACTGTATGTAAATTGTTTGGACGATTTAAGTTTTTATTGCGAAATTCTCAATTCAAATTTTCCAGAATTTCGGCTTCATGAGTCTATATCTCGTAAATGGTTGCAGATAATTTAAAACGGATTGCGGCATTGTCATTTCCCTACGGACGCACTTAGATTTCCTGAAAAATATCAATTGATTTCTCAGTTCTCTGCTCGACCGACCAATTTTCCCGAAATTTCGCTCGATTTTGCCAATTATATCAGGTCATATCTCGCGAACGGAAGCGGCTAGGAAACTAGGAAATTAGTATATTTGCAACCAGCAGGGAAAACACTTTCAGACACACTTTGAAATTTTTGATTCACTTGATAATTAACGATTTTAAGAAAATACACTATCTCGCATTTCTGATATATTTCACGCTGTCATAACCCTTGAACGGCTTACCACACAGACTTCTAGTTTTCACCAATCAATTTAGCGTCCCAAAATTAGCCGGGAAACATATACGACGTTCCCGGGAAGCTTTAAATTAAGGAAATACCATCGAACCAGTCATCGATCGGCTGAAGGACTCCTACATTTTAATTCAGATCTCAATTTTCAACCGATTACCACATATTTGGTCTCGAAAGATGCATAAATCGGCTAAATTATTCTGCAGGTAAAGTTTGCAATAAATCAGAGGAAATGACTAAAGATTGGAAAATAGCCAAGCAATAGGCATCTTGAGCATTTGAACGAAATAAACTGAAAGTTCTCTGCTCGGTCGACAAAATTTCGCTCGATTTTGCCAATTATATCAAGTCCCATCTTGCGAACGGAAACGGCTTGCAAAATTCAAATTGTATATTTACCAGCACGGCAAGCGCTTACAGACACACTGAAATTTTCCATTCACTTGATAAATAATGATTTAAAAGAAATACATTTTTCTTGCATTTTCCTCAGATTTCACGACGTTATAAGTTTGAAACGGCTTATCACACAGATACTTCTAGTTTGCGCCATTCGATTCAGCATCCCAAAATTAGTCGGAAAACATGTATCATATTCCTAGGAAGCTTTTAATTAAAAATACCATCAAACCAGCCATCGATCCTCTGATCCTCTGGAGCAGTGGTGCGCAAACTATTGCTACCTGTTACTTACACACGAAAAGCCTTTTTATGGATTCGATGACCCAAAAAAATTCTCTATCGACCCCTCCGGGGGTCGCGATCCACAGTTTGCGTACCACTGCTGTTATCAATGGTATTACCAGTGGCGGATTATCCATGAGGCAAACTATAGTTGCGGCAGACAACCGATGGAGTAATAAACTTGCGTGATCTTCACGTGATTTTCGGGGGATGATTGACTATTGGTCAATGCAAACGCTTTTGAAGCGTAGATCAAGCAGCCGAAACTTTAAACCAGTCGACCAGTCCGTTTGTATGCCACGTGCTCTCGAGTTTTCAGTGTTTCTGTCTTCCTCTTCTTATCACGGCCTCTCCTCCCGAAGGTTGGCGATCCAAATGGCAATTTTAGCTCTGGAAACTGCAGCACGAAAGATTTCTGCAGACGAGCGGTCGAACCATCTCCTCAAATCTTCACGAGTTGTGGCGTCTTCCTACTGATCTTTTCCCTTGTACTTTGCCCTCTATTATGAGGCGTAATATTTCGTATTTATCACCTCTCATCACATGGCCCAGGTATTGCATTTTTGTTTCCTTGATGGTGGTCGAGGTACCTGTTAATTACACACGAAAAGCCTTAATTTTTTTTATAGATTCAACGACCCAAAAAAAATTTCTATCGACCCCTCCAGGGGTTGTGACCCACAGTTTGCGTACCACTGCTGTAATCAATGGTATTACCAGTGGCGGATTATCGATGAGGCAAACTATAGTTGCCGCAGCCACCCGATGGAGTATTAAACTTGCGTGATCTTTACGTGATTTTGGGGGGATGATTCCCTATTGGTCAGTGCAAACGCTTTTCAAGCGTAGATCACGCAGCCGAAACTTTAAACCAGTCGACCAGTCCGGTTGTGTGCCAAGTGCTCTCGAGTTTTCAGTGTTTCTGTCTTCCTCTTCTTATCACGCCTTCTCCTCCCGAAGGTTGGCGATCCAAATGGCAATTTTAGCTCTGGAAACTGCAGCACGAAAGATTTCTGCAGACGAGCGGTCGAACCATCTCCTCAAATCTTTACTAGTTCTGGCGTCCTCCTACTTATCTTTTCCCTTGTACTTTGTACTCTATTATGAGGCGTAATATTTCGTATTTATCACCTCTCATCACATGACCCAGATATTGCATTTTTCTTTCCTTGATGGTGTTCAGTAATACTTTTTGTTTGTGCATGCTCTGGAGTACTTCATCGTTGGTGATCCTCTGTACCTGTGCGAAATGTGCAGCATCAGTCTATACACATACATTTCGAAGGCTTCTATTTTCTTTTCGGTCTGTGAATTTAGTGTCCAGCTTTCACATCCATAGAGTAGGACAGAGCAGATGTAGCATCTGATCATTCGAGTTCTGAGTTCCAAACTGAGATCTAGTCTTGTAAAAAATGATTTCATATTCATGAAGATTTCTCGCTTGCTCATTCCTTGAAAGTATTTCCTTTTTCGGGTCGCACTGACTATTGATGTTAGCTCCCAGATATTTTATTGAGGTCCCTTGTTCGATTGTTTCTCCCTTGACACGCAGGTGTGCATTTATTGGAGTCTTAGAAAAGACCAATAATTTGGTCTTGAAGACATTGAGTTGCAATCCAAACATCTCGCTATAGTGAAGTACGGAATCGATGATGCTTTGTAGTTCTTGTACATCGTTGGTTATTATAACCGTATCATCGGCGTACTTGATATTGTTTATTGGGGTTCCATTGATCTTGATTCCGCTCTGGACTCCATCCAGTGCTTCTCTAAATATAGTTGCAGATTAAACAGGAGTGGAGACAAGACGCAACCTTGTCGAACACCCCGCCCCGTCTGATTTGCATAACTTCCGATGTTGATTGTTCCATCTCTACTACCGCCGTTTGATGCCAATAAAGTTCTGATAAAAGCAATAAGAAACGTAGGTCCTGATCGTCGACTTCGGTTGTTCTTAGAATTCCGATCATCTTCTGATAATTAACACAGTCGAACGCCTTTCGATAGTCTATGAAACATGCAAATACATTCACATTCATGTCTCTACACCTTTGTGTCATTACATTTAGGGAAAATTGTTTCACGTGTTCCGAGTCCGTTTCGGAATCCAAACTGGGTGTTGTCCATCTGATATTCGCACTTCTTGTAGATTCGGGTGGGGTTGATTATAAGAAAGGTTTTCAGGACATGGGATTATGACATAAGACATAAGTTTTTAGGATATTGTCAGGCGTTGGGTTTCTTTGGCAGGGTCACGAATGTTGATTTAAGCCAATCTGACGGTATCCTGCTTGAGCTATATAATCTGTTAAATTATGCTGTTATTAAGTCTAGGCCTTTACCTTCATTATCTGCAATCAATTTAAGCATTTCAACGTTGATTCTATCGGGGCCGGTAGCTTTTCCGTTTTTCTGTGCTTTTATTGCATGCACAACTCCGTCTCTGGTTATTTCTGGAGCCTTTTCATTCAATATGTGATATATCGGCGGTGGAGGTCTGTCATCATTAAAAAGTGTTTCGATATATTTTTTCCATCTCTCAAGCTTAGCTACTACTCCTAGAATTATATCGTTGTTATCGTCTCTTAAGATTGCTCCTTGATGTTTTCTGTGTCTGTTTCTGAATTCTTATACTTTTTTATGAACATTGAAGGTGTCATATTTTTTTTGTAGTTCTATTTCTTGGCACTTTGCCGACATCCAGATTTCTTTCGCATGCCGGCACTTTTTCCTAATGATCGTATTTAAACGTTTGTATTCTATCGGATTTACCTTGTATTTCCGTCTGCCATTCATGAGGTCTAATATTTCCTGCGTCATCCATTCCTGTTTTTTGTTGGTTGCCGAATCCAATGTCTTTCTCCTGGATATTTTTTATTTTAGTTTTTAAATCATTCCATGTCTTTTCAACATCCTCTTCCCATACGGATACCTCTACCATTTCTAGTTCTTTTTCAATCTTAGAATTTATCTCTTTCTTTTTTTCGGAGTTATTCAATTGTGCGATGTCCATTTTTCTTGACGTTTTTTCCCTTTTAACTCTCAGGAATCTCTTGAGTCTAAAGTCCAACACGACAGGGTTGTGATCACTGCTGATGTCTGCCCCAGGGTAGTTTTTCATATACCTTTTGAAGTTTAGGCTGAGCAAAATGAAATCATTCTGATTCCTGACAATTTTTTCCTCCCTGTCTGCAGGTGACCTCCAGGTGTATAGTCTTCTTGGATGCTGTTTAAAAAAGGTGTTAGCGATTAAAAGGTTATTTTCTACACATAATTGCATAAGTCTGTCTCTTCTGCTGTTCCTTTCGCCAAGACCATACGCCCCTATGCCATCCCCCTTAGCCCCACAGCCAATTTTGGCATTAAAATCTCCAATTATCATCGTTATCTCTCCCTTCTTTGTGAGCCGCATTACTTTTGTTATAAAATTCTTCGATTTCCTGATCTGGTTTGTCATTTGTTGGGGCATAAAATGAATTATATTTAAATCTCTGTGAGTTGTTTGTAATTTTAATAGAGCCACTCTATCGCTCAAAGGGATGAAGTCTATGACCGACTGTGCTACTTTATCCGAAACGAGTATGGCTGTTCCGTATCAATGTTTTCATTCAGTGCCTCCTGAATAATAAATGTATCCATTACTTGTTTTTTGCCTTCCAGAACCAGGCCATCTAACCTCACTTAGTCCTAGTATATCGATATTCATTCTGTTCATCTCAGCCTCAGTGTTTGCCAGTTTCCCTGGCATACACAAGCTACGTACCTTCCAGGTGGCGATACGTACTATATTGTCATATACCTTGATTTTCTCTGTGTTATTCTGTGGGGGTATTCTTCGCACCCTCTCCCCACTTAAGAGGTGCCCCGGACTGTGGGCCATTTTATCATTTTTGTCTGCCATTAATTGTTTGGAAAGTAATTTACAGTAAGGGTTCCGTTCCTTTTCTGTACCGCAGTGGCAAAACCAAACTCTTCGATACCTTGCCGGCATGGGTGCCCCTAACGATAGCTAGGCTACCGGCGGCATTGCTCCCTGGATGTAAGGTTACTAAGCCCTCTCACCAACGACAAGGTGATGATTCCCCCAGAGAGGGAAGACTTTACTGTCTTACAATTAGTTAAAATTACTCATTTTATCCATAAATCAGTCTTTTTCAAGACTTTGTTTTTTAAAATTAATATAAAATTTAAAGTAAAATTTGGCAAAGCAGCGTAAATCAAGCTTTTTACAACGTCACTACGAACTATCATGTGAACGCCGCGTGATCACTCCACGGGGTCGCCGCGGCAAGTATAGGCACGGGCCTTGGTGCGCGAGATTACGAAGATTACAAGATAAAAAACTTACCTACATACTTATTTTAAATAAAAAATCATACTTTGTATAGAGCTTCCGAAGTGAGCGCGTCTGCTAGATTACTCCTACATCGCTCGAACCCATAATACAAGTTGCTCAAATAAAATTGGCTAGTGCGCTGTAGACATTTAAACGGCCTCTGGGTGTTACCCATTTAGAGCGCTTCCCTTTTTTAAATGATTTAGATTTTAAATGTTTAGAATTCAAGTATTATAATTTATTTTATTTACAGTGTTAATGATACGTATTTATCGATGACTCCCTATAAGCAACGGTGTAATACGCTGCCAGCGAAAGATTTGCAAAGGATGTCACAAATATTTACATCAGATGAAGAATATATGGTGATGTCGCCGACGAAGAAAGCTCTGGAGAATGTAGACACGGTTTATATGCCGATGTTTCCACAGATTGCAACGAATTTAGAGAATTATTATATGGTTATGAGCGGTAGCAGGCAGAATTGAAACGGTAATCAAAGAAGACAAAAGTTTTTTATACCAAAAATTGCTTTTTGTACAGCTTGATGAAATGTTGAAACATATCAATTTTTGAAGACTGCATTTTTGGCTCAATCAAAGTACAATAATAAATCGCACAACGAAATCGAAAATATATAAATGTAATTTTGCCATTTTTTGATAGTGTAGCTTTTGTATGGAATCTTTGTAAATACGTTTGGAAAATTTTGTCGCTTTGACAACATTTTTCTTTTTCTAAAAACTTTTTGGTATTATCGACAACTTAACAAAAAAACTCTGCCTTCGCTTGCCTTTATTGTTAAAACACTTTTAAAGAAAATTGTTGCAAAAATTGTTAATAATTCAAATATCTTATATTGCAATTCAAAACACATTAAAAATTAGTTTAATTAAATCTCAAAGTTGTGTCATTGAATTGTATTATACTATATTTATCTCACAAGTATTAATAAGCTTTACTGTTATTTTATTATTCATTTCCCTTTTCTGTATTTATTACGTTCAATAATTGCTACAATATTTGTTATATTACAGACAAAGGACTCTTGTATTCGTTTATATGTTATTTTTTCTGTTTTCTTTCTTTTTGAATTTAATTCTTGTTATAATTAAAGTACGCAAAAAAAACATATCAATGTAAGGCTTAATAAATATGATGTTTCTTACAAACACGGCTTTTAATAAACCCACAAAACCAATATTTTGTATCAATAAAAATACGAGATCTAATTAATATATTAATTTATATTGCATAGTCGAAATGAATTAACACGAATAGCAATTTTGATTAAAATATTCTTTCCAAATTCTGTTTACAAATTATTTTTTGAAACATAATGTATTTGTAACGCATGCATTCGAAACGTAATAGGACAATTTTACTGCTCATTATCGTAATACTGCCCATTATCGTTTATTTTCAGTTGAATTTAAACTGCTCCTCCTCCTTATAAAATACTCCGCGGCTTATAAAATACCTTGTATTTATGAGGTTTTGTACTTTTTCTCTATTATGCCACACTCGTTTGTAAGCCGCGCTTCACATCATTCTGTGCAGTGGGGAAGTGGAAATGAAAAATGCAACTTCACAGTGGCTTTGGTCGTCCTTGCTAATGGCAAGAAACTTCCAACATCATCATCGTCATGGGCGCTACAACCATGTGGGGTCTTGGCCTCCTCCAGAAATTACGGTCATGTGCAAGAATAGACCAACTCCGAATACCCAGCTTCTTTGCATCCTCGGTCACCACGTCTTCCCAGCGCAGCTTTGGCCTTGCAGGTCTTCTCGTCCCTACTATAGGCCTCCTCCAGTAACTGCCTCCAGAAATTACGGTCCTATGCAGTAGTAGACCACCTCCAAATACCCAGCTTCTTTACATCCTCGGCCACCCCGTCTTCTCAGCGCAGCTTTGACCTTTCAGGTTTTCTCGTCCTACTGGCTTTGCCGTGAGAACTGTCTTCGCAGGGTTCCCTGCTGGCCAGCGTCTGAGGTGTACCGCCCATCCACCCTAGTCTGTCCAGTTTGATGTTTGGGACGATATCGGCATCCTCGGTCTGTTGCTAGAGTTCGTGGTTATAGTGGGATCTACAAAGATCATCTTTAAGAACTGGCCCAAGAATCCAATCAAGTACCCTCTTTCGAAAACGCCCCCCAGAAACTTTCTTTGACATGTCCAGGACTTCCACCATATATATTTAAAAGGAAAACGCGCACCGAAAGAAATTTTTTAAAAAATATAATTTTTGCTAATCAAAAAGAATGAATGTTGTCAAGTGAAATGGAACTATTGATTAATGAAGTTTGGGATAAAGGAGTTAATCATTTTTTAAGAATTCTCTTCTGATTATCTGGATTCGGTACATTGTGATCGAACAGACCCTGTAAGAAGTAAAATAAACAATGTTATAATATGATAAACATTATTTTTTATCGCAGTATGTTTAAAATTAAATTAATTTATTCCTGATTTAAAATAATTATTTCGAGTTTGAAGATGAAGAAGTAGAAAATAGATAGATATGCACACAAGAGTATAACTATAGTATCAGTTGAATTTTGTCTGTATCTATATTTTCCACAGAAATATGTAGTTTAGATAAGAAGATTAGAACAAACCAATCACAGTAAATCTGAAGATATGTACAAAATAAAAAATAAATGTTTAATTTCCAAGTTTTAAAAGAAAAAATATTTTTTAGCATGTGCTTAACTATAGCACCTATAAGAAATAAATTTTATTTTGAAAAATAACAATTGAAATTAACCCTTAACCACCTGCCATACGTCTCAGGTGCGAAAATGACTGCTACTTTGGGTCTGAGAGACGTATGTCAGGTGGTTAGGTGTTAATAATGCGGAGGGCCTCCATTCTTCAAATCAATTTAAAAATGCGAGAATTCATGCTTTCGACTAAAGATCTAATTGTGTCTGGTTCGATCTAGTTTAACGCTGCCCTTAAATTTTGAACTGTTTCGTATTGGCGATTATCTGCATAGATCGTTCTGACGACTATTCCCCAAAGATTTTCAATGGGGTTCAATATCTGGTGAACAAGCTCGCCATTCCAATAACATATTGTTACGTTGAAACCAACCTTTGGCTTCTCAACTGACATGAATTATCGCACTATCTTGTTGATAAATCCACAAATTCTTAGCTCTTTCTTCATTTTGAAGAAATAGCAGAAGGTTAGCTTCCATCACTTCAATATATTCTGCACTGTTCATTCTGAACGAAGGAAACCCTAATCAAATTAGACCTTCACTGCAAAAACTTCCCAAAATCATGAAGCCACCACCACCAAAATTACGTTTGGAAAAATATCGAAGTTCTTTTCTCACATCTCTCCAGGAACAATTAAATCCATCGGGATTAAATTGAACTTCTATTCACGTTTTTTATTTGATATTTAGGTGCCGCTGACATAATAACCATCTTTTGTTTTTTCTGGAAAATTGGAGTTCGTCTTCGATTTTCGGGAAAACAGTTACTTGAACTTTGGACAAGACCATGGGGGACTGAAGAAGTTTGGTTTTGGAGTTTCCCATTTTCGGAAAAAAATGATACTTGAATTTTGAACCAGACGATGGATAGATAACTAAAGAAATTGGCTGCGTTCCACTGATAAGCACTACCAACGTCGACGCTCACAACCGCGGTTTATCCCGTTCCACTTGCTTGGAACCGTTACAATCATAAACCCAGAGACAAGTATCTAAAGATAAACCCATGCCTAACCCAATGGATGCATAAACCCAAGTGGAATGGATTACGGAGCATATTAAGCGTCGATGTAAACATTACAAATGGCGAGTTTGAAAATAAATCAGAAACCTAAAGAGGTTACGTTATAATTTGTAAGCATTAATAATAAACTTCAATAACTATTCGTTATTTTAATTTATATTAAAAAAATATATACTTTAATTTTTTATATTTCATTTTAGTGAAGTATTTAAATAATTTACATTCGAATATAATAAAAATGTCCTTTATTGCGGCAGTTGGTTATTCGCTGGTGTATCACAATAATGCTTCAGAAACTACTTCATCTAGTTCAGATAAAGAGTTCCACTCTTCCACATTCCACAGCAATTTTACAAAATCGCGATTCGTGAAAAGCAAACACTCAGGCCTATAGACTAACTACTCCTATTATTGATAATGAGAATGTTTAAGTTTTGAAGTTAGTGACGTTTCGCCGCGACCACAACGACCGTGCTCGTCATGTGGAACGGCAAAAGGAACATTTTGAGAGTTGTAAGCGCCTTGTGGAACGCACCCATTATAGGAACATTCTTAATTCCTTCTTGATATTTGGAAAAATTACAGCTAGGATTTTGCACCGAGCCTTACGGAACTACAGAATTTTTCCCAACATTTCGCTCTTCCCTAATTAGCGTTTGGTCGGGAAATCAAAATGAAATTGGGTTTTAGATTTAGGCTACAATACGGCTAAACCACCGCGGTTTTAATCGCCTGATTTTGACTTAAGTAAGCTAATACAAGAGACCACACTTTTTTCCAGCGACTGATTTTTCCCATAGCGTACTGTGTGTTTCTCGAGCGGTTTCGCGGTATAGCGGTTTTTAAAAAACCGTATTGCGGCTTCGGCCTCAGATTTTGATCCTCCGAAAAACTCGAATTTCGAAAATTTGCAAATTGATTCTTTGCTTTCGGAAAAACTAGCCGTAGTAGTATGTATTTTGAACCAAACAGTTTGTAACTTTTTGGACTTTCCTTGTCTAATTCTGTATTTTTCACAAACTTTCCTTTATTATTAATTCTTAAAAAAGGGAGCAGCCCGTAGCAATGTTCCCGTTTATAATCGCGCTGCCTGTATAGTGCTGACAAAAAAAAAGAATAGGAATACCATAGACCAGTTGCGATTCAGTTTCTTTCGCCAAATTTCGAACGCGCTTGTAAGTTTGGGGGCTGTTTTCATTTCTTGTCTTCTTATATGGGGACTTCTGTGTATAACTCTAAGAATAGTCCACCGTGACAAATTGACACTACATTCATGGGCCAATTTGCTGCAACTTTTTGTACTGTTGCTGCTCAAATTTATCAGGCGACATTCTGTTCTCAGACTCAGTTTCTTTTTAGGACCCCTGTCTTATTTGTGCCAAACGTTTCGGGATTTCTTAAGAAATTTGAAACTATTTTATTTGAACTTGTAAGTTTGGGAGCGATTTCACCGAAGTCCACATCCTTACCCATTTAGTACGATTATTTTTCCTTTTTCAATTTCAGATAAATAAACGCTACGTGGCATTTTCTCACTTTTTAACAAACACATTCGTGTTGACATGTCGCGATTAATAAACTATTTGATGTTTGAGAAGAACGGCATTGTTTTTCTAAGTCGACTACCTCTCTGTTATGACCACATAAGATCACTTTAGTCAGTCCATTAATTAGTCCAGTACTTTTTCATACATTCTGATCTTCGTGCCCGTTCTTCAATTGAAAATACCCATGTTGTGAATTTCTTCTTTGTGAGAGGGAAGCGGAGATTTGTGTTCTTGATTTTTGGTTCAATTTTATCTTGTCTGTGGTATTTTATATTGTCATGGTGTCGTGTGTAAGCACAATTTCTTTCAGATCCTCTCTTATTTCTCTGATCCATCTGCACCCTGTTGTGGTATTTTGGAGTGGTATTGTTGAGATTGTTTTTTGTACCAGTTGTTTCAGAAGTCTCGAATCTGGCATTCTCATAATGAGCCCAAAGAACCTCATTCCGAGGAAGGGCCCGAAACACGTTCTTCTTCTTAGAGTGGCCTATCCGTTGCGGATGTTGGCGATTAGCATGGCAATCTTGGCTTTATCAACTACTTGACGAAACAGTTAAATTGATGTAAACCCGAACCACTGGCGTAAGTTCTTAAGCCAGTTATGTCTGAGTTACGTCTTCTGTCTGGTCCTCTTCTCCCATCTACTCTCCCTTGCATGACTAATTGTAATATGCGATATTTGTCATTTCGCATTATATGCCCTAAGTATTGTAGCTTTGGTTCTTTGACGATGTTGAGCAGTTCTTTATTTTTACCGATTTGTTGGAGTACTTCTTCATTTGTGATATGATGGATCCATGATATGCGCAAGATGCGTCTATATATCCAAAACTCGAAAGCCTCCAGCCTGTTTTGCGTCGCCTCTGTTAATGTCCAGACCTCCAGGCTATATAGGAGAACAGGCATTATATTGCACCTTACCATTCGGATTTTAAGGGGAAGTGGCAAGTCGCTGGAGAAGAACATTTTCTTTAGTTTGTAAAAAGAAGATCTGGCCTGTTCTATTCTTGCACGAATTTCTTTGGAGTAATCTTCTGCTGTAAGCCCAATTTCTTCTTTTATTTCTCTGATCTATCTCTCACCCTTTTGTGGTATTTTTGTGTTGAGATTGTATTTTGTACTAGTTGTTTCAAAAGTCTCGAATATGGCATTCTCATTATGTGCCCAAAGAACCCGTCTCCTTTTACGCATAGAGTCAGTAACGGGTAATACTGACGAGAAGAGAACTAGCTAGCTCTTTGTACACGACTTTGTGGGCAGTATCCGCCACTGTCCGTCTTGCTGGTATTTTTTATTGATGCACGTTCTTCCAATTCTTCTCTCGATCTTCTGAAGTTTATCAGTCTTTGATTGTTCTTTTATGCGAAACAGTGTTTTTGCTGCATATGTGGCTTCTGGTTTTATGACTGTGTTATAGTGCTTTATTTTTGCAATTATGGATAGGCACTTTTTTCTGCAGATGTCCCAGGTTAATTTAGTTAGTTTGTGTGCTTTAGCTAGCATGTTTCTTCGTTATAGTTTTTGCATTTATATTGTTTGTTATTATTTCTCCAAGGTATTTGAATTGGGCTACAATTTCTTTCAATGCTGCCAATTTAACTGGAAGGCAATATTTTGAAGTTCTGATATCTGAGTTTTTGCTTCATCTATGCCATTTGCTAGTACTTACAAGTTGTCAGCAAAAAACATGGCAGTTTGTTTTGATCTTTCTGCCTATTTTTATTTTTGGGGGGTATTGTTTAAACCATTTGCGCAGTTGAACAGTAGCGGTGAGAGTTTACCTTGGCCTAATCCTGTTTTGATCTCGAATGGTTCCGATAATTCGCCCCTGAACTTCACTTTTGACTTGGCGTTTGTGAGGGTCAGTTTTCTGTGAGGGTCACTTGGTGTTTGTGAGGGTCAGAGGATCATGTTTATTAATTTTGGGTGTAGTCCAAGGTGCCTTAGAATTTATAGTAGGAATTCCCTGTGGATTCAATAATATCCTTTCTGCAAGTCTATAATTGTGATCATTAGCTTGAGACTCATGATCTGGTCAGGACAACTCCTCCAGGGTCCGAAACCTCCTTGGTATTCTCCTAGTTCCTTCTCATGTTGTAATCTGTCAGCTTTTTTGTGTACTGGGTGAATGATGGCTGTGGTCCAGTGTTCTGGTAGCTTTTCTTGAATTCATTCATATTGACAAGCTGTTGATGAAGAGCAATTTTTGCTGATCTTCCTGCATATTTCCCGATCTCTGTAAAGGTCTGATCTTATCCCAGAACTTTGTAATTTTTCATCTCATCCAGTGCTTGGTAGACTTCTTTTATTGTTGATGGGTTGATGTTTTATGGTGGTGTTGTTATTGGAGTGTCGGTGTCTAAGTTAAGGAGTTCTGTTGGTTTTTTGCAATTTGTTTTTTGTTTTATGCAGTACAGTATAATCTTGATAATCCGGCAGTTGATTAATCCGGAACGTTCAGAAATCCGCCGCCCGAGAGAAACACGTGTCTTCTTTCTGCTCTTCCGCGTCTGATACAAAATCGCGCGCTCAGATGAAATAAAGTCAAAAGGGACACCCTTAAACTCTGAAAACTTGATATGCGATTCTGGCCAAGCTAACACTACTTTACAATTGTCTTCGGAATTTTTACAAGAGCTTTCCAACAAATGTGAAGTGGATATTAGGCTGGCAAACGATGACCTAGCTTGACTTCAAGGCACAAGCGAGGAAAATTTTCATTTCTTTTCTGACGAAGAAATTCTGTCTACTTTGTTCCACAGATGACGATGAGGCTAACGATGACTTGAATGTTTAAATTGGATGTTTGTTCCAAATGGACAGAAGAAAACGCCACCGCAAATAAAGATATATAAGTGCGGAAAGGGTTGCCAGAGTGCGTTTTTGATAAAATATTTAAGACAAAAGAAAAGTTTAAGAGTGCTGTTGGTTCTTTGCAATTTAGGAGTTTATTGAAGAAATTAGCCAGGATTCTTGCATTGTCTGTATTGTTAAGAGCCAGATTATTATTTTCATCCTTCATTAATAGCTTTGAAGGTTCATATTTCTGAAGTTGTTTTCTGAATGCTTAATAGTAATCTCTCGATTGTGTTTTGTTGAATTCTTCTTCAATTGATTTCAATGTGTCCTTATGATGTTATCTTTTTGTTCTCCTTAAGGACTGAGTGGTTTCTTTTCTTTGTTTTACTATATTTTGGAAAGACATATCTGAACTTTGAGATTGGTGTAACAGCCATGCTTGATGTCTTTTCTTTACAGCCTTGTGACATTCACTATTCCACCACTGATTCTTTTTACGGGGTTTTATTCCTCTGCAATTAGCTTAAGCTTGTTAACTAGGTTTTCAAATTTATAAGGTGATTTTTATTTTTTTAGTTGCTTTTTGGTGATTTTTATTTTTTATTGGTTGAGTAGGGTCCATTTTTCTTTTAGGTTTAGTCGACTACTATTGTATAAAATGTACTGGTGCTTTACTTTAATTGTTAAATTAAATGAGGCCAGATTATCTGGATTATGAAAATTAACATGATTATATGAAAATTGATGGAACTAATTGAATTTATCCCGGATGTCTTATACCGATAATATTTCAATTATCAGCAAAAAAAAGGTTTTAATTTTTGGCTTGTGCTATAGTTATGCTCTTGAGTTTAGTTTTGTCCGTTTTTCGGACTTAATTACATACAAAATTGTTAAATATAATAATGTTAAATTCCTCTTCAAATTCAATCTGTAAGGAGAAGGAAAACGTATAAACTAACATAGGAATATGTAAACGTACATAGTCAAGTAGGTTTAATACTTACAAAAATAAACAAATAAATTATAAGCTAAAAATGTACATTTTTTGTATACAAATTTATTGAAACATTTAAAGTTGCACTTGTAATAAGGTTACATAAATGAATATTAGAGCCATTTATTTTATTTGTTTAAATTTAGCTCAAATTTTCTTCTGTACAACGATATGCGTCGTTTATTTTCTTTTTATAATAACACATACCGCAATCCGTTTTCAGTCTAGCCCCTCTAAATATCAGGTGCACTCAAAAATAAAACGCAATATTCTTTTAAACTTTAAATTATTTTTTCAGGTGCAGTTTATAAATTATTTTATAACAGTTTCGTTAGTATTTCGGATCGAACTATTTATTGTAACTTAACTAATCTTGTAAGAAACAAGAGAAAAACTAAAGCATATTATTTTCAAAATCTTAGAAAATAAGTGTGGAAATTTAAACTTAAAAATGGCACATTCGCCTTGGTTTCCTTTTCTTGAAAAAAAAATTAAAATGAAATTAACTTTGTATACAAATAACTATTCAAAATAATGAACTAGACGTTACTACCTGATAAAACACATTTAAAATAAATCCCAAAAAAAAATATTACTGATAACCCTAACTCGATCACATTGTTTATTATTTTTCTCACGTTTTTATTAAACAAAACTAATTTGGTTTCAGCCCAATAGACTTTTCTTTTTGTAATTTTTAGTAGATATTAAATTCAACAGTCTCAGTTGTTTCAAAGTAACTTAAATTCTAACAAAACAAAATAGTGTACACCTGCATTAATTCGAAATGAAACGAAGAAAGGGGCAACCAAGAAACAAAACAAAAGAATAATATGTACACCATTTAAATTATTTTTTTAGTATAATATATATAGAAGTTTCTTTAGATGACAGAAATCATCTTTTTTTTTTTTAATTATTTTATAATATATTTTATATTTCACATCACTTTTTTTAAATATATATTTATATATTTTTTTGCATGGTCTATTTTCCCACAAACATTTACACTAGAGCACTTTGTTTTAAGAGAGATAGAATGAGTGTTGACCTTCTGACGCGGCCAATCGCAGCTTCTCACGCATAACTTCGATGCTAGAATAATCCGGAAGTTTGAGGTAGTTGACACACGTCATCACAGATGGTAGGAAGTCGTCAGGATTCATATTTGTATCTAAAGTCCTTCGGACAACGGTTAATGGTGGAGACAACGACTTGAAACCTAAAAAATATGTTTAAGTAATAATTGGAACAATATATAGTATAATCTTGATAATCCGGCGATTGGTTAATTCGACACGTTCAGTAATACGGCGCTCTGGAGAAACACGTGTCTTTCCTTTACGCTGCCCCGCGCCGGATATAAACCTCGCGCACAGAAGAAATAAAGTAAAAAACGACACAATTCAGTGCTCATAGAAAAAGGTCTGGTCAATACACCCTGCTTTAAATTCTGAAAACTTAATTGACGATTCTGACCAAGCTAACTCCACTCTAAACTTGTCTTACCATCTATAAGTTTGTACATATTTTTTTGTATGTACACATTTACGTAAATAGATACATATTTTATTCTTTCTGAAATACAGTTATACATAAAATATGTAAAATTGTTGTTATATTGTTTTAATCCTGATAATCAGGAATTTTTTAATAACCCGGCGGTTGTCTGGTCCCATATGTGTTGGATTATCAAGATTATACTGTATATAGTTATTAAAATAGTTGTAATTAATTTTACCTCCAACAGGTAATCGTGGGCTTCCAGTTAAAAACTGAACAAAAAGTCGTTGTTCTTCCCGATTATACGAACTAAGAACTTCAAACAAGAATCTTATAGCTCGCGAATCAGCCGTATATCCATGATCTGGTCTACAGCATTCCATTAAAGTTTTAACATCCCATCCAGTGATCGAGTCTCGTGGACTTCCACAGAAAACTGCTTCCAATTCTTCCGGTTGGAACATCCTTAGGTTTTGGATCGGGAAAACTGATTCAAAGCCTTCACGTAGAGATTCCATCTGCCTAGAGACGCCTTCGTATAAGAACCAATGATTGACTAGGTTGGTATATTGATGGAGGTTGTGGATTGTTACGCTAGTCACACGACCGTTTTTAATCAGTTCCACGTTATGGCCTGGTAAAACGAAATCTATGCCTAGGTCCACGATTGAACAACCATCAAACTCCAATGTATCAATCTAAAAGTAGCATTCATAAGAAAACCATTATCTATTGAAATAGCTATTGGTTAGGTAATTAAAAAAAAAACACATTTTACCTGTGAATTCTTTTCAACTGTTGATAACTCCGGATCTGATAAAATAGCATCACGCTGCCTAACAATTTCTTCCATTTTCCTTAAAGTTTTATGAATATCGGGTGATATGTGCGCCAAATCGGCGAGTCCTAAACTGTGTTCTTGTCCCAATAACCATCTGTAGAACGTTAAAGAAAACGGCAAATCCAACTAAAAATATAAATTAATAAATTGAACCGGACACAAGGATTAAAAAAATAAATACCATTCTTGAATCCATAACAGCTTTGGCCATGAATTTACCCAAAAATCGAAACTTAGTTTTAGATTTGGTAATATGGCCAACTTTTGCACTCCTTGGTAAAGGTGCAGGGAAAAGCCCTACAGCATTATGTACATATTCTCCAGTTGTTTCTGAACCATGCCATAATTCCAAATCGCTTCTTTGTAACTCTTTTGAAACCAAAGCATAAAACTCTAAAGTTGGGCCTAAGCCAGTTCCAACTTCATTCTCATATTGCACTTCCAAAAGAGCCTTAGATGAAGCCAAATCTTGCATCACTTGCTCTGCTTGTTTAAGGATATCTTCCCTAGAAATAGTACGTTTCCTTCTATCCAATCTCGGCGTTACACGTTCTTGCGAATCAGAACTCGTTAATTCCGGCGACATATCCAACAACCTCTGTAAAGCTCTATCTCTATCAAATGATGTAGCGTAGAAGAGAAGCTGGCGAGTTTCGAACGGGAATAAGAATGGACACACGGAAGCAATCTGTTGAAGCCAATTTGGCAAGTTCCCAGTCATTATAACCAAGGGATCTTGTAGCTGTCTTGAAGCCTTTGCAGCTATTTTACTATTCAAGAAATCTTGCGAGGGTAAAATTGGTTTATATTCTATGGCTGGGTATAAAGTTGTCCAGTACATATTTAAAGCATTCAATATGCGCATGAGACACAGGACTTCCAAAGCAGCATCCTGAATGGTAACTGTTTCTGGTAGTGTGGTTACTAGGAATGGGGATAATGGTGATTGCAAAGTCGGTGTTAATCCCTCTGTAAGAAAGATGTAAGAATATTGAAACAATTGAAGTATTAATAAAAAATCTTTTTTTACCATTCCAAAGATCATCTCCCTTCCTTCTGGAAGCATTTTTGCTGCCAGATCCTTTGCCCTTTCTGCTGGAATGCGATGATCCACTACCTGAGCTACTTTTTTGTGTAGTTGACGGTTCTTCCTTCAAAGGTCGATAGTAAATTGTGTGAGTTTGTACCCAAACACCAGCATGGCCTTTAAACAATACAGGATTTGGAAAAACAATATAAGTACATGTACCAGAAATATTTAACAATCTGAAACTTATAAATACCAGGTTTACATATTTAAATGTATACTTACCAAGTGGCGTTTCATTATCTGTGTCAGTTTCACTTTGATCATTTCCATTGTTGCTGAATTGCCGAACCGCTTGATATACAGTCATATTATATGGTAACACCGTATTACCGATAAGAAATTGCAACTTGTGTTTAGATCCCGTTTGAGATATAACCACGGTAGCTAAAGTGTCTTCGATATCATCATCCGAATCACCGTCATCACTATCGGCACTGTCTTTATCGCGCACTCTTCCGTAACCTCTCACAACCAAATACCTTTCAATAGCTTGAACCAGCGCTAAAGGATCAATCTTCACTGTACCACCTTTCCATTGTTTTAAATTTGTACAGTCTGGATGCCGTTGCAGATTGCACTAGAAATATTAATAAAAGTAGTGAAATGAGGCTATGTGATTTTTTTAAATTACCTTCAATTGATGTGTATTGAAGAATTTTAAGGCGCTAGTTCCTCCTCGTCCGCCTCCACTACTAGCAGGCAAATCGTGAACTTTAACTGGAAATTGTTCGAGTTGAGAAACACATCCACTTAGTTTGGTCACAAGGGCACCCATCCATGTAGAATTTAGTTCCTCGAGAACAGCAATCTCCGAATCTAAAGGACAATTAGCGAATACGTGTAGGAATATACGAAGCCTTTGGTCTCTGTCGATAGGGCCGTTCACACTTGCTAGATAGGATAACATAGCTTTTATTAAACCGGAATGGTTCACCTCAAACGGTGAAATATCAGATTCAATTAGAATTTCACGCAATTCTCGCAGAGCATCACCACATTCTGTAGTTGGTAACTTTTGAATGCAAGCTGTTAATCGAGAGAGAACATTCATCGCCGGATGTTGACCGCCAGAGAGTTCGTTGCCAGAATAAGAGTCTATAAATTTCGTTGCCTAAAATAAAAAACGGTTCATTAAATTTTTATTCCTGACTGATTCTAAAACTTTTTACCTGTTCTCTGATCCAACTACGCGTCTTCTCTCTATTACCTGCAGTAAGATTAGAATTAGAAGCTGATTTATTAAGGCAACTACTCATGTCTTTACTATAGTTTCTATCGTGGGAAGACGAATTCATATTTCTGCCCCAATGAGCAGGGTTGAAATTTTTCAGGAAACTTGAAGTTTTTGATGTGCCCGTGGAATATCTAGGCCTAAAACCAAAAAGTGTGTAAGTTTATAATAATATATAATCTTAATCTATTCATCCAACCTATTGGTAGAGGAATTACTAGGTGTGTTACTAGCAGAATTAGGTCCCAAAGAAGCTGTTTTAGTGAAAATGTCTTGAATAAGAGAAGGTGTAAGTGGAAGATCTTCGTGTCGGGACTTTGAAGATCTGCTTCCACCACTACCGCGTTTTCCGGCCCTTTTACGTTTTAAAACATCACTGATTCGAGCATGTGAAGGGCTCGGAGAACGACCCTCTCCTTCTGCAGCACCACCTCTTAAATGTGGTTCTGGCGTAGATGTATATAAACCTGTAGAAGATGGACCTAGAATGAAATATGTTATTCTAATTCATAATAAATAGATTCATTTTTATTTGACAATTTTATTAACTGATATAAAAATAACCTGTAGGTGTTGAAAGTGCTGTGCCATTAGAAGTAACACTAAGCTTGCTGTTAGCGCTTTGAGATGGTCCTGGTTGAGCATCAATATTGAAAGACATTGTACTAGAATTTGCAGATTTTGGCGGACTCACGCCTAATGGCACTTCAGGATCTGCTAGTTGATTAATTTGATGCATTACACCTTCTCTACGGAAATGCACTCCAAATACATCTGGCAATTTTGACATCACAATTTCAGCCATTTGAAGAGCCCCAACTACAATTCTGAGATCACTTGAAGCCATCATCCCTGCGATGTGACTACTAACAACTTGATTCTTGAGCACTTCTTTTAATAATTCAGGGGTTGCATAATAGACCATTCGTAACAAAGCTTTCAAACATTTACATCTAACTGTTGGTCCTGCACTGGAGGAATATACCTCATATAAAACGGAAAACAAAGATCTAATAAATGCTGCAGCTAATCCTCTCTCTTCTCTAAGACAAGCAACCCTTGCATCTCTATTAGCTGAATTCGGCCTACTCCCTGGCATAACAGGTTCCATTGTAGGCGTTGATTGGGTGTTAGTGGGCGTAAACCTTCTTTGAACAGGTCTAGTAGTGCCTGTATCTTCATTTATTTGTTGCAGAGAGTGGAAATCTATAGTATACGTCCTTCCCAACGTATTTAAACTAACTTCATCATCTCCATTCATGTGGGCAGCTTCAATCATTCTACTATCTACTGCACCATATGGATGCCATAGACCACGGTCATCTCTCCATTGCCAAGAAGGTTGATCTTTTCCTATATTGGCAGGCCTTTCTAAAAGGGAATCTACAGCAAAAATGCCATCAGTTGGTAGCTTTGGCATAAGTTCGCCAATTAAAGCTGTTATTTCATATAATTCTTGGGGTTGCCTTGATACTAGTTCTACTTCATCCTGATTTACTTCGACTGAACCAGTTAGAAGATATAATAAAGTTTCAGCAATATTCTGTTTGAGTAGAGTAAGAGCGAGATCTGGACAATTGGCACACATTACCGACAACATTCTCAGTACTGTAATGAAAGTACCGGTACTAATAACCGGAGGTGTTACCACCAAAAGTTGCTGCAAATTCGTTAATAATTCAGTGCTAGCAATTTCTTGTAGCCTAGCTGGTTCCAATTGGAAACTATCAACGAGGCGTGAAAATGCCAAACAGACACATTCAACACTTTTTTTATCTTGCTGTGTTAACCGGTTTGCCAATAAAGGTAATGATTCTGCGACATACTGAAATTCTTCACTCGTTAAATTCAAACAACAGTTCGCTGTTACTGACAAGGCATTTCTCTGAGCGTTTATAGAAAAGAAATCCAGATACATTAAGCAAGCAGCTACACCTCTCTAGAATTAAAAACGGTTAGTAGAATTTTAATGATTTATTTATTCAGTATTGAACTCACTGCTTGTAATATGGCTTTTGAATGTCTTCTGGACAACATGTCCAACGCCGTTAATGATTGTTCTGCAACATCCATGCATTGGATAACTTGGAGTTTTTCCAAAAATACAGGCACTGCATCTACGACGACGGCCGAAGATCTTGGTAATGCTTCCATCATATAAGTTAAAGCCCTACAAGCGTGGTTCATCTAGCAAAACAAATCTTAATAAGTTTAATTCTATGTTTGTTTATAACGATATATTTACAATATCAAAATTATGTTCCATTCTGAGCAAAGCAATCAGAGCAGGCACGACTTGTTTAACAGGAAAACCTGTCAAGGTATCCTCATTGCCCATCACCAGCATTTGGCACATTTCTATAACTGCTTGCAACTGTTGACCTTCATCTCCAGTAGCCTGCAATCCTTGCAACAACTGCTGAGCCTTTGTAGCAGCTAAAAAATATATAATATCAATTTAAACTAGATAAATATTATCTATTACAATTAAAAAAAAAACAATAGCAAACGTTTTATATTTATGATATTTACAATAATGACGTCATTTAAACAATTTGCTAAGGATTATTTTTGTTTCGTTCCTTTTTTTTTATGTATATCTGTATCTTCTGGGTCAATTTGGCTGAATAATTTATGGGTCTATTTGGCACAACTTTTCAGAAACAAGTCAATTAGTAGTTCTATTTGGTGATTTATAAAATAAATTTAAAGACACAAACAAAATGATGAGCATTTTGCATGAAGAAATGAAATACAAAAGTAAAAAAACTTATATAAAACATTGATTACAGTACCGTATCTATCGACGATATTTTCACATAAATCTTCAGTTCTAATTCCTTTTATAATTTGCAATATTCATCTCATTTTTTGGTACTTACAGCTATTGGCTCCCATACTGCGATGTAACAGATGCTGCATGCGTGGACCTAGAGCTCCAAACAGATGAGGCGGCAAACCTCGAGCTTCTAGCAGAGCCTGTAACCTGCCTACCTCACTATCATCGCTCTCGGAATCCGCGCCAGGACCAGAAGGACCACCTCCGCTGGCCATCGCTTGCGTCGCTTCCTGTGGAGAAGGCGGTTCTTCCGACGCTAAAACAAGAAGAGAAGACCATGTACTGAACACATCACAATTTGAAGAATACAATATAAAGCAAATATGTAATAAATTTAAAAATAAAATATAAATGAGGATGTGTGTAGTTTTTTTTTGTTCTGAATATTTTTATCTTGTTACCTGTGAAGGGTAAAATACTATTAATAAGTAGCAATGCTTGTCCTAGATATGTGAATTTTTTTATATTTTATAATCATAATTACTTATATATTAATTTACTATTGTAATCATAGTAGGTATACTTATTATAATCATAATTAAGTTATTAATACATGGCAGAAATTGCATTATATGGAGGATTAATAATGACATTTCAATTCATTTAGGCGGAGAAAAAAATTGATTCAACATAAAAATAATTCGAGTTACGAGCTCTGTCACTGAGCGAATTAACTCGTAAATCGAGGTATTTAGTATTATTTTGTTATAATTTTCGAATTTTGTTTTTAGATTAAATAAAATAGTTTATAGGGCCAAAATATTCTATCAATAATCTAAAAATATTATTTGACTAATTAAAAAATAAATAATGCGTTGATAAATTGTATTTATAATAATTAGACAGAGTACAAAAAATAGACGAAAATACATCCAAAGAAATGTCATAATATTTATAATATTTAGACAAAGAATAGACGAACATACGTTCACATAAATGTCAAAATATTTAAAAAAATATATTAGTACTTCAAATAATAGGATAGGACATTTTTTTACAAGAAAATTTTTGATAATTAGACAAATAATAGTAATGTTTTGTGAATAAAAATATTTTGATAATATAGACAAAGGATTCTTGAAGAATTTCTGATTTATCTAAGGATAATTAGAAATTCATTCCTGTTTTAAAATTAATTATAAAGATAAAAAGAAAAGAGTTTGCAGTAAATACACTTATGGGAATTAAAAAAAATAAATAAATTATTTACATGGAATATCCGGTGGTTCAAAATCATACAACAAGTCGTAATAATAGTCCAAGAAATCCATATTTCCTACAAAACACTAACGAGACACCCCAAAAAATAAAATTTATCTTCAAACCCCGCACATGAAGTTTCCCATTTCAGCAGCGACAATTTTCTGCGGATTTTGGTCTTTCAACCAAACGAAATTCTTTTAAAGCCCGAAATCGTTGTTTCCCCCACTCGTGTCTTCCAATACGAATAGAAATTGTAAAGTTCAAGTGAGTTAATTTGACAGATAATTTTAAAGCTTTTGTTGTCCCACTGCTAACAACGCCGGACAGATGACACTAACACAAGGCTCGCTAGATGTGCGGAAAAAAATATTTTTTAGTGTTCGAAAAGATATGGAAATAGAACTCAAGGGCGAGCGTGAATGTTAAGTGTTGCCAAACATTTTCAATTTGAAAATTGTACATCAAACACACCAAACTTACTATTTAAATTTTAGTAAATATTTAATTACAACAATCTAATTAAAGGTTATTTAATTATTTCTACAAATATTTTCTTTATTATTAAATTATTGCTTTTATTGTTTTTATTTTTTAACAATAGGCTATTTGTTTTTATTTCGTTTAGTTATATTAAAAAATAACAGCCGTTTATTATTTAATTTAAAAATAAAAAATGATTTTTCCAAAGCCATTGATAGGGTACACCATGGGATTCTACTTAAAAAAGTGTCCACAGGGATTTGCTTACGCGGCTTAAGAGTTATTTGATGAACTGCAATTCAGAGAACTCTATTCAGAGAAGGTTACGTCAATGGTCCCACAGGGATTAGACATGGCCCTTTTCAATACATTGGACGATTTTAATGAAATTTACAGAATTTTATCATGTAAATGAACTGCATTGATGATCAAAAAATCAATTGTTTTGGTTCGTATTAAATGGTATTTTTTCTTGATTTCAACATTATGAAGAGCTGCTGATTTTTTAATGTAATTGCTTCTAATATCCAAGTAGCCTCTGAGTAGTTTGAAGTTTCAGTTTGTAAAACTTAAAAAGATGCCGTGTTCGTCGTCGTGCACAATATCATCATCTAAGTGATTTTGAAAGTGGTCGCATTATTGGTATGCGAGAAGCGGGTTTTTCGGTTCGTGCTACTGCTGAAACTACGGTAGGCCGAAGTGTATCGGTGATAGTACGCTGCAGGTCTAGATAATCCGAAGCTGGGGAGAATCGACGTAGACTTGGATCAGGACGTCCAAGAAGCACCACTGAGCGGGAAGATCGAGCTCGTCGTCTTACAACTTTAAGGGACAGATTTACAACGTCGCAGACATTGGGAAATGACTGGTTCGCTCTAAATGACCAAAGAGTATCCATGACTACTGTTTACAGAAGAATCCGCAGTTTTGGTATTAGATCCTACCGTCCACAATTGTGTCTACCTCTTACTCCGCAGCATGGCAGAGCAAGTGCAGGTTGTGAAGGGAAAGACAACTTTGGACTCATAAATGGAATAACATTATCTTCAACGATGAGTCTCGTTTTGTTTATGGGCTCATGATGGTCGCAGAAGAGTAAGAGGTCGACGCGGTGAACACAGAATTTTACAATTTGCTGTTGAAAGACATACGGCCCGTCCTTACGCAGGGAGTTATGGTTTGGGGGCGATAGCGTATGTTATTGGTCTCTAGTTTTTTAAAAGCAAGTCTTAACGCGATTCGGTATATTGACAACATTTTACCGTCAGTGTTAGTGCCCTATGTAAATGCCTTGCAGAACCCCATTTTTCAGCAAGATAACGGTCGGCCTCACACAGCGGACATTACAAGACAGTTTTTGATAGTTCCGAAATCAATTTGTTACCTTGACTATCCCGTTCTCCAGATCTATCGCCGATAGAACATGTTTGGGATATGATAGGTGTTAGAATAACTAACTTACAGTGCTCCGCTAACACTGTAATGGAACTTAGAGGTCAAATTAACGAAGTTTGGAATGAAATACCCCAAGTCGATATTGATAGCCTGATTACGAGCATGCCTCGACGTGGCAATGAGTGCTTGGGAAATCGTGGCGGCCCAACACATTATTAATTTTTATTCATTTGTTTTTCAAGTGATTTTTGGATCATCGATACAGTTCATTTACATGATCAAATTCTGTTTTAGATAGATAGTGTATAGATAGAGAAGATAGTGTTTTTTTTAAAGGCAGTATATTTATTAATGATATATCATCTTAAATTTTGTTATTCATTTCTCTATGCAGTAGACTTGCAGATGTTTGATAATATACATGATTTTGATGCTCTATCAGAATGGAGTATACTTAATGTTTCGGAGCTAAATGCAAAAAAATGTCAGGTTTTAACTATTACCAGGAAAAAGAGTTCAGTATTATTTCAGTACAAATTGAATAATGAGAATCTAGAAAGTTTAAAATTTAAAAATTTGGGAGTGTATGTGGGTCGCGAATTTACATTTGATTTTCATATTGACTATATTAGAAATAGGGCCATGGAATTGTGTGCCTTGAAGGATTTTGGTGATATTTATTGTTTCATTGTGCATTTGCCACCTCTATCCTTGAATACAAGTGTATGCATATGGTCCCTTATGGTCTACAAATAACCAGGTTCATATTGATATGTTAGATCAAGTCCAGCGAAAATTCAATTATAGCAATTAAAAATAAAACAATTATAGCTTATAAACTGAGAATTCCAAGTGAACAGATTAATTATTCTGACCTTAAAATATTGCTTAAGTTGGACAAACTAAACTGTAGACAAAATATGCTTGATGTATGTAAACTGTTTAAAATCGTTAGTAAAGTCTCTTAAGATTCTATTCTCTCTTTGGTATCTTTAAATATACCCAACGCGCAAGTATAGAACATGACTTCTTTCATGTACCATTTCACAGTACAATCTATGGCAGGGATGGCGAACCTATAACCCGCGGGTCAGTAACTGACCCACAAGGCTTTTTAAGTGACTCAGGCATTGATTTTAGAACTTTTATTTTCTTATTAAAGTTTCTGAACCACAATGGTATGAATATTAAATATATCAAAAAGAAATTTCTTCTCCAATTATTGTATTTTAAATATGTTTACTCTCACAACAAAATGAAAACATTAATAAGTTAATTATTGTATGTGATGGACCATTTTTATAATCGTGTATAAAAGTATTCAAATCGTGCGTAAAATTACAATGTAAATCAAATAGAGTTTCATTATTAAACAATTTCTGTTTGTTGTCACTATGGCAACAACTCGCGTCACTAGACGTAGTGAAAATTTTCAGACCTCTATTAAAATTGAATTAATTTGAAGTGTCGGCCCCTCAGTCTGGATTTGTCTAGCTCTAACATAACTTAATATAACCATAATCTAATCTAGATTAACTCTACGTTTACCTTGATTACATCGATAACGACCAAATATTGTTCTCGTCACTCCGCGTTTTTAATAGTCAACAATTTTTGCCACAGAAACGCTGAACGTTCTAAGAAAGATTGGTTTTATTCAATATCTTTAGCAGAATATTCCACATCCTTTAATTGGATTTCATTGGAATTTTTATGGACTTATTCAATGATATACATTTTATGACTTCGACCATTACTTTTTGCTCTCCACTTCCAAAATAGAAGTTGGAACACAAGAAGGAAACTTGAATTTTGTAAAAGCCTTTAAAAGTGAGAACAAAAAAAGTAGTCTTTGAAGTCCTCCCTCCTCTTTTCCAAGTGATGTCACTGGCCTGGTGACCCACGACCTAGTACGCAAAATATAATGAACTAAATTTGACCCACTACTCAAAAAGGTTCGCCATCCCTGATCTATGGTAAGAAAAGTTCTCTGACTACAATGTGTAGACAAGTGGCAAATAACAAGTGCAGTAATTTGGACTTTTTTTAATCTGACTTTCAGGTCGTCGAGTCTCTGATATTGGATAATGATGTATGTTGCTTAATGTTAGTTTTGAAAAATTGACCGTATTTTATAATTGTTATTCGCTCCGAGCGCAACAGCTCTAGCGCCAAAGGTGACAATTTTATGAACTTGATGCGTTATTATATTGACATGTATTTTCAATCAATCATGATGTAAAATCAATGAGTGCATAAACATATTTTCCGCATGCTTGAGAAACACATATATCTTGCACTTTGAATAACGTATCGTTTATCATTCAAATAACGAAATAGAAGATTATAATTAAAGTTTCATAATATATTATGACATTAGTTATTTAATATATTATCTCAAGTTACTTACAACTGTACTTTATATGGAGATTCAGTAACATTAGTTTGCCGAAAAACCTTACATTTAATTGTAGTTCCTTGATTTTTAATTCTAAACTATTCAACATCAACAACGTTAACCTCACTTCAATTTTTTTACACCATTCACAATTTTGTGAGTGGAAAATTTTTTCAAAGGCAGTTTTAATAATTTTATCCATTATGAATTTAATTTATAATTATTATCTCGGTAGTATCTTATTACAGAATTGACGTATTACAAAACCTATAATTTTTTTGCTGTCAAATATCCTATGTTTTATTAATTTTTTTGTTTTTCCTGTTGTTTTTAAACACTATTAATGCACCCGCAGTTGTCTTTTTAAAACCTAACCTAACCTAAGCGCGGTTGTGCACGGAGCGAATAAATGTTTTCTTCTTCTTCTTTCGAATAGGCCTACTTTGGACCACACTTGTTCAACTGTTGGGCTTTGACCTTTGCCCAGTATTGTCGCATCTTCTGCCGGTGTTCTCTCTTCTGTCCAGGGGGTACCTTTCCTAATGGTTTTTCCGGCAATCAACAGACTTCCTTAAGGGTGCGTCTCACAGACTGTCTGTTTTTTTTGGGATCTGTTATTCCCAGTTCTCTAATATTCTTCTCGGTCTCTGTCAACCAAATGGTAGTATGAAGCTTCTTGTTTTGCCAGAAGGTGAACAGACGGTTGGTTAGTCGGTTTATAGGCAATCTTGCAATGTGGCCATAGAAAGATACCCTTCTTTTCCTTGCACAGTCAGAGAGCATCTCAATATGTTTGTAGAGCTCAGAGTTATGCCGTCTTCGGAATTCCCCATCTTTCTTTACCGGGCCTAGAATCTTCCTGAGGATTCTCCTCTCTCTTCCTTCAGTTCAAGGAAAGACACTCCATGGCATAAAGGGCTTCTGGTTGTAAGACTGATGTGTAGTGCTTAAGTTTCAGGTTGCGTGACAGGCATTTCTTATTGTAAGTGTTCTTAGTCAGCCGATAGGCTAGTTCTAACTTGCTGATTCTCTTGGATAGACCATTTTCTATATCATTGAATATTCAGAATAACAATTTATCGACATTATTATAATAAATTGATTAAATCATTTCACACTTTTGATTTTACAGTCTAATATGTGAATGTAATTAAGATACCTCATATAGGTTTAACAAAAATTTGAAAGGATTAAAAAAAACCTCAAATTTATGCAAACCCAGCTCAATCCAAATTATTTTTATTTATAAATAACTATACAATACTACTAATAAAAAACAAAAAAAAAGATTTCGAATTGTACACCAAAGTTTATCCAAATGAATTTATTTTTTTTAAATTTAATGGGTAGAGCGTGAAATGTTTTTTTCTATTGATATATGTGAAAATAGAAATTTTTCCACGGCTTACCCTACATGAAAGTGACATTTTAGAGATGAAAATATTTTCACATCTAGAGATGAAAATGAACATATTAAATTTATGGTTTTCTCGTTTAAAACACTAAACTAAGCAAATTTGTATGGACTTTCTTATTAATTACATCAATTTCAACGGAATATTTTATGTACAAACCTAAAACGAGCCTAAAACTATTTAAAAAAACCGAAATAAGATTAGGACATTTGACTTGAAAAGTATCACCTTCTATGAGAATGCAACAATATGTTACCTTGGAAACGACCAAAGCAACAATTAAATTTGTATTGACAGTTCCGACTGCTCGCTTCTGCAAGGGATTTTCGCATTGAGAAGACCACAGAATACAATGTGCCGCTATGGCTAGCGTTCATAGATTTCCGAAAAGCCTCTGACACAGTGGAAATGTGGGCAATCCAGCAAGCCCTAAAAAATGCCAGAATTGACCATAGGTACGCAAACTTGATCAACAATCTCTACCGCAACGCCACACTACAAATTCAACTGCACGAACCATCCAAAAAAGCGAGAATCAGTAGAGGTGTACGACAGGGAGATCTTTTATCGCCGAAACTATTTACCCTGGACTTGGAAGATGCACTAATAAAAACAATTGATTTCAGTAACCGAGGTATTAACATAACGGGTGAGATACTTAGCCGACGATATAGCACCGATAGCCAGCAACAAGGAAGAACTCATCAAACTCATCGACGATATCTACAAAGTCACGAAACGCATATTAAATTAGGACATTTGACTTGAAAAGTATCACCTTCTATGAGAATGCAACAATATGTTACCTTGGAAACGACCAAAGCAACAATTAAATTTGTATTGACAGTTCCGACTGCTCGCTTCGAATTGGATTTATTAAAGTCACTTAATAAATCCATGGCTCGTTTTCGCACTACGCATAGTTTTATTGATAATGTGCATCTGCAGAGACGTCGTACAGTGCGCACCAAAAAAGTTGTTGCAGCTGTGGAGCGTAGTGTAAGGGGACCCGAATGAGTCGATTGGCCATCGTGCACAGCAATTGGTGCTGTCCATCCTAACCTAACCTAATTGAAGATTTTGCGAAAAGATCTCGGTTTACGAGCTCACAAGATACAGCTCGTGAAAGAGCTGCAGCCGCGTGACCATCATATGCGTCGTACGTTCGGAGAATGGAAAATAAAATTGTTTTGATCCTCATTTTCTCACAAAAAAAAAATCAGCGATGAGGCTCATTTTTGGCTCAATAGCTACGTAAACAAACAAAATTGCCATTTGGAACAAGGAAAATCCAGAAGCCATTGAGACGCTGTTACATCTACAAAAACACACAGTTTGGTGTGCTTTATGGGCTGGTGGAATCATTGGCCCATATTTCTTTAGAAATGATGCCGGCCAGCACGTGACAGTTAATGGAGAGCGCTATCGATCCATGATTGCTTATTTTTTCGCTCCATAGTTGAATGGCGTTAATGTGTAGGTGCTTTGGTTCCAACAAGACGGAACAACATGCCACACAGCGAGCGAAAAAAACAATTTATAGCAGGAAACATTCGCTGACCGCATAATCACGCGTAACGGACACGTGAATTGGTCTCCACAGTCGTGTGATATAATGGACTACTTTCTGTGGGGATATGCGAAGTCGCTAGTGTACGCCAATAAACCAACGACGTAGGATCAGCTGGAAGCCAACATTCGCCGCGTTATTGCTGATATACTTTGCACGAAAAAGTGGTCGAAAATGGACTTCCAGATTGCACTGCATTTGAACCAGCCGGTGCCTATATGCCCCAAATCATATTTAAGCAGTAATGGCGGAAAATTATTTGTCCAATAAAGCCAATACCAATACGTTAAGATGATTTTTATGAGTTTCATTTCAGTTCAAAGTTCTATAGCTCTAAAAAAACACTCTATACTTCTCGATTAAGATAATAATAAAACAAGCTTTCAGTTTGAAATCGGACGTTTCATATTCAATGACCTAATTTAAACACTTTTTTTTCTCAGTTTTGAGAACTATATTCAAGAGACAATATTAATATGACATACTGTATAACAAACAATTGGTCATTACTTTAATAAGAGATTACACCTATAGAAAGAAGCAAAATCCTAAATAGAAGTTTTTCAAATTAAATTCACACCATTTTGCAAATTAAATTAATTAATACCTTTGCAAAATAAATTCAGCTCAGCATTTTGCAAATTAAATTCATGCTTTTGCAAATTAAATTCATGATGAATGAATTAAACTATAAAATAACAAAACAAAAATATCAAATACACAAATAAATTAAATTCACTCTTTTGCAAATTAAATTCATTCTTTTGTAAATTAAATTCCCCAAATTCACCCAATTGCAAATCTTGCAATGGTGGTAGAAAAAGTATACTACTTTTTGCTTGTCTGAGCAACAAGATCACGTACTTCCTGCGCCTTGTGGATACTTGCATTGACCAAAATCAAGCAAATTTTGTCCAGATTATCGTCTTCTGAAGTAACAGAAGTAATAATCTCTGAAGTAACCCTTTATGAAAGTCAACAGAAAATATTTTAATTGACTACTGAATTAATTCAAGCAATACTATTCCTGACGAATTGCATTTGCTATAGGGTGAATTTCATTTGCAAAAAAGATTTTAATTTGGGAAAGGGTGAATTTAATTATAAAAAACCTGTGTTATATTGTCATTATATTATATTATTTATATATTATATTACTACCATTATATTAACATTCCGAAATAACTCCTTTAGAGTTATAGAAGCCTCGAGTTATTTTCGGGAGAAAATTATCAATAGACCTTTCTGCGGTTAGTTAAGCGCATGCGCGTCCGCCAGGTTTAAAAGGCGGGAATATGAAAGTTTCGGGCACATTTTGATATTTTGACTGGTTATACGTCAAAAACTGCCTGAAAACATGGAGGAAATTGACGTATGCGCAAAAAAAAATTCCAACTATGAAAAGGACTATTTATCGTAAAATAATAATTACTTTTTTCGGTTTTCGATTTTAAAATCAGGGTAATTTTGTTTATCTTTAATTTTTAATAAATTATATAATAAAATTATCTATATATTTTATATCATCACAACCTTAGATTGACAAATATATAATAAAAAGAAAATTAGGGATTTAATTCTTTTGAAAAAAAAAAATATTCAAAATATTTCTATAACTAGAAAAATTAGTTGAAATAAATTTACCTTGTAATCCATTGTTGGGTACATCCGATTGGTCCGAAGCCATTGCTGGGGTGGCTGGGACGGGGGCAGGAGCCGCCGCTCCCACCTTATGCTGGCGGGACGCTCGGCTACTGCTGGAGCCTCGGCCACCACTGGAACTGGCACAGGAACCCGTTGTTGTGCTGTGCCCTATCGAAAATAAATCGTATTTATACAAACAAAGGAAGGACATAATTCCGCTTAAAATAATCTTAAATTCATTCATATTGGTTCGTTAATTTTAATTTGACTGGAGAAAACACAAAACCAAAATGTTGTAAAGATTTGAATGGTATCTATGATAAATTTTTAGTTTCAGGATACCTAAAATTGTCAGTATTTTAAAAATATTTGAATTTTTGAATATTTTCAGAAAATTCCTATAACAATTCTCTTCACTTTTGCTAAACTTACATCACTGGCGCTACCCAATACCATCAATCTGGACATTATTTTTCATTAATGCCCAAACTGAGTCCAGAGTTAAAAAGATCAATAGATAATTGGGGAAGGTATCTAGAAGGGCAATCTGGGCAATCTCGTGTGGGGTTGCTAGTTCTCCATTGGGCGCCTCCCCAGGTGGCGGATTGGGGAATGCCTCCTAGGTATAGGTGGTACCGGGGAAATCAAATCCCCGGGGCGGACCAATACTAGCACAAGCAACACAGCGTCTGACCCAGATTGGGCGGCTGAAAACAGCGTCGGCCCCATATTGGGCGGCTGATTTCACACGGAACCAACCCGCTTGCCAAGCGTGGTGCTAGATTCCCAAAACCCCTACAAGAATGAATAGAAACAAAAAGCAATGGCATTCAGTCCCCAGCAGCCGGAAAGTTCCCTACAATACGTATGTGGAGTAGCATATTAGTCCACAAGCGACTGGCTAACCGTATAAGAATATTAAAAGTCATCTCCGAAAGAGTAATCTACATTACAATAAGAATAAACAAACGGGAAACACTAAAAATAATACAGGTCTATGCTCCTGCAAGCAAAGCCGAAGACGAGGAGATTTTGAAAAATTCTACGAAGACATCTCCAAAAGAATGCGCGAAAATAAAACATCAAAAACTTTAGTCAATGGAGATTTTACTGCAAGATCGGGAAGCAGGCAAGCCAGGACGAAGCGTACGTTGGCAAGCATGGACTAGGAGAAATAAACCACCGGGGCTCAATGATGGCAAACTTCCTCGAGAAAGAACACCTATATAACGCAAACACTTTTATCCCAAAAAAACCTAAACCAGAAATGGACTTGGGCAAGCCCGGATGGCAGAACCTTCAACCAAATAGACTACATTCTGAAAACGAACAGTCGGGTAGTACAGAATGTCGAGGTACTTAACCGGTTTGCCACCGGAAGCGATCACCGCCTTGTAAGAGCAACAATTCATATTAACCAAAGGCTAGAAAGAAACAGGAGAATAAAGAAAACTACACTAAAGCAGGTTGATAGAGAAAAACTAAAAAAAAACCCAGAGGAATTCCAATCCCGACTAGAAAACATCTTCATAAACAACCATACAACTGCAATATGGGGGGTTTTAAGAAAATAATAAACTAACAGAAATGCTCCAATTTACTTTTTAAATTGACACACAAGGGTTCCTAAACTTCATATCTAGCATGCTCTCTTGAAGAGAGTCTACTCGCTGGCTACGCCCATGGCCGAAGGTGTTCAGGAGGCTGGCAACAGATACAAAAAAGGAAATTGCTAAAATCAAGGACAGGCATGGAAGGCAATATATCATAAGAGGAGCACAAGAATTTTACACAAACTTGTACGAACCAAAAGTAGAGAGCAACATATCAGAACAAGATGGACGGAAGAAAATCATTAACGTAAACTCCGAGGACATACCAGAAATTACACAGGCTGAAATTAGAGCTGCGCTACACCACACAAAGAACGGGTAAGCGCCTGGCAACGACGAGATAATGGGGGAGAAGCTGAAACAAAGGGGAGACACGTTAACCACACAACTGTTAATGCTGTTTAACAAATGCCTGGAAAAAGAAAACATTCCTGAAGACTGGACAGGCGTAACTGGTACCGATTCACAAAAAGGTAGACACAGAAAACCTGGAGAATTACATGACCGATCAGCTTACTGTCCCAAACTTACAAACTGTTCGGATATTGGTTCTGGATATTGGTATGTCTTGGATTGGTATATCCACTCGGATTACCCCGAAACTGGACTACTACCAACCCAGCGAACAGGCAGGATTTCGCAAGGGATTTTCGCATTGAGAAGACCACAGAATACAATGTGCCGCTATGGCTAGCGTTCATAGATTTCCGAAAAGCCTCTGACACAGTGGAAATGTGGGCAATCCAGCAAGCCCTAAAAAATGCCAGAATTGACCATAGGTACGCAAACTTGATCAACAATCTCTACCGCAACGCCACACTACAAATTCAACTGCACGAACCATCCAAAAAAGCGAGAATCAGTAGAGGTGTACGACAGGGAGATCTTTTATCGCCGAAACTATTTACCCTGGACTTGGAAGATGCACTAATAAAAACAATTGATTTCAGTAACCGAGGTATTAACATAACGGGTGAGATACTTAGCCGACGATATAGCACCGATAGCCAGCAACAAGGAAGAACTCATCAAACTCATCGACGATATCTACAAAGTCACGAAACGCATAGGATTGGAAATTAACTTTGGAAAAAAGTACACGACGTCAGATAGACAAGATGAAGAACAAATTACCATCGAAGGCAACTTAATTGAGAGAGTAGAAACATATAAGTACCGTGGGCAAACACTAACAATAGGTAAAGCAAATCAAAGTAGTATTTCATTTGTTACATTACAGGAAAAGAAACGATTGGATCAGAGAGAATACAAGTAAGGGGTATTCTCTCTGATCCAATCGTTTCTTTTCCTGTCTTTCAGTGATATTCCTAGGATGCGTCTTTCGATTGCTCTTTGACAGCTAAATAAAAAAAAATGTACGAGGGCAATATCCTACTCTTTTGTTTTCAAAAGTTACAGAGTAAATATAATCGTTGGCGTCTACAAGACGTCACGTCAGTGATGGAGGGGTAAGAATGTTGGATTTTTTGAAAATTTTAATTTGAAAATTCTCATCAAACTGCAAAATTCTTTGTTTCAAACTTTTAATTCAAAGTTTTTTTTAATATTATTATACAATTTTATTCTTATAAAACTTTTGAATTACAGGTACTCGTCACTCGACCGCTCAGACTTACAAGCTCTCTTGGAAAAATTGCTTATAGCAATCATTTCATAAATCGACCACTTTTAAGAATAAAATGAACCGTAAACGTAATTCAGTCAATAATTCAGGTTGAATCGGTAAAGCTTGTAATTAGATAATATTTGTGTAATTTCATCAATTTTAGCAAATAAAAACGAAGATTCCGGGTCCTCGCTTATCGATCAATTCGCGTAACGATCTAGATAAAACTCGGTGATTAAGTTAGTGATTCTCCTCACTTACTTAATCACCTTAATTACTATATATGCGAATTATAAAAATATGAAACTTAAGACAATTTGTTTGGTTATTTAGGTTATACAAAATATAACCTGTTATAATAGTGTGGAAACTTTAAATGGAATAAAATTAATAACTTCGATATAGGCGATTTTTGAAAAAAAATCCCGAAACACGTTACGTAGGGGAGAGTGGGGCGGATTCGCACAAGGGGCACCTACATACACTGAGCGTATTTGAAGTTAGACACGGGGCAAAAGAATGATGTTAGTGTTGGTGCATAGCTTTTATGTGTGTATACTGACTAGTAAAGTTCGGCATCAATCGCCGCAGAAAGCGTTTGTGTGCAACACGGAACGTGTTTTTGTCTCGCCTAAGTAATTTCATAATCTTACTTTGGACGTATTTTGTAACTAGTTAATGTTGTTTGGATTAATCACTGCTATGTAATATTAATCATAATATCATAGAGCTTTTGATTTGATTTGTAAATTATCCTACAAGAAGACAGTTTTTTTTGCATATTTTTTTATTAATTACATGTGATGGGGTAGATTCATACACAAGTACAAGGGGCACATTCATACTGTATTAATATGCATTTTATTCTTGTTTTTTCGCAATTTAATATTACCTATCATTTTTTGTTACACAGTACAACCATGGTTAGAAATTATAAGAAGAACGGGACAAGAAGTAGGGAGGTTATTGAAGAGGCAATATCGTCAGCTATATCTGATGTTTTGGAACACAAACTCTCTTTTCGGAAAACAGCAGCCAAATACGGACTTAACGCACAAACATTAAAGAGCCAAAATATGTTAATCCTTCTTTTATCTTCTTTCAAATGTGTATTAACCTACCCGTTCGTATATGAATGTGCCCCTCCGGTTGTATGAATATACCCCATTAGTGGGGTACATTCATACATTTTCCTTTTTTTTTAAAGCATTATGTAAATTCACGCACGTGGATTTTCAGAAATATTTTGCATCTACTACTGAATGAAATAGTTGAACTATCAATATACTGTAAATTGAAAGAGATATACGTAATACACAGCATTCCACAAAGCGAAATATAAAAACTGTATGAAGCCGCCCACTCTCCCCTATTGTTTTTTCTTGTCCTCATATCTATCTTTTCTTATCTGTTCCCGGAAGTGCCGAGTCACCTCTTACCTTTTTTTTTCAAATGGAAAGGTATGGCACGCGATAAAAATAGTATAAGCCCACGTGATAAAAAGAAGAAAACCAATTTTATAACTTGAATATTATTTAATACAACAAATGTTCAAAATGGGGACCATTTCTTTCTAGGCAAAGTGCAAATCGAAGATAACTTGCATCTCTAATGTCTTGTAACATTTATGGTGTGACTTGCCGTATTTCATGCATAATACATTGCTTAAGATCGCTCCGTCCTGTTGATACCATATTCGTTCATCAGGTAAATCCGGATCTAATAAATTTGAAAATAAAGTGGCTGGAGTGGCTTGGAAATAACTCTGGGATGAGGTAGTCTTGAAGAAAAGTAAAATATGTTGCTCCATCAAGATTGCCATCGAAGAATACTGGTACTACAATTTGATCACCTATTATTCCAGCCCATACGTTGACTTTTTGCGGGAAGTAAGTATGAGTTTCTCGCATCCATTGAGGGCTACGGTCAGCCCAATGACGACAATTTTGACGATTAACGTCACTTGTACGGTAAAAGTACTATCGTCGGAAAAAAGAATTGATATTAATGAAATCTGGTTATTGTCGACCAGATTCATCATTTGCTCGAAAAATTCGATTCGGCGGTCCAGGTCATCCTACATCTTGATAGTATGCAGCTTGGCTGATCTAAGAATTTTCAGGAGAGTAGTATGACCGGAATTTCTTGAAGAGTTAATAATACGTTTAGCCTGGTATCTGCTTTAACAGTGGGACTTCGCTGTCTGGGCACAACCCTGACATGACCCAAATTGTTGTATTGTTTCAATTTTGCTTATGGTACCTTGGCTAATGGGTGGTATATCCGGATGCTGTTCTCGAAATAACTGAGCAACGTCAAGCTGACTTCGTCTCCTGTTACCATAACCGATCATCATCAGAATCTCGATACGGATATTTTCGGTTAAATACACAACTCGACGAGCGTATGTGACTGCTTTGGTGACTATTACTAGTAACTATGCAACGTGGTTCCAAAGCATCAAAGAAAAGGTCAAAATCGTACAACTTTGCGCCGAAACGCGTTCAATTAAAAGTGGTTTTCATTTTTTATCTCGTGGGCTTTGAAAATATTCAAGAAATAAATAGTATGTTGTATTCCTTACGAAGAGATCTTTCAAACGAGGTATCACTTGACATACCTTTCCATCAGCAAAAAAAAAAATCGGAAGTGGCTGGGCACTACCGGCAACAGATAAACAAACAGCATATACATAGAAATGAGGGCAAGAAAAAACAATGCGTAAAGTGTTTCGAGTTTTTTTTTGCAAAAATCGCCTATATCTAAGTTATGAATTTTATTCCAGTTAAAGTTTCCACACAGTACAAATGCAACCTGTTCACCGGAAAATTAAATTTTGTTCAACTCATTTCAAATTGCTTCATCACGAAAAACGCATTTCACTTTTAGTATTTCCAATTTAGAAAGGATTATTTAAACAAATTTAAAAAGTTTAAATAGTTATTTCGTAGTATGAAATTTTTTCCTCGCATGAATATTTCGTCATACCCTGTTAACAGGTTAAGATAAAAAAAAATATCTGTTAATTATTTTGTATAATTTATTACAGTGTCAAAAGTTCAAAATCAAAGATATTTTTTCAAATTTACCTTGAAAAACCATTTCTATACATTTTTTAAAACCAGTTTAAACTTGTTTTGTTTTCATTATCACACGATAACCTTAAAACTACTACGATAAAAAAAATCTCGTTATCACCATTATCACTTTATGTCTGTTGATTTAAACTATTCTGTAGTAAAATTTATATTTTTTTGAATCTGCAGACAAATCACTATAACGAAGCAAAAAACAGCAGTTCTTATCAACAACTTTCAATACCACTTGAAATTTGTTTAACGCCAATCGGCGAACTTTGTAAATATTGATAACTTATCATGTAATATGAAATTAATAATATTTTGGTTCGTATTTCAATAACTACTAGACAATAATAAATGCTTAATTATATAATAATAACAAAAACATATATCTCAATACTATTTAAATAAATAAAATCATTCGATATGTTTTTAAGGTAAATAATCAATTTTTTTCAAGAAACAATTCCCATTATATTTCCGAGAATATTAAATTAAACACGTTTTTTAAAAACATAGCTTTGCAATGCAAAACAAAAAGGTATTATTGCATGAATACATTTAAAAATTAATGTCTGCAAACCTCAAAAGGTTATAAAAAAGTAGATAAATAATGAATTTATAATTAATTTTTTAAAACTGTGTATATTAATCTAATATAAAACCATTTGTATTAATAATAATTACCTTTGCTATTTCGAGTGCTTCGCCTTAGGACGGCTCCGCTTCGTGTAAGACGAGAAGGCTCGGGGTCCTCCCGTTTGGTCTGTTGACTGCTGGCGGCCCCCAGTGCTGTTGTTTTCTTAAGAGCGTTTGCGGGTTTGGTAACGGTGTGTAGGACTCCTGGGTCGGATAGACGCCCTTGACTCCGCAAAGGATATTTGTGTGGGATTTTGTCGTTGCTACTGGAGGTACTGGCTTCTGAGGAAGAGCTCCAAACCGAGGTCAAACTTAAAGAACCTACGTTTTTGGTTCGGCTTTTCCGCAACTTGGGTTTGGGTTCTTCGATTTCTGGGAAGTCTGGGGGTGGTTTCTTGAGTTTGTTACTGGTACTTGGCTTTATTTCGGCCGTTAGAGATTTCCTTATTTTTGGTTTTGATTTTTCGACTGAGGTGCTTGGCTCGGAATCTACGCTCAAACGGGTTCGGACAGGTTTTATTTTCGGAACTTCTGCCTCCTCTTTCTTCTGCTTCTTATTATTCGAGACTTTTTCTTCTGTTTCGGTCGCTTGGGCTGTATTCGATCTCGAAGATCTTTTGGATTTCAGAGAATTATTGTTTTGTTTTGGAGGTTCTATTTCCGTTAGTAATCGCGGTTTTGAAGAATTGCGTCCTTCTGCCGATTTCGAGCGGGTTTCGTTTGCCACCACACCTTTTGATTTTACCTATAACAAACAATTATTTAATTAATTAACATGTAAATACAAAAACTATATGGAACATTCTTTATAGAAAATATTAACACTATTAATACATAAATATGATTCGAAATGCAAAAATTTTAGCTAAAGATTTATAATTTTATATTCTCGGTATTACGATTTTATAGCATTCTATAAATAATTTTAGTGACATTGACACCATATAATTATAGATAATCGAGTCCATATTTCTTTCTTTGATTAATTTTTCTCATATTATAATTTAATGTTATAATTTCGAATTACAAGAAATGGAATACACATTTTAATATGGAAGATGTATATACTAACTCAATGAAACTAAAAATGAAGCCACCGAATCTATAGGAAGAAATGTTTTGATTCAAAATAATATAAATAGAAATAAAACTATTTATTCAGTAGTAGAAGTTTACATACGGATAACTTTGGTTATCTTGTTTTGACCAATTATTGATGTCCAAAGACTAAATTATTTATTGAATCACTTAGTGAAGGGGTCAAAACTATATTGTTATTTGCCAAATATATATTTTTGCAATAATGAATTTCTAATGGATATGCAAAAAATATAAATAAATATAGTTTTTATAGTAACAAAAATACTCAATTGTGGGAACTTAAAATTTAACATAAATTTTTCGAAAAAAAAAAAAAAAAAATTGCTAGGTACAACCGTTAGTATTAATCACTGAAATATAATATATTTCAGTGATTATTTCAGTATATTATACTACCTGGAACGAGCGCTGGCCTCTTGGCTTGTGCGGGCCGAGAAAGAGGTTCCAAGGACCCCCTTCATCCTTGTCTAGCCAACAGTGTAGTCGAGAGTGGGAGGATGTGATACAGTCAGAGCGAAAAGCTAGTTGTATTGACTTGTTAAAGAGTTTATATATTTTAATGAAAGTTGTTTTCAAAAAGATAATGGTAAAATACTGTTGTATTTGCAAGGAAAAATGGATGTCGGACACACATTTAGTTTTCCTTTTGGGCTGTACTAGACGAAGACAGAGCGATACGAGAGACCACAAGGTGTCTCGGCCCGCACAAGCCAAGAGGCCAGCGCTCGTTCCGGGTAGTATATATTTCAGTAGTATTAATCAGTGAAATATATACTAACTGGAACGAGCGCTGGCCTATAAGCTCGCGGGCCGAGAGAGAGAGGTCCCAAGGGGATCCCTTCATCCTTGTCTGGCCAACAGTGAATTCGAGAGTGGGAGGATGTGACACAGTCAGAGCGAAAAGCTAGTTGTATTGAGTTGTATCAAGAGAGTGAGATCTTTCAATCGGTGAGCATATTATAAACCGAAGTTTATATATTTGAATGAAAGTTGTTATCAAAAAGACAATGGTAAAATACTGCTGTATTTGCAAAGAAAAATGGACGTCGGACACACATTTAGTTTTCCTTTTGGTCTGTACTAGACGAAGACAGTGCGATACGAGAGACAACTTGTGATGCTCTCTCTCGGCCTGCACAAGCCAAGACGCAGCGCTCGTTCCAGTTCGTTCCAGTATATATTTCAGTGCTATTAATATAATATAGCGTCTTCCAATAAGGACTTCCGAACCTTGACAGTTGGTAGTAGCCATAATGTTGAAGCTATACCTGTCGAATTGCCTGTAATCCATCCAGTCTGTCTTGCCAAATCACCATGGATGGATATAGCGTTCAACAACTCATGCAAATGATAAAATTGTTTTATCAAAATGGGTGTTCGGTTGGGGCAACGTTACGCACGCTGTGCCTATTTTAAGGCCGCTATAATCGTCCTACCGAGAGGACTATTCGAAGTGTGGTGGATAAATTTGAGTCCACTGATTCAGTAAACAATAAACCAACACCAGTACGACGACGAAACGCAAGATCTGACGAAAACATCCGGAGAATCCGAGGCACTCGATTTCGCGTCGCTCACAAGAACTCGGGCTTTCGCAGCTTGGCACAACTTGGCGAATTATTCGTCGTGTTTCTTGGGCCTGCACTCGTACAAAATTTAACTGACCCAGGAGTTGAAGATAAACGACCATAGACAACGACGTGTGTTCGATGAATGGGCCCTGGAGCAGTTGGAAACTGCCCATAATTTTCATCAAAAAATCTTCAGCGATGAGACCCACTTAATCAAATCAATCAAATCAGCTTTATTAATTCGAAGAGGTACATTTGCACCTATTGAACAAGTCATAAAAATAGAGCAAAAAAAAAGCACAATAGAACAATAGTGCTAATGTTAAGATATAATACTAATACCATTATCAATAATAATAGTGACACTTATATAAAAAAAATATTCTAAATATAACAAAATATACTTGAAAGTTGCCCTTTGTCTTCCAAATATTCTTCCAGGCTGTTTTTGATTTGATTTGCAGCTTTTTTATTTTTTTCCTAAAACCTCCGAATGATGGTTCTGATTTTAAATTGTCTGGCAATACATTATAGATTCTAATGCCAATTTTGCCTGGAGCTTTACTACATAAGGTTAATCGAGTGTGAAGCTTTTGTCGATTCCTTGAGTTGTGGTTGTGTCGATCTTTATTTGTGGAGAATTGCATTTTGTTCTTATGTATGTAACAGGCTAATTCCCATACATAAGTGCAAGGCACCGTTAAGATTTTCAGATCTATAAAGTGGTGTTTACAAGACTGCATATTAGTAATACCCATGAGACATCTCATGGCTCTCTTTTTAGCTTTGAAAATATCTTTAATGAGAGGCAATGAGCCCCACACGAGATTCCATAACTAATAACTAATTGTATTTCAGCGTGGAAGATCTGTACTAGTATCGGCTTACTTACTATATGGCGTATATGTCTTAGCAGATACGATATTTTATTTAGTTTACATATAACGTTATTCGCTGTGACGTTCCATGTAAGGTGTTCTTCTATGTAGAGTCCAAGGAAATTGACATGCTTTGCTGCCTGAAGTTTGACGTGACCAATCTGTAGCTCTAGGTTGTGTTAACATATTTATGGACTTACGGGTGAATGGGTACGTCAATAAACAAAATTGCCGAATTTGGGACTAATCCACATGAGATCCAAGAGCGTCCAATGCATTCCGAAAAAGACACTGTTTGGGATGGATTTTGGGCTGGCGGCGCCAGCGGTCCATATTTCTTTGAGCATGACGTTGGCCAGGTCATCACCGTTAATGGCGAGCGCTATAGGTCGATGATTACCAACTTCTTTTGGCTTGAATTGGATAATATGGACACCAACTACATGCGGTTTCAACAGGACGGTGCTACGTACCACACAGCTCTTGCCACATTGAACATTCTGCACGAGTGATTTGAGGGCATGGTCATCTCAAGTGGAGGTGATGAGAACTGGCCACCGAGATCGTGCGATTTGACCTCGTTAGATTTTTTCTTGTATTTTATAAATAAACAGGGAGTGTTGTCAATACTTATCCTGAAAAGTTCTTAAAACTGCTAGAAAATTCAGGACTTAACCCTTAACCAAGAATACATAAGTTTAGTCATTACTAGAACTATACACGGTTGTCCATAAATATGTTAACACGTATATTGGATTAACTTTTATTTTATTAACAGAATATCATATACACTAGGGGAAGATATTCAACAGAATAGTAGGAATCTCTCGTTTCAGTTTAATAAGTCAAAAATATAGACCAATTACTCCAAACTTCGAAATACATACAGAACCTTACGTTAACTTAGTAGTACCATATGGGTGATAATATATTTTTGGACAACCCTATAAAACTAGTATTTTACTCCTTAACAAAAAATAGTATATTTTGCAACTAGGGCAGTAAATTGTCAATTGGTCACGAGAGCCAAATTGGGCGCACGAACAAAGTGAGTGCGCACATTCGCTCGAAAGGCCAATTGACAATACCGCCCGTGTTGCAAATAATATTTTTTATTACTCATGCGTGGGGACGTATTTTACAAGTTTCCGGGGGCCATAAAAAAAATAGAATCAATAATGAAGAATTTGCTTTTCAATTCTTCGGTGGTTCTTCTTCGGTGGTGTGGATTCGTCATTCGTCAAGCACTTTCATCAGTCTCCGGTATCACCATAGAATTTATACTCATTTTAAAACGTTTTCTTTAATTTTAATTTTGCAATGTGTGTATGTAAAAAAAAATTTATGTCACGTTCAAGTCACTTTTTTAATATTGAGGACTTGATATTGATTTATTTAATTGCTTTTTTTTTTTAATGTAACTTGTCGATATCGAATATTTGCGTGCGTTACAGTTATGTGGTAATGCAGCCAAAAATGGCATTTTTCGCACTAAAAAACGTGCGCCTACATTTTGAAAGCATAACTATGTAAAATATTAGTCACATTTCTATACTTTAACTGTATAGAAGTAGTTCTTTTAAATTTGCTTTCAAAAAATCTGATACATTTTAAAATGTGTAAAAAACAAAATACATTGAAATAAATTTTGAATATTGCAATCAATAGTTCATTGAAATTGATTCGAAATTTATCTGTATTATAAAAAGTAATAAAAATTGCATACCCTAATAGAGAAAGCCATAGAATACAATGTTGCCATGCATTTCCATAAAGGTAGAGACACACTGGTCCCACGTACGCAACGTATGCGAACGTGGGAGAATTGGTGTGCACACTCGTCCCTCCTATGCAACGTAAATTTTGCATCAGACGCTGTTGTAATTTCTCAGAAGGTGCACTAGTACGTCTATAAGTCATGTTTTCTGATTCTGATAGCGAGTTTGAGGATGATTTATTGAGTTTACTATTTTTAAATGAATGTTTCCGCGCCACAAAAACAAGACTTAAGTTAAGAAGAGAAGATATTGGGTTCATGACATAAATAAACAAAGAGAAAAAGTTGGAGAATACCATACATGCAGAAACTGAAATCTGATGAAGAACGATTCTTTATGTACTTTCGCATGCCTAAAATACAGTTTGAGGAGAACGCTTGCATCAAAGGTATATTTATTTTATGACGTGCTACGCATGCGTTCTAGAAACACACTGATCACACGCGTGGATAGCGTACGAACATCCCTTCCACCTTCCCACGCCGATTTGGACATCCCAGATCAACGTTGCGTGTGATTGCGTTGCATACGATAGGTATGTTTCTATGGCATAGTTTTTCATCTAAAATCAAGAGTCCAGATATCGTAATGCGTTGCATACGTTGCGTACGTGGCACCAGTGTGTCTCTAGCTTAAAACCTTTGACTCGGTAGAGACGTGGTCAATCCTAAAATCATTACGGAATGCTAGAGGAGCCTCTAGATATGCTGCCATCATCAAAAATGCAAATTAGAAATACGACCCTTCATGTTAAAATTGAGGGACTAAATACCAACCAAATAAATATTGAGACAGGAGTACGTCAAGGGGATACGATCTCCCCGAAATTATTTACATTGGGCTTAGAAGACGTCTTCAAGAAACTTCATTGGAATCAAAAAGGTATAAAAATTGATTGCAACTTTCCTAAACCACCTTCTTTTCGCTGACGATAGTCGTAATTTCGAAAGACCCAATCGAGTTGGAAGAGATGCTGCAACAGCTAAATCAAGCAACCAGCGAGATTGGGTTAAAAATGAACATGGGCAAAACAAAGATCATGAGTCCAGAGATTACCCACATTGTGCTCGATAAGGTAACTATCGAAAGCGTGACCACTACACCTACCTCGCCCAGGTGAACATGTTGGGAAAGGATTACCAAACTGCTGAAGTGACCAGACGGGTTGGTCTTACATGGGCTACGTTTAGCAGAAATTTTGGAGAAAATGCATAACATATTGCCATTTAAAAGCTGTTTTTTATGTAAAAATAACTTAATACGAAAATCGGAATTTTTTTATGTAGTCTTATTCTCAGGGCTGCACTTTTAGCAAATTATTAAATTGAATTTATTCATTATCAATGAATTTAAGATAATGTTTTTTTGTTTCGGTGTACTTTTATAAAATCATAATATCATTTTTAAATCACATAAATTCATTTTATAAATTTATAATAACTCTAGAAACCGCATGAGAAATCGACTTTTACTGAGCCAACGCACTAGTGTGTAGTAAAAGTTCGTTATCATTATCCTCATTTTCTAATCTAAACAAGCATCTCTGAAGGGCACTGCCACGTATAGAATTGATTATTTTAAAGACAGTATTATACAGTATTATACAGTATTATTCCATAACATTGTGTGTATTAAGTGTGCGAGAAGCGTGTTTTAATTTTTACTTTATATTTATCGAAATGTATTTTTAAGTATATAGAAGCGTGAGAAAACTAAAGATCGACTCAAAATCATGCCGCCGATCGACCGGTAGATCGCGATCGACTGGTTGGACAGCCCTGGTCTAGAAACTAGTTTGACACTTTGACTACTAGTTTGACAAAGAAGAGTTCCGATCGACTAAGCGTAACGCAAAGGACCATGGAGCGATCAATGATTGGGATATCACTACGAGACAAGGTCAGGAATGGTAAGGAAGATCGAGAGTAATCGACGTTATTAAACGCATAGCAGTTACAATGGCGTTGGAACGGACATGACGCAAGACTAAGCAACAGGTAGACTCCCAGAATTACCCAGTGGCAACCTAGAGAAACAACAAGGAGCAGGGGTCGTCCACAAAGAAGGTGGTTGGATGACATTAAATCGCCCGCTGGTAAAGACTGGCATCGCAAAACCCAAAATCGCCAGACGTGAAAGAAATACGAAGATGCTTATGTCCAGGAGTAGACGATGGAAAGTTGATGAAGAAGAAGATAAAAAGTAATAACGTCTTCCAAATCAGCACATGTTGAAGATTTTTTGGCAAACCATAAAATAATAATCACAAATAAGTTTTTATTTTTAACGAACAAAGAGCCTTTTATCTGCGTATTGGTTTTGTGCATTTCTTATCAATGACTTGAAATAACTATTTTTTTATTATATAAAAAATTTCCATAAATAATTATCAAAAATAAAAAGCACATTTAAATGTATAATTCAATATTGAAAATAAACAATTAATTCCGAAAAGCGAAGAGTAATGAAGTAATAGGTTAACTGCTGAATAATAGATGTTGAAAAATGACTCATTATAAATGCACTGTAACTAGAAATTGCGTATAGTTTCAAACATAGTTAAAAAAGACACGCAGATAAGACATGCTATGTCATATTTCAAATACTAAGACGGCAATATTCAGAAGACCTCATTCTTAAAATAGAAGATAAACATGTAAACAGAGCAAACGAGATCAAATTCCTTGGTATTAATTTGCTAGATACGCTGTTGTGGAATAGAACAAATTGTAAAGCAAATTAATACCAAGACGTTACTCCCGATAGGCAGCATAAGAAACGTTGTTAGTAAAAGTGTACTAGTTAATATATACCACGCTGAAGTACAATCACGAATAGCATATGGTATTATAGTGTGGGGATCTTCGCCATTAATTGGGGAAGTTTAGAAGGTTCAAAAGAAAGTCGTACGATCAATAACTGGTATAAATATACAACAATCTTGTAACTTTTTAATTTAAAAAAGTTAAATCTATTAACCGGTCCTTCCTTCGTATATTATGGGGAATTTCTACCGCTAAAGTGCCGCGGTTTTTAATCGCTTGATTTTGCGACTAAGACCGAGGCCGCACTACGGTGTTTTCCTGCGAGCGGTAATCGCTATAACCGCGAAATCGCTCGAGAAACACACAGTACACTATGGGAAAAATCAGTCGCGGGAAAAAACCGCAAGTGAGGCCGCTTGTATTAACTTACATGAATCACGCGGTCAAAAACCGCGGCGGTTTAGCCGTAGTGTGGCCTAGGCCAAGCGGCCTCACTTGCGGTTTTTTCCCGCGACTGATTTTTCCCATAGCGCATTGTGTGTTTTTCGAGCAGTTTCGCGGTTATAGTGGTTACCGCTCGCGGGGAAAAACCGTAGAGCAGCCTCGGCCTTAGCTAATGCAAGCGATCTCTCTTGCGGATTTTTCCCGCGACTAATTTTTCCCATAGCGTGTGTTTCTCGAACGGTTATTGCGGTTACCGCTCGCGGGAAAAAACCGTAGTGCGGACTCGGCCTAAAGAAAAAAAGAAATATGGACCAACACAACTACGAAACAAGAATACAGGATAGAATGCGTACACCAAAATCGAGCTTAAAAATAGTCAGTATGGCAAGTCGCAAAATTGGAATAGATATATTCAACAAGTTACCAGGAAATTTGACAAATAAAACATCGTTTAAAATATTTAGAAAAAAGCTGCTGTTATCCTGTTATTGGAAAATATCTTGTTATTGGGAAACTGTACGACGCATGTGGAAAATTTAAAAACATTACCAGTTTTAATATTATATTCTGACCGTTTTGACTACTGTAGGAACAAACCTATGATATATCTGAATTTATCACTAAAATGTCCAATGTGTAAATTGTACATTTCAAGGACTATATATTTGACAAGAGATATTTTTTAAATTGTTGGAAATTACGTTTTAAAAGATAAACCATTCCGATAATTTCTAATTATTGTAATACATGCAAATATTAATAATATGCCTCACCTGTATTGATTATTAATTTATTTTAATTACGAAACTACATATTTTTAAAATGTGCTTGTATTTGTCTAATAATAAAAAAGATTATTATCACCATATCAAAATTTAATTGCAATTTATTTTAATGCAATTTTTGTAGAATATTTAAAATTCTATAATAAATATATGATTCATATTTACGTTAATAAGTTAAAAATGCATAACCATTTTTGACCTCATATAATTTATCTATTAATCTATTTATGCATATTAACAGAAAAAAAAGTGTTACAGCTTATCATTATTTGATATCTTTTACTATTTATGTGGTAATACTGTATTTTACTTTAACATTAAATGAAAACAACATTTAACAAATAATCAAGACTCTGCCCAGGATTACTGCAGACCACAGTTACATTGTCATACTCGTAACTTAATAACGAGGGAAGTAAGGGTTCTGTACAGATGAGATGACCTTTTCCACAAAAATTAAAAGCTGGATTTATCCACTTTAAATATATCTTCATTCATTATATCAATAAATAGTAGACGAACAGATGTCTAGTCTTGTTTGTTTAGCCTTGTGTATCTAGTTTTGTCTGTCTAGTCTTGTATGTCTGTTGCCTGTCCTAGGGAGTTGACATTATCGGTTTCGCAGACGACCTAGCTCTCACCATAGTTGGAAAAACAGGAAGAGGTATTATGGCGAGGGCTAACTTAGTAATTGAGCAGATTATTAACTGGTTGCCAACTCAGTCCCTCAACCTGGCACCGGAAAAGACCGAAGCTGTTCTGCTGACGGGCTATAGGAAACTGGCTCATACCTCGTTTAAAGTGGTGAGCGTGGACATAAAACCGAAGAATAGCGTAAGATATCTAGGCATAACGATTGATAAAAGTGTCCTTCACTGAACATATTCAAAAAGCGTTAAGCAAAGTGTCCACTGGCAAATAAGTTCCCAATTTTTTGCGGAAGTCAATTGACTGTTTCCACTGACTGCAATTTCTCTATTTACAAGTCGCTTTTAGAAGTTTGTAGAAGTTAACTTCTGCAAGATCTTGCAGAACCGTTTCGACAGAAAATGCATACAAATTACTTGAGAAAGAGCTGTCAAACAAGATGCCTAGATCAAGAAAAATACGAGCTACGTCTATTGTGTTGTTAAAAAATAAAAAGGAAAAATGTAAGATGTGGGTATAAGATTGGATATTGAGACGTGATGATTTAGGTCTCCAAAACCAATTATTAAGATAACTCCAAAGCGAAGATCCCGTGCTATTAAAAAACTTCTTACGAATGACTAAAGCCATCTTCAATATTTTGCTCAATTTTCGATGATTTTCTGGCATATTTAAAGACAAGATTCTCAAATGCATAATTATATTTCCTCTGATCTTTGACTAAAGGCGACTTTGCGTTATTTAGCTATGATATCAGATATTAGTTTCACCGTTTCTTGATGTGAAATAGTATGGTCTCTATTTCCTCGCTCATGTTGAAGTTGACAAATATAAAATATGACACATACAATCAATGTATCAAATGTATCCTGCAATTACTTGAATAATTTCCAGCTTAAAAAATTGGAACTTGCCCAACTTTTTGTTTGAACAAAATAAAGTCGCAAGTGCTTGCTGCAAGGTCAAAACAACCGTATACATGTGGGAATTGCAATAGGGATGATTCCCAATTGGTCAGTGCAAACGCTTCTGAAGCGTAGATCACGCAGTCGAAACTTTAAACCAGTCCGGTTGGCATATAACCTAACTGAACGTGCTCTCGAGTTATCAAAATATTTATTGACTCTGCTATATCTGAAACGTCACGTTAGTATTTGTATTTGGTTATAGTTATAGTTGGGATTTATATTTTACGCACAAAAGTAAAATTTGTCAAAGCAGTGTAAATCAGGCTTTTTACAACGTCACTACGAACTATCACGTGAACGCCACGTGATCACACCACGGGGTCGCTGCGGCAAGTATAAAACTTGCAAAGTTCACTTGCGCGAGCGTTTACACGTTGCAAGTTGCTTGCGCAACTTCCGCAAATTGCCAGTGGACCCGATGTAGGAGGACCTAGAAGTAGCAAACGCAGGCTACTAAGCACTGTGACTCATTCCGTCATGCTATATGGTGCTCCCATCTGGACAGAAGCATTAAATAATGTAAAAATAGCGAAACTAGCTACGGTCCAAAGGAAAATGACCATATATGCAGCGTCTACCGAACAGTATCTCGGAACGCCAGTCCTCGTAATCTCAGACATCCCTCCAATTGAACTACAAACGATGTTTAGGCAAGACCTATACGAGGCAGAGAAAAACAAAATTGCGAGAAAAGAGGCTAGCAAGAAACTCGGACGGGAATAGCAGGAGGCCTGGTCAAGTCCAGTAAAGGGCTAATGGACAAAAATCCTCATCCCGGTCATACAAACGTGGACTAGTCGTAGACATGGAGAAATATCATACCATCTTACTCAGGTTCTCACGAGTCAGGGATGCTTTAGAGATTATCTCCATAACATCGGGAGGGCATCTGACCCAGACTGCGTTTACTGCGGTGAAGTGGACAGTGTGAATCACACGATATACGACTGTCCGAGATGGGACATGGAACGGCTAGAACTAAAATCCATAAAACTCGACCAAAAAATATGATGGATCTATTTTTGAAGTCCAAATACTGGGACACCATAACATAAATCATAGAAAAAATTATATCCCAAAAAGAAAAGGATGAGAGGCAAGTAAAATGTATCGAACCCTTAATCGCTTCTAGAGCGGAAGGGGGAAGTAGATAATAGCCAGTATAAATAAATATACAAGTCAACAGGTCAACTACCCTGGTGTAATGCTAATAGCAGTGCCAGGGTGCTCGTTTTTTTCCAAAGGAATCACTTGTATGGTTAACTGTAAGGTACCATCTACATCCATAAAAAAAGTCTGTCTAGTCCGGCCTTTTTTCCACCGGGGTGTCACGACGCCAAATTTTAGACTTTTTCTTGGAAATTTACTATGCAGTTCAAGATAACTCATCGTCAGTTTATTTTCAGCTTTCTTGCATTAAAATGTTACTACAAATCAATTTAAAAAAAAAGTCTTCCTACCCCAGCGTTGCGCGTGATATTCGTTATCGCAAAAAAAAACACCTGGCCCATTAACGCCCACCCTTATTCAGATTCTAGATCCACCGCTGCTCAAGGCTGCCACGATTTTACTTTTCAGTCAAGGGTGCCACGATTTTTCATTTTTCAGTCAGGAGTGCCCCTCAATGAAGAAGGTTGAAAAACACTGGTCTAGTCATTGCTCTTCTTTATACACTCTCTCTCTCGCTCCCTCTCTTCACTGGCACTACAGCCCTGGTTGGGCCCTGGTCTCCCTCAGCTTCTTGCTCCACTCTTCCTTATTCATCGCTTCTCTTCTACACTCTCTAGTGTTTAGCAGATTTCCTGCATTCTCTTTAACTGCATCTTCCCACCGTTTTCGTGGTCGAATTACTGGTCGTCTTCTCCCTAGCAATTTTCCATTGAAGGCTCTTTTTGGTATTCTGTTTTCGGTCATGCGTTTGACCTACCCTGCCTACTGCAGTCCTTGAAATTAAATTTAAAATGTAAATTTCCTTGTTATACAGAATTTTAAATACATTGTTTTCATACACTGGGCCCAGAATTTTAGGCACTATTTTTCTTACAAAGGTATTCTTGCTTCGTTGCTCTGCGTAAGAATTCAAATTTCACATCCATATGTGAGGATGGGTCTGATTATGGTTTTGTACAACCGTACTTTGGTATTCCTGTGTAGGTTTTCCGTTTTGAATACCGGCGTCAACACAAAGTATTCCTTATTTGCTTGCATTATTCTGGTTTTAATTTCTGCATCTTCTCTCCAGGTACTGCTGAGGTTGGCCCCCAGGTATCTAAAGTCGCTCACATCTTCTATGTTGTTCTGTGTGGCGATATGGATTGCTCCTGTTTGTATCATATATTTTGTCTTGGTTATGTTTACCTGCAGTCCTATTGATATGGCAGCTTCTTTTAATAGGTGATAAGTTTCTTCTGCTGCCTGTTTCGTACGACTAGTTGCGTGGATTTATTTGTAAGCAAATTTTCTGTTCCTATTCCCGCTTTCCTAACTACATTTTCGAGGACTAGGTTGAAAAGGGTCGGTGCCACTCCGTCTCCCTTTTTTAGCCCCTGTTGGTATGTAAACGGTTCCGTTAGTTCGCCTTGTACTTGGACCTGTGCTGTGCAGTCCCTCATCGTGATTTGTATCATTCGTATCAGTTTCCCTGGTATGCCTAGGTCTCTTAGGACAACATAAAGTTTTTCTCAGTCTACGAAGTTATTGTATATATCCGTGTCGTGCTCCCAGGCCTTCTGTAGAATCAGTTGTGAACAGTTGGTCTATTGTGGATCTTCCCTGGCGAAATCCGGCTTGGTACTCCCCTATTATGTTTTTTTTTTTGTGATGGGTTCCAATCGATTATTAATGATACTCGTGAAGATTTTGTATACGTTGCTTAGTAAGGATATTCCACGATGGTTACAGCAGGTTAACTTATCTCCTTTCTTATACACTGGGCATATTATGCTTTTTCTAGGGCCATGTATTCTTTGCTCTATATTTTGGTGATTAGTGTATGGATATAGGTGGCTAGATATTCCACGCCGTGTTTAATGTTTTTTTAATAAAACTTCCGCGTATATGTTATCGATGCCAGGGGTTTTGTTGTTTTTTAGTAGCTCAATGGCTCTCTTGACTTCTGTAATCATCGGGTTTGATGTAAGTTCGTTGTCTTCTTCGTTTTCTTCACATAATCCTTCTCTGATAGCGTGGGTTTCTTCTTCGGAGACCTCGTCATCCGCCGTCGTTTAGCGGGTCTTCGAAGTGTTTCTTCCAGGTTTCTTGTATTTGGTTCGAGTCACTGATAATTTGCCCTGTTTGGTCTCGGCATAGAGTGGTGTGTGGTTATTTTTGTGTGGTTAGTTATAGGTATTTATACGCGCTTCTTATACCTCCGCTTTGGAAGTCTGTCTCCATCTTTAGCGCTTGTTCGTTCTCGTACTTTCTTTTCTTCTGTCTACATTTTCTTTATACAACCAGGATGAAAAATGATGTTAATTCTAATTTACAGGATAAAGTTGTATTTTTATAATATTTCTAATACTAACAAATTTAATATGAAATGTCAGCAGTAATGATGGCAACATCGTGTTCTTTTTGTAATTTCATGAAACCGGATTTCCAAAGATAAAATCCCGGTATTTTCGGAATTCAATAAAAAATATTTTCCCAAGAAAAAATCCCAGTATTTTCGGTATTCGCTAAAAAATATGCATGCAAGATGCAAATCATAATCAAGGATTAGTAACATTTTTTGAGGAACTACAAGCGCACCGCATACTAAAATTAACAGTATTTTGAACCGGAACAAAATTTGTTTTGGAAAAGCTATCCATCGAACAATTACGGTTTTCCTTGGAAAATTCTTTTGTATCTTTAGTGATTTAACAATCATTCTATAATTTTTATTTTGAATTGATTCCTAATAAAAAAAGGTTTGCCCTTGTTTACCCTTGCAATCGCGCGGAGTATAGTGTCCAGTTATAAAAAGGAGAAAACCAACACTAGAGCCTATGTAGTAATTATGTGTCAATAAAGTACTAATTAACGCAGAGAAACTAACGAGAATGAACAAACAACCTATTGCCAAATTAGAAACATTTATATTTACTTTATTGACTGGAGGTGATTGAGTTCGTAGACGCTTGGCTTGTGCACGCTGTGGTGGCAGCGCACGCTTGCGGCGGCTTGTGCTGGCACCAGCGGTGGCACTAGCTGGATCTGCCATAGACGCTCGCTTCACAGCACCCTGCAGCCACACTCATTCCCTCGTATCTTCATGCACGAGATTATTGTCCGCAGCCTGCAAAAAAAAAACACAGAATTAATATAAACGAGCAAAATATTAATCTAGCAATGTTTCAACGTTTACCTCGTGATTTCCATTATGTATTGTTGTTTAGAAATATAAATGTGTTTAGTTGTTGCAAAACATGTTTGCTGTTCGGAGACTGTTACACATAAGAATTTAAAATATTTTTTTTGCCAATGTTGTTGAATATAAAAATGTTTGTAATGACAAATTGGTATGGAACACGTCAATGTCAAATATGTTGTTGCTAGACGCCAACAATTTTATAAATACAATTGTTATTTTCAGTTTGAATTGAAAATTTCACTATGTTTTTACCACTAATGTTTGTGAAACTATTAATAACTTGCGAAGTTATATAAATCTACACACTTTACACGACTCGAGTTTCGACTGTCGAAGGTCGGTCATTTACAAGTTAAAATGTGTCAACCTTTTTGTATCTGTGGTCCACATTGGAAGAATTTAGAGTTATGAGGCACAAGTATATTAACATGCTTAAGAGAAAAAAAAAGAGCCTTTCCTCATTCAGAATGTGTCAAGTTTTATCTTGGTATTGTTTTGGGTGGACCTCCAAACGTTATTCGACTAACTGAAACTTGAAATATTAAAACTAAGGACATAATTGCGCAAATGGATGAAAAACTAATACTATTTACACCAGAAATACAGGAAATGCGAGCCGAAAAAGGGACATAGAAGGAAAAAGTATACCATCTAGAAAAACAGAACCACATGAATCTACAAGGAATAATGGAAACCGAAAAATCACCTGGCAATCTTATGTAAACAGTGGAAAATAAAATTAAAGAAGACCTAAACATTACAGTCGAAGGTAGAGACATAAATACAACGTTCGGAATTGGCAAAAACGTCACGAAAAATGAAAACGAACATTATGAGGAACAAAATGAAGTTTAAAAATGCTTATGCTTCTGAAGACTATCCAAAGGAAGCCCTCAAGACTCGAAGAGGAAAGGGAGAAGGAAAATTATGCATTTATAAACTATGATAAACTAATTATCAAAGGAGGCAGACCAGAGAACGAGAAACGTAAAAGAGACCAGTCTATCTCTCGCAATAGACATTTTCATAGTTGAAATTTTTTTGTGTGCATGTGTCAATTTCCGCCATGATTTCCGGGCACTTTTTGAAGTATATAACAGCCCACCTCGGAAATAACAGCCCACAATAAAAACAGACTAAATGCATTCGAGGTTATGAGGAATAGAAGCAACTACCTCAACGTCATGCCCATTGAAAACTCGACCCCAGAACGGCAAGCATAGGATAAAGTCATCAGGCACCGGAACGAAACAAGCAAGCAAGAACTAAATAGCATTAAAAACTTAACATTCATCGACCCGATTGGTCATCGTGGGGAATCAGACCACCACCCTCCACTTAATAACAAAATAAAACAACAAACATGGTAAAAAGTGTGAACAGTATGACACTGAAAGTATGCACATAAAATGACTCTCAGAAGTTCGAAAAATGAGCTGCAAAATTGAAAAGCATCAGAATTACATTTTCTGCTATATAGGACTAACTAAAGACCTACACGGAGTGGGGTTTCTAATTAGGAAAAAGTATAATATACAAAAAGTATAAATTAACTTGAGAGGAATCTCTGAAAAAGGAAAGCTGGTAGACCTGTAAGACGGTGGGCTGATGACATTATTCAGGTGTCAGGAAATGACTGGATAAATACAGGCAAGGACAGGGATTTGTGGAAAAAGCTAGAGGAGGCCTTTACCAAGGAGCCTGATGCGGCCCACGAGTTGGACACCACTGATTTAAAGTTTTTGGACCGCATTGGAACTAGTCTTGGATCACATGCGGCCCGCTGGTTGGACCGCCTGATTTTAAGTATGTTATCATGTCGTACGTTATCGTATCCGCTTAGCGCGACAATTTGGCGCAAACCTTTGATCACGCTAATCTAAAGTGACCACACGTCCCGATTTTGGTGGTACAGTCCCGCTTTCTGAAAGACAGTCCCGCGTCCCGCCGATTTTTAAAAATGTCCCGCTTTTTATAAAATGTCTGATGTTCGACTCATTATTTGATTGACAAAGGAAGGGCAATAGTCGCCACCGCGTAACGGTTAAGAATTGATAACGATTACGTTCCTTTAGTTATTCGAAAGGACATCACTAGGTTGGAAGAACAAGGTGTCATTAAATGACCGGATTTTCTGAAAGAAGTCGGAAATTTTTATAGTAACTGCTTGGAATATCTTGAAGAATGGACAGTTCTAATAAAATCTTGAAGAGTGGACAGGTGACATTAACAAAAGGAGATTCTATGGGAATATGTGGAATAATCTTTTGAATATACGATATAACATTTACAATATAACTTCGCGTGAATAAAAACACATTTAAATGAAGTTTGTAGTTGTTAGTAGGTTGTAGTTGTTAGTAAGAAAGACAATTTAAGCAGTATACCACCAAAACAATAAATAAAATACTATTGTTGACAAGGTGAAAATGAATATGAAAATTGTCAGAAAAGTTGTTGATTTATTAGCTCCAAAAAGTAAATCATTAGAAAATAGTAGTTTATGATGCAAGTGTGTAAAAAGGGGCTTTTGTGCATGAGTTGCGAAGTTTAAAGCACGAGCCGGAGGCTTGTGGTTTAATCGCAATGAGTGCATAAAAGGCTTTCGCACACGTGTGTCATACATTATTTTATCTACAAAGCATGTTAAAATACTGTTGTGCCTACACAAATATAATTGTTTGACATTGAAAAATGTAATTTTGACAGACAAAATACTTCAAATCACTGACACAATAAGGTTAGAACGTTCAGCGCCTCCGTGGAAAAATATGCTAACTAATAAAAACGCATAGTGACGGATAGTGTTCCCGTTGGTCGTTAAATATTATGAAAGATATCAAAGTTGTTGTTTCGATGTAATCTAAGTTAACCTAGATTAGCTTATGGTTAGGTGAAGTTATATTAGAGCCAGTTAATCCAGACTGAGAGGCCGAGATTTCTTGATTCAAAATAAGTAATAAATAAGTTATAAATTAATTCAAATTTAATATAAGTCACAAAATTTATTTTCACTACGTCTATGTTTTTTGTTTAGTAACGCGACTTGTTGCCATAGTAACAACAAACAGAAATCGTTTAATAATGAAACTTCATTTAATTTACACTGAACTTTTACGCACGATTTGGATACTATTACACATGATTATAATAATGTTAATTATAATTAATTATAGTTAATTATAATTAATTATAATATAAATAACTCAACATACAATAATGTATATAATAATGTGTACATTTTGGTGTGCGAGTAGATAAACGTTTTTTTTTTAATGTTGTCAAGCTATTTGCAACTTTGTAAATATTTCTGACAACTTGCAAGGAAGTTAAATAGTAAAATGGCCATATAAAACAATCTCATTTCGGTGCAGTAAAAATATAATTGTTATAAATCTCCATATTACCTTGAAATTTAATTATCTTTGTTATTATTTTATTTATGTACATATTTATTTGGTGAGCTACTAATTTCTGTTTCTAATAGCAAAAAAAAATAATAGAAATAAATTAAAAATAAAAACAGTAACTGGATATTTGCCCAGTGATCTTTCAGTCACTGTTTCTAGTAAATTCAACAATCAAATATCATCATATTTGTCTTTGATAGACCACAATAAAAAAAAGCTTGCAATGTTTCATTGTGACTAATTAGACATATATTTTAATTGGTTGTAATTCATTTTCTTGACAAAACAAATGTTGTGGTATAGAAATATAGCAAGTTATTGAAACCAAAAACTAAAAGTATGTTTGTTAAAAACCTAGTTTTCTTGTAATAGGGAATATGCATGTTTTTTTAAATATTTTTAGTTCACTGTTTACACCGTTATAACATAGTAAAAAATACAAATACTGGTTAAAAATGCTGTAATTAAGTTTTAAAAAAATATTTAAAATAGAGAACAATTTTGAGCAATTTAAACCCCGCAATTTTCGCGCGTTCTGTTGATGACGTCAATTACTACTAACAGTTCAGTATATTGTTTACTACAGCTGCTCTCGTTATTAACTTCACGTTTTTGAAGTTTGTTTTCTAAGCAAAAGACTGCAATGACATACAAATGTAAACAATAGACCTTTTCAAAGGAGGTCTGATACTACCAGAGAAAAAACAATAAATTGATCGCTTGCAAAGTGTGAAATGTTCCCAAAATATAAGCTATTACAAAATTTTCATAGTTGATTTTTGCGCGCATGCGCCAATTTTCGGCATGTTTTCGGGCACTTCTGATGTATAACCTGTGAAACTAACAAGATGTGCCCGAAACTTTCATATTCCCGCCTTCGAAACAAGTAGTACGCGCATGCGCTTAACTAACCGTAAAATGGTCTATACGAACTTGTTTACATAGTATGTTAAGTCACTTTCGTTTGAACCAATGGTGTTGCGTTTTAGAAATTTGAATCTCCCTCGCTTAATTTGCACTTTTATTTATTAATCTTAAGTATTTAAAAATATATTAATTACAAAAATAATGGTTTAGTTCAAATGTCCGGTCAATAATATTTATTGGTCAAAAAAATATTTGAACCAAATTTAAATTGTATGCATATTCCCTATTAGATAAAACAAATATGCATTGCTTTGAGGTTCAAGTTGTTGTTTTCATACGTGTTAATAGCAAATTGCTATTAACACGTTGACCCCAAGTTAAATTCAGAAATTAAAAAAAAAACACTTTTTACATATTTTGATACACCAACAATTTCTAAAAGTATATTGGTTACTACTTTTAACATCTAAATCTCTACAAAATATTAATGCCATCACACCAAATATCCAATATTTTTACCAATTCATCCAATGTTTGTATATTTTTTTATATTAGTATTGTAAATATTAGTTAATACATGTATTGATGATGGTAGTAGTTACTGACATGCAATCTATGGGTTAAAACTAATAGATCTAGTTGGTCAATTGAAACATTTATGGAATAAAGTTCATCTTATTTAATGAATAGGATGGTTACGACCGTTACTACGTGGTAAACTATACTTACAATGAATTGAAAAATGCAGTAAGTTTTAACCACACTTAATTTAATGAGGTAAATCACACGTAATTAAGTGTGGTTAAAACATAGTGAATTTCTCAATGTATTCATCTTGTTTGGTTACAATTTCAATTTAAATTCCTAATCACTGAAAATATGTTAAGAGTTTGTAGTTTTGTTCCTGATGCGGCCCACGAGTTGGACACCACTGATTTAAAGTATTTGGGCCGCATTGGAACTTGTCTTGGATCACATGCGGCCCGCGAGTTACACCCCCTGATTTAAAGTATGTTATAATTTTGTTTGAATATATTTCCAATTTAACTTCCAATGAATAAAAACTTATCTAAATGATGTTTGTAGTTGTTAAGAAAGACAGTGTAAGAAGTATACCACCAATAAATTTAAGTAAAATAATATTGTTGACAATGTGAAAATAAAAATTGTTGAAAAGTTTTAATAACATCCACTTTGGGACAGCTTTACTAATTAAATCAAGGAAGGGACACGGAAATCTCCTGTTACTCTTTAGCACACAGCGCTCAGGATGCATTGTGTGAGCCTTTCGCTACGTCTTACAATGAATTGAAAAAAATCCTTAAGCTGTCCCAAAGTGGATGTTATTAAAACTTTTCAATTTTGAGTAGGCATTGTCTATGTGACTGTTATAAATAGTTGTCAATTAGAACATTATAAAAATTGTTGTTGCTTTATTAGTTTCCAAGTATAAATCATTAGAAAAACGTTTCTATATGTTGTCAAACTATTTGCAACTTTGTTGATATTACTTTAGATATTCAAGTTAGTATGACGAATAATATAATGACGATATAAAACAATCTCATTTCGGTGCAGTAAAAATATAATTGTTATAAATCTCCATATTGCTTTGAAATTTAATTATCTTTGTTATTATTTTATTTATGTACATATTTATTTGGTGAGCTACTAAGTTCTGTTTCTAATAGCAAAAATAATAATAATAGAAATAAACAAAAATAGAAACAATAAAACGATATTTGACCAGAGATCTATCAGACATGTGTTTCTAGTAATTTTCACAATCAAATATCATCAACTTGATAGACCACAATAAAAAAAACTTGTATGTTTCATTGTGACTTATGAAACATATATTTTAATTGGTTGTAATTCTTTTTCTTGCCAAAATAAATGTTGTGGTATAGAAATATAGCAAGTTATTGATTAAAAGTATGTTTGTTAAAAAACTAGACTTCTTTCACGTTCTGCTGAACTGCTTTCACGTTCAAGTTGTTGTTTTCAGAAGTTATAAAATGGTATGCTATATAAACATAGCGAATTTATAACACATTGACGGCAACTAAATTCAGAAATTTCTTGAAAAAACACTTTTTAGTATAGAATTGGTGAAACCATCCCACGTTATAGATAATCATATAAACTTAACTGTTCCGTTTGTTTTAATTTTATTTTTTAGTATATTTTGATACACTTCAATAGTTTCTACAAGTATATTGGTTACTACTGTTAACTAAATATTGATGCCATCACAACAAATATCCAATATTTTTACCAATTAATCCAATATTTGTATATTTTTTATATTAGTATTGTAAATATTAATTAATATACATGACGTCGTAGTAGTTACTGACATGCAATTTATGTTTTAAGAAAAACTAATAAGTCTAATAAGCCTTATATAAGTTGGTCAATTCAAGCATTTATGGAATAAAGTTCATTTTATTTAATGAATAGGATGGTTGCGACCGTTACCGTTACGTGGTAACCCATACTTCCACTGAATTGAAAAATTCACACTTAATTTAATGTGGTAAATCACACGTAATCAAGTGTGGTTAAAACATAGTGAATTTTTCAATGCAGTGTTCATCTTGTTTGCTTACAATTTCAATTTAACTTCTTATCACTGAAAATATGTTAAGAAAGTTAATAGTTTAATAAAAGTAAAATAAACAATTGGCAGAAAAATTATGAAAAATATCAAATTTGTTGTTCAGAAGCTTTAAGTCACAAAAATCTTATCAACTATCTTGTTAAAATACAATATACTAGTTACGAACAAGGCTACCAATAAAATTGGATGGTTGCAACCGTTACTACGCGGTTATCTATACTTACACTGAATTAATAATTTCACTATGTTTTAAAGTAGTACCTATAAGTGTGGTTAAAACATAGTGAAATTATCAATTCAGTGTTTAATTCTCAATTCAATTCCGGATTTTATCAATTCAGTGTACCAATAAAATCAATAAGCAAGATAATAAATATATTGTAAAAAATATTATGAAAGATATCACAGTTGTTGTTTCTCAAGGTTTAAATCACAGAAAACTAATATAAACTATATATATATATATATATATATATATATATATATATATATATAAAAGTAGTTACTGATTATGTGATTATATAGAAAACATCACTAACAGCTAGCAATAAGTTAAATAGTGGAAAGGAATATATAAAAGCAAACAAAAACAAAAATTAACAGTAAAACAAAATCGTCATTAATCTGCATATTACCTTGAGATTTAATTTATATCCTTTACTATTTCTATGCATATATTTAGTGAGGTAGGTCCACTAAAGTTCGGTTTCTAATAATAGCCAAGAATAATTTATAAACATTTTTTTTTCAAATTGATTAATATTAACAAAAAAGAAAGAAAAAACTGGAAAACAGTAAAAATAAAGCAAATTATTATTTTTATAAAACTAATACTAATTATTAATAATATTTTTAATTAATAATAATATTTTTAATGCAGATCAAACTAATATTAAGCTATTACTTCGAAAGGCTCAAAGGCTACCAGGGGTATAAGCGTGGTGATTCGGCCCCGTAAAGATATTTAACTGATACTCGGAGGATATGTTGGTGCTAATTAAATAATAAGATCCTGAAAGTTTCAGATCGCTAACTCAAATGGTTTTCGAGAAAAAGCGAAATGTTTTCATGTGTGTTATTTCTGATAATTAGAAATCATCTAATATGCATAAAAACAAAGAAATTAAAACTTGAAACAATTAAATAAATGCATTATTAAAAAAAAAAAATTTTCTACTGTGGCCTTTTTTAAAAATCTGAAAATCTCATGCAGTTAAAGAGTAATATATGACAAAAAAAAAAAGTTTACAAAACATAAATTTTTAGATTAATCGATTCAACTGTTACTAAAAAAATTTTTTTTCGCTTTTGACATATCGCTGTTTTTCTCGAAAATCAATTGAGTTAGCGATCTGAAACTTTCAGCAGCATATTATTTAATTAGCACCAACATATCCTCCGAGTATCATTTAAATATCTTTCCGGGCACGAATCACCATGCTTATACCCTTGGGGCCTCTAAGTTTTGATATTATAATCTAAGTTTATTTAATTGAACATTTTATCCAATAGTGGACCCTTTTTTAATTAACCTTGCAGGATAAGATATCATTAGTGGATTAGTCAATTATGAGTGGTAAATTTTTGTTTTTACAGTAAAATCACAGATATTATTAAAGTATTTTTGGAATACCAACAAACAGTTTTAGATTTCTTAGATCTTGCAATTTGACACGGTTAATCACCAAATATTGTTGGACACAATGTGGAATCAGGGGTATTCCTCACCAACTGTTGGAAAATTATTTGTCTAATAGAACTCAGAGTGTCAAAGTGAACAAATATGTAAGTGAAACTAGAACGGTTAATGTTGGAATTCCAACAGGTACTATACTAGGTATACAATGTACGCTACTGAATGAGAGAATAAGAATTGGCCAGAGTCGATTATTTATGGCTTAAAACAGAGAGATTGTTAGACCTCTCTGCTAAATAGTTTTTAACTAATAATTTAGTCTGCGAGAAATCTCTCAAGGGCGAAGACGCATTGCTAAACAAAGTGTTGTCTCTAAGTGAGTTGACTTCCCGACATTGAAAACTGCCTTTTAGAATTGATCAAACAAACTCTCGACAAGAACATTCCCATAGATCAGTAGTGGTAAACCTATGGCACGCGTGTCATTGCCGAGACGTAGAAAAAAATTATTGGCACGCAACAGAAATAGTTATTTTTGTTAAAAAATTCTCAATCTAGTTTTATACAACATCAAAGATGTACTGATTCTCAAAATAAAAAATGTTTTCTCCCTTATTAATTGCGTTACCTGGCACTTAGGCATTTCACAATGTGAACATTAGCATGTTTTACCGAATAATGCCATAGTTTCTTATGCTGATGATACAGTAATTTTAAGTTCTGGAAAGAACTCGAATGAAGTTAGAAGTCGATTATCTGAATGGCTTAATAAGATAGATCATTGGCTTACGGTAAATCAACTATCACTTAATACAGATAGTCTTCCTATAGATTTCAGCCTGTAAATTAATCACAAGCATTTGATAAGAGTTGATAACTGTGAATACCTAGGTTTGTTTTTTGATAGACAAATGAAATAGGATAAACTTGCAACTGAATTGTCAAAAAAAAACTCAAATATTTTAATTTCTTGTTTTATAAACTTAGTCCATCACTTGATCATTCAGTTTTAAAAATTATATATCATGGTCTTTTTGAAAGTGTAAATAATTATACATAATTAAAACAATTCTATTAATCATGTAAGTACCATGCAAAACAAAATTATAAAATAAATGCATCTAATCAATGCAAATGAAATGCTTTTACTAATAAGAGATGCTTTTATTGTCAATATATTAACTTTCTACTATCAAGATTTACTAATACGAGATCAAAGTTGGTAATACTTCTAAAAATTATCAAAACTATACGCACAAAAATGCCTACTACGTAACAATAAAATACTTCAATAAATTACCGAATTCCATGAAAATGTTGAATTCTCCTATTAAACTCTTAAAAAATAAGTTTACTAGTTGGTTAAGAATGTGCCATGTGGTAACGTATAAGTAATGAAATTTTTAATATGATGAATCCTTTTTTTGCATGACACTGTAACCCTATTTTGTAATTTTTATTTAATGTTAGTCTAAGAATTTAATATAATTATATATTTTGTATTGATTCTACGTACAGGTGTTCACACCTCCATAGAAATGTAATACCATGTAATGAAATTATTAAAATAAAAATAAAGGTTTCCATTCTGCTTGTTTAAGTTTCAAAAAATACTTTTTAAACAATATTCCATAAATAAAAATACTTTGGAAAACTAAATAAGTATATAAAATGAATAGGATGGTTGCGACAGTTACTACGTGGTAATCCATACTTACATTGAATTGAAACTTAGGGCAGACAGGACGAAGTTTTTCAACACGGTTTTCAGAACATTCTCGCGCTTTTCGTCTGAAAAAAGACACTAGTTCTTTTTCAAACCATTGTCTCGAATGCAATCATAAATTCCCAGAAATAGATAATCTAAAAATCTTGCATAATTGCAACAAAGGCCCGAAACTAAATCTCCTAGTCATTAGAAATTTTCAAAAAAAACCGTAATCCCTCATTTAATCTCCTAAACGAGCAAACTGACCTAATCTGTTCCCAACTTTTTAATCTCACCCAATCTCAAACAGATAAGTCCTCATCTTCGGACAAACACCGCCCCCCCACCCCACCAAAACTATAAGGGTATATATTCAACATCATCAATTTGTTAAGTCACTTGAAAATGACCGTCAAACGTCGAAACTCGAGTCGTGAGATGTGTAGAAATTTATATAACTGTGAATAATAAGTTATATAACATTTTTACTTAATATAAGTGTGGTAAAAAACAAAGTGAATTTTTCAATTCAATGTAAGTATATAAAAGTAAAAAAACTTTTATAAAAAAGTAAAAAAACTTGTGTCTAGCCACAAGTAGCTACCAATTTACATTGCAAATGCAAGTGATGATAGATGAATCAAACAAGTTTTTAGCATTAAAATTAAATGGTAATAAACCTGCAATATTGCACAGAGATTTAATTTTTGTAACTAATTTATTTCCATAAATTTATATGTAAAGATTTATATAATGTGGAGCTTTAACTGGAATAAAATTCATAACTTCGATATAGGCGATTTTTGCAAAAAAATCCCGAAACACCTAACCTATTGTTTTTTTTTGCCCTCATTTCTATGTATATGCTGTTTGTTTATCTGTTTGTTTAAGTGTCCAGCCACCTGCGACCTTTTTTTTCAAATGGGAAGGTAAGTCAAGTGAAACCTCCTTTCAAAGATCTCATCGCAAGGAATACAACACAATATTTATTTCTTCAATATTTTCAAAGCCCATGTGATAACAAAAAAGGAAACCACTTTTACCTTGAACACGTTTCGGCGTAAGGTTGTATGTTTTTGACATGTGTTTTGATGCTTTGGAATCACGTTGCATAGTTACAAGTGATAATAATACCCACCAAAGCAGTCTCATACGTCAAGTTGTTTTTAAAATGCTGTATTTAATCGAAAATCTCCATATCGAGTTTCTGATGATAATCGGTTATGGTAACAGAAGACGAAATCAGCTATAGGTTGCTTAGTTATTTTGAGAACAGCATCCGGATATACCACACATTAGCCTAGATACCAAAAGCAACATTGAGACATAATACAACAATTTGGGTCATGTCAAGGTTGTGCCCAGACAGAGAAATCCCACTGTTAAAGCAGATACCAGGCTAAACTTATTATTCTCTTCAAGAAAATCTGGTGACTCCTGTCAGGCAATTGGCCCGCGGCAACGAGATTAGTCATACTACTGTCCTGAAAATCAGCCAAGCTGCATCCTTACAAGATGCAGGCACTACAAGAATTAACGGAGGATGGCCCGGCCCGCCGAATCGAATTATGCGAACAAATGATGAACATGATCGACAATAACCAGATTTCATTAGCATCAATTCTTTTTTCCGACGAAAGAACTTTTACCTTACAGTCGACGTTAATCGTAAAAATTTTCGTTATTGGGCTGACCATAACCCTCATTGGATGCGAGAAACTCATACTCAGTTCCCGCAAAAAGTCAATGTATGGGCTGGGATAATAGGTGATCAGGTTGTAGAACCAGTATTCTCTGATGGTAAACTTGAAGGAGCAACATATCTTACGTTTCTTCAAGACGACCTCATGCCAGCGTTAGCCACTGTATTTCCAAATTCGTTAGATCCAGATTAACCTAATGAACGAATATGGTATCAACTGAACGGAGCTCCACCCCATTATGATGATTATGTGATCGTTTGTAGATATTTAGGCAAAGTTTTTCCCAATAGATCGATTGGAAAAAGAGGTCACATTGAATGGCCGGCGAGATCTCCGGATCTTAGTCCCCTTGACTTTTCTGGGGATATCTCAAGAGTAAGATCTATGTAACAAAACCAAACGACATTGAGGACTTTAAGCAACATATTAGGCATGAAATACGGCAAGTCAAGCTAGAAATGTTACAAAATATTAGAGATGCATATTATCTTCGATTTGCACTTTGCCAAGAAAGAAATGGTAAGCATTGTTTGCAATGCAATTTTTTTTTAACATGTGTGCTTTGAAAATATTCAAGAAATAAATAGTGTGTTGTATTCCTTGCAAAGAGATCTTTTAAACAAGGTGTCACTTGACATACCTTTCCATTTGAAAAAAAAAGATCAGAGGTGACTGGGCACTTCCGGGAACAAATAAACAAACAGCATATACATAGAAATGATGGCAAGAAAAAAATGCCTATATCGAAGTTATGAAGTAGACTAGAACGACTAGAGAGAGAGAGATCGAAGTTATGAATTTTATTCCAGTTACTGGAATTTTTTTCCACAATCTATTTAGAAAAGTTTTCTTACTAATACCCATAGAAAAAAAAATTAATGAATCAAATATTTTCAAACTGATAACAGACAACAATAACAACAAATGAACATTATGTTTACTCACAACTGGTTAGTAATCTGTGTATTTCTACCCTTCAAGACAGTCAGGAAGCGACTTATTAAATGCTTCACTTCCTGGCTAGTCAGGAAAGATACTTCCCGGCTGGTCAGGAAAGATTTTTCCCAGCTAGCATGTGCAAAATGTCATTTTGGTAAATCAAAACATAATTTAAGATATTTTAACATTTCGAAAAGAGCACCAGTCACACTTTTTTGGAATATCACTTTTTGGTGCAATATTAATCTTTATTAAGAGCAAATTAAGCTCTTAAAAAGCAAATTAAGCTCTAATTATTTTTATTAAGAGCAAATGTGTATATGTTACTTAAAAGTACAAAATCGGCAAATGTAAACATTTACCGGTATATGTACACATCTACCAATTTGATAGGTAAATGTGAGTTTAAATCTGAGATCAGCTTTATATATCTATTTTTACCAAAAAATGTGTACTCTTTGTATGTTACAATATCACGTGTGTCTTGTTGGACAGACCATGTGCTGTGTATGTTAATGTAAACCTCTAACAAATGCCAACATTAGGCATATGTGCACTTTTGCCAGAAATAATTCGTAAATGTAAGTTGAACTCACATTTACCAACCAAGAAGGTGAATGTGTACATATACCGGTAAATGTGTACATTTACCAAACTACGTATTTTTAGCGTAACATATACACCACAAACCAACTTAAAAAGCAATTGAAAACTAAAGTCTGTTTGAAAAGGGCACGAGTCCTGGACTTGAGCCGCTTTCAAGTGAAACGAAACGCATCTGTCAGATGTAATTCAAAATATATGGTTATAAATGAAGATTATAAAGAAAGTACTATCGGTTTTGTTAACAATTTTGATAGTAAAAATGCCAAGGACACATATTTGCAGGCATTGATTGAAAAAGAAAAAAGAAATACAGGAACTATAGACCCAGGTCTATAATTTGATATGTGCCCATAATTATGAAAGTGGTCTAAGTAAAAATTTAAAAAAAAATGAGTTTATCAGTTATTTCACACCACATTATTAACACTAAATGAATTCCATATATTTTTGAAATTACAACCACTACCTAATGGTTCATTATTGACGATATCGTAAAAATTACATTGAATAAATTTAGTTTAAAATAATGCTGTAGGAAATAACTGATAAACTATTTTCATTTTTAATTTTGACTTAGACCACTTTCATAATTATGGGCACATATATAAAATTTTGGAGCTTATTGTGTCAGTTCTTGTTAAATATGTGCCCTACTATAACAAAGATACATCAGCCTATTATTTAGATGAAAAACTCAATGTGAAAATTATGCATACATCATCGTACACGCAAAAATGTTTAGATCACCCAGTAAAATATAAGTTGTACTAAACTAAATTTTTTAATAAAGTAAATATTTCAATGAAAACTTTAACTCATCATTTGGTAGAAAGCAAATTGATGTTTTTGGCCTGTATGTAGAGTTCAGGCCTAAACTATAAACTCGACATATTAATGATAATGCAAATTAAAGCAGAAATAGAGATTCACCAAAAATTAGCAAATAAATTTTACAAAAAAATACATATAGGAAGTGGAAAGAATATGCAAGAATAATCCAAAGGTGTATGGTATTCCATTATATGCAAAATTTGCCATTCCTGTGCAGGAAGTTTTTTTATCTACGTCATGATCTGAAAACTGGAAAATCAGTATTTTATTCTTATTGCCCAGGAGTCGCTAACGGGTCGATAAAGGTCCCAACGAAATGATGGACTATATTAGACAAAATACTGGTAATGATGCTGTAGAACTGGACCTATTTTCAGATGGTTATGCTGGCTAAAATCGAAATCATGCCATGGTTGTTATTCTTTTATCATTGGTAGCTGAACAAAATAACAATATAAAGGAGATACAAAATTACATACCTAAAAGAAGTCATTTATTCCTGCTAAATGATAGAATGTTTGGGACTGCAAAGAACCTCATTCGAAAAAATGACAGTATTTACACACCAGCTGAGTATGAAACTCTTATAGCTGAGGTTAATGAAAAATTTGAAATAAGAAGACACAAAACTGAAAATATTATAGACAAAAAATGTTGGCCAAACCATTATAAGAAACTGGTACTATCTGGGATTCCTATGGCAGATGCATACCCAAAGACCAAAAAAAAAAACTTTTGCTATTTCCAAGGTATCACATTTCACCTTTCTCCAGACTGGGTCTTGTAAAAACAAGTGAATCTATAGACAACTTAGTCAGTTATGAATTTCAACTTTTACAGAGGATGGATACCAGGCCACCTTTACCATCAAATAATACTCCTGCGTATGCTGGTAAATTACCAATACAGGAAAAGAAAATGACTGATTTAAAAAAAACTTGAAAAGTATATCCCAGCAGAGTACCAAACTTTCTAAGAAGAGGTTTTTGAATGGCTAACAACTTCAGCAAACAATGAATACCAAGAAAATTGATAGCGCGGAAGTAGAAGAGCTAAAAATAAGTCGTGTTGGTGGAAAAACATATAGAGCTCTGTGGAGTAATATGGAAAGAAAACAGAGTTACCACGAACATCATACAGACCTCCTACCGGATGTTTTCTAACCTTCACAACTGTATTAGAAGATACACTAAATTGCATATTCTGTAATTTAAAGAAGACTATACTGGTAGGGGACTTCAATATTAACTTCAATGAAACCTCAAGGGAAAGAAGTATACTAGAAGACTTACTAATTTCATATGGACTCCAGGAACAAGTACATTAATACACAAGCATAACGGCCATCTCCAAAACAAAAATAGACAAGGTATTTATGAATAAAAGCTCTTCTACAATAACAAATGTAGAAGACACTATCCTCTCTGGCCATAGATTAATACTGGTATAAAGGGTCAACAATAAAAAGAATAAAAATGGAAATGAATATCACATCATAAGAAAATTTTGAGAGGATAATAAAAATAAATTCTCCGAAGCACTTATGAAAGAAACATGGATCCATATGTACACTTAACAAAACAGTAACGAAAAAACAGTCACCTTCATCAATACTTTAAAATACCATTTCTCAACCCGTTTTCCTTTAGGAAAATTGGGTTGAGAAGGATAAAAAAAAAAACGTGTAAGTCATGGGTAAATAACCTAGTCAGTCAGTATCTCTAGTTCTAAAGTAAAAGATTTATATAACTTAAAGAAGAAATTCCCTGCATTACGAAAATTTTAGCTAATTAGAAAGAAATTGCATCATAAACTATTATTCTGTACAAAACAAAAGTTATACTAGAGAATCCTAGAAAAAAACATGCAACAAACAAAAAACCCTATGGTCGATTTTGAATGAACTGTCAAACAAAAATAACTTAAAAGACAAAAGAGGAATTTCACTTAAAATTAATGATACACTGATTGAAGATCCACACAGCATAGCGACTACCTTTAATCATTATTTTAAAAATGCAGCAGAATTGGTTACTCTACAGATGACAGGAACAGATGCCACATACCAACACATTCCTCACAATCCGCACACTATTTATTTACCAGATTACTGCAAAAGTGAAATGGAAGAGATTATAGGAAAATTAAAAACTAAACAAACCTCAGGCACCGATTGATTACCTTCCAAATTATCAAGGAATTCAGATACGAACTGTTATCACCAATAACACATATAATAAACTATTCATTCTCTATGGAAAAAGTTCCGACTGTACTGAAAACATCATTCCTATATACAAATCTGGTGAAAACACGAACATCAAAAACTATAGACCAATATCACTGCTATCTGTATTATCGAAGATATTTGAATATAGTATGTTGAATAGGCTAACACCATTTGTAAACAAATACAAGTTAAGATAGAATTGGTGAAACCATCCTACGTTATAGAAAATCATACAAACTTAAAACAAACGGAACACAGCCTGAATATATAAATATATTTAGCCTTTATGGAGCTCTATAGCAATTATTGAGTCTTTTTAGTACTACCAAAACAAACCTCACATGAAATTTGTATGTTATTTTATAGCTTTCAGTCCACCCTTGTGGCACTCAACAAAAACCATAAAAATAACATTGTTTTTAAGCTCATGTCTTTCCGATACCTAAAGTGGATAGCCATCTGTGGACACGTTTCGAGATTTATCTCTCATCAGCTCAGCTTTGCTTCAATGAACAATAATTTGTAAACCACTCACTTGAAAACCCATGTGGTGTTTAAGGTTAGATGTTTATAATTTTGACATTTTGTAAGAGAGGCATGAACTTAGCAGGTTATTGATTGAACTGATAAGATAGAATTGATGAAACCATCCTACATTATAGAAAATCATACTAACTTAAAACAAACGGAACACTGCCTGAATATATAAATATATTCAGCCTTCCAAAACCAAAATACCTTACAAATTTCATAAGACTGAATACATTTATATATTCAGGCTGTGTTCTGTTTGTTTTAAGTTTGTATGATTTTCTATAACGTAGGATGGTTTCACCAATTCTATCTTATCAGTTCAATCAATAACCTGCTAAGTTCATGTCTCTCTCACAAAATGTCAAAATTATAAACATCTAACCCTAAATACCACATGGGTTTTTAAGTGAGTGGTTGGAAGCAAAGCTGTGCTGATGAGAGATAAATCTCGAAACGCTTCCACAGATGGCTATCCACTTTAGGTATCGGAAAGACATGAGATTAAAAACAATGTTATTTTTATGGTTTTTGTTGAGTGCCACGATGGTGAACTGAAAGCTATAAAACAACTTACAAATTTCATGTGAGATTTGTTTTGGTAGTCCTAAAAAGACTCAATAATTGTTATAGAGCTCCAGAAAGGCTTATATTTATATATTTAGGCTGTGTTCCATTTGTTTTAAATTTTTAAATACAAGTTAATTCCTGAACAGCAGCAAGGGTTCCAAAAAAATAAATCTACGGAGATTGCAATAGTACACTTTTATAACAAAATACTGGAAGAAGTTGATAGTAGGAAATGTAGGCATTTTCTGCGATCTCACCAAGGCATTTGACTGTGTTTCACATAATCAATTGATTAGCAAACTTAACATCCATGGTATTAGAGGGAAGGCAGGTAACTGGAAACAATCATTCCTCAAGGACAGAATACAGATAGTCAAGATATCAAAGGGTAGCAAAAGTGCACAATCTCCACCCCTGAGCACTCGCATTGGACTACCACAAGGCAGTGTCTCTCCGTTACTTTTTTCATTATACTTAGCGGATATAACCAAGTATATAGCGGAATTTCATTGCACTCCATATGCAGATGATTCCAGCTTCATTATCTCTCATGGTGATCAGGTAGATAATGAAATATTTGGGGTACCAGAAAATAATCCATTTTTTTAAATGCTCTTATACTGGTTTCTGTCAGATTCCAGCTAATCAGTTTACCTGCTAACTGATTATGACAAATAAATTTGGTTGGCTAAACGTCAATCCACCATTTTCTGCTTAGTTTCAATTATTTGAGTAAACCATTAAAAAATAGCAAATCAATTAGTGGACGAAGTACACCTGCGCCATTGTATGCGATTTCTCTTTGATCAAGGTTTAAAGGCTACTGCTGCCAATCTCTCAGATGCTCCATGAAGTGGAAGACCTAGTGATTTCAAAGAGGACGCTTTAAAAGACCTGGTGGAATCAGATCCGCGACTAACCATTTAATATATGTCTAAAAGGCTCTCTGCATCCTGGTCTACTGTTCAGGAACACTTAAGAAAGATTGAGGTCCGATGCTACTAGAGAAAAAACAAAAAATTGATCACTTGGAAAGTGTGAAATGACCCAAAATATTACAAAATACTACACTTAAGAAAGATTGGCAAAGTCAATAGACAGGGTGTGTGGGTTCCACATGAATTAAACGAAATTCACAAACAACGGCGTCGAATGATTTGTTCTTCTTTGATTACAAGGAACCATGGCACATTGCCACCTGGTCATATGACAACTGGAGTAGTATACCGACAACAATTGACCAGGTGAAATGAGAAATTATGTAAAAAACGCCCGATGTTGGTTAACAGAAAAGGCCTAATCTTCCTTCACGATAATGCAAGACCACATACTGCGAAAGACACCCATGAACATTTAAATCAAATGGGTTGGGAAGTTTTGCCACATCCACCATATTCTCCAGACCTGGTGCCATCGGATTACCACTTATTCAGATCATTAGAACATCATATTCGGAATAAAACATATAGGAATCAAGATGCCATCGAAAATGACTCATTTTTCATCAGAAGACACCTGAATTTTTCAAAAAGGGTATTCAAAATCTGGTAACACGTTGGCAAGAGGTTATTTCAAACAATGGAAATTATATTTTGAGTTAATAATAATAAAATTTTGTAATAAATGATTTTAAACTTTTTTGTAAAAGAATGGATTACTTTCCGAGACCCCTAATACATGCAAATATTCTGCTGGAATCCATAAATAAATAATAAAATACGGTTTACACCGAATAACTTTTTCTTGAAAGGCTCAAAAACAAATTATATGATCTCTAGACCACATAGAAGGTCTTGCAAGGCAATATCATTGAAAAATGGAAAATATTGAATTAAAGCAAGCCAACCAAGTTAAATTTTTAGGAATATACGTAGAAGATACTTTGGGGTGGACAAATCACATAGATTACACCATAAAAAAAATTAACAAGAAAGCTTATTTAATAAGATCAATACTAGAAATTGTTAACTTGTTAGCTATTTTAACAATATATTATGCAGAAGTCCATCTTAAAGTATGGAATTTTAGTATGGGGCTCATCAACATACGCTAAACAACTCAGCTCAGAAACGAGTAATAAGAGGTATTAAAGGAAATGACGTTAGAGAGTCCTGCAAATCCGACTTCCAAACATTAAAAATTTTAACATTTACATCACTCTATGTACTAGAAATGTAAATAAATACCTCTATGTACAAGAAATTTTCGAAATGATCTCCTGATCATTTCGAAAAAGGCATTAGGCCAAAAATTTTAATTCAAAAAAACTAGATGAAAACTTGTTTCTTTTTTAATAAATAAATATTCCAAAAAACGTGTATTTTTTTATATTTAACAACCTCTATATTCAATTTCTTCAGCACCTATGACTTTTTTTTACAAGAAACATATTTTTGTTGATTCTGAAAAGTTTTAATTCACTCACTCATGCCCTTTTCGAAATGATGGGTTCAATTGTCCTGTAAATTTATTAGGTCTAGTCTTTTAGCACTAGTCTTTTAGCTATTTCAATATACCTATTTCTACTAAAGCCTGTCAAAATGACTGGTGGGGTTCGCCAATTACTTCAATTAAGTGAATTGTAATATGTTATATTGATTATAAATTTATTCATTAGTTAATTGAAACATACAAATTTTCAGATTCCTAAACCTAAATTAATTGCCATGTGATTCCATATCCACAACAGAAAATTAGCTATTGGTAATTTTATTTCAATTCTGAGTATTGAAATTGCCACAATTATATATTATACATATTTTTTGCATGCATTACAAGTAGTTGTGGTCCTGTTATTATTACAATGTCCGTAAATGTTGTCATTACGTGTATGAAGGGTGCTACTTGAACTTGATATATCAGCAGCTGGTATATCAGCTTCTTTTGGAATTTTTCTTGAAATATGGCATTCAGAGGAAAGTTCTTCAGCTAAACAAAAAAAAAGTCTTTTCCTGAAATATTTTCACCTGTCGTGTTTGTATAAAATATCTAGTTATTTATTCCAACTAAACCTAGAATATTGAAAAAAACTTGAAGTAGCCATCTTCTGGAACCTGATTTGACAATATATTTTCATGTCATTTGGTCAGTCACATCGACACCAAATTTAGTATTGTTAAGTCACAATATCAGGTAATTTCATAGAAATTACATAAAAAAATACACCAGTCATTTTGACTGGTTTGATATAAGTACCGATGATAATCAAATACTTTATGATTTTGAATAAAAATATAAAACTAACTCCCTAATATTATTCATTTCATTATCACTGCAAAAGTCATGACATTCGTTTCCCAAAAAAAATTAAGGTGAAGTAGGAATTTAAACATAAAATTGTAAAACCAGTCATTTTGACTGATGTGGTAAATCTAGTGTTAATTGAAATGGTACTCCTTGCTTATTTTTCTGAATTAACTAAACAAATTAAAACCCCCTCGCATCATGGTCAAGATATTTGATGTTGCGAGCACTATTGTTTCAGAAAAAAATTCATCAAGAAACTAATTTATTCGGTAACTAATCTGTTTGTTATGTTTGCTTTTACTTTGCCTTACTAATATAGTAACTGTGTATAGAAAACCTAATAAACCTTGTTGGTTGAAAAACTTGTTCCGCTTTATATGGATGAAACAAATGTTAAGCAATGATTTGATTTTTGTGTTGTTCTTATAGTGGTCACAGTCACATTGTTCCGAAAGTAATATAAACTATAGGAATTACATTAATACCGCAAAACATAACATTTAGTATAATGACTCCAAACTGTCCATGCAGTATAATATTAGATATGCAATAATTTGCTGTATAATTTCAGTTCATAATTTTAGTTCCTAATAGTGTATTCAAAGAAATAATGAAAGTATTTATGGAATACAGGTTTCCATTTTGTTTGTTTACATTTTCAATTTAAGTTCCAATCATGAACAATATGTCTAAATGAAGTTTGTAGTTGTTAAGAAACACGTTTTAAACAATATTCCACCAATAAAATCAATAGGAAACATAAAATATTGTCAAAAACGTTATGAAAAATGTCAAAGTTGTTGCTTTGCAAGTCCCAGGTTTAAAACCACAAAAATCTTATCTATTATGTTGTCAAGCCACAAGTAATTAATGGCTTACTTTGCAAGTCCCACTAACAGCTCACAGGAAAGATAAATAACAAGCAGATAAAATAAAAGAGCATCTTGCTTTGTTGCTGTAAAAATAAAAATAAAATAAATGCAGCACATTACCTTGAGGTTTAGTTTTTTTTTCTTAACAACTATTTTATTTCTGAGAATTTTGATTCAGTGAGGCAGGTTCACTGGCAGGTTCCGTTTCTATAAATATTCAGGAGAACGATCCAGTTTATTAACTTAAATATTAACAATTTGATGGACAAAGCAAACTCCATTTACCAAAGACCAGTCATGGATAATATCAAATGCAATACACACTCTACCTCGTACACTCTTAACTTCATTATACAGATGTTTACTGTGCAACAGCGTTGCCAAACTCACAAAACCCAACAAAAATAAAAATTCGCAAATATCCGTTTACACTGAATTATAAAAACGAACAACTCACGTTTTTTTATGATACAAGAGCAATTAATTTTAAATAATTAATATATTTTTGCATACTGTTGATGGAACCAAAACAAAATATGAATTGAATAAAAATAAATAAATGACATGACACAAAATTAAAATTTATTGATTTTTTTTAATATTAAATTATCGTTTCAATGAGGAATTTAGTAAATTGATGATAACATTTGCTGGTGGAAAAAGGTATTGTTTTGAAAATATCTGAATCATTAAACAAATTTTATTGATATGGCAACGCTGTCTGCAATGAGCTAATGTACATTTCAAAACGTTTTTCATTATTATACATTTTTTTTTGGTTCTTAACTAATTCAACGTACCAATCCTTGGCATAATGTCTGCAAGTTATTTTAAATAATTTCTGGAAAATCTGCGAATTTCAATTGAAAATTCTATTTTGCTTCCTTGGGTCAATGCTAAGCTTTTTCAGGGCACTGTCAACTACGAAAGATAAATGCACTGGCCTAAGCCAGATTCACACTGGAACAGGCAGGGATAGCGTGAGGGTTTTGCTACATTATTTTCTTTAATTTAGGGGGATTGTAGGTCTCACCTTGTAAAAGGGGAACTTGGCATCGACTGTTGAATCATATGATTTCTGAGCTGCTGCTGTGTGTAGTGCTCGAGGGTTTTCGTGATTAAAATTATACCGAAATCTACTTATAGTGACATCTTGCAAGAAACTAGGAACATCATTATAGAAATCTGTAAAATTATGGTTTGATTTAATTTTGCAAATCTACTATAGATCTACAGGAATAATTTCTGAATTAAAAAAAAATTGAAATTATTTTTGAAAATAGAATTTATTGAAAATAGAGCAGACAAACTCACAACTCTAGACACACAACTCTAGACAGGCGTCTAGTCTTGTCTTGTTCTGCCTGCAAAGTTTTGTTGTCTGTCTAGCCTTGTCTGTCTAGTATTGACTGTCTAATCTTGTCTGTCTAGTCTTGTTTGTCTAGTTTTCTCTATTTGGTCTTGTCTGTCTAGTCTAGCCTGTCTCTTAAAGGTGGTTCGGGGAAAGCTCTCGCTAAACCCCCTAATCTTCTTTGAATTTTAGTATGCGCCACCCCGGAATCGCATATTTTGCAATAATTCAGGATGGACAGCCAGGGAAGTTGGTGAAAACCGCCCTAGTTGTCACCTCCCCGACCAGGATTCGAACCCCACATTGAAAGGCGGGAGTCTTGTCTGTCTAGACTAGTCTTGTCTGTCTAGTCTTGCCTATCTAGACATTTCTGTCTAGTCTTGTCTGTCTAGTCTTGTCTGTCTAGTCTTGTCTGTCTAGTCTTGTCTGTCTAGTCTTGTCTGTCTAGTCTTGTCTGTCTAGTCTTGTCTGCCGAGTATTGTCTGTCTAGTCTTGTTTGTCTATTTGTGTCTGTCTAGTCTTGTCTGGATAGTCTTGCCTGTCTAGTTTTGTCTTCCTACTCTTGTTTGTCGAGTCTTGTCTGACTGATCTTGTCTGTCTAGTCTTGTCTGTCTAGTCTTGTCTGTCTAGTCTTGTCTGTCTAGTCTTGTCTGTCTAGTCTTGTCTGTCTAGTCTTGTCTGTCTAGTCTTGTCTGTCTAGTCTTGTCTGTCTAGTCTTGTCTGTCTAGTATTGTCTGTCTAGTCTTGTCTGTCTAGTCTTGTCTGTCTAGTCTTGTCTGTCTAGTCTTGTCTGTCTAGTCTTGTCTGTCTAGTCTTGTCTGTCTAGTCTTGTCTGTCTAGTCTTGTCTGTCTAGTCTTGTCTGTCTAGTCTTGTCTGTCTAGTCTTGTCTGTCTAGTCTTGTCTGTCTAGTCTTGTCTGTCTAGTCTTGTCTGTCTAGTCTTGTCTGTCTAGTCTTGTCTGTCTAGTCTTGTCTGTCTAGTCTTGTCTGTCTAGTCTTGTCTGTCTAGTCTTGTCTGTCTAGTCTTGTCTGTCTAGTCTTGTCTGTCTAGTCTTGTCTGTCTAGTCTTGTCTGTCTAGTCTTGTCTGTCTAGTCTTGTCTGTCTAGTCTTGTCTGTCTAGTCTTGTCTGTCTAGTCTTGTCTGTCTAGTCTTGTCTGTCTAGTCTTGTCTGTCTAGTCTTGTCTGTCTAGTCTTGTCTGTCTAGTCTTGTCTGTCTAGTCTTGTCTGTCTAGTCTTGTCTGTCTAGTCTTGTCTGTCTAGTCTTGTCTGTCTAGTCTTGTCTGTCTAGTCTTGTCTGTCTAGTCTTGTCTGTCTAGTCTTGTCTGTCTAGTCTTGTCTGTCTAGTCTTGTCTGTCTAGTCTTGTCTGTCTAGTCTTGTCTGTCTAGTCTTGTCTGTCTAGTCTTGTCTGTCTAGTCTTGTCTGTCTAGTCTTGTCTGTCTAGTCTTGTCTGTCTAGTCTTGTCTGTCTAGTCTTGTCTGTCTAGTCTTGTCTGTCTAGTCTTGTCTGTCTAGTCTTGTCTGTCTAGTCTTGTCTGTCTAGTCTTGTCTGTCTAGTCTTGTCTGTCTAGTCTTGTCTGTCTAGTCTTGTCTGTCTAGTCTTGTCTGTCTAGTCTTGTCTGTCTAGTCTTGTCTGTCTAGTCTTGTCTGTCTAGTCTTGTCTGTCTAGTCTTGTCTGTCTAGTCTTGTCTGTCTAGTCTTGTCTGTCTAGTCTTGTCTGTCTAGTCTTGTCTGTCTAGTCTTGTCTGTCTAGTCTTGTCTGTCTAGTCTTGTCTGTCTAGTCTTGTCTGTCTAGTCTTGTCTGTCTAGTCTTGTCTGTCTAGTCTTGTCTGTCTAGTCTTGTCTGTCTAGTCTTGTCTGTCTAGTCTTGTCTGTCTAGTCTTGTCTGTCTAGTCTTGTCTGTCTAGTCTTGTCTGTCTAGTCTTGTCTGTCTAGTCTTGTCTGTCTAGTCTTGTCTGTCTAGTCTTGTCTGTCTAGTCTTGTCTGTCTAGTCTTGTCTGTCTAGTCTTGTCTGTCTAGTCTTGTCTGTCTAGTCTTGTCTGTCTAGTCTTGTCTGTCTAGTCTTGTCTGTCTAGTCTTGTCTGTCTAGTCTTGTCTGTCTAGTCTTGTCTGTCTAGTCTTGTCTGTCTAGTCTTGTCTGTCTAGTCTTGTCTGTCTAGTCTTGTCTGTCTAGTCTTGTCTGTCTAGTCTTGTCTGTCTAGTCTTGTCTGTCTAGTCTTGTCTGTCTAGTCTTGTCTGTCTAGTCTTGTCTGTCTAGTCTTGTCTGTCTAGTCTTGTCTGTCTAGTCTTGTCTGTCTAGTCTTGTCTGTCTAGTCTTGTCTGTCTAGTCTTGTCTGTCTAGTCTTGTCTGTCTAGTCTTGTCTGTCTAGTCTTGTCTGTCTAGTCTTGTCTGTCTAGTCTTGTCTGTCTAGTCTTGTCTGTCTAGTCTTGTCTGTCTAGTCTTGTCTGTCTAGTCTTGTCTGTCTAGTCTTGTCTGTCTAGTCTTGTCTGTCTAGTCTTGTCTGTCTAGTCTTGTCTGTCTAGTCTTGTCTGTCTAGTCTTGTCTGTCTAGTCTTGTCTGTCTAGTCTTGTCTGTCTAGTCTTGTCTGTCTAGTCTTGTCTGTCTAGTCTTGTCTGTCTAGTCTTGTCTGTCTAGTCTTGTCTGTCTAGTCTTGTCTGTCTAGTCTTGTCTGTCTAGTCTTGTCTGTCTAGTCTTGTCTGTCTAGTCTTGTCTGTCTAGTCTTGTCTGTCTAGTCTTGTCTGTCTAGTCTTGTCTGTCTAGTCTTGTCTGTCTAGTCTTGTCTGTCTAGTCTTGTCTGTCTAGTCTTGTCTGTCTAGTCTTGTCTGTCTAGTCTTGTCTGTCTAGTCTTGTCTGTCTAGTCTTGTCTGTCTAGTCTTGTCTGTCTAGTCTTGTCTGTCTAGTCTTGTCTGTCTAGTCTTGTCTGTCTAGTCTTGTCTGTCTAGTCTTGTCTGTCTAGTCTTGTCTGTCTAGTCTTGTCTGTCTAGTCTTGTCTGTCTAGTCTTGTCTGTCTAGTCTTGTCTGTCTAGTCTTGTCTGTCTAGTCTTGTCTGTCTAGTCTTGTCTGTCTAGTCTTGTCTGTCTAGTCTTGTCTGTCTAGTCTTGTCTGTCTAGTCTTGTCTGTCTAGTCTTGTCTGTCTAGTCTTGTCTGTCTAGTCTTGTCTGTCTAGTCTTGTCTGTCTAGTCTTGTCTGTCTAGTCTTGTCTGTCTAGTCTTGTCTGTCTAGTCTTGTCTGTCTAGTCTTGTCTGTCTAGTCTTGTCTGTCTAGTCTTGTCTGTCTAGTCTTGTCTGTCTAGTCTTGTCTGTCTAGTCTTGTCTGTCTAGTCTTGTCTGTCTAGTCTTGTCTGTCTAGTCTTGTCTGTCTAGTCTTGTCTGTCTAGTCTTGTCTGTCTAGTCTTGTCTGTCTAGTCTTGTCTGTCTAGTCTTGTCTGTCTAGTCTTGTCTGTCTAGTCTTGTCTGTCTAGTCTTGTCTGTCTAGTCTTGTCTGTCTAGTCTTGTCTGTCTAGTCTTGTCTGTCTAGTCTTGTCTGTCTAGTCTTGTCTGTCTAGTCTTGTCTGTCTAGTCTTGTCTGTCTAGTCTTGTCTGTCTAGTCTTGTCTGTCTAGTCTTGTCTGTCTAGTCTTGTCTGTCTAGTCTTGTCTGTCTAGTCTTGTCTGTTCTAGTCTTGTCTGTCTAGTCTTGTCTGTCTAGTCTTGTCTGTCTAGTCTTGTCTGTCTAGTCTTGTCTGTCTAGTCTTGTCTGTCTAGTCTTGTCTGTCTAGTCCTTGTCTGTCTAGTCTTGTCTGTCTATCTGTCTTCTAGTCTTGTCTGTCTAGTCTTGTCTGTCTAGTCTTGTCTGTCTAGTCTTGTCTGTCTAGTCTTGTCTGTCTAGTCTTGTCTGTCATGTCTTGTCTGTCTAGTCTTGTCTGTCTGAGTCTTGTCGTCTTGCTGTCTAGTCTTGTCTGTCTAGTCTTGTCTGTCTAGTCTTGTCTGTCTAGTCTTGTCTGTCTAGTCTTGTCTGTCTAGTCTTGTCTGTCTAGTCTTGTCTGTCTAGTCTTGTCTGTCTAGTCTTGTCTGGTCTAGGTCCTTGTCTGTCTAGTCTTGTCTGTCTAGTCTTGTCTGTCTAGTCTGTCTGTCTAGTCTTCTAGTCTTGTCTGTCTAGTCTTCTGTCTAGTCTAGCTCATCTGTCTGTCTAGTCTTGTCTGTCTAGTCTTGTCTGTCTAGTCTTGTCTGTCTAGTCTTGTCTGTCTAGTCTTGTCTGTCTAGTCTTGTCTGTCTAGTCTTGTCTGTCTAGTCTTGTCTGTCATAGTCTTGTCTGTCTAGTCTTGTCTGTCTAGTCTTGTCTGTCTAGTCTTGTCTGTCTAGTCTTGTCTGTCTAGTCTTGTCTGTCTAGTCTTGTCTGTCTAGCTTCTTCGTCTGTCTAGTCTTGTCTGTCTAGTCAAATCAAATCAAATCAAACTATTTATTTCATTATATAAGCTACAATAATATAACAAACACATTTAAAAAAGAGAACATATATTGTGAACATTTGTAACTAATGAAATTTGTCGGTTAGCTTTAACTTTAGTCGGCCCTTACTCCTATGTAGTATTCTTCAATGGAGTACGGCTCTATATCAATCAGTAAGTATTGAACCTGCTTCTTGAAAACGCTTAACGTTGCTACCATTTTTATTGCCTTTGGCAATCATTTAAATAAATCTATGTTACTGTATGGTGGTAACCTTTTTGACATGGTAAGTCTGTGAAAAGGAATATTGTAATTCAATTTGTTGTTTCTTGTATTCGTAGTGTTGTCAATACGATATTGATCAAACAGACTTTTATTTTTAAATAGAAATAATAGCGCTTCATATATATAAGTGCCGACAGTCGTTAATAATTTGGCACTTCTGAATTTACCTCTGCAAGACTCCGTGTAATTTAAATCGTATATGGTTCTTATGGCGGCCTTTTGAATTTTAAAAATATCTGATACTAATGTCCCGTTGCCCCAGAACATTATGCCGAATCTGAGATGACTGTAAAAGTTGGAGAAATACACAATCTTTAAGATATCCCTATTTAGGTACCTTTTAAGTATTCTTAGAGCATATACTGCTCTGTTCAGGTGTTTTGTTAAGTTCATTATGTGTGGAGTCCAGTCCAGGTTTTTCGTCCTATGTATAGTCCCAGTAGTCTAACGACTTGTTGAAGTTTTAATGTATTGTCCTCAAATGTAAATTCATTATTGTAGGTTCTTGTGTCTCTTTTTGTTTTATAGTAAATGACGTTGGTTTTCTTGACGTAGTCTTGTCTGTCTAGTCTTGTCTGTCTAGTCTTGTCTGTCTAGTCTTGTCTGTCTAGTCTTGTCTGTCTAGTCTTGTCTGTCTAGTCTTGTCTGTCTAGTCTTGTCTGTCTAGTCTTGTCTGTCTAGTCTTGTCTGTCTAGTCTTGTCTGTCTAGTCTTGTCTGTCTAGTCTTGTCTGTCTAGTCTTGTCTGTCTAGTCTTGTCTGTCTAGTCTTGTCTGTCTAGTCTTGTCTGTCTAGTCTTGTCTGTCTAGTCTTGTCTGTCTAGTCTTGTCTGTCTAGTCTTGTCTGTCTAGTCTTGTCTGTCTAGTCTTGTCTGTCTAGTCTTGTCTGTCTAGTCTTGTCTGTCTAGTCTTGTCTGTCTAGTCTTGTCTGTCTAGTCTTGTCTGTCTAGTCTTGTCTGTCTAGTCTTGTCTGTCTAGTCTTGTCTGTCTAGTCTTGTCTGTCTAGTCTTGTCTGTCTAGTCTTGTCTGTCTAGTCTTGTCTGTCTAGTCTTGTCTGTCTAGTCTTGTCTGTCTAGTCTTGTCTGTCTAGTCTTGTCTGTCTAGTCTTGTCTGTCTAGTCTTGTCTGTCTAGTCTTGTCTGTCTAGTCTTGTCTGTCTAGTCTTGTCTGTCTAGTCTTGTCTGTCTAGTCTTGTCTGTCTAGTCTTGTCTGTCTAGTCTTGTCTGTCTAGTCTTGTCTGTCTAGTCTTGTCTGTCTAGTCTTGTCTGTCTAGGTCTTGTCCTGTCTAGTCTGGTCTGTCGTAGTCTTGTCCTGTCTAGTCTTGGTCTGTCTAGTCTTGTCTGTCTAGTCTTGTCTGTCTAGTCTTGTCTGTCTAGTCTTGTCTGTCTAGTCTTGTCTGTCTAGTCTTGTCTGTCTAGTCTTGTCTGTCTAGTCTTGTCTGTCTAGTCTTGTCTGTCTAGTCTTGTCCTGTCTAGTCTTGTCTGTCTAGTCTTGTCTGTCTAGTCTTGTCTGTCTAGTCTTGTCTGTCTAGTCTTGTCTGTCTAGTCTTGTCTGTCTAGGTCTTGTCTGTCTAGTCTTGTCTGTCTAGTCTTGTCTGTCTAGTCTTGTCTGTCTAGTCTTGTCTGTCTAGTCTTGTCTGTCTAGTCTTGTCTGTCTAGTCTTGTCTGTCTAGTCTTGTCTGTCTAGTCTTGTCTGTCTAGTCTTGTCTGTCTAGTCTTGTCTGTCTAGTCTTGTCTGTCTAGTCTTGTCTGTCTAGTCTTGTCTGTCTAGTCTTGTCTGTCTAGTCTTGTCTGTCTAGTCTTGTCTGTCTAGTCTTGTCTGTCTAGTCTTGTCTGTCTAGTCTTGTCTGTCTAGTCTTGTCTGTCTAGTCTTGTCTGTCTAGTCTTGTCTGTCTAGTCTTGTCTGTCTAGTCTTGTCTGTCTAGTCTTGTCTGTCTAGTCTTGTCTGTCTAGTCTTGTCTGTCCTAGTCTTGTCTGTCTAGTCTTGTCTGTCTAGTCTTGTCTGTCTAGTCTTGTCTGTCTAGTCTTGTCTGTCTAGTCTTGTCTGTCTAGTCTTGTCTGTCTAGTCTTGTCTGTCTAGTCTTGTCTGTCTAGTCTTGTTTGTCTATTTGTGTCTGTCTAGTCTTGTCTGGATAGTATTGCCTGTCTGTCCTCCTCGGTGGTGTAGTTGACAACATACCCGCCTTTCAATGCGGGAGACCCGGGTTCGAATCCTGGTCGGGGAGACAACAACTAGGGCGCTTTTCATTAACCGTCCGGGCTGCCCACCCTGAATGAATGCAGAATATGCGATACCGGGGTGGCGTATACTAAAAAAGCCAAGGTGGAATATGGGGTTTAGTCTTGCCTGTCTAGTTTTGTCTTCCTACCCTTGTCTGTCTAGTCTTGTCTGACTAGTCTTGTCTGTCTAGTCTTGTCTGTCTAGTCTTGTCTGTCTAGTCTTGTCTGTCTAGTCTTGTCTGTCTAGTCTTGTCTGTCTAGTCTTGTCTGTCTAGTCTTGTCTGTCTAGTCTTGTCTGTCTAGTCTTGTCTGTCTAGTCTTGTCTGTCTAGTCTTGTCTGTCTAGTCTTGTCTGTCTAGTCTTGTCTGTCTAGTCTTGTCTGTCTAGTCTTGTCTGTCTAGTCTTGTCTGTCTAGTCTTGTCTGTCTAGTCTTGTCTGTCTAGTCTTGTCTAGTCTTGTCTGTCTAGTCTTGTCTGTCTAGTCTTGTCTGTCTAGTCTTGTCTGTCTAGTCTTGTCTGTCTAGTCTTGTCTGTCTAGTCTTGTCTGTCTAGTCTTGTCTGTCTAGTCTTGTCTGTCTAGTCTTGTCTGTCTAGTCTTGTCTGTCTAGTCTTGTCTGTCTAGTCTTGTCTGTCTAGTCTTGTCTGTCTAGTCTTGTCTGTCTAGTCTTGTCTGTCTAGTCTTGTCTGTCTAGTCTTGTCTGTCTAGTCTTGTCTGTCTAGTCTTGTCTGTCTAGTCTTGTCTGTCTAGTCTTGTCTGTCTAGTCTTGTCTGTCTAGTCTTGTCTGTCTAGTCTTGTCTGTCTAGTCCTTGTCTGTCTAGTCTTGTCTGTCTAGTCTTGTCTGTCTAGTCTTGTCTGTCTAGTCTTGTCTGTCTAGTCTTGTCTGTCTAGTCTTGTCTGTCTAGTCTTGTTTGTCTAGTCTTGTCTGTCTAGTCTTGTCTGTCTAGTCTTGTCTGTCTAGTCTTGTCTGTCTAGTCTTGTCTGTCTAGTCTTGTCTGTCTAGTCTTTGTCTGTCTAGTCTTGTCTGTCTAGTCTTGTCTGTCTAGTCTTGTCTGTCTAGTCTTGTCTGTCTAGTCTTGTCTGTCTATCCTTGTCTGTCTAGTCTTGTCTCTCTAGTCTTGTCTGTCTAGTCTTGTCTGTCTAGTCTTGTCTGTCTAGTCTTGTCTGTCTAGTCTTGTCTGTCTAGTCTTGTCTGTCTAGTCTTGTCTGTCTAGTCTTGTCTGTCTAGTCTTGTCTGTCTAGTCTTGTCTGTCTAGTCTTGTGTCTGTCTAGTGTTGTCTGTCTAGTCTTGTCTGTCTAGTCTTGTCTGTCTAGTCCTTGTCTGTCTAGTGTTGTCTGTCTAGTCTTGTCTGTCTAGTCTTGTCTGTCTAGTCTTGTCTGTCTAGTCTTGTCTGTCTAGTCTTGTCTGTCTAGTCTTGTCTGTCTAGTCTTGTCTGTCTAGTCTTGTCTGTCTAGTCTTGTCTGTTTAGTCTTGTCTGTCTAGTCTTGTCTGTATAGTCTTGTCTGTCTAGTCTTGTCTGTCTAGTCTTGTCTGTCTAGTCTTGTCTGTTCTAGTCTTGTCTGTCTAGTCTTGTCTGTCTAGTCTTGTCTGTCTAGTCTTGTCTGTCTAGTCTTGTCTGTCTAGTCTTGTCTGTCTGGTCTTGTCTGTCTAGTCTTGTCTGTCTAGTCTTGTCTGTCTAGTCTTGTCTGTCTAGTCTTGTCTGTCTAGTCTTGTCTGTCTAGTCTTGTCTGTCTAGTCTTGTCTGTCTAGTCTTGTCTGTCTAGTCTTGTCTGTCTAGTCTTGTCTGTCTAGTCTTGTCTGTCTAGTCTTGTCTGTCTAGTCTTGTCTGTCTAGTCTTGTCTGTCTAGTCTTGTCTGTCTAGTCTTGTCTGTCTAGTCTTGTCTGTCTAGTCTTGTCTGTCTAGTCTTGTCTGTCTAGTCTTGTCTGTCTAGTCTTGTCTGTCTAGTCTTGTCTGTCTAGTCTTGTCTGTCTAGTCTTGTCTGTCTAGTCTTGTCTGTCTAGTCTTGTCTGTCTAGTCTTGTCTGTCTAGTCTTGTCTGTCTAGTCTTGTCTGTCCTAGTCTTGTCTGTCTAGTCTTGTCTGTCTAGTCTTGTCTGTCTAGTCTTGTCTGTCTAGTCTTGTCTGTCTAGTCTTGTCTGTCTAGTCTTGTCTGTCTAGTCTTGTCTGTCTAGTCTTGTCTGTCTAGTCTTGTCTGTCTTGTCTTGTCTGTCTAGTCTTGTCTGTCTAGTCTTGTCTGTCTAGTCTTGTCTGTCTAGTCTTGTCTGTCTAGTCTTGTCTGTCTAGTCTTGTCTGTCTAGTCTTGTCTGTCTAGTCTTGTCTGTTCTGTCTAGTCTTGTCTGTCTAGTCTTGTCTGTCTAGTCTTGTCTGTCTAGTCTTGTCTGTCTAGTCTTGTCTGTCTAGTCTTGTCTGTCTAGTCTTGTCTGTCTAGTCTTGTCTGTCTAGTCTTGTCTGTCTAGTCTTGTCTGTCTAGTCTTGTCTGTCTAGTCTTGTCTGTCTAGTCTTGTCTGTCTAGTCTTGTCTGTCTAGTCTTGTCTGTCTAGTCTTGTCTGTCTAGTCTTGTCTGTCTAGTCTTGTCTGTCTAGTCTTGTCTGTCTAGTCTTGTCTGTCTAGTCTTGTCTGTCTAGTCTTGTCTGTCTAGTCTTGTCTGTCTAGTCTTGTCTCTAGTCTGTCTAGTCTTGTCTGTCTAGTCTTGTCTGTCTAGTCTTGTCTGTCTAGTCTTGTCTGTCTAGTCTTGTCTGTCTAGTCTTGTCTGTCTAGTCTTGTCTGTCTAGTCTTGTCTGTCTAGTCTTGTCTGTCTAGTCTTGTCTGTCTAGTCTTGTCTGTCTAGTCTTGTCTGTCTAGTCTTGTCTGTCTAGTCTTGTCTGTCTAGTCTTGTCTGTCTAGTCTTGTCTGTCTAGTCTTGTCTGTCTAGTCTTGTCTGTCTAGTCTTGTCTGTCTAGTCTTGTCTGTCTAGTCTTGTCTGTCTAGTCTTGTCTGTCTAGTCTTGTCTGTCTAGTCTTGTCTGTCTAGTCTTGTCTGTCTAGTCTTGTCTGTCTAGTCTTGTCTGTCTAGTCTTGTCTGTCTAGTCTTGTCTGTCTAGTCTTGTCTGTCTAGTCTTGTCTGTCTAGTCTTGTCTGTCTAGTCTTGTCTGTCTAGTCTTGTCTGTCTAGTCTTGTCTGTCTAGTCTTGTCTGTCTAGTCTTGTCTGTCTAGTCTTGTCTGTCTAGTCTTGTCTGTCTAGTCTTGTCTGTCTAGTCTTGTCTGTCTAGTCTTGTCTGTCTAGTCTTGTCTGTCTAGTCTTGTCTGTCTAGTCTTGTCTGTCTAGTCTTGTCTGTCTAGTCTTGTCTGTCTAGTCTTGTCTGTCTAGTCTTGTCTGTCTAGTCTTGTCTGTCTAGTCTTGTCTGTCTAGTCTTGTCTGTCTAGTCTTGTCTTGTCTGTCTATTCTTGTCTGTCTAGTCTTGTCTGTCTAGTCTTGTCTGTCTAGTCTTGTCTGTCTATTCTTGTCTGTCTAGTCTTGTCTGTCTAGTCTTGTCTGTCTAGTCTTGTCTGTCTATTCTTGTCTGTCTAGTCTTGTCTGTCTAGTCTTGTCTGTCTAGTCTTGTCTGTCTAGTCTTGTCTGTCTAGTCTTGTCTGTCTAGTCTTGTCTGTCTAGTCTTGTCTGTCTAGTCTTGTCTGTCTAGTCTTGTCTGTCTAGTCTTGTCTGTCTAGTCTTGTCTGTCTAGTCTTGTCTGTCTAGTCTTGTCTGTCTAGTCTTGTCTGTCTAGTCTTGTCTGTCTAGTCTTGTCTGTCTAGTCTTGTCTGTCTAGTCTTGTCTGTCTAGTCTTGTCTGTCTAGTCTTGTCTGTCTAGTCTTGTCTGTCTATTCTTGTCTGTCTAGTCTTGTCTGTCTAGTCTTGTCTGTCTAGTCTTGTCTGTCTATTCTTGTCTGTCTAGTCTTGTCTGTCTAGTCTTGTCTGTCTAGTCTTGTCTGTCTATTCTTGTCTGTCTAGTCTTGTCTGTCTAGTCTTGTCTGTCTTCTTGTCTCTTGTCTGTCTATTCTTGTCTGTCTAGTCTTGTCTGTCTAGTCTTGTCTGTCTAGTCTTTTCTGTCTAGTCTTGTCTGTCTAGTCTTGTCTGTCTAGTCTTGTCTGTCTAGTCTTGTCTGTCTAGTCTTGTCTGTCTAGTCTTGTCTGTCTAGTCTTGTCTGTCTAGTCTTGTCTGTCTAGTCTTGCCTGTCTAGTCTTGCCTGTCTAGTCTTGTCTGTCTAGTCTTGTCTGTCTAGTCTTGTCTGTCTAGTCTTGTCTGTCTAGTCTTGTCTGTCTAGTCTTGTCTGTCTATTCTTGTCTGTCTAGTCTTGTCTGTCTAGTCTTGTCTGTCTAGTCTTTTCTGTCTAGTCTTGTCTGTCTAGTCTTGTCTGTTTAGTTTTGTCTGTCTAGTCTTGTCTGTCTAGTCTTGTCTGTCTAGTCTTGTCTGTCTAGTCTTGTCTGTCTAGTCTTGTCTGTCTAGTCTTGTCTGTCTAGTCTTGTCTGTCTAGTCTTGTCTGTCTAGTCTTGTCTGTCTAGTCTTGTCTGTCTAGTCTTGTGTGTCTAGTCTTGTCTGTCTAGTCTTGTCTGTCTAGTCTTGTCTGTATAGTCGTGTCTGTCTAGTCTTGCCTGTCTAGTCTTGTCTGTCTAGTCTTGTCTGTCTAGTCTTGTCTGTCTAGTCTTGACTGTCTAGTCTTGTCTCTCTAGTCTTGTCTGTCTAGTCTTGTCTGTCTAGTCAAATCAAATCAAATCAAAACCATTTATTTTAATATTTAAGTCACCTTATACACGAAAAACTAATTGAAATTTGTCAAAAATCCCAAAATAACAAAAGGGATAATACATAATACACGAAGCAACAGTGCTTGTGTATAAAATATAGAAAAATTTCTACAAAATAAAAAATACAAAAAATAACTATATATTTAGATATGTTTTGCTTGAACATAAAATTCTTCCAAGTGGTATGGTTCAATGTCGATTAAGAGGTCGAAAAGTGCCTGCTTAAAACTTTTCTAATTGTCCATTTTTCTTATGGCCATTGGGAGGTTGTTGTACAGTTTCATGTTACTATAGGGAGGAAGTCGCTCCGTCATCGTCATATTGTGCCTGGGCAGCTCATAGGATATTTGATTAAATCTGGTTCCATGGTATCCATTTGGTTGGGTTTTGTATATTGGTCAAACAAAGGTTTATGTTTGACTTATGAAGAACATTATGCTCTCATATATGTATAAACCCGTTGTTGTAAGAATCCTTGCCTTTTTAAAAAGTACTCTACATGATTCTCTAAAAGGTAGATGGAGGAGAATCCGCAACACTTGTTTTTGCACTCTGAAAACATTATTTATATGAATTCCATTACCCCAGAAAATAGTTCCGAACTTAATGTGGGGATGAAAATTTGCAAAATATACCATTTTCAAAGTTTTTTGATCTACATATCGACTAAGAGTTCTAATTGCGTATACTTGAGTATTGAGTTTCATTATAACTCTGCTAATATGCGATGTCCAGTCTAAAGTGTTATCATAATAGTGTTATCCATAAAGTGGTATGGTTCATCGCCAACTACTATTTCTTCCGGGTAGATGGCTGTGGATCTTTTCGTCTGAAAAATTATCGATTTCGTCTTTAGTTTATTCAATATTAATCCACTTTCACCCAACCACGATAGTATAGACGACATGGCAAGGTTGGCATTGGACGTAATCTCTTCGATGGATTTATGCATTAGCAGCAGCGCTGTATCGTCGGCGTAATTAACCATCGGGCCGCTAGTATGTCGGGGTATTATTGGTGTTTGTGGTAAATCATTTATGTAAAGTGAGAATAATAAAGGGCCAATGGTGCTACCTTGCGGGATCCCCATATTAACCATTCTTGGCATGGATTTCACAATTCCACTCGGGGTAACTAGCTTCGTGATATGGGTTCTGTTAGATAAATAAGATTTTATCCACTTTAATATCACGCCTTTAAGTCCATAACTGTGTAGTTTTTTTTAAAGTATAGCATGGTCTACCAAGTCGTAAGCTTTTGTTAGGTCAACTAGCAGTCCATGGGGTATATTTTCTTGTTCCAAATTTTCCATGATATGTATTATAAATTCAAAGCATGCGGTATCTATGCTTCTACTTTTTAGGAAACCATGCTGTTGTGGGCTTATGATTTTGTATTTGCTTGCAAAAGATAATATCCTATTGCACAATAGTTCTCAAAGATTTTCGAAAAAGGTGACAGGATGCTTATGGGCCTGAAATTACTAATCATTGATGTATCACCAGCTTTACAGATTGGTGTGATTAGTGCCACCTTTAAACTGTCCGGGAATACACCAAGTTGGAAGGAGTTATTAATAACATGCTGCAGAGGGCTAAGCACACTTGGGAGAACATTTTTAATTACAATACTGGGTATATCGTCCATGCCCGCACTTTTTTTATTCTTAAGGCTATTAACGGTATCACATAACTCTTGTTCGGTAACAGGTTTTACAAATATAGTTTTACAATTTTCCACTATTTTATTTATAAACGGAACTCGGGGTTGTGATTCAGAAAGATTTTTTGGTATATCAATAAAGAAAAATCTTGTCTGTCTAGTCTTGTCTGTCTAGTCCTGTCTGTCTAGTCTTGTCTCTCTAGTCTTGTCTGTCTAGTCTTGTCTGTCTAGTCTTGTCTGTCTAGTCTTGTCTGTCTAGTCTTGTCTGTCTAGTCTTGTCTGTCTAGTCTTGTCTGTCTAGTCTTGTCTGTCTAGTCTTGTCTGTCTAGTCTTGTCTGTCTAGTCTTGTCTGTCTAGTCTTGTCTGTCTAGTCTTGTCTGTCTAGTCTTGTCTGTCTAGTCTTGTCTGTCTAGTCTTGTCTGTCTAGTCTTGTCTGTCTAGTCTTGTCTGTCTAGTCTTGTCTGTCTAGTCTTGTCTGTCTAGTCTTGTCTGTCTAGTCTTGTCTGTCTAGTCTTGTCTGTCTAGTCTTGTCTGTCTAGTCTTGTCTGTCTAGTCTTGTCTGTCTAGTCTTGTCTGTCTAGTCTTGTCTGTCTAGTCTTGTCTGTCTAGTCTTGTCTGTCTAGTCTTGTCTGTCTAGTCTTGTCTGTCTAGTCTTGTCTGTCTAGTCTTGTCTGTCTAGTCTTGTCTGTCTAGTCTTGTCTGTCTAGTCTTGTCTGTCTAGTCTTGTCTGTCTAGTCTTGTCTGTCTAGTCTTGTCTGTCTAGTCTTGTCTGTCTAGTCTTGTCTGTCTAGTCTTGTCTGTCTAGTCTTGTCTGTCTAGTCTTGTCTGTCTAGTCTTGTCTGTCTAGTCTTGTCTGTCTAGTCTTGTCTGTCTAGTCTTGTCTGTCTAGTCTTGTCTGTCTAGTCTTGTCTGTCTAGTCTTGTCTGTCTAGTCTTGTCTGTCTAGTCTTGTCTGTCTAGTCTTGTCTGTCTAGTCTTGTCTGTCTAGTCTTGTCTGTCTAGTCTTGTCTGTCTAGTCTTGTCTGTCTAGTCTTGTCTGTCTAGTCTTGTCTGTCTAGTCTTGTCTGTCTAGTCTTGTCTGTCTAGTCTTGTCTGTCTAGTCTTGTCTGTCTAGTCTTGTCTGTCTAGTCTTGTCTGTCTAGTCTTGTCTGTCTAGTCTTGTCTGTCTAGTCTTGTCTGTCTAGTCTTGTCTGTCTAGTCTTGTCTGTCTAGTCTTGTCTGTCTAGTCTTGTCTGTCTAGTCTTGTCTGTCTAGTCTTGTCTGTCTAGTCTTGTCTGTCTAGTCTTGTCTGTCTAGTCTTGTCTGTCTAGTCTTGTCTGTCTAGTCTTGTCTGTCTAGTCTTGTCTGTCTAGTCTTGTCTGTCTAGTCTTGTCTGTCTAGTCTTGTCTGTCTAGTCTTGTCTGTCTAGTCTTGTCTGTCTAGTCTTGTCTGTCTAGTCTTGTCTGTCTAGTCTTGTCTGTCTAGTCTTGTCTGTCTAGTCTTGTCTGTCTAGTCTTGTCTGTCTAGTCTTGTCTGTCTAGTCTTGTCTGTCTAGTCTTGTCTGTCTAGTCTTGTCTGTCTAGTCTTGTCTGTCTAGTCTTGTCTGTCTAGTCTTGTCTGTCTAGTCTTGTCTGTCTAGTCTTGTCTGTCTAGTCTTGTCTGTCTAGTCTTGTCTGTCTAGTCTTGTCTGTCTAGTCTTGTCTGTCTAGTCTTGTCTGTCTAGTCTTGTCTGTCTAGTCTTGTCTGTCTAGTCTTGTCTGTCTAGTCTTGTCTGTCTAGTCTTGTCTGTCTAGTCTTGTCTGTCTAGTCTTGTCTGTCTAGTCTTGTCTGTCTAGTCTTGTCTGTCTAGTCTTGTCTGTCTAGTCTTGTCTGTCTAGTCTTGTCTGTCTAGTCTTGTCTGTCTAGTCTTGTCTGTCTAGTCTTGTCTGTCTAGTCTTGTCTGTCTAGTCTTGTCTGTCTAGTCTTGTCTGTCTAGTCTTGTCTGTCTAGTCTTGTCTGTCTAGTCTTGTCTGTCTAGTCTTGTCTGTCTAGTCTTGTCTGTCTAGTCTTGTCTGTCTAGTCTTGTCTGTCTAGTCTTGTCTGTCTAGTCTTGTCTGTCTAGTCTTGTCTGTCTAGTCTTGTCTGTCTAGTCTTGTCTGTCTAGTCTTGTCTGTCTAGTCTTGTCTGTCTAGTCTTGTCTGTCTAGTCTTGTCTGTCTAGTCTTGTCTGTCTAGTCTTGTCTGTCTAGTCTTGTCTGTCTAGTCTTGTCTGTCTAGTCTTGTCTGTCTAGTCTTGTCTGTCTAGTCTTGTCTGTCTAGTCTTGTCTGTCTAGTCTTGTCTGTCTAGTCTTGTCTGTCTAGTCTTGTCTGTCTAGTCTTGTCTGTCTAGTCTTGTCTGTCTAGTCTTGTCTGTCTAGTCTTGTCTGTCTAGTCTTGTCTGTCTAGTCTTGTCTGTCTAGTCTTGTCTGTCTAGTCTTGTCTGTCTAGTCTTGTCTGTCTAGTCTTGTCTGTCTAGTCTTGTCTGTCTAGTCTTGTCTGTCTAGTCTTGTCTGTCTAGTCTTGTCTGTCTAGTCTTGTCTGTCTAGTCTTGTCTGTCTAGTCTTGTCTGTCTAGTCTTGTCTGTCTAGTCTTGTCTGTCTAGTCTTGTCTGTCTAGTCTTGTCTGTCTAGTCTTGTCTGTCTAGTCTTGTCTGTCTAGTCTTGTCTGTCTAGTCTTGTCTGTCTAGTCTTGTCTGTCTAGTCTTGTCTGTCTAGTCTTGTCTGTCTAGTCTTGTCTGTCTAGTCTTGTCTGTCTAGTCTTGTCTGTCTAGTCTTGTCTGTCTAGTCTTGTCTGTCTAGTCTTGTCTGTCTAGTCTTGTCTGTCTAGTCTTGTCTGTCTAGTCTTGTCTGTCTAGTCTTGTCTGTCTAGTCTTGTCTGTCTAGTCTTGTCTGTCTAGTCTTGTCTGTCTAGTCTTGTCTGTCTAGTCTTGTCTGTCTAGTCTTGTCTGTCTAGTCTTGTCTGTCTAGTCTTGTCTGTCTAGTCTTGTCTGTCTAGTCTTGTCTGTCTAGTCTTGTCTGTCTAGTCTTGTCTGTCTAGTCTTGTCTGTCTAGTCTTGTCTGTCTAGTCTTGTCTGTCTAGTCTTGTCTGTCTAGTCTTGTCTGTCTAGTCTTGTCTGTCTAGTCTTGTCTGTCTAGTCTTGTCTGTCTAGTCTTGTCTGTCTAGTCTTGTCTGTCTAGTCTTGTCTGTCTAGTCTTGTCTGTCTAGTCTTGTCTGTCTAGTCTTGTCTGTCTAGTCTTGTCTGTCTAGTCTTGTCTGTCTAGTCTTGTCTGTCTAGTCTTGTCTGTCTAGTCTTGTCTGTCTAGTCTTGTCTGTCTAGTCTTGTCTGTCTAGTCTTGTCTGTCTAGTCTTGTCTGTCTAGTCTTGTCTGTCTAGTCTTGTCTGTCTAGTCTTGTCTGTCTAGTCTTGTCTGTCTAGTCTTGTCTGTCTAGTCTTGTCTGTCTAGTCTTGTCTGTCTAGTCTTGTCTGTCTAGTCTTGTCTGTCTAGTCTTGTCTGTCTAGTCTTGTCTGTCTAGTCTTGTCTGTCTAGTCTTGTCTGTCTAGTCTTGTCTGTCTAGTCTTGTCTGTCTAGTCTTGTCTGTCTAGTCTTGTCTGTCTAGTCTTGTCTGTCTAGTCTTGTCTGTCTAGTCTTGTCTGTCTAGTCTTGTCTGTCTAGTCTTGTCTGTCTAGTCTTGTCTGTCTAGTCTTGTCTGTCTAGTCTTGTCTGTCTAGTCTTGTCTGTCTAGTCTTGTCTGTCTAGTCTTGTCTGTCTAGTCTTGTCTGTCTAGTCTTGTCTGTCTAGTCTTGTCTGTCTAGTCTTGTCTGTCTAGTCTTGTCTGTCTAGTCTTGTCTGTCTAGTCTTGTCTGTCTAGTCTTGTCTGTCTAGTCTTGTCTGTCTAGTCTTGTCTGTCTAGTCTTGTCTGTCTAGTCTTGTCTGTCTAGTCTTGTCTGTCTAGTCTTGTCTGTCTAGTCTTGTCTGTCTAGTCTTGTCTGTCTAGTCTTGTCTGTCTAGTCTTGTCTGTCTAGTCTTGTCTGTCTAGTCTTGTCTGTCTAGTCTTGTCTGTCTAGTCTTGTCTGTCTAGTCTTGTCTGTCTAGTCTTGTCTGTCTAGTCTTGTCTGTCTAGTCTTGTCTGTCTAGTCTTGTCTGTCTAGTCTTGTCTGTCTAGTCTTGTCTGTCTAGTCTTGTCTGTCTAGTCTTGTCTGTCTAGTCTTGTCTGTCTAGTCTTGTCTGTCTAGTCTTGTCTGTCTAGTCTTGTCTGTCTAGTCTTGTCTGTCTAGTCTTGTCTGTCTAGTCTTGTCTGTCTAGTCTTGTCTGTCTAGTCTTGTCTGTCTAGTCTTGTCTGTCTAGTCTTGTCTGTCTAGTCTTGTCTGTCTAGTCTTGTCTGTCTAGTCTTGTCTGTCTAGTCTTGTCTGTCTAGTCTTGTCTGTCTAGTCTTGTCTGTCTAGTCTTGTCTGTCTAGTCTTGTCTGTCTAGTCTTGTCTGTCTAGTCTTGTCTGTCTAGTCTTGTCTGTCTAGTCTTGTCTGTCTAGTCTTGTCTGTCTAGTCTTGTCTGTCTAGTCTTGTCTGTCTAGTCTTGTCTGTCTAGTCTTGTCTGTCTAGTCTTGTCTGTCTAGTCTTGTCTGTCTAGTCTTGTCTGTCTAGTCTTGTCTGTCTAGTCTTGTCTGTCTAGTCTTGTCTGTCTAGTCTTGTCTGTCTAGTCTTGTCTGTCTAGTCTTGTCTGTCTAGTCTTGTCTGTCTAGTCTTGTCTGTCTAGTCTTGTCTGTCTAGTCTTGTCTGTCTAGTCTTGTCTGTCTAGTCTTGTCTGTCTAGTCTTGTCTGTCTAGTCTTGTCTGTCTAGTCTTGTCTGTCTAGTCTTGTCTGTCTAGTCTTGTCTGTCTAGTCTTGTCTGTCTAGTCTTGTCTGTCTAGTCTTGTCTGTCTAGTCTTGTCTGTCTAGTCTTGTCTGTCTAGTCTTGTCTGTCTAGTCTTGTCTGTCTAGTCTTGTCTGTCTAGTCTTGTCTGTCTAGTCTTGTCTGTCTAGTCTTGTCTGTCTAGTCTTGTCTGTCTAGTCTTGTCTGTCTAGTCTTGTCTGTCTAGTCTTGTCTGTCTAGTCTTGTCTGTCTAGTCTTGTCTGTCTAGTCTTGTCTGTCTAGTCTTGTCTGTCTAGTCTTGTCTGTCTAGTCTTGTCTGTCTAGTCTTGTCTGTCTAGTCTTGTCTGTCTAGTCTTGTCTGTCTAGTCTTGTCTGTCTAGTCTTGTCTGTCTAGTCTTGTCTGTCTAGTCTTGTCTGTCTAGTCTTGTCTGTCTAGTCTTGTCTGTCTAGTCTTGTCTGTCTAGTCTTGTCTGTCTAGTCTTGTCTGTCTAGTCTTGTCTGTCTAGTCTTGTCTGTCTAGTCTTGTCTGTCTAGTCTTGTCTGTCTAGTCTTGTCTGTCTAGTCTTGTCTGTCTAGTCTTGTCTGTCTAGTCTTGTCTGTCTAGTCTTGTCTGTCTAGTCTTGTCTGTCTAGTCTTGTCTGTCTAGTCTTGTCTGTCTAGTCTTGTCTGTCTAGTCTTGTCTGTCTAGTCTTGTCTGTCTAGTCTTGTCTGTCTAGTCTTGTCTGTCTAGTCTTGTCTGTCTAGTCTTGTCTGTCTAGTCTTGTCTGTCTAGTCTTGTCTGTCTAGTCTTGTCTGTCTAGTCTTGTCTGTCTAGTCTTGTCTGTCTAGTCTTGTCTGTCTAGTCTTGTCTGTCTAGTCTTGTCTGTCTAGTCTTGTCTGTCTAGTCTTGTCTGTCTAGTCTTGTCTGTCTAGTCTTGTCTGTCTAGTCTGGTCTGTCTAGTCTTGTCTGTCTAGTCTTGTCTGTCTAGTCTTGTCTGTCTAGTCTTGTCTCTCTAGTTTTGTGTGTCTAGTCTTGTCTGTCTAGTCTTCTCTGTCTAGTCTTGTCTGTCTAGTCTTGTCTGTCTAGTCTTGTCTTTTTTTCGGAGGAGGGGGAATGCATTGTTGCACACCGAATATTCAAACCCGTGTAGTGTGGGGCTCTCTGATCGAGTTCTTCGTGACCAGCATACCCACTAAAACCCCTCCTCTGTCTCATCACTACACTCCACCTGGAACTGCGTGAGCATTACTTCAGGTGGGTGGTGGTGTATGTTCCAATTGTTTCCTTATGCTTCTTTTTGTTGTCTTTCACTCGTTTCGATTTAGTCTTTCGTCTTCTGTCGTATTAGTTATGTAGTCGTGTGATTAACTATTTTTTCGTCACGTATCTAGTAGTCCATGTTAGCTTCCTTGTGTCTTGTGCGATATTATGATCGCCTTCCATTTTCTCTCCATTTGTTCTTTTCCCATCATGATTTAGGTTATGTAAGCTTCTACTGCATCCCAGAGTCTCAGTGATTTGCCATTTTTCTGCCGGTCTTCGTTCCTGAACTGGAAATAGCGTGGTAACTATTTATCTCATCCTTTGTGGGCACAATATCCCAGGTATCAGTTGTCTACATATTAGTTTTTTCGCAGAAATTCGATATGGGAGGACCCATGGGTTTTCATTTATGGATCGGCGGAGTTCGAGCCAGCATTTCTGCTTGCTATTTTTGATGGCCATGCGCAATTCCTTTCTCTTTTTTTTGAAATTCGCGTCCAGGTCCACTTCTTGTCCAGCCATCCTGTCTGTTGCGTTTTGCCGTCGCCTTCTGTGGCGTTTACCTGCGTGCCGTAACTTACTTCTTCCTTAGGTTATTGATTTCAGCGTTCCACCAGTAAACTTCGTGTATGGGTGTGTATGTAAATGTAAAGAGTGACTTTTTTCCATTTGAGGCAAATTTGCGCTTTGGCATCGAAGAATCGCACGCTGTTGTAATGGTTTCGACCGCATATTCTACAAGTCGATCTACGTCACCTATCTCTGAGACTCTTTGCAACTCTCCATGCATCTTAGCTACTTCCAGCGTCGCTCTTAGCTCTTAGTTTCTTCACCAGCCATCCGTCTCCGTTTTCATGTTCGATGGTAGTGTTTCTTTGTTGAGTCTGTGGGTTCGTTTTCAGGCTAAATTCTAGATATTGGTGGTCGCTAAGGGTGGCGTCCTCTAGTACTCTCCACCTCAGTCTTGTCTGTCTAGTCTTGCCTGTCTAGTCTTGTCTGTCTAGTCTTTTCTGTCTAGTCCTGCCTCCCGGGTTCGAATCCTGGTCGGCGAGACAACAACTAGGGCGGTTTTCACTAACCGTCCGGGCTGCCCACCCTGAATGAATGCAAAATAAGCGATACCGGGAAGGCGCATACTAAAAGCCAAGGTGGAATAGGGGTCTTGTCTGTCTAGTCTTCTGTCTGCCTTTCTTCGGTCGATATAGATCTTTTTGTGGGTCGTCGAATCCGTCGAATTCAAGGCTTTTCGTGTGTAAGTATCAGGTAGATATAGCTTGCGCACCACTGCTCAGCAGGATCGATGGGTGGTTTGATGGAATTTTTAATTAAAAGCTTCAATGAATATGATACATGTTTTTCGACTAATTTTCGGATGCTGCATCGATTGGCGCAAACTAGAAGTATAAGCTGTGATAAGCTGTTCAAAAGTTATGACGTCGTGAAATCTGCGGAAAATGCAAGAAAAATGTGCTGGTTGTAAATATACAAATTGTATTTTGCTAGCCGCTTCCGTTCGCGAGAAAAGACTTGATATTATTGGAAAAATCGAGCGAAATTTCGCGAAATTTTCCCGCCCGAGCAGAAAACTTCTTTCGTGCAAATATCAATATTTATATCAACGTTTATTTTGTTCAAATGCTCAAGATGCCCAAGATATAGGCTATTTTCCATTTTTTAGCCATTTCCTCTGATTTATTGCAAACTTTTCTTCAGAATAATTTAGACGAATTCCTTACGAATCTTTCGAGACTAAATTTGTGTAAATCGGTTGAAAATTGCCTGAGATCTGAATTAAAATGTAGGAGTGCTCTAGCTTTCTAACGGATCGATAGTTTGATGGTATTTCCTTAATTTATGGCTTCTCGGGAACGACGTATATGTTTTCTGGCTAATTTTGGGACGCTGCGCTGAATCGATTGGTAAAAAAAAGTATGTGCGGTTAGCCCTTCAAAGATTATGACACCGTCAAATCTGCCAGAAATGCGAGATATTGTATTTTCTTAAAATCGTTATTTATCAAGTGAATCAAAAATTTCAAAGCGTTTCTGAAAGTGTTTTCCCTGCCGGTTGCAAATTACTGTTGAAAATTTGTTGAAAACTGTTGAAAATTACGGTGGAAAATTTCAGTTTCCTAGCCGGTTCCGTTTGCGAGATATGACCTGACATAATTGGCAAAATCGTGCAGGGAAGGTCGAGCAGGCAACTGGGAAACCAATTGATATTTTACAGGAAATCTAAGTGCGTCCGTTGGGAAATGACCTCCTGAAAACGATGAATCCTCAATCCGCAATCCTCACTCATGCCGCACTCATGCAGCCGAAATTCTGGAATCAAATTTTCCAGAATTTCGGCTGCATGAGAATAATAATTCAGAATATCGCAATAAAAAATTGAATCGTTTCTAACAATTTACATATCGTTTTGCTCACCTTGTCGCCTAGTTTTAGTGTGCCGAAAAGGGTTTCTTTGGGATTTGTAGTTTCAGAGAGGTTTGTAAAAACGTAACAGCGAAAAACTATATACCTTGTTTATTTGTAGCTTTAGAGCGAAATAAACTAGAAAATCGTATTTTTCGTGTTATTTTCAGTGCTTCGATTTCCTTCGGGCAACCAAAAAAATCACTACAAAATTTTCAAAAGAAAATCGTCAAAAGTTTCCGGTTTCGATTGAAAAAAAATGTGCTTTTTCGGTTTTTTCAATTTTCTCCAAAAGGGAAAACAGCAACGAAATCATTTTCGGCACACAGAAACTACACGACAAGGCGAACAAGTCGACGTGTAAATTCTACGGAATTATTTAATTACTCATCGAGATATTTCAAATTGAAATTTTACGATTGTCGATTTGATAAGTCGATATCTCAGAAACGGCTGTAGATAATCAAAAATGGATTACGGCATCGTTTTCAGAAGGTTCTTCTCTTGTTAACAGTCTTAGATTATCCGCGAAAAATTCATTAGTTTCCAAGATTTCTACTGGAGCGCCGAAATCTCTTGAAATTTTACTCAATTTTAGCAGCCGATAGTGGCTCCGTTTTAGCTAGCGAAATATAATTTGCATATTTATAATCAGCAGCAAAAATGCTTCCAGAAACGTTTCTAAATCTTGCTATAACTCAAAAATAACGCTTTCAGCAAAACCGATTTTCTTGCATTTTATCGTTTGACTTCCGGTTCGATGGTATTCTTTAATTAAAAGCCTCCTAGGAATATGATATTAACTAGTTTTGGGATTATGAATCGATTAGTGAAAACTAGAAGTCTCTGTGATAAGCCGTTCAAAAGTTATGACGTCGTGAAATCTTCGGAAAATGCAAGAGAATGTATTTCCTTAAAATCATCATTTATATTATAAATTTGAAAGAGTGACTAAAAGTGTTTTTGTGACTTTTGGTTGTAATTGTGGAAATGTGGAAATCGATCCCTCAAATAGGTCGATAAAAAATTCTTTACGGTTGTCGAATTAAAAAAAATTGAAGGCTTTTCGAGCGCAGGTACCAGGTTGCAGTAAACTATTTATTATATTTAATAAACGTCTACTTTCTATACGGGGGTCGCGATGAAATTTTACACAAAATGTTGGGTCGCAAATGAAAATAGTTGTCTACACTAGTGGTGCGCAAACTTTTTTCATTGGCGATCCCCCATTGGCGACCCACCAACAGTAGACGTTTTTTAAACGTTAACGTGTAATAAATTAAAATTTGATGACTCATTGACAATCTTTTAAAAACACCATGTATGTATGTTTCTGCCTTATTAAAGGTTTGAGTACAACACATAATTTTACGAAACAATGGTTTTGTTCATACATATGAGTATAAATATTTTTTTAAGAAAAATACTTTAAAAAAACCTTACATCATAAGAATTCAATGTGAAGTATGCGTTTGCAAGTAGCTCATAATTGCTTCCATGTTCGGTTTTACATTGGAAATCGCAAGCCGTAAGTCATCCTCAGGATCCAATCGAGTTCGATATTTTATTAAATACTATCGAAATAACTGAAAGATTTCCTAATGAAATAAAAAAATAAGAAAATTATACTAAATACGCAATCCACTTAACGCATTGGTGTGTGCAGTACATATTTTTCCGCTCTCGCACGTATGACAAAGCACTGACGCATTGGTGTGCAGAGACCTTTATACGTATCTACGATACTTAGAAAAAAAATTGTTTGTATCACATCAGGTTTACGAACGCAGTTGTGAAATATTGTATAATAATTGTAGGTTTTTCATAAATTTGACTTTGTGATTTAAAATTTACTCGTAATAAAATATATTTCCTAAGAGCACCAAAAGCATTAATTGCTACGGCTCTGATTGGGTATTAATACTGAAATTGTTTTCATAAAAAATATAATCTAATTTCACTATTTTACTGGTAAATAAATTTCTTTGAATCAGGCGACCCCCAAAATTTCTCTCACGACAACCCGAGGGGTCGCGACCCACGATTTACGCACCACTGGTCTACACCAGTAGTGCGTACACAACATGGCCTCGGGAAACCCGGGTTCGATTCCTACCGGAGGAGGCATTTTCAACTAACATCCGGGCTGCCCACCTTTTATGCGAAATATGCGATACCGGGGTGGCGCATACTAAAACCCAAGTGGAATAGGGGGTTTAAACCCATACCACAGTCTAATCTGTCTAGTCTAGCCTGTCTAATCTTATCTGTTTAGTCGTGTCTGTCAAGTCTTTTCTGTCTAGTCTTGTCCGTCTAATCTTGTCTGTTTCAAGTTTCCCAGGTCATGTTCGGGTCTAGATGTATTCCAAGCAGCTTTAGTCTGGTCTCTGGTCTTTTCCTGAGCTGGAGCTCATTTCTTTTGCCGCCATAGTATTCTTATGTCGGTATTTTTTAGTTATTTCGATTCATTAAATCATCCATTATGAGAATGTATATCTAATATAAATAAAATAATAATAAATGCAATAAAAGAGAAATTATTATTTATTTACAATTTATTTTAGTATAATAGTTTTATTGCAGCCGACAATAAAACTAACGAGAGTTGAACCATGAAACGATGAGACCATGTCGTGTTATTGGAGAGTTATCTAGCTGTAGTTTAAACACGACATGTTTCTAAATATCGAGCTTTATTATTAAATCGTTTAATAAATTGTAATATATATTGCTGAGTCTGGTGGAATATTACATTCCCCTATTGATTTTGTTTTCTGTTTAATAAAATATTTATTTCTCAGTATGAAAATTTGTTTCTTAATACAGTAGATTAAATTTATTGCAGAAAATAGACTACTTTCAGGTTTATGACTGGCTGAAGATATAATATTTTGTGGCCGAAGGCAAGAGGAGAGCAAAAAATTCCGCACCCACGAAATCCAAACGACCAAACTTGATCGTAAAATGAGCTTACGTGTCCTTACGTGCGTTGCCCTTAAAATGCCTTTATAGCTGTCTATTTCACCGTCTTCTGCATACAAATAAAATTTATTAAACCCTTTTTAATCAACTAATCTCCGCAATGTGTTTAATTACATTCTCATTGAAAAGAAATAGGTGAGAACGGAGATTACAATTAAGAATAAGATTATAATTTAATTTACACTTTCAATTACAACTTTATTTTCTCACGTTTTATTAACTCGTTTCTTCTTTCTTTTCTGTTCGGAGTGATTTTAAACTAACTTTCCGATGGGCTAGAGACTTGAAACTTTAAACGTGGTTCAGAATTGGATTAGCTGATGAATGAATGCTATACCTACTTTAATACTTTATTCACTTTATTTAAGTACTCCATATTAAATGTATTCCATGTTAAATGTAGTTATATATGTAGGCATTTAGCATTTAGAAAATCTGAGCTCGCAGACAAACTGGTCATCTTTGCTAGTCAACCAAGACCCTGATGATTTTTTTGATATTTCTATTCTTCTTCTTAGAGTGTCTATCCGTTCCGGATGTTGGCTATCATGTTGGCATTTCGAAGTTTGTTAACAGCAGCGCGGAAAAGCCGAGTGGTTGATTGGTTGAACCACGTTCTTAAATTTTTCAACCACGATATTCTCCTTCTGCCCACTGCTCTAGCTCCATATACGTTGCCTTGAAAGATATTCTGAAAAAAAGGACATATCGGCTCTCGTTACGCATTATATGTCCCAGACATTGTTGCTTTCGAGTCTTAACTGTAATCAGGGCTTCTTTTTCCTTTCCCATCCTTCTCAGCACCTCCGTATTGGATATTCTCTCTGTCCAAGATATTCGTTGGATTCTTCGGTACAGCCACATTTCAAATACCTCGTTTTTTGGAGGAGGCCTCCGTAAGCGTCCACGATTCGACCCTATAAAAAAAGGGTCGAAAACACGTACCATCGCAGTAGGCGACAGCTGTAAGTCGTGGGTAGTAAAGACTTTCTCCATCCTGATAAATGCCGTTCTGGCTTTTTCAATAAGCGTTTTAACTCCACAGAATGGTCCCAGTTATCATTTATGTTCGTGCCCAAGTATGTGTATTTGTTTACTTTTTCTAAAGGAGTTCCGTCTACCAATAAAATACCGCGGGTGTTTTGGTGTTTACTGATTATCATGAGCTTTGTCTTGTTGGTGTTAATTTCCAAACCATATTGTCGACTGTATAATGTAACACTGTCCATTAGGAGTTGTAAGGAAGTTAGGTTGTCTTCAAAAATAACGGCATCATCTGCATACCTTATGTTATTCAATCGTTCTCCATTTAGCAGGTTTCCAGCATCAAAATCTTGCAGGGCTTCTCTGAAGATGTATTCCGAGTACAGATTGAAAATTACAGAAGATAGTATGCATCCCTGCCTTACACCAGGTACTATTTGTATCTTTTCCGTTGTCTCTCTGTCTACCCTGATACAAGCCCTCTGATTCCAGTAGAGATTTCTGATGATTTTGAGGTTCTTCCCATCCAGGCCAGCTTTTTGCAGAACTTCCATCATTTTCGTGTGTCGCACTTGATAAAACGCCTTCTTATAATCCACGAAGCATACTACACATCGCAGTTTACATCCCTGCATCGCTGAAACAACACCTGGATCGAAAATAGAGCCTCTCTAGTCCCTACTGCTTTCTAAAGCCGAATTGGGTCTCCGATATCTGTTGCTCACATAGTTTAAATATTCTACTGTGAATTATCTTCAGGAATATCTATGGCTCATCAAGCTTATTGTACGAAACTCGCTACATTTCCTAGCATTAGGGTTTTTGGGGAGGGTTACAAATTCGGTTCTCAGTTCCACTATTCCGTGGATATAACGCCCGTATCATTGATCACATTGAACACTTTTGTAAGCCTTCTTAGATTCTTCCCCTCGATCAATTTTAATATTTCAGCTGGAATTCCATCGGGACCCAAGGCCTTTTGCTCTTTAGCATTTTTCAAAGCTGGCTGTACTTCTCCTTCTAAGATTGGGGGACCATCTGTTTTATCAATATTGGGTGGCACCGTTCTCACGTCATCAAACTGTTGTTTAATGTATTCCTCCCATGTTTGTTTAATTTCCAACTTCTTTACTATAACTCGGCCTTGGTTTTTTCCTTCAGTACATTAACAGTTCTTCTCTTAACTGTTCCCGCCATTTACCTTCTTGTGCAGATTAAAGCTGTAAAAATTGGCCATTCTTCGATTTCCACACATTTTTCCAGTTTCTCTTTTTCTTTAGCTGTTCTTATTTTAGCCCTTATTTCTCTCTGTATGTTCATTTATTCTCTCTTTTAAACAATCTCCTTCTTTCAGGAATCAGTTCCAGGATCTCGTCTGTCGTCTAAGATTTCTTCATCTGTTTGCTAGCCTTTAAGTACTTTTCATTGACTGAATGTATACTCTCTCGAAGAACTTTAAGGTATTCCTCCAAATCTTCATCGTTTTGCTGCTCTTCAGTCTCTGTCAAAAGTTCTTTTTACCAACTTGTTTGTGGCTGTGTCTTTTAGTCTTCTGAAATCAAATCTCCGTACATGTTTTTATCTACTCTCTTCAGCCTGATTCCCATTTTTCCTATCACCGGGTTATGATCCGATCGTACATCCGCTCCTGGATAGGTTTTTATATTTCTGATGCTGTTTCTAAATCTCTTATTAATGAATACGAAGTCTATTTGATTCCTAGTTTTTCCATCATTCGACTTATATGTGTACAATCTTCTAGGATGGTGTTGAAAGAAAGTATTGGTTACAATCAGATCATATTCCGCTGCGAATATACTCAGAGTATCACCACGCTCATTTCTCTCACCCAGTCCAAAGTCTCCAATGTGTTCTCCAGTTCTTCCCTTTCCAAGCTTGGCGTTGAAATCACCCATAATAATGTTTATTGTGACAAGGTTTTGATGATATCTGATATTTTCTTATAGAACTGGTCTACGTCCTCGTTGCTGTAGTCTGTAGTAGGAGCATAAATTTTAATGAGATTGACATTTAAGGGCCTTGCCCGTAATATTAATTTGTGAAAGCGTTATCCTTTCTGATATTGGCACAAAGTTGGTAACACAATTTCACAATTTGTTTGTGAACTATAAAGCCAACACCATGCAGGAAAGTGTTGTTTAATGTCCCAAAGTAATATACAGAATAGTCCACTTCGTTGTTATTAGTTCCTGTACCCGGCCATTTCATCTTGCTAATACCTAAAATCTGCAGTTTAAGTCATTTCATCTCCTGAATTGTGTTTTCAAGCTTTGCAGACTGTGCCAGTGTTTGCACATTCCATGTACCAAATATCATGGGTTCTATTTTTTCCTTATTGTACCATCCTTCCTTACTATAAATTCAATAAAAACATTCCCTCCCGGAGATCGAGGGACTATATCCGGACATTTGAAATTTTGTCTTGACCATAGCCATAGTCCTCATGATAATACTAGGGAAAACTCTAATGAGTCTTTAATGTTTGGATTCCCATTTACCTACCACATCCTTATGCCGTCATTTTCTGATTCCTCCGCATTCGGAGCCGATTTCTCAACTCCAGGACAAAAGAATGCCCTACCAGTTACTAGCTCCTCCACCCGAAGATGTTGGCTAGTAAGTGAGGGGTGGATTGCTTATCCCAGCAATCACTTGGTCGTCAGAGGCTCGTTGGTTATTCAGCAAGGTGGACCGGATGACCAAAGTCATCACACAAGAGCAGGTAAGGTTGACATTTGGGCTGGTATTTATTATCCTACCTTCACCCCTTCCCCCCTATATATATATATATATATATATATATATATATATATATGTGTTGTATTGTTTTCTCGGGGATTCCGCGTTGATGCTGAGGGTTGGCTCTGAAAAGAACCGGATTCTCGACGTTTCGGCGAACTAACATTCGCCATTCTCAAGAGATATATGCGTCCGTGCGGGTCAACCGTTAGACGCATACTAGTATGCGTTAGACAGTATGCGTCTAACGGTTGACCCGCACGGACGCATATATCTCTTGAGAATGGCGAATGTTAGTTCGCCGAAACGTCGAGAATCCGGTTCTTTTCAGAGCCAACCCTCAGCATCAACGCGGAATCCCCGAGAAAACAATACAACACAGGTATCTATCCGCGAAAACCTCAAATACAACAATATATATATATATATATATATATATAAATATATATATATATATATATATTTATATTGATAAAATAAAATCATTATTTAAAGATTCAACTTTTGAACCAACAAGAAAAAGTGCAATAATAAACCTCGCCCCACTAGGATTATCAAATGTATTATAAATGCATGCATAACTAAAGAACGGTTATATTATATTTGGAAGCGTGATAAAAGTAACATTGCTTGAAAAATGAATATAATGCTTACTATAAAATCTTAAATAAATTAATTAAATCTGCCAAAAATAGTTATGGAAATGCTTGTGCTACAGAATGTTGCAACGATAGCAAAAAAATATGGCTTTTTGTTAATAGTAAATTACGTATAAAAGTGTCTGCGAATAACGAAATTGATTTTATTGTCTGTGATGAAGATATTACCGATAAGAAAGCCATTGCGGATAGTTTTGTAACTTTTTTTACGGACATTGGTGAAAACATTGGTGAAAAATAATTGCGCTTAATGTTGAAAAAAATGTTAAATATAATTTTAATAGTACATTTTTAATGCCAACCAATGAAACAGAAATTGAAAAAAATATACTTGAAATGAAAGATAAAGCAGGAGGAGTTGATGGTTAATTAATAGTAAAACACTTAAACTTTAAACTTATCTCTAAGGGTATTAGTGAACCTCTAGATCAGTGGTGCGTAAACTATATATTTTATTTGCGACCCAACATTTTGTGTCAAATTTTATAGCGACCCCCGGATAAAAAGTAGACGTTTATTAACCCTTAACCACCTGCCATCAGTCTCAGGTGAGAAAATTACTGCTACTTTGGGTCTGAGAGACGTATGTCAGGTGGTTAGGTGTTAAATCTGTTTATATTCACATTTCAATATAATACATACTGCTATCTTATACTTGCACTCGAAAAGCCTTCCATTTTTTTGAATAGACCTTTTTACGCTTAGTTAAGCGCATGCGCGTCCGCTTTGTTTAAAAGGTGGGAATATGAAAGTTTCGGGCACATTTTGTTATTTTCACAGGTTATACGTCAAAAAGTGCCCAAAAACATCCGGAAATTGACGCATGCGCATAAAAAATTTTAACTATGAAAAGTCTATTCGACAACCGAACATTTTTTTTATCGACCCCTCTGGGGATCGATTCCCACGTTTTCATAATTTGTATATTTACAACCAGCAGGGAAAACACTTATAGACACGCTTTCAAATTTCCTATTCACTTGAATTAATGATTTTAAGGAAATACATTTTCTCGCATTTTCCGTAGATTTAACGATGTCTTAACTTTTGAACGGCTTATCACAGAGACTTCTAGTTTTCACCAAATTAAGCGTCCCAAAATTAGTGGGAAAACGTATATTATATTCCCAGGAGGCTTTTAATTAAAGAATACCATCGAACCGGGAAATCAAACGATAAATTGCAAAAAAATCGATTTTGCTAAAATCGTTATTATTTGAGTTATAGCAAGATTTAACGTTTCTGAAAGCATTTTTGCTGCTGACTACAAATATGCAAATTATATTTAGCTAGGTAGCTCTTTTCGTTCACGATTCTGCTAAAATTGAGTAAAATTTTAAGAGATTTCGGCGCTCGAGTAGAGATCTTGGAAACTAATGAATTACCCATGGATAATCTAATGGTGTTATCAGGAAAATGACCTTCTGAAAACGATGCCGCAATCTGTTTTTGATTATCTGCAACCGTTTCTGTTATATCGACTTATAAAATCGACAATCGTAAAATTTCAGTTTTTCATTTTTTTCAACAATACAATGTTTTAACAATTTACACATCGACTTGTTCGCCTTGTCGAGTAGTTTCTGTGTGCCGAAAATGATTTCATTGCTGTTTGCCGTTTTTGAGAAAATTTAAAAAAAAACGAAAAAGCACATTTTTGTCAACCGTAATGATGAAAATTTTTGACGATTTTTTTTGAAGATTTCTTTTTGGTTGACCGCAGGAAATCGAAGTGCTGAAAACAATTTTCCAGTTTATTTCGCTCTAAAGTTATAAATAAACAAGAGTGAAACTAGACGACAAGACGAACAAAACGACATGTAAATTGTATGGGACGATTAAAGTTTTTATTGCGAAATTCTGAATTCAAATTTTCCAAAATTTCGGCTTCATGAGTCTATATCTCGTGAACGATTGCAGATAATTAACCCTTCAGTGGGCACATGGATGACAAGTGTCATCCACACGAGTTTGAAATTAGTTATTAGATTATTATTAGTTATTTAGTCACTTTTTTGCTACCAGATTGAGCTCAATGTACGACTCAGTACCTTTCAATGAGATTGTCTAGTTCACGTCAGTATATTGCAATCATCATTCCTGAGTGTTTATTTTAGTTTTCTTAGCGTATTCTCGAAAAGATCGTTTAGTGGATGACAACCTGTCATCCATGCGACTCTTCTTGACACAAAAAAAGTTTAGTTGTATTATTCTTTTTTTTTAATTTCATCGTTAATTATTATATTCATTCATTAAATTACTTTAATAACTACTTCAATTATTTACTTCAATTATTTAATTATTAACTTTATTATTGACTTTAATTATTTATTACAGTTATCTTGATATTTCTTCACTTCATGGTTACGTTTCAGTTTTGAAAAATGTCTGAAAGTAAAAAAAGGAAAACTGATGAGATCCTGCAACCCTGATGATTGGATTAGATGGTGGGAAATTGCTGATGATAATTCAGACGAGAGCGATGATGATCAACATGGGGTGCATGAGGGTAAAGTACTAAATTTTTCAGAACATGATAGCAATTCTGAACAAAGTATTGAAATGTCTGATTCAGATATTTTTAATTGAATCATGTTATCTCACAATGTCATATAATAGATTTAGGTTTCTTTTACGCTGCTTGCGTTTTGATGACGTCAGGACTAGACAAGAACGTGTTTTGCTGGATAATCTTGCTCCAATACGAGATTTTGTTGATATTGTTGTAGGAAATTAAAAAAATATATTTTACTTATACTAGCGAATACCTCACGATTGATGAGCCTTCAGGCTTTGTTTGCTTTGGTGTACAGTAAAACCATGTATACGGTCAATCTGGAACCATATGTAGGACAGCAACCAGAAGGGCCCTACAAAAAAGTACCAGTCCAAAGGACGTGGTGTTTAGAATTGTTGAGCCAATAAAAGGGACAAATAGAAATGTTTCCGGTGACAACTGGTTTTCGTCGTATCCCTTGGTTATGGAACTTTTGAAAGACTATAAGCTAACCTACATACGAACCCTACGACAAAATTAAAGAGAAATTCCAAAAGAATGTTTGCCAAATAAATCACGAGCCCTCTATTCTTCGGTTTTTGATTTCAAAAAAGATCTAACATTAGTATCTTATTGTCCTAAGAAAAATAAGACTGCTTTATTAATTTCAAGTATGCATTTGGACAAAAACATTGACCAAGAAAGTGGTTATTCTGAGAAATCTGAAATCGTCACCTATAACAAAACTAAAATAGGCGTTGAAGTTGTAGATCAAAAGTGTAGGTACTACTATGTATCAAGGAATACGCGACGATGACCAATGGTTTTATTTTATGACCTGCTCAACATAGCAGGAATCAAAAGCTACTGCTTATTTATATATATTTAAGCTACTGCTTATTTTTTTGTTTTACAACAACCCACTATATAAAGTAGAGGGGAATGCGTTCTTGGAATCCATTGCGTGGAAACTAATAAAACCACAGATAAAGAGGCGGAGTGAAATTCCACTGGTTAAATCGGAAATACGGCGAAGAGCCAAACTTTTACTTCAGGTACCTGAAAATAACATGCCGGAAAACGAGGTGGCTACCAAAGCTCATGGAAACCGCGGAAGATGTGTGAAATGTGGGAGGAGCAGAAATAAAATGACGCGCAGATACTGCATGAAATGTGGAATTTGGATTTGTCCAGAACACACAAAAGACATATGTACTGATTGTGCATAAAAACCTTTTCTTACCATTGTTTTTTTAGTTTAATTTTTTTTTTAACAGTTTTGTATTAATATACCTTTTCAAATACCATTTAAATAAACTTACATCAAAATGTTTGAATTTATTTACTTGTTTATTACGTTATAAGGGAGAAAGAAGGCCTGGATGACACTTGTCATCCATGCGCCTACGCGTGTAACAAAATGGGGTGTATAATATTTGTAACCAGAGATTCGAAAATTTCAAAGTGTGTGTAAAAATGTTTTCCCTCACTTTAGGCCAGACTTTGAAATTTTCGATTCACTTGATAAATAACGATTTAGTGTATTAGATAGTGTATTTTAGAAAATACACTATCTCGCTTTCCTGGCAGATTTCACGCTATCATAACCTTTGAACGACTTGCCACACAGACTTTGAGTTTTCACCAATCGATTCAGCGTCCCAAAATTAGCCAGGAGACATATACGACGTTCCCGGGAAGCCTTAAATTAAGGAAATACCATTAAAGCAGCCATCGATCCGCTGGAGGACTCCTACATTTTAATTCAGATCTCAGGCAATTTTCAACCGATTTCCACAAATTTAGATTCCAAAGATGCGTAAGAAATAGTTTTAGCTTTCTTAGATCCTGCAAAAGCATTTGATACTGTTATCACAAAATATTGTTGGACAAACTCTGGAGATATGGAATCAAGGGTATTCCTTACCAACTGTCGGAAAATTATCTGTCTAATATAACTCAGAGTGTTAAAGTGAAGAAATGTGTAAGTGAAACTTAAACGGTTAAAGTTGGGATTCCTAGGTACTATACTAGTTCCGCTACTCTTTCATAAACGATATTTTCCTACATAAACTAAAAATATCCTCTACATAAACGATATTTTCTGAAAATAATATATACAAACTTTTTAAGACCCACGTTTTTTTTTCAAATGTACTAAATAGAAGAAATATTTTTTCCAGCGTTGACTATAAATAAAACAATAAATTAATAATTCTCTTCTCTCTATAGATGTCATGATCTAAACAAGAAACTTTTCATTTCTAATCTAAATACCTTTTTGAAAAGTAATAGAAATTGTAAAAATCATTGTATAGTTGGTGATTTTAATATAGATTTGATTTCTCTAGATTCGGATGGTCATGTTTTTCTCAATGACTTACTCTCAAACAAATATCTACCATATTTCCAGGGTATTACTAGGCCTTCTCTGAATTCTGCAGGTGGAACTTGCATAGACAATTTTTTTGTTAGGAGTAATTATCTTAATTTCAAAGCTTATAAGGTTGCCAATGGTTTCACAGACCATTTTCCTTTATGTTTAGATATAGATACTCAGACAATTGAAGTAAAAAATGTAACCAAACGACACATGACGTATATAGATTACAATAAACTAAAACAACTTATTTATAACACTGACTGGAAACATATTTTGGATCTGCAGGATCCAGAGATGGCAACTGAATATTTGATCGATGATCTGCAGAGCCTCATAAAAAGGTCTACAAAAAAGTCTAAAAAGAGATCTTTAAAACCGCGGAAAAAGTGGATTACTAAAGCTATAATGACATCCTGTGCCAACAAAGAGGGACTATATAATACTTGGAAAAAGCATCCTAAGAATGATTATCTTAAAAATATGTACAAGAATTATGTAAAAATTCTAGACAAAGTAATAAAAGAGGCCAAAAATAAATATAACAAAGAAACGGATGATGTCAATATCAGAAACCCTAAAAGATTATGGAATTTTATTAACGCTAAATTAAACAAGAAAAAGAAGACTGACAATAAGGATATAGGTTGTATCGTTGAAGAGGAAAACAAAATTGAAAATCCGACGGAAATAGCAAATTCTATGAATAGATTTTTTTGTAAAATAGGAATTGAACTGAGTCATACAATAACACCACCAAAAGATGTAACAATTAACTTACCACCCAACAACTCTAAGAGAATATTTTTATATCCAACGGATTCAAACGAAATAATTCATATTATAAATAATATGCACGAAAAAGCAGGCGGTCTGGATTGTATAAGTATAAAAATTTTGAAAGTGGCGGCTATTTACATTGCACAACCTCTCACTCATGTTTTTAATTTGATAATAGAACACTCAATCTGGCCAAATGCTTTAAAGAACGCGGAAATAATACCTATATTTAAGTCAGGAGATAAAAAAATGCCACCAGTTATAGACCAATTTCATTAATCTCAAATTTGGCAAAAATATTAGAAAAAATAATACATAGCAGATTATTTCACTTTTTTAGAGAAAATAATATATTTAATAAGTATCAGTTTGGATTCCTTAAGAATAAAGGCACTAAAGATGCACTAAGTTGCTTGTCAGACACAATTTATAAAAAACTTGTTAAGAGCAAATGCATTATTGCCACTTTTCTTGATCTAGCAAAGGCTTTTGACACCGAAAATCACGAATTGCTGCTTCAAAAACTTTACAAGTTATGGAACAACTATACAATTATGGAATTAGGGGAAATGTGCATAAGCTCATGGAAAGCTACTTATCAAACAGGAATCAGAAAGTCAGGGTAAATAATATATACAGTACATATCAGAAAGTTACTACAGGGGTACCACAGGGCACTATTCTAGGTCCTATTCTCTTTGTATTATATGTCAATGATCTACTAAGTGAAATGCCGGATGACTCTATAATTTCTTACGCAGATGATACAGTGGTACTCCCAGTAGAAGATTCGTGGTGCCTCGCACGCGATACTATGAATAATTACCTTGATAAGGTCTCAATATGGCTCGCTTTAAATAGATTGTGACTAAATCTACAAAAAACAGTCTTCATGACTTTTGGAAACAAAAAGGACAGTGTTCCTAAAAAAATAAATATAAGAATCGGGGACTATCAGTTAAAAATAGTTATAACTTTCAAATACCTTGGTGTTATATTCGACTACAATATGAAATTGAGAAGCCATATTGAAAGTATAGTAAAAAAAAAACTAAATATCTAACCTTTGTCTTTGCGAAACTCTCCAGGTTTATGACCAAAAATACCCTCTTGAAAATTTATTATTGTCTTTTTCACAGCCACATTAATTATGGTATAATTGGCTGGGGCATTGCCTATAAAAGTCATTTAAATATATTACAGAATCTGCAAAATAAAATAGTAAAAATAATAAATAAAACAAATAAATACGAGACTATGCTGACCCCACTAAACATAGAACAAACATAGATATTGGAAACAACTGAATATCATTACAGGCATTTGCTAAATTTACATGTACAATCACTTAGTAATACGAGGATTAAGAGTATTTTATTACCTAAGGTTAACTTAGAAATTGGAACTTCCAGTGGAATTGAAAGGTATGCGTGTTAATAGAGTTAGTATAAAGAATAAATTAAAAAACTGGGCAAAATTAAATATTTAAAATGATCGGTTTAAAAATTTGCTTTCAATCTAGAGATTTAATTATTATTATTATTGTTGTAAATTTGTGATATAATCTATTACTGTTGATGTTTAAATGTTTTCAAGTAATTTTTTTCTTTTATGTAGCCAGGCCTATGTACAGGTATTTACAAATACCTCTGTAGGAATTACAATGTAAATCATGTAATTATCTGGTTTAAATAAATAAATAAATAAATAAATAAATAAATAAATAAATAAATAAATAAATAAATAAATAAATAAATAAATAAATAAATAAATAAATAAATAAATAAATAAATAAATAAATAAATAAATAAATAATATTTGTCGATGAATAGACATTAGTAATGTTAGTTCAGCAATTAGCCTATCGTAGTCCACTGCTGGACGTAGGCCTCCCTTGACTACTTCCACATCTGTCGGTCTTGCGCTGCTTGCATCCAACTTATATGGATACGTTTAATATCATCTGACCATTTTGCAGGTGTGCGTCCTCTGCTTCGGAGAGCTTGATGTCTTGGTCTCCATTCCATTATTCGTCTGGTCAATCGGTTGTTATTCATTCTCGCAATGTGCCCTGCCCAGTTCCACTCCAAGGTTGTTATTCGTTTTATTGCATCTGCTACTCCCGATCTTCTCCGGATTTCGGTGTTAGGAATTCGGTCTCTAAGGGATAATCCCAACATGGATCTCACCACTGCATGTGGTGTTACCTTGATCTTATTGATTACCTTCTTCGTTAGTGTTGATGTCTCTGCACCGTATGGTTAAGACGGGGAGGACACATTGATCGAAGACTCTGTCTGTCTGTCTAGTCTTGTCTGGCTAGTCTTATCTGTCTAGTCTTGTTTATCTAGTCTTGTCTGTCTAGTCTTGTCCGTCTAGTCTTGTCTGTCTAGTCTTGTCTGTCTAGTTTTGTCTGTCTAGTTTCGTCTGTCTAGTCTTGTCCGTCTAGTCTTGTCTGTCCAGTCTTGTCTCTCTCGTGTTGTCTGTAATGTATTGTCTAGTCTAGTCTATCTAGTTTTGTTTGTCTAGTCTTGTCTGTCTAGTGTTGTCTGTCCATTCTTGTCTGTGTATTCTTGTCTGTCTAAGCTGGCCTGTCTAGTCTTATCTGTCTAGTCTTAATCTATTCTTATCTGTCTAGTCCTGTCTATCTAGTCTTGCCTGTACAGTCTTGTCTGACTTGTCCCCTTGCTTGTCTGTCTAGGCTTATCTGTCTAGTCTTGTTTGTCTAGTCTTGTCTGTCTAGTCCTGTCCGTCTAGTCTTGTCTGTCTAGTCCTGTCTGTCTAGTCTTGTATGTCTAGTTTTGTCTGTCTAATCTTTTTCGTCTAGTCTTGTTTGTCCAGTCTCGTTTGTCTCGTGTTGCCTGTAATGAATTGTCTAAGTCTAGTCTTGTCTATCTAGTTTTGTTTGTCTAGTCTTTTCTGTCTAGTGTTGTCTGTGCATTCTTGTCTGTCTATTCTTGTCTGTCTAATCTGGCCTGTCTAGTCTTATCTGTCTGATCTTTTCCATCTATTCTTGTCTGTCTAGACCTGTCTATCTAGTCTTGCCTGTACAGTCTTGTCTGACTAGTCTTATCTGTCTAATGTTGTTTGTCTAGTCTTGCCTGCCTACTTTTGTGTGTCTAGTTTTGTTTTATCTTGCCTGTCTTGTTTGTCTAGTTTTGTCTATTTAGTCTTGTCTGTCTACTCTTCTCTGTCTATTCTTGTCTATCTAGTCTTGTCTGTCTAGACATGCTTCTTTAGTCTTGTCTGTCTGGTCTTTTGTCTGTCTAGCGTTATCTATCTAGTCTTGTTTGTCTAGTCTCTCTAGTCTGGTCTGTCTAGTTTTGTCCGTCAAATCTTATCTGTCTTGTATTACGTATCTAGCCATTTCTGCCTGACCTTGTCTATCTTGTCTTGTATGTCAAGTCTTGACTCTCTAGTTCTGTCTGTCCGATCTTCTCAGTCTTCAAATCAAGTCTAGTTGCTCTAGTCTTGCCGATTTAGTCTTGAATTATCTGTTAAATTTTCTTCTTCTAGGTAGGTCTATGTAGTCTTGTTTCTCTAGTCTAGTTTTGTCTAGGCTGTGTAGTCTTTTAGGTTCAGTCTTGTTCTTCAACTGGTTCAGTTGACAATTGTAAGGATAATTAAGAAATCTCGTTAATAAGTTTAATAATTTTATTTGATGCAATTATACAGTGTACACATAATTAAATTACATAACGTATTAATTTACACTCTAAGTATTAACTAGCACTTAAGTCTAATACAGATATATTGACATAAACAGATTAGATTAATGCATAAATATAATCTGAGTTATATTTTTTTCGTCTCCTCTCGTCTCGTTTCGTAAAAGCGAGACGAGACCGAGACGAGACCGTAGACCGAGACGAGACCGTAGACCGAGACGAGACCGTAGACCGAGACGAGACCGAGAGCATATGTGGTCTTTCTCTCGCGAGAGCGAGACCACATATGCTCTCGCCCTCGCGAGAGTGTATGAGGTATCGCTCTTGCGTGACACGAGAGTCTCGTTTCTGATCTTGTTCAAACTTCTTCTTCAATCTTTGACTCTGACACGGGCAATCACGCATTTATTATTACAACGCATTACCATTAAACTAATGATTATCTCGTTTTGGACTATCTTAACAATAAGTTCTAGCAAGAACGACATTTTTTACGAGATATGACGAGACGAGACGAGACAAACGGTTATTAGAGCGAGACGAGACAAGCGGTTCCTAGAGCGAGAACGACACTGAGACGAGAGTATTTTTTTTTTCAAGTAACGACAGCGAGACGAGATTTTTCTCTCGCTCTATTTCGTCTCGTGTGAAGCCCTAGAACTCATGTAAATCAAGAGAAAATCAAGTCAGAATAGCTAGAGAGATAGCAAGTCTTGACTGGTTTCTAGCTTTGTGGACTAAATCATAGAACTCGATTCAGTTACTTTCAATGTAATAATAAATTGAATCTTACTATACTAAATCTTCATGCACTAAACTTTTCTATAAGCTGAAGTTACAGGTTGGTAAGTTTGATTTAAATATATGTTTCAGTCTCCCATATGCAGCCCAAGCTAATCCTATTTGTCTTGGTATTTCACATTTGTATGCGGATTTCATGCCATAGGTATTTATATGAGGTGGTCTCTTTGACTTCGACTCCATCTACGGTAATATTATCACTCAGTACAAGATTGGTCATCAACTGAGTTTTTGCAAAGTTGATCTTTAGTCCCACTTTACGTAAGGTTATATTTAGGCGTTGTATCATCATTTTTTCCCTGGTCGATGCTATCCGCTATAATGACTATGCCGTCTGCAAATCTGAGATGACTAAGGTATTCCCCATTTATGTTAATGCCTAGGTGTTGCAGATCAATAGATTTAAACATGTATTCGAGTAAGTTGGTAAAAAGTCGTGGGGAGATTGTATCACCCTGTCGAACACCTCTGGCTATTTTAAATCTTTCCGTATCGTTGTGGAGTCGGACAGATGCTGTGGAATTTTTGTATATGTGTCTGATGATATTGGTAGACCGGTGGTCTACACGGCAATTAGCAAATGATTTTAGGATTTCGTGTTAGTCCACAGAGTCGAGTGAATACGGGACGGGCAATCCCGAGGTACCCTAGCTGGATTCTCACTTTACTTCAACTTGTCTTGGGTGAGACTCCTCTATCTCTTTTATCTTTCCTCTCAGATTTCCCTTGATAAACTCTTAGTCTCTAGACACCAACGCTATTAGAGCACTAGAGGTCCCGCTCTATTTCATACATATCTCTAACATCCTTCCCCATACCAACCCGCAATGACCAGCGTGGTAGGGGCAAACGGCTAAATACCCCAATGACAGTACAAAACCAAAGAAGGCCCTCAGTCTCCGGCAGCTCAAAAACCGCTGACTACGGTAGCGGTCAGGCAAGGTCTCGAGCAGAGCGTGCAAAGAATCTCCGGAGTAAACTAGGCTACTTGCGAAGACGAACACTGCACATCGCGTCTTATAAAGTACGAACCTTATTATCGGATCAAAACGTAACTGAACTAGAAATGTTGGTTAATATGGGTAAAAGCCATGCAGAGGGTGCAGAATCTCCGGAGTAAACTAGGCTACTTGCGAAGACGAACACTGCACATCGCGTCTTACAACGCACGAACCTTATTATCGGATCAAAAAATAACTGAAATAGAAATGTTGATTAATTTGGCTAAAATCAGCTTTAATCATCTATGAAATGGATGGTTTTATTTAGTCGTATTTAACCTAATCTAGTCTTGTTTAGCCGTCTCTAATCTTTCGTAGTCTTGCCTAATACAGTCTAATCTTGGATGAACAGGTCCAAATGTAACCATTTTTAACCCTGTACAGATTTATCCAATTTTGACCAGTCTTGTCCAATATTAACTAAACTAATAATTGTAAGTGATTTCGATTTCCAAAGACATCGTTAAAGTCTATCGATTAATAGATATCAATAAAGTTGCTTAATATGGCTATATTTAACTTTACCATCTATGAAATCGAGAAACAATCTTTGTTATTCTTGATGTTGGCATTCCGGTACTAGACAAAATCTATAAAATGTTTCTTTAGCTTTTTCCGAAATCGAAATAGCGATTAAAACTGAAAATCCTTAACTAATAACTGTCTATGCATATAATAAACAATACTGAACGTGCCCTGTGACGTCATCCAAAGCGCGCGAAAAATGGGGTCGTTCAAACCGGTGAAATTTAATCGGTATTTTTTTTATATATTATTTTAAAAATTAATTGGCACACTTTCAACTGTATTTTTAGTTTTTAATATGTTATAACGAAGTAAAAAGTGAATTAAACAAGTAAAAAAAATTGATCCATATGCCCTATATATTATTTTTAAGATAACATCAATCTTATTAAATTTACTTTAAACACAATTATTTTACCTTTCATTTCAGTATATCTAACTGCTTCGTCTTAGAGTATAGTTTTTATTTTTATTTTAGTAATTCTAATAACGATAAGATGTTATTGCTAGAAACAACTAAGTATTATATAAGGTGCAGCTGGTGTAGAGCACACTCAACTTACATTTAGAGTTTCACCCTATTAAACTACATAGTTAATGGCACTTGCAAGTGTATGTGTCTCTTTGTTAACTATAATTTCCATACCACATGCTTAATGTGCGTAATTTAACTATCACCATCTATTACCACTATTCCACGCTTTTTAACTAATAACTATAATAACTACTAATCTCCACATTTTACATTATCATTAAATAATCTATTAATAATCTTGATAACAGATGTTAATTATTAAATTAATTAATATTACTGCCTATTACTGAAATAGGCTGATATTACTAAAGTTATCAAATGTTTCCACAATCTTTACCTATTAACTATAATAAATACTAGTCTCCACATTTACATTATTATTAAATAATTTATTAATTACCTTAATAACAGATGCTAATTATTAATTAATTAAAATTATTGCCTATTCTAAAATAGGACACTATTCCTCGTTTTTTACATAAAAACTATAATAATAATATATATTTAATGTTCAAATTATACTCATTTCCACAGGTCAAAGATGTCTATGAAATGGTAAAATAAAATTCCTCCATGGAGTAAAATGCATTTTGTGTGAGAAATTTTTTTGTCTTTGATAGGTAAAAGATTTCTTTTAATTTAGACAGTCAAGAAATCTCACAAAAAATTTCACAAAAAAATTCAGACAGCCAAGCAGTCATTAAGACCATTAGCTCATAAACCATCAGATCCAAATTGGTATGGAACTGCGTGGGAAAGCTAAACAAGCTTGTCACAGAAATTAAAGTAGCACTATACTGAGTACAAGGACACTGTGGTATAGACGGAAACAAAGAAGCCGATCACCTAGCAAACAAGGGATCCAGTAATCCCTTTATGGGTCCGGAACCCTTTTGCAGTATGAGTGTGAACACCATCCACTAAAGTTTAAATCAAGAAATAAGAGAATGGATGAAAACCTGGAAAGAACTTCCAGGGATGAGACAATCCAAAGTAATGCTGGCATCTTTTAAACAGAAAAGAACAAAAGCTTGCCTGAAACTAAGCAAGAATAACGTTAGAATTCTGACAGGAGTTCTGACGGGATACTGCAGACTTAGGAAACACCTCAAGACCATATGCCTAGAGGAAGATGACAGATGCAGATTATGTAGTTTAGCAGAGGAAACCCCCATACATCTGCTCAAAGAGTGCGGAGTACTACTCTGCAGAAGACAAATGTATCTTGGGGTTCACTGCTTGAACGCAGAGGAGTTGCAGTCCTTGAATCCCTCCCAGATCCTGAAATTCCTAAAGGAATCAGGACTAGATAAGGCGCTCTAAATGGGTAAGTATAGCAACGTTTAGACAAAGAGGGTGGGGTACAATAGATCCATGAAGGTGGCAGTACAAGTCGTCACCAAAATATCTACAATATACAATTCTCTCGCTGGCCCGAGTATAGTTCACGGTGGGTGTGGCTCCCAATTGGTAAAATTCTGCTGTTTTAGGAAAGCTGAATCTTCTTATAACCGCGCCCTCGGGCCAGAAGTGGATGGACATGATCGCTTCCTTATATTCGAACTTAATACCAATTTTAAATGAATCGTTATGTCTTTCGATTGCACCTTTCTATTGAAATTAATTTCTATTGTACCTTTTATATATATATATATATATATGTGTTGTATTTGAGGTTTTCGCGGATAGAAACATGTGTTGGTTTGTTTTCTCGGGGATTCTGCGTTGATGTTGAGGGTTGGTTCTGAAAAGAACCGGATTCTCGACATTTCGGCGAACTAACATTCGCCATTTTCAAGAGATATATGCGTCCGTGTGGGTTAACCGTTAGACGCATACTGTCGCATATTGTACGCATACAGTATGCGTCTAACGGTTAACCCGCACGGATATATTTCTTGAAAATGGCGAATGTTAGTTCGCCGAAACGTCGAGAATCCGGTTCTTTTCAGAACCAACCCTCAACATCAACGCGGAATCCCCGAGAAAACAAACCAACATATATATATATATATATATATATATATATATATATATATATATATATATATATATATATATTAAGGGTGGTCCTTAGCAGGGGTGTTTTCGAATTTCTTTTCTCCCAGGGGCTCATATGCTTCCAAATTAATAAAAAAAATTCCCTGAAAATTTTAGCTCTAAATATTAACTCTAAGATAGTCCGCATTCCAACCAAAGTATCTTATGGAAATAACATGGGAAACATTTCTTTCGTTCCTTAGAATTTTATAACTTGGGGACAAATAAATCTAAAATAGTGGGACATATATATTTTAATAGACAATTTAACGATCTACCAAATAGGTTTCATATCATTTTTTGCTAAGTCTATTGGTTCAAAAGTTATTCGAGCTCGAAGTTTGATTTTTATATAATTATTAATATCATCAAGTATATTAATAAAATAAACACATTTTTTTGTAAATTATTTTATTTATTATCAATTTATGTAAAAAAAACTGAAAGTTTCTCTATATTTAAGAATACAAAATTAAAGTATAGATAAAATGATACCATTTGAATACTTATTTATTAACATTTACTCAATTTTCATATTTTTAACGATTGAGCTTTTTCGAGTATCTGCACAATATTGCTTGTATTCTGATAAAAATTGAACTATAAATTGTTGCTGCTCTGGATTCTTACTTAGTATACCATTGCAATCTTCAACTAGTTTAACTGCACACTCGGCTATGTCATTAACCACTTTCAAACTTCTCACCAATAGTAAACCCTTTTTGAAATCTTCATTTCTACACCATTCAGACGGATCTAGGATTAAAAAATCTGTACTTATTCCAAACCGTTTGAAAAACTGGAGTGACCTTGACGAGATAAATGAGGCTATGTTCTGGTTATATAAGTCGCTTATATTTTTAATTTCTTAGCGTTTCAATTTTTCTGAGCCTTTGTCAATACTTTTCAACATAATCACCATCTGCTTTTTAATATTTAGTGACACTTTTTCATCAAAGAATGCCATAGCTGCAGTTTCTGGGTTTAAATACCACAAGTGCTTGCTAAATTTTTTTAATGTCTTGAGACGTTTTAGCATTCGTTGATTCATAATCAATAAGTTTTTTTATAAATAATAAATCGTTGTTTGGAGCTTCAGATGCCAGAGGACAAGTAAACCATGCTTTAATATATACTGTAGCAACGAAAATACAAATTTCAGAAATTAATTTTTTTAATTTTGCCGTCATTTCAAATTGCTCATTAAATAAAAATATTTTTATAGTATATATGGCTTTTGACATCCACCTAGCGTGATGGAAGGCACCCGGTTTTCTAAATTTGACTTCACTACGAGGAACTTTACCAATAAATATCTGAACCAGCTCCAAAAGTTCTTTGTAGTCTTCTCTTGGTTGTTCAGAATTAAGCTGCTCTTAAACAAATTGATTAATATCTTCAATGTGATTATATAATTTGTTTTGCACATAAGAGTCTTCAATACCAGTAGAATATTGACTTGTATCGATTTCTGTCCAATTATCTCGAAATTTTTTGAACAATGGTACATCAGGACCGGAAGTTGTGGGTATTTTCAATTCAAAAACATCTCGTAGAATAAGTTCAAAGATATGATGCCTGCAAGGCAAATACAGTAGATTTTCCTCAAGCAACTGTTCAAGTATCACTGCAGCTCCTTTATTTGACCCCAGATTTGTAGGAGTAGTATCACAGCAAAGTGCGTTGATACAGTTAGAAATTCCCCAATCAACAATAACGTCAAACAGTGCATCAGCTTGAGACTGTCCTGAGCCATCATCTAGTACTGGAATGGCTAATATTTTTTCAGTTTTTCCACAACTTAATAAAACTGGTAGTCGTCCTTTAGTTTCTCCAGTTGAAGTTCTTAAAACTTTACCATCCCAGTGTAAGACACTAGCATTTAAATCTTCATTAAAGTTCTTTGACTTGTTTTACTTTTTCTTCGCGTATTTTCTCTCTGATTCGACGAATTGATGACCTATTTACGATTAATGGATTTACGTCGATATTTAATATTGAACATAAAGTTACAATCAAACGTACAGCGTTGCGGTCACTTAATTTACAATGATCGAACACTGCTACTAATTTATCATCTATGATATTTATCGTCCCACGTGATTGTTTTGGTTCCTGCATTGGAGTATTTCCCAGTTCATCGGAAAAATTCGAAACCGATGATATTGTTTTTTGACTCAACTTAATTACTCCTTCGGATTCTCTGCTTGATGTAAATTCCATGTTCATCTATTTAATAAACACGAAAGATATAAAAATCAAAATTGAATTTTACATGCATTTATTTATTTAATTAATAAATTAAACTCAATAAAGTATTATAAAATCTATTTTACCAATTCGAGCTTTTTCTCTCTCCGATTTTTCATGACGTAGCTGTAGTAATTCATCCTTAATTCTCTGTGCTTGTTCATTATCGTCAGACTCAATGTTAGCTATGTAACCTACTCTAACGTCTTTCCTTTGATTAGTCAGAAAAATGTTTGTATTTACACTACACCATTCGTGCAGCATTCGCATGGGCAATGTCGAATAAATTCGACAATGAAGATTTAAATGCATCCTCTTTAATTTTATTTGACTCTCTGTTAACACTTTTTTGAAGAGCTGATATTGTTCATATAATTTTAACAACTTATCTATGCAATGATCATTTCTTTCAGTTGGAATTTGAGCTTTTTTCCAAAACAGTCTAACTTCATCAATACAGATTTCTGCACTTTTACGTAATTTGAATTTGAGGATCCGTGTATGATAAAAAAAATTTTTTCAGCAAAATTTTTTTTTGTAAATTTGATGGCAATTTATGAGTGATGATTTGAGTGTTAACATCTCCAATTAAATAAATATTTTGACGTAAAAACTAATCTTGATGTCATGATGAATACTTATTTGATCAGACAACTCACACAGATTGTTTATTTTAAAGGGAGGTTATGTGATTTATGAATGTTTTCGATTTTTGATTTATGAAAGCGTCGACATGTTTGAGAACATAAATATCGTAATAGGTGGCGTAAGTACTTGATAATATTGATAATTATATAAAAATTAAACTTTGAGCTCGAATAACTTTTGAACCAATAGACTTAGCAAAAAATCATACCATACCTTTTTTTTTGAGCGTTAAATTCTCTACAAAAATATGTATGTCTCATTATTCTAGATTTAATTTTCCCCGAGTTATAAAATTCTAAAGAACGAAAGAAATTTTTCCCATGTTATTTCCATAAGATACTTTGGTTGGAATGCGGACTATCTTAGAGTTAATATTAAGAGCTAAAATTTTCAGGGAATTTTTTTTATTAATTTGGAAGCATATGAGCCCCTGGGAGAAAAGAAATTCGAAAATACCCCTGCTAAGGACCACCCTAATATATATATATATATATATATATATATATATATATATATATATATATATATATATATATATATATATATATATATATTTCTTAACTTCGTCTTCCTTCGCCTTTATTGATATTGCCTAGGTACATCCATGCTCTATGGGCCTTCTTGAGATTTGCTACGAAGCTAGAGGTAGGGTCGGTTTAGCTGTTCTAATTATGGTGTTTTTTGTGGAATCTTTCTTTTAAATTACTTTTTTTGAATTCATCTTCAAGTCTTGCATCTTTATTTGGTGGATTTAATTCCTTTTCCAGTGTAGGAAATTCCTTTTCCAGTGTGGCTTTTTTCAGTTTATTTATCTGGTATATTGAGTTGTTTATCATCTGTGTTCGGTAGATATCCTTATATATGTGCAGACGAGGCAATCGGCGAAATTAAAATATTAACTTGCTCGGAAGCGTGTTGCTTTTCCTCGTGCAACGTTTTTTGCTCATTAGCGAGCTCTCCTCCTTGATCCTTTCCAATAAGGGCTCGGTCTCTTTTCTTATCAATGCCGACATTAGATCACTGAATTCGGTGCTATAGAAATACACCAGCATGTTATCTGCTCGGGTTCTTGTAGTTGTGTGTGATCTAAGTTCCCTCGGCATGGTTAGGTTTTTTTCGTAAATTGTAAATTTATTGTACAACTTTCTTTCGAAATTCAACATAATTTAAATATTATTGTTTGTGTTAAGACTTTTATAGTTGCATTAACTCTGTCTCGTAAGACCGCACGCGACGAGAGTCTGCAATAGTGTATTAAAGAACGAGTTCAATAAGCGCGGTTTTGCAGCACGCGTCCATGTTTAGCACAAAAAGCACGGGAATTCAAAATGCGGAAAGCATATGGAAAAGTTGCAAGAATATATAATAAAAAATGCATTAGCACCAAAATCCGACACTACACGACTGTTATCAAACCCGAAATACTCTACGCCAGCGAGACATTAAACCTTAATTACAAAGGATACATAAAGAACATCAAGAAGGCTGAAAGAAAAATTATCCGAAAAATCCTTGGCCCAAAAATAACAGACGAAGGATATCGTCTACAATCACACACTGTCACAGAAAAATACTCCAACATCGAAACTGATTTCCGCAAACGACGACTGAAATTCTACGGGCATGTTATGAGACGAGATGACAACCGACTAACAGGGAGAGTTTTGAAGTACATACAGAAAATGAAAACGACAACAGTCTGGGTAAAACAGGTCCAAATTGATCTAAAAAAACGCCAACATCTCAAGGACAGACATCGAAAGTCAAAAAATCTTTAGACAGAAGGTCTACAGCTGGGAAATTATATCAGTGGAAAAACCCAAAATAACTAGAGCAAAATGAACAGATGAACGTCGAACTAAACATAGCGAGATGATGAAACAATTCTGGAAGTAGGAGAAAAGTAAAAGCAATAGGTCATAATTTGCTTTATGTGATCCCCTGTGGGTCTAAACAATAGAAATAAATAAATAATGTAAAATGTGGAGATTAATAGTTATTATACAGCATTTTTTCTATTTTGCATACATACATATACATACATATTTGCATCACTAATATGCGTGCGGTTATGGCTCGCCGAGTGCGATACAATTTTCGGCAATGTATCGGCGATCTTTTTATTTAGAAATGGCATAAAAGGGCGCAAAATAGAAAAAATACTATAAAAAACTCGTTCATAAGGCGTTTTTCACATTTGTCCATTAGAAAACGACGAGCGTAGCGAGAAATAATAATTTCGCCCAGTATATGAAGTGATTAACCTTGTTTAAAGTGCCGTATTTTGTAATTTTAATTTTCTGTTTTGATGTGTTTTGTGGCCATGAATTTGGTTTTCGAAAAAAAATTGTAGTCCAGCTTTCTCAGCACATTCTTTTAGGACTTCGATCTGATGGATTGTTCATTTTCGGAAAGGATCGTTAGATAATCAGCGAAGGCTAGGCATGTGACGTTGATGTTATCCTGTTGTTTTCCTAGTCTTATGGGTCTCCAAATTTTTCGATTTTCTAGTTCTTGTTCCCATACTTTGATAACTTTATCTAAAACGATGTTGAAAAGTAACGGAGAGAGGCTATCGCTCTGCCGGACACCAGTCTTGATGGGAAAAGGTTTTGAGATTTCTCCGTTGAATTTGATTTTGAAAGTTGTGTTTGTTAGTGTTTGTTGGATGAGACGTTGTGTTATCAGATCCAGATTGTCTTCTTCAAGTATATTAAACAGGGATTGTCGGTCGATGGAGTCATAAGCTTTCCTGAAGTCAATAAATGTGAAAATGGTTGGGAGATCTCGTGTAGCTCGAATTTTTAGTATATATTTCAGGTTGAAAATTTGCTCGGCGCATGATCTGTGTGGTCTGAACCCAGCTTGATATTCCCCAATTCGGGGTTCGAGTTGTTCTTGTGCGCGTTGTAAGAGGCAAGCGGATAAGATTTTGTAGAGAACGGAAAGGAAGAAGATTTCTCTGTAGTTATTCACATCAGATTTGTCTCCTTTTTGTGGAGTGGGTGGATGAGTGCGAATTTCCAATCATCTGGGAGTTCTTCACTTCGCCAAAGTTCCTGAATTATGTTTGTGATTTCCTGTAATGATCGTGGTCCAAGATTTTTCAGTAATTCTGCGGTTATTCCATCTTCTCCTGATGTCTTTCCATTCTTCAGTTTTGTGATACGGTGTCGGATTTCTTCTAGTGTCGGTGGATTAGCGTCGGGTTTCGTGTTTATTGAAGATGTGTGTGGGAATCGTTCGGATGGTTCGGGGCAATTAAGGAGCTCGGAAAAGTAGTTCGACAGTTCTTCGCAGTTTTCTTGGTTGGTGAATGCAAGTTTTCCATCTTTTTTCTTGAAGGTCCAATTTTGTGGTGAGTAACCTTTAATTTTATTTGCAAAAGCTCTATAGTAATTTCTGCTGCTGTAGTTTCTAAGGTTATCCTCAATTGATGTGAGATATTTTGTTATGTATTGGCGTTTGGTTTTCCTGATGGTTCTGTTTGTCTCTTTGCGGATGTCGAGAAAGTGTTGTAGGGTTACCGGCGATTTGTTGCTGTTGTATTTTTGAAAGGCGAGTCGGCGATTGATGATGGCTTGATCGAATTTGGAATCCCACCATGGGTGTTTTGCCATTTTCTTAAGTGGGATTAATTCCTTGGCTTTTAGGATTATTTTGTTGCAGAAGTCGGTCCAGTTATTTGTCCGATCTTTTTCCCATTCTTCTGCGATCTTTGTTTCTTGAATTTTTGATGTGTCAAACTTTTATTTGTCAAACGGTTTATTTTGGTGCACTCTCTTCGGAGAGTATTTTACCTTAACTCGGGCGAGTTAGTGGTCTGAACCGATGTTCGCACCTCTTCGGACTTGAATCTCGTGAATGATTCTGTAGTGGGCGTAGGAGATGGCAACGTGATCGATCTGGTATTCACCAAGATGTTGGTTCGGGGATCGCCATGTTTTCTGTTTTTGTGTGGGTTTTCTCAAGTGGGTAGACATAACTTTGGGATTGAATTGTTGGCATATGTCAATCATACGTATGCCGTTTGAGTTAGTGTTTTGGCGTGCAGAATTTTTGCCGATGATTTTACGATAAGTTTTTTCTTTCCCAAGTTGGGCATTGAAGTCTCCCATTAGGATTTTCACGTTGTCTTGCTGAATTTTGTTCATGGTTTTTTCAAGTTTGTTCCAACATTTTTCGACGGTCTCTGGGTATTTTTTATTATCGATGTTCGTGGGGGCATGTGCATTTATGAGCGTATATATTTTATTTGCGCTCTGAATGTGTATGGTCATGAGTCGATTGTTGATGGCTGTGATTTCTTTGACAGCGTTGACGGATTTGCGTACGAGAAAAGCCATGCCAAAGATTGGTGCCCCTTTCACAACCTTCTGTTTTGTTTTGCTCTTGAAGATGCGGCAGTTTCCATAGTCCATGGTGTCATTGTCAGTCAGTCGTGTTTCTTGAAGAGCAAGGATGAGAATTTTTTGTCGGTCGATTTCTTGAGTGAGATCATGTAATTTTCCTGTCTGGATTAGAGTATTGATGTTTAATGCTCCGACGAATGTTTTCTTTTTGTAGGGAAGTTTACCAGATACTCACTATTGTGCTAGTCTGGACTCCCCAGAATCCGATAGCCCAGCTGCCGTCTGCCGACGGGTGGATTGTGTACCACCTGGGTGAAAGTTGAATTTGCTTGCACAGTTCATGTTTGCTTATATTTCACTGGTTAATACCAGGTTGATACCAGGACTGGATAGGACCAGAGGTTGTTGAGGCCTTTGGAACATATTATTTTCAGCCGAGCTCAATGAGCTAACAGACGCTGACCAGAGTACCGGTGATTTTCACTCAGACGTGTCTGGATTTTGAGTTTGTCTTCGTGTCTGCTGTTTTAAACGATGGTGTTATAGTCAATCAGCAGGGCTTCAACCCTCTTTTCCGATAACTTAGGTCGAAAAAAGGGGAAGAGCAAAAAATATGTGTATGTCACTTTGACATTAAAAAACAAAACTTTTACATTATTATTAAATAATACACATACGAAGACATACATACACATACATTTTACATTATTATTAAATAATCTATTAATAATATTAATAGATGTTAATTATTAAATTAATTCAAATCTCTGACTATTCATAAAATAGGCAGAGATTACTCAAGTTATCAAATATTTCCACAACCTTTACCTACTAACTATAATAAGAACTAGTCTCTACATATACATTATTATTAAATAATTTATTAATTAACTTAAAACTATAAACACATTTTACATTATTAATAAATAATCTATTAGTAATCTTGATAACAGGTGTTAATTAATAGATTAATAAAAATTACTGCCTATTACTAAAATAGGCGGAATAACCAAAATATCAAATGTTGTGAACTTAATTTTTTTGTTAGTGTATTAAGGGAATAAAATTTGCAAATTTTTAATAAAGACAGAAATAGTTGACTAGTTTTAATTTATAGTTTAATTGAATCTTAAAACCGTTAACGTTTAAAACCCTTATTAAATAAGGAATATACGATATTACGTATTTTTCTGGATTTTCCATTATCTCCTCAGACTGTGAAACATTTTTCCGATTTAATAACAAAATTCTGTTTATCTGTTTAATAAACACTTTTGTTATTAAATTGGAAATGTATTTTACAGCCAGAGAAGATATTTTCGTAGTAATTATCATTCATTGGACTAAAAGCTCGTTCATCCCTGAAACCATCGATTTTAGTTTCATATTTCAAATTCATAGAACCCTTCTCTTTCCTCCTTCCTCCTGGTTAAAGATTTAAATTAAAAAAATGTTTTTCATTTCTTCGAGTCCTCAAAATTTTCCGAATTTTCCAAAATTTTACAGCTAAAATGTCAAATATTCCTTACAGATATCACAATACTTGAATATTAATAATAATGCTTATTGCATAACATGAAAGTATTGCATAACATGAAATACATTAATAAGCGTATATTCTGAGAAATCTTTCTAATTGTTACAAAATATTAAGTAAGTTATTGTTATTGACTTTAAAAGTGTTTAAAATACATTTTAATGAGCTTTACTTTATATTTTATAAAAACATTCGGTAAGTAAAACGCTTGGATCGTAGTTTAGACTTGATAGGAAGTAATTTACTACCGCAATCTTTTTAAAACGCTTCCCAACGTCTCATTTACAAAACATTTACTTAGCTTTTTGCGCAGTTTGCCTCGAAATCAAACATCAATTAGAACATTTAAAGACTGTTGTGGATAAAATGTGTTGTTAGTAAACAGGAACTTGTAGATTATGGCATAGTGGTGTGAGATTAAGGATTTGTGTAGTAAATAAGTTAGTTAGGACTGTTTGTAAGTCGTATTAAATAAACTTTTAATTCTAGTAAGGTTATATTGATCTTGACGACTCCGTCTGCAGTTTTTGTTTGTTTTTGCTCAGAAGTTATATATCACGTTTAAAGTCGCTTCTTGCAATTTTGTCTTAACAACCGAAACTTTTTACTGCTGCTAAAATAAAATTATGTTTTGTTATAAATTTGAGAATATTTTTATCTTATAACTGTTGACTACAGTTTTTAAGATTTTTTGTCTCATGGATGCAGACGAAATTTGACAATATTTTTTAAGTGTTTATTCGGTTGTTTACTGAGTGCTTAAATAAAAATGTTGTTCAAAGTTTAATGAAAGTAATGCAAATGAACAATTTTATTTTGATATGCTTTTGTTGAAACAAAAGAAATTTTGAGGTGGATGGTTACTGTTTATGTGGTGTCATCTGTCTGTTGCAAATTGTTTCTGTATAGTCATTAACAAATACCAATTGATACCAAGCGAACAACTTTTCACAAAAGAAGGTCCACTGCAACCGCGATTATCCATACCTATAACAAAATCCTAGAGAGATCGTAGAAAATGTCCGATAGGTATTTTCTGCTATTTATCTAAAGCATTTGATTGTGTGGCGCACAGTCTGATGCTAAACAAGTTAGACAGATATGGCATTAGAGGCAAAGCAGCGACATGGCTTGAATCATTTATAACCAACAGGAAACAGTTCGTGAGAATAGACAACGGTACAGAGAATGGGCAATCTTCCTGGTAACTACAAATATTGCGGTAAGGCAGACATTATATTATAGCAGACATTACCAAGTACATAGAAAGGGAACACTGCACTTTGTACGCAGATGACTCCAGCTTCATTATCTCTTACAAAACGTCGGAAGAAAACGAAACACAGGCAAACAAACTCATTAGTACGATACACAAATGGTTCTCCGCTAACAATTAACTGCCCAATCGTTGGCACTCCTGCAATTATTGGCAGTTTAGAGTTTAGTTGGAAAAAACAAGGAAACCATAGATTAATCAAGTTTGGTATGCAATAAAAAGTAAAATAGAATTATTTTTCTGTTGAAAATTGACAACACTGTTCCAAAACCCAATATGGCGATTTAGAAACAACAGCTGACATTTTTTGCTGGTGATATGGTGAAGTTATTTTGGTTTTTTATTAAGGTGAGAGCTTCAGTAATCATAGTACATCGCAAAAATTCGCTAATTGATACTTTCGAAATAATTTGATATACTTGGTATAATTAAGTAGATCAAATTATTTCGAAAGTATCAATTAGCGAATTTTTGCGATGTACTATGATTACTGAAGCTCTCACCTCTAGGCAGTAAATTCAAAGATTATTTCTTGAATATCTTACATTACACTATCTACATTTTATTTATCACATATGCCAACATATTTTTTTTTAATTTTTATTAATAAGTAAACGGCAATCTGTTGTTATTACAACACTCAGCTGTTTGGTTGACATTAAGATGGCTTTGATGCGAATTCTAGGTGGGTGTCCAGTGATACATCTCCCTGGTGTTTACGATTGTTCGTGCGTCCGCACATTCACTCGCACGCATGTACTGGGTTTAGGCTGGGAATCGCTCCGGGAGGTCTTTTGGTTTGAATCTTTTAAGCCGTCTTGTTATTATGTCTTCATTTAGAAGGATGGAAGCCAGTTGATTGGGGTGCTCGGTGATCCTCTGCTGATATTTTTCGCTGAATTACCGTATCTCCTTTTTTATCGGATTTATATTGAAGTCCTTGTGGATTTGTTTATTCGTCACGTACCAGTGGGCATTGGTGATGATTCTCAATGTTTTTGAATGGAACCTCTGGAGTATTTCGATGTTGGAGTTACTGGTTGTTTCCCATAGCTGTATACTGTATGTCCATATCGGTTTTAATATCGTTTTGTAGATAATGAGTTTGTTATACATCGATAGCTTAGATTTTTTGCCAATGAGCCAATACATTTTGCTGACTGTTAGATCGAGTTGTTTTCTTTTGGTTTTTATATGCTTAGTCCACGTGAGTCTCCTGTCGAGGTAGATTCCCAGGTATTTGACCTCATCTGTGATTGGAAGTGGCTGACCATAGAGTTTAACATGTGGGCAGTTCCCCTTTCTTGTTGCAAACGTGATGTGGACGGATTTAGTTTCGCAGGCTTTTAATCTCCATTTGTCAAACCTGCTTGCTGTATTTTATTTAGCTGTACTTGGAGTATATTAGATGCTGCGGCTGGATCTATATCAGCTGCTAGGATTGCTGTATCGTCAGCATACGTTGCGACCGTTGCATTATCTTCGATGGGTAGATCGGCCGGGAAGAGTGTGTATAGGACGCGACCAAGCACGCTTCCTTGCGGTACGACTGATTCTATTGAATAGAGTTGTGAGAACTTTTGTCCTTGTCGTACTTGGAATTTTCTCGCGTTGAGATATGATTTCATGATTAAAAAGTAATGAGGTAGGGTTTGTTTTATTTTGTATAGGAGCCCATCGTGCCAGACTTTGTCGAATGCTTGTTTTATGTCAAGGAAAACAGCCGAACAGTATTTCTTTTCCTCAATCGAGTTTGATATGGCGTTGTAGACTCTATTCACTTGATCTATTGTCGAGTGTCTGTTTCTGAATCCAAACTGATGTTTCGGGATGAGCTTGTCGCTGTCAATTATTGTGCTCATTCGTTCAATATTTTCGAGCAATATTTTCTAGAACAAATTTGACAGAGTGGGTAGCAGGCTAATTGGTCTGTACGATGTGACTTCGTTCGGGTTTGCCTGGTTTTAGAATGAGTATAATTTGTGCTGATTTCCATCGCCACGGTATATAAGATTGCCGGATTATGGCTTTAAATAATGTGGCTATAAAGACAATGGCTTTCCTGGGCAATTCTTTGAAAATTTTTCCATTGACGAGGTCATGACCAGGCGCTTTTCTGGCTTTGAATTCTTTTACTATACAGTATCGAATTTCGTTTGGCGAGGTGTGTTGTTTCGGTAGTTGCATTTGGAGTGGGGTTTCGAGGTATTCAGGTATTTCGGGTATATTTTGAGTTGCAGGATGCGGTTTGAAAACGTTGGCTAGGTGATTAGCGAAAACCTGCCTTTTGTCTCAATAATGCCAATAATAGGAATTTTTCGAATATTATCAACAAGCGAGTTTATGTTAGGTTTTCAATAAATTATGGTTTCTCCATAGAATATTTTTTTTCTTCAATAGCAATTTCCAAATGTTGGCCCACCGTGCCAATAAATAGTCACCAGCTGAAAATGTCACCAGCTAATTATTGGCAGTAGTGCCCATAATAGAATATTGAGTGACAATAATAGTTTTTTTCTACTGATATATGTGAAAATGGCATTTTTTCCATAGTTTACCCTACATGAAAGTGACATTTTTTCATTCTAGAGATGAAAATATTTTCACATCTAGAGACGAAAATGAGCATTTTAAATTTATGATTTTCTCGATTAAAACACTAAACTATGGACTTTCATTTGCATGGACTTTCTTATTAATTACATAAATTTCATTGAAATATTTTATGTACAAACGTAAAACGAGCCTAAAACTATTTAAAAAACTGAAATAAAATTAGGACATTTGACGTGAAAAGTATCACCTTCCATGAGAATGCAATATGTAACCTTGGAAACGACCAAACCAACAATTAAATTTGCATTGACCGTTCTGACAGTTCGCTTCGAATTGGATTTATTAAAGTCGATTTATGGATTCTACAACCGAAATCAGTAGAAAAAATTGCATTTACTACTCGATATGAAAGTGTTTTTTTTGATTCGGTGTGATTGCTAACTCACACATTGCTAAGTTAAGGGAAAAAATAGAAAAAAATTAAACGTAAACAATATAGTGAGGAAAGTATAAAAAAGGCTTTAGACGCGATTAAAAATGGCATGGCCAAAAAGCAAGCGGCGAAACAATATCAGCTTCCTCGAGCTACGTTAAAATTTCGTATTAAGAAACCACAGCCTGGTCCAAGTCCAGTACTTAACGCAGACGAAGGGAATAAATCAAAGAATTGGTTAAATATTAGCCATGCAAAGGGTTTTCCTAAACGGAAAGAAGATCTTTTGAATAGCGTATCTGCATTTATAAAAAAAAACGGCCGATCTAACCCGTTCAAAGACAACATTCCCGGAGATAAATGGTTTAAACTCTTCTTAAAGCGACACCCGGATATTGTTGTGAGAACTCCCGAAGCAGTAACAGCGGCAAGTGCTGCCGTATCAGAGAATGATATAAAAGGATGGTTTCAAGCAACTGAAATATACCTGAATGATCATGGTTTGTTTGAAATTCTATCAGACCCGAAAAGAGTCTTGAATGGTGACGAAACCAATTTCGTTCTTTGCGCAAAGACAGATGTGGTCTTGGCCCCAAAGGGCGCAAAGAATGTTTACGAAATAGACCATGCCCCAGCTAGAAGTTCACTAACAGTGATGTTTACTTTTGCTGCCAATGACCAAATCACCCCGCCTATGGTGATATTCCCGTACAAGCGCTTGCCAAGTAAAATTGCATTAAAGGTACCATCAGATTGGGGTATAGGCCTCAGTGACAATGGCTGAATGAAGACAGAAATTTTCTCTCAATATATAGAAAAAGTGTTACATCCGCATCTCGTGCGAAATCAAGTACCGTTGCCAGTAATTTTATTTGTAGATGGACACAAAACCTCACTTATGCCGTCAGTGAGCTTTGTTCCTCATTGGATATTGTGCTTATAGCACTTTATCCCAATTGCACTCGATTGCTTCAGCCTGCAGATGTCTCAGCTTTCAGACCCTCAATGTGGTTGGCAAAAGACGGTTTTAGAGTGGCGGCGTAACAATCTATCTCGAGATCTTACAAAAGTTGATTTTGTGCCACTGTTGCAAAAAACTATTGATAAATGCGTAAAACCAGATACAATTATTAATGGTTTCCGGGCTACTGGTCTTTCTCCATGGGACTCTACAGCTATAGACTACTCGAAATGCTTGGGGAAGAATATGAAGAATAATCTCGAAATTGAAGAAATACCGGAAACTTCGAGAATGATAAACAAGAAGGATTTTATCAGATATGCAGGACAGGCTATAATAACAGAACTTACAAACAAACAGGATTTGACAGCTGCTGAGCAAATTTAAAAAAAACTGTGGTATTTCTTTGATGGCAACGAAAACAAGGAAACACATAAAGAAAGCTTTGAAGAAAAAGAAGTAAGCAAACCGAAAGAGAACTCTGATACAAATGGAAAAGACAGCAATAGAAGTAAAGAAATCTATGAGTCAAATACCTCAGATGTTACTCTTAAAGAACAGGACCTTTTGGACATTGGAAATATGGATGTAATTATGTGTGATGAATTTAATACTAGATGTAATATTCCTCTAGCTCAAGAAGTCCTGATCAAAGAAATTGTTATTTACAACACACAGGACATCACGGCTATAAATGATTCTCGGACTGATTCTTTTCTGAAAGACACTAATTGTAATAAACCCAAAGAAGATACTCGAACAACTGAATGTGTACAAGTTACTCATACTGCACAAATCGAAACATGTAACGAAAGAAATTACTGCAGATTAGATAATAGTTCAAACAAATCAATGCCTAGAAATTATGTCGTTCGCCCAGCTCAACAGGATTTTGAATAAATGGAAATTGTAAGCAATCCAACTGTCACTACCCCTATGAAGACAAACCTACGATAAATAAAACTAGATGACATATTAGTGCTACCTAAAACACCTCAAAGGAAGGGAGTGAGACAAACTAAGAAGACAACTTGTGTTATTACGTCAAAAGAATTCGATGAACGCCAAAAAATTAATGCAAAGAAAGAAAAAGAAGAAGGTATACAGAAACGAAAGGAACAACGACAACAACAAAAATTAGCCAAAAATGAACAATTGCTAAAGAAAGAAGAAAAATGTGCCAAAGAACGACTTGTTAAGAAACATGAAACTACGAAATCTGCAAAAAATGTTATTTTCAAAAGATTTTTCCAATTTAAACATAAATATTGGGCCAAAGAATAAACAAGAAAAAAAGAAAGATGAAAATGAAGCAGAATTGATTCTAGAAAAAGATAAAAATAAAGTAGAATTGAAACAAGAAAAACTTGAAACAAAAATAAAAGAGAAAAGGGAAATTAATGAAAAAAATTTCACAGAAAATAGTCCTAAACAAAAAAATATTAATTTTAACAGTGTTAAAATAAAAAAGTTAAAATGTGATAGATGTTGACCGATGATAGAGATTAGCTTAAATGTTATTTTTTATTGATTTTAGTAAGACTGTGAACTACATAAAATATTTAATGTAGGTAGGGAGATTAGTAAGTTGAGTAGGTTCTTATTCAGACTGATTAATATTTTGTAGGTAGGTAAGTACTAAAGTAAAAAGATCTCAAGGATAGACATTTTAGTACTGATAAAGTAAGACTGCCAAACCGTGTAGAATAAGACAAATTGTTTATATTATAAAAGTTGATTTTTTAAAATATTTTTATTAAAACTTTAAATACTTTACCTAAATACAAGCAGATATTTACCTAGTACCACAGTGTTATAATTATATCCTAGGTATAGATAGGTATTTCTTTTATTTTTAATGATTGGTAGGTACCTATCTCCTACTTTAACTACATGCCAATAATTAGACGAGTAGATGCCAATATTTCTATGCCAATAATAGGATTTTCTGTAGTCTTTTGGATTTAAGTATAAAATGTTTATTTAATACTATTCAATCACATAAAAATGGTTATTAAAAAAAGGAGATTAAAATAATTTCCTTAATACTGTCACATGTTTTGTCTACTAACTCTTGTAAATCAAATTTTATGGTAATTTGATTTCAGACTGACACGAAGCTCACTCTTAAATTGCGTGGTATACCCTACATGGTATTTCGAACTTCTAGGAGAGCCCCGGAAACTCTTAATCTAAAAGTCGGCGATACAGAATTAGCTAGAACCAACCAGATCAACTTTCTTGTGGTTCATTTACAAGATACCCTAAAATGGAACATCAACCCAGAAAACTTAGTAAAAAAATAGCCAGCAAATCATATTTAATTCCAAACATATGTAATTTTGTAACAAAAGCGACCTTACTTAAACTCTACTACGCAGAAGTTCTGTCAAGATTGATGTATGGCATTGCAGTATGAGGTATGGCTACGCAAATCGAAGCCCTATTTAAGGCCCAAAAACGAGTCATAAGGGCAATTGAGGGTATCGGAATTACTACTTCATGCAAACCATATTTCATCAACAATAATGTATTTACACTCACTCACATGTCTTTATACACTAGAAGTAGTGTGTTTAGTAGACCTCCAAAAACAAAACTTGCATAAAAATAAAGATGTTCATGATTATGAAACGCGACCAATTATTCCAACAACTAAGACCAGCTTAGACCAATCTAACGATCTGCAGTAAAAGTCCACTTCACGCCGTGATTAAACTACACAATAAACTCCCGTTTACCCTCACCAACAAGTCTTATAATATATTTAGATCAAAATTAAAGGAACACCTAGCACAACAGGCTTTCTATAGTGAACAAGGATTTCATAATTCCTCTAATTTTTCTGACATTATCCGATATGTATTTAGTTATATTTTGTTACGGATGAATAAATTTATTTTGATTTTGTTTTGATTAATATTTTCGGAATTTTGTCCGAAACTATTCGGGTAATTACTGTAACGACGCTTGTAAAACTAAGTAGGTTTGAACGTTGCCGCTACAGTATCAACAATGACACCGCGTGCAAAGTTCACTGGTTCAGGCAAAACTGAAATGCCAATTGCAATATCAGTTGTTGAATGGAGCTATAAGTATAACCACTAGCTAACTATTTATAAAATAATTTTGGTATTACTTATTTAATAAATGTGGTTTCTGCGAGGTTAAATGCGCCAGAGAAAACAACCGCCGATTTTTCTGCCATGTCCTATCAGAACAAGGCTGGGCTGCTAAAAAATATTTTCCCAGAGGTATCATCTATGATAATCTGGGTTCGAAGAGGCTATAGGTCCGGAACCATTTTGCGGTATGGGTATGAACACCATCAGCGGACACAGATTATCACATCATTTTAAACATCTACAAAATTAAAGTTCGGGTACTGTAATTATGTTAAAGACCTTTTGTTATTCTTTTCTCTCATAGCTGATAACCACTAGCTGGGGTGCAGCTTAGCTCGCGTCCGTAGAAGAAAGCTACTCGTGCACCCTGGGTAATGCTAAATGAGCTGGAGCGATAGTTGGCGGCTGGTCCTATCTTTTCTAAAAGATCTCCTAGCCTGATACACATGGAAACAAAAACAAAACAAATCAGTTCCTCTCAGAACTGTATGATAAGAAATATCGGACCGAGTCTCCGAATTTGCCAACTTAATGTGGAAGTACTAAGCAGAGCAAACTGCGAAATTTTGTCAAAGATTTTACGAGAACATATAGTTGACGTAGCTACCATTCAAGAAACTCATGTAGGAAATGAAACCGATCTCAAAACAAGAGGCAAACTACCAGGATGTGAAATCCTTGGTGCTACCTATCACCACATATATGGATGCGCAACCTATATACGTAGTAACATTGAAAACGCTTGCATGGTAGGCACCAATACTAGTAACAATAACATTCACACTATTACGGTGAAGATCGAGGAACTTACAATGACAAACATATATAAGCCTCCGGTAGCCCAGTGGCCTCCTGAAGTCTTGCCGCAGCTCCGCCATCCAGCTGTCTATGTGGAGGATTTTAACAGACACCACACAATGTGGAAATATAACAGTATTGACTATAAGGGCAGACGAGAACAGCTTAAGCCTCATTTTTGATGCAAAAGATAGGGGAACGTTTAGATCGGCAGCATGAAACAGAGAGTACAACCCGGACTTGTGTTTCTCGACCCAAAATACTCAAAATCAACCAGTCCATATATAAGTCTTGGAAAAGTTTCCACACAGCCACCGCCCAATTATATATGAAATAGGCACCCAGATCCCAATAATCCGATCTATACCCAGACCAAGGTGGAACTTTCAAAAGGCAAATTGGACAAAATTCTCTCTTGAATTGGACAAAATTGTGAGATGGATCCCGGCAGAGCCTTATGATTCATTTGCAGGTGCTGTGGTCTCAGCTGCAAAAAAGTGCATGCCTAGAGGGTATTGTAAAGAATACATCCCGGGATGGAATGCTGAATGTGAAGAACTGTATAACAACTACATATAGAGCGGCGACCCAGATATAGCTAACGACCTTGTTCAAGCACTAGATGAACCTCGGAAAGATAAATGGGTAAAAAGAACACATGAAATGAATTTCCAAAGATCTACTAGAAACTCATGGAGTTTTCTTAAAAAGTTAGGAGGCAGTAACCCACCCGTTCGAGAAACCCACTTGATCTCACCAGATCAGAGAGCCAGCAGAATGGTAACTTTATCTAGAGCCCCACGTGATAAATAGCATACAAAACAACTTAGTAATATACGCCAAACAGTACCACGCGACACGGAATTCTCTAGTGAGTTCACTACTGAGGAATTAATTGCTTAAAGATGTGAAAACTGGCAAAGCACCTGGGTTTGACGGGCAGCGCCGTCGTTTGGATTTTGAGGCCCCGGGCATATATATTGAGGTGGGGCCCCCAGTAAATAAAAAAAATCAATAAACAAATAAATTCTTTCACTTTTAATACATACAAGAAAGGAACATATGTATAGAAGAAATATAATATAATAATATAAACGAAAAACAAAATTGAACTTTATTTTCCTTGTCCCCTTGAGGGATTCCCAAAATGGGGGGGCCCACAGCCCCAAGTGTCCGACGCTAGCTTTAATTTCAGCAAAATAGGAGGGGGTCCCAAAATGGGGGGCCCGTGGACCCCGGGCATTCGCCCGATTGACCGACGCTAGCGACGCTACTGTTGACGGGATACAACCTGAGTTCCTGCTTCACTGCGGAGAGAAGACAAAGAAATTGCTGACCGTATTTTTCTCGCGCATCTTAACATCTGGAGTCTTGCCGAAAGATTTTAAAATGAATAAAATAATTGCTATACTAAAGCCCAATAAATCACGAGATTAAGTCAAAAATTACCGCCACCTACCACTCCTTGGCTGCTGTTATAAACTCTTAGAACGACTTCTCCTCAATAGATTAGGCACACGAATTTTGGAACATATTCCACCCGAACAAGCAGGTTTCAGACCTAATCGAGGCTGTGCAGATCAAGTTCTCAGCCTAACTACACATATTGAAGCTGGTTTCCAAAAAACAACAAAAGACAGCTTTAGCTTTCGTGAACCTAACAGCTGCTTACGACACAGTATGGATAGAAGGGCTCCTATACAAGCTGGCTGAACAAGTCCCTTGTCATACAACGCTGCGACTAACAAGCAACATGCTTTCTAACAGACACTTCCAAGCACCGTGGTTTATATAACTTAAGCAAACAGAGAAAACTAAAAAATGTATTGCCTCAAGGCTCAGTTTTGGCCCCGATGTTTTTCAATCTTTATATTTCAGATTTGCCTAAAACCGACGCGACAAAATTTTGGTACGCTGACGATCTAGCCTTAGCTGTACAACACAAACAATTTGAACCCACCGAAAACACATTGACCAAGGACCTCAACAAACTGTACACATATTTTACCAATTGTCTTATTCACTCGTTAATTGTACCATGTATTGTGCCATACGCTATATAAATAAATATTCTTCTTTTAAAACTCATTTTGTCACTTTCATAATATATAACAAAATATCTGGCACGCAGCAGACAGCAACAATAAACTGATGTGACCGATGTTTAATTATAAGAAATAAGCTGAGACTAATTTCATTTTCGATAGTCTCGCCTTAAATGTTTTGCTTTGGATTACTCGTTCCTTCGTTTAAGGAAGTTACTACTGATTATGAGCCAAAATAGTGTTTGAATTTTTCTATATTTACAATTATCCTAATGGTTATTAAAATTCATTATTTTTATTTATAATAACATAACAAATTTAAAAATTGGTAATTATTACTTATTTAATAAAATAGAGTTATAAAATGACTTGTTGATGAATTTTTTATTTATACGGTTTAATAAAAAGATCTGGCAACAGCGCTTTATTGTGCCTTGAAAGTTTATAGTACAGAGAGAGAAAAGAATAGTAATTGAAAGGAGTCAAGTGTATTTTTTCTCTCCATATAACTATGTTTTCATCTTTTTCTTTTCTCTCAGCTGTTCACGCGACGTTGTCAAACCATTCGTCATGTGAATTATTGTCGAAAAACAAGATTTAAAATAAAAAGTTTAACTTTAATTATTTAAATAATTATATCGGTAACGTCACAATGGTTGAATTTTATCGTGTTTTACAATTATCTAAATTTATTGTATATAGTTTTTTATTCCTTAAAATTTCGAAAATATTGAAAAAAATAAGTAAAGACGTGACGGAAGCTGGTCAGCCATAAGAGCCTGTGTATAAGAATTGAAAAACATTATTTTTGATTTTTTTTTTCGGATAAACTAAACCTCAAACATACTTTATGTCCTCTTAAAATTTGAAAGTGATGCACTTTCAAATTTTAAGAGGACATAAAGTATTGATCTGTATGTATAAAAAGTTTCAAAGCCTAAACTTATAAAAATATTTCACATGGGATTCGATCGAACCTCCTTAAAAGAAAATACGAAAACTAATTTTGTGTCTAAATAAACACACTTTTATAATTTTTTAATCAATTTAATTTGATTTCCGTCTGAAAAAACGTTATAATTTTCATAAATAAGCCCCAAAACGAAATTGGTTTAATATCGCGACTGAACTGCACGTTAAATAAAAATAGTCCCTTTTGTGTTCCTGATCATTCAAATTTCAACAACCTGCATGTACAACAAAACAAAAAATCGTGCTCTCGTAAATATTTAAAGCTTCTCGCCGTCTTTATCGCTGCTTTATATCACCGTTTTACTACAACCAGAACTACCTAAACATGAAATCTGCCACACAAAATAAAACGCATTCAGACGTATCATCAAGTCATAAGAATCTTTATCTGCCCCAGAAGTTCTCAAATATTACGCACAACTTTAAGATCCAACCAATTGTATGATTATACGAGTTTGACTATGTAGTATAAATTATCTGAAACACCTATTTTTAGTCTTTTTAATTGTCTTTGACTTTGATAGACTAGTTCACAAGAATTACGAATGTTCTAGAGAAGTTCTGATTTCCTGGAAAGAGATTTGTATTGCAGATCACAGCAATAAAACTGCAATCGCATTTGTTGTTTTCATTCGTTACAACAGATAATAATGGAATATTGACTTTTACTATATCCATCTGTAGAAGTTAATATGGGTCCAACATGCAAGAAAATGATACACATGGAAGATGTCTGGAAATCAGGCACTTTATCAAATTGACTATATACGGTGACGAAGAGATTGAAGAACCAAGTCAAAGACAGTGGAGCCTACCCGGGGGCTGATGCAGTAAGCGATCACAACCTTATTATGATGAAATGTCTTAGTTTCAAGAAAATACACAAAAAAGAATGCAGTAGATGGGCTGTACAAAAACTGAAAGAACCACAAGTGATGAATTTTAGAGTTTTTGTAACAGCTTTTTTTTCTAAGCTAAGGGGTTGTTGGCCCCAAGCTAAACCCCCTTATCGGAGGGCCATCTCTCCCGCTCTTGTTCGCCCCGACCTCGCCTTCCATACGGATTGGTTACTGCATCTCCGACGAGGTTACTCAGGTTACCAGGGTTCACTACGTGTAGATGAGAGTCGGAATTGGGTAGGAGAAGCTATGCGACAATCTCTTCCTGTGCGGTTGTCGTGTGGTGCGCATGCACTACCCTTGAACCCCCATGTGATGAATGTATATATAAGGAAACATATGGAATGATCTTCAATGAAAAAAGTAGAACAACCAACAGATGGAACACAATTAAACAAACACTACAGGTATCTGCAGAGCAAGTGCTCTGCACAAATAAACGATCCAGCAGAAATGAATAGATTACTGATAATATCGTCAGTATGATAGATGAAAGAACATTTAAATTTACAGAACTTTGAGGGACAGCATCAACAGGGAAGCTCAAGTAGCAAAAAAGAATTACCTAGAGGACACATGCGCAGAAATTGAAGTACACATCAAAAATGGAAGAGATGAAACTGCCTACTAGCTTGTAAAACAATTTTCTGGTACACCTAGAATTAAGCAAAGTACACTACAGAAAGGAACCGATATCGTTTATGAACCAGAAGAACTTGCAAAAATATGAAAAGAATATCTCGAGGAATTCTATGCTGACCAGACATTAAGAGGCTATATCATGGAACCAGAAGACGAAGTGGAAGATGATGAACTTGGCGATACTATACTGATAGATGAATTTGATGGTGCAATTAAAAGACTAAAAGACGGAAAGGCACAATGAGTTGATGGGATACCAGCAGAGTTAATCAGATATTTATAATGGAGTGGAGACGCCTGATGATTTTGAAAAATGAATTATTGTACCACTACCAAAGAACAGAAATGCTAATAGATGTAAGCAGTTTCGCACATTAAGACTGGTTTCACACGCATAAAAAATTCTAACAAACTTAATACTAAAAATAATAGAAAATAATGTCAATGCTTTGCTAGGCAATGGCCAGTTGCGATTCAGAAAAGGCAGTGGTAATCGTGAAGCAATTTTGGCTTTGAGAATGATTTGATAGAAAGGAGATTGAAGAAAGGTTTGATTTCATATATCGCGTCTGTTGATGTGAAGAAGGTATTCGACAGTGTTAAATGGGGAAAACTGTTCTCTGTACTGAAAGAAGCAGGAATAAAATATAAAGATATGGGATATGGGAATGGAATATAGGAAAGTAATAAGGGGATTCTATAAAAATAAGCAGGTTCAACAAGGAAGGTATAGGCAAAGGTAAAGTAATCGGGAGCAGAGACCGGAACAGCCTCGCTGCGAAGATCCCCTGGCTGGAAGTACCGAAAAACGAAATAGTATGCAAATACCATTTCGTGGAAAACTACACAGCAATGTGTAGTAGCAAAGCTGATTGAAACGACGAATCCTTAGCATACAATATAGATCAAAGTGCTATCAAGGGGTATACGGATGGTTCGAAGACAAAGAAGGTACTGGTGCAGGAGTATTTGGATATCGTACCAAATACTTTGATTTCAAGGGAATCTACCCAAGTATCTTCCAAGCAGAGGTACATGATGGTACATATTTACTGGGTACCAAGACACACAGGTATAGATAGATACGAAGAAGCCGATCGCCTACCAAACAAGGGATCAAGCAATCACTTTATAGGTCCAGAACCCTATTGCGGCATGAGTATGAACAGCATGCACAAAACCCTAAGAGGAAAACCTGAGAAGAAATTCCAGGGCTAAGAAAATCTAAAGTAATGCTGGGATCTTTTAACTAGAAAAAAACAAAATCTTGTGAGAAACTAAACAGGAACAGGCTTAGAATTGTGACAGGAATACTGACGGGACATTGCAGACTTAGAAAACACCTCAAGGTCATAGGCATAGAGAAAGATCACATACATATGCAAATTCTCCGGCTAAGCGGAGCAAACCTCCATAGATCTGCTCAAAGACTGAGGAGCACTGTTCCGCAAGAGGCAAATGTATCTTTGCAGGAGTTGCAGACCCACCCAGATCATGAAATTCCTAAGCAAGAGGACTAGAGGACCATTAGGACTAGAGGAGACGTTCTAAATGGGTAATAAATTGCAAGGATCACAAGGAGGAAACAAAGATAAACAAAGGCGTGAGACAAGGGTGTTGTCTGTCACCAGTCATATTTAATGCATACATTAAAGCTGCTTTAAACTTAGTAAAGGAAACTGACTTTGCGATATTTATTTAGGTTAGATTTCACAAACAAACACTAAGGTTACAAATATATTCTATTGACACTCTTGTCGCAATCAGGAAATCGGATGGGTTGCCACTGTAGGAACTAATTGTCCTCACAAAACAGTCCTCTATCAGGTGTTTAATAGTCTGTCTTGCAGCGCCGCAGTCACAATTTAGGGAAGGTATTTTTCCCCTTCTGAAAAGTGAGTCGGAGCGCCTGCCGCAATTCGTCCTTATTCTAATAAGTGTTGTCCAGATTCGTCTTGGTTGATCAATACCCTCTGGCTTGCTTTTAAGGCATGGCATATCCTGCTTGGCAGGTTCTTCTCCCATTATTCTTTCCACCGATTAATTATGTTGAAGTTTTCTTGGGTAAGAGTTTCTGCCGTTCTTAGAGGGGTTTTCGTGAGCGTAGCCTATTTATGGTTCTGCCGGTTATTCCAATGTGGGAGCGGAACACAGGGTCTGCGTTAATTTTTCCATACTCCCTGACCAGAGCATGTTCTCGGCGAATTTGTGGAGGAGCTATGTGGCTCAGTGTGGGTAGCCAATAAGTTGGCGTGGCCTTGATTGTGCCTGATATAGTACGCCTAGCTTGATTGATCCACACCGGTGCACAGTATTCCGCGACGGGGTACACTAAACCCAGTGCTGTTGATCTGAGTGTGGGCGCTGTGGAGTCCACAGCGCTTGTGCAGCTTAGCGTTCTGTGGAGTATGACACCCACATATTTCGGGTGCATATTGTGACTGAGAAGTCTGACTTCAAAGTTGATCATCTGCGTAGCCGAACTTCCTTGATGTACTTCCGGGCATGTCTGCTATATAAAGACTAAAGAGCAGGGGAGCAAGCACCGAGACTTGTGGGACGACATTACTCAGTTTCATTTTTGTGCTGGTCTTGCCCCCCATAATGTGTTGAAAAGATCTATTGGAAAGCATGGCATTGATAACATCAGCCAACTTTCTGCATGTGATAGCTCGCATTAATTTATATATAACTACTTGTCGCCACACAGTGTCGCATGCCGCTAACAGGTCTATGAAGGTCTATTTAGTTGCTTTTGGAAGCCAGTTTCCACGAAGTTAGTTAGTGCGAGTACTTGGTCTGTGCAGCTGCGGCCCGGACGAAATCCGGCTTGTTCCACAGGTATATGTTGTAATATTGTTGGACCAATCCTGTTATATAGCAGTCTTTCAAAAAGTTTGTAGGCCATGCTTAGGAGGGCAATTGGACGGTAGTTTTTTGGTGTATCGTTAGCTTTCCCTGATTTTGAAATAGCGACGATTTTTGACCTCTTTAGTTGATAAGGTACATTGCCCGTCTTGAGGATGTCTGAGAAAAGTTTTGGAAGCCATTGCTTAGTAAATTTGCCGCTGTGTTTTAGGAATTCGGAGGATTCGGTCTACATGGATGCCATCGAAACCAGGGGCTTTTCCAGGTCAGGGTCCCCATGACTTCTTCACAGGTGAAGGGGTTGGCATATTCTGTTTCAAGGGCACAAGTGGACTTGATCTTGAGATATTTTTTAACTTTAATTGTGTGTGCACGGTTTTGCACACACGGACGTCACTTGGTTTGGCGTTACTAGATTGATTGGGCGATCTGGTGGGTTGCTACTGCCGAGCTTTCGCAATAAGGACCAGGCTTGTCTGCTTGATTTTTGAAAGTTTCCATTTTTCGCGCCTAGCAGCATCAAGGCTGAGGAGTAGCAGCATCAAGGACAAAATTCTTTATACAGTCTCTCGCTCTCCTCAGTTCATCCAGGTATATACTCTTTTCGGTGACCTCTAGGTATGGCTGCTTTTGCGGCTGTCATTATTGCCCCCGTCAATCTCTCGTAGTTTTTGCCCTTTGGTGGATAAAAATATAATATTTAAAAAAATTGGTGGATAAAACTTTGGGATAAAAAATCATGGAGAGAAAATTGAAATGCTTCGGTACGCTGATTACATAGCAGTTCTGGGAGCAAGTTTGGAGGATATCGAGAATGTGTAAAGAAGTATGGAAGACATATTGGGCAAGGAATATTATTTGGAAATTAATTATAAAAAAAACTAAAATTTTAGTCTGCAACAAGAAAGGAAGCATTCATAAACATCGGCCTAAATGGACACACTTTAAATGAAGTTCAACAGTTCATTTATTTGGGAAGCAAAATTACAACTGACGGAAGAAGTAAAAGCGAAATTGACGGTAGAATAAACCAAGCAAAAATTGCATTTCTTAAACGGAAAAACCTGTTGACCTCCAACAACATTAGCCTTGCGCTAAGGAAAAAGCTAATCAAAACTTTTGTGTGGCGTGTTGTATTATATGGGTGTGATACCTGGACCAGAAATGTAGTATTATAGGAGGATGCTAAAAATTGGCTGGGTTGACTGAGTGACAAATGAAGAAGAGTTAAGTAGAGCCGAGGAAAAAAGATGTCTGTGAAACAGCATTGTAAAGAGACGAATGCAACTTATATGCCATACATTGCTTGCTGAACACAATTATCGAACGACACCTTGATGGCAAGAACTGCATAGGGAGACCACGGCAGCAATACATTGACCAACTAATTCGAGATGCTGGATGCACAACATATCAAGAAATGAAGCAGAAGGCTGAAGACAGAGCAGAGTGGAGGCTTACTGCAAACCAATCTTCGGATTGAATACCATTGATTCATTGAATATCCATCTGCATTAGCATGATTAGTATGATTTTGTTAGTATAATTATATGAGTTTGACTGTATAGTATAAATAGATTAAAACACTTATTATTAGACTTTTTAATTGTCTTTGACTTTGATAGACTAGTTGAAAATAATTACTTACGTTCTGGTGAAGTGTTGGTTTGAGATTTCCTGGAAAAAGATTTGTATTGCAGATTACACCAATAAAACTGCAATCGCATTTTTAATTTTCATCCGTTACAACAAATAATAATGGAACATTGACTTTTACACTATCCGTCTGGATTAGCAAGATTAGTATGATTATATTAGTTTGAATATATAAACCAGAGTTGATCACCAACTGTTGATCACAAGAACCAGAGACCAGATCACAAGAATTATGTACTAAAAAGAAGAATGTACTAAAAAGAATAAAAAACAATGTCAATAATTTGCTAGGCAATTGCCAGTTTGGGTTCAGAAAAGGCAGTGGTACCCATAAAGCAATTGTGGCTTTGAGAATGATTCTCAATAGAATTAAGCAAAGCGGAGGTCCGAATCCGAAGGTGAAGGTATTGCAACAATAAAACTGCAATCGCGTTATTTGTTTTTATTAGTTACAACAGATAATAATGGAACATTCACTTTTAGACTATCCGTCTGGATTAGCACGATTAGTGATAATATTAGTATAATTATATGAGTTTGACCATGTTGTATAAATAGAATAAAACGCTTATAATTAGTCTTTTTAATTGTCTTTGACAATGATAGACTAGTTCACAAGAATTATGTGCGTTCTGTTGAAGTGTTGATTGAAGATTTCCTGAAAAGAGATTTGTATTGCAGATTACAGCAATAAAACTGCAATAGCATTTTTACTTTTCATCCGTTACAACAGATAATAAAGGAACATTGCCTTTTACACTATCCTTCTGGATTAGCTTGCATAAACATTAGCAGTAACACATATAGTAATTCCCAGGGGAAACCGATGGGGGCAATATACGATAGGCATCAGTCTGGCTCGCGTCCGATCCACATCCCTTATGAAAATCCCTTTATTAAGATTTAATTAACGTAGTCGAATCGATTTAGAATTGAATGTCCTGATGGAATCTAGTGTGGAATTTAGTGTTGCAATTTCTTTTTTTAGACAAAATTGGGATATTTCGATAATCAGGAATGGAAGTGAGCGATCGATTAGGTCGGTCCAGGCGCGTCTGGCGCACGAGGCGAAAACATCCCCAGTCAGTCACGTCCCGGCTACGAGACCGTTCAGGCGTCGCGACGCTCAGTATCTGTGCACACGTAATATACATGTGATATGGACGTTTAATCGCTGCAGAATAAATAGTAAATAGACTGTCGAAACATTTTTCGTTCGGGATTTTTTTTGGCGGTTATTACAGGTTTAAAAATAAGTAAGTTGGTTTGTTTTTATAAAAAGAAAAATATATAATTCAAATTTTAAATTTGTGTAAAAAGAGTATTTATGTATATTAATTTTACGATTTCTTCTATTAACTTAAATAACTTTTATAACAAAACCATTTAAATTATATTCGTTTTCTTTAAACGTAATTTTCAATAATTCCGGTTTTAATAAATATTTATAATTTTTTCAATAAATTTGAACAATTTTCAATAATAATAATAATAATTTGACTGTAGCAACATAATATAAAGTTAAATAAAATAAGGCTAATTGAAAGATTTTCAATTCTAATTATTATATACAAAAAGGAAAATGAATTTCTAAATAATCACTATTTCGAAAATTCTACTTCCTGACGCAATATTTTTAAATCCTTAAAATTTGAGAACATAATTTAGTCAAAATTATTAGATTTAAATGTCAAGTTTCAAATATTATAAATAAAATTTGTCCTGGTTTTTCAACATCAAATCTTACTTAAATCCTGCCTTTTATCAAACGACTAGTTTATATATTGCCCGCAGGTATATATAAACTATAGCTATAGCCTAGAGCTATAAAGTATAGACTATAGCCTACCGCTATAAGCTATAGACTATAGACTACAGCTATAAGCTATAGAATAAAGTAATAAGTTATAGACCGTGGAATTAATCGCGTGGATTTTTATATCAATCAAATTAATTCAAGTCAACGTTGTTTTCAAAATATTGATTATCTTGTGAGTAATATGAATGCTTATATTAAGATGAGGTAATAATATTTAAAAATTGTTACGAGGGCCGCATAAAATCAAATTGAAATAAAATGAACATTAGCATAACTTATTTTCTCCAATATCTTCCAATATCTTTATTACTTTGAGTTGTATTGCAATCGAGTGGTTGGACACCAAGTTTGAATGCAATCGAGCCGTTGATTTCAATGTTATTGTTGCAGACAAATTTTCGGAATTTCGAGTTTGTTATTAGTTTCTTAAAAACCTAGTCTTATAAACCTAGTCTTATTGTTTGAAACAATAGGGGTTAACAGTACAGTGATTGGCCCTTTTAGAAATTGAACAATGAAAATAATAAACTGCATGTTTGTATAAAATGGATTTATGGATTATTATAGAGCTAGTGATTGTAAAAAACGACTTTTCTATTTAAATAATAGGTAATTTTAATCCAAAATTTTAAATTTTATAGAAAATAAGATGATAAATATTTTCATTCATCAAAAAACATAGTTATCGGTCATATAAATATAGTGATTGTACAGTTGGTTAATGCTTTATAATAAATTAAAGTAATTAGAAAATATTTAGAACAGTTTTATAAATCCTGACACACATATCGTCTAGTCCTGTCCGCCATGTCTTGTATCTATTCTTCTCTGTCTAATCTAGTCTTGTCTGTCTAGTCTTCTCTGTCTAGTATTGTCTGTCTGTCTATTCTTGCCTGTCTAGTCTTGTTTGTCTAGTCTTGTCTGTCTAGTCTTGTATGTCTAGTCTTGTCTGTCTAATCTTGTATGTCTAGTCTTGTCTGTCTAGTCTTCTCGGTCTAGTATTGTCTGTCTGTCTAATATTGCCTGTCTAGTCTTGTTTGTCTAGTCTTGTCTGTCTAGTCTTGTCTGTCTAGTCTTGTCTGTCTAATCTTGTCTGTCTAGTCTTGTCTGTCTAGTCTTCTCTATCTAGTATTGTCTGTCTGTCTAATCTTGCCTGTCTAGTCTTGTTTGTCTAGTATTGTCTGTCTAGTATTGTCTGTCTAGTCTTATATGTCTAATCTTGTCTGTCTAATCTTGTCTGTCTAGTCTTGTCTGTCTAGTCTTGTCTGTCTAGTCTTGTCTGTCTAGTCTTGTCTGTCTAGTCTTGTCTGTCTAGTCCTGTCTGTCTAGTCTTGTCTGTCTAGTGTTGTCTGTCTAGTCTTGTCTGTCTAGTCTTGTCTGTCTAGTCTTGTCTATCTAGTGTTGTCTGTCTTGTCTTGTCTGTCTAGTCTTGTCTGTCTAGTCTTGTCTGTCTAGTCTTGTCTGTCTAGTCTTGTCTGTCTAGTCTTGTCTGTCTAGTCTTGTCTGTCTAGTCTTGTCTGTCTAGTCTTGTCTGTCTAGTCTTGTCGGTCTAGTCTTCTCTGTCTAGTATTGTCTGTCTGTCTAATCTTGCCTCTTTAGTCTTGTGTGTCTAGTCTTGTCTGTCTAGTCTTGTCTGTCTTGTCTTGTCTGTCTAATCTTGTCTGTCTAGTCTTGTCTGTCTAGTCTTCTCTGTCTAGTATTGTCTGTCTGTCTAATCTTGCCTGTCTAGTCTTGTTTGTCTAGTCTTCTCTGTCTAGTCTTATCTGTCTAGTCTTGTCTGTCTTATCTTGTCTGTCTAGTCTTGTCGGTTTAGTCTTCTCTGTCTAGTATTGTCTGTCTGTCTAATCTTGCCTGTCTAGTCTTGTTTGTCTAGTATTGTCTGTCTAGTATTGTCTGTCTAGTATTGTCTGTCTAGTCTTGTATGTCTAATCTTGTCTGTCTAATCTTGTCTGTCTAGTCTTGTCTGTCTAGTCTTGTCTGTCTAGTCTTGTCTGTCTAGTCTTGTCTGTCTAGTCTTGTCTGTCTAGTCCTGTCTGTCTAGTCTTGTCTGTCTAGTGTTGTCTGTCTAGTCTTGTCTGTCTAGTCTTGTCTGTCTAGTCTTGTCTGTCTTGTCTTGTCTGTCTAGTCTTGTCTGTCTAGTCTTGTCTGTCTAGTCTTGTCTGTCTAGTCCTGTCTGTCTAGTCTTGTCTGTCTAGTCATTATGGCAATTTTCACTGAATTTCCACAATTTTTGCTCACAAGAAAATTTATCCAGACGCAACAAACGTTCGGGAATATCTAAAACCATTCACACTCGTATTCAAACTCACCTTACTTGCACTGATAACGCTCACTTCGGCCCGATTTGTTTACATTTTTTTTAGCCCGCAAGGTGAAGAAACCAACGAAACGCTACGTACCGCAGCAATTAACTGTTTACCGAAGAGAATCGCTGCTTAAATTAGTAAAACATGGACATATTCCACCCTAAATCTTCCTTCTAATATTCTATCCATCAAGTTCACTTCACTTAATTGACATTATTAACTTTATTTTTAATTAGTGCTTTCAAATTTATATGTAGTTTAGACTATTCCTGCATTTTTTTAAATCTTTCAAACACGACTCTTTCAAAATAAGTCAGGATATATAACTATTATTTTCTTTCTGGTCTTCAAGAGCATAATAGTTATAAATCCTTACTTACTTTGAAAATAATCTTATTTGTAAGATTTAAGAAAATCAATGATACGTCTAGTCATGTCTGACTGTCTAGTCACATTATCAAAATCAAATTTGTTTATTCTACGATGTAGACGTGTCTGTCTAGTCTTGTCTGTCTCGTCTCTGGTCTTGCCTGTGTAGTCTTGTCTGTCTAGTCTTGTCTGTCTAGTATTGTCTGTATAGTCTTGTCTGTTTAGTCTATCTAGTCCGTCTAGTCCGACTAGTCTCTCTAGTCTAGTCTTGTCTGTCTAGTCTTGTCTGTCTAGTCTTGTCTGTCTAGTCTTGTCTGTCTAGTCTTGTCTGTCTAGTCTTGTCTGTCTAGTCTTGTCTGTCTAGTCTTGTCTGTCTAGTCTTGTCTGTCTAGTCTTGTCTGTCTAGTCTTGTCTGTCTAGTCTTGTCTGTCTAGTCTTGTCTGTCTAGTCTTGTCTGTCTAGTCTTGTCTGTCTAGTCTTGTCTGTCTAGTCTTGTCTGTCTAGTCTTGTCTGTCTAGTCTTGTCTGTCTAGTCTTGTCTGTCTAGTCTTGTCTGTCTAGTCTTGTCTGTCTAGTCTTGTCTGTCTAGTCTTGTCTGTTTAGTCTTGTCTGTCTAGTCTTGTCTGTCTAGTCTTGTCTGTCTAGTCTTGTCTGTCTATCTTGTCTGTCTAGTCTTGTCTGTCTAGTCTTGTCTGTCTAGTCTTGTCTGTCTGGTCTTGTCTGTCTAATCTTGTCTGTCTAGTCTTGTCTTTCTAGTCGTGTCTGTCTAGTCTTGTCTGTCTAGTCTTGTCTGTCTAATCTTGTCTGTCTACCCTTGTCTGTCTAGTCTTGTCTATCTAGTCTTGTCTGTCTAGTCTTGTCTGTCTAGTCTTGTCTGTCTAGTCTTGTCTGTCTAGTCTTGTCTGTCTAGTCTTGTCTGTCTAGTCTTGTCTGTCTAGTCTTGTCTGTCTAGTCTTGTCTGTCTAGTCTTGTCTGTCTAGTCTTGTCTGTCTAGTCTTGTCTGTCTAGTCTTGTCTGTCTAGTCTTGTCTGTCTAGTCTTGTCTGTCTAGTCTTGTTTGTCTAGGCTTCTCTGTCTAGTCTTTTCTGTCCAGTCTGTTTAGACTTGTCTGTCTAGTCTTGTCTGTCTAGTCTTGTATGTCTAGTCTTGTCTGTCTAGTCTTGTCTGTCTAGTCTTGTCTGTCTAGTCTTGTCTGTCTAGTCTTGTCTGTCTAGTCTTGTCTGTCTAGTCTTGTCTGTCTAGTCTTGTCCGTCTAGTCTTGTCTGTCTAGTCTTGTCTGTCTAGTCTTGTCTGTCTAGTCTTGTCTGTCTAGGCTTGTCTGTCTAGTCTTGTCCGTCTAGTCTTGTCTGTCTAGTCTTGTCTGTCTAGTCTTGTCTGACTAGTCTTGTCTGTCTAGTCTTGTCTGTCTAGTCTTGTCTGTCTATTCTTGTCTGTCTAGTCTTGTCTGTCTAGTCTTGTCTGTCTAGTCTTGTCTGTCTAGTCTTGTCTGTCTAGTCTTGTCTGTCTAGTCTTGTCTGTCTAGTCTTGTCTGTCTAGTCTTGTCCGTCTAGTCTTGTCTGTCTAGTCTTGTCTGTCTATCTTGTCTGTCTAGTCTTGTCTGTCTAGTCTTGTCTGTCTAGTCTTGTCTGTCTAGTCTTGTCTGTCTAGTCTTGTCTGTCTAGTCTTGTCTGTCTAGTCTTGTCTGTCTAGTCTTGTCTGTCTAGTCTTGTCTGTCTAGTCTTGTCTGTCTAGTCTTGTCTGTCTAGTCTTGTCTGTCTAGTCTTGTCTGTCTAGTCTTGTCTGTCTAGTCTTGTCTGTCTAGTCTTGTCTGTCTAGTCTTGTCTGTCTAGTCTTGTCTGTCTAGTCTTGTCTGTCTAGTCTTGTCTGTCTAGTCTTGTCTGTCTAGTCTTGTCTGTCTAGTCTTGTCTGTCTAGTCTTGTCTGTCTAGTCTTGTCTGTCTAGTCTTGTCTGACTAGTCTTGTCTGTCTAGTCTTGTCTGTCTAGTCTTGTCTGTCTATTCTTGTCTGTCTAGTCTTGTCTGTCTAGTCTTGTCTGTCTAGTCTTGTCTGTCTAGTCTTGTCTGTCTAGTCTTGTCTGTCTAGTCTTGTCTGTCTAGTCTTGTCTGTCTAGTCTTGTCTATCTAGTCTTGTCTGTCTAGTCTTGACTGTCTAGTCTTGTCTGTCTAGTCTTGTCTGTTTTGACTGGCTGCCTAGTCTTTTCTGTCTAGTCCTATTTATCTAGTATGTCTAGTTTGTCTAATCCTATCTATCTGGTCTGTCTAGTACGGTGTTTCCCAACGTGGGGCCTACGCCCCACAGGGGGGCAATTTGATTGTTAACGAGGCAATTTGAAAATTAACTCGACACGAGGTTAACCATTTTGCTCCATTTAAATGCAATGCTAGATTTCGGTGCCAAAATTGAAAGAAAAAAGCAAATTCTTAAATAATTGCGGCCAATAAATTCGTTTGACGAGGTCAAAATATCTTTATATCAAAACTGGTTTTTTTGGCGTCGTCAAGTTAACCTCCCTTCGGCAGACTGCAGGCTCCGCTGGGACCCCCGGACGCTTTAAAATATCGCTAAACAACGCAGTTTTGGGTTCATAAGCAAATTAAATTTTGGTTCATACCCGCTGTCTTTTGTATTTTATGCCTGCAATTCCTGACTAACGAATCAATGAAACAAGGTCGCATTGAGGCAGCGCCCTCGTTTGGATTTTGAGGCCCCGGGCATATATATTGAAGTGGGGCCCCCAGTAAATAAAGAAAGTGAATAAACAAATAAATTCTTTAATTTTTTATTCAAACAAGAAAGGAACATATGTATAGAAGAAATATAACATATTAACATAAAAGATAAACAAAATTGAACTGTATTTTCCTTGCTTTAAATTCAGCAAAATAGGGGGGGGGTCACCAAAATGGGGGGGCACAGCCTCTGTGGGTCCCGGGCCTTCGTCCGATTGACCGACGCTACTGCATTGAGGCGCATTTGAAGGTGAAACACAGTGCTCATATTAATTCAGATTTGAATTACTTTCAAACTTTAACCCTTTCGCCCCGAATGGTACACATACGTCCTACCAAAATTTCAAATCACCCGAAAATTGAATTTCAAATTGGACTCGTATGGAAAATTTAGCTGCCATTAGTTTAACATATTATATGTACGAAGATAAATATTTTAGTAAATAATAACAGACAATACAGAACACGACAAGACAAGACTGGACCAGAATAGATGAGACCAGACAAACAGATAAGACTAGGCAAGGCAAGACCAGACAAGACCGAATATACATGATTGACAAGATTGTACAAATCTGTACAAGACAATAATACGCTGAAGAAGACTAGACAAGTCTGTACAAGAGCAGACAAGTCTGGACAAGACTAGTAAATATTTAACAAAACCCGACCGAATCGAAAAAAAATTGAGCTAATTTTGGACCAAAAATTGTATAAGAGTGAACAAGATCGCATATGACTGGACAATGTTGACAGGCCACGTTTTTATGTTGGTAAACAACTTAAGAACTTAAGAAAACCATGAGGTTTATTCTATATCTGCAATATTATTTACGTTCAGGGACGAAAAGGTTAAAGAAAAATTTTGAAAAGAGAACGACAATAAAGTCTCGTTTTACTGTTCATACTTCAACTCATAATAATATTCTTGAGGCTAGTTTTTGACAACTTGTTGAAAAGCTGAAAACAAGAATATTCTCAGTGAAAATGGATGAATCAACTTTGAGAGACAGTTTGGCAGTATTGATAACTTACGTTAAATATATTGATAAAGGACATTATGCTGAAGAAATGTTGTTCTGTAAAAGATTAGAAAGCACCAATACCTCCAAGATGTCAATAATAGATGTCAATGATACTTAGATGTCAATAATATACCAATGAAATATATATCCTAATATGATGGGCAAGAAAAATGGCTGCTAAAAATTGATGAAAGATGAGAATCCAGAACTGATTCTTGTGCATTGTGTTATTCAAAGGGAAAACTTGGTAGCTAAAACATCTCGCCTATTCTAAATGTAGTACTACATCCAGTAATAAAATGTTTCAATGCTATTAAAGCTAATGCCGAATGTGAGCGTCTCTTCAAGCTATTTTGTGCAGAACAAAATGCAGACCATGTGAGACTTTTACTTCACACTGAAGTAAGATGGCTCTCTAAAGGGAACTGATTGAAAAAATGCATGGAACTGTTTAAAATAAAACTCTTGTCGATGCAAAAGCATCACACATAAGGTATTTGGTTTCATTACCCTAATTAAGTTATGTCAAAAATATATTAACAACAAAAACTTTGTAACTACTTGTTATTGTCGATCATCTGAAAATACTATCGGCTGATTTAAAAAAAAAGATTTTCTGATTTAAAATAAATTGATTTACCAACATGGATGATGCAGTAAATATTAGTAGATTTGTCTGATATATCAAATATGCAGTTAAAACTTTATTTAATATAAAAGGGGCGATGGCATGGCTTTGTGAGGAAACAGGAATCAAATACACAAATTCAACCAAATGTGCAAGAAAACTATTGCTACCGTTTCCATCTTCATATTTAGCTGAATGTGGATTTAGTGCTGTGAATGATGTGCTGGCAAAAAAAAAAATCGTCTGGATATTACACACAGGGGAGATTTGAGACTGAATTGAGCAAACCAAATTGTAACCTAACATAAAATCTCTGTGCAGCAAGCATCTAGCACAAGGATCTCTCCAAATCAAAGTAATAAATTAATATAGAAGAGTCTTTATTGAAATTATTTCGAAATTAAATTTCAGTTTTTCATTATCTAAATAGTTTTAAAAAAAATTAAACAACTTATGTGATTTGTTTCACTTGATCTTTTATTGATTACAAGTTTCACCAACACAGTGGCATCTTCAGATCTAATACGATTAGATCTGAAGATCACCAACACAGTGGCATCTTCAGATCTAATACGATAAAATCTGAAGATGCCACTGTGTTGGTGAAACTTGTAATCAATAAAAGATCAAGTGAAACAAATCACATAAGTTGTTTAATTTTTTAAAAACTATTTAAAATGTCGTTTCATATAGTTAAGGCTAAAACAATTAATGATTTTCATTATCTGTTTTGAAAATTTACTTCCTGGGTTTCATTAACAAGTTCCTAGTGATTTCTCCTAAAACCTATCATTTAAGTTTTTTAAGTGAACAATTAAATTTTTTAATATTAAAAATTATGTATATGCTACATAGGGGTGCGTAAGAATTTTAGAAAGGCTTAGGTGGGGCATGGCACAAGAAAGGTTGGGAAACACTGGTCTAGTACTATTTATCTAGTCTGACTGGTTTGTCTAATCCTATCTATCTAGTCTGTCTAGTGTTGTCTCGTCTGTCTAGTCTTGTCTGTCTACTCTTGTCTGTCTATTCTTGTCTGCCTAGTCTTAAATACCGTTTATCGTGCGATATTTATCGGTCTGTCATATTTTTCACAATCAGTACTTTATTTTTATTATAATACTTTTTTTGTATAATTTAAACCTGTATTGATTCACGAATGTCAAAAATCAGCCATAAAATCATTTTGTAATCATGAAAATATGTATTTATAAATGGTTAATCTACCTTTTGTAGATATAAAATTTTCTTTTATTAATAAACAATTTTGTTCCCAAAATATTGTCTTACAACTGTATAGTTTTAAAATATGGCCAATAATTGACCACTGGCCGACAACTGTACTATTTACACCTATTAATAAATCATACTTCAAAATTTTAAGGTTTTTTTGTTTTCCGAAAATCCGCAACCTCTTTTTTTTCAATATCGTTGTAACTATAACAAGGAGGTGGAAAATTGTTGTTTTTCAAACTTATTGTAAACTAAACTGCATAATGATTTATATTGGCGTGATCTGTGTAAAATTCTGCGTGTTTTGATATGCAATGTGTAAAAAATGTAGACGTCTCGAAAAACGCTATTTTTTATACCTCAATTCGGATGCAATGAATTGATACATTCACTATGTTTTAACCACACTTATATAAGTGTGGTTAAAAATAATTAATTTATCAATTCAGTGTAAGTATGGATTACCACGTAGTAACGGTCCCAACCATCCTATTCATCATTTAGAATGCATTACTGCATTCATGTTATCTATACAAAACGTGTTTGAAAGTATCTTCAACAAATATAATATGTCATTGTCATGTCAAATATATATGTCATTGGTGTTTGCGCTATGACTTCATAGACATTTTTTTAAATTGGCAAGCCCCATTTTTATTCTCGATTTTGATAGACCTTTTAATTGTCTAAATGATGGTTTAAAAATTTTGATTAATTACATTAGATGATTTTCTAAAAAATTTTTTTTGAATTTTAAGATAATCAACATTTGCCAGCTTAGAAATAGTATATTTTGTAACTAGGGCTTAACTAGGGTAAGTTGTCAATTTGACGCGAGAGCGAAATTGGTCGCACGAAGGAAGTGAATCTGTCTGTGCGCAAATCGCTTGAGGGGGCAATTGACAATGCCGTCCATATTACAAACAATATTTTATATTACTCATGCGAGGGGATGTATCTCATAAGTTTGGGATCTAGAGGCCATCCAAAAAAATGGAATAAAAAATGAAGAAATTGCTTTTTAAATTGTCTCCGGTGGTGTGGATTCGTCATAAGAACTCTCCTCAGCCTCCGGTATGACCATAGAATTTACACTCATTTTAAAACGTTTTCCTTAATTTTTATTATTATTTTGTGATGAAAAAAATTTCTGACACTTTCACGTCTTGATCACGTCTTTCAGGTCTTGATTGTATTTATGGATTTTTATTTTTATTTATTTGTTTTTAGGGTTCCGTACCGAAAACGGAACCCTTATAGGATCACTTTGTTGTCCGTCTGTCTGTCTGTCTGTCTGTCTGTCTGTCTGTCTGTCTGTCTGTCTGTCTGTCCGTCTGTCTGTCTGTCAAGACCTTTTTCTCAGGAACTCGTAGAGGTAACAAGTTGAAATTTGTATCAAATACTCGAGTCTGCGGTCTTTTTCAGCTGTGAAAAAATCAAACTTGTAAGTCAACGCGATCAAAAGATATGACCGTTTATGTCGCATATTTTGCGATTTCACGAGGGAATCAAAACCTATAGGGTACTTCCCGTTGACCTAGAATCATGAAATTTGGCAAGAAGCGGTGTCTTACAGCACATGTCAAGGGAAAAATCTGAAAACCGTAAATATGTAGTTTAATTACAAGAAAAATGAGAATTTACTATTAGAAACTTATGAAAATTCACTAATGTTGTCGTAGTGGTATTGTCAGGCTCCAGAAGCATATGGGTTGCATACAGTTAGGTCCTATTCTATGTTTATTTTGAATTTTCTTTGTTTATATTCGTTATGCATTTCATCACGTACGCTTTATATACATAATATATACAGGGTATATATTATGTCTAAATTTTGCTTGTTTATAACCGACATGCGACATACTCAAGTCCCGTAACATCCTGTATATATTATATTTCGTCTAATTTTTCTTTATAATCTACATAATATGTTGTTGATCCACATAATAATACTATACTATACAAGTTTGTACGGAACCCTCGGTGCGCGAGTCACAACTCGCACTTGGCCGTTTTTTTTTTATTTAATCTAGCGATATTGAATATTTGCGTGCGTTATTCAGGTTATGTGGAAATACGAGAGGTGGCATTTTTCGTATTAGAAAACGTGCGTCAAGAAATACCTCTCGCGCATGAATAATAAAAAATGGGTTTGTAACAAGAAAATCTTAATAATTTTACGACATGTACTCAAACAAGTCGGTTTAATTTTCTAAAAATACAAATTTTTAGTAACTCTCTTTCTTCTCTGCCTTTTTTAATATGGGATTCTTTTGCTTTTGCTTCCGTTTACTACTCAAACGGCGATTATTAAAAATTAAATTATATAAAATTTAACATTTAACTAAAAAAAAAAAAATTAAACCCAAACTACAAACAAGACAAATTCAACGTAAATGTTCAAAGTGTCCGCCACCAACCATTTGACACTGACCTACACGAGCGTAAACACTTTGTACACTGCGTTCAATCATCTGTGGATTGATTTATTCCATTTCAGCGCGAATTCAGAGTTTTAAATCCTTTAAATTATTAGGTCTATTGAAATAAATACGCGACTTTAGATGACCACATTGATAAAAATCTAATCTAAATGCGATTTACCGAGCGGTAACCGCTGTAACCGCTCGAGAAACATACAGTACGCTATGGGAAAAATCAGTCGCGGGAAAAAACACAAGTGAGGCCTTATTATTAGTATTAGCTTACTTGAGTCACAAAATCACGCGATTAAAAACCGCGGCGGTTTATGTATATGCTACATAGGAGTGCGGCCTAGGCCTAAGTCGGGAGAAAGCGAAGCCACTCCATTGATCCTCGACGTATTATCCATCTTCTAGGAAACGTGGCGTCAAGATATTGACGAGCTTCTAAACCAAAGTGAGGAGGCGCCCTATCTTGCTGAAACCAAATATTCTGATAGGGTACATCGTCATCCTCATAGTTTGAAAAAAAAACTGCTATTGCTGGCACCAAATCAAATCGCAAAAAATCTAGATATATCCTATAAAACGCCGACCTATGATTCCCACACACACGTTTAAATTGCCTTGGCTGATGGGATTGTGGGATTCTTGCGTTCAATGAGGATTTTCCCGTGACCAATACCTACAGTTGTGGCAACGTACTGATCCATTCAGGTGGTTGGCTTCATCTGAAAAAATGATGTTGTTTAAAATTTTTGTTTTTGTTCACAGCGCAAAAACAACTCTTCACAAAATTGTAAACGGCGAATTGGATCATCTTCGTGTAATTCATGGATCAGTTGCACCCCTTTTATTTAAAATAATCTCACAACTACAGAATGTTCTACAATGTCTACATTGTTATTTAGGCCAATGTGTCTTGTTGAAATATGATGGATTTCCTCAGCCTCAAGCAGCATTATTTGTCATTCGTCATTTGTCATTATGTGTATTCTTCATTTACTGGAGATCGACCTTGTCGCGGCATATCTTTTACGGATCCAGTTCTTGTGTATTTGGGGACCAATTTACTCACTGTCGATTTTACAATCGGGCGTCTATCAGAATGCTCTTGATTGAATAACTCACAATACTTCTTCATGAGTGCGTTTCCTATCGCCGTATCCAACCATCATTAGAATTTATATTCTTTCCCGCTCAGTCAAATAACGTACCTACCATTGTAACAAAATTTCAGAAAGTTTAATTACTTTTTATAATAATTAGCCTTGAAAAAGGCATACGACTCAATTGACAGACAATCAATATTTCTTGAAGGAGTTTGGAATTGACAAGAAAACGAGGGAAATCAATCAAACAAACTACTGATGGGACCGAAAATACTCGGATCGCAGCAAATAGTGCTTGGAGGATGAGGAAAAACGAAGAACTCTACAAATACACTGAGAAGATCACGGACACAATAAGGAAGCGGAGGTTGAAGTTCTACTGGCATCTACTAAGAATGGATGAATGCAGACTGACCAAAAGGATCTTCAACTACACCATGAGGTTAAAGGTCACATCTAAATGGGTATGTGAGGTGCAAAGGGATGCGACAGAAGTTGGAATCACAGATGGCCCACAACAGAAGAGAGTTTAGAAGGAGTGTAGACAGTATAAAAGCATTTCAGGAGCAACCAACAATGATGAAGCCCAAACGGATCATTTCCGATGAGGAGAGAAAGAAAAGAAGCGAAGGCACGAAAAGGTGCTGGGAGGAAAAAAGAAAAAAAATCAAGACTTAAGTTCTTTGCGGTCCTCTCTTCTTAGTCGTTCACTCTTGACAGAGTACTCGTGGTCATGAGTGGGAGTCGTCTGCTTTTTTCACTGCTGCCTTCGCCAATCTTCTCCATAGATTCCTGTTAGTCGCATGGCGCGAGAATTCTGCCACAGGAGTCTCAGTGACAGATTTGATGGTGTCTGTCCATCGAGTTGGTGATCGCCCACGAGGTCTGCTACCCTCCACTCTGCCCTGAATCACCAGCCGCTCCATTGAGTGACTTTTGCGGGTAACGTGTCCAAAGAATCTGAGGATTCGTAACTGAACAAGCGCGAGATACGCTGGTCAATTTTAAATTCTTTGAGTATGGGCACGTTAGTCCGGTGAGCAGTCCAGCTGATTCCCAGCATGCGTCTCCAACACCACATTTCTAGGGCGTCGATCTTGCGTCGATCCTTCATCCGCAAGGTCTATGTTTCCGCTCCATATAAAATTATCGGAAAAACCAGGCTGTTCATAAGGCGTATTTTGGTATTTTGCGTGATTCGCCGGTCTCTCCATATCTTGTCTCGCCTTTGTGCTGCGGACCGTGTCATGGCGCAACGTCGTTTAATCTCGAGGTCACATCCCCCAATATTGGTGATAGTGGAGCCCAAGTAAATGTAGCTGCCGACAACCTCACATTTGGCAATGGGTGAAGTACCTGGATTGCTTTCATTGGCTCTATCAACTATCATCATCTTTGTTTTTTTGCGGTTCAAGGCGAGTCCAAACTCTAGGCTAGTGGTTTCGAGTATCCGCAGCATGTTACTGATATCGTCCTTGGATGAAGCCAGAAGCGTTGTATCGTCAGCATACCTCAAATTAGATATGTTCATACCGCCGATCGATACACCTTTATCCCATTTCTCTAGAACAATACGCATAATGTATTCGGTGTAGTTGTTAAAAAGTAATGGTGATAATGTACATCTTTGTCTGACACCAGCTGGTATTTTAAGGGATTCAGAGTCTACTCCTTCCAAGCGCACACATGCTGTGCCGTCCTTATAGAGCCTCTCGATCAGATGTACTAAATGGTGCGGAACGCCCATCTCCAGCAGTACCCATAATTTGGACCAGACAACGGTGTCGAAGGCTTTGCTCGATAAAACTCGATAAAACAGATGTACAGGTTTTTATACTCTCGGGCCTTTTCGATGATTTGTCTCAAGATGAGTATTTGTTCCCGAGTTCCTCGACCTTTGACAAAACCTGCCTGTTCTGGTGCAATTTCGCTGTTCAAGTAAGCTTGAAGTCTGGTATTCAATATATGCAGAAGAATTTTGATGCTATGTGATATCAGAGAAATAAGACGATAGCTGTTGCACTTTTTGGTTGATCCCTTTTTATGGAGAGGTATAAATAGTGACTTTGCCCATTCCTTCGGCCATTCTCCAGACTCCCAGATCTTGGAGCAGATGCAGTGCATTATATTTACTCCGAAGTCTCCCATAGCTTTGATAAACTCTATGGGTATCTCGTCAGTGCCCACTGCTTTACCATTTTTGAGATGATCTATAGCGGCCCTTACCTCATCTTTTAAATTGGGAGGTTCCCTATTTGCTGCATCTAAGGTAGTAGGATTTGGTACACTGAGAGCAGAACTTCTGCTAGAAAATAATGAACGACAGTAATCTCGCCAAATATCTGCAAGCTCCTTAATCTCCGTCACCACAATACCTGCGGAGTTTTTAATAGCCCAGGGCTTTGGTTTAAACTGTCTGGTTATAGTCTTTATCTTCATATACAAATTCCTAGTCTCATACTTTTCACTATGTTCGGTCTCTTCGACAAGCTGTTTGAATTTTGGCTCCGTAATTGTTTAGTTCTTGAATGCTTCTGCCTTCGGCTTTTAGTATTCTGCGTTCTTCAACTAATTCCCAAGTCTCATTTGACATCCAGTGTTGTTTTTTTACTTTGGACGGTTTTGGTTGTGAATGGTCTACAGAGTGTACTATTAGCGTCTTACCTTTTTGTCACAGAACTTCAGGCGATTCATTTGAGTTAGAGGACCATTGTTGTTTTTTGTCCTGTAGTATTTTCTGAAACGACTCCTTGTCTTGAATTTGTAATCGCTTTGAATTGCTGTTTTTGATTGAATTGCGTAACTTTAACTTTACTACAAATCAGGAGTTGATGATCCGTGAGACAGTTTGCTCCTGGTAGAGTGTGAGCATTGGAAATCGAACTTCTCCATCTTTTTCGAATCATTATGTAGTTAATTTGGTTTTATGTAGGCCGTTAGGTGATATCTAAGTCCAGAGTCTCCTTGGATGATGTTTAAAGACTGTGTTCATAACGGTCAACTCATTTTCCGCAGCGAATTGTATAAGGCGGTCACCTCTGTCGTTCCTGACACCTAGTCCATACTGCTCAACTATGTTCCACAATCCTGAATCTATTTTAGTGTCACCAACTTTAGCATTAAAGTCACCTAGAATAATGAAGAGTTCTTTTTTTTTGGAATCTTGGAAATACACGTTCCTAGTTGTGGGAAGAAATTTTCAATAACATCATCAGATGCGGTGGAGGTGGGCGCATAGGCCTGTATTACATGGAGCGGAGTGGGTGTAGCACTGAGTTTAATAGATATTAGGCGATCGCTGATAGTATTATAGCCCAAAACCGATTTATTCCATTGTTTGGGAAGAATTTTGGCTACTCCTGCAAAGCTATTGTCAGCATTTCTTGAGAAAAGTATGGTATGTTTCTCAGTATTCAAATGACCACTCTCTTTCCAGTGGGTCTCAGCGATTCTTGCGATGGTAATGTGATGTCGCGCAAGCTCACGTTCCAAAATGTCTAGCTTGCCTTTGACGTTCCAAGTCAATACGCCAGTCTTGTTGCGTAGTTGTAAAGGTTCTCTTCCAGTGGCATCCATGCCATGAGTTGCCTGGTCGCCTACATGCTCATAGCCGGTAACCAATTTCACACCTAAGGTCCCGGAAAACCCCTGGCACCGGTCGCTACGCGGATCGCTCAGCACAACACTTTTCTTTTTAGAAGACATTTCATTTCATGATTCTCATGGGATACAGTAGCAGTGGTTTCCCGTTGCCTTATAGCCCAAGCATTTTTGGAGCTATTTGGACTCCAAGGCCGTTGCTGCCTCTTCCGATCCGTTTCCGGACAAGATGAGTGGTTATTCCGCCACTTACTCGGTCGCCAGAGCCTCGTCCCTTGTCTAGCATTGAGCACCACGGATGTCTATTGGCTACCGCTGCCATCCGGCGCGTGCAGGTGAGGTTGACATTAAGGCCGGATAGATGTTGTATTCCGTTCTCCCCTTACTCCCTCTTTTGCTATCCCTTACTTGGACATTGCGGTCCATAGTTGGCCAAATAAAAAAAAAAAAAATAGTTAATGCATCAAGGTTTAGCTACACGCCGCTAAACGGACCTGATTTGAACTAAGCTTACCAGATTTATCCAAAAAAAAATTCTTCTGAAAAGCAAAATTAAATAAATGCTTATATTACACTCGCGGATAAAATTAAGGTTTAACTCGCGAATTTAAATACTCTTGCGAAGACGCGCTCGAGAATTTAAAGATTCGCTCGTTAAACCTTAATTTTATCCACTTGTATAATAAATAAGTATCAAGGAAGGCGTAGTAACATCAAGTTTGGAAACCGTTGATATAAAGTATGAGTAATAAAACGGTTTTAAAATGTTTAATTGTTTTTGTTTGTTATTATTTTGTAGCCCTGAAGGAGGGATAGAAGGGACTAGATGTTCATAAAATCATTTTGCCAAGAACAACCTATAATTATAATTTAAAAAAGTAGGTTGATTTTTGGTGCAAGGTAGTAGATTTGAGTAACATACTAAAAGATGGTAGCCTACAGAAAAGTTGGTAGAGTTGGCAGTCCCGATCAGATAGAGCAGTGGTGCGAAAACTTTTTTCATTGGCTACCCCCCATTTTGTGTAAAATTTTGTCGCGACCCCTGGATCGACAGTAGACGTTTTGAAATTGTTAACGTACGTAAAGTGAATTTTTTTCTGGAGTTTGCATTTGCAGGGTATTTTTAAAGGAGTTTTGGTGACGTCACCACCTTTTTCATTTGGTGATGTCATCATTTTTCCAGCTTTTTATAGTCCCGTTTTTTCCATCTTTTTATAGTCCAGCCTTTTATAGTCCCGTTTAATCTCATCTAATCTTGTATAAGCTTGACTACTCTTGTCTAATGCTGGGCTTGTCTAAATGTCTTCTCCGACACCATCATAAAAATGCTATAAAAGTTTTGACACCATAAAATTTCACATAATGTATTCGCATATACGCACAGATATTAGTAAAGTCTAGTATTAGTATGAAGCGATATATTTGTATTTAGAAATTAAAATTTGATGAAAACTAAATATTGTCGGTATACACCGCTTGCAAATATAAATATATTTACCCTTTCCGGAGCTCTATGATACTAATGAGTCTTTTAAGGACTTCCAAAAACAAATCTAATGTGAAATTTGTCAGTTATTTTTTAGCTTTCAGTCCATCTTCGTGGTACTCAACAAAAACCAGAAAAATAACATTGGTTATTAAGAACATGTCTTTCCGATACATTAAGTAGATAGTCATATGTAGACGCGTTTCGAGATTTATCTCTCATCAGTACAGGTTCACTAAAATCATCACTAAAATAAAGTTCACTATAAAAATACATTATAAAATACAATTGGAACAATAACATAATACAAATACACAAATAAATACAACATATTCGATCTAAATAACTTAAAGATTTCCTAATGAAAAAAAAATAGTAAAATTAACTAAATACGCAATCCATTTAACGCATTGGTGTGTGCAGTACATATTTTTACGCTCGCACGAATGACAACGAACCACAACGCACTGAGGCATTGGTGTGCTGAGACCTTTTACAAGTGCTGCCTGCAACGATACTTAGAAAATAGTATATTTTGTAACTAGGGCGGTAAGTTGTCAATTTGATGCGAGAGCAAAATTGGGCACATTCGCTCGACAGGGCAATTGACTATACCGCCCGTGTTACAAACAATATTTTTTATTACTCATGCGAGGGGATGTACAAGTTTGGGATACAGGGGCCATCAAAAAAATGGAATCAAAAATTAAGAATTTGCTTTTTCAATTGTCTCTGGTGGTGTGGATTCGTCATAACAACTTTCCTCAGTCTCCGGTATCACGATAGAATTTACACTCATTTTAAAACGTTTTCTCTAATTTCTATTATTATTTTGTAATGAAAAAAATTTCTGACACTTTCACGTCACTTTTTTAATATTGAGGTCTTGACTGTGTTTTTTTTTTAATGTAACCTAGCGATATTGAATATTTGCTTGCGTTACCCAGGTTATGTGTAAATATATTTAAAATACATTTATCGTATTGAAAAACGTGCGTCGCGAAGTACTTTTCGCGCATGAGTAATATAAAAAATGATTGGCATCACATCCGGTTTACGATAGCGGTTGTAAAATAGTTTATAATAATTGTAGGTTTTCTATAAATTTTAATTTATGATTCAGAATTTACTAGTAATAAAATTAATTCCTAAATTACAGAAGTAGATTTTGTTAATTTATTTTATAAATGTCTACTATCTTTGCCAAGAGCGCCAAAAGCATTGTTATGCATTATAAATAATATAATTTAATTTCACTATTTTACTGGTAAATAAATTTCTTTGAATTAGGCGACCCCCAAAAATCCCTCGCGATCCCCCGAGGGGTCGCGACCCACGGTTTGAGCACCACTGAGCTAGAGGACGGATATTTCAGTTAGTGTTTATAGAAATCACGATTTTTTTTGTTACAAACCCATTTTTATCGGATTTAGGTCGGGACTGCATGCTGGACACTCCATAAACCGAAAACTGATGTCTGTAATGCAATCTTGCACGATTCTTGCGGTGTGCGACTTCGCATTGTCATGCATCAAGATAAATTCTTCTCCAATGTAGTCGACGTAAGGTACTACATAAACTGCTAAAATCTCCTCGATGTACCTAACAGCCGTTAAACCTCCTGTCGTGTGACCACGAGCACCCCTAATGATGAAAGCAAATTCGGTTCATGCTCTCATAGAAATTGCACCCCAGATCATGCAGGAAGCACCAGTGGCGGATCCAGGGGGGAGGGGGGCTAAGGTGCTCAACCACAACCCGCCCCCTCCCCCCAAAGCATCTGAGTTCTTCCGTGGCAAATCAAAGTGAACTCATCAGAAAATATATTTTCATAGAAATTCTTCATCTTTTTGGCGCAAAAGCTTAACTGAGATCTAGATCTCATTCCTTTACGTATAATTGTGTTTGGTGTCTAGGTCTTAGACACAAGCGTAGTGGGCCTTATGTTTATTAACGTGGGTGGCGAGCCACATTTGAGAGACATATTCTCGCTAAATTGCGGTGATACTTTCATGTATACGAGGACGGTGGCTTATTATAATACGTGTCCCGGGATCCAACCGCTAGCGCCTTACATGCACTGTGCCGCGCATAAACTAAACCTAGCTGTCGTGAAGGCATGCAGCTTGTCTAGTGTTCGCAATATGATGGCAATAATAAATAATGTTACCAGTTTTCTACGAGAGTCAGCAAAAATATTGGTACTTTTCATACAAGCTATCCTTAAAAAAACACCCACAGACGAAAAGAGTCCAGAGTCAAGTCTTTCATAGACTTTGTTTTGGGACAGTTGACGAGTCGCTTTTCGAGAGCAGAGCACTCTTCGATTCTTGATCTGTTCCACCTTCTACCAAGTGCCATCGTAAACGCAGAAAATCTGACCTTGATAGTAGCAGCTGCACACGTTTACAGTGACGATTTACCCCATTCTCTATCGTTATCGGAAGAAATAACTCCTTGGAAGGAGCTATGGAGTGGTAGACAATATCTCCCCCAAACAGCAGCTGAAAAGCGCATCAAGAGACAAATTAGTTTTTCCAAATATAAAGATGTTGTTACAAATTCTCGTTACATTACCAGTAATCAGTGTTGGGCATAATTCAATTCATTTTTTAATTGTAGAATCAAACAATTACAATTTTAATTGCAACTAAATTAATTGCAATTAATCTAATTCAATTAAGTGTTTAGTTGTGAGATGCAATTGAAATCAATTGCAATTAAATCCATTAATTTTGGTTTACAATTAATTTAATTGCAATTATAATTTTAATTGTTAGTTACAATTAACTTAATCATCAATTGTTTATTATAACAATTAAAACTATTTGATAAATGTAAAAACTTAAACAGTAAGGAAAGATCGTCGTTCTGGACCCTCCATCTCCACTTCCGGCCCCCACCACGCCCCCACTTCCGGTTTTCACCCTACTTCCGGTTGCAATTAAATCTGGCAATGTAATTGTTAGTTGTTAATTGTTTTCACAATTAATTTTTGCCCAACTATGCCAGTAACCACTTGTAGTGTGGAGCGCAGCTTCCCTTCGCTTAAACTAATAAAATCGTACCTTTGTACGACAATGACCCCAGGCAGGTTAACCGGTTTGGCTTCCATGTATATTCACCAAGATATCCTAATGAAGTCATTGAGGAATTTGCGAAAAGTTATCCGAAGAGACTTATTATGCCTTAAGCAAAATAAAATGTATGTTTTTTGGTGTTTTCTTTGCTAGTCTTTACTTTACATACCCTCAGCGGGGTCAAGCCCCCCCAAATGACAATTCTGGATCCCCTGGGAAGCACCCCCATAAGCAGTCCGCTCTTCAATGCAGCATTCTGAAAATCGCTCTCTTGGTCTCCGGTACACTTTTCTTATTCGATCGCTACCATAGATGCATATTCTGGTCTCATCTGAGAACAAAAAAGACCCCAAGTCTTCCAACGTCCAATTTAAATGATCCCTTGCAAAACGCAGGCGTGCTTGACGATAAGCTGGGGTAAGTTTTTGACAAACTGCAGTGTGTCTTGCAGTGTGGCTGTGTCTTAGGGGTCAAGTTACTTTCAAGCAGTCTTCGTCTTACTCTCTACTCACTAACGGCCACTCTACGTACTTCACGGAGCTGTTGTTGCAGTTGAACAGCATTGGTGACGATTTCTTAATGATGTTGACACAATAAAGCGGTCATCCCGGTCATCTCGAAATCTCCTTCTGCTTTACCGTGTCGTCTATGAACGGATCGAGTCTCCGCATAACGTTGGAACACTCTTCGAACCCGGCGCGTGTCATATCCAGTTGTCAAGCATCAGCTCGCTGGCTAAGTTCATTTTCGATTAGAACAAAACTTGGGCGGCGTTTTGCGGTGTAGTATGCAACTCGTGAAAACTAATCAAATCATGAAAAACGAATAATGTGCAAATTTCAATTGCAAAGGCAATAATTACATAAATTACATAATCTCTCACAAGTTTGTTATTCTCGTTATAACCACCACATAAATACGTTCGTTTTTGTTTACTGGACACTACGCCTATAAACGATAAGCATTCTTGATAAATTTAAAGCATATTAAAAGCTCATATTAAAGCATATTTGTCTTTCTAACGGTATTATTAAATAGTAACATTTGTATCTTTTCTTTAAAGATTTTCCTAGAAATTATAATCTTTGAAGAAAAGATACAAATGTTACTATTTAATAATATCACAATCTTCAAACTAAACAATATATAAATAATTTCTAAGAGCATATTTCTGTATTGCATCTTATAAATAGGTTCTAAAAAAATAGTTAAAGTCAAAAGTTTACAGTGGGCCGATCACTGTGCACGCAAGTTCATTAATAATAATAGATTTTTATAATAAATATTTTTTGTTTTTCCTTTTACTGCTTTTCAATTCACTAGTTCCAACAATGCCTTACATCAATATAAATTTTACCCTTGCTTGTAAGTGACGCTCCATTTTCATACACTGACAGGTCCCTTTGTTTCAGTCCCTTTATTGCGATCACTTTCAAGTCCACTTGAAAATGTTTCACGCTTACATCATATTGATATTTTCACATTTATTACGTCAATGGATTTCTTTTTTATTTCCGTCCATCACGAAATTTAATCATTTTATATATAATAAATCACTGTTCTTGATATTTCCAAGAAGTCTGAAAAAATAATGTATCAATCGAGGTAGATTGGGTTTTTTTGTATAGAAATAGATAAAAGATTGCGTGGAGAATATCGAAGGGGATCGGAGAAAATAACTTTGTTACAAGTTTTTTCTTCTTAGTTTTTTTTTCAGATTAAACAAAAAACAAATTTAATCAATTTCATTGCTTCTCACCTTATAATTTATTTATTATAGATACGCAATAATTTTTCGAATATTTAGGTAAAGGGCAACAAATTAAAATTGTCCTGTTTTTACTAAATAAAATCTAAACAATTAATGACTTATTTGCCATAAAGGCCGATTCTCTATACGCGACACTCACCTACGCGAAGTCACGCGACATCGCCTGTCAAATAATGATTACATTGTTTTAAATGAGCACGTTTTCACTATGGCTACGCGACAGATACGCGACGTGCCCATTTAAAACAATGTAATCATTATTTGACAGGCGATGTCGGACGACGTCGCGTATTCAAAATATATTAAATTATTTAAATTTCTAATATTCAGTGAACCTTCAAGTTTCTTTTGAAAATGGAACAGTGGCTGATTGAACAAAGTGGCTTGTGTTGAGCCTTTTATTAGAACGAACTCAATTATTCAAGCTCATAGATGGATTCGACAACAGTTTAATTTTCTAGCGCCGCCAAATTGCAGGACAATTCTTCTTCTCTTTTTTAATCCGTAGCTGGCGATGGTCGAGGACGTCGTCGTCGGTGCCGCTGGATTTTTCGAATCATTTACGATTTGCTTCTACACTTTCTGATCAATGGCAATATCCCTGGCCTCATCGAGGTCCATTCATCGGTTCTTGAGGTAGTCTTCTACATGTTTGTCCTTATCTTTTTCGGCGCTGATCGTTGTATCCTACAGTCGGGCGGTCGCTTCCGCCAGAGGAGTTTGCGTGGAAGCGAATTTTCCTTCATGTAAAGTTCCCCGCGCTGGCGGTGCGTCTCTGTGGCGAGCAAACCAGCGGCATGTTCAAGGGCAAACGAAGTTAAAAATACAATGAGTAAAGTACAATTTCTGGCGTCACCTTCAACCGACAGAGCACCCATACGAGTGAACGATCCCTGATCCTGCTCTGCACTCGCTCTCCTATCATTTGCCCATTCATTCCACAATCAAGCAAATTAAACTAGTTTGATTGGGTTTCGCTCAACAACTCATATGGAGTTTATATTTAAACGTAATTGCTTACCAGGCTTGAAGAATGTTCATGAATTCTATTTGAATCGCTTTATTCTTTTAGAAGTTTAGTCTAGGTGCTATTATGGGACCTTATGGAAAACAACATATTAATCTGCGCCGGGGAAATTTAAATGAAGGAAAATCGGCTTCTCACCAACTCAAAACTGCTCTTGTGGAAGCGCCCGCCCGACTGGAGGATTCAACCAACAGCGCCGAAGAAGATGAGGACAAAACATGTAGAATACGACCTCAAGAACCTATGACCTCGATGAGGCCAGATATATTGCCATTGATTGGACAGTATAGAAGCAAATCGTAACTGAAGCGAAAAATCCAGCGGCACCAATAGCAGCGAATTGGTTACATTTGCTGTCCCGGATAGTATAGTAGCATTTAATCGTGAATAATTTGGTTGTAAATCCATACGGTTTCTTCCCTGGTTTCCTCGGTTTCCCAATTGTGGTAGGTATCCCGATTCTGGTCAATTCAGCAGATCCACCAACCTCCTTTTTTCGCAGTCGGGCTTGAGATCGACCATGTCACAATGTGACAGATCTACGTATAACTCACAATGAAACACAATAAAATGGGAACCACACATTTCAGTTCTTCCTGGGCTTTGCAAACTTTAGACTTGATGCTATGCTTTTCCTTAAGATCGCTTTCTGCATTGGGACAAATCATGGGTGCAATCGTATTGCACATACCTTTATATAGCTTTTCAGTTTCCTCCGACGAGCCCCACAGATCAATGTCGTATGTCCAATAAAATAAAGCTATTGCAAAAATACCTTTGACTCTTAAACCAACCACATTCCAAATTTGTCCGAGATTCCCTGTCCCTATATCCGTTGGACATTTGAAAAGTTTTGGGGGACATATTTTCTTTAATTCAGCACCAGTACTTATGTCTTATATGCTTGGGTTTAGGCAGGGCCGTCTTTAACCTATGGGAGGCCCTGGGTACATTACGATTATGGGGCCCCTATGACCTTAACAGACCACTATTTTGTTAGAATAGGCGATAGAAAGTAGAAAGTGATAAGATAAGTTCTAGTTTTTTTTTTATTTCTTTATAGTAACATTAAATGAATAGATATAATATAATCCACAAAAGCAACACTTTTAGAATTCACAGGTTAGTGCATAAATCTATGTTGTTGAAGAGGTACCCTTCTAGATCTGAGATGGGCAAAATCGTTAATTACTTCTTCAAAATCTATGTTTTTGAGCATATTATTCCTTGGTTCCTTAAGGCTCCATAATTAGGCCACTCGACTTTTCAAAATTATATCTTGGTTCCCCAAGGTTCCATAATTAAATTATTTTTCAAAAATTTGCGAATTTTCAAAATTTTGTCTTGGTCCCTCAAGACACCACAACTAAGATACGATTTTAAAACGCGAATTTGAAATGTTTTGTCTTGGTTCCTCAAGACACCACAACTAAGAAACAATTTTGAAACGCGAATTTTCAAAATTTTGTCTTGGTTCCTCAAGGCTACATAATTAGAACAATTGAGACGCGAATTTTCAAAATTTTGTCTTGGTTTCTCAAGGCAACACAACTAACACAATATTGTGAAACGCCAATTTTCAAAATTTTGTCTAGGTTCCTCAAGGCACCACAGGTAAGATACGATTTTAAAACACGAATTTTCAAATTTTTGTCTTGGTTCCTCAAGGCCCCATTATTAGAACATGATTTTGAGACGCGAATTTTAAAGTTTTGTCTTGGTTCCTCAAGGCTCCATAATTAGAACATTTGAGATGCGAGTTTTCAAAATATTGTCTTGGTTCCTCAAGGCACCACAACTAACATAATATTGTAAAATGCCAATTTTAAATTTTTTTATGGGTTTATCAAGGCACCAAAACTAAGACACGATTTTGAAACGCGAATTTTCAAAATTTTGTCTTGGTTCCTCAAGGCTCCATAATTAGAACATTTGAGTTGCGAGTTTTCAAAATTTTGTCTTGGTTCCTCAAGGCACCACAACTAACATAATATTGTAAAATGCCAATTTTCAAATTTTTTAATGGTTTTATCAAGGCACCAAAACTAAGACACGATTTTGAAACGCGAATTTTCAAAATTTTGTCTTGGTTCCTCAAGGCTACATAATTAGAACATTTGAGACGCGAATTTTCAAAATTTTGTCTTGGTTTCTCAAGGCAACACAACTAACACAATATTGTGAAACGCGAATTTTCAAAATTTTGTCTAGGTTCCTCAAGGCACCACAGCTAAGACACGATTTTAAAACACGAATTTTCAAAATTTTGTCTTGGTTCCTCAAGGCCCCATAATTAGAACATGATTTTGAGACGCGAATTTTGAAGTTTTGTCTTGGTTCCTCAAGGCTCCATAATTAGAACATGTGAGATGCGAGTTTTCAAAATTTTGTCTTGGTTCCTCAAGGCACCACAACTAACATAATATTGTAAAATGCCAATTTTAAATTTTTTTTATGGGTTTATCAAGGCACAAAAACTAAGACACGATTTTGAAACGCGAATTTTCAAAATTTTGTCTTGGTTCCTCAAGGCTCCATAATTAGAACATTTGAGTTGCGAGTTTTCAAAATTTTGTCTTGGTTCCTCAAGGCACCACAACTAACATAATATTGTAAAATTCCAATTTTCAAATTTTTTTATGGTTTTATCAAGGCACCAAAACTAAGACACGATTTTGAAACGCGAATTTTCAAAATTTTGTCTTGGTTCCTCAAGGCCCCATAATTAGAACATGATTTTGAGACGCGAATTTTAAAGTTTTGTCTTGGTTCCTCAAGGCTCCATAATTAGAACATGTGAGATGCGAGTTTTCAAAATTTTGTCTTGGTTCCTCAAGGCACCACAACTAACATAATATTGTAAAATGCCAATTTTAAATTTTTTTTATGGGTTTATCAAGGCACAAAAACTAAGACACGATTTTGAAACGCGAATTTTCAAAATTTTGTCTTGGTTCCTCAAGGCTCCATAATTAGAACATTTGAATTGCGAGTTTTCAAAATTTTGTCTTGGTTCCTCAAGGCACCACAACTAACATAATATTGTAAAATTCCAATTTTCAAATTTTTTTATGGTTTTATCAAGGCACCAAAACTAAGACACGATTTTGAAACGCGAATTTTCAAAATTTTGTCTTGGTTCCTCAAGGCCCCATAATTAGAACATGATTTTGAGACGCGAATTTTAATGTTTTGTCTTGGTTCCTCAAGGCTCCATAATTAGAACATTTGAGATGCGAGTTTTCAAAATTTTGTCTTGGTTCCTCAGCGCATCACAACTAACATAATATTGTAAAATGCCAATTTTCAAATTTTTTTATGGTTTTATCAAGGCACCAAAACTAAGACACGATTTTGAAACGCGAATTTTCAAAATTTTGTCTTGGTTCCTCAAGGCTACATAATTAGAACATTTGAGACGCGAATTTTCAAAATTTTGTCTTGGTTTCTCAAGACAACACAACTAACACAATATTGTGAAACGCGAATTTTCAAAATTTTGTCTAGGTTCCTCAAGGCACCACAGCTAAGACACGATTTTAAAACACGAATTTTCAAAATTTTGTCTTGGTTCCTCAAGGCCCCATAATTAGAACATGATTTTGAGACACGAATTTTAAAGTTTTGTCTTGGTTCCTCAAGGCTCCATAATTAGAACATTTGAGATGCGAGTTTTCAAAATTTTGTCTTGGTGCCTCAAGGCACCACAACTAACATAATATTGTAAAATGCCAATTTTCAAATTTTTTTATGGTTTTATCAACGCACCAAAACTAAGACACGATTTTGAAACGCGAATTTTCAAAATTTTGTCTTGGTTCCTCAAGGCTACATAATTAGAACATTTGAGACGCGAATTTGCAAAATTTTGTCTTGGTTTCTCAAGGCAACACAACTAACACAATATTGTGAAACGCGAATTTTAAAAATTTTGTCTAGGTTCCTCAAGGCACCACAGCTAAGACACGATTTTAAAACACGAATTTTCAAAATTTTGTCTTGGTTCCTCAAGGCCCCATAATTAGAACATGATTTTGAGACGCGAATTTTAAAGTTTTGTCTTGGTTCCTCAAGGCTCCATAATTAGAACATTTGAGATACGAGTTTTCAAAATTTTGTCTTGGTTCCTCAAGGCACCACAACTAACATAATATTGTAAAATGCCAATTTAAAATTTTTTTTTTGGGTTTATCAAGGCACCAAAACTAAGACACGATTTTGAAACGCGAATTTTCAAAATTTTGTCTTGGTTCCTCAAGGCTCCATAATTAGAACATTTGAGTTGCGAGTTTTCAAAATTTTGTCTTGGTTCCTCAAGGCACCACAACTAATATAATATTGTAAAATGCCAATTTTCAAATTTTTTTATGGTTTTATCAAGGCACCAAAACTAAGACACGATTTTGAAACGCGAAATTTCAAAATTTTGTCTTGGTTCCTCAAGGCCCAATAATTAGAACATGATTTTGAGACGCGAATTTTAAAGTTTTGTCTTGGTTCCTCAAGGCTCCATAATTAGAACATTTGAGATGCGAGTTTTCAAAATTTTGTCTTGGTTCCTCAAGGCACCACAACTAATATAATATTGTAAAATGCCAATTTTCAAATTTTTTTATGGTTTTATCAAGGCACCAAAACTAAGACACGATTTTGAAACGCGAAATTTCAAAATTTTGTCTTGGTTCCTCAAGGCCCCATAATTAGAACATGATTTTGAGACACGAATTTTAAAGTTTTGTCTTGGTTCCTCAAGGCTCCATAATTAGAACATTTGAGATGCGAGTTTTCAAAATTTTGTCTTGGTTCCTCAAGGCACCACAACTAACATAATATTGTAAAATGCCAATTTTAATTTTTTTTATGGGTTTATCAAGGCACCAAAACTAAGACACGATTTTGAAACGCGAATTTTCAAAATTTTGTCTTGGTTCCTCAAGGCTCCATAATTAGAACATTTGAGTTGCGAGTTTTCAAAATTTTGTCTTGGTTCCTCAAGGCACCACAACTAACATAATATTGTAAAATGCCAATTTTCAAATTTTTTTGTGGGTTTATCAAGGCACCAAAACTAAGACACGATTTTGAAACGCGAATTTTCAAAATTTTGTCTTGGTTCCTCAAGGCCCCATAATTAGAACATGATTTTGAGACGCGAATTTTAAAGTTTTGTCTTGGTTCCTCAAGGCTCCATAATTAGAACATTTGAGATGCGAGTTTTCAAAATTTTGTCTTGGTTCCTCAAGGCACCACAACTAACATAATATTGTAAAATGCCAATTTTCAATTTTTTTTATGGGTTTATCAAGGCACCAAAACTACGACACGCTTTTGAAACGCGAATTTTCAAAATTTTGTCTTGGTTCCTCAAGGCCCCATAATTAGAACATGAGTTTGAGACGCGAATTTTAAAAAAAAATCTTCAAGGCACCATAATTAGGACACGAAAGTGTTTCACCGCAACTTCAATAATATTTTGGAAGTACTTAAATTGGTTTGTCTGTCCAAATTTTGAAATATTCCTAATCAAATTTGTCTGTCTACAAATCCAAAATTTCCACAAATTCCATTCGGAATGGACATCAGCGACAAACTGACTCATTTGTTATTCTTTTCCTTGCAAATAGTTACCATCATGCTTAAAAAAAACCTGAAAGCGATTTCTATATTTGGAAATGTATCTTCAATTTTGTTTTCTTTCAAAAGATGATATAATTCCAATATATTATTAGTTCCTTCATTTTCAATATATTTCTGTTAAATGCAGTTTCCATTTCCAACTCTTTCTCGTTAATAGATTTCAGCAAATTCTTTGCAACTTTGTCTCTACTCGTTTAGACATTGAATTTCTCTTTTCCATTCAGTTGGACTGACGGCGTAGAGCCGTCAAAAAAAAAATCTGGAGTGAGTCTACGTCTTGTTCTTTGAAATAGGTCCTTGTAGTCAGTTTCATTATCGCTTGATTTTTCCGAATTAAATATGTTTTCCGGTAATAAATATCGGTTATCGTTTGCTGATCTGGCAGGAACTAGGGAGCCCCTGCGATTGCGGGGCCCTGGGCACGTACCCCGAGTGCCCAGTGGCAAAGAGGGCTCTGGGCTTGGGAGAAATAAGGGGTAAGTATTTGGGATTGATTTTCGGGATTCTATATTCGCAGGGATCATGTTTCCTTTCATAAACCAATTTGCAGGACGATTGCAAGATTGGTCGCAAAATATCATCGAACGGATTCCTAAACTAAAGATGAGGACAGGAAATTGCAGAGAGGAAAAAAACTGCTAGAACAGAAGTGAATATTTTGCTTTAAATTAAGTTTTAAATTTTGAATTAAGTTATGAACAGAATTGAAGAAAATTCCAATCAATCCGGTCGGCGTTTATCACAACAAGTAGGAATTTCACGTGAGTCAGTGAGAACAATTGAGATGATTTTTTTAAAAAGATTTACTCTTTAGGCCTTACAAATGGCAAAAGTAGAGAAAAACTTCTCCCAGTAGACCGAAACTCACGTATAGAATTCAGTCGATGGATTTTGGGCAGAGGAGATAACTTTGTAAACAAAATAAGTAGAAGAGACGAAGCATATTGTCAATAGGCTAGTGGACTAAATTTGAAAAATTGATTAGTACTATACCTTAACACCTACTTAACACAAAGAACATTTTATTTTTAAAAAGTCCATCATTTACATTAAGTATTTTGCGTTTAAAAAAAACAATTTGAAGTTAGCTCGAGAACGCTCAGTACAATCATGGCGTCTTGAATGACTATCAAAGCAATGGTGTTTGTGTATAGCAGTAGTTAATAGTATTTTAATTTTGTTTTCTTTAATGAAAAATTAATGTCTCATATTACAAGTACTGTGTAGTGCCCCAGTGTAAAAGCACAAGTGCTTTTTATTTCAAATATATTACAATTCTCCACTCTGATATAATAATAGATACATTATTTTCCAAAAGTTTATTAACTTATCATTATTTTGAGCATATTCAAGATTGAATGGCACACCTATTAATATTTCTACTTTTAGAACTATTTTTATTTTAAAAATAATCTGGGTCAGCAACACAAAACAAACAGTTTCTCTTTCCTGTCAAATACATTTGGGCATTATATGTTTCAGTAGATTTTCCATTTCTTATATAATTTTTATATGTCTGTGCACAAATGCGACATTTAGTTTCTATTATGCCATCTTCAAATATTCCATCTGGGCAACCAGCAATCATTGATACCTGCAGTTTAATATCATGTGGAGTTTTATCTGCTGTTTTTCTTAGTTCGTTTTCTAAGACATTGGTGCGCAAACTATTCCCATTCAGGACCACTCATTTCGTGTAAAAAAATTGTTGCGACTCCTGGATAGACAGTAGACTTTTTTTTAGTAGACATTACGATATTTTATAGTAGGAAGTTATTTTGCATTTATTTTGAAAGAATTCACCCACAACAATTCTCTCATGACCCCTGGAGGGGTCGCGATCCACGGTTTGCGTACCACTGTTCTAGGACATGGCCACATTTCAAGGATGACATATTTTGGCAAAACAAGCGAACACATCGCAAATGTCCTTTGAAAGCAAAATCTTCAAGTAGCATTTAAACCCTCCTCAAAGTTGTCCAACATATTGTTTAATGCCAAAGACAAAATCGACCCCCTCAAAAAATCTGGCGTATACGAAATTCATTGCTCCGAATGCAATAGCGTGTACACAGGTCAGACAGGACGAAGTTTTTCAACACGGTTTTCAGAACATTATCGCGCCTTTCGTTTGAAAAAAGACACTAGTTCTTTTTCAAACCATTGTCTCGAATGCAATATATAAATTCCCAGATGTAGATAATCTAAAAATCTTGCATAATTGCAACAAAGGCCCGAAACTAAATCTCCTAGCCATTAGAAATAAAAAAAAAACGTAATCCCTCAGTTAATCTTCTATACGAGTAAACCGACTTAATCTTTTACCAACCCAAAAACCCAACTTTTTAATCTCATCCAATCTCTAACAGATAAGTCCTAATCTACGGACAGATACCGCCCCCCTCCCTACCAAAAACTATAAGGGTATATATTCAACCTAATCAAATTGTTAAGTCACATCAAGAAGGCGGAATAGCTGGGCGAAAGCTCAAAACCGCCAGACAGCAAAGGACACATGATTGTTAAGTCACTTGACAAGAAGTCACTTGTTAAGAAAATCACCGTCAAACGTCGAAACTCGAGTCGTGATATGTGTAGAAATTTATGTAACTGTGAATAATAAGTAATATAACATTTTTACATATTATAAGTGAGGTAAAAACATAGTAAATTTTTCAATTCAATGTATGACTAATCTTTATTTTTTTTTATTAAATAATTTTGTTTTTTTGTGATCTCTAAGTCATGATTAATATACCCTATTACATGGGGAGAGGAACAAACAAAATTTACTTTACTGCTCTGCCGAAAACCCTTAAGTTATTATATATTCGAGGAAGAGCTACATTCTCAAAAAGATGTAACTGTTTGGTGTGGAACATGCTGACGTATTGGGACCGCATTTTTTTTGAAGATGAAATTGGTAACGCAGTAGTTGTCAATAGTGTACGTTATGTGGAGATGCTACAAACGTTCTTAATGGATGATATCGCTCAACTGCGATTAGCAATAAGCGTTATTTGGTATCAGCAAGATGGTGCAAGGCCTCAGCTATCCAACACGTCTATGGGAGTGTTACGAGAGTTAACTCTCCGGATATGCCGGCTTTGGATTATTTCTTATGGGGTTATGTTAAATGTGAAGTTTATCAGATCTGACTTGAAATCCTGGAAGACTTAAAACTAAACATTCTAGCTAAACTAAGCTAATGGTGAGATTTCGCCAGAAATGTGATAGCGTGCAATGCGTTCATTGTTGAATCGATGTCAGTCATGCATCGAAGCAAACGGAGGTCATCTAATCAATGTAATTTTTAAGTATTAATTGTTAATTTAGCATTTAACTTGTTATAAAACTTTAGATTTTGCTCTACGATGTTCAACAAAAAAATTGGTGCCCAACCTATTTCGTTTTTTGATAATTCCAGTTTAAAATCAGGACTCTCTTAATTTGTCATCCTATAGAAAGAGGAGATTTTAAACAAATAAATATCTCGCATAAAATCCAGTCCTAGTCTTCAGAACATATATCTGTTTAAGAAGCGAAAAAATATTTAAACTGGAAACTTTTTAGCAAACTTGCTCCATTATCATCCTCACCGCTTCACTTATATAAATATATTCTTCCCTTTTATTTCTCTATGTTATGCACACCCTGCACTTCTGAAAATAACTTTCAAGCCATCAACTATAACAAAGAAAACACGCATGTAAATTTCTATAAAAATGAATCTAGTCAATATTATAAACACGTGGATATTAGATATAACCGACATAATCCAAATATAATTGATTTATTTAAACTTGTTGGAGGTAAAAACTAACTTTCAGTATGCATATTCAATTATGAATAAGCGTATTTTACTTTAGTTTAGTACTACGAAATTTGAATTATTAATATTCAGTTGGTTATGCAAAATTCAGAAACCCCGTCAAGTGTGGAGAATTTGATTATTGTAGTTCTACACTTAAATTTAGCGGTAGCTCGAGCTGAACCGACTAATCTAAATTAATACCAGTGTCTGCCCTGCAGAGACTTACGACAGCTGAAACTTATCCCAGGCTCGAGAACTCATTAATAATTTATGTTTATGATGAATTACAAGTCGTAATAGTTCCAACTTATCACAATTTAAACTGGAAATAAATAATATATAACAAAAAAACTTTTTAAAAACTACGCTTATATTAAAATACAGATAAAATATAAAATAATAGAAAAAAAAATATTTAAATTAAAAAAAATCATGGCATTAGTGTAGCGAAAAGCGTGGAACTTCCACGAAGATTAGGTATATTCATATACAGGGTGAGTTCAAAAATTTCCACGACTATGATTTTTACAGGAATAGGGGAGGGTGCGCAGATCGGTTACACCGAAAGTGTAAAGTTATGGGGGATATCAGCTAACCAAGCGCACCAGAGACCGTTATCTCCTAAACGCTGGACTGCTTAGATCCCTAGTGGCGTGAGCGCGTGTGAGTGATCCCTGTCAAAAACTCTGGGAGACGAAAATGACGCTGCCATTTGGAGCAGCGAAAATGTTACTCGATAAAGTTCTGTACGAAACTGAATAAAACTGCCACAGAGACTTGGTATGAATTAAGATGTCTTTAAAGCAGAAGCCATGTCACGTACAATCATTTTCATGTGTACCAAATCACTGTGTACCAAACCTATTCCCAAAGTTCTGACAGATGAACCGAAGGCACGGCGCCAGGCTGTTTGCGAAGAAATACCTGAACTATTTGCAAGTCTGTGCCTATTATTTAGTTAAAGTGGTTACTGGTGATAAGGCCTGGTTCTACGAGTACAATCCTGAAAGAAAACAGTATAGTGCGGTGTGGCACACCGCATTATACTATTACTTTTATATTACTATTACTATTACTTTTTATATACTATTATTTACTTTTTTTTCCTGCCGGACAAACTGTCACAGGTCGGTTTTAGGCTGAAATGCTCCGCCATTTGAAGGATCGGGTCCGCCGTGTCCGCCTGGAGATCAAAGACGATCAAAGAGATCGAAGATTTACATAGTTTGCTGTACAAAAATGTTTAATAAATTTTATTTTCTGAGACCAGTCTTGAAACTTTGTGTACGTTCCCTGTAGTTTATCGCCCCGAGCTTTTATTTATAATCACTAATATCATGATTTTCTTTAAATGTATATACACATGTTTTCTATCCATTCCTCTATATTTTATTTTATACTTTTTAGTCTTTTCATATCTTGTAATTGATTGTAATTACCACTCTAATCAAGATCTTTTGCAAGACGGAAAATATTGTCTCATGTTAAAGTTAATATATTTAAAAAACAAGCAGGAAAATGTAGTCGGTAATTGCATTTAAATTGCAAATAGGCAACTTCTATCACAGACGCAATCGCTATTCGCATTTTAATACAACCAATAGCTAATTTCATAAAAAAAATGCTACATTAAAGTAAAACTAAGTGTCTAAGTATTAAAATATTGTATTGTCATCGGAAGCAAGTGTGTATACATTTATTTAATTTATTTAAATTTCTGCAAGTTTAGAGTATGGGAAGTGGTTTAAAATTCGATTACAAGATTTGACGTATAAAACATGGCAAGCTAATATAAGCGTGGTAAACAGGAAATGAAATTAATAATAAATGCTGCAATGCCACTCCACAACAAATTTATTTCAATAAAATGAATGAATTAATTTATCAAATTTCCGGACTTTTATGGAATTAACGATTTAACTAATACTATTTTACAAATTCATTATATGAATAAATATAACAATATTATTTATTTATTAACAGGTTGTCTAGCGGTTTGGAAAATAAATATTTTATATACATTTGTATATTTCCAAATGCATCGATAATAAATATCAATTTATTGGCATGTTTATAAAATGCATTCAGTGAATGGTAGCGTCTGACCTAATTGTGAATGATTCCAAATAATGAGATAATCTGGTATGTTCCATTGGATTTGGGGGTTGTAATAAAAGTTGCAGTAAATCATACACACTCGGTGTTTAGTGACAAACACAGTTCACTTGCACACGATGAATATTAATTGACATAAGCATCAATGCGCTTCACTGAGATTTCACCAAAACCAAATAGACTTCAATCGAATTTTTCTTCATCTAGTTGCAGCCAAAAAATAAGCAACTCTATTTTAAATTATTAAAACTAAACAATGGAACATTTTCTAATTTGCGTCTATAATAAAGTCATTAAAGCACTCATATGGGTTCGCTAATGACTCTCCGAGTTGGATACGATTTTCTCAATATGTATCGGCGATTGTTTTTATTTTTAAATGAAATTAAAGGGCGCAAAATAGAACAAATTGTACAAAAAAAAACTCGTTATTATTATATTATAAGGCGTTTTTCGCGAGCTGAAAAATCGCGCTTATTGAACACGTTCTTTAATATACAATTATGTCTTCTATATATTTATATATTATTATCTATTATATATTTTATATCGGTTAAAGACTTATTAATTACTTATTTGGTTCTATAAAAAAGACGTTGTTGTGTAGTAAAACTTCTGAAACTGTAATAAAAAATAATGTTTACTCCATAAGATATTAATAAATAAATCTTTCTTTTCGCTCCAACTTTGCTAACGATTGTAATTAATCAAACATAACACTGGTCTAGAAATGTTTCTGTCGCAAATTATTTTACTTTGACGAGATTGCAGCCTTTTTTTCGTTATTGGTTTCCTGCACTTAAGCCATGAGTGAATTAGAACATAGTTATTTTTTAAATTCTTTTTCTGAAATTTGGAGTTTTACATAGTAATTTCTCCCAATTTTATTTTATCGTGAAAGTTAAAGAAGCTTTGCTTTTTATTAATTGACTTTATTCGCGTACCAAATCAGGTTCATTAGAAGAAATTTTGGGAAACGATGCATTCCGGCTCTGTTTTGCCCATTTTTCAGAATTACTTTTCCTATTAAGTTTATTCAATGAACAAATTTCTTCAAAATTTCTGTAATGAACCGACTTCTGTAATGTAATGTTGCACGATTCTTGCGGTGTGCGGCTTGGCATTATCATGCATAAAGGTAAATTCTTCTCCAATGAAGTCGAGGTAAGGTTCTCTATCTCCCGTGACCACGGGGGCCCTTAATGATGAAAGCATCGGTCGGTTCGTGCTCGAATAGAAATTAAACCCCAAATCATGCAGGAACCACCTCCATAATCAGTCCGCTTTCAGATTCCGTTCATTGCAGCATTCTACAAATCGCTCTCTTGGTCTCAGGTACATTTATCTTCTTCGATCGTTACCATAGAGGCATATTCTGGTCTAATATGAGAACAGTCAAGCACGCCTGCGTTTTGCAAGGAATCATTTAAATTGGACGTTTGAACTATGGGGGTCTGTTCCATTGTTCCAACGTCCAATTCAATTGATTCATTGCAAAATGCAGGCGTGCTTGACGATGAGATGGGGTAAGTTTTTAACCAACTGCAGATGTCTTAGGGGTCAAGTTACTTTCCTGCAGTTTTTGTCTTACTGTTCATTGATTAATAGCCACTCTCCGTACCTCACGGAGCTGTTGTTGCAGCTGAACAGCATTAAAGTGACGAATTCTTAATGATGTTCACTTACTTTACTTTCTCCGAAGGAGAAAAGTCCTAGTCCGAAGTCCGAGTCCGAATTCATTCCATTCAAAGTTTTTCTGCCCAGTACCGGGCTGCGTCTATGGAATTTTCATTTGCAATCCACATATCATCGATGGAGCACGTTGCAGGGAATAATGTGCATCCCAGCAGGTGGCCCATGTTTTGTATCTCCCCACATTCACAGAGGAATTGTTGATATTCCTTAATTTTCCACTTTAGTTTGTTTCTTTCTACGGGTGCACCACCGGTTCGAATTCTGTTTAGCGTTCTCCATGTCTTCCAGTTCAAAATTTACCCTGCACAGGGGCTTTCGTTGACAGGGAAGTTGTCGGGCGATTCCTGGTGGCACATTAAAGAAAATTTGTCCTTGATTTGAGGCTTTTCCGTTGCTGTTCTTGGCCATAAAGGACATGGCGATCGTCAAAGGTTTGCTTAAATTTTTCTAAGTGCTCTATACCCGATCTTCTTTCACTTGGTTCTGCTTTGTAGAATTGGTTGACTGGTGTTGGTTTCATGCAGCCAATTATAAACCTGAAAGTTTAGTTTCAGGCGGTATCGACCTGTTTTGCATGGCTTGATCTGCACCAGACTGGGCAGGCATATTCTGCAGTTGAAAAACAGATGGCTTGCGCGGATGTTCTCAAGACTTGAGGTTTTGCACCCCATTTGCTTCTGGCTAGTTTTTGTACAAGGCTATTTCTAGCAACAACTTCGTATCTAGTATTGTGACAGTGCTGTTTGTAAGTTAGTGTTCCATCCAAGATTACACTCAGATACTTTGGTGTTTCGGCGTATTCTAGTTCTTTGCCCTCCCAGGATACGTTTAGTTTGTTGTGAGCATTGTGGGTATTTAAATGGAAAGCACTTACTTGGGTTTTTGATTTACACTTTGGGTTCGGTTTTAGCGAGTTCTTTCGATAGTATTCAGACATAATTCCCATTGCGTCATCCACCCTTACCTCTATCTCCCCAAATGTCTTACCTTGAACTGTCACTGGGTCGTCAGCGTACACGTAGTGTTTGGGGTTTTCTATTATAGGCTGGTCATTGGTGTATATATTAAATAGAGTGGGGATCACGTGGGGAACACTTCCGTGGGTTTCTTTGATTCTCCAGCGGCTTTTTTAAATTCGTTTTCCACAAGTTCCAGGTTAGTTTGTAGTCTTTTGTGGTTTTGTAGACTTTGATAAGCAGGGTTTTGTGGTTTATTGTATCGTAGGCGGCTGTGAGATCGATGAACACGGCTCCTGTTATTTTGTTATTTTGGAATCCCTCCTATATGCGTTCTGTGAGATTTAGTACCGGACCAGTGCAAGATTTTTCAGGTCGGAAACCTGCCTGTTGGGGTATTAACAGAGGGTATTTGTAAACAAATTATAAAGTCCTGAGTTTGGAGTAATAACTAATTATAAAATGAATTTTAAATTACTATTCTTTCTCTCCAAAATAAACATTTTTGTCTAGCAATAACGGAAAACTTCAGTCGCTTTTAGCACATGTTGCTCGAGATGCTTTGTGTGAGCCGTTTCGCTGCGTCAAAGCAAAACACAACAGTTGAGTATCATCTCAACTGTTTCAATATGGGAAGTTTGATCAAAGCATTCCAAAAACAGACAGGATTTGTGATCAATACTGTAGTGTATCGAGTTCTACGAGTAAGAATTTGGGAACTAAATCGTCATCCTTTGTTCGTTGTCATTCAAGAAACAGCGGAGGGAACGTCCAGCGAATCCCAAGCTGACTCCGTAGTCAGACTTCAAGACTGGCCAGGTAGTTCTAGCTTTGCACGTGTAGGTTACACATGGATTCTAACATCAAGACAACAATCAAAACCCCAAGCGGAACTAACCGTACTGTTTCGTTACTGTACAAGAAAATGCCTTCCAGGAGATTACCTGGTATATTTAGACTGTCTATTCCAAACACAAGACAATGGTCATATCTCACATCTGTGCGGTTTGTCAAGCCCGGGTTCCTACGCGACAAGCTCTTGTAGTCTAAACGAACTGTCATTAGAAACAGTATTACCAGAATATTCTAGTATGTAACTTTTAAGTTCTATTCATCGCTTTTACAAGAACTGCAGGCCTTCAGCCCCTGACACTATAGGTCTTGACCGTTTCAATTCGCTTGCTTTGACGCAGCGAAACGGCTCACACAAAGCATCTCGAGAATTGTGTGATAAAAGTGACTGAAGACTTCCGTTAATTCCGTTAAATCCGTTAATTCTAGACAAAAATGTCAATTTTGGAGAGAAAGAATTGTAATTTAATATTCATTTTATAGTGAGGGTCTTTGTGTTTGAGGGTCTAAATTCTCTGGAGGATTATTCGTTCGTAGAGTTAGAGATGGCATAACAGCGATGTTGGGCGGTAGATGTTTGGCTAGGTCGGGATTCTTCCCAGGTTTGGGTATGTCAATTACCTTTGCTCTTCGCCACATTTTTGGTATTGTGTATAATTTGTATGAATTCAAACAGTTGTAGAGAAAGGCCAGTAGCCAGGTTTTAGTTTTCCCTCTGAAATGTTTGATCTGTTCCGTAAACATACCGTCTACCCCTAGAAACTCCGTTTTTCATGGTGTTTATTGCTTGGTTAAGTTCTTTTATAGTAAAACCCTAGTTTCGTTGCCAGCGTCTCCGTTTAGGTTATCTTTACTTATTTTTTGTTGTGTTTTCCCATTTAGTAGTAGAGGTTGGGATACTTGAATTGGTGTAACATTGGTTGTTGTATTCCAGGCCAGCTTACTACTGTGTGTCCATTTATTCCAGCCACTTTGTTTGTCTTGCTTTGCTCAGTTCGGTCAGTGTGCTGAATCGCATTCGATGGTATCGTCGTTCGATATACCGATGGATCTTCTTAAAATAGCTTGTTATATCGCTCAATTAGGCTTTTAGTGTCGTTTGATACTCCGGGTATATACAGCTGCCTACAACCTCTTGGGATGTATTCTTTAGATATGCGCTTGACCAAGTCCACAAAAACTTCGTAGTTGTTTCTAGTTGATTTGATTGTAAGGATTTTATTGTCTAGGATTTTTGTGAAACCAAGTTTGCCTTTTTAAAGTTAAAACGTCTTCTAAATGGGATTCTTCGTGTTTTTATAGCGCTGTAAAAGTTTATTCCAATGGGGCGATGTTGAGTCTTTGGTATAGGGTTGTAGACAACCTTTGTACACTGTTGCTTAATGTTGCCGGATGCGAAACAAAGGTCTGCGTTGTAGCCTCGTTTCCATGTCTTGCTATTAAAGGAGCATGGTAGTTGGTTAGGAGCATGGGGTTGTGAATCAGTGATAGACCGTTTGACTCAGCCCATTGTTAGACAAGATCTCCATTTGAGTCGTTGTAGTTATTATCGCGAAGTAATATGATTATTGTTAAAATCGCCAATAACGAATTTTGTGTTTTGTGGCTGGAAGTTGTTTGTATGGGTAAAACTGTAGTCTTTTCCATTTTTGGGGAGCACGGAAGGAGCCTCCACACAGCAATGTGTTAAATTTCAAACTACCAAACAAATCTGTAGACGAACTGTGGGGCTCCCTGGAAACGTTTCCACAAGAGACGACTAGTCCTTCTACCACGGAATCATCATCAGTATCATTAAAACGGCAAAAACAACGCAAAACCACAGACTGTCTTAAGAGCGAACTTTGACTATAATCATCATTATTATCGAGGGAATCACGAAAAACAAGCAGGACATACTCTTCCAGGTATGTCAAACTACAAGGTGCGACATACTGTGTATCCAGGAAACACACAGAGATGAAAACTCGAGTAGACCGGCCGTTACTGGAATGAACCTAAGCATTGAAACCCCCCGTAATAAATATGGAAGTGCAATTTTCACTAAGCGCTCCCTTGCTATTTCATCGGTAGCAAAAAATTGCCAACACAACATTGAAACCCTCACGGTAGAAATTGGAAAACTTACAATGATGTTGACACAATAAAACTGTCATTCCGGGCAGTTGTAGATCTCCTTCTGCCTATACCAAGTCATGTATGAAAGGATCGTGTATGAAAGAATGAAAAAAATTTTTTTTTGGCAAGAATGGATCAACGGAGACAATATAAAAACAAAGATGCAGATAAATACTGGCAACTGCAAAGAGAAATTAGACGTGGCATCAGAGCAGCAAAAGAAAATAAGCACGAAAAAGACAATGAATTAGAAGAAATTCAAGCAAGGCATGACATATACGGCATTCATAAGATCAGATATATTACCGGTACTCGAAGAAAACTCAACGCAAACACGTTGCTAGACAAGCACAGACAAGCAATACCCAGTCTAGAAGATAAGTGTGAGACATGGAAAGACTACATCCATGAACTATTTGATGATAGAAGATCAGAAGAACACAATATGAATATCGCTATATCAGGCCCACCACAACTTGAGAGGTGAAGAAAGCACTTGGCAGAATGAAAGAAGGGAAGACTATTTAACGCCATTACCGCTACGACTCCGGAAATATTCCATCGGATTAGCTAAAGTCAACATTCATAACATTACCAAAAAAAAAAAAATGAATGCAAGGAAATGTGGAGAATACCGAACTATCAGTATCATGAGCCATGCACTTAAACTCTTCCTCAAGGTCATCCGCGAGCGCATATAACATAAGCTCGAAGAACAAATAGGTCACACTCAATTTGGCTTCACAAGTGGTCTTGGAACCAGAGATACCCTCTTTGTCGCTCAAGTTCCCATTCAGCGATGCAGAGATGTTAACAAAAACGTATATGCATGCTTTATAGACTTTGAAAAGGCGTTTGACAAAGTAATGCACCAGAAGGTGCTTGAAATACTTAAGAACACCGGAATGGACGACAAGGACATCAGAATAATCGGTAAAATTTACTGGAAGCAGAGAGCGACTGTCAGGTTAGAGGAAAGTCTCACTGACGAAATCGGCAATAGAGGACCGGGGAGAAGACGAACCTCACGGCTGGGGAACCTTAGACAGTGGTATGAAAAGACATCAGTCGAGTTGTTCCGTGCTGCTGTGAATAAAGTTTTTATAGCGGGGATGATCGCCAAAATTCGCTAGGCGGATATGGAAACAAGAAGAAGAAGAATGCATTAAACTAGCACTCTTGAAAACTAATCAAATTATGAAAAATGAATAATGTGCAAATTTCAATTGCAAAGGAAACTTCCCTCGTGGTTGGATTGAACGACATGGAGCAATATATTGAACAGCTCGGTCACCGGACTTTCTTTCGGGTTACCTAAAGCAAAAATTTTACAGGGAACCAATGGGAAACGAAGTAAATTTCCTAAAAATGCGGATTGCTGTTGAGAAGGAGGCTGTTCGAGAAATTAATGTTGAAATGTCGTAAAACGTTTACAAACAATTTAGGAAAAGATTTGAAGATAGCTCTGGATCTGGAGGAGACTATGTGGAATAATTGTACAGTTAAAAATTAAATTATTGAATTAAAAATCACATTTTCTTGTTGTTTTGAAAATAATAAAATAAATGTTTGTGTTTCGTACCATCCTTGTTTCCAAAAATATAGTCATATTTAGAATCAACAACTCGACATAATTTTAGAGTTTTTGATCTTATATTAATCTTAATATTATCTTATCTTAAATATTATTTTACCTTCCTTATCTTAAATATTATCTTTATCTATCTAAGCAATTACTGGATTTTTATTTGAATATAATGAGTTTCGATACAAACAAGATTTTTTTATAAAGAATAAGATTTCCTCGTAAAACTCTATTAAAAAAGTTTTCTTTATAGAAAACCTCATCACTTTACAAACTCTATATTTAGATTTTATAAAAAAATAATTACAATCTTTTACAAGTTTGTTATTCTTGTTATAACCATCATATTATGACCACGACACACTGGTACAGATGGAACCGAAGAAGCCGATGACCTAGCAAATAAGGGATCTAGTAATCCCTTTATAGGTTCGGAACCCTTTTGCGGCATTAGTATGAACACCATCCACAAAAGCTTAGGTGAAAAAATAAGAGAACAATGGATGAAAACCTGGAAAGAACTTCCAGGGTTAAGAAAATCCAAAGTAATGCTGGGATGCTTTAACCTGAAAAGAACAAAAGTTTGCCTGAAACTAAACAGGAACAAGCTTAGAATTCTAACAGGAGTCCTGGCGGGAAACTGCAGACTTAGAAAAAACCTCAAGGACATAGGCATCAGCAGAGGAAATCACCATACAGCTCAAAGACTGCGGAGCACTGCTCAGCAAGAGACAGATGTATCTTGGGGCCAACTGCTTGAATCAGAGGAGTTGCAGTCCTTGAATCCCACCCAGATCCTGAAATTCTTAAAGGAATCAGGACTAAAGGAAGCGCTCTAAATCGGTAAGTATACCAACAATTAGAGGAAGAGAGTGGGGTACAATACATCTATGAAGATCGAAGTATAAGTCACCACCGAAATCTACATTCTACAACCACCACACAAACACGTTCGTTTTTGTTTACCGGTTGCTACGCCTGTATAAGCATTGGTAAGCATTCTTGATCAATTTAAACTCATATTAAAGTATTAAATTGTCTTTCAAGCGGCATATTTTTTATTTCATCTCATGAATAGTTTCTAAAAAAAATAGTTAAAATCAAAAGTTTACATTGCGTCGATTTCCATGCACGCAAGTTTCTCCCTTTCTAGTCTTATAATTATATTCACTCTACTATTAATCCTTTATAACGAGAGGTGGATATAAGTTCTTCGACGTCTATGGCTTATTGAAGTCCCCGATTTTTTTTTACCTTAAGAATCTTTAAATTCTATTTTAAAAATTGGGGTTTGAAATTCTATTTAAAATAAATTTTATTTTTTCTGCAGCTTTTTATCTTCTTCCTCTTTCCTCCTTACAAAGAGTTAAGTTGCCATTACTTTGAAAAGCAGGCTTGATATTGTTACTAGTCCCGTTATAGCATTTGAAGTCGAGAGAAGAGATTTAAAAATGAACTTGACGACCTGGCAAATTCTGTCAGATTAAATTAAAATAAAAGAAATAATACTATGAATAGGCAGTATGCATAATTATTTTTAATTATTATATAAGTACACCAGATAAAGTGTTTGATAAAGTCCCATTCGTGGTGTATAGTCCACCCTACCTACATCTGTGATTATCGAAGTCGATAAATGTCAACGTACACGTCACATACCATATGACCAATGGTGATGTGTTTCACAAATTTGAATTTCGCTAGCATATTTTGGACTTTTTGATTTAAATTTTTGGAATTAAATACAAACTACATGAGAATATAATGGTATAGGTGTAATGTCAAGATCAGAAAGTATCGGGGATAAAAAAATCAAGTAAATTTAAATTACTTGCACATTCCCTATTGATAGTCCTCTGCTACATTTTGTGGTAAAGAAAGATTACTATTATTACTATAAAGTATCATATTATATTACCTATTCATAATGTTATTTTAACGACAATATGTATTGCGATGAAGAAATAGTATTGTCCAAATTGTCGATTACATTGTGCGAGTTTACTAGCTGCTACCCGGCGAATTCACCAGTTTTCTAGTAGAAATGCGTATCGTATTGTGCCTTACAGTGCGATAGCGTTTCGTTCATTTATCTCCAAGCAATAATAATTTACATTGATAGAGTTTACTAGCTATTACAGGCAAAGTGGCCGATTGACAAGCCAATAATGAGACCTCTGTTGAATTCACTCATTTGTCGCTAATTTTCACGTTGCGGTACTCTAGACCACTGTTTCCCAAACTTTTTGATGTCGCGGCTACCCATTATCATATCGATAAACCACGGCCCCCTATTTTTTTTTAGAATTCAGTTAAGTTAAAAAATAAACTTTGCTTTGTGTATACATATATATATTCTATAATTAAATACACTATTATTAATGAAGAAAATTAATGAATAAAATTCCTTATTACTAATAAATTTGAAAATATTGCTGAAAAAAATATTAGCATGTTTGCTTGTTCTTAATTCGTAACATAGTTGAAAATGCCGATTCGCAAAGGTACGTTGTTGCAAACGGACCTTGTATATTTAATGCTGAATCAGTTATATTCGTTTTGCCGCTTTATCAAAAATTCTGAAATATCGCTTATAATCAATTAATTCCTCTTGTAATTTCCAGGGAAGATTATATTATGCAATCAAGTTCTTTAGTTTGATTTAAAATTCAAAATGCCAAAATTCAAAGTGGTTAATTGATTCTGTTAAATGACGTACGATATATGTTTTAAGTTCTGTTGACAAGGATATGTTATTTTCTTTTTTCAAGAAATCCATGCAAATTCATGCAAATCCTTGTGGTTTCTCAAAAATTCATGCAAAAGCTCATGGTTCATATGGACAATTTTTTGAAAGGCTTGTAGCTTATTATTAAGAATCAGTAAATTAGTACTTTTTCCCTAAAGAGGAAGATTCAGTTCATTATCCTTTTCGAAAAGGTCTGCTAAATACGAAATTATTTAATAATACAATAATATACGAATAATTTACGAAATAATAATATACGAAATTATTATTCATGTTGAGAACCAATTTATTTACATAAATAATACATAAATAATCTTGATGAACTTGCATTGCGTTTTACAAAATGTACTATTGTTGAAACATTTAACAACACTACATTTAGGTCGTTTCCTATTCTTCAAAAAACTGAATTTTCTCTATGCATAATACAATGCACTGGCATGTTTGGCATTTGGGCAAACTTTTTTAACCTCAGATATAAATCCTAAAATCTTGCCGATCATTGCTGCTGCACCATTAGTGCATACACCAACGCATTTTTTCCATGCAAATTAATTTTTCGTTCATTAAAAAAATCATTTACAGATTTAAAAATATCAACGCTTTTTGTAGTCCCAGAAAGATTTCTACAAGTCAAAATATCTTCATGAAGCTGTAAATTGTATTGATATTTAATAAAAAGCATTAATTTAGCATCATTTGTGTTATCAGTAGATTCGTCCGAGCTAAATGGCAAATTTATTGCTTTGTTTTATGCGTAAAAGTAAGGTCAAAGTAATATTCTCGGCAATGCAATCTGTTCTTCTTTTAATTGTATTATTGGACACAAGAATTTTTTAAGGGGTTCGGCTACTTCTGAAGTATGAACTGTTTCACAAATTTTTATCGCTGATGGTAAAACAAGATATTCGCCCGTTGGCGAATACCGTTGTATGAGGTTTTTTGCTTTTGCGATAAGTAAAGCAATTTCAAAAGAAGCTTTCACTAATTTGTCAATAAGTTATGTATGTTTCGAAAAACAGTTAGTTTGACTTTTTAAATATCTAGCTTTCCTTTCAAAGAACGCAATTGGTTTGTTTTTAAATTCACTATGCATGGTATTTAAATGTCTAAAAAGTTTTCCTGGTCCCATGGCATAATTTGCCAATGTTTTAAAATAAATTATACACAGCGGTTTTTCTTTTTGATCATTTTCAAGTTTTAATATTTTAACGGAGTTTATAATTTTAATTGAAGTAGGTATGTGTATATTTGACAGGTAAACTTATTTAACGAAGATATATTTATTTGTTATATTCGCAGCACTTCGCTGCCCCCTTGCGGGTAGACCGCGGCCCCCTAAGGGAAGCACTTTGGGAAGCACTGCTCTAGACACTCTAGAAAAATATATCGATATATTTTAAAATAGCAACATCCTTAGTCTAGAGCTTCCAGAAAGTACCTATTCACTCTATCATTACAACCATTTCTGAATCGGTGGACTTGCTTCTACTAAATCCGTTTAGAAGTAGACTTTCCAATGATAGAAAAATCATTAGTTTTGTTCAGAATTGCTACCGACACGAAAGCGTGCGAGTACCTTATTTATAAGATAAACAAATTGTTTAAAACTTCGGAATACCCTATACAGCCACATATTCCAGACTGCCTCTGAAAAGTTCTCGAGGCAAAGGTTTCAACTACGACTATTGGAGCACAAACTAAAACTTACCAACAGAGAGTTTCCAATGCCAGCTGATTCTAATCATCATAATAATAATGGGTACATAGAGCAGTCAACAGATAACCTCGATTGTCTAAATTTTGTGCTAAAAGATAATGACATAATACTTCTTCATGTCAATGTAAGAAAATTTAAATTCTAATTTTGAAAATTTAGAGATATTTATCGAAAGATTACAAAAAAAGCACAAATAATTATATGTACAGAAACATGGATACTAAATTGCCCGAATTATTTTTTTTAACAAATTACAAATTGTACTATAATCAAAGTTATCTCAACAAAGCAGATGGTGTCGTTATGTATATCTCAGATACACAGAATAAACAATTTCAACGAAAAACCTGGGAAGGTGCAATTTTATATCAACTACAATTAAAATTAATAATAATAATCCTTTAAAAGTAAGTGGTGTATACAGGTGTCATGATATCCATAAAGAGGAATTTATAGATAATTTAAAATGCTATTTAGAAAATAATATACTAGAGTAAAAAATCATATTATCGTAGGTGATTTTAATATAGATATAAGTGTCACGGACAATTTGACTGAATTGTATCTCTCTACACTACTAGATATGAATTATGTACCTTACTTTAATAATGTAACGAGACCTAATGTAAACATTCTTCTTCTTCTTCTTCATGTGTCATGCCCTCCAAGGGCGTTGATGACCAATTTCATTATTTGAATTTTATCTGCAGCTTTTCGAAATAGGGATCTTGTGTACTTTGTCCAAACCATTGGCGAAGGTTCTTGAGCCATGATGTTCTGCGGTGGCCTGGACTGCGCGTACCTTGTATTTTACCCTGTATTATTGTCTGCTGTAACCTGTACTTATCATTTCGGATAACATGACCAAGGTATTCCAGTTTTATTCTCTTTATTGTGTTGAGAACGTCGAGAAAAACCTCGACGTTAGTAATTCGATCCACCCAAGAAATTCTCAGCACTCTACGGTATGTCCACATCTCAAAAGCCTCCACCTTCTTACACATAGCCTCCGTAAGTGTCCAAGCCTCGACGCCGTAGTACAGGATACTAAACACATAGCACCTTAACAATCTGATTCTGAGGGGGATTTCCAAGTGCCTGTTGTTCAGCACTTTCTTCATTTTGGCGAAAGCTCCTCTTGCCTGTTCGATGCGGCTTCTAATTTCCGATGTCATGTCCCATTTGTCGTTTACGTTACAGCCAAGGTACTTATAGGAGTTGACGCGTTCCACCACCTCATTTCCAACTCTTAGATTCAGCTGGTTATTTACGCTGGTTTTATTTACGACGAGCCATTTTGTCTTATTAACGTTGAGTTTAAGACCCATGGACAAGCTGTTCTCTGTACCGGTTGTCATTAGTTCTTGTAGGTCTTCTATGTTCGTAGCCAATAGAACGGTGTCGTCGGCATACCTCAGGTTATTGATCACTATGCCTCCTACGATTACTCCTATGTTTTTGCCATATAATGCTTCTCGAAATATTTTTTCTGCATAAAGGTTAAAAAGTAATGGCGAGAGAACACAGCCTTGTCGCACCCCTCTTTGAATCATGACCTCTTCTGACAGTTCTTTGTTCACTAACACCGCTGCTGATGGTTCCAATACAGGTTGGCTATAATGCGGATATCTTGCCCGTCTAATCCTAGTTCTTTAAGTATATCTACTACTTTATGACTTTCTAAAGGAGTCATGCTTTATTTCAAGAGCTTCAATTTCAGCGCATTGCGCAGACAACCACACCTCTTTTGCTGATCTTATTTTCGATCTGATTTCTTGTTGGGTTTCTAAACATTGGAACATGCATAGACAATATGTTTGTCAAGTCAAAATTACATGGTCTAAAGTCAATTACTTATACAAATGTGTTTGCTGACCACTTTCCAATATTTCTGGGAATTAAAATATATCCACAACAGAAATATGATAATAACAAAATAACTATTAACTACAATAAACTCTTATATATTTGCGAGCAAACTGACTGGACAGACTTATTGGCTGTGCATGAAGAAAATGTAGCTACAGATCTACTAATTAATAAGATACAAGTAAGATAAGTAAGACAATAAGATACAAGTAATATAATTTTAAAAAAGCCACTGTAAAATTTAAAAACTACAAAAAACACAAGCCGCGTAAGAATTGGATTACCACCGGTATCATAAAATCATGTCACACCGAAGAAAAGCATTATAATAAATGGAAGCAAAATGTAACTAATATTGAATTCAAACTAAATTATAGATAAATTATTAAAAATAGCAAAATATAACTATGATAGTAGGGAATTTAAAAACTTAATAAAGACGGAACAAAGCTTGAATATATAAATATACTCAACCTTTCCGGAACTCAACAAAAACCATAAAAATAACATTGAGTTTTAAGATCATGTCTTTCCGATACCTTGAGACATGATCTTAAAACTCAATGTTATTTTTATGGGTTTTGTTGAGTGCCACGAAGGTGGACTGAAAGCTATAGAATAACTGACAAATTTCATAAGAGATTTGTTTTTGGTAGTCCTAAAAAGACTCATTAGTATTATAGAGTTCCGGAAAGGTTGAGTATATTTATATATTCAAGCTTTGTTCCGTCTTTATTAAGTTTATCTGATTATCTATAATGTTGTATGGTTTTACCAATTCAAAAAGTAGGGAATTTAATTATAAATTTAACGATACTAAAAAAATGTGGCAATATATCAATGAAAAGCTAGGAAAAAATCTAAAATCGAATGAAAATATTGATTATTTAAAAAAAGAAAATCAAAAGATCACTGATCCACAAAATATTGCCAATTAATTTGTTATTTTTTTTACCAATATTGGGGTAAACTTCGCTGACAAAATTGGAAAGAAAAAGGATTGACCAAATAACATCAGCATAAATCAAAATCCTAAATCTATATTCTTAAATCCAACGGATTGTAGTGAAATAGAAGAAATTATAACAAACCTAAAAGACAAAGCTTAATTTAGTTGGACGCAAGATGATTTGGAGAATGAAAAACATTTAAAAAATGTAATGCATCTCGGTTTGGAACGATAAAGCCATTGTTAAGTTCCAAAACAATTTAGAAAGAATAACTCCGGGAGTCGGTAGTTTGCAGCATTTAATGGAAGTGGTTTGAGAGGCCATGGTTCGGGTCAAGATCAAATGTGGAGGGGCTAAAGAAACATATATGGTTGACGATGAAGTCAAGGAACTTAAGAGGTCTGTGAGGAAGAAGTTCAAAAGGTGGAAGGAGGGCCAGGACTCGATGGAGGAATACAATAGGTGCCGTAAGCAGCTGAAGGAGCTGGAACTCCAAAAGAAGAAGGAGAGGGAAGCCGCGCAGTTCGAGAAGTTAAAGGAGATCCACAATGAAGCGGATATTTGGAAAATGGTGTCAGCTTATAGACGAAAACAAGGGTGTTGTGACAAGCCGCTGGACCTGTGGAGAACCTACTTTAAAGAGCTGCTAACCAGTGGTGTGCCCGAACAGTTCGGCGACGATACAGGAGGGGTTAATGGGGCAGTAATTGGCAGTGATGAATTTATGTGGGAAGAATTTACAAGTATTGTGGATAGGCTTCCGATAAAAAAAGCAGTGGGCTTGGACAGTATCCCGAATGAAGCGTGGAAGCATGCACCGATACTCATCCAGCAAGAGCTTTTCAAAGAGCTAAACAAGATGTACAGAGGTTGTAAAAGGGTGCCGGAGAGCTGGAAGGAAGGCTTAATTGTACCAATATATAAAAGTGGAGATATGGAAGACTTAGCTAACTACCGAGGAATAACGGTTATGGACTGGTCTTATAAAATCTATGCAAAGCTGTTGGAGCAAAAGCTTTTATGTGAGGAGGAAGATAAAGGCCTAATCCCAGATGTGCAAGCTGGATTTAGAAAACATTATAGTACGGTGGAGCACTTGGTGAAGTTGAAATATATTGTGGAGAAGGAATTGGTTAAGAAACAAGGGAAGCTTTACGCTCTGTTTATAGATTTGAAGGCAGCTTACGACACCGTGGGGAGGGAGAGAATGTGGGAATGTCTGAGAATTAAAGGTATAGCGCGGCAGTTAATCGAGAGAATCAGGGATTCATATCAGCATACCTGTTGCAGAGTGAAAGTAGGAGCGGAAGTTTCAGAAAGTTTTGAGGTTAGAATGGGGCTAAGGCAGGGCTGTCCGTTGAGTCCAATATTATTTAACCTGTACACGGCTGATTTAGAGAGTGTACTGAGCAAAGGTCAAGCTGGAGGGGTAGTAATTGGTAATAGGAAAGTTTGGAGTTTGGCTTACGCGGACGACGTTGTGATCTTAGCTAGTACGAAAGGAGAAATGTCAGAGATGATCGATCGGGTGAAAAGATTTTTTGAAAAGAGGAAACTGGTAGTGAATGTGAGAAAGACTAAATGGATGGTGTTTCGAAAGAGAGCGGGTAATAGGAGTGAATCGTTTAAGTGGGGAAGCAGCATAATTGAGCAAGTTAGCAGCTTCAAATACCTTGGGTTTATGTTTGGGCAGGATGGGTCTGCTAAAGACCATGTGAAATATATTTGTAAAAAGGCATGGGTGGCTGCAAACGGGCTATGGAATGTATGGAAGGAGTGCTTGAACAATAACTTTGCAGCGAAAATGGTAGTGTGGAAGGCATGTGTGAGAAGCATTCTTTTGTATGGAGCGGAAGTGTGGGGAGTGAGAGAGGAGGAGAGAATTGAGAGAGTGCAGCTGCAGTTTCTAAAAATGGCACTCAAACTAGACAGGTCCACGCCGACATACATTGAGCTGCAAGAAACAAATATGGTGAAAGTGTTTGCGCAAGCAGCTAGGAGGGTCGTCAAGTTTGAAAGGAAAGTGTATGGAATGGGCAATGAACGAATTGTAAAAGAAGTATTGAGAGTTGTAAGAATGGAAGGTTTGGGTATTCATAAGGTGACTAAATGGGGGAGTGAAAGGAAGAAGTTGTATGAAAGCTGCGGGTGGGCATACGGGGGAATTGCGAGAATGTTTGTGAGTGGAAGGAAGGTGGAAGAACTGGTATATGAAAGGTTAACCGAGGTGGAGCTGCAGAGTCGTCAGAGGATGATCGAGGGGAGTAATTTTCTACCTGAATATGGGAGCGTGCAAGTGTTCCAAAGGCTCCCGTTGTACCTTACAAGAGATAGACTTCCTCAAGGATTGATAGCACGGCACAGATGCGGGTCAGAGGAAAAGGGCAGGAGATACTGGATGGGCTCCCGTTTTAAACGATGTGAGATATGTGGGGAAGCTAATGACGTGTGGGCGCATTGGGCTCAAAGCTGTGCAGGATGTCAGTGGAGCAGAGAGGAGAGTGTCGTAGTAGAAGACTGGGGCTCGTGTATGAGGGAGGACGGAGCGGGATGGCCCTTGATAAAAAGAGTGGTGGAGTTAAAAAAGAATAAAACTTTAGTTCTTTTACCATCTGGTGACGCGTGATTTTATTATTATTATTATTTGAGAGGAAATGTTGTTTTTGAGAGGATTTTTTTTCTTTTTGTTTGTTTTCTTCTAGTTATTTATTATTTTTTGTTCTGTCTTAGGTACGCTCTAACCTATATATGTAATTATTTGGTTAACATAGATGGTAGCACTGTTATATGTAAAACTGTAGTTGTTTATGCCAATAAAAGGAATCTATATATATATATATATATATATATATATATATATATATATATATATATATATATATATATATAATGCGAATTGGTACAATAACCGCTATAGGGAAAGAGCCTAAAATGTTGATAGAATTACCCAAACAATCATATCATTTAATAAAACTTTTAAGTGAAAGCATCCAACTATGGACATACTAATTACATTAAAGAAATTAAAATTAAATGAATCATTTAATTTCTATTTTCAGAGCACATCATAAATACATCTATTATTGGTAAATTGTCCGATTGTGCTTTAACAAAACCACTTTCCGTCATTATTCTTGATAATTTATAATGTCACTATAGACCAAAATCGCACTAGTTACTAACACACTAGAAAACACTACAGTAATATTGGACAGCAAATCAGCACAGCGAATATTGACGCCGATAAATGTCATAACATGCGCGTCACAGTCCTTATTTTCGGTTCGACCAATGGTGATGCGTATATCAAATTTGAATTTCGCTCGCATATTTTGGAGTTTTTGATTTTAATTTTTGGAATTAAATACAAAATAAATAAGAAAATAATGGTATAGGTGTAATGTCAAGATCATAAAGTATCGGGGGTAAAAAAATCAAGTAAATCTAAATCTCTTGCATATTCCCCATTGCGTGGGGAGGCTGCTATAAAAATATTATAAAAAATTAACTAGTATACAAAATAAACTAATAGATGTAATAACTGAACAAAGGAACAATTGCATCTTGAGCAGTAAGGAAACTTTCATAATTGAGTCCCTATGTTATCACTATGAACATTGTAAAAGTCGTTTAATAATTGCCAAGGTAAAACTAGAGCCAGAGCGATAATTATACCGAAAATAAATAAAAGAATAGCATTTAAAAACTCCTATATTGTAGCAATAAAAACCTTTAACATACTTCCTGACAATCTTAAATCTTTAAATGTTGATAAAAAATTAATAAGGAAAAAACTTATAAACTGGCTAGTATGTAGTTGAGAGTAAAAACAAAAAGTTATTATCTTTAACTGGTTATATTTTTACGTTTTCTTTTACTATTTTGTTTTTTTTCTTTTTCTGTCTGTTTTTCTGGGATGACAGGTGGATAATTATTAGCAATACGACATTTTGAAAAATTGTATTAACCATGCCTATGCACAGATGATTTATATCATCTCTATAGGTGCACATCTATGTATATATATGTATGTATGTTTTATCCTGGCAAATAAATAAATAAATAAATAAATTGCTTCCAAGACTTTTGAAAATACTCCAAGACCGCATAATCTCAAAAATTTCGTTGATAAGTATTAATAATATTGTCCAACACATTAAAAACAGTGGAGCAGTTAAAATGACATACTAATAAAAAGTCAAAAATTAGATTATGCTAATAAAACGGTCTATTTCAGAAATACGAAGTCAATTGCAATTATTGCCATATTTTGTGTACAGTTTGCATCTTTCATATAATTTATCATATATGTATCAGAAGTACTCGGATTTTTGTAAGCTCCACAAATTGAAAAACAACAAAACAATATTAGATAACCCGACACGGTGTAGTACACAAAAGCTCATCCGAAACGAGAACCATTAATCAAATATCCCTTGCACAAGATTAATATCTCCCCTTGTTCATAACAAATGAGAAAAAAATTAAAGCTCGAAAAGCAATCAAACTTGACTAAAATTGATAGTGGTCGGGAATCGAAACAACGAAATTATGACTTGTTGCTTTACGATTAGCAGACAAACGGCGAAACAAAGGAATTGGTGATTGATGTATGTAAGTGCGGATAATGAACCTTTCTGCCTCGCGTTTCATCCACCGGAGCATTTCTCTGCGGGCATTTATATCCATTATTTTTTAACGGTGAATGATTCTGATAAGGCAAAGCTTTCGAGCTTAAGTGAAATGTCGATTGCAGGGATTTCTCATCTGGCAACTCTAACTGTTACCGTTAAAATAAAATACGCTTTTCAATTCAATCAATTATTATGTAATCTATAAAGTTATTACAAATGCTACAATATAAAACATATCATATGTTCTTATTTAACGATGTAATTGATCATAAATGATTGACACTTTGAAAATGTTACCGTATCTGCCAGACTGTATGATAATAAATAGTTTGGCTCTGACGCATGGTTTCCGGATCGTACTCACACATCCACTAGACCGCACTAGAAAAAACTAGCAATCGACATAAATAAAACTTAATTGGTTTCTAGGATTAGTAAGTGATCAACCTTCAAATCTAGTTCATTACAAATTAGATTTAGAGTTATTTCAGATTAACCTTGCACGACAAGTTTTGACTGTCAACAATTAGAGAGAAATTTGGGATCAAATTTCTCCAGTTTTAGTAAGGCTATCGAAACAAGTCAAACAGGATTGGTTTTTAAGATTAGTATCTTAAAAAATTTGCAGTTTAAATCTAGTTTAGGTACTAATTAGTTTGAGAGTTATTGCAGTTATAAGCTTGACTTACCAATTTTGGTTTACTTTATTTTGTGTTTAAATATCTCAAGCTGTAATAAGGCTATCGACACAAATCAAACTGAATTAGTCTCTAAAATTAGCAGGCCTGATTTTTTAGTTTTGGTTTAGTATAAATACTACTTGGTTTTAGAGTTATCCCAATTTGAAGCTTGTCTTATCAGTATTGATTGTTTAAAAGTAGAGTTTAGTTTGAGATGAAATATATCGAGTCCTAATCAAGCTGTAATAAGGCTATCGACACAAATCAAACTGAATTAGTTTCTAAGATTAGTAAGCCTGATTTTGCAATTTCGGTTTAGTGTAAATACCAAGTAGTTTTAGAGCTATAAGAATTTGAAACTTATCTTATCAGTTTTCATTGTTTAAAAGGAGTTCAGTTGGAGAACAAATATCTCAAATTCTAATGAGGCTATCGATACAAATGCAACTGCTCCAAACGTCACTCTCTAGTTTCACTATCAATTAAAGTCAAACTAAATTAGTCTCTGAGATTTATAAGCTCAATTTTGCAGTTTAAATCAAGTTTAGGTACTAATTAGTTTGAGAGTTATTGCAGATTGAAGCTTGTATTATCAATTTTGACTGACTTTAATTTGTGTTTAAATATCTCAAACTGTAATAAGGCTATCGACACAAATCAAACTGGATTAGTCTCTAATATTAGCAGGCTTGTATATTTAGTTTCGGCTTAGTATAAATTCTACTTAGTTTTAGAGTTATTGCAATTTGAAGCTTGTCTTATCAGTATTGATTGTTTAAAAGTAGAGTTAAGTTTGAGATCAAATATCTCAAAACCTAATCAAGCTGTAGAAAGGCTATCGGCACAAATATAACTGGATTGATTTCTTGGATTAGTAAGCTTGATCACCTTTCAGATCTAGTTTAAATACAAATTATGTTTAGAGTTATTTCAGATTAACCTTGCCCAACAAGTTTGGACTGTCTAAAATTAGACTTAAATTTGAGCTCAAATATCTCAAGGTGTTATAAGGCTATCGATACAATTCAAACTGGATTAGTTTTTGAGATTAGTAAGCTCAATTTTGCAGTTTAAATCAAGTTTATCTACCAATTAGTTTCAGAGTTATTGCAGTCTCACATTATTTTGTGTTTAAATATCTAAAGTTGTAATTAGGCTATCGACACAAATTAAACTGGATTAGTCTCTAATATTAGCAAGCTTGTTTTTTTAGTGTCGATTTAGTATAAACTCTACTTAGTTTTAGAGTTATTGCAATTTGAAGCTTCTCTTATCAGAATTGATTGTTTAAAAGTAGAGTTAAGTTTGAGATGAAATATGTCATGTCCTAATCAAGCTGTAGTAAGGCTATCTACACAAATAAAACTGAAATCATTTTTAGGATTAGTAAGCTAGATCACCCTTCAGATCTATTTCAAATACAAATTAGGTTTAGAGTTATTGCAGATTAACCTTGACTAATAAGTTTTGACTGTCTAAAATTAGACTTAAATTTGAAATCAAATATTTCAAGGTGTAATAAGGCTATCGACACAAGTAAAACTCGATTAGTATTTGAGATCAGTAAGCTCAATTTTACAGTTTAAAACTAGTTTAGGTATTAATTAGTTTGAGAGTTATTGCAGTTTGAAGGCTGTCTTATCAATTTTGACTGACTCTACTTTGTGTTTAAATATCTCAAGCTGTAATAAGGCTATCGACACAAATCACACTGGATTAGTCTCTAATATAAGCAGGCTTCATATTTTAGTTTCGGCTTAGTATAAATTCTACTTAGTTTTAGAGTTATTGCAATTTGAAGCTTGTCTTATCAGAATTGATTGTTTGAAAGTAGTATCAATTATCAATTTTGACTGACTTAATTTTGTGTTTAAATATCTCAAGCTGTAATAAGGCTATCGACAAAAATCAAACTGTATTAGTCTCCAATATTAGCAGGCTTCATTTTTTAGTTTCTGCTTAGTATAAATTCTACTTAGTTTTAGAGTTATTGCAATTTGAAGCTTGTCTTATCAAAAGAGTTTTTTTCAAAGTAGAGTTATGTTTGAGCTCAAATATCTCAAGGCTTAATCAAGCTGTAGTAAGGCTATCGACACAGATTAAACTAGATTGATTTCTATGATTAGTAAGCTTGATCACCCTTTAGATCTAGTTCAAATACAAATTAGTTTTAGAGCTATTGCAGATTAAACTTGTTTAATAAGTTTGACTGTGTAAAATTAGACTTAAATTTGAGATCAAATATTTCAAGGTGTAATAAGGCTATCGATACAAGTAAAACTGGATTAGTATTTGAGATTAGTAAGCTCAATTTTGCAGCTTAAATCTAGTTTACGTACGAATTAGTTTGAGAATTATTGCAGTTTGAAGCTTGTCTTATCAATTTTCACTGACTTTACTTTGTGTTTAAATATCTCAAGCTGTAATAAGGCTATCGACATAAATCAAACTGGATTAGTCTCCAATATTAGCAGGCTTGATTTTTTGTTTCGGCTTAGTACAAATATTACTTAGTTTTAGAGTTATTGCAATTTGAAGCTTGTTTATCAGAATTGATTGTTTAAAAGTAGAGTTAAGTTTGAGATGAAATATCTCATGTCCTAATCAAGCTGTAGTAAGGCTATCTACACAAATAAAACTGGATTAATTTTTAGGATTAGTAAGCTTGATCACCTTGATCAATTAGGTTTAGAGTTACTGCAGATTAACCTTCACTAACAAGTTTTGACTGTCTAAAATTAGATTTAAATTTGAAATCAAATACTTCAAGGTGTAATAAGGCTATCGATACAAGTAAAACTCGATTAGTATTTGAGATCAGTAAGCTCAATTTTGCAGTTTAAAACTAGTTTAGGTACTAATTAGTTTGAGAGCCATTGCAGTTTGAAGGTTGTCTTATCAATTTTGACTGACTTTACTTTGTGTTTAAATATCTCAAGCTGTAATAAGGCTATCGACACAAATCACACTGGATTAGTCTCTAATATAAGCAGGCTTCATATTTTAGTTTCAGCTTAGTATAAATTCTACTTAGTTTTAGAGTTATTACAATTTGAAGCTTGTCTTATCAGAATTGATTGTTTGAAAGTAGAGTTAAGTTTGAGATCAAATATCTCAAGTCTTAATTATCTAATTTCAAACAAATCATTAGTTTTTCAAAATTTTGAGAAAGTTCAACATTTTTTTTTTTAATTCTTATCTTTAAAAATCTTAAATTTAAATATTAGAAGTATTAGAAAAAAAATTAATGAGTTATGTGTACTTTTATGTAAGCTAGAGGTTGATTTTGACATTATTGTTCTCACGGAGTCTTGATTATGCTATAATGACGATGGATTTGAACTTCCAATTTTTAGAAAATTATTAAACCTGGTAAATATAATAAAAGTGATGGAATTGTACTGTACATAAAATCTGGTATTAATTAAAAAAAATGTGATTTGGATTTGGAAAATATGAATTCGCTAAATTTTGTTGAAAGTAATCGTGAGTCAGAGTTCTATTGCACTGCGGTGTATAGGTCCCCGAATGACACGAATGTCGTTGGGTTCCTTGATAACATGGAAGCTTTTCTCAGGGGGGTTAGGTACGAAAATCATATAGTACTTGGGGATATTAATATTGATATTCTGGAGGAGAACTTGACTCCTATAGGGCATAGATACTTAGATGTAATGCATGAAAATGGTTTTGTTGCATTGGCTCTGCGGGCGTACCAGGTGTACTCCAACCAGACAATCTTGTTTGGATCATTTGTGTTTAAAAAGTGTACACTTTACCCTTGAAACTGCCATTTTGACATGGTCTACGACTGATCATGACGTAGCTATGGGACAAGTTTTTCTGTGTCCTAATGAATCCCATGTCCATGAGGTCGCTGATAAATCTATTTTTAGTAATAATAACATAATTAAAAACTTTGATGAACAATGTTTCAAGATAAGAATTGAAAGTGAATCATGGGCATTGGTTCTTGAGGAGACAGATGCAGAGTTAGCTTTGATCTGTTTATTCCTAAATTATTAGATATATTTAATAATAGTTGTGATCTAAATAAATCAAAGTGTGGGCATAAATTTACTAAAATCAAACCGTGGATAACTTCTGGCATTGTCAGATCAATTCGTACAAGTGAAAAATTAGCTAATAAGCAACCTTTTAATACAACTTTAAAGGTAAAATTAAAAAAATACAGAAACATTTTGAAAACGTCAATCCGTATAGTGAAAGAAATTTATTATCGTAATAAAATTAATGAATGTGGTAATAATTACGCCAATTGTGGCAGACAATCAATGAAGTGACTGGTTGTGCCACAATTGCCAGGCCCACTATCTCAAAGATTATCACTGCTGATAATAGCTCTTTTGATGCAAATCAGCCATTTGAAGTGGCCCTTGAGTTTAGTAAACATTTTGTTGGTTTGGGGAATCGAATAGCAGATAAAATTAATTTATCACAAGTAAATAATAACAGCAATAGTCTCAATACTTTTGAATATTATAGTAACCAGAACAATTACTCAAATTCTTTTTCTGCTTCTAGAATGGATAGGTTGTCCTCTAAATTGTTGATTTCTAATTCGGGTGCTTTGTCAGTCCCCCTATCGCATATAATAAATCTCTGTTTTCAACAGGGATATTTTCCTCAAGAGTTAAAAAAAGCAACAGTCATCCCACTTTATAAAGCAAATGACAAGTCAATTCTAGGTAATAACCGTCCCATTTCTCTCCTTTCAAGTGTCGCTAAGATTGTGGAGAAGTGTGTCAAAGCTAGATTGGTTGATTTTTTAAATAGATTTAAAGTTATTTCTGAGAATCAGTTTGGATTTCGAAATGATAAAATACTACAGATGCAATTTTTAATGTAACTCGATCAATTATTGATTGTCTAGATGATGGAACTAAATGTCTCGGGGTCTTCTTAGATTTGGAAAAAGCCTTTGACACAGTTGACCATGACTTGCTACTACGGAAAATGGAGAGAATTGGGATAAGAGGTATTATTAACCTAATATAAAAAATCCAAATATATCCAAATATAAAAAAAAAATCGAATCCTACTTGAATGGACGGACTCAGGTAGTTAAAATTGGGGAAACCAACAGTGATGCATTGACAATGAAAATGGTTGTGCCACAAAGATCAGTTCTTGGGCCTGTTTTATTTTTATTAATATTATTATTATTATATTCGTGTCAAACAACCACATATAAATATAAAGCATAAATATAAACATGAGTCTAAAATTAAATAAGCATAAATATAAATAGAACATGAGTCAGTATAAAATCAAATAAAGTAAAATAAAAATAAAATATATAAATCACAGATGAATTGGCTATTCTTACTACTATATAAGTAAGGTGATATTTGGTTAGTTACTAATTATTAAATTTTCCCGTCCTAATGTTTCACCACATTGAGATCCGAAGTAGTGCATGTTGTAGGGCAGTTTGGACAGATCAATAGGTGGCTCATGGTATGTTCGTCTCCGCAGTCGCATTTTGTGTCTTTTTGTATTACGCCCCACTTCTTTAGATTGCCTTTTGATCTTCCTACTCCGGTTCTTAGTCTATTGAGTGTTCTCCAGGCAGGCCAATCGAGGTTATATCCTGCAGGAAGGTGTTCTGCTGGTGAAATCTGATCATCTTCAATATGTCCTACGGTTAGTTTCCAGGTATCCATTTGGGTTTGTTGAGGGGAGTTCGCTAAGGTATTTGTGCATTTCATAAAACTCTTTCTTGATTTTAATCTTGACCTGTGTGTATTCTTGCCATGTAGGATATGTCGACTGTCAGTTTCGAGTTTCGATCTTTCTGAGTCTGCATTAATTGTTCGTCGAATGTTTGGAGGTGCGATGCAATTGGGAAGACTTTGTGGAGAGGTGTGCTCTTTAGCCACCCAGTTATCAAGCGGCAGGATTTATTCAATGCCACGTCAACCTTTTTCGCGTGGGTGGATCTACACGACACAGCGCTTGCATACTCTCCTACGGAGAAGCATAGTGCTAACGCAGACACTCTGAGGGTATGGGCATTTGCTCCCCAGTTTGATCCTATAAGTTTTCAGTAAACTGTTCCTTGCAATAATTTTTGATTTTACATTTTCGCAGTGCTTTTTATATGTAAGGGATCTGTCTAGGGTAACTCCTAGATATTTAGGATAAGGTGTGTGTTCGATTTCAACACCTTTCCATGTAATATTAAATTTTTGATTGGCTAGCCTATTATGGAGATGGAAAGCGCCGACTTGTGTCTTTGAGGGGTTTGATCTCAGATAATTTGAGTCGTAGTAATTACCTACTAGCTGTAATGAACTTTCCAGTGCTTTCTCAACCTCCTCAAAATTTTCACCTTGGGCTGTTATGGCTGTGTCATCGGCATAAATAAAATGTCTGATGCCTAAGGAGGATAGTATAGGCTGGTCATTAGTGTATATATTGAACAAGGTTGGAGATAAGACACTACCTTGTGGTAAGCCATTTTATTGACTCCTCCACCTACTATTTTTTCCCCCAAGTGTTACAAAATATCGCCTGTTTAGGAGTATAATTTCTATTATCCTAACTAGTTTGCTATCCGAGGTTATTTTTTGTAGTTTTGATAATAGTATGTTATGATTGATTGTATCGTATGCCGCAGACAAGTCGATAAAAGTAACACCACTGCTCTTTTTTTTTCAAACCCGTTTTCAATGTGTTGTTTAAGGTCTAGAACTTGTCCAGTACAAGATCTACCTGGTCTAAATCCACCTTGATCCCTAATAAGCTTATCATCAGTATAGACTTTTAGTCGATTGAGTATCAATCTCTCGAAGAGTTTATAGAGGTGACAGAGCAGGGAAATTGGGCAGAAATTTTTTGGGTCATCTGGGGACTTTCCTGGTTTCAATAGTGCGATAATTTTAGTTCTTCTCCAAATTTTGGGTATCAAGTGTGTAAGTAAAATACCATTCAATAGATCTAGGATCCATTTTTTGGTTTGTCGTTCAAAATTCTTAATTTGTTCAGAATATATGTGATCCAGTCCTGCGGCTTTCCGGTTTTTAAGTTCGTCAATCGCTTTTTGAAGTTCATGTACTGAGAAATTTTCTTGCAATATTCCCTGTTCTGATTCCTTGTCTATGTCTCCACACTTTAGTCTTTGAGTCGTTGCTTTATTTTTTGTGATTTTCCCATTCAAGAGTAATTGGTGTGCCACCTGATTTGCTGTTACACGTCCCAGCACTTTTGGTATTGCTGGATCACAATTAAGTTTTTTTATTAATCCCCAGGCTTTCTGGCTGCTATGTTTCATGTCGGTGGAGCTTATAAGGGAGTGCCAGTATGTTCTTTTAGTGTTTGATATTTCTTCCATCAACAGGTCTCCTTTTTCAATTGTTTTTTCATTAAATGGGTCATCATTATATAGTTCTGTGTATTTTTTAAATTGTTCAGACAGTTCTGGGGTTAGACCTGAGATGTGTCTTGTACTGCAGCCTCCGGGAATAAATTTCCTCGACGTTTGCTTTACTATTTCTACAAACTTTCCGTAATTTTCTGCAGTTGCTCCCAAGGTCTTCACTTTGGTGTCTACTTCTTCCGAGAATATGAGACACTTTGCTTTTTGGAAATTAAACCTCCTTTAAAAGGGTACGTTGTTGTACTTTATCCTCGACATAGTTTCACATAGTATAGAGCGATGTTGTGATCGTGGTATGTGGTTGAAAATTCGCCTGAAGGTCTGTTGTTTTATGTTTCCACTTACAAAAATTAGGTCCGGGTTATATTCTTTACTCCATCTGACACTGTTAAAGGAATATGGAAGTTTTGGGTCATAAATGACTTCTAACCCTTAAGCTTCTGTCTATGTTTCCACTCTGTCACCATCGTCATTATTTTCTTTATAGCCCCATGTAGTGCTATGACTATTAAAGTCACCCACAATAATTTTTGTTTTTTGATTGTCAAAATTTGTAGGATCTTGGAAGATGAATGGTTTCCCCGGGGGCTTATAAATTGAAGTGACTGCAATTCTTCAGTTCAACAGTTAGAATTTCTATATCGGGCTGTTCCGTGTGATCTGATGATAAGATTTTTATATTTGGTTTCGCAAATATGGCGCTACCGTATTTCTCATGTGGTCTTTCAACTATGATCTGAATACCTTGGACATTTGGTCTACTGTTATTGGCTGTCCGGTGGGTTTCCTGTATGCAGAGTATATCGCATGCGGTGGTCTAACACAGGTCTGATAATAGTTCTTCTTTCGTTTCTGATAATCCCTCAATATTTATTGAGAATGTTTTTAACGTCTTGGCATTTGACTCTGAAGAGGGCCTTTTTAAAGGCATTTGTTGGTTGTTTGGGGTTGCAGAAATTCTGGTGTGCACCTTTAGCAGGAGCTTTAGGTTTTCTACGTGCACGGTAGATTTGACATTTGTCAAAAATATTTTATTTTTTTATTTTTTTATTTTTAATATATATTAATAACTTAATGAATTTGGGTATTACATATTGTAAGTAATATTTCTTTGCTAATGACACAGTAGCTATTTTTTCAGGTTCCTCTTGGAATGAAGCTTTTGGTAATGCATCAGCGGGAATGAAAAGTATAAAAAATTGGCTTGATTCAAACTTACTTAGACTTATTGTGAGTAAGACTGTGGCACTTCCGCTTTCCTTAATAGCTGCTGGACAACCAGCAGAAACTTTTTGCCTGTTGATTAAGAGAACATGTTGTTTTGAACAGATTTGCTCTTGTGATTCAATCCGCTTGGTCGATAGCGTTAAATATTTAGGCACTATGGTGAACCGATACCTGCGGTGGGACTGTCATATCTCGTTCTTGTGCTGCAGACTCAGGAAGACTATTTATAAGTTTGCCAACTGATATCTGTAGTATCTGCGGAGCAGGTGAGAATGGTTTTCTTGGCGTTGGTCAAGTACCTTGTTGAGTATGGGATTGTGGGTTGGGGCAGTTGTGGGCAGACTGTGCTAGATCCGCTAAATTTGGTGCTTAAAAGAATAATAAAAAATTGTCTAAAAAAACCACTTAGATTATCCCTCAGCTTTTCTTTTTACTGAATTTCAGACTTCAAATATTCAAAATTTGTTTATATTAAATTTCCTAAAATTCATTCATAAGCTCAGACTGGTGCTTATGAATGAATTTTAGAGAATTTAATATTCCCTGTGACGCCGGCCCACAATCACGCGACTCGCAGACAACAACGCATGTCCCTGTACGAGCCGCGCAGCCGAACCTGCTTGGTTCAGAGGCACGTTGCACGCTGGCGTGCCAGACTTTACAATCGCCTATCTGAGGAGGTCTCCTTGTCTATGGGGTATAACCGTTACTGCGGTGCAATAGAACGACTGATTCTAAATACATTTAGCAGAACTTCTTAATATTTTTATTTTATTTTATACAGTTTCCAAAAATTAATAACAGTGAGAATAATTATTTTATTTCAATTATTTTATTTTTAATTTTGTATTAGAGTAAAGTTTTATTTTTCATTCTAAGATAAAAGAAGATAAATTTTATTTGTTTTAAAAGACTCCTTCCTGACAATGCACGGGCACTGCCTTTGTGGCCAGTATTTTCTGTAAATATTTGTTATTGTGTATTTGTATATTTAAAAGAAATACATTTATTTTGATTTGATTTGATTTTTAATCAAGCTGTAGTAAGGCTATCGACATAGATTAAACTGTATTGATTTCTAGGATTAGTAAGCTTGATTACCCTTCAGATCTAGTTCAAATACAATTTAGTTTTAAAGCTATTTCAGATTAAACTAGATTAATAAAGTTTTGACTGTCTAAAATTAGACCTAAATTTGAGATCAAATATCTCAAGCTGTAATAAGCCTATCGATACAAGTCAAAATGAATTATTCTTTGAGATTACTAAGCTCAATTTTGCAGTTTAAATCAAGTTTAGGTACTAATTAGATTGAGAGTTATTGCAGTTAGAAGCTTGACTTACAAATTTTTACTTACTTTTCTTTGCGTTCAAATAACTCAAGCTGTAATGAGGTTATCGACACAAATCAAACTGGATTAGTCTCTAAGATTAGCAGGACTGATTTTCTAGTTTGAGTTTAGTATAAATACTATTTGGTTTTAGAGTTATTACAATTTGGAGCTTGTCTTATCAGTATTGATTCTTTAATGTAAGTAAAGTTAAATTTGAGATCAACTATCTCAAGTTCTAATCGAGCTGTAATAAGGCTATCGACACAAATCTAACTGGATTGTTTTCTAAGATTAGTTACCCTGATTTTGCAGTTTCGGTTACATGTAAATACTAATTACTTTTAGAGTTATAACAATTTGAAACTTATCAGTTGTCATCGTTTAAAAGGAGTTAAGTTGGAGATCAAATATCTCAAGCCCTAATGAGGCTATCGATCCAAATGCAACTACTCCAAACGTCACTCTCTACTTTCAGAAGTGTACTCAGGGCGTAACAAATGTTGGCTTGCCGCTCCTCCAAGTCCCGCGTTCTTAATGTTCCTATACCGAATGCTACTTGGCCAGTCTCATTACTTAATGTACTCACCACGTATATAAAGAGGTTAATGTTAGTGGTCCCAGTTGTGTAAAATGAAGATCACAACAGTCTTTTGGACGATTTTCTTTATTAACCTAATCACTCTTTTTTGTGTCTTGTATAGTCGAATCTATTGGTGATTATTCCCTAATTAATGTGTCTTCTAAGTGGACACCAAATATAAAAGAATAATTAATTATGTTAATATAGTATTGTTGATCTTTGTTGTATTATAAACAAAGAAATGAAATGTGTGATGAAACTACTCCCGTGAGGTTGGTCTCCGAATTTTCGAAAGATTGAATTTTTGTTGAGTTCTGGTGAGACTTATAATAGTTTTACGAGTTCTTGCTTGAAAATAGTTAAAGTCAAAATTCCCTAGAACTGTTGAAATTTTTCAAGCAACAACTCCAGAACTGTTAAATCTGGGCAGAATTCGGGAATCAACATCACGGGATTTGACAAACCGGGGCTGATTTGCAAAGGTATTAAACCGAGCAGAAACTTATTTACATGACAAACAATCCGCATGTCTGGACATGTATGTTTGTTCCCAATTTTTTCGCGCATACTTAATTTTGAACCAGAATTTTTTCTAGCGTCGGTTAAATTAAATCAAAGCACCTTTTTCACGTCCGATGAACAACATTTCATTGTTCCTCCGCCGTGCGATTTAATTAAACTGTTATTTGTATAAAATAATTAAAACGGCGGACATTGCGCGCGCCCTTTTCAATTACATTAATTAAACCAGCGACGTCTACTCACAACTTAAATTTCATTATAACAAGAAACGATTCATGCGTTTCGTAATTGGGGAAATGCACGACTACGTAGTTTTCTTTTTGTCTCGGCACTTTTCCTTTTGAGGTACCTAATAATTAGGTTTCATTTTATTTCCGCGTGGTTTGCATTGCTTTCTAATAGATAAAACTATAATGAAACTCGAGGCGGTATATCCACCATATTTTCTGCAGATAATATAATCTTAATGCACCATCCAGTCTCTCAACTCCAAGAAAATATATTTACAGTGTATCCAAAATATATCTCAAGAAAAATACTCTAGAACAGGTCCTGCGGTCGCAAGTGAATCCGCAAGAAATTTATCGTCTGTCACGATTCCCGATAAATTAAAATGTTTTTCTAATTCTATTATTAATCAATTTTATGAATTTAAGCACAATTTTCTATAATTAATGGCTCAATAAAGTCCCCAAGCTACTCTTTCCATGTTCTCCAACGCGCAACTAGAGAACTTGAGTTCTTTCATGTACTATTATGGTATGAACAGTTCTCTGACAAGAATGTGCAGACTGACAAATGACAAGTGCAGTGTTTTGGATTATTTAAATCTGACCTTGCCATGCTTCAGAGGCCGAGTTTCTGATATCGATGATGATGATAATGATTGTTTAATTGTTTGTTGGCTATTGTTAGATTTGGAAATTGTCTGTATTTTTGATTTGTTTATTTCACTTTTTACTTTGTTATAATGTAGTAACAAATATAAATACTGTTGAAAGTGTTGTAATTAATTTTGAAATACTATATAAAATATCGATTTAATTTGACCTGTTTGAACGCCCCCATATTTCGCGCTCTTTTGATGACGTCACTGGCCACGTTCAATAATGTTTACTATATGCATAAACAGCGATTAGTTAAGGATTTCCAGTTTTAATAGTTATTTATAAGACAGCAAAAGCTAAAAAAAAACATTTTTTAGATACTGCCTAGTACAGGAATGCCAGCAACAAGAAAAGATTATTTCTCAATTTCATAGATGGCTAAATCACTTCCTTCACTAGTTTAATGTTAAGGTCGTGGTTAATGATACTATTTCTTACAAACCATAGTGCATTTACAATCATTCTTAAGGTTTTTGATTGAAATCTTTCTAGTATCTGGATATTTGAGTTGCACGCTAAACCCCATAGCTGACTCCAATAGCTCCATACTGGTTTCAGAACAGAGTTATATAGTAGAAGCTTGTTTTCCAATGAGAGTTTTGATTTTGGCCCGAGTAGCCAATACATTATCCTTAGTTTAAGATAAAGTTGCTTTCTTTTGGTCCATATGTGCTCTTGCCATGTGAGTTTTTGATCTATGTGCATACCTAGATATTTCGCTGAGTCTGATTGAGGTATCTGCCGGCCATTCCATTTTACTGGTGGACAGGTTTCCTTTCTGAGGGAAAAGGTGACGTGGACCGATTTTAACTCATTTGCTTGGATTTTCCACCTTTTTAGCCAGTTTTCTAGTGCATTAAGATGCAGTTGGATTCGTTTTGCCGCCACGACTGGATCTGAATGGGATGCCTTTATCGCTGTGTCATCTGCATATGTTGCTGTTAGAGTGTGGGCTGTGGTGGGCAGATCTGCGGTGGTCTTTTAGATCGCTTACCTCGTCCTTGTATTTGACTGCAAAATATCGATCACTTAAGTATGATTTAAGTATTTCATACAAGTAATGTGAAAGTTGCTGTCTGATCTTGTATAACAGTCCAGTATGTCACACCTTGCCAAACGCTTGTGCAATATCTAGAAATACTGCTGAGCAGTATTTCTTCGCTTCAAAGTCCTCATTAATCTTTCTAACGATTCTATGGATTTGCTCTACCGTTCCATGTTGTTGCCTGAATCCGAATTGATGTTGTGGGATTACATTTTTGTCCAGTAGAATTGGAGTTAGTCGTTTTAGTAAAAGTTATAGGCCTGTAAGAGGTAACTACATTTGGCTCTTTTCCTGGTTTTGTTATTAGAATTATTTGGGATAGTTTCCACTGCGCAGGAAAGTAACTCAAGCGTAGCGCTGCATTAAACAATGAACAATGTACAATAGTGAGGAATCGTATTATTTCTTCTGGCAGCTCGCGCACTATCCTTCCAGAGATCAGATTGTATCCAGGTGATTTTTTTATGTTAATATTTTTAATTATGGAAGACACTTCTTTTTTTGTGATTTTTTTTTATTGGAAAGTCAATTTGATATGGAACTTTTAGAGATGTCATTATACTGTGGGATTTGGTTGAAAAACTTTCTCCAGATGTTAGGCAAAGACTTTAGCATTTGCTTTATTATCTCTGGCCCATTTACCGTTTTCTTGTCTAATTGGTGGTATTTGCTGTATTGGGCGTTTAATTTTTCTCATTGCTTTCCATAGTGAGTAGTCGGTTACTTAAGTTGGTGTTAGACTCTCTAAATGTTCTTGTATAGTACGATTTTTTTCTTCATCTAGTAGTTTCTTAAGATCTTTAACAGCTGTATTAAATTTTGATTTGTCTTGTGGGGATCTTGTCTTTTGCCACTTTTTTCGTATCTCGCGTTTTTCTTGAATTCTTATTTCAGCGTTCCAGATGTTTCTTCTCTTGGAGTAACTTCCCAAGCAGATTCTTGTATTATTTGGTTAAAGTTTTCGATCTCATTTTATAGCTCTAGTTTTGACTGAAGTGAAACGTTAAGAATGATTCTAAATATATTCCAGTTTGTTTTTTACTATGTAATGATAATAGTTTTTGTATTTTTATGATTTGGTAGTTAAAGGTTTTAATTATAGGAGAGTGGTCTGAGGAGAGGCCACAGCATGATTTAATTGATAAGCACTTTTAATTTATGGCTTTTACTACACAAAAATCTATTAGGTCTGGATTTTTTTGCGTTCTGAGTATATATTAAACAAAGTCGGTGATAGCATATATCCCTGGCGTACGACTCTCTTAATTTCGATGTGGTCTAATCTTTCTCCTTGAATGCGTATTGAGGCAGTTTGTTTCCAGTATAGGTTGCTGATTATCGTCATGTCGCGCCGCCGCGAGTGGTATAGTGGTGACGCTCGTGGCCTCATGTTAGAGCGCTAACTGACGAGTATAGAGGTCCGAGTTCTATTCCCAGCGCCGGTCGCATTTGTTCCAGAAAGACAAATGTGAAAAATGGCAATTAGCGCAATTTACTATAACAACAGGTTTTCTGGGCCTAAGTGAATGTGATAGAATACAATAGGGTACCAATAGGCCGCAGTGTTCGAAGGGTCGGCAAACCCGGTAATCACATCGAACCAAACTTAAAAAAAAAAAATCGTCATGTCGCTGTGTTCTAACCCTATCTCTTTTAGGATACCTATGCGTTTATTATTTTGTACTCTGTCAAAAGCTTTCTGGTAATCAATGAAGCATATATGGACATCACAATCCATATCCCTACATCTCTGTATCAAAACCTGGGCACTGAAGAGTGCCCCCTAGTTCTTAGAGCGTTTCTGAAACCAAACGAGTGCGGCGATGTTTTCTTCGCAAATCTTAGTTATTGTTCCAAGCATTATTTTAAAGAAGAGTTTTGGCAGATGACTCATAAGCTTATAGTGCGATGGACGCTGCAGTATTTATCGTTCTGTTTCTTTGGTAGAGTAAAGTATGTTCGTGTCAGCCATGGTCTTGGTATTTCTCGTTTGTTATACACATGTTTAGCAGTGTTGTTAGCTATCGAATGCTTTCTGTATAGAGTAGTTTAAAAAATTCGCTATATATCTTGTCTGGTACAGAAGTTTTACCATCTTTTAATTGTCTTATTGCTTTTGTGACTTCCTCTGTTGTTATTGTCATGCCTTCTAGATTACTAGCATCGAATAGTTCTTCTATCCGGTTGTCCTTAAAGAGTTCACTGATGTATTTCTTTAGGGTATTCATATATTTACAGATTTATCAATAATTATCTTGCCATCCGTATTGTGTAATGTTTCTACTGTGTTTAGATTGTAGATCTCTTGTCTCTTGTTTCTCTGTGCATGTTAAATGTGTCGTATTTCTGTTGTAAAACCACTCTTTTTTTACATTGCTCTTTGATCCAGTTTTCTTTTTTTTCTTATTGCCTGTCTTATTTGTTTTTGCAGGATATTATAATTTCTCTCGTCGTTCTTTGCCTTCTTTCTTTCTTCCATGAGTCCCTTGAGTTCCCTTCCATGAGTTCTTCCTTTTCTCGCTTAGGTGTTCGCCTCCAATTTCTTTGAAACTTCTAGTTAGTATATCTAGGTTTTCTTATACGTCGCCCATTTGTTCGAAAGTTTTACTTTTTCTTTTATTAGTTCTGCCATTGTTTCCTTCAATTGTTGTTCTTTCTTTTCCTCATATTCCATTTTTTCTTATTTTCCTTATGACTTTTTCCATTTTTATTCTAAACGTTTCTACTACCGAGCAGTGGTCTGATGATATATCTGCCCCTGGGTAGGTCTTGACTGATATGCAGCTATTTCGAAATCTCCGGTTTACTAGTGACTACATACTAGTAAACCGGAGATTTCGAAATAGCTGCATATCAGTCAAGATATTTGATTCCTCATTATGTTGTCTGGTCTAGCTTGTGGTGATCTCCATGTATTGAGACTACGCATCGGAAATTTGTAGAATGTATTTAGTATTATGTATCCTTCCTCTGCCGCAAAGTTCTTTAGTTCATCTCCTCGCTCATTTCTTGTAGTTTGAGTTGTTTGAGAGTATCGGTTACTGACTGTATAATTGTTCTACTTCCTCGTCTGCCTTATCAGCGGTAGGGGCATATATTTTTGTATGATGTTTAGTTTTATAGGTGTGCTGTTTATATGGTTGCCTGTGCCATGTTCCTCACATTCCAATTACCTATTTTAATAAATTTTCATCCATTTGTGTTGTTTCATCCATATGTGTTAGATGACGACCTGGGTAGCCCTGCTTTTTTCCCCTGCCGAATCTTGGATTCCTAGTCCATGCTCATCCATAGTCATGAAGTTTTTTTTTTCTTGCTGTCCATTCTTTCCATTTTGACTGTTCTTGGAAATTTTATAGGGTAGTTACCCGTTGCTTTCCCCATCGCAGTGTCACAACCGGTTATATCGATTATGTTGATATCCGCTTGTGAGTTTATGATGCTAAGCCTATGCACGAAGGTTTTCTTCTATAGCCTTATCTCACTAACGGCGCAGCTGCTTCCCCACGTCGTGCTAGTTTTGGTCCGCCCCGGGCATTTCATTACCCCGGTACCCCTTATATCTGGAATGCATTCCCCTATCCGCCTCCTGGGGAGGCGCCCGATGGAGGACTAGCAAACCACGCACGGGACCTCAACTGCTTGTTGCCTATTAAATAGGTAAGAGGCGATCTCATTTCAAAAATATCCCTCGAATTCGATATTTTTGCAGTTTTAATTCAAAAATGGTTTGGTCCACTGTATAGTACTCTTTGGATATCTGAAAGCATATTCACTTGCATATTCCCTATTATCGTTAATGTTTGAGTATTTTACTGTTTTTTTTTTCTATCTCTCTCTGTAACTTTTTTATGTTAGTTTAATCATCATCATCATAAAATAGCAGCTCTTCTCGTCCACTGCTGGACATAAGCCTCTCTTAACCTAGATCATTTTGCTCGGTCTTGTGCATCCTGGATCCTGTAATAAACTTTCTATCAGGGTTGTAAAAAGTTTTGGGAAAATTTTGTCACCTTGTCACCCTTTTCGATCTTGAACCGATCTGTCTCCGCATGTATTTTTATTTCTGTCGTTGCCTGCTCACATCATATATATATATATATATATATATATATGTGTTGTATTGTTTTCTTAGTTAGACGCATACCGTATGCGTCTAACGGTTGACCCGCACGGACGCATATATCTCTTGAGAATGGCGAATGTTAGTTCGCCGAAACGTCGAGAATCCGGTTCTTTTCAGAGCCAACCCTCAGCATCAACGCGGAATCCCCGAGAAAACAATACAACACAGGTATCTATCCGCGAAAACCTCAAATACAACATATATATATATATATATATATATATATATATATATATATATATATATATATATATATATATATATATATATATGTGTGTGTGTTGTATTGTTTTATCGGGGATTCCGCGTTGATGCTGAGGGTTGGCTCTGAAAAGAACCGGATTCTCGACGTTTCGGCGAACTAACATTCGCTATTCTCAAGAGATATATGCGTCCGTGCGGATCAACCGTTAGACGTATACTGAGAGCTCGTTCGTGCGATGCGACTACTTATAGCTGTTTGGCTTCGGGTCATGCGCGTTGTGTGCGGTGCTTCGGTTCGGTTGTTTGTTCGTCTTGTTGGTCGTACATGAGTCTGGGGTGTCTGGGATTGCATTTTGAGGGTGGATATGATCGGTCGCCATGCTGGGGGGCAGTCTCAAGGAATCGTCTCTCGTGTTCATGCAGTAGTCTCGTTTTTCTATCTCTATGGCTTCTCTGTATACTCGTGACATTTCGTGGCTAATCTGTGCAACAGTCCTTGAATTTCTAAATTCCATCCAGTGACCGGTGCTTGTGTGTTGGACAAGTGCCGATGAAACTTTGTCTCTGTGTCTGACTGAAACTACATGTTCTTGAATCCTAGCAGATATTTTTCTATTGGTACGTCCAATGTAGGTTCGTTCACATGTTCCGCAAGGTATTTCGTAAATTCCATGGGATTCTAACGGGATGGTGTCTTAGGTCGTTAGGTTTGAAAATGGTGTCGATGTTGTGTCTTTTAAGGATTCTGGCGATTTTGTCAGTTGATCCATGAACATATGGTAGGTATGCTGTGCTAACGGTTTTCTGGCGTTCTTCAGTTCTAGGGCTACTGTTCTCTGTACGACGGAAAGCTATGGATATTAAGCTGTTTGGATATCCATTTGAAGAAAGAGCTTCTCGTAAGTTCCTCAATTCTTTCGGTAAGTTAAGCTGGTCGGCTAGTCTTTTGGATCGGGTGGTCAGAGTGTTGACTACAGATGCTAGTTGTTTGGGATGATGGTGCGAAGAAGCGTTCAGATATCTGTTTGTGTGGGTTGGTTTCCGGTGCACAGTGTGACTCAAAAGTGTTGAGTCACACTGTGTACCGGAATATACTGACAAAATCGCCATAATCCTTAAAAGACACAACATCGACACCATTTTCAAACCTAACCAGAAAATATCCTCCATGCTACGCAGCGTTAAATACACCATCCCGTTAGAATCCCATGGAATTTACGAAATACCTTGCGGAACATATGAACGAACCTACATTGGACGTACCAATAGAAAAATATCTGCTAGGATTCAAGAACATGTAGTTTCAGTCAGACACAGAGACAAAGTTTCATCGGCACTTGTCCAACACACAAACACCGGTCACTGGATGGACTTTAGAAATTCAAGGACTGTTGCACAGATTAGGCACGAAATGTTAGTATGGAGATGTAGCGTTGGTCTATACGACAGTTCTCGAGGGCCTTAAACAATTCATGGTGGTTTATGGAAACAAATGCCTTTTCGTAGTCAATGAATGTTAGTACTACGGGCTTGTTGTGTTCTTTTTTCTATTAGAGATTTTATCACCTGAAGATGGTCATTTGTTCCATATCCGGCAAGAAAACCTGCTTGCTCTCTTGGCTTCAGTTTATTGCTCTCCAGGTTCAGTTTATTTGTAAGCGGTGCGGTAATGATTATGGTGAATAGTTTATATAGGTGTGTCAACAGGCTTATCGGTCTATAGTTCTGTTGGTCTGTAATACTGCCTTTCTTGTGCATTATCACAATGATGGCATTATTGCATATTTGTGGGGTTGTTCCTTCATCTAGGCGTTTATTGAAGAGTTTGGTTATTGCTTTGAGTAGTTCTCTTCCTCCCAGTTTGATGGCTTCTACAACAACACCGTCTTCACCAGGTGCTCTTATTGTTCTTCATTTCTGATAATGACTTTAGGACCTCTTCATCGTTATATGTCCTCTCTCAATTACTAATTTAGTTATTTCAGCTTTTTCCCTATGTACTATGTACTATGTACTAGTACCCTCATGCTCCTATTCTTTTCTATAACTCTAGTCACCCATTTACTGTTGTAGCTTCTGATATCAGTCCTTGCAGCTCTCGTTATATCCTTATCTTATCCTTATATCCAGTGTTTCTTTTGGGTGGTGTTGATTGACTCCACTATATTTTTATTTAGATCCTCGAGGTTACTTTTATGCACGGCTTTTAGATATTCCTGTATTGTCCTTTGGTATGCCCCAACTACGCCCACCCTTGTCCACTTCGTACCGTTCTTCATATTCACAAGTTTACATCGTTCTGTCCTCGGGTTTAGTAGTATCTTCGCTCTCACCATTCCATGGTCACTCGCCACTGATAGTGTATATAAAGTCGATTTCGTTCTTTGTTCTGCTATCCGGACTGAACTATGTCCACTTTCGATGTTCTGCTTTTTTGAACAACATATTCATAGCCATTACTTGGTGGTGAAGAAGAAATTGGAGCAGTAGGTTTCCTCGTTCATTTCTTTCTCTTATGCCATGGCAACCCAGTGGCGTTTCTTCTTCATATTCTTCTTCTTCTTCTTTCGAATAGGCCTACTTTGGACCACGCTTGTTCAACTGTTGAGCTTTGACCTTTGCCCAGTATTGTCGCATCTTCTGCCGGTGTAACTCCTTTCTCTCTTCTGTCCAGGGGGTACCTTTCCTTCGAGGTTTTTCCTGAAATCCACGGACTTCCTTGAGGATGCGTCTCACAGACTGTCTGTTTTTGAGATCTTTTATTCCCAGTTCTTTAATATCCTTCTCAGTCTCTGTCAACCAAGTGGTACGAAGCTTCTTGTTTTGAAAGCAATCTTGCAATGTGGCCATAGAAAGCTACCCTTCTTTTCCTTGCACAGTCAGAGATCATCTCAATTTGATCGTAGAGCTCAGAGTTATGCCGTCTTCGGAATTCCTCATCTTCCTTTACCGGGCCTAGGATCTTCCTGAGGATTCTCCTCTCCCTGATTTCCAATTTCTCTATTAGTCCTCTTCGGGTAAGACACTCCATGGCATATAGGGCTTCTGGTCGTAAGACTGATGTGCAGTGCTTAAGTTTCAGGTTGCGTGACAGGCATTTCTTATTGTAAGTGTTCTTAGTCAGCCGATAGGCTAGTTCTAACTTACTGACTCTCCTGGATAATGATACTCTTTCTGATAAGTTGGGTTCAATCCATTCAATAAGATACTTAAATTTCTCAGTCCTCTTGAAGTTTCCCTGTTCTAGTAACATCTCTCGGTTTGCTTCTCTAATGTAGGTGAAGAATTCTGTTTTCTTCAGCGACACTTGAAGACCCACTTTGGCAGCCTGTTTTCTGAGACAGTGTACCTGCATTGTTGCCATCTCAAGAAATCAGCAAACAGTGCCATGTCATCTGCAAAGGCCAGGCAATCTACAACCAGTCCATCGTTCTTACGTCCCAGGTAGATACCACTCTGAGCACCACAATTGTTCAGTTCCTTGCGCCATTCTCTCATAACCTTTTCAAGGACACAGTTGAAGAGAAGTGGGGAAAGTCCATCTCCTTGTCTCACTCCAGTTTTTATTTCGAAGCTTTCTGAAATCTCGCCTCTAAATTTAACCTTAGAATGGGTGTTGGTCAAACTTTCTAGGATTAGTCTGCGGGTTTTCTTGTCTAGTGCTAGTTCCTGGAGCACTTTGTTAAGTGTTTCTCTATCGATGGAATCGTAGGCCTTCCTAAAATGAACAAAGGTGACGACCACCTTGCGGTTTCTCATCTTGGAGTATGCAGGTACAGTTTTAAGGTTGAGGAACTGTTCAACACGGGATCGGGTGTTCCTGAAGCCCCCCTGGTATTCTCCCAGTTGACTATCCAACTGATTTTCTGCACATGTTTGTAACGCTTTCTAGAGAATCTTGTATGTTAGCGGGACGAGAGAAATTCCACGGTAGTTGTTTAGATCTGTAAAATCTCCCTTTTCTGAAGCGCATGGATCAGACCAGATTTCCAATCGGGTAGTAATTTCTATGTTTACCAGATGTCTTGGATGATCTCGGTTAGCTTGCGCACGGCATTGTTTCTAGCACCTGTCCACAGTTCAGCAACTATAGAGTCCTCTCCAGCTGTCTTATTATTCTTAAGAAGTTGAATGATCTGGCCAACTTCTTCCAATGAAGGGGGAAGCGAGTGCGGGTTTGGTGTGTCTTCGCTGGGTGAGTCACAGTTGAGTAGATTCTTTAAGTACTGAGCCGAAAGGTGGCAGTTGTCCTTGTCGTTATAAGCCAGTTTGCCTTGTGAGTCTCTGAAGTAGAGGCTTGGCGGAGCGTATTTTTTGAGTACCTGCTTAAAGGTTCCAAAGAAATCTCTGGAAATATTCTTCGCAAAGCTCTCTTCGGTTTGGGTTAGTTGGTTTTGTGTGAAGGTACGTTTGGTTCCTCGAATTATTTTGGCTGTAACCTTTCTTTGTTCCAAAAATTTATGCCAATTTTACTTGATCTTTTTAGAATTCCACTTCAGCCGGGCTATCTGTCTTTGGGCTATTGCATTGTCACAGTCTTCAGTCCACCACGGATGCTTCCTTCTTCTAGCGAGAGGGGCGAGTTCATTGGCCGCCCTGACAAGAGTCTCCTTCAGTTGGCCCCAGTTGTTTAGGTCTGTGTTGTTCAGTCTCTGACTTAGTTCTTGACTGTTCTTGAGTCGCTCAACGTCAAATTTTACCATTTTGGAGGTTCTGTGTAATCTAGTGTTTCTAGGCTGGAGTCCTATTTTGATCTTTGAGAGGTAGTGGTCTGAGTCCAGATTGGCGCTTCTTAGTACCTTCAAGTTTTGTATTTCCTTTTGAGATTTGCGTGAAATGGCCACATGATCTATCTGGAATTCAACCAGGTGGGTATTAGGTGAAATCCAAGTTTTCTGCTTCCTTGGGAAGTGTTTGAAGGCTGTAGACTTCATGATCAACCCAAAAGTCCTACACAGATCCACCAATCGTTCTCCGTTGCGGTTGGTTCGCTTATGCGCCGGATAATTGCCCACTATGTTTCTGTATTTTTTCTCTCTTTCCAATTGAGCATTGAAGTCACCAAGCAGTATGATGGTGTGCGTCTCTGGAAGTTTAGAGATAATATCTTCTAAGTCTTCCCAGAATTTATCAGTTCTGTCTGGTTTGCGTCTGTTGTCCTGGTTGATTGGGGCATGTACATTGACCATACTGTAGCCCTAGTTTGCGCATTTGAGAGAGAGGATGGATACACGACTACTCGGGGAGGTAAAGTCGGTGACTGAATCCAGTATCCTGTGACTGATTATAAATCCTTTGCCTAAGTGGGGTACGTTCTTCATTACCCGTTGACCTTTCCTTTTCTTTTCCTTTGAGGATTCTGTAGCCTTGGGACTCGAAGGCATGTTCGTCCGTAAATCTGGTTTCCTGTACTGCTGTCAGTATTATGTTGTGTCGTGTTAGTGAATCAGTCAAATGTTTCAGTTTACCCACTTTTAGCAGTGAGCTGCCATTAAATGTTGCGAAGAAGCTTTGCGGTCTTGCTCTGAGTTTACGTCCGGTGATTTCAGGATACTCCGACTCATCCTTAAAGCGTGTTGGTGCGGACTCCCCAGAATCCGAAGGTCCGCTAACGTCACCATAGGTGACGGTGGATTGGTTACCACCTGGGGTAGTGCATTTAGCGAGATTTTCCTTCATGCTCAGTTGAAGGAAATTTTTCTTCTTCATTTTGTTTTTTGCCCAACTTGGCATTAAAGTCCCCAGCCAGTATCGTGAAATAGGTTGGAATAGATGTCATTGCTTGAGCTATATCGTCATAAAAGTTTTCGATATCTTCGTCTGGTTGTTGGGATGTAGGTGGGATTGGATAATTTTAATACTGTATCTTTGTTTTAATTTCAATATTACGTAACACACTCTGCAGCTTGTACTGTTGATTTGTGTAATATTTTGCACATGTCGTTTGTGAATTAGCAGTCCTACCCCTCCTACAGAACTATTTTCGTTACATCTTTGGTAGTACATATTTCCTGATTTTTCAGTAGGAGTTGTTCTCCTTTTTTTTGCGAATTTTGCATATTCCAAATACATCCCAGTGTACTTGTTTGACTTCTTCCTCCAGTTCCAGTAGTCTTTCGTCTTTTGAAAGGGTTCTTGTATTGTATGTGGCAATATATAGTTTTCGTCTTGCTTGGCGTCCAGATCCAACCCAGTGATTCTTAGCACCCTCCAACCGTCTTTTCCGACCGCCGCATTGGCCGGGGACAAACGGTCTGCCGGGGACTGAGGGTCATCCATGATTTTTGCTTTTCTTCTCGATCGAGGTTTTTTAGCCTTCAGCCATCATGCTAGCCAATGCTGGTTGATAAGGGGGATCAAGTTAGAAGTTAGAACGACATTTCCTTCCGTTCTAGGTTGAACGGTTATTCCGCCGTGACTCGGTCGCCAGAGCCTCTCTAGTTCTAGCAGGGTGCACCGGACGACATAGTCACCACTCGGGCAGGCGAGGTTGACGTTTGGGTTAGATATCTTGGCCATATATATATGCCATCACCAATAACACCCCTGTTAGTTTAAGGAGAAACTGTATATAAATAAATATAAATATTATTATTATTTAATAAATAAATTGGCAGGCATAAGAGTTTATGAAAGAATGAAGGTTTGAAAGGTTTAAATCTTCAAGCAAGTCCTTGGCTTCAAGTCTTGAAACAATTTTCGAAGTTGATTTGCATTTCAAATGTACCCTTAAAATGAAACAACAAATGTATTATAATTATAATTAGTTTCTATTCTCACCTAACCCATTCTCGCAAAGCAGGCAAAATATGCGTACATTTTTTTGAATATTTCCTACAGCCAATGAACTAACTGACGTAATTGTATATAACGTAGTTTATCAACAAACATCGGCGGAGAGGCTTAATTAATACCTTAAGGCAAGAAGTGTAATTATAACAAAATAAACTATTTTTTATGTCAAATTTCATGCAAAATTCAACAAAACTCACTAATTTGGTAGTTTCAATTTTATTTCATTGCATGTTTCACACTTAAAAAAAAAAATAATAATATTCGAGAAATGAGAGGGTAGATGGTATCATCCCCTGCGGAATAGAAAAAACTTCAGCAACAACCGCATAAATCATGGATTCGAAATCCATTAAAGTTAAAAATAGCATAAGAGCAGACGAAGGGAAAATAACCGAAGGTTTCAAATCCTATCAATCAATTGATGCCCACATTTTTCCAAACAGCGAACGCACAGTTTTTTCGCGACCCGGAAAGCATGCTCTGTGGCGTTATCAAAATAAAACCAGGTTGAATTATAATTAAGTTAGACGCGAAGTTTTAACACAATTATGCGGAATTTATTTAGAGTGAATGGAGAAATATAAATCTGCTCGGAGGAAATGCAAATTATAATTTCAACTTGGTATAACTTCTCTTAATTACATTTAAAGAATTTGAACTGTCTAGACCAGGGATGCGTAGACTTTTTTATTGTATAGGCTAATTCTAGCTTTCTCTAAGTATTGTTGTCCACCCAGTGGCATAAGTGTGATGAGCTAAAAAAGTATTTCTTTAAACAAATTTTAGAGCAGGGAGAGGACAATTACTGCCGCTGGGTAAACCAGATATTTTTTACAACTTAATAATAAATGCGGAATATGTACTTAAATAAATAAATGTACCATCAAAAATAAAGCACGAAAGTGTGTAGAGGTTACTCAGCCCGATTTGTGTTTCCTCGCCTCGCCTTTTCTAACTTCGCTCCAAAGGCGATGTTTCGTACCTGAGTCAAAGGGACACGAATACAAGTACGATGAACCTCTACAGTCTCGTGTTTTAATTAAAAGCACAAATAGCTGCTGCAGCAGCTACTACATTTTCGGTGTCAGTCATGGCACTGAGGTCGTCGCGAAGTAAGGTGAGAGTGTGGATGCGAGTTCCTTCCCTCAACCAGTATCCTCGCCGAAGTTACTTTCGCGAAAGTGTGCAGATATAAGAGATATAACAACAGAGTTTAAGGGATTCACGAAATTAAGAGTTATAAGTTATGATTAAATTATGTTAAACTCAAATATTTGTTTATAAATATTTCTTATATAAAAATTGTGATTTTAATTTTCAGCATGGTGAAGAAATGCAATTGTCGAGGCTTTAATATATAGTAGTTGTGATGGATGTGGGTACCTGAGGGTTGCATTGGCACCCAGTGCCATCATGGCTGGCTGAGACGGGTGCCATGACTAGCCAGTCGTTGCTGCTGCTGCTGGGGTTCTTCCAGGTCTGCACCCCTTCGTCCCCGCCCTTACTAATACTCTCCGAACTCTGTCACTATCCCTTGCTGAACCTGGACGACGTTCTTCCAGGCAACGTTTCTGTGAAAATGGCTCGAATCGAAGGTAAATATTTAAAGAATTTCGTAACTATTTCAGAAAGGGAAGCTGATTGATTCCATTGTACGGCGGAAAAGTTTCTCTTCTTGTTTTACTTCACAGCTTTTTTAATGTTTGTTTCAGACGTCTTTTAATTGGAAACTATCGCATAGTTTCCAAGTAATTAAATATAGAAAGCTTTTCGAGCTCCTGGAGAGAAGTTCGATTTTAATTATAAAGTTCATATTGAAGTGGTGAACACACGACGAGAGATTTCAGATAATTCCCAGGATTAATTCTTACTAATTGTTTTATTAGGCACTTGCTAATTAACTACTTATCAGATGCATTAATTATTTATTAGTCTGCCAAGTTGAACAGATATATTTACTCTTATAGTGAACTATTTTTCTGAGTTGATTTTTTAGAATAATTTTATCAAGGAGAATTGATAGTTGATGGACATATACCATGATGATGTTAAACTTACAGGATCAAACAAGATAGATATAAAAACAACCTCGTACCAGAATAGATTTTTACCTAGTAATACTATTCCAATGGTTCCAAAGCCCTCATTCTATTTTTTGACTTGTCTATTCAGTAGTTTTATCTAGCTTTACGTAGTCGATTTTCCTATTCGGCCGTTTTATCTAGTTTTTAGTGTCTGTTTTAATTGTAACTATTTTCATTAGTTCACCACTTTTCTTTGGTAAAATTTAATATTTAAATGAATAAAGAAGAAAAAGATGATTTCTTTCATAAAACCGCTTCAAATTAGAAAACTTTATTGCTCTATAAAGATAATCCGTTGAGAGCAATTTCCGTAGCAAATGAAACCTTTATTTTTAATACGTTTATATAATCTATGTATTTAATGAAACGCGTCGGCAGGGGTGTGGGGAATGTGACTTTGATATATACAAGATATTATAGGCTGGAAATGAAAATGTCAACCCTTACAACGGTGTTGCAGTCATCATGACATAACAAAAAGCAAGATCAGTTATAGCTTTTATACCAATATCTGACAGAGTCATCTTATTAAATATCAGAGACCACTACTTCGAGACCACTTAATACCAACATAATACAAGTTTATGCACAAAGCTTTAACAGAGACATGGATGATGCTTTCTTCTTCTTAAATTGCCTATCCTCTCCGGATGGGCTAATCACGTTGGTCCAAATCACTCTATTCACTGCCTCTCTGAATAGAGCTGTTGATGTCATTCCGGTCCATGTTCGTAAGTTTCGCAGCCACGATATTCATCTGCGTCCTGCTGACCTTCGACTCTCTATTTTCCCTTGAAAGATGAGTTCAAGAAGAGTTGTTGAAGAATCAGTTGATATTTTTCACCTGGAATGATATGTCCGAACTATTGCAATTTTCTGCGCTTGACGTATGGTAAGTATTCTAGTTGTCCACCGTAACGTTGCAGTACCGTGTCGTATTTCACGTGATGTATCCATGGAATTCTGAGTATGCCGCGATAGCACCACATCTCAAATGCATCTATGCGCCTACATGAGGTATCGGATCCACGCTTCTGCCCCATATAGGAGGGTCGAGAGTACATGGGATTTTAAAATTCTTATTCTGGTATGGATGTTGAGAGATAGGTTGCACAGAATGTTAAGCATCTTATTAAATGTACGTCTCGCTTTTTAGATTCGGCATCTTGTTTCTCGAGATTGATCCCAGTTCTTATTCAAGGTGCAGCCCAGGTATGTAACTGTCTCGGTTATTGTGAGAGCTACATTGTCAGCGGTAAACTGTAGGTTGGCGACGAAGTTTTTACTGATAATTAATATGTGTATCTTCATACAGTTTATCTTTATACCATAACTGTTGCATGCAGTCTCTGGAATCCTTCAACAGTATCTGATTTAAGAACAGCTTATCTTAGGTTATAAATTATTTCTCGATTTATTATAACTCCATCCTCCATGTTCTCCAATACCTCTTAAACTGATGTTCTGAGTACACGTTAAATAGAAGGGGCGACATTATACAACATTGACGCACACCTCTCCTTAAGAGAAACACTTCCGATGTTTCCTTTTCGACCAGAACAATTGCCTTTTGTTGCAAGTATAGCTTTGATATTATAACTGTGTCTCTGTCGTCAATTCCTGACTCACGTAAAATGGAGATGAGTTTACTATGTCGGACTTTATCAAAAGCCTTTTCGAAATCTATGAAGCATGCAAGGACGTCTACGTTGACGTGCCTTGCTCGTTGAATCAGGACCTGTATAGGGAACAATGCCTCTCGGGTGCCAAGTCCCTTCCTGAAACCAAAGTGTGTGTCGCTTATTCTCTCATCGAGTGTTCTATTTACGCGTCTTCCTCTTCTTCTTCCTAGCGTTTGTACCGCCTGGTGACAGGGTCCGCTGTGAGGTTTTGTTGTCTCCATTTCTTTTGGTCTTCAGCCATATCTGGGTGTAGATGTGCAGTCTTCAGGCCATTATGGATCGTATTAATCCACCTATGTCTTGGTCGTCCCTTGAGCCTCTTTCCCGTGACTTCCAGGGTATATGCTGACTTTCCTATTGTGTAGTCTTCTGCACGCAGCACATGGTCAACCAGCGTAAACGGCCTTTTCGCATTTTCTGATGGATTGGCGCCACTCCGAAACGTTTCCGCATATCAACATTGGTAACATGATCCATTCTAGTGACGCCGCCTGTCTACCTAAGAATCCTTTTCTCCATGACGCTTAGCTGACGTTCTACCTCTTTTATAGTGGGCCAACACTCGGTACCATCGAGTGCGACTGGACGGATAACACTGCGGTAGATCTTGGATTTAAGGTGTCATTTCAACCAAGATGCCAGCGTCCTTGCGTTGACCTCGTCAATGATTCTTCTATTGTGAGAGGCAGTAGATCCAAGATATTTGAATTTTGTTACACGAGGGAGATCTTCTCCGTCAACGCTGATAGTCCCAACTTCTTGAGGATCTAAGTCATATACTCCGACTTCCTTCTATTGAGTCGTAGGCAATATTCAGCTAATCGGTCACTCCATATTTGTATTTGGTGCTGTTCAAGTGAGTGAGTGGTGAGTTCAAGTTTGCTGTTTGCAGTTAACATAACATCATCAGCATACAGAAGCGTCCATGGGATTGGCTTGTACAAGTCTGATGTGACAGTATCCATTACAAGAATGAACAGCAGAGGCGACAAGGCAGAGCCCTTGTGGACCCCTACCATGATGTTTAAATCATTGGTTGCTCCTGCCGCAGCTTGAACATAACTCGTCGGTTCTTTGTAGAGAAGCTGCACGCGGTTAACAAGATATTATGGAATACCGTGCGCTCGGAGCGCCAACCAGATTACATCATGAGGAACCCGATCGAAAACCTTCTCCATGTCTAGAAAAGTGAGATGCAGTGGCTTATTCTTTTCACGATACTTCTCGACCAGCAACCTTGCTGCGTAGGTTGCATCCGTTGTACCGCAGTTTTTCACAAACCCAGCTTGGTTTTTTGTGAGTTTAGCTATCTTGTGAATCCTTTTGTCGAGAATGCGTTCGAAGATCTTCATCGCGTTGCCCAGTCAGAGTGGGCGATATTTGAACACTCAGCAGGGCGTCCTTTCTTCTTGAAAATTGGGACAGTGATGCTTCGCTGCCAGTCTGTTGGTATTCGACCTTCTTTGATGATAGTTTATATGATATATTAAACATTAGTATTTGAATCATAACTTCACAGATTATAATTTCTAAGAAATTTGTTTTATACATATCGTTAACAAAGTTAACATCATTGCGTATAAAACGTATAAATAATCTTTCTTTAACAAACTTTCTTAAAAACAACTACTTCACTGGCAAACACCTCGACTGACATTGAATTATATTAAGAAAGTTTTTTTTTGGGTTCTACATAACCCTGTGATTTTCCCAAAAAATAACAATATCCTGATCAAATACAAAAAATAATTATCAATTAATTAATGAACATCCATATACGCGTTTCGGCCTTTTGGCTTCATCAGTATGGCTTTATCATTAACAACAAATTATAACTAGAAATAAAATGAAATACGACTTACCCAGTGTGTTTTCACAGCAGACTGATATTATCGCATTTGAGATTATTCTATTTATAGTTGAACCAGGTATTGAGATTTTTTTGGGGAAAAACCATATGCGGCGCTTGTTGTACTAGCTGACCAATAACATTGGTCGAAGTAAATATATTAAAGAATTTTTATTCAACTTTATAGACCAAGAAGGGGTCTATAAAGTTGAACGATATGTATAAACGATGTATGAACGATATGTTAACGATATGTATAAAACAAATTTCTTAGAAATTATAATCTGTGAAGTTAAGATTCAAATACTAATGTTTAATATTATTAAAAACTTCTAACTCAACAAAAAATATATATTAATAATTATATGATATAGTTCTTTGATGATATCCCATCGTTGAGAGCGCCAAAACTCTGCTGGAATTTCGTCAGGGCCGGTGGCTTTCCCCAGTTTCATCTCTTTCAGAACAGGTTCAACTTCGGCGATCTCGACTTTCTTTATTGGTCCTTCAACAGCAGAGGTGGGTGAAATTGGTGGACGGGAAAATTCCTAGGTCGACATTTTCTCGAAGTAGCTCCGTCAGCGTTCTCTCGCCTTCTCCTAGTCGACCAGCAGTTCACCTATTTCGTTATTGATGCCATAAAGCGTTGGATGTCCTCCGTTTTGCGGGGCCTTGATTTGACCAGACGGTAGACGGTTCGCCTTCATGAGTGTCAAGTTTTGCGTAGAGGTCAGCGTACCGATCTAATTTTGTGGCAGCAATCACCTTCTTCGCCTCACTACGGGCAGCTTTATAGGCATTCCAAGAAGATGATGTTTTATCTTCGAGGAACTCATAGTATAGTTGCTTTTTCATGCGTACTGCATCTTTAACGGCATCATTCCAAAGCCACGCGGATTTATCTACTCTTTGTCGACCTGGTTTCGTTGATCCGAGCACTGAACGTGCAGCATGAGTAGCATCTTTCAATCGAGTCCACCTCTTCAACTGTGGTGACTGAAGGTACTGCGATTTTTTCAAGAATATTGGCCTCGTTCTCCTTGAATCGCCACCATTTGATTCTTTTTTGTCCATTTCTGACTAAGTATACGGTTCTTGGAGGATTTTTCCGCAGTTTACAGATGACTGGTCGATGTTGTGTGGCAACAGTTTCATTTGGAATAAGTTTCGTATTTAACACATCTTTAAGATTCCGGCTTCTGACAAAGACATAGTCAATCTGGGTTGCATTTGAGGCACTGTAGAATGTAATTAGGTGTGTTTCACGTTTCTTGAACCAAGTGTTTGTAATTACCAAATCGTGGGTTTCTGCGAAATCAAGGATTCGTTGGCCATCATCACTTTTCTCTCCATAACCATGTTCGCTATGGGCTGCGTGGCCTTCTTTCCTTTGTCCAACATGACCATTCAGATCGCCAGCAACGATGAAGTAGTCTTCAGGTGGCTCTTCAGAAGTCTTCTCATCAATCAGACCTCAGAAGGCATCTTTAGTTTCTGTGCTCAAGCCGGTTTGTGGAGCGTAAGCACTGAAGAGGTGATTTTTTCTATCTGCAACGTACACAATCTTCATAAGACGATCGTCATATCGTTGCACTTCAGAGACAGAACCATCGAACATGGTTGATGTGATGATGCCGACGCCGCTGGTTGTTCCACGGGAGCCGTTGTATATCAGTTAAACAGTGTTATATATACGCGTGCTTGAATGATATTAAGGAAAGCTTTTAGGATATGACTCATCAAGCTGATTATTCTGTGGTCGGAACATTTAGTTGCGTTTGCCATTTTGTGAAGCGGAATGAATGTCGACAGCAGCCAGTCATTTGGCATTTGACCGCCTGTGTAAATTTTGTTGTTGGTGGTTGGTCACCAGGTTGGTCAACAGTTTAATCCATTGGGTCGAATAGTTTGAGGACTTAAATCTGGTCTGGCCCTGGGGCTTTGTTGTTTTTTAATCGTTTGATAGCTGATCTTCAATGTAGTTCTTCCATGTACTGCTTCCATCTTGTGAGTTTTTTTGTCAGTCTCGGTAATCTCGGTAAAGTTGTCATTCGAGTCCAAGATTATTCCTGGACCCAGTCTTTCATATCTTTCTGTTGCTTCCTTTATTTTCTTATGAAAGTTAAAGCTGCCGGGTTTTTCTTGAAAGATCTCGATTTCGACACATTTCTCCTGTAGCCATCGTTCTTTAGTTGCTTTTAAGACTTTTCTGTGTAGTTCCTTGTATTTTACATTATCTTTGTTTCTCTGTTGTCTTCTTTCTTCCATAAGTTCTAAGATATAATTTGCCATCCACTGTTGTCTCTTCACCATCCTATCCGGTCTTTGTTCTTCATTTGTGACGAAGGTTATAGATATTTTTATTTTATTCCACAGGTTTTCTACATCTCTTTCCTGGTTGTTGTTTTCAGATATAGTTTTGAGTTCCTTGTTTAGCCTTTTTGTTTGTTTGTTGGAATACGTTGTCTAGTTTGAGTTTCCGCATATCAGCAATTTGTGAGGCTTTCTTTAGTCGAAGTTTAGTATGAGTTAGTAACAGGTTGTGATCTAATGGTATGTCTGAGCCTGGCTATGTCTTACAAGAGACAACCGTGTTGCGATATCTTCTGTTTATCATCACAAAGTCGATCTGATTCTTCACGATTCTGTTGTTGTTATCAGCTGGGGATCTCCAAGTGTACAGTCTTCTGGGAGGTAGTTTACAAAAGATGTTCATGGTTGTGATGTCCATTTCTTGGCAGAATCCTATTAATGGTTCTCCTCACTCATTTCTTACTCCCAGTCCAAAACCACCAATAACATCCTCAACCTTTGCCCGTCCGATCTTCATATAGCCTAAAGTTATGTAAAGTTCTTCCTCTTTGTGTGTTTGAGAGCAGTTCTAAGCTGTTCATAGAATTCCTCTATTTCTTGTTCATTGCTCTTGGATGTCGGTGCTATGACTGTACGATGTTAAGGTCAAATAGTTTAGTCTTCATCTTGACCAGCGAGATCTTATTCGAAAGAGGGATGAATCCTTTTAATGTCACGTTGGTTTGATTATTAAAAATTATTGCTACTCCGTTTTTGTTTCTGGTGGTATTTTTTTTGTTGAATTGACTCAAATTGACATATTGAGATTACTTCGGTTTTTTGTTTGTAATTTCCACAATTTTCCAGAAAAAGTTGGTGTAAATAGACTTGAAGGTTCACTAAATAATCTAGTGAAAGCGGCAAGATTAGACTTAATTTGTAGACCCAGTTAAACACATTTGAAAGAAAAATTTACACGATAAGAAATTTACCATTTACCTAAACATCCGGATGAGTACTCTTCCTTTAATATATCAGTACCGGTTGATGTATATGATAATCTAAGAAAACCAGATTTATGGCCTAAATATACATGTATCCACCGTTTTTTTTTCTTAAACCAGGAAAAAACGAGGCAGAGAATGTAAAAAATGTGGACAAATTACACTATAAGACAAAGAAGACAATAAGAAAATCCAATTAATCAAAAATACCCGAAAAGATACAAAATACTGAGTTAAGTATAATAAGCCTGAATACACAATCGATAGGGAATTCAGTAGAAGGGATTGAATTCATGCTCGAACACAATATACAGTGCGAGTTTTTAATCTTAAGCGAACATTGGAAGAGTGAAGAACAGATGAATACAATAAGAATAAGTAACGTGGCCACATATTTCTGCCGAGAGAAGGGAAAGTAAGGCGGGGTCGCCATTTACAGCCGTGGCAGAAATTATCAAATTAGATCAGACATAAACCAACAAGAGAGTCCGGGTCTGCAAAGTGAGTGACAGAACAAAACAAATAGTTCCGTTATTGAATCCAAAATTAGGACGTAACGAGCAAATAAAGAAGGTAGAAGTGATAGATAAAAAAATAGATAACTGAATAAAGTGAAAGAATAAAGTAGATAAAGGGCACAAACTAGGAAAATAATAAAATCAAAGCAGTAAGTAAAAGTGGTGAAGAGATTAGGTTAAGTTGCACTAACTCCGAGGAGTCGATCCGGTCAGGCGCAATATCGCGAATCAAGAAATAGACAGGGCCGGCTTAATCAGAAACAATAGTACCAGAAAATGCATTACTCGGATATTGAATCATCAGATGGATATAAAAGGAAGAGAGAAGCTGGAAAGGAGGGTAGTGAAGATGAAATAAAATTCTTCTCCAAAAGCAGGAAAATAACCAGATCACCAGCAAAACCCATACAAAAGTAGGAGGATAAATTAGTTAAAATATTAGATATACTGAAAGATTTGAAAGCGGAGGTGAATCAAATACGACTAGACCGGGAAAAAAATAATAGAGAAATAAGGAAAATAAAGAAAGTAAATGAGGATCTAAAGAAAGAGAATAGTAGCATGAAAAAGGAATATATAGAGATTAAAAAGGAGTTAAAATATACAAATACAAGACTTGAACAATTAGAAAAGGATAAGAGACGGAACAACATAATAATATCAGGCCTTTCTGTAAATGGAAACAAACCAATGGAAATCTAAGAAGGAATATGCGAATTCATTAGGGGAAAACTAGAAACTGAGGTGATGATCAAAGATACCCATAAAATTGGACCAAAAATTTACTTAGTAGAACTGGAGAATCTTGAAGAGAAAATGGCGTTAATGAGGAACAAGAATAAATTGAGGAACAAGAATAAATTGAGGAACAAGAATTTAAGAGGAGAAAAGATATTTATTAATAATGACATGACAAAACAAGAAAGCGACATAGACAAGCTCATCAGAACCAGGGCCTGGGAAGAAAGGGAAAGAGGAAAAGACGTTAAAAGAGGCTACCAGAAACTGTTCATAGACGGCAAGGTATGGAAATGGAATAAAGAAAAGGGAGCACTAGAAGAAGAAAATAAAACAAAACAATACAACATAACATATGACGACTCAAAAAACTAAGGACTAAAAGAAATGATGATAAGTTGACGAACACGGCAAAGAAAAAGGAAAAGGACATGGGAGCAGAAATAACAAGTCGGGAAGGGAAAGAAAGAATATGGAAAGTACGAAGATGGAATACCAGAAGCTTAGCAGGCAAAGAAAAAGAACTAGAGGAAGAATTCGAGAAAGCAGGAATTGATATCCTGGGAATAACAGAAACCAAAAAGAAAGGCAAGGGAGAGATAGAATTAGAAAGAGGACATATTCTGATATACAGTGGAGTAGAGATCAGGCATCAAGGTAAAGAAGGAGTTGGCTGTATAATAAAGAAAGAGAACGTAAAATACTTACACAAATGGAATGGGATCTCCGAGAGAATACTGAAGATAGAAATTGGAAACGATACGCAAACAAAAACAAAAACATAGTGGCATACGTCATAGTGGCATACGGTCCAAATGAGAATGAGAGTGTAAAAAAGAAGGACAACTTCTGGGATCAGCTAGCGGAAGCAATAGAGGAGGTTAAAGGAAGACTAATAATAATAGGAGACTTGAACGAAAGAGTAGGCAAAAAGGACGAGGAAACAGGAGAAGCAATAGGACTCCATGGAGAAGACACCTGAAATAACAATGGAACAAGACTGATCGACTTTTGCATACTATACAATTTAATAATAACGAATACATTCTACGCGCACAAAGTTATACATAAATATACTAGAGAAGTAAAGAGCAGAGAGGAAATATCGATAATAGATTTTATAATAATAAACAGAGATTTTAAAAATGAGGTAAAGGATACAAGGGTGAAAAGAGGTCCAGAAATATATTCGGACCATCATTTAGTGTTGTCAAAAATACAATTAAAGTTAGAAACAAGCAAACAACTAAATAATACAGGAAAAATGCGAAACAAGGCCAAAGAAAAAATCAAAACATATAAATTAAAAGAAGAGGAGACATCAAAGGAATTCAACCAAAAAGTAGAAGCCGAGTTAGCTAAAAACTTAATTAACACATACAATGCAACACTGGAAGAATTATGAAAGTATATCAAAGACATGCTATTAAAAATAGCAACAGAAGTATGAGGAACAAGCAAATTTATCGAATTTAATAAGCAAACGAATTGATGGAATAAGGAAGTAAAGAAAGAAGTAAAAATAAAGAAAGAGAAATGGAAAGACTACTGAGGAAACGCAACAATGGAGAAGTACAAAAAATACAAAGAACAGAGGAACAAAGTCAAGGAAATGGTGAAACAAGCGAAACAAGAATCTTGGGAAGCATTCGGAGAAAAGATGAAAACAGACCGATATGGAAACCAAAAAGTATTCTATAAAGTTATCAAGGGTCTTCGGAAGGTAAAACCAGTTAGAGTCAACCATATAAAAACTAAGGATGGAAGCATACTGGGAGACGAAGAAGGCATAGCGAGGAGATGGAAGTAATACTTCGTGGAAATGTTAACGATAGAACAAACAAGAGAAATAACAGAAAGCGAAGAGAGGGAAATAGAGAGTAATGTAGAAACACATGAACAAAATATAAAGATCGAAGAAGTAGTAGAAGCCGTGAAAAAATTAAAAAGGGGTAAAGCAGCAGGCCACGATAGAATAACAACAGAAATATTTGAGAGCCTGGGAACCAAAGCTCTAGAAATATGAACTAGTTTGTTCAATAAAGCTTGGGCAGAAGAGAAAATACCGATAGATTGGGAACTAGGAATACTACCACTCCACAAAAAAGGCGACAGAAGAGAATAAAATAACTACAGAGGAATTACTATGCTATGCATAATATCTAATTTATATGAACGAATACTAGAAGGAAGGTTAAGGAAAGAAACTGAAATACAACTAGAGGACTCGCAGTGCGGGTTCAGGAAAGGCAGAGGAGTGCAAGACCATATATTCTCCATAAAACAATTGATAGGGAAATATCGCAAGGACAAGATATTCGTGGCTTTCATAGACCTAGAAAAAGCATTCGACAGCATCACAAGGAAAACTGTGTGGAATGGCTTAAAAAGGAGAAGAGTGAACAATAAACTACAGCGATGCATACAAAGTATATATGGGAATACAAGGTACATTGTAAGAATAGGAAACCTACAATCAGAGGAGTTTACAACTAGGGAAGGTTTAAGACAAGGAGGAATCCTCAGCCCAGCCTTGTTCAATATAGTTATGGATGATATTATAAAGGAAATAAAGAGTAAAGTGAAGAAACTAAAGGTCGGATATAAGAACATGCAAATGGTTGAAGTATCAGAGAGTGTATTTGCTGATGACCTGGTAATATATGCGAAAAACGAACAAGATCTACATTATAACCTGAATATATGGAAAAATGCACTTATAGAAAAAAATTGAGAATTAATGCAGGAAAAAACAAGGCAATGGTGATAGGAAAGGAAGACTTGGAAATATCAATAAAATTAGATGGAAAAAAACTAGAGCAAGTGCAAACATTTAAATATTTGGGAGTGAAGATTCACAAAAAATGGAAAGATGGACGCAGAAATAAATGATGGACTGGAAAGTGCTGCTAAGTTATATAATTCACTGGACAACGCCTTCATAAGGAAAAAAGAAATATCCAGCAAATCAAAAATTACGGTATTCAAAGCTATTTTTAAACTGCTGGGTGTTATCCAAACAAGCAAAAAGCAAGATCCAAGCAATGGAAATGAGGAACCTACGAGGAGTGAAGGGGATTACACGAATCAGAAATGTCTTAGTAAGAGAAGAACTGGAAGTAGAACCCATCATAGAAAGCATCAAAAGACAACAATTAAAATAGTTTGGACACCTAGTGAGGATGAAGGAGGAAAGATCAACAAAACAAATATGGCAGGCGAGACCACACAAGCGCAGAGCAAGGGGCAGACCAAGAAAAACATGGGATGAGGCGGTGACAGAAACGTTAAGCGAGAAGGGACTGTCGCGGAACTAGGGAAAAAGGATCAGTAAGGACAGAAAGGAATGGGCTAGATTAGTCCACAACTAATATGAGTTTGTCATTTATGTAATACTGTACTTGAGTCTATATAGATTATTACCTTAACACCTAACGGTACTCATAAAAAAAAATAATAATAAAAAAAAACAACAAGCGGAAATATCGATATAGCATTGGAAAAATCGATTAATAAAAAGGAGGCAACAATTATAGGAATATACAGAGCGCCACTGTAGATTGTAGATTGTAGATATGGTGGTGACGACTTGTACTGCGACCTTTATAGATCTATTGTACCCCACCCTCTCCTCCAAGTGTTGGTGTGCTTGCCCATTTAGAGCGCCTCCTCTAATCCTGACTCCTTTAGGAATCTCAGGATCTGGGTGGGATTCAAGGCCTGCAGCTCCTCTGTGTTTAAGCAGTGAGCCCCAAGGTACAGCTGTCTCTTGCGGAGTAATGCTCCGCAGTCTTTGAGCAGATGTATGGGGGTTTCCTCTGCTGAGCCACAGAATCTGCATCCATCATCCTCCTCTAGGCCTAGGGCCTTGAGATGTTTCCTAAGTCTGCAGTGTCCCGTCAGGGCTCCTGTCAGAATTCTGAGCTTGTTCCTGCTTAGTTTCAGGCAAGCTTTAGTTCTCTTCTGGTTGAAAGATCCCAGCATCACTTTGGATTGCCTTAGCCCTGGAAGTTCTTCCCAGGTTTTCATCCATTTTTCTCTTATTTCTTCATCTAAACTTTTGCGGATGGTGTTCACGCTCATACCGCAAAAGGGTTCCGGACCTATAAAGGGGCTACTGGATCCCTTGTTTGCTAGGTGATCGGCTTCTTCGTTTCCGTCTATACCAGTGTGTCCTGGTACCCAGTATAGCGTTACTTTATTATCCCTGCCAAGTTTGTTCAGCTTCCCCACACAGTCCCATACCAGTTTGGATCTGATGGTGTATGAGCTAATGGCCTTGATGGCTGCTTGGCTATCTGACAGGATAGCAATTCGTTTTTTGCGGTACTTCCTGTCGAGGTTAAACTGTGCACATCTTTCGATTGCGTGTACCTCCGCTTGGAAGATACTTGGGGATGTTCCCATGGATTCGGAGTATCTGGTACGAGGTCCAAACACTCCTGCACCAGTTCCTTCCTTTGTCTTCGAACCATCTGTATACCACTTGATGGCATTTTGCTCTATGTGGTATGCTGAGGATTCGTCGCTCCAATCGGCTTTACTACTACACATTGCTGTGTAGTTTTTCTCGAAGTGGTATTTGCATACCATTTCGTCCTTTGGTATTTCCAGCCAGGGGATCTTGGCAGCGAGGCTGTTTCGGTCTCTGCTCCCGATTATTGTACCTCTGCCCATTCCTTCCTTGCTGAACCTTACGATCGCCGATCTGGCGGCGCTCTCCACCACAAGGTGTAGCGGAGTCAGATCCAGCAGCAGCTCCAATGCTGCTGTCGGACACGACCCCATCGCTCCCGTGATGCAGACACACGCCAGTCTTTGAGTCTTCTCTAGCTGTTTCCTCATAGAGGCCAGCTTGATTCTACTTCCCCACGCAACCGCCCCATAAGTGATTGCAGGTCTCACTATCATGGTGTACATCCATCGCAGGATAGTGGGGTTACAACCCCACGTTTTTCCTGCTAAATTTCTGCACACCATTAGGGCGCGTTTGGCTTTACCTACCACTGTCTCAGCGTGTCTATTCCAGAGGAGTTTGCTATCTAGTGTGATACCCAGATACCTTATCTCCTGTTGGTATTCTACTGCCTTCCCATCTATGAGTATGGGATGCAGGCAGTTTAGTTTTCTCCTTCTAGTAAATGGTATCACCGTGGTTTTGCTCGGGTTGAGCCTCAATCCCACTGTTTGACACCACTTACTAGTTACTTTGAGGCCTCTCTGAACAATTTCACAGAGCGTTCCCTCAAATTTTCCTCTGGCCATTATGACTATGTCATCGGCGTAACCTTGACACCTGATGTCTAGGTTGTTTAGCCTAACCAGTAGTTCATCAACTACCAGGCTCCACATCAGCGGCGATAGTACACCTCCCTGTGGGCACCCTCGAGTTGTGGAGATCTTAATGGTATCTCTTCCCACTTGTGTCTCCGCCACTCTAGTTCTCAGCATTTCTCCCATCCACTTTGAGATAGTGCTGTCGATACTCCTTCTCTCGAGGGCCGCCTTGACAGCCTCGTGTGAGGTGTTGTCAAAAGCTCCCTCTATATCCAAGAAGGCACATATCGCTACTTCCTTTGTCTCTAGTGCTGCTTCTATTTCATTTGTCAGCTGATACAGGGCGGTTTCTGTGGATTTCCCTGCTCTGTAAGCATGCTGACTCTTGTGTAGTGGTGTACCTACCAGCACCATAGTCCTAAGGTAATTATCAATCACCTTCTCCATTGTCTTTAACATAAAAGATGTTAGACTAATGGGTCTAAAAGACTTCGGTTGAGTGGTGTCTTTCTTTCCCACCTTCGGTATAAATACCACCTTAGCCCTTCTCCATAGCTCCGGTATATATCCGAGCGCTAAACTACTTCTAAAAATATTTAGAAGATACGGCATTAGTTCTCTCTCTCCCTTTTGTAGGAAGGCAGGAACTAGTCCGTCCACACCTGGGGCCTTAAAAGGCTGGAAAGTGCCGATAGCCCATCTGATTCGGTTTTCCGTACAGATGGACGCTGCCCTCTTCCAGTCGGCCCGACTTGGTTTCCGTGGTTGCATCAAGCCCTCGGTCTCCCTGTATCTTCTGCATCCCGGAAAATGGGTTTCTAGTAGGAGGAGAGCTCTTTGCTCTTCATCCTCCGTGAAGGTCCCATCCGGTTTCTTGAGAGTGGTTGTCATTTCCACTCTATCCTTCGCTAGTGCTTTGTGCAGTCTAGCTGCCACCGGCGTGGATTCTATGTTTTCACAGAAGGTTCTAAAGTTTTCCCTTTTTGCCCTTCTGATCTCTTTATTGTAGGTGGTAAGCACCTCAGAGTATTCTAGCCAATTTCCGTATTGCTTGGCTTTGTTGAAAAGCCTACGTACTTTTGCTCTTAATGTAGACAAATTTTTGTTCCACCATTTTTCGTCCTTATGCTCCTTCACGGTTTTTACCGGGCAGCTGGATTCAAATGCCGTGGTGATTGCTACATTTAATTCTCCTACAGCCTGCTCCAGCACGGTGTAGTGTTTGATACCACCCCGCACTGTCACCTGCTCTAGGTTTTCTTTTAGTTGTGAACTAAACATAGGCCACACAGTTTGTCTGGGGTTTCGAATGGGGGTACTTTCCTCACTCGCTCCTTCCAGCTCAAACTCTATGATCCTATGATCTGACATTGAGGGTTCACTTGAAACCCTCCACTTTTTAATTAGTTTACTTACGTTAGCGCTACCTACCGTAATATCCAGTACCTCATTTCTGGCCTTAGTGACAAAAGTTGGTGTGTTCCCGACGTTGTACACAATTAAGTTCTCTTTAATGAGGTATTCTAAAAGGTACTCACCTCTCTTATTAGTGTCCGTGCTGCCCCACATCTCGTTGTGGGCGTTCGCGTCACATCCCAAGATGAGTGGCAGCCTTCTCCTAATACAGTGCTCGACCAGCCTTTGTACCTCCATGGGTGGTATGTTATTACCATCGCCAGGGAAGTATGCTGATGCGATCACTACTTCGCGGTGGAGGCCCTCGGTCTTGATGAGGACCTGTATAGGAACTAAGTCCCGCGTTAAGAATTCTGAAAGACATAAGTAATTAATGTCCTTTCTTACCATAATGCAAGTTCTAGGGGAAGCCTCACGGCTGTCCCATACCAACTTACATTCCCTGTTGCTGAGGCCTTTGATGTTACCTCCGTAGGTCCAGGGTTCTTGCAGTAGCGCTAGCCCTAGGTGTTGTTTGGTGAACATCCTAGCCATCACAGCCGAGGCTGCTCTGGCATGGTGGATGTTCACCTGGGCTACTTTGGTGCGCCTGCTGGTCATTCTTGGTTTATGACAGGAGGCGGCAAGTCCTTCTCTGTCTCCACCAGAACAACTTCTACCTCTTCCTCTGTAGACATAGCTTGACTGCTCATGTCTACGAGTGTGAGGTCGAGGTCGTCTTCCCGGTAGTCCGGGCTGACTTCCTCGTTCACAGCGTTTGTCGTTAAAGGTTCAGCAGAGGGAGCTGCCGCCACCGCTATTCCTTCCACCTCTGAAGTGGCCGTTGTTGCGGTCGTAACTTCCGAGGGAGGGGCCGCTGTGGCTGTCGCTACCTCTACATCCGCTTTTTGTGTGGCGTCGTTCTTCCGCCCATGGACTTTGATCCGCCCGAACCTAAAGTAGAGGCTATGGTTGGCCTTCGCTATGGCTCCAGCGGACTCTTCGTCAATTCCCACCGTTAGGAGTTGACCCCCACTTTCCTCCCGGCACCCAAGGACCTTCCATTCGGAAATGTTAAGTCCTTTGTTTTGGGCCCTAAGGTAGTTGATGGAGGCCTCCGGGGTTTGGTCCCCGCTCCTAGGTAGGAACATGGTGATGACATGTGGCTTGGGGATATCATCGCCCAATTTCGCCACCAGAGCCCCCCCTTCCCAATGTCTTAGGATGGGTGCTCTTGTCATCAGCCATTTTGCCGTCTGTTCGTTCGCACAGTCGACAATGACTAGTCCTGGTTTGAAGTGTATGCCTTCAAACTGTATCTCATGAGACCAGTCTACGACTGTCTCTTTCATAATTGCTTGCTCAAGAGCAGGCATGTCCTTCTTACTCAGGGGATTCCTTGGGTAGTCTCTGGACATAACACCAACCCTCACCACCTTGACGGCGGTGGCGTAGCTGGTGCTCGGCCCAGAAGTCTTGGGAGGGCAGCTGGGGTAGCTGACCACTCCCGTTGCCCCACTTTGGATATTCCCCTTCTGTCTTTTAGCTGCTTTGTTTTGGGGCGTGATAGAATCAGCCCCTCTTTTGGCAGCTCCTTGTGTTTGTGGTGTAGTTCCCACCTTTTTCTGTACTGCTCTCTTCTTAGCTTCCTCGGGTTGTAGCCCGTTTGCTAAGAAGCGCAGATACCATCTCACCCCGGCACCGCTGAGGCCCTTTCTCAGTGGGTCATCGAGTCCGCCTGGACTACCTAGGGGTGGCAAGGGATGTGCCCATCTCGTCTTCTTCTTACCTGCCTTGGGCTTTGTCTCCTCTTGCTTAGTCGCGGGCTTGGTGGGAGTAACGGTGTTACCGGTCACCTTGCCCTGACTTTTAGAAGCCATTTTGGGAGCGGGTCTCCCTTGGCTTGCTGGCTTGGTGGTAGTAACGATGTTACTGACCATCTTGCCTTTGCTTTTTGGCGACAGTCTGAGAGTTGGTCTCTCTAGACTGGTGCGCTCACTCGGATCGTGGGGCTCATGCTCCATCTGATCCGCCAATTGTGTGGCGGTTATGTCCCGCACACACGGATTGAATTTTTGTTTTTGTTTTTGTTTTTTCTCCATTCTAATCCCACGAGTCGCAAGGGAACTAAAGGTCCGCCACATCAGAGCCCCGCTTGATAGTGGTAAGGCTGGATACCCTCTGAGGTCGCCAGGTGTCAGAGGGGCTCCGTAAGCGATGGCCGGTTGCCCTTGGCCATCAACCAGTCCCTTCGGCACGGGTCGCATGACACCTTGGGATTAAGGGTTTGGAAGTTCTTGGTTGTTCGCCCTCCGCCGAGCGCCCCAACCGGGGTTATTCCAGTCGTGACGTCCGACGGTACGCGAAACTAAGCCCTCACACCGCGACAAGGTGACTTCCACGTGAGGGGAGCGCCACTGACATATGAGAAAATATTCAGGAAAAAGTTGCATCCGTTGCTGACCAAGATTATTACTCAGAATAAGCTCAGAATCATAACTGGGGATTTCAATATAGACATTTTGAAATGTTCAAAAAATAGTAGACAATTTATATCACTCCTACAGTCATTTAACATACATTTAACAATAAAAGAAAGCACCCTTCCTAGCTCGAACACTTGTTTTGACAATATTGCAGTCTACACAGAGAAGAGCTTTAAAGCTGATGTGCAAAATTATTATATATCCTATCACTTCGCCTTACGGATTACTTTTAAGTCTGAAAAAATTCAACCAGTCTTTCGCCACAGGAGAAACTTGAGGGATTTTAAGGAAAATCTGGCCATTTTAGAGTGGGAGGAGGTTTACAGCAAACCCAACACAGATGTTGACGGACAGAGGAGCAATTTCATCCAAACATTGAAAATCCAATTCAATGAATCGTTCCCCTTGGCAATTATTAACAGTAAGCAAACAAAAAAAGTATCTTCATTCATCCAAATCTTAATTCGCTCAGAAAGCAATTGGAACTGCTACAGATCCTAAGCCGGGAAAATAATGGACTAAAACGAAACTATAACCAAGCCCGAAGAAAATACAAAAACTTATTAAAGCAAGCAAAAAAGATACATTACCTGAAGAAAATCCAAGATAATAAAAACATCATAAAAGCCACGTGGGACACAGTTCAGGAAATTGTTCAAACCAAAACCAGAAACCCAAGAGGGCGGACCAGTTTTTATGGCCAACAAAATAAACAACTTCTATGCTGACAGACCCAAAGAGATGACACAAGATCTTGTAAAATACCCTCACAGTATGAAACTGCAAGACAATCGCCACTCAATGTTATAAGAACCGATAACACAGGAAGAAATAATAATGACAATAAAAAGCTTAAACAACAGTAAAAGCACAGGAATCGATGAAATCCCAATCTCTACCGTAAAATTTGTTGCGGAAGAAATATCAGCACCATTGGAAGCAATTATCAACAACGCCTTCCACGCCGGTATCTACCCAACAGTATTAAAGGTTTCTAAGACAGTGCCGATATTTAAAAAGGGGAGCAAAGACGACATCAACAATTACAGACTAATCAATCTATCGCCACTCTCTATAATAATGGAGAAACTAATCTGTAAAACAATGCTATCTTTTATAACCAAACACCAGCTCTTAAATCAGCGACAGCTTGGATTTATAAAAGGACGAAGTATAGAGACCGTCTGCTTCCAATTCTTAAAAGAAATTATTCAGAAACTGGAGGAGCAAAATGTGTCATGCGGGATACTCCTAGATCTCTCAAAAGCGTATGACACAGTAGACCATGCCATTCTAGCCAGAAAAGCATCTAGCTATGGAATTAGGGGAGTGGCGCTTGAACTAATCACAAACTTTCTAAAAAATAGAGTTCAGATAACAGAAATAGTCCGAGGGCAAGGGAGGGAGAGATCGACACCCAGAGTCATTAATATGGGGATACCTCAGGGTAGCACCCTAGGACCTCTACTGTTCATACTTTACATGAATGACCTCCAAGACCTAAATCTAAAAAATAAGACGAGAATCGTTACTAAAAACTAGGCAGACGACACAAGCATAGTAATAGGAAATAGGTCAATAGATTCCATCCCGACTAACATCAATGCCGTCTTGGAGAATATGAAAAACTGGTGTAACGAAAATACTTATTCTGAATTATGAAAAAAACGATGATCACAATATTTAAAACGATACGGGATACAAGACCATACAATAGGATGACTACAAAATAAAGATGACTACTAAATAAATGACTACTAAATAAAGATAAATAAAGATAGATTACTAAATAAAGCTGTATATGCTATGAGGATCCTGAAAAAAATCCTGAACAGGGAAACTATGAAGACAGTAGTATATTACGCCAACTTGCACAGTCACCAACGTTTCAGTATAATGTTTTGGGGGAGAGGAATACTAACAAATGATGTATTTAAGATTCAGAAAGAAGCTATAAGAATCATATATAATTTAAATTATAGGGAAACATGCAGAGGGAAGTTTAGAACAGCGAAAATCCTGACAACTATTGGCACCTACGTTTTTGAGTCGATAATATTCTTAGTAAAGAATAAAAATCTATTTCAAGAATTTAAGGTGAAGAACGTCAAAGAGACACGTAATAATATCGAAAACTTTAGGAAACCCCAAACACGTATAGTAATTTGCAACTTTTTAACTCGTTATCATTACATGTAAAGACACTACCGATGCAGAATCTAAAGAAGAAACTCCATCGTATCCTTATCGATATAGAACCATATTCATTAATGGAATTTCAGAACCAGATAAAAGTATATGAAGATTAAGGACCCATTTCATTTAGTGTACACTATTGAAATACATTTATGTTATTTGTAACTTAAAGTTGATCAAATGTAAGCTCATACAATTAAATAAACTGTTTTGAATTTGAATTTTGAATTTGAAAGTTGACTGAATTGACTCAAATTTAAGATATTGAGATTGCTTTCGTTTTTCGTTTGTAATTTCCACATATTTCAAGAAGAAACCTTGAAAATTGGAGTAAATAGTCTTAAAGCTTCACTAAATAATCGGCTTGGTACATACTGTGCACATTCCACTTGCCAATTCTCATTTCTTGGTTAACTTTGAAGACATCATTAGAAGGCCGGGGGATTCTAAACACCCTCTCCCCATTCAAGGGGTGCGTGGGTGACTGAGGGCCGTTGCTTAATTTGGTTTATCCATTGTGATGGGTTGGGCAATATATGTAAGTCAGGTAGTTTCCCGTTGCTTTCCTGACTATATTTTCAGACGCTTCTCCGTCTAGGTGGAAAACAGACGCTGTCGGATTACCGCTCCTTACATGGAAGCCGTCGTGTGCTAGCTGCTAGTTTTGGTCCGCCCCGAGTATTTGATTTCCTCGGTGCCACCCATATCTGGGAGGCATTCCCCTATCCGCCACCTGGGGAGGCTCTCAATGGGGGACTAGCAACCCCAAATGAGTGATGCTTTATGACTGGTAAGAAAAGCAAAAAAAAGCAGAACTCCGCCTGCGGAATCGCTGGGTGGATTGAGTAGCCCACCAGCCCGTTGCCGGTCTCAAGCCCGGATAAAGGAGGAGAGTTGGGCGCAGGGTTAACAACCCTGCCCCGTAAAAAAATATATAGTTACGGAAACTCAACATTATGAAAACCAGACTGATCAACAGAGACAACCTCGGCAATGGAGAAGGAAGAAAAATTTGATTATATCCACATGGAATGTATGAAGCTTGTGTAGGGTCGGAGCTATGCAACAAGTAAAAAATGAACTACTAAAATACAAAGTAGAGATAGCAGCACTTCAAGAGATACGATGAAAAGGAAAGGAGATAATGGATCTGAAAGAATTTATACTATTTAACAGATAATAAAAGAAATAATACGCTCGGTACAGGGTTACTAGTCAATACAGAGATGAAGCACATGGTAAAAGATTTTAAAGCGGTAAATGAGAATCGGCGCAATAAGAATACAAGGGAAATTTTTCAACACGACATTCAACTACCACGCATCTACGGAACAGAAAGAAGCAATAATTAAAAATACCTTCTATGAAACCCTGTAAAGGACATACGAGACAGCCCCTAGGCATGACATTAAAGTAATCTAGTAATACAGACCAACCGTAGGCAGACATAGCAAACACGATATAAGCAACGAAAACGGAAGAAGATTTTGCGATGGGGAAAATATGATAATCTCCAGCACCTGCTTCCCACACAAACAGATACATAAAGAAACTTGGACAACACCCGATGGAAACCCCCGCAATCAAATAGATCATATTCTCATAGATAAAAGACACGCATCAAACATCATAGATGTTAGAAGTTGCGGAGGGGCAAACTGCGACTCAGATCATTTTATGGTGAAAGAAAAATATTTACAGCGAATAACAACAATGAAAAAGGGTAATAACTGCAATAAGCGAAGAGTTTATGATAATAAAAACTAAAAGACGAGGAGACTCATATCATATAACAACAGAGTCACAGCACATCTGAACGAAAACACAGGTGACATGGACAATCAAAAGAAGTAGGAAAGAATAACTACAGCTATACACAGCAGCAAGTGAAATTATAGGGAAAGACCAACACGAAACTAGAACAAATCTAGAGCAAATATGAATGAATATCAAAATAAGAGAAGGAATTCCCAAAACCTGTGCAGAGCAAAGAAGAGAGCCTACGAAAATAAAAGAGTAGAAGAACTAGAACAAGAATACAGAAATCAATGTGTGCGAGCATTTTACCAAAAAGTGAAAGAAGAAAAAGAACAGTATAATTGTATAATTACCTTATTGTATATACATGTATATACATAGCTGTCAGGAGTAGAGACAGAATACAATATTGTATTGTGTATATTGATTATACCCTAGTTAAACAACGTTACAGACATAGCATCAAATCAGCTAAAACAAACCCAGGCGCAGATATTGGGTCTGACCACAACCTCGTAGTAGCAATAATCCATATACGGCTTAACATCATCTTGAAAAAACAACGGCAAAACAACATAGACCAAATATTATTAAGTGAAGAATCTACGAAAGACTAAAACTAAATCTTTTAACTGAAAATTCTAGCGATCAAGCAGACATAGAAGCCAAATGGAGGAAAATGGAATCATCGATAAGGGAAATCTGTTGCAAAAACCTGAAGGGGAAAGCAAACTCAAAAAGAACCCCCGTATTACGAACGAAATTATAGGATTTATGGAAGAACGTAGGATTCTTAAGAACAACAAACATGCGTACAAAAGTATCCAGAAAGTAATAAAGCAGAAAATCCGAGAGGTGAGAGCAGCACACCTGAAATAGAAGCTCCTGAAACGGTATATGACTTCTTAAACATGCATAAAAGAATCAAAGAGGCTACAGTTAAATTCAGAACAAGTTGAGGATAGGGTGTACTCTACGATGAAAATGGAAACGCGATTCATCCAAAAGAAGAAAAACTAAAGGAGTGGGAGGAATACATCACAAATTTATTTGAAGAAGATAGACCAACAACGCAATCGGAATTAACAAAGGATAAAGGACCCCAAATTACAATTTCTGAAGTGAAATATGCGCCATAGAACGCTCTAAAAACCGTAAAGCAGTAGGACTTGAGGAGATTCCCATCCAAATATATAAACTTATCGATAACACTGAAACATTAAAGGCAATAACAGAACTGTTCAATAAAATATACAGCAGTGGAAAGTTACGATGGGATTGGCTCAGATCCATATTTGTCCCAAGAAAGCAACTGCTAGGATGTGTACTGATTACAGAATAATCAGCTTAACGAATCACTCATATTTATCAAAATTTTTCATAGCCGGGTCTATTCTAAATGTGAAGAATACATAAGCGAATCGCAATTCGGGTTCCGCGATGGCTTCGGCACAATGGGGGCTCTATTCGCGATAAGTGTCCTCGCTCAAAGAAGCCGTGATATGTCAGTTGATGTCCATGCATGCTTCATAGACTTGCAAAAGGCATTCTACAGGCTCAAACATGATGTATTGGTAGAGATTTTAGACCATGTAGGACTGGACGGAAGGGATATTAGGATGATTGGTTTATATATATATATATATATATATATATATATATATATATATACATATATATACATATATATATACATATATATATATATATATATATATATATATATATATATATATATATATACATATATATACATATATATATATATATATATATATATATATTTATATATATATATATATATATATATATATATATATATATATATTTTATATTTAGTATATGCAAGTGGGGTGAAGGTACAGTTCTCAATGGTAATGTCTCGCTATTGAGGGGAATTACAAATCTTGTTGATCATTGAGTAAATCCTCTTCGGGGTTTTTTAGGGATTTGTTAATTTCTAGGGATTCCAAGATGTTTAATTTAAATCCTTTCTTTTCTAAATGTAATATTGACGGTATAAAGTTGCTGGTGTGGTCTTCGTCTTTCAGGTGATTGGAAAATGTAGAATCGTTTTTTCCCAGTTCGAAACAATTTCTATGTTCCGATATTCCCGTGGAGAAATTTCTTCCGGTTTGACCCACGTAGACACCATTGCAGTCATTGCATTTTAGTTTGTATACTCCTGATTTTGAGTTGATGTCTGTTTTTTCTTTAACATTTCTAAGGAGAAGACCTAGGGTATTATCCGTCTTGAAAGAGATCTTAAAATCGTCTGTGTTTAATATTTTCGCTATTTTTTCCGATATGGTACCGTAATATGTGATAGTTTTGTAAGACGGAGAGTGGGTGTCGGGTTTGACGTGGGTCAAACCGGAAGGAATTTCTCCACAAGAATATCGGAACATAGAAAATGTTTTGAACAGGGAAAAAACGATTCTACATTTTCCAATCACCTGAAATACAAAGACCACACCAGCAACTTTATACCGTCAATATTACATTTAGAAAAGAAAGGTTTTAAATTAAACATCTTGGAATCCCTAGAAATTTACAAATCCCTAAAAAACCCCGAAGAGGATTTACTCAATGATCAACAAGATTTGTATTTCCCCGAAATAGCGAGACCTTGCCATTAAGAACTGTACCTTCACCCCCACTTGCATATTCTGTCATTCATGTATATATATATATATATATATATATATATATATATATATATATAGTTTGTATTTTGCTGTATCACTATGATCTGAAGATGCTATGATAATAGCGAAACTATAGTCATCATTAATAAATTATAAGTGAAAAGTGTATAAGTATTTTTTCTCAAACATTACATTATGTACAAAACCAAATTTCACCAAGTAAGAGCTAAAACAGTGTCAGAATTGATAATTGGAAATCTATATTGCAACTAAACATCGGTGGTTACTATAGATGGTGATGATAAACCGGAAATAAGGATCAAACGCGTAGCAAGGCAGGGTTGTATTTTATGCCCTTGCTATTTAATGTTAACCCGGAAAGAATACTCAAAGAAACACTAACTAATATACAAGACGGCTTTATTATAAATGGCGAAATCATAAACAACCCTCGCTAAGCACACGATACGATATTGTTAGCTTCCACTCGGGAAAATTTGCAACGGATGCTTTGCATTCGCGCAAAGGCTGGACTCGGATTAAATGCAAAGAAGACAAAAGTATTAGTAATTAGCAAGCAATCTAATATAATAGCTAACATAATTGTGGGGGTGAACTATTGAAGCAAGTGAACCAAATAAAATATCGATGCAGCATAATGACTTACAGCGCGGATACTCAAACTCAAGTAAAATCGAGCAGGCTCGGGCAGCATTTAGAAACATGGGCAGGGTCTTGTGCTGTAGCGATCTGAACTTAACTCTAAGAATCCGACTTCTCAGATGTTACGTATTCTCCACCTTGCTGTACGGTATGGAAAGCTGGACAAAAAGCAAGTACGAAGGAAGACGACTTGAAGCCTTTGAGATGTGGGCTTACTTATAAAAGTATCCAACTTGATAATACTTGAAAGACAAGAGTTAATCCACCGAAATTCTTATCACCATCAAAAGGAGCAAACAAGAATATTTCTGGCATGTTACGAAAGGCGAAAAATATCGATTACTGCAGAACACCATGCGGGGAAAAATTTCTGGTAAAAGATAGCCAGGCCGCAGAAAAAACATTGCGGCTCAAGAATCTACGTGACTGGTACAAAATAAACTCAAGCTCTCTGTTCAGACTTGCCGTCCACATAGTTAGGATAGTTTTGTTGGTGACCAACGTTCTGGAAGGACATGGTACTTAACAAGAAGACATCCTGATGAAAAGAAGACATCCAGAATTCATCCCTGATAAAGCCACATTGTCGGTGTAATATATGTAGTATTATACAATAAATTTGAAACTAAAAATAATTTGCGTTTTAATTTGTATTATATTGCATTATATCTGTCCTTAGTAGGTTTTCTATATTCCTTTTTTTGGGAATATTGTCCGTAAAACCTACATATTCTAGACTTTTTTTGGATATATTTATCTACTCTTAGATTTTTGTGTGCATCAATCTCCTTTAAACAATACAAGTTAGATAACAATATATATTTAGCAATTAACATATAAATTTGTTTTCAGATATTTGTGAGGATCCGGCCAGGATCCTTCAGAAAATATCACCTTCAACCCCGATGTTTGGGTCGTTTGAGCCAGAAGTGTGTGCGCCCGCCTCTTACCTTTCCGACTATCATAACGCTTCAGTGGTTACTTGGAACTGTCCCCAGGTATTTGCCTAGTTTACTGAGTCTGATGTTTAATTAATGTCCCAGAAACAGAATGCAGCGTTTGCATTGCAAATTGCAAGTTTTAATTGCTTGTAGAAATACTTTCCGCCGGAATTGGTTCACTATTAATTACGCCATGTGGATATAGTTCAAATTATAGGAGATAATTGCAGGGAAGTTTTCGTACAAGGCTTTTATTATGTAAACGGTGACGAGATTTCGAAGAATCGGGAGAAACTGGGTTGAGCGGAAATTAGATTTTCTTTTTGTTTTGGGATCAAAAGTTTTTTAAATGAGCTAGGGAAATCAGACAGGCAATACTAGACAGGCTAGATTAGACGGACAAAACTATCGATATAGAATTATTATGTAAGATTATACAATAGACAAGACTAAAATGAAATATAATGTTTGATATATAACATTTTCTGTGTAGTTTCGTTATTGATTTTGTTTGTAATATTAAGATTTCTGATGCTTAATTAAGTATCATCTAGGCCAGCGGTCGGCAACTGGTTTGTGGAAGTGTGCCATTTTATACAAACATATCGAATCAATTTTCAAGCGCGGGCCACTTTTTTAGAAAAGGGACAAAGATATGACCCTTTTACAGGGTAGGTAAGGAGTAAGTAAGTAGGTAAATTAGTAAGTAGGTAAGCCAGGAATATTCCAACGTGTTAGGGAGACTAGATCCTTTCATAGACGACCTGGTACAGGCAGAAGGAGATTTACATCGGCTCGGGATGACCGTTTTATTGCGTCAACATTAAGAAATGGACAACTTAATGCTGTTCAATTGTAACAACAGTTCCTTTAAGTACGAAGAGTGGCTATTAGTCAGTTGACTGTAATACACGAAGACTGCAGAAAAGTAACAAGTGTCTTAGGGACTTGTAGTTTGTCAAAAACTTACTCCAGCTCATTTCCAAACATGCCTACGTTTTGCAAGGGATCTTTTAAATTGGATATGCCTCTATTTGTATGTAGTGACCGAAGAAGAAAAGGGTACCTGAGACCAAGAGAGCGATTTGCGGAATGAGCATACAATAAATGTGTATTTTCTATACAAACATTCTGGTTTCATATGTATGTATCAATTACTTAGCCGACCGCTTATCTAGGCAGTTTTTGAAATATAGGGAGAAGTTTATTTGATAGAATTTCAATAACTGTATGAGATCTTCATGAACAACTTTTATAGTCTATCGGCTTGAAAAAAGGTATTAAGAAATAGTTTTTTCAGCGTTCCGGTAAAGGTTTTTCACAATAAATTCATAATTACATCAATGAATTTCATTTGCAAAAGGGTGAATTTTATTTGCAAAAGGATGAATTTCATTTGTAAATGTGAAAAACCTGTACAACCTGGGATATAAATCTTCTCATTATATTAGTTTTAACAGTACTCCATATAAAATTAATAATGAAACTTGTGAATGGTATAAACTTGCAAAATTTAATTCTTTAGCAATGTCTGAAAAAAGCTAAATGTAAATTATTTAATCAATTTCAATGTACAAACGTTGTCGATTGGTATTATAGTTACTATAAAGTAATGCATAAATTTGCACTTAGACGGAACATATAGCTAGAATATTAATGAAAGCTATTAGAGCTTTCTCGCGACTGAAGTAAAACGCATGAAAAAACGGCCGTATAAATAATGTAAATTGAAATGGTGGCTGCGCCGGTCATTCCGAGTGTTGATGAAACTTTCCCGTCTGACGGCGTAATAACATTCATGAAAGTAATAACCATTATAATGAGACACTCAAACTTGGATTATATTTTTTGTACTTGATTTTAGATGAAGTTGCTATTCATAGAAATTTTAATAAGAATGCGTTTTACATGGATTTTTTGCTTATAAAAAGATTTTTTTATGGTGCATTTTATTATTAATTATTCACATTATATGTCTCACAGTCTCATACATTCATACAGACAACACTAAATGCAATTAATCAAGAAAAATTGTACATTTTATTCCATTGAAAGTAAAAAATATATTATTTTTTTTTCTATATAACTTTTTTCTATATAACCTAACTAGAATTAGCTAAAAGAAATTAAGATTTAGAAATAGCATTGCAATAGTTGTAATTTAGAATATGTTTTTAATAAAAATATTAGATATTTGAGAATGACGAAATTGCACAGTTCACTGACAGCAACAATTTCACAACAACATTTCACACAGAAATTTTGTCGTGAAATATTAGATTTTTTGCAATTCGCTTTATTTATTATTCTTCTTGAATGGTGCTACGGCTCCTACCGAGCCTTAGCCTCCCGGATGCCTAACCTCCAACGTTCTCGGTCATTAGCTCTTAGTTGTTTTTAGGAGTTCCAGGGCATCTTTAGTTACATTATCAGTCCACCTTGCGCGTGTCCTGCTAGTTGGTTTTCCTCCCGATTGTTCCCAGAACACTTTCTTTGCAAGCTGTGTTTCTGACATGCGTTGGTCATGTCCATCCCACCAGAATTGCATTATTTTGATGTGCGTCGTAATGGGTCGATGTTTATATAGTTGGTACAATAAATGATTGTATCTAATCTTCTACTCCCCATTTTCATGCGTCGCACCATATATTCTTCTGAGGATCTTCCGCTCTTTATGTTTTAACGAATGATATTTATATTCACAAAGATAGATTGTAGATTTCGGTGTTGACTTGGTCTGCGGTCTTTATAGATTTCTTTTACGTCACCCTTTTCCTCCAATGCTTGGTATACTTATCCTTTTAGCGTCTCCTCTAGTCCCGATTATTTTAGGAATATCAGGATCTGGGTGGGATTCAAGGATTGAAACTCTTCAGTGGGCCCCAAGGTACATCTGTCTCTTACGGAGCAGTGCTCGTCCTTGTCCTTGAGCACATGTGTGGTGTTTTTTTGTATGGGGGATTCTTCTGCTGAGCTACAGAATTTACCATTGCCATCTTCCTCAATGCAGATCTCTTGTCACAAACTAAGCTTGTTCCTGTTTAGTTTGAGGCAAGCTTTTATTCTTTCCTGCTTAAAAGATCCCAGCATTACTTTGGATTGTCTTAGCTCTGGAAGTTCTCTCCAGGTTTTCATCCATTGTTGTCTCATTTCTTCTTATGAACTATTGTGGATGGTGTTCATACTCATACCATAAAAAAATTCATAACCTATAAAGGGATTACTAGATCCCTTGTTTTCTAGGTGATGAAATTCTTCAATTCCCTCTTTACCAGTGCGTCCTGGTACGTAGTATAGTGTTGCTTTATTTCCTCTGAAAAGCTTGTTTAGCTTTCCAACCCAGTCAAATACCAGTTTGGCTATGGCGGTGTATGAGCCAATAACTTTGATGGCTGCTTGACTATCTGACAGGATAGCAATTCGTTATTTGGGATAATTCCGTCGAGGTTAAATTGTGCACATCTTTAGATTCCATATACTTCTGCTTGGAAGATAATTGGATTGATTCCCATAGATTCGAAGTACTTGGTACAAGGTCCAAACAAATACTCTTGCACTAGTACCTTCCATCGTCTTCGAACTATTTGTATGTACTACTTGATGGTACTTTGCTCAATATAGTATGCTGAGGATTCGTCGCTCCATTCGGCTACACATTGCTGTTTAGCTTTTCTCGAAATCAGGGGATCTTGGCAGTTCTGGTATCTCCTCCCGATTATGAAACCACTGGCTATTCTTTCCTTGCTGAATCTTACAATCGCCGAACGGGCGGTTCCCTCGAGAACCAGCAGCAGTCTTATTGCTGTTGTCGGGCATGACTCCATCGCTCCCGTTTTGTAGACACATGCCAGTCTTTGAATCTCCTGAAGCTGTTTCTTAATAAATTCACAAAGGTAGTAAAATTACAAATGTAGAAAAACTCACATATGGCATGTCAATTATTTCTCAAAGATATACAGAGATATACAGATTATGTATTTCTCCTTTATTTGTTTCAACCAACTTTGGGGTACATTAAATCAATAATTTTTTATTGTTTGAGCTTTTTTTTAGCCCAGTATTGCCTCATTCTTTGAGACCTTGCTTACCTTTCTTCGTCAGAGTTGTGGATCGTACGATTTTGTTTGATTTTAACTTTGAACCAATACTTCTTATCCTTTTGGTGATGGTTTTGTCTGTTTTGTCCTTGAGCATGGTGTCTGTAATTTGAAGTTCTACGAGATCTTTCTCAGTTTCCTTAAACCAAAGAGGTTTTGTTTTTTATAATGAAAGTGGTCGAAGATCTTTTTGGTATTTTTTGAATTTTTAATTTAAAATTTTTAATTTGAATTCATTCGGAGGATGTGCCCATAAAATCCAATTCTCTGTTTTTTTATTGTGTCCGAGAGGTTTTCAATCTTACGGTAGTTTCGTTCCTGCCATGGATTAATTGATTGCTATAAAATTTGGTGCCTACGATTTAGCGTAATATAAGCGGTCCCTGGATAGTGAGAGACAATGTTTCGGTTGCATACAAGGCTTCTGGTTTAATTAACTTGTTATAATGTCTTATCTTGGTATTTCAGGAGACTTCTTGTTATAAAGTGTGCTTCGTAAATTGGAAGGCCAATTCAACCTTATTTCTCCTAGATTCCATTGCCTTTTTCTCTAGTGCATTTTATCTGATCCATTCCCCAAGATATTTGAATTCTTTGACGATGTCTAGGTATTGTTAGCCCACTTGAATCTTTTTTAGTGGGTTTTGTATGTTCGTCATTATTTTGGTCTTCTCAAATGAGACTTTGAGCCCCATTTTTAACGCTTGCCACTGAGTTCGAGGATCTGTACCTTCTTCTTCCTATGTCTCAGCTAGCTTCTTCCCATGTCTCAGCTAGTAAGGCCATGCCATCAGCAAAAGCTAAACAATTGACCTAAATGTCTTTGTTTTTAGTTCCTATTTTGATTCTACTGTGGGTCTTCACATTTCACTCTCTGACTAGTTTTTCTATGGCACAGTTAAATAGCAGTGGATGCCATCTCCTTGTCCATTTCCTTGCCGTAAACTTGCTTTAATTTCAAAAGGGGTGGAGAGTTCCCCCATAAATTTAACTTTGGAGAATGTATTAGTTCGTGTTTTTCTGATTAGGTTTGTAGTTTTGTTATCGAGGTCTAGTTCTTTCAGGACCGAGAATAATAATATTCCCTATCTATAGCGTCGTATGCCTTTTGGAAGTCAATGAAAATGATAAGATACGATATAGCCCATGATTTTTGGTTGTTCATGATATGTTTAAGGTTGATTATTTGTTCCGGACAGGATCTCCTTTTCCAGAAAACCCGCTTGGTATTCCCCAAGCTGATGGTCAAGTTGAGGTTCTGTCCTGTTTAGTAGGACTGTGGAGTATATCTTGTATGTTACGTCAAGGAGAGATATCCATTTGTAGTTGTTAGGGTCTGTTTTGGATCCTTTCTTATGAAGTGGTTGTATAAGGGCTGCTTTAATTTTTATTATGAAAGTTGTGGTATTATCAAAAAAAAGGAAAGGTAATAATCAAATATAATTAGTTTCGTTTCTCCTTAATTTATACTTAATTCATTCTTTGCGATATCGAAATTAAATATTTGTTTATTTTAATTAAAATTCAATTCGAATTTAAATTATATCATTTAGTTTTAATAAGTTGAATGCTATAGAAGGCACCGGAGACCGGCATTAAGTTTGTAGCGTCGCGTCGCGGGGGTTGCCGCTGACCTCCGAAGCCAGGTATTGGAAACACATAATAAAAGTATGAAGCTTCACCGGCAAATCATGTTAAATAATCATGGTGTTCAACGTGTTAAATTAATAATGTTGCTTGAATTTAATCAGCGAAATGTAATTATAATCATTGATATTCTTGAAAAAAGGCGGATAATAATTTATATATCTTATTAATCCAAATTTATTCCAAATACATTTCAATCAAGTAGAATTTTAATCTTATTAGAAATAAAATAGCCCGAAAATATAAATATATTCAACCTTTCCGTAGCTCTATAATATTATTAAGTCTTTTGAAGACCGCAAAACAAATTTCATATGTAATTTGTAAGTTATTTCCTGGCTTCCAGTCCACTTTCGTGGCATTAAACAAGTACTAAAAAAATAACTTATGTGAATAGAAAGATATGATCTTAAAACAAAGTTATTTTTCTAGTTCTTGTTTAGTGTCACGAAAGTGGACTGGGAGCTAATAAATAACGTACAAATTTCACATGAAATGTGTTTTGTAGTCCTAAAAGGAGCTACGGTAAGGTTGAATTTATTTATATATTCAGGCTGTGCTCCGACTTTAATAAATTTATACGATTATAATGTAGTATGGTTTCATCAATAATATGTAGAATTTTGCTCTCAAAGATTTATTAATAAAAAAAAAAAAATTTATAATACGGCCAATACAAAACTATTATTATTTATTTTATTATTAAACAATTATTGTTACAACAGGGTATCAATCGGAAAGCGATTATTAGCTTATTTTATGAATTATTATTTAATTTTAATGTATTATTATTATTATATTTCTATTAATAATAAGCTTCAGTTTATTATAGAGGATATCGCGTAACTGAAGGAGTGTGAGAGGACTTAGGAAATAACGTTGCGAAGCGCTCTTAATATATGAAATGTTGAATTGAAGTCATAATTTAGCTCCAACCGCATATTCGGAACGTCTCGGTGGTATTAAATATTTACATTTGTTTCATCACGAGTTTATAACTGAAATTAATACTAGTTTCCCCTCAGGCATTTTAACTAATCGAATAAGTCGACCTACATTTATTCTAACTCTTATCCAAATTTATTTTACTTGTTTTATTCAGGAGATCTTCTTAAGCTTCTTAAGTTCTTCTTAAAACAAAACAAAAAACCTTAATTTGTCTATAATCAAAAACTGGACAAGATTATGAAACAGATTATAGTACTACTTATGTATATTTATTACCTCTACAGGTTTATAAATGGATTCCAAAATTTTATACATAAAACAATACATATATATAAATAAAAAAGAAACAAAAAGAAACGTATGCTAATAAAACTAAATAAATCACTAAAAACCTAAACTTGCTATTCCAATTCAGCTCTTGAGATCCTTTTCTGTAGTTCCCCCATGGATCTGTTCTGGGACCGATATTGTTTCTTATAGTGATGAATTCCGTTGTTGGGTGGATTGTCGGCTTCCCTCTCCACATATTGCTCTTCTTCTCTCCTCAACTTTCTTCATCCAATCTATCCCTCTTCCATCCTCGTTTAAAACCTCTTCTCTACCCTCGTCCCTTTCTCTCATTTCTGAACATTCGTTCAGACAGTGTTCTATTGTCTCCTTGTTTTCTCCACACATCCTGCATACTCTATTCCTATCCTCCATCCAAAATTTATTATCTCTCTCTTCATTTCCACATCTGAATCTTGCTATTGTCACTCTCTCTTTTCTACTTTCTCTTCCTAGGTACTTTGGCAGTTCTTCCGTTATTATTTTTTCATATTTCCCATTGTACCTAGACTCCCTAATTCTTGCTCTCCTTTCTTGCCTTTGCACATCTCTATCTCTCTGGACCAATTCCTCTGTCATTACTCTACCTCTCTCTCGCATTCTTTCTATCTCCGCTCCTGCATACCCGTTTCTTTCTAGATATGCTTCCCTCTCTTTCCACACCCCCTTTCCTATTACTTTTCTTTTTTCTTTGAGGCACTCTTGCAGAATTCTGCACTCTCCTCTCTCTATCACCCTCTCCTCAAAACTTATTGCTCTCTTTCCTGCTTCTATTCTTATTCCATCTCTCTTTGTTTCCTCCATCACTATATACCCCGGGGTCTCTCTACCTAGTCCTAGCACCCATTTCAAATATTTTTCTTGCACCCTTTCCAGTCCTTCTTGCTCTCTCCACCCCCATATTTCCGCTCCATACATCATCACACTTTTCACCAGGCTATCAAACATCATCACCCTCCTTCTATAGTCGTGTCCAAGTTTTCTCTCTCCTATTCCCCATACCACTCCTAGTATTTTATTGGCTTTCTTTACTAACTCTCTCACGTGTGCTGTTTCAATATTTCTCTCATTAAACACGTACCCTAGGTATTTAAATTCTTTTACTTCTTCAATTTTCTCCTTCTCCCATCTCCACTCAATTACTCTTCTCCTGCCACCCCCTTTTCTAAACACCATCATCTTGGACTTCTCCACATTCACTGTCAGCTTTTTCCTCCTCATATATTTCTCCATGTTTCTTATCATTTCTTTCATCCCTTTCTCGTCTCTCGCTAGCACCACCAAATCATCCGCGTAGGCTAGGGACCACACTTTTTCTTTGCCCACCACGACCCCACCCGTCTGCGCCTTGCTGAACATCTCCTCTATGTCTCCAATAAATGCTGCAAACAGGCTGGGGCTTAGTGGTCAGCCTTGTCTCACTCCCTTATGCGTATTAAAACCTTCGCTCACCCTTTCCCCAACTCTCACTCTACTTACTGTTTCTTCATAAATCTCTTCTAATTTTGCTATCAGATGTTCCTTTATCCTCTTTTTTCTCAGGCATTCCCACAGTGCCTCTCTTGCTACATTATCAAAGGCCGCCTTCAGGTCCACAAATAATGCATACATCCTGCCGCCCTTCTTTTTTATCTCATTCCCTACTATGTGATTCAAGATGTATACATTATCCATGGTCCCTCTCCCTTTCCTAAATCCCGCCTGTCCGTCTGGTATCACACCTCGCTCCTTCAATTCCTTCGTCAATCTCTCTTCTACAATCATTGCATATATCTTATATGCTGTATTGAGCATGGTGATCCCCCTGTAATTGCTTGCTGTTTCCCTTTCTCCTTTCTTATATATAGGGCATATTATCCCCTCTTTCCACTCCTGTGGGAAGCCCTCTCCCTTCCACACTCCATTCATTATCTCCAACAGCCTGTCAGCTTCCCTTTCAGTTCCATATATCCACGATTCATTCTGTATACCGTCCCTCCCCGGTGCCTTTTTCTTTTTCAGTTTACTCAGTTGTTGTTCTAATTCTTCTCTTGTTATCTCTTCTATTTCTCCCACCCTGTGTTGACTCTTTTTCTTTTCCTGTCTGATTTCGTCACCACCCAGCAGCTGACTGAAGTACTTTCTCCATTCCTCCATAGTAATTCTATTACTCACTCTTTCTACTTTTTTCTTTCTTTCCCTATTTATGTATTTCCATACCTCTTCTTCCGTCTTTATGCCTTTCATCTTTAGTTCTTCTTCCATCCATTTCTTTTGCTTCTTCTCCTTGCATACTAATTTGTACCTCTTGCGTGCTCTCTTGTAATCCTCATTACTTGCTTTTCCTCTTTTCCAATTTCTTAATTTCTTTCTTACTGATTGCTTCCCTTCCCTGCATTCTTTATCCCACCACTCGTTTTTTCAAGCCCCCACCTTCACTCTTGTCTCTATCACTTTTTTTTCTGTTGCATTTTTTACGTGATCACCCAGTTCTTTCACTTTTTCGTTTATCCCTTCCTCTTCGTATCTAGCCTCCCTAAGTCTTGTTCTATAATTTTCTATTGCTTCTTCCGTCCAGATATTCTTCACAATTTTTCTTCTAACATCCTTCTCACTTCTTCTATTTTTCTCTCTTCCTTTTGTCTTCACTTCCAATGGCATATGATCCGACTCGACTCTTTCTCCCACCTTGAATTGTTCTATTTCATCCCATGCTTCTTCATTCACCATAACATAGTCAATAACTGTCTCCCCTCTTGGTCCGATATATGTGTACTCTCCTTTCTCATCTCCTATACTGTTTCCATTAAGTATGTCCCACCCTCTTTCTTCTACTAGACTTATCAGTAGTCTCCCTTCGGCGTTTTCTGTTGTGTCTTTTGTTGGTCTTCTTTCTATTGTTGTTTGTTCTTCTTCTAGCCGTATTCCTTTTTCTCCAATTCTTGCGTTAAAGTCCCCCCCAATCACCAGAGTTCCCTCGTCTTGCTGTTTTACTCGCTCTTCTATCATTCTCTTCGTTTCTTTCATACTTCTGCTGTATATTGTTATAATTCTCCATTTTTTCTGTCTAATTTTCACCGTTCTTTCCATAATGCCTCTTTCTTCTTTTGCTTCGGTTCTGTTTTCTTCTTCCAAACCCTTTTTCACTCCCATTATTATCCCCCCTTTAGCTCTCCCTTTCCTGCTTACCCTCTCTGCAAATTGACACTTCCACTTAAACTCTTTCGGCATTATTTTTTCCAATTTTTCCCACCCCTTCTCTTCCACCCACGTTTCTACCAGTCCCACTACATCAAATTTTCCCAAATATTCCCAAAACTCATTGTCTTTGTTTTTTATCCCCGCTGTGTTCCAGTATACTATTCTTAACTGCTCCGTTTCTTCCTTATTCCTCTCCATGTTCGTTTTCCGTTTTCTGTCCTGTCGTCTTTTCCTTGTGCTCTTATTCAAAAATTTGTTGTGTTTAACTCCCCCTTTTCATCATCCCACTTAAAGCCTTTTCCGTCTATCCATATCTTTTTATAACCGACTTTCGCCCACCGTCCTTTTTGTCGCTCTTCTTTGGCTATCGCTCTTAATTCCTTCTGTATTTCTCTTTCCTTCTTTGTCAGATCGTCTTCTATGTACACTCTCTTTTCCCTTTTTTCTCTTAGTTTCCTCTTATTTTCCACAACTTTCCGCTTTTCACCCCAGGTCCCAAGTTCCGCCACTAACATTTTCCCTCCACTTACTTTATACATCTCTTTCACCGTCACTTCTACCTCTAATTCTGCCTTTATCCATTCTTCCAGATTCTTCTCGTTCTCACATTCCCCTTCGTCCAGTCCCGTCACAACAATCTTCTTTTTTCTCATTATTTTTTCCTTCTCTTCCATTTTCTCCTCCAGTCTTTTAATTTTTTCATTTAGTTCTGTCTTTTCTCTTTCCCATTTTTCTTCCTTTTCACGCATCATATTTTTCAAGTATTCCATTTCCCGGCTCATCTTCCGATTCTCTTCCTTTATCTCCCCTATATCTTCCATAATTTTTTTCAGCATCTTCATTTCCTCACCCATTTCCTTTTTAGCCGGTGATCTTTCCAGTTTTTTACTTTTTTGAAAGGGGTTCAACCTTTCTTCTGACTCTCTTCCCTTTTCTCTTTTCCTTTTATAATCCTCGTCTCGGTCGCTTTCACTCTCACTTTTTTTCATTTTTTCTTTTTATTTCTTTTTTTCTTCCTTATCGCGCACCGTTTTTACGCGTCACAAATAAAAAGTAAAAAAAACTCAATCCGTAAAACTCGCTTCACAAAACACGTCCGCTCCGCTCAACCGCTCGAATTGGAAACAGATTATAGTATATTTTGTAACTCGGGCGGTAAGTTGTCAATTTGACGCGAGAGCGAAATTGGGCGAAATTGGGCACATTCGCTCGAGAGGTCAATTGAAAATACCACCCGTGTTACAAATACTATTTTTTATTACTCATGCGAGGGGGTGTATCTTAAAAGTTTGGGATCCAGGTGCCACCCAAAAGAAATGAAACAAAAAATTAAGAATTTGCTTTTTCAGTTGTCTCCGGTGGTGTGGTCATAAGTCATAAGAAACCGTCATAAAAAATTGTCATAAGAACTCTTCTCAGTATCCGGTATCACCATAGAATTTACACTCCTTTTAAAACGTTTTCTTTAATTTTAATTTCGTAATGAAAAAAATTTCTGACACTTTCATGTCACTTTTTTAATATTGAGGTCTTGATTGTCTTGATTTTATTTTATTTATTTATTTGCTTATTTTTTAATGTAACCTAGCGATATTGAATATTTGCGTGCGTTACCCAGGTTATGTGGAAATACAACGAGAAGTGGCATTTCTTGTATTCAAAAACGTGCGTCAAGAAGTACTTTTCGCGCATGAGTAATAAGAAGTATATTTTATGTATGAAGTGTATATGAAACCGTTTCTGAGATTTCAGGTCTTTTATAATAGAATGTACTCTGACGGCCTCGTTTTGTACTTCTATATATTCTTGCATTGAATTGCAATGTCAAGCCGATTACTTACTTGAGTCTTATACGACATGATAGACTGATTACTTCGGTATACCGTTCCTGCATGGATCCTGCGGCATACCACTTGTTATATATTATACTTACTCTTTGGCAGCTCTTATCGTGTTTATTCTCAAATTAGGCAAGCCAGACATATTACATCGGAATTTAAAGACAACACAGACAATAAAACATATACTCAATATGTTAGATAGACTTGACTATATAACTAGAGATTAGATAGACTAGACTCACTAGACTACACAAATAATATAAACTAGTATTATTTTTTCAGTAATAAACTGTAACTAGTTAAAAAAAACAGCTGTACGGTAGCAATTATAACCAGTTTAAAAATAGCTGTACTGTAACAGTTGTAACTGATTTAAAAAATAACTTGCTTATAAATAACTGAATTGGATAAATAACCAACTAATGGTGTTTGGCACGTCAGACTACACTATGAAATGTACCTCCTAGAAATCCCTCTTTACCTACTCTATAAAATCTAATCTAGAATTAACCATTCCGTTACCCCTGAATTTACTCCTCTTGAAGGTCTCCCATAAGGTTCTCCCACCTCTCCTTTACTAAATAATATATTTTGAAATTATATTATATGGAATCTATAATTTCAACATTGTCAACAACATCCAAATTAACCTTAATACTATATAATGCGCTATAATACACCGACAACACCGCATTAATATCCAACATTTAGATAAACTGGGATTAAGAGGCAAAATTAAAACAATAATAGAAAGCTATTTAAGAAACCGGCCTCAACATTGTCACGCCAATAAAACCCGGAGCACAAAATTGAGCAGTCTGCGGAGTGTACCACAAGGGTGGGTTTTGGGACCGCTATTCTATACAATTTATGTGAGAGTCCTGGAATTTGAAGAACTGAAGTCACGATATTTCTCATTTGCTGACGAAACAGTTTTAACTTATGAAGATGAGGGCCTTGTAGTGTTAGAAAGTATTATAAATATGGACCTGGATAAATTTTATTCATGGGCATGTGTGGAACAAAACGGAATAATTTGGCTTTTGCGTAAAAAACAAAACTAGACAACAGATTAATTTAAAAATAAATAATGCTACTTTAAAGATTACTGACAACTATAAGTATCTTGGATTTTATGTAGACAATAAACTAAGATGTATACATATACTAAATATTATTAGAAAGGTCAGTACCACGATTGGTGCAATGAGGAGGACAAATGTGGATCTACCAGTGCCAATAAAAAATCTCATTTATAAATCTTACTTTGATACACACTTTAGATGCCTTCTGACAATTTGGGGCATTGCAAATATATCATCAATAAACAAAATTCAACGTACATAGAACAACGCACTTAAAAGAATCATTCAAATTGATCATGGACCTATGAATACTAGGGACGGAGTGTTATGGCGTGGGGAGTGTCTACGTTCGCGGTGAGGGGGTTGATCATACCAATATGGCGAACCCCCCGAATTAGTGCTGCACTCTATCGGTCGCAAGTGAAATTGTATGTTGGGTTTTTTATTATTCTTTATGTCACCGTTGTATCAGAATTAGAATGGGCATAGGAATAATATATTAATATATTATTCCTATGTCCATGCATATTCATTGGTTATATTGCTTTTTAATTTTTTGTTTGTTTTCGTCGGTTTATAACTTATGTTATAATAAATTATTACAAGGTTACTAACTTATAATAAAACATTGTAATATATGGCTGGTGGAGGCAGAAAAAGAGAGATTCCCTTCGTTTTGGGTTTATATACTTTCTTAAATTAACAACACATGTTCCAATCCCCAACACATGTTTTAAATCTCAAGGGTAGTTCTAGGAAAGGCCAAATGTACAACTTGTTACCCTGGCTGCAAATATGCCTATAACCTTGCATGCATATATATATATATATATATATATATATATATATATATATATATATATATATATATATATATATATATATATTATAAAGTTTGAAAAATTAAAGTTTTTAAAATTAATTAAATTTTAAAGTTTAATTATATTAACTTATTATATTATAAGTTAGTAACCTTGTAATATTTTATTATAACTTAAAGTAACTTTAAAGTACTTATTGCTAATATACAGTGTATTTGACCGACTTGTCATCCTGAATAAAGTTCTGTAATTTAAAATAATCTCCAAATTGACCATACCAATAATGGCGACCATTTCCCCAGCACCAATACCAGTCCCCTCGCCCAAAATGATACTTTACACTCCGTCGCTAGTATTCATAGGTCTATGAAATTCATCGATACACACCAACAAGCAGTGGCGGATTTAGGTCAGTTGGGGCCCCGGGCGCAGAAGAAATATTGGGCCCTCAATAAAACGAGAGAAACAAGGAAAATAAAAATACGTGTTAACCATATTATTAAATAAATAAAAAATATTATATAAGTACTACTAATGTTTTATTTCCAATAATATTTCAATATAATATATGTGCATTAATAGCATAATAATATTCAAGTTTTGAACTGATAGTTTTTGAATTTCTTAGATAATTTTTAACTCTTTTTATTTCAACATTTGGGAAAGTTGCTTTCATATCTAATGCCTTATAATATATTGTCAATTGATTGCTTATCTTTTCATCTAAAAATATTAAAAACTGTTCCGCTATTTCTCTCTACTCTATTTTAAAATTACTTGAAAAATTTCGCACTCGGCGATCATCTTTGTACAATGTCAATGTCATCTTTGTACATTTGTATTAAATTATTAACGCATTTTTTCCTTTCTTATATACACCAGTTAAACACGAAGAAAACTCTAAATTACCATTAACATAATAATTCACATTTTCGAAAATTTGTCCATTCTATTCAGATATGCTATTAAATAATTAAATGATCGCATATAACGTAGAGACAATAATGTAAAAAAAATCTTTTCTTGCGACTTCTTCAAATGATTTATCTGTAAGTTCTGTTCTTTGCAAAAATTTATTCCATAGGGCTGTCATAATAGTAGTTTCGTAATCATTCATTTTTTTAAGTAAAGATTTTGCTTCAATAACAACCATTTTTTTTTCTTTTGTGAAGTTGCATATTTCAACTAATGCCTCTTCAATATTTTTGTAGCCACATTTTAACGCTGAAACTGCATCAGCCCTGGCAGACCATCTTGTATCTTAATGTATAAGACTCTTCTTTAATGTATAAGACCTTTTATCTAATTTATTGCATAACATTTTCCATCGAATCGGTGATGCAGAGAAAAAACAAATTTTGCACGAATAAAAAATATCTGGACGCTTTACTACAACTCTCTGCGGCAACATTACTAACTAAATAAAGTGAATGACAAGAGCACGGAATAAACGTTGCTGATGGTGCATTATCGTACGATTGTGCACAACAATATTTTATAGCTACTGGCAAGTTTTGCAAGGTAGATAAAACTGTCTCTTCTAGATACTCCCTATCATGTCTTTCTAAGGCAAGAGCTTTAAAAATCTTTCCTTAATATCCCCATTTTCTGATAAATAGCGCACTACGAAGGTAAGTTGATCGGCATGCACAACACCGGGTGTAGAATCTAAAATGATACTATAATATTTTGCGCATTTTATTTCCTCCACAATGTGTGACATAAGAGAATCAGCAATTATTTTCAAAAGTTCATCACACGTCTGATGCGATATGTAATTTACATGTCTTTTACCTTGATTGGCATACTTTTGTAAGTGCAACTTAAAAAATCGTCATATTCGCTCAAATACTCTAAAGTATTCAAATAATTGCCTTTTCTAGAAGATGTTGCACTCTCATTATGGCCTTTAAAAGCAATGCCCAACTTTGCGAGGAATTTTATTGAGGATAGAATTCTTCGCAGAACCTCTTTCCAATAATTTTCTTTTTGTAATGTAATTTGTAGATTTTCAACATCGATGCGATTTAATGAAGAAGAGCGCTTGTATAAAGTACACATTGAAGTGACGTGCTCTTTTGACATTTCATGCTCGGACAAAGTTATTCCAATATGTGTCCAATTTTGAACAATTTAGACCCTGTAATTATCCTAGACTTTAAGTCCGAAAACATTTTGCATGAGTAACAATAAATTGATTTGGATGTTTCTGAAAAAAATAGCCACTTCCTTTCTCCTTTTTCACCATTCAAAATTTTTCTGTAAAAATGATCTTACACAAGCCTCTGTAGTAAATGCGATCACCGTGTTTGTGGACCAATTTAAGTGTAGTTACCTCGATTATAATCATATCGATAAAACGATAGGCCAGACAGCAACCTGGTAATCTTTTAATGTATCTTCGAATGGTATATTTTCTGTTTGTGTTTCAATGTTTTCTAAGTTATTCACCTGGTTGACTATTGACTGGTTCTTCATTTTGGTCATTATTGTTGCTTTCTATACCTTGGTTTTCAACTTCAACTAATTCTTTTGGTTGACTAATGGAGGCTCCTTGTTCTTCATTTTAATTGTTGCTCGAATTATGATGGCCTAAGTGACCAGGGCCAGTTAACAATTTGTCAAATGCTCCTTTCTATTGGTTGCCAATTGGTTTGCTTCTGATAGATGTCGTTTCATTTTCCAAACAACAATGAAAGCAAATATAAAATTTAGGCCCCCTTTTTTAGATCAGTGATTAATTCAAATATCAAATACGTAATTAAAATTGCACATATAAAACCTAAATTGTTGCCATTTAAAAAAGTGTAAAGTTCTTGTGGGGCCCCTTAGAGGTAGGGGGCCCCGGGCGGGCGCCCGCTGCGCCCGCCCTTAAATCAGCCTCTGCCAACAAGTGTGCTGTATAACTCCCTAAATACAAGGAATATACAGAATCTGAAATCTCTTGAACAAACTTATATGGAAAATTAGAAATAATACTCACAAAGGTAATAGAACATTGACTCGAAATAGTGACATGCATTATCACAATACAAGAACAGCAAATAATCTTACGGGCCCTTAAATGGATAGGTTAGGATAGATGACGAGGGCTCCAAACGGACGTCACTTTATCCACGACCTGGTTGTTAATTTGAAGGACCGTTCGTCTTGGTGTCTTTTAGAAGAGAACCACCTCGGTCTTGGCAACGTTCATGTTTATACCATACTGTGTGCTATGTTCAACGATAAGGTCCATCATATTCTGGAGAAGCTGCCGGCGAGCACGACCGTATCGTCAGCGATCACCGTATACTGCGTATATCCTTGGTAGACAGGATAACCAACGAAGAAGTACTGAGGATAAATAATAATAATAATATGTGATAAGATAAATATATAATAGGTAAAGGTAAATGGCTGATGACAACCGTCAAAGAACGAAAGCTCCAATACATCGGGCACGTTATGAGGGGAGAGCGTTACGAGATCTTTCCACACGTCATCGAGGGAAAGATCGAGGGTAAACAATCTGTGGGCAGATGGCAGGGGCTAAACTCGTGGCTAAAGAATCTGAATAGTTCGGACGGACATCTATAGCTGTTTCACGCACCATTATAGCCAGTTGGATCGCCAAACTTCGATGGGATGCGGCGTCCTAAGAAGAAGAACGATATAGTCACAGTTCCTCGAGAAATTGCTAATAGCTTCAATAATTACTTCGAACGAGCGCTAAGTAATTAAAGATAATATCACTCCAATAACTATTTCAAATGCACACATGACTATGAACGCGAACGCTATGTACTTAGAGGAATTCACGGAAAACAAAGTACTCGAAATAATATTGTCCTTAAAAAATTAGACGTCTAGAGGGAAACATGAAATTCCTGGAAATGTAATTAAAGAGTTTGGCTATTTACTGGTAAAACCTATTACTACTATTTAAAAAAAAATCGAATATTGTATGCTAAAAAGAATGACTGGATTTAAAGAGAAATACAAGCTAATGCAACAACAAAATGGATTTCGCAAAAGCAAGTCTACCAGAACTACTCTGGTAGAATTCTAGGTACTTACGCATTAACGCCACCACCGCTATATATTGGATCGAGAGTTCGCACTGCCGCGCGTATGTTGTCTTGATTTATCTGTCCGCTTCGCGGTGGGCAACCTAATCTAACCGGGGTTAAAAAATAAAGTATTTTGAGTTTTAAAAATGTTTTAATTTTCAATAAAATGTTTTATTTTTTGATTTATCATAAAAATTTATGTAAAATGTAGCTGTGGTGGGGTTAATACGTAAGTACTGAATTCTATAATGTATTATTAGGAAAGGTGGTTAAAGGAAAACACCGCATAGGGATTTTCTGTGATCTGACCAAAGAGTTGGACTGTGTCTTCCACAACACATTGATGAACAAATTATACGATTACGGAATTCGAGGGAAAACATGGAGATGCATTAGATTCTACCTGACAAAGAGGATATAATAAGTTACGGTGTCGGATGGAAAGGAATTATTCCAATCATACATCATAGAGACAAATATTGGGATATTACAAGGAATCATTTTAGCACCTACTATTATTTCTATTATATACCGACTTGGCATACTTGCAACTTGTTTGCTGATGACAAACTTGAAACAAACGGAATACAGCCTGAATATATAAATAGACTCAGCCTTTCCGAAACTCTATAACAATTACTGAGTCTATTTAGAACTACCAAAACAAATCTCATGTGAAATTTGTAAGACATTTTATTGCTTTCAGTCCACCTTCGTGGCACTCAACAAAAATCATAAAAATAACATTATTTTTAAGATAATGTCTTTCCTAATACCTCAAGTGGATAGCCATATGTGGACGCGTTTGTGCTGATGAGAGATAAATCTCGAAACGCGTCCACAGATCTCTATCCACTTGAGGTTAGGGAAAGACATGATCTTAAAAACAATGTTATTTTTATGGTTTTTGTTGAGTGCCACGAAGTTGGACTGAAAGCTATAAAATAACTTAAAAATTTCACATGAGATTTGTTTTGGTAGTCCTAAAAAGACTCAGTAATTGTAATAGAGCTCAGGAAAGGCTGAATTTATTTATATATTCAGGCTGTGTTCCGTTTGTTTAAGATTATCTATAACGTAGGATGGTTTCACCAATTCTATCTGAATGCAGATGATTCGAGTTTTATTTTGTCGGGTAATAATTTGGAAGGGAACACTGAACAGGCTAAGTTGATGTTAAAATCTCTGGATAAATGGTACTCCGCGAATACTCTGCACTTTAACAGAGACAAAACAGAGTATATAATATTTAAAACTGTAAGTAGTTCACATATTTTAAACCTTGACCTTGAAATACAAAATCAACAAATAAGAATAACTATGCAGGCAAAACTCCTGGTTATGTATCTGGAGGAGCATCTTCGTTGGGTATCAACAACGCAGAAAATATGTGCGACTCTACTTAAAAATTCTATCAATGAAGACTACTGATGAGACTTTTAAACACAGACGATCTCCGAATCTGGTACTATGCCGAGATAAAATCATTATTGGCTTAGGGCATTATATTATCGGTAGCTTCGTCACAACTAGAAGCCATAGTAATTGTACAAAAAAGAATCATCAGAAAAATGCAAACCATAAAAGTTACAAAGTCATACACGCCCTATTTTAAAACGCTGGACCTATTTTAATAAAATCTACCAGCGGTAAGCCTGAATAGACTCGAAAGTATTTCGTACATTTACAAACACCGAAACACTTTCCTAAGAAACGAGAAAAGAACAAAAAATAAAGAAAAAGACAAAAGACAAAAGACAAAAATAACTATATTACCAGAGGTAAACATCTTTTGGATACCAAGAGGAGAAACTTAACCCTATGCAGTCATGGAGTCGAAAATGAAGGAATTCAGATGTACAATCATATTCCAACCAATCTGGCAAATGAAAAATCCTATAAGAAATTTCGTTACAAGTTGATGCTACTCACAAATACAAAGTGTATTCACTCAACAAATTTTTTTCTTGTAAATTTAATTATCGATTTGTAAGTTTTGTGATATATCCTATAGGTTCCTATATATGAAATGTAAAAAAATGGATGGATGTTCATAATTATTATTGAAGTGAAAACTTCTATAGCGGCACTGAATGACATTTGGGTAGGGGGTAAACTCATACATTTGCGTCATCGTCATCAATAGCTGCGTTCTAGAGAAAAAATTTCTATTACTCAAAGATTTGTTCAAAAGAACACATCTATACGCATATGTTTAAAGTTGGCTCTGAACGTCAAACTTAATAGATCTTTTTACGGTTAGTTAAGCGCATCCGCATCTGTCAAGTTTGAGAGGCGGGAATATGAAAGTTTCGGGCAAATATTAAGGTTATACGTCGAAAAGTTCGGGCAATTTTGAAGTATAGCATGGAGGAAATTGACGCATGCGCACAAAAAAATTTCAACTATGAAAAGGTCTATAGTCAAAGTTTTTGGCAGTGATGTCAGAAGCGCTTCTAAGGAAATATCAACCCGCAGAATTAGTGTGCAGTACAAGAGTAAGTACTTTTATCGGATGTAATAGTAGATGTACTAGTGCCGGATTATTGGAAAGTTTTGGCAGTGTTTACAGAGCTGCGTTCTGTAAACACTGCCAAAAAGTCAAAAGTTCGGGCAATTTTGAAGTATAGCATGGCGGAAATTGACGCATGCGCACAAAAAAAATTCAACTATGAAAAGGTCTATAGTCAAAGTTTTTGGCAGTGATGTCAGAAGCGCCTCTAAGGAAATATCAACCCCTATAATCAGTGTGCAGTACAAGAGTAAGTACTTTTGACGGACGTACTAGTAGATATACTAGTGCCGGACTATTGGAATGTTCAGATTACTGGATTGTATGGAGGAATCCATTGTAAATCACGAATCAGACCTATCAAAGTTTTAGGCAACCAAATGTGCTGGTGTGCTCTCCAAAGAAAGGAAACTCCAAAATAAAATTAATAGTCAGCGATATAGAGATAAGAATAAGAAAAAACTCTTGCAATAGTTAATTCAAAAATTTCTAAACATCGAACAATCACAGCTGAGAAGAAGGAAAAAATCACACGTCGTAAAGAATATTCCAAACAAATAGTATATTTTACAGCAAGAGATGAAAGGCGTTTTTTTTGGTGAGGTGAGAGTTTGCTCACGCGCGCCAGCAAGTTAGCAATCACACCGAACAAAAAAAAAACACTCATCTCGAGCAGTAAATGCAATTTTTTCTACTGATTTCGACTTTAATAAATCCAATTCGAAGCGAACTGGCAGAACTGTCATTACAAATTTAATTGTTGGTTTGGTCGTTTCCATGGTTACATATTGCATTCTCATAGAAAGTGATACTTTTCAAGTCAAATGTAATTTTATATAGGTTTTTTTAAATAGTTTCATGTGCGTTTTACGTTTGTACATAAAATATTTCATTGAAATTGATGTAATTAATAAGAAAGTCCATGCTTTGGCTAGTTTCGTGTTTTAATCGAGAAAATCATAAATTTAAAATGCTGATTTTCGTCTCTAGATGTGAAATCTCTAGAATGTGTAAATCGATGTCTAGAATGACAAAATATCACTTTCATGTAGGGTTAGCCGTGGAAAAAATGCCATTTTCACATATATCAGTAGAAAATAGTATATTTTACAGCAAGAGATGGCGTTTTTTTTGGTGAGGTGGGAGTTTGCTCACGAGCGCCAGCGAGTTAGCAATCACACCGAACTAGTAAAAAACACTTTCATCTCGAGTAGTAAATTCAATTTTTGTACTGATTTCGGTTGTAGAATCCATAATTCGACTTTAATAAATCCAATTCGAAGCGAACTGTCAGAACTGTCAAAACAAATTTGATTGTTAATTTGGCCATTTCCACGGTAACATATTGCATTCTCATAGAGGGTGATAATTTTCAAGTCAAATGTCCTAATTTTATTTCGGTTTTATAAATAGTTTCAGGCTCGTTTTACGTTTGTACATAAAATATTTCATTGAAATTGATGTAATTAATACGAAAGTCCATGCAAATTTGGTTAGTTTAGTGTTTTAATCGAGAAAATCATAAATTTAAAATGCTATTTTCGTCTCTAGACGTGAAAATATTTTCATCCCTAGAATGAAGAAGTGTCACTTTCATGTAGGGTAGGCCGTGGAAAAAATGCCATTTTCACATATATCAGTAGAAAAAATTAATTTACATACAGATAAATCTTCAAAAGCAGTTATAAGGCATGTTTCTAAAAGACAAAATTTCCATAACTCACAAATTGCAGACCCATCAACAAGAAATGTGCCATAGGTATATCCTACCAATTCATTTTGCTGACCTATCAACACAGAATCAACCAAACATTCCGGATTCAAAATCATATTATGATGATGACATTAACAGTCATTCTCCTTCATAAGTGAGTTATGTTCCAGAATTACATAAAACAATACTAAGAAACTATGTACCAAATTTGATTAATTAACATACTGATAAATCCCCAAAACCAGTTTTAAAGCTGTTTTTTTCTGACTGAAGTTTTCACTTCAGTCGGCAGTGCCTGACTGCCTATATTTTTTATTTATAAGGTTATGTCATTTTCTAGCGACCAACGTGGTCTCTCATAGCATATAAGTGGAGGAGCCAAACCGTACTAGTAATTATATTTATTTATGTTATTAGTCAACTTGTGAATTAGAGAACATAGTATTTTCTTAATTCTTTTCTTGTGTCTGAAGTGGAAAATTAAGATTTTGATTTTTTTATTTTGACCTTCTGCTAATCTCTCCGAATGGCAATTGCTTATCTCCAATCATAGAATGTGTCCCAACTCTCCACCATCTTAGGCACCATGAACATAACATCGGCAGCACATGTTAAATATTTATGACTGACTCGTCTATAGACCTTCAAGACCGACGCTACGCTACGAAAAAGAAGCAGTGCAAGGAAGAAAATATTTCTGATGTTTGTCTTCTGGTAACAACGGAATCTCCCTCCATACAAACTGCCAAGAAAATATGTAGCTATATGCAGTATGTAGCTATATGCAGTAATAAAGCTATATCCAGACATATCTTAGACTATGGACATATACTTATAGCTAGCGCACGAAAAAGGACAACCGACATACTTAAAGTAGCTGAACCTACATCATCATGTGTAATAATACACTTAAGGCATCCTAGTAACATACTTCATAACCCATCCAACAATCTCTTATTTACCCTGACCAAAACTCCAAATATCTCAGGCAGACATAAAAAACTGTTAACCAGATTTAAAGACATTTAGAGATGTATATCGGACACCCACTTTTTATAAAGACTTTGTATAAAACGCGAGCAAAGACACCACACTTGCACATATCCTTCAAAAACTGTATACGAAACACTATATGACAACCATGACGAAAATGAAGACTAATCATTCCATATCACCTCATATTTTTTTTTCAAATTATGTACGATATAAACGGGTACTCCTTGGCAGAAAGACCTTGTGCTCGATAGCTCTACTATTGGTAAGAATACAGATAATTATTATTATTAACCAACTAATAAATATATATTTGGATGAGTTCCATATTGGAGTATGTTTCGCGGCGTAATATTTGTCGGTGTCCCTAAGACTTCTCGGTTATTTCCTTTCCAATTTAATTATCTCTTTCGCTCACGATTCTGTTCCGCCAAAATGCTTTTATTATTTTACAAGTTCCTTGGGTAACCTGTGTTTTATTCACTTTTATTGTTTCCGTTTTATTACGTTCAGACGGAAATCGAAAAAAAGATACACAAATTAAATTTAACATAATTTTAGAGTACATATTGATTTAGTAATTTTGTTGCAAACAAAATTAGCTATTAAATTCCAAAGTTATTTAAAAACGAATCTAAAGAAATGAAACAAAAATAATATAAGCAATATTTTATTGGGGATAAATGTTTTAATTATTCTGTATCACTCTGGTTTTACCACAAATTTTTGTGCAAATAATATATAACTTGTGAAGATATATAACTCTACACACTTTACACGACTCGAGTTTCGACTCTTGAGGACATTTTAAAGTTTAAAGTTTTACAAATAGATAAGATTGAATTTATGTCAAAAGTTTTGTATAGATTAAAAAGTTGAGGAAAGTTTAGGTCGCTTTGCTAATTAAGGACATTAACTAATGGATTGCGTCATTGTTTGAAAATTTGTAATGTCTCCAGGATATTAAGCTTCGGGCCTTTGTTGCAATTATGCAAGATTTTTAGATTATCTGCTTATTTCGGGGAATTTATGATAACTAATTCACACAAGCTTTTTAAGTTTGCTACGCATTTATTTTTATAAATATTTAGAAATGTTCGATAACTCAACATTATTATTCGTAGTGATAAACTCCTATTTTCAATTATTATTATATTTTTACAAAGATGTGGATATTAAATATATTAAAGAATTTTTTAGTTTTTATTTGTAGACCTGTAATGTGGGTGCGGTTAAAAAAAGAGAAACAAACGATACAAATCCCAGACCATACCAAACATAATTGAAGGCGGTGGTGGCCTAGTAGTCAATGTGTCAGAATACTGAACCACAAGTCCTGGGTTTAAATCCTGGGTATGAAAAAATAAGCTACCGTCCTCCTGTGCATAGCTGTGGCAAAGTCATGACAGTAAAAATCTGCCACGAAACCTCCCCTAATAATGGCTCACCAATCACTTTAAAAACTGCAAAGGGCTCCCTACACTTTTGTCTAATATCAAGATACCAAGTTGTTGTGAAGGGGGGTGAATGGGAACCACCGCTGACTTCAATGTTGAGAGGGAAGGACTGCTGGCCAACAATTCTTCGGTCTCTGAGATATATCTAAATATCTCGGGATCTTGTAAAGTAATGTTCACCGGGATTCGCAAGGCATGCAGTTTGTCAAATAATAGTCGAGTTTTAGCAATTTAAATAAACAATAATACAATATCACGAAATAACTTAAGACTTATGGGGAATGATATGGGATACTGGGGAATGGTATTTATTCCATTCCTTGTATAATATATCTCTAAGAGGGGTTAAATCATCACTCTAATTCAAATAAGGGGGAGATTGAATTTACTTGACTCCTCCCATAAACAATCAAGGCTTAAATTCTATAAATACTGAAAATGTCTGATACACTGGTTAATCTGTATGGGAAAGTTTTATGGGCCTTCGCACGTTTTCTAAAATGTTTGAGGAGGTAGATTTTAGCGTGGCAATAAAAATCATTAGTTTCTGGAAAAACTGTAAAACTATTGCATTTATCCAAAATATGGGACCAAGGGCACGTTTGGAATGTGCGCTAATGGCACAGATGTCCAGTCCTGGTTTTTTTTACAACAAAGCACAAGTAGACTGCCTACACTTGTGCTTGGTGGGAGTAGGTTTAGGTCGTACTTAGGACTGTACCACCATTAGGGAAAGATACCAAAGATCATGGTTTAATAAATATGATGTGATTGAAGAGAATAGAAATACTGTGTGCGTAATTTGTAACTAAAAAGTTACATCACGTACATTTAATATAAATAGTATATTTTACAGCAAGAGATGAAAGTGGAGTTTTTTGGTGAGGTGGGAGTTTGCTTACGAGCGCCAGCGAGTTAGTAATCACACCGAACCATTAAAAACTCTTTCATCTCGAGTAGTAAATGCAATTTTTTCTACTGATTTCTGTTAATTAGAAGTAGTAGAATCATTGACATAATTCGACTTATAAATTCGAATAAATTCGACAATAAATCCAATTCGAAGCAAACTGTCAGAACTGTCAATACAAATTTAATTGTTTGTTTGGTCGTTTCCATGGTAACATATTGCATTATCATAGAAGGTGATACTTTTCAAGTCAAATGTACTAATTTTATTTCGGTTTTTTAAATAGTTTCAGGCTCGTTTTACGTCTGTACATAAAATGTTTCATTGAAATTGACGTAATTAATAAGAAAGTCCATGCAAATTTGCTTAGTTTAGTGTTTTAATCGAGAAAATCATAAATTTCAAATGCTCATTTTCGTCTCTAGATGTGAAAATATTTTCATCTCTAGAATGAAAAAATGTCACTTTCATGTAGGGTAAGCCGTGGAAAAAATGCCATTTTCACATATATCAGTAGAAAAAATATATTTTTAGAAGTTGAATTCTAATATCGGCTTTTCTAATTAGATGAGAGTAATGATGTGAATGGTTTTGCACGATATAAATCAGGGAATATAATGAAAGAAGAGCTATTGAAACTAATAACGTTGAAAGGGTAGCTTGATAATTTTAAAGAATTTTTTAAAGAAAATTGTTTCTGTTACGGTTGGGAAAACATTAGTTTTATTCAATATCATCAAGTCTAATTCAAAATACTCCACATCCTTTACATGAATTTCATTGCGTAATAAATACATCAGAAAGTTTTATGTGCGAAACACGGTTTGAAAATATTTTCCAATGTAATGCCAGAAATTAAAGCCATTGACTTTCATAAAGAGGTCTTAATAAGCAGCAATTATCCCAATTACTATAGGAAATTGAGTGTCAATATTCAGGTATTTTAAGGTATAACAATGTTCGATGGCTTAGTTGCAGTCAGGTTTTTAATCAGTTTGTAATCAGTTTTGAATGAAAAAACAATAGTTTTGACGAATTTTGATATGTAGAATGGTTTATGTAAAATGATTAATGGTGAAATAATTTAATGTTCTTCTGTGACATCACTCAGATTTTTATTAAACGGAATAAAAAACTTCAAAGACAAAAGGCAAATTGTTTAAATGATGTTTGAAAATAGTAGAATATTTATAGCGAAGCATGATTTCTTTACAAAAGATGAAATGAAAATCATGAAATATTTTCCTCAAATACAATAGTATATTATGTAACAAGAGTTGTAAGAAGCATATTATGTAATTGCCCTACAACTCGAGTCATGTACTTACTATACTTTATCTACGACCACACTATTTTTTTCCTGTTTAATAAGAAAAATATTATGTGTTGAATTCGATTGAATCCGATCCTGTGTTGAACAGATCTTCAACCTTAAAACTGTACTGGCATACTCCAAGATGAGAAACCGCAAGGTGGTCGTCACCTTTGTTGATTTTAGGAAGGAGTACGATTCCATCGATAGAGAAACGCTTAACAAAGTACTCCAGGAACTAGCACTAGACAACAAAACCCGCAGACTAATCCTAGAAACTTTGACCGACACCCATTCCAAGGTTAAATTTATAGGCGAGATTTCAGAAAGCTTCGAAATAAAAACTGGAGTGAGACAAGGAGATGGACTTTCCCCACTTCTCTTCAACTGTGTCCTTGAAAAGGTTATGAGAGAATGGCGCAAGGAACTGAACAATTTGGGTGCTCAGAGTGGTATCTACCTGGGACGTAAGAACGATGGACTGGTTGTAGATTGCCTGACCTTTGCAGATGACATGGCACTGTTTGCTGATACTCTTGAGATGGCAACAATGCAGATAAACTGGTTCAGGCTGCAAACAGGCTGCCAAAGTGGGTCTTCAAGTGTCGCTGGAGAAAACAGAATTCTTCACCAACATTAGAGAAGCAAACAGAGAGATGTTACTAGAACAGGGAAACATCAAGAGGACTGAGAAATTTAAGTATCTCGGCGAATGGATTGAACCCAATTTATCAGAAAGAGCATCATTATTCAAGAGAGTAAGCAAGTTAGAACTTGCCTATCGGCTGACTTAGAACACTATCAATAAGAAATGCCTGTCACGCAACTTGAAACTTAAGCACTACAAATCAGTCTTGCGACCAGAAGCCCTATATGCCATGGAGTGTCTTTCCTTGAGCCGAAGAGGTCTTATAGAGAAATTGGAAATCAGAGAGAGGAGAATCCTCAGGAAGATCCTAGGCCCGGTAAAGGAAGATGGCAAATTCCGAAGACGGCATAACTCTGAGCTCTACGAACATATTGAGATGCTCTCTGACTGTGCAAGGAAAAGAAGGGTAGCTTTCTATGGCCGCATTGCAAGATTACCTCCAAACCGACTAACCAACCGTCTGTTCACCTTCTGGCAAAACAAGAAGCTTCGTACCACTTGGTTGACAGAGACCGAGAAGGATATTAAAGAACTGGGAATAACAGATCTCGAAAACAGACATTCTGTGAGACGCACCCTAAAGGAAATCCGTGGATTTCAGGAAAAACCTCGAAGGAAAGGTAGGGGGTACCCTACCTTGACAGAAGAGAGAAAGGAGTTACACCGGCAGAAGATGCGACAATACTGGGCAAAGATCAAAGCCCAACAGTTGAACAAGCGTGGTCCAAAGTAGGCCTATTCGAAAGAAGAAGAAGAAGAAAAATATATTTGATGAAACAAATTTATTTCTTACTAGGTACATTATTTAACATTATTTAACATTAAACAGTTGTATTTGCATATCTAATTGTCACTAGACATTATTTAAGTTGATAGAATTGGATTGAAATACATTCACAATGATTACATACCTTATTTTTGGTACCCTTATTCTTGTAGTTTTCGTTAGATTTAAACGTGAAAAAACAAAATGAATGACAGTTGCGATGCGAATGATGTAACGTTTTATGATTGTTTGAAAATCACGGAGTACAACATTTAACAATCATATCAAGGTGGAGCTCTCAACCAATCAACTAATCGCAAACCAAGCGCACTAGTGTCTTAGCAATCATAACTTATCATTAATCGCGGCCTATAACATACGTGTGTGTTATGATGTATTTAGATAGTTCACGAACTGTACAATCATGGGCATTTACAAAAGTGGTGGTAGACAAAATGTTTTCAAAATATAATGATTTTAAAAAATAGCCATGAAATTCAAGAAAATGACATTAACAAATATTTAATGATTATTCAGGAAATAAAACAAACTTTTAAGGATATTTAAGCAGTTGAAAAAGTTTCGAAAATATTTAAGTTTACCCACTTCATACACAAAACGAAGTTTGAGTTAACGGCATTTACATGGATGGCTAGGTATTCGTCATTTAAAAATGGAATTAGTCAAATTTAAAAGCACGATAGTGTAAAGAAATAAATTTTAAAACCTGATTTCCATAGTAAAAGAAAAAATGTCTGAAACTAGTGTAGATGTACTGGACATCTTCTTCTCCTTGTTTCCAAAAGGCCTACTTTGAACCACGCTTGCTCAACTGTTGGGCTGTGATCTTTGCCTAGTATTGTCGCATCTTCTGCCGGTGTAACTCCTTACTCTCTTCTGTTCAGGGGGTAACTTTCCTTCGGGATTTTTCCTGAAATCCACGGACTTCTTTCAGGATGCGTCTCACAGACTGTCTGCTTTGGAGATCTCTTATTCCCAGTTCTTTAATATCCTTCTCGGTTTCTGTCAACCAAGTAGTACGAACCTTCTTGTTTTGCCAGAAGGCGAACAGACGGTAGGTTAGTCGGTTTGAAGGCAATCTTGCAACGTGGCCATATAAAGCTACCCTCCTTTTCCTTGCACAGTCAGAGAGCCTCTAAATATGCTCGTAGAGCTCAGAGTTATGTCGTCTTCGGAATTCCCCATCTTGCTTTACCGGACATAGGATCTTCCTGAGGATGCTCCTCTCTCTGATTTCTAATTTCTCTACCAGACCTCTTCGGTTCAAGAAAAGACTTTTCTTGGCATACAGGCCTTCTGGTCGTAAGACAGATGTGTAATGCTTAAGTTTTAGGTTGCGTGACAGGCATTTCTTGTTGTAGGTGTTCTTAGTCAGTCGATATGCTAGTTCTAACTTGTTGACTCTCATGGGTAATGATGCTCTTTCTGATAAGTTGGGTTCAATCCGTTCACAGAGATACTTAATTTTCTCAGTCATCTTGATGATTCTCTGCTCTAGTAACATCTCTCTCTTTGCTTCTTTGATTCTTTCGTTGGTGAAAAAATCTGTTTTCTCCAGCGACACTTGAAAACCCACTTTGGCAGCCTGTTTCCTAAGGCAATTTACCTGCATTGTTGGCATCTCAAGAGAATCAGCAATCAGTCTTCTGCAATCAGTCTAAGTCTTCTGCAACGGCCAGGCAATCTGCAACCAGTCCCTTCTGACTTTCAAGTACTTGAAAATGACCGTCAAACGTGGAAACTTGAGTTGTTATATGTGTAGAAATTTATATAACTGTGAATAACAAGTTGTATAACATTTTTACATACTATAAGTGCGGTAAAAACATAGTGAATTTTTCAATTCAATGTAGGTCTATAAGACTTTCTTTACTCCTTGCTCATTTAAAGGCTCAATACAGGGTTGACTGCCGTGTGGGCATGATGTCACCTGCTGCAGTAATTCATGGTATCACCTCCTTGATATACATTTTTTGACTGCAACGAAGAGGCAATCGATTTATGTAAGATTTATGTATTATTCTTCTTTTTCTGGCGCTATAGCCCAATTTTAACTTTTGGCTCTCCTAGTTTCCTCATCCATTCCTCTCTCTCTCTCCCGGGATACTTCCTTCTATCTTCCTAGTTTAAGGATTCGTCTAGCGTCTTGGTCTACTTCGTCCTCCAAATTTTTTCAAGGTTTTCCTATCGGCCTCTTCTCCTCCATTCGACCGTTCGGGTTTCTTTTTGGCATTCTACCATCTGGCATTCTTATAATGTAGCCTGCCCACCGGAGGCGCTACAGTTTCACGTATATGGACACTGGTTGGTATTTAAAGGCCTGACATACTTCCTTGTTGTATCGTCTGCTATATTCTTCATTTTCCAGTACTGGTCCTAGAATTAATATTTTCCTCTCGAACACGTCGATTTTTGCTTCGTTCTTTACGGCGAGGATCCACACTTTGCAGCCGTACGTGAGAATTGGTCGGATAATTGTTTTATACACCTTCATTTGTATGTCTTTGTGTATCACATTGGACTTGAGTACATTCGCCAATGAGAAATACGCTATATTTGCCATCATCACTCTGGCTCTAATTTCCGCGTCTTCCAGGTCTTTGCTATTGATGCTTGCGCCCTGTTCGCTTGTTCCAAGTTGTCTTGTGTTTGTATTCTTGGTGTACCCGTTTACTTTGCACTAGCGTCTTTGTTTTGTCGATGTTGATTTGGAGGCCGAATGTTTGGGCTGCTGATCTTATTGCTGTATAAGCTTCCTCCGTGGTTCGTTTTGTGTGTCCCATTATGTCAATATCATCCGCGTATGCTGCGAGTATGCTTGGCCTTATCGGAACAAGATAAGACTTCAACTGTGTTTTTAGCTTCTCCGCATGCAAAGTTTTTAACCGCCGAATATATTTGATCTGAACTGGTCATTTTTTCTTAAAGCATGGAATTTTTAGTTGAGATTACTTACTTGTTGCGTAAGTTCCAGTAGTTCCTTTTTCACACTGTCCTGGATAATATCCACGAATGATGATCTAATCGACTCTAATTCACTCCTTATGCCTCTAGTAATCATATCCTTGAAATAGGGACTCTGAAGGTACAATATCACAGGGCCATCATTTTTATCTGGATTAACGTTAAATCTAATTCTCTTAACATATTGCAAACAAATGTATTGAATGCACTTAGATTTGGCTAATGAGATAGTTTTCTCTCACGCTTGATTGATGTTCACGCTCTCGCGGTTGGACCGCGACTGTAGGACTCTAGTCTTGTCTGTATAGTCTTGTCAATGTAGTCTTGTATTGATCAAGGCAGTGAATAGACGAAGCAACACTAAAGGATCTTATCGGGATTGACGTGTATGAAATTGTGTCTCCAAATCTAATGAAACAGAAGACCTATACCTGTATATAACAATATATTTTTTATTTATACTGATGGTTTGAAATCCGAAGTTGGCGTAGGAGCAGCATTTGTGGTATATGTTGAAGAGGTCGAGGTACATTATGAGATTATGAAACTAGAGAAGTACTGTCCCATTAAATCGGAGCACAGATCAATCCCTGAATGTTCAATCCTCTCGACCAGCAGAGCCGCTCTCGATGCCTTAAAATATATGACAAAACCAACCGAGCGAGCTTCTTTTGGAGATATGGCAGCTGGCACATGAAATCCGACAAAGGTCTAATCTTCGGCTGCACTGGATTAAGGCTCACGTAGGTCATAAAAAAAAACGAAAGAGCGGATTATCTTACAAGGCAGGCTTCAGAAAAAGAGAATACCAGCGACGAAAAAACAATGCAGCTGGCACATGAAATCCGAAAAAGGTCTTATCTTCGGCTGCACTGGGTTAACACTTATGGCAATGCTCAGTCGTTACAACGTTGTTCAATACCCGGGTACCCGCATGGAATTTTCATTCAATAAAATAATTGTAATACCGAGACACTTTCACTTTACAACTCGGGATTACCCATAGAGTATTCCACTATCCGAAAAACCCTATTTCTATACATAAAACCGCCGGGTGGGCGAAGTATGGATCAAAATATAGTGGATATGCGACGCCGAGAATTCATATCCATTGAAAGGTCAAATTTACACTGGCAAAATAACAACTGGCCGAGAAATAAATCAAGGTGAAAGAGTAGTAAAATTAGCTGCTAAATATAAAGGATCCGGGAGAAATATTACAATGGATATTTTTTTACTACTTTAGCATAAGCAAAGCATTTGTTGTCATGGAAGCTAACAATTGTAGGAACTTTGAAAGTAGTAGACATAGCCTAAAGATCGTCTAAAGTCTAAAGATCGTGAAGAATTCTCTTCGATATTTGGGTTTCATAAAAAAGTTACTCTATGTCCGTATGTTCCTAAATAATAGAAAGTTGTTATCTTCGTTAGTTGTTATCTATATACTTCTATCTACGATGCACTCAGATGCAGCAATTTGCAGCGAAGTCAAAAAAAAATACAAATTGTTCGGTATTATAATAAAACAAAAATTGATCTGGATATTGGTAATAATAAAATAAATGGTGAAAATTGGTAACCGATGGTCTCTCGCATTTTTTTTTTTATATTTTGGATATCGCCAGTCTTTCCAGCTATATTAGTTATCATCTAAATCAGTGGTTCTTAACCTTTTTAAGCCGCGACCCAAATTTGAGAAATATGTTCATGTCGCGACACAAAAAAAGTCAAAATTTTTTCATTGCTTTATTTTAGATCGTATTTTACAAAAATCTTCAATCCTACGATGATGATTTTTTTAAATTTACAAATTTTTTATTTATTTTTTTAATAATAAAGATAAACAAAACAACTTTTCTATCCAAGGAAAATTTAATTAATAATCAAGTGTTTTTAATATTTTGTATTGACCAAATTAAAATATATTTATAACTTTTTGAAAATAATTGACATTTTAACTTATTCCTAAAAAAAGAAATATCAATACATAAGTCTTTTAAATTTTAAATGCAAGTCATACAGTTTTAATGAGAACCTTGTGCTTGAATACATTTTGAAAGATCTTCAAACCTCGGTTGAATGCTTGTCAAGGAGCACCTTATATCTATTTCAGGATTTAACTTGTTCCGGTAATTGTTTTTGATTACACACAGAGCCGGAAAACCAACCTCACACATATATGTTGTTGAAAAGGGCAATAATACTTTTAGGGCTTCTTTAACAATATTGGCTTTTCGGTTTTTAATTTTAACCAGAAAGCACATAAAGATTCAGTGTTTTTGTAGAAATTGTATCGAAGTGTTCACTTGTGGTCACTTTGTACTTCTATTAATTGTTCTTGAAATTGATTAATATTAACAAATTCATCATGCAAATCACTTACATCAAAATTAAATGGCATTCGAACCCAATTATATTTGAAAACATCGTCTGCAGGGAAATATTGATGAAAGTCTGCTATTATTTTTCTAAATGATTAATAATAATTTTCTGTATTTCAAAATCTGTGATATCAATATAATTTATTGTCTATCTATTGCATTATTGTCTTCAACTTGAAGTAAATTAAGAGTCGGGAATGAAGCATCCTCTTTACTTCAACCTTATTTCTCCATAATTTGAGTTTATTTTTAAAACATGTCATTTTTCAGTTAATTCAATAATAGTATGATTACGTCCTTGCATAGACGTATTTAGATTATTTATTTCAAATAAAATATCTGACAAATAAGCAACTTGAGTAATCCACTTCAACTCGGAGAATTTAGATGCTAATGGGTGTTACTTTTCTCCCAAAAATAATTCGACTTCTGTCCGTAATGATAATACTCTTTGAACAACTTTGCCCCGGGACAGCCATCAAACTTCAGAATAATATAATAAATGTTCGTATTCTGCACCAAATTCGAAACACAGTTGAACTAAAATTGACTACCGCAACAATTTCATCCAAAACTATACATATTTCGGGTGATAACTTTTTTGAAGCAAGATTTTGTCTATGTAAGAAACAATGAATCGATATAATTTGTGGATTTGTTTGTTTTGCTCTTGTCGAAAATCTCTTTTGAGATGCTGTCATGGCAGCTGCACCGTCGGTGCAAATACTGAAACACTGATTCCAATTTAATCCTTCTTCTTTAAAAAACGAATCGACCATAAGAAAAATATCTTCACCTCTAGTTGTTGTTGACATTGGTTTGCAAAATAAAATGTCCTATTGTGTATCTGTTAAACCTGGATACCGCACGTACACCATGAGTTGAGCATCTTTACTTACATCTGTCGTTTCATCCAGTTGAATACTAAATAAACCAGCAATTTTTATAGCAGAAATAAGTTGATTCTTAATATCAAATGACATATCATTAATTCGTAAACGAATTGTATCATTTGATAATGGTAATTTCTTTGAACTTTCATCTCCGCACATGATACGTGCCATGTCAATGGCAGCAGGTTTTATAAGTCTTTAAGCAATTTTATGGGGTTTCTTTTGTCTTGCAATATGCCAAGCCACATGAAAAGAAGCAAGTGTAGCTTGTTTGGCAGAATTTATAAAACCACTACTACTTGGTGCATCCAAACGTTGTCTTTTTAAATGGGCTTCCTTTCTTTCGAAAAAAGTACGATCTTTTCCCTCAAAGGAAAATTTTTTATGTTTTGCATCAAAATGTCTTAAAGTTTGTTCGGTTTCATCGATTCATTACTTAATATTTCACTGCAAAACACGCATTGTGGCTTGTTCACTCCTCGATCATAAATGCCATTAAAACCTAATTCTAAAAACTCTTCCTTGTATTCACGTTTTGCCATTATTAGGGTGATTACAATTTTACAATACGCACAGCTTGATCACTGAAGAAACGAGTTTTTGACAGAGAGCTTACTGAGTCTGCGCGCACGCAAAGCAATGGCGTGCGTATTACCAACACCTCCTAGAAGAGAAAGCCTCAGGACAGGAATTGGACGTCACTTCCGGAAGGCCATTCGCGAAGAGCGGTAAAACTGAAACATTGTATTAGGGAATAACTCTTCTAGGAGGTGTTGGTATTACTTATTATTTGGTTTATTACTAACTTTTTGGTTCAACTCAGCGCGATCCAAGAATTATGCTTCGCGACCCAATTTTGGGTCGCGACCCATACGTTAAGAACCGCTGATCTAAATAACAAAATGATATAAAAAAAAACGAGCGCCGATTATTTTTACGAAAATTAAGTGAAGAATTACTTATGCCAGTGATTCAAAAACGATCTCAAAATATGCAAATTATGAGAAATTTCACCACTAGTATTGCCGCAGAAACAATCTATGGAAAACCAATAGATCCTAGAAGCAGGGCAACAACATCAAGTGAGTCAGGCGGGTCTACTGATCAGACAGATTCCACTGGACGAAAAATGGTTGTAGGATCATATCATATTTGTTACCAGGATGTCTATAAAAAAAAAACCGGAGAAAAACCGAAAATCGTGTAAAGAATGTAACAAACCAGTTTGCGATTTACATTCAAAATTGTAAAATGTAGCGCATGTTTCCAATAATATATTGAATATAAAAATATTTTATGTATAATTTATAATAAGTTTTATTATAAAATTAATTAAAAGATAAATAAATCCGTTTATTTATATGTTAAATAATATTTTTTATCCCTATGAATAAGTATAATTATTTATATATATATATATATATATATATATATATATATATATATATATATATATATATATATATATATATATATATATATATATATATATACTTTAAGTCCAAAAATTTGTTTTTTTGGCATATTTTATTATTAATGTATATGAATCGATGTCAATAGACTCAAATAACGAGGATCTAAAAGGATTTGATAATTTTTCGTTAAATACAAAAGATATGTAAGCAAGAACATGCAAAAGGGTACCCGGGTACCCGGGTATTGACATAAGTGTTAAGACTCACGTAGGTCATAAAGGAAACGAAAGAGCGGATTATCTTCCATGGCGGGCTTCAGGAAAAGAGAATACCAGCGACAAAAAAAACAATTGTTAAAAAAACAATTGCCAATCACGTACATATACAACAAAGTACCTGGTCAGGCAATAAAAATGGGACTATCTGTTAAGTTCAACAGAGAGTGGCAAGCCTACTTATAGATTTAGTTTTTGCAAAACCTTTGCTATTTTTTCGCTTGTTTTGCCAAAATATGTGAGAAAAATGTTTTATCTGAATTTGGCTTTTTCGGGTATGTTTGGGTTTAATACCCATAATATTGGTTTTAATATTGTGATTTGGTTCCGTTATTTATTTTTTAAATTTCGGATGAGTGAAATTGGGAAAGCATTCTCTGTGATAATTGTTTTAATTATGCACCCTTTTGATACAAAGAACAACATACGCTTTGTATTTCAAAATTAAAAATTCACATTAAACAGAACAGAAACTAATTTATGTTTATTACAGTTAGAACAATAATTAATAACTGTCTTCCGCGCTAAATAATTGTATCTAAACCAGAATAGTTTTCAGTTTAATTTTCAGTGCTTGATAATTTCCAGACAATTTAATGTAGCGCGAATAATATTGTTGAAATATGAGTAAATTTCAAAGTAAATGTTTCATACAAACAATTTCTCATTCCGGCTCAAATTAAATCCACCCTAAAGTTCTTTGTCTTTTTGATTAATACTAAAAAAATTGGTTTGATTTTTTTATTTTGCAACAACTGAACGATTTGATTTTGTTTTAAATATGCACATATTAAAATGGAAATTTAAATGTGAATTTATTATTCTGCATATTTGCCGCTGCAAAAAGTTCCAATGAAAAAAGTTTTTTATTATTCATGGGAATATGCGCTTAAAACTGTTGTTTTTCCAGTTTTTCCGACATTTTCTTGAAATAATAAAAATATTTTGAAAGTAATTTTTTATAAAATCCGGAATTTATATTATGAATGCAAAAATTGCAAAATATTCATGAAAACAAAACCCTCCTACTCATTCGATCATTAAAAATTTTATTTGGAATGTCAGTTATGAAATAAAATATTTCTTTATGCTATAATATAAAATAACTCCTGTTGTGTGGGATGATCAAATTGTGTTTCCTCTGACAAAAATGTTGCGAATTACATGACAAAGGGATTCAAATTAACGGAATGCAGGGAGAAAAGTCTGAATTTATAATGGTTCGTTCGGAAAAATACCTGGAAATGAGAATAATGAAAATCACAATGAAACGAAAAAACCTTTCGGAAAATGAAAAATAAATGAGAACATTGAAATAGGACAAGGAATGTTTTAGACAAGAATTTTATTTTAAAAAACGCAACAAACAACAAACAGTTTTTTTTAAATTAATTTATACATCAAATATGTTTAAAACAAATGTCTGCAACATTTTATAGTCGGCGTGCTTCTGCGAAGTTATCCTATATTTTTTTAGTCAGTTGTGGTAAATTTTCCGATGATAAAAATTAATGATGGGCAAACTCGTATTTTTGTTAACTCGAGTTAACCCGGTTAAAAATTTGCGTAACCCGATTTCAAACCGAGTTATCCAAACCGAGTTAGCAGAAAAATATGAAGTTTATTATAAATTAGATTCTGGACGCCCCTGGTCTTAATTGGCACTTATAAGCCAACCATTTTATTTTTCGCTCATTAATTTTCATAGAAAAACTGTTTTTTTTTGCAGGAAAATACGCAATATTTGTAAATACACATTATAAATGAATTTATAAATAAACAAGCAACAAAAAAAAATCAACAAAATCTATAATACCTAAATATGACTTAAATGGAACTAAAATTTTTTATTACATAACTGAAAGCTACTATTTTAAGAAAAACTATTTTAAATCAAACTATTGTGTGGTATTAAGAAATAATATTTGGTTTACTCTTTTTGGTGCTAAACGGTTTCGTCTTTCATTGCATAAAATGCTAGCTTTCGAAAATAATCTTTCTGAGGGAACTGATGTAGCCGGTATACAAAGGTATTTTTTCGCCATTTTAAACAATGCTGGAAATAAACTTTCTTTTCACTCCAAAATTGAAGTGGATCATTTTTGCGATTTAAATATGGCATTTCAACGTACTGTTTTACTATCATAGCAGCTGAAGAATATGTAGTATACTTTTCGTTCAATTTTGTTATTTTTTTATCCACAACAGCCTAAATGTCATCATCTGAACAGGTCAATTTAGATACAGTAGCAGTAGAAGTTGATGGTTGTTCTCGTAAATGTGAGGTATTTGTTGAAACTGATATTATGTCCTGTAATTCATTTATTATCTACATTCGTGCATTCTTAGCATTACTTTCTAATAAGAATGCTCTTTTCTTAAATCTAGGGTCAAGAAAGGTAGCAGTGACTGCTGTTCTATTATTTTCATAAATTCCAAGTCGTTTCTCAACCACATTGTCAAGAATTTGTTGTAAAAACTTGCCTGACTCTGTCAGTAGAGTTTTGTTGTTCTTCAGAGACCAAAGAAGAAAGAAACCTTCAAAGACCAACAGCCTTCCGGAGACCAAATACAAGAGGTATAACAGAAGACAGGGATGGGCATTTTTCTCCAGATAAAATGACAGTTACCTGTTCAAAAGGATGTAAAAGCGCCACCATTTCTTCAGCCAATAACCACTCATGATACTCTAAATTTGATGGTGGTAAATTCAATGTAGGTAAAACAGCAGAAAGCGGTACCTTCAATTTGATTAAGCGTTCCAGCATGTAGAAAGTACTCTTCCACCTGGTACGAATATCTTGCTTTACTCTTAGTAAATCCATATTAATTTGTTTTTGCATGTCAAGTAAAGCATAGGACGACTTGCTGCTATGCTTGAAGTGGGAAACAATCGGACGGCACATTTTTAATACTTGTAATATTTGACTGTTATCCAGATTCTTTTCTAAATCGGCCCTTTCTTTATCTATACAATTTTTGACAGCAAGGTTAAGTGTATGAGCAACACATAAATGGTTTCGTTTATTAAGAATCTCACTAATTACCTTTTTTATAGGTGCAGCGTTCATCAGTGACTATGCAGAGTATTTTTGAATCTATTTTCCAATCATCCAATACTAGTTGTATAGCATTTGCTATGTTTTTAGCCATATGATTTTCTAGTATTTCTGAAGTGGAAATAACAAATGATTGTTATTTTACATTTTGTATAAAATGAGCTGTCTCAGTTATAAAACTTTTATTGCTATATGAGGACCAAATATCAGATGTTATTGCAATGTATTCAATATCCTCCAATCTCTTTTTATAAGCTCTGGACTCTAAGTCATATTTTTCTTCAATCATTATTGTAAGTTTTTTTCTAGATGGAATTTCGTACTCGGAGTTTAATGTTTTGGTAAATTTGCGAAAACCTTAATTTTCAACGATTTGTAATGGCTGGTAATCTTTGACTATCATATACATTAAGGCATCGTTCCCAGATTTCTGCACATATTTATTGTATAGATTCAAATTTAAACGGCTTTGTTTAAATTTTTTTGTTGGAGGTTCGACATCATTTGACGAAACCGGAACAGGCATCGGCGGCATCGGCGATTCATCTAATATTGATTTTTGAAATTGACTTGTTGATTTTATAGTATATTGATTTTATTATTGATTGATTTTATTTATTTTTATGTCGGGTATATCCGCACCACGATGTATTGCGTTTACGCCGTTGACCATGATCGGATCCACTTACGCGGAGAATCCTCTTTCGCACACAAACATTCCTATACATTTCCTCTGTAAATGATGTTTTGTAGAAAAACGCTTCAGGGCGTTCTTTTTCAACCCTAAGAACCATAATGTAATGCCACTTGACTTGATTTCTCTCCTCGTCTATATTGAAATTTGTGTCCCACGATTCTTGCAAAGCTTTGACGTCATAAAACTTGTCATACGTCATTTCTACAACCTTGTAAGGTTTCCTCGTCTTGTTTGCTGTACCAATCAAAGTTTTATATTGCTCTGGTATATAGATTGGACCCGACTGCAAGTATCTTTTAATTTGTTTCTTTGACACTATGAACGTTATCACCTTCATTTTGTGAGTGTCCACGTATTAGAAACTTATAAGTAATAGATTTATGAGTAATAGCGTCGACCAGATGGGCCCAGAACGACTAGCAAAATGGGCTAAAGTAGCAAACCCCAACACAAAACGACCCATGGGAAGACCACCAAAGCGATGGAACGAGTCATGGAGCTCAAGGTCGCAAGAGACGAGAGATGCGTAAAGAAACAGGACAATGTCCTAAAAAGAAGTAGAAGGAGGAGGAGTAATAGATTTGACTCTCAACTTGTTGACAGCATAGGCATAGGCAGACAACAGAAACTTATATTTTTGTTGACCGCCACAATTATCCGAATAGAAAATTATATCAATTTCTTTATTAGGATTTTGGTCTACTTGAGCTTTAACGTAGTCGAGTATGCAGCTGCCAATTTCCACAGCTCCTCTCTTTCCTTTGGTTTCATCCCAAAAGTAAAGGGCAGTTGATCTTGTATTTATGAAAAAATAGGGATATTTGTCCCTTTGGAATTTGCAATAATGCCTGCATGTCGTAAACTGCTAGGATAGTACCATCGGTCCTATTTTTGTCGTTTTCCTTTTGAGGAAAAAGAGATCTTTTTCTTTCAGATGCTGTTCATATTCTTGGCTTATCTTGTATTTTTCTTCTACGTCTGAGTCCTTGTACCTTTCGCACAGATCACATTGATCTTGTTTCGGTACGAAAAACGAAATATTGAATTCGGTGTTGAATATCCTGTTGAATGTGGCAGACGTGGCAAAAGCTAAACCATCCTTTTCACGAAGATCTTTATAATCTCTGTAGATATGGGCCAGCGATTTATCACTTGAAATAAATTCTCTTGTCGTTTGAGCTGTCAATTAGTGAGATTGAATTCTTGGAATAGAATTTATAAAATCTCTAACGCTCTATTTATTTTGTGGATTAATAGTTGGTTGATGGCCGTGTTTTCCTCTCAAATCAGCTTGTATGACTCCTGATTCCGACTTTTTGGAAAGTGCCGTTTGTATAGCTTTATAACTCAAGTCAAGAGTGGATTTAAAAAACGGTTTGCATACCCTAATTTTGGATCCATCTACTTCAAAATAAAAGGCGGTGTTAAGAGCTCTAAAATCTTGTGTGCTTGAGTATCGATATTTAGGCTTCATTTTTTGTGAGTGTCGCACTATACATTCGCTCTGCCTTTCAAGATTGCCAAGTCCCCAAAACACATCAAAAAGCTGTTGCCTTGATATTTGATCGATCTTCTCCTTACATTTTAATCGACATTTTTCTCCACAGGGGGGTCCAACCTTTCTCTCTGACACTTGTATCTTCGATTTCGACAATGACTGGTAGACTTTACCAGAATTTCTCAGCAACTTTGCAACTTTCGATTTCCACATCGTTGTTTTTCGTACTCTCTTTTTAACATTTTTTTCTTCTATCGCGAGGTCTTGGCCATTAATTTTAACAACCATAGCGTTTTGAGGGTCAAGTTTTTCATGTACACTGTTATCTTTGGTATCCGATGAGCTACTAGAACTTGAACAGCTGCTACTGCTAGTTTTGGACGAGGACAACGATGAACTAGAAGGTGCGACTTTAGATGGTGTCTTACTTTTATGAACCAACCGAAAATTGGGATCCTCATCTGAGTCGTCAATGTCACTTTCGTCACTACGGATCGGTGAAATGTAATAATTTGGTGTACCAGTCTGTTGTTGCTTAGACGTGCTTGGAATAGATTTCTCAACCACAGATTAAGCGGCATGAATTTCCTTAGGTGAGTCTTCATCACCTAATGAGATGTTGAGGCCATCCTAGCTGTGGCCTGTTTACTATTACCGTCTCCTTCTGAGTTATGTGTGCAAACTCCTGTTCTAAAGGACTAGCATCTGGTTGTATATTTTCATATTGAGTCAGTAAGCTAGGGCTGATGTATTCTTTTGTCTCTTTCTTCAACCATAATTACTGAAAACCGTCCACGATTCATTATTTTTGTGAAATATAAAATATAAAATTCAATTAACCATCTACACAGCTCTACCTCAAAAACTGTTCAGTAAAAACATAACAAACTGTGTATTTACTAGTATGAAAATTAAATATAATTAAGATGAAAAGACTCCAATCACCACTAGCAAAAAAGTTCAATTTCATTTGTTTTTTAAAGAAATATAAGAGTTTAAAAAATGACTTTTGAGAAATGACCCAACCACAAATTTAAAAAAATTTCAACAATACGGTAACAATTCTAAATAAAAACAAAAACTTTACTCACCTTACAATCAACACTGGTTCAACTCAAAATGTAGCTTTAATTTACTCAGCACTAACCAGCAAAACGGCGACAACTCGAAAATATGAACTACAATTTCATGGTTTAACGAAACAATACGCAATTAACTCAAAATAACTCTAATTTGTTTAAGACAGGAACGCAAGTGCCGCTTGTAATACTGACTGAAATTAACGATGTCCCTGTTTTGGTGGAGAGGAGCGGGACTCGCTCGTTCAACAAAAGGGACTTCTAGCGTCATGTAGCGTTGAGTATTGGAATTATTTTTAAATCTGTTTTATTGGTCGCTAGGTAGTGAGTTAAGGAATTCGATGGTATGCATAACTCAAAAATCATAATTTTTTAGTTAGCTCTCTTTAGATCTAGGTTTGCGACATGATCTTATTGTTATTTGCTCTGTTATTGGTCTTAAAACTGTTGAGCAAAAAAAAAGACTAGACAGACAAGACTAGATACACACTATTACAGGAAGAGCTTACAAGAACCAATACATGCATATTCGAAGTGGCAAAGCCCCTGCTCCCGATGGACTGCTACCAAAGGCCATTGAAATAGTTGTCAAAGGAAGCCCTTAATATATTCAAAATGTCACGAACAAATTTTTGGCGGATGGATACTTCCCGAACATCTGGAAGAGTACTAGGCTGCTAGTCCCATAGAAAACCCATCGTCCTATTGACTACTGTGCCTGCTCGATATTGCAGCAAAATTGCTGGAACAGTTAGTGCTATATAGCATAGAGATTGAGCTCTGGTAAGGGAAAAAAATCTCTGATATGACAATATGAATTCAGGGAGGGCAGATCAACAGTGGAAGCTATTATGCGAATCCTGGACGTGGTGGAGAAAGCCTCAACTGGCACGAGAGCGACAATAAAGATTGGTGTGGTCATGAATTTAGACGTTAATAATACTTTCAATACAGCAGCAAGGGAAGATAGTATGAATGAGGCTAGTAAAAGAGGCTTCTCCTCATACCTGCTTAAACTACTGCGTAGTTATCTACATGATCGAAAGATCATAATCGAAGCAGGTTCCACAGGTCCGGTTCCACAGGGCTCAGAAATAGGGTCACTACATAGGTTCCTACACTGTGGAAGATCCTGTACGAAGGAGTATTTAGGCCAAAGCTACCAGAAGATGTTCAAATAATAAGATTTGCTGTTGATATTGCTCTGATAGTAGCAGGAAAAGACGAAGCGGGCGTAATGGAACGTGCAAATAGAGCGGTTGCACTTTTTGATAAATGGTTGGAGAAAAACCGTATAAGGCCGACTTCGGAAAAAACAGAAACTGTTCTACTGACCGGAATGAGGCAGGAGCCGACAGTATTTAAGGTCAGAGGTATATCCATAATACCAAAGGAGGCAATTTAATACATTGGTGTGATTATTAACAAGCAGTGTCACATGTTTTACACCACATATCATGCAAGCATCACTGGAAAAGATGATGTCCAATGTGGACCAAAAAGTAGCAAGAGAAAGGTATTATGCCCGGTCGCTCAATCGGAAATGCTCTATGGTGCCCAAGATGATAAGAAGCATTATAGTCATGAAAGAAACGGACCAACGTGACGGACAGAAAGCCAGGGACCAACTAAACTGATAAAATGCCAGAACCCCTAAGCAGATGATGTGAAATGGGTTGTGAGTAAATGGCATGGTAAGTGGCAGTAAGTAAATTTTCAAAACAGATAATGAAAAACTGAAATTCAAATTCGAAATAATTTCAATAAAGACTTTTCTAAATTAATTTATTTTATTTATTTATTACTTTGATTTAGTGAGATCCTTGCGCTTGATGCTTGCTGCATAGAGATTTTACGTTAGGTTCCAATTTGGTTAGCTTCAGTCTCAAATCTCCCCGTTGTGGAATATCCAGACTATTTCTTTTTTTACCAGTAAAGCATTTACAGCACTAAATCCACATTTATCTAAATATGAAGATGGAAACGGTAGCAATAGTTTTCTTGCACATTCGGCTGAATTTGGGTATTTGATTTCTGTTTCCTCAAAAAGCCATGCCATCACTACTATTATATTAAATAAAGCTTTTACTGTTTCATCATTTTCAAGTTCAAATTCATCATCAAGTTCTTCTTGATACTGCATATTTGATATATCAGACAAATCCACTAACATTGGCTACATCATCCATGTTGTAAAATCAATTTGTATTAAAACAAAAAATCTTTCCTTTAAATCAGCCGATAGTATTTTCAGATGATCGACAATAACTCGCATCATTTACTTCACATCTTTGGAGCCAATGAAACTTTTCAAAGTTTTTGTTGTTAATATATTTTTGACATAACTTAATAAGGGTTATGAAACCAAATATCTTCTGTGTGATGCTTTTGCATCGACAAGAGTTTTATTTTAAACAGTTCCATACATTTTTCAAACAGTTCCCTTTAGAGAGCCATCTTTCTTCAGTGTGAAGTAAAAGTCTCACATAGTCTGCGTTTTGTTCTTCACAAAATGACTTGCAGAGAAGCTCACATTTGGCATTAGCTTTAATAGCATTTATACATTTTATTACTAGATGTAGTACTCCATTTAGAACAGGCGAGATGTTTTTAGCTACCAACTTTTCCCTTTGAATAACACAATGCACAAGTATCAGTTCTGGATTCTCATCTTTCATCAATTTTAAGCAGCCATTTTTCTTGCCCATTATATTAGGATATTAATTTCAATGGTATATAATTGACATCTAATTATCATTGACATCTATTATTGACATCATGGAGGTAGTGGTGCTAATCTTTTACAGAACAACATTTCTTCAGCAAAATGTGCTTTATCAATATATTTTACCTAAGTTACCAATACTGCCTCTTCTTCTACTTCTTCAAGTGCCATCTCCTCTTAGAAGGTTGGCTATCATCATAGCTATTCTGATTTTTGATGTTGCAGCTTTTCATCTTAGCTACATTCATAACTCTCACCACCCCCCTGCCCCCATTAATGTTCAACTTTCAACTAATCGCGGAATTTTCCTCCGAACCAGAATTTTTCAAACTTACCCACCCATCACCGTATCTATGAAATTTTGGTGGTTCTTAAATGTTAAAAATTAAAACAGTAGCCTCAGCCTTGGAGAGTTACTTTTAGTACTGCCTCATTGTCTCTCAAAGTTGATTCAGTCATTTTCAGTGTGAATTTTCTTGTTTTCAGCTTTTCAACCAGTTGTTTTTCTATATCTTTACTCATTTCGTCTGTTCTCCTGCTATTTATATACTTTATAACAGTATTGTTGCTGAGTGGCATAGCTTTTACATCATTGTCATCATTTTCAAAAACCGTTTTAAGAAATGCAAATTAACGGCTTTATTAAATTCTCTCCTATAGTATGATTTTTTCTAGATTTAGCAATGAATAAAGAAATTTGATAAGTAGCCTCAAGAATATGATTATGAGTTGAAATATGAGCAGTAAAAAGAGTCTTTATTGTGGTTCTCTTTTCAAAAATTTTCTTCAGAAGTTTGAAAGTAATTCAAATCTGAATTAATATGAGCACTATGTTTCATCTTCAAATGCGTCTCAATGCGACCTCCTTTCATTGATTCGTCGGTCAAGTATTGCTGGCATAAAATACAAAAAGGGAACCGCTCATCGTGGACAACGGGTATGAACCCAAATTTCATATGGATATGAACCCAAAATTGCGTTGTTTAGCGAGACTTTAAAGCGTCCTGGGCTCCCCGCGGAGCCTGCAGTCTGCCAAAGGGAGGTTAACTTGACGACGTCAAAAAATCCAGCTTTAATATAGGGATATTTTGGCTTCGTCAAACGAATTTATAATATTTAATGGCCGCAATTATTTAAGAATTTGCTTTTTTCTTTCAATTTTTGCACCGAAATCGAGCATTGCATTTAAATGGCCCGCAGAAAAATGGTTAACCTCGTGCCGAGTACATTTTCGAATTACCCCCCTAACAATCAAATTGCCCCCCTGTGGGGCGTGGGCCCCACGTTGGGAAACACCGGACTAGACAGTGGTCCAAAGAACAAAAGAGTCGAGTAAGAAACAAAAACACGGAAGCTATTTTTATCAAAGACGAGGCTCGGTCATACGCTGACCTTCTTAAAATGGTTAAAGGTTAAAAGGACAGAGTTTGAGCCAAAAAGTACTGGAGCGGCTATCGCTGGAGCTCGGAAAGCCAAATCAGGCGAACTGTTGCTGGAGGTGACGGCAAGACGGCAAAGCTCAAGGACTAAAAGAAGAATTAGAAAAAAAATGTCCGATGGTCCAAGTACGTGTCATGTCCGCAAACGCAATTCTACAGATTAAAGACCTAGATGCAGTTACTACACCTGAAGACATAACACAAGCAATACGAGAACAACCCGGTGGCGAAAACGGTGAAATTAAGGTGAGATATCTAAGACCCGCCTACGGAGATAAATAATTAGCTAAGTAACTGAAAGATAATTAACTGTCGCAGTCCCAAACTCTCTAGCTGCCACTCTGGTAGAAATAAGAAGAGTGAGAATAGGGATGGTTCAGTGCCGAATTCAGGAGCGTATAAACGTCACCAAATGTTACAGATGCTGGCAAACGGAACATCTTGCTAGGGAATGCAACGGACCGGGCAGACAAAAGACTGCAAGGAAAACAAGTTTTGCCCCATATGCAATGTGGTGGGTCACAGAGCACATTTGGGAGCGTGTCCGGCTTTTAGAAAGGCGCTGACGGAGGCTAGGCACAGAAAAAAATGAAGTCGCCAAGCCAAAAGGGAATACCGGCGACAACTCTGCAATAAAATTGACACAAATATTTGGTGTGACGCGTATTCAATTGCTACACGAGAACTCAAAGTGAGACACCCGAACCTGCAACTAACGATGGAACAGATGATAGAAGTGGTGAAGGTTCTCTTTCCAACTCCAACTACCGGAAGTAAGAAGTAAGTATTGGAATTCTCTAGGGAAGAACTACTTAGCACCAGTAAACGTTAGAACATCAGGCCCAGATAACCTTCCTTCCGAAATTATTAAAATTGTGGAAAACAGCCATCCAAACTTCATTTTAGAAACAATGAACAGAATACTAAAAAGCGGAAATTTACCAGAAAAGTGGAAGAAGCCAATCTGGTGCTGCTAGGAAGGGAGACAAACCTATACAAGAACCTGCGTCATATCGCCCCATCTGCTTAGTGGATGCTCTATGTGATATGCTGAGGATTCGTAGCTCCAATCGGCTTTACTACTGATTGTAGATTTACTAGAGATTTACTACACATTGTAGATTATTTCGTTTAAAATACTCGTGTTTTTTACATATCAAAGTAAAAGCTCTTATTGGAAGACCCGATTTAATAATTTGAAATATGACAATGTAATATAAAAAAACATGGCAATAATATCATCATTGAGGATACAAATCTTTAAATAAAATTTTCACTGGATGAAACATTTTCATTTTTTTTCTTGGTTCCCCCATCGAATTGGGTTCCTTCTAGGCTGTTCCCTACACTGCCTTATGTATAATCCGGCCCTGTCTTTCCATTCAAAAATATTCAACCATACAAACAATTTTACTTAAAAATTGTTCGTGAAGTTCTGCGGAGCAATACATCAATCCGTTTGTATCCAAAAACGCAAAATCGTCCAAAAAACGATTTTCGTGTTTATTTTGCTTTACAAGCGAAATTGTTGAGCATTTTTCCTTGGATATATACTAATATACGTAGAAGGGCTAATCCCATAAGGATTTACATAGGGTTCTAAATTTACATTTTTTAATTTTTCACTAAGTCCGGGGGTTTGGTGCGTCAGAGAGACCTCAATTGGACCTCAACCGGAAGAATACCATTTAGTCACGTTCAACAATTCTAAAAATAACAAGTAGGGGTATTATCGACCAAAATTGGGGGTTTGATGAGAAAAATGAAATCTGGTGTCAGAACGGCTCTAGCATGCATCCTAAGAGAGATACCGCCCGGGCGTCACCCTCTTGGTAGATGGCGTCATCTGCCGCGGCTGATATTGCCAAACTAATTATCTCGATGCTAATTGGTTGATTAACGAATAAATAATTACAGTTGACCTTGTGTCTCAATTTATATGTAATCTTATGGAAACGTGTGACTTTAACAGTGATTTATGAAAATTAACATAACTTCTTTTGTAAAACACATACACTTACGCATTTTGAGAGCCCTCAAGCTTCAAACTGATTTTGTGTTTGAACTTAAACTTGTAAACGTGTGCGAGCGTAGAAATAATAAGAAACGCCGCCAGTTTCTTGGAATTGATCAGTGTGTTTATTTTAAAAAGCATATTAAGAGTCTGATTTACCACCTGGCTTGTCGATTAGGCGTGACCAGATGTCTAGCTAATACTGGTAACAATTTCCTGTCCCAACTTGTCTGTAGTCTGTAGACACGGGCGAGCGAAGATATAATAAATCTCGAAACGCGGTCTAATCAATTCTTATAATTGTTCTGGGTATTTATTTTAATACGCATATTAAGATTTTGATTTACAGTTAGGCGTGACCAAATGTCTGGCGCTGATAACAACTCCCTGTTATCTTATCAGCGGTGCGCGAGCGGAGAAATAATAAACCTCGAAACGCGTTCTAATCAATTGCTTGGAATTGCTCTGTGTGTTTATTTTAATAAGCATATTAAGAGCTTGATTTACTGCCTGGCTTGTCGATTAGACGTGACCAGATGTCTAGCACTGATATCAATTTCCTCTCCCAACTTGTCTGCAAACGCGTGCGAGCGAAGAAATAATATTTCTCGAAACGCAGTCTAATCAATTTTTTGGAATTGTTCTGTTTATCCTAATAAGCATATTAAAGAGTTTTACCTAGTTTTTGATCATTGAACAAAGAATCGTGGGAAAGTTAAAACCGTCGACTCAGCATTTTCCAGTTCAACTTGTCTGTAAACGTAACCGTAAAAACACTGCAAGTGTCTTGGAATTAATCTGTGTGTTTTTCTTAAGCATATTAAGAGTTTGACCTAGTTTACCTAGTTTACCTAGTTTTGATAAACACGTGTAAGGAACCGTCGAGTCAACATTTTCTTGTTTCAACTTGTCTGTAAACGTGACCGTAGAAGAACTGCCAGTTTATTGAATTTAATCTGTGTGTTTATCATAATAAGTATATTAAGAGTTTGACTTAGTTTTTGATCATTCAATCCGTGCAAAGAATCGTGGGGAAGCTAAAACCATCGAGTCAGCATTTTTCTTGATTCAACTTGTCTGGATGAGTCCTTGATCACGCGACACATCCGGTGGATATATAAGTTCGAATGTTTTAGAATGAAATAAATGTTTATAGAAAAGCTCCTTGAACAGATGTTGCTTGATACAATCAAGACAGAACTTGATAAAGGCAAACAGCTCTCGGACAGACAATATGGGTTCAGGGAAGGAAGCTCGACGGTAGATGCTATCAGGAGAGTTGTTGGAATGGTAGAGAAAGCGTAGCGTATTGATAACCTTCCATGTGAAAAACACATTCAACTCGGTCGCATGGCGATATATCATAGAAGAACTGACTAGTAGGAACTTTCCCCCATACCTGTTGCGATTACTTCGCAGCTATATATCCAACAGGAGAATTTTATTCGACGTTGGCACTGAAATCGTTGATTACAAAGTATACAGTGGTGTTCCACAGGGCTAAGTTCTGGGTCCTACATTGTGGAATATCCTGTACGACGGTGTGTTGAGACTAATTTTGTCGGACGGAGTGCAAATAATAGGATTCGCCGACGACCTAGCCATTGTTGCAATAGGGACGACGGAGTAAGAGATAATGAGTTGCGCAAACATGGCCATTATACAAGTAGACGAATAGTGGAAAACAAAAGATTAAAATTAGCTCAAAAAAAAAAAAAAAACAGAAGCTGTACTGTTAATAGGCAACATAACCATTGGACCTATTATTTTTAAAATTAAGGAGGTAGTAATCACTCCCGACCAAAAGAACTCTTGGAAAATCATGGGGACTGAAACCAAGCATGCTATACTGGCTATACACTATGGTAGTTAGACCCTTTCTGACATATGGCTCCACAGTATGGTTTACCAAAGTGAAGCAAAAACAGGCCATCAGAGAACTATGTTCAAAGACAGGCCTGTTTAGCAATTACGAGAGCGGTGAAAACCGCCCCAACTGCAGCTCTGGTGATACTAGGTCTTCCACCCCTGGATATCTTTATCATGGGCGAGGCAAGGATGGGAGCTTACAGATGCATATGCAATGGCACATGGGAATCTCTGGCAAGGTCAGGACACACCATGATAACGAATATCATATAAGAATCGTACCTCAATATAGAGGGGGATTCGATGCCCAAAAGGCTGACATTCGATCTACCCTTCAAAACGCATCTACGATGGACAGAGGGCAATCAAATAACCACTTGCCAAGGAGGACTGGATTGGTATACAGACGGCTCCAAGAAGGACAGTGGTACTGGCGCAGGAATCTATGGACTGTCCCTGGGGTGCAGCCTATCTGTACCCCTGGGGACACATGCCACAGTATTCCAAGCAGAAATACACGCTATCATGGTCTGTGCCCGTGAAAATTTGAGAATGGACTACAAAACTAGAAATATCCGCATTTTCACGGACAGTCAGACTGCGATTAATGCTCTGTCACAAAATCAAATCCAAGGCAGTTTGGGACAGTCTTCAGGACCTAAAAGCCCTGGAAAGGCATAACAAGGTCACACTCGCTTGGGTGCCTAGCCACACGGGACTGGTGGGTAACGAAATGTCGTATAAGCTAGCAAGAGATGGAGCCTGCAAGGCAAACATCATTGTTGAAAGCGGACCCTACATTACCAAAACCACGACCCGAAATAAAATCTGTAAATGGGTAGCAAATAAGCACCGTCTGCAGTGGGTCAATTTGAATGCTCTTACTGTTAGTAAACCTATCGGAAACTCTAACTGCTGAAATCCTGCAACTGCCAAGGAAGCAGATCGCAATTATGGTAGGCATACTTACAGGACACTGCCCTGTACGAGAACACCTGCATAAAATTGGTATCTGGAAGGATGAACCTTTATGCAGGTTATGCTATGAGGAGGACGAAACCGCAGCCCATATAATCTTCCACTGTGAAGCAATTGCACGTAGAAGACACAAGCTTGATATTACAGCTGAGAGAGTCCCCGTGAAAAACATGGCACATAGAATCCTAGACCTAATAGAGGGACTGGATCTATTTGCATGAACGAAACAATGTGGGGAAATACAATAGGCCAATGGGCCGCAGTGTTTTAAGGGCTAACCCCCCTGGACCCACATTGGTTAGAGGAAAATAAATCACTCCCAAAGAAGCAATTACATACCTGGGAGTAACCATTGGCAAAAATGCTCTCCTTCAAGGAGCACGTCAAAATAATTATGGCAAAGGCCCTTAAAACAACCTCAACTTTAGAGAAACTAATGCCCAATACTAGTGGCCCAGAAAGTAGTAAAAGAAGGCTGCTTTGCTCTGTGGTCCAATGAACTATGCTGTACAGAGCTCCGGTCTGGGCAAGGGCCGTTACGAAAACAAACATTAAAAACATGCTCGCGTCCGTATAAAGAAAAATGGTCATTCAAGTAATCAGCGCATACAGAACAATATCTAGGGACAATATCTGGAAATGTACACGACCAGAAACTCCACAAACAGAAAACAGTACAGAAGAAGTGCAAAGAACCAAATGTTTGCACTATGGCAAAAGAACTGGGGCGCATCTGAAAAAGGACTCTGGACGAGACTACTAATACCCTGTGTTAAACTATGGGCAACACGCCAGCATGGAGATGTTTCCTCACACCTAACACAGGCTCTCAGCGGTCACGGATGTGGCCAAGACAAGACTATTTGGACAAAACTAGATATACAAGAGTAGATAGAAATGACTAGACATACAAGACTAGGCAGACAAGACTAGGCAGACAATACTAGACAGACAAGACTAGATAGACGAGACAAGACTAGACAGACTAGGCTAGATACCCATTATATATATATATATATATATATATATATATATATATATATATATATATATATATATATATGTGTGTGTGTTGTATTGTTTTCTCGGGCATTCCGCGTTGATGCTGAGGGTTGGCTCTGAAAAGAACCGGATTTTCGACGTTTCGGCGAACTAACATTCACCATTCTCAAGAGATATATGCGTCCGTGCGGGTTAACCGTTAGACGCATACTGAGGTATCTACTGAGGTTCTCCAATCCTACAAGATAACCTCTCGCTGAGGTGGTAGCAGAGGACGACACGAAAATATTCAAGAGTCTTACACTTTGTAGAATCACTTTCCCCAAGAATCAAATAAATTTTCAAGAAATAGAGCCCAGCCATTATAGCGGATAAATGTTACAACACCATCAGCAGATCTTTCAGTCGCCTTGAAGATTTAACCCCCACGTTAATGCAATGAAATGTAATCTATCGCATTCCGTGTGCCGAGTGTGAGCTGGTGTACGTTGGTCAGACCGGCCAAAGGTTGTCATCAAGACTGGCCAATCACAAAAGTGATTGCAGACTAAAACCCCACTCTTGCGCCTTAGCAACACATTGTAATGACAAGGACCATAGTCAATTACGTCAATTACGATGACCTAAAAGTTCTTGCAAGGGAGCCACGTCTATCTAAGAGACTCTTCTTGGAAATATGTTTCATTCATAACGCCGGTGCAGAAATGAACTCAAGGAAAGACGTGGACGGGTTGAGCAATATGTACGCTTGGCTTATGACTTGGGCGACGTCTAGACACAGTTAACTTGATGGGTGGTTTCTGTTTTGCTATTTATTTTCTATTTTTGCTGCGGTTTCGTGTTCTCTAGTGTTTCTACGGTTATACAATTTTCTTAAATGGGGGTCGTTGAGCTCCTGGTTTCTAGGAAGATCTAGGGATCGTCCAGATTACCTTGGTTTCTGGGAAACTACTACGCAGTAGCGGATTCAATCTTTTAGACTTGTATGTCTTTAAACATTGTTTAAATATTCTTTTTCCTGTGTGCTTGTGACTTCTGTGTCCTTCTAAGGTCACTGACGTCACGATCGTTCACAATGCGCACCTTCGCAGTTTTTTTCCAACTTTAAAATTTTTTTCAATTTTAATTTATTTCAAGAGAACGAAAAGGTTTTGTTGGTTTCCTCGTGTTGTGCCGATCGGGTTGGTGTCCGACATTTTGTAAACTAAATATTAAATTTCAAACACCGAAATTAAATTTTACCATGGCAAGCTTTACAGCAGCGATTATGTAACCCACATTGTTGATCAAGTTATATGATGTTACATGTCTTAATTAATTGTTCATTACCTTCTTCGTAAGTAATCAAGAATATCTTTTACTTTGTTTTTTGTAATTTTCTGTAATAACTTTGTTGGTCTTGATCAGATTTAATCAATAAATCGAAACGAAGAATTTGAGTTGTTTCTGTTAATCGTATTACCCGAATTCTACCGTTTGTGTAGTAATTTTTATAAAATTTACTCTTTAACTAATAACGATTGTTATTACCCCCACTCTTTATATATATATATATATATATATATATATATATATATATATATATATATATATATATATATATATATATATATATATATATCTATATATACTTTGTTTAGTATAACAATCTACTAGTTTTGCTTATGTAACCTTGTCCATCTATCCTATTGTATTTTAGAGAGGCGATAAATTAAAAAGATTTTTTAATAAAGGAGACGCTGTTCCATTGTAGCTAAAATGTTTTTTCACAATTCTCATCCCCTTACACCTGTCCAAACAAATGAAACTCACCGACTTGGATGCTTCGATTTATTGCACATCCAGCTCATAGTGTTGATGCAGATCCTTCAGAGAATCTGATTTTATAACCTCCAAGAAATATATTTCCTCCATCTAGATAAACTAAAACTTAAGCTGCATTTATAGTATAAACCACACAGACAAACTTTATGCTCTCAGAATTTTATATGTCTGGCATTCTTTATCTAGCCTTGTTTTGCAAGTTTATTTACCGTCTTCTTGTGTACAAGAAACCCCCATGTTTTCTTTGTTCATTAATCATGTTTGCGTAAGCTTACCAATTAGTTAATACCAGACAGAGAAACTAGATATACACAAATTGTATTTACTTAACTAAACAGATCTTTAGAGACTCTAGAGACAGATTTATTTTTATTTAGTTTTAGTTTTTCCTAGATTACATACTAGAGTAGTACACATTTATAATTTTACATTAACACTATCAATTGAGTAAAAACGATTACTAAAATAATAATTATAATAAAACACAGTTTTATACGTTTCAAAATTTATTAATTTTGAAACGTATAAAACTGTGTTTTATTATAATTTTTATTAAAATGAAGTTTCAACAAGTACTCCACAACTAATCAATTATTTAGTTTTTAGTCCCTCTTTAAATTAAGTGTAAAGAATAGTTTACTCTTCTAGTATTCCAGTATGCGAAATTGTCAATCATAACTTTGCCGTTTCAAATCACATCAAATTAAAGGAAATTACTCCAGTAACATCGGACCCCCGTCACTCTTTTGGTATAACACTATAAAATGATGAAACAGAGTTTTGAAAATTTGTTTCAATATAAATTCCTATCCTCCTTTGTACTGCTTCCTCCTTTGTGGAGTAATAATTTTCCGAGTGAAACGATATTTAATAACAAAATAATATATACCAACATATATTTTCGCGTAAATATGTCGGTGGCAGTTTGGTCGTACAAAAGCTCGGACAAAAAAAAAAGGCTCAGCCGTCGATACGTCACGTCCGTCTTTTTTACCCTCGTCGACATATGTCCCGAAGGACGGCCGGCAACAGCTTGTCACGAAATTCAAGAAATTCTTTGGGAATTCAACAGTTATTGAAAGACCATTGGCACTGTCGCAACATTTTGCTGTATACAGAAAAAAAACTTGATATTTCAAAGTGTAAACATTTGTTTGTGCGTTTTCGTGCGGTGATTTCACCGAAATACATCTCAATAAATTCACCTTTTTTATTTATAAACGCTACAGATTTATTTGCTTCCAAAATTATTCTATAATGTGGTTTGCGTATTTTGTTTTTGCATCGATTCAATTTATTGCTATAAATATTCAACTTGTAAACAATAAAAAAATAAAACAGATACAAAATAATTTATGAACTCTTTGTAGAAGAAAATCGATTTAAATAATTCTAATATTCAACATATAAACCAGGGGTGTCCAACCTTTTGGTTCCTTTGTGCCAAGATAGTTTATGGATTCTGTTGTAGAAAAAAATCGACTTAAATAAAATTACAAAGTTATTAAAGTTGGACACAGCTTGAATATATAAATATATTCAATAATATAACATTAGTTTGAAACCATGTGTTGGGCTGTCGAAAGTAGGCTATGTTTAAACATGCGTGTGGAAAGACCTGAATTTACTTTCTGTTAATGATTTATATGAATTAAATATAGGGTGAAACTAAACTAATTACAGATACAATCATGCCAACTTATTACAGCGGAACACAGCTTAAATATATAAATATATTCAACCTTTCCGAATCTCTATAATATTCCTAAGTTTTTTTAAGACTATAAAACAAATCTCATGTTGAAAAACAACAAATATTTGTGTTATTCAGTAGGACTCAGTTCTAGCAGCAAAGCCGCACTGATGAGAGATAGATCTCGAAATGCGTCTGCAGATGGCTATTCACTTTGGTTTAAAGAGGAAGATCTGATCTTAAAAAACAATGTTATTTATCTAGTGTCTTGTTTTAGTATCACGGAAGTGAACTGTGTCCTAGTGAATAACACAAATATCTGTTGTCTTTCAACATGAGATTTGTTTTATAGTCTTAAAAAGACTTAAGAATATTGTAGAGATTCGGAAAGGTTGAATATATTTATATATTCAAACTGTTTTCCGCTCTAATAAATTGGTATGATTGTATCTGTAATTAGTTTAGTTTCACTCTATATTTTAAGTCAATAAATTAAATTATTAGACATTTGCATGTTATTGCTAGTTCCAGTCCATTTTCATGTCACTAACAGAACTAGACAAATCATTGTTTTTAAAATCATTTCTTTTTATTTAAATTAAGTGAATAGCCATCTGCATACGCGTTTCGATGGCTATTCGCCCAATTTTAATAAAAAGAAATTATCTAAAAAACAATGATTTGCTTAGGTCTGTTAGTGACATGAAAATGGACTGGGACTAGTAATAACATGCAAATATCTGTTGTATACCGTCTTTTTCCGAAAATAAGACACTGTCTTACTTTATTTTTAGGTCAAAAATACGTGCTAGGACTTATTTTCGGGGGAGGGCTTAAATTCCAAAAAGTAGTTTATATATTGTTTAATATTGTCGTAAACATGTCATCTTCTTCTGGAACATCATCATAAATTATCAAATTTTGAATTCGATTCTGATTTTCCTCCAAATCCATTTTCTGTAGAATCATTGGTCCAAATCTCTCATGTCTTGCAATATAACTATCGTTATTTTGTCCCATGATTTTTTTACCCAATTCACAACTTCGTAAGCCTGGCTGTACAAAATTACCTCGTTGATTTCTCACCATTCTGTTTTCAATATATTCATTGATTTCCATCCGCAAATGATCCTTGAATGGCTTTTATCGTTTATTGCAATGTCAAGTGTCTGGAGGTAGCCAGTCATTCCTGCCGGAATCATTATTTGATCAATCTTCCTCTCAGCAAGAAAGTTTTCCTGTCTTTAGCACGATGAGTACTGGCTGAATCCCAAACTAATAAATTTCTATTTCGACCCCTCAACAGTGGTGGCAGCATAAAATCGACCCATGTTCTTGTAACTGCTTGGGTGCACCAGGCTTTTTCACTTTCAAGGACATACATTCCTGAAACGCCCTCTAGATGAATCGCCAAAATACAGGTAGCACGTGCACTATCGTAACCGGTAGAAGGAACGTAAATTGACGAGGAAGCCTTGTGGTGAACCGTCGTTTGAGCTCCTTGGCCTAGAAATACCGCGGTCTCATCCATACCAATAATTTTGGAGAGTTGGTATTTTGTTGAAGGAAGTTATCCATTCAGTGTGACGATGCTTTAAATTCTTCTGTGGATATATCAAATTCAATAGCCATTTCAAGGGCAATTTTTTTAATATCAGCCCTGGGCACAACCAAAGCCATTGCTCTCCTGTCAGCAATCCATTCCCAGATGCATTTTTCCAACTCAGAAAATAACGGCTGCCGACCTGATCCAACCCTGCGTTTTTTCCCATCTCCACCAGTTGACACAGGTTATCGTAGTCATACACGTCATTTTCGAAGCATACAGATATCCAACAGCTTCTCTTTACAGAAGGCTACAAGATTTACATCCATGGAGTCATTCACGATTCCTTTTTTGTACTCGAGGGAATGGCTCTTTTTTTTGTACTCATTTTATCTGGGGTTAAAAATTATTCACTTAAATAATAAAATAAAATTATGTGTTAGGTAATAATCAGACTTACAAGACTGAAATGCACAAACGTTGTAACTGCACTGTCACTCTATGTAGACTGCTGCCTTATATTGTATTTTTAAGATAAATTCTACTTTATAAATTCCAGAAATTAATTTTGACACGTGCCTGTGCATTGCTTGAAACGAACTGTAGAGGTAAACAAGGAATTTCTCGGAATATTTTTTCCAAACATTTCTCTGAAATATTAGGGCAGCTAGAGATACCTACTAAGTTCAACAGCATTTTTTAACGAATTTTATTTTTCACATTATTTTAACTAGGACATATTTTCGGGGGAGGGCTTATATTCCAAAAAGTCCCGAAAATCACGTTATGGCTAATTTTCGGGGGATGTCTTATTTTCGGAAAAAGACGGTAATTCAATATCCTGTGTGATATTAGCCAGGAAGTAGTTATTCAACATGAGATGTGTTAACAGGTTGTATATATTAATATATTCAAGTTATATTTCGTCTTTAAAAAGTTTGTATGATTATATCTATTTATTAGAATGGTTTCACCAATATTCTACTATAAGTCAAATATTCAAAATCTAAAATACCATTTTTTTTTTTAAGATATTTAGTGTAAACTTTTTTACAAAAAAAGTGTGCGGTCCGGGGATCCCTGTCAGGAACTAAGTTCTTCACGCATGCTTTAACTCCGAATGTAATTCGAAATAAAATCTGTAAAGTTCATGTAGTTTTTATTCAGATTTCGAATACAACCTTTTACTAAGTAGTTTATTTTTTTGATTCATTCTAAATTTTTGTTGGCATTGAGCATTTGTTTTTTGTTTTTATTTTACTGTGATTTCTATATATTTTTTCTCTGTTGATATTATTTTTGATGCTGAGGTTGTGATTTAATTGTTGTTTCTCTATAATGTATTAGAGAGATTGGAAAGTAATGTCGTTTTTAACATTAAAATCAAACAGATAAGTTTTTATTTTTAATCAAAGATGTAACCATCCTTATTATCAACAAACTTTTGCCATCTAGCAAATTTGCAATGCCGGATAAAATAAAAATGCGATAAAAATCAATTAGTTTTTGTGTGAAAATATCTGAAGATGGCATTTTCGATATCATTCAGATTTTTTAAAATCTTGAAAATGTTAAATGTTAAATAGCAATCGGAATAAACTCCGAAATCCGAATGCGCAATATTGGGAGAGTATGGTGGATGAGGCAATACCTCCCACCCCAATTAATTATTTTTTTCCAGGGTTCGTCTTTCGCAGAGCGGTATTGCATTATCCTGTTGCAAAATAACGCCTTTTCTGTTGTGGACCCTTTTTACCTCCAGTGGTAAAGAAAATAAAAAATGCTTCTGCATTGTGTCGCTGAAGCAATAAGTTCCACGTGGTGAATCGGTTAGATTTGTTTTCTTCGGGCAGATTATACGGTTACCTGCTCTGCTTACTTTGCCAATCATCTGCAAATTATTATTATTATTATTACCTTATGGTATTACACACAAAAAATATAACAAGTATAAAAATACACTATGACAAGCGACAATATATAGACAAGTGATTTAATAAGTTAACGTCCAGATTGTTCAACCACTGCACAAAATGAACTGAAGCCTTCATGAACTCATCCATGCATCTTATCAGACTTTATAACAATGTGATGAATTGTCTGTTCCACGTCACCACAATCACAACTAGGGTAAGATTTTAAGCCCCACTTATGAAGCAATGAAGTACATAGACAATGGCTCGTTCGAACCCTGTTGATAACAACCCAAATTTTCCTTGGTAGGTCAAAGCCAGGAGGAGGATGGTTACATTAAATAGGGGCTGCCACTCATGAGGAACTTTGATGCACCATTCACTTTCCCATTCTTTTGTGGCAATGAAGTTACTTAAAATGAGCTCTTCAGCTGTTTGAATGGGTGGAGACCTGGACTTCAAACGATGAAATCCTCCAATTACATCACCATGAATAGCAAGAGACTGGTACTCTGTTATTTTGTGGAACTCTCGGACCAAGTTCTTCATTCTTCTAAGTCTTGGAGGTTCATGTGGCTTAATACAGGCAACCAGAAGACATGAGTGGATTTAACTGTGCCAGTAATAATTCGCATAGTTTGATTCAGAACAACATCAATCTTCTGAACATGTGAGCTATTCATCCAGACCGTAGAACAGTATTTCGTTGCAGAATAAACCAGCCCAATAGCTGAAGTGCGGATCGTGGGATCGTGGAAGTAGAACCAGCGAGTTTGTAAATAATGTTGTTCTTCGTTCTCAGTTTAGCGGCACTGTCAGTTAGATGTTCACGGAAAGACAATGTTCTATCCAGAGTAACTCCAAGGTACTAGGGATGAGAGTTGTAAGGTAGAGGAGTCCCATTGAGTGACAAATTTAGGGTATTTTTTGACTCATGATGTATTTCATCCATACCTTTAAGCAGAGGATTATGAGGCAGTCTACCCAGCTTCTTCAATAGGTTCCACGCTTTTCTACTGGAATGCTTGAAATTCATGGTCTACATAGTTTCATTCCATCTACTCCGTCCGGCTTCATCTAAAATATGAAGAAGGTTATCTATCAGCAATATCATTTCATCCATTCTTCTGATATTCAGTGTAGAACTTTTCACAAGCCTCATTCCAACCTGGAATATATTCTTTCCTCATTCCTATAGGAATGTGCTTCTTGGCCGTTGTAAGTATGGCTTTCATAAACCTACAGTAATTATTGGCACAAGGTGGGATCCAACTTACGATACTGTCAAGATCAGGGCATGCACTATATTTTGCGGTGCCCTGTGCACATTAATGAAGCGGGGCCCTGCGCAAAATAATGAATCGTGGTCGCGTGAATCTCAAATGAAAGGTGCTTAAAAAATTCACATTTAATTTTTTTAATACTTTAATTTCAATAAATCAGTTCTTATAGTTTGTATTGCAGTGTCAAAAATTTGAAAACAAATATTTCTATCTATAATATATATTTTCATATAAAAAATTTAATCTAACTCTCTAATTAATAAAGTTATTTATAACATCGTCATAATCTAATTTCTTAGAAATTTCATGTTCCATGGAAATTATAGCCAGCGACGACAGACGATTTTGTTATGTGTAGTTCCGCAAGTTGTTCTTCAGATTCAATTATGCTATCAGTTTCAATTTTGAAAATGATCCCTCTGATAATGCAACCCTAACAGGGTTAGTTAAAAAATAGGGTTTTTATTAAAATTTTATACGTAATTGTTGCATTGGGGTAAATACCCATTAATTTATTTGCTATTATGTATTCCAGTATATTCAGCGGAGTATATTCCTCCGGGTCAATATGTCGTAATATAAACAATTCGTTATAGAGATCTGTTTAATTAACATCTGTATTAATTTTAAAACTAATTTGCAGCAACTCTCTTCTGTAATGAATTGTTCTTATGTCATTTCACGTAAAAATTTAGTGTTATAAATAAAACCAAATGATTTTTCGAGTTCTTTATATAATTCGAAGCGTTTTTGAATGAATTGTAAAGCGGTATCAATAATAATCTAAAAAAATGATTCGCGTCTGATTCGTCCGCAGTCACGTAATCAAAAAAACGTCGCTTGCGACGGGTAGTATATTTTTAAATTTGATTTCGATCTCCAATTCTTCATATAATTCTTTAGCTGTTTAAAAAGATGTTTCAAATTCTGAAAGTCTGGATGTTTGAAAAAATGCGTTCCCATCTTGTATCACACAGTGGCTTAAGGGATAACTGCTAACCAAATTGCTTCAGTATATCCCAGCTTGTCGAATAATGTATATAATTTTGCATAACATTAAAAACTGGAGTCCCATAAGTGACGACTTTTTGATGGCGCCCAATATTAAATTCAAATTATGCATCTCTTATTAGCATGCTTTGTGAAATAATTTGTAGTTGAAGTAGAAGGTGGACCACATTGATTAATTATTGCTCTCGTAGCATGGTTTAACATTGTTGGCCACGTGGCTGGGTCGTCAGTGGTAAATAATTCATCTATATCTTTCTTATTTTGTGATTCACTTATATGTTTTCCAGATGTGATTGTGAATTCCTGAGATGATGTATCAGGTTCTTCGTGTTCTCTAATTATTTCAAAAGATACTTATACTTTATTTTGTGTTGTTGCGAAATTCTCGATATCAACATCAACAGGAATTCTCACGGAAATAGGTGAAATAATTGAAGATTTCTTTATAAATTTATTTGAAGAATATTTTTGATGTTGTTTTGCCGCTTCTTTATCACGTTTCCTTTTACGTTTTTCACACCCACTAATATATTTTTTTCCGCGGTTTCTTTCACGGATAGACATTCTGGGGATATAGTGCCAGTGGACTAAAAAATAATTTAGCTAGACGTGTAATATCAGTTTTCAGTAATCTACGTTCGGCGTATTCAAAGTAGCAACTCATTTAAGCGGCTCCAGATGCCGATCCCAGACCTACAGACAAAATATCAACTCAACTCTCTGAATGCGCGGGGCCCCTCCCTAGCGCGGGGCCCTTGCCGAACGCGGGGCCCTGTGCCGTCGCACAGTATTCAAGATCACTTAAATATTTTCCCAAGTCAGCTTTATTAAAATTCCAGCGTGGAAGTGCTGAAGATCTAATGATTGGTATCTGAATACCTATTTCAAGAAAAATAGGTCTATGTTGGCTGTGTGTGTTGGCTGTTCAGTGTTTCAATTCCCTAATTTAAAAGTACATTTATCTTCATATCTTCTTTAGGATCACAAATTAGCTGCATGTTGTTTAGATCAGCCCACTCTGTGAGTCTTTCACCACTTTGATCATTATTCCGATATATCCATATAGTATGATGGCTATTAAAGTCACCCACATATACCACAGGATGAGGATAGTTTGGAAGAACTGAGTCAGGCCGCAGGACTCTTCGTGGTTTATAGGTGGTTTATATATGTTCACAATTTTCACATTATTGATCTCTATTATGATGGTAAAAGCATCATCATCATCATTTGTTGAGATTAGACGAGCATTGGTAACAGTGTTACGAACATACGTTGCAGTGCCATAAGACTGATGGAAAGTAGCTCCAATTAACCTAAAGCCATTGATGTTGCCCCTTGAGTACAGTTGTGAACCATCAGAAGTGTGAGTTTCTTGAATACATACTACATCAATATTGTTCTCTAGTAACAATTTGGACAGGAAATCACTCTTGCCTTTACTTATCCCCTCAATGTTGATCTAGAGGATTTTTAGAATTGGTCCAAAGTGCTTTGTCCTTTGTATCGGTTTGTGTGTCATGCCAGGTGATCTTAAGAAAGATAGTCTGGCAACCAAATGTCAAAGCAACCATCTGAAAATGTTCTTGTATGACCGACCAAAATGGGTTAAGGGTATTTGACAGCTCCAAGATTGTCTGACATGGATTTGCTTCCACTTCCGCCCTTAAATGGATACATACATATCATTGCCTAAAGTTGTTTGTCTTCGTGATCGATACAAATCGATCAAAATTACCAGATTTTAACTTAGAAAACCACCCTTGGCATACACGAATGTCTAATGTATTTGGATAAACATCGCAAATGTTTTTAGTAGCAACTGTTGCGTTATTACCCTTGTGAATCTCAAAAAGCATACAATACCGAATATGTACTTTTTCTGCTGCTTGACCTGCCATATCACCATAAATTGTAAAAAATATTAAGTTTAGTTATTTACTAGTAAACAACTATTTAGTTTAAAATGTCTTTGGCACGACATAGTTCCTTGAGTGACTTGATAAATTACAAACGAATTTAGATATGCGCAGAAACGACATTACTTTCCGATCCCTATATTATATAAATAAAGTAAATAGCGAACAGTCGAATCACATGTACAATAAACGTATGTAATTAGTATAATAACTCAAAAATATTAGGTGAAGCTACATTTTCTTCCAAATCACACTTAGGCACTCGAGCGACTGGTAATCTATATGTCAAAATGTGGAATGTCAACAAATCTAGTAACTTTTGATTTCTAATTTGGTAATTTGATAAGTCGCAGTAACTAAATGTCCGCTGATTGTGACATCAAGCCGGTTGCCTCCAATAGTATTCCGTTAAGAAGATATAATAACAAAGTTTTATCGAAGACGATGTTGTCCGGTAGCGATTCAACAGAATCACAAAACTACACTCAATGGGCCCTAAATCCGTCAGCTTATCAAAACATGTCCAACGAGCAAGTAGATTGGGCAGCTTTGGCCCAGCAGTGGATTATCATGAAGGAAGCTGGGCCCCCTATTCCAGAACACATCAATACAGCTCCACCAGCACCAATAATAAGCAAACCACAGAAAAAGGAATCGGTTGCAGAAGGTGGGGAAGCTCTTATGGATGTTGTGAATAAGGATGATGCAGGCAGTCAATGGAACGATGGAGATGTAGGATATAATTGGGGCCAGCCACAGCCACCTTGGTTGGAACAACCCATGGCCACCTAATGCTCCTGCAACTGGTGCTATTCCACCGACCAAGCCTCCACTATTACCAACACCTTCTTATAATAATTTTGGACCGCCTAAAACACCTCCAAATTAGAATACAAACTTCAAGTAAATATTTTATTTTTTAATATATTCTATAATATTACAATGTATGGTGGCACTTTTGCCAAATTTAATTGTTGGTCTTGTATTAAACACTGTAGAATGTAATGTCTTGCAACAGATTTATAACCATTTCTGTATTAGCACAGCAAAGCAAATGGGGATTATTAAAATCTTATTTATAGGGCATTTTCATTATTATTATTATTCGTGTCAGAAGCATCATACATAAAACAAATACAGCATAAATATAGTTAAGTAAACCAATTCCCATTTATCAACATAAAGAAAAAAAACAATAACAATAATTATAAGATACAGACAATTTTAAAGTAGCAAACAAACATCTCTATCAGCATCATCAATATGAAATACTTATAAGTCGGAAACACTGAGTGAACAGATCAACTACTCCGACCCATAAACATCATCCAAATTGGACAAGCCAAAAGCAGAGTCTTGGCTCCTAAAGGATCTTAATGTCAGATTAAAGTCAAAATCACTACACTTTCCCAGTCTGCACATTCTTGTTATAGAACTGTTCATACCGTAATTTGTTCGGTGAAATGGTACAAAAAATAACTCAAGTCCTCAAGTAGTGTGTTGGGCTATATTTAAAAATATTAGAGAGAGAAGCTCGGGGTACTTTACTGAGCCATTAACGATTTTAAACAGTGTACATACATCATGTATATCTAGTCTATTCTTTAGTCCGTCCAACCGAAGCAGCAGCTCAAGGTCACAATAACTAATCCGCTTACATGGAATCCCGAGGTAATGTGCTATAATTCTTAAAAAAAATTGCTGGAATTTATTTAACATATGAGTATGGATCTGATAATATGGTGACCATAGGGGACTTGCATACTCAAGGATGAACCTCACAAATGCACAATACAAAGTCCTAAAAAAGTAAATATCACTAAAATCTTTCAGGGCACGAGAAATAAAGCCCAACAATGTCATGGCCTTATTCCTAATATAGTGAATATGAAAATCAAATGTAAATTCACTACTGACATACACACCCAAATCTTTAAATTTGTCAACTCTTTCTAGAAGCACATTATTCAATTTGTACGGAAATAACACAGAATTCATCTTTCTGGTAACAGTTAAAACCTAACATTTTTTAATATGTAGCTCTAATTCATTGTTTATGCACCATATTGATAGGCATTTTAAATCATTCTGCAATCTCAAGCAATCATCATAGCTATGTATGACATTGAACATCTTCAAGGCATCCCTCAAGAAGGGAATAACAGAATTTAAGGTGGGATGATATATCATTGATAAACATATTGAAAAGTAGAGGGGAAATGTGATCCTTATGAGACCCCTGACATGACATAAACCTCATCTGAAAAAACATTTTTAATTTTTACAACCTGTCTGTTTGCTTAATAGCTCTTAAGCCATGCAAGCAAATCTCTGTGAACACCAAGTGATTCCACTTTATTAATTAAAACCTATACCATGGCGTACCCTATCAAAAGCTTTGGAAAAATTAGTGTATACAACATACCCTGATTTCGACATTCCAAGGCATGAGACAGGAACTTCCCCGTATTCGAGCAAATTAGAGGTAGTTGATCGCCCATCAACACAACCAAACTGAGAACTAGAGTTTGTTGCTTCATGGATGAGAGAAGATATTTTACCATAGATAATACATTCAAGAACTTTCGACATGATACACATTTTAGAATTAGAACGATAGTTTTCAATTTCACACTTGATGTAAGGCCAAGGCCGCACTACGGCTAAACCGCCGCGGTTTTCAATCGCGTGATTTTGTGGCTCAAGTAAGCTAATACAAACGGCCTCACTTGCGGTTTGTTCCCGCGACAGATTTTTCCCATAGCGAACTGTGTGTTTCTCGAGCGGTTTCACGCTTCTAGTGGTTACCGCTCGCGGGAAAAAACGGTAGTGCAGTCTCGGCCTTTTAAAGAAAATAAATTTGTAAGGTAAATTTTTTTTAAACTGGAGTTACATAAGTCAACTTCAACGTAAATTCTTCAATATCTTCAACATAATGTAAATTTTTTTAACAAAACACATTGATAAAACGCATTGACAGTTTTTAAAAAAGATAACAGGTAACATATCAGATCCTGGTAACATATCAGATCCATTTAATTAATATCACAGCTATTTATATCTAAATTACAAGTACCATTAATACAGGCTAGAACACAGTTAGTATTTGTATATACAGATACAAAATATTCCAAAAACATTTTAGCAATTTGAAGAGGAGTGTCAGACTATTGATTTTTGTATGACATGAAATATAATGGTTTATAGATTATTATTATTTTGCTTTGCATGAATAAATTTCCAAAATTCCTTGCGATTTCTTTTGACATTGTCTTGAGTTGCATTGATAGGTTGTTGGTAACAAGTACCATAAAGTGTCCGACATTGGTTCCGCAGGTCACTAAATTTAACACAGTGAGGAAACCATTTTCATTCCAAGCTTTATGAACAACTTTTTTATTAATAATCAGTGATTTTAGTTCTTGCACTTACGGTACTTCGGCACTTCGGACACTTCGTTCCAAAAATAAAAAATTAGGTTAATACCTGCTCCAGCGCAAATCATTTGTGAGATGAAGATGAAGGAATTCCACACAAGCGAGAAAAAGCTGATGGATTTATTTAATTTCTGCAAATTTGTACATGCCTAACCTGGCGTGAAGTTGATGGCAAGTTTTTAATCTAATGTCTATAAGCGTCGGAAATTACTTCTTTATTCAGTAAATCTAGCAAGATTCTAGCTTTCTTCTTTAATTCAAATATCGGAAGAGGAGCGTTCAACTTTTGTCCAAATATGACAAACCAAGGATTCAAGTTTCAGTATAAGCTCCTGCTGTCTCTTTTCTAAAAACAGTGTCAATTTCGTGTAACGTTTCGTCGCCGAATTTGTATTTATATTGAATAATGTTGGGTTTACATTTTTCAAATCGTAACTATTTGATTTTAACGTTATTAACTTATTAGTATTTACAGAAATATTTTTTACAGACATATCAAATAGATTCGTAAAATCGAAAAAATCTGCATAATTAAGCACAAAAACCTCATAAGGTTTTGGGTTCATTGGGTTCATGCAGATGAAATGATTAAGCCCCATTCACGAGTTGTGTAGTTGCGTGCATGGAATAGATCTCCAAATATGAATGACCAGATTCTATATACTTCAATATTTATCGTCATGTAGTAATATCAATAGTTTGAAGGGGGCTATTGTTAACAGCATGGAGCAATGCAGCTGCAAAATATTTGTTTCCAGTTTCCATATTTATTTTGCCCTCCAGCGGTATCAGGAAACGTTGTCACATGGGTAACTGTTGTAGGCAAGTTTAAAGGTATTTTACCAAACATGTCGCCGTCTCGGAACTCGTTGTTGTGATTATAAACGTTCCGTTTATAGTATATTTGACTTTCCCTAGAAAATGGTAGAGAAAGTATTGCTTGGATATCAAAAGAAACTGACCTAAAAGTTTTACCTTTGCAATCCTTGGAGGACTGTTTGTCCTTTGCTTTGCTATCCAGAGCCTCTTTTTCCCTTCGCTTGTGTTGCTCACATCTCTCCTATATCGGAGCAGTACGTTCTTTTATTGGTTTGTTGTGGTAAGCATTGCATAAAGAGCACTGATATTTTTTCAGTACTAAAAAATGCCTTTTCGAAGACATCTCGTTAAAAAGTTTTCTGTAAACTCTGAGACAATATGAGATCTATTATTTTCAATACACAATTTTTTTTACAAAATATACATCGTGGATAAGTTTAGATCCGAATATAAGTACAACATTTTGGAGTTTTTTCTGCAGTAGTGGGCCTCGGAAATGACTTTAAATGTTCTAGAACTAAATGTCTATTCTCATCGATCGTCGCATTTACAGAACGCATCCCCAACCTCTTGCAATGACCTGCATAGACAGATCCCACACCAAAATCTCACATGGCCAGCTCTACTACCATACATAGTTGGGCAAAAATTAATTGTGAAAACAATTAACAACTAACAATTAAATTGCGTGATTTAATTGCAACTAACAATTAAAATAATTAATTGTAATTGCAAGATATCACTATTAACAATTAATAAATTGTTAATTGTAAAATTTTGCAATTATAATTGATTAATTGTTGATTAATGCACTTTTACAATTACAATTAACAATTAATAAATGTCGGTTAGAAGATGTTTATTATACTCCAATCTCACTCCAATATCACTTGCCATAATGCGTAACTGAAATAGTTATTTACATTAGAGTGTAGAAAGTTTGATTTTACAACGCGACAGCTCATTTGGGAAACGAGCCCGAAGAGCGAGTTCCCCATTATCTGGAGCGCTATAAAATCATTTCCGCACAAAATTTGTATAATTTTTTTGGCCGAGAATTATTATTTAAGAAACAAATTGACCCTCCGCCTCAACTTCCGGAGCCTCAACTTCCAAAATGCAAATGATTTAGTTACAATTAAAATTGTAATTGTTTGAATCTACAATTATAAAATTAATTGAATTATGCCCAACACTGCAACCACATGGCTGTTAGAAAACGTGCTACAAAAGAATTTCAGGCATACTCGTTTTCTTTCTCCATCCTCATTCACAAAAAAAAATGTCTTGATGTTTCAACATTTTTTGGCAGTCATAGACTTCCTACTAACTTCTACATTCTTGATTAATGAGCAAAAGAAGACTTTTTTTTTGTTTATGAGCATGCCCATAATTCCAAAATGCGTTGTAAAGTTCATCTCTCTTTCTCTCTATAATATTTGAAATGCATTGAAATCTACACTTGGCACAATTCTGAAACTTCTGGATTCTGGAACTTCTGGACCGTTTTCTGCACTTGTTTTCCGCATCTATTTATGTACTCCTGTCCAGTTAGACGCTGTTTGTTTATTACATTCCTTTTCCATAATTCCGGTTTTCCCTTCAATCTTGTGAAACGTAGCCAACACAACAAAACCAATTGTTGTTAGTCACACTTGACACATTTGTGCGCGAGTTCTAAAAAGTCCAAATGAGTTAAGTGCGCTTACAACATTTGCAGCACAAATATTTTATTTTTGTGCAGATAACACATAATAAAATAGTGTTCTGTGACGTTGTTATTAATCTTTCACTTACGACATGACAATCTCTCAGAGATCTCTTACGACATGACAAAAATGACTCAGAGAGTAACAATCTCTCTCTCTGTGTGAATGCTTTATAGATTTATTTAACCCAATTCTGCAAAAATTTGCAGAATTTATTTTGATTAACACATATGTGAGCTAAGGCATCGAAATACATTTTTACAAAAACTTTTCGTGTTCAGTATTACGGTTATACAACCAGATTAAGCAATAGTTTGCTTTACTGATTGAGCTTCGATATTCGCCCCCACAAACACAGACACACTAGAAAGAAAAAGAAAGAGAGTGCGCGGTGTGCGTATATGCCTGCTCATCGAAAGAAATATAGGGAGATACAGAGAGGCATATGGAGGGGGTATAACGCAAAAATCTTACGTGACGATACATTTTCTCCTACCGCATTCACATCTACCGCAAACCGCGTTAAAGAACTTCGTTCAAAAAATCAAAATTTAAGTTAATACCTGCGTGAGCGCATCATTTGTATTAAACAGATGAAGTGAGAAGTTGTTGGATTTCTTTAATTTCTGCAATTTTCTAAAAAAAAATAACAAGCTGATAATTTGTATAAAGCAAATCTTGATAATTTATAGTGGAAATATAAGTTGATTTGATTACTTTGTTTGTGGGTTTTCGCCTGGCGCATTCACCTAAATATATTTCAATAAATTGACTTTTTATTTACAAACTAAGCTGATTTATTTGGTTAATTATTTTATGATATGGTTTCCGCATTTTGTTTTTGCAGCACTGTATCAATTTATTGCTATAAATATTCAACACAAAAACATTAAAAAAGGGACAGATATAAAATAATTTATGAATTCTTTTGTAGAATAAAACTGATTTAAATAAAATTACTATATCATGTGCTTAATGTCCAATAAGGGGTTATATTTAAATGTGGAATTCATTGGTGACGATAGGAAAATAAATGAACAAACTGTTTAAATTTGTTATTAGCTACTAGTTTCGGCGATTTAAAATTTAATTAAACAATTTTGCCATAATCAGAAAAGAATGCTCGGTGGGCTCGGAAAAAAAAGAAGAATGTGAAACGAATATATCGCGAGAATGGATGAGCACAGAATTGCGAAAATCGTCAGAGACGGCAAACCAACAGGCAGAAGAAAAACTGTCCGACCTCCCAAAAGGTGAAAAGACAGTTGGATTTCTATGTCACAAGAGGAGCGTCAGCATGTTACAGGAGATGCTGCCTAAAATAAGAAGAAGAAGAAAAAGCCATCATCAAGCTACAAATAAAAAAGAAAGGGCAGGTTAGTTAGGTCAGAAACAAAATAATACTAATTTAAAACTTATCACAGCAACAGTTTTTTTTTAACAAGATTAAGTAAACATTGTTAAAAAGTTTAAAAATTATAAAAAGCAGCAAACAAAAATTATGTTTCTGATTTAACTAACCTACTGCTCTTTTTATTTTAAGTCTGATGATGGGGAAATTGTTTAATTAAATATTAAATAGCCGAAACTTCACCCAGTTAATCCAAAGAAATCAAACCAGTTAATTTCACATATAAATATCACAATTTAAATATTCTAAATCGAAACCAAGGTTGTCCACGAAATTTAGGACAGATTACAAGTGCCTTCAGAACCTAAAACGTCTGACACTACGCAACACCATGCCTAGTTACATAGGACTTGAGGGAAACGACAAGGCGAAAGCACTAGCAAAAGAGGGCACTGCTGACCGTCACCAAACATTTGGGACATCACCAAAATCATCTCCCGTAAAGTAATAACGGAGTGCACAATAAGAGTCACTAATTACAATGGGCCCGCAGAAGTGGCCAAGAACAACGTAACAGCTAAAATATCTAGGAAACAAATTGCAATTGTAGCAGGTCTCTTAACGGGACACTGCGCACTAAGATGGCATTTATACAAATGAACCACTCTGCAAGGAAGGGGACGAAACTGACTCTCTTATCATCCTACACTGCTAAGCAATCGCACGCAGGAGACTAAAACTCAATATCACAGCTGAGGGACTCCAGCCAATTCACAAGGCACGTAGACTTCTGGACCTTATACACAGCCTGGATCAATTAGTTTGAATGGAACAATGTGGGAAATACAATAGGCCTCTAAGGCCGCAGTTTTTTAAGGGATGCATCCAACGTTTTTGTTTTTCTGTGCCACTTTGGAAGAAGTCATGGATTTTTGAGCCATACGTATATAACTTTAAATGAGATATAACCATAGCCGAAGAGGAAAAATAGCTTCATTTAGTATCCCTTCCTCGTTCACACATTTCTAAGCGTTTGAAAATATTTGCTTTCCACTCAGAAATAAAATATGTATGAAGGTTTACTTACGGCTTTGCGAAACTTCTTGTTGTTTATGCCGCTGAAATGGATACATTTAAAAAACTGTCGCCTTTGTTCTGAGCCGCTTTGCGAGTTATCTTGGACCGCAGGTTTGACTTTAATGTTAACAAAACATTTTCTGTCTCAAATTTGTAAGTTCTAATTTGATGAATATATTACAGGATTATATCTGGATTTTGTAATTAGATGAACAAATTTACATAATTATTTTGTATTTTGCAATTGGAAAACGTTATTTTCAATGTTGAAAATGTTTTCAAATCTGAAATTTTCAAATTTCACATAGATGCAATTTAATGACTAAACTCACAGTTAGGTACATCTATAATTTATAAGTTGATGACTAACTCTACTAGTTAACGTTTGCAATTTGCAAGTTGCATTGTCACCTATTCATTATTAAGGATATAAACATAAATTTGAACGAGTCTTTCAGTGTGTATAAATTTGAACGATGTGTCTTTCAGTGTGTTATAGACTTTGATGTATGCAATCTTCTGTGATTGGCGGTGTCGTACGCAGAGCTAAGATCGACGAGGGTTATACCTGTTATTTGTTTTTTCTGGAATACATCTTCGATGTGTTCCGCTAATGCTAGAACGTGGCTGGTGCAAGACTTCCTAGGTCTAAAGCCGGCCTGTTGTGGTATAATTTTTGAGTCAACAACCTTCTATATTCCATGAAAGATTAGTTTTTCGTATAGCTTGTATACTTGATAGAAAAGCGATATAGGGCCGTAGCTCGATGGTACGTGGGGGTTTTTGCCAGGCTTTAGTAGTGCTGCAACCTTTAACTTCCTCCATAGTTTTAGGATCTGGAATGGGACCCGACATCTGTTAAAGAGTTTAAGGATCCAGTTTTTTGCAGTTATTCCGAAATGTTTGATTTGCTCCACACAGGTATCGTCCACGCTTGCTGCTTTGCCATTTTTTAAGAAGTTTGGTCCGTTATTAAGCTTCTAGACTTACTTACTGATTCTACGTTTCCAGAAATCCTTAAGTGCTGTCATCTGATAGTATAAAGCTACGTGTCTTAATTATCAGACCTATTAATAAAGAGATAAATAAAGAAACATATTTTAGATGGTTTCACGAACTAGCTAGTCGTATCAAGTATTTCAAATAGAATACACGAAGTGTCGGCAGATCATGCAATAACTCAGTTTTACAAAATCTAACAGATTTCACTATATCACCATGACATTTACATTTTAGAGAGACAATAGTGAAATCACAAGCTCAGCATCAAAAAGAGTATCGACAAAGGAAAAAGGAAAAAGATAAGAAAGGTAGAATTGGTAAAACCTTCCTACTTTATTGAAAATCATACAAACTTAAAACGATCGGAACACAGCCTGAATATATAAATATATTCAACCTTTCCGGAGCTCTATAACAATTACTGAGTCTTTTAGGACTACCAAAACAAATCTCATATGAAATTTGTCAGTTATTTAATAGCTTTCAGTCCACCTTACTGGCAATCAACAAAAACCATAAAAATAACATTATTTTTAAGGTTATGTTTTTCCGATAACTTAAGTAAGTAGCCATCTGCAGACGCTTTTCGAGATTAATAAAAGCAAAGCTGCTCTGATGAGAGATAATTCTCGAAACGCGTCTCGAATCTCTTATAAAAATTTTACTTCTTCAAATATATGCATCATTTCTTCGAAAGAAACTTTATAATTCACCTTACTTAAATGCATGTCAAAACTAGTGCTGGAGAAATACTTTATAGTGATTCGTACTTGCAGTGATTCGTAGAAATCGTCTTTATGGTCCTAAAAAGACTTAAGAATATTATAGAGAGTCGGAAAGGTTGAATATATTTATATATTCAAGTTGTGTTCCGCTATAATAAGTTTGTACTGAATTTGAATAAGGAGATTTAGATTGTTTATGCATATTTTCCAGAACATTCAATCAAAATATTTGCGTGCACTTTCATTATTTTAATATATATATATATATATATATATATATATATATATATATATATATATATATAATCAGTAACCTTGTGTACCCTAAGGTTAAGGTGTTACATTTCATATCCTAATTCCTACATTTAATCTTTACAATACATTATATACACTTTACAATACATTTCTTTCGCTATATATGAACTTTTTCCACTCCTTTTTCCTTTTGCCATTTTTGATGCTTGAACCATTGTGAGTCCTCTGTCCTCTACTATTTTCTCTATGTTACGATTCCATGTTGTCTTTGGTCTTCCTCTACTTTTCTTTTTTTGACCTTTAGCTTCCCATATTCTCTTGACTGGTCTTTTGTCCTCCATTCGCTTGAGGTGTCCATACCATCTCAGTTGGCAGTTCTCGATTCGCTTTGCTACTGGTTGCACATTTAACTGTTCTCTGATGGTGTCATTTCTTATGCGATCTCGCCTTGTGACTGCTAACACTCTTCTTAGGTATTTCATCTCTATACTTTGGATCTTGCTCTTTAGTCTCTTCGTTAACACCCAGCTTTCGCAGCCAAATGTTAGTATAGGTACGAACACAGCTCTGTATATACTCATTTTTGCTTTTAGCGAAACTTCTTTCTTTCCCAGGAAACTATTTCTGAGGCTGTGGTACACCCTTGCTGAACTCTCTATTCTGTCATTAATTTCTATTTCATGGTGTCCCTTGCTATCTAGATGTACTCCCAGATATTTAAAGGTGTCAACTTGTTCTAATACCTTTCCATTTAGCTCAATGTTTACTTTTGTATCTGGTTTCCCACTAACCATGATTTTTGTTTTCTCTTCGTTTATCTTGAGGTTCTTCTCTGCTAATTTCTCGTTCCATATCTCCAAGTTTCTCCTCAGTTCAACTTCATTTCTCGCGAATATAACAAGGTTGTCGGCGAACGCACATTCCCTTATACGGATTGGTTCTAGGTTTCTATACCCCACACTAAATGAAGACGTTCTTTTCCTCGTTTCTTTCATTACTTCGTCCATAACTAGGTTGAATAAAGTTGGACTCAAAACGCCTTCTTGCCGTACACCCTCGTTTACCGTAAACTCGCGTGATTGCATGTTGTCTGTTCTAACAATATTTCTACTATATTTGTACATGCCCATTATTGCTCTTATTAGTTTTAGGTTAATTTTCCATTTGATCGGGGTTTCTTCTATAATTGATCTTGATATTGTGTCGAATGCCTTTTCCAGGTCAAGGAATGCTTGATATATTTCATCGTCTGTATTGCTTATTCGTTCCATCATCTGTTTAATCGTAAATATATGATCCTGTATACTTCTGCCTTTCCTGAAACCACTCTGTGACTTCTAGCTGTGGCTCTAGTTCCCGACTCAGTTTTGTTTCTAATATTCTCTCGTACACTTTTGATGCTATGCTTATCAGGGTGATTCCTCGGTAGTTGTTACAGTCTCTTCTGTCTCCTTTCTTATATATTGGCACAATGACCCCTATCTCCCAGTCTTTTGGTACTCTGCCTGCCTCCCAAGCCATATTGCATATATTTGATAATAACTGATCTCCTTTTTCGCCCAAATTTTTCAGCATTTCTCCTGTTATATTATCATGCCCAGCAGCCTTACCTCTTTTGAGTCTATTTATGGCATTCTTAACCTCTTCTAATTGTATGTGCTCTATTTGTTGTTCTGTTTCTTCTATGTTGTAGGTTCTTTCGGTTCTGTCCACAATACTTTCTTTGTTCAGCAGATTTTCAAAGTATCTTCTCCATCTTTCTATTATGTCTTCTTCCTCCGTTAATATTGCTTCATGTTCATCCTTAATTTGCTTAATTACTTCATTCTTCTTCCCAGATCTTATGTTTTTCAGAGTTTTGTAAAATAGCTTTTGGTTTGTATAGAAGTCAGCTTCGATTTGTCGTCCAAACTCTTCCCAGGTTTCTCTTTTTGCTTCTAATACTATCTCTTTGACTGTGTCTCTCTGTCTTTTATAATCTTGGTAAGTGGTATTATCTCCTTTACGTAAATATATTTTCCATTTCTCTTTCTTTAGTTTAACTTCCTTTTTAACATTGTCGTTCCACCAAGCCGTTTGCTTTTTGTTTCTATTTATTTTCGTGGTTCCACATGTTTCTTTTGCTGCGCTAATTAGGGTGTTTCTGAATGTTTCCCATGCTTCCTCCACATTACAATATTTACTAGTTCTTGTCTCATCTAACATTTCCTCAACTTTCTTTGCATAATTGTTCGCCACTTCTCTTATCATTAGTCTGTAGTTTTTTATCGTCTCCTTACTATTGTTATTTCGCAGTTCTATTTTGTTCTTATTATTTCCCGCTCTCTGGCAGCTTATTGTCGTTTTCGCTTTTAGTAGATAATGATCACTATTTATCTCGGATCCTCTTATAACTCTAACATCCCTTATTTCCCGCCTAGAGTTCCTATTTATGAGTACATAGTCTATTATGGATTTTTCCCCTCTGCTTGGGACCTCTCTTGATTATTTATGGGCGTCTTTGTGTTTAAAGAATGAGTTCATTACTAATAGGTTATTTTGTACACAGAAATCAATAATTCTGTGTCCATTGTTGTTTCTCGTTTTTTCTCCAAACTGTCCTATTACATCACTTGTCCTTTCATCTTTTATGCCGACTCTACCGTTTAAGTCTCCTAGCACCACAATTTTTCCGTTGCAATTTTCCACTATTTCTGATGCTTCTTCCCAAAATTTGTCTTTAGTTTCTGCTTTATCGTTATCATTTGGGCCATACAGAATTACCAGATGTAATCTGCTGTTTCTTTCTATTTCTAATTCAATTACCATTATTCTTCCAGATATGCATTCCTATTTTAGGTACAAGTACTTAGTTACATTTTTGTGTATTATACACCCAACTCCTCCTTTTGCTCTAACTTCCTACGTGACGCCGCTTAGGATCATCATATGACCTTCTTCTAGCTCTGTGACCTTTTTTCCTTTATCTTTAGTTTCTGTAATTGCTAAGATGTTTATATCTCTTTCTTTAAATTCCTCAATTAGTTCTTTTTCTTTTCCATTTAGTCCTCTAATGTTCCATGTTGCCAAGTTTATTCCACGTAAACCATTTACATGCCGTGTCGTTGCTTTATTTCCCTTATCGTTATATTCTGTTAATCGTTTTTTGAGGTATTATCTTCTGCCTTCTTTACTAGTACTAGGCTTTCTTCATCTTCACACCATTTCCATTCTTGGTCATCAATAAATACTTTCTGGTACCCTATTTTAGTTTCTTCCTTTCACCTTTCCTAATTTTTCCTTGTATCTCTCTTTCTTTTCTTGACATATCATCATTAATGTATACTTTTCCTTCCTCATAGTTACGTAATTTATTTTTTAATTTAATTATTTTAATAATAATTTAAAAAAAAAGTTCTGTTAAATGCGCGTTTTGCTTTGATTTTAGCCTTTTTCGTTGCTGATCTTGGCTATAAAGGACAAGGCGATCGTCGAATGTTTGCTTACATTTTTCTACGTGATCTATACCCATTCTTCTTTCACTTGGTTCTGCGAAGCCCGCTGCTTTGTACAATTGGTTGATTGTTGTTGGTTTCATGCAGCCAGCAATAATCCTGCAAGTTTGTTTTATGGCGATGTCGATCTGTTTTGCATAGCTTGATCTGCATCAGACTGGGCAGGTTAGGTTATTTAATTGCATAAACAGATGGCGAAAGGACATGGCGATCGTCGAAGGTTTGCTTAAATTTTTCTACGTGCTCTATAGCCATTCTTTTTTCACTTGGTTCTGCGAAGCCCGCCCAACCTACCCACTCAATAACATAACCTGCCCAGTGTGGTGCAGATTAAACCATGCAAAACACGTCGATCGTCTTAAACCAAACTTGCAGGATAATTATTGCCTACATGAAACCAACACTAATCAACTAATTGTACAAAGCAGTGGGCTTGGAGTGAAAGAAGAATGGGTATAAAGCACGTAGAAAAATTTAAGCAAACCTTCGACGATCGCCATGTCCTTTATGGTCAAGAACAGCAACGGATAAAGCTAAAATCAATTAGTTGATTGGTGTTGGTTTCATGGTGCCAGTAATAATCCTGCAAGTTTGGTTTTGCATGGCTTGACCTGCCCCAGACTGGACAGGCATATTCTGCAGAGGAGCTGGTGAGAAACCTATCTGAGCGGGAGTCACGTTTGGGGAGCTTTACTCTGCTTCGGGTCCCCATTAAGTTTTTTTACTAGGTTCCAGGTGATCTTGCTGTTGTGAGACATGTCCATTCGTTCCGGGGTTACTATCCATTTTTTCTGTTGGGCCGAGCTAAGTGCTGCCATAAGTGTGTTGCAGTAAGCTATGGTTTCTTCGTTAAACGGATCTTCGTTAAAAAGTTCTTCGTATTTGTTTAAAGTTTCTTCTGCCTTCGCATGTAGCAGCTGACGACCATTTGAATGGATATAGTCCTGTTTTCGACCGATTGTTTGTTTGTCGATGTAGTCTGTACGTCGATGATTGTCCGTGAATATTGTCTATCATGTTTAAACCACCGTCCTCATGATTGTCATCTGCAGAATGTACGACTGCAACTACCCATTGGACGGGAATCGAATTAAATCGAGTCCGTCAGGCAATTGCCTTCGCTTGTAGCAGTTGACGACCATTTGAATGGATATTAGTCCAGTTTTCGACCGATTGTTTGTTTGTCGATGTAGTCTGTACGTCGATGCTTGTCCATGAATATTGTCTATCGTGTTTAAACCACCGTCCTCATGGTTGTCATCTGCAAAATGTACGACTGCAACTACCCATTGGACGGGAATCGAATTAAATCGAGTCCGTCAGGCAATTGCCTCTGACAGACCAGATTTAAAAAGTTGTGTGCAGCTCCTAGGTATGTGCCGATTTGATAACCTCGGTAAGGTTTGCACGAAGGTTTGGTAATTTTCTGGTATTGAATCTAGGTTTTCGAGTTCGGCATCTAAGCTGGCGGTTAAAATTGTCAAAAAAACCTATTATATAACTCGAAGATAATAGATACAAGCAAGTTTATATCTAAATATACTAAAGAGTATGACTGAAAATGACATATTTGCAAATTAATAACAAAATCTATGGCATTATCTCTTTAATTCCCAACCTACTGCTTAAATCAACTGTAATTTTATAATTAAATCTACCAAAGTTTATGATTGAAAATGACATATTTGAAAATCGATAACAAAATCTACTGCATTATCTCTTCAATTCCCAACCTAATGCTTAAATCAACTGCAATTTTATAATTAAATCTACCAAAGTTTATGACTGAAAATGACAAATTTGCCAATTGATAACAAAATCTACAACAAGTTGCAATTTGATCTACAAAATGGCTTGTAGAAAATATAAACTAATGATAATTTAATGATTAAATTGCAATGTGGTGGTTATTTCCACAAGTTGATCTCTGCAACTTGATGAAAATCTACAAAATGAAGACGGAGATTCGCTGCAATTTGATTAACACGTTAGCATGCGATAACTAAATCCGCAAGAATATTTATGTAATTTTCAACCTGGTGAGAAAATCTGCAAGATAACAGCTTGCAATTTGATGACTAAACAATAATGACTAATCAATAATATGTTATATCACTTATAGTCACTATATCACTACTGTCTTATTCTTTAGAACTCGGTCTGCAAGTCAATGTCTGCGGGCACCATACGGTTTTAGGTTAGGTTAGTTAATTTGCTTTGTAAAGTTTTTAATGAAAATTTTTCCATAGATTTGGGTTTCATCAAGGATATAGTGGAAAAATTAATTTAATAAATAATAATTAATTAATGGAAAATTAATTTGTTCCAGTTTAAAACAGCAGGGAAAAGACAAAATTTGTAGCTTTAATGATACGGTTTACATTACCTAACCTAAGTTTAAAGCACGAGTCGAAGGCGACTGCTTTAATCACAATGAGTGCACAAAAGCCTTTCACACAAGTGTATCATACATTATTTTGTCTACGAAACATGTTCAGGAATGAAGTTCCTTGCGCATTCAACAGAATCGAACAACTTCTCTTTTTGAATTATTATTAAAAAAATGAAAGTGCACACAAATATTTTGTTTGTATGTTCTGGAAAATATGAATAAACAATCTAAATCTCCAGATTCAAACCCACTACAATGTATTTATGTTGCACTAGTTGGATTTTTACATGCATTTAAGTAAGGTGAATTAAAAAGTTGCTGTCGAAGAAACGATGCTGATATTTGAAGTTTAATTCTTATAAGAGATGTATTGCAATTACCGGCGCCAGCAATGTTTGTGTCATGATGCAATAAGACATTTGGCATTGAACATTCATCATGTTTCTCGTATGGGGCTTGGAATGATTGAGAACCTGGGCTAATTACTTGCTGAGTTTCATTATTACCTGATGATTGAATTTAATTATTCAGAAAGTGACTAAATATTACTTTTTCAGTATCTTCATTATTTTCGATTAAAATAGGCGGTAATGAATTTTCTTTCGATGATTGAAATGATTCAAGTTCAACACATTTCTTCTTTGATTTAAATTTATCTTTGTATATTTGAACGCCTTCAGCATGTTCTAAATCTGTAGTTTGTAAAATTTCTTTTTTCTTTTATTTTTTCTCTGTCGATACTTTTTTTGGCGCTGTGCTTGTGATTTCACTACCGTCTTTCAATAATGTATATAAATGTAGTAAAAAAAAAATAGCTAACACTTGAACCACATGTACGATAAACCCATGTAAACAGTAAGCAATTGCATCAAATTATAATATTGTAACCTACGTTTCTAAGTCTGTATTTTGTATAATTCCTATTTTTTTCTATTTCCTTTTTTCTCTGTCGATAATCTTTTTGACGCTGAGCTTGTGATTTCGCTATTGTCTCTCTAAAATGTAAATGTCATAGTGATATAGTGAAATCTGTTATATTGTGTAAAAGCGAGTTATTGCATGATCTGCCGTCAGATCGTGTATTCTATTTGAAAAACTTGATACGACTAGCTAGTTCGTGAAACCATCTTAAATTGAATGTTTCTATATTTATCTCTTTATTAATAGGTCTGATAATTAAGATACGTAGCTTTATACTATTAGATGCAGGACTTAGGCATTTCTGGAAACGTCCAATCGGTAAGAAAGATAGTGTAAATTCCAGTTAAACTAGTTCCACATAAAATTTCACGAGCTGAGCTTGCATGAGATTTCATGAGCTACACGAATTAGATGAACTACTCGAACTGCCGACAGAGATCATGCAATGGATCAGTTCTATAGCTCAACTCAACAATCTGACTGATTTCTCTATATGACTACGACATATATAAATATAGTAAATATCAATCACTCAAATTACATGTACGATAAACATGTATATTACAAGAAATATACAGTGAGAAAAAGAGAAAGGCGAGTAACGGACAGCGTACGAGGACATCGTACGAGGGACATCGTACGTAACGTAACGTTTTCTGCCGAATCGCTCCTACCGAGACCTCCCTAAAGGAACTTCGTTGTAATACTGTTGAATCTACAAAAAATAATTGTTACTTACCGATAATATGGGAGAATTGTAATTTTGAGACAAAATATTTCACATGACTGACACTATAAGCGAAAAACGTTGAAAAAAATTGCTAACTAATAAAAACGCACGGTGACGGGAACATTATTTGGTCGTTGTCGATGTAATCTAGGTTAACCTAGATTTAATCTAGATTAGGTTATGGTTAGGTTAAGTTATCTTAAGCCAGATAAATCCAGACTGAGAGGCCGAGACTTCTTGATTCAAAATTAATTCGACTTTAATATACATCAGAAAATTTATTTTCACTACGTGTATGTTTTTTGTTTAATAACGCGAGTTGTTGCCTTAGTACCAACAAACAAAAATAGTTTAAAAATTAAACTCCATTTAATTTACATTGGACTTTTACACACGATTTTTTTTACACACGATTACACACTTTTACACACTATTATAATAATGGCATCCTTCACATAGAATAATTTACTTATTAATGTGTTATTAAACATTTAAACTGGTTTTGTGGATATCACATTAGCAGATGAAATCATTTGTGTAATTCTCAAATTTGAAAAAAATAACAGGCGACGGTGAAATTGACTTCACAACATTTGGTATCAATCTTTAATAACTTCAAGATCAGTTTCAACAGCGATTTGCCAATGCCCATGTTACCTTTTTTGTCAATCCTTTTACTTGCCAACTAAAACTAACCGAAATAGTTGCATGCATTGCAGAGCTTATTCAAGGGTCGAAGAACTGGAACAAGAAATTTTAGATTTGCACAACGACATTGTCGTAAAATCCAATATATCAGATAACAACTTTTGGAATATAGTTGACTGAAACACATTTTCATTCTTCAAAAGAGCATCATACATAAAATCGTTTTTCGGTTCCCCATACTTGTGAAAAATATAGTATCTTTTATTTTTTAATTATTTAAACTCAGCGTTTCTCAACCTGGGGTACGCGTACCCCCAGGGGTACGTGTAATCATCTTCGGGGGTACGTTAAAGAAATAATGTAATGGCGGACATTGATAGATAAATTAAACATAAAAGAAAAGATAAAAACTAACAAAAGATAACAACATCAAAAGATGTTACTAATGGAATTCTAAATCGAAAATCTCTTCTTTCACTTTTATTGTTCGTAATATATTGAACAAGTTTTACATCGTTATTATACATAATGGGGAGTAGGGTAGGGGTACGTAGATTAGCGATGATAGATCAAGGGGTACGTAAGTAAAAAAGGTTGATAATCGCTGATTTAAACTTATTTAAGTCGAACTAAAGGCTAAATATATAAATATATAAGTCTATAGCCATTTGCAGACGCGTTTCGAAATTTATCTCTAATCAGTGCAGCTTCGCTATTTTGAATTATAAATTGGAATTCACTTGCACAAAATTTGTTACATAAAAATATAAATATTTTAAAATTATATTTATGGAATTAAATATTTTGTGAACATTAAGGCTATTATTTTTAACTATGTATGCCCAAATAGTAGAATGTAGGATAAATATTATAAATTTATTTTGAAAGAAATCTCGTCCATCGGCCCACTTATCGGCATTCTATAATTTGTTATGGGGCGCAAAAAGGTTGGGGGTTCCTGCTTTAGACAATTTTCGTTAAATTGATTAATAAATCGTTTTTTTTATTTGTCAGATATAAAAATAGGTATCCCAGTTTAATTAGAAATTTTAAGAACTATAAAGCTTTGGATAAAATCTGAATTGATGTGAAGGTTTTATAAAGATTTAAAAAAAAATATTCCGATTGTGTTTACCAGTAGTTTTTAGAATAGCGAAAGAAACGAATCGAACAAGTTTACAACTAACACAACAATAGAAAGGAACAACATAATGACTAGGCGATAACTCACAACACCAATCTTAACTTGCGTTCGAAACTTTTATACGCTTAATTCAAAAGAGACAAGTGCAGATGATTTTTCGTCGATAAAATATTTGATCAGTTTTAAACTAAAACTGTTCAAAATTAATTACACAATTAACTCTCCAATGCACTTCCAGTGGAAACTTACAAAAAGAATATGACAAAATATAGAACGGTAGCTCGCACGACTTTTTACAAAGGCTAATTGGGTCTACGCGAGAACCCAATTAGAATTCGATTGGCGAGTCTTCGAAGTTAAACGTTCGCCGAGTCGCCGAGCTGTCGTGATTCAATATGATTGATGGCTCTGGCTCCTACGAAACTTTGCTATTTAAAACTCCATTAAAATCGCTCACGGGCTTGAGTAGATTTTATAACTTGTAGCATTTACATATATATATATATATATATATATATATATATATATATATATATATATATATATATATATATATATATATATATATATATATATATATATATATATATATATATATATATATATATATATATATATATATATATATATTCAGTGACTAAACATATTAAAATTAGATCATTAACCTTAAAATGTCTTAATAAAGTGTAAAAAAATGTCTAAAAAAGTAGTAATAAGATAAATATTACTTATAGATATTTAAACGATAAATTATCAGTGAATTTGTTACTAAGTAGGTTTATGATGGTAACTTTTGACTACATCTATGACTAGATGAGCAACACTACCTATAAGACTGAATGTATAAGTTTAAACGGATAAGACCAGACGGACTAGAGAAGACGAACAAATCTCCATGCTTCAACATTTCTATGTTTGCTTTCTAATAAATCTTTATGTTGTTTGTTTAGGAAAGTGAAGAAGAATTTGGAATAAAGGAGAATAATTCGGGGCCTTCTGTTCCATTCATAGCGAAGGGATTTGCGAGCTTGGTGTCTTATATGAAGTGGAGATCGATCGCCATTGTATCAAGCAGTAAGTTGACTAGCCGAGACAAAACAACTCTCTATATACGCTTTTTCTTGCAATTGGATGAAAGAAGCGAAAGTTTTTTTTTTCTCCTGCGGAGATAATAAAAGTGTAAATGGGAGGGACGATAAAGCTAGGAAATTGTTTCGTCTATTGGACTATTTATCTAGTTGCTGGCTTTAGTCGCTAATTTTCCTTGGTTTTATTGTTTCGTTGCAGGAGTAAGAATGATCAAACTTTACTCGACAATAATTAGATAACTAAACAGGAAAATAAAACGTAATTATAAAAGTACAGAGTAGTTAGATGGTACATGGTAGTTAAACATCAATTATTAAAAATATTAGTGATATAAATAGATTAACGATAAAATTAACGAACAAATAATTAAGAATAAAGTTCTGTACAGTTTAAGATTGAAACAAGGTTTACTAGTCTAAGGCTATGTAAAATCTAAGCAAACACGACAATTAAGAATATACGATTGTAGGGGAATATATCGACTAAGAAAATTCAGAATAAAATTTAGAATAAGTATAGAAAATTTTGTACAAATAAGCAATGATTCAAACAATACTAGTCAAAGACTATGGCAGATCTACACAAACGCGACTATTAATAATGTACGATTTGGGAGAATATTATACCAAGAGAAGTTTGAAAATGTTCAATTTTGATTTTATAGTTAAATGTAACATTAAAGTTATTTTTGTAAGCTTCGACTTTTTGCTACAGCCTTTACAAATGAAATACCAAATTCTTCTTCTCGCGGATGGGTCACTTATGACCACGCGGAATCAACGTATGTTAAGCCCTCCTCCTTGCTCAATACTTCTTCCTATGCATGGATTGTTGTAGTTTCTGTACCTGCGACCATGCACGTCTTGTTGGTTTCTTCTGATCTGCCTCAAATCCCCTTGTGTGAACAATATTCCTGATAACATTTCTATTCATCAGATCTGGCGATCCTATCTCCACTAGGTCCCTCTCCACTTGTTTGTACCACTTTGGTCTTGTACGTTTGTTCTGTAGAAATTTGTGGATTCGGTAAGTAAGTCTTCTATGATTCAGTCTTTCTCCAATGACCCACACATTGAATTCGTCTCATTCTCATGGTATCGGTAAGTTTAGAATTTTTTCTATATATTTCAGAATTGGGTTAGGGATAGTGTATGCCATTTTTAATCCTGGGTCCAAAGATCTTTCTCATAATTTTCCTTTCCTTAATCTTTAATTGTTCCTTTAATGTGTTAATTTGTAAATTGAGCGTTTCTGAAGCTTCCGGATTAATCACTGTTAAGTAATGGCGAATTTTAATATTCCATGCTAGGCATTGCTTGTTATAAACATTTTTGGTGTATTGAAAAGCAACCTCCATTTCTAGATTCTTGATGTTACAGATTAATTTTCATTGCCATTTTCTGTAACACATTCGCGTAAGTATTTAAATTCCTTTACTCTTGCAATTTTGTTAGCGTTAATATAAATTTCATGTGGCACATTTTTTATGTTAGTCATAAATTTAGTTTTTTCATAAGGGATATGAAGCCCTATTTTTTCTGCTTGTTCTTCCAAGATAGTGATCTGCTTCTGTGCATCAGAGATGTCTTCAGCAATTAGTGCCATATCATCAGCAAACGCTAGGCAGTTTATTTGAATACCCCTAATCTTTGGCCCTAGTCGGTGAGATGGTGCCCCTGCTTTTTTCGATTCCCTAATAACTTTTTCCAGGGCACAATTGAAGCGTAATGGGGAAATTCCATCACATTGGCGGACGCCTGTATTTATTTCAAACTCTTCACTTAATCCACCCATAAATTTTACTTTAGCCTTTGTCTCCGTAAGTGTGCCTATGATAATATTTCTTGTTTTTTGGTCCAAATTCTGTTAAAACATTAAAGAGTGATACGCGATCTATTCTCTCATATAGTTTTCCGGAAATCCACAAACGTTATGACATATTTTTTTTTAGTTGTGTTGCGAAAATATTGTATGATGTTTTTCAAATTCAAAACTTGCTCTATACATGACCGTCCTTTCCTGAATCCACCTTGATATTCACCGATTTGATCATCTACTTGAAGCTCTGCACGGTTTAGTAAAACTTTTGAAAGAATTTTATATGTGACCTGAAGAAGGGATATACCTCGATAATTGTTTGGGTCGGTTTTATTTCCTTTTCTGTGTATGGGATGGATTATTGCCAACTTCCAATCCGAGGGGATTTTTTCCGTTTGCCAAATGTCCAACATAATTTCGTGCAATTTTGTGATACAATTTTCCCCTGCATTTTTCCACAATTCTGCAGTTATTTGATGCTCCCCTGAAGCTTTGTTATTTTTTAGTGATTCAATAATTTCTTTAATTTCTTGTACAGTCGGTGGGGTTGAATCTTGATTAATTTTATAAGAATTGATGAACTTAAATTTTTCTTGTGGTAAATCACTGTTAAGTAATTTAGAAAAGTATACTGCAAGGATTGTACAGTTTGCATCTATAGCATAAGCGAATTCTCCATTTTCATTAACAAAATGGAGCGATGGTGAAGAATACTTTGTCAACTTCTGCTTGAACGTTCTATAAATTGTTTCGTGACTTATGTTGCATAAAGTCCTCTTTTATTGATTGTAATTTAAAATCTTTACTTTGTTTACGAATTCTCCTTATTGATTTTATAACTATCTTTCTAACGCTTTTAAGTTCTTGAAATGTGGTTGGAGTTTTATTGTACAACCAATTGCCAGGTTTGCTGCCTATGTTGTATTAACTGGTCACATTCATCTATCCACCAAGCGTGTTTTCTTGTTCTTCTTAACGGGGCTATATTTACAGCTGTTTGTAAGAGTCCTGATTGAAGTTGCGGCCAATTTTGTGGATGTATTTCTTCAGTTCCTTTCTTGGAGTTTTTATTACCTTTAACATTCTCTATATCATATTTACGTTGAGGAACTCTTTTTGTAAAGTTTCGTTTCTCAGGGACCACATCAAGGGAAAATTTTGTTGGATAATGATCAGAATCTAAGTCCAGGCCTTTCAATACTTTCAGTTTCATGATTTCTGCAGTATACAAACGGGAAATTAGTACTTGATCCAGTTGATACTCACCCAATATGGATTTAGGTGAGACCCAAGTCGTAGTTTTAGAAGGGAGTTTCTTAAAGAAGGTTGATTTAAAAAATAAATCATGACTTCTGCATAAGTCGACGAGTCTTATGCCGTTCTTATAAGTACTTTCATTTCCCAACCCAATATCGATATTTCCTCTCTTTGCATTGAAGTCACCCTGATTTTATCGTTATGGTGGAAAGGCGTCCTGAGTAGGACTTGAAAGGCACAACTGACTCAAGTATTGATTTATCCACTATAAATCCGGTCCCAAATTGTGGATAGTGGGCCATGACTTGTTTTCCTGGTTTTCCTTTAAATGTCCTAAAGTTTTCAGAATCAAAAGGACATTCATTTGTGTACCGTGATTCCTGGTATGCAATAATTTTTATATTACGTTCTCTAGCTTTATTTAAGATATGTTTTAATTTCCCAACTTTCAAAAGGGAATTCAATTAAATCAATAATGATCAGATAATATGATCATTAGCCAAATCCGAGATTTTGCTCTAAGAATGTTCCTATCGGGATTTTAGGTACTTCGACTTACCTCCTTGCACACATCTGTGGTCTCTCCAGAATCCGAATAGACCACTCGGGGAATGAAACCCCTGGGGTAATTTATTGCTCTAGAAGGTGCACTATTCATGTTGACTTATTAGATGTTATGACTGACATGGCAGTCGGTTAAACTCAGAGATACCAAATTATATTACAATTAATTTAAAATTCATTTAAATTACGAATTTTAATCTTGGTCACGGATAGTTGAGGAGCTTTCACGTTTATTGCTTTCATAATAAACGTAAAAGCTCTTTAATTATAAATTTTCGTTTAATATCCATAACGGACACTAATTTTGTTGTTAAAGTTGTTAAAAATCTTTTTGAAGTAAAAATTAGTTTTATTACAAAATTAATAAGTACAATTTTCACCAATTTTACAAATTATTTACGTAAACCAACTGTTATTTTCAGACTAATTATAAAGGAGATGATTTAACAACAGTATTAGATAATATAATCGTCATAGAAAATAATTAATAGACTTAACAAGAATTGCTCAGACAAGACAAGACTAGACAGAGAATACTAGAAGTACTGCGATTTGAATCTTGTAACTGCATTATTAGGTTTCTAAACTTATTATCACATAGACAACACATAGACAATTCAGTGGAAAACAATTGGGATACTATCAAACAGTGTCTTAATGCTGCAGCTGATAAGGCGCTGCTTCCAAGAAAACAAATCCCGATTTGCTTAATGAAAATAAGAATCAGGGATAAAAATGGGCTTTTTAAGAGCAATTTGCGTAAACCTAATGATACAAATATGAGAATCGAGTACCGAAGAGCTAAGGCTCTCGTACACGCTTAACCCGCCAACTCAAGAACAATTCGTTCCAGCAAAAAGCCAAATAAATCCAAGTGTTGGCTGATCAGAAAAATGCTAGTGCATTCTAGAAAGCTATCGTTTATTTGGGCCCACTTGGAATCGGAACAGCTCCATGAAGAACAAGAAAGGGGTTTTATTGAGGCAGGACTCTGATATAACATAACGTTGGAGAGAGTAATACCAAGAGCTTCTGAATACTACATCAACTGTGAATCTACAAGCTGTCAACCAAATCCCCCAATATCTTGTGAGGGAGGAGCCAGCTCTCTATCCAACATGTCATGAGATTCGGCTACCCTACGGCTTAAGAACACCAAAGCACCTGGGCATGATGAATTGCCAATTGAAACCTATTGAAGTGTGGTAGTACTCCCATACTTAATAAAATTCTCACCATATTTAGACAAATCTGGGATCCTGAAAAGTCTCCCGCTGACTTCAAGCACTCTCTAATTGTCAACATATACAAGAGGAAAGGGACAGATCAGATTGCAGCAATTACCGTGGTATCTCCCTTCTCTGTGCAGCTGGTAAGATACTGACAAGGGTGATCTCTAACCGTCTACAGCCTGCTCTAGAGTCAACCCTACCAGAGAAACAATCTGATTTCCGCCCGCACAGAGGGACAGCAGATATGATCTTCATACTTCGAGAGCTCCAGGGAAAAGTGAAGGAGCAACATTCTTCTATGTTTGTCATTTTTGTGTACCTACGGAAGCCCTGTTGCAAATAATCTTAAGATATGGCTGTCGTGCAAAACTAGTGAATATAATTGCCGATATTCATATGGACAAGGCATAAGTTATTACAGGTGGCAATATCACCGGCTCTTTCAACATTTCTAATGCTTCTTTTCAATATTTTCATGACTGCGTTTCTCTTATTGTTGGACCGAGTGCTCCAGAACCGTGGCATTGACCTACGATATCGCTTTGACAATGGATTACGTAACCTTGCACGTCTTAAAGTCCAGAAAAATGTACGCAAGAGATCCCTTACTGAGCTGCAATACGCAGATGAGCTTGTTATTTTGGGCAGCACATGTATGATACATTCTCAACACAAATTCGTTCTCACAGTTCTCAAGTGTATATGGTTCTTTTGGGATGGAGGTAAACACGTCCAAAACCAAACACCTAATTATGAGCTTTCATCCACCAGAAGCATCAGCCACACGTAGATATTGTTTAATGAGGATGCAGTCAAAAGTTTTAATTGGGCAAAAGAAACTCTTTGTTATATACACAAGCTTTCGGACATGTCTATTCCCTTTATCAAGACAACTACAAAAATGTATTTATTAGTTAACTCACATGGTCTTTACACAGGTTTTATATAAATACTTACTAATGTGAGGTTAACCGTAAAAAGCAGCTTCATAAACAATACTGAACAAATATTTATAAAATAACAGGGTTATTTGTTCAGTATAATTCATGAAGCTGCTTTTTACGGTTAACCTCACGTTAGTAAGTATTTATATAAAACCTGTCTAAAGACCATGTGAGTTAACTAATAAATAAATTTTTATAGTTGTCTTGATAAAGGGAATAAACATTTCCGAAAGCTCGTGTATATAACAAAGAGTTTCTTTTGCCCAACCAAAAGATTTGACAGCATCCTCATTAAACTTATATATATTTTCACTTGTGAAAATATACAACGTTTGTATATATCTATATATATATATATATATATATATATATATATATATATATATATATATATATATATATATATATATATATTTATATATATATATATATATATATATATATATATATATATATATATATATATATATATATATATATATATATATATATATAGTTTGTATATGATCTGCCCCAATTGTTGTATATGATCTATAATTTCAGTGCATACTCATTAATTCATTAGAATTTTTTTTCTAAGCTTACTTTATATATTTATATTTATATATATATATATATATATATATATATATATATATATATATATATATATATATATATATCTACGTGTGGCTGATGCTTCTGGGTGATCCGTTAGACGCATATTGTATGCTATCTATAGATGAAATCCAGACTGTTGAACAGATCAACTACCTGGGAAGTAGTGACAGTGAATTGCGACCTGGATGCCGAAATGCCTTCTTTAAACTTCGGGAGAGAGTCTTTGGCTGCAGTGACCTGACCATACACACGAAAGTCCTAGTTTTGAAAACAGTTGTCTTATCCATCCTACTATGCCATAGTGAGTGCTAGATTGTGTACAAAAAGCACGTTAAGGCGCTGGAGAAACTCCAAATGAGACAGTTGCGCTGTATCATGGGAGTTAAATGGCATGATTTCATCTCAAACAAAGAAATTCGGGAAAAAGGCAACTGCGACTCTATAGAGAACACTTTGGCGCACAATCAACTGCGCTGGCTAGGGCATGTGTGCTGGATGTTCGATGAGCGGCTCCCAAAACAAATTCTCTTTGGTGAGCTATCCCATGGTTAGCGATACCCTGCTGGCCAGCTGAAGAGGTATCAAGATGTCATTCACTCCGAAATAAAGAAGGCCGGGATAGAAGACACCTGGGAGTCTCTGTGTTAAGACAGAGGTTCTTGGCTTAACATCTGCCATAATAATTCCGGCATATTCCCTACAAGGAACACCACAATAAGATCAAGCGGTATAGAGACATTTGCATGTTCTAAATGCCAAAGTATCATCCGATCTCGCAACGGTCTATGGCAGCGGTTCTTAACCTATGGGTCGCGACCCAAAATTGGGTCGCGAAGCATAATTCTTGGGTCACGCTGAGTCGAACCAAAAAAGTTAGTAATAAACCAAATAATAAGTAATACCAACACCTCCTAGAAGAGTTATTCCCTAATACAATGTTTCAGTTTTACCGCTCTTCGCGAATGGCCTTCCGGAAGTGACGTCCAATTCCTGTCCTGAGGCTTTCTCTTCTAGGAGGCGTTGGTAATACGCACGCCATTGCTTTGCGTGCGCGCAGACTCAGTAAGCTTTCTGTCAAAAACTCGTTTCTTCAGTGATCAAGCAGTGCGTATTGTAAAATTGTAATCACCCTAATAATGGCAAAACGTGAATACAAGGAAGAATTTTTAGAATTAGGTTTTACTTGCATTTATGATCGAGGAGTGAACAAGCCGCAATGCGCGTTGTGCAGTGAAATATTAAGTAATGAATCGATGAAACCGAACAAACTTAAAAGACATTTTGATGCAAAACATAAAAATTTTTCCTTTGAGGGAAAAGATCGTAATTTTTTCGAAAGAAAAGAAGCCCATTTAAAAAGACAAAGTTTGAATGCACCAAGTAGTAGTGGTTTTATAAATTCTGCCAAACAAGCTACACTTGCTTCTTTTCATGTGGCTTGGCATATTGCAAGACAAAAGAAACCCCATAATATTGCTCAAAAACTTATAAAACCTGCTGCCATTGACATGGCACGCATCATGTGCGGAGATGAAAGTTCAAAGAAATTACAAAAGATACCATTATCAAATGATACAATTCGTTTACGAATTAATGATATGTCATTTGATATTAAGAATCAACTTATTTCTGCTATAAAAATTTCTGGTTTATTTAATATTCAACTGGATGAAACGACAGATGTAAGTAAAGATGCTCAACTCATGGTGTAAGTGCGGTATCCAGGTTTAACAGATACACAGGAGGATATTGTATTTTGCAAACCAATGTCAACAACAACTAGAGGTGAAGATATTTTTCCTATGGTCGATTCGTTTTTTAAAGAAGAAGGATTAAATTGGAATCAGTGTTTCAGTATTTGCACCGACGGTGCAGCTGCCATGACAGCATCTCAAAAGGGATTTTCGACAAGAGCAAAACAAATGAATCCACAAATTATATCGATTCATTGTTTCTTACATAGACAAAATCTTGCTTCAAAAAAGTTATCACCCGAATTATGTATAGTTTTGGATGAAATTGTTGCGGTAGTCAATTTTATCAAATCAAGAGCTCTTAACTGTATAATTTTCTGCGAACTATGTTTCGAATTTGGTGCAGAATACGAACATTTATTATATTATTCTGAAGTTAGATGGCTGTCCCGGGGCAAAGTTGTTCAAAGAGTATTATCATTACGGACAGAAGTCGAATTATTTTTGAGAGAAAAGTAACACCCATTAGCATCTAAATTCTCCGAGTTGAAGTGGATTACTCAAGTTGCTTATTTGTCAGATATTTTATTTGAAATAAATAATCTAAATACGTCTATGCAAGGACGTAATCATACTATTATTGAATTAACTGAAAAAAATAAATGTTTTAAAAATAAACTCAAATTATGGAGAAATAAGGTTGAAGTAAAGAAACTTGCCTCAATCCCGACTCTTAATTTACTTCAAGTTGAAGACAATAATACAATAGATAGACAATAAATAATATTGATATCACAGATTTTGACAGATTTTTATTATGAATTTGAGAATGACAATATAAAAAAAATTAAAATTATGTAGCTACTTAAATGAAAAGAAAAAAAAACAGAAACTTTTTTTTCAACTTTTCAACAATAGTTGAAAAAGTTATTAATCATTTTTTTTTCATTATTATATATTGAAATATTTGAACAATTTGAAAAATTAAAACTTATGTGTTTTGAGGTTGATGTTGAAATTGTGTTCGTTTCAAAATTTATATTTTCTTTGTTCTGAATTTCAATTGGCACTGGATTTATTTGTATATTTTCTTTTGAAGTAGACGGTATGTTTGTTATAGTATCTGCAATTTGCTGGCCGATTCGCTTTTTGTTGTGGACCGAGTCTTCAACGTAGCCTTCAGCGACTGTATTAGATTTCCATCCTCCATGTCTCTTAAGGGTCAGCAGATCGGCACCAGAATCAGCTAACAGAGTAGCTGATGTTCTTCTGAACGTATGTCCAGTATAAGACTTAGGATCTTTCAAATTTAAATATGCTGCTACTGTTTTAGGCATACTGCCAAAAGTATTAATGCCAATGACTTGTTTAGTACATTTTCCGTTTCGATAATTTGTGAAAAATCTTGTTCTGGTCATGTTGGCAGGACGCAATATGGCATACTTTTTATATATATGGTAAAAATCATCCGTAACTACAAATGATCTCGGCTTATCATTTTTAGTTTTTGGAATTTTTACCAAAAGCATGTTATCTTTATCTTCTATATCGTTCACAGTTAAGTTACACAGCTCATGACGCCTACATGCACCTTGTACCCCAAAAATTAAAGCTACCTAAAATTAAATACATGTAAATAAATTTGTGTATTTATTTATATATTGTATTGAAATTATTAGAAAATTTATTAACTAACCTTCACAGCCAGGAATTGATTGTCTGGAGCTTCTCGAAGAAATTGATTAATTTGTTCAGCACTTAGTGTTTGAGCTTCCTTGCATGTATAACCTTTATTTTTTTGTTTTAAAAAAGCAATTAAACTCGAATAATTACAAATATTAATTCTGTGCTTGATGTGAATCAAGCTTCGCAGCATCGAATAAGTTCCCCAAAAACTTGACGGCTTGAGTTTTGGCCAGTTCATTGAAGTATGATAAAACTATCGATTCGGAAAAACTTTTAATTTTTTTTATTGATCGCCATTTCATGAATTTTTCATACGCTGCTTCATATCTACTTTTGGATTTCGTTGGTGTTAATTTTTCAATCATTTCAGTCGCAATTTGTTTGAATTCAGGCGGTGTAGAATCATTTTCTGAATCTGAACTCTCTATTTGACAACTCATAATGACTGTATAAATTATACATCATAAACATAAATTTATATTATTGTTATTTTTGATGCGTCATTTGAAAAACATTTGAGATGTCATTTTGTTTCACACGGTTGTCGTTTCTACATGTGTTGACAAAAAGTATCCGGGTAATGTAATGATAACAGTGTTAAACCAACGAAATTATTGTATATGTATGATAATTATCGAATGATTGGCAACGCTGCATGTCACACATGTTCACAAATCTAGTGCGGAAAGTAAACTTTCCGCCCTAAATCTAGGGCGGAAAGTAAATTTTCCGCTCTAGATTTGCAAACAGTCATTTTCTGACCTAAAAAATGGCCTGTAAAATAGTACTTTCTGTGCATGAGTAATAATTTTTTTTTTCCTACAGCCAACAAGCTTTTACCTTAAAATTGCATTTGATTTAAAATCAGTTTATTCCTAATAGCCTGACCAGTCTGAATTAAATCGTATTAGCCTTTCGTATTAGATTTTTACACTTTTTATGTTACACAAAACTAGATGGACAACACCGAGTTATGAAAATTGATAGATAAAACTGAATAAACAAAATTGAGTTGTGCAAACCTTGATAGACAAAACTAAACGGACCACATTTGAGTTTCGCAAACCTGGATACACAAAACTAAATGGATAAAACTGAGTTGTGTAAACCTCGATACACAAAACTAAATATGCACATTACTTTTTCATGTCCGGTAGTTTCCAGTGGTGGAAGGATTGCCCACTGTGTGATGGGACAGTGTTACCAGGGAGCGCCGGCATGTTCTGCATATACAGGAGAAAATGCACGCGTGGAGGCTCCTTCCGTGCTCCCCACAAAACTGAATGGATAAAATTGAGTTGCACAAACTTTGAAAGACAAAACTAAATGGACAAAATTGAGTTGTATAAACCTCGATGGTTAAATCTAAATGGACAAAATTGAATTGCACAATCTTTTGATAGACAACAGTAAATGGACAAAAATGAAATGATATGGACTAAATTGAGTTGCGCAAACCTTGATAGGCAATACTGAATGGAGAAAATTGAGTTGTGCAAACTTTGATATACAAAACTAAATAGACAAAACTGAGTTGCAGAATTAATCTGAATTTATCGTTTCATTATTATCTATTCGCATTACTTATTTAAATTCATACCCAATTCTTACCATTCACACTTTTCCAAATCATGTTTATCAACGTCAAGGTCTGGATAAATTATGAATTTATTCTGAATTTTCAGATTGGAAACATCGCGAAGGAAATTAATCTATTATTAATTCTCCAGCTGTGGCTAAACCTAAAAACTGTTTAAAAAAACTAATAATTTACTATTATAAAACTATTAGGTAAGTAACTATTTGTCTCGCGGGCCAATATTTTTTTCTGGGTATCAGCTGTGACACGCGTGCCATAGGTTCGCCACCTCTGTATAGTGTATTCATTCGACTAGGCTCTAGTCTAATGAGCACAGTATTCAAGACTGGACAAGATTGAAACAAGGCTAGACAAAAATAAACAAGACTACATATGACTAGATAAGCTATGGCAAAACAAGACTGTATAACTCTGTAGGACACTAGGCAATATTAAATTTCATTTAAATGGGCCAGACAGGGTAACAGCTTTACCCACAAGACTGGTTTCGTTTAGTCCTATCTCGTCTTGTCCAGTCTGGTCTTGTTTACTCTTGTTTATTCTAATGAATACACTATACAAGACTGTATATGACTTAACCCTTTGAGGGCTGAATTATTTTTTCTTTCGAAAATTAATGAATAGGGCATATTTACTGGTTTAATATAATCAAATAAAACATACAAAACTAATATAATGAAACAAAATTATTCAGTTATCCTGCAGGAAGCGGTTATCTCATGAAACCACCAGACTGCAATAAGGAAAAACAAAAATACTACACATGCATGTTACACATTTCCACATTGTGGGACTAACCTTATTCTTAGTGTAGTGTACTATAACCTTTATTATTGTTTGTTTGTCCTCCTCTAGAGTATATTGTCTTTTAAGGGATAAGAGTCGAGTCAGGTGGTCACAGACGAGACTTCGGTCTCTCTGCTCCCACCTTTCGAAGTGTCAAGACGTTCTTTACAAACCTCTCTCCACTGAACACCCACTTGACCCACTCAATACATTGCTTAGTACTACAGTCAGCACATCTTAGACGTAGTTTAAGAAGACTTAGTTACTTGTCATTTTTACATATGACAAGTTACAAAATATGACAAGTTTTCGATGTACGGATTTCTGGCTGAATAATGCTTTTGTATTTCTTGGGTGGTCTATCCGTCGATGGCCGCCCCCTTTTAGCGGGTTTAATTTCTTCTATGCGACCAGATATTAGCGATAATCGAAATTATTTCAATGTCATTTTCTTTCCGTTGTTTATTTGTTGGTATAAAATATGAGCATTTACTACGCTAGCATCAAGAAAATAGAAAAAAAAAACACCATTTGTGGGACTTGAGATCTATTTCATAAAGACTTTAGCATGTCAAATTTTTCGACATAACCCATATGTTTGTTATAGTCAACAACCATTTTAGTACAGTTTGCATCTTCTACAGTACCATCCTTTTTTTTCCTGAAACTGTAGTAGTAACTGCTGGATTCATATGATTCGCCAAGTACAAAACACTTTTACGATCCATTCATTTCAGTGCTACAAGTCCATCTATAGAAATTCGATAATCAAAATCACCGCGATTCAAATTTCTGTCGTTTTCTAAATCAGGAAATTGTTTCCATTTCTTACTATTCCGCAACTATATATTCCATTTGACAATAATTCTCTTTGTAACGGAATTTAATTCATTAAACGGACTTATTCATTCAGCGGACTATTCAAGGATATTTACCTTAATCAAAGGTTTAGTGAGATCCTAAACAACTCGACTCCCTAAATTTTTCACAGCAGACTCGCCTACTTTCCCCGAATAAATTTGAAATTGGCTCATATACCCACTAGAATCTGCTCGGGCCCATACTTTGTACCCACGTTTCACAGGCTTATTAGGCATGTATTGTCGCAGGCTACTGCGACCTTTGAAACGAATCATCGATTCATCTACTGATTGACACTCATGAGGCTTGAGTGCTACAAGAAAACGCTCTTCAAGTTTAGTGAAAAGGTTTAGTCAAAACTTTCTATAGTTTGTCGAAATTTTCTTCATTTTTCTTAGGTTGACAAGAATTATCATTCAAATGAATATTTGAAAGTAGCCAATCAAATATAGCTCTTGAAATGACATCACTAATGAAATTATCTCGAAGCTCATCACGAGAGGACCGGTAGTCCCTGTAACTAGGTAGTTGCATTATTCCCATCAACAAATTAACTGCTAGAAATTTTTTAATTTCTTCTTCGGTGGTTGGGACAAAAGTAGAATATGTTATCCATGTGTTATATGAATTCGTTTGAAAAACAATATGTTTTATAAGTTCTTCAGAAAACAATTGATAGAATATGTATGTACAGCTTTGTGAATAATCAGGTAAGTTTGGACCAGTATCTTCTTTGAATTAATTTTGCTGAGAAAGATAACTTTCTTCAATCTTAAAACAAACGGAACACAGCCTGAATATATAAATATATTCAGCCTTTCCGGAGCTCTATAACAATTATTGAGTCTTTTTAAGACTACCAAAACAAATCTCACATGAAATTTGTAAGTTAAATACAGCTTTTAGTCCACCTTCGTGGCATTCATCAAAAACCGTAAAAAAACATTGTTTTTAAGCTAATGTCGATCCGATACCTTAAGTGGATAGCGAGAAGAGAGATTTATCTCTCATCAGCTTTGCTTCCATGAACAATAATTTGTAAACCACTCACTTGAAAACCCATGTGGTGTTTAGGGTTAGATGTTTATAATTTTGAGATTTTGTGAGAGAGACATGAACTTAGCAGGTTATTGATTGAACTGATTGTGCATGAACATGATTATGAACTGAATGTATGATTATCTATAGCGTAGGATGGTTTCACCAATTCTATTCTTCATTCTTTCTTCATTTGTACAGTAAACCAAACTATCTCGAGTCTTGTTTTTCAATGATGATAGTGGAATATTGTCCTCCTCATCCCAATCCGATATATAATTTGTCTCGTTTTCTAAAATCATATCAATATTTTCTCATCAAAAAAATCACCGGTTTCCGCCGAGTTTATCAGACGGTATATCGTCTATAAAACGATTAAATTCATTCTGATCCATCTTCTCCAGATCCATTAAACTGTACAGTCGTTTTTCCATTTCTTAAAAAACTATTTTACGACTTTGGTGTATTGTCAGACGACCGCATAAAAAATTACAATTTGCAAAAAAATGAATAAACATGATGTGAACTACTTATTCAGATGATGAAATAATACAAATAGAGTTGACTTACTGGCAATTGCGTCCAATAAATTCACAATAAAACCTTTGCATACCTTTTATACGGCAGTAATTTCAACTATGCAAGAGCACATGTGTTTACATCAACCTAAACTAGCTCAACAGTAAAACTAATAAAGTGGAAAGAATATATAGAAGAACTATTTCATGACACAGGAAGTACTAGAACCAATCAGAATATGACAGAAGGACCAAACATATTGAAAGAAGAAGTTCTATATGCTATATAGACAATAAAAAGCGGAAAAGCAGTGGGAACAGACGAAATACATAGCGAACTATTAAAACTAATAAATGAGGACCAGCTCGATATTATGGTAGATCTATTTAATACAATATACAGACCGGGATTATACCTAAACAATGGATAAATCTACCTTCATAACTTTACCAAAAAAACCAAATGCCAGAGTATGTAGTGACTATAGGACTATTAGTCCATACACTGAAAGCATTTCTCAAAGTCATTCACAAGAGACTATACAACAAGCTAGAATATGACATAGGAAACACTCAATTTGGTTTCAGGAATGGTTTCAGTACAAGGGAGGCATTATTCAGTTTTAATTTATTAACACAAAGATGTTTAGACATGAATCTAGATATACACGTATGCTTCATAGACTTTGAAAAGGCCTTTGATAATGTACGCCATGATATTCTAATAGATCTAAAAAACGAAAATAGATCTGAAAAACGTAACATCGACTTGCGAGACATTCAGATTATTGAATCACTTTACTGGAACCAAACAGCCACGATAAAAGTGGACAACGACGAATCTGACGAAATACAGATACTAAAAGGAGTACGACATGGTTGTATACTGTCTCCAATGCTGTTTAATCTATACTCCGAAGAAATATTCAGAGAGGCGCTAAGTGAAGAACACAGTGGAATCACAATAAATGGTCAGACGATTAAGAGCTTGAGGTATGCCGATGATACTGTTATTATAGCGGAGAATCTTGCAGATCTCCAGAGCTTAACAAACAAGCTAAACGACATCGGTATACAATACGATCTCAAGATGAATCTGAAAAAGACGAAGTACATGGTCATAACAAAGCAGAACACAATATAACACGCGTATAGAAAAGGCAACTAAATATAAATACTTGGTACATGGATAACCAATATAATAGACCAAACTCTAGAAATTAAAACTAGAATTTAAATGGGAGAAGCACATTTCTTAAAATGCGTGTGTTTCTTTGCGATAGACAAGTAAAACTTGATCTACGTACAAAAGTACTAAGAGGCTACGTTTTCTTCATTCTACTATATGGAATGGAAGCATGGACAAACAGAAATAAAAAAGCTAGAAGCCTTTGATATTTGGTGTTATAGACGATTGCTTAAAATACCATGGACGGACAAAGTGACGAACACTAGAGTAATGGAACGCATGAACAAGCAACGTGAAAACATACAAATAATAAAAACAAGGAAGCTACAATATCTAGGCCATATAACTAGAGGAGAAAAGAAAAATGAGTTGCTTCAACTGATAATACAGGGCAAAGAAATAGGCAAACGGAACTGGAAAATAGAAATAGGCAGACGCAGATATTCATGGCTGCGTAACCTGAGAGAGTGATACCGCATCCCAAGAGTTATTCCGAGCTACCGCTTCCAACATGAAGATAGCGATGATGATTGCAAACCTCCTGAGAGGAGATGTCATATGAAGAAGCAGAAACTAGCTCAGAATAAGAATATTACACGAAACGCATATTATGCCTTAAAAGTACCATATAGACAAAACATTTAATGTCGTGCCTAGTTGAGAAAATCAGTAGGAAGATATAAAATAATTTTTGAAACGGTGGTCTTCTCGTATTATCGGCTGCCTTGAAAGGGTTAAATAAGGCCAGACAAAACTAAACTGTATAACTCTGGAGGATACTAGACAATACTGCATTTGACTTAAATAGGTAAAACTTAAAGATTTAGATGAGACTAGCTGAAACCTGATAAGACTCAACAAGGCTAGACAAGACCAAACTTGTTTGACTGGTTCCGTTTAGTCATATTTCGTTTTATCCAGTCTGGTCTTGTCTACTCTTGTTTGGTCAAATAAATACACTACACAAGACTGAATCTGACTTAAACAACGCTAGACAAAACTAAACAAGACTAGATATGTCTCGACAAACTAAGACAAGACAAAACTGTATAACTATGGCGGATACTAAACAACATTATGTTTGACTTATTTAGTCAAGACTAAAAGCTTTAGATGAGAATAATAGTCTGTTGAGAAGACTTGATGAAATCAGATGAGACTCAATATAGTCAGACTAATCTTATCTAGTCTTGCCCGGTCCCTTTTTTCTACTCTTGTTTAGTCTAGTCTAATGAACACAGTATATAAGACTGGACAAGACGAAGAAAAAAAGGCAGGATATAATTATACAAAACTAGATAAACTACGACAAGATAAGACTTGCTTAATCTAGAGGACACTAGACAATATTGGATTTGACTTATATAGGCAAGACCAATTGCTTTAGATAAGACCAGTCGCCTGCAGACAATACGAGGTAAGAGCCAACAAGGCTAGACGAGACTAAATGAATCATATCTAGTCTTGTCCAGTATGGTCTTGTCTACTCTTGTTTATTGGCAAATTATGGATTAATCAATAAAATATTGCAGAGGGTTAATATTGAACAAGCTACAATTCTTGAAAAGCTTGTTATGAAGAGATGAAAAGTTATTTCAAAAAGAATAATTTAGTTGTCGGTGGAGCATATTGCGACCCTTCTGGTCTCGAAAGGTCCTGGCTGTGGCAAACAAGATTCGTCATCAGTGCGGGCGATATTTCACGTTCCACTTATTGTTTTGTTTGTCGTCCGCGTTTCCAACCGGCGCAAATTACGGCGCACAATAAACGGCCCCTGCGCGTTCCGAATCCCACAAACTAATAATTTAAAACTTGCGCCGCAAAAAGAGAAGTTTTTTAATTTTACGGCCGAGATAATGTTACGGCATCATAAACTTTTCAATGTTTCCCACTGCTAAACTCATTTATACAGAATTTAATTATAACGGATTGTTAATTTTTTAATTATATTAATTTTCAAACTAAAGTTTCGTTCGATCATACTAGATCGAGAAACTCAGGTAAACACAATTAAACAGAGAAAAATAAATATGTGGCAGGGAGCTGATGAAAATGGAGATTTGTGCAAATTCCTAAGATAGATAAAAACTATGTGGAGTGATAATCCCAAAGAAAGTAAGTGTTCATCAAATCTTGTAACTGTTTTAGTGAAAAGGTGTTATAATATTATTTAGATATTAAAAGTATTTATTTAGTAAACCATGCATTTATATAAACCTAAGGTAGATAAAAGCCGATTTAGATGGAAATAAGATTCTATGTATGTATGTGGCGTATGTGGGGATTCTATTAGATATAAAAAATAATTTAAACCAAATGGGTACCTTAGTTGGGATTATAAAACATTGGCTACCTAGAAACGTTCTTCAAGTAGCTGCTACAATATTTACCGAAACAGTTCAACGGACTAACCTAAGTCTACGTGAGGTTGCAGGAAAATGATCCTTCTTTAGAGTGAAGGATTTAAGTGTTCCTGCGAACAATCCAAAACACAAAGTAAAACAAAACTAAGGCCGAGGCCGCACTGCGGCTAAACAGACGCGGTTTTTGATCGCGTGATTTTATGACTCGAGTAAATTAATACAAACGGCCGCACTTGCGGTTTTTTCCTGCGATTGATTTTAAAACCGCGTATAGTTACAAAATGACTCCCGGGTAAAAACCGCGCTAAAATTTGTACTGTATAGTACTTAGTTGGCGCGCACGCACTGTTTAACTTCTGTTTAACCGCGAGCGGTTTTTTTGACAGACAGCCGTGAAGAACTGGTGAAGAGTGGCAATTGTTACGTTTTTTTAAGGTTCAGATACTTGTCTCTGATTGAAAACATGTCGTCGACCGAGTCAGACTGTGTATCAAACGAACGGTATGAAAGTTTGTCGGAAAAAAATCACAATGGAAGTACAAAAAAAGACCAGCTTTATACGACACCACTTTACGTCAGTATAGTGATCGAAACGAGAAAAATAAACTTTGGAAAGAAGTTTATGTACATGTAGTAAACAATTGGATGACACTGTCGGAGGGTGAGAGAAAAGAGAAATGTAAGGTTATGTTATAAAAAACATTTATTTATTACAAAGAACTCAAACATATTAATCGTGAAAGTCGTGTTTTTGTAGTCACATCGCACGATGGATTTTTTATAAATACTTTCATATTGCCAACTCAATGCCCCAGCATGAGATGTAAAATAATCAGCAAATAAATTTCTCATATCCATAACGTTATTGCTAGAACGTGCACGGACTGGAGGAAGGCCCTGCAGCTGTGAAACTTGTGACGACTCATTAAGCTGTTTACCATCATGTTGCCTTACAAAGTTGTGCAATATGCAACAAGCTTTAATAATGTGGTCACAGAACTCTACTTTCACATGTGAAGGTCTCTGCAAAATACTCCATTTACTTGCCATAATTCCGAAAGCACATTCAACAGTTCTTCTGGCATAGGATAATCTATAGTTATAGACTCTTTCTTTTATGGATAAATTTCTATTTGGATATGGCCTCATTAAGTGTTGCGTATGTGGAAAAGCTTCATCACCTACGAAAACAAATGGCATTGGGCCGACATCCTCATAATCAGGTAATGTTGCAGATTGTGGTAAATGTAAAGAGCAAATGGTTGTTCAAAAATATGATCCATGTGCTCCAACATCTATAGCAGTAAAGCAATAGCCTGCATCGGCAATATCTAATGATATTAAAGAATAAAACTTTTTGTAATTGAAAGCTTCTGAACCCGTGTTTTCTGGCCTTTCTATTCTTATATGTTTTCCATCTATGGAACCAATGCAATTAGCAAAATGTGTTCTTTCAAAAAAAAGTTTTGCTATATTTATTGCTTCTTCTGTTTTTTCGGGCATATATGTAGACAGCAAATATATCCACAAACACTTGCATGTATGTTCAATTATTTCACTAATAGTTGTTGCGCCAATTAAATATTCAAAATACAGTGACTTCATACTATTTCCACTGGCAAGATACCTGAAAAAAAAAACAATTCTATTAATATATTTTTATTTTGGTTGTAGGCAGTACAATACAAAAGAAATGGAAGAATATGCGCGACTCTTTTGCCAAATATTTAGCTATGCAACAGGGCAAATCTGGTCAAGGTGCTATAAAAAAGAGAAAGTATGTACATTTTGATTCTCTTTTGTTTTTGGTACCATCTCTTCAAAAAAGGGAGACTAGCAGCAATGTGAAATATACTTCACTCGATCATCCTGATATTGACATAACTGAAAACCTTTCACCAACAAATAATAATCAAACCCCATCCCGCAAAAAAGCTTCAAAAAAGCCAAAGTAGCAATGAAGATTATGAACAAAAATTATTAGATTATTTGGATACTATGCAAATTAAGTGTGAATATGACGAAGACGTAAACTTTTCACAAATGATTGTACCAATGTTACGCAAACTGAATGATGATCAGAAACATTTAGCTAAGATAGATATTATAAATGTTTTGCAAAAAGCCAAATCTTCCTATTCATTTGAATCATCAATTCATGGTCAAGGATCAAGATCACATGTGTCACTCATGCAAACTCCATCTCTGCAATCATATTACACATATTCCCCTTCTACATCTCCAACCATGCCGATACAATCACCAGTTTTAACACCAGTGCCATTCACAACATTAGTAACTAAGAAGCCACAGATCATCTAGCAAAACAAATCATCTATTTGCCGCATAATACTTCTTCTCCATCAACATCACAAGCACTCATGAATTCCTTTCAAATATTCGATCAGTCAGAACTATTGCAATATGTACAAATTAATGAAGAACAGCCTACAGCTGCCAGCTATCTGTCGCAATTTCAAGAACCATAATTTTGTTATTTTTTTCAATAAATATAAATAAAAATACCTATAAGTACAATATATCAAAATGTGGACAAATTAATAAATCACGTTTCATTTCACACTTGACTTATAACTAGGGCAACCAAAAATATGCAAATGCATATATTTTCCCATTCTACTTATAAAAGAATGGACTAGCCAGAAATGTGTTTCTGACTCAACTATGAATTTAGAGCCTTTTTCGTAAGAGCATATTTTTGCATATTTCACCAATAAGAGCATAAATTGCATATTGGCTATGATAAGATATGCTTCGAAGTAACTGCATATTTGTAGTGCATATTATGCTCAATTTGGTTAAAATATTTATATTCATTGATCTGATTTTTGACGGGAATCTCAAGACGCGTATTAAATGCTGCAGTGCTAGACATGGCAAATCATAGCACTATTGCAAGACTTTTTGATGATTCAATTAAAATTCTGGGTGAAAGTTTCAATCGAGATTCGATTTTACTCTTTATATCAGATGCCGCTCCATAGATGGTAAAAGCAGCTCAGGCCATACAAACTAAAAACTTTTTACCCAAAAGTGACCAGATGTGTCACTTGCCTTGCACATGGACTTCATCGAGTTTATGAACAAATTCGAGGAATTTGTACTAACGTCGATCGTCTAATAGCCAATGTAAAAAAAAGTATTTTTGAAATCACCGTCAAAGGTAACGATTTTTAATGATTTGGTAGCTGACGTCGCAATTCCTCCGCAACCAATAACTAGATGGGAAACATGGATTGATGCCGCAGCCACCAACTTCGAAATGATTGTGAAAGTGTTCAGTGGACTGGACGAAGAAGAGACCGTATCAATCAAAAGAGCTACTAATTTCAAAAGGGCTACTAAGTGACGGTGAAATAAAATTTTATTTTATTTTCATTGCCTTAAATTATGGATTCCTTAGCGCATCAATAAATTCGCTTGAAACGTCTGGGCTACTGCTTGCTAAACAGATTGAGGTAATAGAACATGTTCAGGATGTAATTAATGGCGTTAACGGTGAAACAGCTAACTTTGTAAAAAGAAACTTGTTATTTCAAAAAATCACGGTTTTCTATTATGAAGGAAATATCAATAAATTTGTCTAGGTCTAGAGGTTTGTCTAAAGGTTCTACAATAATAGACAATAAATATAGTATTACTGATGCAATGACATTTAAATTTGCACCTATAACTTCGGTTAATTTGCAACGAAGTTTTTCAATGTACAGAAATGCCCTACGATCAAGCAGAAACAGTTTTCTTTTTGAGAACTTAAATGAGATGTTTGTCATTTATTGTAATAAAAATTTTACATTTTTTAAAAATTTTAAATTTAAATTATTTTGAAGTTTAGGCGTATTTTTCTTTTGTATTTATGTTTTCGTACCTAGAATTTAACATTTTTACATATATTTTATTTCAGATTTAAGAGCAAATATTTTTTTAAATGCATATTTTTAATTTTATACAGCATATTTTCATTATTATAGAGCATTTTTTGGTTGCCCTACTTATAACATAAATTAATATATATATATATATATATATATATATATATATATATATATATATATATATAACCTTTCAAGTTAGAGTGAATGTCCTCAAACGCATATAATCCGTATACCTACTTTTGGGCCACTCTATATATATATATATATATATATATATATATATATATATATATATATATATATATATATTTATATATATATATATATATATATATATATATATATATATATATAATTACAACAATATATCTATTTTTTACTTACCTCAAAGTAACAGACAGGCCCTCTCTTAAAATACATTTGCGAAAGGTTGTCCATGAAAGTAATGTGTGGACGCACAATTTGCAAAATTTTATCGAAGTTGTCAACTGACATGTGATAATAATTAAAAAATTTCTCAGGATGTTTTCTTAAATCTTGATATTATTATTAAAGAAACCTTTCTTAAATCTACGGCTAGTGAGTGGATGGATCCAATATTTGCGAAATTTGCGTTGATGTCTTCTTTTTCTATTTCTTAGTATTAGGGCAACTATACAAACTGCTCGTTTGAAATCCATTTTCAACTGTGTAAATTGCGGGCAGTTTCGCGGTTTTTAACCGTAGTGTGTGTTTCTCGAGCGGTGTCGCGGTTATAGCGGTTACCGTTCGCGGGGAAAAAACCGTAGTGCGGCCTCGGCCTAAGTGCCTGTAAAAAATGTAAAGTACTTTGTAACTCGAGAAAACAAAGATCAAAAACGTGTGTAAATTAAAATTATTGGAAATTATTATTTATTAATTACATTCACTAAAATGTTTAAAATTGCACAAAAATATCCTTTCTGTTTTCTTATTTATCAGCTTAAGTATCTATTTCTAGAGTTAATTAGTTTAAATAATTTGTGTTTCAATGGCTATTGTTGTATTACGTACTCTATATTTAATAATCCATGGTTCGTTAAATTAATACTTTTAATATCATATATTATCGTTTCACTAAAACAGTCAAGGGATTTGTTCAAAACACTTACTTTCTTTAGGGAAATCACCCCACAGAGTTTTTATTATATAACAGCTCCCGTGAATTAATCATCTACCTTGCGGATTTGATTAAATCTCAATTTATATCACCTCCTTGCGACAGATCTATGAAACTAAATAAGTAAAATTAGATAGATTGGCATAGTGCATTTATTTGCACTATCAGTCTTGGTGAAAAGATGTTCAAATATGGCAAAGTTTCCAAGATTTACTTTACGGTGCCAGTTTTGCAGATTTAATACGAAAGCCTGTTTATTATCCCTAAATTGAATAATGTGCATTTCTTCACTCTGCAATTTCAAATTTAGCTTGTTTAGCTGATCTAATATATTAGATAAATAAGCGACTCTTTGAATCCAGGTTCCATCATTTAGGCCGAGGCCGCACTACGGTTTTTTCCAGCAAACGGTTAGTCGCTATAACTGCGAAACCGTTCGATAAGCACATACCACGCTATTAAAATCGCGGGATAAAACCGCAAGTGAGGTCGCTTGTATTAGCTAAGGCCTAGGCCGTACTACGGCTAAACCGCCGCGGGTTTTAATTAATTTAATCGTGTCTATAGGGGATACCGCTCGCGGGAAAAAACCGTAGTGCGTCCTCGGCCTTACTTGACTCGTAAAATCACACGATAAAAAACCGCGGCGGTTTAGCCGTAGTTCGGCCTAGGCATAAAGTGTGCCAAAAAGTCATGTTTTTCTTATAGTTCTAAGAACTGTTTTATATCATTTTCTAATTTAAAAACTCGACAAACAAAATTTCCTTTTGATAACCAACGGACAGCAGTGTACAAAATACGAACTTCGTTATCAGAGTTCATATTGCTGCATAGTTCTTTGAACAGATGAGTATTAAGAGCACTAAATTTTATGTAATTGACACTTATTGTCACCCAAGAGTCGAGTACCTTCTCACAAAGCCTTTAGAAGAGTCTTGGTAGCAAGGGCAAATTGTTGAATCATAAAGTGTAATCCTTTTGCTTGGGATGCAAGCTCTTTAAGTTTTGACTTAAAGCCAGATTTCGATCCAAGTATGGCTGGTGCTCCATCGGTACACACTCCACACAAGTATTTCCATCGTAAGCCATTCGAGATACAACCACAATCATCCGGAGACAACTGAGAAAATCAGAGAAGAAATTACATGCCAAATTCGTGAAATCCAGCCGCCCGTACTGCAAAATCTAATTCGAAATTTCGTCAAACGAGTACACTCCTGCCAACAGAGCAACTGAGGTCAATTAACCGATATTTTGTTTCTTCTGTAAATGTTACTTTCATAGAATGAACTTTCAAAGAATCATCTGCAAGACATCTTCACCTATGACAGTAGTTTTTGGTGTTCTAGAAAACAGAAACTCTTCTTTGATGTCTTCCGATATATCTCACGAAAAGGAGTCATTGGAAACATGAACTAACTTCGATTGATTCGTCAAGTTGAAAGAAAAAGACAGGTGATGCCTTTATTTCGGATAAAATTTATTACATCACATCTAAGGACATGTCTGAAATGCGTCTGTAAGTAGTGGTGCTGGGCAAAGAAATATTACGCATTTTAGTCTCACTCGGTTCTCCAAGAACTAGCTTCCGACTTTAATAAACATGGTTTGATGAGGGAACTGGAATTCTATGGGGCTTTTTATATCTTGCAACTTCCAGAGCAATTTCATATGATGCTTTAACTACAGCTTGGCTTTATTGTTGAAAGGTTCCAGTAAAATCCAAGTTTTGTTTCTTCAAGGCAGCCTCATTCCGTTTCCAAGTCTTTTGTAATATGTTCATAATGTTTTGTTTCTAAGTGACGTTTGAGCTTTGAGGACTTCATAGATTCCGCACTAAAAACATTGCAGAAAACAACTGTGGCTTTTCTATGCCGTTACCAATAACTACAGAAAATCTTAAATAGTTTTCTGAATATTGACCTTTTTTCGACATGGACGGAAAATAATGGAAGAGTTTATGCTTCTAGGCGGGTCTATCGAAGACGAATTATGACGGGCTATGAATAGTATTGTAACGGATCCAGCAAGATACTAACTAACGGCAAGCTATTCACATACAATTAATAAACGACAAAAATGATACTGCTACAGCATTATCTAACAAGTTTACCGAGAGGGACAATTTATCTGTACACGATCTGTTGGTTGCTTGGTTTTTAAAACCAAGGGATTTTAAATCTCTATACTTAGTACTTAGTGAGGGAGTACTTTACTGATTATTCTCGAGAGGCAACGGTGTGTCGCGATCGCTTCGGAGTAAACATAAATATATTATTAACATTTTATTACCCCACAAGACTAAGGCAATACCCTTGTGGGTTTTTGCGACCCACCGGTTGGGAACCGTTGATCTAGATGTACATTATCTAGATGAAACTAGAAAATACCAGATCAGATACTAGACAGGATCATACAAGACAAGACAAAACCAGATGAGACAGAACAAGACCAGACAATACCAGACATCACTAGACAAGACCAGACAACACTAGACAAGACAAGACAAGACTAGATAAGACCAGACAAGACAAGACAAGACCAGATCGGACCAGACAAGACCAGACAATAGCTACCAAGACAGACAAGACAAGACTAGACAAGAAAAGACCAGACAAGAAAAGTCCAGACCAGACAAGACAAGACCAGACAAGACAAGACAAGACAAGATCAGACAAGACTAGACAAAACCAGACAAAATCAAACAAGACCAGATAAAACCAGACACGACCGGACAAGACCAGACAAGACCAGATCAACTAAGAAGAGACAAGACCAGACAAGACAAGACTAAAGAAGGGAAGACCAGACAAGACCATACAAGAAAAGATAAGACCAGACAATACCAGGCAAGGCCAAGCCAGACCTAGGTTTGGCAAGCCTAGGTTTGACCCGGTAAGACCTATCAGGACCAGACAAGACAAGATGAGACAAGAGCTGTATGTATTTGGGTTGTGAGTGATCTAATAGAAAAAAATCGGTGCCTTCTAGATACAAATTAATCCATGCAAAATATTATTTGATTTGATTTATAGCAATAGCCTCCGCAACGTCATTGTATTTTTGAAAAAAATATGGTTCTTAGACTAATTTTAATGAACAGACGTATTTTATTCCCATAAATTATTATAACTACAGTTTATTTTCTATACAAAACAATAAAAATGCATGATCTTAAGTTTATAATATAAAATAAGGGGAAAGAGGGAGCGCAGGAGGGAACAATTAGAACACTTGTCGCGGACTATTGGTTTTGGCTCGAATTAGAGTTGCGCTAGTTATTTAACAAGTAACCTAACGTCAATTTTGTTTCGTTAAAAACATGCAAAGAACATGAAGTGTCTTTAAATGTCCTATTTGGTGATATTTGTGAGATAAAAGACAATATTCTACCTACTTACGAAGATATAATAAAATACTATGAATGGACCAGACATCAACTAAAGTTGCAATTGGAAATTGCAACAGCCAACATTTTCAGAAATAGCAGATATAGTGACATCCAGAATTGAAAATATATGGCAAATTGCATCTATTCCGATAGTAACACCAACACGGGTCGTACAGATTTTAAAAGCATACCATTTAAAGTGCAAAAACCTACTCAAGTCTGTCAAAAGGCTCTCTCCAGAAAAGTTAGAAAGTTTTCGACAAAGTAGTTAGGTACTTCTTGATATTTCAGCATGCAAGTGTAAAGATTTCCCTTAATGTATCTGTCGCAAGGATAAAAAGGTTCCCAAACAGGAACATGCTTTTTAAATTGGTCAAAGAACCTCTCGAAGTATGATAATAGGTGGAATCGACTTAAGTGTTACGAGGAAGTTGCAAAAGTCCCTAAAGGAATGAGAAAACCGCCCAACTACAGCCTTAAATACTTCGTTATCTTTTATAGAAGTTAGTACTTCTCCGGTATCGTCAGCGTCTGAAAGTCGTAGTAGTTCAGATAATTCCACTAACACCATAAACAAAAGATTTTTTTTATGATTTTTTCCAACTTTGTCGAAGACAAGTATGGTGTATCAGATAGAGCATCTGCAGCGATTGCTTCGTCTATAGTGCCGCCTATAAATTTCAATGCTTCAACATATATTAATTTAATAAATTGGCAAGCAATATTAAGTGAACCACCGATTATGAAAAACTTGCCTGACCAAGAAATTCAGTCTATCGTTGTATCAGGTGGTGAGGGTGAAGTGTTGTTTTTAAGAGACCACTCTACTTTCTCGTTTCGGAGACCAAAACTGGGCGTCAAGAAGTTGCGATTTAACTTATTCGGATTATTTTCTCTAGGGTGTTTTGAAAAGTAGGATCTATGCGAACCATCCGGAGACAACCAATAAACTCAAAGAAGAAATTACATGCCAAATTCGTGAAATCCAGCAGCCCGTACGGCAAAATCTACTTCCAAATTTCGTCAAACGGGTACACTCCTGCCAACAGAGCAACAGAAGCTCATTTAACCGATATTTTGTTTCTTCTGTAAATTCACTACTAGAGATGAGCTTGAGACGTGGGACACCACTTCCCGTGGGACGGATTCCTGTCTCTGTCCCATCCCATCACATTTTTGTCCCACTGTTCCTATCTAATGTTCCAAATCTAAAATTTTCGTCCCATCCCAGCCCTTTCATTCCAACCCGTTCGCGCGGCCGGTTCCATTCATCATATTTTTCCATACAGCACTTTCTTTTCAGTTCAGACTTTCTTAATATCTGATAATAATTCTTAAAATCCGATAATTCGTTCAAATTTAATTTTTCAGTAATTTCTTTTTCTAACAATAAGTAATTCATTTTCCTCCTAAACGGATCGTAAGACTTTTCAGGAACTATATCGTTATCACAGAAATCTCCTGGGATGGACTATTATGGAAAATGTGCATATTGGCACGATAAGCAATTAATTATGCATGAACTAGATTTACTAGATTATTAAAACTCGTCCCACTACGTCTCATACTACTCATCCCATCGCATAGGACGATGGGATGGGATGGGTCGATGGGATCCCATGCTGATCTCTAGTCACTAATAGCTCTGTACATATCAAGAACAAACTGTAAATAAAACATTAAATTTATAAATTTTATTAAGTTTTTAAAATTCAAGTTCCTGCTGAGACACCTTTTATATTGAAATGTTGTCATCTCTACTAAGAGACAGACATAGACCTAAAACAAAGTTATAATGTGCATTTTATGCTATATCAATAATTTAGTCTAATTACTTAAACTATTGTAGGTTTTATCAGGATATTTATACATTATTATGATCAGTATATTTCAATAAATTGCGTGTAATATATTATTAAATAACAGAGGTATGTGTAATATTATGATAATAGCTGCAAAAACTGATGTTGCATAATTCAGTACTTTATAATCGGTACTTTATAGTTACTTTATAGTACGGTTAATATGGTTTCTTTATAGCCTAACGATGTTCACGGCCATAATCATAATCAAGACTTTCCCTTTTACATAAACTTAATATTTAACATAAACTGGAAATTACAAAATTAAGATTCCAAAAAGCTACTAATAATTTAATTAGATTTATCTAATTATTCTACAAAGAGAGAGAGAGAGAGAGAGAGAGAGAGAGGGAGAATATATTTATTACTTTATTTTTTATTACTTACTTTATAGAAAGGGCAATCAACCATGAGGTTTTTCTGCCTGGAAATACAATTTGAATTAAAAGGAAAAAAAAACGAATCTATAAATATATCAACATATACATAGCAATAGGATGATGGGAATGAGATAAGATGATGAGTTTAGTCGTGGTAAATTGTTTCGTAAAGCGTCTTTTTTTGTGTGCGGGTCGTTTGGCTGCAAAGCCTTTCTGCACTGCGACCAACTTGATCTATTGTGCTTGACCCTACTACAATCACTCTCCCAGGAATTCAACTTCGTGAACGAAGTCTAAGATATTCCTGAGAAGCTTGCTACTCAGCTCCAAGGTGGTCAATCTTGCGACCCCGAAGTGGGCAAGCCTTATGTGTGCTAGCGCTACACATGTGCACATTATGTGTTCAGCGGTTTCTTCATCTGATTCACATAATCTACAGGCAACCTCCTCTCCCTTTCCCATTTTGTGTAGGTTCTGATTTCTCTTCTATAGAAGCTGAGCATCTGCTGAGTTATTGCGGCAGAATAGTTTATAAGCATTTTAGCTTGCCGCTGTCCTGGCGTGTTCTTCCAGTGGGTTTGCTTTTGCTCTTCTTCCCATTTCTTAGCCCCCTGCCTTAAGTGGATCTTTGTAAGCCTAAAAGTTGGCTCCGGGCCCAAGAAGGGAGCCTCGGCCTCGCTTTTGGCGAGTGCGTCGGCATTTCATTCCCATATATGCCCTGGTGACATTATCCAGGTGTCAGGAAACGACTGGACAAATATAGGCAAGGACGGGGATTTGTGGAAAAAGCTGGAGGAGGCCTTTACCCAAAAGGGGTCCATTTTTCAATTTCAATGAAAGAAGACTAACCATACTAACAATATACAATAAGTAGATTTACTAATACCCTACTAACAACATTTCAAATATACCTAGAAATGTGGAATAAACGGCTTTTTTATTTATTATTATTATTATATGCCCTGGTGACCCGGTGACCACATTAGCGTGAGTCTGTATATGCCAAATCCTGTACCATTAGCAGTTTTTGATGCGTCGGTGTAACACATGAACGCTTTGTCTTTCAGGTTTTCGATTCTTTGAACACTTCTTTGGCGGTCATTGATGACCACTTCAACGGCTGTGTCAAAGTCGTATTCTGTAGACATTGCGTCCCAGAGCTGCTTCAGAAATTTCTCTCCGATTTGTTCCCTTATGTTCATGTGTCTCTGAATAGGCGATGTACACCTTAGTCTCAGAGCACTGAGAAAACCTTCTTTTTCTGCAGTGTACCTGTTTGAGCAGTGGTAACGCGTCTTAGTTGAGCGTCTGCGTGTCTTTATATCTCGTGTTATGCATAGGGCGTCTACAACGGTCCAATAGTTGTTGCTGTCTTTGCATTTTGTCCGTAGTTGTTGATGTCTGCCTAGGAGTTTTGGAACTTGTGAGAGTCTATATAGAAGATCGTTGGGAAAATTGTGAAGGATGTTGTTTGGGTGTCTTAACTTGGAAATTACTCGTAATGAAGTTCGTTCTGCCACTTTCTATATATTTAGAGTTCTGTCGCTAGCGTTTGAAAGTAAGATGTGTACGTAGCCAAGGAGGGGACGGCAGTTTAGCGCTATTTTGATGGTAATGCTAATTTCCATGGGTTCGGACACGGAAATATTCACTTCTTACTATTGTCTTTGAGTTTCGTTGTATCGCGTCGTTGGTGAATTTCGTCTTGTTGTCGAATATCACGCCTAAGTATTTGATTTGAGGAGTGGGTGTTACTGCGATGGTGCCTAAGTGTATGTGGGTAGAGCTGGGAGAATTATTGTACATTTTAAATTAACTTTGTATGTACCTCGTCTGTCGTTATACTGACACAACTGGGCTACGTTTCCAACATATTATTGGGAATAACAGTACCCAGAACCTAGCCTAACCTACATATTGTTGACAACTAATACAATTGTAAATTTGAAATATAAAGAGATAAAATTAGGAAGACTATATTGTTTGGGTTAGAAGACTGTGTAAAATTAACACATATTTATTTATTTATCGTATGGCTATCTGACAAATTAGGAAGTGAACCCTAAAATATAAGATATAAAAATATTAAAAATATAAAATATAACACAATACAGGATACACAACAGTATAGGAAAAGAACACACTTTACAAGGTTACAAACGAACATCTGAACTATTTATGTAATCTTCCAAACTTCCAGGTCTGTGGTTAGGGTCCTCTCTGACTGTCCAATAGAGCTGCACCTTGTGGCACGTCCGCAGTTATCAGCGCAGCCAAACTTTCTTGATCTTGTTTCTGGCATGTCGGCATGTAACATAACCGAACCCTGTAGTAGCCCATTCTGTAATTTCATAAAGGAGCTGATGTCGGATCCCATAGCCAGCTAAGGAACTTGGTCGTTTCGCATGTTATCTATCTGTCGGGCTGTTAGTTTGCAGGGGATTACACGCATGAGCTTATATATCGTGCCCTCTATCCACACTGTGCCGTAGGCCGCCGATAGGTCGATAAATATAGCTGAGGTTTTAAGTTTACTCTGAAATTCCACCTCGATGTTAGTGGTGAGTGATAGGACTTGATCTACGCAGCTTCGTTTTGACCGAGAGCCTGTCTCTTCGATCGGAATCGCTTCATGTATTTTTGCGCAAATTCTGTTATAAATAAACCGTTCTAGTGGCTTATAAGTCACAGACAGTAGAGCTATTGGTCTATAACCCTTGGGGCTGTCAGCTGGTTTGCCTGGTTTTAATATAGCGATTATCTTCGATCGTTTAAACTCTTCTGGTACGTTGCCTGTTTGTATAATGTCTGTGAAGAAATGGGCCATCCAGACTTTTGCGTACTTGCCACAGTTTATTAAGAGTTCAGGGTAGATATTGTCAAACGCTGGAGCCTTTCCTGGCTTGACATCTTTAAGAACGTCCGAAAATTCTTCGGATGTGTAAGGGCGAGAGTGTTCTGTTTCTGTGGCTTGAACTTTTAAAGTTTTAAGTTCTCGTTTGGCCTCAAGTGTGTGTTCTTTGTCCTTGGGTACTCTGGATGTCGCTGCTATGTGTGAAGCAACGGAATTTTGGCTGACAGATGTATTTTGTCTTTGTATGGGGGCTCCGCTTCCTAGTTTCCTTAGTAGGTCCCACTCTTGTCTGCTTGATGTCTGGAACTTTAAGCTATCCACAGTCTCCGTCCACTTTTCCCGTCCCGCTGCGTCCAGGCTGTGAAGCAGCTCGTCTGCTACTTCCTGGTCACCAGTTTCAAGAAAAGCTTGGTACAACTTGTCATTATTTTGGAACCATCCGGGAATGTATTCTTTACGTTAGCCTCTTGATATGTACTTTTTGGCAATACTTATTACGGCGCCAACAAATCTGTTGTAATTTCTGCCGGTTGGGGGTATCCAGCCTAGGCATATGTCTAGTTCCGTGGAAAACTTTGTTCAGTTGGTCGTTTTGAAATCCCACCTTGCGCGATGGATAGAGAAAATTAGGGGGATTTGTGCTCCTACCTCTATTATGATGGGACGATGTTAGCTGTGCGGGAAGTAGGGGAGAACGTTCCGTGAGGCTTCCATGGGTTGGCCTCTATTATCAGTAGAGACAAAACATATATCAGGGTTGTATTCGCGTTTCCACGCTGCTCATTTAAATGTGAAATGGTCTTTAGCATCAAACACAAGGGTGAGGTGTTCATCTTCTGCCCATTCTACAATTGTGTTGCTATTTGGATCGTAGTCTCTGTACTTCCATTGCTGATAATGGCTATTGTAATTCCCCATGTATATAGCAGGATGGGGGTGTGTTTAGATAACCTCGGCTGGCCAGGATATAGCTGGCGGTTAGGATAAGTGTTAGAGACGGTGATTTTTACTATTTTTATGAAAACGTTGTGGATTTGGTCGTCAGTGGGCGTAGAGACAAGGGCAGCGTTTTCTTAATCTTGTTTAACATACGTTTCCACGCCATATGATGGGTGGTACGTAACTCCCAGTAGTCCATAGCCCAGTATTTTTCCCCTTTTTCGTAGTGGCTTTTCTGTTTCACAATGAGTTTCATGTATAGCGACCAGATCGATATTGTCATTCTTTTTTAGAAGTTTTCATCTATTTATCAATTGAGTAGAATGCTCCCTCCGTCATTAAAGTTTTGATTTTACTATTAAATTGCTCTTGTGGCTTACATTTAATGTCATCAATTAGATGGTTAAATAATTTAGTGCCAATACAAAAAAAGATTTTTAGAATAATGCTGACTTATGCTGTAGAGGTCTTAATTGCGTTCCATGTCTTGTTTGATACGTGTGCGAACTAGATGCAGTGCTATAGTTATGTATATTGTTCTGGGTGTAGCACACGCATTTGTAAATAAATATCGAAGGTAGGGTTAATAAATTATTGGTTTTGAATGATTTTCTGCAGCTCTGCCTAGACTTTAAACTAAAAATTTAATAAAAAAAGCCAAATAATAAAACAATACAAATTATCCTTTTTTGTAAAATGAAGCATCTTTTAGCATTACTTGAGATTCCCCAAAGCAGAACATTAAATGCAAGATGTAAATATACAATAGCATGGTAAAGATTTAAAATTGTATTGGTATCCATGGATTTTTTCATTTGGGAGATTTTAAAATAAGCTCTTGATAGTTTCTTGCAAACCATATCAATGTGATAAGACCATGTAAGTTTGCTATCAATTTCTACTCCAAGAAATTTGGTAGTAGTTGATAGTTTGTAGCGTTGATTATTTTTTAGAATTTCAATGTTCCTCTCCATGGTTTTTCTTTTGCTGAAATATAAGCGGACAGTTTTGTCTTGATTCACAATTAGCTGGTTTTTTGGGACCATTTACTGATTTGATTGATAATGATTTCCACCTGTATTTTCAATTCATCAATGCTGTTTGCAGTAACAGCAATTGATGTATCATCAGCATGATGTATCATCAAATAGTAACAGCAATTGATGTATCATCAACAAAACATGATCAGCAAGCATGATCTTCGCCTCCATGTAACTCAGTACATCATTAATAAATAGTAAAAATAAAAGTGGTCCCAAGGCAGATGCCTGTGGCACACCGATTCCGATATCCTTTGTGTTAGAGATGTAGTTGTTTAATCTCACAATTGATTTTCGTTCTGTCAAAAATGATCGTAGAAGGTTTGAAAAGGTGCCTCGAAAGCCTTAACATTCCATCTTGTCAACTATAAAATCAATATTGATAGTATAAAATGCTAGATCAAAGAATAGTCCAACAATATGGTTTCGTTCATCCAGGTTTTGTATGACAAATTTAACGAAACTTTGGTCGATTTATTTGGTCGAAATCCATGCTGATATTCGGATAACAGTCCATATTTATTCAAAAATATCATCATGCGATCAAATATGAGGCAAATTTTTGACAATGAAGATATTAACGAGATTGGTCTATAGTTGTTTATATTCTTAGGGTTTGCTTTTTTTATGTAGTGGCACAACCAATGCGAGTTTTAAAACTGATGGATAGACTCCTTCGTCTATGGATTTATTATAAAGATGCACTAGCAGTTGTTCGATAGCTGTGAAAATACGTAATATGGTGTTAACTGAAATTCCGTCAATGCATGCTGAATTCTTTGAAGAGGAGATTTTGTAAATAATATTATTTATATCAGCTACGTCTATAGGCGGCATGAAGAAGGATGTTGACATTACAGTATTTGCTTTAGTGCATTGCCAGGATAGTGATGGATAAACACGTTTAATATATTGACGAGGAATTTCGGAGAAGTAGTTAGCAAATTCTTCTGCGATTTCATTTTGTTTCAATATTTTGTTTTTATTATTATTAGGGAAATTTGTTTTGGTTGAGAGCATTTACAAAAATTTTGGTTTATTATTTTCCAAGCCATTTTTCATCATTTTATTATTTGCAGAATTTATTGTATTGAAGAAGCAGGACTTTTTAGTAAAATTAGCATTTATTGCGTGTTGATTTTTTATTTTAAATTCATTACGAAGATGCTGATCACCCACTCTGCAACAAGCCCAATACATATCTCGCAACTTCTTACCCTCCTCTATGATAGCCGTTGTTATCCATTTGTTGTCAGGTTTAATAACAATTCATTTTAGTTCATCTGGCATTATATGGTTAAGTCTAAATGATACAGCATTTAGGAATTCCATAAAGCTTTCATCAACATTTTTTTGATGCACAAATCCAAAATCCAACTTGTAGAGCTAGTGTCGGAATTTATTGAAACTTTCTTCAGAATAGATCCTAGAAAGTTTATATACACACGTAAGTCTATTCTTTAATTCAAAAGCCTTCAACTTTAAATGTAAAATTTGACTTAGATGATCAGCAAGAACAGCTTCAACTGAGCTGTTTGTGAAAGTATTTCTGTCTAGGTTTGTGACTATGTCTATTGCAGTAAGTGTACATGAGTCATCTGCTCTACCGCATATTCTTGTAGGCCCCATATTAGTCCCGTTATATTAAAACACCTTTGAAGATCTAGTAGAGTTCGTCTATCCATAGTATCTTTAATGTGGTCAATGTTAAAATCACCACAGAGAAAAGCATAATTTTTAAGGTTTTGCACTTTGCTTAAAGTGTTTTTGAGTTGATGAAGAAAAATATTTAAAGTACCTTTAGTTGATCTATAGCCAGTCACTAAGGAAATACGTGTGTTTTGTACCATTAGATTTATACCACAAGCTTCGAAATCTAGTTCAGTAGAAAACTTTTGAATATTAATCACATACTTGTAAATTTTGACGTACATAAATCGCAACCCCTCCATGTTTATGCAAGCTTCTGCAGAAGCTAGAAACAAGAACGCAGTTGCTTAGCACGATTGAACCTATTTCAATTTGTCAACACCAGTGCTCGGATGTACAAAACACATTTATATTTTCACGTAGAATGTATAGATCCACAAGTTTAAATTTGTTTTTACTAGATTGAACATAAACATGTGCAATATTAAGCAAGTTGATACTTTTCTTCCGAAATTGATCAATTATAGTTTCTTTGTGGTCTTATCTAACCGTTGTAAAAAAAACCGGCCAAGTGCGAGTTGTGACTCGCGCACCGAGGATTCCGTACAAACTTTTAAGTAAGGTATCTTTTTTGTGTGTGGAGGACGTAGCAAGCACATTCAGTTAACTTGACAAGTGGCCCTCCTGAAATCACGACCATCTTAGTACCGCTGCAAGCATAACCTCAAGATGTCGCTGTCGTACGATGGAATTCTACCCAATATTTTATTACCATACATCCCCCAATCACTATGAGTGTTTAGGGGTTCTGGAACTTCACTATTTGTTTTTCCTGCTCAATTTTGCCTGTATACCTATATACCCTGTATAAAGGTATACAGGGTATTTTTTTTAAATAACTCGAATAATTTTAAACTTATAAAAAGAAAACTTTATTTTAGTATTACACTTATTTACTAACTTATATTAAGATCTAACTATTTCTATATCTAATATAAACTAATATATTAACTATTTCTAGATCTATTTCGATAATCTTAACATTCAGTTGTTCAATTGACTGCTTTTGGGAAATTGACTACCAAAAAATATAGGGCGTACGTGATTTAAGTATATGTAGATTATAAAGAAAAGTTAGACGAAATATAATATATACAGGATGTTACGGGACTTGAGTATGTCGCATGTCGGTTATAAACAAGCAACATTTAGACATAATATATACCCTGTATATATTATGTATATAGAGCGTACGTGATTAAATGCATAGCGAATATAAACAAAGAAAATTCAGAATAAACAGCTTGGTGCCAACACATACTTTTTATCCTTCGGACCTAACCGAGGAGGACCTAACTGTATGCAACCCATATGCTTCTGGAGCCTGACAATACCACTTCGACAACATTGGTGTATTTTCATAAGTTTCTAATAGTAAATTCGCATTTTTCTTGTAATTAAACTACATATTTACGATTTTCAGATTTTTCCCTTTACATGTGCTGTAAGACACCGCTTCTCGCCAAATTTCATGATACTAGGTCAACGGGAAGTACACGGTTTCCTTGTGAAATCGCAAAATATGCGACATAAACGGTCATATCTTTTGATCGCGTTGACTTACAAGTTTGATTTTTTCACAGCTGAAAGAGACCGCAGACCCGAGTATTTCATACAAAATTTAACTTGTTTCCTCTACGCGTTCCTGAGAAAAATGGTCTTGACAGACAGACAGACGGACAGACAGAGAGACAAACAGACAGACGGACAACAAAGTGATCCTATAATGGTTCCATTTTCGGTACGGAACCGTAAAAACGATTTACACAAGTATATCTTGGCCATGTCTCAGGTTTCATGTTATCTAGGTCTTCTATTGTTACCGAAACCTTGAACGATGAGTAATCGTCTGGGTATTTTGAAGTAAGTTTCTTACACGTTACTTTATTAAATTTAGATATTTACATAGGTACCTACTGGCTTTTTGAGTCATTTATACTTTTTATGTTTATGTGGCAAATTCGGTCAGAGGGTCCGAGTTTTCTAGTCAACAGGTTCTGAGAAGAACAGTTTTGTCTGGTATCATATTTGCTCTTATAAGCAATTTAGAAGTTATGTAAAAATGTGTCTTATGGTCAGGAGATCCTAAATTATCTGACTGCCAGTTTTGCTAGTTCATTCACCCAGGGTGCACGTGTAGTATTCTACTACGGACGCGAACTAGCCTTACACCCCATAAACACAAAGATAGACGCAAACACATACTTAGAAAAAAACTTGGTTAATGTGCATGATATGTTATATCAATAATTTTGTCTAATTGCTTAAGCTATTGTATATATGTTGGATCAGTATTTTTATATATTATATGCAAGCAATATATTTTAGAATAACAGAGGTTAGTGTAATATTATGATAATAGCTGCAATAATTGATATTGCATAATTTTCAGTAGTTTATCAAGGTGCGGTCATACTATGCAAGCGCTTCAGAAAGCGACTGATTATAATAATAATAATATATTGTTCAATTGTAACAGAGGGTTGACTAAGAGCTACTTTTTGTTATCACAAACAGCATACCCATTTTACAGCTTGTTTCTTTAATACGTTTCTATTACAGTTTAAATTTTTGAAATTATTAGAAACTTTATTAAAATTTATAATATACATTTTTTGCCTATTGGATATATTTATTTTTGAAAGCGATATTGACTTATATCTAGTTTTACGATCACGATCATGATCATGATCATGAAAAATATCTGTTAACACTCCGAATAATAATAAAGAATAGATACTATATGTAAGTGTACTAACCTTACACCTGGTGTCTATTATTTATTATTATTTTTATAATGTTTCACCTAGTGCCTACAGCTGAATCTTTAAATTTAAATAATAAAAGGTTTTCCAATAATAGATTTCATTTTCAAAAGACCGCCATTTTAACAGTTGTCATGAGTCAACCTGTAACTACTTAACATATGGCAAGTAAAAACTACGCCATTAATAAAAATCGCTTCAACAAAGCATTGATATTATAAAAATTCACCACAAAAATGGTGAAAATTTCGCGGTCACAGTTCGCAAAACTAAAGGATTTTTGTTCGTCGTGAAGCACCTTCTCAGCAAGCAATTGTTAAACTGGTGGAAAAGTATGAGCTGTTGGGACAAGTAGTGATGTAAAGAACCGAACTCGTGCACATCTCTTAAGAACAATTGAGAATATTGCTGTTGTAGTCAATAGTGTTGAAGAAAACCCAAGTTTGTCAATTTCTCGTCGATATTTGGAATCGAGCATTCCACAAACGCATACACCCTATTTCGCATAAAGACTTAGTCTTAAGGCATTTAAAATTCAGTTAACACAAGAGCTCACGCCTACCGACCATCAACAACTTCGTGTCTTTGCTGATTGGGTCCTTGAAATGCATCAAACTGACTCGGAATTTCATCGAAAAATCATCTTGAGTGATTTTCACCTCGGAGGTTATGTTAACTAGCAGAATTTACGCATTTGGGGCTTAGAAAACCCAAGAATTATTGTTGAAAAGCCTCTCCATCCTCAAGACGCGACTGTTTGGTATGGTTTTTGGCCTGGCGGAATCATTTTACCTTTTTCGAAAATGAGAGTGGAGCAACTGTTACGGTGAATGGATTGCGCTTTCGAACGATGATTAATGATTTTGTATGGCCGGAATTTGAAGATATTAATGTGGATGACGTTTATTTTCAACAGGACGGCGCTACGTGCCACAGAAGTAACGATACCAATCGCTCTTTTGGGTGAAAATTTTGCTGACCGTGATTTTGGTGAAGAGGCGATCACAATTGGCCACCGAGACCTTGTGATTTAACACTTTTAGACTTTTTATTTGGGGCTACGTGAAAGATAAGGTCTATGCCAATGGCCCACAATCGATTCAAGTCCTCAAAGATAGATTTCGTGAAGTTATCGAGAACATACAGCCGCAAATGTGCGAATTGGTGATGTAAAATTTCATAAAAAGAATATGGTTCTGCAGGCATAGCCGTAGCGGCAATTTGACTAATATTTTATTCTGGTTATTTATAAATAAAATCACTTTAATAGTCTATTTCAAAACAAAGAAAAAAGAAAACAAGTTAAATATCTTAATGATTACATCTTATGAAACGCCAACAGAGCAAAACAACTGAAAACCGGTAATATCCTTAAAAACAGTTCTACCAACTTAATCTCAGAATAAAACTTAGGCAACAACTTTAACACTTTCCCTTATTCTTAGATTGAAGAAAATAGTCCAAAATCCTGACATAGTTTCTGTAATCTAGGGTCAGGAAGAGGCTTCGTCATTACATCCGCGAGCTGATTACTGGTTGCGATGTGAACAACTTGAACTTCACCTTCGAGTATCTTTTCTCTAATCAAAAAAGTGCTTGATCTTTATATGCTTTGTTCGACGATGAAATTCTGGGTTCTGTGTCAGTCTGACGGTAGCCAGATTGTCAACATGCAGTATTGGTGTCTCCTGGATCCTTCCCATACTTTCAATTAGTCGCTTAATCCAAATCACTTCTTTAACTGCATCGTTGGCGGCAATTAGCTCCGCCTCTGTGGCGGATGTGGGAGTCATTCCTTGCCTTTGACTCAGCCAAGAAATAGCTCCTCCTGCATGAGTGATCACTACTCCTGATGTTGACCTCCCAGTCTTATTACATCCTCCAAAATCTGCGTCACTGTAGCCTTCAAAGTTTCTGTTACTGGTTAGTTTATATACTATACCAAGGTCGGTGGTGCCTGCAATGTACCTGAGAACTCTCTGCAGCCTACCTATATCCTCAATACTTGGACAGTCCAAAGATCTAGAAAAGAAACTCAAGCTGAAAGCTAAATCAGGTCTCATTCTCACCATTAGGTACATTATAGCTCTCACCGCTTGTCTGTAAGGAAAGTCTGTTCTTTTCTCACTTTCCCTAATTTGTTTACCGGTCTCGGACTCCTTTGTCATTGGAGTAGACACTGGCTTACAATCTTGAAAGCTAAACTTCTCTAGTATTTTCTTGGCGTAAGCTTGCTGATAAATCTTGACTGATCCGTCCTCTGATCGTTCAATCTCGAGACCAAGAAAATATGATGCTTTCCTAGCGGTGACTTTGAATTCTTCCTCCAACTCCTTTATGAAGTGATCAGCTTGTTGCTGTTGAGAACTCATCACCAGACCATCATCTACGTATAGGGCTATATTTAATTTTGTATCTCCCGTTTGTCTGATGTGTACACAGGGATCTGCTTCGCTTATCTTAAAAGCTGCCTGCTCTAGGAATGTGCTGAAACGTTTAGACCAACATCTTGGAGCTTGACGTAATCCGTAGATACTGCGATTCAGCCTACATACTCTATTTGAATTGTCTTTGTACCCTTCAGGTTGCTGCATAAATATTGTTTCATTTAGTTCACCATACAAGAAAGCTGTCGACACATCAAGCTGTAGTAGGTACATATTTTCTTGAGCAGCAATACTGAGCATTGCACAAATAGTACTCAGTTTTGCAACTGGACTAAAGGTTTCAAAGTAGTCAACTCCTTGTCTCTGGCTAAAACCTTTAATGACAAGCCTAGCTTTATACTTGTCAACACTACCATCTGGATGATTCTTCACTCTATACTCCCACTCGCAGGGAATGGCTTTACTGCCTTCAGGAAGAGTAATCATATTCCATGTACCGTTCTGTTTCAATAACTGCAACTCTTGATCCATGGCTTTCTTCCAGTGGTGACTGTTTTCTCCATTGACTGCCTCATAATATGAATCCGGAGTATCTGTTTCAGTCATTATATTTTCATTTATCATTACAAAGTCCATATAAATCTTTGACTTTTTTAAACTAGAGCGATCCCTCAAATTTTTGGAGAGGGCCTCGAGCGGTTCTTCAAAATCCACTAGAGTCTGAAAAATTCTCTTCTTCTAACGGTTCTGATTGATCTTTTTCTTGTGTATTTTTATTTCCCTCATTTGAACGCTCGATATCTTTTATTTGTAGTTTCACATGTTCCTCACACTGCCCGGGAATTTCATTGAATGTAACATCTCTACACAGAAGTACCCTATTCTCTTCTTTTATCCAGATCTTATACCTTTCATCATCATCATAGCCGACTAAGTATCCTTTAATAGCCTTTTTATCCATTTCTCTGCGTTTCTGCGCTGGAATATGAGCATAACAGACAGACCTTTTTCTGGGTTTTTTACTAGTCCACAGCTCATAAGGGCTTACACCTTCTTTTGCTAATTTTCCTGTTCTATTCAGTATGTACATGGCAGTTGCAACTAACTCCGCCCACATTGCCTCTGGAAAGTTTGCTTCATTACTAGAGTACTTGAAAGTCCTAGCCATCTCAATACAAGTTATAAATTCTCTTTCACTACCACCATTCTGTTCTGGCGTATATGGCGCTATCAGTCTTTGAGTTATTCCCTCTGCTGGTAGCATATCTCTAATATATTTATTATCTAATTCACCTCCGTTATCACTTAAATATTATTTTACAGATTGCCCTACTGTTTTGGCATATTGAAGAAAGTCTCTGAGAACTAATTTTGCTTCTGACTTCTGTTTTAAGAGGTAGCACTGGCGATATTTAGTAAAACTATCTTTAAAAATTGCCACAAATCTTTTCTTTCCAAAAGACTAACTAAATGATCCACAAACATCAGCTGAAACCAGTTCTCCTGTAATTTTGTGATTTTCCATAGACACATGGCTCACATAGATTCTTCTCTAAGGGAACATTTATGCCCATTTCCTTTTGCAGGTCCTTGTCAACAATATTGTCAACAATATTTACATCTACTTTAACCTTTTGTGGCTGAATTTCTATCTTATACAAAGTTCCTCCAATTGATCGTATTCCCTGAATTATCACTTTACCATTATTCAGAAACCAACATTCTGTAGAGTTTTATTTGAATAAACTATTTTTGTCGTGAGCAGCAAGCACTGAGAATAAATTTTTAGATAGCCCAGGTACATACCAAACATCTGAGAGTACTATGTCTTGACCATCAACATCTGACTTTGCCAAAATTTTACCTGCTCCTACTGCTAGCAAAAATTCCTTTCCTGCTCCTTTGACACCACAAGGGCTCTCAAACTTGTAAAATTCTGTGAAATACTCTATACTATTACTGACATGTTTTGTCGCTCCATTGTCGACCCCCTCTTCGGTTTCCCATCGGCAGCCCACTTTAGACACTGATATATCCAATGATATTTTGCTTTACAATAGTGACAGACATCCCCTTTCTTAACTTTAGTCTTATATGGCCTACCTTGGGTTTTCTTGGATGTATGTTTTACCTGTAATGCCTCTTGATTAACTGAGCTGCTGCTACCAAGCTTCAGAAAGTTCCTTTCATAAGCACACAGTTGAATAACTAACTCATTGAAGGTTTTCTTATTGCCATCTATCAACATCATCCAACTTGACTGAAATGAATTAAAACTACTCGGTAAGATACTTCAAATCTTACAAACTAACTAACACCAGTTCAGGTAATGGATTTTCTTTTCTTTCTTTTAATCCATTGTTTATTTCGTGCCACATACTTTTTAATTTAGCAATATGAGTTGACACATCATTCGCTGATGTCCAACCGAACTTAAAGAAATCTGAACAGATATTAAACAGTTGATCTTTCGATGTAGCTTCATATAGAACTTTTAATGCTTCCCAAGATTCATAGGCAGTTTCTTGGTCCACAATCTTCTGATAAACTGTGTCTGTTACAGCACTGGTAATCATGGATTTTGCTTAGCTTTTAGCCTTACGAAAAAGATCACTTTGTTCCTTATGTTTCTTGACTTCTTCTTCCGTAGCTGAGCTTGCCAATGAATCTGGTTTTCTTAGCTGTCCATCGATTACTTCCAGAGCACCTTCATGATAATCAAGAAGATCCCTGATCTTTCTTTACCACATAGGCCAATCAGCCTCACAACTCAATGGCCTTATATGCTTTGGAAAGTCCATCGTCTTTATTTACAAACACTACACAAAAACTGGCACAAGCATACTGGGACACATAACCTATTGTAGTTATTTATAAATAAAAACACTTTAATAGTCTATTTCAAAACAAAGAAAAAAGAAAACAAGTTAAATATCTTAATGATTACATCTTATGAAACATCAACAGAACAAAACAACTGAAAACCGGTAATATTCTTAAAAACAGTTCTACCAACTTAATCTCAGTATTTTTCCCCTTATTAATGTCATGCCCTCCTTTTTACAATCAAATAAAGATCCGATGATTTTGGTTAAAAATTCTCGTTTTTTTTACATATTAAAATGAAACCTCATTTTGGAAGACCCTATACAATAGTAATTCAGAATAGTAATAAAATAGCCATTTAGAATAGTAATAAAATAATTCACAATAGTTAATGAGTAGACTGTAAAAGTAATATGTATATTTAGAATATAAATCATGCTGATATTTTTCGTAATTTTATTTGTTAGTATATTTGGTGGTCTAATTACATTGTCGTATGTCCCATTCCATCACAAGCAATTATTCCGTAATTAATTATACTCTCAAATAATCCATGATAAATAATCTTCTTAGCTCCAGGATCTACTATTCGAACAATTAAAAAAAAAACACAAAAATTAGGTATCTTTTTTTTATTATACTTTATTTTCTTACCTTATACCTTTTTTTTTTTTTTATTACACTTTAATATTTCTTCGATGTGATAGTTCCATCTCATGTGACAATCAATGCCTAGATATTTATACCAAATCAACAGCTTGATATTTACAAATATCTACTCTTTATTATCAATAAAAACTGTGCAGTCAGCTGGTAAACTATTACGATAACAGTCAACACAACTATGAAGGTGGTTTTATTACCATTAAGTGCTAGTTGATTCACTTTCAACCATAAACTTAAACAATTAAGCCAAGCTGTTTTTATATATGCAACTTCGTTGAATATTTGCCATAAACTTTTAATTTTGTTCAGTTTAACTGATTACTATACATTTTAGACAAAGTTTATTTTTTCAATTATTTTTAAAACTTCCAATTTAATGTTTTTGAAACAATCGCAAAATTCGTATAAGGGGATTTAAAATATTTATGAATTCGAATCGATTGGGTCAGTATAACGACAGACGAGGTAAGATTCAATTGGGCCTATGAATAATTAAGAAGACGCGAGTTGCATGTCGAACACAAACATTTCACCCTGACCACGAACTTCTTAAACTGAACATGAAATATGCAGCAACTCGTTCTACACTCCATAAAGGCATCCTGTACACATTACCTTGTTCTTTATTCGCCATTTGTAGTACATTCAACACAAAAAAAAAGTTTGCCCTCGCGAAATGACGGAAAGCAATTAGGAAGTTTTTGGTGCTAAATTTAGGTATGTTTCGTTAATTGTGTTGTTCGTTAACTAAGTTGATCATTAAAATCTCTGCGGTCTAACAATGTTAATCCGGTAAATTTACGATTCGGGATATTTCAGTTGCGGCAGGTTTTTTCTTTTTCGGTTACAATCGATGTTCGCCCTCGAGACGGAAAGTTTTTGTGAATTTTAATGGAACAGATGCGCGAACGACGCACTATTCAGATGAGCCATTTGTACGCGAATTGAGAATGCAGATGTTTTTGCATACAATTCAAACTAGTTTCACCGGAAACAGCGCGATTACGTAATCCTCCGGGATTCCATTCAAACATCTTAATTAAAAAATTAAGAGCAAAGATTTATTATTACTATGTTCAAATTCACCAAAGACTTACAACTGTGTAACCACAGTTGCAAGTACGGCTGGTTTTCTGCATTTTACTGCCACGAAAAACCAAATGTGGTTAACTAAGAAAATTAATATTTGATAAATAGCAACAATTAAACTCAACCATAGACCGGTTTCTACCTTACGGCTTCATCAGTATGGATTTTTCAAATAAACTTAAAAATTGAATCAAAAAACTTAATAACAAATTAAGACTTACTTGTGCAGCTGTTCCCAACGACAAAGAAGGAAACATTGCAAATCATTGCATTGTTTCCTTCTTTGTCGTTGGGAACAGCTGCACAAGTAAGTCTTAATTTGTTATTAAGTTTTTTGATTCAATTTTTAAGTTTATTTGAAAAATCCATACTGATGAAGCCGTAAGGTAGAAACCGGTCTATGGTTGAGTTTAATTGTTGCTATTTATCAAATATTAATTTTCTTAGTTAACCACATTTGGTTTTTCGTGGCAGTAAAATGCAGAAAACCAGCCGTACTTGCAACTGTGGTTACACAGTTGTAAGTCTTTGGTGAATTTGAACATAGTAATAATAAATCTTTGCTCTTAATTGTTTATAATAATTCACATAGTATAATTATTATTTTTAGTAATCTTAATTAAAAAATGTGAAATATTAAAATGAAAAGAAACCAAGCGTTCATATTAATATTCTTTTGTTTAGTTGCTCTTCTATATTTTTAGTGTAGTATTCTAATATTATTTTATTAATTTTATTAATATATTCTAATATTATCTAATAACTATTCTAATATTATTTGTCTATTTTTATGCTATTCTAATCTTGTCTAGTTTTATTAGTATATTCTTGCCTGGTTTTGTTAGAATATTATTATCCAGTTTAGAAACACAGACACAGGCACATACAAAGACTTATAATTCAAAAGAGCAAAGCTACACTGATGATAGATCTCGAAACACGTCTACAGATGGCTATTCACTTGTTTAAAAAAAAGATCTGATCTAAAAAACAATGTTATTTATCTAGATTATGATTTAGTGCCATAAAAGTGGACTGATTTCTAATAAATAACAGACAAATATATGTTGTGTTTCAACATAAGATTTGTTTTGTAGTCTTAAAAAGACTTATAGAGCTTTGGAAAGATTGAATAGATTTCAAAGCTATGTTCCGTTTTTATAAGTTGGTATGATGGTATCTATAATTAGTTTAGTTTCAGCCCTATCTTAAAATATTATGCTAAAGATATTATAGAATAGGTAAAGTATAAATAATAAAATAAATTAAATGGTTATAGGAAAGCATATATGACATAAAAATAAATTTGAAATAATAAGTATACAGGATGATAACAAAAATTGGTATTAACCTTGAAGAAATAGGTGGGAAAGTGTAAATAAATGGTACGCCGGTAAGGTAATCTTTAATAGAAATGTACAATTGCATGCGCATAATCAGAGCGGAAGGGTGAATGAAACTGTGCACTAATAAACTTTTATTTACATCTAATTGTAAGTTAGGTGGACAACAGGATACATTTAACATTAGTCTGAAAATAAAGTTTATTAGTGAGGGAACGATGGGGTATTAGGGCAGATCGTGGGCTAGGCGATTAATTAAGGCATCTGGCGTAGGAGTCGATCAGACCTTCGACTCCTATATTTCTTCTTCTGTCATGGGCCAAGTGTATCCAGCGTTGATCATCGCGACCTCGGTCTGATCTCTCCATACTCTGGTCATAGGGCAGCTCAATAATACGTGAGCTACGGAGTCCTCTTCTCCACAGGAGTCCTTTCCATCCAGTCTTTGATCGATTGGATGAACTTCCTGGTCCAGCATCCCTTTTGAGTTTTGTCCCATCGTGTTTGCATTTCCCTAAAAAACAAAAGAGAAATTCTGCTCCTCACATCTCCGGGATATTTTATTAAAAACAACAGAAAATTTAATTCTGTGGCGAATCTATACCCGAGGCCAGTCTGGCCAGCGCATCTGCTCTCTCATTTTTGATTATGCCTTTATGAGCTCGAACCCAGTGCCAGCGCAGTTCTATTTTCTGCGATATCTCGTGCGCAATCTCCCACGTTTCTACGAGTATTTCCGTGGGAGCTGACATCTATTGAAGAGGTTCTAGAACGGATCTGATGTCAGACAAAATGGAGCAGCCCGCGATCTCACTATTTTTAGATCTAATATACACAAGCGCTCGGTTTACCGTGATGAATTCTGGTCTGAAATGTAGAGCAGTATTCGGCGAGTCGCATGCTTTCGCAGTGTATTTCAGTGTCACCTGGCTGCACCGCGAAATCCGCGCCCTGTTCCCATTTCGAACCGTCCGTAAACAGCATGACTGAATGCGCGTTGGCCTCACCCTGTGCATACTTTATCAACCCGATCTCCGCGGGATGCACCACCCCCTGAATGCAGACTCTAGATTCGATTTCGCCTGAAGAAATTGTGAGGTCCGGGGCCTCGTTGAGCTCAATCTCTTTTAGTTCGCGCAGTAGATGTTTCCTTGTTCGATCTGCCGCTCGAAAGTCCGCCCCCAATAGCCACGACATGACTCAGGCAGCGTCGCCAGATACGGTTTTATACGCTTTCGCGGCCCTTAATGTGTAAACGCGTTACACGCTCATAAGCTTTTTCCGTTCTTGGACTACGCATGCACTATAGCATATCAGCGCTCCGTACAGCAGATTGGATATGATGCCCTCCCTTTGTTTCCTTGTGGTTTGTTGAATTACCTCATTTTTCCGCAGCCCTTGTTAAGTAGTCGTTTATTGTTGGCAGACAGGGCAAAGACCCAATTATTTCATGGACGCGGAGCTAAATCTGAAACCCATCTACTTTGCTTTCCCGCACGCCTGAGTGGCGTGTTCTTTGAATATAAAAAAACTATCAATATAAATACCTAGGTATTTGATGAATGTCAAGCAATAAATTGATTCGCCTCCTATTTTAACAATGGGATTTTATTGGCTGGGTTTTTTACCGAAAAAATAGCCTCAGTCTTTGCCGCATTAAATTTAAGTTCGGTCTCGGCTGACCATACGCGAAGTGTCTCAAGCGCGCTTTTTACTGAATTTCTGAACCCCTTATACGTTGTAGACCTCGCTAATAGCATTGTGTCGTCCGCATATACGACTATCTCGCAAGCCTACAGAAGGTCTGTCTCGATGAGGATGGAATCGTTCAGGATCTTCCAGAAGCCCGGACCGGATTAGGATCCTTGCGGTCAACCTTTTTCTACCACCTTTTCCGCGTGTATATTGGGCTCAAATATTATTGCTGTCCTGTTGTTGAAATAGTCACTCGCAAGACGGATAAGATTGTCTGGACATTTCTTAGAAATAAGTCTTTCTATAATGAGTGGCCAACATACGTGGTCGAACTGATATCCAAAAGCGACCGCCGCGCAATAGTGACCCATCGATTTACATTTTGACGGGTGTAACTACTTTTTTGATGGCATCTATGGTTCCTACTCCCTTCCGAAAGCCAAACTGATTTTTGTTAAGTAACTTATTTTGAGACAAGTAATTATCCAATCTAGTGATTAGGAGCGAATCTAGGTTTTTACCGGCTTCAGGAAGTAAGCAGATAAGTCTGAAATCTTTTGTGCTTAAACCGTTCTTATTTGGTTTGGGGATGATTTTAACTAACTGTCCTTTCCAGTAAGCTGGGAAGACAACTATTACGAGACATTTATTGTAGGTATTTCAAAAGAGGGACGAGTTTCTCAAAAATTCTCAAAAGCTATACGAATTATGTCCGCTGTTAAACCGTCTATACCTGGCGCTTTCTAACCGCTCGTGAATCTAATTACGGGGTTTATTTCCGGAACCGTGAAGGGCCTGTCATTAGTTCCTCCGGGGTCTATTCTCGTTATAATTCTAGTTTCGGGGTGAGACTCTGCGTCTTTGTTTTTATCGTCTTCTGGGAAGAACAAGTTGAGGAGTTTGCGGGTAGTCTCACGTAGGTCTAGGTGAATACTACCGATTTTGATGCTAGCTGATAGCCCACGGATGATTTTTTCTCTGTGAGCACCTTGTACACGGTGCACCATGAGTCTTCATTCGCCGATCGTGTGCAGAACTCTTGCCATTTCTTATCATTGCTCTTGAGGATTTGGTCTTTATATTCGCGACATTTAATAACGTGATCTGCGCGTCATTGTATACGATTTTCACACGAGCTTTGCTGATATTTTTTGCAGAGTTTGTTATTTTCCTTACGTAAGGTTGTCACATTTACTCGAAGTTATAACTCAGGCACAGAGGCAGACGCACATACACATAAAGTTAGAAATATTATTTGTTTTTCAAGTATTATTTTGCTTTGGGTTTGCTTTTGCTGTTTTTATTAAGACTACTAAGTTGCGCCCCCAAATTTAGTTAGGCCACCCTATCATATTGTGTGAAACCCACAGAATCCCACAGAAAATAATCTGAAGCCAAGAGCATATTCAGAGGGAAAGGGTGAATGAAATTGTGCACTAATAAGTTGGACAACAGGATACATTTAGCGTATGTCTGAAAAACAAAGGGTATTAGTGAGTGAACGATGAGGTATTAGGTAAGGTCGTGGGGTAGGCGATTAAGGCGTATGGCGTAGGAGTCAAAGGTCTAATGCCACTCTGACTCCTTTATTTCTTCTTCTATTCTGGGCATCGCGAACTCGGTCTGATCTCTCCATTCTCTGATCATAGAGCAGATCAATAATACGTGAGCTACGGAGTCCTCTTCACCACAGTCGCAGTCGGGCGATTCCCTCCTTTCGATCCGATGGAGGTAGGAATTGAAATTACCGTATCCCGTGATGAGTTGGACCGCTTTGGATCTTTGCGCCAGGTCTATTTCCATCCAGACTTTAATCGAATGGATGAACTTCTTGGTCCAGCTTCCGTTTTGAGTGTTATTCCATTGTGACATGGTGACATGACCTGTGACATCTCTGTGAGATATTTTATTAAAAACAACAGGAAGTTGAGTTCCTGGCTCCTATGGAGAATATCTAGCCATCGATTCTATTCTCTCGTTTCAAATTAAGCTTTTATGAGCTTGAACCCAGTGTACTAAAATATATTTACGACTTATTCTTCTCGGTAGTGGGCTAATCGCTGTAATTTTTTTGCGCAGGTATCGAAAGTTTTCCACCATAGGTGATCTTTTTCCAAAATTTCAAGATCTTCTTTCTGGTGTGGCCAGGTGCACCCAGCCCTAATCATTTTTGTTTCGGTTTGTTGTCTCCATTCCTGGGTCCTTGGGAAATCGAACAGTACATGGTTAACTGTGTCCTCCATTCCACATTCGCAATTTGGTGATTCTCTTTTTCCGATTCGGTGGAGGTATTAGTTGAAGTTGTCGTGTCCTGTGATCAGCTGGACTGCCTGATGTGAGAGATCTATGTTTATCTTCTGCCACTGAGATATGGATGGTATAAATTTCTTTGTCCATACTCCGGTCGGTGCTGTCTGCCATCTAGACTGCCATTGCTGTAGAAAACGCAACGAAACGCTGTTCCTCACAAGTCTCTGGGATATCTGATTAAAAACGAATTGTGGTTCTAGCATACATACTAATTCTAGTTCATCTAACCCAGATGCTTGTCTGACCAAGCTATCTGCTCTTTCATTTCCCCGATCTCCCGAGCTTTATTCCAATGCCATCGCAGGTCGATATTCTGTGAGATCTCTCGAGCTAGTATTGAGCAACCTGATAAGTTTTGAATTTGCGACTTAATGTAAGTTAAGCCTTTATAAATTGCAAGTAACTCGGCCTGAAATATTGTGCAATACTGCGCCAATCTAATTTTCTCGAAGTAGGTTTCCCTGTCGTGGAGAAAAACTACAAATGCCGCTCCTACTCCATGTCCGTATACACTTTCATGTTGAGTTCTTCCGTTGATCGGATAATAGTTTATGAAGCCAAGTTCCTCAGGGTGTATCCTGCCCTGGATGCACCATTTAGTTTCGATCATTTGAGGAGTAACAAGTAACCCTGTCAATTCCTGAAATTCGATCGCATTCATACTGTGCAGAAGGTATTTGGCTGAGGCCTCTGCCAATCTCATATCCACAGGTAATTGGCCGGATGTAGCGCAGGCAGCTTCATTAGAGACAGTTTTATATGCTTTCGCAGTTCTTATTGTGCACACGCGTTGTACGCTAAGAAGCATTTTCTGTTCTCTAAATTCACAGGCACTAGACCATACCGGCGCTCCATATAACAGACAAGGTTCGACAGCCCCTCTGATCGACATAGACTTGCCCAAATCCCACTCCTTCATTGCTGCTGAACTGAGCCTAAAACTGACTCTTTTAACTTTGGCACATATTTTTCTGATATGTTCTTTGTATTTTAATTTACTGTCTATTAGGATTCCAGTTACACTTTTCCAGTTCTACTTTCTACGATATCTCGCGCGCAATCTCCCACGATTTAACGAGTAGTTCCGTGGGAGCTAACAGGTGTTGAAGAGCTTTTAGATCGGATATGCTGTCAGACAAAATGGAGCAGCCCGCGAAATCTTTAATGTTAGATCTAATACACATAAGCGCTCGGTTTACCGTGATAAATTTAGCCTGAAATATAGAGTTTTCGGCGAGTCGCATGCTTTCGCACTGTATTTCAGTTTCATCTGAGTACACCGCGAAAGTCGCACCATTCCCTGTTCCAATTTCGAACCGTCCGTAAACAGCATGACTGAACACGCGTTGGCCTCACGCTGTGCATACTTTATCAACCCGATCTCCGCGGGATGCACCACCTCCTGAAAACAGATTCTAGATTCGATTTCGCCCGGAGAGATTGTGAGGCCCGTGGTCTCGTTGAGCTCAATCTCATTTAGTTCGCGCAGCAGATGTTTCCTTGTTAGATCTGCCGCTGGCAAGTCCGCCGGCAAGAGCCCCGACATGACGCAGGCAGCATCGCCAGATACGGTTTTATACGCTTTCGCGGCCCTCAATGTGCAAACGCGTTGCACGCTGAGGAGCTTTTTCCGTTCTTGGACTCCGCATGCACAATAGTATATCAGCGCTCCGTACAGCAGACAGGGTATAATGTCCTTTGTTTTCTTGTGGTTTGTTGAGTTGCCTCATTTTTCCGCAGCCCTTGTTTGTTAGTTGTTTGTTGTTGGCAGACAGGGTTCGAAAGCTCCCTTATATTTAGTGGACATGACCCACCTGCTAAGACCCCTTTATTTCATGGACGCGGAGCTAAATCTTAAACCGATAGATACATATAGATTTGCTTTGCTTTCCCGCACGCCTGAGTGACGTGTTCTTTGAATATCAAAGACCTATCAATATAAATACCTAGATATTTGATGAATGGCAAGCAACAAATTGATTCGCCTCCTATTTTAACAATGGGATTTTGTTGGCTGGGTTGTTTTACCGAAAAAATAGGCTAAGTCTTTGACGCATTAAATTTAAGTTCGGTCTAGGCTGACCATAGTGTCTTCAGCGCGCGGTTTACTGAATTTCTGAGTCCTTTATACGTCGTAGACTTCGCGAATAGCATTGTATCCTCCGCATACGCGACTATCTCGCAAGCCTTCGGAAGGTATGTCTCGATGAAGATGAATCGTACAATCGATCTTCTAGAAGCCAGGACCGGATTTGGATCCTTGCGGACAACCTTTTTCTAGCACCTTCTCCACGTGTATATTGGGCTCTAATATTATCGCTCTCCTGTTGTTGAAATAGTCACTCGCAAGACGGACAAGATTTTCTGGATATTTTTTAGGAATAAGTTTCGATAATGAGTGACCATGCGTTATCGAACGGATATCCAAAAGCGACCTCCGATGAATGTAACTTTTTTTCTATGGCATCTATGGTTCCTACTGATTTTCTAAAGCCAAACTGATTGTTGTTAAGTAACTTAATGCTGCAATATAGTGATTAGGACCTAATCTAGGATTTTAACGTCTACAGAAGGTGGACAGATAGGTCTGAAATATTTTGTACTTGAACCGTTCTTATTTGGTTTGTGAATGATCTTGTCTAACTGTTCTTTCCATCAAGCTAGGAAGACACTAATTATGAGACATTTATTGTAGATATTTATAAAGACAAGATATTTCTAACGACGAGTTATTCTGTAAAACTATGCAAACTATGTCCGCTGTAAAAACCGTCTATTGGTACCCGGCGCTTTTCTACCCTTCGTGAATCTAATTACGCGGTTTATTTGCGGAACCGCGAAGGGCCTGTCCTCAGGTCCTGCGGTGCCTATTCTCGTAATAATTCTAGTTCCGCGGTGAGAATCTGTGTCCTCGTTTTTATCGTCTTCTGGGAAGAACGAGTTGAGGAGTTCGCGGGTAGTCTCACGTAAGTCGAGGTGACAATTACCGATTTTTGTGCTGGCTAAATAGCTCACGGATGAATTTTTCCCTCAGAGGGAAAAAATGGATCTTTATTCGCCGATCTTGGGCAGAACTCTTGCCATTTCTTCTCCTTGGTTTTGAGGATTTGGTCTTTATATTCGCGATATTTAATATCATAATCTGCGCGTCTTTGTATACGATTTTCGCCCGAGCTTTGCTGATATTCTCTGCGGAGTTTGTTATTTTCCGTATGTAAGGTTGTGAGATTTACTCCAAGTTGTAACTCAGGCATAGACACAGACGCAGCACGTACACAGACACAGAAAATAAGAAATATTATATGATTTTCAAATAAAGTTTTATTAGACTATACTTGTCCTGTTTACAGCCATACATATAGATACAAACGCAGCACATAGATAGACACGGGAAGTTAGAAATATTATTTGTTTTTCAAGTATTATTTTGCTTTGGGTTGCTTTATTAAACCTAATAACGACCCCCAAAGTTACGCCCCCATGTTTAGTTACGCCACCCTAACATATTGTGTCGAAACCGACAGTTTGAGAAGATAATCAGACCAAGACTCACAATTCTACATTTAAATTCAGACTTAGTTATCTCAAAGCCTAAATAAGGAATTTCCTGTACATTATGTAGCTTGTACGTTATCCTCTAAAACAGAGTTTCCCAAATGCCGGGACGCGACCCGGTACCGGGCCACGGGAAAAAATTACCGGGTAGCAAAGAAACTTTTACTGCCTTTTGTTTTAGTTTATTTATTTTCACGAAATCATTTTTACTATCATTTACGAGTTGCCTATTTCTTGCATGTTAGAATATGTAAGCCCATTTCTGATCTCATTTTCGCTTTTTCTTGTTTTAAAATGTTCAACACGCCATTTTGAAATATATTTGAATTCTTATCGCATGAATTTGTCTGAAAACTTAGATATGGCTTCTTGTGAAATATCCAAATTAATTTCTGAGACTAGTTAACCTCATACAATTTCTGAAAAGTTACTAATTGCAGCAATGAAAATAATAGGAACCAAATGCTATCTCTCTCAAATAACTCAGTGACGCGTAGAATAGTTGAAATGGCATATAATATAGAAGAAACTGTTGTTGGTCAAAAGTTTGGTGCAGTTTTTTTCTCTCTTCAACTCGATAAAAGTGTTGATATTGCGAAGAATGCTAACCTAATGTGTTTTACGTATTTGAGATACGATCTTGACAATGCATCGAAGGAAGAATTTTCAACAGTACATTTTCAAAACTACATTTTCAACAGTAGAAGAAATTTTTAGCTTGATTGACGGTTATATTAATCAAAATGGTATTTACTTGAAAAAAATCGTAGGTCTAAACACCGATGGTGCACGCGCACCCGAATCTTGTGTAGCCCCAGAATGTGCGTAGGTACACTGTAGCACATATACAAAGAAGCTACAGAGAAGCTACAAAAAAATGCCATTGCTCTTACAAAATGTTATGCAAGAGTGTATAAAAATTGTGAATTTTATAAAACACCGCCCTCTGAATTCTAGAAAGAAATGGGTAGCGAACATGAACATTTTCTTTTGCATTGTGATGTACGATGGCTGTCTAGAGGGAATATTTTAAAAAGGCTTTTTGGAATGAGAGAAGTTTTATTATTTTTAGAGCAATACCCCCCTGCGGCTAAATATGCAATATTTGAAGCTAAAGTTTAATGTAATGACGTAAATTGGTTTACGATTTTCAATTACAATGCTTTTCTGAAAACAGAATTACAAAAACAGTATAATCTTAGTTCCATGACAGATGAAACTTCAACTGCATTCAAGGATCATCTGCAAATATTAAAGAATATTTTCCTGCAATCAACAGCAACAAATCATGGATTAGAAACCCGTTTACACTGAATGTAGGTAGAATTTGAAACAGAATTAGTAGATTCGGATGTTGAATTTATAATTGAATTGTCATGTGACACAACGCTGAAAGATAATTTTAATAGAATGCCTTTGTTGGATTTTTGGCTTTCCAGCCAGCAGGAATATCCAGTGTTGGCACAAAACGATTGGCATGAAAAGTTGGCACGATTTAAATTTCTAATGGCTTTTGTGATGACATACAAGTGTGAAGCAGCCTTTTCAACACCTATTTTTCTTAAAAATAAATTTAGAAATCGCTTAGACAGTAGTCGTAGAACCAGATTTAAGAAAAAGTTGTCATCCTTTTCTTCACACCTAAAATATTTGGTCGACGAGTTTTACACTTCACATTAATCTTTTTTAGAGCAACTTTTATTTCATCATTAATAAAATGATCCATTGTTTTATCTCCTTTCATTTTAACAATAAAAATTTCATCATAAAAAAATCATACAAAATTTTAGGTACTGGGTTGCGAAGGAAAAATATTAAAATAACCGGGACACGATGAAAAAAGTTTGGGAAACGCTGCTCTAAAACATAAATTTAGAGAGCATGCAAGAATTTTGTAATTTTGTAACGGAACATAATACATATGTGTGCAGCATTATACATACTCTCTAGCTAAATATAAATATGAAATTATAGAAATATGTAATAGAAATATGCATTGCCCTTTGGTTTAAGATTTACTCCAAGTTGAAACATCAATTCCACGGAAGCCTGTGTCATTAAACGCGAAAAATATAAAACGGAATAGCGTATTATAAATATTCATTTTTTTTAGTTTGTTAGTATACTTTTACGTCGCCATTCCTCTGGGATCTGGGTGCTGATAGCCTGCTTGTATCATTAAACAAAAAAGGATTCTACACCCAAGGCTATACGGATGACATACTCATTCTAATAAGGGGGAAGTTTCCTAGCATTATTCATTATTAGAGATCGGATTTTAGGCAAAACACCTATCGTCAGTTTTTCAGGCATCGACTTTCTAATAATACACAAATTTGTTTTAGTAAATTCTGAATCATTAGAGCCCTATTTGATTTTGCCTTTTTTTGCCTTTTTTGTACAATTTTTTTTTATCACCTATTTTACCAGGTATTTTGCCTATTTTCGTTTATTTTTACCTATATTTGTCTATTTCTGTGTCTATTTTGTATTCTTGGCATTTTCTTATGCAATTTAGGTTTATTTATCAAAAATTAGATTTGTGACCAGTCTTTGAGAAGCCATCCTACCTTCACCAGACGAAATTGTCTTTTTTTTGCTTTTAGCGGTGTCACAGACCGATTTGTTTGATCATCCCCTTTCTTTTGTTAAAATACAGCGAATCATACGCAACCAACTATTCCCTCAACTCTTTAATTTTCTCAGCCAATCCTTGAAAACCTAGTCCTTCTACAGATCATGAATAACTAACGTAATATTTGAAAGTTCCCTTCTCACTGTAGTCATTGCATTTATATCAGTTGTTTCTGCTGTTTGTTTGGCCATTGTAGTCTTGTGTTGTAGTTGAGCAAAAGTGAATTTGAACGTTTTTTTTTTTATCAAAATGCCAAAACAAAAGTAAAAGAATGGATATCAGGTATATCCGAACTGAAATTGGATGGGGACGGTGTATTTTGCAACGCCTGCAGTAAAATTTCTACAATTTTTCACCATTAAACACAAACTGAAACATTATTGATGGTAAATGTATAATTGTAGGTGGTATTTAAAATGAGTAGCCATGTTGAGCAGAATTTAAAAACATAAAGAAAATAAAAAACCTAATTCAATTCCCAATTCCCTGCGGGAATCGCGCGAAACCGTTCCCGCAGAGTTCAAGTTGGCGGTTCTGTGAGACTTTTCCTGGACGTCCAAAAAACGTCGTTTTAATGGCGTCGCCACGCCATCTTGGGCACAATCGGGATTAAACTCCCAAACAAACTAAAAGGTTCTATGGCCGATCGAACGGCACCGGTCCGGTTTCGATCCGTCAATTGGTTCCGAAGTTCTATATACCCCCGCAAAACGCCTCTGGTTTTTCTCACTTTTTACCCATTTTTCTCTTCAAACAGCCGCAGATTCGCAAAAAGTCATCGCAGTTTAAAAATTCTTGCCGGAATGGTTGCGCGCGAACATTGGACAAAACATTTTTTATTGTAGCTCTAGTGCGCATTTGTTGAAATGAAAAAAATATTTAGATCAGGCAAGATTAGTCAAGTCCAGACAGGGCCAGACAGCGCCGTCGTTTGGATTAGGAGGCCCCGGACATATATATTGAGGTGGGGCCCCCAGTCAATAAAATAAGACGAGTTTGGGAGGGCGCCGCCACGGTTGCAAAGGACGCAGCGCGATGCCGCTTGCAGTAAAAGATGAAACGTTCAATTCCCTGCGGGAATCGCGTGAAATCGTTCCCGCAGAGGTTAAGTTGGAGGTTCGGAGGGACTTTTCCTGGATGTCCAAAAAACGTCGTTTTTTCTTGGGCGCAATCGGGATTAAACTCCCAAACAAACTAAAAGGTTCTATGGCCGATCGAACGGTACCGGTCCGGTTCCGATCCGTCAATTGGTTCCGAAGTTCTATGTACCCACGCAAAACGCCTCTGGTTTTTCTCACTTTTTGCGCATTTTTCTCTTCAAACTGCCGCAGATTCGCAAAAAGTCGTCGCAGTTTAAAAATTCTTACCGGAATGGTTGCGCGCGAGTGTTCTGAACAGAACGAACCCAACCGGCGACCTGGAGCCCATCAAATAAGTCCTGGGCGTCCGTGGAAGTGATTGCAAACTCGGCAAAAAAAAAGTATTTGCTCTTGCACCAGGTGACCGGGTCGCACCGGGACGTCGTCTTGCACCGGGACGTCGCAAGATGGCGAGCGAGGGCTCTAAACACGTGGCGCGGCGGCGGATAGAGGATTTGGGAAAAAAAATTAGGATCCAACCAAAAATGCGCCAACCAAAAAAGTAAAATATCGTGATTTTAGTTTTCGGTCTGGTGCGTCCGAACCTGGGGGAGTTGAGTCGCGAAAACGGCACCGCTCGACGGGGATCTCGGTTCTACAACGGAAAAATGTACACTCCCGTTTTGCACCGCCGCCGCCGCTTCCGTCGGGCTGTTTCCGAAAAAAACAGGATTTTAGGGTGGGTTTTGGATCCCCGAAGGGGCGCGGCAGGACGGAGGACGAAACTTGGGAATGCGCAACGTGTGGACGGACATTCACAGTTAAGTCATCGAAGACGCGCGGTTAAAATACTCAAGATCTGCCGCCTCCGGCGGCATAAAAATGTCAAATTTGAGCCTTTTTAAAACCCACGTGGTGCGGTGCCCCACCTAAATCTAAAGAGTCAAAATTTTGTCTACAGATTTTTTTTAGCATTATTATGGCCAAATGGTATCCAGCATGATAAAGTTAAATTATATTATTCAGATGCAGCTGCATATATGGTGAAATCTGCTGTAAGTTTGAAGATTTTTTACCCAAATGTCAATTGCTTAGCTCACGCATTGCATTTGGTATGTGAAGTAATACGTAACGAATATGAAAACGTAAACGGGCTAATTGCCAGCACAAAAAAGGTATTTCTCAAATCTCTGTTAAGAATTCAAGTATATAGAGGCCATTTACATGGCCTACCGCTGCCTCCTGAGCCAATAATAACACGATGGGGCACTTGGCTGAAAACGGCCTTCTTTTATTGCGACAATTTTGAATCAATTAAACAGGAGGTAAAGACTTGATTCTCTATTTGTTGAAAATATTCCTACTAGTAAATTTTAAATGTTTAAGGAAATACAAGATTTAGATTCTGATGCGGCTAGGGCTCTAAAAGATGCAAAAATGCTTTGCGAAACCTAACATCAAGAACGATTTAATTTATATCAAGAGTAATTTCAAAATTCTTGTTGATGGTATAAAGCTACTTGAAACAAATACCTCACCTTTGGTGGAAACAATTGGCATTATCAATAATGTAACGGAGTCCATGATGTCAACCCCAGGACAAGTGGGTCGAAAAGCATACGAAAAATTGACAAAAGTAATAAATAAAAACACTGGATTTGCTTTTCTGAATAATATTTCAAAATTATTGGCTGCCGAAAATGCTTAAATGCCAGAAAAATTGACCATATCACACATCCCAAATTATAAATTTGCACCACTAACATCGTGCGATGTGGAGAGGTTATTTGCCATCTACAAGACCATATTATCTGACCGTCGTCAACGTCTGACGGAAAATAATTTAGAAAAACTGATGGTGTGCTACACAGATAACAATTAATGAAAATTAAAATTTATAATGTTTTCAAGTTCTCGTTCCTTTTTTTTAAATCTAGGTCAGTTCTTGGGTATTTGAAACAATGATTAATACTCTTAGTCTTCTTTCCGACATTTCGTCCTTTATTTTCGGACTTCTTCAAGGAAGCTACAATATTACATATTCACAATAAATAACTTATTTAAATGTCACCGTCATAAAATTCAAAACTTAATAATTTGAATTTAATGACAGTGAATTCAATTTTATAGAAATAATTCGGTAAGTGCAAGATAATGTAATGTTGTAGCTTCTTAATGTTGTAGCTTCTTTGGAGAAGTCCGAAAATAATGGACGAAACCTTGTAAAAGACTAAGAGTATAAATCAATGTTCCAAATACCCAAGAACTGACCTAGATTCCAACAAAAAATAAAATTTATAAATAAAATTTTGAGTAAGTAATGGCCTTTTTAGCGACCTAAAACTGTAAATTTAAAGCCTTTTTTCATTAATTTATTTGCCTTTTTGCCTACCTTTTCTGATAGTTTTTGTGACCTTAAAGTCCGACCTCTATTCATTATTAAGACCTTCGGGTTAACCCCCACAAATCCACCTTAGTGCTTTTTACGAAAATAAAGAAATTGAAGAGCCCAAAGCTTCCAATTTTCTACAACGAGCAATTAGAGGCTAGTGTCGAGGTCAAGTACTTGGTCCTAAATCTTGGTCGGCGATCAACAAATGCAAAATGGAATTGATGATGACCAGGATAACTCTTGGCAAATCGTGGGGCTTAAAACCAAACATTGTTTGTACATGGCGTTAGTAAGACTCATCTTGGAATATGGGTCCATAATTTGGTGGACCAAATTGAAACAGAAGCAAGCTACTAACAAAACTTTAACGGGACATTTACATTAACGGGACTAACAAATAATTTAAGAAGAAGGTAATAATTTAAGAATGGCCTACATAAGTAGAAACATCTATATTTTTACATCTATATCACCACCAGAGCCTCTCAGAGAAAATGCGAGGCGCGGGGCAATTCATATTTGGAGGCCCTCATCCGTTGAAAAGAAAAAAGTTAGGGAAAGAAAAAATTATAGTTTTTTTTTTTTAAATGAGATGTTATGGTTTGAACCAAATTAATAATAGAATTGAAAATATGAGTTTATCACTACGATATCTTCAAATCTGTCAGTAGCAAGAATTACACGGAAATCTTCTGTTACTCCTTGGCACACCTCGCTCAGGATGCGTGGTGTGAGCCGTTCGCTGCGTCAAAGCAAGTAACGGGAACCGTCAAGACCAATTTTTGTCAGGCGCTGAAGGCCAACAGATATTATGAAAGAGTAAATAAATTAAAGTTAGAATTTGTCTAATTACTACCTTAGGGTCTAAGATAGAAAATCTTGTCGGCTCCACATCCAACGAGAACTCTTATCTGAAGGCAAACTGATAGATAGCGCAAATCAATAAAGAAACAATAGATTCCGGATTTGGAATTTGTATCGCAAGGCCACCATGGATTCTGGTTAGCAAATTAATTTACAGAAGAAATAACAAAGTTTTAAATGAGATGTTATGGTTTGAACCAAATTAATAATAGAATTGAAAATAGGAGTTTATCACTACGATATCTTCAAATCTGTCAGTAGCTGGAATTACACGGAAATCTTTATTTACGCTATCTGTCAGATTGCCTACAGATAAGAGTTCTCGTTGGATGAGGAGCCGACGAGATTTTCTATCTTGAACCCTAAGGTAGTAATTACACAAATTCTAACTTTATTTTATTTACTCTTTCATAATATCTGCTGGCCTTCAGCCCCTGACAAAAATTGGTCTTGACCGTTCCCGTTACTTGCTTTGACGCAGCGAACGGCTCACACCACGCATCCTGAGCGAGGTGTGCAAAAGAGTAAAAGAGGTCCAGCTACTGACAGATTTGAAGATATCGTAGTGATAAACTCCTATTTTCAATTATAGTTTTTGTTATGATATTAAAAATTTATTCTATAAGAAAATTTACTTAACAAATTTTTTTCGCGCTTTAGCATCAGCAAATTCGGTTAGAATTCTGTTGGAATCTTGGAAAGTGAGGCCCCTTAAATTATGTCGCCCATGGCAACTGCCCCTTCTGCCTCCTGCCCTGATCACCACGGACAGTCGATAAAGGCTGCGATAAACGCCCTAACATGTCATAGAATAAAATCTAGAACAGTTTGGGGGTGCCTTCAGTACTTTAAACGTCTGGCACAGCACAAGAGCGTTACGCTTGCGTGGGTGCCAGGTCACATAGGTCTGGAAGGAAAGATTGCAACTTTCCAGGAAGTAGATTGCAACTGTGGCAGATCTCTTAACGGGACATTGCGCACTAAGAGACACTATGCAGACTCTGCAAGGAAGACGACGAAACTGCCTCCCATATAATATTCCATTGTGAAGCAATCGCGCGCAGGAGAATGAAACTCAACATTACAGCCGAGGGGCTCCCGCCGAACCACAAGTCACGTAGACTTCTAGACCTAATACATGGTCTGGATCTATTGGATCCATTTTTTGAATGGAACAATGTGGGGGAATACAATAGGTCTATAAAGCCGCAGTGTTTTTAAGGGATATAGGTCCCTTAACCCACATCGGGATGAGAAAAAAACATTCTTCTTACATACGACTCAGGCACAGACACAGAAACAAACATAGACACGGACGCAGACACAGACAGAGACACAGATTGCTATATGTGTAAGTTGTCTATAATTCCAGTTATCTAGTTATTAAACGGTTCGTAAGTTGAGCTGTGCGCTGATGAGTCAGTCAATTAGAAAGTTAATCAGTTAGTTAATCTATTATTATATAAGATTAAGATCTTATTGGTTTATTGCATTAATGTTCAAAACTACGAAATCGACAATATTGTTAGAACAAGGACAGGATTGTAATTGCCAAAGGGCACAAGGTATACAAGATTCATGTAACCACAAGGACCGCGATATCACGTATCATGCAATTTGTATTGTATGGCAGTCTAATTATATCTGAACTAACCGAGATATTGTGTTTGGAAATTTACTGCTAGGGTACGCTTATTTTATGAATTCGATGTTCCACGTTTAATAAAAAATATAGTAATCCTGACTGTCTAACTTGTCTTGTATGTCTATTAGTCTTGTAAGTCTACTAGTCTTGTCTGTCTACTAGTCTTGTCTGTCTACTAGTCTTGTCTGTCTGCTAGTCTTACATATCGACAAGTCTATCTATTTGTCTTGTTTGTCTACTAATCTTGCCTGTCATTAGTCGATAGTCTGTCTAGCAGTTCTGTCTATCTACCAGTGTTATGCATCTACTAGTCTTTTTGTGTACTAGACTTATATATTTCATAGTACTGCCTGTGTACTAGTTTTATTTGTCTACTAGTCTTACCTGTCTACTAGTCTTGACTGTCTACTATTCACGTATGTCTATTAGTCTTGTCTATTTACTCGTATATTTTCTGCAATACGTTATTTACCAAAACAATACCGCACATGATTATTCTATTTGTTTATTAATTTATCCTTCAAATTTAAATTTATTTCATAAAAACATTCTGTGTGTCATCAATAACTCTCATTCGTTCTAAGACCCTGCATCAGGCTGATCTATAAAGAAGGTCTGCGTTGATTTCCTGAAAATAAGGTTCGAACCAATTCAGTATTTTCTAATCTGTTCTGTACCATGGGACCGTTTCAAGGGTCCAGTGGAGACCGCCAGAGCTGGCTTTACATTATAAATACTGTTAAAACGAAGTATCGAAACAGATTAGAAATAGATCGAAGAGGCAATCCTTCGAGAATTAAATCGCATTTAGCTATGGTTGCCAAACCACAGACACAATTTGTATTTTAAGTGTAGACAATACAAACAAGAGAAAACTTCGACAATACGAACAGACAATACGAAAAAGAGAAAAAGTATAAAATAAGTTCAATGTAAAATGATGTGTAAATAAAACTAGCAGTGTAGTAAAAATGTGTGAATATATTTTTGTTGTGAATAACTTTTTTGTTGTAAGACCATATAAATATTGGTCAAATTTGCTTTTACTTCTGCACAAGTGCACTGAGATGCGCTCGAAAAAAATAGTATTAAACTATTAAAGTGTTTATATCAGTGCTTCTCAACTAGTCGTCCGTGATAAATATTTACTGTAATGCGTACAATCGCCGTGTATTAATTATATAATTTAGCCAATAATTTGCTAAAACTTTTCGCCTAGTTTTCCAGAATCCATATAACAAATATATTGTTACTTAGACTTTAATTAAAGTAATAAGATATGGAGAAACCTTTTTGATTGTGGAATAAATTCATAGCTTTTTAAGGAAACTAAATCTGTGGTGCAAGAGAGTGCAAGAAAACGATTTAGAAATATTGTATCTTTTCTCAATGCATTACCAACGTAGATGGATTTGGAAAATGTTATTGGCGAACATCTTACAACATTTTTTCTCGCATTTAATATATATATGATCCAGCAGCATACATTATCCAGAACAGGAAATTTGTGGATTATTTATTGAGCATGAAAGAAATAAACTGCCTGATATGAAAGACGAGGAACTAATATAATTAAGCTCACAATTATTAAGATCACAAATCAGTCTTACAGAAAGAATTACAGTTATTGTTTTAAAGGACTTTAGAGGACGTATCCTAACAATCTGACTTTTCTATTCCATTTTAACTTCCTCTTTTCTTCTGGTACCCGTACAAAAACTTTAATTTTCTATAGTCAATATTTCACATGTAGTTTTATTTTCCAAATTATTGGCTAATGTTTTATTCTTCTTCTCTGCTGTTCTGTCCCAGGCAAAAATCTTTCATTTACCTTAGCCTCTGATAATAAACATCTAGCTGTGTTCATTATAGACCTATTTTATCGTTTCCCAAGTCAGTCCTATCCTTCTGAATTAAACAGAAGGATAACACTGACTTGAGCTGCCTGTGGCAAGTAGAGACAAATATTAAAAACAGGCATACCGATGTGCCTCAAAAGAAAGGTGTTCGAGCAGTGCGTTCTCCCGGTATTGACATATAGCTCGGATACACTAACACAACATTAACACAGAGAACTGATAATAAAATAAGAATAACTCAACGAGCCAGGGAGAGTTTCAGAAATGAATAACTATGCAGAAGAACAAAAGTTACGGATGCAATTGAAAGAGTCACACACCTATAATAGAACTGGGCTGGTCATGTCGGAAGAATGTCGAAAATCAAACAGATGGACGAAGAGAATACTAGAATGGCGCCCCAGAGACGAAGCACATAGAAACAGAGGACTACAGCCGACCCGATGGACGGACGATTTAAGAAGGATTTCCCCGAACTGGATCCAGGTCTGGAACCATGTCCAAGACGGAGGAAGATGGTCTAGGTCAGGGATGGCGAACCTATGACCCGCGGCCTGTGACACAGGTTTTTGAAGTGACCCAGGCATTGATTTTCTAACTTATATTATTTTCTTATCAAAGTTTCTCAACCATAAAGGTAGGGACATTAAATATATCAAAAATAAATTTTTCTCCAATTATTGTATTTTAAATATGTTGTATGTGAAGGACCATTATTATAATCGTGTATAAAAGTATAAAAACCGTGCGTAAAAGTCCAATGTAAATCAAATGGAGTTCCATTATTAAATGATTTCTGTTTGTTGGTACTATCGCAAAAACTCGCGTTACTAAACAAAAAACATAGAGGTGGTGAAAATTTTCTGACCTCTATTAAAATTGACTTAATTTTAAGACTCTTCTGGATTTGTCTGGCTCTAACATAACTTAATCTAATATAGATTAAATCTACGTTTACCTAGATTACATCGACAACGGCCAAATAGTGTTCCCGTCACTGTGCGTTTTTACTAGTTAGCAACTTTTGCCACGGGGGCGCTGAACGTTCTAAGAAACATTGGTTCTGTTCAATATCTTAAGCAGAATATTCCACATCCTTTAATTATATTTCATTGTATAATACATCAGGAATTTTTATGGACTTATTCATTAACACGACACCAAATGAGGTAAATTGTTATAAAGCATTATAGTCTTGTCTAAAGAGTTTTTGACTAACTTGTTTACTTCTCCTGATATCATCCCTTAAAGTTGACTTGACCCAAATTGAATCTTCACTCATTTTTTTGCAATTTTTTACATAAAAACAAAATTGCAGAAAATTGGTTAAAACAACTTTTATTGAGAATTAATTTTTTTTAACTCTCATTTAAAACACTTTTGTCTATTTCATATATGTTCTGAGTAATAACCTGTTAAACATTCAGCTTTTTTCAAAATAACCTGCTGTTAAACCTATGAAGTAAATATCAATTTCTTATAATGCCATGCGAAATTTTGGCAAATTTAAAAAATATTTTTAGACAACATTAAATTTGTCAAAAATTTGTCAAAGTTTTGTCAAAAACGTTTCTCTAAATTCTTTACTTTATTGTGTGTCAGTCTGTCCGTCTGTCCCTATATTTGTCTGTTTGTGGAATCGTAGCTCCTAAACAAATATGCCGATTTTGATGCGGTTTTTTTATATGAAAGCTGACGTGAGCCAGGAAGTTCTTAGGTATAATTTATGAAGATCTGTTCATGCGTATGATGATCATCCGCTCATTTCCTTCTTGACAAAATTAATCTGCAACCAGTTTGACATAAGTGTTTGTCTAATTCCGTATATCCAAACTTGTGTTTGAAAACTGACGTGATCGAGGAAGTTCTTAGTTATAGTTTATGAAGATCTGTTCAACATTTGATGATCCCTTTTGATTTATTAATATTTTGATGATGAGCGTCACCGCGTCGGGGAACTGCTAAGTAAATCAAGTGATAAAACCAGAATACAAAGAAATAAAAAGAAGATTGATAATGATAAAGTGTGGATTATACTTACTCTGTGTATGCAACGTACGTAAGTAACAAAACAACAATATCCAATCGTTTAGTTTTTAGTCTTGATTGATTTACTAAGAAAAATTCGCAAAATAAAGACAGCAGTTAACGACGTCTGCTTTCATCTGTCTGCGCGTTCTCTTTAACGCCAACGTGACGCATACCATATCGAAACTCTGCAGGAACTTAGTAGATATTGTAAGATAGATTTATACATCTAATTTCATATGTATTTTCTGTTCCTTATACCTATGTAGGTATAACTAATTATACTTCTTCACATAGCGGTCCCCCGACGCGGCGACGCTCATCATCAAAATATTAATAGGTACTGTTAATGGAGTTGAATGGGCAAGAAAGAAAATTTGTTTTTTTAGAGGTTTTTTGTCGGGAGTTGCTTAAAATGTTAAATTTTTTTTTTAATATCATTTGACAACCCAAAGCAGCTTTAAAGCTTCATTCCGTTTTTTGCAATAACATTTTTCTGCATAAAAACACGAAATAACAAAAAAAAATGCAAGTAACTTTTATGGAGAATGAAATTCTGCACATCTTTTATCTAAAAAAAAATTGCCTAAAATTCTTAGTTTTTGAGTTATAGTCTTCCAAACTTTTACTTAAATTATATTTTCGATTTTTTTCAGAAAATTTCAAAATAGTTAAAAACTATTGCAACATTAATATGTTATGGATAATTCAATTCTCTACTAATGTTGTTTAAATCACTTTTGTCTATTTTGTTTGTTTTTGTCAAATTTTTCCCATTTAGACTTCCCTTCAAATCGTTCCATAAATCACAAAACAAGTGATAAAAACAAACAAATTTCGTCTTAGGCAATGAAATTCTTAACAGTTTTTGTTTAAAACATTTTCACGTATTTTGTTACTTTTGAACTTCCAACGATTTAAACCCAAACCTTGTCTAAATTTGATTCCTTCTGAATTTTTCAAAATTTCCAAACCAAAATTTTTTAAAACAAAATTAACTCCGTTGTTTAGACAATGGAATTTTCTACAAATATTATCTTTAATATATACACTTATATACACTTTAATATATTTTGCCTAATTTCTAAGTTACAGCCAATCAAACTCAAAACTTAGTCCGATTTCTCGATGGCATAACTTTTGAACGGCTTATCGCAGTGACTTCAAGTTTTGACTAATCGATTCAGCGTCTAAATTAGTCGGAAAACATATAACATATTCACAAGAAGCTTTTTATTCAAAAATACCATCGAACTAGCCATCGATCCGCCCGAGGACCCTCATACAGTATATTCTCGATAATCCGACCCATATGGGACCAGACAACCGCCGGATTATAAGCAAGAGTGTTGGGTGGGAAGAGCGCCAGTGGTCTCCAGACCGCCGGATTTCTGGACGTGTCGTCCGATTAACCAACGGCCGAATTACCGAGATTATATTGTATACATTTTTTGATTTCGACCTTTATTTTTTGCTCTCCACTTCCAAGTAGAAGTTGTAAAACAAGAAGGAAAATTGAATTTTGTAAAAGCCTTATAAGTGAGCACAAAAAATTAGTCCTTGACCTCCCTCCTCTTTTCCAAGTGATGTCACTGGCCTAGTGACCCACGAGCTAGTACGCAAAATGTAATGAACAAAATTTGACCCACTGATCAAAAAGGTTCGTCATCGCTGGTCTAGGTTAAGAGAGGCTTGTCGAGCAGTGGACGAGACAAACTGCTACATGATGATGATGACGATGATATTGTTCAGTTGTACGATGTAATTGTACAACTGAAAATGTACATAAGGTAGATAAGGTTCCAAGAATATATCATTTTCTCTAGCTAACCTAATATCTTTGTTTATATACTCTTTCCTACTGTCACATCTCAACTTTTTGCTTTTTTATTAAGTTTTCAATCTGAATATAGTCAACAAAACATTCATATAAACTTGCGTGCATAGAAATCGTTCCTCTGTAAACTTTTGACTGTAACTATTTTTTTAGACTATTTATGAGATGAAATAAAGAAGTATGCCGTTTGAAAGACAATCTAATATGAGTTTCGATTTATTAAAATGTATTTCGGTTTCTTGTGTTTAACATAGTGCAATTAACTCATGAAACAAATTAACTTTTTAAAAGAAATTACTAAAAGAAATATGGTTATGATTATATACAAGATTACGTAGGAACTACCTCCATAAGCAGTCCGTTCTAGAATACAGCATTCTAAAAATCGCTCGTTTGGTTCCCGATACACTTTTCTTCTTCGGTCGCTACCATAGAGGCATATTCTGGTCTCATCTGAGAACAAAATAGATCATCCTTGTTCCATCGTCCAATTTAAGTGATCCCATAAGTGATACAATTTAAGTTATTCATTGAACAGCATTAAGGCGACAATTTCGTAATGTTGTTGACCCAATAAACCGGTCATCCCGAGCCGTTGTAAATCTCCTTCTGCCTGTACCGGTTCGTCTATAAAATGATCCAGTCTACCCATAAAGTTGGAAGAAAAGTCTTCTTTAAAGTCTTCGAACCGCAGCACGTGTCATATCCAGTTTTCGAGCAACAGCTCGCTGTCTAAGTCCATTTTCGATTAGAACAAAAACTTGGGCGGCTTTTTGCGGTGTAGTATGCATTAAACTAATACTCTGGAGAACTAATCAAATTATGCAAATGCAATAACTACAGTCTTTCAGTTACAGAATTTTTGTTATTCTCGTTATAACCCCCACATAAATACGTTCGTTTGTGTTAACCGGTTGATACGCCTAAAAACTATAAGTATTCTTGATAGATTTAAGCTCATATTAAAGCATGTTAAATTGTCTTTCAAACGGCATATTTCTTTATTTCATCTCAGAAATAATTTCTAAAAAAAATAGTCAAAAGTTTACAGTGGGCCGATTTCTATGCACGCCCGTTTCCTTCAGCCTTTCATTTCGTCGTATACTCTTTGCTGCTTTGCAATAATCATCTACATCTAAGTAATAATAAGTAATATAAAAGTTTCTTGGCTATTTTTCTATTAAGGTAAATTGTGCATTTTGTTACGTATAGAAATAGCGCATTTAAAATATTTAGATACCAAGATACCAAAATTCTAGATCAAAATTAAGTTTGATCCATGGTTATATGATAAGGCTATGAAGCACTTGCTACTTTTTCTAGCAAATTTCAGAACTACAACTGTAGATATGTACACAATTTAATAAGATATTTCATTTTTATCATAACATATACTTTACTTTATTATTATATTTATTCACCTCCGACAATTGCACTGTGGCAATAGTAAACATCTATAAAAATAAATGAAATAAGACCAAGTAAATAAACTCACTTTACTTACTTACAAAACAAGATTAGATTCATCGTGTGTAATTTTAGTCAAGGAAATCTAAACCAAAAAGATTGACAGGAGAAACAAGACAAAGGGCTAAATACCCCAGTCACATTCACAGTTAGTCTCTAAAATCTATTTAGCCTATTAATTAGCTTTGAGAAGGGTCGCAATGCGATCCTGTCAGTGTTAATTGTGAGAGGCCCCAATTAAGCGGGAGTGAAGAAAAATGCTCGCGGTATTACTTATTCGCTTTTTTCTCGCCCACCCTTTTTCCGTTTAATCTAAAACTCTTGTTGAGCTCTCCGCAATTTTATTAACTAAAGGTTGCCCAATAAATCAGTTTCATTGTAAAGTTTAAACCCGGGAAATCCCCTGGAATATATAATCAATCAACTGACAAATTCTTAATAACCAGTTAATTAAAACTATGGACAGCATAGGACTAAATAATGCAAATAAAACTAAATGTATAAGTGTAGATATAATATAAATGCATAAGTTAGACAATGGAAACTATATGGCTACATAAAACTAGATTACACTAAATTAGACCAAACTGATAAAATTAGAATATATTGAAAGATTGTTTAGGCTTAAAGTAGAATATAACGACTAAACTGGATAAAAACATTCTCATAAAACTAGACAAGAAAATTGTTAGTCATCTTAACCTAGGCATGTAAAATTTGGAAGGAACGTTGCGTTTATGAAGCCAACATCCAATAATGAAGGATATTTGAAAATTTTGTTTCTAAGTGGATTAAAAGGGAAGCCAAAGTTTTTTACTAGGATGTCTCTATCTTTGAAACAGAAAATGTTATAGATATGAAATATGGTATTAAAATTCCCTTAAAAAAAAGGAGTCAAGTGTTTCACCATTTTATAAAAATCCTATTAAAGGGGCTGGGGGTTGAATATTTTTAGAACCTATATCTCTGAATCTCTAATATGCCACAATAGCAAAAATTGGCTGGTAGATTCCTTTTACAAAATATAAAAAAATGGGTTTTAGCATTTTCCGAAAACCTGGCGCAGCAAAGGCGGGATTTTTTTTTTGGTTCGATGTGATTACCGGGTTTGCCGACCCTTCGAACACTGCGGCCTATTGTATTCTATCACATGAACTTAGGCCCAGAAAACCTATTGTTATAGTAAATTGCGCTAATTGCCATTTTTCACATTTGTCTTTCTGGAACAAATGCGGCCGGACGCTGGGAATAGAACTCGGGCCTCTATACTCGTCAGTTAGCGCTCTAACATGAGGCGTTTAGCGGTCATACGCCACTCGCGCCAGCAAAAAGGCGGGATACTTATATCTCAAAAATTGGAGAAGGTAAAGATGTGAAAATCCTTTTTTCCCTGTCGATACTCTTTTTGATACTGAGCTTGTAATATCAGTAATGTCTCTTTATAATGTAAATGTAAAACATAGTAAAACATAGTGATATTGAAATCTTTATTATGATTATGTAAACCGAGTTCTTGCATGATCTGCCGACAGTTCGTTTATACTATTTGAAATACTTGATACGACTAGCTAGTTCGTGAAACCATCTGAAATATGTTTCTTTACTTATCTCCTTATTAATATGTCTGATAATTAAGACACGAAGCTTTATACTATCAGATGACAGCACTTAGGCATTTCTGAAAACGTCGAATCGGTAAGTAAGATAGTGTAAATCCCAATTAAACTAGTTCCTCATAAAATTTCACGAGCTGAGCTTGCATGAGATTTCATGAGCTACGCGAATTAGATGAACTACTTGAACTGCCGAGAGATCATGTAATGGCTTAGTTCTAAACAATCTGACTCATTTCACTATATGACTACGACATACATAAATATAGTAAATATCAATCACTCAAATTACATGTACAACATGTGTAAACAGTTAGCATTTGGTTAAAATTGCACAGTTTTATTATTATAAACTTTTTTTGCAGTATTTTGAATTCTTTCTTAACTTTCCATTTCTCAAAATCTAATTAAAATAATGAGTATAATTTAAATAATATAACTCTCCTATGATTTAAAACAACAAAACAAAAAAGCAAAATATGTTGAACAATTTTTATTCTTGCTTAGTTTTAAGGTTATAAACAGACCACGCTCGACTGTCACTCTGCGAAAGAAAGAGTGAGCGCGCGGTATAGAAATATACACTGAGAGAAAGAGAAAAAAGAGAGAGCGCGCGGTATTGAAATATACACTGAGAAAGAGAAAGGAAGTTATGGTACAGCGAATGTAACGGACAATAACGTAACGTTTTCTGTCGAATGGCTCCTACCGAGACCTCCCAAAAGGCTTATGCTTATTTGAAGATCTGACAGTTGACAACTGATATTTGAGTAATAGTTTATAATTACAATTACAAAAGATAAATCGGCAAAGGTTTTCAAATCCTTTTTTATCCTTGCATGGCATTGCCTGGATATAGGTATCGCCTAGCGTTTTCCAATTGTCTCTGTTATAAGTCAATAAGTCATTCTTGGCCACATGAGTACTGCGTATTTTACAAGATTATCTTTCCACCTCGTTTGTGGTTTCCCTCTTGCTCGTTTGCCTGTGTATGGTCTACATTTTCCGATTAGTGCGTTCCATCTCACGTCATTTCTAGGTTTGTTGTGTTCTGCCCATATGAACATCTGTTTTCTCGGGCGGAATTCGGAACCAGATTCTCGACGTTTCGGCGAACTGACATTCGCCATTGTCAAAAGATGTATGCGTAAATGCGGGTTTAAACGTAAGACGCATACTGAGCGCTCGTTCGTAGAACGCGACTACTTAGTGCTTCTCTCTCCTGCAGCCTTGTTGCACTTTCTTCATTTTGTGGCATTTTCTATTTCCTCGTTGGTAATATCTGGCATTTATTCTCGTTGGTTAATTTCCACAGAAAGCAGACAGATTTTCTCTTGATTCTGGTTCTTCTTGGATCTATATAAGTTTTCAGAGTACTTTTCAGTGATTATTATTATTTTGATGTTGGTGTGTTGTTCTGGGTTTGGTCTTTGAGCAACACTATTTTCTTCTTACCGGTGTATTTTCATTCCTTTGTAGTTTCGGTTTCGGTTTAAACTAAAATGATTAGAATGTTATTATTATTATTATTAAATCATTTATTGTCATCCACACAAAGAAATATACAATCTGATTTACACATTAAATACAAATATACATAAATGGAACTGAATGGAGAACAAACGGACTTATTCAAGAAATTAACAAGAATTTCTCAACCTTTCATAAGCCCTTCTTGTTATATTTAGGTAAACTTTACACCGATTAACATAGGAAAAATAAAGAGAGATTAACGTTCATTTTCCTAAATGCTCATTCTATTCTGGACACTGTATTCTTTGCATTTAAACATAATTTTTGTACTGTTCAACGCTCACTAGCCTTAACTCCATTGGTAGATTATTAATGATGGACGTTATTTGGTAAGTGTACGAAAATTTAAATTTTGAGGTATGGTATATAGGTAAAGTGTGGTATATAAGTCAAGTATGGTATATATAAGTCCAAGCAAGCTCTTATTACTAATATTAATTGTATGAACGTCCATTCTGAAAGTTATTTTGTTATACAGATACCTGGGTAATTTTTAGTACAGAATTTGAAAAAAAAATGTTTTTCCATATTAATCCATTGCATCGAATTTTCGTGGCATTTTTTTGGCAAGGTCTATTATATGATACTCCTATTTTTGCTTGTTGTATTCTGGCGCGGTCTGTATTATTAATGAATTTAGTATACACAGATTCATGGAAACTAAGCATTGACAAAACATGATATTAAAGATAGGATATACCTACAGGAATGCAACACTTTCAATTTTAAAGAAACGTGCTTTAAACGTGTCGATATATGTGATGAAAATTTTAATCTATCATCAATTAATAGTCCGAGATTTTTGGTTTCATTTGTTATGTCCTTGCTTCCTTTTTGAGGCAAATACCATGATTTTAGTCTTGCTCGGGTTGATCGTGAGGGAATGTCTAGTGTTGAGATTAGCTATACTTCTAAGGTCATCATCTATAAATCGTTCAGCGAGTTCAAACTTATCAGAAGGCACTATAGACGACGCAATCGCTGCAGCTGCTCTATTGATTTTCCTACATAAAGTAGGAAAATCAATGCATACTTTTTTTTCGGAAAGCTTTTGTTTATGGTGTTAGTGGAATTATCTGACTACTACGACTTTCAGACGCTGACGATACCGGAGAAGTACTAACTTCTACAACAGATAACGAAGTATTTAAGGCTGTAGTTGGGCGGTTTCCTCATTCCGTTAGGGTCTTTTGCAACTTCTACGTCGATTCCACCTATTATCATACTTGGAGAGGTTCTTTGATCAATAAAAAATGTATGTTCTTGTTTGGGAACGTTTTTATCCTTGCGACAGATACATTGAGGGAAATCTTTACACTTGCATGCTGCAATATCAAAAAGTACCTTACTACTTTGTCGAAAACTTTCTAACTTTCCCGGAGAGAGCATTTTGATAGACTCGAGTAGGTTTTTGCATTTTAAATGGTATGCTTTTAATATCTGTACGACCCTTGTTGTTGTTACTTTATCTGTACGACCCTTGTTGGTGTTACTTTCGGAATAGATGCATTTTGCCATATATTTTCAATTCTGGATGTCACTATATCTGCTATTTCTGAAAATGTGGGCTCTTTTGCAGTTTCCAATTGCAACTTTAGTTGATGTTCATCCATTCATAGTATTTTATTACATCTTCGTACATAGGTAGAATATTGTCTATTATCTCACAAATATCACCAGAAATAGGACATTTAAAGACACTTGTCACACACACATGTTTTATACGGAACAACATTGACGTTAGGTTGCTTGTTTAATAACTAGCGCAAGTCTAATTCGAGCAAAAAACCAATAGTCAACTGACGACGCCACTAGTGTTCTAATTGTCCCCTCCTGCGCTCCTTCACTCACCTTATTTTATATTCCAAACTTAAGATCATGCATTTTTTTTATAGAAAATGGAGAAAACGTATAGAAAATAAACTGTAGTTATAATAATGTCAGGGAATAAACTACGTCTGTTCATTAAAATGTCAATCCCATCAAAAACATAAAATGTAAAAAATGCCAAGTCTCGTAACGCAGTTCTTGTGCTATAAAAAGTTGTGAGATCTCATGTAAGTCCAAGTCAGTTATTTTAGTTAGTGTCTATGGAAGCACCTATGCAACAACTTTGTTATAAATTGTTATCTAAACAATTACTTATCAACATTTATAGTGACCGTATCAATATTAGGCACCTTTATTTCTATAATAAATATAATTACTTGGCAATGGCACGGCAACATAATTATAAAAGAAAAATATACTTTCGATTACTAAGTAAATCGATATTTCGATTACTAAGTAAATCTCAACAATAATAATAATAATTTTATTTCAGTAAATACACATTTAGAAGGATTATATACACAGTTTTGCCTAGGTAATAGCTTAGGTGATAATAAAAAAGAGAGTATCGTTGGTATTAAGGATAAAGTATTTTAATTAGTAGAATATGTTGCCGTGCAATTGCCAATTCATTATATTTATTATAGAAATAAAGGTGCCTAATATTGATACGGTCACTATAAATGTTGATAAGTAATTGTTTAGATAACAATTTATTACAAAGTTGTTGCATAGGTGCTTCCATAGACACTAACTGCGTTACGAGATTTGGCATTTTTTACATTTTATGTTTTTGATGGGATCTCATTTCATTTTGTAGGTCATCCTCCTTTTTTCTCGAGTAATATATCTTGTCCGTCAGCTACTGATATTCTTAAAGCCCAATCTCTGTCTCTATTGATTTTTCTCTGAGGCTTTGATATAACAATTTTTGACAATTCTGGACGGTAAATGCTTCTTAGTCGATTATATTCAACGATTGCAGACTCCTAAGCTTTGATACTACCAAAGTCGACGTTAGTTAGATGTAATCCACCCAGACTTGTCACTCTGGAAAGTGCCACGTATGCTTGACCACAAGTGAACACTGAAGAACTAATGTCCATCAGTGCACTCTTTAGACTTAGCCCTTGACTTTTGTGTATGGTAATAGCATAGGCTATACATAAGAAACACAAGCTACACAAAATTAAGAAATTTTTAAATAATCATTATTTTTCATTTAATGGATAATGATATTTGGGGATTTTTTATTTTTTCCTTCCTTTATACGCCAAAGGCTAACTAAAATTAAAAATTTGGAGTTTGCAAGATTGCTAGAAGTACCTTAGAATTTTGATGATCAGTGACAAAATTAAGAAATTTTTAATAATCATTATTTTTCATTCAATGGCTAATTATATTTCGGGATTTTCCATTTTTTCCTTCCTTTATAGGCTAAAGGCTAACTAAAATTCAATATTTAAAATTTGTAAGATACCTAGAAGTACCTTACAATTTTGAAAATCGGTGACAAAATTAAGAAATTTTTAATAAACATTATTTTTCAATTAATAGATAATGAAATTTCCGGATTTTTAATTTTTTCATTCCTTTATAGGCTACAGGCTAACGATAATTAAAAATTTGGAGTTTGTAAGATTGGTAGAAGTACCTTGGAATTTTGATGATCGGTGACAAAATTAAGAAATTTTTAATAATCATTATTTTTTATTTAATGGATGATGAAATTTCGGAATTTTTCATTTTTTCCTTCCTTTATAGGCTAAAGGCTAATTAAAATTCAAAATCTGGGGTCCGTAACATTGCTAGAAGAATCTTAGAAAATTGATGATCGCTGACAAAATTAAGAATTTTTTAATAATCATTATTTGTCATTAAATGGATAATGAATTTTCGGGATTTTTGATTTTTTCCTTCCGTTATAGGCTAAAGGCTAAGTAAAATTCAAAATTAGTGGTTTGTAAGATTGCTAGAAGTACCTTAGAATTTTGATCGTAGGTGAGTGTGTCACTTACACAATTACGAAATTTGACTGGCGATAATTCGTAAACTATACGGTATAATTATTAGATATATTGGCAATATAGCCAGTTATAGTATGTCTCTTGATATCTAAAAATTAAAACTTCCTGCTTTATCCACAACGAAGTTACAGGGGGTCAAAAGTGCCGTTTGTCGCTTCGAGAAAAGATAGTACGGTTGTGCTCGACTTGGCGGGAGCACTGCCGTGCTCCCAGATTAGTCTAAAATCCATATTTTTTCAAAAATTCCATGACGTTGCGGAGGCTATTACTATAAATCAAATCAAATAATATTTAGCATGGATTAATTTTGGTCTAAAAGGCACCGATTTTTCACTATTAGATCACTCAAAACCCAAAAATATATTTCGCTCCACCCTAATATGCATGTTTCCATGCGTCCGTAATTACGCTGTCTAGCAAGCAACTGTTAACTATATAATTAATAATTGGAAGTATCTGAAGAAAGAAATTTTTTATCATGTTGATATTTATTCCATCAGAGCCCATAGCACAAGATTTTATAATGAGGATTACTTTATGACTATCAGTTTCAGTTATCGGCTTTAGGCTCAATAATCTGACATTTCCCCTATAAAAGAATATTGATAACTTAGAAGAGTATTTTATCAACTTCTTGAGCGAGTTAGTTGGAATGTGGTTCTCTTGATGTTTTCTTAAGTCATTTTCGATTTGTTTGCACACAACTTTGTTCAGCTCTAACCTCAAAACCTAACCTAACCTAACTTAACCTAATCTAACTATTATGCTTAGAATGTGGTTACTATAGGCTTAATACGTGGTCCTCTTGATGCCTTCTTAGGTTTGATTTGTTTTCACACAGCTTTATTAATCTCTCAGAATTCTATTGTATCTCTTTTATTTTCCTTTATCAGTTTTCTTCGCAGGTCTTTCAGTTTATGTGAGTTTTGATTAATTTTTGATTTTTTATGTTCTCATCTCTGATTTATACCTACATCTAAAATTTCTGTTGCTATAGCTTTGTTCATTTTGTCTAGTGTTAGTTCATCTAATCGTAATTATTCTAATCGTAAGTATTGACGTCTCTTAAATTCTTTACGTATTCCGTTTTGTTGTTTTTTGTGTCGAATTTCTTATTGATTGGTTTACACCCTTTTCTCTCTAGCTTAGTATTTATTAATACTTCATATATAGTTTATTACGTCATATACAGTCGCATTATTATAGGCCATGGATCGTGCCTATTTCCGATGCCATCTTACGTTATGTGCGGAAGTAAAAATTTAGATAAGAATGTACATGAACAAATAATTGATAGCGTTGAAAACTGAGATAAATCCTGGATAATGTCCCATAATTGTAATGGTATTAATAAGCGAGTGTCGTTGCATATATCAGAGGTCAAACCGCTTAACCTATGAAACCTCTAAGACGAAGTGTACAAACTCGGCCCGGTTTAATAAGATTTAAAAATTGTTACGATTGTTTTATTGAATTATTGCCGGATAAAATCATGTTGTAGGGCGAATCCAACCCGCGGGCCCGAGAAAATAGAGATCAAAGTTTCGAGTCTCTCAAAAATTAATCGGATTTAATAGAAAATTTGATAGAATTACTCTCCTTAAAACTGCAAGTAGGTATCATACATAGATTTAATCTGAATTTAATTTGGAAGAAGATAAAGTTAATTTAGATTATTTTGGAAAATAAATCACACGACAATCGAGAATTTAAAATACGTCCACAAAACGTTACTCGAACTCTGAAGAACAAAGCTAAATGTCTGAAATGGCACAATTTTGTTCGATACGCTAAGAGAATCCAGCAAAAAAGGGACCAAAAACTATCATCGAAACCAAACGAGAATCGAGAATTCAAAATATGTCTAAAACATGGCACAATTTTGTCCGATTCACTAAGAGAATCCAGAGAAAAAAGCGAAAAATAATTGTCCGTGGAACTACACAACCATTGATAATTCAAAATAAGTCTTAAAAGTCTCTATCTTCTTATAAATCTCTAAACCCTCCGCCGGGCGCGCCCAACAAATCGGCATAGCAATAACATCTGGCGTTGTCCCTCTTCCCCTAAGGGAGACGAATCCCAAAATCTCCAATAGTTTACTAACTTTTTGCATTGAACTGACCACACACGGTCATTTTTCCCTCGACTTCCACTGGAGACCATAAAGAGGCCCTTTTATCTCTCAAAGTCACTGCGCCCGGAATTACTTGTTTTTCAGAAATAGTATTTGCACTTTGTTTTCAATAAAAACGTTGACAAGCCCTTTGGGAAAAATATGAATACAAATTAACAATATACAGGGTCCGGCAGAGAGGTATGATGTTTGTGAAACAACTGTTACGTGCGCTTGGGTGGTCACACTGTTTTATGAATGGTTGATATCTACTCGTCAACAGATGCCGTTTCACGTTTATTTAAGTGTTACATGTTTACGTGTCTTTATTTACAATACCTTCATTGAAACGGGTCGTTCTGTGGTGCACACACAGCGACGATTTTAATGTTGGTCATCATGGTCATGCTCCAAAACGGAATACCATTTTGAAGTGGGTGAATAGTTTTCAAAGAATCGTACTGTACGGACCCGGAAAACATTGAAAGCGGTGGAAAGTAGCCCTCGTCGTTCGGCGGTACATCACGCAAGCGCTGATGTCAGACAGGTCAGGTCACAGAATCTTACACTTCGACCTTCATTTCCATCCATATAAGGTTATGATTGTGCAAAAACTGTTCCAAAACCTCTTCATGAGACGACACAGATTCGTAGATGCGATGTTCGAATTGCTGATGGATGATATCGTTTTGATTACAAATGACGAGAAACAATACTAACAGCTTTCCAAAATAACATAGCAGAAGTACTACAGAAACAGAAAAAGAAGGAACAGAAAACCTGTAAAAAAGCAAAATCGTTGAGGAGAAATGGCGAGGCCCACTTTTATTTATCGGGGATGATAAACAAACAAAACTTTCAGTACTGGGCCAGTGAAAACTCGCAGCAACTACATCAGAATCATCTGCACAGCGACAAAGTAACTGTTTGGTGCGGCATATCTCGAACTTGCAGCATTGGGCCTTATTTTCTTCCATTAAAACGGACGAATAGTGACTGTAAACAAGATCGCTACGTTACCATATAGCGTTATTATTTACTGCCAGAAGTAAGAGAACGACGCATCAAACTCAACACAGTTTGGTTTCAACAAGATGGGGCAACTTGCCATACATCAACAGTAACATTGTCTTTTATAAGACAATATTTCCCAGGACACCTGATTTCATTGCGTGGAGATATGGAGTGGCCACCTCGGACACCGTACCTATTACCTTGTGACTACTTTTATGGGGCTACATAAAATCTCAAGTTTACATTAACGAACCACGGACTCACCACGGAAGAGATTTCCGAAAATATAGCGCGAGAAATTAGAAGGCCTCCTCGTACGCTTCAAAGGAGTATGGAGAGTTTCGCCACCCTTTCATAAGAATGCCTCGATAAAAATGGACGCCGCCGTCACTGATGTGATTTTTCGAAGTTGATTATTTTTTTGAAAATAAATGTATTTTTTGCAAATGGCAGTATACCTGTTACGTATAAAAAAAAATTAAATTGGTTCAAAATTAAATGTGTGACAGTCATTTCAAAAACAAAATATCTCTCTGGCGGACCCTGTACCCCAAACAAATGATTAGTGGTATTTAGTTTGGTTGCGGATATAAAATAAACAATATCACACGGACTATTTATTTTCGGATTCTTCAGTCGAATTATACAATATTATACTGAATATGTATTTCTTTAAATACATCAGTATGTAGTTGAGGAATTTTTAAAATAAAAGTGTAATTGTTAGACCAAATTTGTTGTTTCAATATTTTCTATTCAAAACTTTTCTATTCAAAAACCTAATATTTTTTTTATATCCGTAGTTCGAGTTGTACATCCTGAAACCCTTTCCGACCATTACCGTGCTTTTTGTTTAATTCATTTCATTACTTCGCTCGTACATTTATATTGAAGATTTCACGGGTGCTCCTGTCATTGTTCCCAATTATTCTTTCTCGGACCGTTTGCTCAAGTGATTTAAAGTATAGCTAAGACGCACTGTTTCTTCTGTTATCTTTTTTTACTTGCTCTCTGTTAGGGGAGATTTCCCGACAGGAAATTAGAGAGTTTCTTAAATTAATGAACCATTACTTACATCCTTAATTTTCTATTATTGTCATGACTTCCAATTATTCTTCTTCACTAGACTTTCTCTACTTCACGGAAAAAATTAAAAAAAAATAGACAAGATTATGCAAACAGGACTCTATGCTGAGAAGCTTGACAAACAAATCTGGTGTCTAAAATAATTGATCCCTCCAGGCTTTAATTTTAAATAGAGGAAAGTAAATTAATACCATTCATAAACATCAATAAGATCCGAGCCTAGCATAAACCTCAAAGAAATATCCTTGCAAAACTTCAATGAATATATCTCGAGAACACGCTGATATATCACAAAACTTAAAACAAATTTACATACTTTGTTAATAACTCCTCATCTTGTGTCGCATCTACCTAAATTATTATTGGGATTTTTTTTTTATCAGAAAGTTTCGGTGACGCGCGTGATAGGAATTGATTTCGCGTACGCGCGGTCGCGATTGCAATATTAGTATAGTGCAAGTCAATGCTGGTATTTATCACAGAACTCGCTGACAGCCCATTCGATTTATCATTTTGCCCTATAAATGCGGCCGGGAATTATTCATCATTTACGTGTCAGAGTTTCTATACAATCGTCACAGTTTTGATACGAGCAAATGATAATATATACAGGGAAAATATCGGACAGATAAGAATAAACTGATAAGCCAAGATAGATGAGATTCATTGTTAAAAACTTTTTATGAATTTTGTAAATATTAATCGGATTTGTTCAGTAATTCGGTTCGTTAGAAACTTCATGCTTCAGTACTTTCATTTTGGAAGCTTACTCAACCGAGTCCGAAATTAAATTTAATTAAAACACAACGGATTCCTATTCAAACTTAAATTATTATTACTTTTCATTGCGTTTCTGCATTGGATTTATAGAGAGAATTAATACATTCACTGTCCGTGCCAACAATTAAATCAAACAGGCTTTATTTATTCACTAAGCTCACAAAGATTAATGGTTTAGAATTGTCTATAAAATGAAACCGTGGGTTTGGTTTATATGCAGCCTAGTTGTTTACAAGCAATGTTGCCCTTTGTATGCTAGTCGTCCAATCGTTGTAGTTTCATCTAATTCTAACTGATTAATTCCTTAATATCACTCAGTGACAAAACTGTAACAAACCAAGTAACTCTTCAAAAAATGTCCAAATTGTTGTTTTATTGAAGCTAGTGTCTTTCTAGATTTTGTTACTTGTGTCAAAAAATGTTCAAAGTTCACAAGGTGAATATTACAAGAATATTAAAAAGTAACAAAAGTACATAGATATGTTGTAAGTCTAATAGGTATGTTTCATTTAGCCAATTTAGAAAATCGTTATATAAACAACCGGTTAACCAGTTAACAATAAAAAAAACTAAATTAAATTTATTAAAATTCCGGAATCAAGTTCGAGACTTCGAACCGTACGGACGTATTTATAGTGCTTACTATCAGCGAACGACCGGTTCTCGAACAGATAAACGCAGTTTAACGATAAAAAACTATACAACCAGATAAAAAGTATCCAATTTAGCGATGCAAAATGTTCCCTACTGGAAACGGACCTGGATTTAACAATCAATTTACAAACATGCAAACAGTAGTTCGCGCCCCACAGCCGAATAACCCGATAAAACAACCACTTATTAGAATGATGTCTACCACCGACGACGAAGTCGTAGAAACGACTCCATCCATGGAAAACCCGTGGCAACAAGCTTCTAGAAGAAGCACAAAACGCAGAAAAATAAGAACAAGTCGAGAAAACCTAAACAACGAAAATACTAATTTACTACTGTCCCACAAATTTAGTGTGCTAACAGCCTCTCACGATAATAATAAAACAAATGATGATAACAAACAGGAAAAAAAACCTAAGCCACCACCAATATTTGTGTACGACGTCCTCAATTTTCAAGAAATGAAATTAAAACTGTCAGACATACTAGAAGAGGACGAATACACCACCAAATGTCAAGCAGATAACACAGTAAAAATAAACTGCTGTAGCCCAGAAACTTACAGAAAACTAGCGAAATATATGAGAGAGAATAATATTATACAGCACACATACCAACCAAAAGAGGAACGAGCCTACAAAGACATCTACAAAATACAAAAACTACAAAATAGCAATATCCAAATTGAACCCCCAAAAAAGATAGAAATATCGTACAATGTACGAGATGCCAAATGTATGGACATTCAAAATCATACTGCAACAGACCTTTTGTGTGCGTAAAATGCGGAGGTCCTCGCAGCACAACTAGCTGCAAGAAAAGTAAGGATACACCAGCTACATGCGCCCTTTGTGGAGGAAACCACCCGGCCAACTATAAAGGTTGTGAATTTTATCACAATCTACTTAAACGCACCAGCCACAACAACACTGGACCCAGTATACAGCAAAATAAACCAAACATCATTTATAACAGCCAGACATCCAGACACCCCTACAGAATCTACGCGCAAGCAATCAACAATCCACCAAAAGCCACCACCAACAACGAAGTATCTACCAGTGTAGTGCTCAACAAATTCCTAGATGAATTCAAAGCCATGTTCAACCAAATTATCCAACAAAATAGCATGGTGCTGTACATGCTGACAATGCTAGTAAACAAACGGGATAATGTCTAAATTCATTCGCATAGCAGTATGGAACGTCAATGCACGAAGAAAAAGATGAGGTTATACTGTTCTTAAAACAAAACTTTATAGACATTCTTCTAGTAAGTGAAACCCATTTTACAGAAAAATCCTACTTTAAAATTCCTTACTATATAACACATACTACACTAACCATCCTGACCAAACCGCACATGCGGGAACAGACATTTTAATAAAACAAAACATCCGGCACGACGTTCTACCAAAACTCGCATCTGACAGAATCCAAGCCACATCACTAAAAATATACACACTACCACACAACCTAGTCGTAACAGCAGCATACTGTCCCCCAAAACACAACCAAAAAAAGATGACTTCAAGCGGTTATTCGAAACGCTAGGACCAAAATTCATTTCCGGAGGCGACTGGAACAGCAAACATACTGCATGGGGCTCCAGGCTAACAACTACAAAGGTGAAAGAACTATACAACCTCATAAATGAAAAGAAGTACTCGTACATGTCAACAGGAACTCCTACATATTGGCCGTCAGATCCCAACAAAACTCCTGACCTCCTGGACTTCTTCATGTGTAGTGGAATATCATCAACCTACACGGACATAACATCAAGCTACGATTCAAGATCTGACCACTCTCCACTAATAGCGACAATAAGAATAAGAGCTATTCACCGGAAACCACCCCCCAGGCTACACAACGCAAACACCAATTGGGGCAGCTACCGCAGTGCCCTAAACGAAACTATAGACCTAAACATAAACCTGAGAGATCCCGATAGACTCGACGAAACTGTTGTCAAACTACAAGAAGTTATGCAAGCTGCTGCACAACAAGCTACTCCTAAAGTAGAGTATAGCCACGTCGAAATCAGCATCCCACTTGAAATTAAGATATTAGGTGCACAAAAAAGAAGAGCTCGAGCCAAGTGGCAGAGAAGCCGAAACCCTCACGATAAAACCTGCTTGAACCGGGTCAGTAACAGACTAAAGACCAAACTCAGAGAGTACAGAACGGAATCATTCAAGGACTACTTGGGCAGGCTAAACAGATTTGATAACTTCATCTGGAAACCCATCAAATCCCTCAAAAAACCTTCATCACTGTCTTCACCTCTACGCATGCTTCCACCAACGCAAGAACAATGGGCTAAAAGCAATCACAAAAAAGTCAACCTACTTGCACAATATTTAGCAGGGGTATTCCAGCCAACAGACAATAATAAAGACGACGACATTTCAGAATACCTTGCTTCCGACACACAACCCTAACCGCCACTGACTCCAGTCACACCAAAGGAAATCAAAGGCGCGATCCAACATTTAAGGGCAAATAAGGCACCAGTAACGGATCTAATAACACACAAAATGCTGAAAGAGTTGCCAAAAAAGGCATTGTGCTGCTCACATACATCTTCAATGCAATCCTCAGACTCCAGTACTGGCCTAAAATCTTCAAACTTGCTGAGATAATACTAATACCATATCCAGGAAAAGATCCAAGCTCCGTAACATCCTACCGGCCAATTAACTTGCTGCCCGTTGTTTCTAAACTACTGGAGAGATTGATACTAACAAGAATAGACCCAGACTTTAACTCAGCAGACTGGATCCCAAGCCACCAGTTTGGATTTTGTCGGCACCATTCAACTGTTCAACAATGCCACAGAATCGCCCATAAAATAAATACCGCATTTGAAGAAAAATAATACTGCACTTCACTATTCCTAGACGTTAGACAGACATTCGACAGAGTCTGGCTCGAGGGGCTATTATACAAAATAAAAAAAAACGCCCAAGTGCGAGTCGTGACTCGCGCATCGAGGGTTCCGTACAAACTTGTAAGTAAAGTATCTTTTTTTTTGTGGAGGACGTAGCAAGCACATTCAGTTAACTTGTAAAGGCGTTGCTAGTAAACAAACAAAACTCGTCCCATTATATTATCATATATACATATATATATATATATATATATATATATATATATATATATATATGTATTATATATATATATATATATATATATATATATATATATATATATTTAACTATTGTAGCTATTGTAGCTTTATAGCTATTGTAGTATTTTATAGTTAACTATTGTAGCTCTCAGAAGCTGTGTTTGTCCAAAATTGGTTGAATTATAAATTGAAAAAGCTATAGCATGAAACAAGCAACTGCCATCGCCGGACATAAATATTACATCGTGTACGATAATGTTGTCGTTAAGGGTTAAATGAACTGTAGCCATAATTTATTGAGTAAGTAAGGATATGCAGGAGTACGAAGTTATTGGATGCAAAACAAAATTTCGTATTTCTGCCACTCACAACAAAAGGGCCAACCTGGGCCGACCTCCCGCCCTTGTACTTGCCCCGCGTCGCCCTGCTCGTGCGCGTCTCGTTTTATCCTAAATACAAGAGGTCACTGAATAGTTAGTTAGGTACTTAAACACGAAATCTTATTTACTTATATAATATGAAATTCTTGACTAGAGACCTATTTCAAATTCCAAGCCAAAACTAAAATACTTTAAAAGTTACCAAAAGAAAGCGAATGACGATTATAATAAATCGATTATGATAAATCTTTATAATTTCTAATCTTATATGTCTATTCTAATCTTATTATAATCTTTATGATTATGATAAATTTTACTATTACCCTTATTCAGTAACTTACATTAAGAATTAACTGAATTACGCTATTATTTTTAAACTTATAAAAAGAAAACTTTGTTTTAGTATTATACTTATTCACTAACTTATATTAAGATCTAACTATTTCTAGATCTAATATAAAGTAATATATTAACTATTTCTAGATCTATTTCGATACTCTTAACATTCAGTTGTTCAATTGACTGCTTTTGGGCAATTGACTACCAAAAAATATAGGAGGAGGAGGACCTAACTGTATGCAACTCATATGCTTCTGCTGCCTGACAATACCACGCAACACATCAGAGTATTTTCATAAGTTTCTAATAGTAAATTCGCATTTTTCTTGTAATTAAACTACATATTTATGGTTTTCAGATTTTTCCCTTTACATGTGCTGTAAGACACCGCTTCTTGCTAAATTTTATGATTCAAGGTCAACGGGAGGTACCCTATAGGTTTTGATTCCCTCGTGAAATCGCAAAATATGCGACATAAACGGTCATATCTTTTTATCGCGTTGACTTACAAATTTAATTTTCACAGCCGAAAGAGACCGCAGACCCGAGTGTTTGATACAAATTTCAACTTGTTATCTCTACGCGTTCCTGAGAAAAATGGTCTTGACAGACAGACAGACGGACAGACAGGCAGACAGACAGACAGACGTACCACAAAGTGATCCTATAAGAGTTCCGTTTTCGGTACAGAACCCTAAAAAAGTAATTCCAGCTTTCTCGAACTTACTCAGATCATACCTACACAACCGACAGTTCAGAACCAGAGTCAACGAAGAAGTATCTGCAGCATTTCCCATCAACGCTGGGGTCCCACAAGGCAGTGTATTGGGTCTTCTACTATATGTGCTGTACACCTCAGATATACCCGAAACACCAGACACAACCATAGCAACATTTGCAGACGCCACAGCAGTACTAACCAATCACTCAGACCCCAACATCGCCATTAAACACCTCCAAGACTGCATACATCTACTGGAAAAGTGGTTAAAGAAGTGGAAAGTTAAAATCAATGAAACTAAGTCCTGCCATGCAACATTCACGTTACGAAAAGGTCTCTCTCCTCTAGTTTATTTAAATAACATAGAAATCCCACAATACTCGACAGTCAAGTACTTAGGATTACATCTAAACAGCAAACTCAATTGGAAGAACCACAAAAAGACAAAACAGATTGATCTCAGATATAGAGAACTCAACTGGCTCATCGGCAAAAAGTTCGGCAAAAAGTGGTCGAGTTTAACGCTAAGCAACAAAATACTTTTATATAAAACTATCATCAAACCTATCTGGACTTATGGCATCGAACTCTGCGGATGTGCCAGCAAATCGAATATTGCGATCATGGAAAGATGCCAAGCTAAAATATTAAGATCAATTGCTAACGCTCCATGGTACGTAACAAACCACATGATCCAAGAAGACTTTAAAATTACCCATGTGACGAAAGAAATGAAGGAAAGACAAAAAAAGCATCAATACAAAATAGAATCACACACAAATTCACTGATGAACACGCTTCCCCAACAAGTCCTCAGAAGACTCAAGAGACGCTGGCCAACTGACCGTTAACGGTACTTAGAGTTCCTATCGTTGGATGGACACCTCATCACGCCAAATCGATCATCATAACTTCACCTCATAGAATAGAAAAAAAATTATATATTCTGATTGTTGAACAAATTTCAATAAAAATAAAAAAAATAAAATTCCAATAAGTTCTATTATATGGCTTATGTTCCACGAACGTATAATCTGGATGTTCTTACAAATACTTCCTCTTCCATTTCGGAGGAATTGTCTCTTCTTCGCCGAAATCCCATTCGGCTCTATCTGGTTTTGCAAAATTGTCATAAAATACTGCCGACAGAATGCTGATTATGCAAACGAGAGCATACACTAGGTGCCACTCTGCCAAAGTGTTCCAGCGCGAACTTTCCTATTATGAAAGGGGTTGCAATTCCAGATAAGGTTCCAATGCCGTTGCTGATCGACATTAGGTTACCAGTGTTGTTAGAGGATAGATCCATCCCGTTGATCGTCAGATTTGAGTAGAAAGGGCATTTGAAGAACATATCCGATACAGAGCAAGTCATCGCCATTACTCGATCGCAGTTTTCCAGTGCAGCGCCAAATAAAAGCAATCCTGGAATCACTGCAGAGATTGTTACGTAAAGTTTTCCTTGCGTCTCTTGCAAATTTCGTCAATTATTTTTCAAGCAAGTATACTGCTAATATTAATAATATAGATTGGTAATATTAATAGAGGGTCTATAAATAAGAGGTTTCATTTTCAAAAGCTCGCCATTTTAACAGTTCTCATGAGTCAAACTGTAACCGATGACAAGTAAAAACTATGGCGTTAATAAAAATGGAACGATATACGCTTCAAAAACGCATTGAAATTATTAAAATTCCCTACAAAAATGATACAAATATAGAGGTCACAGTTGCAGCATTTTTGTGTCGTCATGCAATACCTTCTCGGCAAGCAATTGTGAAAGTAACAGGAAAGTTTGAAATGTTGGGACAAGTTAGTGATGTGAAGAACCGAACTCGTGCCCGTCGCTCAAGAACAACTGGGAATATTGCTGTTGTAGCCCATAGTGTTGAGGAAAATCCAGGTTTGTCCATTTGTCGTCGATCGTCGTATTTTGCAAAAATTACTTAGGTTTTTTCTTTCTTAAGGCTTTTAAAGTTCAGTTAACACAAGAACTCACGCCTACCGACCATCAACAACGTCGAGTCTTTGCTGATTGGGTCCTTGAAATGCATCAAACTCATCCGGCATTTTATCAAGAAATCAACTTGACTGATGAAGATTTTCACCTCAGAAGCTATGTTAACAAGCAAAACTGTCTCATTTGGGACTCGAAAAACCAAAGAATTATTGTTCAAAAGCCTTTCCATACTCAACGTGTAACTGGTGCGGTTTTTGCACTGGCGGGGTCATTGGATTTTCCAAAAATCCAATTCCGAATTAGATTTTCATTACTTTTCCGAAAATGAGGCTGGAGCAACTGTTTCGGTGAATGAATTGCGCTATCGAACGATGAGTAATGATTCTGTATGGTCGGAATTAGAAGATATTGATGTGGACGACGTTTATTTTGCCACTATACCATCGCTTTTTTGCCTGAAAAGTTTCTTGACCGTGTAATTTATGGGTGAGGCGAAGAGGCAAAATTGACCACCGAGATCTTTTGGTTTAACCCCTAGACTTTTTTCTTTGGGGCTACCTGAAAGATATGCTATATGCCAATGACCCACAATCGATTCAAGACCTCAAAGGTGGAATTCGTGAAGTTATCGAGGACATACAGCCGCAAATGTGCAAATTGGTGATGGAAAAGTTCATGAAAACAATATGGTCCTGCAAGCATAGCCGTGGTGTCACAGTATTGTAGTGGTGACACATCCGCTAGCTATACCTGAAATGGGTTCAATCCCAGGCCAATCCGTGAAAATTTTTCACGGAACTATGCTGTGGCCACCTCGTGGAAAGTAAGTGCCAACTACCACGAGTAATTATGCCTAGTAAAAACCTCTCAATTAGTGCCGTTCGGAACCGGCGATAAAGTGTTCCGTATATTAGTGGACGATTCGTTCCACAAGTATGCGCGACAAGTTGTCTACACTCTCGGAGAGAGTACGGCACCTTGAGAAGAAGCGTAGCCGTGACGGTCATTTGGCTAATATTGTTTTCCATTATTAATGGCATACCCTTCTCTTTAGAATTAAATAAACCTATGATTTCGCTTAAAAATAACAGTTTTATTTCCAAATCAAAATGAAACCTCTTATTGGAAGACCCTATATTTATTGTGAGATACGTGTAAAATTTATGTAATTTGTGATAAAATTGTTGAAATTGTATTTCTATTACATCGTGTAAAAATGTTCATATAGTGCAGTACAATAACCTTTCTTTGATGTACAGAATGGTATTACAAAGCCTACCAGACAAAGAAATCGATTTATCTGTTTGATTTCGAAGTCAGCGAGGACAAACTTGACTATGATGAGCGTTGCGCATCCAGATTTTATTCGAAATCTGGACATCCCTTGTGAAGAGGATAATCTTTCCCCAGATGCAGCCACATATACAACTTCTCCCCAGCCAACAGCGCCTCCTCAGCCAGACCCATCAGCAAATCGCCGTCAAAACAGATATAAAAAATGTGAGGTGGAGGAAGAGGAACTTGTAACTGAATGAGCAACAACTCATGAGGACTTCTTCCTCTTCCTTCTGAGACCTTCTCACTCCCATCAAGCTTTTTACAAAACATTTCCAAAAAGCTTGATTGAAGATATTGTAAATCAAACGAATATTTACATTTTGCAAAAAGATCCTAATAAGACTTTTCGTGTTACTGAGACAGATATTACATCATGTCATTGGTTCATCTTCCAAGAGTTACGAAGCACTGGAGCGGAAACATAGGAACGACTCTAGTAAAACGCAGGTATCCTTTGTTTCATGTACAATTACTGTACAATTACTTCAAGGATAATACAAATAATGTTCCTCGTGATCACGCCGGTCACGGTCATATTTTAAAAATCAGACCAGTCATCAAAACTCTTAACGAAACCTGTCAAAATATGCCTTTTGAAAAGAATCTTTGCGTGGATGAGTAGGTATAATTGTGAAAAGGTATAATCCTAAGAAACCAAATAAATGCGGCTATACATTTTATATCCTAACACATTTAACTACAAATTTGATCCCGAAACTGGAACAGAAAATAAAATTGAGTTTAGTGAGCCGGACTTGAGAGCTGCATCAAATGTTGTGGTCAGACTTTCTCAGGAAATACGGATTGCTTTTATTTCGACAATTATTTCATGTCATTCTAGCTCTTGGAATATCCGGCTAAACAAGGCATTCTTAGTCATGCATTCGACAAGGAATTCGACTCTTTGTCACCCGCACTCCGTCAACGAAGACACTATGCTGATAAAAAAGGCAAAAAGTATTTCCTCGCTTTTTCGCTTTTTCCTCGCTTAACGCCCAATCGACATGGAGCGCGAAAAAGAACATTTTCGTTACATTTTGTACTTCTTGTTTAGGGTGGGCACAAACGTGAGCGTAGCTCATAAAAGTATATGTACCGTGTAGGGTGACACTTCGTTATCAAAACGCACTTGTCAGCACCGGTTAAAAAAATTCCGTTCTGGAGATTTCTCGGCACAAGATAAACCACGTTCGGGACGACCACAAGTCAACATTGACGAGGAAATTAAATCCAGAATAAAGACAACCGCCAGATAACAGCAGGGCAACTCACGGAGAGCTTAAACGTACATAAAACAACCATACATCGACTTATAAAAAACATAGGCCTTGAAAAAAAGATTTTGGACCAGTTTCTTGGAGATAAAGATCAAGCCTTCTACGAAAGAGGAATTATGAAATAACCTGAAAGATGGCAAAAGGTCATTGATCAAACCGGAAACTACTTTCTTGAATAAAAGATAGAGCATACATTTATTTAAATTTATTTTAATACCCAAAAACGCAAGGACTTTTGAATCATATTAATCGACTTCGTCAATTGACGAAATAAAGTTTTTAGTCCAAAAGCCAGTTTATGACGCATATCATCGCTGTTGCCACTCCTTGCTAAGGTAGGCGTTTGTCCCGTATGTTATTGCCTGGCCTGGCACTTTTTGAAAGTTAACGCACTATTGTGATGTTCTGGGACTGTGGAGTCTTCACCAGAGGCTTGTCTTATCAGACTGTCCGCTCTTTCGTTACCTCTCAGGCCGACGTATACCCCAACCCAATAGAAGATTAGTTTTCGAACTGTGTTTCGGTTGGCGAGGCCATGTTTTGAAAGGCATCTAGAGGAGATCTGCTATCGGAGGGAATAGAACATTCGTCCATCACGTCTGGCTTCGATAGAATATATACCATACTAACGCCCGATTAATTGCAATTAACTCTGCTTGAAATATCTAGCAGTACTCGGCCAAACGAAATGTGTAGAAATGAATCTCTTCTTCTTCGTTGTAAGCTACAAAAGCAGCTCCAACTCCAGCGTCTGATTTTGAGCAGTCTGTGAATATTTTTATCCGGTAGGAGTTGGTGGGGGAAATAGTGCAGACGAGGAAGCGAAAATAGGCGGGATGCATAAGGTGCTCTACATGGATTTTAGTTTCGACATGGTCGGAGGATAAGCTATGGCCAGTTACTTCTCTTAGGATCTGGTTTTCTAGGGAATATCTGGTTTGGTACAATGCATGTGTTTTAATCGGAGGTCAGAAGGTATAAGTCTGGAGATAACACAAGCAGCCTCGGTGGACACCGTCCGGTAAGCTTTGGCCGCTCTTAATGTGCAGACTCATTGTAGATTGCACCCAAAAGCTTAGCTTTTTCCTTTACTCCACAAGACATATTAATTGGAGCGTATTAGTCAAGGTTGCAAGGTTGCCTCCAAACCGACTAATCAACTGTCTGTTCACCTTCTGGCAAAACATGAAAGTTCGTACCACTTGGTTGACAGAAACCGGGAAGGATATTATAGAACTGGGAATAACAGATCTCCAAAACAGACAGTCTGCTACACGCACCCTGAAGGAATTCCGTGAATTTCAGGAAAAAACCCGAAGGAAAGGTACCCCTGGACCGAAGAGAGAAAGGAGTTACACCGGCAGAAGATGCGATAATACTACTGGCCAAAGATCAAAGTCCAACAGTTGAACAAGCGTGGTCCAAAGTAGGAATATTCGAAACAAGAAGAAGAAACCTGGATCAATTGCTCCGCAATAAATTTGTTTAAATGCTGTTTTGCCTAATCCCCATTCCTTCTTAGCCACGGGGCCAAGTTGAACACTCAACTGTTTGGCCTTACCACAAGCTAGTTTGATGTGTGGTTTAAATTTCAGATTTCTATCGATTGTGACCCCCAGGTATTTTAAATAATCCTGACATTTGATCTGGTTACCTGCTAGTGTAAATACCGGTCTACGCTTCGTAAGATTTTTGCCAAAGAATATATCCTCGGTCTTGTTTGCGTTAAAGATTAGCTTGTAGTTTTCAGTCCAAGCTAGTAAAACTGGTAGTGCTTTAGGCCTATTATAGTACCACAAGAAGTTACGAGCATGGTATACAACCTACTGGAAGATCACATGCGAAGATTGTATCGTATAAGGTTTATTCCAGTAGGTAGATCCAGATTTCGTTCTATTGCTATCCGTTCTATTATGGACGCAATCGTATACCGATTGCAAACTGCCCATAGATAAAGAGATCGCGGTTACACTATCGAGTATGTTGGTAGTCTTCAACACTACAGGTACAGAGGTATCTACAGTTGCCTGGAAAGACAAAAAAACAGTCGTACATGCTTCCAGTTTTGTGGGTCAGCTACCTAAGGTTCAGGTTTCCAGGTATGATAAGGTACAGAAACGATACGTTAGCATTGATCGACCAAACATAGTCGGAGAATACAACCGTCATATGGGAGGAGTTGATTTGATCGATAGTATCATAGGGTGCTATAAGATCCAAGCTCCGAAGCAACAGATGGTAGATCCGTATATTCCACCACTTTTAGAGTTCCGTACCGAAAACGGAACCCTTATAGGATCATTTTGTTGTCCGTCTGTCTGTCTGTCTGTCTGTCAAAACCATTTTTCTCAGGAACGCGTAGAGGTAACAAGTTTAAATTTGTATCAAATACTTGGGTCTCCGGTCTCTTTCAGTTGTGAAAAAATCAAACTTGTAAGTCAACGGGATCAAAAGATATGACCGTTTATGTCGCATATTTTACGATTTCACAAGGGAATCAAAACCTATAGGGTACTTCCCGTTGACCTAGAATCATGAAATTTGGCAAGAAGCGGTGTCTTACAGCACATGTAAAGGGAAAAATCTGAAAACCGTAAATATGTAGTTTAATTACAAGAAAAATGCAAATTTACTATTAGAAACTTATGAAAATACACTAATGTTGTCGTAGTGGTATTGTCCGGCTCCAGAAGCATATGGGTTGCATACAGTTAGATCCTCGTCGGTTAGGTCCGAAGGTTAAAAAGTATGTGTTGGCACCAAGCTGTTTATTCTGATTTTTTGTTGTTTATATTCGTTATGCATTTCATCACGTACGCTCTTATATACATACTTTATACAGGGTATATATTATGTCTAAATTTTGCTTGTTTATAACCGACATGCGACATACTCACGTCCCGTAACATCCTGTATATATTATATTTCGTCTAATTTTTCTTTATAATCTATATATACTTAAATCACTCAATTGAACAACTGAATGTTGAGAGTATCGAAATAGATCTAGAAATAGTTAATATATTAGTTTATACTAGAACTAGAAATAGTTACATTTTAATATAAGTTAGTGAATAAGTGTTATACTAAAATAAAGTTTTCTTTTCATAAGTTTAAAAATATTCGCGTTATTTAAAAAAAAATACCCTCTATACCTTTATACAGGGTATATAGGTTTACAGGCAAAATTGAGCAGTAAAAACAAAAACTGAAGTTCCAGAACCCCTAAACACTCATAGTGAATGGGGGATGTATGGTAATAAAATATAGGGCAGAATTCCATCGTACGACAGCGACATCTTGAGGTTATGCTTGCAGCGGTACTAAGATGGTAGTGATTTCAGGAGGGCCACTTGTCAAGTTAATTGAATGTGCTTGCTACGTCCTCAAAAAAAAAAGATAACATAAAAGAGAACATGTTGTCATCAACTGATTTCCGCGAATAAATTGCTACCGTGTTATGCAAGATCGAGAAAAAAGCATATTTAACACGGTGCTGTGATTGAACCGGAAATTCAAGCCAAAAAGCGCAAAGGTCCAGCGCAATATGTTCCTCCAGCAGATGTGCGACAGGACGAAGTTGGTCATTGGCCTATATAGGCTGAGAAGAGGATCCGGTGCAAGTATCCTCAGTTTAGTGACGTAACGCAAGCTGCGTGTGAAGTGTGTTTTATTTTATTCGAATTTTAATTAAAAAAATAATATAATTTTTAAATATAATTTACTACTATTAAATATAATATTTATTTGAGAAATTTTACAAGGTTATTTACAAGATTTACAAGGTTATTACTTTCGTATTTACAATTTGAAATTGAGTATTTTTTTAATATCTATTTCGCCTATCAAATCAAGGATATGTTTTGCTATACGGAAGATATATTTTAAGGAGTAATAGAAAGATATATGCTGTATCAAAACTTTTAAACTTGATTTAATAAAAATTGTTTCATTTTGTCAGTTGGATCTTCTTCAGTTCTTGGTACATTTACACCAATGAATATGAAAATTATGGTGCATTTTGATAAACATTTATAACAATGGTGAAATCGTTGTATAATTAATGTGAAATTATGAATGTAAAATGAACATAATTAGTTATTTCTAAAGTAAAATCTAATGGTAATAGATTGATAGGACAAAGTTCTGTGTAGTCCTTTGATATTAATAACGCGCTGAATAATGTAACGCCCGGTTATGCGATACATCAATCAAGGAGAAAATCCAATAAATGTGTCATCATCCGCATAAAAAAAATGCGAGCAATGTAATTACAGTTTCCAGCACAATGCATTTACGTCGATTCAACATTCATAATCTAAAATGGTTCTATTATTACCCAAAATTATTCAATTTTTTTTCTTCAAATAATAGTTTTACAAATTCCGTAAATGTAATCAATATTTTCTAGAATATTTAATTTTATTGAAGGGTTTGATATACAGGGTGGACCATTTAACATAACCATCCCAAATATCTGCGTTGCCCATAGAGTGACGAAAAACATGTTAAGAGGAAATTTGATTGATTTCGAAGGGCTGATTAATCTAATTGCATCGGTGTTGGAAGGAAACAAGAGCTAGTCAAGGAAGATCGTTAGGAAAGATAATAGTAAAAGACCACGCCCAAGACTAGTAGAAGCAAAGTGTAATTCTAGCTAGGGCACCTCGGGTGTGCCATGCCCGTACTCACAAGCTGTGAGCCCCTGAGTAATCCTTTTAAACAAGTGTCTGCAAGAGCAACGAGTATCATCATTATGGAGGAATGTTGAAGCGATAGTGTAAATATGGAGAATTACAAACCAATCATATTACTGTCCATTTTCTACAAGCTGTTGACCCGCATGGTCATAGACCGCCTAACCAGCTTGATTATTACCAACCAATGTTTGATTATTACCAACCGGTCGAACAAGCTGAATTTTGCAAAGGCTATAGCACAACCATATCCAGGTCATGCACATGCTTATCGCAAAGACTTCAGAATACAATATCCTACTCCATCTGGCCATCGTAGACTTTTAATTTTTTTTTCTCTTAGGGGGAAAACCTTCAGCGGGAAATATTCAAATTTCTTCTAAGGCTTGCCGACGTTCACTTTTGTCGAGTTAGTTGTTTTAACTCATGCCTTCCTCTTCGCCCTGCTCTCCTGGGCCTATCCGCCTCCTCCTGGAGGCGTAGTATTTTCAGGATGTTTACGGCTAGCTCACAGCTAGCATTCCATTGTTCCTCCGAGTGCATCAATGACGCACCGTATCCAGCGGCAGTTATGCGTGCGCCAGAAATACACTGCTGGAAATGTCTCTCCTGCTGGAATCTGAGGCATTCCAGCAGAACGTGTTCTGCTGTCTCCGAGATCCCTGGGCACTGGTGGCAGTCGGGTGTTACTGCTGTTCCATGAGTATTTGGGTGAGGCGATAGTTCACATCACCGTACATCCTGCAGATCCACGGCTCGATGGACGGGATCAAGCGGTAGGTCCAGCGACCGTTACTTGATTTGTTCCATCTTTCCTTACACTGCGTTACGGTGATCGCCCCCTCGGTCTATACTCGATCATTGTCGGCCTCCGTCTGTTGGGGGTCGTCCTGGGCCGGCCCCTTCTTCTTTTCATTTTGTCGCATGCGCTCTTTTGCAAGCAGGTCTTTTGGCGGCAGGCCAGCGATGACCAGTGCTGCATCTGCGGATACAGTCCGGTAGGCGCATGCGATTCTCAGTGCAGTCGTTCTGTGTGCGGGGGCTCATCAGTCTTAGGTATGCGGGAACCTCCGTCATTTCTGCCCAGATCGGCGCCGCATATAGCAATATCGAGGTGCTCACGCAGGCGAGCACCCTTCTCCTGGCACCGCGCGGAAATCCAATGTTGAGCAGTATCCTGGAGATAGCTGCGGCAGTTGCAGCGGCTTTGTGTCCCCTGCGTATCTGAGGTGCTCCTTGAAGTTGAGCCTCTGATCCAGCATCACTCCCAGGTACTTTATGGCAGGTTTGCTCCTGATGGTGCAGCCTCGGTAGGTTAGTACCATTGAGGTCCTAACCTTTCTGCCGGTGAAAAAAACTGCCTCAGTCTTCTGTACGGCCAGGGAGAGGCCGACTGACTCCATCCAATCCCAAATATTCTCCATGGCTTCCCCAAACAGTGCAGCGATGGCGTCACAGTCGGTGCTGGGTATAAGGACCGCCTCGTCGTCTGCGTACGCTACCAGCCGACAGTCCCCTGGCAAGGGCAGCTTCAGTAGTTCGTTGTACAGGACGTTCCATAAGTCCGGGCCAAGAACCGAGCCCTGAGGAACGGCTGCGGTGATGCTGAACTCTTTGACTCCAGTCGTCGTCTCCGCGAATAGTACTAAGTCACTCAGGTAGTTCAGGATAATGTTTCTCAAATACCCGGGGACGTTGAAGTCCCGGCAGAGGGCCTCACAAATCTTGTCCCATCTTTCGGAGTTAAAATCATTTGTAACATCCAGTGCAACCATGAGACAAAGTCTCCTCCTCCTAAGTGGTCCGCAAATATGGCTGGTGACCAGGCGCTTCATCTCTTTTACCGCATCCGTAGACGACCTCGCAGGTCTGAAACCGTACTGGTTGTCCGTCAATTGTTGATCCACGCAGCCGCGAAGGCGCTCCTGGACGATCTTCTCCAGGATCTTGCCCGCCGTGTCAAGCATACACAGTGGGCAATACGAGGATGGTTCTCCGGGGGGCGTCCCGGGTTTTAGGACCAGGACAAGGCGTTGCCTTTTCCATACGTCCGGGAAGACACCCTCGCGTAGGCACCTGTCGGACGCCCTGGATAAGATCGTCGGGGCAGCTTTAACGGCTGCTCTCAAAGCCAGGTTTGGGATGCCGTCCAGACCGGATGCTTTCCTGGTGCCAAAACGCAGACATGCGTCTAGCACCTCACTCCGTGTGATCGGGGAGATGTCGCGAGAGTCGTTCTGACGTTCTCCCGTATGTTTGTCTTCATTGGCCCGACTCCGGGGAAGAGATGTTCGACGATGAACTCTATCTCGGCCTCATCCATCTTCGGTTGGCTCCTCACCATCTTTTTTGCGGCAATTGTAAGCTTTCCCCCATGCATGCGCGTCCAGTTCTTCGCAAAGTTCCCTCCAGCAAGTGCGCTTCCTCTCGCTAATTTCCTTACGCAGCGACAGCCTGGCAGAGGCGTATTGCAGTCGGAGCTCTCCGGCGGCATCCGCAGCTCTCTTTTTTGCCCTAGTGTATTGGCGTCAGAGTGAGAGGCGCCGTTTCCTCAGTTCTGCAATGGTATCGCTCCACCAGTACACGGGTAGGCCCCTCGCACACGTCTTACTAGTACGCATGGAGGCGTCGCAAGCTCTGGTGACCCAATTTATCGCCTGGATGGCACATTCTGTGGCGCTTTCGGTGCTGGTGGGGGAGGTATCATCGAGCTGCCACAGCCCCAGTGCTTCAATAAAAGTGCTTTTGTGGAAATCACGTGCATTCCAGCGGGGGGAGCCAAGCCTGTGTTCGCCTCTTTTGGTGAGCCTCTTGAAGGAGCGCACTTCAGAAAAGATCGCCCGATGGCCGCTAGCAGTGTACCCCTGTCTCACTCTACTAGAGTTCCTCTCTCCAGTTCCCGCCCCCCTTGTATAGAGTGGGGGAGACAAAGGTAAGGTCCACGATGGACCCCGCACCCTTCCCAGTGAACGTCAGGACGTTTCCCTCGGTGGCAAGCACCACGTCAAGCGCCGCAAGCGCATCCATAAGGGCTCTCCCTCGAGGGTTGGTGGTTCTGGAACCCCATTCTGTCGCCCAGGCGTTAAAGTCACCGGCGATTAGCGTATAAGTGGGCTCAGCGTACGGACCTCCCTCACTAGGCCAGTGAATGCATCCTCAAATCCTTTTTTGGTCCTCACATCCTGCGTCAGAAGGTCCCTCCGTTGCTCATTTCTGCTACCTGCTCTAGTAGAGCTGGAGCCGGGTCGGTCTTTTCTGACACCGGCCTACCCTGCATGCATGCTGCAGCGAAGTGGCCGGTCTTACCGCACCTCCGACAGTCTTTCGACCAGTCCTTCTCTTTGCAGTTCACTGCTATGTGCCCTGTGCTCCAGCACCTAAAGCACCGCTGAGTCCTCTCGACTAGGCGTAGCCGGCAGTTAGTCCAGCCGACTCGCATACGCGGCCCTCGTAGACTATCAGAAGGCGTTTGAGTCTATCGAAACATGGGCGGTGTTAGCAGCTATGAATAAGGCGAGAATTGAATCTCGCTACTATAATATTATCAAAGACATCTACGCAATTGCTACGCTTCACGTTAAGATTGATGAAGACACTATAATAGAGAGACACTATAATAGGTGGAGGAAGGTGTACGCCATGGATACACAATCTCTCCCAAGCTATTTACCTTACCGTTTTCAAAACGTTAGTCTGGGAGGAAAAAGGTATTAACATCAACTTCGTAGACTTGACTGGATGTCTGGCACTGATAACAATTTCCAGTAGGCGTGACCGGATGTCTATTATTCCGGATGTGGAATAATAGATAAGAAATATTTCTTCTCAAGGGAATGATGAGGTTGTAAAATAATGAAAACTCTAAAATTTAATTCGTAGAAGGTCGATTTATGGTTTTATGGTTAATATACAATTTATAGTTTTAATACAATTATGGTAATACAATTTATGGTTTTATTAAATTCTATTAAAATATTTTGAATCAGATTTGGCGATAAATTTCCAGCGCTGTATTTAAGTCCGTGGTGATAATTCTCCAACCATACAGCTTGATTCTTATCTGATGCGTTAAGAGATCTGAATGGCGTTGATGGTTTAATAAGTAGGTGTCTACATCGCTCACATCGAGTTATTCGATTGAAAGTACCTTTGGCGTAAATTTTCCATTCACATAGAATCCTTGAACATCAATAATAATCATCGTCGATCCATATGAATGAGATCCTTCTTTGTGAGTATTTGCCCCAGCAACTTTTTCAAATTGATTGATTCTTCTACGAAAACGTGCCGGTCCAGCAGAACATCCTTGTACCAGTTTAAGAACATAGTAGTCAGCTATAGAATTGATAGTTCAGGAATTGATGTAGATAGCTTTATTAGTAAATTGAACGGCCGTTGTACGAGAATCCGCATTCTCAACAAATGTCCTCAGATTTTATTCTCGATGGATCATATGTTCACACAGTTCCATATATTCACACGCCACCACTATGAAGTTTATCTCCGTTTAGGTAAATACCTTACAGCTCTTCACATGCAATCTTATGATTCCCTCGTAATCATAATTCCCTCATAAGCTAACTACCGTTAATCCATTAATTAGGGCTAAGCTGTATCAGCATTTAGACAGCTTTTAATCAGCTTTTAAGCTTTAATACACTAAAAAAGTGTAAGGTCTATGTAGCCCCACGCTAAACATGTTGTAAGGTCTATGTAACCCCACGCTAAACAGGGTGTGGGTCTATCTTGCCCTGCGCTAAAGAGTATGGGAGGTCTATTTTTAATCAGCTTTTATCAGCTTTTAATCAGCTTTATTCTCATTAGGTTAGGTTAGATGGGTTAGCATTAGGTTACGTTAGCATTAAGGTGCTTTCGATGCTTGGGATTTGGACATCGCAGTCACGCCTGCAGACACCCGACAGACACATCAGTTATCTGCAGGAGATGTGGAAAAACCGGTCACAAAGCTGCACAGTGTGAGGCGGCTCCCTACTGCAGCCTGTGCGCTGAGGACGGCGGTGCGGAGACAGCCAGTCATATGTTGGGCAGTTACCGTTGCCCGGCTTTCAAGAGGGAGATACCTAGATTATGCCCAAGTACATCCAGCTAAATTTAAATAGATGTAGAGGTGCCCAAGACTTGGTGTACCAAACAGCTAGAGAAGAAAAGCCGGAGTCCTGCTATCCTACTATCCGAATACAACAGAGCTGGCGGACCGGGAATTTGGATGATTGACACAACAGCTAGTGCGGCGATCATCATCCTTGACCAAAACATAATAATCAGTCCTGGGGGATGCGGTGTTGGTTTCATATGGGCGAGAGTTTCGGGAGTTAGAACCTATAGCTGCTACCTGTCGCCCAACATCACCCTACAGAATTTCGGCGCACATTTAGATGATCTGGAAGCAAGCATTCGGTCAACTGTTGGTGAAGTACTGATTGCGGGAGACTTCAATGCGAAATGCACGGAATGGGGCTCGTCTCGCACAGACGCCAGGGGACTTCTACTGGCAGAGTTAATGGCGAGACTTGATATACGTCCCCTTAATGAACGAACAGTACCGACCTGGCTCCCAGAGAGCACGGGCTCGGTTTCGGTGATTGACGTGACCTTTGCCAGTGCGGGGCTTGCTCAACTTATTAGCGGATATAAAGTGAGAGACAGGGTAACTCTGAGTGACCACCGTTACATAACATACAGTAGATCTGAGCCGGTTACTAGAAGATTGAGACCACAACTTCAGACAAGGGGCTGGGCAACCAATAAAATGGACAAAGAAGCCTTTACAACAAGCATATGTCAGGAGGCAAGAAAAATCAGGCGTGTCCAACTAGAAGACTTAATCATGGCTGCTATAACGGCTGTGGAAAGAGCTGCGACGCATCGATGCCCAGAAGATCTGTAATTGGAAAAAAGACGCCCGTATTTTGGTGGTTGCAAGTCTGGCGGCGTTGCGACGCGAATGCCTACGTTCAAGGCGCAAGGCACAACGAGCCAGGACATCTAGTAACCAGGAGGCTGATAATCTTGTGGCGGACTACAAGGCCGTGAGGAAACAGTTCCACCTTGCTATTAAGAGTAGCAAGGAGGCCTGCTGGAGTGAAATGCAAGAAGCTGCCGATGAAGACCCCTGGGAACGCCCCTACCGTATTGTTACAGGACGATTAGGACGCAGATTACCACCTGTAACAAAAGATCCTATCGAATTGGAACGAATACTTGATAAACTGTTCCCGAATCATGAGCGACAAACCTGGGACGCTGCGGGCTAGGTCGAAGAGAATCGCCCAGACTTCACAGAAGAGGAGCTGCGGACAGCAGCGAAGAGATTGCCATCTGGCAAGGAATAGATGGTATCCCAAATGAGGCGGTCGTGGCTACGGTAGCTAGTGCTCAGGAAGCCCTCCTTTCAGCTTACAAAGTTAGCTTGCATAGGAAAAACTTCCATCCCCGGTGGAAGAGACAACGCTTTGTACTTATACCTAAGGGACTCGCATCGACCACTGTGTATGATTGACACGATGGGCAAGTTGCTTGAGCGCATGATACTTGCGAGGCTCAATGAGGCCATTGAACATACAGGGGGATTATCCGAAAGACAGTTCGGCTTTCGCAGGGGCCGATCAACGATGGATGCCATAGAAGCGATTTTGAACATAGCGCGTATGGCGAACGCAAGGAAGGGCCGTTTCGCAAAGCCCTGTGCGATGACTACGCTAGATGTACGGAATGCATTCAATTGGGCGAGGTGGTCGACCATAGTCGGGGCGCTACAACGCGGAGAAGGAATGCCTGGCTATTTAGTCGAAATGAGATAGACAGAGGAGTCGCCATATAACCGCTGGTGTGCCACAGGGCTCGGTACTTGGGCCGACCCTGTGGAACATTATATATGGTGACCTTCTACGAGTTAACATGCCAGATGGTGCAACTTTGGTGGGTTTTGCAGACGACGTTGCTGTCATAGCAGCGGCGCGGACGCCTGAATTGTTAGAGATGGTACTGGGAGAGGCGGTGAATACTGCAATTTTGAATTAGAAGTTGCTGTTAATAAAAGCGAGACTATACTACTAAGTAGAAGACGTACCATCCGTGCACCAAAAATAACAATTAATGGAGGGGAAATACAAATTAAAAAACCATTAAATATCTCGGGGTTATAATTGACGAAAATCTAAATTTCAGTAAACATATCGCGAAGACTGCGGAGAAGGCGTTGATGAAGGCACAGGCGCTGGCGCGAATAATGCCGAACGTGGGGGGAGCAAAACATTTCAAACGACTGTTGTTGATGAGTGTGGTGCACTCGGTATTATTATACGCTGCGCCTGTGTGGTGCGATGGCCTATCTGTAGCGAGGAAAAGACACTAAAAAAAGACTATGATATCTATACAGAGGCTGGCCGCTATTAGGGTAACTTCAGCATACCGCACAGTGGCGACCGGGGCGGTCTTAGAGCTAGCCAGCATTCCTCCCTTGCACCTTCTAGCGAGTGAGAGGAAGCGCATTCACGAGCGACAAAAAGAGATGAGAGTAAATGAAGAACCAATACGCAAGGCCAGAGTTAAGAAGGAAGAGCGCGAAAGAACTCTGGAGACATGGCCACGAGAGTGGCAGGAGGAGCAAAAGGGCAAATGGACACATGAGATCATACCAGATGTCAATTTATGGTACTCGCGCAGACACGGTGAGGTTGATCACTATATGACGCAGGCACTCACAGGTCATGGGTGTTTTGGGACATATTTACACCGCATTAAAAAGGAGATTGCGCCAGGTGTCATGATTGTGGCAACGCATTAGACGATGCGTGCCACACACTCACAAATTGCCTAGCTCGGTCCACAGAGAGAACAATTATGGAACAAACTACAGGCAGATGCAGAAACGGCCGAGATATCGGAAGAACGTTACTGCGAGGCCCTGCAGAGTGGGATGCTGTCCGCCTTTTCACAAGAGAAATCTCGAAGGAGAACGATGCGGAGCGCTCCCGTGAGAGTGAAAGAGTCCTGGATGACTATTGATGATGCAAAATTTGTATGGACAACTAGACCTTAACTTTTTAGTTAGATATTAATGCTACTAGTTATTTTGTGCGCTTTAAGTTAAACTGTTCTTTATATACCAATGGAATTTGTGCGCCTTATGTGAGATATATTTTAAATTGTTATTTTTGCGTGTTCTATTTGTTTTGCGGACAGTAATCTACTCGAAGCTGAATCGTGGTCTGACATTAACTCAACAGTAGTGAAACTTATTAACTCAAATATAATGCAACAAACACGGAAGCTAATTGCAAAGACAATTGAATGGTGGCGGATCAACTGATCAATACCTCAGAGCCGGTACATAGGGGACAGGGTGAAGTAATGCTCGCGCGGTTCCGCTCTGTCTCAGGCGAAAAGAGGGGTGGTTTTTAGTGGGTAGGACCGGTGCTAACATCAAGCCGTGTGAGTGCCACACTCCTCGAGGAATTATGGCTCTTTTGGAGGCATTATGGCTCGGGGTCGTACGTAAAGGTATTTTCTAATCCTACCCCAAAAAAAAAGGTTAGGTTAGCATTAGGTTATAACCTAAATAACTTAACCCAACTTACTTAATGCTAACCTAAACTGGAAGTCGTCGAGGTCACCGGAATTAGCCAGGGTCACCGTAAGTGGCTACGGTCACCGGAAGTGGCCAGGGTCAAGATCAAGGTCAGAGGGGGAGGTGGGTCCAGAACATGACATCTTTCCCTACTGATATTGAATTATACAATAGTTATTTCCATGTTATAACTAGTATCAGTACCCCTTCTTTATTTTCTTGACATATCAATATGTATATCAATGTACATCCTATGGATAAATAAATATTTTGATTTGATTTGATTGGCATATTTTTTTAACTTTTTTTTGGCAATTAACTTATTATTAATTTTTATTGGCAATTAACAAATACTAGATAAATAACATTGTTTTTAAGATCAATTCTTCATATTTACATTAAGCGAATAGTTTTATCTCTCGTCAGTGCAGCTTTGCTTTTTTTGAATTATAAACTCAAATACAATTACGTGAACTTGAACACCTCGTGCATGATTGGCGAGGTTAGGCTTTAATTTGACATTTGTGGAGAAAGACAAAATCCTAGTTACGTTTAATGATTTAAATAATAATTGCATATTGGTGAAACCATATTTATATAGACTCTATCATATAAGTTTATATGAGCGAATCTATAATTAGTATGGTTTCACCAATACTCACAATCCGTCACAAAGATATTTCATTTTGACCTGATTTCTGTTGACGTGTTATCCTATAAACCCAAGTAATTTAAAATATTTTCAATTAGATGTCTAATCAATTTCAAAGTATATTAAAACAAATACGAAATGAATTATTACACTATCATCCTCGAATATTTCGCCGGAATCCCCGAATTGTTAGCTTGGAAAATCGCTTAGGCTTTAGATAAAATTGAAGACTTAACGAAAAGATTTCCTCCGAGATCAAACTATCAAGATGCATACGCGGCTACATTTAAAGTTGAATTTATTGAGAGGAAACGTAAAAAAAGAATTACGTTAGAAGCAAATGCATCCAGTCGAAATACATATTTTGCTTTGAGTATGTTCATCCCGCCTTATTTAATAAAGACGTGTTTCAAACTAGGAATTTAATATTGAAATTGATGTTTCTTGAAATTGTTTATAAATAGATATAGATTTATCGAGATAACTTTTAAGTGTAAAACATAATTCAATTAGAATATCTTGTCTGTCTAGATTGTCTAATAGGTCGTGTATGTCTGGTCAGTCTGGCCTATCTGGTCTGTCTGGTATGTCTGCTCTGTCTGGCCTGTCTGATCTTTCTGGTCCGTCTGATTTGTCTTGTCTGTCTGGTCTGTCTGGTCTGTCTGGTATGTCTGGTATGTCTGGTCTGTCTGGTCTGTCTGGTCTGTCTGGTCTGTCTGGTCTGTCTGGTCTGTCTGGTCTGTATGGTCTGTCTGGTCTGTCTGGTCTGTCTGGTCTGTCTGGTCTGTCTGGTATGTCTGGTCTGTCTGGTCTGTCTGGTCTGTCTGGTCTGTCTGGTCTGTCTGGTCTGTCTGGTCTGTCTGGTATGTCTGGTCTGTCTGGTCTGTCTGGTCTGTCTGGTCTGTCTGGTCTGTCTGGTCTGTCTGGTCTGTCTGGTCTGTCTGGTCTGTCTGGTCTGTCTGGTCTGTCTGGTCTGTCTGGTCTGTCTGGTCTGTCTGGTCTGTCTGGTCTGTCTGGTCTGTCTGGTCTGTCTGGTCTGTCTGGTCTGTCTGGTCTGTCTGGTCTGTCTGGTCTGTCTGGTCTGTCTGGTCTGTCTAGTCTTGTCTCTCTACTCTTGTCTGTCTAGTCTTGTCTGTCTAGTCTTGTCTGTCTAATCTGGTCTGTCTAGTCATGTCTGTCTAGTGTGAATGTAGATATAATACAATAATACAATGTGATAATATATAATTCAATAATCAATTAAAAATATGCTAGATAATTATTTCAACAGAGTCTCTGTTATTGCATGCAAATATTAATAAGGATAATTCGTGTTCTGCATGTGCTATTTGCAATTCAATTAATAAATCCCAAAGTAAATATGCACGGTGAGAATTGTGTGTTTATCCGGCGGTAATGCGGTCGCAATTAATTTCATCAATGAAATCCGTTTATCCGGGGTTATTTGCAGGAACCGGGTGCAGTGGCGTCATTCTCCAGGCAGCCGCGGCTGTCTGGGTGTCGGTAGCTAGGTGGAAATCTTTATAGCGGATATAAAGGGGAATGATCATGGCTAGGCTGCGCTGCAAAGAGATAACAATCCCCAGTCTGTCCCCTAAGCCTACGCAAAAACCGAGTCGGAGAAAACTATTTACGTGTCGGGGGGATGGCCGACGTTATTTAATCAAAACATAAGGCTTGCATTTCTAAAGATTCGATTTATTTTTATAATTTCTTTTATTTCTTTCTTGAAATTGGATCTAGTCTATTTATACCATAAACCCAACAATGGGATAGTAAAAGCTAAAGAAACAAATGGAAAGTCTCTAAAGGAAAGTCTCTTGAGACTAGTAGTCTCAAGGAATAGTAGGCAGATCAAAATATAAATTACTAGTAATGGCATGTTAGACAAGAATAGACAGACTATACTACATTGACAAGGATAGACAGACAAGAATAGACAGACAAGACTAGACAGACAAAAATAGATAGACAAGACTAGACAAACAAGACTAGACTGACAAGACTTCTATCTTAATATTAATCCAGAGGTCTATCTTCATTTAACAATTAGTCTTGATATTATACACAAGATAATCAATACATGGGAAAGATAGCACACAATTTGATATAAAAATTCACACGAAGGAAGCCGCAGGCTATAGTTAGTTAATTTGTTTGTTTATAAATGATAATATAATAAACTAAGCCATACTGTCTAAATTTAAGATAGTATCAAAGATGCGTAGGTCGTAAATTTTGTTCCTGGGATGCGTTAAAGCAGGAAGTTTAAGAAATATTTGTTTAGAATGGCTACTTTATCTAGAGTTTATAATTAACAAATATTATGTTTCCTGTGTAATTAATTTAAAACGAGTCTTAAGCTGAGGCTATATACAGAATAATGTGAGCTGGTTAAGATCTTGACACTAGACAAGGTTTATAGCGATTTGTAAGTTAGGTGTACACATTTAACGGAATGTGCCTTTTTTATCGCCGTCCCTGGTCGATCATATTTTCAGTGGGATATATTATCCCAAGGAGAAGGATAATTTTTAAGGTGAACGCCTTATTTATCATCCTGGAACAGCTACCTTTTGGCGATATACTATTCGATAATTTACCCTTCTTTAAGTTTGGCCTATGTTACGTATCCTCGTACATTTACCCGACTAGAAGCCGCAAGCCTAATTCTTACCTAGTCCCGTCCTAATTAAGAAAACCGAAACAAGGTATGCCAAAAAGCATCGCAACTGGTTTGTAATGAGGAAGCTCAAGCAAATGGCCTAACTTAGCTATGTCGTTGGAATTCCTGACTTCAACCTTATATGGATCGCTAAAGGTTGACCAAATGCAGACATGCTTAGCGTTGTCAACTCTGAAGAGCTAAAATAAAGGACATTAGTTAAGTTAGATAAGTTGTGCACAGTGTACACTGAGCTACATATATACCTACTATTTGTTGCTAACCAGTTATTATTTGTTTGTCACTCTTTGTTAAATATGTGGCTTTTTCTTCATTGTTTCCGATTCCATTTTTGCGTACTTATTATTTATTTACTAAAAGTCTACAAAAAATAAAAGATCATACATGTGTCCCCTTCTTTAATACATGCGTTCATTTGTATGAACAGGGTATTAACGCATTATGTTCTTGCCTGTAGAATTTCTATTTTTTCTCGGTAATAGCAAAATTGACAAAGTCATGAAGTGAACAAAAACGTTATGAATAAAGTTAGTTTAAAAGATATTATAGGTGAGCTTAACCAATTATTTACAAAAATGGAAATATATTGATTTGAACTTCAAATCCCTCTCCTGCTTTTTTGAGTTAATACAGTGTTCATCTGGACCAACGATTTGTAGCTGCGCTACCGCTTGGTGCTGCAGTAGCACCAAGAAAAATATACTTTAGCACTATTCTGTAGCACACTATAAAAACTTCAATCGAGCAGAAATAAAGAATATTGACTCAACAAGGAAAAGAGCTATGGGCAATCGAAGAAGCACAACAACAGCAGTATAGACTCCCGATGCCAAAATCTTATACATGACATATATCAAGACGCAAAAATGACGGTTCACCTCGACAACGAATTACAAACGAGCCCTATAAGTACGGGGGTGAGGCGTGAGACAAGGAGACAAGGAAACACAATCTCCCTAAAATTATTCACCTAGACGATGGAAGGCCTATTTAAATAACTAAACTGGAAGAAACAAGGAATACGTGTATACATCAACAGTAAATATCTCAACCACATGAGATATGCGGATGATGTGTTTCCTATCTCGCTCAACGAGAATGAAGTTGAAAATATGCATACAGAACTTCATGAAGCTTCAATCAAGAGAGGAAAATAGGGCTAAAAATAAACTTTAACAAATCAGTTACGTCAAACGCAATCGACAATTTTGAAATAAAAATATGTGACACAACAATAAAACAAGTAGATTAGAGACAACAACGATAGAAAAAATTTCGTCATTGGTGTGCGCGTTATGGCGTCATCGACATTTTTTTTAAATGGTAATCCCCATTTTTTATTCTCGATTTGTATAGACCTTTTAATTGTCTAAATGGTGGTGTACAAATTTTGATATTTTCCTTAGAAAATTTTCGAAAAAAACTGATTTGAATTTTAAGATAACCAATATCAGCCAGTTTAGAAAAATGGGTTTGGAACAAGAAAATCTTAATAAATAATTTTACTTGACCTGTAAGAGCAAGTCGATTTTATTTTCAAAACATACACATTTTTATAAACTCTCTTTTATCTCTGCCTCTTTTTAAATTGCGATTCTCACTTGCTTTTGCTTCCCTTTACTATTAAAACGGCGATTATGAAAAATTAAATTAAGTTAAATTTAACATTTAACAGTAAAAATAAATTTAAACCCAAATTAATAACAAAACAAATTCAAAGTATATGTTCAAAGTGTCCGCCACCAACCATTTGACACTGATCTACACTGTCGTAAACACTTTGTACACTGCGATCAATCACTTGTGGGCCGATTTATTCTATTTCAGCGCGAATTCGGAGTTTTAAATCCTCTAAATCATTAGGTCTGTCGAAATAAATTCGCAACTTTAGATAACCCCATTGATAAAAATATAATGGGATTAAGTCGGATAAACACGGAGGCCACTCAATTGATCCCCGACGTCCTATCCATCTTCCAGGAAACGTAGCGTCAAGATATTGACGAACTTCTAAATCAAAGTGAGGAGGATTAATGAAACCAAATATTCTGATGGGGTACATCGCCATCTTCATTGTTTGGTTAGATTAGGTTACCGAGCAGCTGTCAGGTTTCCTTCAAAAAAGTAAGGTCCAATAAAACTCCGACCTATGATTCCCAACCCACGCCTCCAATTTGCCTTGGCGTTGACTGTGGGATTCTTGCATCCAATGAGGATTTTCCCGTGACCAATACCTACAGTTGTGGCAATGTACTGATCCATTCCGGCAAAAGGTAGCTTCGTCAGAAAAAATTATGTTGCTTAAAATTACAGCAAAAACGACGACGAAATAATCATAAGTTGAATCAACTCTAAAAGTGCGGAGGAAACTGTCAAATGTATGAATAAGAAATTGGCGCGTATGTGTACAATAATAAAAGAAGTGGTGAATAAACCAGGATTAAAAATAGTACGAGTCGACAATTACGAATCAATGGTCATACTCTTCATACTCATGGTCATACTCATCTTGGAAGATGTGTGTTGTGAGTTCCTTTAGCTTGCTTGGTTCTGTTTTTGTTTTTTGGGAGAGGCCGCGACTTTCGTTGCTACATCTTTCTTGCCTTGTGTCTTAGTTATATTCTTGTTTACAAGAAAATTTAGTATTCCGGGTTTAAGCATTCTTTCTGAGACGCTTATACAACAGATATAAACACAAGGAACTTCAAAGGCTGTGACACGAAGTGTGAAGTAGTACATACATTTTGAAACAAAAAAAGTAATCTGGAAAGCATAATAGTAGAATTAGCCTCTGAATTAAACAAGATAATTAAAGAAAACAACGATAGAATCTTTCTAAGATACCAGCGTTAATCCAACTGTAAAGTCTATGGCGATCTTAACCTACAACCATGTTAGAACAGTGGAAGAGTTGGACACAGTAGCAAGAAATGCATAAATTTGGAAGAAAGAAAGAGAAAAGGCATGCTTAAAGTGTGCAGGCAATAGATTGTCATCGACAGTCCGAATTATTCTGAATTATTTGTTTTTTAAATAACAACAAATACAAAACGAAAAATGATAAAATGATAAATGTAAAACACTTGGCGAATGATAGCCATCTGTGCCAAGTGCTTCGAAATAAAATCAAAAGACACATTGAAACAACAGCTTACCCGTAAAACCCGGTTATCCAACGATATATCGATAAAATATATAACGCAATGACACCAATAAGAACCAACTCCAGCGACACACTGTATCATCAGCATCACGTCATTCCTACTTAGTCAACATACCTAGTCACCAGACCCACAACCAAAGAAATGAGTAATATGGACCATAATACTGAAATTGTAGATAATATACAGAGTGAGATGCTATAACGCGAAAAAACTATTTCACACCTGGTCTCTCTCAATAAAAACATGAAGATATATAAATAAAACATTCTATATGTTAATACTAGAAGCTTAGATGCCAATTTTATAAATCTTCAAGTTTTTATTGAAAGACTAGAAATAAAACCCTGTATAATAATATGTGAGGTATCCTGGAACTTGGATGAATTAAAAGACTATTTTATATTAGAAGATTATAAAATCTATTATAATGACATTAGGATAAACAAATCTGATGGCGTAGTTGTATAAATAGAAAACAATTTAGAAGAAAATACAGAGACTATAGAGATTGTTAAACTCAAGGTATTGAATTCTTGTATTAAATTACGCAATAAAATTAACTAAGAAATATCATATTTGTATGGATCTCATGATTTACCAAAATCAGAATTTATAATGAACTTAAAAGAATTATTAAAAACCAAGAGTAAAACAAAGAATCATCTAATTATAGGTGATTTTAACATAGATTTAATGACGATAACCTAAGCAATGAAATCTTATGCAATTTTACCTTTATCTAGTAAATTGTTTATCTAGTAAAGTTTCCAGGTTTTCAGGGTATAACTGGATTATCAAATTCAAAAGATTAAAAAAATTCTGGAAAATCTATATCACTTAAAAAATATCACCTACAAAATATTATCCTCTATTTATATCACTTACAAAATTTAAAATAAATACGGATAAAGATATCAAAACAGTAATAAACTATATAAAATTAAAAAACATAGCTATGATGTAAACTGGGATATTATATTGACTATGCATGATCCAACGGAGGCTACTAATACTCTTATTAATAATATACAAAACCATGCTACTGTTAAGCTACTACTACTGTGTACGCCATGCTACTGTTAATGTGAAAAAGAGCAATAAACGCGACAAAACAAAACCAAGAAAGTAATGGATTAGTAAGGCCATAATAGTATCATGCAATAAGAACTAATTATTATTTAAGGTCCTGCAATATTATCCAGGAACGATAGGCTTAAGACAGAATATAATAATCAGAGGAATCAGAAAAATCCTAGACACACCTAGACACTGGAAAATAGTCAAATCTTAACTTGCCGGGAAAAGCGGCAAAAAAATTGACAATACAAAATAAGTTTACAATAACGATATGGATACCTATAATTTAACGAATTCAATTCTTACTCCTGTAATATTGGTAAAAAAATAAGCGATAAGATACGGCAAACCACAAATATTTACGTTAAAAGTCCATTTGTGAATTAAAAATCTATTTTTCTGGCACCGACTAATAGTTTAGAAATTGAAAACATCATAAACAATATGGAATAGAAAAGCGGCGGAGTAGACAAAATAAATGTAAAAACTCTTAAACTAATTTTAGAGAATATATCAATACCAATTGTACATGTATTGAATCTACTTATGTATTGAAAATGGTACATAGCCAGTAACCCTGAAAAGCGCTGATTATGAAGCTAAAAATAAGTGATGGTGAAATAAGTGATAATGTGGCCAAAATACTAGAAAGAGTCATATATAATAAAATCTATCTAATAGAATCTCTTGGTTTTTCTAACTAAAAGCAACATTATAGCTGCCAACCAGTCTGGATTTGTTAAAAATAGAGGTACAAAAGATGCATCAATCATATATCAAACATAATTTATAATAAACTATATAAAAGTAAGCCAAAGCTATAACATTCCTGGATCTTGTCAAAGCATTCGACACGGTGAATCATAAAATTTTATTGGAAAAACTATACAATTATGGTATCAAGGGGATTGCACAAAAACTAATTGAAAATTACTTAACAAACAGACACCAAAGATTTTATACGTTTCAAAATTTATTTGTAGGATCCTACATATGTTTCACCACACTGTGGCTATGTATATATAAGAAGCTTGTTTTCTAATTATTTCTTTATTTCATCAACTAATGAAGCCACAGTGTGGTGAAACATATGTAGTGTCCTACAAATAAATTTTTAAACGTATAAAACTGTATTTTATTGTAATTTTTATTAAAATGAAGTTTCAACAAGTAACTCCACAACTATTAGACAATCAATTAGACACCAAAGAGTTAACCTTAAAGGTTAAAGGTTAAAGGAAGTAAATACAAAAATGTAACTACTGGTGCCCCGCAAGGAACAATATTAGGGCCATTACTATTTATCCTACATATCAATGATGTATTAAAAAGTATGTCTAATGATATAATAATATCATATGCGTGTAACAGTCGCTATCTCTTTCGAGTAAACTTGTAAAATTGAATTGAATTATAAGTTATGCGGAACATTTTTGGAAGGTAACGGCATTTAGGAAAAACACAACATCTATAAAACGCATGTTAATCCGAAATTTTCTTTGACCTTACTAGGAGGTGGGGGAGGGATAGAACCAGCCCTACCAGAATTTACGAGGGGCTCGCTCCCTCGATTATTAGCTTCATGTGCGACTATTTGTGTTTTGGTAAATTTAAGTATATAACTAATAAGTAAATAAACTAATGTAAGTATTTTTAAGTCGTTGTTAAAATAGATTAAGGTAGATTTGAAACAAATACATTAATAGGTATATTAATTTTAATACGGCTCGTCTTCGGTTAGGAATTATGCTGAAATAGGAATTATGCTGGAGTAATGCTGAAATCAAGATGAATACCTACTTAGATAAAATCTCAGATTGGCTAGCATTGAATAAGCTAGTATCTCCATTTGAATTGAAAACATTGAAAAAACTGTCTATATGACAATTGGAAACTATATCGATACCATAACACATTACTTGCCAAATAGAGGGAAAAATTCAAAAAAGAGTTGAATACTACAAATATTTAGGAATAGTCTTCAACTTCAACATGAGACGGAGACAACACATGGAAAATTTTATAAATAAAATTAAATACTTGATTTTTGTGTTTAATAAATTTAGAGGGTTTATGCAAGTAGGCACTCTAAAGATGATATACTATGCATTTTTTCAGTGTTAAGAGTTATGGTATTAGATTGTGGGGTGGACCGTAATCGAACAGCCTATATTTATTATAAAGTTTAGAAAATAGGGTATTACAAATAATTAGTAAGAATAATTTCTTAAATCATGACAACCCTGTGAACATTAGACGACATTTTGCATATGATTCAATAATATTTCACTTCAGAGACAAGAAAAAAATTAATACAGATTCCACAAATAGACAAAACAGTAAGCATAAAAAATATATTTAATGAGCTTCCTAATGAACTAAATTGTTAAAAAATAATGTTAGAACGAAAGGAAAACTAATGCACTGGGTACTATACAGCGAACGTTATTGATAAGACTGACAGAGTCACTGTAGCTTGGGATATTCGGTAAAATAATGTGCAAAATCTTAAGTTGAAGTTAATTATGTTTAGTTTGAAAAATTTACCAGTCCTGCCAACAGGTACTTGCGTGTACCTCTGCAGGATTTTACCGGTAATTAATTAATTTAATTTACTAATGTAAAATTACACTGGGTAAATAAATTGTTTTGATCACAGTGCAATTTTGTGAGAACTCTTTACAGAATTGTAAACGGCGATGTGGATCATCTTCGTGTAACTCATGGATCAGTTCCACTTGAACTCAAGGATCAGTTTGCACAAAAAACAATCTCACAACTACAGAATAGTCTACATTGTTATTTAGATCAATTTGTCTTGTTGGAATAAGATAGTTTTCCTCGGCCTAATGTAGCATAGTTAATTTGGCTCTTCATTTACTGAAGGTCGACCTGGTCGCGGCATATATTTTACGAATCAAGTTCTTGTGTATTTGGCGACCAATTTACTCATTGTCGATTTTACAATTGAGGGTCTATCAGTTCTTGATTGAATAACTCACATACTTCTTCATGAGTGCGTTTCCTCCATCACCGTCACCGCCATCATTAGAACAAAATTTCAGATAGATGAATTAGTTTTTATAATAATTAGTTAATGTGGCAAGGTTTGGCTACACGCAGCTACACGGAACTGATTTGAGTTAAGCTGGCTAGATTTATAAGAAAAAAAAACGTATGCGGTCCGGGGACCCCCGTCAGGAACGAAGTTCCACGCGCATTTAACAGAATCGAACAACTTCTCCTTTTAAATTATTATTAAAATAATGAAAGTGCACATAAATATTTTGATTGTATGTTCTGGAAAATATGAATAAACAATCTAAATCTCCATATTCCAACCCACTACAAAGTATTTATCTTGCACTACTTGGATTTTGACATGCATTTAAGTAAGGTGAATTATAAAGTTGCTGTCGAAGAAACGATGCTGTTATTTGACGTTGTAAAATTCTTATAAGAGATGTATGGCAATTATCGTCGCCAGCAATGTTTGTGTCATGATGCAATAAGACATTTGGCATTGAACATTCATCATGTTCCTTGTATGGGACTTGGAATGATTGAGAACTTAAACTAATTACTTGCTGAGCTTCATTATTACCTGATGATTGAATTTAATTATTCAGAAAGTGACTAAATATTACTTTTTCAGTCTCTTCATTATTTTCGATTAAAATAGGCGGTAATGAATCTTCTTTCGATGATTGTAATGATTCAGATTCAACACATTTCTTCTTTGATTTAAATTTACCTTTGTATATTTGAACGCCTTCAGCATGTTCTAAATCTGTAGTTTGTAAAATTTCTTTTTTCTCTGTCGATACTCTTTTTGGCGCTGTGCTTGTGATTGCACAATCGTCTCTCTATAATGTATGTAAATATAGTAAATAAAATTAGCTAACACTTGAATCACATGTACGATAAACCCATGTAAACAGTAAGCAATTGCATAAAATTATAAAATTGTCACCTACTTTTCTAAATCTGTATTTTGTATAATTCCTTTTTTTTCTTTTTCCTTTTTTCTCTGTCGATACTCTTTTTGACGCTGAGCTTGTGATTTTACTATTGTCTCTCTAAAATGTAAATGTCATAGTGATATAGTGAAATCTGTTAGATTGTGTAAAACCGAGTTATTGCATGATCTGCCGACAGTTTGTGTATTCTATTTGAAATACTTGATACGACTAGCTAGTTCGTGAAACCATCTTAAATTGAATGTTTCTTTATTTATCTCTTTATTAGTAGGTCTGATAATTAAGACACATAGCTTTATATTTTCAGATGACAGCACTTAGGCATTTCTGGAAACGTCGAATCGGTAAGAATGATAGTGTAAATCCCAGTTAAACTAGTTCCTCATAAAATTTCACGAGCTGAGCTTGCATGAGATTTCATGAGCTACACGAATTAGATGCACTACTCGAACTGCCGACAGAGAACATGCAATGGCTCTGTTCTAAACAATCTGACTGATTTCACTATATGACTACGACATTTTCTTGACATTCTTTTGACTTTTCATTTCTCAAAATCTAATTAAAATAATAAGTATAATAAAAACAATATAACTCTCATATGAATTAAAACAAAAAAAAGAAAAATACTTTCGAACAATTTTTATTTCTTCTTCTTGTTTAGTTTTAAGGTTATAAACAGACCACGCTTGTCTGTCACTCTGCGAAAGAAAGAGAGAGCACTATAGAAATATACTCTGAAAGAAAGAGAAGAAAAGAGAGAGAGAGAGAACTATACACTGTGAAAAAGAGAAAGGGCGCGTAACGGACACCGTACGAGGACAGCGTACGAGGACATTGCAAAATTGCAAAATCGCTGCCGAATCGCTCCTACCGAGACCTCCCTAATGGAACTGCGTTCCAAAAATTATTTCACCCTAATCACAATTTAAAAAAAGTTGGGAAAAAAAGAGAGTTTATAATAATGTGTATTTTTTTTTAAATAAAACCGACTTGTTTTAGGACATTTGTTACAAACCCATTTTTCAAAACTGCCTAATGTTATCTTAAATTTGAAATCATTTTTTTTCCAAAATTTTCTAATATAAAATATCTAAATTTTTACACCACACATTAGACCAGGGGTCTCGAAACTACGGCCCGAGGGCCACATCCGGCCCGCGGACAGATTTTGTCCGGCCCGCGGAGAGCTTGCATACTTGAAAACTGCTTTTAGAGAACATATTTTTTATAGCAAATTAAATTTAGTTTACTGAAGTATTATAATTTTATGTTGACTAATTATTAATATGACATCTACATTGATATGGTCATGGGCTAACTACTTATAACATTGTTGTAGGCTTATTGTTATTGTTTCTGTGATAAGTTGGATAAAGTAACACAGAATTGTAATGAGTAAAGACATATATAATATGCAGAAAATTTAACTTCAGTATATAATAACTAACAAATTATTGAAGTGAATCCAACTAACATTTTATACATTTTAAATAAAAACATAACTTATAACAAGCATAATGACAGATGAAATACTAATGAGATTTGTGTAATTGAGATTTTCCACTGACAATAGTTTGTAGTTGTGGACTAATTTTACTTGTACCAATTATTAAAAGAGATTTAAGATGCTCATCAGTTAATTTAGATCTGTAAACATTTTTTGTGTACTTCATTTTGGAGAAGGTCTTCTCACACAAATAAGTAGTACCAAAAACAGAAAACAGCCCATGAGCAAATTTATGCAAATTATCAAATTGTGTCAGTGGAACACTCTTATAAAATTCCAACAAAGATGAGTTTTGATATTTGTTCTTAATTATATCACTGCACTGTAGATCAATCATTTTCATTTGAAGTTCCGGGGCTAGGGTTTCAATGTCAGTATCAAAAGGATTCTGAAAAATCTTAATTTGATTCGCAATGGCATCGAAGTCCGAGAAACGAGTATCAAAGTTTATTTTCAAAGCACTCAAAGTTTCGATTGCAAAATCGATAGGAAACTCAGTCTCAGTGGTGTGGCTGAATATTTCACATGTTTTAAAATGTGAAAAACATTTACTTCGTAGTTGTGATTGAAACATTATCAATTTCTTCCGGAATGATTTGATATTAGTGTATAAATCTGGAAGATGCTGGTTTTCTCCTTGCAATCTCAAATTCAGTTCGTTCACATGTTTTGTCAAATCAACATAGAATGCTAACTTCCACAGCCATGCGTTGTTTTGTAATTCAGTAAGAGGGTGATGCTTTTCATTCAAAAAAAATTCGATCACTGCTCGAAGTTCAAAAAAGCGCTGAAGGACGTTCCCAAAAGTAAGCCAACGTACGGCAGTATGATAAGGTGAGTCATTTTCTCCAATCTCTTCAATAAATTGTCGGAATTGTCGGCGATTCAGCCCAAAATATCTGATAAAATTAACAGTTGATATGACTGGTTTCAGAACTTCAGACATATCCAAACATTTTCCGCACAAAGACTGTTGATGAATTATACAATGTAAGACTAATGGTTTTGAACCACCGTCATTTTCTACAGCCTTTGACACAAGAGCGACCATTCTTTTATCTTTCCCACTCATGTTTTTGCCTCCATCAGTTGTAATACATTTCAAGTTTTTCCATCGAAGGTTCTTTTGATTAATGGCCATTTCAACTCCTTTAAAAATATCTGTACCAGTATTTGTGCCATGAATACTATACATATCGAGAAGATCTTTATGCACTTCATAGCTTTTATCTACTCCTCGAATATAAATCGACACCTGAGCAGTATCTGACACATCCGTTGACTCATCCATCCATTCATTTGTCACATCCGTCCATTTTTGTCGAACAGTTGAGAGGATATATTTTCAGCGATGTTTTCTACCCTTCGAGCCACAGTGTTTGCTGGCATACTGACAGTTTTTAATAAATTTACCTTTTCAGGGCACATTTCTTCGGCTACTGCAATTATGCATTCTTTGATCATTTCTCCATCGGTGAATGGATTTCCACGTTTTGAAATTTCAAGAGCCACACGAAAGCTGGCACGAGTTGCAGCCTCTTGTTCAGTTTTGAGTATTGTAAATGAAGATTGCTGCGATTTCAATCCGCGCTTCATAGCTTCGAATTTTTCTGTCCGAAAACTTCCTGTATATTTTGAGTAATTTTGAAAATGTTTTGTTTCATAATGACGTTAAATGTTATATTCCTTGAGAACGGCTATGCTTTCATTGCAAATCAAACATAGCGCCTTGTTACTGGACTCAATTACGAAATACTGAATGTTCCACTGATCTTTGAATTTTCTGCATTCACTATCAATTTTTCGCTTCTTTCCCATACTACTAAATCACACACAAAAGCAACAATTCAAATCAAAATGTTGTTACAAAGATGTCTTAAACTTAAACACGCACAAACACGTTTTAAGGAGGTACGCACTATTTTATTTCACAACAGTGTCATAGGAACTGACTTGTGGTTGCGCCACTAGCCTTCTTATATATTCCAATTACTGCCATCTAGAAGTGAGTGGAAGACACCAGAACTTTCTCGAACCAACGAGATTATTCTGTACGTGCTATTAGCGCCATCTGTTAGCGATAGAAGGTACTACCTATTTCCGCTTGTGTCCACCATAGGTAGTGTCACGTTACTTCTCATGACTCGTACTCTACGACTAATCCAGAAATGACAGATAATGACAGGAAAATTAATAATATGTAGTGTTGCCGTTTTGCGGACTTTAGTCCGAAACGTTGCGTACTTTTTCGGACTTTTTTTTTCATCAGTGGACTATTTCACTTTTTACCACCGGCAACAAAGAAAATATGGTTTTGGCCCTAGGAACTTACTGGAGTAATCAGTATGGCCCTAAGGCTGGAAAGTTTGGAGACCCCTGCTTTAGACAATTAAAAGGTCTATCCAAATCGAGAATAGAAAAATGGGGGTTGCTATTTTAAAAGAATGGCGATAACGTCATAACACCAATGACATCACAATTATTTTTTTACGATGAAACATTACATTTTGGAAAATAATATTAACGTGTCCGACCGATTTTCTCAAAGATAGTAAATAAAGAAATTATAGGTTTGAAATTGGTTAGTGAGAATGGGATGGTCAGCGTTTGTCAGACTATCGTATATCCTACAAAATGTAAACATACCCCTACACCTGAGAACCAAAGTTTTTGAATCCTGTATCATACCTGTCCTCACGTATTTAGCTCAAACATGGACTCTCACAAAAGCAAACATCCACAAATTACAGAAAACGCAAAATCAATGGCAAGGTAGATGCTGGGGCTATCGCTTACAAACAGGAAAAGGTACGAATGGACAAGAAAGCCATAATCACTGACGTGATTGAAAGAGCAGTAAGCTTAAAATGGTGGTATCTAAGACACAACGAACGTAGTCATCTCTACGGAGATAACTAAGCACTAATGGAGATGGAACGCACTAATCGGAACATGGAGACCATACACAGGCAAACGAGCAAGAGGCAGACCGCAAATGCGGTGGAAAGATGATCTAGTAAAACAGGCAGGTCTCATGTGGCAAAGAATAACTAATATAACCTAACCTATATATGCATACTACGCATAGATAGTAAAAGTGTTTTTTAAAAAAGAAAAAAGGAAACTATGTATACATATGGCGCCATTAACAGTATTTATGTAAGTATTCAGTATTAACAGTATTCCAGCATAGTAATTATGCGGGAATTATTTGTATTTAGTTCATGAAAAACTAGAAATAAAGGACATTTGATGTCCTTTGCCTGTTGAATATAGGACAAGGACATTGAGGCTGAAATAAAGGACTGTCCTTAAATAAAGGATGGTTGGCAACCCTAGACATGCCAAAGTCGGTAGCTATTTGGAAAGTCTGCAGCATGGCCAAACTTAAATATAACTTTTGAATTCCAGCACTATAAATCTATCTAAATGTGTATTTCATTGAATTATAAAATAAATTTTAATTTTTATTAATAATGAATAGGATGGTTGCGAATGTTACTACGTGGTAATTCCTACTTACATTGAATTGAAATTAAATTCAATGTATTTATTAATAATGTTTTGATTATGTTTATAGATTTTAATAGAGACATAAATAATTTACTAGAACATATTGAATATTTACGGACGAATACTTACAATAAACCACTTATTCCTATGCCTATATTTTAACGACTCTGATGATTCAACTCAATGATTAAAAAAACGTTTATAAATTCCCTAAAATATTTACTTTAAGTTAATGTCTCTATGGTTCTTACTTTTTCCTAATTCATTTCACAAATATATTTAATGAACTTTTAAGTTACTAATATGCCTTAATGATTTCTTTATAATGTTTTTAAAATATAATGCATTAAAATAATGTCGTGTAGCTTTGTCAAAATTTAGAAAACCAAATTGTTAACTAGGGTTTTCTCGGTTTTTCAAACCCGGTTTTATAAATAAATTTGTCACATTTGAAAACCCGTTTTTATAGCATATTTTGTAACTAGGGCAGTAAGTTGTAAAAATAACCGCGAGAACGAAATTGGGCGCACGAACGCAGTAGAGTGCGCATATTCGCTCGAGAGGCCAATTGACAATACCGCCCGTGTTACAAAAAATATTTATTACTCATGCGAGGGGACGTATCTTACAAGTTTGGGGCGCAGGGGCCATAAAAAAAATGGAACAAAAAGAAGAATTTGCTTTTTAAAATGCCTCCGCTGGTGTGGATTCGCCATAAGAACTCTCCTCAGTCTCCGGTATCACCAAAGACTCATTTAAAAAACGTTTTAATTAATTTTTATTATTATTTTGTAATAAAAAAATTTCTGACACTTTCACGTCACTTTTCTAATATGGAGGTCTTGATTGTGTTTATTTTATTTATTTATTTGTTTTTTTTAAGTAACCTAGCGATATTGAATATTTGCATGCGTTACCCAGGTTATGTGGAAAAACAACGAGAGGTGGCATTTCTCGTATTACAAAAGGTGTAATAAATTTGTAATAAAAAATGTAATAAACTTGCAATAAAAAAAATACTAGTTCCAAAAATGACGTTCTCATTTTTGATGTATTATTCACAAATATCCCTAGAGAGTTAGTTATCACAACAGTCAACAATAATTGGTATACCACCGAACCCTACATAACTTTATACAAAGACTTATTCATAAAATTAATTAAATTCACTTTTGCGTCAGCTTATTTTGTGTACAAATTTTATAAACAGATTGGCGGCACAGCAATGGGAGCTCTCACGAGCCCTACGCTATCTAACTTAATTCTGAATGAAATGTTGAAATTTGTTATCACCAAACTAAAAACTCACTTTCCACCAATGAAAATTCATTTTGACGACACAATCTTATTATTAACAGACGGTAAAATAACACTAATTCTTAATACTTTCAATAGTCTTCACAAAACTATTCAGTGCACCATGGAAAGATAAAGAGATAACTCTGTTCCCATCCAAGACACAAAAATAATTAGACACAATAAATAATTAATTTCGAATTGGTATACGAAACCTATAAATCCTAACATAATCTTAAATTTCCTTGGTCAACACGAAGCAAAAAATCAATGTCGTCAACAATTTATTACATCGTGCGATTATTTTATGTTTATCTTTTCACCTAGAGAATATAGCTAAAATGAAATCAATATTAATCAAGAACAATTGCCCTAGTTATATTTTTAACTGGTGTATAAACATATATATGAACAAAAGACTACAATCTATAAGGACAACATACACAACAACTACGAACACACAAACTCGACCACAACGAACGATTCTGAAACTAGCACATTTTACATTTTGCCATATACAGAATCCCTATCCAAAAACAACAACAGGATCACGAGTCGTTATAATTGTTAATTTGCGTATAATAATACTAGAACAATGGTACGATATTACACCAGATTTAAAGATCAAATACCAATTAACTCAAGACTTATATACAAAATTGATTTTTTGAATTGTGATGGATCTTACTTAGGCCAGACAAAACAATATTTAAAGACCGCTTTAACAGCACACACTTTCCAATCTGGCCATCATTTAAATTTTGATAACATCTATGTGTTAGACATGAAAAAACATCATTACAAACGAAATCTCAGTGAAATGATATTTATAAAGACACACAATACTATTAATTATAGAGTGCACGAGGACGTTAAAGGCCCCAGTAAGACTTATTGCAATTTGATGCCAAGCATTCAGTTGCCATCAGTTCATTTTCAGTTGCCCTCAAAATCTTATTGGGTTACATATTAGGTGGGCCACAACAGGGATTTTTGTGTAGTTAAAGATGGATTCTCAAAAAACTCTCGGACACGTCAATTTTGTTTGTGAGGGGGACACTTTTTACAAGAAAATTTATAGCCAAATCACTTAACTCCTTCGTGCTGGAACTACAACCCTTAAAATTTTTAATGACATAGTGGGGTGAAAGTGAAACCTCATTTGAAAGCGCTTCTTGCCCTGAATACTAAATGGTTAACATTTTTCAAATTTGTCGATTTCTTGCCGAGATTATTTAATTTTAAGTTATAAATGCGTTTTTCGTTTACGTCGTTGAAAGGAAGTCCAATTGTTCAATCTATCCATACAAAAACTGGAAAAGTGAAGGAAAAAAAAACACAATTCAATGCCAGAAAAGATTTTAATTAATTTAACAAATGCTCAATTTGTGCGGCACCAACTTCCATAAAAATACAAATTTCGCTCGAAACGTTCTCTTACATTTTGGAGGATCTGTGGCCTAATTTGCATAAAAAGGCATTCTTCAATAATGCGTCGACGTAACTCTTCCAGAGACTCTGGTTGTGTTGCATCAATTTTACTCTTTAGATGACCCCACAAGAAACAGTACAGAGGACTTCAATTAGGGCCGGCCATTGCAGAATACCTCTTCGTCCAATCCATTGTCCTGGGAAAACTCTGTCAAGAAACTCCCGAACAGCCTGCGTATAATGTGGTGGAGCATCATCTTGTTGAAAAGTCAAATGTTCTTTTAAGTAACGATCATCATTTTCAACGATATAAACAAGGAACGGGTGAACAACATCTTCCAACACTTCCAGATCACTTTCGCCCATCAAATTTCCATCAAGAAAAATGGGACCAATAATGCGGTCTCCAAAAATACCGGCGCGACATTTAGTTTGAGTGGATTCTAAGTATGGACTTTGTAGAGAATCCTTGGATTCATGTTCGACCAAAATCGACAGTTATCGCGATTTACATTATAGTTTAGGAAAAATGTACACTCGTCAGAAAAACAAATGTTAAAAAGAAAATTCGCATCATCACTTTGCAAAACTCCTGTCGTCTATCGAAATTACCATCATTCGGATCATGTACTAAATCAATTTTATAAGGATGCAATTTATGTTGTTTTAGAATTCGACGAATAATTGTTCTACACATTACAGTGTCCAATTTCCTCGTACTCAGAGTTGGGTCGGCATCAACTTGCCCCAGAACTCCAACCACAGCAGCCTCATTTCTCACCGGGAGTTCACGTTGAGGGTCCCGTTTTTTATTGGCTACTAAACCTGTTTCTTGAAATTTCGTGACCAACACGTATTTTCTGCTTACGTGTTTATCGAGATGCTCTTGACTAAATAAGTCCGCTGTACGATTTCCGTTCTCACAATTTTTGAAAAACAACGCGATCATTTCGACCCTCTTGTTAATAGAGTAAACCATTTTAGCACAAACAATGTTTATTTTGAAACACGACGATTCAAAAAGCAGCTTAAATGGAGAGCGAATGGGATATGTTAGGTGGAGACTAATAAAAAGTAGAATAAAATATTATCTGTAATATTCCGATAACAGAACAAAACCCACTGCTCAATAGAAAAATATGTGCACATTAATTTAGAGTTGACGCATGCAGGTGTAGTTTCCGAATTGCTGTCTCAAGCACAAGTCAAATTCGGATGAATTATGTCGGGATCGTGAAATGCGAGTGTGGTTTCCAAACTGTCGTCTAAAGAGGAAGCCGAATTAAGGTCAGATTTAGGTAGGATCGTCACATCCCAGTTTGGTTTCCAAACTGCTGTCTAAAGAGGAAGCCGAACTCGCACCAGACTAGGTTTGGGTGATAACATGCGAGTAAGGTTTCTTAATGTATGCATTAGCAATATGATGAGAGCCTTCTTTGGTTGACTTATTTGAACCAAACACGGAAGTCTAATTCAATCCTAATAAAAACCGAACTAACGTTCCTAGTCGTGTATACGATTTCCATATATTTACATTTTTATTTTTAACGGTGGACGGGAAAATTTAACTCGAGTACAGACGGTTGAGAAAACACTGGTCTAAAAGGTAGACACATTTAAGCTTGAAACCATAACAAATATATTTTGTGTGGGTAAACAATAAACACTTAAAACTTAAAAACACGTTGATGTAGAGCTTTTCATATCAAACATCTGATACAATTTTCAGCGGAGACAGCTGAAAATAACATTTTAATGCAGCGTTGCAGCGGTTACGTTATCCGCTCCCGGCACTGCCACCATTTATCTCGGTATTAAAATTTAAATATCGATTTACTTCTTTAATTTCATTTTCAATAAAGCTAAGTGCATCTTATTAAAAATCCATTTAGAAATATTTTTAAAATGTGAGGCCTTTTTTTTCGTTCCACTTATATTTTTTTAGCAAAAAACCATAAACTCAGGAGAATTCGTTTAACGGAGGCAAAACCTAAGGGACACATTTATTTTCTATAAGAAACGTGAACATTTTTTAGCCGAGATTGTATTTCTTCCGTTTTTCGTTTGGGTCAACGCACAGCACAAGGTATCTGAGTCCAATCAAGGGGAATTAAGAAATAAAATTACAGAAAGTCACCTTAATTATCCTTTGAGAGTGTTTAGCTTGGGATTCCGAGGATTATTCCAAAGTAACTCCACCGACTGAAACAAAAATATGTTTGATTATAATATTATCACCCTCTGCAGGTTTTTCAATTAATTATATAATTCAGATTAAGCTTTGCAAATGAGTAATTCCTTTAGAGTTTTCTAAATAATCGTTTCGTTTTAATTAATTTTACAGGATTTTGTTAATTAAAATGACAAGCTAAGGTATTATGCTGTTTTGTCATGCTTGTCTCTCTTGAGTAGTCGGAACGTTTTTTTTTTAATTAAGCAAAGTGAGTCCAGGGGGTTAGCGCTTAAAAAACTGTGGCCTATTGGCCTATTGTATTTTCCAACATTATTCCATTGATACAAATAGGTGCAGCCCCTGCATTAGGTCTAGGAGTCTATGTGTTCTTCACGAGGATCTCTTTTGTTCAGAATTTGTTAATTATTATATCTTCAACGCGCAATGAAAGATTATATGGGAGGCAGTTTCATCCTCCTCATAATATAGTCTGCATAGTGGTTCATCTTTCCAGATCCCTATTTTGTGCAGATGTTCTCATAGAAGGCAGTGTCTTGTGAGTATGCCTGCCACAATTGTAATTTGCTTCCTTGACAGTTGCAAGATTTCAGCAGTTGAGGCGTCCAATAAATTTTTTTGCTGTATTTCTGACCATTCACTTTATCCCACTGTAGTCTTTGCTTAGAAGCTACCCATTTACAGATTTTGTTTCGGGCCATGGTTTTAGTAATGTAAGAGTGTTAGCACTGATGTTCGCTTTGTTAGCTCCATCCGTTGCTAACTTGTCCGCCATTTCGTTTCCTACCGGTCTCTTGTGGCTCGGTAATATTGAGGTTTGGTTCTGATATTACATTCGTTATCGGGGTGTGACCGGAACCGTTCACTTTAGTCTGTCTAGTATTATCAACCTTGTTTTGTTGGCCTGTATCCTGCAATAGTCTATTACTACGTTAAGTTTCATTAAAAATGCGTAAAATGTTTAACTTCGATATAAAGTAGCATTTCATACATTTGGATTTGAATATTTAATGGTAAATCCGTCAACAGAAGTATGGAAATAAAATAAATATTTTATTAGCAAAAAAGTTTTCGAGTGTGAAATTTGTGGAAATGGAAATAAAGTTCGCGGTCGCAACAGAATGCAGCGAAATACATTCGTAATTATTTGATACATTTATCAACAATCAAATTATTTCGGAGCTCTGCGAGCAATTAATTTCATTTATGCAGCGCCTTTGCCGAGCGCGATTTAATGTAATCAATTCAATTAGTTCATGTGCCCTTTATGTTTTTACCGATTTTCTGGAATTTTGTCCCGCGCGTCGTTTTTATCAAATTACTGATACCATCCCAGTTTTTGTAACCCATAAAATTACTACTTCATAGAATCAATATAATGAAAAGGAATTAGAAAGAAAACAGTTTGGAATAAATTAAATTAATACCATTACAATTAGATTAAAACGTAGAATTAAGTTAATACAATTCTATAATTTTCTTAGAATTTCCAAAATTTATTATTTGCACAACTAAAGTTCAACTTCAACATCAACATTTGATTGATTTTTAATTTTTTTTAAAGATTAGAATTAGAATTTTTTTTTATGCTGTTAATGGTTTTTTATTCAAGAACAATGTGGCAAAAATTAAGGCAGAAAATTATTGATTTACGGGAAAATTTAACTTCTTAATCTAAAGATAGCTTAAACTAGATAGTATTAAACACTTATTTATTATTGAGAATTTACGCGGATAAACATTCTATTTGGTTTTTGTCATTCGAAAATGAGTAACTTTTGAATACAGCCCGCATCTTCTTCTTGAATGACGCTACCACCCAAATCGGGCCTAAGCCTTCCGGATGTCTTGCATCCAACGTTCCCGGTCATTTGCTGTCCTTCTCCAGCTTCTTGCTTTTAGGATTCGGTATTTCTTACATGCACTGGAGATGTCCTGCCCACCGGAGTCGCTTTAGTTTGATTTGCGTCGTAATGGTGGATCTCTATATAGTTGGTACAATTCATGATTGTATCTAATCCTCCACTCCCCATTTTTATGTGTTGCACCATATACGTCGTCTGTTAGAAAAGTATCCGACTTTATTTTTTATTTTGAAAACCTGATGGATTTGAATCAAGCGCGCTTACATGAGCCGACCTTGAACCTTCGTGGACATGCGTGAATTTTTTCCCTGTAGATAGCGTCAGTTGCTGTCGAGCAGTGATCGAGTGACGTAGTGTGTAGTGCTGTCGTCGGTTTTTCAATGCAAGTAAAATGACGACAAGTGAAATGAGGGATGTCCTATGTCGCCTACGTGATGCTGTGCGGCGCAAGCGACTGGAGTTGTGGTCATCAGGAAATTGGCGACTCCATCACGATAATACTTGAGCACATTCTTCGCAGTTGGTTCACAATTTTTGGCGAAAAACCAGACTCCTCTGGTTCGACAGGCTCCTAGCTCTCCTGATATGGCCCCTGCGACTTCTGGCTATTCCCCAAAGTCAACAGGCCATTGAAAGGAACGCGATTTCAGACAAGAGAGGACATTATGCCTGCAACGATAGCCGAGCTAAAGTCGATTCCGACAGATCCTTTTTCGGAATGCTTCTAATAATGGCGGCACCGCTAGGAGAAGTGTGTGGAGTCTCAAGGAGACTACTTTGAGGGTGATTAGGTTTCCAACGCTCCAGGTATGCCAGTTTTTTTTTACCGGCTAAAGGTCGGATACTTTTCTAACAGAACTCGACCTTTTGGATCATTGTCAACGTTTCGCTTCCGTAGCATACTACAGTGCTGATGAGAGTTTTATACATACCAGCTTCGATGTCTCTATGTACATTCCTGGACTATACAATTGGTAGTAAGGAGAAAGAAGAGTGCGCAGTTACCACTCGCTATTCGTTTTTCGATTTCCGGATTCTCATTGTTCTGGGTTTACGTTGCTGCAAGATAGGTGAAATTCTTGACAGTTTCGAACTTCATAATATCCTATGGCTATACTTTCTCCGAAGCCGTGTCGCATTGTCTTTTGCTTTGCAGAATAAATTTTGTTATATCTTCGTTGATTCTTAACTCAATGTTTCTCGTCCGCGTTTCGAGATTTATAAATGGTCATGAAATGCGAAAATGGCATTCGGTCATGATATGGCGGATAGGCTGGTTACCATTTTGGCAGTCACATTGGGGAGATTGGTTTATTCCCCATTTGAAAAACGAATCACCGCAACGCCTGTGACCTGTGCGAACTCTATTTAGGTGTTACGGGGCAAAACGAAGGCACTTAGTGTTGAGTTCAACACGCGTCTCTGAAGTCTGGAGCCACCTATGTCGCCAGATATCTTCGACTTTGAAATGGGAGTTAGCAAGTTAGGAGTTCGTTTATGGGAAGGTCCGGGTTGCTTAATATTTTATTGTATTCTCGAAGTAGTGCTCGGGAGCGGCGAAGGTCCGGGGTCTCGATATGACTTAGAGCATGTAAACAGAACAGTGGTGTTGATTTTATGGTGCCCAAGAGTCATTTAGTTGTACATCCACTAATTTGGTGTGACTGCTGTTGATCTATTCAGGCGCGCAGTATTCCGCTACAGATTAAACGAGGCTGAGAGCTATAGTTCTCAGGGTGTCTGCAGTAATACCCCATGTTGTTCCTGCTAGCTTATGAAGGATATTATTTCTCGTTTTCAATTTTGCAACCGTGTTGATGAGATAAAGTTAAAGTTCGCTCCAGGGTGATACCAAGATATTTTGTGGTTGGGCTATGGTCAAAATATACATTAAGCCTTGTGTGAGCAATTTTGTTGTTTAGGTGAAACCAACAAGACTCAGTTTTGCTCATGCTAGGCTTCAATCTCCATTCTCGAAAATAGACTCCCAGTGCGGTCAGATCATTCGTTAAGGTATTTTCTGTTGCGGTGGTGTTCTTATGTTGCACGGCAATCGCAAGGTCATCCGCATATGCAAATTTCCTGTACGTACCTACTTGTGCTGCACTGATTGTCTTTGTACACGATAGACTGTCTGTTTGCGAGCATAATATTAATGCGGCTGGTCGTTTTTATGCACCATATGGTAGTTAATAATTCCAGAAGCATCCACTCTCTCCACACGGTATCATAGGCTGTAAGGTCTACGAAGACCACTGAAGTTTTCAGGCCCTCTTGGAATCCTTTTCGATAAAATTGGTAAGTAAGCAAGGACTTGATCACAGCAGCTGCGGTCTGGGCGGAAGCCAGCTTGCTCGACGGGGATATCACTCAGAATTGTTTGGCTTATTCTGTTATATAAAAGTCTTTCCAGCATCTTATACGTTGCACTCAGTAGTGCAATAGGACGAGAACTACTTGGAAGGTGATCTGGTTTACCCAGTTCAGCAATTTTTTTTGATAGTTTGAACTCGGGAGGTATAGTTCCTGATTGCAAGATGCTGTTGAGAAATCTTTGTAGCTATTTTCTGGCATTGGGGCCGGTATTGACAAGGAACTCATTGTGTATTGCGTCAAAACCTGGGGCTTTGACCTTCTTCAGACTTCCTATGGTGTCATTAATTTCATCCCGTGTGAACTGAGCAGGAGACGGTTTGGTGTTGACAGTTTTCCTCAGGTTTGTGAATTCGCGTTTTACGCGGCGATAGTGTTCCTTAACTGACGGTGCTTTAGATGTGTGGACTATATATGTTCAGCGATTTTGTTGGGCGAGATTATTTCCTGGGGTTTAGTGATGGCGGTGCTGCCACCAAATTTCCTTAAGAAAGACCAGACCTTGCGGCTGGAATGTTTGAAATCCGTTTCCTCCAAGGTCTCCTGCCATTTCTGCAATCTTCGATTATTCAAACTCACGATTAGTTCGTCGGCTAACTCCGTGTCGCCAGATTCGATAAATTCCTTGTATAGTCTATCGCTATCAACTGTCCAGCCTGGGATATATTTCTTCCGAAAATCTCTTGGTATGTATTTCTTACCTACGGTAATCACCGCTCCACCGAACCGACGATGGTTCTCGGGGGTAGGAGGAATCCATCTGACATATTTGTCTAGTTCGTTAGAAAAAGGATGCCCAATCGGCTTTACCAAAGTTCCATCGAGGACGTGGAGAAGATCTTATGATTAGTATTTGATGGCTCACCTCCAGCATAATCAGGCGATGTTGGCTATGTGGTGGGAAATCCTCCAAAACTTTTCTGGAAATGTCGAGAGGTCTATAAGATTCATCGGAAGGAACGAAGCATAAGTCGGGATTGTCTTCTCGTCCCCATCTAGCAGAATGGACAGAATTTTCTGCCCTTGGCCGCAAATATTAGGTGAGCATTTGCGGTCTCTGCCCATTCTGAAAGTATTAACCCATTGGTGTCATTCGATGCATAGCCCCACAGTGTGTTATGACTGTTAAAATGTCCGGCATATATTGCTGGGTGGGGCAGGGTAGGTATAGAATCGTTTTGCCACTGGATGTTTGGTGGCTTGTATATTTTAAGGACCTTAATTCCAGATATGTCGATTATTATTTGGAGGATATCATTGACCACCTCGGCGGAAATTAACTGGACGTTCTCTATGTATGATCTGGCATAGGTTGTTATGCCGAGGGCATGGTGGTAGGTGGCGCCAATAATGGTATAGCCGTGAATTATTCCTTTCGTTTTCATGTCTGCTTTAGTTGCGGTATGAGTTTGTTGAACAGCTGCTATATCAATGATTTGGCTTAGCAGAATTTTGGAAAGGCATCGGTTTTTATCTTTGCTAGATCCTTCTATATTTAGCTGGCATATCCGGACAAATGATCCTAGATATCTGGTCGGTAAGCACTGAGGAGTGCCGTTTTGTAAATTATTTTGCATCGTACAGTTCAGTATGTAAATAGTAGTCAAGAGATCACGTGAGGGTCATAGTTTGACTGCCACTGATTCTAGTCCTTTAGCTTTACCCAGGATGCACCACATGGAGGCAAAATAGATTTGCACTTTATTCCCGCACACACTAGGGTAGAAGAAAAAGAACAAAATTTCAGAGTATCTAGGACCTAAAAATTGAAATTTAAAGAATTTGGGAAAAGCAAACAACCGTAATTGTGATTGATGAAACACACCAATTGTGATTGATGTTCTAGAGGCGATATCCAAGAAGCTTCAAAAGCATTTCCGTAGCCTGGATCTTGAAGGGGTAACTTATGGAAAATTGCAAAAGGCGGCGTTGTTTTGGAACGGCATATATTTTGAGAAGATTTCTTTGTTGTTAATTTAGTCAGGAAATAAATTACCAATACATTGTATTATTGTGCTAATGATTAAATAATAATTATTATTATAATAAATCTCGGATAACAATTAAAGTGTAAAGCTTATCTCTGTGATATTTATTCAAAAGTTTTAGTTGAAGTGGAAGTTCAGCCCGCAGGATGGATTCTTCGATTACTTGCAGACGGCAGGCAAATTGAATTTGTTTTGAGATAAGAATTTTCCCCTAGTAAATTAACGTCCCACTTAAATTCCTCTCACCTACCTTTACAAATTGAACGCTATTGAAGTTTTTTTCTTCTTCTTCTTTTAACGGAACATTAATGCCCGGGAACTTATTTCTCCTCGCAAAAAAAACATAATGGAAACAATCTGCGCTCAGATGGCAGCTTAAATTTGATCGATTTACGAGTTTAAATTAAAAAAAAACAGTAAAAAAGTTAATGTGTTAATACAAATTAATTTAAGTACATTTTGGAATTTATTATAATTCTTAATTCATTTTTTATTTAGTTATTAGACACATTATGACACAAAATACTAATTATTTGAACAACATTTATTTGAGTGTCGATCATGTCGACGTGTATTTGAGGTTTTCTCGGATAGAAATATGTGTTGATGTGTTTTCTACGGGATTCCGCGTTGATGTTGAGGGTTGGTTCTGAAAAGAACCAGATTCTCGATGTTTCCGCGTACTGCGTAAACATTCGACATTTTCAAGAGATGTATACGTCCTTGCGGGTTAAGCGTTAAATGTATATTTTTGAAATTCTTCGAAATAGATAATCTAGAAATCTTGTTTTAGTTAGTTTTACATTTTTTGAAAGCTTGTATAATTATTGAAATATGATTTATTAATATTGTTTCAAACAATAAGGCTAGGTAGACTGTTTAAAAACATGTCTGCAACAAGCAATAACTTTGAAACCAACCACTTGATTGCATTTATATTGCGGTAATAGATAAGACAAAACTTATTGCGGTAATAGATAAGATAAAACTTATTAATATTTTTAGCTTGATTCATAAGTAATAAATGTGAGTAGTAACACTGTTTCTCGAAGAATTGGTGCAATGGCAGCTCAGGTAAAAGAAAAACTAATTCAGAAAATAAAAAAAAGCTGTATTTGAAAAAAATCCATACGAAAACACTGGACAATTTATTTTATTTCAAGTTGTTTATATCCGGCCCTCGTAACAATTATCAAGTCTTGACTGATAAAAGTCCACGCTATATCTAGTACCTAATCGGTAGTCTCATTACTTCCTAAAACACAGTTTTGATATAATTTACAAATATCAAACAACATCTGATCCCCTTGTGTCATTTTATCTATAAAGGAAAATCTCTTCATCTCCGTATTGTCGGCGTGGCAGGAATATCTTCCGGCCTACTCCCTCATCTCCACAAGTGTTTAGTCCGTCCTCTGTCTAGCAGTAATCCCAAAGAGATATATACAGACGTGGGGATTTAAAGCGAGGATTTGTAGCAGGACATAACAGCGCTTTACTGGTTAGCCTGGCTATGAATTCTCTTTGTAATTATTCTGTCTTATCTATTACCGCTTTCTTCCTTTTTAATAAATCATAATTTATTATTATGAAGCAATTCTTTTATAATGAGGGTTGTTACATTAATTGATAATAAAAGATAAATAAGAGTGAGACAGGTAAGACTAAACAGTTTAGATTAGACAGGCAGGAATAGACAAATATTACTAGGAAGTCAAGACTAGACAAACTATATTTTAGAGCAATGCAATTAGATTTACAATTGGTAGTGGTCGATTTAATAAAACTATTTCTTAGTACTAGAACATCAAACTTTTAATACAAAATATTTGCTGTATTTATATAAAGCTGTTTCGTTCTTGTTCTTGTTCTATCCACGTTATACCCTAAATCAGTGGTGCGCAAACCGTGGGTCGCGAACCCTAGGGGGGGTGCCAGAGAAATTTTATGGGTCGCCTAATTCAAACAAACTTATTCAGAAACTTATTCAGTTTCTTACTTATTCAGACGAGATCCACGTATGTATTTTAGGAATTAATTTTATTACGTGTAAATTCTGAATCACAAATTAAAATATATGAAAAACCTACAATAGGCTAGTTTACTAAGTTTGAAAAATTGCTTAATACTGTACCTTAAAACCTACTTAATACAAAAAAATATTTTTAAAACTCCATCATTTACATTAAGAATTTTGCGTTTTAGTAAACCAATTTAAAGTTGCGTCGAAAACGCTCAGTACTGTCATGGCGTCTTGAATGACGTCACTTGGTGCGAAACGAATCAGAACAATGGTGTTTGTGTAAGGCAGTACTTACCATGCTTTTGTTTTTTTAATGAAACATGAATTTCTTATATTTCAAGTTCTGTGTAGTGCCCCAGTGTAAAAGCTCAAGAATGAAAACATCAAGCAAAGTTATTTACATACGTTCCAAACAAAGAAAAAATATGAAAAAAAGTAGAAAATTTAAACACGTTAAAAAATAACTGCAAAAGTCAGGCGTTACGCTAATATAAGACCTCTCCAGTGTCGAAACAGGAGTGAAAATGAATAAAAGTAAAGCGAAGCTAACAAAACAAATAGCTTTTTTTTAATATTTATAGACATTTTCATAAATAAAACCATTGTTTGGTAAAATTATGTTATATTCAAACCTCTAACAAGGCAAAAACATACATGGTGTTTTTAAAAGAGTGTCTATGAGACACCATGTTTTAATTTCTAAATACAAATATACCGCTTCATACTAATACTAGACTTTAGATAGATAGAAAGATTGTACATTTGGCGGTGACTTGTACTGTGATCTTCTTAGATCTATTGTACCCTACCCTCTTCCTCTAAACGTTGGTATACTTACCCATTTAGACCCTGTAAAAGCAAATCCTAGAAAGAATTTCATTTTACCTACTGTCGATCCAGGGGTCGCGATAAAATTTTACCTAAAATGGGGGGTCGCTGATGAAAAAAGTTTGCGCACCACTGCCCTAAATGAATATGTTATATTGAAGTTTGTGTTTATAAATGCAATATGCTAATAATAACAATAATTAGTAGTAGAAGTAATTAAAGTGATTTATTAATTGAACGTATTATTTAATTAAATTAAAAATTGTGTTTATTGAGTTTTATGGAATGAGTGGAGTTTCTGTGTTTCAGGGAAGGGTTGGTGGCCGAGACTGTCGCAATCGTTGGCAATTCAATTAAGGGAGATTGGGATCGTGCCCAGATTTTACGTGATCATCGGCGAAGATTTGTCAGCCGAGAAGATTGAATACAAACTTAGAGGGCTGAAGAGGACTTCGTGCCGCGGTAAGTTAAAATTTGTATTTATTATTATTTAAGTTATCGCACTTCCGTCCCCCGTCTTCCGTCCCGTCGTGCCAGCTTCATTTTGACAAACTATGAAAGACATGATAAATATGATTAAGACGGTTGTACGTCAAAAAAAAACTTGTTGAATTGCAGAAATAGATAGTTATAACAATAATGAAACCTAAATATGTTTATCTACGACCAGTTATTGTACAGTTCGTGGACTATGTAAATACATCAGACCCCACACATATGTAACAATCCGCGATGAATGTTATGTAATAATTCACAATCACCCATGAACGTTTGGTTTACGATTCGTTGATTGGCCGAGAGCTGCACGTTGATACTATTTTGAAATATAGTACTCCAAACAATCATTAAACGTCACATGATTCATATAGAAGCTGTCATTCATTTCGTTTTTTCACGTTTAAATCTAACGAAAACTGCAAATAAGTACTAAATAAAAAGGTATGTAACCATAATTAATGTATTTCTTTTCATTTCTATCAAGTTAAATACGGTCGAAGTTGTTACATCAAATATATTTTTCTTATTAAACAGAAACAAATTAGTGTGGTCATAGATAAAGTATAAGTACACAACTCGAGTTGTAAGGCAATTACGTAATCGCGGAATTACGCCCTCCCTGCTACGCGGGTCGTGCGAACTGTTCCGCTCGTACGTAATAAGCTTCTTACAACTCTTGTCAAGTAATATGCTATTAGTTGGTTATAAATATGGCTATATTTAAGAATAAGGTAAGTTTCGAATTTTGGGTTTTCCGGGTTTTAACCTGGTATAATTTATTGTTGACAATCGTTTTCCAAGTTTTTATTAGTAAGTCCCAAAAGCTAAACCAAAGCCTCTACGTCGACTTGTTTAAGAAATATTCGGGTTTTGTGACAAAAAAAAAAATACATTTTTCTAATCTAACAACTGATTGTGTAATCCTTGACACTCTTTTGTCTTTTGTCAAACTCGAACTTTTGTCTGGTTACTTGATGGAAAATGTTTTCTTAAAGTCGGACCGGTGTAGCCAATTTTATTTTTTGTACAGGGTCCATCCATCCATACTATTTTTTACTGTGTCGCTTCAACTTAATATGAGTAGGTATGTAGGTAGGTAATTTTATTTTCATTGGATAAAATATTTGAAATCAAAATAAGATAACGTGGCAAGGACTGTTGGTTTAACCTAGGTTAGATTGGGTTGCATACCGCGAAGCGGCAGACAAAGTAAGACCACATATGCGCGACCTCTCGATCTAAAATAAGATAATGTGCAAACGAATGCTAGTTTAACCTAGGTTAGCTTGGGTTGCATAACACGAAGCGGTAGATAAAGCAAGATCACAAACGGACGATCTCTTGATCCAAAACAGATAATGTGTCAAGGACTGTTGGCTTATCCTAGGTTAGAATGGCTTGCATACCGCAAAACCACATATAAATCAATATGCCTGCGCAGAAATTATATATTGAAATTTTTGACAAAACACGACGAGATATCAAGGTAAAATAGAAAAAAAAAACTGGCAATATAGGATCGGCTGTTCGTGCATTTTTTCAAGTGACAGGAGAGAAATCAAAACTGTCAAGAAAAATATTAGCTTTTGCGTTTAAAAAATGTCATTTTTTCATAAAAAAAACAGATATTTTTTGAACATTATAAGCTTCGATTTAACTTTCTGCCCTTACTAATAATACACCGTGGAAGACGATTATCAACAGTTATACCAAATAAAAACTAAAATGCCAAACCTGCATTTTTAAAATATCTGTAAGAAATAAACGGTTGCGCGGAACGAGTTGGCAACATTGCCGTCGCGTTCCTCCCTTTAAAGCGTTTCGGTAGCCATGAAGAAGAAGTCCAAGCAAGAACGGTCGTTCGCCGTAAAAGCATTTTTATCAAAACGGTAGTTATGCAGCAGCGAAACTCATTTTAATCGTAATCGGCACGCGCCTTCTGTTAACTCAATAAAGTTGTGGGTACAACATTTTGAAAACATTGGTGAAATGAGAAACAGAAGAGGTGGCAGTGCAAGATTAGTGCGAACACCCGCGAATGTTGGCCTTGGCCGTTCACCTGATCTCACCGCATGCGATTTTTTCTTATCGGGTTACCTAGAGAGCAAATTTTCGAAAAGAACGGCTCGTACTTTTCAAGAACTGAAGCCGAGAAACCATCTGGAAATCGAAAGACTACCTCAACAGATGCTCCGTGATGTAATGGCCATTTCAGACATCGCCATTTCATTTCATGCCATTTCATGGACGTCACCTTAATAATGTTATTTTTAACAAATATTTATGGTTTCTTAAATGTTTTTTACCGCAGATTAACATGATAAAGATAAAATCTAAAAAAATGTAACCTGTTTCCTTCTTTCAGTTATTTCAAAAACGCAGGTTTGGCTGCCGCATCCTGTACCTCTTCTTGAATAATGCCTAGATAAATGTTTCAACGTTTGATGCATGTTTTATGCGACTTTAAAGTGCTTTTCTGTGACTCATAACGATTACAAATTCGATACAAGACGAATCAAATTGATTCTTTATAAAAAAATATGTTAATTATAACTTGAGGTAACTTTTACTGCCTACGAATTACGGTAATCGCTTTTAAGCCGTCTTAACCATTCAATGTTTGAAAATAAAATGGCTATTTGATAAAAAGCGACTGTGTACCTTAAATTATTCACATTCTGTATCATCTTCATATTATCTATGTTAAAAAATAAATAATTATCTTCTATATTATCTTTAGTAATTACATAATATACAAGTGAGAGACAATGTTTTATAATAGACAGACAATGTTTTATGATAGCTTTAGGGCCTCGTTCACCATCTTCAAGTAAAGCATTCATTAGTTACTTCCTAGATAACGTTAATGGGCAAGTAAAAGTTACGAGTATATTTTGTCAATTTTACAAGCAAAAATAAAGCTTCGAGTAACAAGTTACTGGTTAAGTGAATAACGTAATAAATCATACTTGAAATTCGTTCAATAATACGATAATGTTGATCGTCGAACGTCAGTGGAAGTTATTAATTAAGCACGAATAAAGTTAAAAGAGATAGAGGTGCAAACTTTTCTTTATATGAGATGGATATTGGTTGAAAATAAACAAAGCGATGCTTCCAACAAAACGAATTTAATGCTCGATCTTGAGGCACAATCAGATCGACCAAAACATTGAAGATCAAATATGAGGGCCTAATTCGCTCGGAACTTTTACTTTACTTTCACAGCACCTCCTCTCGATAATGTGGAAGAGCAAATAAAAGCGATTTTGTAATATTTTATATAAGTCGTCAGGGAACTTTATTATAACTGGGCGTAGTTGAGCAATAGCCGCAGTAACTTTCTTAACAATAGGGCTTGCTGTTGGTGGACTGACACCACAAAAATCAGACGCACTTCTTAGGTAGGATCCAGTAGCGAGATACCTTAGCTTTAGTTGTTTTTGTTGAAACGGTTTGATCCCTGAAACAAAAAAAAATCAGGGTACAGGGTGTGGAAGGGATTAAACCTATTGTTCAGAAGTTCAGTAGATTTGGTAGATTATTAGTAAAATCATTTCAATAATGAAAAAATATTCCACTCACTTTTGCGATTTAAGGATTATTTAGTGTTTTATAAAGTTAAGCACTTGGTTTAGGTACTGCATACTTGAGTAGACGAAATCTATCAAAAAAAATCAGTTTAAATATAAAATAATCAAATAATATAATGCAATAATCGACACGGAATTGAAATACCCAAAATAACCTAGATACTCGTTGCGTCGTAGTAATGTTCTAATTCGCACATGATGTGAAGGGTGATTTTAACTGGCGGTTAGCCTACTTGTCACTTTACTTGAGGGTGATTAAAGAGGCTCTAAGAGTAGTAAAATATTTTTGAAAAGAATAGGTATAGAAGAAATAATGCCTCTTTCAACTGTCACGCGTCAAATTTGACATTTAATTATGGTTCCGTTTTAAGGAAGTTCGAGCATAACTAATGAGTCAAAATAGTGTTTGAATTTTTCTATATTTTAAATAATCCTAATAGTTATTAAAATTCATTATTTTTATTTATAATAACATAACAAATTTAAAAATTGCTAAGTATTATTTTTTTAATAAAATAGTTATTAAATGACTTCGTTATTTTTTACTTATACGGTGTAATAAAAAGATCTGGCAACAGCGCTTTATTGTGTCTTAGAAGTTTATAGTACAGAGAGAAAAGAATAGTAATTGAAAGGAGTCGAGTGTATTTTCTCTCTCGAAATAACTTTATTTCCGTCTTTTCAGCTGTTTTCGCGACGTTGCTATACCGTCCGTCATATGAATTATTGTCGATAAACAAGATTTTAAGTAAAATGTTTAACTTTAATGATTTAAATAATTAGATCGGTAACGTCACATTGCTTTTATGTTATCGCGTTAAACTAAATGGTTCACTTTCAAATTTTGAGAGGGCATAAATAAAGTATTGATCTGCATGTAACTACTACATCTGCATCTGCATGTAACAACTAAAAAGTTTCAAAGCTTAAACTTATAAAAAATATTTAACATGGGATTCGGTCGAACCTCCTTAAATCTCTGTGTTGTTATTCAGCTACGTTTGTATTTTGCTTGTATTTAAATTATGCAAGGGTACACGCTTCAACAACGCACACAAATTCAGAAAATTTATTATAAAAATGTGTGCTCTGTAAGTCGGCTTCACACGAGACGAGATAGGGCAAAAGTTTCAAAAAACTCGTCTCGCTTTCGTTTGTTGTGTAAAACAGTACTCTCGTCTCAGTCTCGCTCTCGCTCTAGGAACCGTTAGTCTCGTCTCGCTCTCGCTCTCATAACTGTTAGTCTCGTCTCGCTCTCGCTCTCGTAACCGTTAGTCTCGTCTCGCTCTCATAACCGTTTGTCTCGTCTCGCTCTCGTTACCGTTTGTCTCGTCTCGTCTAATCTCGTCAAATATCGTTCTTGCTAGAACTTATTGTTAAGATAGAACTTATTGTTAGAACTTATTGTTACTATTAATATCTTCTAATGTCGCTTTGTTCCATCCACATAAAAATGTATTGATAACACACCATAAATGTATGTTTATATAAACCTTTTATTTTGTTGAAGATTTAAAATTAATAATAGAAACGAACATAATTTGAAATTGTCTACGACATTTATTTCATATTACGAATTCTACTCTTAATTGTTATATATTGAAATGTAACTTGCCCGAGCCCGTAGTTAAAATTTGTGCAAGAAAATATTACGGCTGCCCGTATTAGAATCAAAGATTCAAGAAGAAGTATGACCGGGATGAGAAACGAGATTCTCGTGTCTAGCGAGAACGAGACCACCTGCCACCACCACATACGTTCTCACAAACGTTCTCGATCTCGCGAGAGTGAGACCACATTCGGTCTCGTCTCGCTTTTACGAGACGAGACGAGACGAGACGAGAAAAATATCGTTCTCGTGTGAAGCCCTAGTAAGTCAGACGCTGTGGGCAGTTCGTGATTTTTACGGTCGTAATGATCGTCCAAACAAGACCACGATTGATCGATTGATGAAGGGATTCGAGGACAACTGAAAGAAAGAAAGAAAATTTTAAGAAATGGATCGGGTTTCTGATCGAGTAAAGACTATACGTGATTGTCCCAGGCATTCGACAGAAAACATTGCTGCTGTCGCTGAAAGTCTGCGTCAAGACCGAAATCCGAGTCCATTTTTCGTTCACCACAACTTGGTCTTTCTCAGACCAAAACTTGCATCTGTACCCGTATAATATTCAATTGATACCAGGATTGAAGCCACGAGACTACGGCTCCTGTCGCACATTTACAGACTAGGCATTGAAGCAGCTAGAGACGCATCCTCGTTTGGGCGAAAAAATCATATTCGACGAGGCGCATTTTTGGCACCAGAAGATATTACAGGATAAGTGACACCAATTCACGGGAGATAATGGAGGCTCACTTGTATCCTAAGAAAGTGACTTTTTGGTGCAGATTATGGGTGGGCGGCAACAATGGTCTGCACATCTTTCGAAACGTAAGAGATCAGGCGGTAACTGTTAACGGCGAATGGTATAGAACCATAATAAGAAACTCTTTGTGACTCGCAGTGGACGATATGAGCATAGACATGCGATTCCAACAAGATGGTGTCACGTGCCACGCAGCGGGCGATACGCATCCGTTATTATATTATACAAGAGTTATTATGGGGCGCGTTATTATGATAAGAGCTGACGTAGAGTGGCCACCAAGATCGTGCGATCTAACGCCCTTAGACTTTTGTCTTATAATTAGAAGTTACGTAAGTCGTTGGTCTACGCCAATAAACCAAAAACTTTTGCCCAAATTGGGAACAACATTAATCGAATCATTATGTAAATCCAGCACCACTTACTGAAGAAAGTGAAAGTTGGGCGTCGGGGATAGATCAATGCAAACGCAGCCGTGGAGGCCAATTGCATGATGTGATTTTTAAAACATAATAATGGTATCCAATGATATATTTTTAATGATAAAAAAATCCACCAAATCTCACAACTATATATTTTTTAATTTTAAAGCTGACGCAGGTTTGCTGAAAATCCCGTAACCCGAATGATTTATAACGTAAATTTATTTCCATCATTCGTTTTCCAAAACAGATTTTTATAGAAAAAAACTTTGAACACATTTCAATTGCCCGAATAAATACATTTTCGAATGAAATATAATTAATAACAGTCTAGTTTTACACATTATGTCACATCTATACATGTTTAATGAACGTTTTAGAGAGTTTGCTCCCTATAAATATCAATTTATTTATATAACATTTTCCAATACATCCGCTATTTATAGTTTGACACATATAGTGATTTATTGGGTCAGTAATGATGTAACTTTAATTTGTTGTAAAGTAACTTGTTGAGTAAGTTTTGTTATAATTAACCGCAAAGTTTCAAACGTTTGATAAATTGATGCAAGAAATTATTTTAGGATTTCGATTTAGAAACTTTTTAATGCATTGTTATATTATTTATTATAATGCAATTTGTTATAATAATTTAAACATTTGCACAAATAAATGATTCCTAATCAAATATTTTGTAATATTAAAAAATATTTCTTTGGATGTATGACTGAATCGTCATGTTATTTAAATGATTTAGTCATTAAAATATTAAAAATGTGTCCAATATATTTATTAAAATTTTATTATTTTTTGTACTTCTAATTTCTGACATATCTCCAAAATTACAAACGAAAATATGCTTCTTTAGTTAAAATTTTTGAAAAAAACGCATGATAAACGTACATTTCCATTGACATAAATAACAGTACGAGATTATTATTAAAAAAGAATGAATAACAAGCAGGAAGAAGACTGGAAATAAATTATTATGGAAGACGTGTTGATAGCAATTTCGGTTTCATTTTTTATCCCACATTCGTAATTTATGTCTTGGAAAAGCCTTTATATTTAAATCTAAAGAATTTACAAAAAACGACAATCTTTAAAACCTGTCTTCGCGATAATTATGATATAATTTTTAATAATATAAATTAATAGAGACTTTTTTTCTAATATTGGCCATTTCTTCCAAATTACAAACTAAAATAATTTCGTTAATTTAAAAATTCTGCAAAGAAGCATCAGTGTGTGCTTCCTTTAAAATAATATAAATTAATAAAGACTTTTTTACTATAATATTTGCCAATTCTTCCAAATTACAAACGATTTTTTTTTATTTAAAAATTCTGAAAAGAAACGCATGATCAATGTGGGACATCATTGTCCTTTAAAATAAATAACAGCATAAGATTATTGTAGAAAACAAGAATAAATAACAAGCAGGAAGAAGGCTGGAAATAAATGATTGTGAAAGACATGTGGAAAGCATTTTCCATTCTTTTTCTCCAATAGACAGAATCAAATTTGTCTTGGAAAAGCCTTTATATTTAAATCTAAGTAATAAACAAAAAACGCCAATCCTTAAAATCTGTCTCCTTGATGCATATCCTAAGCCATTCAAAAAGCCTTTCACGACGTATTAAGACAATGCTTGCCGTTTCCTTCGCACCCCATGTTTGCAATACGGAATTGTTCCGATCTGTTTAGATTTTGCGAGTTGAAATATAGAAGACATTTTACATAGCGAGTTTCAATGTACCAAATCTTAATCATTGTTGAAGGATTGCTTCATATTCCTAAAAGTATTTTTTTAAGATAGAAATGGATAAATTACGTATTCAAATTGTTAAAAAAGTATTTTTTTTAAGGGTAGAAATGGTCGAATTACATATACAAATTTAAAGAAGAAAATTATATTACATGGGACTATTTATATAATTCTCATAGATTCTAAATTATAAATAAGAGCAAGAACAAACAGAATTTCTCTTCGTCTGATTGCAGAAACTCTTCTTATATAGAGTAAATATTATTAATTCATTTCTCAGTTCTATTCATATTTCTTGAAGTTTTATTAGCTTTCTTAATAATATAAATTAATAGACACATTTTCATATTCTCCCAAATTACAAAGGAAAATATTTTTGTTTATTTAAAAATTCTGAAAAGAAACTCGTGATCAATGTGTTTTTCCTTTAAAATAACAGTATAAGATTATTGCTAAAACAAAAATAAATAACAATCAAGAATGAGACGAAGATAAATTATTGTGGAAGACATGTGCATTAGGGTAGAGCACGGATGTATGCAAAAATATTTTTTTCGATATTTAATGCTGTAAAAGGGGGGGGGGGGGATTGGTGCATTATATTACAGTTAAAATAAATATAATTATTGAATTAATTTGATGAATATCTTCTACCTCAGCACTGACCCTAAAAATTTTAAATTAATGATAAAAGTCTAGTATAGTTATGGCCAAATATTAAGCTTAATTTAATGATAAATGATACGCAATATATAATTCAGATAAATATTAATCACCTTTAATATTTATTTATTTTATTTATATATTTCTGGTATTACATTTCTATAGAGGTGTGTGAACACCTGTACATAGAACCAGTACAAAATATATATAATTAAAAAAAAATTCTAAGTCTAAGATTAAGATTATAGATAAATACAAATTACAAAAATACAAAATTTACAAAATTCTTAGTCTAAGATTAAGATTAAAAATAAATACATATCTCAAAAATACAAAATTTACCAAATTACAAAAAATTACATTACAAAGTAATAGGGTACAGTGCCATGCAAATAAAGTAGTCGTCATAATAGAAGTCTCATTACTTATACAGGTAATATATTTTTTTTTCAAGGTGTTCGGTAATTATTGAAGAATACCTATTGCTATGTAGTAGGTAGTTTTAGTACTTATAGTTTTGTTAATTTTTGGAAGTAATAACAACTTTGATCTCGTAATAGCAGATCGATCTAAATAAAGATATTTACAGTCTTGATAGTAGAAAGTCAATGCATTGAGAATAAAAGCATCTCTTATTTCTAAAGGCAATTCATTTTACTTGTTTAGATTCATTTTTTTAATTATTTTGTTCTGCATGGTAATTACATGTTTAATAGAATTGTTATAAGCACCACCCGAAGCAGCAATGCCATAATTAATTACACTTTAAAAAAGACCATCATATATCATTTTTAAAACTGAATTATCAAGTGATTGACTAAGTTTATAAAATAAGAAAGGAAAAAATTTGAGTTTTTTTGACAATTCAGTTGCATGTTCATCCCATTTCATGTGCCTATCAAAAAACAAACCTAGGTATTTACAGTTATCAACCCTTGTCAAAGGTTTGTGATTAGTATACAGGCTAAAATCTATGGGAAGACTATCAGCGTAACTACCAAAAGTAATGAAACTTTATTTATCTATATTAAGTGACAGTTGATTTTCCCTGAGCCATATATCAATATAATTAAGCCATGCACATAGTCGAGTTCTAACTGCATTCCAGTTCCTTCCAGAACTCAAAATAACCATATCATCAGCATATGAAACTATAGCATTATTCGGTAAAACATTGAAAACATCATTTAAGTAGAGGATAAAGAGTAGCGGACCCAGTACAGTACCTTGTGGAACCACAACTCTAACCGTTCTAGTTTCACTTACACAATTGTTCACTTTGACACTTTGAGTTCTATTGGACAAATAATTTTCCAACAGTTGGTGAGAAATACCCCTAATTCCATATCTCCAGAGTTTGTCAAACAATATTTGATTTCACGTGATTTTCACGTGATTTACAGTGTCGAAAGCTTTAGCAAGATCTAAGAAAGCTAAGACTGTTGGCAAATTCTTATCAATCTTATTAATTTTATGTAAAAACTAGAGCATCATTCGTTCCTTTACCTTTCATAAACCCATATTGATTGATTGAGATTAATTTATTTCGTTCACAAAAATCATAAACTGTAGTATAAATAATTTTTTCAAAGATTTTAGCTTAAAATTAGCTTCAAAGTTTGAAATTAGCGAGATTGGTCTATAGTTAATAGTTAGGTACTTGTCACCAGATTTATGAATAGGTATAATTTCAGCTTTTTGAGTGAATTAGGCCAAATAGCTTTATTAATACATATATTAAAAATGTGTTCGAAAGGTTTACTAATATCCTTAGATATATGATTAAGGGTTTTACTACTAATACCATTAACACCTCCGGCTTTATCTTTCATGTCATGTATAATTTTTTCGATTTCTGTTTCATTGGTTGGCAATAAAAATATACTATTACAATTATTTTTAACATTTTTTTGCAACATTATTAGCAGGAGCATTAATTTTATTTGCTAAGTTTACACCAATATACGTGAAAAAAGTTACAAAACTATCTGCAATGCCATTATTACCGGTTATAATTTCTTCATCACATACAATAAAATCAATTTCTTTATTAGCAGACACCTTTTTACCCAATTTGCTATTCACAAAAAGTCATAATTTTTTGCTATCATTGCAACATTTTTTAGCACTTTCATAACTATTTTTAGTAAATTTAATTAATATATTTAAGATTTTAAAAAGAAAGAAAGAAAAAAACAATGTATCTTTTATCACGCTTCCAAATATTATATAACCGTTCTTTAGTTTTACATGACTTCATAATACCTTTCGTAATCCAATTGGAGCGGGGTTTATTATTGCAGCTTTTCTTTTTGGTTATAAAAGTTGAATCCTTAATTAATAATTTGATTTTATCAATAAAAATCATCAGGGTCTTGGATGGCTTGCAGAGATGACCAGTTAGTCTGCGAGCTCAGATTTGCTAAAAGTGTACTGTCTAACACAGAAACCTCCTTGTTTTTGTTAATGTTATTAGAAGTAACGCTCGAGAGATACAAATATTGGGTAGTGATCGGTGAAGACGTTGTTGAAAGTAAAGAATTTAATATCATTAAATTTTGATTTAATAAAAATGTTATCAATACTAGAGCCTCCCGTTCCACTAGGTCTGGTAATTCCACTAAAATATGGGAGGTAACCAACGTCAAGAAAAGTTGACAGGAATTGATTTACTATAGTTTCAGAATTTTGAAGATCAAAGTTAAAATCACCAGCTATTACGTGATTTTTACCGTGATTTTTATTACGTAAGTATTCAGAAATTTGTTTGATGAAGGCTTCTTTATTAACATCATGACATCTATAAACACCTGATATTTTAATGGATTTATTATTTTTTTATTATAAAGTAGTAGAAACAATTTTTAGTTACCAATTATCTCAATAACTGTATTAGACTGTACAGATTTTTTAACGTACAATATAACGCCATCAGCTTTATTTATGGAGCTGTTGTTGTAATAGAAATGATAGCAATGAAAGTAGGAGAAGCACGTTAAAGACCAAGTTTCAGAACAGATAATAACATCGGGCTTCACAGATAAGTTTTCAATAAATACTTCAAGTTTACCAAAATTAGCATTTATGCTTCTTACATTTAAATGTAGAATTAATAAATTTTTCAGTTTGATATAGTTATTGAAACTTTTTAAATCATCAAAATTATCTTCAATTTGGAGATCATAATCATCGTCCATCGTTAATTCAATCGTAAGAACTCTACCATATGATATGAACTGAAGTAAAAACAATAAATAAATGTAACTCCTGTAATCAAATATTGTAGCAAAACAATAAACTTTACACATTAAAACAAAAAAAATGGACCTACAATTAACACAATTTAGGTACCGAAAAACAAAAAAAAAAGTATGTGTATACAAAAGAAAATTATTTGTTGCAGGTAAGTTTTATGAGATATAAAACCAAATTTATGTCAAATGGTTCGAATTCGTGTCTCCACCTATTATTAAACAATTCTTGGACGTACATCCCAGATAAAATAATTATGCAGATGTTATAAACAGTATAAACATCATACCTTAAGCTGCATTGTTGAAATAGTGATCTTGTCTTCTCCTAGATATTTTAAAATAAAGCATCACCCTTGCCGTCCATGTCACTGGGGACATCCGCATCGGTTGTCGAAGCAGAAGACTCCATGATGGATGCAGAGTCAACAGGATGGATTCCATGGTCCGTGCGGCGAAGAATTCTTCCTTCACGGATCCACACGTTCCTTAAACCAAACTTATTTTGGACCAGCTTTAAAAGCTCCATCCTCCTTTTTGTGAGGTCTTCGCATGTTACAATGCTGGTACCTTTCAAATTATTTCTGGACGCCACTATCTCCCGTTTCTTTTTAGCGCAGGTTAGCGCAATTAGTATTAGCCTGGGTTTAGAGGTCTGTTTACCAGGCCGTCTACATTCCTTCAAGGAAGAGGACGTTACGTCTACCCCTGATTTGGAAACTATCATCTTGATAACCAAGTCCTCAAGATGTTTTTCATTCTGACCGGCCTCTTCTGGTACTCCAAAGATAAGAAGATTCTGGGTCCGATGTTTCTGCTCTAGTGCGTCAAGGCGTAGTTGCGTGTTGGCTAGTTTAGTTATCAGGCTTATGATTTCCTGCTCTTGTTGAGCAAATTTCTCCTTAAATTTATCCAACACAATTTTATGAAGTCCATCGATAAATTTGTCATCAGTAAGTAGTGAGGTCAGAGCATCGGTGATTGCTTTCTTCGAGGCAAGTTTTCCACTCATTATTTCAAATACAGAGACAGATATATTGGTTTTGATTATGATACTTGTTTTTCTTTTCTTTTTTATCTGTATGTTCACAAAAACACAATTTGAGGAGACCCACGAAAACACTATTTACTAGGCAGCCACTTTTCTCGTCAAATTGAAACAAATATTTAAATGAAACTAAAATACTTTAAAATAAAAAACACAACAATTTTTTTATAAAAATATTATTAAAAAAAAAAACAATAAATTTTCTCGAAAATCTCTTTTTGTCTCAAATTTAGGCATTACGTTCCGTGATTCGAATTTGGCTTTTATTGCACCTAATCGTGACTTTTTGTGCATTGAGAAGTGGCAGCTATCGTTGTCAATTTTACAGCCCGTTCAACAGCTTGAGTATGGCATACAAGCGATGTTCCCTGTAAGCTGCGCGAATGCGCAGTAGTTTTCGTGACATTTTAAAACTTGCGCAGATAAATTTATTTTCCGCGCACTTAAATTACGAGAAGTTGATTACGTCTTCAAATTTGGAAATATTAGATTAACTAATATATTATTGTAACCAGCAACATATTACTATGATCAACAAACAGACCTGCAGCGCCATATAACGCCGCGCTGGGTGAGTTCTGTCGAACATCCCTTTCGACATGCCGATGTACATGCGACTCTTAAGAGAAAGAAATCTATGCACACCTAGGTGATCTAATGAGAATAAAATTACATTAATTTATCAAATGGGCAAACAATTAACACCGAAGGAGTTTATAAAGAATGGGGTAGTCCAGGAAGCTAAACAAAAAATAAAGTTTTATTGGAAATATCCAAAACTATTCTTTTGCTATTTGATATTATCTTCTTCTTCTTAGAGTGCCCTATCCGTTGCGGATGTTGGCGATTAGCATGGAAATCTTGGCTTTACCAACTGATTGATAGTTGAATTGGTGAGTGAACAGTTAAATTGGTGTAAGGCTGAACCACTGGCGTATTTTCTTAAGCCAGGAGTTACGTCGTCCGGTGGTTCTCTTCTCCCATCTACTCTTCCTTGCATGACTAATTGTAATATGCGATATTTGTCATACCGCATTATATGCCCTAAGTATTGCAGCTTTCTGTCTTTGACGATGTTGAGCAGTTCTTTATTTTTACCGATTTATTGGAATACTTCATCATTTGTGATATGGTGGATCCATGATATGCGCAAGATGTGTCAATATATCTTAAACTCGAAGGACTCCAGCCTATTTTGCCTCACCTCTGTCAATGTCCAGGCCTCCACGCCATATAGGAGAACAGGCATGATATAGCACCTTACCATTCGGATTTTAAGGGGAAGTGACAAGCCGCTGGAGAAGAACATTTTCTTTAGTTTGTGGAAAGAAGATCTGGCCTGTTCTATTCTTGCACAAATTTCTTTGGAGTAATCCCAGTCGTCATTATTAGGGTACCAAGGTAGACATATTTCTCTTCTCTCTCAACGTGTTCATTTCCGAGTATTTGTGTATCTTGGTGTGGGCCCTCGTTTTTAGATATCACCATGTATTTCGTCTTTGAGGTGTATAATCTGAGTCCATAACGTTGTTGTTTTGATCTTCTTCATTATACTCTGTAGGATCTCGAAGATGTTTGTTACTATGATGGTATCATCAGCGTATCGTCTAAAAGATCAGATCATACGCTCAAAGGTTAGGAATGAAATAAACGAGAAACTAACAACATGGAGTAATACAACAGAAAATGCAGACATAGAACACACGTGGAAACAGCTGAAAACCACAGTAATAGAAGTAGGAGAAAGGTATCAAAGACCAAGCGAAAGGCCGAAAAAACAAGCATGGATGACCGAAGAGATACTATTACTAATGGATTCCAGAAGAGCATACAAAAACAAATGCGCACAAAGATATAAAGAAACCCAACGAGAAATCAGATCGAAAATAAGATCAGCAAAAGAGGTGTGGTTGTCTGCGCAATGCGCTGAAATTGAAGCTCTTGAAATAAAGCATGACTCCTTTAACTTGCACAAAAAAGTGAAGCAGGTCGCTGGTAACCACAAGCCTATAAGATCAGAAATGCTAATGGATGAGCAAAACACTATATTAACATCAACAGAGGATAAACTAAAAGAGTGGAATAGATACATAAAGACTCTTTTTAAGGACAACAGACATGAACCCTATAATAGCGAACTACTCGGAAATGACGGAAGTGACATAACAAGATCAGAAGTCGAACATGTTATTGCGAGAATAAAGAATGGGAAGGCACCTGGCCCAGATGAAATACACGCAGAAATTTTTAAGATCCTTAAAGATGATAGTTCTCTCTCAATAATAGTAGATCTATTTAATAATATATATAGAACACGTACCAAGAGATTGGTTAAAATCAACTTTCATCATATTAGCAAAGAAATCAAATGCGAAACAATGTAAAGATAATAGGACCATCAGTCTCATGAGTCAAGTATTGAAACTATTTCTGAAGATCATCCATAATCGTATTTACCGCAAATGTGAAGAGTCGATCAGCGAGTCCCAGTTTGGCTTTCGGAATGGGTTCGGCACAAGGGAGGCACTTTTCAGTGTACAAGTTCTGGTACAACGATGCCTTGATGTTAATGTGGATGTTTTTGCCTGCTTCTTAGACTATGAAAAAGCATTTGACACCGTAAACCATAATAAAGTAGTAGATATACTTAAAGAACTAGGATTAGACGGCAAGATATTCGCATTATAGCCAACCTGTATTGGAACCAAACAGCAGTGGTGTTAGTGAACAAATAACTGTCAGAAGAGGTCATGATTCAAAGAGGGGTGCGACAAGGCTGTGTTCTCTCGCCATTACTTTTTAACCTTTATGCAGAAAAAATATTTCGAGAAGCATTGGATGGCAAGAACATAGGAGTAATCGTAGGAGGCATAGTGATCAATAACCTGAGGTATGCCGACGACACCGTTCTATTGGCTACGAACATAGAAGACCTACAAGAACTAATGACAACCGTTACAGAGCACAGCTTGTCCATGGGTCTTAAACTCAACGTTAATAAGACAAAATGGCTAGTCGTAAATAAAACCAGCGTAAATAACCAGCTGAATCTAAGAGTTGGAAATGAGGTGGTGGAACGCGTCAACTCCTATAAGTACCTTGGCTGTAACGTAAACGACAAATGGGACATGACATCGGAAATTAGAAGCCGCATCGAACAGGCAAGAGGAGCTTTCACCAAAATGAAGAAAGTGCTGAACAACAGGCACTTGGAAATCCCCCTCAGAATCAGATTGTTAAGGTGCTATGTGTTTAGTATCCTGTACTACGGCGTCGAGGCTTGGACATTTACGGAGGCTATGCATAAGAAGGTGGAGGCTTTTGAGATGTGGACTTACCGTAGAGTGCTGAGAATTTATTGGGTGGATCGAATTACTAACGTCGAGGTCTTGCAAAGAGTCAATAAGCAAACAGAAGTTCTCAACACAATAAAGAGAAGAAAACTGGAATACCTTGGTCATGTTATCCGAAATGATAAGTACAGGTTACAGCAGACAATAATACAGGGTAAAATACAAGGTACGCGCAGTCCAGGCCACCGCAGAACATCATGGCTCAAGAACCTTCGCCAATGGTTTGGACAAAGTACAAGATCCCTATTTCGAATAGTTGCAGATAAAATTCAAATAATGAAATTGGTCGTCAACGCCCTTGGAGGGCATGACACATGAAGAAGAAGAAGAAGAAGCGTATCGTATGTTATTGATGTTTTAGCCATTCATCTTAATACCTTCGTTTGCGCTTAATGCTTCTTGGAAAATATTCTCAGAGTATATTTTGAACAAGATTGGAGATAGTACAGATAGTACAGAACCTTGATACGAATCAATGTATCATGCTATACAGTGTCAAACGCTTTGGCAAAGTCAATGAAACAAACGTGTACATCTCGTGCCACGTTTCTACACCTCTGTATCATGACTTGGAGTGTCAAGATGTCTTCTCTCGTTCTGAGCGCATTCCGAAAGCCAAACTGCGTCTCTCCCACATGTTCCTCACACTTATTCCTTCTGTAGTTCACACCTATTCCTGTTCCTTCCTATGATCATATATTTTCTTCTTCTCAGTCCTTCTACTCTCTGGAGGGTGTAGTGATACTATTTTCGGTATGTGTTTGAATTTTTTGTTTCCCTGCGTTTCTATTTTGTGCTAGATGTATTGCTTCGTGCATTGAGTGTGCCGTCATTTCTTTTAATCTGTATGTCCATCTCATTGGAAACCGTCCTCTAGGTCTTTTTCCCTCAACTTTTCCCTCCATCACGAGGTTTTCCATCTCACCTGTTCTTCTAGCTATGTGGCCAAAGTAACTGAGATATGCTCTATTGATTTGCTTTAGTAGACGCTTTTTGATTTTTAGTTCTTCTAGAACAGAGGCGTTTGTTCTGTCTTCCACCCATGACACTCTTAGGATTTGTCTATACACCCATAATTCAAAGGCTTCAATTCTTTTTCGATCTGTTTTCTTTAGTATCCATGTTTCAGCGGAGTAAACAGCAATTGGGAAGATCAAGGAATGATATAATCATGGCATATATGATCATATATGCCAAGATGTTATATGGGTCGGCTGCTTTCGCATTCTTAATTTATGTTATGGCTTTTTGAACTTCGTCTTTTGTAATGGCCGGTCCGTCGTTATTAGCGTTTAGAGTGTCCTTTGAGTTCGATTAACTGAAGAATATATTTCATCATCCATTCAAGATTGGTATACCTGTTCATTAATCATTGTGTCCTTCAACCTTCTCATGCTCAGTATCGCAGCGCGGGCTTTTCGTGCTACTTTGATATTATGGTATAAAAAAATTGCGCAATTTGTTTTTAATTTTAATTTTTCTGCACACCCTAGACTTTGGACCGCGCAGCATTAATAAAAATTAGAGGGAACATTGCATACAAGCCTTAAAAACAACACTTCACCCTCACCACTTGATCAACGATAGACTGAATTTCTTGGCCAGGCAAGTTTTTCATAATCGGTGGTTCACTTAATATTTCTTGCCAAATTATTAAATCAATATATGTTGAACCATTGAAATTTAAAGGCAGCACTTCAAACATTCTAGGTGTTGAAGGTTGAGGCATCCTGCGTGCCTTTAATATGCGCCGGGCTGCCAGTTCTCGAATGTGCTTTCTGTCATCAGTTATCATTGCAAGGAGTATGCTCTCGGGATGTACAAAATAGCCATTGCGTTGAAGCATGGAATCAATAACCTTTTCCAGATCCTCTGACAGGTACCTGGAGGCCTGAATTATGTTAAAAGGGTGTCGTGTGCCATCCTTGCATGATGGTTTATTATTAATGTAGAACCAAGATGGTGTGCAAACTTTTACAACAAATGTAGCCAAAGTTGTCAAGTTTTCTGATGCAGTCTCTGCTGTTACATAAAAACCTAGTATTCAGTTGGCACGTATGAGCCAACGGGTATGTGACATTTTACCTGGAGATTTCTTTGCCAAATCTCCTGGGAAATCACCTGAAAGTACCGCTGAGACAATCTTGTGCAGGTACTATTGATCTGTACTCAAATCTTTAGCCATTTCTGGAAGCAATTATCCTTCAATGTGCTGAAATTTTTGAACAGGCAATTGTTCACAAGTCTCGAGTGCTTTCCTCAATGTTGCAGTCTAAGACTTAGGCCACGAAGTACTCCCGTCAAGATGAAAAAACAAGTGTCTCAAAGTTCCTTCATGTGGAGTAAACAAATTATCCACTGCAGTGGTTTTCGTAGCCTTTTTTCAAGCAGTCATATAACACCCCCATACCTGCCAGTATTTACATTGGTACCATCACAATTTTCCGATTGCCATCCGATGATGTTGGGGAATTCCTTCATGTGATATAAACCTTGTCATCGCAGTTTCTATTCCTTTAGCTGAACTAACGTTAAGTACTACGTACCCCATGTAAATAGATCCAGGTTCTTGAATTAGTGAGATGTGCTTCTTAACTTTCATGGTCCTGTAACATGTACCACCTTTTTTAATAATCTTCAACGTTTTTTCTTTTCTCCCATCAAAATATAAAGCAGGCAGTTTTGGGATTACGATCTCCTTTATTAACTTTTGTCTAGTTTTAGTTCTCTCTTTTCATACTTTATGTCTATCAATGACCACGATATCAGACTTAACTTCGTGTTCTTTGCATGAGCTATTTTTTTACGAAACAAAATTGAGGTTACTTGTTAAATAACTAGCGCAATTCTAATTCGAGCCAAAACCAATAATAGTCTACTGACGACGAGCCTAGAAGTGTTCTAATTGTCCCCTCCTGCGCTCGCTCACTTTCCTTATTTTATAAACTTAAAAATTTATATTATAAACTTTATATTATAAACTTATATTATATTAAACTTTTTTGTTTTGTATAGAAAATAAACTGTAGTTATAATAATTTCTCGGAATAAAATACGTCTGTTTATTAAAATTTTAATTAGTCTAAAAAACAATATTTTTCAAAAATTCAATTACGTTGCGGAGGCTATTACCATAAATCAAATCAAATAATATTTTGCATGGATTAATTTGAGTCTAAACGGCACCGATTTTTCACTATTAGATCACTCACAACCCAAAAAAAATATTTCGCTCTACCCTAATGTGCATCTTCCATCTGCAGCATCTTCCGTTTATTTTTTCCTTCAACAGACAGAATGAAATTTATGACTTGGAAAAACCTTTATATTTAAATCTAAAAAATTTAAAAAAACGGCAATCCTTAAAATCTGTCTCCTTGATATATATCCAAATCCATTCGAAAAGCCTTTCACGACGTATTAAGACAATATATGTCATTTGCCTCGCACCCCAACAGGGAATTGTACCGATCTGTTTCGATTTGGCCAGGCGAAAAATAGAAGATATTTTACTTAGCGAGTTTCAATGAACCAAATCTCAATGCTTGTTGAAGGATTGCTTTATATTCCTAAAAGTATTTTATTTAAGATAGAAATGAATTCATTATTCCATATAGTTATTCTAAGTCTTACATATTTACATATTCTAAGTCTTTTTTCTTAAAAGTAGAAATGGATAACTTACATATACAAATTTAAAGAAGAATATTATATTACAAAGGAACTGTTTAAATAATTCCTGTAAATTAGAAAAAATTGTAATAGTAATAACAAATAATATTTCTTTTCGTCTGATTGAAGAAACTTATATATAGAATAAATATTATTAATTTAGTTTTATACACATTTCTTAAAGTTTTATTAATGGAGGTGTCTTTATAATAAAAATGATAGATACTTTATTTCTTCTAATTTTTTTCATTTCTTTCAAATTACAAACTGAAATATTTTTGTTTATTTAAAAATTCTGAAAATAAATTCATGATCAACAATGTGCGTTTTCTTTAAAATAAATAACAGTATAAGTTTATTGTTAAAACAAAAATAAATAACAAGCAGAAATAAGACTGAAAATAAATGATTGTGGATGACAAGTGGAAAGAATTTTCCGTTTCTTTTTTCTCCAACAAACAGAATTAAATTTATTTCTTGGAAAAGCCTTTATATTTAAATCTAAAGAATTAACAAAAAACGACAATCCTTAAAATCTGTCTCCTTCAAGTATATCCAAATCCATTCAAAAAGCCTTTTGCGACGTATTAAGACAATGCTTGTCGTTTCCCTCGCACCGCATGTTTACAATAGCAAATTGTTCCAATCTGTTTTGATTTAGTCGTCCTGGAAAATCCTTTATATTTAAATGTAAGGAATTTACAAAAAACGTCAATCCTTAAAATCTGTCTCCTTGACATATAACCAAATTCTTTCAAAAAGCCTTTCACGACGTATTAAGACAATGCTTCTCGTTTCCTTCGCACCCCATGTTTACAATGGGGGAATTCTTCCGATCTGTTTTAAGTTTGCCAATCGAAAAATAGAAGATATTTTACTTAACGAGTTTGACTCAACCAATTCCCAATTATTGTTGAAGGATTTCTTTATATTCCTAAAATTATTTTTTTAAATAGAAATGGATCAATTACGTATTTAAATTATTACATATTCCTAAAAGTATTTTTTCTTAAAGATGGGAATTGATGAATTACATATACAAATTTAACGAAAAATATTATATTACAATGGGGCTGTTCTTCTATTCTAATTGTTCTATATTTTAAATTATAAATAAGAGTAAGAATAAGCAAAATTTCTTGTCGTCTGATTGAAGAAACTATTCTCATACGGAATAAATATTATTAATTCATTTCTCACTTTTACACATTCCTTGAAGTTTTATAAATAGCGGTCTTAATAATATAAATTAATAGACAACTTTTTTCTGGTAATTTTTGCCATTTCTTCCAAATTACAAAAGAAAATATTTTTGTTTATTTAAAAATTCTGAAAAGAAAATATCAATGTGTGTTTCCTTTAACATAAATAACAGTATAAGGTTTTTTAAAACAAAAATAAATAACAAGCAGGAATAAGAGTGGAAATAAATTGTTGTGGAAGACATGTGGAAAGCATTTTCTGTATCTTTTTTTCTCCAACAGACAGAATGAAATTTATGTCTTGGAAAAGCCTTTATATTTAAATTTAAGCAATTTACTAAAACAACAATCCATAAAATCTGTCGCCCTGATATGTATCCAAATCCGTTCAAAAAGCCTTTCGCGATGTATTAAGACAATGCTTGTCGTTTCCTTCGCACCCCATGTTTACAATAGGGAATTGTTCCGATCTGTTTTGATTTTTCCTGTCGAAAAATAGATGTTCTACTTGGCTAGTTTCAACCAAATCTTACTAATTGTTGAATGATTGCTTTATATTCCTAAAAGTATTTTTTTTTCTATATAGAAATGGATGAATTAGGTATACAAATTTTTACATATTCCTAAAAGTGTTTTTTTTGAAGGTAGCAATGGATGAATTATATATATACAAATTTAAAAAAAAATTATATTACCATGGGGCTGTTTAAATAATTCTTGTAGATTTGAAATTATAAATAAGAGGAAGAACAAATATAATTTCTCTTCGTCTGATTGAAGAAACTATTCTTATATGGAATAAATATTAATAATTTATTTCTCACTTTTATTCACATTTCTTGGAGTTTTATTAGCAATTAATTTTTTTTAGCTTTTTATTAGCTGTCTTAATAATAATGAAAATTGAAATTTATGTCCTCATAAATTATATTTGAATTGGAAAAGTTACTAGTTACGCTGGGACAAAATAAAAAATACTAGCTACTAGTTTCGGAGATGTATTTAATAGACCTTTTTACGGTTAGTAAAGCGCATGCGCACCGCAAAGTTTAAATGGCGGGAATATGAAAGTTTCGGGCAAATAATAAGGTTATACGTCAAAAATTTCGGGCAAAACATGGCGGAAATTGACACATGTGCAAAAAAAAATTTCAACTATGAAAATCCATCATCAGGCTACAATGAATAAAGAAGAACCAGTTAGTTAAATGTTGTAAAAAAATTAAACCGTTATAAAGTGGTGCACATCTTATTATTAACTGCAAGTAGTGCACATCTTGGTTTTTCGATGGATGAAGAACCATGCTGAAAAAAATATGCTGCACACATGGTCCTGCTTAAGAGCCTTTCAGTTTATAATATGTTGTGTAATGTTCAACAATTTTATAATTTAACTCATTTTATTATCAAATGTCAATTTACACCAACAACGTTACTGTTTGTATGTTTATACCGGTTTCAAATTTGTTTACAACATTTAGCCAACTAGTTCTTCTTTATTAATTGTAGCCTGATGATGGCGAAATTGTTCAATTAAATACATCGCCGAAACTAGTAGCTAGTAATAAAATGAATTAATTATTTTTATTTTGTCCCAACGTAACCAGTAATTATTCCAATTCAAATGTCTTAATAATATAAATTAATAGACACTTTTTTCTTCTATTTTTTTCCATTTCTTCCAAATTACTTGATTAATTTCTAAAATTCTGAAAAGAAACTCATGATCAATGTGTGTTTTCTATAAAATAAATAACACTATAAGGTTATTGTTGAAACAAAAATAAATAACAAGCAGGAAGAAGACTGGAAATAATTTATTGTGGAAGACTTTTTTCTCGAACAGACAGAATGAAATGTATGTCTTGGGAAAGCCTTTATATTTAAATCTAAGGAATTTAAAAAAAAAACGCCAATCCTCAAAATCCGTCCCTTGCTATATGCTCAAATCCATTCAAAAAGTCTTTCACGACTTATTAACCCATTATTGACCACTGTACTCATATAGGTACATTACCGAAATTACAATTTTTTTGGTGGCATGTAACGTGCAGTAGCTTAAGTTCAGTGTTGCGCAAAGATTCAGAATACTTTATTGTTTCGAGTTTTGGGACAGGTTTCTAATTTTTTTGGAACGAAGTTCCTTTAGGGAGGTCTCGATAGGAGCGATTCGGCAGAAAACGTTACGTTCGTACGCTGTCCTCGTACGCTGTCTTCGTACGCTGTCCTCGTACGGTGTCCGTTATGCGCCCTTTCACTTTTTCTCATTGTATATTCCCATACCCCGCTCTCTCACTCATTTTTTTGCAGAGTGACAGACACACGTGGTCTGTTTATAACCTTAAAACGAAACAAGAAGCAGAAATAATAATTGTTCAAACGTATTTTTCTTTTTTATTGTTTTAATTCATAGGAGAGTTATATTGTTTATATTATACTCATTACTTTAATTAGTCTTTGAGAAATGGAAAGTACAAAATACTGAAAAAGTAAGTAAGTTTATAAATTGCTGTTTACACATGTTTATCGTACATGTAATTTGAGTGATTTATCTTTACTATATATATATATATATATATATATATATATATATATATATATATATATATATATATATATATATATATCCCAGGCAATCGCCAAACAAGTTAGACATACAAAATTATTGCTCGTAAAAATTATGTAAAAATTATGTATTTTAAGTGGTGTGGGGTTATAGGGAGAGAGGTTTATGTCGAGGGACAGAGGGTTAACATTGGATTGGTGTTAGTGAGAAAAAAAAATTGTGTAAAAACGATGTGAAAAAATGAATTGGTTTTTATTTAGAAATGTCAAATTAATTTATTGTCAAATTTTCTTTTTATTTGTGGGATTTAAATATATATATATATATATATATATATATATATATATATATATATATATATATATATATATATATATATATAGTAATATAATAATATGTGGGATTCTATATAGAGGAGTAACAACCTCGTTAAAAAACCTGGGTCCATCTGGCTCCGGATGGTAGCACCCTGTAAGGGCCCCTGCCTAGGGTTACTAGGTGAAAAATGGTCAACGGTCTTGCCAACGGAAGAGGATTCTTAAATTCCCAACGCTGGATGGAGCGGAAGAGCCGGGTGGTTACACCAATAAAAATCCGCTTTGTGTCTGGCTTAGATTAAGCGACAAAGTGGTCAGCGTCTGTTCACCAGTGGTGCGGCTGTCAGAACATCATCTTGATCTCAGCAATCAAGTCGTCACCTTGTGATCTTCTTCGTGTTGATCACCTCATCTTTAATTTCAACTTGAAACAAACATGATGATAACAGAAGGTACAATTCCACTACCCCGGGCATCAGTCAATAGACTGATTACTCCTGGTCGTCGGATTCCGGGGGACCAGGAGCGTCATGTTGAGAAGGATCGGAGCTTCTCGAATCTTCTACGCGCTAAGCGTAAGTACTTTATTGGCAAGATCAACTCGAACACTCTTCTAAAAGTTGGTAAAATTAAACAGCTTGTAAACACAATGGACAAATTTAATATAAAAATCCTTGCAATTCAAGAAACTCGTTTCCTAGATGAATACCACTTTGACACGGATGATTATCGAATATACAAAGGGAAACCCTCTATAAAAATTAGGACGGGCCCCAGGCAATTTGGTACAGCGTTTGCCATCCACAAATCATTAGTAGACTCACTCATTGACTTTATGTCTACATCGGAACGCATCTCCACTCTATAACTGAAATCGGCGAACAAAGCGTATACTCTCATCAACGCACACGCTCCCACAAACGACTATAATAAGAAAGATCCTAAAACATCGGATACCTTCTGGGAACAGTTAGACACACCAATGCGAATTGTCAAATTTTAGCTGAGTACTTCAAAAATCTTCTCAACTGTGACCCCCCCATCCAGCAAGTTTATTTTTGAACAATGTGAATCCTATCCAGATTCCGTGCCGCCTTCCTTCCAGGAGATAACTGACATCATTCATTCATTGAAAAACGACAAAGCCCCTGGGGAAGATGGAGTCATTGCCGAGTTATGGAAACTGGCTGACGACAACCTCATTCACAGAATAAACAATATAATATGTGATATTTGGGTGACCGAACAAATCCCCCCAGAATGGAAATGTGCACTTATAGACCCACTTCATAAAAAAGGTGATAAAATGGACCCGAACAATTATAGAGGCATTTCACTTCTACCAGTAACGTACAATATTCTTTCGAAAGCTCTTTTGAATAGACTTGAACCTCAAGTAGACCCACAGATAGGAGAATATCAGGCAGGTTTCCGTAAAGGGCGCTCATGCACGGAACAAATTTATAATCTGAAGACAATCTTACAAATACGATCTTGTAGAAACACCGTACCTTTGTTGATTTCAAAAAAGGCTACGACTCCGTCGACAGACCAACTCTCTTCAGCATTCTGGGGGAATTCAAAGTAGATAGAAAAACCAGGGCATTAATTCAACAAATTCTCATTAATACTACATCAAAGGTTAAGTTTGGTGGAGCAATTTCTCAACCTTTTGAAATACATACGGGTGTTCGACAGGGAGATGGACTTTCACCCATCCTTTTTAATATGGTCCTGGAAAAAATAATCAGAACTTGGGAAAAAGAAATTGAGGGAATACACATTGGTAAGAGAAGAGATTATAGGAGCTAATATCAAATGTTTGGCGTTTGCAGATGATCTTGCAATATTATCGAATACCAGAGAAGCAGCAAAGCATGCACTTGAAAAATTACACGCAATTTAAAAAAAGGCTGGTCTCCTGATATCTTATGAAAAAAACACAGTATTTAGAACGATCCCCGTCCGACAATCTACCCATCAAGACACAATATGGTTCTGTATCCAGAGTTTCGCAGTTTAAATACTTAGGAGAAATCATCCAACCGTCCGGCCTAAATATAATAGCAAATCAAGAACGAGTAAAAAAATTACAGAGAGCCTACCGACTTACTTGGAAGAACTTACTTGGCAGAAACAACATTAATTCATGGTCACTCAAAAATCAAAGAAATAGAGAAACAAGAACGTAAAATTCTCCGAAAAATTTTTGGGCCGGTGAATAAAGAGGGAATATGGATTAAGAGACCATCGTCAGAAATATATAAAACCGTAGAACCTATCACTAACACTTTCAGAAAGAGACGAGCTAAATTTTTTGGTCACATATACAGAATGGACCATAACAGAATTACGAAACAAATTTTCAAAATTACCTTTAACAATAAAAATAGGTCCAAATGGATACAGGAAACTGAAGAAGACCTCAAGCAGCTAAACATCACGATACACGACATGGATGATCGGGCTAAATTTAGAAACACCATAATGCACCATAAATTTGATAAAGAAATGCTCCCAAAGATACCAGGAAAAAAGTGGACGGACGAACGGAAGAAAGAACATAGTGCACGAATGAAGAGGATTTGGGAAGAACGTCGCCGCATGACTGAGTTGACATAATTTTTGTTCAAGTTTACACGCTCTCTTTAAAGGGATTTACGATAGTAATAATAATATATATATATATATATATATATATATATATATATATATATATATATATATATATATATATATAGCATATATATATATATATATATATATATATATATATATATATGTGAGTCGTTTATTTTAAAAGTGACCTAACTCCATTTATGTTCGAATCGAGATATTAAATGGTTTGCGTTGGATAAAATTTAAAAATATGGGTAACATATAACATAGTAGAATAATGTTTTGGTATTTCTAAGGGTGTCTAATTTATCAGCCCAATTAGCATATTTAACGTTATATAAGAAATAATATATTTTTAATGGCTGTAAATGGACTTGGGCCTCTTTCAAAATCAATGAAATCACGTTTCCAATTTTTAAGAAAGCACAAGTCCATCCATACATAAAATACATTTTCCTTGAAATAAAGATAAATGGATTAGTATATCACGTTACGAGAGATGTAAGAGGGATATTACGTGCGAGCGGAACAGGTACCCCCGTACGACTACGACCCTCGTAGTTACCCTAAGACCCGCGTAGCGGGGACTGCGTAATTCCGCGAGTACGTAATTGCCTTAAAACTCGAGTTATGTACTAAACTTTATCCACGACCACATAAATTTGTTTCTGTTTAATAAGAAAAATATGTTTGTTGTAACAAATTTATTTCTTATTACATAATGTTTATTTTATTATCATAATTTAACATTATAAACAAACAGTTGCATTTTCAAATATAACTGTTACTCGACAATATTTAACTTGAAAGAAATAAAAAGAAATACATTCTTAATGGTTACATACCTTATTATTTAGTACTTATTTGGGCTAAACAGGAATTTGACCTGGGCTCGTAGATTTAAGCAACCCAATGTAAGCAATGTCAATTTCCGTTAGTTTGAATTGTGGCACGGGGGCGCTGAAGGTATGAGCACGTAGTAGCAGCTCTCAACCAATCAACGAATCGTAAACCAAACGCACGTGTGTGTTATCAATCATAACATACGTGTTATGATGTGTTTACATAGTCCACGAACTGTACAATAATGGGCATTTACAATAGTGGTCGTAGATAAACACTTTTATCTTATAAAATCAAGAATGATAAATAAAAGTTGTTAAATTTTTACATTAATGTTAATATTGTTTTATTAATTAATATTCAGTCTTCTCCAATTTGTGTATGCTAGAGGGATATAAAATAATTATTGTGGGCAGCTGGTATACAATGTGCCAAGGTGGTATACCAAAATTCTTTGTATTTGAGGTTTGTGAGTGGTCTCGTATTGTTTTTAGTAGTTTCTTTTTCACATTGAAATTCATATTTGAAGATTCAAAAGTTTTTCTTGGGATATTTTAATATATTCATATTCTCATACAGTTTTTTTTTTCAATTTAATTTGTTATAAACAAATTATTAACGAATTACTGAAAATTACAATGGTATATCAAAAGGCCCATATGAATTCATTAGCAAATCGCAACTGAAATTTGAAATGAAATTGTTTATAATAAATTCATTGCACATTGATAACTGCTACTTTGTTGCTAACTTGCTATTAAACATAAAGCTTACGAGATCACAACTTTAATTCCATATTTTCTATATCGGTTTGAAACTCTCTCAATGGGACTTACACTTTCAAAATCAACTTTTTCGTCACTTCATTAACACAGCAAATTTTGGTGTTACAAAATCTTATTGATTTTGAATATATTAGTAACAAGTTACTTCAGTATAAAAAGATCAAGTAAAAATCTAACTATTAAGGTAGCTAACTCAATATTTTTGAAAAATGGACTTAGGCCACTTTCAAAATAAACGGCTCATGTATTGTAGTCATATATTGAAATCATTCAGATTGTTTAGAACTGACAATGAGCCATTGCATGATATCTGTCGGCAGTTCGAGTAGTTCATCTAATTCGTGTAGCTCTTGAAATCTCATGCAAGTTCAGCTCGTGAAATTTTATGAGGAACTAGTTTAACTGGCAATTTACACTACCATTCTTACCGATTCGACGTTTCCAGAAATGCCTAAGTGCTGTCATCTGATAGTATAAAGCTACGTGTCTTAATTATCAGACCTATTAATAAAGAGAAAAATAAAGAAACATATTTCAGATGGTTTCACGAACTAGCTAGTAGTATCAAGTATTTCAAATAGAATACACGAACTGTCGGCAGATCATGCAATAACTCGGTTTTACACATTCTAATAGATTTCACTATATCACTATGACATTTACATTATAGAGAGACATTAGTGAAATCACAAGCTCGGCATCAAAAAGAGTATCGACAGAGAAAAAAGGAAAAAGGAAATGAAAAAAAGGGATTATACAAAATACTGATTCAGAAAATTAGCTTCATAAAATATTATAATTTGAAGGAATTCTTTCCGTTTACATAGATTTATCGTACATGTGATTACAGTGTTATTTTTTTCACTATATTTATATTCATTGTAGAGACAACAGTAAAATCAAAAGCTTAGCGTAAAAAGAGTATGGACAGAAAAAAAAAGAAAATGAAAAAAAAAAGGAATTATACAAAAAACTTATTCAGATAAGTAGGTTCTTAAAATATTATAATTTAAAGGCATTGCTTACTGTTTACATAGATTTATCGTACATATAATTACAGTGTTTGCTATTTTTTTTCAGTGAATTTATATTCATTATAGAGAGGCAATAGTAAAATCAAAAGCTCAGCGTAAACAAGAGTATCGACAGAGAAAAAAGGAAAAATAAAATGAAATTAAAAAAAATTCCAAATTGCTGTCATTTGATAGTATAAAGCAACTTGTCTTTTAATAAATTAAAACACACCTATTAATAAAGGGATAAATAAAGAAACATATTTGAGATGGTTTCACGAACAGCTAGTCATATTTCAAATAGAATACATGAACTGTCGGCAGATCATAAAATAACTCAGTTTTACACAATCTGATGGTCATTCGCTATATGACTACGACATATACATTATAGAGAGACAATAATGAAATCACAAGCTAAGCATCGAAAAGAGTATCGACAGAGAAAAAAAAGGAAAAAGGAATGAAAGGAATTATACGAAATACAGATTTAGAAAAGTAGGTTACAATTTTATAATGTGAAACAATTGTTTACTGTTGACATGTGTTTTTCGTACAAGTGAATCAAGTATATGCTTTTTTTAATTTTACTATAATCAAATTTTATATAGACACCTATATATATATATATATATATATATATATATATATATATATATATATATATATATATAGATATATATATATATATATATATATATATATATATATATATATATATATATATATATATATATATTCAAGCTGTGTTCCTCTATAATAAGTTGGTACTTTGTAGTGAGTTTGAATATGGGGATTTAGATTGTTTATTCATATTTTCCAGAACATTCAATTAAAATATTTGCGTGCACTTTCATTATTTTAATAATAAATAAAAAAAGTTGTTCGATTCTATTAAAAGTGCGAGGAACTTCGTTCCTGACGGGGGTCCCTTGACCGCATACGTTTTTTTTATTATGAACTTCACATTACAACAACAATACTTGGCACGTGCATCTGTGTTTTAGAGGTTACATGAGGTAAGTGAAAAGTATTTTCAATAGTGACCATAGTTCATTGAGAAAAATTATTGTTTGCATGATATATGTTTTGTTAGATGTGTAAAAACAAAATGTGCTTATCAGATAATTATCAGATTATTGTGTAATCTTTATATATTGATTTAAATCTGTCTGTACTCATTCGAGTACAACGGGCAATGGCATGGTATGAAAGCCGATATCTGGGTATTCCACCGTCTTCCTTTTATGGAAAAAGATTTGGAACGCTATCAGCCGCCTTAGATGCAATTGAAGATGCGAGATGTAGCAGTTCAGAAATAGATTTGGTTATAATTCCACCTTATGTCGGCAAATAGATAACGAAGAATTTGATTATGACGACTTAGTATTGACTGAAATGCCAAAAGATGTTCCAGGGGAAATCGAAATTGACATCAACGATCCATCAGAAGAGGAAAATACCCCAAACTATGACGATGAGTGGGTTGAGGATGACATTCCGTGTTATGAATTATTGATAAAGAAATCTAATAAAAGGCAGAAAATTGCAGAACCCAAATGTACTCGTAGACCCGTAAACATGAGTATAAATGGTACCAAAGAAACGGACGTTCGCTTGGAAAATGTGCGACAGGAACTACTAGGGCTGAATGCGGTACAGATTTTTGAGAAGTTATTTGACAAAGAAGTTGTCATATTGTCACTCAAACGAATATTTACGCTGCAGCAGACACCAATAACCATCATTTCTATATTACGAATGAAGAACTGAAGATTTTTATCGGATTTCTTCTGTTCACTTGTTATCACAGACTACCCCGTGAACGTCTTTATTGGAGTTTAGATGAGGATGTGGGCATTGATGTGAGATTCGCTGAAATTAGAAAGGGTCATTTTTCACGAACACTTATCAATCGATGAGGCCATGGTGAAATGCTTCGGTCATCATTCTGCGAAGCAATTCGTCCCGGGCAAGCCTGTACGCTTCGGCTACAAAGATTGGATGATATATAGTTCTACTGGCTACTGCTATGCATTCGCCAATGCCATATTAGGGCCAGGTGGAGGTGCGAAAATGTAGTGACGCATTGCACCGAGAAGAGGGCTGTTTTAGAATGTTTCATACTCAAAATAGATTAAATTAATGATATTCTATAATATTATGTTTTTATTTGTTACTGTAAATTACCAACTAAGAAATAAACTCTTTTTTAAGTTATTTCTGATTTTATCCTGTAAGAGCCCAATGTACTCGTTTCAGTACACCTATTTTTTTGCAAAATCAAAGAAAAAAAAATTGAAGTTTCTATTTGAACAATCTTTTAAATACATATTAATGCTATTCTCACTTGTGTTTCATCTCTGACTTTTCTACCAAGACGGTGGGCATTGGGTTAAGACAATGCAAGTCGTTACCCTCGCATCCCATGTTTACAATACAAAATTGATCCGATCTGTTTTGCTTTTACCAGTCGAAAAATAGAAGATATTTTACTTAACGAGTTTCAATGAACCAAATCTCACTGTTTGCAAAAGGATTGTTTTTTATTCCTAAACGTATTTTATTTAATAGAAATGGATGAATTACTTCAATTAAGTGTTCAATTTTTTACATCTTCCTAAAAGTATTTTTTTCTTAAAGGTAGAAATAGATGAATTACACATACAAATTTAAAGGAGATTATTATATTACAATAGGGCTATTTAAATAATTCTTGTAGATTTTAAATTATAAATAAGAGAAGAACAAACTAAATCTCTCTTCGTCTGGTTGAAGAAACTATTCTTATAAAGAATAAATATTATTAATCAATTTCTCACTTTTATACACATTTCTTAGAGTTTTATTAATAGCTGTCTTTATAATATAAATTAATAGATAGTTTTTTTCTTCTAATTTGTTCCAAATGACAAACAAAAATATTTATTTAAATATTCCCAAATAAATAATTAGCAATGTGTGTTTTCTTTAAAATAAATAACAGTATAAGAATATTGTTAAAAAAAATAACAAGCAGGAAGAGGCCTGGAAATAAATTATCGTGGAAGACATGTGGAAAGCATTTTCCGTTTCTTTTTTTTCTCCAACACACAGAATGAAATTTATGACTTGGAAAAGCCTTTATATTTAAATCTAAGGAAATTACAAAAACGACAATCCCTAAAATCTGTCTCCTTGATATATATCCAAATCTATTCAAAAAGCCTTTCACGACGTATTAAGACAATGTTTGTCGTTTCCCTCGCACCCCATGTTTACAATAGGGAATTATTCCGATCTGTTTTGATTTTGCCAGTCAAAAATAGAATATATTTTACTTAGCGAGTTTCACGGAACTAAATCTTATTGATTGTTGAAGGATTGCTTTGTATTCCTAAATATTTTTCTTAAGAAAGAAATGGATGTATTCTGTATTCAAATTATTACATATTCCTAAAAGCATTTTCTCTTAAATGTAGAAATCGATGATTTAAGTATTTAAATTTAAAACTGTATATTATAATACAATATATATATATATATATATATATATATATATATATATATATATATATATATATATATATATATATATATATAGGTTCTGGACTCCTAGGTGGAGCATAGAGCCTCCATAAGCACCCTCCAGCGGACCCTATTCTGGGCCATTGCTTTGGCTTCACTCCAAGAGGTTTTCTGGGCTTTTAGTTCATCTAACACTGTTCTTCTCCATGTTTGAGCCGGTCTTCCTCGTCGTCTCGTTCCTTGGGGATTCCAGTCTAGTGCTGCCCTTGCAATGTCGTCTGGTTTTCTTCTTAGAATGTGGCCGATCCATCCCCATTTTCTTAATGTCGTGCTCTATTGTTCCTTCTCCGCATCGTTTAAGAAGTTGCTCATTAGTAATTTTCTGTGGCCAGAAGATTCTGAGGATGATTCGTAGACATTTGTTGGCGAAAACCTGAAGTTTATGTTTTGTGGCATTAGTGTTTTTCCAGGTCTCACATCCATATAAGAGGATTGCTTTGACGTTTGTTCTATATAAACGCAGCTTGCTCTTTGTTTATATGATGTTGGACCTCCATATTGTGTTTAGTTGCCTGAATGCCATCTGTGCTTTTTGAATTCTGTTTAGAATGTCTAGGTCTGTTCCGCCCGTCTCGTTGAGAATGCTTCCTAGATACTGAAACTTTTCTACATTCTCAATTGGTTGGTCGTTTATTTGAAACGGTGCGTCGTTATTTGTGTGCATTCGCATCACTTTTGTTTATGAGACATTTATTTTCAACCCTATCTTCTGTGCCATGTCTGATAGTAGGGTGAGTTGCCTTTGCATACTTTCATAGGTATGCGAAAAAAGGCAAATGTCGTCTGCGTATTCGAGATCTTTGAGATTAGAGTAAAGAGACCATCGAATACCATCGTTTGGTCTGCAAGACTTTTCCAGGATATAGTCAAGAGCAATGTTGAAAAGCAGGGGAGAGAGCACACATCCTTGCTTCACTCCTGATCTCACCGGAAAAAGGTTGCTATGTGCTCCGCTATGCAGGATACTACATGGTACGTCATGGTACAGTTCTCTAATCGTGTCGATGATTTTTGTTGGCACGCCTCTTATCCGTAGTATCTTCCATATAGCAGAGTGGGATAGGCTGTCAAAAGCACGTTCAAAGTCGATGAAAACAAGATATAGTGGCGATCGCCATTCAACGGATTGTTCTATAATTATTCTTGTTGAATTTATGTGGTCTATGCATGAGGGGTTTGGGCGGAAGCCTGCTTGGTTTGGACGCAGTATGGGTTCGAATGCTTCTGCCAGCCTATGTTGGATTACACTTGCAATAATTTTGTTTATGGTGTTTAACAGCGTTATTCCTCTCCAATTTTTGCATTGCGTTAGGTCTCTTTGGCAGTTTGATAATGGGACCATGTTTCATTTCTGCTGGAATTTCTTGGTTTGTCCAGATCCCTTTTATTATTTTTGCAAGTAGAGGTGCAATCCATTTAGGGTCTACCTTGATTAGTTCGGCAGGTATGTTGTCTACCCCTGCCGCTTTGTTGTTTTTCAGCTGCTTGATGGTATTTAGTGTTTCTGTTTTTGAAGGCGCGTCTATTTTTATATTCAGCTGTTCATTTGCATTGGCTTCTGGAGCTATCTCAAGTTCGTCTTCCATGGGTGAGCTGAGCATATCAGCAAAGTATTCCTTCCACCTATCGAGCTGAGTTTCTGGGGTGGTCAGTGGGCGGTTGTCTTTGCTTCTAACTATATTTGTGGTCTTTGTGTGCTTTTTGGAGAGCTTGTTTGTCAGTGTGTAAAGAGTCCTCGAGTTGTTATTTTTGGCTGCTTCTTCTGCTTGCTCACATATCAGGTCAATCCATATTCGCTTGTCTTTTTTGGCAGATGCTTTAATTTGTTTGCATAGTTGTGTATATCTCCAGATTGCATCATTTTTTGTCATCGAAGTTTTGCACTGGAGTACCAGTTTCTTCGCATCCTTTCTGTCTTGTATAAGTTGCCATGTTTAGTCTGAGATCCAGTCTTTTCGATTTCTTTCCTTTGTGCCAAGGGTTGTTTTGGCCGATTCGAGTAGTGTCTTGGCTAAGCCATCCCAAGATGTTATGGGATTTTGGTCTGCATTTTCAGGCATGTTTGTTAGGAAAACTTTTTTGCAGTTTGGTTGGCGCAGTTTGTGTAGGTTGAACTTTACTCTCTTTGATTGTTCAGGTTTCTTTGGTACGGCCAGTTTGATTCTGAACGTGCCGAGCAGAAGGTGGTAGTCGCTGGCAATGTCTGCACCCCTTTTGTTTCTGACATCAAGTAGGGATCTCCGCCATGTTTTCTATATGGCAATATGGTCAATTTGGTTTTGGGTTTTCTTGTCGGGGGATATCCATGTGACTTTGTGGATTTGCTTGTGTGGGAACACTGTTCCACCTATAACTAGGTCTGATGTTGAACAGAGTTTCGTGAATAGTTCACCGTTTTCGTTTCTTTCCCCACATCCTTCTTTACCCATGATGTCTTCTAGATTACTGTTATTTGTCCCGACCTTAGCGTTGAGATCACCCATGAGTATGGTGATATCACCTCTGTTTATCTTCCTTAACGTACTTTCAAGGATATCGTAGAAATTTTCTTTTTCCTCAGCACTCGCACTGTTTGCGGGTGCATAGCATTGTACAAAGGTGATATTTCTGTATTTAGTGTGGAACCTTGCTGTAATTATTCTGTCATCAATGGGGTTCCATGAAATTAGGCTCTTTCTGGCTTTTTTAGTAATTATGAAACCAACGCCTCTTTCATGAGACCCAGTTTCTTTGCCACTGTACAGGAAAAGCTCCCCAGATTGTAAGTTGAGCTCCCCCTTGCCAAGCCAGCGAACTTCTGATAAGCCTAAAATTGAGATGTTGTAGTTATTTAATTCTCTCACTGCTTGATGCAGTTTTGATGCTTCGTATAGAGTTTTTACGTTCCAGCATCCAAAACGTAACTTTTCCTTAAGTGTAGCCAGTGTTGTCTTCGTTTTGTCCGTCCGGATTTGTGTTGTAGAGGTTTCATTAATAGCATAGTTTAGGCCAAGCAGGTTATTAGTCCACTGTGGCCGTAGTTTGGTGCTGGGGCTGCCAGCTATAGCTTCCAAACCAGCCTCCTGTTTACAGGATTTAAATCAGCCGCCCATTCTGGGTCAGACGCTGTTGCAGCCGCCCAATCTGGAATAGACGCTGAGGATTTGTAGCCGCTCATTCTGAGTGCAGACGCTACATTTGTAGGTTTTGGTCCGCCCCGGGAATAATACAATGGATTGAAGAAATTATAGTTAAGTATATAAAATAATTATTATAAATTCATTTCTCACTTTTATGCACATTTCTTCAAGTTTTATTAATAGCCATCTTAATAATATAACTTAATAGATACTTTTGTATTGTAATTTTTGCCATTTCTTCCAAATTTCAAACGAAAATATTCTTGTTTTTTTAAAAACTCTGAAAATAAACTAATGACCAATGTGTTTTCTTTAAAATAAATAACAGTAATAAGATCATTGTTAAAACAAAAATAAATAACAAGCAGGAATAACACTGGTAACTAAATTATAGTGGAAGACATGTAGAAAGCATTTTCCATTTTTCTTTTTCTCCAACAGGCAGAATGTAATTTATGTCTTGGAAAAGCTTTTATATTTATATCTAAAGAATTTACAAAAAAACAGCAATCCCCAAAATCTGCCTCCTTGATATATATCCAAATCCATTCAAAAAGCCTTTCACAACGTATTAAGACAATGCTTGTCGTTTCCCTCGCACCCCATGTTTACAATAGGAAATTGTTCCGATCTGTTTGGATTTTGCCAGTCGAAAACTAGAAGATATTTTACTTAGCCGGTTTCAATGAACCAAATCTTATTGATTGTTGAAGGATTGCTTTATGGTCTTAAAAGTATTTTTTCTTAAAAGTATAAATGAATGAATTACATATACAAATTTTAAGAAGAATATTATATTTCAATGGGGAGTTTAAATAATTCTTGTAGATTTTAAATTATAAATAAGAGAAAGAACAAACAAAATTTCTTTTCGTCTGGTAGAAGAAACTGTTCTTATGTAGAATAAATATTAATAATTCATTTCTCACTCTTATACACATTTCTTGGAGTGTCATTTCTAGCTTTCTTAATATTATAGATTAATACACTATTTTTTCGTGTATTTTTTGCCAGTTCTTCCAATTTACAAACGAAAATATTTTTGTTTATTTAAAAATTCTGAAAAGATGCTCATGGATCAATTTGTGTTTCCTTTTAAATAAATAACAGTATAAGATTATGGTTAAAACAAAAATAAATATCAAGCAGGAAGAAGCCTGGACATAAATTATTGTGGAAGCACATGTAGAAAGCGTTTTCCGTTTCTTTTTTCTCCAATAGACGGAATGAAAATTTTCTTGGAAAAGCCTCTACTTAAATATAAGGAATTTAGGAAAAATGCCAATCCTTAAAAGCTGTCTCCTTGATGTATAGCCAAATCCATTAAAAAATCCTTTCACGACTTATTAACACAATGCTTGTCGTTTCCTGCGAACCTCGGTTGTGCGCCTAAATCGCCTAACCTAACCTAACCTATATCGCAGACCTATGTTTTGGAGGCAATTGTTTTGTAAAAAAAGGCGCGTTATACAGCGACAAATGCGGTAATCATTTTAAGTATACATTATTTATCACAAAATGAAATCGCGCACCACGCATTTAAAGTACCAACTCATCCAACAGCGCGATTATTTTACCAAAAAATTGTTTAGTGATGCCGGATCCGCCGGATTACCGGATCCGGTTTTTCGGATAGCAATTTCTATTTGTATGCAAGTACATCGGTTCCCAAATAATATAATATGAAACCACATTACACTAAGTTACATGAGAAAACGTTTCAGCAATATACAGGGGAGTCAAGAAAGGCTATCATTACGGATTATAAGATAAAACTAAAACATTAAACAACATTTTTTTTTAAATCTGACTCTGATAACAAGTGTAGTATTGCCGCTTCTCACGAAGTAGCGCTGGAAATTGTCAAAGCGAAGAAACCTTTTAGTGATGGAGTGTTTATTAAAAATGGTGCAACTAAAATGGCAAAACAATTCAATAAAACAAAAATTGCCGAAAAATTTGAAACAGTCTCAGTGTCGCATTAAACAATTGCAAGACGGGGGTGGACCATATTATTTAATGTACATGTATTTAACCGTTTCGAGACTACGGGTACACATATGTACCACCAATTAGTGAGACAGGACTAAAAATACTTTTCGCTATTTGAAACGGTGAATAATTGTACTATTCAGTCCCATTAAGTATCCTCTTGTCAGAACACGCACGGGAGACATCGCATAACTTCATTTTTCGATCATTTGCCGTTGGTAGTTGCTCGACGCACGTGTGTCTGCTAACATTTTGCAAGAATATGTGCAAAAAAATAGTGTTTTGTGTTAAAAACTTACATAAACGAGATCTGTGTCTACTTTGTGTTTGGTAAGTGTGTGTTTTGTTTATTATTTACTGATCAAAAATATTGGAATGGGTGGATGCAGAGCCCTGGTACATATATGTACCTTCCGTCTTATGCAGTGGTTCGTTTGTGTACCAGTAGTTCAGTAAGTAGAAAGATATTTTGTTTGCAGATATGGATTGGAAAAGGCCACTAACGTCTTCTGAGCGGGAAGAGGCAGCCAACAATTTGTCTGACTTTCGATCAGGGTCGTATGCTAGTGTTGACCCCTACGAGCCTTCGGATGATAGTGATGACCTCTACTAGCCATCTGATGAGGAATCTGATTCAAATGCTACTGATTCAGCGGAAGAATCTGATGCGAATATTGTTGAATCGAAGTCCCAAGATGTCTTGCAGCCTGAATGCTCTTCGAGGGACACCCCAATGTCTCCATTACTTCCAGAAACTGTAGCCTCTTCTTCAGGTCCTTTCGTGCTGTTTACTAAACCTGGTGAATTATTCATGCCGAAACAAAAAATATCCTCTAAGCGCAACTGCAACTTATCTCATGAATTGAACAGGAACCTTTTCAGATTTTGATTGTTTCAGAAAATGTTTCCACGCTCATTGTTTATATATATTGCTCAGTGTACGAACGAAAAAATAAGAATTCACAAAGAAACAAAACGCGATGCACGTTTGAAGGAAACCGATGAGGGCGAAATAAAAATTGTTCTTGGATGCATGCTGGTTATATGTTACAATCATGTCCCACAAATCAGCGATTATTGGTCAAGTCATCCCTCTATGGGAATACTGCAATACAGAATGCAATCTCTAGAGACAGTTTCAAATTTTTGTCTTTTGTCTCACCACGCAAACCGCCTGAATGCTCCAAGACATATTATACTGATGATGTCGTTGAGTGTTTGAAACGCACATTCCAAAAGTGTCGTTTAGATAGTTGCTTTCAGAGCAATGACGAGTCTATGACTAAATTCAAAGGTCGCTCGTCAATGAAACAATATATGCCTCTAAAGCCAATAAAAAGGGGCATAAACATGTGGCTTAGATCCGATTCTTACACTGGCTATACGTACGACTTTAATATTTATACAGGCCTGAGAAATTGCACAATTTTGGGAGAGCGCGTTGTACGTAAACTTGTTGCCACAGCTAAAGAAAAGGATATAACGTTTTGCTTTGATCGTTTTTTTTACGTCGGTATTATTACTTCCAAATTTAGATTACGCAGCACTTGGTACTTGTAATCAGAACAAAAAGAATATACCTAAGATAACAGACAATTTAGATAGAGGTGGATATGTATTTCGATGTAGCGCAGTGATGGACTGATGTTTGTGAAATGGCAAGATACGAAAGTCCTTATGCTAAGTAATTGCCATAATGATGCGGTTGTGACTGTGAAAAAAACAATGGAAGATGGTTCCAAAATTGACGTGGCTTGTCCTCGAATGATAGCATTTTATAGAGAAATTATGGGGGGCGTCGACTTAGCAGACCAGATGGCGGGTGTTTATAATTTAGACAGGAAATCAAAGAAATTGTGGAAAAAATTGTTCTACCGTTTTTTCATAATGGCAGTTGTAAATTCATGGATCATCTATAACGAACTACATAAAAAGAAGCATCCGCTATTGTAATTTTTAATGCCTTTGGCAGAAGAGATGATAAGCGAGGGGAATGGATCAGCAGCAACACAATAGTATGCAAGAAAGGGCACAGTTTCAAGAAAACGAAAAAGCCTTGCAACCGTGTCTCTTCATCTACCCTTCGAAGATCCAACTAGAAAAAGGTGTAGAAGATGTGCAGAGAGAAAGAAACAGACACGTACAAAAACATATTGTCAAGAATGCAACACTCCTCTTTGTAAAAACTGTTTTGCGCTTTACCACACTTAATAATATGTGAAATATACATGTTTTTTTCAAAATAATTGTTTGTTGTTTTTATGAGAATACCCGGACTACTGGTATATATACGTACCTCATACAAGGACTAGTGGTACATATGTTTACCACTACCCCTACTACCGCCCGAGAATTTTTTTTTTTCGAAAAAACAACTTATTCTTACTCTACAAACATGAAAAAATTAAATAATTAGGGCTAGTCTGCTTGAAAAAAAAAACCGTTTTGAAAGGGTTAAAAGACTGCATGGCACCATGACACAGTTGAAAAATGAAAATATTTTTCAATATGCCTGAAAATATGGATGAAAGCACTGATCTTTCCGACATTAGCCAGCTTGTAATTTTTATCCGAACTATTCAAAACGACTTCAGTGTAGCAGAGGAGATGCTTGATATTATTCCTTTCCATGGTACAACCAAGGGTACGGATATTTTTGAAGCTGTAAAAAAGGTGGTGTCAGACTACGGGAGATTCGATAAATGTTCCTGTATTGTCACTGATGGAGTTAGAGTTATGCTAGGAACTGAAATATGCTGGAAAATCCTTACGTCAAATGATTGTTATGAAAGTAGTTGTTAAAATAACTAACATAGTTAGAGGTGGTAATCGTTCTTTGACTCACAGAAAGTTTCGTGACTTTTTAACGGAAGTAGATGCTATATATGGAGACTTGTTACTTTACACCGATATTCGTTGGTTAAGCGCTGGAACCTGTTTGCAACGATTTTTCGCTATACGCAAGGAGATTTCTATTTTCCTTAAAGATGAAGTCGAGTCAAACACTATGGAACTGGAAAATTAAATGGTAGATGCACAATTTTTAGTAGACTTTGCATTTTTAACAGACCTCACATCTCACCTTAACGAGTTAAATTTGAAGCTACAAAGAAAACGCTAGCTACAAAGAATATTGCCAACTTATTTGGACACATAAATGGATTTAAGAATAAAATTAATCTTTTCAACTCTTTACTAGATAAAAATGATTTTTCATTTTTTCCAAGTTGCAAAGAGCATTTTTAAGAAATGAAGGATTTTGAGGAAGTTTCAAGTTTATCTCACAGAAAATACATTGACATAATTGCAGAATAATTCGAAAAGCTATTTAGCAACTTTACAAAAATCTAAACAGAAATTTCAGTTTTTACTCATCCCCTTACAATTTCAGTTGAGAATGTAAGCAGAACAGACCTTCAACTGGAATTGTGTGATTTGCAATCAGATTCAGAACTGAAACTGGATTGGATTTTTTCAAATTGCTGCCAGAAGAACGATACCCCAACTTGCGAAACTTAGGGCCAACACTTGGCCCAATGCCGGGAAGCACGTATCTCTGCGAAAGCAGCTGTTTCAACATGAAATTTATAAAGTCAAAATATAGATGTTCCCTCTCTGATAAGTCACTTACTCAGTTGCTTTGTTTATCAACAACAAATATTAAAGTTAATATTGATGCATTAGTTAGGGAAAACTTACATCCTCTAAATTCCCACTAAGGTTTGTATAATTATTCTATATTTTTTGAGTAAATTAAAATAATAATGCTAACGCGTTTTTTCTTTGTATACCATACCTATTAAAAATAGGTGCCCTTGAGGCACTTACAGTTGGACAGCCCTGACTTTTTGTTTCAGCCCTTTCAGCCCTGACAGCCCTGAGAGTTTTAAAGAACCAAATTTTACTGATTTTTGAAGAATTGCTTTATATCCCTTAAATAAAGTAAATCCCTTAAAAAGTATTTTTATAAAGGAAGAAATGTATGGACGAATTATTTATTCAAATTGTTGCATTTACTTTATACATATCATGAAAGAACCCATTTATTTCTAACAAGAGAAATGTCTGAGATGAATAATAAACGTTGATACGAAGACATTAAATTGTGATGGTTACAGCTGGTGTACAAAGCAGTAAAAATGATACTGGAATTAGATGAATAATACATTATTTAACTTGAATACAAAAATAAACGTTCAAACTAACACATCAAATTGTGATGGTTACTACTGTTGTATAAAGCACTAAAAATAATACTGGAAGGTTTTATAGGTTTATAAAATGTATTGGGAAAGTTGTAAACTAGTGATAATAATTTGAATATATTGTCGTATTTTGTTTCCAATCTATTGATTTCTTAATAATAAACTTGAAGGTTCTGCTACAAAAATGATAAAGCTTCTGATATATTCTCGACAATAAATATTCTTTAAGGAGAATCAATTTTCTACTTCTTATTTTATTACAGTAATAATTCTTTGTTCAAATAAGGTTTTGTTTTGTAATATTTCGAAATGTACATAAAAAAAATCTATATTATTCAGACAACAAATATTATTTTATAATTAATATCAAAACAACATTTATAGTTTTTACGAAATTCTTGCAATTCTTATTTTTTTATTTAATTTTCTTCCGTTTTTTTTATATAATTTGGCAATAAATATATAAACAGAAATGAGATTGACATAATATTGGTATTTTTTAAATAGTTTTGAAATTTTCACCAATTAAAAAAAAATTGTCAAGTATTTACAAATTTTTGCTAATTTTTATGTAATTCTTTTCGACTTTTATCATTTAATTACAATTTTTTGCAGATTTTTATATAATTATAGTCGATTGGATTCTCCAGGTAGTTCCGAACTTATATGCCGAGTTGTATATGTATAGGGGGGTCAGCTTTTTTGTTTATTTAATATCTGATGTTACAAATTTGATATATAAACCAGCAATCCATTTATAAGTAAACAATATGCTCGTCAGTTTTAAGAATACCTTTAATTAAAAAAAAACGAACGTACATTCGATTTTTTTGGAACGAAAGGTATTTCAATTTAAGTCATGTCTAATCTCTTGTTGTTTAGCATTATTTTCGAAAATCAGCCAATAAAATCAGCCAGTCTTTAAATCTTCTTCATTTGTCATCCAAATACATCCTGCTCTCTTCATGGCATTTTTAATTTCCACTTCTCAGAATATTATATGGACAAACATAGCTAAGGTCCTCATAGCAAGAGTTCAAAATCAAGATTCTGAGGACTTACCCGACATAATAACAGAGGAAATTCGAGCTTCTCTGCAAGAAATAAAGAACCAAATCACTTGGCGAGGACGAAATTGTGATAGAAGTAATAAAGGCTGGTGGATAACCGCTAATACAATCCGTAAACTATTCAATACATGCTTCAAAGAAGGAAAAACACCGTCAAAATTAAACAACACTGCTATTTAATAATCAAATGTGACGTGATCTAAATGTTTCAATCCAATAGTTTATTTATGTGTATTGTTGTGTAATGATGTTAATTAATGACATCAGTTTATTATAACCCTTGACGTTGTAATATCATTATTGTGATCCAAACCATGAATTTAAATAAATAAATAAATTACAATTATGCACAAAAAGGCGATATAGCAGACCTATCAAATTACAGACTTATCAGTCTCTTAGCACAAATATATAAACTGTTCACTAAGATTATTAATTACAAGGCGACTAACACCTGACCTTAACTTCTACCAAACTCGCGAACAGGCAGGATTCCGATCGGGTTTTGGGACAAATGACCATCTGCAAACTATTCATTCAAGACGCTCATCGAAAGAATACAATAAGTTACTCGTTCTAATATTTGTCGACTTTGAAAAAGCGTTCGACACTATAAACCAGCAAAAAAATGCTTGAAGCTCTGGCCGAGTGTAGAATAGACCACATATATTCAACACTAATAAAAAGCATCTACGAAAATGAAACTGTTAGTGTTAGGTTCCACAAAAATCCACTGACAAGTTCAATATTCTGCGCGGAGTGCGACAAGGAGACTCGATCTCCCCGAAATTATTTACTGTTCTCTTTGAACTCTTGGGTAAAAAAGTGGATTTGGGGCGAAATGGGCGTTATAAAATGAATAATCTGAAGTTTGCAGATGACATTGTTCTGATAGCGGACTGGCTGGACGAAGATAGAAAGGGTTTCAGGCTGCTTCCAATAGCATCTTGTAAGATCAATACAGTTAAAAAAATCTTGTTAGATCAATACAAGACCCAATTTATGAACCAACTTCGTTATAAGCGAGAGTATGACAGCTAACGATACCGAAATTAAACAGGTAATATAACAGAATATAGGCACAAAAAATTCAAAAGAACTAAATGTGATTTTCAACCCCGGTCTCCCCTACTCTTTATTAGGAATTCTGTATTTTTTTATCAGCCTGTATTAATCCACTCCTGGACATAGGCCTTTTCCATTTCCCTCCATGTTGACCTGTCTTGTGCTGGGAGCATCCAGTTCTTTCCCGCTCTTCTTTGTATGTCATCGTGCCATCTTAGCATGGGTCTGCCTCTGCTTCTCTTAGTTTTCCGTGATCTCCACTGCATAATGATTTTTGTTCATTTCTCATCATTTCGCGCAACGTGTCCTGCCCAACGCCACTTGTTTCTTGCAGTTTGTTCTATGACGTCGCTTACTTTAGTTCTTGCCATGATATCCTCGTCTCTTTGTTTATTCCTTAAGCTAATTCCCAGCATCGCACGTTCCATCGCACGCTGACAAACCCGTAGTTGACATGCACTTTTCTTTGTCATGGTGACTGTTTCCAGTCCGTATAATCTAACGGGCAGTACGCAGGCATCGTATACTTTCCCTTTCAGATTAATTGGTATCGTCGGTTCTTTAAGGATATATGCGAGTTTTCCAAATGCTGCCCATTCCAAACTGATCCTCCTCCTTACCTCGGTTGTCTGGTTTTCTTTCTTTGCGTAGCCTGATGCTGAGTCCCAGATATATATATATATATATATATATATATATATATATATATATATATATATATATATATATATATATATATATATATATATATATATATATATATATATATATATATATATATATTCTTCCTTCTATATCCTTCTTCCTGAGGTGATGGTAGCTTAGAGAGTTAAGCACTTGGCTCTCTGGTCAGACAGCGTGGATTCTAATCCCACCCAGAACTAAAAGCAGTAAAAATTAAAACTAATGGCTGCAACCCATCACACTCAATTCCCCAATCCGGCTTAGGCAATCGTGGGGTCTCACTGCTTAACACCTTCTCTGGAAATGTGTCGTTCGGATTCGACGTTAAACCGCTAGGTCACGCATATTCAATCTTAGTGCTGAGGTTGGATATGTGGCAGAGAAGAGGCCGGTGCCCAGCAATGGGGCATAAAGGCTGGCTAATGATGATGATGATGATATTCTTTCACTAGTTGAAGTGTGTGGTTATCGATATTGACATTGATGTTGGTGTTGTTTGAGCTCATGATCATCGTTTTCTGGAGGTTCATTTCTAGTCCTACTTTCTGTGACTCCTTCTTTAGTTGGCATATCATGATGTTAAGTTCGTCCTGGTCGGTGCTCACGATCACAATGTCGTCGGCAAATCGGAGATGACTCAAAAATCTCCCATCTATGTTGACTCCCTTTTGTTGCCATGTCAGGTTCTTACACACGTCTTCTAATGCCAGGGTAAATAATTTTGGAGAGATTGAATCTTCATATTTTCGTCTACTTTGATATGTATTATAGCATCCTTGTAGATATCTTTAATGAGGTTGGTATATCTTGAATCAATCCTCGCATTGCCCATTGCCTCCAGCACCGCCCAGGTTTCCAGCGAATCGAAAGCTTTTTGGTAGTCGACGAATGCGAGGTGTAATGGGATATTATATTCAGTACACCTCTCAATAAGACGTATCATTTGAATCTGATCCTTCTTCTTCTTCTTTCGAATAGGCCTACTTTGGACCACGCTTGTTCAACTGTTGGGCATTGACCTTTGCCCAGTATTGTCGCATCTTCTGCCGGTGTAACTCCTTTCTCTCTTCTGTCCAGGGGGTACCTTTCATTCGAGGTTTTTCCTGAAATCCACGGACTTCCTTTAGGGTGCGTCTCACAGACTGTCTGTTTTTGAGATCTGTTATTCCCAGTTCTTTAATATCCTTCTCGGTCTCTGTCAACCAAGTGGTACGAAGCTTCTTGTTTTGCCAAAAGGTGAACAGACGGTTGGTTAGTCGGTTTCGAGGCAATCTTGCAACGTGGCCATAGAAATCTACCCTTCTTTTCCTTGCACAGTCGGAGAGCATCTCAATATGTTCGTAGAGCTCAGAGTTATGCCGTCTTCGGAATTCCCCATCTTCCTTTACCGGGCCTAGGATCTTCCTGAGGATTCTCCTCTCTCTTATTTCCAATTTCTCTATTAGACCCCTTCGGTTCAAGGAAAGACACTCCATGGCATATAGGGCTTCTGGTCGTAAGACTGATGTATAGTGCTTAAGTTTCAGGTTGCGTGACAGGCATTTCTTTTGTAAGTGTTCTTAGTCAGCCGATAGGCAAGTTCTAACTTGCTGATTCTCTTGGATAATGATACTCTTTCTGATAAGTTGGGTTTAATCCATTCGCCGAGATACTTAAATTTCTCAGTCCTCTTGATGTTTCCCTGTTCTAGTAACATCTATCTGTTTGCTTCTCTAATGTTGGTGAAGAATTCTGTTTTCCCCAGCGACACTTGAAGACCCACTTTGGCAGCCTGTTTTCCGAGACAGTTTACCTGCATTGTTGCCATCTCAAGAGAATCAGCAAACAGTGCCATGTCATCTGCAAGGGCCCGGCAATCTACAACCAGTCCATCGTTCTTACGTCCCAGGTAGATAGTCCATCAGTCCATCAAGTCCATCTCCTTGTCTCACTCCAGTTTTTATTTCGAAGCTTTCTGAAATCTCGCCTCTAAATTTAACCTTGGAATGGGTGTTGGTTAAAGTTTCTAGGATTAGTCTGCGGGTTTTGTTGTCTAGTGCTAGTTCCTGGAGTACTTTGTTAAGCGTTTCTCTATCGATGGAATCGTAGGCCTTCCTAAAATCAACAAAGGTGACGACCACCTTGCGGTTTCTCATCTTGGAGTATGCAAGTACAGTTTTAAGGTTGAGAATCTGTTCAACACAGGAAGCCCCCCTGGTATTATCCCAGTTGACTATCCAACTGATTTTCTGCCCTTGTTTGTAACGCCTTCGAGAGAATCTTGTATGTTACCGGGAAGAGAGAAATTCCACGGTAGCTGTTTAGATCCGTAAAATCTCCCTTTTTGTGAAGCTATTGGATCAGAGCAGGTTTCCAATCGGGTGGTAATTTTTCTGTTTCCCAGATGTCCTGGATGATCTCGGTTAGCTTGCGCACGGCATTGTTTCCAGCACCTTTCCACAGTTCAGCAACGACAGAGTCCTCTCCAGCTGCCTTATTATCCTTAAGAAGTTGAATGATGTGGCCAACTTCTTCCAATGAAGGGGGAAGCGAGTCCGGGTCTGGTGTGGTTTGTTTATAGTCGAAGTCTTGGCTGGGTAGGTCACAGTTGAGTAGATTTTTAAAGTACTGAGCCAAAAGGTGGCAGTTGTCTTTGTCGTTATAAGCCAGTTTGCCTTGTGAGTCTCTGAAGTGGAAGCTTGGCGGAGCGTATTTTCTGAGTACCTGCTTATAGGTTCCAAAGAAATCTCTGGAGTTATTCTTAGCAAATCTGATCCTTCGTAATATAGCCGCTTCAGAAACCGGCTTGTTCCACTGGTTGGTAGAAATCGAACTTTTTGTTGAGTCGGTTGGTTATGATTTTGGTAAGGAGCTTATATAAAACGGACAGGAGACAGATCGGTCTATAGTTTTCGATGTTGGTTTGGTCTCCTTTTTTTGAAGAGAATTAATATCTCGGCATTTCTCCAGGCGTCGGGAATTTTTCCCTCCTCTACACATTTGTTAAGAAGGATTATCATTGCTTTTTCCAGAGTTGTTCCCCCATTTTTCACCATTTCTGTTGTAAGACGGTTTTGTCCTGGGGCATTTCGGTTTTTCATCTGCTCCAGTACCATTCTCAGCTCTGCAGTATCAATCTCCGGGATGTCCTCGGAGCCCACATTCAGGACTGTCTGGTCTATACGGTTTGGCTTAGGTACCGATTGTCTGTAGAGTTCCTGATAGAAGTTTTGGATAGGGGATGTGATCTGTTCTCTTTCTGTCACAACTTGTCCTTGTTGGTTCTTAATTTTGTATATGCGCGACCTTCCCTTTGTTCTTTTTGATCGGAGGACTTTCATATTCATGTTGTCTTTGATGGCTTCTTGTGTGATCTTTGTGTTATGAGATCTTAGGTCCTTTTTAATCGCTTTCTTTACTCGTTTGTCTAGTTCTCGGTATCCTATTGAGTCTCTGTCCATTATTCTGCGTTCTGCTAGGAGTGCGTTTGTGCTCTGGCTGAGTTTCGTATTAGTTTTTTCTGCCATGTAACATATTTTCTTTGCTGCTACTTGTATGCTGCTAGTGATTTTTCCCGATAACTCATTTAGACCCATATTTTTCAGATCTTTAGTTGGTTCTAGTTTTTTGTTGATTTGAGCATTGTATTCTTCCAATTTGTCTTTGATCTGAATCTCTGTTGGACGAACAGCTTTATCGATTTGCTTTTTTCTTTCCAAGCGTGTGTTTATAATTATTGTGGCTCTTACGATTCAGTGGTCGCTTCCGTTATTAAAACGGCTAATAACTGATACATCGGTACAGGGCTGTCTATCCGTAGTGAGTATATAGTAAATTTCGTTCTTATCTGCGCCATTTGGACTTCTCCATGTCCATTTTATGTCGCTCTAATGTCGCTTCTTGAAAAACGTGTTCAGGCAGTTCATTTGTTCTTTGTTCAAAAAATCAATCAACATTTCGCCTCTATTATTTCGCGTGCCTAGTCCAAAATTACCGATGTTCGGTCTGTCGCAGTTTTACGTCCTATCTTAGCATTGAAGTCCCCAATTATAACCTTGAACTTCGTTTTCTCTTGGAATTCTGTATATGAATAGAAATATGGTAATGTCACACGTGGTCTGTTAGAAAAGTATCCGACCTTTAAACGACCGATAAAAAAAACTGGCATATCTGCAGCATTGGAAACCTAATAACCCTAAAAGTAGCCTCCTTGGGAGTCCACACATTTCTCCCAGCGGTGCCGCCATTGTTGGAAGCATTCCGAAAAAGCCTCTTTCGGAATCGACTTTAGCTCGGCTGTCGTTGCAGCCATAATGTCCTCTCTTGTTTGAAATCACGTTCCTTTCAATGGCCTCTTGACTTTGAGGAATAGCCAGAAGTCGCAGAGGGCCATATCAGGGGAATAAGGAGCCTGTCGAACCCGGGGAGTCTGTTTTTTCGCCAAAAAATTGTGAACGTGCGATCACGGCATTACGTAGACGAGAGCACTACACACTACGTCACTCCAACACTGCTCGACAGCAACTGACACTATCTACAGGCGGGAAAAAATTCACGCATGCGCACGAAAGTTCAAGGTCGGCTCATGCAAGCGCGTTTGATTCAAATTCATCGGGTTTTCAAAATAAAAAATAAGGTCGGATACTTTTCTAACAGACCACGTATATGTACCATGGCCATGAAATAAAAATATATCGCGATAAACGACCGAGATTTATCGAAGAATAGGTTTGAGATGGGCTGCTTTTAGCAAACTGAGGGAAGTTTTTAAATCCGTCTTTCCTATATGCCTCAAGCGTAAGGTATAATACCAAAGCGTTGTACCAATGAACACTTAGGGAGCGGAAGCACTTACTCTAACACGGAAATCAGCAAACAAGTTGCGGGTCTGCCAAAGGGCTGTGGAACGGACAATGCTAGACATATCACTGAGAGACAGAGCACCAAACCACGAAATCCGCCGAAGAACAGGAATCACTGACGCCCTAGAACGTATAACGTGACTGAATTGAAACTGGGCAGGCCATACTGCAAGAAGAACGGACAGCAGGTGGATGAAGCTAATCCTTGAGTAGCGACTGAGGTAGCAGGTTCTAAGAAACAATACGTAAAATATACGTGTTTACACAACTGAAAATTTAACCTTTGAAGAATGCTTTACATGATATAATAAGTAAATAACTTGCATTGCAAAAGAAAAATTAAATTTGTTAAATCAAAGAGAAACGCAAACAATATTTTAAATACAATAAAAATAAATTGAACGCAGAAAAAAATAAATAAAATGTTTTAGCTTGCCTTGATCTTGTAACTGGCCCTAGTGAACCTGCAATGATTCCATCTGAAAACCTTAGTTATGATGATCCCATATTGACTCAAAATGATGACCCTAAGCTTAATGTTCGTGCTATGACACCCCAAAGTTCTACCAAGCTATCATCGCAACATCAAGCTACAAAGGAACCTATTTCTGGTCCAAGTTGTTCAAGGAGTTCTCTGATTATATCACCACAACATTTTGAAATTTTGAAATCTCTACTAAAAGCTTCTATGCGCAAATTAGAGAGCTGATACTTTAAAACAGAAGACCTTGTAGCGGCAACGAGCCGTTACATTTTTATTTCTTAGTTTTTCGAGGATATTACAATAATTACCCAAATATTTTCGGAAAATTTCTGAAAATATTTTTTTAGGGTCGGTAATGTAATCCTCGAGCAGATTAAGAAATATTTGTACTTTTAGTTTTACGAGGGCATTACGATGATTACCCAAATATTTTCGGACGGATTTCCAAAAATATTTTATTAGGGTCAATGGCGTAATCCCCGTGGAAATCACGACAAGATGTTTTTCCCGAGAAGCGGTAATCACCAAAGCGACAAATAACCGAAAATAGAAAAATAATCACCCCCAGGTGAGGGACCAGTATACCTGGAGATAATATAAATACCTGGACCCCCGAAAAACAAGAGTTCGATCCACACAAGCAACACAGTCAGGCGCAGACAGTCAACAAGTCGACCCCAGTTCGATCAGAAGTTCCGTCCAGGCAGTCAGGCGCAAACAGTCAGCAAGTCGACTCCACTTCAGAGAGTCCAGCTCCACTCAGTCCCTCAGCAGTGTTTATATCTCTTGAACATTTGTAAATATATCCATGTAAATAAATTCCTCTGCAAACCGTGAGTGATACATTATTCTACTACCGACTATCACACCACAACCTATTTAGAAGACAAACTAAAAGAACAAGAAGTGAAGAAGAAAGTATCTAGACATGTGTTCAGTGACAACAAAGAAAATAAAAAGCTTTAAAGGAAAGAATATTAAATTGAACGCAGTTGACAAGGACGAAGATGAGAAAGAGGATGAAGAGTCTTGGTTGGTCTGTTTGTCTCAAGTTTTGGGCTCACAAAACATGCACACCTGGGTAACCTTATTAAATTTACCTAAATTTCGATTCTGAATTTTCTGACTGATTTTTTTAGACTGACTTTAGGTTATACCGTTAGTTTTATTTAAAAATTAAGTACTTTTATTTAAAAATATTGCGTCCAAAGAGATTAGTGACTGACTATGATTATATGTTTGTAGTTTTCCATACCTTAAATCATCCATCGCTTAAAGCGAATTTTGATGAATTCTTCTTCTGTTTTATAATGAATAAGATATTTTACATTCTTTTCTTGGGTACCAGTTCAACATTCCATATTTATAAAAATACGTTTTTTTATATTATATTTTTATATTTTTTAAACTACTCGATACAGAAAGCATTCGATGGATAACAACTCTGCTAACAAGGTGTATACTAAAGGAGAAATACCAAAACCATGGCTTGAAGCAACATTCATTACTCTACCAAAGAAACAAAACGTTTAATTAATAAGTTTAATTAGCCATCTTCTAAAACTCTTCTTTAAAGCAATTCATGGAAGAATAACTAAGATTGGCGAAGAAAACATCAGCCTCACTCAGTTTGGTTTCAGAAACGCTCTAGGGACGAGGGAAGCACTCTTCAGTGCCCAGGTTTTGATACAGAGATATGAGAGTGATATGGATTGTGACGTCCATATATGCTTCATTGATTACCAGAAAGCTTTTGACAGAGTACAACATAATAAACTAATAGGTATTCTAAAAGAGCTAAGGTTAGAAGACAGGAACATAAAGATAATCAGCAACCTATACTGGAAACAAACTGCTTCAATACGCATTCAAGGAGAAAGATCGGACCACATCGAAATCAAGAGAGACGTGCGCCAGGGACGTATACTATCACCGACTTTGTTTAATATATACTCAGAACGCATATTTCAGGAAGCTTTGGAAGAAATAAGATGTGGTATTAAAATAAATGGCGAGTCGATAAACAATTTGAGATACGCGGACGACACAGTAGTATGCGCAGATAGCCTAGAAAACCTGAAAGGGCTGATGAACAGAAAATTGGAAGTCAGTCAAAGGTATGGTCTCCTGCTCAACGTCAAAAAAACAAAGTGCAAGATAGTAGCCAAAAACAACAACCATGTCAGGCAACTTCGAGTTAACAACGAACTGATTGAGAGAGTCCAAAAATACACATATCATTACACATAACATTAAATGAAAAGTGGGACCACTCAATTGAAATCAAATGTCGGATAGAAAAAGCGAGATCCGCATTCCTGAAAATGCCAAAGGTATTGAAATCACCTGAATATACAAACGAAGATAGAGCTACTGCATCTACATCTTTACAGTACTTTAGATTACATCTTTACAGTACTTTTATATAGAGTGGAGTCCTGGACTCTAACACAGGCTACCGAACGGAGACAAGGCATTTGAGATTTGGCTATACCGCCGCACACTCCAAATTTCCTGGACGGCTCACGTCACCAACCCGCAGGTCCTAGAAAGAATTGGAAAAAGAACGAGAGGTACTACCAATAAAGACAAGGAAGCTGGAATACCTTGGCCATATAATGAGGAACAGTCAACGATACGGTCTATTGCAACTTATAATACAAAGAAGTGTAGATTGAAGAAGAAAGCCAGGAAGAAGGAGAATATCTTGGCTAAAAAAACCTTCGAACCTGGTTCAACACAACAACAAATCTCTTTAGAGCTGCAACAAACAAAGTCCGAATTTCCATGATGATCGCCAACATCCGAAGCGCATAGGCACCAGAAGAAGATATAAATAATAATATGAATTCTGTATATGAATAGCAATATGAATTCTGTATACATTTTATTACTTACTGATGATATTTTTAATTAACAAGTTTAACAGAAATTATATAAAAATGTACAATTTTTTTATTAAAAATAATATGTTTTTAGAAATTTACTTGGATAACATAGATGTTGCGTACAACACTAATAAAATGACATGCTACAAACATTGTAAATATTGTAATGAAATGTATATCGTCGAAAATATAACATATGAAAGAGGCATTAAAGAGATTTAAAATATTTTTTTGTTTATTTTGCTCGCAACGCGAGCCCGCGTAACCAAACAAGTTTCACATGTTGGATCAAACACAACGGATATTAATTTACATTTCATTGTATGAAATATTATTCTCGGAATTTTTATATAGGAGAAACAAAAATAATGTAGGCTTCGTTTCAGTTTTGAGAGCGTTACTCCATTTAATTATATTACAAACTAAATTAAACCAGACTAGAATGGACAAAAGTAGATAGGAGAAGATTACATTGCATAAAATAAATGTGGCCTAGAGTAAAGCTTTAGTTTGCTTATCTAAAAATTAATATTCCTTTTATGATAATTATCTTTGTATAAACTAATTAGATACATTTAGAATATTTAAAATTTAATTACATTTTTTATAGTTAATTAAATCGCTGCGGAACTAATTAAATTTAAGCATTGTTTGATAGTTTGATTAATTCATGCCACGTTTACGTGTTTGTGCGTCGAAATTCACTGAGCAAAAAGTTTTTGAGTACTAGCAAAAACTGAATTGCTTGTTAAATGAGCACATTGCTGTTGAAAGCTGATGATTGATTATTCAGTTACAACAAACTATCTTAAATTTGTAATGTGTTCCTTATAGGAGTAAATAAGCTATTACATTAATAAGATATTTTTTGTATTTAAAATCACTTTATTATGTTATTGAATTTGTTTGCAAATTTTATTATGGGATGGGAAATGTTATGGGAAAAGGTAATGATCGATTTCGTCTTTACTACAGTTATTGTTAGCACAAACTACTAGAGATGGGCATAATCGAGTGACAGTAATCGATCATTCGATTATTCTGGAGCATTCCAGTACTCGATTTTTACTCGTGAGAACGAATGATGAATGATCACTCGGATTAGAGCTGAATAATATTTCTGTATTCAGGGGAGTACTCGATTATCACTCGTTTGCACGAGTGATGAATGATCACTCGAACTTGGAAATCGGAATCGGGCGTGGGTAGCCATCTAGTTAGTACTCGGTTAGTACTCATATGTCATCATTCGATTATTAAAATCACTCGATTACTAATCATTCGATTATACGAATCATTCCAATATGCCCATTACAACAAACTTTCTTAAATTTTTAATGTTTCTTATCGGAGTAAATAAGCTATTATATTAACAACATACTTTTTGTATAGGGTGACAAATTGAGACTGTCCTGATTTTAAACTGCAATTATCAAAAAACGAAATAAGTATACCAAATTTTTAGTGAACATAGTAGAATGCAATCTAAAGTATGCTAACAAATTAAATGCTTGCTCCTAAACTAACATTTAATCCTTAAAAATTAAATCGATTATATTACTCCATTTTCTTCGATGTATGACTGAGATCGATGCAACAATGAACGCATTGCACGCTGGCACATTTCTAGCGAAATCTCACCAAAAGCTTGGCGAATGTTTCGTTTTCAGTCTTGCAGGATTTCAGGTCGGTTCTGATTCAACTTTAGATTTAACTTGGCCCCATAAGAAAAAATCCAAAACCGACAAATGCGGAGAGCGAGGAGGCCAAAACTTATCCCCACGCTAGGAAATCAGACTACCAGGAAAGAACTCTCGTAACTCGTAACACTCCCATAGACATGTTGGATATTTGAGGTCTTACACTATCTTGCTGATACCAAATATCGTTTATTGATAGTCGGACTTGAGCGATGGCATTCATTATAACATTTATCTACGACCTCTATTGTAAATGCCCATTATTGTACAGTTCGTGGACTATGTAAATACAACATACCACACACATATGTAACAATCCGCGGTTAATGTTATGTAATAATTCAAAATTACCCATGAACGTTTGGTTTACGATTTGTTGATTGGTTGAGAGCTGCACGTTAATACTATTTTTAAATATAGTACTCCGTGATTTCCAAAACAATCATTAAACGTCACAACATTCGCATAGAAGTTGTCATTCATTTCGTTTTTTCACGTTTAAATCTAACGAAAACTACAAATAAGTACTTCATAAAAAGCTATGTAACAATTATGAACGTATTTCTTTTCATTCCTTTCACAAACACATTTTTCTTATTAAACAGAAACAAATTAGTGTGGTCGTAGATAAAGTATAGTATATAATTCGAGTTGTGTACATAATTCGAGTTGTGTTCGCTACGCGGGTCGCGGGTAACTGTTCCGCAGGTACCTAATATGCTTCTTACAACTCTCATTACGTTATATACTATTGTTGCATCTCCAAATGACATTCTCTAATGACAACTACTGCGTTTCCCATTTCAGTTTCAAAACGAAAACGGTCACAATACCCCAGCTGAGCATATTCCACACCATATAATAACCTTTTGAGAATGCAACTCGTCTTTGAATAGAACTTGAGGGTTTTCGTCAGACCAGCAACGTAAATTTTGTTTGTTCCTCTCACCATTCAATTGAAAATGTGATTCGTCGCTCATAATTATGTTTGCAAAATTATCCCCTCTTTGTAAAATCTAAGACTGAATTCTAGACGTAAGTTTCGTTCTATGAGAAGATGTTTCTGGCCCTTTTTGGCATTTGTAAGGACAAAGAGTAAATCTTTCTTTAATATTGTTTATACCGATCCACGTGAAATTCCTACATGCTGCGATATACGCCGCACGGAATGATTGGAATTGTCTTAAAATCTGTTCCTAATTTGCTTAAAAAGTATTTGCTTAAAAAGTATTCACTACTGTTCTATCACTTTTTTCGAGCTTAGTATACTTAAGAGAACCTGTTATTAAGTAAAAACAGGACACTATTAATTTGTCACCCTATATATAAAATCGTTTTACATATTATGTTATTGAATTTGATGGTAATTTTATTAAAATCTGCTTGTCTTCTGTTACAGCAATTATTGTGTGTGCATCAGGAGATGCGTTGGGAAAATCAATACTAACGGCATTAGACAACATGCGTTTCGCCAATGATCAAAACACGTTATCAGTCCTAATGGACATATCAACTCTCCCTTCCTGGACATTCACGTTCCACCACGACCCAAAGTTGCCGAATGCTACAGGGATATCTCGTCATCCCGAACCGAACATCTTATTAAAAATCACTCCAACCACGAAGAAATACGTGCTGATCTTCACCGAATCGCTCAACCTGAACCTCAGTCTGGAAACCTCCCTAGCGGTAAAAATCGACCGTTATTTCACCGGCGCCAAATGTCCGCCGGACGCTTTCGTTTTGGTCGATTTAAAGGACGACGATTCCCTGAGGACCTTGTTGAGTGTGATGAGCGAAAACGGGAGCGCAGAGTTCCGCGTCACGACGAATCGTGATAATTTGGACGAGTGGTTGGTCAAGCATATCGAGAGTGAGGAATGCGACGGTTGTGATTCCGATTTGGCGCATATGTTGAGTTTCGTTGTTATTTTGGTGTGTTCTTGTTTGTCGGTGTTTGTTTTGTTCGCTGTGGCCGCCGTCGCCAGATATCAACTGCTCAAGAAGAGGGTGACTAAAGGACCATATAAGGTTCTACTTACTGCTACTGATTTCGTCTTCCCGCAAATTGCAGACAGCAGACGGGTAAGTTTTATAATGTTAACGTATATATGTCACCTATTTCTAAGCTATGTTAAAGTTTCAAGGCTCTACCTCATCGGGACGTTAGTTAAGAATCAATTGCAATTTTAATTATTGAGAACAACGCCTAGACCAGATTGCACCCTAACTGACAGAGAAGTGACCTAATTAAAACATGGTTAAAAGACGGCGCATTTGTCTTCTTCAAAATTGACATCTCAGGAGTGCTATAAATGTGAAAGTTATTCTTTATTTGACAGATCGTAACAACTAAAATTTACATTTTTTTTTGTAATAACATAATTATCAAATTTGATGTGATTAGTCAATACATTGTTAAAATTAAGAACGGGTTATTTAAATTTTGCGATATAAACATGTAATTTTTGTAAGTTTAACGTGAAATTACAAAGCTTATATACTGGGGTGAGCTACAAAAAATATATTAGAAGACACATGTATTCAGTTACAACAATATAAATATACATAAAAAATAACATATGCTTATGATATGTTTGTGCGCATGAAAAAAAAACCTGAAAATTTCGAAAAAAACGGGACTGAAGCTAAAACAAAATTTAAGTTGAAATCCTAAAAGCGAACTTGAACATTACAATTTAAAAAGGTCGAAAGACAAATTGTTAAAAATCGGGACTCGACAGCCTCGACAAAATCGTCTAGTCACCTTAATTTAATACAATAATAACTTTTAACATCAGTAGGAACATCAGCTAACCACTTTTCAAATATATTTTCAAATATGTTCTGATTTTACAGTTAACGTAGACAATGTATAGAGTCACTAGTAACTGTAAAGTATACACAAAATAATACACAATTTAACACAAATAAATTTATAAATAATTTGACTAAATAATTTATACACTTCCTATTGAAATTATGTTAAACCATTGATATTTATTTTGCTATTTACAAATGATATGCGTCTCCAGCAGACAAACTAAACAACCGAGTGCGTGTTATGTGCGTCAAACAACAAGATAGACTTTATCCCTATCAACAGACATTTTGGAAACTCTATCACCAGAGCCTGCACATACCCAGTAGAGATGGGCATAATCGAGTGACGATTATCGACCATTCGATTATTTTAAATCATTCGAGTTCTCGATTACTACACGTGCGGACGAGTGATGAATGATCACTCGGACTAGAGCTGAATCATTCGAATTATTCTGGATCATTCGAATAGTCGATTATCACTCATGCGCATGCATGCGAATGATCACTCGGAGTTGAGAATCGGAATCAGCAGTTAGTAGTCGTCGGCTGTGCCGAGATGCTCATAATCGAAATATTTTAGTATTCGGTTGAAGTTCGTGTATTCGTATTTAGTTATGAATGATCATTCGGACTGGGAATTCGGAATCTGGCGTTAGTAGTCGCCGGCAGTGCCGAGATGCGCAATTGAATGACTTTATTATTCGAAATCTGCAGGCGCCACCACTAATACCTTTGTTACAGGATTTTTGTTTGAGAATGAGGAAACAAATTCTAGTTTTTGAAGTAGAATCTTTTAAGCAGTGATGGGTCACACTATTTTAAAACTTTTTAACAAGTTTTAGTTTGAATTTTTTAACAAAAACTAGGTTAGTGATAAAGTAACAAAATTGAATGAAACAACAAAATATGAGTATTTATTAAAAATTAAAATGGAGAATTACTGTTTAGGAACATAATTTGGTTTATATTTGTACTATTCAACCTGCTCCTTCTATCTTTTGTCAGTTCGCCGGCTTTTGAGAATACCCGTTCAGATGGTACTGACGTTGCTGGCACACACAAATACTTATTTGAAAGTTGGTACAATTCTGGAAAAAATTCTGTCTTTGATTCCCAAAATTGTAAGGGATTCAGTTTCCTTCCTATTAGCGGTAGTTCCAAGTATTGTTTAACTTGAATGATAGCCGTAGTAGAGGGAGTCGTAACTAGATGATCGCATTTTGTTTTCGTTTCAAAATGTTCCCATCGCAAACTTGATTGAATTTAATTTTCATCTGAACATAAAAATACAATGAATATTACAAAATCTAAATTCTACGAGATATTTTAGTTGAATATTTGTTAAAAAAATTATATTTTACCTGTAGATTGTTGAACTTGCAGACATTCCAAGATCTAGATTCTATGGATTCTGGTTAGCTGCCGCAACCATCAGGTTCTCAATATCCCCAGTTATCCAATTTTGTGTTTGTTCGGCATTTACTTCTTTACCAAAGCCCAGTTTCTTGAATCGAGGGTCCAAAAATGTCGCTTTAGTACTAATTTTTCTAACGAACCAAATCTCTTCGAGATGACATCTCGCAAGTTTTTTTGCATATCTTTTGCTATGAGAGTTGTGGGTTTTATGCTGTTGAGGGCGTGTTGTAGACCGTGAATTAGAGGAATGATCTTTGATATCGTTATATATTTTTCTCCTGATAACTCCGTTGTCAGTGCTTCCATGAGTTTAAGTATATATGTACACTCTTTAAGGACGACCCAATCATCAGACGATAACAGAGGAGGTATGACGGAAAGATTGGACACTGCAGCCGATAATGGAACTTTAATATCTTGCAGTCTTTCGATCATAAACAAACAATAATTCCAACTCGTTGAAACTTCTTGTTTGACTAAGTAGTGGAAGATTCATTTGGTGCTGCATTTTCATCAATTCGCCAGACGCTACTCTACTTTTTTTAAAGTGAGCCACGATTTTCTTACACTTTTCGAGCATTTGCTGCACATCGTCGTTCCTTAGAAGTCCAGTAATTTAAGCTTAAATTAGGTAAGAATCTCGGAATTCGAGATACCCAGCTGTAAGTCTGTAAATACTTGTATATTGACACCCTAAAAGTTGTCTCAAAACCTACATATGGTATCTCAAAACCTACATATGTAGGTTTTGAGACAACTTTTAGGGTTACAGCTGGGTATCTCTAATTCCGAGGTGAACTTACTATAATGACTGGACTATAGAACGTCCATGATACTCAGATTGAGAGTATGTGCCACACGTGGGTGATGATACTTATTAACGTGCTCGTTAACTACATTTTTTATATTTGAAGCATTGTCTGTGACAATACTGACGACTTTATCAAATATCTTCCATTCTTTCAAAATTCCTCGGAGGACACTGGCAACATTTTCTGCTGAATGACGTTCAAATAATTGTCTTTTTTCCAACAAGGAGCTCATCATTTCGTTTTTTTTATGTAATGGGCAGTAACCGCTAAAAACGATTTAGTAGAACACGATGTCCATATATCCGTTGTTATTGCCAAATGTGGAGGTACAGCTAACTCGTTTTTAACTTTGGTCAATATCGATGTATACATGTTTGGAATCAGAGAAGACATAATTTTTCGCCGGCTCGGGGTTTCATAAAGCGGGTTCAACTTCTTTTTGTATTTTAAGAAGCCTTTATTCTCGACGATTGATATAGGCTGAAAATAAGAAACTATCATTTTGACTAAAATTTTATCAATTTTGGCCTGTTCATTCTCGGAAATATTACTATCTTTCGTACTACCAAATAATTTGTGGTTTTGTGGCCAGTGAACGTAATGGATGAAGTGGCGAAGGAAAACGAGCGACGGTATCAACAATTGACGATGTTGATGGCAACGATACAAGTGTCTTCTGAATCAATTCACCTGGGTCATCTGCATCATCGTTTGAACTTTCACGGTTGTCAGAAGGGTTTATTAAGAGAGAAGGATGCAATCTTTTAAGATATTGGCTGATATTAGTGGTATTACAAAAATATGTTGTTTGTATAATATATACAAACTTGTTGTATAATATAATGTTTTTTTACACTTGTTACACAAAACTGTTCCGTCGCCTTTTTTTTCGAAGTAATCCCAGACTAAAGATCGTTTCACACTTCGCCTCGGCATTGAAAAAGCTTTTTGGACACACTAGGCAACACTCGACGACAAAATATTGAGCTGAGACTGACAGTGAAACAAAGTGGTCCTTTCCCTTATCAACGAGAACTAATATAAATATATTCAAATCTGGTATTTATGGTCTTATGGATCATATTTAGAATCCAATATTATTTAAATTTATTTATTTTACTGCCATAAAATATGCTAACGATGGAATATGATTATCAAAGATTTCTTTACGTTTTTCTTCATCTCACGTTTGTTTATAAAATGCCCAAATGTTTGTTTAGGAGAAACAGCCACTCGAAATGTTGAAACCTCTCTATAGAGGTATATGTATTTATAATATTTTTATAATACAGTTATAAATTACTAGGATTGTAATAGAGTGTTGCAAAAATGCAAAAACTGGCTTAATTTACATAAATTGCATTCTAGAGGTAATATTACAGGTATATGCAATAATAACTGATAAAAATATTTTTTAGGGTAAATCGAGAGATCATTCGATTATGAAATCAATCAATTATTGAAATCACTCGATTACTAATCATTCTATTATCGAAATCATTCGATTATGCCCATCACTACCCAGGAGCAGATGTACCCAGTGGTGTGCTGGAAAAATGTTAACAATGGGCTCGCTGCCGATGACCGCCACCGTTAATAAGCCGAACAATTAAGGCTCCTTCAGACCGGCACGGAGCGTATGCGTCGGGAAATTTCCACAAAGAAAAATTCGCTGGCGGCGCGAAATGACAATGTCCACATCAAAAAGCGATTTTTAACGGTACATAGTAGTCATGATGTCCTCAACGCAAGAAACTATGCTATTTTAAGCATTGATTTCATAAGATGAAATATGTTATTTTGTATTTATTTTGAATTTCTAAAACACATAAAACTCATTTCAGAATTAAATCTGTGTTCATAAAATCAATGTGATTACAGACATCACTATTTCAAAACCTCGCATGCAGCGTCCTTGTCCTGCAACGCTGTACTACAGCAACTGACGGAAATCGCGCTTTTTGATCTGAGCATATACATAAGCCGCCGTGTCAGTCGGTCCGCCGCGATTTCGCAGCGGCTGCGGCAGCGAAACTTCCGCTCCGGTCTGGGAGCACCTTTAAAGAATTTGCGTAAAAATGTCTGTGGTATAATTCAATATGCTGCGTGGTATTACCAAGGAAGTAGTTATTTCAACATGGGATTTGTTTCGTAGTCTTAATAAGACTTAATATTATAGAGCTACGAACAGGTTGAATATATTTATATATATTCAGGCTGCATAATATCTTAAATTCTATTATGTTTATTGTTAGTTTATATGAAATCATAAACACAAAATATGATTTCTTAAATTAAAACGATTACAAAGCTTGATTTATGTTTTTATTATAAATTCGGATAGTGGAAACTGTGAAAATCTAATTTTCAAAAAACTAACAATATACTCGCAAATTTAAAAAAAAAATAACTATGGGCTCGCCAATTTATATAAAATAAAGCGATCTCGCGGAAGCTCGCTCCAGCACACCACTGGATGTACTCTCTGACCAAGTCTTACTTCGGGCCTGCCTGAAGATTAGAATGGCAAATCACAAAAATAGCCCCGCAAAGGAAAATTGCCTACGAGCTACTACAAAAAAAACAGTTTACGGATACTGTAAGTAAAGAAATAAATAGGGGGATAGAAACAGTTACAGGAAATATAGAGGCAGACGAAGACCTAAGCTATATATGGAAAAAGACCCAAAATATCGTAATGAACACAAGCAGTCATGGATGACTGACGAAATTCTTTCAATGATGGATGAACGCAGGAAATTAAAAAACCATTCGAACAAAGACAGCTACCAAAATGTTAAAAAATTAATACAAGCAAAGATTAAAATAGCGAAAAATGAATGACTGAAGCATGAATGTGAAACTATTGAGAAATTGCAGCCCTACAAGATGATTTCAATTTACATAAAAAACTGAAAGACACAGCAGGCATATACCGAAAAAGGAACTTCACTATAATAACAAATGAGAAAAACGAAATCGCGTGCGACATCAATATGCGGAAAATAATATGGAAAAACTATATTAGAAATCTATTCTTAGATGAAAGAATTCTTAACCAAGATACGGAGGATGATCTAGTAGGACCCTCAATAACAAAATCAGAAATAGAATGGACCACCCGCACATTGAAAAACAACAAAACACCTGGTCCTGATGAGATACCGACAGAGCTCATAAAACTACTCGATGATAGAGGCTTTAAAAGAACTTGGAATTAAAGGAAAACTAAACTTAAATTCAATATCTTAATTCAATTAACGTTAAAAGAAACTGATAACAGGGTGAGAGTAAGAACAAGAACATCAGAAAAGTTCAATGTACAGGACGGTTTAAGATAAGGAGATCCACTGTCCCCAATACTGTTTAGCTGCGTACTAGAATATGTCATAAGGAAAACATAGGAAATTAAATAGAAATGGTCTTCTATACAATAAAAAACATCAATGTCTAGCCTTTGCAGATGATTTGACAATAGCAAGCAGAGGGAAAAAAGAACTGCAAGAAGTAATAATACAAAGAAAAAAATGCACGCGTAGTAGGATTAGAAATAAATAAAAATAAGACAAAATATATGACCTGGACAGAAAAAGAATATAAGCAAGAGAAGAAACTAATCATAACAACAGAGGAAGGAAAAAACTACGAATTTGATGAAGTAGAACAATTTACTTACCTAGGGACAGAATTCTATAGGAAACTGGGAATATATAGAGAGATCCAAAAAAGGATAATGGCAGGAAATCGATGTGTCTACGCCCTTAAGTAAGTAATACACAACAGAAGTATTTCAAGAAATCTGAAAATTAGAATATACAAGACGATTATCAGACCCATAGTACTATTCGCAAGTGAAGTATGGACATTGGCAGCAAAAGAACAAGCACTTGGAGTTTGGGAAAGGAAAGTATTAAGAAAAATATATAGAGGAAAAATAACACAAGAGGGATGGGAAAGGAGAACGAACCGAGAAATACTAGATCTGTTTAACGAACCAAATATAATCGCTGTAGTCAGAGGACAGAGACTAAAATGGTTAGGCCACATCATGAGGATGAATGTAGAGAGAGTACCAAAGAAAATTTTTAAAAGGAGCTTACAACACCATAAATTACTAACAATGCTGAGACAAATGGATATAGACGGCAGATATATCCGCTGCATAGAAAATCTCTATCTGAATCAATCTGCTCACAAAAAGATCGATGGAGAACAAAGTAATAATGTTGGAATCTGCAGAAGAGTCCGTCAGGGATGTGTTCTTTCGTAACTGCTGTTCAATTTTACTCCGAGAATATCTTCCAGGAAGCATTTGATAATATTTAAAAGGGTATCAAAGCGAATGGAAAATGGATTAACAACATTCTCTACGCGCATGACACGGTCATGATTTCTGACAATATGTGCGACCTCCAACATCTTGTCAATGCAGTAGGAAAGCACAGTAAGAGAATGGGCCTAAAAATAAACGCCAATAGAACAAAATACATGATTGTTACTCGTCAACCAGACATGTTAAGAAATGTGGGACTAACATCGGACGGAACATCAATTGAGCGGGTGAACAAATTTAAATACCTTGGAGTATGGATCACTGAAGAATGGACCTGGAGAGATCTGACCTGGAAATAAGATGTCGTATAGAGAGCGCCCGCAACACATTCATGAAATTCAAATGCATTTTCACAAATACGGACTTAAACCTAAAAATGAGATTCATCAAATGTTACATTTGGTAGGTGTTACTATATAGCATGGAGAGCTGAACATTGAAGGTGACTACAATGTATAAAATAGAGGCCTTCGAGGTGTGGACATACGGTATACTGCAGACTGCTGAAAATCCCATCGACAGCCCGAGTAACCAACGAAAATGTCCTACGAAGAATAAACAAAGAACGTGAACTATTGCTTATGATAAAAAAAGAAAAACCGCATACCTAGGGCACATAATGCGAAATACAAAGTATCAGCTCTTAGGCCTAGGTCGCACTACGGCTAAACCGCCGCGGTTTTTATTCGCGTTATTTTGTGACACTAATAACCTAATACAAGCGACCTCACTTGCCGTTTTTTACCGCGACTGATTTTTCCCATAGCGTACTGTGTGTTTCTCGAGCGTTTTCGCGGTTATAGCGGTTACCACTCGCGGCAAAAAATATAAGTGCGGCCTCGGCCTAAGATGATCGATTTAACTGATGATAGAGTGGAAGATAGGGGGAAGGAGGGGAATGGGTAAGATGGGTAAAGGAGGGGATACCCGCTTACGAACAGTAGAAATCCTAATACTTACGGCCAGAAACCAGAAAGATAAAACATAAAGTACATCAGAGAGCCATGAAAGACGAATTCTAGGAATTTCCCTAGAAGACCACAAAACAAATACATGGATAAGGGAAACAACCAAAGTCTTCGACATAATAAAAAGAATTGGTTCCCTAAAATGGCAATGGGCAGGACACGTGGCCAGACATACAGAAAACTGGAGCGGCTATATCACCAGATGGAGACCTTGGGAAGAGAAGGGGAGTGTTGGAAGACCCCAGCAAAGATGGTACGACGAGATATAGGTCGATATAGATAAGGTCGCAGGCTTAAATTGGTATCAAGTTGCGCAAAACCGAAGCCAATGGTCAAATTTGAAACAGGCCTATATCAAATGGATAGAAAACAGCTAAAAAAAAAGAAAAAAAAGAACGGTCAGAAACGGAATACAAATGAGACATATGGTCGCCAACATTCATTAGTGAATATGCATCAGAAGAAGAAGAAGAAATGATATGCAAGTTCTTCTGCTTTCTTCGTTTTAAAATGTTTTTAAACAATTTTTTAATGGTCTTAGTATATCACTAGAGATTTAAAGTCATAATCAGCTTGCGTTGTCTGATAATCGATTAAATCAACTTGACTTCTACTGTAGTACCACTGGTTACTTTAAGTACTACAGTAACTTTGCTTCTTTACTATTAAACTCAGAGGCGGATTTTTGTTAGAATAAGAATCTTTAAATTGAGATTTATTCATTTTTAATAACAACAAAATCATAGTTGAAATGTATTTATGAAATGGCGCTGAATGGCAAACTTTATATCTTTTATACAAAAACATAATGAAGCATGGTATTAACAAAAACATATAAACAAACAAAATTAGACTCGGATTGAACTCTTAACTCGTGAACGGAAATGCTTCACTCGTGAACGGAAATGCTTCACCGACACTCGAGATGCCTCTACCACTAAGTAATTGTACCCTTTCTGCAGATTTTTCTCCCGAAATCGAGACTGTAGATTTAAAATTAAAACATTCGAAAAACGCAAGACTGAAGCTATTAAAAAAAAGCTCGACGACAAGAAAAAAGTTGAAATCCAAAAACGGGAAAAAGTGAAAGTAAAAAAAAGTCGACGTAAAATTTTTAAGTACATTGATATTCAAAGACATTGATAAAACATTTAAAATATTGATATTTCTAAAAAACGGGACACGGGGCACAAATTACGAAAATTACAAAAACACGAAAATATAGCGAAGTGAAAAAGCATTTTGGTTGAAAAGACGTGGAAAATAAAATGCGAACGCTTAGAAGATTACATACTGATGAAGGTCTATCTCAAATTGGTTTTGCATTGAGCTTGTAAACTTTAACTACAATTGCCGGTTCTAGATATACTACGATAGAGGAAATGGAAAAACGCTCTCCTCTATATCGATTGACGACGAAATTGAACGCGATATGCCATTCAGCAACATCACTTTCTGGTTAAAACATGTGACACAACTGAAAATTTCGTTATAACTTACAGATTACAGAAGAAGCGGCAAGTGCAGATATAAAACCGTTGGCGTTGGCTGAATTCCCAGCGACATAAACGATAATTGAACGAGGAAACTATCTTCCAGAATTAGTTTTCAATGTCGATGAAACTGGCTTATTTTAGAAGAGAATGCCAAAGCGAACATTTTTATACTATGAAGATAAACGTGCACCAGGATTTAAAGCTGCAAAAAATCAGTTACCACTTTTACTGGGTGTTAAAGCAAATGTAGACTTTAAATTAAAGCCACTACTTGTTTATCATTCCAAAAACTCAAGAGCAATAAAAGCAATATACACTGCTCAAAACAATTAGCGGGTCACTAATTTGTGTAATCCATAAAATCTCCATAAAATTAAACGGAAAATTAGATGCAAATAAAATTAAGAACATCTGAAAGACGCTCTATTTAATTATTTTAATTGACACATAGGGAATTATCAGCCTCGTATACTTCCGGAGTATTCGTAATGATTAACAAGAACTACCAAAACTAAAGTGAAATAAAGTATCCCAAATTTGAATTTGAAGAGCTAGGAAGGCCTCAGATCAATATACACTTAACCGCAAAATTAACGCACCACTTACACATTCACGAACACATTCTGATTTATTTCGAAAAATAATATGTGTTTTGCAATTAATCAATTACAAGTATAATAATATTGTTTATTGTTACGCCTTTTGTAGGTTTTAGCTATCCTCTTTATTTAATCTCGAAGTAATAGCAGATTTTCATAAGTAGTATGTTTTTTATCAAAAGATACGATAATTGTCATTTGCGAAATACATCTGCTCGCAATGCAACGTGCTACACAAAATTTAAATTGTGATGAATGTGTTGAAATTGTAACTTTGTCCAATGAAGGACTAACAAATCGCGAACTTGGTAGAAGATATGGAGTGTCTCATACAACGGTCGGTAGAATTCTGCAGAGGTTTATAGAGAATAAAGATCACGACCTGGTCAAGGCAGACTACGAGCTACTAATGCCGTGGAGGACCGATTTTTAATGCTTCAAACACTGAGGGAACAGTTCACTACTGCACGAAGTCTTCAAATACAACTTGCAGAGGTTCATGGCACCGCTGTTAGTCAAGATACCATAAGAAGAAGGCTTCGTGCTTCAAATTTAGGACCTCGGCTAGCAGCTACTGGTCCCAGATCCCAGATTTATCTGTAGACTAACGAAGAAACTGAATGGCTTTTGCAAGGAGGCATGTGGATTGGGAAATCTATGATTGTGAGCAGGTATTATTTGCATATGAGTCAAGGCTTTGCCTTGTAAGTGCTGATCGCCGCCCACGAGTGTACAGAAGGCCAAACGAAAGATATATTCCGCCTGCAACATTCGAGAAACCACTTCATATCAAGGTGGCCGAGTGGTAGTATGGGGTGGAATATCTTTAACAGCTCGCACAGAGCTTTTGATTGCTTATGATGCACGTCTGCATTCTGAACGATACATAACAGACATTGTGGTACCTTTTGCACCTTACATTGGGCATGGATTCGTTCTTATGCAGGATAATGCTAGGCTACATGCGGCACATATTGTTACTGTATATTTAAATTATGCTAATATTCAAGTCCTGGAGTGTCCAGCCTGCAGTCCAGACCTGAACCCAATATCTTTGGAACATAATGGGGCACCGGGTTAGAAGTCAACATCCACCACCTAACAGCTTAAACGAGCCGCGACAAAGTCTTATCGGCGTATGGGAAGATATCCCTCAAGAAACGATTAGATCTCTAATTGAAAGTATGCCACGGCGATGTCAGGCTGTAATAACATCTATAGGTGCTAACACTAGTTATTGATAAGCCAAAAACGTTTCAAAATAAGCTGTATAATAATAAATCGTGTGTATAATAATAATTATCATTTTACATAATTTTGTTAAATAATCCATATTTTTGGTTCTCGTTTTTTCTCCGCAATTATTTAAGTAAAATTTATTATTATTATCGAAATAATTCTGTTTATGTGTTCTATTCTTAATATGTCTTTCAAAATGTATGATAATATTAACGACAAATACGATAAATCGAAATGTATTTGTGGTGCGTTAATTTTGCGGTTAAGTGTACATACGAAAATGTTTGCAACTGACGTTTGATATAAGTGAAAATGAGAAATCTAAACGAAGTGGGAGTTGTTCGTGCTATAAAATTAATTGAAAATGACGAAAGCCTTCGACAAAAAAAAATTTCAAGAAACTTCAACGTAAGCCTGTCCGTTATTCAGCGATTGGAAAACGTAAGAAGGTCGCAAAAGAAAAACAGCACAAAATCAAGACTGATTTTTACTGATTTCGAGTTTTCGTAATAGAGTTTATACGGCGAAAGACCTCTGAAGAATTTTCTTGTTATTAAAACATTATATGTGGCTAAACCGCATCCTATTTTGTAAGCAATCTTATTGATTCTTTCCGTTAAATTCGGTTTGTATGGGCATTTATACAATTTATTCAAATTTTGTTGTTTATTACTCTGATCGACAATGCCATTTTGTTGTTGTAATTGCTTGAAGAATTTGGGAACTGATGTTTCTAGAAAATATTTTGGATAATTGTTATTGTATAACATATTTTTCACGTTTAAAACGTTATCTTTGTGAAATGCAGCGCTACTTAATTGCTCTATTAAGCAGGTTCGAGCGAATCCCTTGTTAAATATTTTTAAGTTTAAGCTTTGAAACTTTTTATACATGAAGAACAATACGTTATTGTGTGTGTCCTCTCAAAATTTGTTTAGTTTGTCCGGAAAAAAAATCAAAAATTATGTTTTTTCGAAACTTATACACAGGTTCCTATGGCCCACAAACTTCCGTCGCGTCGTTATTTATTTTTTTCGATATTAATTTCGCAACATTAAGGAATAAAAAACTATATACAATAAACTTAGATAATATTAAAACACGATAGTATTAAAGCAATGTGATGTTCCCGATGTAATTATTTAATTAATTAAAGTTAATTTTTTTTGTTTTGAATCTTGTTTATCGACAGTAATTCCCATGAGAGATGGCTTGGCAACGTCGCGATAACAACTGATTGTGAGAGAAAAGAAAAACATGGAAATATTTTGAACTTTTGAACGTCTGTGGAACTATTTGATAGAATACACTCCAGCTTTTTACATAGATTATCTATATTTTTTTGTCTTTTGGTAATTCGAAGTTTTCGGCCAACTTCTTGGGCAAATAAAATTCTGATCCTTTTACAACCAGTCGACTCATAACACTGATGTTGCCAGATCTTTTTATGTCACCTTATAAGTCAAAAATAACGAAGTCATTTAATAACTTTATTTTATTAAATAAATAATAATTATCAATTTTTAAATTTGTTATGTTATTATAAATAAAACTAATGAATATTAACAACTATTAGGATAATTGAAAATATTTTCAAGTTACGCTCGAACCTCCTTGTAGGTTCATAAAGATTGATCTTTTGTTTGTTATTGTGGTTACAGTAAAAGTTGATGGTCCTATCTGAATGTCGCCCTATCTGAATTTTTTTCTAGTTATGTCAATGTCTAAAAATAGCAAGTGTCCTCTTTCTCTCTCTATAGTAAATTTTATGATGCCATTGGAACCGTTGAAATATTCTAGTATGCTATCTTCTTTGTCTTTTGAAATGAATAGAATCGTGTCATCTATGGTACATACAAATATTTGAGAGGCATATCAAAATTAGTTTTTGGCCTCCTGAATTGTAAAGCTAGCTTTGACATCGTGTATACACATCCAGCGAAACTAGATTTTTACGTACAATGTTGCAAAGTACGGCTACGATGCGGTAAAGTGACCAGTAAATTTTAACCTTTCAGGGACACTTACAAAATAAATTAAGTATAAGACAATAAAATCTAATTAAAAAAAACGCTACTTTACATTACATTTGTCACGATAATGTAGACAATAAGAGTGCTTTTTAACATTTGCAAAAATGACATAACCAAACTAATAAATTTGATTTAGTACTGCAATGTCAAAGCTTGTGAGTACCAACATTAAAAAATTAAATAATTTCCAATATTGTAATTAATCTAAATCTATTTGTTTCTTAAATAATAATTGTCGGCCAAAAAATCTTATACAAATTTCGTGCGGAAATGATTTTACAATACAACAGCTCGTTTAAACGAGCTGTTGCATTGTAAAATCAATGTTTCCGCACTCTAATGTAAATAACTATTCCAGTCAGTCATGTCATTTATTTAGTTAGCTAAGCTAGGACTAGCTGGTGCTCCCATGGGTGTGCTCGCAGTCTGTTGGTTAAACTGGTTTGACTATGTAAAATAACTGCTTTCGATACAAAAGTTAATAATCTATAGAAATAATTGTTTGTCAATATTGGTAAATGTTTTGATAATTTTTTTTTTTTGTAGTTTCGTGAAGAGACAACGCCCAAAGTAGGGTTTCTGAATATCCGCACATTTTCAAAACCGCGGTTTTTGGTTTCTGAAAACCAAAAACCGGTTTCCGGTTGGTTTTTTTATAACCGGTTGGTTTTTTTTGAAAACCAAAAAAACGGTTTTTTAATAACCGCGGTTTCGGTTTCGGTTTTTAAGAACTTTAGGTAGTAGTGTCTGATATGTGAAGGGTGATGGAACTAGATTTTTTGAATATATAATTTTTAATATAATTGGAATAGTTTGTTTTATTTAAAAATTTCTAAACATTTGAAATTATTTACTTCCACCATAAAAAATCTAGTCTAGTTTCTTGACTATGACTCGCTTAGAGAACGCTGTAAACGTAATTCAATTGTATAACAGAGTATAACTAATATGGTAAATAATGAAAAATATAGAATACATATTGAAACCTAAATAGATTAGTTTTTAAATACAGGTGCAACTGATTGTAAGTAATTCTGAAATATTATATCTACGAATATAAAGTTGTTTTATATTATATAATGTTTGTTTAATTATAAAAGTAAAAATAAATACTAAATAAAATTTTAAATAAAACTAATTGTAAGTTTGATTTAAATTTAAATAATAATATTTAAAAAACAATAAGCTATTTAAATGTTTATCGTTTAAACGAGATCTTATTGTTAGCTTTGTACAAAAGTTAGAGCTTAGGGGTGTAGGTTTAGGATGTAGCTTTAATTGTAGAGAGTGCTTGAAACAAAATATTTAATGTTTTTGTTCTGTCGGAAGTTCCTTTATATTTTGCAAACTCCTGTTTCATAGAATTAGGAGAGCGACTTGATTGCATATAAGTATTTTTGTTTAATACTTCTAGAATAGCTTTTTGAACTTCATCTTGCAAGGAATAGTTTGGATTTGTCACTTCTTCTATTTTTTCTGAATTTGTCGAACATTCACTTTCAACGTTAATCTTATTGTTGCCTGGATAAAGTACTTCAAAAAGATTTTCGGGGATATTAAAACACACTTTGTTGGAACTTTCGAAGGATCTAATAAGCATCTAGCCAATTGTTAATTCCAGATTTTCACGGGTCTTCGAACGTTCCATGATATTTTTCATTAAAGCTCTTAAAGTTCATATCAGAACCAATTAATTTCTTTTCCAAGAATCCTATTACACCTTAAGCCGTAAATATATTAGATACAGACGCTTACTGGAGATAAAGTTTCTTTTAAGTTACATAACAATTGAAAGTTAACATTTTCCATTATAGGCTATATTTCAATGATACAATAATGCAAACTAAATTAGAATTGGTAAAACCATCCTACGTTATAGATAATCATACAAACTTAAAACAAACGGAACACAGCCTGAATATATAAATATATTCAGCCCTTCCGGAGCTCTATAACAATTTTTACTCTATAATAATTGTGGTAGAGCTCCGGAAAGACTGAATTTATTTATATATTCAGGCTCTGTTCCGTTTGTTTTAAATTTGCAAACTAAATTAAATAACAATAAATTGTCATAAAAGTCTCTATACCGCAACGTGAGCAAATGTATAATTACATATTTAATTACATCGAAACAACTTGAAAAAATTAATCATTTAACTCAATCGATTTGTACGAGAAGGTTTATCAAATTTCCTTTGAACTTGTTTCCTTTTTAACTTGTGAAAAATTGTTACTTATGTTGTTTGACGCTGCATTCTACATAATAGCAGTTCAAAATTTAATTTTTTTTATTGCAATATAATTCACACAATCTGTTTAGCTCACAGTCTAAATCTTGTAGCAGAAGATATTAGGAATCGATTTTTCGTTGATAACGATTTAATTAGTAATGTCAAAAAAATATTTTTAAAAGCCCCTTTGAGAGTCCAATTTTATAAGGAGCAACTTCCGAATGTTCAATTGCCTCCTGAACCTATAATTACCAGATAGGGCACGTGGTTAGATGCTGCAATTTTTTATGCCGATAATTTTGCGGGTATTAAAGATATAATTCGCGAAATCAGTGATTCCAGCGCTGGTTTGGAAAATTGTAAAAAAATTATTAAAAGTACGGTCGATTTATAAACATGTCTTCAGACAGGAGACAAAAATTTTGAACATTTGATTATAAATTGTTACAGAAATATGTTGTAAAAAAAAAACAGTATAGTTTGTGAATTGACTAGTGGTCAAGTTTAGATATACATTGAATTAAATAGTGTACTTATATTTTTGTTTAGTTACTAATTGCTAAGTAGAATTAAGAAAATTTTGTGTGAATAAAAATATTGGATGGCCTTAATTGTTTCTACCTTTTCTTCATCAATTTCTGTCAAAGTTTTGCATATTGTACTGCATATATGGTCTAATTGAGTGCATATTTCCTCAAAAATCCATGCATAAATATGCGCACATATTTAGTCTTTTAGGTGCATATAATCCGCCCTTTACTAATAACACTTAGTAGAGTTGCTTCAAACATTTTAGAAAACAATTCAAAGAAAGTGTCAAAACTGTTTATTTTGATATAAAATTTGTTTCTAGAGTTTATTAACCTTGGTTAATTTGTTTATTTATTGAATTAAGGCCTAGGCCGCATTACGGCTAAACCGCCGCGTATTTTAATCGCGTGATTTTGTGACTCAAGTAAGCTAATACAAGCTGCCTCACTTGCGGTTTTTTCCCGCGACTGATTTTTCATGTTTCGCGGTTATAGCGGTTGCCGCTCGCGGGAAAAAAACGTAGTGCGGCCTCGGCCGATTCGCGGAGACAATCCATTTACAGTGTTTTTCTTTTGATTTTCCTCTTTTGTCAAATGTATTTCACTATTTCTCAAAAGTATTTCTTATTTACGTCACTTTGACAGTAATATGTCAAATGAAATTCACTATTTGTTAAAACTTTTTCTCGTTATTGCAAATGATTTTCTTCTATTTTTTAAATTTAAACAAACAAGAACAAAAACAGTTGAAGACATAATTTTATTAGAAAAAAAGGAGGATAACAAAAATAATAACTATACTAATACTAACGTAATACTTAGAAAAGAAATGTTTCACAATTAGTTCAAAATTTCAGTTCTCTTGAGGCAATCCCCTAAATATGTCTCCATATGTCGAACATAATTTTAGCAATGCTCTTGCGTTATAGCTTCAGAAGCAATATGAATTTGTGCAGTTAGTAAAGAATACAGTTGATCTTCATCCGTGAGCTGACTTCTCTTTATGATATTTTTCCATTGGTTAAATAGCTCTTCAATGGGGTTTAAAAAAGGACTGTACGGTGGCAGAAATACTGGAACATGTCCATGTGCTCTTATCAATTGTTGAATTTCCTCCGTTCTATGAAATCTGACGTTGTCCATTACAAAATATGCTCCTTCTATATGATCTTCGCCTAAGTGGTCAATTAAATTTGTCAAGAATTCCCCAGTGTTCTCCATTGTAAGACCTATCTTGAATGGTGAACAAATATAGTTAACTCATACACATTGCAGCAGTAATCGAATAATTACGACCTCTTAATTGGGCCTTGACTTTGTTGGCTCTATTATTTTTCTGTGATCTTCCATACGATCTCCTAGAATTCACTTGAATTCCAAATTCATCAATCAAAAATATTTTTTCTCTGTCAATCATTATTCTGTTATATTGAACAGCATAGTCAAACCTACTTTGCATAGTATCTGGGCTGTTACGCCTTTCTGGCACAAAGGAAATGCGTTTTACGGAATAGTGAAATTCTTTTAACGCTCTGTCAATGGTCGATAAGCTTACCTCTAGTTGTGAATTTTGCTCAAATAATTTGGTTTTTATTTGTTTTAGTGTCAAGGTGCAGTCCTCATCAATCAAATTGCAGATTTCTTCTTGCTCCTTTCCAGTACATTTTTTGGGACGATGCCCAACACTTTTCTTATTCATCTCGTTGCTTTTTTATACACTTGGTAAATTTTTCTTACTGTGTCTGGCAAAACATTGAATTGCCGTCCTATTTGGACTGCCGAACTACCATCGTTCATTGCTCTGATAATAAGAGTACGTACCTCGTTGGAAATTTTGTTGTTCTGTCTTCTTTCAGCATTCATTGATAATAATGAGAAATTGATTTAACAAATAAGGAAACACTTCTGACAAAAAAGGAAATTGTTTGACAAACACAGCACTCTGTTCAATATAGATAGGAAATAGTTTTGAGAAATAGGGAAATACAATTGACAAAAGAGGAAAACCAAAAGAAAAAGGCTGTAAATTATTTTTATGAATATAAGTGACAACATACCTGAACACTTTTTTGGCATTATCCAGGTCACTTCCGAATTTTTGGGTTGCCGAGTTTTTCCTGGTATAACTGTTGATAATGGTCTTCCACGATCTATTTGTAAGGGCAGAAAGCTAAAACGAAGCTTATATGTCGATTTATTCCAAAATATCTCGTTTTTTTATGAAAAATTGACATTTTTATACGGAGCAGCTACTACTTCTCTTGATAGTCTTGATTTCTCTCCCGTCACTTGACAAACAAAAATGCATCAGCAGCTGATCCGACGTTGCCAATTTTATCTTTTTATTTTACCTTGCTATCTCGTCGTATTTTAGTAAACATTTCAATATATAATTTCTCCGCATATTGGAATAGCATTAAAATAAAAGTCCGTGGTATATTATCTTATTTTAGATCGAGAGGTCGCGCTGTCAGGTCTATGTGGTCTTGTTTCAGATGCGCTTCGCGCCATGCAACCCAATCTAACATAGGTTAAACAACAGTCCTTGCCACGTTATATTATTCTTATTAAAATATTTTACCAAATGTAAATAAAATTATGATATATCTACCAAACCTTTTAATATTAAATTAAAGCGACACAGAAGAAAAAAGTATGAACCCTGTACAAAAAACAAAAATGGCAACAACGGGCCGGCTGTACGGACACATTTTCCATCAAGTAACCAGACAAAAGTTAGAGTGCCATGGATTAAATAAGTTTTTAGGTTAGAAAAATGTCATAGTTTTTTGGTTTCTTAAACAAGTCGACGTAGAGGCTTCGATTTAGCTTTCTGGACTTACTAATACACCGTGGAAGACGATTGTCAACGATTATATCAGGTAAATACCTGACAACCCTAAAATCTTATTCTTAAATATAGCCCACTGTTTTTAATACTCTATCCGTTTTCTCCTAACCTTATTATTTATATGAGATTACCTCGTTTAACGATGTTTCGTATAACGCTCTACTTTGTTGGAACCCTTTTAACCTTTAACCCTTTACAGCACAATTTTTTTAATTTTTCCTGAAAAATACGTATTATGTAAATTTATGCACAGAATTCGAAAGAAATTGTAAAAAAATATATTGTTTTAAATTTCTTAATTTAGAGGTCAAAGACTACTTTTTTTGTTCTCACTTTGTTTTACAACTTCTACTTTTGCATGTGGAGAGCAGAAAATAAAGGTCGAAGTCCATAAAACTTCCTGATGTATTATACAATGAATATTTTGCTTGAGAAATCAAATAAAACCAATGTTTTTCCCCACCACATAAGGTGCATCATCTGTTGTAACCACTGAAATATATGTTACAGTTGAAGTATAAAATTCAGTTAGTGCATACATCCACCAGTCAATGTATACTTTTACGTATATTTTTTGACAAAGTATCGATTGGAAAATAAGATGCATACTATATCTAGTTTAAGTGTAGAATACCGCGATAATCCAAACTTTCATGGCGAAGCATTAGTTAAAGTTTGAATAAGGTTTAAATTTTCTAAACTTGAAATTAAGGAAAAAACTAATACTTTTAGATAATTGATTAGTTGTGTAGTTGGACTTGTTTAAACTTCATTTTTAATAGAAAAAATATAATAAAACACACAAATACTAAATTGTGATTTAAAATAAGGACGTTTTGGAAGTTTTCGACAAAATAGCTACTTGAATCGTTTAAGCATTTCTCCTGCCCTAATCAACATCAGGTACTTTAACTCTTACAGTAATTCCCGCTGTAGGTCGCTTCAGGGCGTGATAAATCAAAAATATTCTTCATTATTTTGACTTGATTTTGAAGGTATTCTCAATTTCATTCAACAACATTTCAAGTTCTTCCTCAGTTCCTCTTAAAACATTTTATAATAAAATAGTCCTATGAATACTTTAACTAATTTTAAATAGCGAGTGTATACAGTTTCTAGTGAAACTATTCATAAATTAATTCCCGTATACTTTCTCTGATGATTCAGTTAATGTATGCTTTTACCAGTGACCGTATACACCGACTGCGTTAACGCTTTGACTGTAACATATATACTAACTAGAACGAGCGCTGGCCTCTAAGCTTGTGCGGGCCGTGAGAGAGAGGTCCCAAGGGGATCCCTTAATCCTTGTCTAGCCAACAGTGAATTCGAGAATGGGAGGATGTGATACAGTCAGAGCGAAAAGCTAGTTGTATTGAGTTGTATCAAGAAAGAGAGTGAGATCGTTCAATCAGTGAGCATATTATAAACCGAAGTTTATATATTTTAATGAAACTTGTTTTCAAAAAGACAATGGGAAAATATAGTTGTATTGTCAAGGAAAAATGGACGTCGGACACACATTTAGTTTTTCTTTTGGACTGTACTAGACGAAGACAGAGCGATACGAGAGACACCTTGTGATGCTCTCTCTCGGCCCGCACAAGCCACGAGGCAGCGCTCGTTCCAGTTAGTATATATTTCAGCGGTTGTAACAGAAACAATTTTCTGTAAATCAATATCTATTTCTTTAAATGGTATATCAAATTCTTTAAAAATATCAAGACTGGTACACTTCCCTTTCAACGTTATTAGTTTCAATAGCTCTTCTTTCATTATATTTCCTGATTTATGTCGAGCAAAAACTGCTAATTGTGCAAAACCATTTACATTATTACCCTCATCTAAAGGAATTGAATACATTTAATGCAAAATTTAAGTCGTTATGTATTTGCGAAAAAAATGTATCTTTCTTTTTCCATTACTTGATCTTTATTTGTATTCCGACTTATTGGTAACTCATACGCTTCATAACCAAGTATTTGTCTTTAAAATCTCTAAATTTAGCCCCACATTCTAAACACGCTTGTTTTACAAACTCTCTTTCTGAAAGAGGTTTCTCTTAGCGAGCAATGCAATGGCCAATTGGAAAACTAACAGATGAAATATTAGTTTTAGAAATCAAAAACGCTTTTAAAATATAAAATGATTCCCCTTTTTCTTTTGTGAAAAATATGTTTTTCTTTCTTTGTCTGTTGAAAAGCTGAGATGATGCAACTTTTCAAAATATCTTTTTACATTACATGTACTTGAAGTAACTTTTTCGTAACATATTGCACACACACAGTCTTTTTATTCTCTTCAATCACACACTATTTAACAAACCATTCTGTTTGGTATGATCTGGGATTTGTATCGTTTGTTATTCTTTGCTAACTGCAGCCTATTACAGGGTTACAACTCAAGTACAGTGAAACTTGTCTAAGACGGAACCTAAGGGGACTGGGAAATATTTCCGTCTTAAACAGGTTTCCGTCTTACACGGGTTAATCATTTTTTTCTTTTATTCTCAATTTTTAATTATGGACATGTATGTAATACATTTGGTTTATTAAAATTTAGTTTTTTCTTTCCATTCCTAAATTGAAATCGTTGAGCTAACTTAACAATATACTGCCAGCCATCCAAACCTTCTTATTTGCATATCATTCAATAGGTAAATCATATGGACACCTGCCAGGCACACCTCGTCCCTCTTGTTTGAGAGCGTACAGCATGACAGTCAGGATTATCCATTATTGCGTCGATCGGATAGGAACCTGGGAATATAATCAGTTGATTAAAGCACCTGAGTTTAAAATATTTTCCAATAACCAAAAGTTCTTGAATTTCTCGAATTTTCCATCAGCAAAAGTGAAAAAAAATAACGTGACTTGTTCTTTTGAATGCAAAAAGTTTCAAAAGTAGTGCAAAAGTTTTATTTGGAAAGCACGTGAAAAAAGCGCCGTTTCAGCTCCGTTTGCTGATGTTCTTAGTCTTATATCCCTCAATTTCTATTACGATTCTTTTTTTTTCTTATCCTAGACTGACACACGCGCTTTCCTCACAAACTGTGCCAAATTAAAGGTCTCTGCCCACTACAACGTATCATACTATGACCGTACTAGGAACGTGTCGGGTAAAAAAATATTCTTTGTATTGTGATGCCCTCTCTGGGCCAGGACAAGCCAGGAGGTACTACAGGCGCTCGTTCCAGTTAGTATATATTTCAGCGGTTATAACGGAAACAATTTTCTGTAGATCAATATCTATTTCTCTAAATGGTATATCAAATTCTTTAAAAATATCAAGACTGGTACACTTCCCTTTCAACGTTATTAGTTTCACTAGCTCTTCTTTCTCTGCCCACTACAACGTATCATACTATGACCGTACTAGGAACGTGTCGGGTAAAAAAATATTCTTAGTATTGAAAAGTATGAGACTATGCCCACTAGACCGTTCCGTCATCGACCAGCACTTTTCATACTTTTCAATACAAAGAATATTTGTATGTCAAAATTTTGTTTACACTAGCTGTTGGTATCTTCTTTCGCAAATTATGTCAGGAAAGCGGTTTAGAATGTTTACTAGGATATCGCTGATCTGTTTGCTCAGATGATACCGACGCAAAACCACCAATCAGACTACGAGAACTCCTAGCCCTTACTTCCTTAGTGGTAGACGAATCTTCCAGCATTGAGAATTACCACCACCATTAAATATGACAAAATCCGTTTCCGTCTTCAGAATTATTTTCCGTTTTACACCGGTTGTTTTAAATGGGAAAATGAACGGGTATCAAAAAAAATTGGTTTAATGCAGGTTTCCGTCTTTTACGGGTTCCGTCTTAGACAAGTTTCACTGTAGTAGTTTATGGTGTGACGAAAGGCATACCTACTACAGTGAAACTTGTCTAAGACGGAACCCGTAAAAGACGGAAACCTGCATTAAACGAATTTTTTTTGATACCCGTTCATTTTCCCATTTAAAACAACCGGTGTAAAACGGAAAATAATTCTGAAGACGGAAACGGATTTTGTCATATTTAATGGTGGTGGTAATTCTCAATGCTGGAAGATTCGTCTACCACTAAGGAAGTAAGGGCTAGGAGTTCTCGTAGTCTGATTGGTGGTTTTGCGTTTTGCGTCGTGCATGAGTTGCGAAGTTTAATCGCAATAGGGAATATGCATGAAATTTAAATTTGGTTCAAATATTTATTTTTAAGCAGTATTTATATTTTTTACTATGTTATAACGTTGTGAACAGTGAATTAAAAATATTAAGAAAACCATGCAGATTTCCTATTGGCGCTCAAAAGTCTTCCACACACACACGTATCATATACTATCATATACCTATGAAGCATGGGCGTAGCCAGGGGGGGTGAGTTTGGGCGTTTACCCCCCCGCAATATGTATAATATATACATAAATGTTATATTGAAATAAAGGGGCGAGTAGAGACGACTCTCTTCAAGAGAGCTTGGTAGATGTGAAGTTTAGGAACCCTTGTGTGTCAGTTTAGAAAGTAAATTGGTGCATTTCTGTTACTATATTTTTAAACATTTTCCTTAAATCTAGATAACCCTATATTTAATTTGGATTTGATTATGGTTAGGCTAAATTATATTAGGGTCAGATAAATCCAGACTGAGAGGGCGAGACTTGATTCAAAATAAGAAAAATTAATTTAATTTTAATATACGTCAGAAAATTTATTTTCACTACGACTATGTTTTTGTTTAGTGACAAGAGTTGTTTCCACAGTAACAACAGATAGAAATCAGACAATAATTGAGAATAATGAAACTCCATTTGATTTACATTGGACTTTTACGCACGATTTGGATACTTTTATGCACGATTATAATAATGGCATTCTTAACATACAATAATTTACTTATTGTGTTCATTTTGGTGTGCGAGTAGATAAACATATTTAAAATACAATAATTTGAGAAGAAATTTCTGATTGATATATTCATACCTTTGTGGTTGAGAAACTTTAATAAGAAAATAATAAAAGTGTTGCGTCTTTCAACATTTCTAAAAGTTCAAAAATCAAAGCCTGGGTTAGTTAAACAGCCTGGGTGGGTCAGTGTCTGACCCGCGGGTCATAGGTTCGCCATACCTGGCCTAGGCCTTTAGAATGTTGACATTTTAGTTAGTTTGTATAAGATACACAAGTCCACATGTATACACTTTGTATAAGTTTGTACATAAAATGTTCTATGTTTTGTTTATAAAATGTTCCCTTTTCTCGTGATCAAGTAACCCTAACCATCTTGCATATAGAGTCTATGTTCAGTTACCCTCAAAATACAAAATGTTACATATATGCTACAAGGTATACATTATCTGAAGAATATAACAATAAGTATTTTAGTTTTGTTTATTGGTGAAATTGATTTTGTGAAAACAATTTTTAGTTGAATTAAAACATAGAGAGGCATTACATTTCTCGCACATAACGTGCGTATAACCCGTACATTTTGGAAGTTTATATCGCAGATGTCTGCTACGCCAAATTCACCAATGTGATAAGTGGCCTTGGCGCACACCTTGAAGAGAAATATAAGAATTTTTATTTTGAAAACTTCAAATTCCTGCAAAATTTGGGACCCAATCAAAAAGAAACTTGGAATATTTTCAAAATCAAATAGTTCATCAGATTGATCGTGCAGTTCATTTCCATTTTCATTAGAAATATTTTCAATTTCGAGAGAAAAATGTTCATTTCCAAATGTTCATTTTCCTCTTCTTCTGAAAATATCTGATGATCATCCTCACCTTCGGATAAAGTCGCAATTGCGTCCGCTAATTCTTTTTGTGTAAGGGGCCTACGTTTTTCATAGTGCTTCCACAAAGACATTGTATGTGTGTTCCTAAAAATAATTATTTACCTATACTATATTGTGCATCATTTTGTTTGTTGAGCCTATTTGTTTATTATAGTCTATATGCAAATTGGTGCATATATGCACCACAAATTAAAAACAGTTTTACACATTTACCACCACTTTGATAAAAAGAAATGAATTGAAATAAAACAATTAAATAAATATATACGTTACCTGATAATATTTTTTCCTAAATCCTATACTAATAAATAAATCCTAAACTATTTAATTTATTAATATTGTGACCATATTAATAAATTAAATAGTTTAGCTTCAACTCAAAGGACGCGAGACGTCTATTTAAGCACAACCACTTTAGCAGATAATCAGTCACTGAATAGTACCTAAAATATTATGTCCATTACTCCCACCACTTGAAATAATTTAGACGATTGTGTTGTTTATACGCACCATAGTTTCAATAGATTTTTAATGCAAAATTTATTTACTGTAGCACATGCCAGTTGGGTTATTGAAAACGAAACAGAAAGATTTTCGGATAGTTAACGATAAATTCTCAAAAAACGCTTGGACACTCAACTTTGTTTGTAAAGAGGACACCTTTTAAAGAAAATTTGTAGCCAAATCACTTAACCCCTTCACGCTGGGACCACAACCCTTGAAATTTTAAATAACACGGTGGGGTAAGTTATACCTTGTTTGAAATCCTGTTTAGCTCTGATTACTAAACTAACATTTTCTAAATCTATTGATTTGTTTTCGAGATTTATTTCAAGTTATAGAGAAAAGAGTTCCACATTCATAACCTGGATATAGAGACACCCACAAATGAAGAAGTAAATGCGATAAAGATAAAAGAAATAAAGGAAGTCCTAAAAGAATCTAAAAATAAAAAGGCTGCAGGGCCAGGAAATATCCCAATTGCACTAGTTAAAAATGGACCAGAATTATTACTAGAGCTGATAGCCAAGATCTTCAACAAATGTCTAATAGAAGGCGACAACATTCCAGAACATTGGAATATTGCTCATATGAGCTCAATATATAAAAAAGGAGACAGAAGACAATCTAGTAACTATAGAGGGATCAGCGTAACTAGTGCGCTTGGGAGGTTGTACGGCCGGATACTAAAAAAAATAATTGAAAGCAGCATCAAAGAAGTAGAGGAGCAAAGTGGCTTCCGAGCCGTGAGATCATGCATTGACAATATATTTGTTATTTAACAAATTATAGAAAAGCGGAAAGATAGAAATCTACCCACACACCTATCATTTATCGACTTGGAGAAAGCTTTCGATACGGTACCCTGGAAAAAGCTTTTTGAAGCATTGACGAGGATTGGGATAAATAGTGTATACTGTCGGGCAATCAGAAATATATATATATAGAGTCAAAAAGTGCAGTCAAGATAGGAAACGTTATATCGCGGCCTTTCCTTACAACGAAAGGATTAAGACAAGGCTTCAGCCTGTCTCCTACATTATTTAAAATATACATACAAGAAGCACTAACAAACTGGAGAAGAAAAACCGCAGGAATGGGAATAAGATTAGGTGAACATTGTTTGACAAGCCTGCTATTTGCTGACGACCAAGTGATAATAGCAAGTGATGAAAGAGATATAGATTATATGTTAAGAAAATTGAAAGGAGAGTATTCGGAATGGGGTTTAAACATGAATATGTCAAAAACAGATATCTTTATGTCGGGGAAGAAGGAGAAAACCCAGAACTGGAGTTAAGAAAGATTAAAAAATGTAGGGCATACAAATATTTAGGAACTATCATCTCAGAAGAAGGAACAACAAAAAAGGATATAGAAAATAGACTTGGACAAGGGAAAAAGGCTATCTGCTTGTTAAATTCAATGCTATGGTCAAATGAAATTAAACTAAAAACAAAAATGAGGGTATACAAATCTATAGTAGAACCAATAACAACCTATGGTTCAGAATGTTGGCAAGTTTCACAAAGGGATAAAAAAAGTATAGAAGTAGTAGAAATGGACTTTCTACGAAGAGCTTGTCAAACGTCCAAACTAGATCGTGTAAGAAATGAACATATAAGAAGACAGACGAAGAGAGTCTATGGCACTACAGACGACATAGAAACACGGCAATTAAAGGGGTATGGACACATGCAAAGGATGACTGGAGAAAGATGGCCTAAAATAGCATTCCAATACATACCAAGAGCAAGGAGAAGAAGAGGCAGACCAGCAATAAAATGGATAGATGGTATTATGGAAAGCATTAAAGATAGAGCCATAGAAGAAAATGGCTGGAGAGATAAGGAGAGGTGGAAAAAGAAGTGCGGGATGCGGCAAAGACTGTAGGAACCTCGCTGTATATATATATATATATATATATATATATATATATAAATATATATATATATATATATATTTATATATATATATATATATATATATATATATATATACATATATATATATATATATATATATATATATATATATATATATATATATATATATATATATATATATATATATATATATATATATATATATTTCAAGTTATGAACGCGTTTTTCGTTTATGTCGTTGAAAGTTAAATTGTCCAATACGCTACAACAAATGCTCAAATTGTTTCTTTTTAAGACATGTATAACATGTTTTTCTATTAAGCTGTGGGTTTTGTTCTGGTATCGGAATATTACAGATAATTTTTTATTCTACTTTTTATTAGTCTCTTACTACCAAACAGATCGCATTCGATCTCCATTTAAGCTGCTTTTTGATTTGTCGTGTTTCAAAATAAACATTGGTGGTGCAAAAATAGTTTACTCTATTGCGAAGAGGGTAGAAATGATCGCGTTGTTTTTCAAAAATGGTGAAACCGGCAATAGTACAGCAGACTTATTTAATCAGGAGCATCCCCCTCACAAACAAAGTTGACGTGTCCGAGCGTTTTTTGTGAATCATTCTTTAACTATCCGAAAATGCCTCTGTTTCGTTTTCAATGGCCCACCTGGTATATTTTTATATGTCCACTGAAGATATATTTACTAGATGGTCCGGCGAAATTTGTGCTGAGTATAAATTTGACTGTTATGCTATTTCGGCATACAACTTATCCGCAAAAAAAATGTTTAAAGAAGTCGGATCGCTTTTTCATTGCCAAGAATGCAGCTGGGAGTGTAATATCACCTGAAAATTCTATTGCACCTTCCGGTATATGCAGATTCCCCTTTCTCCAATTTATATTTGCATATTTTTCTTCAGAAATTAATTTTCTTTCATTATTCATCAGAAAAATGTTCATTTCCAAGAAGGGCATCCTCTTCATCTGAAAGTATCTGAAGATCCTCCTCACTTTTTGGATAAAGTCGCAATTGCTTCCTCTAATTCTTTTTGTGTAAGGGGCCTACGTTTCTCATACTGCTTCCACAAAGACATTGTATGTGTGTTCCTAAAACTAATTATTTTCCTATACTACATTGCAAATGTGCATCATTTTATTTGTTGAGTCTATTGGTTTATTATAGTCTATACAGTGTGGAAACTTCACCTAAACCTAACTTCGATATAGGCGAATTTAAAAAAAAAATCCGAAACACGTTACGTATTGTTTTTTCTTGCCCACATTTCTATGTGTATGCAGTTTGTTTATCTGTTCCAGTAAGTGTCCAGCCACCTCCGACCTTTTTGTTTCAAATGTAAAAGTATGTCAAGTCACACCTCGTTTGAAAGATCCCTTCTCAAGGAATACAACACAATATTTTTCTTTAATATTTTCAAAGCCCGCGTTATAAAAAAAAGAAAACCAAAAAGAAAACTAGAATTTGATGCAAAAAACGTTCAAAATGAACACTGTTTCTTCTTGGCAAAGTGAAAATCGACGATAACATGCATCTCTAATGTTTTGTAACATTTCTGGTGTGACTAGTCGTATTTCATACCTAATATATTGTTTAAGGTCCTCAATGCCATTCGGTTTTGTTACATAGATCAGTGGTGCGCAAACTATTTTGTTGCGACCCATTTTCAACATTTTCTGTTAAATTTATTCCTAGATAGAAGCAACGTGAATATTGTAATTTCCAAACAGCTCTACCTCCATCTATCTCCACTCCACAATCTCCACAATATTTGAAACATCCCCAAATTAGTTTTTGAGAAAATTAAGTTTGAAAATGTCAATGTTTATAAATTTTATTGTCAATGCGGAGTTTTCAGAAAAGAGCAATATTTTATAAAATAAACATTAAAATATTGGGAAAATTTGCTAAAAGTTCCGAAACAGCTCTAACAACATCTGCACAATATTTGAAATAAATCCCCAAATTAGTTTATGAGAAAATTAAGTTTGAAAATTTCAATGTTTACTAATTTGATTTTCACGGTGGAATTTATAAAAAAAAACTGCAATATTTGCTGAAATAAATATTAAAATATTGGGAAACTTTACTGATAATTCTGAAACAGCTCTACCAACATCTCCACAAAATTTGAAACAAATCCCCATATTAGTTTTGAAGAAAATTAAATGAAAATTTTTGAAAATTTCAATGATTACACATTTGATTTTCAAAGCGGAATTTACAAAAACTGCAATATTTGCTGAAATAAATATTAAAATATTAGGAAAATTTAGTAAACTTTCCGGAACAGATCTACCAACATCACCACACAATATAAAACAAATCCCCAAATAAGTTTTTGAGAAAATTAAGTTTGAAAATTTCAATGTTTACAAATTTGATTTTCAAAGTGGAATTTACAAAATAACTGCAATATTTGCTGAAATAAATATTAAAATACTGGGAAAATTTTCTTAATATTCTGTAACAGTTCTACCAACATCTCCACATAATTTGAAACAAAAACCAACTAAGATTTTGAGAAAATTATGTTTTTTTAATTATGTCCACAAATTTGATTTTCAACGCGGAATTTACAAAAGTAAATATTAAAATATTGGGAAAATTTACTAAATATTCCGGAACAGATTACCAACATGCCCAAATTACTTTTTGAGAAAATTATGTTTGAAAATATCAACGTTTTTTAAATTTCCTTATATTGGCATCTCACCATTTACTGCTACCCAATATTTACACACGAAATCCTCAAATATTTTTTGAATTCGACGACCCAAAAAGATTCTTCTATCTGGAATCACCGGATTTTCATGAAGAGTTAATAATACGTTTAGCCTGGTATTGCTTTAAAAGTGGGATTTTGCTATTTTGACAGAACCTGACTTCGTCGCCGACTTCGTCGTCTGTTACCATAACGGATAATCATCAGAATCTCGATACGGAGATTTTCTGTTAAATACAGCATTTTAGAAACTACTGTAACAACTTTACAAACGTAGGTGACTGCTTTGGTGACTATTATTATCACTAGTAACTAATTTTAAGCAACGTTGTTCGAAATCATCAAAGCACATGTCAAAAATATACGAATTTACGCCGAAACGTTTTCAACTTAAAAGTGGTTTTGGTACTTACGTACTAACGCCACCGCAGCTACAGATTTGAACAAAATGGATTAGGTTATAACGGAGCAGATAAATCCAGGCCACATATCGCGCGGTAGCGCGACCTATCGCTGCGGTTGCAATAATACATAAGTATTACGCGGTTGCGTTAATATGTAAGGTTTTCTTTTTTTTTTAATCACGTGGGCTTTGAAAATATTCAGGAAATAAATTGTGTGTTGTATTCCTTGCGAAAAAAATCTTTCAAATAAGGTGTCACTTGATATACCCTTCTATTTGAAAAAAAGGTCGGAGGTGGCTGGGCACGGAGGTGGCCGGGAACAGATAAACAAACAGCATATACATAGAGTGGAACAATTTTATTTTTTTCATTTTTCAAAAATGCTCAGTATTAAAAAGGTGCCAAATGGTGCCGTTAATTGATATGTAAAGTTTTATTACATTTGTTTAAGTTTTATTGCCTCCGGACTGTCATTCGAACTATTTAACTAAATTATTTTTTTGGCATCACTTTACTAATACTTCTCTCAAGTAATTGATCAAGTAATTGATTAGATTTCATGCGTAATAGTCATTAGTAACGATAAATACTAAATTGTTTGGTTGAGTTGAAAGACAAATGAGGAAGGAGGTACTGGGGAAGTTGAGGCAAGTGACCCGCGATTTATTGTTAAAACAATCAGTGTCGCTCGTTGGGTAATAGAGCGCATTCATTTGTTTTATGTCAGAAAAATGAGAAAAATGGAACGCACTCGAAATAGTTAGTGTTCCTTATTTGCTGATTTATGTGATTTAAAAGACAGCGTATTGCCAACGTACGAAGATGTGATGAAGTTTTATGATTGGACCCGAAATAGGTTAAAATTTGGGAAACGGAAAAAGAGCCAACATATAAAGAAATAGAGACCGATGTAGTTGCAAATGATACAAATATGGGAGACATCTTCTGTTCCTACAATGGAATTGATGGCAGTACGCCTGGGCCAAAAAAAATTTTCAGGGACAATTGGTAAAGAAGTTTCAACCTATTCCGGCGAACTTACCGCAGCTTTATGCTAAAGATATTAGTACAGACAAAAAATATTTGTACAGAATAGTTTAAGCAATTTCAACAGGCATATTTCCTAGCGATTTAGCTAACAAATCACCAGACAATATGTCCCATGCCCAATCGCCAACTTGTGCCAATGGAATTCTCCGTCTGTATGTTTCAGTAGAAACTACCTCTGAAAATCTAATAACTCTTGGAACGCGTATTGTCAATATTTATGTTCCGATATGGTTTTCTATAAAAAAATAATCTAGCTGTAAAAATGGTCGTGACACTTGTTTAAAATCATCGAGCTAACCAGATATTTACCAACAACTTTAAAAACCGTTATGGGCACAGTAATTCAAAGAAACAGATGTTTCACACACCCGGAAAACTTATTGCTTGCAATGTTGATGCACATTCGTGAATTAGCTGTTCGTCGAATTTTGAAAGCTATATCAGAAACTTCACAAAAATTGCGTCTGTTTCAGTTGCCAAAAATAAACTTTAATGCATCAACATATTACCTTTTGAATTGACAAGAAAATATGACTGATCCACACTTATTAAAATCGGCAACCGAAGAAAATCTCCGATTGTTTATTCAACAAGGAGGAGAAGGAGAATTGCATTTATTGCGCCTTCCGTGGCACAGACAGCTGCGTGAAGATGGCCCCCGAAAATGAAAAAATTTAAAAAAATGGGATGTGTTTGACCAAGATTTGACCACGATTGACCACCAAATAGTTTTGTGTGTCCACATTCCATTCAAAGGATATTATAAAAAAATGATCGGGGGCCTAGCCCCAAAATGATTTTTTTCTATATTTGAGAATGGCATCTTAAGAAACATCGTTTGACCATGTTTGCCCACCATTTTTTCCGATAAATTTTTTTTTTTAGGAACCCCAAATTTCGATTTCTTCATATCAATTTTTTTATTATTTTTTTTATTATTTTTTTTTTTTTTCGTTTGGTGTTGAAGAACTCCGTTTGACCATGTTTGCCCATCATTTTTTTTAATACAAAATATTAACAGACCCAAATGCGATTTTTTAGTGTTTGATATCCATGAATAACTTGAGCGATTCCCCAAAAGATATGGATTGCCGAACTTTTTCGACGATAATCGAATATACTCAAAGTTGCATACCTGTTCCCCTGCGATTTTCTATCAAACAGATAAGCGATTTTTGATAATTCGTAGAATGATATTTCACACCTGCAAAAATAGCTTATTTTGCATCGTAATTTCCACATAAGGAGGCGGGTCTAGAAGGAACCATCTTTCCCTACTTCCCTAAAATATATAATATAAAATATATAATATAATATAATCAGTTCAGTTCAAGTGTTTATTCCGTTTATATACCGTAAATATTTTTGAAAATGCCTGCAAAACCAAACGCTACAAACGAAGAAACAATTGACGCATTCTGCGAAGTGAATATTTTTATAGACGAATTTGGAACCCTTAAAATAGAAATGATCGAGTATGGGAAACAGCTAGTGTGATTCTTGGAGGTAGACCAACTTGAAAGACTGAATTGTTAGACAAGATTGAATCGGAAACAAATACTGGACAAAGTCAAGAAAAATCTTGTAATAGAAGAGATACCCATAATATCATTCAATGACTCATTAGGCACTACCACGAATGAAGACGAAAACAGTGATCCTAATTTTTCAGTGATACAGACAAAAAGAGGTAAGCTTTCTTTAATAAAATTTGTAATCGATATCGAATACAATGATTGGAAAAAAATATCACATGTAACAAAATCGTACAAAGAACATCAAGAAATAACATCGTTAATAAATACGTTCGTACGAATGTATTCGGGAATCCTGGACTGATGTTGTAGCTAAGTATTGCTACAAGAAAGCGAAACTGCCATGTGCATACCAATTTAAAAGAGCAAAAATATGCAGTTCAGAGGATAGCATATGGTTAAGGATAAATGGAAGTGTAACGAATGTAACTCAATATTTGAAGGCCATTGCCTAAACAAACTACAACCAGGAACTGGAATCAGCATCGCAATCACTACATCCGATACTAGAGATATTCCACATTCAAAAAGTAGACAACTTAAAGGATTGACACGTTATCATACGATGTTGGAAGAGCATTGGTGAACAAAAAAGCATCTTTATGGCGCAAAGAAGTTCAACATGCATGGATTTTGGCGACCCTACTCCTAGCCACATTAGCCTAGCAGCGAAGATGCCATTAATCACGACCTTGCCATTAGAAAAGGTCTTGAGGTTATAACTTCTTAGTACCACATGAAGTATGAGGGTGAATTTGGTGGATGTATAAAAGAAATAGGACTCAACAAGTTTTACTGCATATACGCTTCACCTTTACAAATTGCTCTGTACAAAAACAAAATTAAAACTGTGAAACGAGTTTCAACTGGTGGCGTCATAAAATCCATTAGAAAACTTAACGGTGAAACTTTCTTGTATCAAATAGTTATGGGAAGTGAAAGAAATCAACCCCATTTATCAAATGATTTCAGCCAAGCCTGACACAATCACGATCGAATATTGGCTGATAACATTTTTGAAATTAGCATATCACGTGCCAAACGAAGTTTCATAATCAACAACCTTACTCAACGCCATCACATTGAGTTTCAACGAATGTCGTTTGGACGTGTATATATCAGGATGTTTCGAGTGGTTGCATAATGAGAACCTCTAACATCGGCTTCAGTGTTTCGTTCGACTGGATATCGCCCACCTCATCAAGATGATCAGAATAAAGTTTTTAATGGAAAATCCAGAAAATTGAAAGACTTTTACGTCAGATGCATTTGAGTCATGACAATTTGTGAAACTTTCCAAGAATTCGAAAACCTTCTACTCGCCGCTCTTGTAGTTGCTCTAAGCGAATGCGATGATCAAGATAAAATGGGAGTTGACATTGTCAGTCAACAAAGTGCAATATTTCTTTTCAACAGGATTAAAACGTTCACCTGTAAGGAACAAGACTCATCGATAGAAGATGGAGAGTAGTGTATCGACGGAGAGCCTTCTGAAGTTAAAAGGGATGTACGTCGTTCATAGAAAGCATTCGGATTTGCGCTGAAAAAGAGGCGAAACAATGTTCCAATTTTGATCGACCAAACGTTTATTATCTTCAGGAAATTATTAAACCTCTATTGAAGTTTCCGATGAAGGCCCGATTCTTTTCCCTCTGGACGAATGTAATGAAAAATAAATTCGGGTCACAATACGATGTAGGGAGTTTAGCAAATGTTAAAGCGTACTTCAAGAATTTGAAAAACATTGACATGGGCGACTTTGCCGGTCAAATTAGCGCGGATAAATTTATCGTCAAACATATAGGTTCCATCGAATCGACAAGTAAAATGGAGCGAGCTGCTTACAAAAGAAAACGTTATAAATTCAATGAGAAAATTATTCAAAAATCCAAAAAGAACGTAAAATTAAAGAGAACGAATACTTATTTGAAGAAAAAAAATTTGAAAAGAAAAAATACCAAACTCGATGACATTGAGGAAAAAATATTAACCAGCGGGGACACAAATATAGCAAACAGTTCGGCTATTTCACCCCCTGGTCGTAACAGTTCGATTCGACAAAGTTCTTTGCAATCAACAAATCAAGATCCCAAAAACCTGTTGGTCTCACCAGAAGATTCACATTTTTCTTCTGTGGATTTTACACAGACAACACCGAAAATCAATACCATTCGACAAATCGGAAGAAGACGAAGAAAAAATCAAGATCAAAATTGGACACCAAAAAAAATTAAGAGGAAAATTTTTGACACCGTGTCCAGAAGTACGACACATTCATGATCGACCAATGAAGAGGGACAAGTAAGATGATTTTAAGAAATGACGGAATTGTGGGACCAGTTTTGATTGGACAAAGATTGATAGAACTGAAAAGCGCTTGCCCGTTTGATAGCATTGTTGAAATTGCAAAGATAGTTTACACAGATAATGAAATGTTTCAAGAATATTTGCAAAATTTGAAGGAAAATTGTCTAACTATATCTTTCATAAAAAACATACGCATCGAATGGACCAACTTCCAGACTTTACAACGCAAGAGGAGAAATTCTTGTAAGCATATTCAAGGAGTACAATGAAAGGAGTACAAAAAAAAACACGGACCTGCATCAACTGTCGCAATGCATCCGTCGGGGAAATGAATCCATGTAAAAACAACATTCTCGACGTTGAATTGGCATTGACGAGCAGTTACCATAAAAAAATAAGCAATGCTGCACCGGACAAGATTTTCCTCGTTGATATTACCGAAAAAATTGTTTCATTATTAATTGTTTAATGTAAAATTTTAAAATCGGGAAAGTAAAACACTATAAAAACGATTTTGGGGCTCTTGGATATAGTTTAATATAGAACAATATTTTCAATTGAAAAAAAAATGTTGGTCAAACATGGTCAAACGAAGTTTTTCAACACCAAACAAAAAAACAATAAAAATAAAATAAAAATAATAAAAAATATTATGTTAAAAAAAACGATTCCGGGGTTCCAAAAAAAAAATTAATTTAAAGGAATAGTGGGCAAACATGGTCAAACGAAGTTTTTTAAGATGGCATTATTAAATATAGAAAAAATGCATTTTGGAGGGTTATGCCCCCAATCATTTTTTTATAATACCTTTTGAACGGAATGTGGGCAAACAAAACTATTTGGTGGTCAATCATGGTCAAACGTATCCCATTTTAATTTTTTTATTTTTTCAATTTTGGGGGGCTATCTTCATGCAGCTGTCACAGACACAAGCAATAGAAACTTGAAGTTGTGACCGAAGCTTCAGTCACTTTATGCAATAAGCAATGACGGAAGGTTTCATCAATGCCCAGATAGACTCGAGAAAAGCAATACCGAAATTCGACAGCAAAAAGGATTTCGCCACTAACTGAACCCACTCACTTTAATAATTATTCTTTATTATTTGTCTTGTAAAAATGTTGTTTCCTCTTTAATATATCCATAACTACTATTGATTTAAGACTTGTATTTATAAATAGTGTTCATTAGTGTAACTTTGTGTGTCATGCTATTAGGCTTCTTTTAGTCATATTTGTTGATAATTACCACATGACTCCGGAGGCGGAGGATTAATTCCGATTGCAATGAAACTTCATAATCTTTTTACACTTATAATTTAGCACCGTTTTGTCACTGTGCCCGTATAAAAACGAAACTTTTTATTTCTCCATTTATAAGTCACCCACCGTAATATACATAGAAATGAGGGCAAGAAAAAAACAATACGTATCTGGATTTTTTGCAAAAATCGCCTATATCGAAGCTATGAATTTTATTCCAGTTAAAGTTTCCACACTGTATGCAAATTTGTGTATATGCACCACAGTTTTACACATTTATATAATAAAAACAGTTATACTCATTTACTACCAGTTTGATAGAGAAATGAATTGAAACAAAATAATTGAATTAAAATTAAAAATTAAAAATTAAATTGAAACTAAATAATATTAAAGATATACGTTACCTGATAATAATTTTGTATACTTTTCCAGTCACATTATTAATAAATTAAATAGTTTTGGTGCAACTCACAGAACGCAAGACATTTGTTTAGGCACAACCACTTTAGCAGATGATAGCCACAGAATAGAACGTAAAATATTATGTCCAATACTCCCACCACTTGTAATAATGTTGACGATTGTGTTGCCTATACGCACCATAAATAGATTTTCCAATAGATTTTTAATGCAAAATTTATTTACTGTTGTACATATGTATCAAAATGCAGTAAAGGGTTAACATGAAATTACAAACCAAAATATCAATACAATTTGTCACATACTCCTATAATGTATTTGTCAAATTGAGCATCATAAAAGTCATATACAGTTGCATGCAAAAGTGTCCGGCCAAAGATAATTCTATAATGAAGTAACGTTTAAAGAATGCAAAATATATCATCGTAAATTGTGTAATTGAAAAAATATATAAAACTATTCATAATTATTTATTACAAAAATAACAATTTTCGCTTTTTCATAACTATCATTCACATATCATTCAAATATACAAAGAAAAAAAATTTTAAAAACAGGTTATTAATGTAAGATTTAAGAAATTTAAGAAATGTATTTTCATCAATACTTGGTAGCCATACCCTTTGAAGCTATCACGGCAGCACATCGGTGAGGCATCGATTCAATAAGTTTGATGATTCTATCTTGAGAGATATTTTTCCACTCTTTTTGAACTTTTTCCCACAAAGCAGATTTATTGGCACAATTTTCAGTTCCTACTCTTAGTTTCAACTCTTGCTATAAATGTTCTATGGGATTCAAGTCCGGAGATTGACTCGGCCACTCTAAAACTCGAATATGTTTCTTGCTAAAAACCTGCTGAAGGAGCTGTGATCTATGCTTTAGATCATTATCTTGCTGAAAAATCCATCCTCGTGGCATGTTCTGACGAGCTTAAGGCAGCATTTCTTCTAATATAATATCTCTATACATAGCAGAGTTCATAATGCCTTCAATTTTAAAGATTGGACCGAAGCCTTTCCAAGAGAATGCGCCCCATAGCATAATGCTACCTCCACCGTGTTTAACGGTTGGTGTTTGATATCGTGATCATTTCTAGTACTTTTTGGTCGTCGAACGTACCTTCTCCCATCATTTCCAAACAAATTAATTTTAGTTTCGTCTGAAAACAGCACTTTCTTCCAATCTTCAACAGTCCAGTTATGGTATTTTTTTTGCGAATTCGAATCTGGCCTTCTTATTTTTTTACTGATGAGTGGTTTTTAACTCCAACACGTCCAAAAAGTCCCACTTCTGTCAGTCTACGTGAAATAGTACTTTGACTAATGTCAGCCAAATTTCCATCGCGTAATTCACGTGTGATGATTGCAGCATTCTTTTTTACGTCTGCGACAGCCTTTCTTTTAATCACTTTATCGACACGATTAGTTCTTTTCCGAGGTCTCCCAGGACAGTATTTATCTTTTAGAGTACCCGTAGTCTTGAATTTGTTTATTATATCTTTAACAGTCAATTTTCCAAAAATCAAAATTTTAGCTATTTCACGTGAAACTTTTCCTTCATTGTGCAAATTGATAATTACTTTACGCGTATCTAAAGACGTGCGTTTCGGCATCTTGACTTAGTGTTACTGATCGTACAATACAAAAGGAACGGAGCTCTTAATGTTTACATACCATCGCGACTCCTAACGTAAACAAAGTGAAGCGAATTACATCTTCTTGGAATTTGGCCGGACATTTATGAAAAGGCGAAAATTGTTATTTTTGTTATAAATAATTATGAATAGTTAAATATAATTTTTCAATTACACGTTTTGGTTGCATAATAAAAGAACTTTACGATGATATATTTGTTTCCATTAAACCATCCTTTAAAAGTTACTTCATCACAAAATTATCTTTGGCCGGACACTTTTGCAGGCAACTGTAACTATCTTATCAATATATTTTATACCCTAATATACGATACATTTTCATACTATTAAAAACCTCTTTTTTAATATACATGTACCTAGATTGAGATCAATTTCCGAGAGTTTCATCTTTTGTAGAAATAAAAGTAAATTTTTCATATTTTAAAATTAGATTTTTAAGTAAAGTAAAAGTTTATGAACAGAATCTTATGAAAGGCATCTTTTTTAATACAATGTTTAGTTTTAATATGAAATTGTAACTTCCGCTGTAAAGAAATTCCGCTTCCAACTTTTTAAAATAATGAATTTAATTAAAACACTGTGTTAACCATAACTGCACCCGACACATTTAATTAGAAATTGAATAACGCATTTTGGCATTCTTATAAAAGCTGTAAAACATTAACTAAAATACATTACAAATTTCAACTCCTTCATCTATTACATTAAAAGACTCGCTCTTTAAGCCATTAAAGTAAGCTTTCCTAAAAACTAAAAACAATAAGAAACATCACTATTACAGTTAAAAGACTCGCACTTTATGCTATTAAAGTGAGCTTTCCTAAAAACGAAAAACAATAAGAAACATCCAACAAACCATTATGAAGCCAATATGTTAGTGAGCCAATTTCCCAACGTCAAAACCACTTCCGTTCGAAATAAAAAACAAAATTGGTTCTTACACATTTCCAGCAAACATCTCTTGTATTAAATCAATATTTTAAACACTCCAATTTCCTATTTAGAATAGCCAATTTAATATTATTAAGCCAATTTCCTAGATGTTTAATAATTAAATTAGTTTAACATATTGATTAATGCAAAATGTTAATACAAATTAAGTTTACTTTATGTTTTAATTTAGAATGCATTATTTATTTATAAGTAACTTAGCTGACGTTTAATAATTATATTAGTTTAACAAAATTATTATCGCAAAATATTAATATAAATTGAATATACTTTATGCTTTCATTTATAATGCATTATTTATTTATAAACATCTTAGCTGAAGCTGCCGTATCTTAATTGCGTAAGTTAATTCCCATTAAGTGGGAAACATTTAGAACGAGCTTTAAGTAGATAGTTGCAAAATACCATTTGTACTCGTACATATTAATGTTCATACGAGATTAGACAATGAAATATGTTTCGCAGGAATTGCGTCTTTATAAATCTTTAAAGTTCGGATTTATGACAATTAGATAGGGAAAGGAATCGATTATAATTCACTTTTAGAGAGAGTTTCCAGGGATAATGAAAAAGTGTACGAGAAAGGGATCCCATTTATTTGTCTCTCGAAGAAATCAGATTGGATGAATAGGAAATTGATGTTTATTTTTAGAAAAAGCGTTTTTTTATTCAGATATTACTGTTTTATATTAAAGTTACTACTTAAAGCCAGTGATCTTTCGAATCTCTTGAATTCCTTTGAATACTTTTGGGGGTCGAGATTATTTTCTTTTCTAAATTATTCAACATTGTTTATTACAACTGTTCATTGTTTCACTATTTCTCGTTCACTAAAATGTTAATACTGAATGTTTTACCTTCCTCACCTTTCAAACAAAAGGCCGGAAAGAGGTTATAGATTTGAATTTAGCATCCTCATATACAAGAACACTAGTTAGTAAGTGGCATGTGCCCGAAAAACAGTTGTTATCGGACCATCGATACATTTTTCTGGAAGTTAAGGATATTGACAAGGATATTGAGATTAGGACTGGGAGCAGTATAGGGAAGAGCTGAAGTTATAAACCTAATTCTCTTTCTCTCTCTCTCTCTCTCTCTCTCTCTCTCTCTTCACTGGCGCTACAGCCCTGGTTGGGTCTTGGCCTCCCTCAGCTTCTTTCTCCACTCTTCCTTATTCATCGGTACTCTTCTCCACTCTTTAGTGTTTAGCAGATTTCCGGCATCCTCTTTAACTGCATCTTCCCACCGTTTTCGTGGTCGACCTACTGGTCTTTTCTCTAGCATTTTTCCATTGAGGGCTCTTTTTGGTATTCTGTTTTCGATCATTCGTATGACGTGCCCTGCCCACTGCAGTCTTTGGGTTTTAGTATACCTGAATACCGAGGGTTCTTCGAGTGCCCGGCAAATTTCCCTGTTATACCCGGTTATATTTCCCTGTTATACCGAATTTTAAATACATTGTTTTCTTACACTGGGCCCAGGATTCTATGCATTATTTTTCACTCAAAGGTGTCTATTCTTGCTTCGTTGCTCTGCGTAAGGATCCGAGTTTCACATCCATATGCGAGGATGGGTCTGATTATGGTTTTGTACACCCAACTTTGGTATTCCTGTGCATGTTTTTCGGTGTTGATGGGTTTGGCCCCCAGGTATCTAAAGTCGCTGACCTGTTCTATATTGTCCTGTGTGGCGATAGGGATTGCTCCTATTCTTGTTTGTATCATGTATATTTTGTCCTGGTTATGTTTCCTTGCAGTCCTCTTGATATGGCAGCTTCTTTTAATAGGTAATAAGCTTCGTTCGGCACATTATATTAATATCGTCTGCATAAGCGACTAGTTGCGTGGATTTATTTGTAAGCAAGTTTACTGTTTCCACTCCCGCTTTCCTAACTACATATTCGAGGGCTAGGTTGAAAAGCGTCGGTGCCAATCCGTCTCCTTGTTTTAGCCCCTATTGGTATGTAAACGGTTCCTTTAGTTCGCCTTGTACTTGGACCTTAGCTGTGCAGTCCCTCATCGTGATTTGTACTATTCGTATCAGTTTCCCTGGTATGCCTAGGTCCCTTAGGACAACATAAAGTTTTTCTCGGTTTAACGAGTCATAGACCTGATTAAAGTTTACGAAAATATTGTATATATCCGTGTCGTGCCCTAGGCTTTCTATAGCATCAGTTTAACTGTGAACAGTTGGTATATTCCCTGGCGAAATCCGGCTTGGTACTCCCCTGTTATGTTTTTTTGTGATGTGTTCCAACCTATTATTTATGATACTCGTGAAGACTTTGTATACGTTGCTTAATAAGAATATTCCACGATGGTTAGCACAGGTTAACTTATCTCCTTTCTTGAACACTGGTCATATTATGATTTAGGCAGGTATTCTTCGCTCCATATTTTGGTCATTAATGTATGGATATAGGTGGAAAGATATTCCCCGCCGTGTTTAATAACTTCCGCGTGTATGTTTTCGATGGCCGGGGACTTGTTGTGTTGTGTTAGTTGCTCAATGGCTCTCTTGGCTTCTGTATTCATCGGGTTTGATGTAAGTTCAGGCATGAAGTCATGAAGTAGTCTTCTTCGTTTTCTTAAGAGAATCCTTCTCTGATAGGTTGTGTTTCTTGTTCGGAGACCTCGTGATCTGCAGTACTTAGCAGGCCTTCGAAGTGTTTCTTCCAGGTTTCTTGTATTTAGTTCGAGTTACTGATAATTTGCTCTGTTTGATCTTGGCATAGAGTGGTGTGTAGTTTGTATCCCCCTCGAATTTGTTTTAGGTATTTATACGCGATTCTGATACCTTTGGATGTCTGTCTCTATCGTTAGTGCCTGTTCGTTCTCGCACTTTCTTTTCTTCTGTCTACAAACTCGGTCTGACTCTCCCTCTCCTAGCTTGTTCCTTCTTTCCTTTCTCTCTCTTTTTTCCACTTGCTGCATTAACTTGTGTGCGTCATTTCTCGTTCTTACATTCGTCATCCCACCACGCAGCTCATCTTTACTGTTCGCAGGTTGCTAGTACTGCCCTGGCTATTTTGTTGATTGTCGTTTTAATGTATTCCCACATGACCTCTATACTGGAGATGTCGCCTTCGCACTCCAGTCGCGATGTGATTTGCGACTGCAGCTCTATCTGTGTGTCTACTGTGTGTCGGGCTTGAAAGTTGATTTTTCCCATCTGTGTTGTTGTTTCTGCGTGATTGTTAATCCTGCATCGATACCTGATTAGTAGTAGGTAGTGATCTGAGCTAGAACAAGCTCCTCTGCAGGTCCTAATGTCCAGGATATTGGATGCCCATCTTTTGTTGATGAGCACATGATCTATTTGGTCTCTAGTGCTGCCGTCTGGTGATGTCCATATAGCTTTATGTATGTCACGGTGCGGGAAGGTGGTAGAGTTTATGATCAGATTCCTGCCTGCAGCAAAATCTAATAGCAGTTTCCCGTTGTTATTTGTTGAACTGTGTAGGCTGTATTTATTTGCCTATAGTACCTAGGTATTCTGCCTCTGTCCCGTTTTTGGCGTACAATTTTGATTTGTTGGTACGCTGTCGTATATATTTTCAAGTTGTTGGTAGAAGGTTGTCTTGGTTTCCTCTTGCTCTTCTGTTGGGCAGTGTACGTTTTAGGTTTTGTTTGAGAAAGGGGTCCGGAGTCTTATTGTGCGCATATCCTTTCATCTATTGGTTTGAAGTCGATTATTGCTGATTTCTGTGATTTTTTTATTATGAAGGCTACTCCGAATTCTTTGTTTCCTTGTGCTTTCCCGCTGAAACATATGGTGTGTGATTTGGTGTCTTTAATACCCTTACCTATTCATACCTACCCATACCCATACCATTACCTATTCAATTCTTGGATTGGCGTTTACAGTTTATCCTATTGTACTTCTTCCAGTAAGGTGTTTTCACAACCTGGTTTGTTTAATGTTCTTATGTTCCATGTTCCAATAGAAATTTCATTGTTCGTTTGCCGGTGTCTTTTTAAGTTATGATCAATCCGATTCCGAGGCTTCACTGTGGGATTTGATAAGATTTGTATGAGGTTGTTTTACGGGGGCAAGTTACTACTAAAACCTACCACCCAACCCTTCTGCTTTATCCGGGCTTGGAACCGGCAGGGATAAGTCCGGGCTACTCAGTTCACTCGGGCCTCCCCCGGCGGAGTTTATAAACCAGTTCACTGAGAAATAATATAAAAAACACACATGATATTAAGGAAACCTTCACAATAGCCCAAGCGTTTATTGTAAGCTCTTATCATTAGAGCTATCCACAAGTGAAGCGAACCAGGATGAGAGAAGTAACCTGGTGGACCAAGGAACTTGAACAGAAGAAAAATAAAACTCTATAACAGAAAAGAAACTATATAACAGGGCTAAAAAGACAGGCGAGTGGTCCGTGTATAGGGCGATATAACTCACTGAGTATAAAAAATTAGCACGGAAAGTTTAAAGGGCATCATAGACACACATGATATTGAGGAAGCCTCCACACTACTACAGGAGGCTATTATAAGCCCTTATCATTGCAGCTGTCCACAATTGAAACGAACCAAGAAGCGAGAAGTAATGTGGTGGAGTAAGGAACTTGAACAAAAAAAGTAGATCCACTTTTACCCAACTACCCTCGTTTCTGCTTTAGAATTTCTAGCCCCACGCTAGATAAACCACCACTTTCATATAAATTCTTCTTCCTGCCCCATTCACACCCCTTTTTACCGCCTCCTTCCATTCGATTTTTCATTCTAAACATACCTTTTATTAACATTTCTTCTCCCATATTGTTTACATTGCATTCAAATCTTATGACCTTTCTCGATTGATCTTTTCGCATTCACCTCCTGGAGGACGATGTCATTTTAACTGAACTCTCTCTATCCCGTCCTGCTCTCGCGTCCCCCAGACATCTGAGCCATGCTTCAAAATGTTTCTCACACACCGTCTCACCCGCTTTGAAGTTTTGTTCGAAATTATTCTTCCACCCGTTCCAGATTCGCCCCGCCGCCACTCACGCTTTTCTCGAAACGTACTCCACATGTTCTTTGTTGCTGCACCCCTTTCCAAATACATACCCCAGTTACTTGAACTTCTGCACTTCCTCAATTTCCATCCCTCTCCATTCAAACCACCCTTTCTTGAAATTACAACCTCTTTTGAATCAGACAAAATAATCAGACAATTTATACAACATATGTTGTATTTATACAATAAATTTTAAACAATTTATGTTTTTATCTTTAATATTGGATTTTCCTGCAACCCATTAATTAGTGAATCATTAAAGATTTTAATTACATTAATTGACCTAAAACATTATAATATCTTAATATTGATAAAACCATACATACTACTTTATAGAAAATCGTATAAAGGTATTCATAAAAGCAAAGCTACACTGATGAGAGATAAATCTCGAAATGCGTCTGCAGATGATTATTCACTGTAGTTAATAGATAGACACGATCTTAAAAAAAAAATGCTATTTTTCTGGTTTTCGTTAAGTGCCACGTTCACGTAATCACGTGTTGAGTTCCTTCAAGGTTTCATTAGGTGGACTGAAAGCTAGTAAATATCTAGCAAATTTCACATGAGATTTGTTTTCGTAATCCTGAAAAGGCTCAATAATGTTATAGAGCTCCGGAAAGGTTGAATATAAATATATAAGTTTATATCATTATAATAACATTAATTACTTTATATATCTTCCTAGCGTCCTGATAATTGGACGAAACTATTCTAAATCACATTGGTAGTCATTGGATGTTGTGTGATTAGGCTTTATTTTTTAAAAAGGTTAGGTTAGGTTATATTCATGAAGTAAAAAAAAAACGAAATATTTTTTCGAACAACCCAGTACTTCTAGACTAAACCATTACTAAACACTATTTTTTGCAAAAGCACAAGACTTCATTAACTTCAATTCATTATCATTAACTTCAAGACTTCAATTAACTATTTTTCTGTTGGATAAACACTCACTAATTCCTAATTTTAACTATTACAATGTTACATTACAATGTAATTACAATTACAATGATAAATTAGTTATAATGTTAGAAATCACAATCATATTACAAAATAACAATTTTAGAAACTAAAAATATTTACATAAATTACCTAGAAGATACGAAAAACTAAAATCCACGTAATTTCATTGTAATTTATTGTTTTGTTTACCTTTTGTATCGGTTCTCGATTCGGAAGTTACGTTTCGAGGTTTTGCATTAAATAAAATATGATAAAGCCGGCAAATATTATTCAACGAGATGTTCTTGCGGGAATTAAAGCTTCAGGGTACTCGTGGGATTAGTTAAACTCACGGGAGCAACTAAACACTTGCAAAATTACAACCACAAAGGCTCTTAAGGTTAGAGTCTAACAAATGAGAGAGCTGCAGATTACAGTGGACTACAAATTAATGCACCGTAATCATATTTTATCAGAAACTAAAATCTACACGTATACACTAGAGCAATTATTGACGGCTACGTGTTGTAATTAGTATACATTTAGTTTAATCTAACTAAAAGCAAAATCAATAAGATTCAAAGACTTACAATTAGATTAGAAAGCCATCACTTATATTTATTGGAACTGATGCATTAACTACTATATATCCTCCTAGCGTTCTTATAATAAGACAAAAAATTTCATTTATTTATGATAAAATTGCGTTAATAAAGTTTTTGGTACATTAATTTATCACAAAAATACTTTAAAATAAAGTTTTATTTAGGTTAGCTAGACTGAACAAGATGCAAATAACATTCAAGCATTAAAACTTTTATAACAAAGTAGATCTTTAATTGTTTCTATTACAATGGGTTCAAATCTTATAACATTATATATAGTCTGTACCCTTTTCAGTTGAAAGTGTCGCAGAATTAGTGGTACGTAGAACATGAAATTCATGAAACAGAGACACTGAAAGCTCCTGTAAATAATGCAATAAGGCAAATGGAGGAGTAATTGTTTGAACGTTTTGAATGCGCTACTGTTTCATAGAGATCATTTTAGAAATATATAATTTGAATGCAACTGCAATGAAATAAATCTTTAGTGTATATAACATATAACTAGTTGGATTTGTAGATGGATTATTCCTTCATTGCTTAGCATTGCAGTTGGGTTTTCATTGTTTACACTGAGGTGGCTAGACGTCCCACTTTCCGTTCCTCTCAGTTTGATGTAATCCGGCTCTAAACTCATTTTATCCGGCTCTAGTAACAATTTTCAAATCTTATTAAACCTGGTACTTAACTAACTTAACTAGCTGATCACAAAAATATATAATCGGAATTTTTTTTATCCAACGCCTAATCTGAGTGTGTAGACTAGACTTGGTCTTCAAGGTTTCTTCTAGACTACACTTTTAATAATCTAATTTGAGTGTGTAGACTAGACTTGCTCCTAAAGGTTTCATTTCTACTAGAGGTGTAATATTCGAAACTAAGTGTGTAGACTAGACTTGGTCGTCAAGGTTTCATCCAGGCTAGCCTCTAATAATTTTATCTGATTGTGTACATTATACTTGATCTTCAAGGTTTCATCTAAACTAGATTTTCGATAATCTAATCTTAGTGTGTATGTAGACTAGACTTGGTCTTTAAGGTTTCATCTTGACTAGACTTTTAATAATCTAAACAGAGTGTGTAGATTACACTTGTTCTTCAAGGTTTCATTCATGCTAACCTTTAATAAGTTAATCCGATTGTGTAGATTAGACTTGGTCTTCAAGGATTCATCTAGTCTAGACTTTCAATAATCTAAACTGAGTGTGTAGATTTGACTTGATCTTCAAGGTTTCATCCAGGCTAGCCTTTAATGATTTAATCTGATTGAGTAAATTAGATTTGGTCTTCAAGGTTTCATCTAGACTAGACTTTTGATAAATGTCTGATCCAATCTGAGTGTGTATCCTAGACTTGGTCTTCAAGGTTTCATCCAGACTAGCCTTTAATAATTTAATCTGATTGTGTAGTTTAGACTTGGTCTACAAGGATTCATCTAGAGTAGACATTTAATAATCTAAACTGAGTGTTAGATTAGCCTTGGATTAGACAAGGTTTCAACTAAACTAGCCTTTAATAATTTAATCTGATTGTGTAGATTATACTTGGTTTTCAAGGTTTCACCTATACCAGAGTTTTAGTAATCTAAGCTGTGTGTGTAGACTAGACGTGGTCTTCAATGTTTCATCCAGGCTAGTTAATAATTTAATCTTATTGTGTAGATTTGACTTGGTCTTCAAGCTTTCATCTAGACCAGGGGTCTCCAAACTACGGCCCGAGGGCCACATCCGGCCCGCGCACATATTTTGTCCGGCCCGCGGAGAGCTAGCATACTTGAAAACTCCTTTTAGAGAACTTTTTTTTGATAGCAAATTAAATTTAGTATTCTAATTTTATGTTGAATAATTATTAATATGACATCTACATTGATATGGTCATGGGCTAACTACTCATACCATTGTTGTAGGCTTATTGTTATTGTTTTTGTGATAAGTTGGTTAAAGAAACACAGAATTGTAATGAGTAAAGACATGTATAATATGCAGAAAATTTAACTTCAGTATATAATAACTAACAAATTATTGAAATGAATCCAACTAACATTTTATACATTTTAAATAAAAACATAACTTATAACAAGCATAATGACATATGAAATACTAATGAGATTTATGTAATTGAGATTTTCCACTGACAATAGTTTGTTGTTGTGGACTAATTTTACTTGTACCAATTATTAAAAGAGATTTAAGATGCTCATCAGTTAATTTAGATCTATAAACATTTTTTGTGTACACAAATAAGTAGTAACAAAAACAGAAAACAGCCCACGAGCAAATTTATGCAAATTATCAAATTGTGTCAGTGGAAGACTCTTATAAAATTCCAACAAAGATGAGTTTTGATATTTGTTCCTAATTATATCACTGCACTGTAGATAAATCATTTCCATTTGATGTTCCGGGGCTAGGGTTTCAATGTCAGTATCAAAAGGATTCTGAAAAATCTTAATTTGATTCGCAATGGCATCAAAGTCCGAGAAACGAGTATCAAAATTTATTTTCTAAGCACTCAAAGTTTCGATTGCAAAATCGATAGGAAACTCAGTCTCAGTGGTGTGGCTGAATATTTCACATGTTTTAAAATGTGAAAAACATTTACTTCGTAGTTGTGATTGAAACAGTCTCAATTTCTTCCGGAATGATTTGATATTAGTGTATAAATCAGGAATATGCTGGTTTTCTCCTTGCAATCTCAAATTCAGTTCGTTCACATGTTTTGTCAAATCAACATAGAATGCTAACTTCCACAGCCATGCGTTGTTTTGTAATACAGTAAGAGGGCGATGCTTTTCATTCAAAAAAATTTCGATCACTGCTCGAAGTTCAAGAAAGCGCTGAAGGACTTTCCCACAACTAAGCCAACGTACGGCAGTATGATAAGGTAAGTCATTTTCTCCAATCTCTTCAATAAATTGTCGGAATTGTCGGTGATTCAGCCCAAAAGATCTGATAAAATTAACAGTTGATATGACTGGTTTCAGAACTTCAGACATATCCAAACATTTTCCGCACAAAGACTGTTGATGAATGATACAATGTAAGACTAATGGTTTTGAACCACCGTCATTTTCTACAGCCTTTGACACAAGAGCGACCACTCCTTTATCTTTCCTACTCATGTTTTTGCCTCCATCAGTTGTAATACATTTCCAGCTTTTCCATCGAAGGTTCTTTTGATTAATTGTCATTTCAACTCCTTTAAAAACATCTGTACCAGTAGTTGTGCCATGAATACTATACATATCAAGAAGTTCTTCATGCACTTCATAGCTTTTATCTACTCCCCGAATATAAATCAACACCTGAGCAGTATCTGACACGTCCGTTGACTCATCCAAGGCCAAAGAAAATCAGTCAACATGTCCATTTTTGTCGAACAGTTGAGAGGATATATTTTCAGCGATGTTTTCTACCCTTCGAGCCACAGTGTTTGCTGACATACTGACAGTTTTTAATAAATTTACCTTTTCAGGGCACATTTCTTCGGCTACTGCAATTATGCATTCTTTGATCATTTCTCCATCGGTGAATGGTTTTCCACGTTTTGCAATTTCAAGAGCCACACGAAAGCTGGCACGAGTTGCAGCCTCTTGTGCAGTTTTGAGTTTTGTAAATGAAGATTGCTGCGATTTCAATCCGCGCTTTATAGCGTCGAATTTTTCTGTCCGCAAACTTTCTGTATATTTTGAGTAATTTTGAAAATGTTTTGTTTCATAATGACGTTTAATGTTATATTCCTTGAGAACGGCTATGCTTTCATTGCAAATCAAACATAGCGCCTTGTTACTGGACTCAATTACGAAATACTGAATGTTCCACTGATCTTTGAATTTTCTGCAGTCACTATCAATTTTTCGCTTCTTTTCCATACTACTAAATCACACACAAAAGCAACAATTCAAATCAAAATACTGTTACAAAGATGTCTTGAACTTAAACACGCACAAACACGTTTTAAGGAGGTACGCACTATTTTATTTCACAACAGTGTCATAGGAACTGACTTGTGGTTGCGCCACTAGCCTTCTTATGTATTCCAATTACTGCCATCTAGAAGTGAGTGAAAGACACCAGAACTTTCTCGAACCAACGAGATTATTCTGTACGTGCTATTAGCGCCATCTGTTAGCGATCAAAGGTACTACCTATTTCCGTTTGTGTCCACCAGATGTCGTGTCACGTTACTCCTCATGGCTCGTACTCTACGACTAATCTAGAAATTACAGATAATGACAAGAAAATTAATAATATGCAGTGTTGCCGTTTTGCGGACTTTTGTCCGATTTGCAGCCTTTTTTAAACTTTGCGTACTTTTTCGGACTTTTTTTTCATCAGTGGAATATTTCATTTTTTACCACCGGCAACAATGATAATATGGTTTTGGCCCTCGGAACTTAATGGAGTAATCAGTATGGCCCTAAGGCTGGAAAGTTTAGAGACCCCTGATCTAGACTAAACTTTTGATAATCTGATTGTGTAGACAAGACTTGCTCTTTAAAATTTCATTTAGACTTGACTTGTAATAATCTAAACTGAGCGTTTAATCGACTTGAGAGAAGGTAACTGGAATCTCTGAAAACTGAATTCAAATTGGGGCTATATAGTACATAGATACAGATGATTTGCGAGTATTCCACTATTTTTTTTCATCAACAAAGTGTGCAGAATCAGACAAATTTACGCAAGTAATGGAAATAGTAGGGTCATTCCATGTCAAGTGGTCTAGGGCTATCAAGTGGTCTGTAAAGGACTCCCTATATCCAAAATGAGGTTTGGTAAAATTTTAGGTTCAATGATTGAATACTCATGGAGTTAAAGTTCTTTGTTTGACTCTATACTAGAACCCGCGACAGTATGCCAGCGAGATTTCAAAAACTTTGAATCCCAATATCTCATTCACAGGTTTTTCAAAATGCATGAAATTTTGCCAACTTGTACAACTTTATGGGCTTTATTCAATGAAATTAATCAAACTTTTTATGCATTGCACCCAAAAAGTGTAAAGTGCTTCAAGTTGGCCTAAAATTTTACTGTTCAAAAAAATGTAAAGTTTAGGTTTCCACAACTATGGCTGTAGTTAAGCTACAGGTTTGATACTTTGCACATAATGTCTCTGTATAACTGTGTTTTCGAATGTGCAGGTTGAACTTCCTAGTTACTCATGTTAGCTTACAAATTGAGTGTAAAGTTTGTGATTTGTGTAATTCGGCGAATAATAGGGTATTTTCAAACAGATTTTGCAAAAAACAGTCATCCAGAAACTTTTTGAAATCTATTCCATTCGAAAGAGCATGTTTTAAACCCCCTAAAAAAGTTGGATAGATGTCTCAAAGCGGATATATAAGCCCCTAAAATCAGGTACAAAGCAGGACGTCATTGCCGTAGCGCCGCTGTACGCTACAACATATAATTCACCTTTATCTTTCAAGATTGTCAGATGTTTTAACAAAGGTACATTAAATAAGTGTATGTCTTGCAATGGTTCATGGTGACTTTGTCACTACCAGTTCAGAAGCTTGAACTGGCAACCCCATCGCCATAGGGGTTACGCCCAATAGCTGTGCAATACCAGCCACGGGTGGGTTTCTTCATCCAGGTTCCCAAGCTTGTAGTTCGGTTTCTTTGTTAAGGTTCCAAAGCTTTGTGTGCGTATCTTTCTGGTTCCCAAGCCGATGATTGGGCTGCTTATCCTAGGTTCTCAAGCCTAAATTCGGTATCTTATAGGGTTTCCATGCCGAAGCCTAATTTGATTTTAACCACCAACAGTTCTTCTTTTCTTCTTTTTGTATTTACTATCTTTTTGTATTTACTAGCCACGTTCTTCAGTTCGGCTTCTGCAAATAGGTATTGTCGACCAGATGATGTAACAGAAGGAGCAGGCAGCATGCACATGAAATTTTGTTTAGGAACCCAGCAAACATCTTGTTTTTCTGGCCAATAAAATAAGACAGTCGGAACAGGTAGGTGCATAAATTTTACCAGTGCATCGTTTTGTACTGAAATTTCCACTATGTTGCCGACCCACCATTTTTTGTCGTAAATACAGGCAACATAATATCCAGGAAACAGCTTGGGTAATTTCAAACTCGAGATGGTAGCAGAAACTTTGGCAACAAAATTTATTGAATCGTTTGAAATTCTGCTGACACAAACTGAATTCAAATCGACAGGTATAAATTGATGGTGTTCTCTTGTTCCGGCTATTGTGCTATTTTCTTTCCACCTTTCTTCTTGAATTTTCTTGCTTTCTTCAACTTCTTCAACTTTAACTTCTTCTTACACGTACGTAATTCCATGTATGTTTTGGTCACAAAAGTCGAACAAATCGTTTGGTGTCAATATTTGGTCAGCTGATGGCCGTTAGAGGCTTGCGCGAGCAGCTAAGCGTTTAGTAGTGCCACCAACTCCATCACAGGGCGATTTTCCATGGCTTGTAACGAAAAAATTCCATTCAGCCTCAATGTTGAAATCATTTTTGTAGTTGCACAAATTGACAAAATTCTTGTATTTTTTATATTGTGCAGCTGAACCGTCACTAAAATAGTGTATTTTTGTGATGTCTGCTTGAGTCAACAAAAACTCAAACATTTTTTTAATAAATACGTGACCGGCTACTGTATCATGTTGCATATGATCGGAAATTATGCACAAATTTACAATTTGCAACTTTGCCTCTGCATTGATGTAATAAACAACAACGGATGTACTGTGGCTTGTGAATTTTCCCAATGAAAACCCTGGGCAGCGTCTTGGACAATGAAGGAGTAATTCTCAGCAAAATCCATCAAGACAATCAGTTCCGTTTCTTTCAAGCTTTCTTTCAATGACTTCGAGACGAAATGATGGGCTGTTAACATCCAAATCTTGTTTGTCAACTTTTCGATAAAATTATCCACTGTCAAAATACACTTTCCAACGTTTCACGGTCAGTATGAACCCACCGTTTAAGTTCAATCAGCTCCTCTGAATTATACTCCTGAAACGTTTCTCCCAAATATTTGACAAGTGCGCCTTCACCAGGGCAGTCGTGGCATCGTCGTGGCAATGACGCTCTGCTTTGCACCTGATTTTAGGGCCTTATATATCCGCGTTGAAACATCTAAACAACTTTTTTAGGGGGTTTAAAACATGCTCTCTCTAATCGAATAGGTTTCAAAAAGTTTCTGGATAACTCTTTTTTGCAAAATCGGTTTGAAAATACCCTATTATTGGCCGCATTACACATATCACAAACTTTACACTCAATTTGTAAGCTAGTATGAGTAATTAGGAAGTTCAAACCGCACATTCGAAAACACAGTTATACAGAGACACTATGTGCAAAGTATCAAGCCTGTAGCTTAACTACAGCCATAGTTGTGGAAACCTAAACTTTACATTTTTTTTGAAAAGTAAAATTTCAGGCCAACTTTGAAGCACTTTACACTTTTTGGGTGCAATGCATAAAAAGTTTCATTAATTTCATTGAATAAAGCCCATAAAGCTGTACAAGTTGGCAAGATTTCATACATTTTGAAAATCTTGTGAATGAGATATTGGGATTCAAAGTTGTTGAAATCTCGCTGGCATACTGTCCCGGGTTCCAGTATGGGGTCAAACAAAGGACTGCTCCATGAATATTCCACCAGTGAACCTAAAATTTTACATAAAAGTTCATTTGGGATATAGGGAGTCCTCACGAAAAATTTCAGCCATATCCGTGCTGGTCGCGCGGGGCACTTTTTTTAAATTAGACCACTTGACATGGAATGACCCAGTAGTTTGTTGTATAAATTTCATTGTCACAAGTGTTGTAGTCGATAGATATTCAGTTCGATTATGAGGATATTTCAGTTTATTATGAAGCGTATTGGCTAAGTAAAGGGAAGGTACGATTTTGATTTGAAGGATTGAGGTATCCGTTTTAAAGGACATGAACCATAAACCTGAACAAGAGCTAAAAAACAATAAAACTTGGATTTGAGATGTTGCATTTCTTGTTGATATTACAACTCATCTTAATTAATTGAATTATATTTTATAAAACCAGGAACAATTATCCAAGAATAAGTCATTCCAAAACAAGTTACGGTTCTGGGAGAATTAGCAAAGGAAAGAAAATACCTACTGTGATTTCTAAAAATTAGCGAACGAATTATTCTTCTTGATTCAGCTTCTCTGCCGGAGGTTGTTGATCATCGCGACAATTTTAACATTGGAGATAGCTTCAGGAAACAGGTGCGCCGACGACTCCCCAAACCATTCCCGCAGGTTACGCAGCCAGCATAATCACCTATATACGTCTTCCTGCACTTCGTTCCCTTGGATTATAAGCTGTAGTAACTGAATTTTTTTTTTCTGGAGATATGGCCCAGATACTCAAGCTTTCGCGTCTTTGCAGTCAAAAGTATTTCTGTTTCTTTAAATTTTCGTACGATTTCTTCTTCTTCTTGATTCTTCCGCCGGATGTTGCTGATCATCGTGGGAATTATAACTTTGGAGATAGCCGCGGGAAACAGGTCCGCCGATGATATTCTTCAGCCAGGATATTCTTATTACACTTCGTTTCTTTGGATTATAAGTTGTAGTAACCCATACTTTTGGTTTCTGAAGATGTAGATACTCAAGCCCTCGCTTCTTTACAGTCAAAAGTAAAAATTTCTGTTTCTATGCTCATTCTCCGTAGGCTCATCCTTTGGTGATAAACGCACATATGAAAACCTCTTCCCTTTTGCTTGTTGCCTGCTTTAAAGTCTAGCTTTCCACACCATAAAGTAATATCGGAAAAATGTAGCATCCAGCCATTCTTAGCCTAAAGTTATGTAAGGCGAATTTATTTATTAATCTGGAGAAGTTATTTTCTTTATTTTGACGAATGCTGCTCTAATCTGTTCAATACGAGCTAGAATTTCTTGTCGATGTGTCCATTCGTCATCCGTTTAGATTCCTAAATACTTATATTTAGAGTCTTGTTCAATACGTTGCCCGTTTATTTCTAAATAAATTTGCTGGTTTGGTTTTTGAAATTAACATGGATTTTGTTTTTCTTAAATTAATTGGTGACCGTATTCTTTGTTTTTCGTCACTATGTTGTTCATCATGCGTGTGATCTATTATATTATCCGCTAGCACGACCGTGTCATCTGCATAACGGATGTTATTTATTGCCCCATTTACAACGCGGCCCTCTGTGAGTGTTTCCCTAAATATCGCTTCAAAATGACATAGCCCTACCGGACACACTTTAGTATATTAATGTCATCAGACAATTTGTTTTCGATTTTGAGTTTCGCTGTCTGGCCCCTATAAAGGTTTGTCACTATTCTGAGGTCACGATAATGGAAAATAACAATAATGGAAAATAATGCCTTGATCACTGAACCTCACCACCGGAAATCGCAAACTATTTTGAACAAGCTCCAAAATCAATTGCAAGAGATATTAATCCGACAACTATTTTGAACTATCATATAATGTTCAATCCAAGAACAATATACATACAGGATTTTACAGAAAGTGAAGTTCTGACTATTATCACGCCATTAAAAAGAAAACAAGTGGACCAGATGGAATCCTGTGCAACATCGTAAAAGAATTCAGGTATGTATTCAGTTCATAGCACCAATTACTCATATAATAAATGCTAGTTTAGCTGAGGAGAAATTTCCAGAAGTGCCAAGAATATCAAAAATTATAACAGTGTACCAAAAAGGAGCAACCACGGATACTCAAAACTACAGACCAATTGCCCTCGTATCGGCACTAGCGAAAATTCTAGAATGCTGCATGCACACCAGAATAACTCCATTTGTCGAAAGATAGAATCTGATACCTACTGATAGAATTTCACAGCAAAATATATACAGGAAGTTGATATAGGCAATCACCCCATAGGAATATTCTGCAACCTTACAAAAGCTTTTGACTGTGTTTCTCATAGTATTATATTAAACAAACTAAACAGTTATGGGATCAGTGGAAATGCGGGCCGTTCGATACAATCCTACCTGGAAAACATGAAACAGCATGTATCGGTAAATATTGGAAATATAACTGGATAATCACAGACAATATGTACAATGTACACATAGGGGTACCAAGGGGTACAAGGAAGCGTATTGTCACCAACATTATTTTTACTGTACACGGCAGACTTACACTACATAAGAGGACGATATTATACTTTATATGCGGATGACACAAGCTTCATTGTGACTGAGAAAGACAAAAGCAACAATGTTGAGGAAGCAAACAGACTAGATACTAGAATACTAGAAAGACAAAAGCAACAATGTTGAGGAAGCAAACAGACTAGATACAGTTAATACATGGTTCTCAGCAAATCAACTCCATTTTAATAAGAACAAAACGGAATATATAATTTTCCAGTCGACAGAAGAAGACACAAGAAGTGTCTACTACGAACATATTAAGATTATTATTAAAAATCAGCAATTGAAAAGGGCTAGAGATATAAAATTTCTAGGCATACATCTAAGGAACATCCAAGATGGACAACCCAAATACAAATCATTAACTCTATACTGCACAAGAAAACGTTTTTAAACAAGCATATACATAAACTGTTAAACAAGGAAGATCTTCGCAGTTGGTATTTTGCCGAAGTACAAAGCGTATCAACATATGGAATAAACGTATGGGGTGCTTCTTCGCAAATAGAAGTAATACTGGTAGCACAAAAGCGAATTATATTAGGTTATTATTTTTATAGAGAATTATATTAGGTTACCTATTAGGTTTAAAAATTATGGAGCCCTGCAAAAAACACTTCCGAGACTTAAGAATCTTAAAAGTGGTTAGTTTGTATGTTCTAGAAACGACTGCGTATATACATAAGGTTAAACAAAATTTCCAGAAAAATAAGGACAACCATAACTTTAATACGAGAAGGAAAAATCACAAATAAATCTAACCATGTTCAGCGAAGAATTGGAAAAATAAAGAGTGAAGCTGTACAGGGTATCCCAACGAAAATTTGACCACACCCTCCCCCCCAAAGAAGTAAATAAAACTAGTAGAAGTAAATAAAACTAGTTACTAAAATAGTTATTAGTAGAAGATACTTAAGTTTATAGGAATTCAGACCTTTTCAAAACAACAAAAAATCAGTACTACAAAAAAAGTCGGTGTTTTTTGCATGTGACCAAGAAATCGTTAGTTTCAGCCGTTATTGAAAGTATTTACGTGTGTTCGAAATGGTTTATTCTATCGCGGAAAGAGTAGAAATTGTTGCAATTTAATATCGAAATCACGATTGCGCTAAAGCTACAGCACGAATTTTTAATGCCAATCATCCTGAAAAAATGTAAACCACCAGTACGTTAAACACCTGATTGACAAATTTGTTGCAACAGGTTCGCTTTTAAACAAGAAACGTGAAGTAATTGGGCCAGTTCGAAATGAAGCAGTTGAAGTGGCAGTTTTGGGTCATGTACAGATGGATAATAAGCAATTGATTGCAACTGTGTCTCAAGCTTCTGGCGTATCCCGTTCCAGTGTTCATCGAATTTTGAAAAAACACAAGTTTCATCCATTTAAGATGACGCTGGTTCAAGAGTTACATGAAGATGACTTTGATCGCCGTAACCAATTTTGCGAATACTTTAGTGAACAACTTCTACTGAATCCATATCTTCTCTACAATACATGTTTCTCCGAGGAATGCACATTTATGTTGAATGGCGAAGTGAATAGACACAATTGTCGTTATTGGAGTGATACTAATCCGCATTTAATCAGGGAATTTCAAACTCAGACACCTCAAAAATTGAATGTTTGGGCAGGCATTTTGGGCGACCATCTTGTTGGACCATTTTTCATCCAAGGTAATATCGATGGAAACACCTATCTAGAATTATTGGAAAGTACAATTGATCCTAGGATAACAGAGATTTTAGAAAGTGACGACAATTTACTAGAAAATAAAATAACCTTCCAACAAGATGGTGCGCCCCCGCACTATGCTGCTGCTGTGCGACAAATTTTGGATGACCATTTCCCGGGGCATTGGATTGGCAGAAGAGGTCCCGTCGAATGGCCACCAAGATCTCCGGATCTGTCCCCTTTGGACTTTTTTCTGTGGGGTCATTTAAAATCACGAGTGTACGCCACTCAGCCGGAAACATTGCAAGTGCTACGTCAGAGAATTGTAGAAGAATGCTAATTAATAACTGCGGATGTCTTTAATAATGTTCGAACAGAATTTGAAAACAGACTATATTATTGTTTGGAAGTTAACGGGGGTCATTTTGAGCAATTCATCAAATAAATCTGATTTATTATTTGCTTCAGCCTTTTTATTTCATTTCTGACTCTTTTGTAAACTGATAGACACATCAATAACAATTAGGTAATGCGGTCATGTGTAGTAGATGAAAAACTTATTAGTGGTGGGCATTTGTGTAGAAATTACTACGCTAACAGTGTATTCGCAATGAAAAGGGCTTTAAAATGAAGTGCCACAAGTGGGGTAGTTGCATTTGAAATTTTTAAGTTGGGGTTGCTAGGCATTAGGGGGATGAACATATCGAGTTGGCTTGACTGTCAAAAAAGCTCCCCCCAAGAACAAAAATCGACGGGTCTCGGCGAATTTAGAGGGGGGGGGGGTCAAATTTTCGTTGGGATACCCTGTATAACAACCTACATTTTATGTTCGACCACTATTGTAAATGCCCAATATTGTACAGTTCGTGGACTATGCAAATACATCATAACACACACCTATGTAACAGTCCGCGATTAATGATAAGTTATGATTGATACTACACACGTGCGTTTACGATTCGCTAATTGATTGAGAGCCGCTATTACGTGCTCATACGTTCAGCGCCCCCCGTGCCATAATTCAAACTAACGGAAATTGAAACGTATAAACGGGTTGCCTATATCTGTGAGCACTCTTATTCCAATTTAACTCAAATAAGTAATAAATAATATGGTATGTAACCATTAAGATGTATTTCTTTTTATTTCTATCATACATACACACATGAATAAACTGTTTGTTTATTATAATGTTAAATAATGTACCTAATAAGAAATAAATTTGTTACATAAAACATATGATTCTTATTAAACAGAAACAAATTAGTGTGGTCGTAGATAAAGTATAGTATATAACTCGAGTTGTATGGCAATTACGTGCTCGCGTAATTACGTAACTGTTCCGCTCGTACGTGCTTATAATATGCGTGCTCGTAATATGCTTCTTACAATTCTCGTTACGTAGTATACTATATTTAAATGTAAATTTAAAAACTATTAGCTTTAAGTATTTATTGTAACTTAACGTATAGATATTGTTGTATCTGATAAGGTAATTAATTAATAGTCGATATCCATGCCTACTAAAATGTTCAGGCGCTTTTCGTATTTTACATTATGGAAAGCCTTGCTATAGTCAATATAGCATGCATGTACGTCCTTATTTACATCCCGACAGCGTTGAACCAGTACCCATAATGGATGGAGTGCTTCTCTTGTTCCAAATCCGTTGCGAAATCCAAATTGCGTGTCTCTTATTTCCGCTTTACATATTCTATATATGTGGTGGTATTAGGGAAAAGGGCCCCTATCTTCAACAACCACTTTTTTCAGGAGAGGCAAAATTGGGATTTTGGTCGAAATTTGGTGTTTTTATGTTATAGTTCGTTACCCTGCTGTGATATCTAATCTTTCGATTGCAAGTGGCCTTAGAAAGATTTCAAGCTTAAAAATGCTTAAAAAATGCATTTTACTAGACTTCTTCCCATTCAGAGAAAGAGACCTTAAGTATTATATTACCATTGCTTTCTCATTGGGTGAAAATAAGGGCTCTTTTACAATTTGGGTTTTTAACATTAACCATTTTTGAGCTCATAAGTAATTATTGTAATAATGTAGAATTGGTAAAACCATACTACATTATGTACATCTACATTATGGGGGTTAAGTGGGATAACAGTTTCATCACTGAACTTCGCCTCCGTCCAATAATGTAGTTACTGACTTGTTGTATTTGTTGTTGTATTTATCTACTGTTTTTTTTTGTTTTGTGGTTTAAATTTTTTATTTTTTCTTATGTTTATGTTTGTAATATGTCACGTTACGTTATTGGTAAATAAAAGTCTATTATTATTATTATAGATAATTATATATTATAATACTTATTAAAGTCGGAACACAGCCTGAATATATAAATATATTCAACGTTTCCGGAGTTCTATAACAGTATATAACAGTGTTATAGAGCTCCGGAAAGGTTGAATTTATTTATATATTCAGGCTGTGTTCGGACTTTAATATTAACTTTATTTCCACTTACCTTTGACATGCAAATAATTAAATAACGAAGTAAATCGTTCTAAATATATTTTAATGTTTTTCTAATTCAACCCCGGGAATGTGGTTGGGTACTGCAAAATCAAACCCTAACGCCGGTAACAACACTTTTACCACCTGCACCAGATGCTGAACTACTCACTTCAATATTCTGCAACTGCAAGAATGTTTGTGGTACGCGTTGTGGATGCTGTAAGTTAGGTATGCAATGTTCTTTAGCTTGTGGTCAATGGAAATACATGTCTCAATGCATCATCATATCCATCAGATGTTCATGAAGACAATGCATATGACCCTGAAATTTTAAAAAATATGACAATTAATTTCTAGGATATCGAGGAGAGTGAAGATGAGAATGAGTCTGAACCTGCTGGCCAACCTGAAGAAGACTAATAATAATAATAAAAACAATAATATTTATTAATAACAATATTATTTATTAATTTGAGGTTATGCCGATGATACTGTCATTATAGCAGAGAATCTTGCAGATCTCCAGAACTTAAAAAACAAGCTAAACGACATCGGTATACAATACGGTCTCAATATGAATCTGAAAAAGACGAAGTACATGGGTCATAACAAGAAGCAGAACACAATATCAAGACTTATACATCTACAACACGCGTATAGAAAAGGCAAATAAATATAAATACCTTGGTACATGGATAACCTATACCATAGACCAAATCCTAGAAATTAAAACTAGAATTGAAATGGCCAGAAACACATTTCTTAACATGCGTGTGTTTCTTTGTGATAGACAAGTCAAACTTGATCTACGTACAAAAATACTAAGAGGCCACTTGTTCCCCATTCTACTATATGGAATGGAAGCATGGACTTTAAAACAAACACAAATAAAAAAGCTAGAAGCCTTTGAGATGTGGTGTTATAGACCAGTGGCGCGCAAACTTTTTTTCATTGGCGACCCCCCATTTTGTGTAAAATTTTGTAGCGACCCCTGGATCGACAGTAGACGTTTTTTAATCGTTAACGTAGGTAAAGTAAAAGTTTTTCTGGGATTTGTCTGTATTGCTTTTTTTAATTCTCCTTGCCAAAGTATCAGCTTCTTTCTAAAAGCTTCAATATTAAAATGTTCTTCAATAATTAGACTGCTCAATATTAAAATGTTTGTACTCTCTCCCTGTAAACTCAAATTCAAATCGTTTAAAAATGTATCTCACATAAACAATTTATTGCGATATTTTGGTAACGTCAGTGGTTTCGTCAAGTTGTAGAGCAAACACAGGAGAGTTTTGTATTAGATTTAACAGAACTGATTCGATATTACGTGATATGAGGCAAATTCGACAAGAAACGGAATCTCTTTATAATGGTATTGTTTTTAAATCGTTACCATATTTTTGTCCATGCATAATTGATGTCATTTTAATTGTTGAAGGAAGAAAGAGGTATTCTCCAATTGTATGTGGTTTCAAATTTTTCGCTATTAAATATGAAACTTATAAGGATGCCCGTAAACCCTTTTCAAGAATTGTTTTCATAAAATTCAGTTTGATTTTTCATACTTTCAGCCCGTCATTTAAAAAAAAATCAGATTTATTTGCAAATTCTTTTGCTTCTTCTTTTAATTTAGCAGGTTTCAAACTTTCATTTGTTAATTTACCCTAGCAAATAACACAAGACGGACGGACTTTCTTCCCCATTAACAACGCAAAATGTAAATCCGTATTTAATATACCCTTCTTGATATTTTCTCATTTTTTTATTAGACACATTTAAACATTTCATTCGATATTTTTTGATGTAGAAACAGTTTTTGATAGATTAGATTCATTGTTTTTTATCCACAGTTTTTCTAAGTTTATTAGATGTTGGTCCATCATTCACACTTGTATTGTCATTATTTTCATTTTCGTGGATACCTATTTTTAGCCACTTATCCATTATGATTTAATTTTTTCAAAGTATTTGCTTACACTGAATTGATAAATTCACTATGTTTTAACTACACTTAATATGTAAAAATGTTATCTAACTTATTAGTCACAGTTATCTAATTACGTGAAATTTAAAAAAAAAATGCATTACAAAATAATAATAAGAATTAAAGAAAACGTTTTAAAATGAGTGTAAATTCTATGGTGATACCGGAAACTGAGGATAGTTCTTATGACGAATCCACACCACCGGGGTCAATTTGAAAAGCAAACTCTTCATATTTTATTTCATTTTTTTTTTTGGATGGCCCCTGGATCCCAAACTTGTAAGATACATCCCCTGGCATGAGTAATAAAAAATATTGTTTGTAACACCGGCGAAATTGTCAATCTCCCTCTCTAGCGAATGTGCGCATAGTGCGAACAATTTCGCTCTCGCGAAAAATTGACAACTTTTTGCCCTAGTTACAAAATATACCATTATATAATAAGTGTGGTTAAAAATAGTGAATTCATCAATTCAGTGTAAATGAACATTGCATACCTAACTTACAGCATACACAACGCGAACCACAAACATTCTTGCAGTTGCAGAATATTGAAGTGAGTAGTTCATCTGGTGCAGGTGGTAAAAGTGTTGTTACCGGCGTTAGGGTTTTATTTTGCAGTACCCAACCCTATTCCCGGGGTTGAATTAGAAAAACATTAAAATATATTAAGAACGATTTACTTCGTGATTTAATTATGTGCATGTCAAAGGTAAATGGAAATAAAGTAAATTTAAAGTCGGAACACAGCTTGAATATATAAATAAATTCAACCTTTCCGGAGCTCTATAACACTGTTATATACTGTTATAGAGTTCCGGAAAGGTTGAATATATTTATATATTCAGGCTGTGTTCCGACTTTATTAAGTTTTATATATGATTATCTATAACGTAGTATTTTACCAATTCTACATTATTACAATAATTACTTATGCTCAAAAATGGTTAATGGTAAATACCCAAATTATATGAATTACCACGTAATAACGGTCGCAACCATCTTATTCAATAATTTGTTTGTTTTTTTAAAGGTGTTCGTTGTTTGTTTTCTTATTTGTGCTAAAACAAAATTATGGCCCCATACATTATTAAGCACATCTGTGTCAAAAAAATTGTAAAATAATTATTTATAAGTTCACGATAAAAATATATTATAAAATATAATTGAAACAATAACATAATACAAAGACACAAATAGATACAACATATTTGATCGAAATATCTTAAAGATTTCCTTATGAAATAAAAAATTAAGACAATTAACCAAATACGCAATCCGTTTAACGCATTGGTGTGTGCAGTACATATTTTTCCGCTCTCGCACGTATGACAACGAACTGCAACGCACTGACGCATTGGTGTGCTTTATACAAGTGCTGCCTGCACGATACTTTATTAGCATCACATCACGTGTTGTAGGTTTTTCATAAATTTGAATTTGTGATTCAGAATTTACTCGTAATAAAATTAATTATTTCCCAAGAGCGCCAAAAGCATTGCTACAGCTCTGATTAGGTATTAAAACAGGAAATGGTTTCCTAAAAAATATAGTTCTATTTTTATAAATAATATTATTTAATTTCACTATTTTACTGGTAAATAAATTTCTTTGAATTGGGCGACCCCCAAAATGTCTCACGCGACCCCCCCCCTAGGGGTCAGGACCCACGGTTTGCGCACCGCTGTTATAGACGAATGCTTAAAATACCATGGATGGCGAAAGTGACAAACATTAGAGTAATGGAACGCATCAACAAACAACGTGAAATCATACAAGCAACAAAAAGAAGGAAGCTACAATATCTAGGCCATATATCCACAGGAGAAAAGTATGAGTTGCTTCAACTGATAATACAGCACAAAGTAATAGGCAAACGGAACAGCGGTAGTCGCAGATACTCATGGCTGCGTAACCTGAGAGAGTGGTATGATACCACATCCCAAGAGTTATTCCGAGCTACCGCTTCCAAGATGAAGATAGCGATGATGATTGCAAACCTCCTAAAAGGAGATGCAATATATAGAAGAAATAATGTTAGTTTAGAAAAAACCTAATCAGGCATTATTTTACGTTTTATGGACCTTTATAACAATGCTATATAGTTAATACATAACTTTTCACAAATCGTGTTGTTTCCTTAAACCAAGAAACTTTCCAAGAACTTGTAGTTTTTTAGCAATAATGGAGTAACTGAAGAAAATTCAGTTTCTCCATTATTGCTAAAAAACTACAAGTTCTTTAATTACTTAATTGAATTCAGAAATTTTTCATTCGCAATAGAATGATAGCGAGAGAGATATATGGAGAAATGCCCTGTATTTATCCTACACGAAAATTGTCAAACTTTAAAGAGCTATAACTCAAAACCACATTTTCAGTTCTAAATATTAAAAAATTCATAACTTTTGGAATTTTTTTGCATCGGAGAAAGGGCGTTTTTGTTCATTTCTTTATCTAGAAACAGGAAATAACATTAACAGGATATTGACTCCGCTGAAGACTAGGGGCTTTTTTTATTATACCATCACATATTCTGATCTATATTGAATGTATAATTTTAAGAAACACCTTCAGGGTATGTCTCATTAAACTTATCATGTTGTAATCATTGCAGTCTTTTGCATGCGGTTTCTTTGGTAGGATGATGAACAGAGATTTTAGCTATTCCTGTGGTATGATGCCAGTTTTATATATTGTGTTAATAAGATATTTGAGGTATATTGCTTATATCGCCTTCGATGAACTAGAATATATAAATGAGGAAATGAATATCGGATTTTAATTTTTTAATGAATTTTAATTTTGTCGACATAAAACAAGTTCCTTTATATAACCATAACCATAATATAAAGGCCGGCTTTCTTTACAAATGGGACTAACTCTAAAAAGCGAGATTTAGAGACGTGCCACTAGCTGATCTACATAGGAATTATTTTCCAGCTATACTGTCATCTTTTGTATCAATAGTGTACGTACACTAGTGCCAAGAAGTTAATGAGAGTTATTTTTTATTACAACAATTCTTCTTCACAGGAAAATTTTTTTTCTTTCAAGGAAATTACATTATAAAACGTTTAAAAATTACGTTTTTTAAGGTAATTTCCTTGAAATAGAACTATTTTTTCCCAACCCTGTCCCTTATAAATTATAATTCCGACACGCGATGTGATGTGATACATGTTTTCAGCCCGTGTTGTTGACAAACAAAAAAAGTTGCACATGCTCGTTTTAGGATATTTGAAAAAAGGAAGGAAATCTACGATGCAAAAAATCGAAATGGAAAAACCGTGTATTTTAAATAAATCCAATTTCAATGGAGATTCGAGCAGTTTGACCCGAATAAAATCCACATGTGAAATATTTACTTTTCTAACGGCCGTCGGAGGACCATTTATTATTTCCCAACGAGCCGGAGCTTCAAACAACTGCAGGGCTACAGGGCTTTGGCATCATTGACGTGTTCATATTAAATAACATTTCAAAAGAATATTTATTCAAAAAACGCCGGCTGCCATTTCGAAAATGTCAGTTCGCATGTTTATAAATGGATTTCGAGAGATCAATCAATTTCCAATTATTTTCATAATATTTGGAAACGAATATTTTACTTATATCTGTATTTTGGTTTATAAACTGTTAATGAATATTTTACTTACAACTGGATTATGCTTTATAAACTGTAAACGAATATTTTGCTTATAACTGGATAATGGTTTGCAAACATCAAAAGTATAATCCATGTGTATTTGACTGTAATATTGAAAGCGCAGAAAGAGATTAAGTATTATTGGATTTGTTCAGCATATTTACTAAAATAATAGGATTATAAATAAATTCCTTTTAAATTTTGATGTTCTGTGCGATTTAAAGCTCTCAAGACTTAATTTTTTATGGAATCAATTGAACTTTGATAAGAAACTTATGTAACGTAAATACATCAAATAATAATTTAATTAGCTACGACAAAATAAGGAATTAAATATTAAGTCTTACCTGTTGTACATCTGAACATCTACTTACTCATTTACAAAATGCCTCCCTGACTGAAATACTACATACAATCGCGTGTTTATAAATGGATTTTCAAAGTTCAATCAATTTCTAATTATTTCCATATTATTTGGAAATATTTTACTTATAACTGTATTATGCTTTATAACTGGATAATGGTTTACACTGAATTGAAAAATTCATTATGTTTTTACACTTAGATATAAAAAAAATATTACATAACTTGTTATTCACCGTTAAATAAATTTAACACTTAAACACTTAAAACGACTTGAGTTTCGACTGGCGAAGGTTATTTTCAAGTGCACTTCAAGGACTTGAAAAATGACCTTCATCGGTCTAGACTTTCACCAGTCACAAGACTATTAATTAATTTTGAAGAAGCCTGACCCAAACTTTTTCATGTTAATATAAGAAAACTTTGTTTATTGTTACTTTTTTAACAACAAAAGTATCTAATCAATTTTCAATTAACATTCGTATTTAGTTGGAATTTAGTGATGAAGTTGAAAGTTCAGAGCTAACTGGATTTCCCACCGGGCAGTACAGCTAGTAATTTATTCCAGTAATTGAAATAGCAATTGTTGCTGATTTGGCTGAAGAACTGAATAATGTGTTGTTGACGTTAAGCTGGTTTTATAAAATACACTTGGAATTGAAACAGCAGCTTGTCAGAATTCGCCAGTGGGATTTGCGAAACGCAATTAGGCAATTCAATTAAACTTGTTAACGGTGTTTGTAGGTGGAACTAAGATGGATCCTTAACAGCGTCATTTATAATATATAATTCCTAAGCGGCTTTTACTAACATACATGCTACTTTCAGTTTATAGTTTACAACAACAGTTTATAGTTTACACTGTTTTTGAATAAACCATTCATATATTATCTAAACTAAAGTACTAATTAATTTACTAATTAAAACTATTTATTACTAATAAAATTATTTTAATCCAACTAACAATAAAATATATTCATATGATATTTATTGGAAAAATTAATATCTCTCACTAAAATCTATTTAAAATACATAAATCTGTTTTGGATTTCCATAAATTATGTTTTGTTTGAACAATCAATTCGGATAAATCATTGTAAATTTAATATGTTTTATGAAAATACTACAAAATTTTGTTGCTATGATTTCTATAGAATTTGTTCGAACAGAAATTCAAACAAATATGTTTTGTTTCATCGATTCATTGTGATGATTTAACATGATTTATTACAACATTAAATCAGTTTAGAACATTACAAGAAAAAAAAATCATTTGAAAAAATAAAGCATAGTTTAAATAAAATTACATAGTTTCTGGAAGTAAATAGACATTAACAACGTATATTATTATTATTATTTAATACAAGAACATATGTAACTGTCTAGTCTTGCCTGTCTAGTCCTGTTTGTCTAGTCTTGTCTGTCTAGTCTTGTCTGTCTAGTCTTGCATGTCTAGTTTTGTCTGTCTAGTCTTGTTAGACAGACAAGTCTTATATATCTAGTCTTATCTGTCTAGTCTCGTCTGTTTAGTCTTTTCTGTCTAGTTTTGTCTGACTTCTCTTGTACGTCTAGTATTGTCTGTCTATTCTTCTCTTTCTAGTCTTTTATAAATTCTTACGATATAAATATACATTTTAATCAAAACAATTATTTTCAACTTCTTATGCTATTAATTGTAAGTTTAAACGTACTGAAAATTTTTTTTTTGTGGGGGTCGTTTGGCTGCGAAGCCTTTCTGCACTGCGGCCAACTTGATCTATTGTGCTTGACCCTACTACAATTACTCTCTCAGGAATTCAACTTCGTGAACGAAGTCTAAGATATTCCTGAGAGGCTTGCTACTCAGCTCCAAGGTGGTCATTCTTGCGACCCCGAAGTGGGCAAGCCTTATTTGTGATAGCGCTATACAAGTGCACATTATGTGTTCAGCGGTTTCTTCGTCTGATTCACATAATCTACAGGCAACTTCCTCTACGTTTCCCATTTTGTGTAGGTGATTTCTTACCGGACAATGTCCTGTGAGTATGCCTATTCCTGTGAGTATGTTATGATTTCTCTTCTAGAGAAGCTTAGCATCTGCTGCGTTTTAGCGGCAGAATAGTTTATGAGCATTTTAGCTTGCCTCTGTCCTGGTGTGTTCTTCCAATAGGTTTTTTTTTGCTCTTCTTCCCATTTCTTAGCCCCCTGCCTTATGTGGGCCTTTGTAAGTCCACCAGTTGGCTCCGGGCCAAAGAAGGGAGCCTCGGCTCCGCTTTTGGCAAGTGCTTCGGCCATTTTGTTCCCATATATGCCTTGGTGACCCGTTGACCACATTAGCGTGAGTCTGTTACCTTTCACCAATTGCTTCCGGGTTTGTTTACAGTTCCAGGTTATCTTGGAATTAAATTTATTGAACTTTTAAATTCCTTAGAGCTACCTGGCAGTCCGTTAGGAAGTAGATTTGCACTTCTTTAAGACGTTTCTTTAGGCAGATTTGTGCGCATCTTTCAGTGGCTATAATTTCAGCCTGTAGTACCGTAGGAGCCTGACCCAATGCCGTGGACTCCCTGTGCCTCGGGCTGTATATGCCAATTCTTCTTCCACGGCTGTGTCAAGGTCGTATTCTGTAGACATCGTGTCCCAGGGTTGCTTCAGAAATTCTTTTATGATTTGTTCCCTTCTTTCCATGTGTCTCCGAATAGGCGATGTACACCTTAGTCTCAGAGCACTGAGAAAATCTTCTTTTTCTATCTGTTTGTGCAGTGGGAGTAGGTCCAACAAAACTTTCATTGCTGTGGTTGGAGTAGATTCCATCGCTCCTATTATACCCAAGCAGGCGAGCAGTTGAAGCTTTTGAAGTATGCTTTGGGTCTTTTTTTCCTTTGTTTTGTACCACCATACGAATGAACCGTAGGTGATAATCTGTCTTACCACTGCTGTGTAAGACCATAGGACCGTTTTGGGTTTTAGTCCCCATGTTTTCCCAAAAAGCTTACGGCAGATCCAAAAGGCCGCTGTGGCTTTTGAGAGCGTATTGTTCAGATGCGAGTTCCAAGTGAGTTTCTTATCCAAGGTTACCCCTAGATATTTCACCTCCTTGGAAAACTCTATCGTCTGACCGTTAATGTTCGGAGCTTTTAAATTCAGCTTCCTCTTTCTGGCAAAGGGTACCATTACTGTTTTGCTCGGGTTGGCACTAAGGCCCTCCTTCTTGCTCCAACAGTTGATGATATTAAGTGCACTCTGTGGAAAGTTCATAATTGTACTACCAAACTTACCCTTCATTATGATAGCAACGTCGTCTGCATAACCAACCGCCTTATACCCGTTCTTTGTTAACACATCTAGGAGATCATCAACAACCAGGCACCACAGCAAAGGCGATAACACCCCCCTCCCTTGTGGGCAGCTTCTCTCTGTAGTTACCGTCCTCGTTGATCCCCCCAGTGTGGCGTTAATTTTACGATTGGTCAGCATGTATTGAATCCACTCAGTGATATGGTCTTCGATACCTTTGTTGGTGGCTGCATTCTTTATTGATAAACGGGTTTTGTTGTCAAACGCTCCCTCTATCTAATCTAATCGATAAAGATACCTACTGTAATTTCTTTGCAGTCCAGTGCTGCTTCCAATGTGGTCGTTAACTCGTGCAGAGCGTCCACTGTATATTTGCCTGGCTGATAAGCGTATTGGTGCTTATGGAGAGGACTTCTTTTGAGAGGTCCGCACCGTATGTGACTGTCCACAGTTTTTTCCATTGTTTTCAGGAAGAAGAAAGTGAGACTAATTGGTGGGTAGGACTTTCTCAGATCTTGAGGCCTGCGTCCTGCCTTAGGGATGAATATCATCTCGGCCTCTTTCCATTCCAGCGGTATGTACGCCAGTCGAAAGCCGGCCTTAAATATCTCAGCAATGCATGGGGCTATGGTTCCGATCCCTTTCTGTAGCATTGCCGAAAAAATTCAATCGGGTCCGGCAGCCTTAAATGGCTTAAAACTGTTCACAGTCCATGCGACTTTTTGAACAGTAAACATGGTTGTGGCCATGTTTTTGCAGATTTTGGTTTGGCGCTTCATCTGCGTTATCGCATCAGCAGTTATGGTTGACTGAGAGCCGGGAAAGTGCGCCTGCAGTAAAACGCTTAGACTTTCCTCTAAATCTTTGGTATACTTACCACTCGGTGTCTTAATAAGCCTGATTTCATTTGAGAAGTCCTTTGCCAAAACCTTTTGGCCCTCACAGAAGTCACGCCAGGTTTTTCTTTTCGACCTTATCAATTCTTATTGTAATCAGTAAGTGCTACTCTGTAGGCTTCCCAGTTGCCTGTTTTTTTGCGCACCGTTGAAAGCTTTCCTGGCCGTCTTTCTCAGACGTCCTAGCACTTTGTTCCACCGAGGAACAGCCCTTGATTTCTGCATCTTTTTGAGAGGACTACTAGTCTCATAGGCGTGTGTTAGAACGCCTCTTTGATGAGACGATGCTGCTTCCAGCTCATCTGTTGTGTTTATTTTGAGACGGAGACCTTCGGTTTCCTGTCTGAGGATCTCCTTATAGAGTTCCCAATTAGTACATCCAGGGTTCCTGCGCTCTGTTACCACATTGTGTACCTCACCTAGATTGTAGATTGTAGATATGGTGGTGACGACTTGTACTGCGACCTTTATAGATCTATTGTACCCCACCCTCCTCCTCCAAGTGTTGGTGTACTTACCCATTTAGAGCGCCTCCTCTAATCCTGATTCCTTTAGGAATCTCAGGATCTGGGTGGGATTCAAGGCCTGCAGCTCCTCTGTGTTCAAGCAGTGAGCCCCAAGGTACATCTGTCTCTTGCGGAGTAATGCTCCGCAGTCTTTGAACAGATGTATGGGGGTTTCCTCTGCTGAGCCACATAATCTGCATCCATCATCCTCCTCTAGGCCTAGGGCCTTGAGATGTTTCCTAAGTCTGCAGTGTCCCGTCAGGGCTCCTGTCAGAATTCTGAGCTTGTTCCTGCTTAGTTTCAGGCAAGCTTTAGTTCTCTTCTGGTTAAAAGATCCCAGCATCACTTTGGATTGCCTTAGCCCTGGAAGTTCTTCCCAGGTTTTCATCCATTTTCTTCTTATTTCTTCATCTAAACTTTTGCGGATGGTGTTCACGCTCATACCGCAAAAGGGTTCCGGACCTATAAAGGGGCTACTGGATCCCTTGTTTGCTAGGTGATCGGCTTCTTCGTTTCCGTCTATACCAGTGTGTCCTGGTACCCAGTATAGCGTTACTTTATTATCCCTGCCAAGCTTGTTCAGCTTCCCCACACAGTCCCATACCAGTTTGGATCTGATGGTGTATGAGCTAATGGCCTTGATGGCTGCTTGGCTATCTGACAGGATAGCAATTCGTTTTTTGCGGTACTTCCTGTCGAGGTTAAACTGTGCACATCTTTCGATTGCGTGTACCTCTGCTTGGAAGATACTTGGGGATGTTCCCATGGATTCGGAGTATCTGGTACGAGGTCCAAACACTCCTGCACCAGTGCCTTCCTTTGTCTTCGAACCATCTGTATACCACTTGATGGCATTTTGCTCTATGTGGTATGCTGAGGATTCGTCGCTCCAATCGGCTTTACTACTACACATTGCTGTGTAGTTTTTCTCGAAGTGGTATTTGCATACCATTTCGTCTTTTGGTACTTCCAGCCAGGGGATCTTGGTAGCGAGGCTGTTTCGGTCTCTGCTCCCGATTATTTTGCCTCTGCCCATTCCTTCCTTGCTGAACCTTACGATCGCCGATCTGGCGGCGCTCTCCACCACAAGGTGCAGCGGAGTCAGATCCAGCAGCAGCTCCAATGCTGCTGTCGGACACGACCCCATCGCCCCCGTGATGCAGACACACGCCAGTCTTTGAATCTTCTCAAGCTGTTTCCTCATAGAGGCCAGCTTGATTCTACTTCCCCACGCAACCGCCCCATAAGTGATTGCAGGTCTCACTATCATGGTGTACATCCATCGCAGGATAGTGGGGTTACAACCCCACGTTTTTCCTGCCAGATTTCTGCACACCATTAGGGCGCGTTTGGCTTTACCTACCACTACCTCAGCGTGTCTATTCCATAGGAGTTTGCTATCTAGTGTGATACCCAGATACCTTATCTCCTGTTGGTATTCTACTGCCTTCCCATCTATGAGTATGGGATGTAGGCAGTTTAGTTTTCTCCTTCTAGTAAATGGTATCACCGTGGTTTTGCTCGGGTTGAGTCTTAATCCCACTGTTTGACACCATCTACTAGTTACTTTGAGGCCTCTCTGAACAATTTCACAGAGCGTTCCCTCAAATTTTCCTCTGGCCATTATGACTATGTCATCGGCGTAACCTTGACATTTGATGTCTAGGTCGTTTAGCCTAACCAGTAGTTCATCAACTACCAGGCTCCACATTAGCGGTGATAGTACACCTCCCTGCGGGCACCCTCGAGTTGTGGAGATCTTAATGGTGTCTTTTCCCACTTGTGTCTCCGCCGTTCTAGTTCTCAGCATTTCTCCCATCCACTTTGAGATAGTGCTGTCGATATTCCTTCTTTCGAGGGCCGCCCTGACAGCCTCGTGTGAGGTGTTGTCAAAAGCTCCCTCTATATCCAAGAAGGCACATATCGCTACTTGCTTTATCTCTAGTGCTGCTTCTATTTCGTTTGTCAGCTGATACAGGGCGGTTTCTGTGGATTTCCCTGCTCTGTAAGCATGCTGACTCCTGTGTAGTGGTGTACCTACCAGCACTATAGTCCTAAGGTAATTATCAATCACCTTCTCCATTGTCTTTAACATAAAAGATGTTAGACTAATGGGTCTAAATGACTTCGGTTGAGTGGTGTCTTTCTTCCCCACCTTCGGTATAAATACCACCTTAGCCCTTCTCCATAGCTCCGGTATATATCCGAGCGCTGAGCTACTTCTAAAGATATTTAGAAGATACGGCATTAGTTCTCTCTCTCCCTTTTGTAGGAAGGCAGGAACTAGTCCGTCCACTCCTGGGGCCTTAAAAGGCTGGAAAGTGCCGATAGCCCATCTGATTCGGTTTTCCGTACAGATGGACGCTGCCCTCTTCCAGTCGGCCCGACTTGGTTTCCGTGGTTGCATCAAGCCCTCGGTCTCCCTGTATACTCTACATCCCGGAAAATGGGTTTCTAGTAGGAGGAGAGCTCTTTGCTCTTCATCCTCCGTGAAGGTCCCATCCGGTTTCTTGAGAGTGGTTGTCATTTCCACTCTATCCTTCGCTAGTGCTTTGTGCAGTCTAGCTGCCACCGGCGTGGATTCTATGTTTTCACAGAAGGTCCTAAAGTTTTCCCTTTTTGCCCTTCTGATCTCTTTGTTGTAGGTGGTAAGCACCTCAGAGTATTCTAGCCAATTTCCGTATTGCTTGGCTTTGTTGAAAAGCCTACGTACTTTTGCTCTTAATGTAGACAAATTTTTGTTCCACCATTTTTCGTCCTTATGCTCCTTCACGGTTTTTACCGGGCAGCTGGATTCAAATGCCGTGGTGATTGCTACATTTATTTCTCCTACAGCCTGCTCCAGCACGGTGTAGTGTTTGATACTACCCCGCACTGTCACCTGCTCTAGGTTTTCTTTTAGTTGGGAACTAAACATAGGCCACACAGTTTGTCTGGGGTTTCGAATGGGGGTGTTTTCCTCACTCGCTCCTTCCAGCTCAAACTCTATGATCCTATGATCTGACATTGAGGGCTCACTTGAAACCCTCCACTTTTTAATTAGTTTACTTACGTTAGCGCTACCTACCGTAATATCCAGTACCTCATTTCTGACTTTAGTGACAAATGTTGGTGTGTTCCCAACGTTGTACACAATTAAGTTCTCTTTAATGAGGTATTCTAAAAGGTACTCACCCCTCTTATTAGTGTCCGTGCTGCCCCACATCTCATTGTGTGCGTTCGCGTCACATCCCAGGATGAGTGGCAGCCTTCTCCTAATACAGTGTTCCACCAGCTTTTGTACTTCAATGGGTGGTATGCTGTTACCATCGCCAGGGAAGTATGCTGATGCGATCACTACTTCGCGGTGGAGACCCTCGATCTTGATGAGGGCCTGAATCGGTACTAAATCCCGCGTTAAAAATTCTGAAAGACATAAGTAATTTATGCCATTTCTTATCATAATGCAAGTTCTAGGGGAGACCTCACGGCTGTCCCATACCAACTTACATTCCCTGTTGCTAAGGCCTTTGATCTTACCTCCGTAGGTCCAGGGTTCTTGAAGCAGCGCTAGCCCTAGGTGCTGCTTGGTGAACATCCTAGCCATCACAGCTGAAGCTGCTTTGGCATGATGGATGTTCACTTGGGCTATTTTGGTGCGCCTGCTGGTCATTCTTGTTTTGTGACAGGAGGCGGCAAGTCCTCCTCTGTCCCTACAAGAACATCTACCTCTGCCTCTGTAGACATGGCTGGACTGCTCATGTCTACGAGTGTGAGGTCAAGGTCGTCTTCCCGGGAATCCGGGCTGACTTCCTTGTTCTCTGTGTCGGTTAGGTCCCGTACACATGGATTATTTTTACCTTTGGAATTCATATAAATCCCACGAGTCGCAAGGGAACTAAAGGTCCACCACATCAGAGCCCCGCTTGATAGTGGTAAGGCTGGATACCCTCTGAGGTCGGTTGCCCTTGGCCATCAACCAGTCCCTTTGGCACGGGTCGCATGACACCTTGGGATTAAGGGTTTGGAAGTTCTTGGTTGTTCGCCCTCCGCCGAACGCCCCAACCGGGGTTGTTCCAGTCGTGACGTCCAACGGTACGCGAAACTAAGCCCTCACACCGCGACAAGGTGACTTCCACGTGAGGTACCTCACCTAAGTGGAACTCAATCTTTTGGTGGTCTGATATTGATGGCTCGTCGAGTACTCGCCAATCTTTGATTAACTCTGTTGTAAAAGCATCAGCTAGAGTCAAATCTAAAATCTCCTGTCTGATTGCATTTACAAAGGTGGGTTTACTGCCCTTATTAAGGGGCTATACCACTGTGACCGCTGAAAATTTGAGTGATTTTCGCGAATTTTTTGGAAGAAAAGTACTCAAATAAATGTTTCAGGAAATTGAGAACATATTTGGCTATATTTGAGCTTCATTACATAATTTTTTCATAGAAAAATATTAACATCCAAGCGACTTACGCGCTGCCTTCGGAAGCGCCAAAAAAAAGCTCCTCCACTGCCCCCCCTCCTTGAAGCCGATTGAGTAGCTGATCCCGAAATTTTTTTTTTTAAGTTAAACTAGAAGGTATTTTATGTACCATGAACTAGGATTACCGAAAAATATCAAAATCCGACAAAATGGCGTAGTTATGAATAAAAGCCAGTTTTTTGTTTTTTTAATGCCAAATCGTCAATTTTCATCCAATCAAAAATATCCTAGTTGACGGTACAGTAAATATTCAAGAGTACTCAGACCAAATTTCAAGTCAATCGGACAATTTCTCTTTGATTTACAACAGGGGCAAATTTGAAAAATGCCATTTCGAGAAAAACGCGTTTAAAGTTAAGGACGTTCGGTCTATATTTTCTCAACCTAATATTCTTCCGAATACGACAAAAATCTGAAAAACATCTCATATATACTAAAGATGTCGGAAACATTGCTTTTACATAATAATAATGTTGATTATGAATTTTTGGAAAACCTATTCTTTTTTTGTTTCAAATAAATGAATTGATTTTTCAGATCCGTCTAAATTTTACCAGATTTTTATTATCTTTTTGCCTTTTTTCCAATTTCGAAAAATGATCGAAAAAATATTTTTCTAAAATAAAAAAAAAATCCGAAAAAAATCATACGAATTCAGAAAAATTAAGAAGAATTCAGAAAAGAAAGATCTACTTAGTGAAAAATATAAAAAAATAAGTTTTCCAAAAATTTATTGCCTCCAAATCCAAAAATTTATCGCCTCCAGGCAGGTGCAGAATTTTGTTCCTGCGAGCGGTTGCGCTTTAGAAGGCTGCCATTCGGGGAGTATTAGAGATACGGCCTTGAAATTTTCACAGGATATTCTGGAAAGTATGAACTGTTAAATAAGACCAAAAAAAAAACGATTTGTTTGAAAGTGTCACAGTGGTATAGCCCAGCCCCTTAACGATCTCCACATCGTTACTAGGTACATAAGAATTCCAGTAATTGCTTACCTCTATTATTTATACCCGTGCTGCCCTCAGCACAAGAGGCACAAAATAATGTGCCCCTTGTCCCCTTTCGTCGGGATCTCCACGACTGCCACTGCGAGTACTGGCAATATATGTCACATTGTTACTCTAACCTCAGAATAGTAGCAATTGTAGGCCGGATGGCCAATCATTATTTAATACCATTTATCGTTCGATATTTATTGGCCTGTTATATTTTTCACAATCAGTGCTTTATTTTTATTAAAATACTTTTTTTTATAATTTAAACCTGTATTGATTTACAAATGTCAAAAATCAGCACAAAAATCATTATTTAATCATAAAAATATCTATACTGGAACCGGCGAGAGAATGCAGCCGTTCTGCACCAAGGGACGCGCCGAGGTACGCTCATGTTAGTTTGAGTAGGAAATATGCGTCAATTTTTCAAACACGGACAACTAAACACCGCGAGATGTTTGAAGATTTCTGTCTAAAACGGCGTAAATTTGCAAAAATCTCGATCTGGTAATATTATTAATTAACACTTTGACTGATGAGTTTAAATGAAAATTTTATTTGGAAAAAAAAACTTTTTTTACTTCCGTTTATTAAATAATTATTCCAAGGCATTAATTAACAATAATTTCCAGTTTTTATGATTTTTTATATTTTTCTTGATTGTTTTTAACTAATTTTAAAACAGATCTTAGATACACAAAGATTTCCCATTTAGTTTTTCGTTTACAATATGGAATATTTGAATTATCGTGGTTTTATGCGCCATAACAAATACTTTGTTCATATTTGTGAATAACAAATATAATTCTTAATAATTTGTGTGGTAATCCCTACAATATGGGGCTGGACACATATCAACATCACAATCTCTGCAGAAAAATCTTGTTTCATTCCGAATTTTTTTATTGGTATTGACACGTCGTTAGCAACACGTGACACATTGTTTCACTGGATTCTGTTTTTTTTTCTGAAGGCGGAATATATTCAGGGAATTGCCTATCAGTTAGCATATGGGAACCTTTACTCTTCCTATAGAGCACGAATGAATTCCAAATTGCCTGATCCAGTAGATGATAAGAAATGTGTTTGTAGTACTTCTTCTTGATTACTGGATAATAAGTTAGACATTGGCCCATCCTATCCACTCCGCCTATAACTCCACTATAATCTACTACTATCGCCGGTTTCGCGTTATCACCTTTCCTCCCACTAACACAAATTTTGGTGGCTGTATGAATTGAAGAGAGGAGAGCTTCATCTTTTTTATCTCTCCATTTCATAAGACAAATCTTTCCTCGTTGGTACCCTACAATATCACCGATTTTGAGAAGCTGCTTATTTTTCAGTTCCTGTGGATGTTTTTCCTTGACGTCCTCAAAGTTCCAAATACATCAGTCTGATTCCTAACGAGTAAATCTGCTAGTTCTGGGGAATTGTTATAATTATCCATAGTTACACAGTCACCCTTTCCTAGTAATGGCTTTATTTTAAGTGACAGAACAATTTCGGTTGACACAGGAATATGACTGTACTCCTCTGCGAACTTAGTTCGCTTTCCATTGTAAATAATTCAATATAGCTAGTTTTAGCCTCACAAAGCATGAAACGCTTTATGCCGAAACGAGATCTTTTCAAATGTCTTAATTATAACTTATTATATTATATTATTTTTTTTAAGATAAACTAAGAGAAAAAATGGTAAAAGTAATACCAAAGAACTCAGAATTTGAAAATTCAGAGACAATGTAGCAAACTCTTAAAACTACTATGATCGATACCAAAGAGGAAGTAATTCAACAAAGTACCAACGATGTGAAAAACAAACAGTGGATGACTGACGCTACTTGGAAACGCAGTAAAGAAAAGAAAGATGCTCAGAAGAGCAGGCATACGCAAAAACGAACAGATGATCGAATACCAAAAACTGAACAGGGGCATTCAACGACTGAGCAGACGGGACAAAAACCTACACTTACAATTACAAGAAATCTGCCTTGGCATTGAAAGATTACACAACACCAATTAAACACGAGACCTCTTCCGAACAATCAAGGAAATTACCAGAGAATTTAAACCAAAAACATGGAAAATAGAAGATCAAAATGGCAAAACTATTACTGAAATAGAAAGAGTTCTTGAGGTATGGCAGTTATATTGCAGAAAGCTCTACGAAAATGTAGACCCTGAACAAGGAAACCAATTACCATCCATGAACGAGGTGGAACAAGAGCCTGACATTTTGAGGGATGAAGTAGAGCAAGCCATTCATTATTTGAAAAACAATCAAAGCACAGGCGGCGACAATATAAGCGCAGAAATGTTAAAACAACTAGATGAAGTAGGCGTCACATTTCTGTGGAAGATATGCAACAACATATGGAAAACCGGACAATGGCCAAAGGATTTGGTGTACATCGACCTTCATTCCATTGCACAAAAAAGGTTCCAGTCAAAAATGTAACAACTACAGAACCATTGAACGTATCTCACATCCAAGCAAAATTATGCTCAGAATTCTCCTTCAACGCCTCAAGCGCTTTTTGGATTGGCAGATCCCACAGGAACAAGCAGGATTTGTCAGTGGCAAGGGCACAAGAGAATAAATCTCTAATGTTCGACAAATTATCGAAAAGGCAAGAGAATTTGCAATACCATCATATCTCTGTTTCCTAGACTACACCAAAGCTTTTGACAGTGTTAGCTGGCAAAAGCTTTGGAGAGCTCTCTTATAGATGGGAACCCCTCAACATTTGGTGCTCCTATTAAAACATCTATATGAAAACAGCAGTGCAACAGTCAGACTGGAGAAAAAACCTCCCTAACCTTCAGCATACAACGAGGTGTAAGACAAGGGTGTATTTTATCTCTCTTGCTATTCAACGAGGGAACACAACTTAAAATTATATTTGTGTTTTGTGGACTATACGAAAGCGTTTGACTCAGTGAACTGGTCATTTCTGTGGAAAGTGATGGGTGAAATGGGTGTTCCAACGCATCTGATATTTTTAATTAAGAGACTCTACCAACATAATAATGCCAAGGTCAGAACAGGACAAACAGTGTCCCGAGCTTTTAAGATAGAGGCCGGTGTCAGACAAGGATGCATACTCTCGCCCCTCCTTTACAACATATATAGCGAATACATCATGAGAAAAGTCCTTAACGATTGGGAAGGTGGAATATCAATCGGAGGAAGAAAAATAAGTAACCTGAGGTATGTGGACGACACCTTGATTATTGCAGCAGACGAAGAACAACTGATAAACATAATGAACAAATTAGAGAACTATAGAAGAGAATATGGTTTAAAAATCAACAAAACAAAAACCAAAGTAATGATCATCGATCGATCCAGTGACACATCCAATATCAAAATCGTAGCGAGATATGATGTAGTGGACAAGTTTGTATACCTGGGATCGTTGTTAACCAAAGATGGAGGCTGCTCAGAGGAAATAAAGAGAAGATTGGCAATGGCCAGATCAGCAACAACTAAACTCATAAAAGTATGGAGAGATGAACCCATTACAAAAACAGTGAAAGTAATGCTGGCCAATTCCTTGATCTTCCCAATTGCTGTTTACTCCGCTGAAACATGGACACTAAAGAAAACAGATCGAAAAAGAATTGAAGCCTTCGAATTATGGGTATATAGACGAATCCTAAGAGTGTCATGTATGGAACACAGAACAAACGCCTCTGTTCTAGAAGAACTAAAAGAACAAGTGAGATGGAAAACCTCGCGATGGAGGGAAAAGTTGAGGGAAAAGGACCTAGAGGACGGTTTCCAATGAGATGGACCGACAGATTAAAAGAAATGACGGGACACTCAATGCACGAAGCAATACATCTAGCACAAGATAGAAACGCATGGAAACAAAAAATTCAAACACGTACCGAAAATAGTATCACTACACCCTCCAGAGGGTAGAAGGACTGAGAAGAAAAAGCTATTGAACATTTATATGGTGAATACATTATAAGGAAGGCTTTGGACAGTTGGGAGGGTGGCATAAGTATAGGTGGCAGAAAAATAAATAACCTTCGTTATGCCGATGACACCATACTTATAATAATATAATATATAATACAATACATAATAAAAACATAACAATACAATATATAATACTAAGGACGAACAGGAAATGGATGAACTTATTGAAAGAGTGGAAGGAGTAAGCCTGGGCTATGGGTTAAAACAAAATCGGCAAAAAACTAAGTTAATGGTAATAGATCGCACAAACAGAACAAACAGAGCGCAGACCATAAACGATATAGAAATGGCAGAAGAAATTTATTATCTGGGTGCTAACATAAACAAAGACGGAATTTCATCTATCGAAATCCAAAGGAGAATCGCTCTTGCCAAAACTGCCATGACAAAGCTTCATAAAATCTGGAAGGTCACTTGTCACAAACACTTGTCGAAACTCATGTCTTGCCAGTAGCATTATATAGGGCAGAAACCTGGACCTTGAAGGCCACAGTCATTGCTAAACTGGACAGCTTTGAAATGCCGGTCTGGAGAAGGCTTTGAAGAATCCCTTGGACTGCTCACAGAACCAACGTATCAATATTAGAAGAACTGCCAATTAATGTAAGACTGTCAACCATCGTAAGACAGCGAATTCTTAAGTTTCTTGGACATGTGAGCACGAGAAAGGATGACAATTTGGAAAAACTTGTGATACAGGGAAAAATCGAAGGCACGAGACCTAGGGGGCGAACTCTGAAGCGATGGATGGACCAAATGAAGCACTTCATAGGAAATTGACTGCAGGAAAATATGAGATGCATTACAGGCAGAGATAAATGGAGAGAAATCACAATCACCATAACATGAATGATATACATAAGATCACGACACTTCAACCAATGAAGTAAACGACTAGAGAGAGAGAGATATTATATTATAACTTATTATTGTCTAAATTTACAGTTAAAAATAATTCTCTTGTTGTAAACATTCAAGAAAAATATAAAAAATCATCAAAACTGGAAATTATTGTTAATGAATGCATTGGAATTGTTTGCAACCTAGTCTACCTTTATATAGCACTAGGTTCGACATAGTCTACTACAGTCCATACTCATAGAGACATCCTACGAAAATAAATTCTATTACCTCTTACAATAATACGGTGAAATCTGAACTATTTCTTCGACGGAGAGCCCGTTTTTGGGTCCAATTTTTGCCCGTATGTGGTACGGGAAAATCGGGCAAAGGGTTAAATAAATATAAACACATGAAAGTTTAAGTTCTATCACCAATATATTTTCTTATATTTATATAGTTTTCAAAATATGGCTAATCATTGACGACTGGCCAACAACTATACTATTTACCCCTACATTGATTTTTAGATTAAATAGCTTAAACATGTGACAAGTAGGGGAGAGTAGCCTAATTTGGAGCGAATTTACAGTTTTTGTTTAAAATCCTACAAAAATCAGATTTAGAGAAAAACACACAAACAATTGTCTATAACAGTCTCTTCTTCTTCGGTCTTTCAAAGACCACTGCAGCAGACCATCTTAGGCCTCTTAGTTCTGAGTAGTCTCCACTGTGTAACTCTATTTGTTCAACGGTCTGAGTCTTGCCTTGCGGCGTGCCCTACTCAGCTCCACTTGAGGTATGCCACTCGGTGCATTACATCTGTTACGCCTGTTCCAGTGCGTACCACTTCACTTCTGACTTTGTGCCTCAAGCATATTCCAAGCATTGCACATTCCATGGCTCGTTGGGTTGTTCCTAATTTCTCGGCGCTCTTTTCTGTAAAGTTGCTAGTTTCTAGACCGTAGTTCATTACAGGCAGTATACATGCATTGAACACCTTGGCTTTTAAGCACATTGGGACATTCCTGTTTTTTAATGTGTCCTAGTTTTCGGAAGGCAGCCCAACTTAATCTTACTCGCCTGAAAATCTAGGGCGTTTGATTTTCTTTGAAAAGTTTAATTTGATGGCCTAAGTATATGTATAGGTCGACAGTTTCTATGATTACCATCAATAGATATCTGTTGGTTCGTGCTGCTCATTACCTTTGTTTTGTTCAGGTTCATATTTTATCCGACTTTTTTGGAAGCTTGATTAAGTTCTTGTAGCATGATATGTATTTTTTCAATGCTATTACCCATAAGGACAATATCATCAAGTGTGTCAAGTTTCTGCCTTCTAAGTTTATACCTCTATCGCCCCAATTTAGTTCCTTGAAGATATTTTATATATGAAGTGCCAGAGCGAATAGTTTAGGGGACATCGTGTCACCCTGCTAACCTAACCTAACTAAAACTTGACACGAAAGGTCACATTTTCAAATATGTTCTTGGTTAGGTTTGTATATCTTGAAGCAATTCTTGCATCGGCCATTGCGCACAGTAACGCCCATAATTCTACCCAGTCGAAAGCTTTCTCGTAGTCAATGAATGACAGGTAGAGTGGTACATTATATTCTGCGCTTTTTTCTATTGACGTTCGGATTGTCTGCAAGTGATCAGTGGTGCTATAGCCCTTCCTGAATCCTGCCTGCTCTACCGGTTGGTAAAAGTGTAATTTGTTCGTTAGTCGATTTGTAATAATTTTTATCAGCAATGTATAAAGATGCGATAGCATGCTAATAGGTCGGTAGTTTCCAATTTATGCGTTATCGCCTTTTTATGGATCAAAATTACTTCTGCGTTTTGCCAATTCGTTGGTTTTTTCCCTTCAACCAAGCATCGATTTAGCAGAATATGAATAGCCTCTAACAGGTTTGCACCTCCAAGCTTCTGAATATCGCTTGATATTCGGTCTTCTCCCTGCGCTCGCCCATTCTTCATTTGTTTTAGAGCAGTTTTTAGTTCTTCTATACTGATGTCTGGTATTGCTTCTGAGTTGATGTCACAGACAGTTCGTTCAGTGCCTTCTAACGTTTTTCTCAAAAATAACTCAAAATAACTCCTTGCTTGTTCCGTTTTCATTCGGCTGATTCTTATTCTGCCATTTTGTAACTGGAACTTCATACTCTTATTCCGTTCGATTGTCTCTATGATCTATTTGGTATTATAAATCCTGACATCATTTCTAACTGCTTTATTTATGATCTTATTTAGGCATCTGTATTCGTTTGAATCTCTACATAGTGTTCGTCTTTCTTCCATCAGTTTGATAGTTTCTCCACTGATCTTTTTATTATGTTGGATATTAGTTGTGCAAACTTTTTGGTTTCGGTTTGTACATCATTTGTGATTTTATAAGAGTATATCAAGCTCAAGGGAGTTTTCCTTGAATTTTTCCTATTGCTGTGAGATGAGCATTTTCGCTCATCATTTTTCATCATTCCACTTTGGTATCCAGTTTCGGGGTTACCCTTACTAATCGGTGGTCACTTAATTTTACACTTACACACTTTAACACTTACTTAATTTAACACTGAAACATCGTTGATTATTTGTTTTTTGTATTTGTAATATGTAGCCTATTTCGTCTTTGACTGTCTGATTTGGACTTATCCATGTCCATTTCCTTTGCATTGGCTTTTCAAAGAAGGTGTTCATACAGAAAAAGTTTTCCTGTTGCATATAATTCAACAACCACCCTCCCCGTTCGTTTCTAAGTCCTAGTCCAAGTTTCCGATGATTTCAATATTATCCTCGTCCATTTTGCCCAACTTAGCATTTAGCGATCTAAATTCAATCAAGAAAATCATTCAATAAAGAAAATGTGTCATCCAATGATTCAAGAAAACTGTGTTTTCTCCGATTGTTTTGCTTTGGAGATGTCTTCCGGATTTGCGGATTTGAAAATATTATTCTATTTAAAATTGACATTTCATTTCGGGGGTGATGGCAGTTAAAAACGCCGCGCTTGTCCAACGTGCTAGAGTGTCCTGTTCCCAGGTAGTATTTAAGCCGCCCATTCTGAGTACAGACGCTATTTGCAGCCGCCCACTATGGGTCAGACGCTGCCGCTGTGGGTTAACTTAGCTTCTTTCCTCACCGTTAACCTTACCAGCAAGGGAGGCCCTACCAGGAGCATTTTTTCCCGCTCTTATCGCTCTTCGGATCATTAAAATATTGAGCCCCTCTCATCACATCAAGGTTAAATTACTTCTTACTTACTTCTTAGTTCTTAATTTTAATGGTTATACAGCCATGACTCGGTCGCCAGAGCCTCATTAGTTATCTAGCAGCGGGTACCGCGTGCAGGAGAGGTTGACATTTGGTTCGGTCTTACTTGGTGGTTCTTGCCGTTACCCCTTACCCGCTCTATAACAGTATAGGTACTTTATTGTTACGCATTTGCAATATTATACAAGGTTTAAAACAAAAGTTATACTGAAATAAAGAAAACTCTAACAATTATATTACATATTATCTTCTTATTCTACTTTCGAATAGGCCAACTTTGGTCCACGCTTATTCAACTGTTGGGCTTTGATCTTTGCCCAGTATTGTCGCATCTTCTGCGGGTGTAACTCCTTTCTCTCTTCTGTCCAGGGGGTACTTTTCCTTTGGGGTTTTTCCTGAAATCCACGGACTTCCTTCAGGGTGCGTCTCACAGACTGTCTGTTTTGGAGATCTGTTATTCCCAGTTCTTTAATATAATTCTCGGTTTCTGTCAACCAAGTGGTACGAACCTTCTTGTTTTGCCATAAGGTGAACATATAGTTGGTTAGTCGGTTTCGAGGCAATCTTTCAACGTGGCCATAAAATGCTACCCTTCTTTTCCTTGCACAGTCAGAGAGCATCTCAATATGTTCGTAGAGCTCAGAGTTATGCCACCTTCGGAATTCACCATCTTCCTTTACCGGGCCTAGCAGCTTCCTGCGGATTCTCCACTCTCTGATTTCCAATTTCTCTAGCAGACCTCTTCGGTTCAGGGAAAGACACTCCATGGCATACAGGGCTACTGGTCGTAAGACTGATGTGTAGTGCTTAAGTTTCAGGTTGCGTGACAGGCATTTCTTGTTGTAAGTGTTCTTAGTCAGTCGATAGGCTAGTTTTAACTTGTTGAATGGATATTGATGCTCTTTCTGATAAGTTGGGTTCAATCCATTTGCCGAGATACTTGAATTTCTCTGTCCTCTTGATGCTTCCCTGCTCAAAACATCTCTCTGTTTGCTTTTCTGATGTTGGTGAAGAATTCTGTTTTCTCCAACGACACTTGAAGACCCACTGTGGCAGCCTGTTTTCTGAGGCAATTTACCTCCATTGTTGCCACCTCAAGAGAATCAGCAAACTGTGCCATGTCATATGCAAAGGCCAGGCAATACAACCAGTCCATGCTTCTTACGTCCCAGGTAGATACCCCTCTGAGCACCCAAATTGATCAGTTCCGTGCGCCATTCTCGTATAACCTTTTCAAGGACACAGTTGGAGAGAAGTAGGGAAAGTCCATCTCATTGTCTCACTCCAGTTTTTATTTCTAAGCTTTCTGAAATTTCGCCTGTAAATTTAACCTTGTATTGGATTTTGGTCAAAGTTTCTAGGTTTTGTTGTCTAGCCCTAGTTCCTGGAGTACTTTGTTAAGCGTTTCTCTATCAATGGAATCGTAGGCCTTCCTAAAATCGACAAAGGTGACGACCACCTTGCGGTATCTCATCTTGGAGTATGCTAGTACAGTTTTAAGATTGAGGATATGTTCAACACAGGATCGGGTTTTCCTGAAACCCCCTGGTATTCTCCCAGTTGACTATCCAGCTGATTTTTTGCCCTTGTTTGTAACGCCTTCGAGAGAATCTTGTATGTTACCGGGAAGAGAGAAATTCCACCGTAGTTGTTTAGATCAGGTAAAATTCCCCTTTTTGTGAAGCGGATGAATCAGAGCAGATTTCCAATCGGGTGGTAATTTCTCTGTTTCCCAGATGTCCTGGATGATCTCGGTTAGCTTTGGAACGGCATTGTTTCCAGCACCTTTCCACAGTTCTGCAACGATAGAGTCTTCTCCAGGTTCCTTATTATTCTTTAGAAGTTGAATGATCTGGCCAACTTCTTCCAATGAAGGGGGTAGCGAGTCCGGGTTTGTTGTGGTGTATGCATCTAGTCAAAGTCTTCGCTCGGTGGGTCACAGTTGAGTAGATTTTTAAAGTACTGAGCCCAAATGTGTCAGTTGTCCTTGTCGTTATAAGCCAGTTTGCCTTGTGAGTCTCTGAAGTGGAGGCTTGGCGGAGCGTATTTTCTGAGTATCTGCTTGAAGGTTCCAAAGAAATCTCTGGAGTTATTCTTATCGAAGCTCTCTTCGATTTGCGTTAGTTGGTTTTGTATGAAGGTTCGTTTGATTACTCGAATTATCTTGGCTGTAACCTTTCTTTGTTCCAAAAAGGGTATAGCCGGATATATGTATGGAATTTTTTCCGCGGAGTTTTCTCTTCGTACTTTGGGGATACTTTGGTACCAAATAAAAATAAGTCCGACAAAATTCTCACTTCAGCTAGAATATTATATGAAATTAAAGATGGTTATCTTTAAGTTCATATAATATTCTTTCTATTTTGAAGTATGCGAAAGTAGTTTCTCCAGTGACAGCGTCAATTCCAAAATTCAATGGCAAACGTCTTTTTCAAATGAGTTCATCACTTCATCATAGTAGATACAATTTGTTCTCGGGGCTAAACCAAAAATTGAATATTGTAGCGTTCGTTTCGCAGTTTTTAATTAAAAAAAAAATGATTGGAGCTTGAGTGGCATTACGATTTCTTCAAAAATGTATTTTAGCATGATTTGTATTTAATGTTTTTTATTTGGGGTAGTGCAAAATGTTGTAAAAAAATATTTTTTTGTTGTATTTTTTAACAATAATATTAGTTCATTGGAATGTACGATTAACGATTAAATAAATTGTTTTTAATTTTTTTCACTTTGTTTCACCACATCAAAAATATTGACAAAATTCCTGAGTATAAAGGAGATATATAAAGGAGTACATTTTCTGATAAAATTTAGCGGATGACACTTGAAATATACGTTAAAAAATTTTAAAAAAAGAAAGATTTTTTTTTCTTAAAAATCGGCTATCGATCTGGGAATCGTAACAAAAGTTTTTTTTTCATACCTTTTTCTCGTAAGTATTGGGAAAATAATCGGCGCTTATTAAATTTCAATTTTACCATGGGAAAAAATAAAATCGAAAAACTAGTTTTTTTTTAACATGTCGATAACCCCTTGGAATAAAGAGCTCAAATTTTGACTGAATTATTTTTATTTGGTACCAATCCCTAAAGTATGAAGAGAAAACTCCGCGGGGGCAAATTTCATATATAAATCCCCGGCTATACCCTTTATGCCAATTTTCCTTGGTGTTTTTAGAATTCCACTTCACCCCTGCCTGACAAGACAGCCTGTCTTATATTATTATTGCATATTATATTATTCAAGTAATATAGTTTTCTTTTTGCGGCATTGGAGACACTAAATTATTTCTTCATACCTGATCATTTTGCATAAAAAGCAAAACCAATCGGGATCTTTGTTCTCATTATCTTCATCGAATCTTTTGTGCTTTTTTGGAAATTCGTTTTGTATGTTTCTGTTTAGTATTTGGTAGTGTCTCTTTGTACGATTTACTTGTTAACAGAAGAGTTGCTGTATATGCTTGAACGTTGAGTGTTCTTACCAGTGTTCAGAGCTTTTGACAAGCTTGGTCTGAGAGAAATCTCATCTAAACCCATTTGAAATTGCATCATAGTTGTATCATTGTTATCGCGACTTATTAGAGGAACAGTTACCTCTATATTTTCCTCTGCAGGGTTGCAGGGCAGTAGCTGGGGCAAAGTCTTGTTCTTGGAAAATGTTTCTATGGTCCGGCCAAATGCCAGTTGCGCGAAAAGCGCTATGAACATTGGTAACTGCTCTTCCATTTGCTTCATTTATGAAAGATGGAATATTAGTTTGTCTGATCTGAGGATTCTGTCTCATTATTTATATAAAATATCAAGTTTTAAAATAAAGAGTTAAAATTCAACTTAATATTAGTTTCAAAAAAGCGATTTTTCGTTAGATATACATGATTACGATGATTACTATTTATTTATTTTTATTTATTAACCTTTCTTGGCATCAAAAATATACAAGAACTATACAACTACATAGGCACAAACTTATACACATAAACATTACTCAAATAGTTTTTTCATCTCAAATATTCTACCCGCCCGCCTGCTCTTTCCAACTTTTCACTCTACTTAAAAACAACCGTCCCTTGCCGCTTTCGTCCATGCATGCATTATCTTCCTTCCTTAGCGCTCTCACCTGGTCATACCACTCGAGCGTGCTTCTAAACAATGTTTCAAATATCCGCATTCGTCCCACATACACTACACCTTCTTTCCTCATTCAACCAATGCCTCCTTCCACGTTCTTCACTACCACACCTGAATCTTGCCAACATTGACTGATTCTCTGACCTCCCACTCAAATATCTAGGTAACCGGTACTTGCACCTGTTCATAGTCTTTGTGAAATTTACTACTATATATTTTCGATTGGCGCTCTTTTCAGTCCATCTCTAATAGCTTGTCCCTTATCATCACTTTCCATTGAGCACGCTTACTTTTTACTCTTTCCAGCCCCTCGGAAGATATCCCGCCTCTCGCATACAATTTCCTTTTATTCCTCCCCGAAACACTCTCTTTCCTACCATTAATTCCCTCCTCATTCACTACTCGAAAAATTTCTTTTATTATCCTTTCATCTCCCATCTCATGCACCCTATATTCATAATTAATCACTCGTTCCGCTGCACTGTCTGCCAATTTACACGCATTAACTTCCTGGAGAACAATGTACCCTGGCGTCTACTTGTCTAGTTTCGATATTCTTCGTTCACAAGACCTCACACCCATAAAATAATACACTTCGTACACATATGATCCCTTCCATAATATGGCTAGTAATCATATTATGATTACTAGCTTATCTAGATGTTTCGAGAACCTTGATATCCTAAGATTTAGAGGAATTTATTATGTGGTGACAGTGACGGGATAGATTTTAAAATTCTTCGGGATGCGTTGAAGTCGTTGTCAACCGATTTTCTGATCAATTTTTCTTTGTCATCAATTATTCTTTGACATATGGCTTCGCTGAAGAGTCGAATCACATCTCATGTGACGACTGTGCAGAAAGTTCCTAACACTAATAAATCTGAGGAGAACAGCACAAATAATGTTGTACCTTGTTGTAATGTTGTACAAACAATTGGTTAAATAGACAAATAATTTTTGTCATATTTTCAATAATTCTGAATAGTAAACACTTCTTCACAGCATGCATTTCGTTATATATTTGCCAATATTTCTTAATTTGAAAATAATTGTAATTTAAATATAATTTAATTTGGTTTAAACTAAATTTTAAACCTAATTTAAATTATGAATAGTGTGGTTGACTGTTACTAGGTGGTAATTCATACTTACATTGAATTGAAAAATTCACTATGTTTTTACCACACTTATTATATGTAAAAATCTTATATAACTTATTATTCACAGTTTTTATTATTCAAATTTCTACTATTATATCACTAATTTAAGTTATATTATATTATAAATTATATATAATAAATTATACTAATAAAACATGAATATATATAAAGTCTTTTTAAGAATACAATTTGATTTGTGTAAGATTTGTTTTGTAGTCTTAAAAAGACTTAGCTACGGAAAGGTTGAATATATTTATATTTGCAAGCTATATTCCGCTATAATAAGTTGGTATGATTGTATTGTATCTATAATTGGTTTGGTTGCACCCCAATATCAACAAATTATATTATTGTCCATTCAACCTGAAGATAAATAATTGGTAAATGTAGTCTCAAAAAGACTTAATAATATTACAGAGCTCCGGAAAGGTTGAATATATTTATATATGCAAGCTATATTCCGATTTAATAAGTTGGTATAATTGTATTGTATCTATAATTAGTTTGGTTGCACCCCAATATCAACAAATTATATTATTGTACATTCAACCGGAAAATAAATAATTGGTAAATGATATGAATCTTCTCCCAAAAATGTAATACAATAAAATTTTGTTTATTTCACAAAAAACGTTTTATTCTATTTACTTCAATTCGTTTCAATTTATGCTTCACCGGTTTACATATTCAATTCGATCGGAGTTTATTTGACCAGGAAACGACTGCAAAAAGGGAAACATAAAAACCAGCCCTTATCGAAAATATGTAAACGGGAATTGAAACCTTGCAAATTATTACACACAATCCACAAATGCAGAACTCGGCCCGGGGCTCGAACACAAACGTTTCTCTATCGATTATGCATTTATTTTATGGACGAACTTTCAGGCATTACAAGACGAAGCAGGGACCAAATTCAAGGACCTATTGATCCGCGGATATTTATTTGTTTTTTTTTAACAAATATATTACTCGTTAGTTTTTCTGGGCCAATGTCGTAGCAGTTCAATCGAAGGTACATTAATTTTACAAGAACTTCAAACTTGAACTTGAGCTGCTAAAATATTTAAATTCTTGTGAGTTACTATCCAATCTACTAAAACGCTCCTGAGAAACTAATAAATATAAATGCAGCAAATATATTTGCTTCATTAATATTTTTGACAATATTAATATTTATAATATTATTTTCTTTTCTTAAAGAGACGAACAGACCAATAAAGATAAACAAGGCTATATGGTTAACACTAAACAAATTAGACAGACTAAGGACACAAGTGCAGATTAACAAGATATATGACAAACGCTTAATCTTATTTGGTTTAGTTTACTTCATTTTATTATTATTATTATTATATATAGTTAGTGTGACCAAGTTTAGTTATAACTGAATAATCTAGTCTTGTACAGCTTAAACCTGTACTTATTCTAATATATCTGTTTAAAACTAAATTAACACGAAAAATTGTATGTTTTAATAAAATGTAACTAACAGTAAATATTAATTTAAATTAAATAACAACAAAGATTAATTAAAACGTATATTATAACAATTTCTTACATTATTGGTTGTAAGAATCAAATAAAAATAGTAAGAATCAAATAGAAATGATTGAAAATGATGAAATTTAATTTAAAAAAATCAATAAAAAGAGAACTAAAATTATCATTTTTATTCCTTTCGGAATTTGGGTCGTATACAAATCATCATTAAGGAGCTATTATAGGAAACGTAGAGCGGTAGCTTCTCGAAGAAGTGGTCACGTATGGGACGCATGTATATAATGCATATATTCCCAAAAGAGACGGAAAGAAACTTGATAAAATAATTTTTCCCTGCGTTTCCTGAATTCTGAACAGACTCGAAGCAATTTCCGTAAAATACGCAACCGATTCTTAAGCGGCCTTCCTATACAAGGCGATAAAACTCCCAACTCATTGTTGTTTCTTACAAAAACAGGAAATATATATTTATTTATTATTTAATAAAATTTCTTGAAGGGTGTATTTTTAGAAAGCATTAAAACAGCAAACAAAAAATATTGAGTCTGATATAAGAATAAAATAATATAATATAGGAAGTTATGAAATAAAAATAGGATTAATATATTTTTCAGTTTGAGAAAGTTATTTAAACTTTCTAAATCATCAAAATTTTTCTCAAATTGGAGATCATAATTATCACCCATCGTTAATTAAAACTGAGATAATTAGTTAATACGATTACCGATAAGGTTAGCTTCTACTCTACCGATTGCTTTAGCTTAGGAACAGCGGGTTTAATTGGATAATCAGTATCATTATTTATTCTCGTGTCAGAAAACATCAAATAAAACACAGATACAAATACAATAACTACAAACATTATATAATATTTGACCATAACTTGACCACTTCCACAGCATTCTGTGATGCTTCATAAAATTCATCTTCTTTGGAGGAGATCGGACACAGTCTACACTGAATCCTCAGTGTAGACTGTTCAGCATATGTTTCACAGTCAGGTTTTCTCCCCAGTGACACTGAATGCTATATTCTTTAATGAAGCCACACTTTGCAAGATTGGTCTTAGTTCTTCTCACTCCTGATCTTAATCTATTCAAGGATTTCCATGTTAACCATCCTTGATCATGACCAGGAGTTATAGTTTCGGCTATCCTTTTCCAGTTCAGGGGAAGAGATTCCTTAACTTTCCATAATTCTAGCCTGGCTTCTTCGCATGTAGTCTTCAATTCTTTGGATGTTGTTAGGAAACACTTCCAAGACTTTAGCCTCTTAGCATGTAGTTCATGCCCATGTAGAGGATGGGTTGCTTCCTGCTCAGCTTTCTTCCTTTCCTTGTTTGCAGCTATTTCTCGTCGAATAGAGGGACACTCAGTTGGTGTTGATCCTAAGCATCCAGTTAAAATTCTACATGTTTCATTTAGAGCTACGTCCACCTGTTTAGCATGAGTTGAGTTATACCAAACCGGACAGGCGTACTCTGCAGCGGAATAGCACAATACCATTGCAAATGCTTGAATGGTGTCAGGTTAACTACCCCATTTTGAACCATCCAGTTTTCTCAGAAGATTTTATTCCTGGTGGAAACTTTTGACTTGGTGTTCAGACAGTGTTTCTTGTAGATAAGAGCTCTGTCCAATGTCACTCCTAGAAATTTTGGGGTGTAACAGTTTTCCAGTTCTACTCCTGACCATACTACCGTCCATTCACGAAAGGCTTCACAGCTTCTCAAGTGAAAGGCACATGCTTGTGTCTTGGAGGGATTTGGTTTCAGTTGGTTTGCGAAATAGTATTTGGACAGGCCCTTAAGGGCACCCGTGAGGTTTTTCTCCACTGATTCAAAATCTTTACACTGTGCAGGAGCGAGATCGTCAGCGTACAAGAAACGCTTGGTGTTGGGAGCTATGGGCTGGTCATTTGTATGCACATTGAACGGAAAAGGAGCGAAAACACTTTCTTGGGGTAAGACTTTCTTCTGTAGTCTGCATCGGCTACGTTGCCCTTGGAAGTCCACAAAATACCTCCGATTCTCCAGGAGAGGGGCAATGAACCTGGTTAGGCTGGAGTTCTTAGTCAACGTGTAGACCTTAGCAAGTAGGAGCTGATAGTTAAAAGTGCCGTAGGCTGCCGATAAATCAACAAATGCCACTCCAGTTACCTTAGCTGCTTCGAAACCGTCTTCCATGAACTGCGTAAGGTTGAGCAACTGTTCAGTACAGCTTTTGTTGGGACGAAATCCAGCTTGTTCGGGTATGAGTAGAGGATCAATTTGTGCTAGAAGGCGATTCAGAATCATTCTTTCTAGTAGTTTGTAGAGGTGACATAGGAGTGTAACTGCTCTGAAGTTCTTCGGGTTGTTCCCTTCTTTGCCAGGTTTCAGCTGGGCTATCACACGGCATACTATCATACGGCTCTTCAGCCATATTTTGGGATTTGATACTTCTTCATGCAGTTATTGAAGAGCTGGAGTATCGATTTCTTTGTTTTTAAACCGAAATGCTTAATTTGTTCTGTCCGAATGTCATCCAAACTGGCTGATTTTCCATTTTTTAGTCTGTTTGATAACCTTCTCCAGTTCTGCCATTCTGAGTAGTATTGTAAGATCGTTACTTTCCTCTTGAATTTCTCTTTAGTGTCTGGGTACTTTGTGCTTGTGGATAGGCTTCCCGTTCGCCAAAAGCTGATGTGCTATTTGGTTGGCAGCGATGTTGTAATGTACAGAGGTCTTTGTCGGATCATTGCTTAGACGTCTTAAAAGTCTTCATGCCTTATTGCTGTCTCTTTGCAGATCCAGGTCTTCTATAGTTCTAGCCCATTGATCCCGTTTATCAGTATCATTGATTAAACTATTAAATTTATAAGCTAGGCATGGACAACTTGTGTCATTAGCACAATTTTCAGTAGGTCTGATTTTTTGATATTTTTCAATATAGCAGGCACAATCCAAACATTTTTCAGCTTGGTCTTCCATGCTTTGGTGAAGTGATCACCAGCACAAATCATACATTTGTTGTGACATTTATTGTCACAACAAATGGCAGAGTTGTTACATTTATTGTGATTATGATTTAATCTACCGCAGTTGTTTGTCGAAATCGAGATCTTACAAGAAAAACACGACAGCTTTAACTTTCATAAGAAAATAAAAGAAGCAACAGGAAGATGTCAAAAACGGTGTCCAGGAATCTTGGACTCGAATGACAACATCATTACCGAGACTGACAAAAGACTCACAAGATGGAAGCAGTACATGGAAGAACTTTTCGGAGACGAAAACATCGATAATATACCTGCAGAGATCGGTGAGGAAGAGCCTATCATCACACAGACGGCAGCAGAATCAGCTATCAAACGACTAAAAAACAACGAAGCACCTGGGCCAGACCAGATTCATGGAGAAGTCCTCAAACTACTGAACTCAGAACAGATAAAACTGCTGACCAACTTCTTCAACAAAATTTACACAGGCGGTCAAATGCCAAATGATTGGCTGCTGTCGTCATTCATTCCGCTTCCCAAAAAGGCGAACGCAACTAAATGCTCCGACCACATAAAATTAAGGTTGATGAGTCACATCCTAAAAGCTTTCCTTAATATCATTCAGGCACACGTATATAGAAAACTCGACGAGTGAATAAGCGATACACAGTTTGGTTTCAGGAAGGGACTTGGCACGGAGGCTATTCTCCATACAGGTCCTGATTCAACGAGCACCGAACATTAATATAGACGTTTTTGAATGCTTCATAGATTTCGAAAAGGCCTTTGATAAAGTCCAACATAGTAAATTCATCTCAATCGTACGTGAGTCAGAAATTGACGACAGAGATACAGATATAATTTCATTGCTATACTTGCAACAAAAAGCCATTGTTCGGGTTAAAAACGAAACATCGGAAGAGTTTAACATAAGGAAAGGATGTGCGTCAAGGTTGTATACTATCGCCCCTCCTATTTAACGTGTTCCCAGAACATCTATTTAAAGAGGCATTGGATAACATGGAGGATGGAGTTGTAATAAATCATTCATCCATCCATGGCTCTACAACCCGGGGTGGGTCTTGGCCGCCACAACAATGCTCCTCCATTCTCTCCGATCCTGAGTGGCTTCTTCCCAGTTGAGCACCCCCAGGGTTTGAAGGTGCTTGCGGATATTATCCCGCAATCGAAGCTTTACGCGCCCCAACGGTCTTTTGTTGTTAGGGGTTTCTTCCCAGACCATTTTAACTAGCCTTGAGTCATTACTCCTCTGGACATGTCCCAGCCATCTTAATCTGTTTGATTTGATTTCTTGTACTATACTTGGGCTATTATATAGTTCATATACCTAGTTGTTCGTGCGCATCCTATACCGCAACGTTTGTTGATCCCAGACTGCTCCAAATATTTTCCTAAGAATTTTTCTTTCCAAACGATTGAGTAGTAACGTGTCTTGTACGGTCATGGTCCATGTTTCGCTAGCGTAAGTTACCTCTGCTCTTATAATTGTTTTATATATATATATATATATATATATATATATATATTTATTTATTTATTTTTGTTTGTCTGGTCAGGATTCTTGATCGTAATAATTGCTGGGTTGCGTAGTAGCATTTATTTCCTTGTAGAATGCGCTGTCCTATTTCTACTTTAACGTTGTTATCTAATGCTCGAAGTTGTACTCATCCATGGTAATATTTTGTCGAATTCGATCTCATATTGTGTTTCGTGTCATATGCATATACTTCGTTTTCTCCTCGTAAACTTTCAATCGCATCTTTTTTGCCTGTTTTTCGAGTTTTATAAAGGCTTCCTTCAAAGGATAATTGTATTTCTTCCCACAACATCTAGATCATCTGCATACGCTAGAATCAGTCTGGGTCCGCTATTTTCGAAGATGTTCATACTTAGTTCGGTTCGTCTTATCACCTTCTTTAAGGCTAGGTTAAACAAAGCCGATGACAGTGCATCCCCTTGTTTAAGGCCAGTTGTTATATCAAATATTTCGCTCTATTGACCTTCTATTTTAATTGTACCATATAATCCTTCAACGCATACTTTAATCATTCTCGTGAGTTTGGTGGGTATTCCAAGCTCTTCTAGTGCTGACCATAAGCTTGCTCTGAAGATAATATCATACGCCTGTTTAAAGTCTACGAATAGTAGTTGTGCAAATCTCTATCGAATTCCCAGCATTTTTCTAACAGTTGTCTTAACGTAAATAGCTGGTCTGTTGTTGATCGATTCTAAATCTACTTTGAAATTCTCCAACTATTTCTTCTGCATACGGTGTTATTCGGTTCCTAATTATGTTGGACAGAGCTTTATATGATGTGTTAAGGAGTGTGATACCTTTATAGTTGTTGCATGACATTCTATTTCCCTTCTTATGTATTGGTATAATAACTCCTTCTTTCCAGTTCTTTGGAATCGATACCTGTTCCCATATTTTTTGTATCAGCTGGTGTATGGTATCTCTAAGTTTCTGTCCACCCTCCTTCAGGCATTCCGCGGGGATGCCCCACCTCTACCTGCTGCTTTATTATTTTTTAGCTTGAGCTGTTTCTTTTCTAGATGGTGGATCAACCCAGGCTTCAGCGCTATGTCGTTTATCCTATTTTTGATATGTCTTCTATGGGTCTTCTACATTGAGTAGGTTGTGAAAGTATTCTTTCCAGGTATTGAGGATCTCCTGTTTGTTAGTCATAAGTTCGCCATCATCATTCTTAATCATTGTAGAGGTTCTTGGGCGAAATCCTTTTTTATGTATGTTCACTTGCTAATAGAATTTTCTTGTGTTTCCATGTGTTCTAGCTCTTTCCACTCCATGTAGCTGCTCATTATGCCATTCTCTTTTATTTTTTCTCATTTTGTGAGAAAAGTTTTCACATTTTGTTTCTTAGGTTATGGAACTTCTATTTTCATCCGTTGGATTTTGTAACATCTTGATTCTTGCTTCATACTTTTCCCCATTAAGTCTGTGACAATCAGTATCGAACCACATCTTCTTTTGTTGTAATAAATGGAGAAATCATAAATAACCTAAGAAATCTAGGTTTATCCTAGAAACCTTGACCAACATCCATTCCAAGGTTAAATTTAGAAGCGAGACCTCAGAAAGCTTCGGAATAAAAACTGAAGTGAGACAAGGATATACAAGGACAAGGAGAGGACTTTCCCCACTTCTCTTCAACAGTGTCCTTGAAAAGGTTGCGAGAGAATGGCGCAAGGATCTGATCAACTTGTACAGAGTGGTATCTACCTGGGACGTAAGAACGATGGACTGGCTGTAGATTCCCTGGCCTTTGCAGATGACATGGCACTGATTGCTGATTCTCTTGAAATGGCAACAATTTAGTTAGAGAAAACAGAATCCTTCACCAACATCAAAAAAGCAAACAGAGATGTTACTAGAGCAGGGAAACATGAAGAGAACTGAGAAATTTAAGTATCTCGGCGAATGGATTGAACCAAACTTATCAGAAAGAGCATCATTATCCATGAGAGTCAACAAGTTAGAGCTAGCCTATCGACTGACTAAGAACATCAACAACAAGAAATGCCTGTCGCAACGCAACCTGAAACTTAAGCACTACACATCAGTCATACGACCAGAAACCCTGAATGCCATGGAGTGTCTTTCCTTGAAACGAAGAGATCTGGTAGAGAAATTGGAAGTAAAAGAGAGGAAAATCCTCAGGAAGATCCTAGCTCCGGCAAAGGAAGATTGGGAATTCCGGAGACGACATAACTATGAGCTCTACGAACATATTGAGAGGCTCTCTGACTGTGCATGGGAAAGAAGGGTTGCTTTCAACCTTTTTTGGCCACGTTGCCTCCCAACCGACTAACCAACCCTCTGTTCACCTTCTGGCAAAACAAGAGGGTTCGTACCCCTTGGTTGACAGAAACCGAGAAGGATATGAAAAAACTGGGAATAACAGATATCCAAAACAGATAGTCTGTAAGACGCACCCTGAAGGAAGTCCGTGGATTTCAGGAAAAACCTCGAAGGTAAGGCACCCCGTGGATAGAAAAAAAAATGAGTTACACCGGCAGAATATGCTACAATACTTGTAGCATATTCTCTAATACAACAATTGAACAAGCGTGGTCCAAAGTAGGCCTATTCGAAACAAGAAGAAGACGTAAGCGCATAGATGCATTTGAGATGTGGTGCTATCGCCGTATACTCAGAATCCCATGGATACACCACGTGCCAAACGACACGGTACTGCAACGCATTGGTGAACATCTGGAATACCTACCTATTATTGGATCAACTTATTACAGCAGAACACAGCTTGAATATATAAATATAGTCAACCTTTCCGAAGTTCTATAATATTATTAAGTCTTTTTAAGACTACGAAACAAATCTCATGAAATTGAAAGACAACAGATATTTGTGTTATGACAACAGATATTTGTGTTAAATAACATTGTTTTTTTAAGATCAGATCTTTCTATTCAACACACAGTGAATAGCCATCTGCAGGCCCGTTTCGAGATCTATCTCTCATCAGTGCAGTTTTGCTCTTTTGAATTATAAAATGGAATACGCTTACATTAGTTTGAAAGCCATGTGCTGAGCTGTCAATGATAGGTTAATAGTTGACATGTGTGTGGAAAGACCTGAACTGAGTTTCAGTTATTGATTTATATGATAATTGAATATAGGGTGTAGCGCCTGTTGTATGCTTATACTCGTCAATAATATTAAATGCACCATCATGATTTTAAAAGTTTCTGTAATTAATGTCAGCCTACAAAATCTCCTTATTTAGATCATTATCTACATTTATAACTTTTAACTTAGATAATTTTAAATGTTCTAGTTTGACGCAATAATCATTATCAAGTTTATCACTTAAAACTGACTTGGCTCTCGCGACATCATTGTTTTTACAGCTGATAGAATAATTTATGTTTTTAGAAGATTTTAGAAATTTATTTATGTTAGAATTATTTATTTCTTGTGAATTAATTGAATGATATTTTCAGGTAGATGAGGGTATTGAAGCAATGTTGTGCTGCTGGCTACAGCAGCTGCAGGAATTTGGGGGGCCCGAGGTGGACAAGCCAGATCTTCTGCAAGGCTCCGGGGGTAATACAAGAACTCCTCTGAGGGGCGGCTCCAGCCCCAGCCTTGCCAAACAACTCATCGTCGATCCTCGAGTCAGATATAACGTAATAAAAGTATATTAAGCCCAAGTTTTCTTTGACGGAACATGCAATAATGTTTTTCACAAAATCGTTCTTGGTCAAAATCAAAATTAAATCTGTTATATGCAATAAAGGATTTTAATTTTGAAATGCAATACTTAAAATAATACAATATTAAGTTTAGGTTGATTAAAACTAATTTGAAAAGAGATGAATTTAATATACAAGTTCAAATTAAATTAAAAAAAAATACAAAATTATTAAATATTCTTATCAAATCTCTGAATATACTTCTTTACTGTGCGTGTTTTTTCTCTAGCTTGTGTGAACCCGACGTTTCATTTTGATATTCATATAAAGTCACGTGATTTTGTCATTTTCATAAATAGCAAAGTAGAAGAAAATAACAATTTATTCGCCTATAATATGTCACCAAATATAATATTTAACAAGATAATTCCTGTGATACTGTGTTATGTAATATGTGTAAATCATACATTATAGGGTAGACACATACTGCTTTTGGATTATTTACCTATTTTTAGCTATTTTTGGGCAGGCTGAATACTAGTTTTCGACACAAGCTAGAAAAATACATTATAAGGGAATAATAATCAATAATTATAAAATAATATGACTACAATCTAAAGGGTGATAAATTAAGAGTGTCCTGTTTTTACTTAATAAAATCAAAAAAGTAATGACTTACTTGCCATCTTAACTGTCACGGCATAGTGTCCAAAATAGTTGTTTATAATTATATTAACTGCCTAATTATATTAACTTAAACATTTTTGTTAATCATTGAATTATCTCATTAAGCACATAACAAACACATTATCTCATTAAGCAATAAGTAAAGTAATGTTAGCCTCATCAGCCTTAATGGTTTAATTAGATGAAATACGGTTAATATACAATAGACTAGATTTAACTGTCAATAATATTTAGATGTTAGGGTTATATCGGAAGAAAGCTTAATCTTGAAGATTTAAATTTCTGTATCAGAAATAGATCAATTTTGAATAATTTATGCAATTAGTTTTTATGGATCTGCCACGATATTAATTTGAATAAATGCATTTTTGTTTAGGGAGATTTGGTACAGATGAAACCAATTTTAACAGGAGGCAACGTGGAACTGAAAGCGAAGACCGTGGAGCTGTTAGTTCTGCTGCACGGCTTAAGACACGAGAATTTGAATCCTCTGATAGGGTGCTTGGCCGAACCTCCGAGAGCTTGTTTGGTGTCGGAGTGGTGTGCAAGAGGTTCACTACAAGACGTCCTTCAGCAGGACGACATAAAATTGGACTGGTCCTTTCGACTGAGCCTCTTGACCGACCTCGTTAGAGTAAGTAAATAAAAGCCGCAATTAAAATTCCAATTAAATCCTACAACTTAAGTTTTTATCAATAAAGCGTTTCATATATTTTTTTATTACTTCGCGTCAAGGAAAGTTCTGAACTCGTTCTTGAGTGCTTAAGCTAAAGCCGATTCGGAGAATCGATATTCTCTGCAGCTCCAGCAATTTCCGGATAATATAATAATTAAGTTTCGCTCGCTGGCACTAAATATTTTCCAATTAGGTAATAATTGGAGATGTTATCTCTGGAAATCAGGAAATCCAGAATTGTTTCCATCACTGATTCTATCAATCTTACAGACGATTGTAATGTAAATAATAAAATTAGTATTAAAACCAATACATAAATTCATGTAGAACTAAGACTAGACAGGTAAGACTAGGCAGACAAGGCTAGTCAGACAAGATTGGACAGACATGATTAGACAGACAAGAATAGACAGACAAGACTAGATAGACAGATCAAACCAAATCAAATTTATTGTTATAAAAGATATACATAAGTACATATATAACTTGTCAAAAAAGAAAAAAGATATTACCCATACACACACATACATAAGAATATTTAGAAAGAAATACAGTGAACGGTTCATTAAATAATTTTGTTTAGAAGGAATTCTTCAATACTATAAAATTCTTTTTCGATTAGAAAATCCTTTAGCTTCCTCCAGAAGGACTTGAAATGCTCCTGCCTTAGCTTGTACGGAATGCAGTTATAGATGCGTATTCCACTTCTGTCGGGCGCTTTGCTGCATATCGTTAAGTTCGACCTATTCGCTTATAAATTTGATCCGTGTCTAGTATTATGGTTATGATGGTCTTGGCCAGTCCAGAACTTGATCTTGATGCTGTTAATATATTAAGCCTGCTAAAGTATAATTTGCAAGAGGTTCTGCCTGTAATTACTGTGTTGCATCTAATTGCACCTTTTTGCGTTTTTAGTACTCTGTGCATATGTGGAGACGAGCCCCAAACAATTATTCCATATGCTAGTATAGAATGTATATCAGCAAAGTATATATTACTGAGCACCGAACTGTTAACAATGTTCTTACGCATTCGAAGTTGGTAGATTTTGCAATTCAGTTTTTTGATCATACTATCCGTCGTAATGTTCCAGGTGAGAAATTCTTCAAAGGATATTCCTAGGAATCGTATGTTTTTGGCTCTTTGAACCTCTTATTTGCCAATTTCCTATGTGTTCGAAAGATTACTTAGTTAGTTTTTTTTATATTTAGGAACATGTTATTAGCAGAGCAACAATTATAGACAATCAACAATTGGTTAACCTCGACTTCAGCTTTACTCGGAGATTCTCCAGAAATAATGTAGCTCGCGTCGTCTGCATATAGAATGCATTGCTTATCCCTTATATATTCTATAATGTCCGCTATATATAAAGAGAAAAGTGTCGGGGCCAGCACACTGCCCTGCGGAACACCACTTTTAAGATACGATGATTCAGATATATCACTCTCATTAGTTTGTACAATTTATACATAAGATTGTCTATTATTGAAGAACGAACGGAACCATCTGCCCACCTTTCCTCTAATCCCATAGATGTACAGCTTGTCCATCAGTACATCGTGAGAGACGCAGTCGAATGTCTTCGACAAGTCGCAAAATACCCCGACCGGAGATTTGCCTTTGTCTACCTCACTAAGTACTCTGTTGTAGAAAGCGAGTATAGCTGTGGCTGTGGATTTATTTTTTCTGAAACCATGTTGTGCTACCGGTATTGAGTTGTGCATGTTAATGAACTGTCCTAATCTTCGTTCCATGGAGTATTCCAGTATTTTAGCGATTACAGATACTAGAGATATTGGCGATATATATATATATATATATTAGTAGTTTTCAACTTTTGTTTTGTCGCCCTTTTTATGGACGGGAATAATCACGGATATTTTAAGAGCTGTTGGATAAATCTCGTTATCAAATGAACAATTTATTATATCTGTTATTGGTGCAACCAGTACATTGCTAAATTCCCTTATAAGACCTTACTAGACATATAAGACTAGACAGACAAGACTAGACAGACAAGACTAGACAGACAAGAATAGACAGACAAGACTAGACAGACAAGACTAGACAGACAAGACTAGACAGACAAGACTAGACAGACAAGACTAGACAGACAAGACTAGACAGACAAGACTAGACAGACAAGACTAGACAGACAAGACTAGACAGACAAGACTAGACAGACAAGACTAGACAGACAAGACTAGACAGACAAGACTAGACAGACAAGACTAGACAGACAAGACTAGACAGACAAGACTAGACAGACAAGACTAGACAGACAAGACTAGACAGACAAGACTAGACAGACAAGACTAGACAGACAAGACTAGACAGACAAGACTAGACAGACAAGACTAGACAGACAAGACTAGACAGACAAGACTAGACAGACAAGACTAGACAGACAAGACTAGACAGACAAGACTAGACAGACAAGACTAGACAGACAAGACTAGACAGACAAGACTAGACAGACAAGACTAGACAGACAAGACTAGACAGACAAGACTAGACAGACAAGACTAGACAGACAAGACTAGACAGACAAGACTAGACAGACAAGACTAGACAGACAAGACTAGACAGACAAGACTAGACAGACAAGACTAGACAGACAAGACTAGACAGACAAGACTAGACAGACAAGACTAGACAGACAAGACTAGACAGACAAGACTAGACAGACAAGACTAGACAGACAAGACTAGACAGACACGACTAGACAGACAAGACTAGACAGACAAGACTAGACAGACAAGACTAGACAGACAAGACTAGACAGACAAGACTAGACAGACAAGACTAGACAGACAAGACTAGACAGACAAGACTAGACAGACAAGACTAGACAGACAAGACTAGACAGACAAGACTAGACAGACAAGACTAGACAGACAAGACTAGACAGACAAGACTAGACAGACAAGACTAGACAGACAAGACTAGACAGACAAGACTAGACAGACAAGACTAGACAGACAAGACTAGACAGACAAGACTAGACAGACAAGACTAGACAGACAAGACTAGACAGACAAGACTAGACAGACAAGACTAGACAGACAAGACTAGACAGACAAGACTAGACAGACAAGACTAAACAGACAAGACTAGACAGACAAGACTAGACAGACAAGACTAGACAGACAAGACTAGACAGACAAGACTAGACAGACAAGACTAGACAGACAAGACTAGACAGACAAGACTAGACAGACAAGACTAGACAGACAAGACTAGACAGACAAGACTAGACAGACAAGACTAGACAGACAAGACTAGACAGACAAGACTAGACAGACAAGACTAGACAGACAAGACTAGACAGACAAGACTAGACAGACAACACTAGACAGACAAGACTAGACAGACAAGACTAGACAGACAAGACTAGACAGACAAGACTAGACAGACAAGACTAGACAGACAAGACTAGACAGAAAAGACTAGACAGACAAGACTAGACAGACAAGACTAGACAGACAAAACTAGACAGACAAGACTAGACAGACAAGACTAGACAGATAAGACTAGACAGACAAGACTAGACAGACAAGACTAGACAGACAAGACTAGACAGACAAGACTAGACAGACAAGACTAGACAGACAAGACTAGACAGACAAGACTAGACAGACAAGACTAGACAGACAAGACTAGACAGACAAGACTAGACAGACAAGACTAGACAGACAAGACTAGACAGACAAGACTAGACAGACAAGACTAGACAGACAAGACTAGACAGACAAGACTAGACAGACAAGACTAGACAGACAAGACTAGACAGACAAGACTAGACAGACAAGACTAGACAGACAAGACTAGACAGACAAGACTAGACAGACAAGACTAGACAGACAAGACTAGACAGACAAGACTAGACAGACAAGACTAGACAGACAAGACTAGACAGACAAGACTAGACAGACAAGACTAGACAGACAAGACTAGACAGACAAGACTAGACAGACAAGACTAGACAGACAAGATTAGACAGACAAGACTAGACTGACAAGACTATACAGGCAAGACAGTTCAAAGCGAAACATGGCGGAAGACAAAGTGTCAAGCGAAGTGCTGTGCAATTATTGCACGAAAAAGGTGTTAAAGCCGCTATTTTGCATTAAATGCAAGAATTGCTACCACGCGGGGTGTCTTGCACACGAAAAGAAAAAACGCAGCAATGTTTGTGAGCATGAATTTCGCGTAATTCAGGAGTTTGCCGTGTAATCACCGAAAATCATAGAAGAAACTAGAAACACCACAGAATGTAATTACTAAAGACATTATTCTAAACTATCTAGTAAATAAAACAGGACACGAGAAAGGTAGTTTTGTCGTGGAAAACGTGTTTCTAAAGAAGTTGTTAAAAGAGATGGAAGAAAAAAATGATATATTAAAAAAATATGTCTCAACTCTGGAGGCATATATAGAGTTAAAGGAAAATAAAGAGACTATAAACAAACCTGCCTCCGCTCTAGTAGAACCTCGACACAGTGCGAATGTCAACACCGATTCCACAGTCCTCGCGCCAGAAACCCGCGATAACACGGAAGCGAGCGCTATTTCAACTAGAAGTCAAACCCAGGCAACCAGTCAATCCATACAACTACAGGTCCGTACTCCACAAAATGTATCAGAATTGACCACTGCTGGCCAACCAGCTCAAGATGATAATCAAGGGCTTGTCGAACCCAAATGAAGAGGAAGACAACGGCCTCTTTCGGAAACGCCAAGGTGATTGAAGAAGATAGAACATCAGGTTTCGTGGGAAGGAAAATGGAACCTAAGAAAATATGGCTATATATATATATATATATATATATATATATATATATATATATATATATATATATATATATATATATATATCTAGGGTTAGAGACCACGTTACTAAAGACCTTATTCTAAACTATCTAATAAATAAAACAGAACACGATAAAGGTAATCTTATCGTGGAAAATATTGTACCCAAAATATATAAAAAAGATAATAAAAGTTTTAAAGTCGGTGTGGATCTTTCACTGAAAGAAAATGTGTATCAAGCGGCCTTCTGGCCAGAAGGAATATTCCACGAGAGACTGAATTTCCGTTTATTGGACCGTAACCATCATCATCGTTGACACTACAACCCTGGGTGGGTCCTGGCCTCCTCAAGGATCTTCCGCCATCCGTCTCTGTCTTGGACTTTATTCTTCCAGTTAGTTACCCTTATGCTTCTCAGGTCTTTTTCTACCCCGTCTATCCATCGAAATTTTGGTCTACCTCTTCCTCTATTTCCATCAGTTTCTGATCTCGTGCTTAAGTACTTAAGTGCTCGTTTTGTGGGTCTTTCGTCATTCATCCCAATTACATGTCCTTCCCATCTTAGTCTTCCTAGTTTTATTATATTTACTATGTCGACATCTTCGTATATTTGGTACAGCTCGTGGTTGTATCTGCTCCTCCATGCCTGGTTTTCTTGGACGGGGCCAAATATTTTTCTCAATATTTTCCTTTCAAAGACTCCCAGGAGGTTCTCGTCTGCTTTGCTTAGGGTCTACGTTTCTGAAGCGTGTGTTAATACTGGCCTTATTAATGTCTTGTATATTATACATTTTGATTTTCTTGTCAGGTTCGGCGACCTCAGTTGTTTTTCGACTCCATAGTAACATCTATTAGCTGTGATTATTCTTCGCTTTATTTCTTCTTCGTTTTTTCTTTCATTATTTATTTGGGAACCTAGGTATATGAACTCCCGTACTGTTTCTATATTATAGTCGCCTATTGTTATGTTTTGACCTATTCTATTTCTCCCTTTTGTTTTGTATCTTGACTGCACATATCACTTGTTTCATTGTAAGTCTCGTGAGATTTATAAGCTTGGGTGGTATTTCAAGTTCTTGCATCGCGTCATATAGCGCCTTTCTATTTATGCTGTCGTATGCAGCTTTGAAATCCACGAATGTGTGGTATGTATCCACCATAAATTCAGTTGTCTTTTCTAAGATTTGTCTAAGTATGAAGATTTGATCGGTTGTCGATCTTCCACTACGGAATCCACATTGGTAGTCTCCAATTATCTGTTCGACATAACTTACTATTCTGCTAAGGATAATGTTTGATAAGATTTTGTAGCCTGTGTTTAAGAGTGTTATACCTCTGTAATTTGTGCAATTTAGTTGGTCACCTTTTTTATGCAGAGGGCATATCAGGCCTATGTTCCATTCTTCCGGTATTATTTCCAGCTTCCATGTGTTTGTTATTTGTTTGTGTATGACCTGTGTTAGTTCTTGTCCGCCATGCTTGATGAGTTCGCTTGGTATATTGTCAGACCCAGGCGCTTTATTATTTTTCATTTTCATTATTGCTTTTTTAACTTCTTCCAATGTGGGAGGTGGTTGGTTCTCATCTGTTATAGGATTATTGTTGTTTTCTTCATCTTCTGGGTTATTTTCCTCAACTCCGTTAAGATGTTCGTTGAAGTATTCTGCCCATCTGTCCAATATCTTGTCTTTCTCATTTATGATTTGTCCATTTTTGGCTTTGCATATTGATATTCTTGGTTTGAACTCTTTCCTGGTATTATTTATTTTACTATAGAACTTTCTGCTCTCATTTTGGTTCCGTAGTTTTTCGAGTTCCTTACTCTGCTCGTTTTCGTGTTTTTCCTTTTTTTGTTTATGTATCTTTTTCTCTTCTCTACGCCTTTCTCTATATTCTTCTATCGTCGCTCTTGTTCTGTACTTGCTTTGCATTTTTAGATATACTTCATTCTTCTTTTTTGTGGCCTCCTGGCATTCTTTATCAAACCAGTTATTCCTTGTGCGTGTTTGCTCTTCTCCTATCACTTCCTCTACCGACGCTTTTATTATCCTTTTACATACTTCCCACAGTTGGTTAACTTCGGTCTCTGCTGTGGGTTGTTCCTCTTGAATTCGTTTATTGATGCTCTCTCTGAATTTAGTTGCTTCTTCTTGTATCTTCAGCTTTTCCGTATTATACTTTTTACTGTCGCTCACCTCGTACTTTTTGTACGTCCGATATTCTTGCCCTGATTTTAGTTTCTACTAGATAGTGATCAGAATCAATATTTGCTCCTCTATATGTTCTCACGTCCATAAGGTTTGACTCATGCCGCCCATCAATGAGTAGGTGGTCGATCTGATTAAACGTATTGCCATATGGGTGCTTCCATGTTACCTTATGTATGTTTTTATGTTCGAACTTGGTGCTGCCTATTACCATGTTTTGGAGGCTGCGTAGTTAACTAATCTTAGCCCATTTTCACTAGTTTCATTGTGCAGGCTATACTTTCCTATTTGAGGGTATAGGGCGGGCTCTTTACCTATCTTTGCGTTCATGTCTCCTATTATTATCTTGATGTCATTATTTGGGCATTTATTATAGGTTTTTTCTAATTCGTCGTAGAATTGGTCTTTTTCGTCTTCTGCTTTCTCTTCTGTTGGCGCGTGCGTCGTTATAATGCTTATATTGAAGAACTTTGCCCTAACACGTATACAGCATATACATACATATTCTCATGCTTACTGGTGTAAATCCCATTATTAGATGTTTTACCCTTTTGCTAACAATAAACCCTGTCCCAAACTTATGTTCATTTTTGTGGCAGCTATAGTATATATCGTGTTTCCTTTTCTGGATTATGCCGTTCCCTGTCCATCTCATCTCTTGGATGGCTGTAATGTCTGCCCTGTATGTGTCTAAGATATCGAGGAGGGTTTTTAGCGCTCCTGGTCTGTATAGGGTTAACACGTTTCACGTGTCTATTCGTAGATCATTGTCCTTGTTACGTTTGCTATTTCGTCGTCTTGAGTTCCGTCCGGCTTCATTTCCTTGATTTTTCATAACGGTGTTTTTTTTACGGGGTGGGGTTGTTGGCCCCACGCCCAACCCTCCTCTTTTATCCGGGCTTGGGACCGGCAACTGCAATCACTGGGCTACTCAGTCCACCCAGCAACCACTGCAGGCGGAGTTGGACCATAACCACCAAGAGAATTTTCCCCATGGAAGGCAACTTCGACAAAATATATAAAACAACATACACAAAAACATAATAAAAAGACTGATACCGACGTGAGTCTAATAAATTTAAACACGCAGTCCATAGGAAACTCTGTCGATGGGATTGAATATATGTTGGATAGGGTACAACATTGCCAGTACCTCGTGCTTGCAGAGCATTGGAAAAGTGAAGCTCAACTCAGTTTAATTAAAATAAAGAATTTCGCCCTGTCCTCCTGCTTCGGCCGAGAGGAAGGATTACATGGCGGGGTTGCTATCTATTGCCATCAATCTACAGACTTTAAAAATACGGCAGTAGAAACCAAAATTAATTCCTCTGATATATTAATAATTGGGTTGTATAGAGCACCTCTAACTAACTTTAAAAACTTTCTGCAGAAATTGAACATCCGAATGACGAAGTTAAATAGGGAAAGGAGACATTTTATCATTGCTGGTGATTTTAATATAGATATTTTAAAAAACTCAAAAAATAGCAGCAGCTCATATCTCTTATGGAATCTTTTAATACCATTTTAACTTTTAAAGAAAAGAGTCATCGATCTTTCAATTCAAGGTTAGATAATATAGCGGTATATACAAGTATGACTTCCATATATCAGACCACATTGCACAATGCATTGTTTTCAAGTCCAATATGTGTAAACCGTTATACCAGTTAATCAGAAGCTGTAGGGAAGAAAATCTTTGCGAGTTCAAGGAATCATTATCAAAAGAAACATGGGAGGAAATATTTATGGTGTCGAACACGGACATTAATGAAGAGTGGAGCAGGTTTTTCAACATTTTTAAACTGCATTACAATAAGTGTTTCCCAGTACAGAATCGTCGGATTAAACAAGCAAAAAAAGAGAATATTTAATAGTACAGCACTGCAGACTATACGGAAAAGTGTGGAACTACTTCAAATACTGGCACGGACAAACACTGATATGAAACGATATTATAATATATCAAGAAGACGGTATACAAGCCTACTGCGTCATGAAAAAAAGTATTTTGATAGGGCCATTAAGCTAATTGTAAGTGACAACGTACGAACGAAATCTACTTGGAAAGCAGTCGCAGAAATCACTGAGATTAAAAGGAACGACAAACGACATACATATACCTCGATTTCGGACGTTATTTTTAACTTTAATAATTTCTATACAAAAAAACCCATAAATATGACAGAACACCTGTCACACGTCATGCACAAGAACAAGCTAAGCTATAACATGGATACAATTTTCCTATACCCAGCATCTCAGAACGAGCTTAGTCAGGTCTTAAAAGAGCTAAAAAATATTAAAAGCGCCGGAATAGACGAGATTACTGTGCCAACAATAAAGTATGTTGTAGCAGAAATCCTGGAACCCCTTCTATACTTACTTCCCATTAGCATACTTTCACCATTCTCTAAAGTTATTGAAAAATTATTAGCGCAAATAATCATAACTTTTATGAATAAATGCCAAATGTTTAGTCAAGGACAACATGGCTTTATCAAAGGGCGTAGGTTTGAGATAGCATGTTTTCAATTTATAAAGAGGCAATGCAGCAAATAGAGGACCACAATATACCCGTCGGATACTTTTAGACTTTTCAAAAACATACGACACTGTAGACCACAGCATCCTCCTGGATAAATTATAAAGTTATGGAATTTGAGGCACTGTATTAAATATTATTAAATCTATTTTTTTCATACCTCACAAACAGGAAACAGATCACAGAAATCTCGAGTTTTCATGGCAAGACTAATTCTAACCACACCTTGTATGTGATGATCTTACCAACGTTACCCTACATAATACCACACTGATGATTAATTATGCCGACGATACCAGTTAAATATCAACCAGCAATTCGGTTGAAGACGTTGAAAACAACATCAAGAAGAACATAGCTGCTCTGACAAGCTTGTTTAGTGAAAACAAGTTACTTCTTAACCAACAAAAAACAAACATAATTTTCTTTAAGACGAAAAGAGACAGGAAAAAGGGTATCTTTGGGTGGAGTTAGTAATGGATAATAATATAGTCATGGTACAAAGCAATGTAAGACTACTCGGTCTATATATTGATGACAATTTGGACTGGTCAACACATATACTTAACTTAATACAACGACTAAACATAGCTGTATATGCACTAAGGATCTTAAAACGATATCTTAATATAGACTCTCTAAAAATAATTTTCTATGCGACTTTTCATAGCCATTTACGTTTCGGCATAATGTTCTGGGGTAGCGGATCTTTAATAAAGGACGTAGTGAGAATACAAAAAGCAGCTCTACAAGTTATTTACGATTTACAGTATACTGAAACGTGCAGGGATGCATTTAAAAGAGCAAATATACTAACAACGATCGAAACATACGTATTCGAAACATTATTGTTTCTATTCAAAAATAAGAAACTTTTTGATATATAGAAGTCGAACAACACAAAGGATACACGTAACAGATACCTTAATTATATTCCACCTTATCACAAATTAATTATGTTGGAAAAAATACCACCTATCATCAATATTAAATTATATAATGCACTTCCAAATTATGTTAAATTAATTAAGAAAACCAATATATTTAAAAAGAAATTCACCATCTCCTGATAAACATCTAGCCATATACACTATTGGAGTATTACAGAGGAGTAAAATCCTTAAAAAGATAATTTGACAAATTTCATTTAGATTACTAATACTACTGTTATGTTCACCAAAATGTAATAGTCCCTATATGTAATGCTTACATAATGAAATAAATATTTTGATATTGACTAGACAGAGAAGACTAGGCAGACAAGACTAGACAGACAAGACTAGACAGACAATACTGGACAGACAAGACTAGACAGACAAGACACAAGACTGGACAGACAAGACTAGACAAATGGAGAGGGAATGGAAGACGACCATAATATCGACGCCTAGATATGTGACGAAAAGACCGAAAAAATAGTTAAGCACATGACTACATAACTAATACGTCAGAAGAGGAAAGACGAAATCGAGACGAGGAAAGTACAAGACTAGACGAGAAAGATTAGACAGACTATACCGATAAGACTAGACAGACAAGACTATATACACAAAACTAGACAGACAAGACTAGAGAGACAAGACTAGATAGACAAGACTAGGCAGTCAAGACTAAAGAGACAAGACTAGACAGAGAATACTAGGCAGACAAGACTAGACAGACAAGAATAAGCGGCTTGGGGCAAGCTCTCACTATCAGGGCCGGACAAAGGCGGTAAGCAAGTGATGCGAGGTATCAGGGCGCTTACACAAGAGGGGCGCGAAAACAACAACAAAAATTACTTAAAGTGTTATTAATTCATTAATTATTTGAAACCAAGATAAACGAAAAACGTAATATAGTGAATATTTTGTTAAACGAGTTATATGGGAAGCGCATTCGATTTTTTTTTAATTTTTCAAGATAGAGTATTTTTTTAGCCATAAATTATTTTTTTTTAATTTATGGTCTATACGAAAAATTAGAAACAAATACGTATTTCCTTATACCACTATGGTGGGCCTAAAACATTCATTTTCTATCGAACTACTACACATCGCGTTTGTAAAAATAATTATCGTGAAACAATCTGTTATAATAGTTGTGACATTGTGTGAATTTAGTTGGACATCTACATTATCGGAAAGATAATTTTGAATAATTTAATTAATAAATTCTGCAAGTATGTACATGTATTAAAAGAATTATTTTCTTTTTGTTGTATAATTTATGAGCCTATACATTTCCAACTTTAAATTGGAATTTGAAATTCGAATTATTTTTCTGTAAACGCGTTCTGATTTAATTTTAATAAAAATATGTATCATCATTAACCTTAAAACCACTTTCGGACACTCCATGGGAAAGCTTTACAACCATTACAATGCTTTACAACCATTACGACATCAAGCAGGGGAAATATATGATGCTTTATATGAAATATATTCAGAAGACAATTTTGATCAAGAAAGTAAACACGAATCGGACGTATTATGTTCAAAATTAAAAGTTTATGAATTTCCATGTTCACTTGTTTTGTGGTATGATATATTAAATTCAATCAATCCTCATAGTAAAATGTTACAAAATCCATAATTGAATATTCCCATTGCTTTAGATGCCATAAAAAACAAAAGATTATTTTTTTAATTACCGTAAAGATTCATCATATAATTCACTACTAGAATCAGCTAAAAAAAGTGTAAAGATCTGGATGGAGAACCACACTTCAAAAGTAACAATGAAGTTAGAAAACGTAAAAAAGGTAGAATGTTTCAATATGAACATAATGATGAAGGGCCTCAATCCACTAAAAAGGTATTTAAAATAAATATATTTTATTCCATATTAGACACTACGATCTCATGGCTAGGCGAAAGATTTGATCAAATGAAAAGTCAAAATGCGCAATTTGCGTTTTTGTCAAACCTGAGTAATCTCTGCGACACAAACTCGGAGGTGCTAAAGAAATATTGCTTTGATCTTCATATCCATGTAAGCGATAAGGACGAAAAAGATATAGATGGACACGAATTGTATACGAATTGTAACTATTAGTATTTACAACTTTATTTTCAGCCGAACTAATACAATTCAAAAATCCATTGCATGTTTTATCATTTATACATGAACATGATTTGATTGACTCATTTCCGAATTTAAATATCGCCCTAAGAATTTATCTCACTCTACCCACTAGTGTAGCTAGTGGAGAGAAGAGGTCGTTTTCACGTCTAAAATAAATTAAATAAATACTTAAAAGAAAATGATGTTTGCGAAACATTAAATATTTTCGAAATTATAAGAAAATTTAGCATTACCAAAGCAAGAAAAAATAAAATGTAAATATTTGTTACTGTATTTAATGTGCCAATGGTTCAATAAAAGGTGTTAAATTAAATTTAAATTAAAAAATTTAAAATATTTTTTTAATAGTGCGCCAAGTATGTTTTGCATCAGGGCGCCAATGACCCTTTGTCGGGCCCTGCTCACTATATCCCCCATACTACTTTGGCTTTTAGTATGTGGCACCCCGGTATCGCATATTTCGCATTATTTCAGGTTGGGAAGCCCGGGCTCTTAGTGAAAACCGCCATAGTGGTTGCCTCCCCAACTGAATCGAACCCGCTTGCAAGGCTGGTGTGTTGTTAATTACATTACCGAGAAGGAAAGACAGACAAGACTAGACAGAGCAGACTGGACAAACAAGACTGGACACAAAACTGGATAGACACGACTAGACAGACATGACTGGACAGACAAGACTGGACAGACAAGACTGGACAGACTGGAGCGGACAGACAAAACTAGACAGACTAGACTAGACTAGACAAGGCTAGATAGACAAGACTATGCACACAAGTCTAGACAGACAATATTTATGCAAGTCTATACCATATTTCGATTTCCAAAAATGAAATGATTATTCATGATTTATGAGTTTTTGTTTGTTTTGAGGGTAACAATTAAGTACTTATCGTCCAATAAGTGCTTTTGTCGATATCAAAAGTGGAGAGCTGTAATCCAATCAAACAAGCGTTTGTACCTTTTGAGTCTGATAAATTGTATCGAATTTGGCTGTGGGCGATCTGTAATTTCCAGCCGGGATTAATTAAATGCGTGTTTAAGTACCACCCACGGGTTCACAAAGCGGTGAATTAGCTTTCTTCTTCCTTTCCATAGTTTAATGCGAGATGTTTTATGTCTGATTTTAACATAAATTCAAATGAAACTATTTATAACGAAATACAGGAGAATATAATTATTGCTAATTATTGATAAGAGTCCACTTACTCAAGTTAACTATCATTTTAACTAGCAACAATTTGTAAAGATTTGGTGGAAACTTTAATTAAGGAAAACCTTTTCTAAAATGTTTAGTAGCAATAAAAAGCGTCAGTTTTAATCAGGATGTTAAAGCCTTCGTAAAAACTTTATTCCTAGTTCACTTTCATGTCTTGGTCTTAATAAAACTTGCACGTGTTACAGGTTAGGATTCGCCCAATTTTATAGCCCATTTGAAAGTTTTATTCGCACTTATTTACTCAAAAATTGAGATAATGGACAAAAACTAAACATAAGTTTCTTAATTCGATCAAATATTGAAAATTACTTAAATTAACCGCTAACATTTAGAAAGATAAGAGCGAATAATCGATCTATCATATAATGAATATTAAATACATAAGTTAGGTTAGGTTTATTAAATTTAGAAACAAGAAAATAATTGTTTTATGAATAACTTTATTTAATCATAAATAAGTTGGATTAGCTTAGATTAGGTCATATGGCTACATAAATCAAATTTCAGTTTACACTGAAATAAGTTTGTTCTGGTCCAGATAACTTCATTAATGTTAGGCGAGGTCAAATTGTTCACTTGTATAATATGTCGAAATAATTTGAAATAGTTACGGCGAGTTAGATTAGATTAGCTTCGGTTGACCTGACTAACATATGTTGCTTAATGAAAGGTTTTAGTTTTTGCTTTGGCATGAAATCGTCTTACTAAATACTTCCTAAAAATTTTAATAAACAACTTACGATAAAGTCTTAAATCTTCCGCCGTGGAACATTTAAATTACTAAATTCCGAACGTTTAGATTATTAATAAATATTTAATCTCATAATTTCTGTAACGTAACCAACGCCGCCACACCTGTTGAACTAATCGTACGAGGGCTCTCCGAAAATCTTATTAGAATTAATATTGATTGACAGACTAATATACATCAGAAATTGCCGGATGCTAATTGGAATTGCGAGTTTTTGCAATTTGTAATTGTTATGCAGCATAAATTTGGCACGAGTGCAAAATTGGTTTCGGCAAAGCATTAAGAGCTATATTTCCTCGATGCTTTAATTAGGTTGGAAAGGATTTATTCATTTAAGTTGCAGTGTCTCGTTATTTATGATTATTATGGTATAATTATGAAATAAAGTTATATTAAGTTCCGTAAATCTGAATTTAGTTCTGAAAACGTTGCATTAAACGTGATAATTCTAAATCTGTTTAACTTATTTCAAATCCAGATTTATAAATTGTGGATATATTGATTGAGAGATTGCAGAAACGATTCGAATGTATTTATAGCCATAGACAGAGAAATGCAACAAATCAATATGGTTAAAACAGTCTCGAACGCCGCCGCCTGCCGTTTCAATTCGCACCAAGTTGACAATGATTGGTTACCGTATCAAGAGACGCCACATCAGTTTTCAATTAATTGCAACATTAATGATTCTAACATTTCCACCTACTCCAATCAAGTTTACCCTATTATCCTACAACTTCGTGATTATGAATACTAGAAAGTTAATCTACGTAAAACCAGATACGTAACAGAAATTATTCAAATATTCTATAAATTAAAAAACAAAACAAGTGCCGGACCGGATAATCTACCATGCAATATAATACAAGAATTTTTCACAGAACTAATAAATCCGATTAAAGACATAGTCAACACTTCGTTTAAAACTTATACCTTTTTGGTAATATTAAAAACATCAACAGTAAAACTAATTCATAAGGAGACAAAACAATATTAAAGAATTGTCGACCAGTAGCGATGATAACAGTTATATCGAAGATTGTAGAATACTGCATGGAAAGCAGAATCACGCCCTTACTGACACAATTCCGAGTTATACCGAAATAGCAGCAGGGTTTCTGTAAAGACAGAGCAACAATAACGGCTATAGAAAGTTTCCATACAAAATTAATAAACGAGATAGACAAGGGACGTTTCGTCATAGGAATCTTCAGCGATTTGTCGAAGGCCGTTGACCGCGTCGCTGGCGTTAAATCGTTGGAAAAACTGAAACTATATGGAATCAGGGATAAAACATAACGCAGGTTTCAATTATACATGTTTTCTTTACCTCTTTTCTATCCTTGCATCGCCTGCATTTTCCAATTGTCCCTAATATGAGTAATTCTTTGCCACATAAGTCCTGCGTGTTTTACGAGATTATCTTTCCACCTCATTTGCGGTCTCCCTCTTGATCGTCTACCTGTGTATGGTCTCTTTCTTCCGATTAGTGCGTTCCATCACCCGTCATCTCTACGTTCGTTGTGTCATGCCCACCTCCATTTTAGGCCTACTGCTCTCTCGATCACGTCGGTGATTTTAGTTTTGTTTCTTATCCACTCGTTCCTTTTTCTGTCTTTAAGCGATATTCCCAGCATCTGCCTTTCCATTGATCTTTGCGTTTTCTGCAATTTGTCGATGTTAGCTTCTGTGAGAGTCCATGTTTGAGCTCCATACGTCAGGATTGATATGATACAGGATTCAAAAACTTTGGATCGCAGGTGAAGGGGTATGTTTTGATTTTTGACGACATAAGATAGTCTGGCGAACGCTGCACATCACATTCTAAATCTTCTTGTTATCTCCGTTGTCTGGTTTTCTTTGTTTGATCCAACAGATTGTCTTAAGAATATATATTCATGTTCACTCTTTTGATTGAGGTTTCACGAAGGTCTGTAAGCATATTTTGCAGTTCAATCTCGATGGAGGAGCACATCATCCGCATATCTTTGGTAATTGAGATATTTACCGTTGATTTTTATTACTTTTCTCTCCCAGTTTAGTTCTTTAAATAGGTCTTCCATCGCCAAAGTGAATAATTTTAGGGAGATTGTGTCTCCTTGTGTCACGCCTCTCCCCATACTTATAGGGCTCGTTCGTAATTCTTCGTGGTGGTGAACCGTCATTGTTGCGTCTTGATATAACTATGTTATGTACAAACATAATAAATTCGGAACACAGCCTGAATATATAAATATATTCAACCTTTCCGGAGCTCTATAAAAGTAATGAGTCTTTTTAGGACTACCAAAAACAAATCTCATGTGAAATATGCCAGTTATTTTATAGCTTTCAGTCCAACTTCGTGACACTCAACAAAAAAACAAAAAAATAACATTGTTCTTTAAGATCATGTCTTTCCGATACCTTAAGTGGATAGCCATCTGTAGACGCGTTTCGAGAATTGTCTCTCATCAGTACAGCTTTGCTTTTACGAACAACAATTTGTAAACCACTTGCTTGTAACCCATGTGGATGATTAGGATTAGATATTTTTAATTTGACATTTCGTGAGAGAGACATGAACTTAGCAGGTTATTGATTTAAATGATAAATTTAGAATTGGTAAAACCATACTACTTAGACATAGATATTCAAATAAACTAAATAAAGTCGGAACACAGCCTAAATATATAAATATATTTATCAAATAAACCTTTCCGGAGTTCTATAAAACTAATTAGTCTTTTTAGGACTACCAAAAAATTAAGTGGTTTTAAAATGGTTTAAAGTGGTTCAAAAAATTAATTGTTGATCATAAAAGTATAGCTGTACTGATGAGAGATAAATCTCGAAACGCGTCTACAGATGGCTATCCACTTAAGGTATCGGAAAGATATGATCCTAAAAACAATGTTATTTTTCTGGTTTTTGTTGACTGCCACGAAGGTGGACTAATAGCTATAAATAAAATAACTGACAAACTTCACATGAGATTTGTTTTTGGTACTCCTAAAAAGACCCAATAGTTTTATAGAGCTCCGGAAAGGTTGAATATATTTATATATTCAGGCTGTGTTCCGACTTTATTATGTGATTATAAAGTAGAATGGTTTTACTAATTCTAAATTTGTTATGTATAAGATTTCGGTATCGGGAGTCTATTCTACTGTTGTTTAGTGCTTCTTCGATTGCCCACAGCTAAATGCTATCGAAAACCTTCTCATAGTCGATACGTGCTAATTGTAAGTATAACTATATAACCTCCCCCGTTATCAGCCCACGGAAACAATCATGTTCCGTGAGCTGATAGTTGTCCAGCTTTTTAGTTAATCTATTTGTTATGATTTTTGTGAGTACCTTACATTTGTGACAGCACAGTTATAGGCCTAGAGTTATCGGCCTATATCTCTTCTGTTCTTTGAGATTCGACGGATTTCCCTTCTTATATATTAATATGGTTTTGGCGTTGTTCGATTGTTTTGGTATTTTAAATAATAAATACTTTCCTTCAGGATCGTATTTCTACCAGGAACATGATTCTCAGGTATTACAATTCTCAATATACAATTCTCAGGAGTTCAGGCAATATTACTGCAGCCTTGTTGCACTTTGTTTCTTTTGTGGCTTATTCTATTTGCTCGTTTGTAATATCTGGTATTTCTTCTTATTTCTTCGGTAAGTTCTCGTTGGTTATTTTTCTTGACAGATTTGCTATTGATTTTGGTAGTGGGTTTTTCTTGGATCTATAAAGGACTTCATAGTACTTTTCAGTAGTTTTAATCATATTCAACAAACCAAAACAGTACGTATTGGTCCAAAACACTACATCTAAAACATTTTATATGTAGGTCGGGGTGCACATCACATTCTCAATCTTCTTGTTATCTCCGTTGTCTGGTTTTCTTTGTTTGATCCAACAGATTGTCTTAAGAATATATATTCATGTTCAGTCTTTTGATTGAGGTTTCACGAAGGTCTGTAAGCATATTTTGCAGTTCAATCTCGATGGAGGAGCACATCATCCGCATATCTTTGGTAATTGAGATATTTACCGTTGATTTTTATTACTTTTCTCTCCCAGTTTAGATCTTTAAATAGGTCTTCCATCGCCAAAGTGAATAATTTTAGGGAGATTGTGTCTCCTTGTGTCACGCCTCTCCCCATACTTATAGGGCTCGTTCGTAATTCTTCGTGGTGGTGAACCGTCATTGTTGCGTTTTGATATAACTATGTTATGTACAAACATAATAAATTCGGAACACAGCCTGAATATATAAATATATTCAACCTTTCCGGAGCTCTATAAAAGTAATGAGTCTTTTTAGGACTACCAAAAACAAATCTCATGTGAAATATGCCAGTTATTTTATAGCTTTCAGTCCAACTTCGTGACACTCAACAAAAAAACAAAAAAATAACATTGTTCTTTAAGATCATGTCTTTCCGATACCTTAAGTGGATAGCCATCTGTAGACGCGTTTCGAGAATTGTCTCTCATCAGTACAGCTTTGCTTTTACGAACAACAATTTGTAAACCACTTGCTTGTAACCCATGTGGATGATTAGGATTAGATATTTTTAATTTGACATTTCGTGAGAGAGACATGAACTTAGCAGGTTATTGATTTAAATGATAAATTTAGAATTGGTAAAACCATACTACTTAGACATAGATATTCAAATAAACTAAATAAAGTCGGAACACAGCCTAAATATATAAATATATTTATCAAATAAACCTTTCCGGAGTTCTATAAAACTAATTAGTCTTTTTAGGACTACCAAAAAATTAAGTGGTTTTAAAATGGTTTAAAATGGTTCAAAAAATTAATTGTTGATCATAAAAGTATAGCTGTACTGATGAGAGATAAATCTCGAAACGCGTCTACAGATGGCTATCCACTTAAGGTATCGGAAAGATATGATACTAAAAACAATGTTATTTTTCTGGTTTTTGTTGACTGCCACGAAGGTGGACTAATAGCTATAAATAAAATAACTGACAAACTTCACATGAGATTTGTTTTTGGTACTCCTAAAAAGACCCAATAGTTTTATAGAGCTCCGGAAAGGTTGAATATATTTATATATTCAGGCTGTGTTCCGACTTTATTATGTGATTATAAAGTAGAATGGTTTTACTAATTCTAAATTTGTTATGTATAAGATTTCGGTATCGGGAGTCTATTCTACTGTTGTTTAGTGCTTCTTCGATTGCCCACAGCTAAATGCTATCGAAAACCTTCTCATAGTCGATACGTGCTAATTGTAAGTATAACTATATAACCTCCCCCGTTATCAGCCCACGGAAACAATCATGTTCCGTGAGCTGATAGTTGTCCAGCTTTTTAGTTAATCTATTTGTTATGATTTTTGTGAGTACCTTACATTTGTGACAGCACAGTTATAGGCCTAGAGTTATCGGCCTATATCTCTTCTGTTCTTTGAGATTCGACGGATTTCCCTTCTTATATATTAATATGGTTTTGGCGTTGTTCGATTGTTTTGGTATTTTAAATAATAAATACTTTCCTTCAGGATCGTATTTCTACCAGGAACATGATTCTCAGGTATTACAATTCTCAATATACAATTCTCAGGAGTTCAGGCAATATTACTGCAGCCTTGTTGCACTTTGTTTCTTTTGTGGCTTATTCTATTTCCTCGTTTGTAATATCTGGTATTTCTTCTTATTTCTTCGGTAAGTTCTCGTTGGTTATTTTTCTTGACAGATTTGCTATTGATTTTGGTAGTGGGTTTTTCTTGGATCTATAAAGGACTTCATAGTACTTTTCAGTAGTTTTAATCATATTCAACAAACCAAAACAGTACGTATTGGTCCAAAACACTACATCTAAAACATTTTATACGTAGGTCGGGGTGCCAAAGGACCTTATCCACTAAATTGGAGCTGATAATTGCAGAATATACGCTGACGACACAAACATTATGGTTTTGGGACCATCGATACAGGAAACAAAGAACGCCGCCAAACATATCCAGCACAAATTGCAACAGTGGTTTGCGGCAAACAATTTATTTCTTCAACTTTTTATTTCTTTCACCTTCAGCAAAAACAGAATATTATTTTTCAATCAAATAAGAAAAAAATAATTAAAAATTTAGATCTTACCATCAACAACTCCTCCCAGTGGTTTTACCTCGTTTCTGAAGTGTCGTGACCTCTCGCGCATAATTGTGGAACGCATCGTCACACTAATATGCGGGACGACCTTCAGTTTATCGCCGGTTCCGAACGGCACTATTTGAGAGGTTTTCATGGCAGAATTACTCGTGGTAGTTTGCCATTGCTTCCCACGAGGTGGCCACAGCATAGTTCAATCAGCAATTTCACGGTTTGTCCGGGGATCGAACCCGGGATCTCAGGTGTAGCGAGCGGATGCGTTCACCACTACACCACTGTGACCCCATTAACAACTATATAATGGAAAATTGGATGTCATAAAGTTTCCATGATAATGTGCCTCAAATGACCTTAATTCCGATTCTAATTCTAATCTCTTTCGATTACATAATATTTCATGACATGTGTTAACATTTGAATATTAAAAATAGTAGAGAACATTTCAATAATAGTATATTTTACAGCAAGAGATGAAAGTGGCGTTTTTTGGTGAGGTGGGAGTTTGCTCACGGGCGCCAGCGAGTTAGCAATCACACCGAACAAAAAAAAAACGCTTTCATCTCGAATAGTGAATGTAATTTTTTCTACCGATATTCGGTTGCAGAATCCATAAATCGACATTAATAAAACCAATTCAAAGCGAACTATCGGAACTGTCAATACAAATTTAATCGTTGGTTTGTTCGTTTCCATGGTAATATTGTTGCATTCTCATAGAAGGTGATACTTTTCATGTCAAATTTCCTAATTTTATTTCGGTTTTTTATATAGTTTCAGGCTCGTTCTACGTTTGTACATAAAATATTCCATTGAATCTGATGTAATTAAAGAAAGTCCATGCAAATTTGGTTAGTTTAGTGTTTTACTCAAGAAAATCATACATTTAAAATGCTCATTTTCATCTCTACATGTGAAAATATTTTCATCTCTAGAATGAAAAAATGTCACTTTCATGTATGGTAAGCCGTGGAAAAATTGCTATTTTCACATATATTAGTAGAAAATAGTATATTTTACAACGAGAGATTTTTTGGTGAGATGAGAGTTTGCTCACGGGCGCCAGCAAGTTGGCAATCACACCAAACCAATAAACGCTTTCATCTCGAGTAGTAAATGCAATTTTTTCTACTGATATTCGGATGCAGAATCCTTTAATTCGACTTTAATAAAACCAATTCGAAGCGATTTATCGGAACTGTCAATACAAATTTAATCGTTGTTTTGTTCGTTTCCATGGTAATATTGTTTCATTCTCATAGAAGGTGATACTTTTCAAGTTACAATATCCTATTTTTATTTTGTTTTTTAAATAGTTTCAGGCTCGTTTTAAGTTTGTACATAAAATAATCCATTGAAAATGTTGTATTTGTTAAGAAAGTCCATGCAAATTTGGTTAGTTTAGTGTTTTAATCGAGAAAATCATAAATTTAAAATGCTCATTTTCATCTCTAGATGTTAAAATATTTTCATCTCTAGAATGAATAAATGTCACTTTCATGTAGGGTAAGCCGTGGACAAATTGCCATTTTCACGTATATCAGTAGAAAATAGTATATTTTACAGCTAGAGATGAAAGTGGCGTTTTTTTGGTGAGGTGGAAGTTTGCTCACGAGCGCCAGCGAGTTAGCAATCACACCGAACCAAAAACAACGCTTTCATCTAGAGTAGCAAATGCATTTTTTTCTACTGATATTCGGTTACAGAATACATAATTCGACTTTAATAAAACCAATTCGAAGCGAACTAACGGAACTGTCCATACAAATTTAATCGTTGGTTTTTTCGATTCCATGGTAATATTGTTGCATTCTCATAGAAGGTGATACTTTTCAAGTCAAATGTCCAAATTTTATTACGGTTTTTTAAATAGTTTCAGGCTCGTTTTACGTTTATTCATATAATAATCCAATGAAAATTATGTAATTAATAAGAAAGTCCATGCAAATTTGGTTAGTTTAGTATTTTAATCGAGAAAATCATAAATTTAAAATGCTCATTTTCATTTCTAGATGTGAAAATATTTTCATCTCTAGAATGAAAAAATGTCACTTTCATGTAGGGTAAGCCGTGGCAAAAATTGCCATTTTCTCATATATCAGTAGAAAAATGTATTAATTTCAATATACCGAGTGTATAAATGATTGAGAATTATTTTGTTACGTTGGTAACATATTTCAATTCTTTAGTTTGCAACACCTTTAGCATGGCACAAACAAATTTCAAAATTCAAAACAAACGTCAAAAAAATTAAAGGGTATTGACGGTTGATGATAAATTGACAGTTAATGATAATTGAAATGTTAATTAATGTTTTCAATAATTTATCCAATGTTGCCAATGTACTATTTTGCGACAATCATTTATATTCACTCGGTATTTGATATTTGATTTAATAATAATATTAATATTTTGTTAGCTAAATAATGGAACAGATCCTTTGACAGATTCCTTCAAATCAAATAGATAGATTTCAATCGAATAGATCAATTTTATAATTCATTGTCCTTGAAAAAATTAGAAAAAAGAGAACAATTCGGGTATATGTAAAAAAAGTAGAGAACAAGAAATAATTGTAAGAAAAGAGAACATGTTCTCTTTAAAACAGACCTGTTGGCAGCCCTATCCAGTATCTCCCATGGATGGATATCGCCCCAAATGCGACAGTTTAGTGTTTATTTACGTATTCATTTACCCGAAAGTGCGCTTCGTCACTTAAGATGATTTTTTCGCCAAAAAGAGAATCCGTCTCCAGCTGCTCCAAAGCCCAGTTTACAAACGTGCGACGGGAATCGTGGTTTCGTGGCTTCAATACTGGTTCTAATTGAATCTTTTATCATCAGATGCAAGTCTTTCCTCAAAATTCTCCAAGTTGTGGTCTTAGGGACCAAGTTGTTGTGGTCGACGAAAATGGACAGATTTCGGTCTTCACAGTCTTTTAGCGGCAGCAGCAATGTTTTCGGTCGAACGCCTGGGACGATCACGTATAGGCTTTACTCGATCACAAACCGACACAGTTTCCTCAAATCCCTTCATCAATCGAATCGTGTTCTTGTTTGGACGATCATTATCACCGCAAACATCACGAACTGCCTCTGACTTACAGGGCAGAAATTTTGATAACAAATTTTCACAATGTGTGTGCGTTTTTGAAGCGTGTACTTTTCCAAGATTAAGGGGAACTATAGCAATATACAAACGTAGCTGAATAAGAATACAGCTATTTAATTTAATTTTAATTTAACGATTGTTGCTCAAAAGTTTATATGAGCAATGACAGAGCAAATATATGATTAGTTACAACTAAACAATAATACATTTAAAAGAAATAATTTTGTTTTAAATACAAACAAGGTAATACAGGTTGGGCACATAGAACAATTAAACATAAATAAAAATAAAGAATCAACAAAAAAAATACAAATAAGTAAGTAAACAATTAATATAAACATTTACAGGGCATACAAATTCAAAACAAAATAGGACAATATACAAATGTATCCTGAGTAAGAGGATTAGAATAAAATACTAGTCTGCTACGTTTTTGAGGGCTTTAGTTTTAAATGCCGCGAAGGTCCCAAAAATGTTGCACTCTAGGCTAATTGAATTGTACAAAGAAAAAATCTTAAACAGTGGCGGAATCAAGGATATTGAACCGCTATATGGCGGGTTATAAAAAGAATCCCTTTTACTACCCGCAACTCTAGGCACTAGGAAATTAAGATTGTTTATAATTTCAGGAGAGTCAATCACACCATGAATGGCCTTATATAAAAAAACAAGACCCGCCAGAGAACGTCGAGACTTCAGTTGTAGAAAGTTCTAGACAATTCTAGACTTCAGTTGCGATTTAAAACCGAACCATAATTAAATGTCAAAGTTGACGCGTGGCAGTTGAAAGATCCTACACATACATGTCTCTTTAACATTTCCAACATTTTGACATTTCTCAACATTGAGGAATTCAAGTAACTTTTTTTCTGACGGAAATAACGTTAAATAAAGTCTATATTTTGCTTACGTATTTTCAGTGTTTGCCAATTTTAAATTTTGTTGAAATTAATCAAAAGATGTTACCTAATAATATTAAAACTTCATTAGGTGCGACTTGAAAGTAACTCAATGAGATATGTTTTCTGAAGGAAATAGCGTTCAGTAAAGTCTAGAATATAAATAAAACTAAATTTAATACAACTTATATATTTTACTTTTAAATATTTAGTACTACGTGCCAGAACCGTCAATGATTTCCTTCAACCGCTCGTAAAAGTTACAGACTCATATTTTTCTAAACTACTTTCACAACTTTTTTCTGAACAAAATCTTCTAAACCGTATCAAAGTAAAAATTTTAAATTCCCAAGATTTTAATATTATGTTTAAAAGATCTTACCAAATTTGGTGTTGTTCAAAGCGATTCTAGAAATTGGATTTAACATCAATATGAGGCGGTGGTGGCCTTGTAGTTAAGGTATCAGACTACTAAGCCATAGGTCTCAGGTTCGAATCCGGGAACACAAATATTGAAAAATAAATCACATCACAGAAAAAATCTGCCTCGAAAACACCTGGCATTGGCTCGCCATTCACGTTAAAAACTGTAAGGGCTCCCTATACTTATGTAAGATCAATACACCAAATCACAAGTGTAGACAGAAGGAAACGGTCCAGGTCCTGCTTTGGACCGTTTACATAGAAGCAACAATATATTAGTAAATAATCGGCAAAGCTTTAATCTAATTCAAAAACTCAATGGTCAATGGATTGTGAAACCAGCTATGTTCTTCCTTGGTTTTGTTCAAAGTCTTCTCAAATTTTAAATATTTGCCCATAATTTCATTTTTTAAGGTTGCTAATATAATATAATATAGAATAATATAATAATTTTGTTAATGATATGATTATTAATTGAATTTAATAATTAGTCAATTTAATTTGAAATAACTGAAATTTATTTACAGGGCATGAAATATCTCCATTCCACGCCGATTCGCATCCACGGTTTCCTTACCTCACGAAACTGCGTAATCGATGCCAGATGGGTGCTCAAAGTTACGGACTACGGGATGCTCTCATTCTACGAGGCTCAAGGTATTAACCCTGAACCGAAAACAGCGAAAGGTGAGCCCCATAATGTACATTACAATTTAAAACCAAAACTCCAAAAACACGCAGCTGAATGCTATTACAACTCGAACAATTAAAAGTTGTCAAATGTAGTAGGGGTTTTGAGTGGAGCACGGTGGATTTCAATTAAAACTTAAGCATCCGTTTTTTTAAAGGGCGGAACGTCGACTTGGAAGATCCAATAAAACAGAAATCACGATTGCGGGCGTATAATACTTTCGCAGCGAAGCTTATGTAAGAGGACGCGACAAAAGGATAAGATTCAAATTTGAATTTTATTGTGTGTATACTACCATGGCTGCTCTTTGTCTTTTTCTAAATGACTTTTTAAGTATTCCATTTTACACAAAGCAAGGAATAATTAGAAAATTCGGGTTTCCGAGTTAACAAGAAAGTAAAATGGAAAAGAATAATGTTTAAATATTTTATTATATTATATGAATATGATTTTGTCTAGTTTTGTCTGCGATTTAAAAAATTACTATTTCTGCCGGAATTTTATCTTCTGCCTGAATATTATAAATGTTGTAGACATAATATAGTGAAATCAGTAAGATTGTGTGAAACTGAGTCATTTCATGGACTGTCGGCAGTTCGTGTATTTCATCTAATTCGTGTGGTGCATGAAATCGCCAATTTTATGGGGTTTAACTGGCATTTACACTATCTTACTCACCTACTTAGCGATTCAGCATTTCAAGAAATGCTTATGTGTTGTCATCTGATACTACCTATAAAGCTACGTGTCTTAAATATCAGACCTATTATAAAGAGATATATAAAGAAACATATTTGAGATTGTTTCACGAACTAGCTAGACATATCGAGTATTTCAAATAGAATACACGAACTGTCGGCAGATCATGCAATTACTCGGTTTTACACAATCTAACGGATTTCACTATATGACTACGACATACATATTGACTTGTAGTCTTGTCTTGATCTAGGCTTGTAGATTAGAGAGACAAGACTAGGGCTTCACAACTAGAATTATACCTTTCTCGCTTCGTGTGGTAGAAGCGAGACAAGACATTTTTGAAAATTATTTAGGTGATACCGAGACTATATATGGCTAGGCCCGATAGTCTCGTTCTGTTCTCATTCATATTTCTTCAAAGAAAATTTTAGAGATTTTACAAAATCCAAAATCTTGTAATTATCTGTGAAATATTTTATTTTATAAAGTTAAAAATCAACTGTCATGGTTTGAACCAAACTAATAATAAAATTGAAACTAGGATATTACGATTACGATGTGATTCGAATATATCTTAATTATAATCTCCTACTTTCAATTTTATTTTATTTGATAGTTATGGCGTTTATTATATTTTGAGGACGAAAGAAAAAAATTATTTTAGAAAACATTCTTCCACTTTTATTTTGGCATATTTGCCTGTTTTTCTTTGATTTTTAGCCACATAGGTTCGGCAATCGGGGTTTCCATCAGGGGCGGACCATCGGTTTTCGGGGTCTGTCGGGTGTCCTTCGCCCCCTCGGTGACTTGTCCCTAGCTTTTTTTACCGCGCTGTTTTCTGCCACTCTGCTGATATAAGCGTTCAATTCTTCGCGTCTTTTCAATGTTTGAAGATTGCCGAATTTCTTCGCTTGCGATATGTTCCCTTAATGAGCATCCCTCGATGGTACGTAGTACTTTCATTTCCAGAGTGGCTAGCAGTCTTTCGTTGTTGCCGGTTTCTGTTGGAGTTTGCGCTATGTATGTTAATATAGGTCTCTCTGCCTTATATATCCTGGTCTACGTTTTTTTTCGCATGTATTTGTTATTCCAGACAGCATCCCTCAGACATCCTGCTACTAGGTTTCCTTTTTTTAGCCTGTGCTTTTATCTCTGATTGCAAATCTCTGTAGCACGAGATGTTAATGACTAGGTAAATTTAGTTCCAAGTCAAAGTTGCATCTTATTAGTGTTTATGTTTAGTTAGTGTTTGTGTTTGAATTGGTTAGCAGATGTGCTGTACACGTGAAGCAGTCTTTGGAGATCATTTTCGTTGTTGGCCATCAGAAGTGCATCATCGGCAAAGTATAGAATCTTAAGTTGTTCAGTTCTTGTTGAGTTGTCGTAAATAATCTCATCCATTACTATGTTGAAGAGCAATGGGCTCAGTGAATCGTCTTGCCTAATGCCGTTTTCAGTTACTATAGGTTATGTGGTCTCGTTGTTTATGATGCTTCTTGCTCTGTTACTTATATACATTCGCGATAGTATGAATTAGGTCCAACTTGATGTTTTTTTTGTGTAGAGTATACAAGATGTTTCTAGCCTTATTCGATCATTGTTTATGATGCTTTTTGCTCTGTTGTTCTTATATACATCGGCAATGGTATCAATTAGGTCCAAGTCAATGTTTCTTTTGTGTAGAGCAGGGGTCTCCAAACTACGGGCCGAGGGCCACATCCGGCCCGCGGAGAGATTTTGTCCGGCCCGCGGAGAGCTAGCATACTTGAAAACTCCTTTTAGAGAACATATATAGCAAATTAAATTTAGTTTACTGAAGTATTCTAATTTTATTTTGAATAATTATTAATATGACATCTACATTGATATGGTCATGGGCTAACTACTCATAACATTGTTGTAGGCTAATTGTTATTGTTTTTGTGATAAGCTGGATAAAGAAACACAGAATTGTGGTGAGTAAAGACATGTATAATATGCAGAAAATTTAACTTCAGTATATAATAACTAACAAATTATTGAAATGAATCCAACTAACATTATTATTATATACATTTTAAATAAAAACATAACTTATAACAAGCATATACATATGAAATACTAATGAGATTTATGTAATTGAGATTTTCCACTGACAATAGTTTGTAGTTGTGGACTAATTTTACTTGTACCAATTATTAAAAGAGATTTAAGATGCTCATCAGTTAGTTAGATCTGTAAACATTTTTTGTGTACTTCATTTTGGAGAAGGTCTTCTCACACAAATAAGTAGTACCAAAAACAGAAAACAGCCCACGAGCAAATTTATGCAAATTATCAAATTGTGTCAGTGGAAGACTCTTATAAAATTCCAACAAAGATGAGTTTTGATATTTGTTCTTAATTATATCACTGCACTGTAGATCAATCATTTCCATTTGAAATTCTGGAGCTAGGGTTTCAATGTCAGTATCAAAAGGATTCTGAAAAATCTTAATTTGATTCGCAATGGCATCAAAGTCCGAGAAACGAGTATCAAAATTTATTTTCAAAGCACTCAAAGTTTTGATTGCAAAATCGATAGGAAACTCAGTCTCAGTGGTGTGGCTGAATATATCACATGTTTTAAAATGTGAAAAACATTTACTTCGTAGTTGTGATTGAAACAGTATCAATTTCTTCCGGAATGATTTGATATTAGTGTATAAATCAGGAAGATGCTGGTTTTCTCCTTGCAATCTCAAATTCAGTTCGTTCCCATGTTTTGTCAAATCAACATAGAATGCTAACTTTCACAGCCATGCGTTGTTTTGTAATTCAGTAAGAGGGCGATGCTTTTCATTCAAAAAAATTTCGATCACTGCTCGAAGTTCAAAAAAGCGCTGAAGGACTTTCCCACAACTAAGCCAACGTACGGCAGTATGATAAGGTAAGTCATATTCTCCAATCTCTTCAATAAATTGTCGGAATTGTCGTTGATTCAGCCCAAAAGATCTGATAAAATTAACAGTTGATATGACTGGTTTCAGAACTTCAGACATATCCAAACATTTTCCGCACAAAGACTGTTGATGAATGATACAATGTAAGACTAATGGTTTTGAACCACCGTCATTTTCTACAGCCTTTGACACAAGAGCGACCACTCCTTTATCTTTCCAACTCATGTTTTTGCCTCCATCAGTTGTAATACATTTCAAGTTTTTTCATCGAAGGTTCTTTTGATTAATGACCATTTCAACTCCTTTAAAAATATCTGTACCAGTAGTTGTGCCATGAATACTATAAATATCAAGAAGTTCTTCATGCACTTCATAGCTTTTATCTACTCCTCGAATATAAATCAACACCTGAGCAGTATCTGACACATCCGTTGACTCATCCAAGGCCAAAGAAAACCACTAAACATGTCCATTTTTGTCGAACAGTTGAGAGGATATATTTTCAGCGATGTTTTCTACCCTTCGAGCCACAGATTTTGCTGACATACTGACAGTTTTTAATAAATTTACCTTTTCTGGGCACATTTCTTAGGCTACTGCAATTATGCATTCTTTGATCATTTCTCCATCGGTGAATGGTTTTCCACGTTTTGCAATTTCAAGAGCCACAGGAAAGCTGGCACGAGTTGCAGCCTCTTCTTTAGTTTTGAGTTTTGTAAATGAAGATTGCTGCGATTTCAATCCGCGCTTCATAGCTTCGAATTTTTCTGTCCGCAATCTTCTTGTATATTTTGAGTAATTTTGAAAATGTTTTGTTTCGTAATGACGTTTAATGTTATATTCCTTGAGAACGGCTATGCTTTCATTGCAAATCAAACATAGCGCCTTGTTACTGGACTCAATTACAAAATACTGAATGTTCCACTGATCTTTGAATTTTCTGCATACTTTTTAAAAATACTGTTACAAAGATGTCTTAAACTTAAACACGCACAAACACGTTTTAAGGAGGTACGCACTATTTTATTTCACAACAGTGTCATAGGAACTGACTTGTGGTTGCGCCACTAGCCTTCTTATATATTCCAATTCCTGCCATTTAGAAGTGAGTGGAAGACACCAGAACTTTCTCGAACCAACGAGATTATTCAGTACGTGCTATTAGCGCCATCTGTTAGCGATAGAAGGTACTACCTATTTCCGCTTGTGTCCACCAGATGTCGTGTCACGTTACTCCTCATGGCTCGTACTCTACGATAATCTAGAAATTACAGATAATGACAGGAAAATGACAGGAAAAAAAGGTCAATGAAACATATGTTTGTTGGTTCATTAGTCTAACATCTTTTATGTTAAAGACAATGGAGAAGGTAATTAATTGATAATTACCTTAGGACTATAGTGCTGGTAGGTACACTACTACACAGCAGTCAGCATGCATACAGAGCAGGGAAATCCACAGAAACCGCCCTGTATCAGCTGACAAATGAAATAGAAGCAGCACTAGAGACAAAGGAAGTAGCGATATGTGCCTTCTTGGATATAGAGGAAGCTTTTGAGAACACCTCACAGAGGCTGTCAAGGCGGCCCTCGAAAGAAGGAGTATTGACAGCACTATCTCAAGGTGGATGGGAGCAATGCTGAGAACTAGAACAGCGGAAACACAAGTGGGAAGAGACACCATTGAGATCTCCACAACTCGAGGGTGTCCACAGGGAACACCACCGTACTATCACCGCTAATGTGGAGCCTGGTAGTTGATGAATTACTGGTTAAGCTAATCGACCTAGACATCAAATGTCAAGGTTACGCCGATGACATAGTCATAATGGCCAGAGGGAAGTTTGAGGGAACGCTCTGTGAAATTGTTCAGAGAGGCCTCAAAGTAACTAGTAGATGGTGTCATACAGTGGGACTGAGACTCAACCCGAGCAAGCCACGGTGATACCATTTGCTACATGGAGAAAACTAAACTGCCTACAGCCCATACTCTTAGATGGGAAGGCAGTTGAATACAAACAGAAAATAAGGTATCTGGGTATCACACTAGATAGCAAACTCCTATGGAATAGACATGCTGAGGCAGCGGTAGGTAAAGCCAAACGCGCCCTAATGATGTGCAGAAATCTGGCAGGATAAACGTCAGGTTGTAATCCCACAATACTGCGATGGATGTACACCATGATAGTGAGACCTGCAATCATTTATGGGGCAGTTGCGTGGGGAAGTAGAATCAAGCTGGCCTCTATGAGGAAACAGCTTGAGCCTGGCGTGTGTCTGCATCACGGAGGCGATGGGGTCGTGTCTGACAGCAGCATTGGAGCTGCTGCTGGATCTGACTCCGCTGCACCTTGTGGTGGAAAGGGTCGCCATATCAGCGATTGTAAGGTTCAGCAAGGAAGGAATGGGCAGAGGTTTTTTGAAAAGCTACACAGCAATGTGTAGTAGTAAAGCCGATTGGAGCGACGAATCCTCAGCATACCACATAAAGCAAAATGCTATCAAGAGGTATACAGATGGTTCGAAGACAAAGGAAGGTACTGGTGCAGGAGTGTTTGGACCTCGTAACAAGTACTTCGAATCCATGGGAACATCCCCAAGTATCTTCCAAGCAGAGGTACACGCAATCGAAAGATGTGCAAAGTTTAACTTCGACAGGAATTATCGCAAAAAACGAATTGCTATCCTGTCAGACAGCCAAGCAGCCATTAAGGCCATTAGCTCATACACCATCAGATCCAATGGTTTGGGACTGTGTGGGGAAGCTAAACAAGCTTGAAAAAGATAACAAAGTAACGCTATACTGGCTACCAGGACACTGGTATAGACGGAAATGAAGAAGCCAATCACCTAGCAAACAAGGGATCCAGTGGCCCCTTTATAAGTCCGGAACCCTTTTGCGGCATTAGTGTCAACACCATCCACAAAAGTTCAGATGAAGAAACAAGAGGAAAAATGGATGAAAACCTGGAAAGAACTTCCAGGGCTAAGGCAGTCCAAAGTGATGCTGGGATCTTTTAACAAAAAAAGAAGAGAACAAAAACTTGCCTGAAATAATGCCGGAATAAGCTTAGAATTCTGACAGGAGTCCTGACGGGACACTGCAGACTTAGGAAACATTTCAATGCCCTAGGCCTAGAGGAGGATGACGGACGCGGATTATGTGGTTCAGCAGAGGAAACCCCATACATCTGCTCAAAGACTGCGGAGCACTACTCTGCAAGAGGCATATGAACCTTGGGGCTGACTGCCTGAACACAGAGGAGCTGCAGGCCTTGAATCCCACCCAGATCCTGAAATTCTTAAAGGAATCAGGATTAGAGGAGGCGCTCTAAATGTGTAAGTACACCAACGCTTGAAGGAGGAGGGTGGGGTACAATAGATCTATAAAGGGCACAGTACAAGTCGTCACCACCATATCTACAATCTACAATCTAACTCCTGATTACTGGATTTCTGTTTTTTTCGATTGGGCCTATGGTGATTAATTGTGGTTGAATGTGATGATCTTTTTGTTTGTACAGTGATTTTAGATAGGTCAAGCGTATTGATGTATCGATGTTCTTTCTTTTAATTAACCCAGTCTGCCCTTTTTTGCCTTTGTATCATCCTTCGTATCATCCTTGCCATGCATATTTCTGTGTGCCACGGAAATCATGTTCTAGTCTTTTTGAAAACCTTGTCCATTGGTCTTCTTTGGTTTTCTTCCCCAACCTTTGTGTATCATTGCGGACATTATGACCTTTCAATGTTTCTTGTGTTCTTTCTGATCGATATTTCAGATATGCTTCTATTTTCTTCCTGCATAATTCTTCAATATCATCTGTGAACCATGGCATCTGTTAGAAAATGGCTTGAAAGCACTCAATTTTCTTGTACCAAGTGCATCTCCCGCAGAAAGTCGCTTCATCACTGAACACGATGCGTTTTGCGAAAGCGTTATCATAGTCAATAACATGAATCTCGTTTCAAAATGCCAGACGTTTGCGTTTGTCATCAGGACGCAGAGCTTGTAACAGCTGTAACGGCATTTAGCGGCTATTGACGTAAACTAGACCTTGTATTCGTTTCTCCAATAACCGAGCCGATGCGTATCAGGCGAGATCATTAGTTTGTACAAAATAATACTTTGTATTATACGTATACGTATATTCTTTTTGAAACACCCTGTATTATTGTTCGTTATTTTTCTTCTATTCGTGACGTGTAAAGTGTCTACTATGATTCGTGTTGCAGTCCTTCGAGGTAAAACCGGAGAGTTGTACATGTAAAAGCGCCCCTTTTATATATATATATATATATATATATATATATATATATATATATATATATATATATATATATAGTGCGCATGTGCAAAGGAATGGGTGGCAGTTTCGTAGTGTAAAAAAATAATATAGGTTGCAATTGTTATATTTAGTTGTAAAAGGATGTGGTATATGTTTAATAGATCGCTTTAATTTAAAATGGAAAATCATATTTTTAAACAGTGGACAAATATGTCTGAATTGAAAGGCAACTTGGGTTAAACCAAGAGTCATTGCCACATTATCCCATTTTGGATCGAGAATTCGGGCTGCGGCGCGTATGTGGTATTGATTTATCTGCCGCTTTGGGGTGTGCAACCTAATCTATCCTGTGTTAAACCAACGGTCCTTACGGTTACGGATCGAGAGTTCGCGCTGCCGCGCGTATGTGGTCTTCATTTTACCGCTTCGCGGTGTGCAAACTAATCTAACCTAGGTTAAACCAACGGCCCTTACCACATTATCCTATTTTGGATCGAGAGTTCGCGCTGCAGTATAATTAACGGTTACAGTATAATATAGAGGCCAAATAGTATCCCGCCACTGTGCGTTTTTTATTAGTTACAATTTCTGCCACGGAGGCGATGAGGCTTACATACACAAGTCTCCGGTTTAGCCGTCCTTCGATATTCATTTTTGCTTAGCTTTTCTTCTGCTTGTTGCTCCCCAACGCAATTTGCAAATACGAGGATATGATTGCTGTATATGTTCGAAATATTATATCCAAAGATCAGATCAAAAGGCACTGGGTACACACGGCATGTTTTTAACAACTTAACTATAAATTCCAGCAATAACCATATTTGACGAGACGATATGAAATAAACGGTTATCAGACGAGAAGGAGACTGGAACAAGACTATTTTTTTCTCAACTAAATAGACCGATACGAGATTTTTCTCACGCCTTAACTCTTCTCGTGTGAAGCCCTAGACAAGACTAGACAGAGTAATTTTATTTGTCTAGTTTTGTATCACTAAAAAACCTTACACTAAATTGATAATATGTAATCATTATGTTTTAACCACACTTATAATACGTAAAAATATTATATAACTTGTTATTCACAGTTATATAAATTTTGAAACTTATCACGCCTCGAGTTTCGAATATTAAAGGTCATTTTCAAGTGAAAATTAATAGTCGAAACTGGAGTCGTGATAAGTGCCTAAATTTATATAACTGTGAAAACGGTTCAGTGCACTTACACCTCATACGTTTCTCAAGAACTTTCACCGCAGGAACTTTTACCTTTGCGAAATTTCACCGCACCCAATTCTTAAAATACATTAAAAAAAATGGAAAAATAATTTGAAGCTGTTGAAACTGCTCGGCGGTGAAATTTCTTGCGGTGAAAGTTCATACGGTGAAGATTCCGCGGTGAACGTACCGGATGCCGTGAATAACAAGTTATATAATTTTTACATATTATAACTATTATAACTGTGGTTAAAAATATTCAATTTTTCAATGTAGTGTAAGTATGGATTACCAAGTAATGGGACTATGAAATATAGGATGCCCACAACCAAGGGAGGTAGAAACAGACCACAATTGATGCAACACTTAATGTTATAGAAGTAAACCAGATAGGACTCACTGAAAATAACAAGAAGCAAGAGTGGATGACAATGGATTCTGGATTTATGAGGGAAAGGCAAAAGCGTAAGGAAACAGACCAGGCAAATTCCAAATAAAAAGAAAAATATTAGTACGGGATTTGTGCTTCCCAGCAGCATGGAGGGAGCGGGTAGTCTGCCAGATTTTTAGAAAGGGTGAGAAAAAGAAAGTGGAAACCTACCGCGGAATAACTCTGCTCACCACAGTGCACAAGTTGTATATAGCAATTTTGAGGATTTCCAATAGAGGAAAAGAGAATAATCCCAGACGGCCAGGCAGGATTAACAGATGGGAGTGGAACTATGGATAACTTATACATCCTGAACCATCTAACGAAGAGTGAGCTAAAATAGAATGGGAGAATGGTGTACGCATTGTTCATAGATTTCAAAGCAGCGTTCAACAGGGTGGATAGAGAGAAAATGCTTGAGTGTATGAGAGAAAGCGGAATAGATAGTTGGTTGGTGGGAAAGGTGGAAGAGGTTCTTGTAAGAACTAGAAATAAAATGAGATTGAGAGAGATAGAGAGCGACTGGTTATTATTATTATTAGCTTATGGTATTATACACAAAAAATATGACAAGTATAAAAATACACTATGACAATCGACAATAGACAAGTAATTTCATAAATTAATGTCCAGATTGTTAAACCACTGCACAGCCTGAACTGAAGCCTTCATGAACTCATCCATGGATCCGAAGAACGCTCTTCTTTCACACTCCATAACAATGTGACGAATTGTCTGTTCCACGTCACCACAATCACAACTAGGGGAAGATTTTAAACCCCACTTATGAAGCAATGATGCACATCAAACAAGGCCAATTCCAACCTAGTTGATAGTAACCCAAATTTTCCTTGGTAGGTCAAAGCCAGGAGGAGGATGTATGTAAATATAAATAATCGATCCAAGTTGCTAGTCGTATTGCTGGCCTGTCGAAAGTGAAACCTGATACGGAACTCCATAAGAGATTAATCAGACAAGATCTGTCCTTTATGAAAAGAAATTTCACTTCAACATCTTTTGCTCCTTTCACTGATGATGAGCTTTTGGTTGCCCTAAAGGGGATGAAAAATGGAACAGCCCCAGGTATGGATGAAATACATTCTGAATTTCTCACACATAGTGGAAAGAATGCAAGGAAGTGGATGTCACAGTTCTTTTCTAACATTGTACTTACTGGGAAACTTCCCCCAGAATTCAAGTGTACTAAGATTATAGCCTTCCTTAAACCAGGAAAGCCTGCTGATCGTCCTGATAGTTACAGGCCAATTGCTTATTAAGTGTCTGTTATTAAGCTACTTGAACGACTCATTTATAGTAGGATCAGTCCTCAAGTTTTCAACATCCTTCCCGTTGAACAGGCGCGTTTCTGACCGCATCGAAGTTGTGAAGACCAAGTTTTGGCTCTGAAAATCTACATCGAGTCAGGCTTCGAAAAACTATTGAAGAATGGAGCTGTGTTTTTAGACCTCACAGCTGCATACAATACGGTTTGGAGAGATGGAGTTGTATACAAATTCCTTAAACTAATAGGATGCAAGTTAGTGACACAGTTGTTCAACAATATGCTATCCAATAGGAAGCTACGTGTATATGTAGCTAAGTGCTAATGAATAGTAATAAGTTTAGCAAACTGAAAGTTCTCAATAATGGGCTCCCTCAAGGATCTGTGCTTTCACCACTGTTGTTTAATTTGTACCTCGCGGATATACCAGCTACATCCTCCAGCCAGTTTGCATATGCCGATGATCTAGCACTTGCTTTTCAACATTCCTCTGTGGATGAGATAGAGAGAAATATAAACACTGATCTGAGCATTTTGAGTTCATATTTTAGAAAGTGGTGTTTTACTCCAAGTTCGAGCAAAACAGAGAACTGTTTCTTTCATTTGAATAACATGCACTCAAAAACTACCCTAAATTTGTCACTCAATGGGACTCCTCTACCTTACAACTCTCATCCCAAATACCTTGGAGTTACTCTGGATAGAACTTTGTCTTTCCGTAAACATCTAACAACATTCTTCACAAACTCGCTGGTTCTACTTGGGGAGCTTCTGATCCCACGCTCCGTACTTCAGCTATTGGGCTGGTTTATTCTACAACGGAATACTGTTCTACGGTCTGGATGAACAGCTCACATGTTCGGAAGATTGATGTTGTTCTGAATCAGACTATGCGAATTATTACTGGCACAGTTAAATCCACTACTGTCTTCTGGTTGCCTGTATTAAGCCACATCGAACCTCCAAGACTTAGGAGAATGAAGAACTCGGTCCGAGAGTTTCACAAAATAACAGAGAACCAGTCTCTTCCTATTCATGGTGATGTAATTGGAGGATTTCATTGTTTGAAGTCCAGGTCTCCACCCACTCAAACAGTAACTTCAGTGCCACAAAAGAATGGGAAAGAAAATGGTGCATCAAAGTTCCTCATGACTGGCAGAGCGACTGGTTCGTAACGATAAAAGGAGTTAGACAAGGCTATCCACTCATCCCCTACTGTTTATGTGGCAGATATGGAAGAAACGTTTTAGAGGGCGCGAGCGGTAAGGTGTGTGATAAGTAGAGAGAAAGTAAGGAGCCTGGCGTTTGCGGATGATGTGGTAATGGTAGCAAAAAGCGTAGGAGAAATTAAAGAATTGATGAAAACCCTATGGATGTATGTAAGAAAGAAAGACAGAGGTGAATGTGGAGAAAACGAAAATGATGGTGTTTAGTAAGAGAAAGAGGAAGAATGAGGAGAGAGAAAGGAAGTGGAAATGGGCAGCAATGGAACGAGTAAGTTTGTTTAAGTGTATCTACGGTATACTCTGAATGAGAGTGCATCGGATAAATCGCATGTGCGAGAGCTAGCCAGGAAAGCGAATAAGGTTATGGGGTGTATTTGGGGGATAGGAGATAGAAAATGGGGAAGCGACTTCAGGAATAGAATGATGATATTTGAAAGTTTGATAGAAAGTGTATTAATGTATGGAGCAGACATATGGGGTTGGAAAGGACAGGATGAGGTGAAGAGAGTGCAAGAGAAATAGAATCTAAGATTGGTGCTAGGGGTAAACAGAGAGACGCCGGGCTACATAGTAAGAGAGGAATGTAAAAGAAGCAAACTGAAAGTGAAAACGGAGAGGAAAGTCACTAAATCCGAAGATAGAATGAAAGGAAGGGAAGATTGCAAGTTAGAATGGAAGAGAGAAATATTATCGAAGAAATGGATATGCGAGTAAGGAAATAGAGAGGTTAAGAGCTGAAGGCAGGTGGTTGAATGTAGAAACGAGTGAAGGATACAGGGATGTAGACAGGCAGGAAAGAATAGTAAGAATAAGGGAATGCAGAGATATAAGAGATCCCGAAGTATATGGGAAGAGAAAGTATGAGAGAAAAGCAGATAATGACGAGGTTCAAATGTGGAAACGAGGAGAGAGAGAATAGATATTGGATATAAGAAGAAAAAATATTGTGTAGAATGGACTACCGGAAGAGAGAGACAGTGGAGCATACGTGGAATGAATGTATCGAGATGAAAGAGGGAGAGTGAGCCTGCCAACCTCCTTTTCGGGTGGGGGGCATTTCTTCTATTCTCGTTAGCGCTGCCTTTCTCCTCCCTCCATGCGGTGGAAGCATCTTGGGAGGCGTCTGGCAGGTTACTGGGGTGCACCATGCGTGGTGGTGAGAATTGTAATTCAGAAGGAGAGGCTATGCGACGAATCTTGACGATCGCCGTGTGTTTCGCTTTCACCACCCCCTTTTACACCCCATTTTGTTTGATAATAAACATACTAAAGACTAAAACCATGATCTACAAAAAAACCAACAAATGTTTCCATAACCATCAACGGGGAATCCATACAGCAGGTTGACAACTTTAAATATCTCGGCGCCTTAGTGAACCAACACTGTGGCATGACGAAAAAAATAAAGTCGAGAATAAAACACTTTCTCAGAACATTTATAATCATGCGAAATTTCTTTATTAGACTTGAGCTAACTCTAGAAATGAGGGTCCACATGTTTCATGTTGTCCAGTGTTTCTGTATAGATGTGATAACTGGACTCTAAACCACGCTATGAAAAAAACATCGAAGCCTTTGAAATGTACCTGTACAAGCGCGTACTGAGAATATCTTGGGTACAAAGAGTGATTAACGCTGATGTACTTACCCGTATAAAAAAGTCAAAAGAACTACTTCATACTATGATAAGAAGAAAGGCCGAATACCTGGGGCACATCATGAGAGGGAAACGCCACGAACTCCTACGATTAATTATCGAGGAGAAAATACAATCAAAGAGGTCGATTGGAAAGCGACATTACTTATAGTTGAAAGACTTACGCCGTTGGTTCAACTGTACGAGCACTGAGCACTTCCGAGCATCCGTGTCAACACCGATAATGGTCAATTGGATTGCCAACCTTCAAAAGAGACGGCGTGAGAAGAAGATAGATTTCCACGTAGTAAAAGGGGCTGGTCGCAACCAACCTATCTATCTACCCTTGTTTGCAACAAATATTCTAGTCTGTTTTTATCCTGTTAGAACTTATCTAAACCTTATCTAAATTTATCCATCCACTCTGGTATCCTAACTTTGTATGCTGATTTATTATGTTAATCCGATTTGTCTAGTTATATCGATTCATTTCATAATAATATTATATCAATGGTAGTCTATTAAAACTATTCTATTTAGTAACATCGTCATTAAAATTGCGCATTGGCTATTTGGTTGCAAATAAAATTTTGATTGCAGCAGAGATTGAATTACAAACGTTTGTGATTCGATTGGTGATAAATTTGTGGCCGTCTGGTTTTGCGGTGTTCCCAGTTGACGGCCCAATTATCGTATAAATCTCCCGCAATATTTACATAATATTATAATTAAAATAGCAACAGCCTTCGAGGCGAATGCGCGACGAATGGCGTTATTAATCATACACAAGCTCGCAAAACGAACCCTTAATTGCACGTTAAATACATAACGAGCATTAGATAACTTTGCTGGAAGTTGCTAGACAAACAAACTCCACGTTTTCAATTAACCTTTTATTGTTTTCCTTTTTTCAGAATTATTGTGGACTTCGCCTGAACTGTTGAGACATGCGAATATGCGAAAAAAGGGAACTCAAGCTGGAGACGTTTATTCCTTCGGGATTATTATGCAAGAAGTTGTTGTAAGGGGAGAGCCGTTCTGTATGCTGGCACTAACTCCTGAAGGTAAGAACATTTTCTCGGTTCATGTACAACTGCAACACACTGGATTATTCTAAACTCCCCGCATTTAGAAACCGTACAAATCCAATTTTTCAATGGGGGCTTATGAACATTGTGTCGGACAAGGAACCGTTTCAAATCCGTTTTATTTTTCATTTACGTTCAACCGTTTGCGGATTAAAACCGGTAATCCGATGTAATGCGAATGGAAGAAAGGAAGGAAGCCCTTTAATTAAAGCCCCCTTTTATAACCCGAAAACCGCTTAAAATAACTAATAATTAAACAATCCAAATCCGATAAACATTTAATGGATACATATTATTTATACATTAATTCACATTTATACTCAACGTTAATATTCAAATTTAATAACTTTATCTCACATTAACAAGCTAAAATTACAAATTGGACTAATACGGGAAATGTTTTTATTTAATCTCGTCCACTAAAATTGAAAGATTTAGGCTAGACCTTCCCCTAGGGCCTCTAATAACACTAATTTACAAGATTAGTCCCTTCTGTCTAGTTATGTCTATCTAATCTTATCTATCTTATTTTGTCTGTCTAGTCTTGTGTGTCTAGTCTTGCCTGTCTAGTCCTGTCGGTCTAGTCTTGTCTGTCTGGTCTTGTCTGTCTAGTCTTGTCTGTCCAGTCATGTCTGTCTAGTCTTGTCTGTCTAGTCTTGCCTGGCTTGCCCTGTCTGTATAGTCTTGTCTGTTAAGTCTTGCCTTTCAACTCTTGTCTGTCTATTCCTGTCCCTCTAGCCTTGTATGTATAGTCTTGTCTCTCCAACCTTGTCTGTCTTGTCGATGTACAAATATATTTAGTGTCTAAGCTTTACTATACATTACATTTTATGTTATTTTATTTCAGAAATTATAGAGAAGGTGAAACGGCCTCCACCGTTAATCCGACCTTCGGTGAGTAAGGGTGCAGCGCCGCCAGAAGCAATAAATATAATGCGACAGTGCTGGGCAGAGCAGGCGGACATGCGGCCAGATTTCAATATGGTCCACGATCAATTCAAGAAGCTGAATCATGGCCGCAAAGTGAATATAGTGGACACGATGTTCCAGATGCTGGAGAAGTATTCGAATAATCTGGAGGAACTGATAAGAGAGAGGACGGAGCAATTGGATATTGAGAAGAAAAAGACGGAGCAACTGTTGAATAGGATGCTGCCTAGGTGAGGGTTTGACCTGAATATTATTTTCTGTGTGGTTGTCGAGATAATAATAAGGTATTGTTCGAGTGGATCCCAAAGAGATTTTATCTCGACCGTTGTTGCCTCGTGCTAACGTGAAACTTGAGGATATCCGGTTTTAAAATGAGAGAGCTTGGAAATGTACTCTGATTAAAGAGGGATTTGTATATATCTTTCACATTTTATTTAAAAATATTTACTAAGAAGATTTTATATTCTAATATTTCATTCCATAGAATATAAAATAAATTGCGACCATTCTTTAAACTATCGAGACTAAAAGTGGTCAATGATTAACTAAATCTTAATCTTAACCGTCTAGTGATTCATTACATATGTAGATTCCTAATATAATAAAATAAAATATTTCGATGTTGGTATTTTCCAGTTCGGTAGCTGAAAAATTAAAGTTAGGAATGCCAGTCGATCCGGAAGAGTTCGCCGAGGTCACGATCTACTTCAGCGACATCGTCGGCTTTACCACGATCTCAGCACATTCGACGCCCTTTCAAGTCGTCGATCTACTCAACGACTTGTACACCTGCTTCGATGCGACCATTAACGCTTACAACGTCTACAAAGTCGAAACGATCGGAGACGCTTACATGGTCGTGGGCGGGTTGCCGGTGCGGGTGCCCGATCACGCAGAACAAGTATTAATCGGGACTTACTGAACTGTTGGATTTTGAATGTTTGTGTTTGCATTAGGTCGCCACGATGGCTTTGGATTTGCTCCACCAGAGTGGAAGATTTCGCATTAGGCATCTGCCCGGAACGCCGCTGAGACTAAGGATTGGGCTACACACTGGTCCCTGTTGTGCAGGGGTTGTCGGGCTCACTATGCCAAGATATTGTTTGTTCGGTGATACTGTAAATACTGCTTCACGTATGGAATCTACAGGTAATTCTCCTTCAATATTAAAGTACAATCTTCCTCATTTTACGAATATATCTTTCAGTATAGGAATCTTGTAGATTCATTGCCGCCTCTATCTTTTGGAAAAAGTTGTTCTTTTTACCATTCGTTTACTGTGTGTTCACACCTAAAGAAAATTTAATATATTACCACAAGTCACTTTAAAAGAGACAAGCAAGAGGGATATTATCATTCGTTTGCTGTTATATCTAATATATTGCCACAAGTCATTTTAAAAGAGTTCAACAAGTTAGGGATTACCGATGATGGTTGTTTTGTTGAACTTTAGAAGCGACTTGGAAGCGAACTATGTATAATCCAATTTCAGAATTTTCAATCCGGGTTTTCAGAATTGAGAATTGCAATTTCATTATTGCAAAATCGGAATTGATTAATACATTAGTTTTCGTTAATGTGAATTCTGTTTTAATTTGCGAGAAATCATTTCCAAAGTATGAAATCATATTGTAAAAATATAAATAAAATGTCCTAAGATATATCTTAAAAAAATATAAACCAAACAAACTGTTTAGTTAAGTGTTAAGTGTCAAAAACTGTTTTTCGATCTAAATGTTTCAATATGTTTATTGATAGTTAAATGAATATTGGAATACTGTACAAACTTATTTTATTTTAACGTACTTTTTAATGGCAGGATAAATAAAAAAGGGTTTTGTTGAAGGAGGGTTTAATTTTTCATTTCATGGTGATTAGGCTCGGCTTGGCGGATACATCTCTCGGAAGCGACGAAAGGGCGGCTGGAAAAAGCCGGAGGTTATCACTTGGAGTACAGAGGGCCCACGGATATCAAGGGGAAAGGCACCATGCACACCTACTGGCTGCTGGGCAGAGCCGGATTTGATAAGACCCTGCCCACACCACCTTCAATCGAGTAAGAAATATATTTTTTTTTAAATAAAAATCTATTAAAGAAGTCGAAACTGTATAGTGTTCAATTTAAAATAAGACATTTGGACTAATTGAGTCAAACCGAAGCTCGTCAGAAACTGTTAATCGATTGGCCTTCAACCTCATATTTGACGATTACAATCACTACAATTAATGAACTGCAATCAACGACAATGACTATAATTAATGTCTGTAATTAATTTCAATCGCTTACTCGAATGGTATACAACAGCGGTGGTGAACTTATGGCACGCGTGCCACAGCTGACAAAGAATTTATTGGCAAGCCAGAGAAATAGCTGCTTTTGTAAAAATATTTTTTTCTTATTTTATATTATTCTTATTCGTTGAATTATTATTATTCGGCTCGACATACGTTGATTCCGTGTGGTCCTAAGTGACCCATCCGCGAGAAGATTATTCGTTGAGGCCAGCAAGGACCATGTTACGTCTTGTTACACTTGGCAGTTTGTGTCGCTTTCCTCTGAGCCCAGAATTCCCTCATTCTCTGTGAGTAGGCCAGCTTGCGCTCCGGTGTCCAGGTGGTATCTTGTCTTCCGTTTGATGCATCTCAGTTTATCCCATTCGTCAAAATGTTTTTGCGGAAGACATTTCTATTGAAGACGTCGTCTGGTTTTAGATGCAGTATTTTGAGATCTTCTGTGGTATTCATAAGCCAGGGCACTGTGGTTTAGTGTTTTGAGACAAAAAAACTGTTTTGTCAGCCTGTTTCCGCCCATTCGTTTGAGATGACCATAATACCGTGCCCGCTTCAATCTTACGGATCGTTTCTATAATTTTCTCAATTTCACTGTAGACATCTTTGTTGGTTTTTTTATGATGCCATTCTTGTAATTCGATCCCATTACACCTCTAACGATTATGCACTCTTCCTTCTCTAGTTCTTCGAGGAGTCTTTTGTTTAGCATTGTGGAGCATTTAGGGATAGGGTTTCGGCAGCATACATAACTACTGGCTTCAGAACCGATTCATAATGACGGAGTTTGGTATTTTTGGACACGCATTTTTTGTTGTAGATTGATCGCGAAGTTTGATAGGCTATTTCGAGTTTGCGTACTCGTTCCTTATGCGCTTTATCCAGTCCACTTTTCATGATAATCTCTCCCAGGTACTTACATATTTCCACTCGGTTGATCCTCCCGTATTTTGTATGGAGTTTTGCTGGGGCATCTTTGTTGTTGGTCATTACTTCTGTTTTTTTCTAATGATATCTGCAAGCCAGTTTGTTCCACGATTCCTTTTTGGGAGGTCGATTTTCATCCTAGCAGTTACTATGTCGTTTGACAGAATAGAGATGTTATTAATTTTGTTCCCATTCTCATACGACTATATTCAGCTTCTAATAATTATTGTGTTCGCCGGGCCCTAATGATGTTTTCGAGAACGCAGTTGAAAAGCATTGGAGAGAGCCTTGTCGGACTCCCGTTTTGACTTTAAAAGAGTCCGATAGACATCCTAGGAATGTTCAGCAGGACTCCGCGGTCTATTGAATCATAGGCCTTTTTTAAGTCCACAAAGTCCGAGACGTACGGTTCGGACCTGAGATTCATTTCTGAACCCCCCTTCTTACTCACCTATTTGATGCTCTACTTCAGCTTCTAATCTTTCCAAGATATCAAGTGAGAGAATATTGCATGCTAACTGTAATAGGGATATTCCTCTATTGTTCTTAACGTTTTCCATGCTGCCTTTCTTGTGTAATGGACGGATCAAGGCTGTTTTCCAATCTACTGGTAGGATTTATTCTCTCCAAATTTGTTCTATTTGCTTCTGCAAGATCTCAACTGCTTTTTCAGGGGCATATTTCCAAAGTTCTGCAACTACAGAGTCTTCTCGTGGTGCCTTATTGTTTTTGAGTCGAGCAATGTGACGTTTGATTTCATCTTTGTTGGATGGTCTCGATTCTGGGTATCTGTGAATGGTTTCCTCGGTCTTGATGGGATTTTTTGGTTGATCACAATTTATTAGGTTCTTAAAGTAGTCGGATAAGATGTTACAGTTTTCTTCATTTGAGGTCGGCAGTCTACCGTCATTTCGCTGAAAGTATAACGGCAGAGGTTTAAGGTAGGCGTCCACAGTTTGGCATCGGACGTATCGGGCGCATCGCATCAAACGGATTATTTTTTGACAATGCAACAATGCGTCACAGCATCGGCAGCGATTGGATTTACCGACGCAACTACCAGGAAATACCCTATTCCGTATGACGTCATCGGCACGCATCGTAAAAGTTCCCCCTTGGAGCATCGGCATCGGCATTGCCGACGGGTAGATTCGTGCGATCCGTACGAACAGTGGACGCATTTGTATTACTTTCTATAGAAAGAATACTACGATCCGATTGATGCGATGCCATCGATACGTACGATGCGAAACTGTGGACACCTACCTTTATAGACCGTAAATTTCCTTTTAAACGTTCTGTAATACTCTCTGGTGTCATTTCTGCTAAAGTTTTGGTGGATCTTCTTAATAAGTGACGATGTTTACGCTTCTCAGCTCGAATCACTAGCTGTCTGGGCCCGTTGGGCTTTGTAGAATTCCCAATCAGATTGCAATTTTGTTGAATAATATTCTTATTTTATTGAATTAATATTATGACAACAAAATCCGCAGACTAATCCTAGAAACTTTGACCAACACTCATTCCAAGGTTAAATTTAGAGGCGAGATTTCAGAAAGCTTCGAAATAAAAACTGGAGTGAGACAAGGAGATGGACTTTCCCCACTTCTCTTCAACTGTGTCCTTGAAAAGGTTATGAGAGAATGGCGCAAGGAACTGAACAATTTCGGTGCTCAGAGTGGTATCTACCTGGGACGTAAGTACGATGTACTGGTTGTAGATTGCCTGGCCTTTGCAGATGACATGGCACTGTTTGCTGATTCTCTTGAGATGGCAACAATGCAGGTAAATTGTCTCAGAAAAGAGGCTGCCAAAGTGGGTCTTCATGTGTCGCTGGAGAAAACAGAATTCTTCACCAACAACAAAGAAGCAAACAGAGAGATGTTACTAGAACAGGGAAACATCAAGAGGACTGAGAAATTTAAGTATCTCGAATGGATTGAACCCAATTTATCAGAAAGAGCATCATTATCTAAGAGAGTCAGCAAGTTAGAACTAGCCTATCTGCTGACTAAGAACACCTACAATAAGAAATGCCTGTCACGCAACCTGAAACTTAAGCACTACACATCAGTCTTACGACCAGAAGCCTTATATGCCATAGAGTATCTTTCCTTGAACCGAAGGGGTCTAATAGAGAAATTGGAAATCAGAGAGAGGAGAATCCTCAGAAAGATCCTAGGCCCGGTAAAGAAAGATGGAGAATTCTGAAGACGGCATAACTCTGAGCTCTACGAACATATTGAGATGCTCTCTGACTGTGCAAGGAAAAGAAGGGTAGCTTTCTATGGCCACATTGCAAGATTGCCTCCAAACCGACTAACCAACCGTCTGTTCACCTTCTGGCAAAACAAGAAGCTTCGTACCACTTGGTTGACAGAGACCGAGAAGGATATTAAAGAACTGGGAATAACAGATCTCAAAAACAGACAGTCTGTGAGACGCACCCTAAAGGAAGTCCGTGGATTTAAGGAAAAACCTCGAAGGTAAGGTACCCCCTGGACAGAAGAGAGAAAGGAGTTACACCGGCAGAAGATGCGACAATACTGGGCAAAGGTCAAAGCCCTACAGTTGAACAAGCGTGGTCCAAAGTAGGCCTATTCGAAGGAAGAAGAAGAAGAATTAATATTAATGAATTTATTTACTAACTTCCCGAGGTTCTACAGTTCTACTGATCCTCTGCCTACATTTGTGCTTGGTGTCTAGATCTTAAACACAAGTATAGCCCCCCCCCTTACCGTGTTTAACATGGGTGGCGTGCCACTCTTTTATGGGAGGTTTCCTGGCATATTACTGTGAAGACTTTGGCAGACACACGCTCAGGAGGACGGTGGCTTATTTCCATACATACAAATAAATAAGTGGACTATTAATATATAATGATTTTAGATGGTTAAATAACAAATGAATTTACTAGAAAGGTTCATTGTTTTGATGAAATTAGATTTTGTTTATTCTTTTCTTCTCAGTCCTTCTACCCTCTGGAGGACGTAATGATACTATTTTCGGTATGTGTTTGAATTTTCTGTTTCCATGCGTTTCTGTTTTGTGCTAGATGTATTGCTTCGTGCATTGAGTGTCCCGTCATTTCTTTTAATCTGTCGGTCCATCTCATTGGAAACCGTCCTCTAGGTCTTTTTCCCTTAACTTTTCCCTCCATCATGAGTTTTCCATCTCACCTGTTCTTCTAGCTATGTGGCCAAAGTAACTGAGATATGCTCTATTGATTTGGTTTAGTAGACGTTTTTTGATTTTTAGTTCTTCTAGAACAGAGGCGTTTGTTCTGTGTTCCACCCATGACACTCTTAGGATTCGTCTATACACCCATAATTCGCAGGCTTCAATTCTTTTTCGATCTGTTTTCTTTAGTGTCCATGTTTCAGCGGAGTAAACAGCAATTGGGAAGATCAAGGAATTGGCCAGCATTACTTTCACTGTTTTTGTAATGGATTGATCTCTCCATACTTTTATGAGTTTAGTTGTTGCTGATCTGGCCATTGCCAATCTTCTCTATATTTCCTCTGAGCAGCCTCCATCTTTGGTTAACAATGATCCCAGGTATACAAACTTGTCCACCACATCATATCTCGCTACGATTTTGATATTGGATGTGTCATTGGATCGATCGATGATCATTACTTTGGTTTTTGTTTTGTTGATTTTTAAACCATATTCTCTACTATAGTTCTCTAATTTGTTCATTATGTTTATCAGTTGTTCTTCGTCTGCTGCAATAATCAAGGTGTCGTCCGCATACTTCAGGTTACTTATTTTTCTTCCTCCGATTGATATTCCACCTTCCCAATCGTTAAGGACTTTTCTCATGATGTATTCGCTATATATGTTGTAAAGGAGGGGCGAGAGTATGCATCCCTGTCTGACACCGGCCTCTATCTTAAAAGCTCGGGACACTGTTTGTCCTGTTCTGACCTTGTCGTTATTGTGTTGGTAGAGTCTCTTAATTAAAAATATCAGATGCGTTGGAACATCCATTTCAGCCATCACTTTCCACAGAAGTGACCAGTTCACTGAGTCAAACGCTTTCGTATAGTCCACAAAACACAAATATAATTTTAAGTTGTGTTCCCTCGCTTTTTCAATGATCTGTCGGGCATTGAGTAGCTGCTCTCGTGTACCTTTACCTGGTATGAACCCTCTCTGCTCGTCCGATATTTGTTGGAGTAGAAATGTTTTCAAGCGTTCATTAATGATGTGGAGTAATACTTTGCTTGCGTGTGAAATGAGAGTTACTGTTCTGTAGTTATTACATTCCGTCGGTGATCCTTTTTTATGGATGGGGATGAATATAGATTCGCACCATTCCATTGGCCATTTGCCCGTTTCCCATATTTTAGAGCATAACGCGTGCATTACATCTGTTCCGTAGTGTCCCATGGCTTTAAGTATTTCAGCTGTGATGCCGTCTGCCCAGTTGCCTTCCTATTTTTGAGTGTTTTTATAGCTTTTTCTAGTTCCGATTTTAAGATCCCAGGTTCTCTTTCTTGTGGTGTTACTTGTGACTTACATCTAACTATAACTGACTTATATAAATCTTTGCAGTATTGTCTCCATACTTCCGCTATAATAATTGGATCTACTATAACCTTCTAGTTTTTGTCCTTTATAATTTGTGTTCGTGGTTTAAATTCTCTAGCTAGATATCGTACTTTATCATACAGATCGCGAGACTCTGCGTGCTGGGCGTGGTGTTGTAGTTTGCATATATTTTTTAAATGGTTGTTTTTGTCCCGTCTACATTCCTGTTTGATTCGTTTGTTAAGATGTTTAATTACTTGTCTTTTTTCATCTTCTTGCATGTTTGAGTTGTTAATTTGTCTTCTTTGGTCTATCAATTTTATTGTGTCATTGGATATATTAATTGGTATGTTATCGCATGTGCAAGATTTTACTGCAGCTTATTATTTTGTTTATACAGGGTGGTAAACATGCGGGGAAATTTAGGGTTTATTCCTTGGTCTATTCTAAGAATATTTTGTCCTATGATGATTTCTGAAAAAAAAACACCTCTATTTCGAAGATAAAAGGTGAACAAAATTTGAAATTTGAAACTACCATATTCGATATTTGTTGAAATCATTAATGTAAACAAATGTATGGCGTACGCCAATGAGTTATCAAGTACATAAAAATAATGAGTTTATGAAGTACAAAAAATTGTTGACGAACTTGGAACGGTTGTTTTATCTACTAACGTACAAGTGGATTTCATTTGAATACGTCTGTGATCATCACCTGTATCGGTCGCAGTTGTTTACATTGAGTGTCGTTTGGCTGTTTGATGTGTCTTTAATAGTTAGTGAAGTCCTCTACTATGTATACGTAGGCCGAGATGATATGCATTTCATGTATGGAATTGCTGATGGCAATTCAGTACAAGCTAGACGATTGTACATTGAAAGGTTTCCTAGCCGTAATATTCCCGACCGAAAAATCTTTGAAAACATTAATCGACGTCTTCGTGAAACGTCTTCGCACATTAAAACGAAATAGAGGATTTCGCCAGGAAGATTAATGACAGTAAGAACGCTACAATTGGAACAGGATGTGCTCGACATGATAGAGGAAGATCCAAGTACTTCTACCGGACATTTTGACAGTTTGAAAAATTCTTAAAAGCAATTTGTTGTATCCATACCACAATCAACGTGTTCAGGCACTACTATCTGCTGATTATCGTGCACTACCTGGTGATCGTACACTACCTCGTGCTTCCCTCAATTCCTGACACAGAATCTTTCCACCGATGAGCCAGTGTCTCAAGAAATGCAATAGTAATAAATTTTTGTTAGACATTATTTTTTTTTTTTAATTTTATATAAATAAAGAAAAAATGCCTCCGCTTGTGTACAATACTACTACTTATAAACATACCGATTTTCAACAACCTATTTCCGCTTATAAAAGCACGTATTATGGAACTTCCACAGGAAAGAATCATAGGTTTATTCATTGGTTCCTCAAGAATTTAACGCTAGAGTAAAATCTGCTCCGGCGACTTTGAAAAATAAAATAACGCTTCGAAATGATTATCGTTCTGATTATCGTAGAAATATTGTTGGAGGGAAATCAGTTAAAAATCGTTTAGTTGTTGGATTGGCTGCAGATTATGAGAAAGTTCATTATTTCCGCGATTTTCAAGAAAAGCTATTTAGAAGCCCAGCACCGCCTATACGTACAAGAAAATCAACAACCCATGAGGATTTCCTAAGAAAAAAAATATCATATTTTAAACGTGCTGTTTTACCTCCGAATCCTTACAGTTATTGCGAAATTTCTGCATACGGTAGAGATGAACAACCACCCCTACAAACTGAAGAAAATGGCTACCATAAATACACAGATTTTACAGTATAATCTTGATAATCCGACACATATGGGACCAGACAACCGCCGGATTATCAAAAAAATTCCGGATTATAAGGATTAAAAGAAAACAATAACAATTTTACATATTTTATGTACTATTGTATTTCAGAAAGAACAAAATATGTATCTATATAGGTAAACGTGCACATACAAAAAAATATGTACAAAGTTTGAAGATAGTAAGATAATTGTAGAGTGGAGTTAGCTTAGGCAGAATCGTCAATCATGTTTTCAGAGTTAAAAGCAGGTTGTGTTGTGTTGGACATTTTTCCAAGAACACTGGATGGTGTTGTTTTTGACTTTATTTCTTCTGTGCACGAGGTTTATATCTGGCGCGGGGCAGCGTAAAGAAAAGACACGTGTTTCCCCAGAGCGCCTGATTACTGAACGTGCTGGATTAACCTTCCGCCGGATTATGAAGATTGCACTTAACTAGAAATAGAGCTACTTATATTCCATATTATCAACGAAAGCAGGAAGGAATAGCTTGGAAAGACTTTATAACCTATTAGGATGCCAATGGAATATCAAGAGGTGGGGTACCAATGGAATACCAATACCAAAAGGCTATGGACTCAAAAATAGTTTAAAAGTAGAAGCAATGGTGCCAAAAAGAAAACCACCAGTTACTAAACATAAGAAGAAGCAAGAATTGGTGAAACCATCGTATGTTATAGATAATCATACAAACTTAAAAACGGAACACAGCCTGAATATATAAATATATTCAGTCTTTCCGGAGCTCCATAACAATTACTGAGTCTTTTTAGGACTACCAAAACAAATCTCATGTGAAATTTGTAAGTTATTTTATAGCTTTCAGTCCACTTTCGTGGCACTCAACAAAACAACATTGAAATAAATAACATTGTTTTTAAGACCATGTCTTTCCGGTACCTTTCATGGTGAACGCGTTTCGAGATTTATCTCTCATCAGCACAGCTTGGCTTCCATGAACAACAATTTGCAAACCACTAACTTGAAAACCCATGTGGGTGTTTATCTTATCAGTTCAATCAATAACCTGCTAAGTTCATGTCTCTCTTACAAAATGTCAAAATTAAAAGCATCTAACCCTAATAACCACATGGGTTTTCATGTAAGTGGTTTACAAATCATTGTTCATGGAAGCAAAGCTGTGCTGATGAGAGATAAATCTCAAAACACGTCCACAGATGGCTATCTATAAAGAACTCGCTTATTTAATTTTTTATCTTTATTTGTATGAAAATGGGGTGGAATTTAGAGATTCGCTGGCGAATGCAACTGCTTCGCAAACATTGTATTGTTCGGAAATTTGTTATTGTGGTACTGGTTGGCAGTTCTTCAGAATTGCGAAATAGTATAAGAAGATAATTACTGGGTGTAACTCAATTAAAAACAACCCTGGTGTGTTTCGAAGAGTTCGGCACTCAATGACGAGAAGATTAAATGCTTGTTTCCAGGCTGGAGGAAATAATTTCGAACATTTATAGTATATTGAACATCTTCTACATCTACTTTTTGATAATAAAATGGGTTTTTAAGAATTCATCAGAAATTATTCTTAGAATAGACCAAAGAATAACATAAATAATAAAGAATAAGATTGGAAATGAAAAGTATTTAAACGAAATATTTTCCAATTTTTTTATTTTTTTTTTGTAGAAAATGCGACACATCAAACTTATTTAAAGCAAACTTAATTAACTGAAGATTTAATCACAGCTGTGGATCAATAATAGACGAATTTTGTGCATTTAATATTAGTAATTTATGCAACTCAATTTTGTCCATTTAGTTTTGTCTATTAGGGGTTGGGCAACTCAATTTCCTCCATTTAGATTTGTCTGTCCAACTCAATATTTTTATTTGGTTTCGTCTGTTAAGGTTTGCGCAACTCAATTTTGGCGACAGCCCGGAAAATACAGTGAGAAATTTGATAAATTTGAAAGAGACTTTAAGCTCATTCATTAGCGTTATAAGAGCTTTTAATTCAATAAAATTCAATTTAATTCAAATATACGAAAGCATATCCGGGCGCTGACATTAAATCGGATAACTACCCCGTAATAACTAAGCTCCTTATAAAAATGAAAAAGATAACAACGTGTGAAAACACCTTCGTTGACACAAAACTCCTCTAAGATCCTAAAAATCAACAAACAATAAAGCAAGAGATAAACCAATCTATAAGAACTATAAGTTTATCAAACTAGAACAGTGTGGATGAAAAATGGGAACTTATACAAACAAGGTTAAAAACAATAGCAAAAAAACATTTAACACTCGATACTCGTTTTTGAGTTTCTCGCGGGGCCCAAAATGCACATATCATGTATCAAGTTCACGAAATTGTCTTATCTTTATTTTCTTGAGCTGCACAAGAAAATAGAGATGACAATTCCGGGAACTTTTAATCACAGTGTTGTTGTCCTCGAAAATACAGTAATAGACACAAAAGGAGGAAAGTGTCTCACCACTTGGAGATTCGCAAGGATCAGCTGCTCAAGTCTGTAAGAAGAATGTGCGTCTTCTGTTACGAAAGCTGTCGAACGCATTTTAAAATGTGAAAACTTTTGCAAGCGGTCATAAAAAGGTTCACCACCCCTGTTATACAAGATATTCACTATATTCCAGCCCCGTATATTAATTAATGTTAGTTATTGAAAATCCAAGGCATTAAATATTGGAAAAACTAGTTGAATGCAAACAGAAATTAAGCAATTTAGCGAAAGTAAGAAAAAAAGGAAGTAAAGTTAACCATCCCAGTTTCAATTAACATGTTGAATGCCACGCTAATTTCACATGCGTTGCCTGTGGCGCCCCATACTCACCCAAATGCGTTTCTATTACCTGGCTTCGGCGGAACCAACGTTGCGTTACAAACTAACTTAGTGCCGGTCATTGGTGACCTCCATGGAATTCAACTTGTTAAAAACGAATTCGCTTTCCATCAAATATTTTTAATTATTTATATAATCTCGTATTAAAATTATGGTAATTTATATTTTCTTACGGCCGCTGTGTTGTGTTTAGAGAGAGTCACGGGTAAGTTCCCGAGAGCCGTTTAGTTCGATTTATACGTTATAATGTACCAATTTCGATGCAGATTAGACGAGAGTTTAATCGTCTGCAAGTCGATATCAGGCAATTACACCACAGACGAGGTTTGCCTGGGGTGCGACGGTAGCACAGGGCCACGTGTAAACGGGCCACTCGACGAACAACAGGAATCACTGTCTAGGTATGATTATTAATCTAGTATTTAATCTTAATTGAATATTTAATTGAAAGATATAAGAGGCTATAACAAATGTTTAACTACTTTAAATATTGGCTTGATTAAAATATACTGTGTCATTACATTTAGAGTTTTAATTCCTACCAATAAAAGTAGACTACAACGACGTAGAAAAGAATAGGGCTATCGAACAAAACATATTTGTTAATTGCTTTTTGTATGTGTAAAATAATATTTTTCTGATTATTATGATAGAAGTGGGCATCCGGATCCAACGTTTATAAAAACGATGGAATGTTCAAAGTTTGCGAGTTTAATACGTAGTCAAGATCACGGCAACGAACATCCTCTGCATCATATAGTAAAGAGCACGTCCAGTGATACTCCGGGAATGTCGCTGGGCACTCCGGTATCTGCGAGCGAAGTAGCCGCCGCCCTTCTGGGCGCTTCGACCAGTTCCCTCTGCGGTTTCAGGAGTAGACCGCGAAGGATCGAGGAGGAGGATCTGAGCACACCGTACAATCATTATAAATGTCTCAGTCCGAAGGATCGGGTCGGCAAACTTTTGAAACGACAGTTTAGTTTGGATAGAACCGAGGAAGTTTCGCACGAGGTTAGCAAATGTGTAAGTTATTTTTATTCAGCTTGAATGTTGTTAAACCCATGTAGCCCAGGGATTTTCAAAACTTTTTCTTTTTTTATCATTGTTAAGAAGATGAAGTAATATTGTTAAAACATATTTTAAAAAATCGCAAGGCGTTTTTATTGGTCGAAAGTAGGTGTTCTTTTAGTAGGGCGTTAGGCTTATATACTACTTTTAAATTTACTGATGTGTAATTTACAGTTTCAAAAAGCTTTTATTTCGCTTATAAGAAACATAAACAAATTAGTAAGTGGTATGGTAATGTACAATATAGTCCTTGAGATGTAATTCTGAACAAACCCAGAAATTCCTCGGGTTTTTTCGGGCAAACAAAACGAAGGTATTTCATGAAATCTCACAATCTGGTCTACATTTCCCAACTATCTAGACCAAGTTAGCAAAAAAATGTCTTCTAGCTCATAGGTTCCTTACCGCTTCATTATCTTTACCCATGTGATCTATTAGAAAACTGATTTTACCCCTACTTTAAAATGTTATCAAAACAAACAATACAAGCAAATGCAAATATCTTTATTAATCACAAATTATACTACAATCTTACTATTTTAACATATTTTAATAAGTGTGAAGGTTGGTATTGTTTTGCATCAAGTCTATTTATATTAGGTTTAGTTTCACTTAAAGCGCATCTCAAGTCATATTCCACATTGAGGCGGTTTCTGGCCTTTGTTTTTAATGTAACTAATGTTGAAAACCCACTCTCGCAGCTATAGGTGGTTGCAAAGGGTATTAACATTTTGAATGCTCTATTAGCTATAATAGGATTTATACGGCACTTGCTTTAGGCCAAAATGTGCTGAGATCAAAATTTTGAAATTCAAATTTTAAAGCACTATTCTCGCTCAGTCCGAGAAACTCTACTTTGGCCGCCACATCTTCATCTGTAATAATGTCATCATCAGTAGAAAATAGTCTTAATATCCACGAGTTGAACTGACGAGTATCCGTATAGGGAAATATTGCTTCAGTGAGTCTATTGCTGCAGATAAATGCTGATCCAAGGAAATTTGAAACGTAATTCTGATTGATTCGGTATTTACCGATTGCTCATACAGCTTTGTGAACATCGACACATCGGCAACTTGCGTTGGTAAAGTTAAAATTTACGCACAAAACTTGCAACTTTATCCTGCGCCATATTTCCTTGCAATGAGATATTAAGACTGTTAATTTCACTGAAAAAATCAGCAAGATAGGCCAAGCTTTTCGATAAATGTTTTATTTTGTATTTTTCAGAATTCAGTTTTTCCAAAAATAATCATATTTCTTTACGGAACTCGTAAACTCTGTTCAGAACTTTTCCTCGGGATAACCAGCGAACCTCTGTGTGATTTAAAAGAGAATTCAATTTGGCACCAACTTCATCGCATAAAACTTTTAATAATCTGGAGTTTGCAGCACTGCTACTAATATGATTCACAATTTTCACAAAGTCATTCAATGTGCAATTAGCAAATCTGGTGGAAGCGTTTTAACAGTCAAAGCGTAGCGGTGTATCAGGCAACAATGAGATAAAACTTGAAGAGCAACTTGTTTCACGAGTGCTTGAAATTCAGAAGGAACACCCATCATGGAAGGCGCCAACTGGGGCGTCTCTACAAACGCCAATCAATTTTGGCCAGTCCAGTCCGTTGTCTAAAATAAACTGCTTTTGCGTTTCGAATACGTCTTCACCACGAGTAGTGGTGAACAGAGACTTGCAGAACAAGTATTCCTCTTTTACATAGTCTTTTTTAATATACCGAGTAAATACCTGTAATTGTGAACACGAAGCTACCTACACTCATCCAATTGCATCGCATATATAGGACTTCCATAATTTCATAAATAATAGTTGCCAAAATATCGTTACTCTAGTCTGAAATGCGACTTTGAACTGTTTTATTTGAGAGTTATATTTGTTTAATTTCAGCCATATGTTGCTCGCCAATTACGAGCGACACTGCATCACACAAAAAAGGTTTGATGAGCTCCTTTCCTATAGTGTGCGTTTTTTTTTTGTTCATAGCAACGCGATAAGAAATCTGATATGAAGCTTCAAGACACGAATCATTTGCCTTTTGCATATTTCCTGTGGAATCCAACCACGAAGACATCAGAAGAGTCTCTTTTTTCTTAAAAAAATCTACATCTTATCGTACGAACTCTTTGTGAACTTTCGCGAAATGTTCTTTTAATTTGCTTGGTTTCGTGCTCTCTGGATTAAGTACTTTATTACACAAAACACGCTGAGGCTTTTGTATATTCCTCTATACAATATTCGTAAAGCCCCATTGTAAGAATGGTTCTTTATAGGAGCGTTTCTTCCGGATGTAGAAACCATGTCACTGTTTAGACTCGCGATTATTTTACAGAAAGTATTAAAAAGTTACGTGCAAGACTAGCAATAAGTCTTGATCCAAAAAAATATTTAACACAGCATCTTTTTCGATTAGATTAAGATTTCTACAAATTAACTAAATTTTACAATATCAAGAAAGTTTTGCAAAAAAAGGCGTGGCCATTATAGTATTTCATGGAGGGAATATTGGTAACCACTTGCCGGGAATTCAGATAATTAGAGGGCGAGATAACTAGCAGAAACGTGTTTTGGTTTTCTTGAATAGAACAAAAAATGCAATGAAAAAATTAAATAAGTACAGTACAATAATGATAATCCGGCGGTTGGTTAGTCTGGCACGTTCGGTAACTAGGCGCTCCGCGATAATTTGGAATTTCTTGATAAACCGGCGGTTGTCTGCTACCATATGTGTTGGATTATCAGGCAGCTTATCAATTTAATTCTGGCGACAACGACACGGCTGTTAGAAACAGTGAAAATACTACTGCGCGGTTTATCTGTATTTTTTAAATTCTCAGAAACTATCTATTCTATTAATTAAATAGTATGACATAATAATTAAGCTCTTGGTTACCTCCGCAGAAAAGCGAATTTACCCCCGCGGGTGTAATTACCTCTAGGTTCGGAACCCAGGGTCTAGCTTATATAGAATTTCACTAGAAATTTTTAGTTAAATAACACAAAAGCTTATAGAAAAAGTTAACTATCTACAATCTAGACAAAGTAAAACTACCTCAATATAGTCTGAGTCTTTACCCTAATACTCCATTTAGTCTATGTTTTGATAAATGTTTCTTGTGATTACCTTGTTGTTGAAAATTTAATGCGGTTTCCCTAAATCGGATTAGCGACTGCTAGCTGTCACTTTACGCCCCGTAAATTTGAAAACACCGCCGCTAATAACTCCTCCCGGTCGATCCAAATGAAAACCAAAAACAAAAATCTCTAATCTACAAAAATTACTCACCTCACACACCAATGGGAACACTGTAATGATGATGTATCACTAACTTATTTATTTTACTATGTACAAGCCAAATATCATTGTTATAGCTAATCTAGAAGCAGAGAACTTAATTGTTAGTCTATTTAGTTTTAGCAACAAAATGATTTGTAACTTTTTCAAAGTTCCAGATAAAACGTTCTAGTTTTCAGTTGTCACTAACTAATTTAGTTAGCTAAATATACACCAAAATTCGTTGTTCTAGATAGTCTAGCAGCCGAGGCCTGGAGGTTCAAATTAAAGTGTGTCTATTTTTAGTAGATTTTAAATTTCAAGCTTTTGTAACTTTTTCAAAAATCTAGATCATCTAGTTTTCAGTGATTACTAACTGATTTAGTTAACGATATTCACACCAAATTTCACAGGTCTAACTTGTCTATAAATCTAAATTTCTGAGCCAAAATAGAAAGATTGGAATTAAAAGAAAATTTCTTACAAAAAATATTTATTACAACAAAAATAAATTATACATTCAACTATAATAAGAATAATAATTTTATTTCTTGCTTTGGATCACAATAGTGTTATAACAAATGTCATTATTTAACGTCATTAACAACAATATACGTACATCAACTATTAGATTGAAACATTTCTATCACGTTACATTCGAAAATTAAAAAATATCGTCAAAAAAATCATTCACAGAGTAATAGATTTCATGAGAAATAGCATTTCTTTGACGGCAGTTTTAAATTTATTGTAATTGACGATAGCCTCAGTGTCACCAGGAAGTACATTATAAAGCTTTATGGCTACCACATAAGAGCTACCACCCCATCTGCGAGGTTCTGAAATTTCGTACGAATAACTTATAGAATTACGCGTTGTTTAATAGTTGACATCTCCAAACTTTATAAATTCTACTAGGTGTCGTGTAACATAACATATACATTTTAGTATATACATACTCAATAACTGCGCCTAAGAAATTATGTTTTATATGTCTCCGTAAATTTAAAACTATAGAAGATAAGAAAAAATTCTTAAAATTTATCTACAATATATACAACCTTATCAACGTAACTCTAGATGGTTAAAGGGCAAGCATAGCAGTACAGTCCAAATTAACCAAATTAAGGCAAGGTGACGAATATGCTTTTTAAAACCTAATTGTAAGATTAGACTCTGCGTTGAATATAACGGCCCGAAGTGAAGATGGGCGAACTTATACAGGAAACTGAAAAAGTATTTCCCTCAAACTTTCTAGTCATCTCCTAGTTTTCTCTAGTCAAACTAGTCTTTCCCTCATTGGCCTTAGCCATAATTAGGCAAAAATAGGCATAGCCAGAAAAGGTCAAGAAGGACAAATACATATTAGAATAAATGAGCATATATCAACTCATTTACCTATTTAGGGTCCACATTAACAACAAACCAAGTGCGAGCAGAGATAAAAGCTAGAATAAAGGCAGGAAATAAAGGACTTACTGCGGGCAAAACTTCTTAGCAGACAAAGCTCAGAATCTACCGGACACTGATACCCCCAATTGGGTTGTTGAATAAAAAAAAATTTTTTACTGTATTTTAAAACCTTGTTATTAATAATTCGGATGTGCGATGCGAAAAAGTTAAAAAAAAAATAATTATAAACAATGTAAAAGTGATAAAATTTTGAAAATAATCACTTAACTGCAAACGCGCCATAATTTGTTTATGATGTCGAGGGTGAAACTTCATTCTAACATTCAAACTTAAACATTCTTTATAAAATCGACGTTTAACAATGTGGGACATTTAAAAACATTTTTTGAGGAGTTCTTTTTGGAGTACTCCTACACGATGGTACGAAACAAGCACGATAATTTGTCTACTACAGCTACTGTATCGACAGTCAGGCACGGGTAGAAATTACCAGTTTACGTCACAACGCGATGGTTTAACTTTTTAATTACAACGAGAATAGAAAATAAGAAAGAGTTCTGTTATAAAACTTATGTATGAGCTTTCGATTTATGAGAAAAAAAATTGACTCAAATACCCAATTGTTACAAATGCTTGCGAAACGTGGACTCTAACAAAGATGATGATAAGAGTTTGGGAGAGGAGAATGCTACGTAGAAAATTTGTTGCTACACAGGACGACGACGACTATTTGAGAATAAAAATGATTCACGAGCTCAATACCCTAACCAACGGAGCGAACATAGTACGCTTTATAAAAGCCAGACACTTGAAGATGGAAAAAAGTATAGTTGAAGACCTGAGAACAATAAGAGTACACAATTACGCCGCACTAGCCCAGGACCGGAGAAGATGATAGTAAGTGGTACAGTAGGCCAAGGCCCATATAGGGTTGTAGCGCCACAGGAAGAAGAAGAAGGCTATTAATAAAGTGGTTAGTGATGCAATATGTCGCGATCGGTTTTAATATACAGGGTGTTTCAAAAAGAATATACGTACAAGTATTATTTTGTCCAAACTATCGATAGCTGCCTCGGCTCGGCTATTGGAGCAACGAATACATAGTTTATATTAATAGGAGCACCCCCTCACTGAAGTCTCTAAGTGCGTGAATATCTGATTGAAACTCTACCGAACCATTGGTCGTCAAGGTGCTGACGACTTAGCATGTCTCAGCTGGGCTCCACGGTCACCGGATTTGACACCCTGTGACTTCTTCCTGTGGGGTTTTGTTAAAGACAACTTTTATGTATCACCACTCTCACAGAATCTGGAAGAGTAGAAGAACCGCATCCGTACTGCCATAACATCAGTGACGAAGGACATCTTGCCCGAGTATGTATGTGAGGAATTTGAGTATCGGTGTGATATTGTTCGTATCGCTGATAGAGGACATATTGAACATCTGTAATCTAAACTTGAGAGGTTCCTAAATATGTGTGTAAAGTTTCATATTCGTATGTTTTAAATAATAATAAATATATGCATGCGAGATACGTACATTCTTTTTGAAACACCCTGTATTTTGAGTAAAGTCTATTGTAATGATAATACAAGACTGCACCAAGCAGATATTCGAAACTAAGACCCAACAGTCCTACTTTTTCTGTTTCCTGTATAAGTACGCCCAAAGGTCGCTCATCTTCACATCGGGTCGTTATAAAGATATCGATTACGTACGCGCATATTTGTTTTGAGCTTATTCATCGCGGAATCTAATATTAGGTTAAAAAACATAGTCGAGAACTATCTGGACTGTACTGCTACCCTTGCCCTTGATCCGTCTAGAGTTACGCTGATAAGGTTCTCGATAGGTTTCATCTTTCCTGGCTGAAGCATGGATCATCCTACGTTTCAGGTTCCATTTCGTTCCAGTTCCAGTCTCATGTCCTTGGTCCCTTGCAATGTTCCTCTTTCTTAACTCTCGTTTCTTTGGCAAGGTAAGGTCGTTAGTCTCACGTTCAACCTCCTGATCGGAGGACTATATCTTCTGTTCTCCATGCCGCGACCCCGCTTTACATACGGGTTGGTTACCGCATCTCGGACTAGATTACTCAGGTTTCCAGCGTTCACCACCTCTAATAGAGGCTCCATGGAGACAAGAGTCGTAATTGGCTAGGTTAGGTTAGTTTAATTTCTCTTCTTTTACGATAGCTGTGTGGTACGCATGCTCTACCCCATTTGAACCTCTTTTATTAATAGTATGGTCAATATTTTCCCAATACATTTTTTTCGTGGTACTGATTCATAGTCACTCAGTAAAAGAACCCTAAAAAAACAAGAAAGCTCATGTGCAGTAACGTTCCCGGTATGATTTTTCTGTCTTGTATATGTGTTGGAAAAGTCCAGAATCAGATTTATCACTTAATCAAAAAGCAATTGAGAGGGTGAGTGAGAGATTACGTTGCACAGATGGTATGTTATAAGTATACAGAAATTAGAATACTGTAAATCACCCACTTTTTAATGAAAGTATTTTACTAGTTTTGACGATGGCTTCACCAATGATATAGGTAGTGATATAGATAGTGAGTCTAATATTATTTCAATTTATACATTAAACTGCAAACCAAATTAAAAAAAGAAAAATATTAAGGAGATATAAGGACCGATACATTTTTGTAAGATTCATCCAAAATCTCTATAAGGTCCTCCTAACCCTGCTTACTATCTCAGTCCTCTTCTAATGATGTTTGCACTTCATGTGTTTGCTTCGGCTGTGAGTTGTGTACCAGGTAAATTGTTTGGAACAACAAAATCATCGCCTGAAAAATTGCTGTCTGTTGTCGAACTTCAATGTCATCGGACTTTTCTAGTGTTTCCAGCAATTTCACGAGAGTTGGCGGCCTTTCCCAATAGCTAATAGAAAAAGAAAATATTTTGGAAATAGTAGTGAAAGTGGCTGTAGTGGTGAACGTATCCGCTAGCTATACCTGATATCCTGGGTTTAATCCCCGGACAATACGTGATTTTTTTCACGGAACTATGCTGTGGCCACCTCGTGGAAAGCAATGGCTAACTACCACGAGTAATTCTGCCTAGAAAACCTCTCAAATAGTGCCTTTCGGAACCGGCGATAAAATGCTAGGTCCCGCATATTAGTGGATGATGCGTTCCACTTGTATGCACACATATTGAGTGAGTACCTACGTAAGTACCTACCTACCTTTTAAGTGGACGGTGTTTTTTTCAATTTATCTATTATCCTAGTATATTATGTAGTATAATATGTATGATTGAAAATGTTGGTGTATGGTTCTACAGAGGTAATTTGGTCCTTCTAGTACTCAAATTTGATGTTGTACGGTAATGCATATTGATAATAACAACAGTAACTTACCTTCTGTTACTTATTGCAAATAACAGCTAATTATACCAACACACCAACACAGAAAACACTAAAAAACCACGCACATTTGCACAGTACCATACCAGTACATTATTTGAAATGTAAGGTGGCTTTATTTCAATGAAAATATGAGTATATTATTTTTGAACAGAAAGCATTTTTTCCGTTCTTTTGAAAGGGCGCTTGGGCTATATGGGTTAATTACGCATTTAATTATTAGGAGTATGAAATATGTTTTGTTTTATTTATTTTAGCTTTAACTTTTACTTTTCTTCGCAGAAATGCATAAGAGTATCTTTATATTTAAAATCATAGAAGGGCAGGGGCAGTGATTGATCTGTTATAGTTCATCTAATTGCCAAATTCCCTAGTTAAGGGACTTACATTCTTCTTGCAGTGGTCCAGCTACAGTCCTAAATGAACCTCTGGACATAAGTGGCTTAGTGTCTATATCTTAGACACACGTATAGGACTTCACAGTTTTTAACGTGGGCGGCGAGCAACTATTAGGGGAGGTTTCGTGGCAGATTGCTATGATGGCTTTGCCAGAGTCATGCACAGTAGAACGGTGGCATATTTTAATGGACTTAGATTATCTTCAAGATTCTTATGCATTATTTTTTACCAACTTTCTTTTTTTGCCAGAATTTTTATTTTTTCAGATTTTGTTCATTTCACGTTATTTTTCACACGAATCGTGTGTTCGCATGTAAAAAATTGTCATTACATTGGTTTCAGATGAGTCCGAGATTATGTAAACAGAATTCCGCCGGGGCTGCGGATTTAGAGAAGATCGAAGAGGCGCCGCTGAAATTGGCGCCTGTAGCGACGCCCGTCACGACACTACACTGCTCACTATCTATATCAGTAGACTCTTTAATACATTAGACTGGAAACCAAATAAAAAAAGAAAAATATTAAGGAGATATAAGGACCGATACATTTTTTGTTTCTTCCAAAATCTCAATGAATATATTTTTTTCTAGAGAAAAATAATTTAAATGTGTTATATAAGATGTCTTATATAAGATTTATAGATAAGTTATCTCTAAAACTAAGGGAAAAAATGTTCCCAGTTATTTTCTTAACCAGGGGCTATATTTTTATTATTATTATTATTGATGAGTAATAATAATAATTATCTTTATTGTCACCAACAGTAACAAACGGCACTCATCATTTTTTTTTAAATTACTTTAATTAAACAAATTGCTTAGAATATTTTCTTAAGTTAATAAAATTTAATAATTATATTAGGTTGGGGTAAAAGAAATCAATTATTTTAACTTCAAGACTTTATTGAACATGTTTCGGATTACCAATTTTTGTCAAATATGCCCCGTTTTATTCTATAACTTCTTGCCATTTTACAGGTAGCTTCATAATGCCTCACCCATAGTCCATTTTTAGTCTTGGTCCCTTTTGACGAGAACTCCAGTAACCGTTTTTCACTTGATGCCAATTTCTTATCTCTGAAGAAGTTGATGTTAATGATTTGCAAGAAAAACATTATAATCGCTTAGTGCCAGGTCAGAACTATATGGTGGATGCATCAAAACTTTCCAATCAAGCTCCCGGAGTTTCTAACGAGTCAATATAGACGTGTGTGCCTGGCGTTGTCCTGAAGGAATACATCTCTCCTCTTGGAAAATTCTGGCCGTTTGTGGCCAATTGCTAGCTTCACACGGTCCAGTTGTTGACAGATTGTTGACAGATATGAATTTAGTGTTTGGCCATATACCCACTATATACCTAGTCCCACCAAATGCACAGCAGAACCTTCCTGGTTGTTAGCCCTGGTTTGGCCATCATTTGTGCTGCAACACAGCGCTTGGACCACGATCGTTGATCGAATGTTGTCGTATGTGACGCATTTCTCAGATGATTTCTCACTAAGGAAGTTGATTTTGATGATATGCATGAAACACATTTTAATCGCATGTTGCCAGGTCCGGACTATATGGTGGATGCATCAAAACTTTAAAATGAAGTTTCCAAAGTTTCTAACGAGTCACTATAGACCTGTGTCTGGCGTTGTCCTGATGGAAAACATCTCTCCTGTTGGCCAATTCTGGCCGTTTGTGGCCAATCGCTACCTTCAAACGGTCCTCCAGTTATTGACAGTAGAGATCTGAATTTAGTGTTTGACCATATGGAAGTAACTCATAATAATAAAAAATTCCTTTCTAGTCCCGCCAAATGCACAGCAGAACCTTCCTGGCCGTTAGTCCTGGTTCGGCCACCATTTGTGCTGCATCACCCCGCTTGAACCACGATCGTTTTCGCACAATGTTGTCGTATGTGGCCCATTTCTCAGATGGTTCCATTTGACGAAAACTATAGTAATTGATTTTCACTTGATACCAATTTCTTATCACTAAGGAAATTTATGTTGATGATATGCAAGAAAAACTTTGTAATCGCTTGTTGCCAGGTCCGAACTATATGGAGGATGCACCAATACTTTCCAATCAAGCTCCTGGAGTTTCTAGCGATTTACTATAGACGTGTGTGCCTGGCGTTGTCCTGATGAAAGACATCTCTCATGTTGGCCAATTCTGGCCGTTTTTTGCCAATCGCTATCTTCAAACGATCCACTTTCTCAACTCATTATAAAGCAACTCATAATAAATAATTTCTTTCTAGTCCCACCAAATGCACAACAGAACCTTCCTGGTTTGGCCACCATTTGTGCAGCATAAACGCGCTTAGACCACGATCGTTTTCGCACAATGTTGTCGTATGTGACCCATTTCTCAGATGGACCCTTTTGACGAAATCTCTAGTAATCGATTTTCACTTGATGCCAATTTCTTATCATTAAAGAAGTTGAAGTTGATGATGCAAGAAAAAATTGTAATCGCTTGTTGCTAGGTCCGGACTATGTGGTGGATGCAACAAAACTTTCCAATCAAACACCCGGAGTTTCTAAGGAGTCAATGTATACGTGTGTGCTGGCCGTTGTCCTGATGGAATACATCTCTTCTGTTAGTTTCTGGCCAATTGCTACATTCAAACGGTCCAGTTGTTGACAGTAGAGATCTGACTTTAGTATTAGACCATATGGAAGTAACTCATATAAATCTCTTATAAATAATTCTTTTCTAGTCCCGCCAAATGCACAGCAGAACCTTCCGGGCTCTTAGTCCTGGTTTGGCCACCGTTTGTGCTGCATCACCGCGCTTGGACCAGGATCGTTTCCGCACAATGTTGTCGTATGTGACACATTACTATGACAACTCTAGTAATTGATTTTCACTTGATGCCAATTTATTATCACTAAGGAAGTTGATGTTGATGATATGCAAGAAAAACATTGCAATCGCTTGTTGCCAGTTCCGGACTATATGGTGGATGCATCCAAACTTTCCAATCAAGCTCAAGAATTGGCCAATTCTGGCTGTTTGTGGCCAATCGCTAGCTTCAAACAATCCAGTTGTTGACAGTAGAGATCTGAATTTAGTGTTTGACCATATGGAAGTAACTCATAATAAATAATTTTTATCTAGTCCCACCAAATGCACAGCAGGACCGTCCTGCTTGTTAGTCCTGGTTTGGCTACCATTTGTGCTGCATCACCGCGCTTGCACCACGATCGTTTTCGCACAATGTTGTCGTATGTAATTGATTTTCACTTGGTGTCAATTTATTATCACTAAGGAAGTTGAAGTTGATGATATGCCATATGACATGTTGATTATGATAACAAAAACATTGTAATCACTTGGTGCCAGGGCCGGACTATATAGTGGATGCATCAAAACTTTCCAATCAAGCTCGCCGAAGTTTCTGGCGAGTCACTATAGATGTATTTGCCTGGCGTTGTCCTGATGGAAAACATCTCTCCATATGGAAGCAACTCATAATAAATGATTCCTTTTCAGTCTCACCAAATGCACAGCAGAACCTTCCTGTCCGTCCGTTAGTCCTGGTTTGGCCACCATTTGAGCTACCGCGCTTGGACCACGATCGTTTTCGCACAATGTTGGCCACCATTTGAACTGCATCACTGCGCTTGGATCATGATCGTTTTTGCGCAATGTGACCCGTTGCTCATTCCCAATCACCATCCGATTAAGAAATGGGTCGATTTAATTCCGTTCGACGATGGCTTCGCAGATGGAAATTCGATCCATCATGTTTTTTTGTGTTAATTGGTGTGGCATCTAAACACCAAGATTCTTTTTGGATCCAGCTTTGTGCAAATGATTTAAAACTTTTTTATGGTCGATCTTTAACTCGATGCTACGATTGTTAACATGCCTGTCAACTTCGATAATTTCTGTGATTTTATCAACATTTTCGACGACGGGCTTAAGTGCATCATAAAAAAATTTTGAACGGAATCTACGAAACCAGTATCGGCTGTAAAGTAAGGCATACACGCTACGGTCTTCCGGAGAGGTTACCTGTGCAGGTTTGCCTGCGCAGATCAACCGCACGTCGGTAGCGTGTATGGGGACGTTCCGGTATAACTGAGCGGTATACTAATTTTTGCGGTTCAGTTATTTTTGAGATGGCATCGATTGAGGACGATGATGCACTATCATTGATAAGCCTGGCGTTAATTTTGAAGAAAAAATATACAATAACATGAAAGAGCATCGAAAAAATAGTGTAAGCATTGGTTATTGAAGGAAAACTTATAATCATGTCGACCTAACGAATTAAAATTCGATTCTGAAGATTATGAAAACTATCTCAGAATGGACGAGAAAATATACCTGAAATTACTTGCAATGATTACTCCTATGATAAAAAAAGGTATAGTTATGAGAAATATTATTTCTACGCACAAAAAGTTATCAATTAGTTTGAGATATTTCGCAACCGGCAATAAACATGTACGTAAATAAACACGTACGTATTATTGAACGTACTTTAAGTGAACGGTGATTGTACTATGAAATTGTACGCTGCACATCTGCAACCTCTCCAGTTTGGCAGGCACTGGTTTATACCGAAATTATTTGATGAAATTTTACTTACAACAAGATAAAGAAAACCTAAACTTGAAAAGTTTGAATTTCTGAAATGAAAAGTTTTAAAATTCGTACAAGTGTTTTAGGCAGAACTTATTTTTCAAATAGCATATTTTTTTTTATAAAAACAAAGAAATGTTTAAATACATTTTTGTTTTAACATGCATTTTCAATATAAGAATAGTCAATATCAAATCTAAGCCCAACAACTTATATACCGCTACATACAAAAGCAGTACATTCAAACATACACTAAAAAACAACTGACATGACCTGCGCAGGCGACCGGAGTACGTGCACAAACGCTCAGGTACACCGTCGAAAGAATTAATTTTCGATCTTACGCTGGTTCAAAAAATTGTACAAGTCTATTCCCACACACGCTCCGGTCTGCCTGCGGAGACATACCTGCTCATGTAGATCTCTCCGCTGGACCGTTGTGTGTATGGCCGGCATTAATGTATCGGGACCATAAACACCATTCTCAATAGACCTTTTTACGGTTAGTTAATCGCATGCCCATGAAAGTTTCGGGCATATATTTTGTTATACGTCAAATAGTTCGGGCACTTTTTGACGTCCAACATGGCGGAAATTGACACATGCTCACAAAAAAAATTCAACTAAGAAAAGATCTATTTCATCCGCCTGGCTTGTATTCTCGCCTTTATCAAAGAAAAACTGAAAATGCTCCGAATTTCCTCTTTGTCAATTTTCATTTTTAATACTGTATGGACCAAACAAAAAACAGCTAAAGAATTTTGTTAGTACGAAATGTCATCTTCCCAACGAGCATAAATCTGAAATTGTTGGATCGTTATTTTTAGTAGATATCGATCACAGCAGCCATCTACCGAAAAAATAATGGATTGCTTTTTCCTCAACCTATTAAATTATAAATATTAATATTAAAATAATTATTAATATTAATATTAAATTTCAGGTGCAAATTGAATATTTACTAGTCATATAAAATAAAATATAAATAAAACCCAAAGGGTAAAATTCGCTCGGATTAAAGTTTATTCACACACATCCGTATTAATTCCGTATTCGTTCAGTATCAGTGAAACCCGTGACGTTTCAATGACTCTATCCGTACAATTTTTATGTACGAATAAGTTACAGATTAACACATTGAAGATCGCTGGCCCACCGGTGCGTGCTCACGAGTGAGCACACGATTTGTTTTACTTGGGGACCGTGTGCACATCAGTGAGCATGATTTAAATACAATTTATTTACAGTAGGTGATTCGCCGGTTCCTCGAAGAGATACTGTATGTAGTGGACTTAATTAATTTAGCAGAACTCATTTTAAAACGATTTTTTTTAGTTTAAACAAAATTTATGGTTTATAAAATTTTCAAGGTAAAAAATCATTTAGGGCACAACTTTTTTTTAAAAAACGGTGGATTGACAAAAACGGTCGACAAATTGGTATTTTGGATTTTTCACAAACTGTAAAAAAGTAACAATGTCTCATAGGTGAGCATGCGGTCCACGAGAAAATTTACATGTTGGGACCGGATGACCACCCGTGAGCACTTTTATTAAAATAAATCTAGGGGTTAATTAATGTCTACTTCAAATTGTTGTACACTTAAAAAATATTTAAGAAATGTACAAAATTCACAATAAACAAAAATGCAGGGCCATTTGTGAGAAATACGATTTTGTTGAGCTGTCTTCAACGTGTTAAGCTACAGACGCAAAAATAACAATAAGAAATGTTTGCTGTAAATGGTGGAAGATCCGGGTTTAAGTGAGAAACATTTTTACATTTTTTTAACTTTTATAAGTTACATTGTTCATTTTTGTTCATTGTTCAACAAATAAATGTGTATTTATGTAGAGTCTATATTAGAATCGGTCCTTATATAGAGCATAAATATATTATGACCGACACAAATCATAACCACTCACTGTTTTAAAGTCTTTAAAATATTTATATTTTCTTTAATATAAACATATTCGTGCATAATATATTTATATTCTAATGTAAAAACAAATGGTATATCTCAATTTTTGTGATAATACAATAAATCTATGTTTTAGAATGTTTAGACAATCAGTAAATTATTTTGCTATGGATTTCTTCAATTTAATTTCACCGAGAAAACTGCAAGAGGCAAGTTTTAAATTAAAAGACGAGTTTTAAATTTGAGCTGTGGGGTATATTCAAGCTTAAATTTAAAATGAAATGCAAAACCGAGACAAAAATGTTGCGTAAATTGCTATGAATATATTAATTTACTGAGTGTAAATGCATATTTAATAGAGATTAGGAATTAAGGTCCCGAAGGAAATGATGTGTTAAGGGTGTGGAAATTTTATTACAGGTATATTGAAGATTTTATTGAAGTTTAGTAGCAAATGGTATATTTTCAAGAAGAAACAAAACATTAACAATTTATTAAAGATTTTATTGAAGTTTAAAAGTAAGGACTCGCAAATGGTATATTTTGAAGTATAAACAACCTTCGTTATCAATTTATTTTGTAAATGTTTGATATTTAAAATGAGATTTTTTACAGAAATTGAGAAGGGCAAACATTCCAAGTATACAAATAAAGAAAATTAATGAAAACTAAACAAAACGAAGAAGAGTGTATGAGAATAGCCGAGATTGGAGAAGAGTGTAGTCGAGTAAATTTCAATAATTTGAGACAATTTTAGAATGGGTGGGTCAAAACTATACAGGACTTGACAAGAGTTGATGAAACTTCACAGAATTAGTGAAGTCTGTATTAGTTTAGTCTTAATTGGAAAAAAGGTTTATGTAATGTTGAATTAATTTTGAAATATTAAAAGTAAGAATGTTTGTTTCAATGAAGATATGGCTATGAGACGCAAATATTAAAATGAAAATCTATTTGAGACTTATTAGACAAATCAAAAAAATAATGCAAAAAGAGAAAAAGACAAAAAAATGCTAAAAAAGAAGAGAAGACGAGATTATGCAAGATTACACGACATTAAACAAGACTAGACATGATTATACGAGACTAAATGGACAGGAGAAACCTTGACATAATAAAACTAGAGCAGGGTAAACTAGGGAAGCCTAGAGAAAAGTAAACATTTGCTTTAGTTAAGACAATATTAGCCAATTTTAATAACAAATTATAATCATGCATCTGAATGCTCTGAAATAATTGTTATCACAAATACCCCTTTGTGATAACAGTTATTTCACCTTTCTGTAATTTCTGAAAAAAAAATCCCAAAACGACCTTTTAATTTTTGTAGACAATCCTTAAAGCCCTAAAAATATATTCAAAATAAATAAATTTCTAATCGATGTTACACCTCAGATATAAATTTAACAAAGCAAAAATTATTTAACAAGAGAAAATAAAAGATATATAATAAACGTTACAACAATAAATTAAAACAGATTTATCAGATATTTTTTAATCCCCTTGTATAGTAAATGAAAAGAAGAAATAATATATTCTATGTAAATAATCTTTGAGATAAGTTTATATCTATCTATTTTTATTGTGAGAAAATGAAGTAGAATCAACAAACGTAGACTCACGAAAGCAATTTTATGAAAATCTATTATTTCCAGGCAGAACTTATACGTATCAGAATGTTATGAAACCCCTTAAATGAACAAAAATGTAGATCTCATCGGCTAAAACTAGAGTGTTTATGAATAATCGATAGGATTCATTTTAATTTTTCAGTGTATATTTATATCGTTCATTATGTGCACTGTTTATTTGAAAATTGTTTTTTGACCATTTTTATCGAAAAACTCTTTATTTGTAATATATAGCAATAATAAAATATAATGATATATTTATTGGTCTTTTAAAGAAACACCTTTTACAAACCTAGACATCAAGACACTTGGGAAATCTGCGACAAACTCGAGAAAGGATTATTATACTGACTGAATTACACAAACTGAAACAAGATAAGAAATGGACTAAATAGAAAGGAAACAGATTAAGTATTTAACTATAATCAGACAAATTGACAAAACTTGTCAGGGAAGAACACATAAGCAATGTTAGACAAGTGAAGTATAATTGCATAGACGAGGTTAGTCAGATGAACGAAGATTAATGCAATAGTAATTAAAATTATTAATGTTTAAATTTAGATGGTTGTGATAACAGTTTCGATTGGAATTCGTCCGTTGGCCGGCTGAAACAACAACGCGTTAATTATTGTAGAGTTGCGTAAATAAAGCATTTGAATTGCCAGCGGTAGTTTGAAAATTCTCTTTCCGTTGCTTCCGATTTGTCCCTGCAAACAAACAAAAAATCATGAATATGTCACGAACGAATAACTTTTACAAATATTTTGGAAAAATAAGTTTTAATTCGTTTAAAATTTGATTTTTAGAACTTTCGTCGATTTCTCTTTGGCATTCTAAATGTTCGTAGTCGACTAGTTTTTAAGACGATGCGTTTAAGATTCTTGTAATAGTTGATTTAATTTGGGAACATTATAAAACCAAATATGTTTGTGTCAATAAGGAATATGTTTAGATGAGACGAAAATAATGGATTGCAAGCAGTAGCGTCGCTAGGGTCGGTCAATCGGGCGAATGCCCTCGGCCCACGAGCTAGGGGGGCTCCCAGAGAGGCTGTAGGGGGGTCAAAGAGCTATATTTTGGGGACCCTCCCCCCATTTTGCTAAAATTAAAAGAAAATAAAGTTCAATTTTGTTTTTCTTTTATATTAATATATTATATTTCTTCTATACATATGTTCCTTTCTTGTATGTATTAAAAATTAAAGAATTTATTTGTTTATTCACTCTTTTTATTTACTGGGGGCCCCACCTCAATATATATGCCCGGGGCCTCAAAACCCAAACGACGGCGCTGATTTCAAGTCTAGTTAGAACTTGTTAAGACAATACAACAATATTATACAAGCCATGTAAATGCTAGAAAAGACGTGATAAGACAAGACTAGACGAGATTATGCAAGATTAATCGACATTAAACAAGACTAAAGTTGATTAGGCGACACTAAATAAGACTAGAGAAACCTTGACGTGATTAAACTATAGTAGGGTAGACTATGGTCTACTACGAATTATGTACTATACTTTATCTACGACCACACTAATTTGTTTCTGTTTAATAAGAAAAATATGTTTGATGTAACACTTTCGACCTTATTTAACTTGATAAAAATGAAAAGTAATGGTTACACAACTTTTTATTTAGTACTTTTTTTGTAGTTTTCGTTAGATTTAAGCGTGAAAAAAACAAAATAAATAACAGCTTCTGTGTCATCATGTGAATATCATGTGAATGATGTGATGTTTAATGATTGTTTGGTAATCACGGAATACTATATTTTAAAATAGTATCAACGTGCAGCTCTCAACCATTCAACGAATCGTAAACCAAACGTTGATGTGGGATTTTGAATTATTACATAACATTAATCGCGGATTGTTACATATGTGTTTGGTATGATGTATTTACATAGTCCACGAACAGTGCAATAATGGGCATTTACAATAGTGTGTCGTAGATAAAATACATTACAATATAATAGTTAACTTAGACAATATTTGATGGATTTTGATTTTCCAAATATTCTTTCAGGGTATTATAGGCTTTCTGAATTAATATGTTTTTGTTCTAAATAGTATGTTAGATTATTCATCTTTTAGATCTCGTAGAAGGTTGTACACCTTGGTGCCAATTATATCCGAAGCTGTACCACATACCTATAGATAAATTTACTCTTGGTGTCATAAGCTTTTGGCGATTTCGAGTGTGGTGATTATGTTGATCCTTTCTCGCGGGGAACTTATTTTTATGTATATTTGTTCTTACAAAGGAAAAAAATAACAGAGTTCAGAAAAATAACAGAGCAGAATACAATGAGATGATATAAAAATATATACAAACATTTTTGAACTAATAAAATAAAAGCTATAATACAACATCTCTTGGAAAACAATTTCAAAGATAATTGATAACAATTGATAATATTGAAAAATAAATAAAAATATATAAATAGTTTAAAAAAAACTATACCAATATTGCAGAATGCCGTGAAACAGAAAGTTAGTTATTAAGGATTTGCATAGAATGATTTAAAACCTTTAAACGTCCCTAAAATTGCACACTAAGAGCTGATCGAGTTATAGGTAGAGCATAAGTTATAGATGGTAGGGTGGTATCAAGGTCATAGTGCCACCATATGACGGGTTATAAAATCAGTCTGCCTGTCGATTAGCAGCTGGAAAGACAAGGACACTATGAACCGCCTTAAACAAAAAGACCAGACCTGTCAGAGATCCTCGAGTCTTTAGTGAAAGGAACCCAAACTCAACCCGCAACAATGAGTGGTGCATGTCAGTAGGAGGAGGACCTCCGAACGTTTTGAAGCAGAGGAATTTTAAACATTTTCTATGAAGAATCCCCAACGCAGTAATATGTTCTTTGAAATGAGGGTCTCAAATAATTGATTAAATGCCATACTCTAAGATGAATCTCACGAAACTGTGGTAAAGTACTCTGAGCGCCAAATTATTATAAAAATTGCATATTGTGAACCCAAGAGGTCTTGCTGCCGTAGACACTGTGGGCCGAATGTGTTTCACAAACGAAAGATTACAATCAATTTTAATTCTGACTCAGATCGATCAAAACAAAATTTAAACAAAGAACCTGAACTCGAGAGGGTGAAGTCGAGTAAAATTAACAATTTTGCACTTGCTAAGGTTCAGATCTAACTTATTGCCATCGCACCATCTATCCAATTTATTAAGGCTAGCTTATAAAATGGATCAGTCAACTTCAGAGCCATGAAAAGGTCGTGAGCAAGAAGTAAATGAGGAGAAGATACAGACTCAATCAAGTCATTAATGAATAAATTAAATAACATCGGCCAAATTGTGGATACCTGAGGAACACCAGAAGTGAATACGAATGCCAATCCACCCTGAAAAACAAACTGCAATCTATTCGCTAGGTAAGATGATTATAATACTATAAGGTTGTTTACAAAACCAAAAGAACACAGCTTATTAATAACGACTGCATAATCAACACTGTCGAATGCATTGGGAAAGTATGTATAGATGCAATCCACCTGCCCCCTAGTAGCAATAACTGGAGTAACATACTGTGTTAAGGCTACTATATTTGTTACCGTTAAACGACCTCTCATGAATCAATGTTGTTTAGTGGAGATAAGATGTTTAATACAGGGGAAGAAGGGGAAGGAGAAGAGTTGAGAAGATTCAAAGATTTTGAAAAATAATGGAAATTATGGAGATGGGACGATAGTTCATAATGTCAGACTGTCAGCCAGATTTGAGGATTGGAGAAATCTTTGTAGATAGGTGGAATCGTGCTTTCATAGAGGATCTTGTTGAAAGGTTTGGTATGTGGAGACGTAAAGATATGCGCAAAATCCCAAAGTAAGAACGCTGGAATCAGGTCAGCACCGCTGGTCAAGTAACATTTTGCTCGCTTGAGGGTTGAAGACCTCATCTTCAGTAACGTTAGTAAGTCTGATCAGAGGGAGATTCAGACCAGAGATATCCGAAAAGCAAATAATGGGAGATGAGGTTCTATGCACTCCCTTAAAGTAGCTGCCAAAACGTCATCAATTGACTGCGGAGAATTTTTCAATGTGAAACTATCCAAAATCATTTTACACGGTATCCGACTTTGTCGCTTTTTAGATCTAATAAATGACCAGAAACGTTTCGGATCAACGGAAATATTATTGGCTGATTCCGATATAAAGGTAGAAAAGATTCCGTCTTTATCTGTAACTTCGCCAACATTCTGATGTGCTTGAGCCTAGAGCAGCCAAGCAAAGATTTAGATTTCTTATATGTATGGTGAAGAGCACATTTCCTTGGAAGACCATCAATAATTTCAGGTGGAAACCACGTGGGATAACTGGATCGAGAATAGGAACGAAGTGAAACAAATTTATCAAGAACGGAATAAAGGCAGGAGTAAAATATATCTAAGAGTTCACTCGATGACTTGTTGGGTTCTTTAATTAAAGTAAAGTCACTACTACTAAGAGCGAGGTAAAGCGCATGAAGATCGGCACGCGGAAATTGTATGATTTGCTGTTAGGAAGTAACCGATTATTGTGCATAAACTTAGGCTTCCCTTGCCTGGCATGAATCGTAAAAGATGTCCATAGGACAGAATGATGGGGATCCTCAGAGACAACACGACATTGCTCCTTATTAATACTATCACTCAGGTTACTAAAAACTAGATCTAGATTATCACCCGAATTTGTGATAATATTCAGTTTCTTGTGGCTAGAGAGAAAGAAAGAAAATTATCCAGCGAAGAGGATTTTATGGGCGCTAGATTAAACTGAGAAAGTTTTAAGACACCAACTATGAGAAAATTAGCATAAACAATTGACATAATAATGACTTCAAGATCAAAAAACCACTCAAATATTTAAAATCGAGGTATTATAAAGACGGATATAAATGCCTAAATTTGTTTTTATGTATATTAACATTTTTCATTTATATGCTAATACCAATACCAACATATATATATATATATATATATATATATATATATATATATATGTTGTATTTGAGGTTTTCGCGGATAGATACCTGTGTTGTATTGTTTTCTCGGGGATTCCGCGTTGATGCTGAGGGTTGGCTTTGAAAAGAACCGGATTCTCGACGTTTCGGCGAACTAACATTCGCCATTCTCAAGAGATATATGCGTCCGTGCGGGTCAACCGTTAGACGCATACTGAGAACTCGTTCGTACGATGCGACTACTTATAGCTGTCTGGCTTCGGGTCATGCGCGTTGTGTGCGGTGCTTCGGTTCGGTTGTTTGTTTGTCTTGTTGGTCGTACATGAGTCTGGGGTGTCTGGGATTGCATTTTGAGGGTGGATATGATCGGTCGCCATGCTGGGGGCAGTCTCAAGGAATCGTCTCTCGTGTTCATGCAGTAGTCTCGTTTTTTCTATCTCTATGGCTTCTCTGTATACTCGTGACATTTCGTGGCTAATCTGTGCAACAGTCCTTGAATTTCTAAAGTCCATCCAGTGACCGGTGTTTGTGTGTTGGACAAGTGCCGATGAAACTTTGTCTCTGTGTCTGGTTGAAAGGTACCTTGCGGAACATGTGAACAAACCTACATTGGACGTACCAATAGAAAAATATCTGCTAGGATTCAAGAACATGTAGTTTCAACCAGACACAGAGACAAAGTTTCATCGGCACTTGTCCAACACACAAACACCGGTCACTGGATGGACTTTAGAAATTCAAGGACTGTTGCACAGATTAGCCACGAAATGTCACGAGTATACAGATAAGCCATAGAGATAGAAAAACGAGACTACTGCATGAACACGAGAGACGATTCCTTGAGACTGCCCCCAGCATGGCGACCGATCATATCCACCCTCAAAATGCAATCCCAGACACCCCAGACTCATGTACGACCAACAAGACAAACAAACAACCGAACCGAAGCACCGCACACAACGCGCATGACCCGAAGCCAAACAGCTATAAGTAGTCGCATCGCACGAACGAGCTCTCAGTATGCGTCTAACGGTTGACCCGCACGGACGCATATATCTCTTGAGAATGGCGAATGTTAGTTCGCCGAAACGTCGAGAATCCGGTTCTTTTCAGAGCCAACCCTCAGCATCAACGCGGAATCCCCGAGAAAACAATACAACACACATATATATATATATATATATATATATATATATATATATATATATATATATATATATATATATATACTAAATGATTATTAATGCGGGATTGCAGTCAGGTATAATAATAAATTAGACTCTTTTTTCTTGAATTCTAGCTTTCGAGAATGTTTAATTTTCTCTTCTTCAGGAATACTATGAATATAAAAAACGACATTCATTAAACAATAAAAGTTGGAATATGGTACTTACAAAAACTGAGACTAAAAATAAAACAAAATTTTGGTGACAAAAGTTGACATCAAATTATCCGATCACTAGATTAGACTGAGATTCACCTTAGGTTCTCTAACAACCACTGTCGACTCAACTAATTTTGTTGATTAGTTCCATACAATTAATATCACTAGTATCCTGTTATTGTCTTAATCTCTTTCCAACACGTTATTTTCGTTGAGATGTGAAAGATATGAATATATGATGCTGAGTCCTTCTATATCTGATTTAGCATTGACCGTCTCTTTCTGTTTTTTTAAAATATCGGTCATTTCCAAGAATTGTCTTTTCTGTTGATTAGTTTCGCGTGCTAATATTTTTACCTTTTCATAATCAAATTTATGATTAAATTGTAGCGAATGTTTAGATAAGGTGCAGCTCTGCTTAAGATTGCGTGTGTCAGACTTGTGAGATGTAATTCTGTCTTTGAGCCTCCTGCCTGTTTGTCCAATATATATCATGTTGCACCCAGAGCATGGGATACTATAAACCACATTCGATTCGAGGATTGTCTCTTCCTTGTCCTTTAGTTTGCTAAAGACTGCCAATGGGCAGTTCGGTCCTACCTATAATGGCTCAATATGTAATGGATGACTTCGTAGAAACTTGTTTGTGTAAACTCAGTTTTGAAATCTCTTTCATCAAGAAGTATGTAGATGACATAATACTAAGTATCCCCGCAAATGATACAGATGAGCTAGTACAAGTTTTCAATAGTTATGAACCATTGCTTCAATTTACTGTAGAAACAGAAGATTCAGATAATAGTGTTCCTTTCCTTGACACCAAAGTCATCAGAGGATATGACAACAAGATTATAAACTCTTGGTATATGAAACCAGGAGCCTCTGGACGTTTCCTCCGTTTCAATTCCTATCACCAAATAAAACATAAAATCAATCTTGTACTGGGAATGAAAAACAGGGTTATAAAAACTAGTCATTCATCACTAAGGAATAATAATCTGAAAAGACTATTTTCATTATTCGAGAACAGTGGTTATCCTCCAAGACTACTCAACAAACTTTTATTCAGCCGAAGAAGCGATAAACAATTGCACAGCAAATCGCGTAAAGAGGACAAATCATTCCAGTACTTCTCATTACCATACATACAGACCCAACATCTCCCAAGTTACAAAAATTATTTGGCAAATATCCAAATTTAAAATTAACTTATAAAAATACTCTTACGGTAAAGAAGATCTTTAGCAAACTGAAGGACAAGGAAGAGACAAAAAAGAAAAGACAAGGAAGAGAATGTGGTTTATAGTATACCATGCTCTGGGTGCAACATGATATATATTGGACAAACAGGCAGCAGGCTCAAAGACAGAATTACATCTCACAAGTCTGACACACGCAATCTTAAGCAGAGCTGCACCTTATCTAAACATTCGCTACAATTTAATCATAAATTTGATTATGAAAAGGTAAAAATATTAGCACGCGAAACTAATCAACAGAAAAGACAATTCTTGGAAATGACCGATATTTTTAAAAGACAGAAAGAGACGGTCAATGCTAAATCAGATATAGAAGGACTCAGCATCATATATTATATCTTTCACATCTCAACGAAAATAACGTGTTGGAAAGAGATTAAGACAATAACAGGATACTAGTGCTATTGATTGTATGGAACTAATCAACAAAATTAGTTGAGTCTACAGTGGTTGTTAGAGAACCTAAGGTGAATCTCAGTCTAATCTAGTGATCGGATAATTTGATAATGTCAACTTTTGTCACCAAAATTGTGTCATTCTGTGTTCAAAATTCTTTTATCCTAATTCAAAATAATGTAGTTTCATAGTTGTATATTTTAGTCTCAGTTTTTGTAAGTACCATATTCCAACTTTTGTTGTTTAATGAATGTCGTTTTTTATATTCATAGTATTCCTGAAGAAGAGAAAATTAAACATTCTCGAAAGCTAGAATTCAAGAAAAAAGAGTCTAATTTATTATTATACCTGACTGCAATCCCGCAAAAATAATCATTTAGTGCAGCGCTATCCAACTGGCGGCCCACGGGCCGCATCCGGCCCGCGAAGCTTTTTTTACGGCCCGCGAGTTATAGTAATCAAAACTTCTTCATCAAAAAAATATATGAGATTATTCAACCATATACACAAGAATTATAAAAATGCTAATGATGAATAATTATGGTTGTTTTATGGTCATTAAATAAAATGAAGCCACGCTCTATGCAAGTGTATCTGTTTATGCACTCTCTATCACCACCAAGTCGCCCGCCCGAGCGCGCTTCTTCTTTATGCACTGTCTGTTTTCGACCGTCTCAAATTTACGTGGTGGCAGAAGGAGTGGTGGGGATTGTAGCCGCGGCTGCATTCTGCTATCACTGCTGCCGAGAGCCGCTTATCTTGTCCAACAGTAGTTAACGGAATCTACCGTGGGTTATTTGCCATTATGTGAAATGCAATAAACCAAAATCAACTGAATTTCATATTTACTCGTTAATTGGAACAATCCTTAATTATGAGTGCCTCTAAGAAAAGAAAGTTTGATACTAAAAATCGAGAATTTCAAGCACGATGGGAGGTTGATTATTTATTTATTCTTAACAAGGGCAAGCCACCATGTTTGGGATGTTTACAGACTGTACCTGTGTGCAAAGAATACAACTTAAAACGCCATTACCAATCAATGCATGAGAAATTATTCGTACACGGGGGACTCGAGAATAACATTAATAAAAATAAAATGAAAAAACAGCGGAACTATCAAACTAATTATTTTACCCAAGTAACAAATTCTCAATAAGCATCAGTAGCTGCATCGTTTGCAGTTTGCTTAGAAATTGCAGAAGCAAAAAAGCCTTTTTCGGATGGAGAATTAATTAAAAAATGTCTGGATCATAAAAATGGCTGAAGCTCTTAATAATAACGAAATGGCAAAAAACAGTTTCTCTTTCTCATCAAACTGTTAGCCGACGTTTAAACGAGATCAGTATACATGTCAGTAACAAATTACAAAGCCTAATCAATAATTGCTGCTATTTTTCCATAGCAGGCCAAAAGTATAGATTTCCGACACAAGTATAGATTTCCGACACAAGTCAAATGCTTATTTTTATAGAAAGAACCGAAAATGAAAACTATGATGAAATGAAAACTATGAAATATTCAGAAGAACTGTATTATTATTCAGAAAGAAATTACGATCATTACACGGACCAATAAAAGGTAAAGATATTTATAACGAATTAAAATGTGCTATATATAGTTCCGTATGGCCGATTTGACAAGTGCACCACTATTGTAATTGACGGCGCCAGAGCTATGACCATAAGGAATAAATTGTTGAATGTTCCATTGTATTGTGCATCGGCAGGCATTATCTGGTCTTTCACTAAATCAAAAAGATGTAATGGACATGGTTTGCAAAATAACAAATTTAAATCGTGGCTAAAATCGTTCTCTTACATATCGAAAATTTAAAACTTTTTTGGAAGACCTGCAAGCTGAGTATGGTGATTTGCTTTTACATAATAATATTCGCTGGTTAAGTGCGGGAAAATGCCTCAAGAGACTTTTACACTTCAAAAATAAATTAATCTTTTTTTAACGGAAGTTGGCATCGATGAAGATTTGACAGCAAATTCTTTGTTCAGTTGCTTTCCTAACAGACATTATAAATTATTTAAATATTTTGAATAAATACTTGCAAGGAAAAGATCAAGATGTCTTGTCTTTATAAACATGTAACGGGATTCAGAAATAAATTAAAATTGTGGAACTTAAATTTGCATGAAAGTAATTTATTTCATTTTGAATGTTGCAAATAGATGTATGAAGAAATGTAGGACTGCAACATAGAACTAAATTAGATATGCTTATTGAAGATTTTAATAGAAGATTTTCTCAATTTGATGATTCATAGATGAGTATTAATTTATTCAGTGATCCATTCAATATCGATATTACCTCAGTTGAACCTAAATATCAAATGGAATTATGCGACCTTCAGGCTGACCCATTCAATACATCTAGTGGATCAATTGGAATACAAGTGTTCAAACATTTGGATAAAGAAAAATATCAAAAAATGAGAGATTTTGGACTTCAAATCATTTCTATGTTCGGAAGTACATATATATATATATATATATATATATATATATATATATATATATATATATATATATATATATATATATATATATATATATATATATATATATGTGTGTGTTGTATTGTTTTCTCGGGGATTCCGCGTTGATGTTGAGGGTTGGTTCTGAAAAGAACCGGATTCTCGACGTTTCGGCGAACTAACATTCGCCATTCTCAAGAGATATATGCGTCCGTGCGGGTCAACGGTTAGACGCATACTGAGAGCTCGTTCGTGCGGTGCGATTACCTATAGCTGTCTGGCTTCGGGTCATGCGCGTTGTGTGCGGTGCTTCGGTTCGGTTGTTTGTTTGTCTTGTTGGTCGTACATGAGTCTGGGTTGTCTGGGGTTGCATTTTGAGGGTGGATATGATCGGTCGCCATGCTGGGGGCAGTCTCAAGGAATCGTCTCTCGTGTTCATGCAGTAGTCTCGTTTTTCTATCTCTATGGCTTCTCTGTATACTCGTGACATTTCGTGGCTAATCTGTGCAAGAGTCCTTGAATTTCTAAAGTCCATCCAGTGACCGGTGTTTGTGTGTTGGACAAGTGCCGATGAAACTTTGTCTCTGTGTCTGACTGAAACTACATGTTCTTGAATCCTAGCAGATATTTTTCTATTGGTACGTCCAATGTAGGTTCGTTCACATGTTCCGCAAGGTATTTCGTAAATTCCATGGGATTCTAACGGGATGGTGTCTTTAACGCTGCGTAGCATGGAGGATATTTTCTGGTTAGGTTTGAAAATGGTGTCGATGTTGTGTCTTTTAAGAATTCTGGAGATTTTGTCAGTTGATCCATGAACATATGGTAGGTATGCTGTGCTAACGGGTTTCTGGCGTTCTTCAGTTCTCTGGCTACTGTTCTCTGTACGACGAAAAGCTCTGGATATTAAGCTGTTTGGATATCCATTTGAAGAAAGAGCTTCTCGTAAGTTCCTCAATTCTTTCGGTAAGTTCAGCTGGTCGGCTAGTCTTTTTGATCGGGTGGTAAGAGTGTTTACTACAGATGCTAGTTGTTTGGGATGATGGTGGGAAGAAGCGTTCAGATATCTGTCTGTATGGGTTGGTTTCCGGTACACAGTGTGACTCAAGGTGCCGTCAGGTCTCTTCTGTACCAAAACATCCAAGAAAGGAAGTCGTTGATGCTTTTCTATCTCCATTGTGAATTTAATTTGGTCGTGTTGGGAGTTAAGATGGGTAAGGAATTTGTCCAGCTCTGGTCTGCCGTGGGGCCAGATTACAAATGTGTCGTCAACATATCTTAACCAGAGTGTAGGTTTAATGAGATGAGATTGCCTTTTCCTCAAAATCTGTAAGAAATATGTTGGCTATTACTGGGGATAGAGGTGAACCCATTGGTGCTCCTAGGACTTGTTTGTATATTTGACCACCGTACCTAAAGTATGTATTCTTTAAACAATGTTCTGCCAGATCTGATACGTACTTTTCTGGTTTTAATTTTGATCTTATGATGTTTAAGGCCTCAGGGCCCGGTACTTTTGTGAATAAAGATACAATGTCAAAGCTCACAAAGAGGTGGCCGGGCTGGAGTTGGTGATTTTTCAGTATGTCTATGAAGTGTTCAGCATTGCGGACATAGGAATCACAATCTTCAGCGTATGGTTGTAAACATTTTGCTAAATGTTTCGCTAGAAGTTGGACCGGTGAACCAACGGAGCTTACTATTGGTCGTAGCGGGGCTCCATCTTTATGGATCTTTGGCAAACCATATATCTTGGGACACCGTGAAGATTTCACTTTATATATATACATATATATATATATATATATATATATATATATATATATATATATATATATATATATATATATATATATATATATATATATCCAATGGATATTTAGGATTTTTAAATTGATGAAGTATGATTTACGGGAAGCCTTCTTTGAAATTCCTGTAATACCTCTGATTGCTTTTTTTGGGCTATCAAGATGAATTTGCGGGGAGGAGCCCCATACCATATTCCCATAGGTTATCCACGAGTGTATTTCAGCAAAGTATATGTTTATAAGCACAGGGATGCTAACTACTTTCCTTATCCTTCTAAATATGTAGAACTTGCTGTTGATTTTGATAATAATAATTTCTGTGGTGATGTTCCATCCAAGACATTCCTCAATGTGAACATTTTCTAGAAATTTTGTTATTTCGAAGAGTTTTCCATTCGTTTCCTTTTTCCAGTGTGGAAAACTATGTAGTTTGTTTTATTGCTGTTTATATGCAGATTGTTACTTGAGAACCAGTTATGTATATTATGCAGTAGCCTGTTTGCTTCCAATTCCTCTCAATCACAGTTTCTTAAGATATTACGAAGCTGGCATCATCCGCATACAGGGTGCAATATTTCCCACTTATATATTTGATAATATCGGTTCTATAGGTTGTGAAGAGTGACGGGGCGAGTACACTCTCCTGTGGCACACCGATATCGGAGCTGTGTGTTAAATTCGACAGGCCGTTACTGTGATTTTGGTTGATTTTTACATTTCAACTGTTTTCTGTCTTGGAGAAACGACTTGAACCACTGCCCCGCCCCGTCTTTCCTCTAATGCCATATCTGAGCAGTTTGTTTAAGAGTATGGAGTGTGAAATGCAGTCGAAGGGCCTTCGACAAATCAAAAAATATGCCAACTGGACATTTGACTTTATAGACCACATGCAGCAATTTTGAGCATGCATTAATTGCTGTAGAAGTTAATTTTTCTTTCCTGAAGCCGTGTTGTGGGATTGAAATTATGTTTTTTTTTATAAATCGCATCGTCTTTTTTCCATACTATATTCAATTATTCTCGCCAATGCCGATACTATGGAGATTGGCCTATAATTGTCTTTCTTTGATTTGTCTCATTTCTTGTGGACCGGGATTTTTTTAGAGGTTTTAAATGCAATGGGATATTGTTCATTTTTAAATGAGCAATTAACAATTTGTGTAATTGGCGATGCTAGCTTACTGCTAAATTCCTTAAGGATGCAACATGGTAGCAAATCTGACCCACAGCTGGCTTTGTTTTTTAGTTTTTTCAATATCCCTTCCATTTCCATTGTCGTGTAGTATTCCAGATACATAGTGTTGCCGATCCAAGGCATATGATCGTAATTGATGCTGATTGATGGGACATTCCTGGTGACTAGTAGGGGCGCATTTATAAAAAAAAGTGTTGACAGCATCTGCTATCTTATGGGGATTCGTTAAATTGATGCCATATCTTTTCTCTGTCTGAATTTATTGCTGAGTTCATTAATGGTGTCCCACACTGCTTTGGAATGGTTTGATGCTTGCTGATTTTTTGTGTCATTGAAGGCTCCTTTTTGTTAGTTTATTATGCATTTTCTTCGCTTGCATGTATAATTGTTTCAGAATTGGGAACTTTTCTGAAGCAAAAAAAGGTCTAATAGTTTGTTGCCCAGACAAAAAAGGAAACATTGGATGACGGAGGAAACACTGGAACTGGTAGAACAGCGAGGAAATACTAAGCTCTCTAAGACGGGCCCAATAGAGAAAGCCATAAAAACTCGACAACTCAACAGACAAATAAGAATGGAGTCACGCAGGGACAAAAACCAATACATACACAATATATGCATGGAAATAGAAAACCATGCAAACCAGAACAATACGCATGACCTATACAACAGAGTGAAATATCTATCTCGTGATTTCAAGCCATAAACGCAAGTAATCCAGGTTGACCAGGGAAACATTATAACCGATCTAAAGGGAATATCGGAAGTATGAAAAAATTACTACACCAAATTGTACTATGATAACCCCACAACATATGTGGAATCGGAGAACAGACAGTATGAAATGGAGCCGGGTATTCTTAAGACCGAGGTAGAGAAAGCTATAAGGAAACTTGGAGATTGAAAGGCAACGATATCAGACAACATAAATTCTGAAACAATTAAAGCAATGGGAGAAGCTGGAATAGACAGTATGCGCACTATTTGCCAATGCATATGGACATCCGGGAAATGGCCAGAAGAGTGGGCAAAATCTCTGATAATACCCATATATTAAAAAGGTTCCCCTGCAGGCTGTGCTAACTATAGAACCATAGCGCTTGTACCACATGCTAGCAAGATTATGCTACACATACTTAATGCCAGGCTAAAATACATTCTGCTGCCAGAGATTGCAGACGAACAATCAGGATTTGTCCCGGGAAAGGGTACACTGGAGCAGATCTTAAACGTATGGCAAATAATAGAAAAGGCCAGAGAAGTCCAAGTGAAAGCATACCTGTGCTTCGTGGATTATACTAAAGCGTTTGATAAAGTGAAGTGGCGCAAACTAGGGCAAATATTAGAGAAAATGGTGTAACACCACTGCATCTAATAAGATGAATCAGACAGCTTTACGAGACCAGTACTGCATGCGTCAGCGTAAGTAACACATGCTCCGAACTATTTAAAATACTAGCGGTAGAGACGCAAGGTTGCATATTGTCGCCAATACTGTTTAACATTTACACAGAATACATTATGCGAAAGGTACTAGAAGATTGGAACGGAGGGATCCCTGTTGGAGGCAAACGGATAACGAATTTGAGATATGCAGAGGATATTGTGATTCTGGCTTCGGAGGAAGCCGAAATGGAAGCTATAATGGCCAGACTCATGGAAGAGAGTAGCTCATATGGACTGGAGATTAATAGAGCCAAAACAAAGATCATGATAATAGACAGACAAAATGAAGACCTGCCACAAGGCGACACCGTGGCTGGATTTGCAGTGGCGAAAAGATTTGATTATCTACGATCAGTAGTTACCAACATGGGTGGATCGGAGGAAGAAATCCGCAAACGAATAGCGATTGCCTGAACGTCTATGGCAAAAGTACACAAAACGTCGGCTGATACATAGCCTGGTCTTCTCAATTGCTACTTACGCCTGCGATACGTGGACTATCCGGGCCTCAGACCAACGCAGAGTAGAAGCGTTTGAAATGTGGTGCTATAGAAAAATGCTGCAAATGCCATGGACAGCCCACCGCACAAACGACTCTATTATTAACAACTCGGTATAAAGACCAGACTATACCAGACAATAAACCAACGGTGTTTGGGATACCTGAGTCATGTGGCAAGGAGGTTTGACAATATTAAACAACTCATAGTAGAAGGCAAAGTTCAAGGCCTCCGCCCAAGAGAAAAATCGCCGACACGTTGGATAGACCGGACAAAAACCCTGACAGGACAAGGGATGCAGGAAGTAATGAGATCTGCCCAAGATAGAGAGCACTGGCGAGGAGTCATTGCGAGCATAGCAAATTGATGTTACCACACCCTGCAGAAGGGTTATGGACTGAAGAGAGAGAAAGTTTGTTGCTCGAGACTTTGACTTTTTTAGATACCCAAGATTTGATTCGCTGTTGATCCTTCACCAATAGAAAGCACGAGAAGTAGTTGTGTTGGATTGTCGCGACAAATGTTAGTTTTGCTGTCGCAGTCAGTTTTTGTGTGAATCTCATCTCACGTTTCCTCCAATAACGAAAGTTTTCCTTGTTGGCGACACTTTAGATCCCTTTTAAACTGTTTTCTTTTAACCTTTCTGTGCAATAAACTGGTCGGGATCAGTAGTTTATGATCGGATTGGTTCATGTCTTGCACATCGGCTGTAGTTCCTTTTTCTGACTGTGTAAAAATATTATCGATGGTTGTTGGTGATGGCTGGACGTGTTCGAAACTTTGGTGAACTCTTTAATTCTGTCAGTTAAACCATACGATAGTAGCTGATACTAAATATTACTTGTTTTTGTGGAGTCGATAGCAAAGTTAACATTTAAATCATCTACCAGAATTATTTCAGTGGCTTCGTGAAAGACGTTTTCTTGTAAGTTTTCTAATGTTACCATGAAAGTAGCATAGCACCCTGTTGGTGATCGGTACACAGCAATGATAAATATGGTGTGGCTTCTTGTCTTGCACTCAATTCCACATATTTCAATATGACTTTCAATAGAAATATTCGCAATATCTAGATCTTTTACTTGGGAAGTGAATGATGTTTTATTTCTGAACCAAATTGCTACACCTTCACCTGAAGATATTTTCCTGCTGTATGAGCTTAAAGCCCCCCATACACGTGCGAACAATTTGCGCAAATTCGGTGTTTGTACAAACGCATATTTGTACATACGTTAGCACATACACGTAGCAACCTATTGCGCAAACATCATTTCGATTTGTGGTGTTGTTCATTGAACATGTCAGATACGGACGATTGCTGTGCCGCCATTATTCTGGCCCTAGTGGCTGAGAAACGAATAGTGGGTAAAACAACACGGTGATGAGAGACGCAATATCTCCAGAACTGAGATTGAGGAAAATTACCGAAACTACTTTTCCAACCACGGAATAGAAAGGAAACTGCCTGACAGTGTCTAGGAGCAGGAGAGACTAACCCAAAGTTTGCACAAACCGTACCATACACGTCAAACAAGTACTCAAACAAGGAGTATTTGTACAAATTATTTCGATCCTGACCGATTTTACTCAAACAGTTTGCGCAACCATTCAAATAGACGGTCAAACTGTTTGCACAAATTGTTTGGGAGTTCATGAATGGGAGTTTTCTGTAGGTTTCTGTAATACATAAGAAATACTGTTAACCGTATTTCTAGACTAGACTGGCAAGACTGGACATACAAGACTGGACAGACAAGACTGGACAGACAAGACCGGACAGACAGGACTGGACAGACAAGACTAGACAGACAAGACTGGACAGACAAGACTGGACAGGCAGGACTGGACAGACAAGATTGGAGAGACAAGACTGGGCAGACAAGACTGGACAGACAAGACTAGACAGACAAGAGTATACAGGACAAGAGTAGGCCGGCAGGATTGGATAAACAAGTCTAGACAGACTGGACGGAGAAGATTGTATTTTATTGTAAGGCTCGCGTAATAGATTTTTCTTTCTTTGCGAAAAAGCAAAATCTAATGATAATTGGCACGGATTTAATTAGCGCTCCGCAATTAAGTTCGCGAATTAATTGGCATCAAATCTCCGGTTTTAATTGTGTCTATCGCAAATTTTCGCTCCCAGCATTTTCTACCCACCGAAAACATTTATTATTTGTGCTTAGTGGTTGAAAACTAATTCAATCAACTACCCCAGTTGGAGCAAAAAACATTCTAACTAGGACAATATAAATTTATATTGTTGAGTTGAAACTTCTATATGGTTAGTTTTTTCATAAACCTCTTTATATTTAGAGCAGAAGGTTGGTTTCATTAATTCCTGTTGTTTCTTTTATTTTGTTCGCTGATTCCGAATTGACCGTTGAAAATTTTGGGGATCGAAGTCCCGTCGATGAAAATTAAACCTTTTATATAGGATTCCTTCCGGCCAAAATGATTTTTCATATACTTGCTCCTTCAGCTGAAGGTCAACTCCGACTTTGAAACAGATGCTGTCTTGTGTATGACTGTTATTTATGCTATGCTTCATTTTCTCAACATAGAAATTAGTATGTGTTTTTTAAGTCTTCTTTATTAAATGATTTAAAACTATTTCTTCTGTCACATGCTCTTTCGCTCTAGAGATGTGCAACCAGATTTTTTTTTGCTGTATCTCCCTTCTAGAAAAACCAACAGTTTTTTCTTCCTCGGTGACTTTCTCGATTCCTAGCGAAATCCTGTTTACCATTTTAAAGCCGTTATCATGGTTATCACTTGCTGCTTTCTGTGATTTTTTGTTTTCCCGTCGTTCGTTTTTATCAGACGGTAGTGCGTTTTTATCTGACGATTTGGTTGGCGGCTCCTTTCTTTGTGAGTGAGCGGGATAGTTAGAGACAGTTTCTGACTGCCTGACTGAGCTGTTATTGGGGTTGCCTCTTTTTCGAGAAGTTTATTATCCCGAGGGGAGGTAATTATTTCTTTCAGTGTCTGAATATATTCTTTTAAAATATTATTTTCACCTTTTACTATATGAATTGTATCATCTTTTTCTTCGAGTAATTGTCGAAGTTGGAGCGTATTTTGGTATTTTAAGACACTTTCGCCCGGTTCTCCGATATTTTTTAATCCCCTTGCTTAGCAAATGAAAAGAAGAAATAATATATTATATGTAAATAATCTTTGAAGTAAGTTTATATCCATCTATTTTCATTGTGAGAAAATGAAGTACAATCAACAAACATAGACAAAAGAAAGCAATTTTACGGAAATCTATTATTTCCAGGCAGAACTTATACGTATCAGAATGTTATGAAACCCCTTGAATGAACAAAAATGTAGATCTCATCGACAAAATTTATTAATTTTATGAATAATCGATAGCATTCATTTTAATTTTCCATTGAAAAATTCAATCGTTTATTAAATACACTGTTTATTTGAAAATTGTTTTTTTACCATTTTTATCGAAAAAAATCTGTATTTGTAATATATAGCAATAATAAAATATAATGATATATTTATTATTATTGCAAAGAAACACCTTTTATAAACCTAGACAACAAGAGACTTGGGTAATCTGCGACAAACTCGAGAGAGAAGATTATATAGAGTAAATTACACAAACTGAAACAAGATATGGAATAAACTAAATAGAAAGTAAAAAGATAAATATAGTTAAGATAAGACAAATTGACACGACTTGCAAGAGAAAAATAGATAAGCAATGTTAGACAAGTCAAGTATAAATACTTAGACGAAAACAGTTAGATAAACGAAGATTACAAAGTTTTCGCAATCGAGATTAGTTTAACTTTTTTCTTTTTTGTTTAATAATGGCAAATTATGAGTATATATTGTAATGTTAAAAATAAATAATGCAAGTAATTACAATTATTGATGTTTGAATTTAGATGGTTGTTATAACAGTTTCGATTGGGATTGGTCCGATGACTGGCTGAAACAATAACGTGTTGATGGTTGTAGAGTTGGGTAAATAAAGCATTTGAATTGCCATCAATAGTTTGAAAATTCTCTTTCCGTCGCTTCCAATGTGTCCCTGCAAACAAAACAAATCCAGGACAAAATCACGAACAAATACATTTAACACATATTCGAAACATAATTTATTTAAAATTTAGTTTTAAAAACTTTTGTCGATATCTTCTTGACCTTCTAAATGTTAGTAATGATAATATATTAGTGAAATTTTTCGATTTTTTTTTTAAATGGTGGCATAAATATATTTGTTGAAGACTTTTTACGTAAAAGTTTCCTTGGGGAAACTACATTAAAAACAATATGAGCAAATTTTTAGAAGCAATATGAACAAGTTTCATATTAAAATCAAATGATAAGATAATAAAATATTTCAGATACACCATAAAGAACAAAAGCATTTCAGATAAACCATACAGAACAAAAATAAACATTATATTGTATTATATAAAAATTACCGTGAGATTTTCTAATGCTCTTTCTTGCATCAATTCAGCCAGAACAATTTGTTCCCTCTCCCTCAACAAATCTCCCCGACACAGCAACAAATTTTCCAGGATCTCCAACTCGAAGCCATCCATCCTCAACTCCTTCAAACTTCTCACACTACCCTCGATCCCGGGCAACGCACTCTCCACGGGCCAATAACTAGCCCTCAGCACGAACAGCGGACTCCACAAGTGAGATAAGATCAGATTTTGCGAGGTCCGATTTAATACACCAAAACCCGAATTTTTGCGGACTTGTTTCACGGCGACTAAGAGAATCTGAGCTGCTAGTTCGTGATGTGGACTAGTGGAAATATCTAGTTGGAAAGCGTGGGAGTTTTGAAAACGAGAAAATGTGGATTTTCTTAAACTTTGGAATTTCGGTTTACGTGGTCCTCTTTCTTCTTGAACAGCTAAAATATGTAACATATCATTTTACATTTTCTCTAGTATTTACTACCTAATATTCACAAACTAGTTTTCTCAATCCATTTTTTTATTTAGTCTTTATTTTACCTGCAGTATTCATTTGGACAGCGAAACATCTTTGTAGTCTGCAGTATGGACACCAGTTTCTTCTGGCTTTGTCTACAATACATCTCCCGTCTCCTGCTAGACGAAATATAAAAAAATTGAGATTTTGGAAATTTTTTGAAGCAAATTCTTACAAATACACGTGTAGAGAATATTCCTGCGGACGCTGCGCTTAAAGAAGCAGGAACAGCCGTCGCAACAATAAACCCCGTAATGCTTCCCATAGCTCCGATCTCCACAGACCATACATGGAATAGGAGCAGGCAAAGTTCGTCCTTAAATTTTGAAAGTTTAGGAAATTAACTTGTCTTAAACTAGTTTGTCTTATTTACATTTTATTCTCGTAAGTCTAAATAGTCCTGTCTCTTGTATTTACTTGTCTATGTCTAGATTTGTCCGTCTAGTTTTAGCTCCTCAGTTTCAACGTTGAAAGCCTGGTTTAATTAATATTTATACACAGACACACACACAGACTTACCCATGTTAAACAAATAATCTATTGATCCTATCCTATAATGATATCCTATCCAATCGTGAAATCCTATCCTATCCTAATCCAATTATATTAATATTGAAAATAAACATATATGTATTCTACTTGCTTGTATTATATGTATCCTATTAATATTGAAAACCAAAAATTTTAATAAAACCCCAAGAATCTATTATAATTCTGAACTATTTTCTTCAATAAAAACTTCTTCACACAAATCTGTTCGTACTAAACAACAGACGATTATTGAACCACAACAAATCACGCTTTTCCGTTTTATCGAGACCTTCCCCACCCCATTTTCCTCGACAATCTAAATACTGACAGCATTAACTATAACAAGGTGTCATAGATGACAAAAGGGGTGTTGGAGTGCACTGTCCACCCTCACAGGTCAGAAGAACACGCGGCCTTTGACAGGCGCCCAACAACATAACAATATACATCAATCGCGCCAAACCGCGTTCAAGTGCTCAATTAATATTTGATAAACTTGTTCAATATGTACGTGTATGTTTGCCTTTTAATGGTCACACTTCTGGAGTATACAAGGTGTACACAAAATTTAGTACAGTCTCCGGATTGTATTAGACAGACAAGATTAGTCAGATAGGAATGTATAGATAAGGCTAAACAGACTAGACAAGACAAAACCGGCAAGACTAGACAAACAAGAATAGACAGACAAGACTAGACGGACAAGACTAGACAGACAAGACTAGATAGACAGGACTACTAAACAGACAAAACTACAAAACAGACAAAACTATACTGTCATGACACGATAAGAATGATGGGAATGACTAGACAGAAAAGACTAGACAGGCTAGAATAGAGAGACCAGACTAGATTGCCAAGACTAGACAGACAAGACTGGATAGACAAAACTAGACGGTCAAGACGACAGATAAGACTGGACAGACAAGACCAGATAGAAAATACTAGACATATAAGATTAGTCAGTCAAGACTAGACTGACATTATTAGACAGACAAGCCTAAACTAGACAGACATGACCAGACAGACAAGGCTAGATAGACAACAATAGACAGACATTACTAGACAGACAACACAGACTATGATAGACTCACTATGCTAGTGAGACAACACTAGACAATCCGGTTTAGAAGGAAAAGATAAGAGAGATAAGGCTGGACAGACAAGACAGACAGACAAGACTGGACAGACAAGACTTGTTAGATCAGATCAGATAGACAAAAATAGACAGACAAGACTAGACCGACTAGACATACAAGATTAGACAGACTGACAAGACTATACGGACAAAACTAGACTGACAAGACAGATATACAAGAGAGGACAGACAAGACTATATGGATCAGGCCAGACAAACAACACTACACAGACAAGGCTACACGGACAAAACTATACAGATAAGATAAAACAGACAAAATTAGACAAACAATAGTAGACAGACAAGACAAGAGAGTCAAGACTAGACCGACATGACATACAAAACTAGAGAGACAATACTAGAGAGACAAGACTAGACAGAGAAGACTGGACACACATGACTAGACAAACAAGGCAAAACAAACGACAATAGACAGATAAGACAAGGCAGATGAGATCAGGACAGGACTTGACTAGATGGACAAGACTAGACAGAAAAGACTAGACTATTAAGACTAGACAGGTAAGACTTCACAGACAAGAGTAGACAGATAAGACTAGACAGGCGAGAATAAACAGACAATACTAGATAGATATAACTAGAACCAAAAGACTGGATTAACAAGACTAGACAGACAAGACTAGAAATATAAGATTAGAGAGGCAAGACTAGACAGACAAGACCAGACGGATAATACTAAATAGAGAAGACTAGACAGACATGACTAGACAGATAAGACTAGACCGACAAGTTTGGACAATCAAGACTAGAGAGACAAGACTAGAGAGACAATACTAGATGAACAAGACTAGACAGACAAGACTAGACAGTGAAGACTAGACAGATACGGCTAGACAGATAAGACTAGGCAGGCAAGACTAGACAGACAAAACTAGACAGACAAGACTCGGCAGACAAGAATAGACAAGATTAGACAGCCAAGAGAAGATAGACGAGACTAGTCACACAAAACTAGACAGACAAGACTATATAGACAAGAGTAAACAGACAAGACTAGATAGATCAGACCAGATATACAAGACTAGACCGAAATGGCTGGACAGAAAAAAAATAGTCAGACAAGACCAGACAGACAAGACTAGACAGACCAGACTTAACAGACAAGACTAGACAGTGAAGACTAGACAGATAAGGCTAGACAGATAAGACTAGGCAGGCAAGACTAGACAGACAAGACTAGACAGACAAGACTCGGCAGACAAGATTAGACGAGATTAGACAGACAAGAGAAGATAGACGAGACTAGTCAGACAAGACTAGACAGATAAGACTAGACAGACAAGACTAGACAGACAAGACTAGGCAGACAAGACTATACAGACAAGACTAGACAGACAAGACTGGACTGACAAGACTAGACAGACAAGACTAGACAGACAGGACTAGACAGACACGACTAAATAGAGAAGACTATACAGATATAACTAGATAGACAAGGCTAGACATACATCATTAAACAGACAAGACTAGACAGACATGAAGACAGAGTGGACTGAACAGGAAAGACTAGAAGGACAGGCAGAGCCAGACAAACAGGACTAGATAAACTATACTAGAGGGTCAAGACTTCCTGTTGGATGTGAAATCCCAGATGGCTCGAGACCCTGAAAAACATTTGAAGCGTTCAAATGTCCCCAATGCATGGATGTTGTACAAATTGGGGCTTTTTTTTGCGTCACGTCCATCCACCGGTCCACACAAAGTTAGGGAATTGCTCCCGCAACTGTGAGGTGACAAAGATTGTTATGGTTATTAAAGTTGTCGGCAAGAGCAGGACTGACTTCATCTACCTAGCTGAATTCATGAATATTATCTCCTTTGAGAAGACTGGAGAATTCTTCCAGTTTATCTATGATGTTAAGGAACGTTTCACCATCCATCGCTTGACATCTAAAGAAGCTAAATACAAGTTATGTATAGTAAAGAGGGTTGAAACTGGCCCAGAGGGAATTCCATTCCTGTTAATACATTATAGCCTCATCATCCGTTATGCCGACCCTAATGTAAAAGTTAACGACACAATCCAATTGGAAATTGGATGGCCACTTTTCTATCTAGTCGCCACTTCACAGAATTCTGGATTACACTAAGTTCGACTCTGGGAACCTCTGCTTGATCAGCGGTGCTACAAATTTGGACGTTGGTATTGTAGTAGATAAATAGGGAACGCAATCCTGGATCATTCGATGTTGTCCATATCAAGGATTTTCAAGGACACACATTTGCTACTAGGTTAAACAATGTATTTATAATTGTCGCCAATGAATTTGTTTCGCTTCCACGTTGAAAGAAAGGGTGTCAAACTCAGCATTGCTGAGGGAAGGGACAAGAGGTTGGCCGCCAAAACACACTAAAAATAAGACGTTATGTACATCATTTACAATAAAAAATAAAAACGTATAAGTTTGCAAATAAAGACTATGCATACAGGACTAGACAGACAAAACTTTTTTGTTTTTGTGGTTTGGGGGAATCTCTCACTAAACCCCATTTCCCACTTGGCTTTTTAGTATGCGCCACCACGATCTGTGATATTTCATTTTCCTTCCGGATGAGCAGCCCGGACGGTTAATGCCGCACTGGTTGAAAATGCATCTGAAGCGGCGGGAAAAAGCGAGAACTCCAGTCTCCTACTTGTTATCCGGGTTGAGACTTGAGAAGTCATCTAATAAACGAAGGACATCTAATAAACGAAGTACTGTGAAAAACCATTGACGAATTGTAAAATAAGTTAAAATTTAAGCAACATATATACTTACATAAAAGATAAAAATAATTTAATAAAAGATCCGGACATAGTTGAATCGTTGCTGAATGAATACATTATTACTGCCCCTGAAATGACAATTAAAAACATTCCCTCAACTGATCCAATTGATGAGCATTTAATGTTGAACGACAAATCAATATATTTGTACAATGTATGAAATGGACATTAAAAAATGAAAAAACTAAAAAGTAAATCTAGTTGCGGACCGGACTCCATCCCAAGTAGTTTAATTAAGGATCTGCACAATTAGCTTATCGAGCCTATTACCAACATTATAAACTGTTCTTTCTCAACAGAAAAGGTGCCGGACATTTTAAAAGTGTCAACAATTGTGCCTATTTTTAAGAAGGAAAATCGCACAGACAGAAATAATTACAGACCAATCTCATTAGTGTCAGCTCTGTAAAAAATCTTAAAATAAAGTATGGAATACATACTTATGCCATTTATCTTCAAATAAAATATATTTCCACAGCAACAACATGGTTTCTGTAAGGATAAATCGTCGACGACTACATTAATTGAGTTCTATCCGTATATTATTAACGAGGATGATGGAAAATGTCCTGTCGGTATCTTCTGCTACCTTTCTAGAGCATTTGACTGTGTCGCTCACGATATATTATTAGAAAAGCTATATTCGTATGGAATTAGAATAAAGGCAGGTCGCTGATTCAAGTCATGTCTCTGCAATTGAAAACAATATGTTAAAGGCGAAAACACAGAAAGAACATGAACTATCTGAAATCAGACCCATAAAAATTGTGGTTCCGCAAGGAAGCATTTTAGCTCCAATTTTATTCACTCTGTATACGACTGATCTTGTTCCACATATGGGTGGAATTCATTGTATCCTGTATGCTGACGATGGTTTTGCTCAAGTAACCTCAAACTAAATCTGACAAAGACGAAGTATATGGTGTTCCAATGGCGAAGAAGTAAACTCACCGAAGATCTCCCACTACAATTCGGAAATGTACCGCTGAAGAGAGTCAAGGTAGTAAAGTTCTTAGGGGTACATTTAGAGTAGCAACTGACGTGGAAAGTAATGACGAATGGCATCATCAAGAAACTAAATAGCAAGGCATTCCTAATAGACCTTTTTGCGGTTTGTTAAGCGTTTGCGCATCCGCCAAGTTTGAAAGGCGGGAATATAAAAGTTTCGTGCTCATATATAGTTAAATATATATATATATATATATATATATATATATATATATATATATATATATATATATATATATATATATATATATGTGTATATGTGGGAACTATCGTGTTACGTATTCAATAACAAATAAATAACTTTATTGACAGCAGCACGGAACAACTCGACTGATGTCTTTCCATACCACTGTCTAAGGTTTCCCAACCATGAGGTTCGTCTTCTCCCCGGTCCTCTATTACCATTGATCTTGCCTTGCATAATGAGCTTCAGTAGGCGGTATTTATTATTACGCATGGTGTGTCCCAGGTAAGGGAGCTTCCTTATCTTGATGTTTGGCATGAGTTCGATCTTCTTTCCCATTCTTCTCAGAACCTCTTCGTTCGTTATACTGTCAACCCAACTGATCCGCAGAATTCTTCGATACACCCACATCTCGAAGGCGTCGATCTTCTTCAAGGATGCTTCTGTTAAGGTCCATGCCTCCATACCGTAAAGCAAGACCGAAAATACATAGCATTTCACAATACGTATTTTTAACTTAAGGCTAAGATTGTGACCGCACAGCACGGATGTCATACGTATAAAGGCTACTTTTTCCCAAGTGCGATTCTTGTTTTTATTTCGGCCGAGTGGTCCCATTTCTCATTCATGTTGCATCCTAGATATGTGATGTGCTGTACTCTTTCAATGGCTGTGTTGTTGCGTACAGACCAGTATCTTGTGGATTTTCCACTTTGCTTATTACCATGTACTTCATCTTGCTTGCATTGAGTTTGAAACCATTTTCACCAGCTTCAGCTATTCTGTTTAGTAAACTCTGCAGCTCTTCAGGTGTGTATGCGAACAGCAAGGTGTCGTTGGCGTAACGGATGTTGATTATTGTTTCGCCGTTTACAATAATGCCTTCTTCCATTTCGTGCAGGGTATTTTTAAATAGTTCTTCTGAATATACGTTGAAAAGAAGTGGTGACAGAATACAACCTTGACCTACTACACGTAGGATTTTGATTTCGTCAGTGTGACTATCCTCTACCCTGACAGTCGCTTTCTACTTCGAGTAAAGGTTACCGATTATTCTGATGTCCTTGACGTCCATTCTGGTGTTCTTGAGTATTTCAAGCATCTTCTGGTGTTTTACTTTGCCAAACGCCTTTTCAAAGTCTATAAAGCATGCATATACGTTCTTGTTAACATCTCTGCATCGCTGAATGAGAACCTGAGCGACAAAGAGGGCACTCTGGTGCCAAGACCACTTGTGAAACCAACTTGAGTGTGACCTATTTGTTCTTCGAGCTTGTGATATATGTGCTCGTAGATGACCTTGAGGAAGAGTTTAAGTGCATGGCTCATGATACTGATAGTTCGGTATTCTACAGATTTTCTTGCATTCATTTTTTAAAATCCTAATTGTGTACAAAAGTTGAGACTTAAGGAAAAAGTTTTTTCAACGTAGGTGAATTTTCCGTTTTCATTAAAGATGAAAACGGAAAATGGGCAATTAATAATGAGCAAAAAGCTACAAGATTTTCAGAACACCTAGCAAACACTTACCAGCCATTAGATGTTCCAGGTAATGCCTTCTCCTTAAACACTGTATTTGTTCAAGAAGAAGAAGAAATTATGCTGGTAACCCCAAAGGAAGTTCTGAAAGAAATCCAAACTAAAATAAGTGCAAAACAATCACCTGGCTATGATCTAATAAATGGAGATGTATTAAAAAATCTCCCACGAAAAGCTATTATTAAACTTACAACAATCATAAACGCTGCTTTTAGATTAAAGCATGTCCCAGAGTTATGGAAAACTGCAGAAGTGATAATGATAGGAAAACCTGGAAAACCTCCACACGAAACTGCTTCTTACAGACCTATATCGCTACTTCCTATCATGTCTAAACTTTTTGAAAAACTTTTCTTAAAGAGTCTTATTCGTCCGATAGACCATCCGATAGACCATCAGTTTGGATTTCGACAAAAACATTCCACCATTGATCAAGTTCATCGGATAACTGCAGTTATAGAGAAAACTATCGAAGAAAAGAAAGTTTGTACTGCTGCATTTCTCGACGTAGCACAAGCCTTTGATAAGGTAAAAAGGTAAACTTAGAAAAATGTTACCAAAACAGTTCTCTGATTTTCTGATTTCATACCTGTCAAATCGAACTTTTAGAATAAGGCAGGAAGATTCTTACTCAGGAATCAAATAAATTAAAGCTGGGGTACCACAAGGAAGCGTTTTGGGTCCGACGTTATATTTGCTGAACACTTGTTACATTCCACAACTAAAACACAATACTGCTGCCGACGATACCTTAATTAAAATACAAACTTCCTTAAATTATATCCACGAGTGGACAACAAAATGGCGAACTAAATTAAATGAATCAAAATCAGTCAATGAGAATTTCACAAATAAAGAACCAAAATGCTATCCACTAAACATAAATAACAACCAATTATCTTACGCAAATACTGCAAAGTATCTTGGCATGACTCTTGATGCAAAGCTGCGCTGAAAGGCACATATCAAAAAGAAACAGGAAACCTTGGAAATTCGATATAAAGAAATTTATTGGCTGATAGGTAGGAATTCGGTCCTATCGATTCAAAATAAACTTCTCCCATATAACCAAATACTAAAACCCATATGGACTTATGGTATACAACTTTGGAGGTGTACCAGACAAAGTAAAGTTTCAGAATAAAGTACTAAGGAACATAGTGAAGGCACCTTAATACATCAGGAATTACGATATCCATAGCAACTTACATGTGGATACTGTGGATTATTTTATTTTAAAAACACGCTGCTGCTCACGAGCAGAGACTCCATCGCCATGTGAATGTTGCTGCAGTCCAGCTACTAGAAAACATGGACCTATTGAGAAGACTCAAAAGTTAAGGAGAGTTGGAGGAAGGTATTATTGTAAACGGCGAAACAATAATCAACATCCGTTACGCCAACGACACCCTGCTGATCGCAGACACACCTGAAGAGCTGCAGAGTTTACTAAACAGAATAGCTGAAGCTGGTGAAAATGGTCTCAAACTCAATGCAAGCAAGATGAAGTACATGGTAATAAGCAAATAGTGCCAATGTTACAAACTACGAACACATAAACGAAGTGATTCGCCTTTACGGATTCTAAGATGACGTCAGTGGACAAAATCATAGTTTTATTTATTTATTTATTTTCTTTTTTCTAGTAATTTAGGTTAAAATAAAATTACTTATTAGTCTAAAGACTAGATTGTAATCTTTTAAATAATAAAAAAAAGTGTAGGTGGATGTTGCTTTAATTGTAGAGATTGCTTTAAACAAAATATTTTATCTTTCTGTTCTCTCGGAAGTTCTTTAATATTTAGTATATTAATATTTATTTATTTAATATTAACTCTTGTTTTATAGAATTAGGAGAGATTGTTTGCATATAATTGCGTTTAATACTTCTTTAATAGCTTTTTGGACATCGTCTTGCAAGGAATTGTTTTAATTGGTCACTCCTTATATTTCTTCTGAAATTGTCGAGCATTCACCTTCAATTTCAACCTTATTGTGGTCTGCATAAAGTCCAAAATTTGCTTTTACTTTGTGGCGTGTCCTATGTACTACTTATATCTAGGGATAAAATTATTTGATTTGATTTTATTTGACTATACAAATAAGACTAGATAGACAAGACTAGATAGACAAGACTAGACAGATTAAATAGAGTGAGACTGCACATCAAAGAATCGACAGATAACTTCAGTCTTGACTAGATATGCAGTATTAAACATACAATACTAGAGAAGCTAGACTAGGCAGACCTGATTAAGTAAACACGAAACAAGACTTGATTGTGAAACTAGAAAAACAGGACTATAATTATAGATGATCAAGACTAGAGACAGAAGACTAAATAGAGAAGTCTGGATAGAGAAAAGTAGACAAACACAACGTTGTACATATACAATGCTAGAGTACTTTATTTTGTTTCTTCCTGTATAGTTCAAGAGTATTAAATATTTAAAGCATTATATTATACAAGCACAAATCGATGTTTGACGAGTGCCTGACAGGGCTTTTAGCCCGCATTCAACACCCACCAACAATTCCGTGACGGTGCAGTATTTTTTAACCCCTATATAAAATAGATGTTTATTATTAAATTTGTTTCCACTCTTATATTACATTATCTTGTTTTTTATATGCAGTTTGTATAATCCTTATTCAATTCTATTTAATCCAGTCTTGTCTCATTTTATCTAGTGTTTGCGCTTCTTGGGGAAATCTTAAATTATGTTTCTTGATTATTTATTATAAATTATAAATCTGTAGTTTGGTAGAATAAGGGCCAATGTCCATTTTTAATTTTTTCGAGTTCTAAGTCTACCATTGAATTCAATTAGGTATTTAAGTAGAAAAATAGTCAATATTTTAGCAGGACATTGGTCCTTTTTCTACTATTGCAGGATATTGGCCAGTTCTCTACATACACATTTGTGTTCAATGGTATACTAAACTCGAAATCCTACAAACGGATATTAGCCCATCGTCTGCCAAAGTACAGAAATAATAGTATATTATATTTCGAGTCTCGTTTTTCGAGATTACATTGTAGTACCGCTACTTTCCACTAGATTCAACCACAAGTTCAGAGTTCCAAAATGTTAGGGCTCCGGCCCCCGCACCTGCTCTCTACACACTTCATATCGTTCTTTGTGCTAGACGAAACCACATGTTTTTGAGAATTTTTAACCACGTGTTAGCCCAAGAATAATTACATATTTGTTTTTAAGATTAGTGAAACAAAAACATCAAATTCACAGCGTAAATGGCTCAGAATAAAAAACGGGAGACATGGAAGAGGGAAAAACAAATAAGAGACTGCGGAAATTAGAAAAAAAATGATTGAAAGCTTAGCCGATAAAATATAGTAGTATAAATTAACAAAAATTATAGGTATTTTAGATTGAAAGGTTGAATGATAACAGGTCTATAAAGCTGGCACCCCCACCTCTTCAAAATTAAAATTTTATAACACCAGAATTATGTGCTCTTTATGTGCAAATTATGTGCCGCAATCTCTATTTTTGTGCTCGAAGCCTTCAATGAAAGAATCAAACTTTACTAGTGGGGGTGCTAGCTTAAGAGTCAAGCTAGCACCCACCCATCCGAAAAATTGGGATACCGATACCAAATAAGCACTATAATTATGTGCTATTTATGTGCTTTTCAAATACCCTGGAGCGAATTCGCTAACTCAACCCCTTGTGCGAAAAACTTACCCCGAACGGAATGAGCCATAAGAGGTGAAATCTATAATAATCGAGCAAACAAGTTTTAACTAACGCGATTTTTGAGCTCGCACCCTTGTACGAAAAATTCAGCCTGATCTCTAATAGCCTTAAGAGGTAAAATCTTTAATAATCGAGAACAGAAATTTTAAATAAGGCAAAATTATTTCAATAATTATGTGCTCTCCAGATATGCAATTTACGATTTTTGTGCTCAAACCCTTGTGCGAAAAACTCACCTCGAACGCAATGAGCCATAAGAGGTGATATATAATAATCGAGCACACAAGTTTTAACCAACGCGATATTGTTGCAATGATTATGTGTTTTCCAGATATGATATTAGCGATTTTTTTGCTCGCACCCTTGTACGAAAAATTCACCCCGAACGGTGAGAGCCATAAGAGGTGAAATCTTTCATACTCGTGCACATAAATTTAAACCGAAACGATATTGTTGTAACTATTATATGCTCTCCAGATATGATATTCGCGATTTTTGTCTTCGTACCCTTGTACCGTAAACTCACCCTGAACTGTATTAGCCTTAAGAGGTAAAATCTTTTATAATCGAGAACATACATTTTAAATTACTCAAAATTGTTTCAATAATTATGTGCTCTCCAGATATATTATTTACGATTTTTGTTCTCATACCTTTGTACGAAAAATTCACCCCGAACTACATGAGCCCTAAGAGGTGAAATCTATAATAATGGCGCACAAAAATCGACGCAATATTGTTGCAATAGTTATAGAATAGATTTTTGTGCTCGCACCCTTGTACGAAAAATTCACCCCGAACGGTGAGAGCCATACGAGGTGAAATCTTTTGTACTGGTGCACAGAAATTTAGACCCACACGATATTGTTGTAACAATTATATGCTCTCCAGATATGATATTCGCGATTTTTGTCTTCGCACCCTTGTACGAAAAACTCACCCTGAACTAAGAGGTAAAATCTTTTATAATCGAGAACATACATTTTAAATAACGCAAAATTGTTTCAATAATTATGTGCTCTCTAGATATGTTATTTACCAGATATTGTTCTCAAACCTTTGTTTCGAAAAATTAACTCCAAACTACATGAGCCTTAAGAGGTGAAATCTATAATAAGCATATAATTATTGAAACAATTTTGCATCATTTAAAATGTATGTTCCCGATTATTAAAGATTTTACCTCTTAAGGCTAATACAGTTCAGGGTGAGTTTTTCGTACTAGGGTACGAAGACAAAAATTGCGAATATCATATCTGGAGAGCATATAATAGTTACAACAATATCGTGTCGGTTTAAATTTATGTGCACGAGTATGAAAGATTTCACCTCTTATGGCACATTTTGTTCAGGGTAAGTTTTTCGCACAAGGATTTGAGCACAAAAATCTGTGCAAAAAAATTGTGCATTATTTAAAACTTCTGTTCTCGATTATTAAAGATTTTACCTGTTAAAGCTAATAGAGTTCGGGGTGAATTTTTCGTACAAGGATGCGAGCACAAAAACCGGGAATATCATATTAACTGCAGAACATATACTTATTGCAACAATATCGCGTTTGTTAGAACTTGTTTGCTCGATTATTATAGATTTCGCCTCTTATGGCTCATTCCGTCCGGGGTGAGTTTTTCGCACAAGGGGTTGAGTTAGCGAATTCGCTCCAGGGTATTTGGAAAGCACATAAATAGCACATAATTGTAGTGCTTATTTGGTATCGGTATTACAATTTTTCAGATAGGTGGGTGCTAGCTTGACTGTTAAGCTAGCACCCCCACTAGTCAAGTTTGATTCTTTCATTGAAGGCTTCGAGCACAAAAATCACGATTGCGGCACATAATTAGCACATAAAGAGCACATAATTCTAGTGCTATCAAATTTGAATTTTGAAAAGGTGGGGGTGCCAGCTTTATAGACCTAATGATATCTCATTTAATATAATGACATCATGTATTCAGCTTGGGTGAGTCTTGATGGGCGTATCAGACTAATATATTTTGCATGTAGGAAGCAATAACTACTAGTGCTGTTAATCTTCATTCGGCATTATCAGAGAAAAATGTCCTTTTCATTTAAAAGGTTAAATGATATTTTATAACACTTAAATTTACACAACATTTTGTACTCAATTTGTGTGAGTCTTGATGGGCATACAACTTTTGCACGTAGCAGGCAATAACTACTAGTGCTGTGAATGTTAATTTGGCATTATCAGGGAAAAAATGTCTTTTTCATTTAAAAGGTGAATTGATATTTTATATCAGTTAAATTTACAGGACATCTTGTACTCAATTTGTATGAGTCTTGATGGGCGTAGAAGGCTAGTAACTTTTACATGTAGGAAGCAATAACTACTAGTGCTATGAACCTTCATCTGACATTATCAGGGAAAAATTTCCTTTTCATTTGTAGATGATGTTCAAAACTCCATCAAAGAAAACATAGATTTTGACAAACAAAACAATCTGATGCTCGATAAAGAAAATAACCAGGAGCCACTTCAGATGCCAGTTTTCATTCAGCGTGGGGGTCACGACGTCAGGAGGAGCTAAAGAAGAGGAAACCAATTCTAACAAATTAGATGATGATGAAGAAATAGTTTTGGGAGATGCTCCTGCAGTAGTAAAAAAAGAATCAGTCAATTTACACCAAAGCCTCGTGCCAAGATGGTCTTCTTGGTTGACTATTGGTTTATACAGAGAAATAAAAATGGGTGTAATTGACAAATATCCAAATGGTGGTAATATTGATCTCGAAGCACCTGAGTTAAATGCAGAAATCTCATCAACTCTAAACGAAAGGGGGATTAACCCTTTGGGTACATTTGACGGCTGAGGCTTGTTATGCATATGTTTCACTTGTCTTGCATTCTCTGAATAAATATGTACCCAAAGGGTTAAGAGAGATTAACAGTTCGTTTTTGAACAAAATCTAGCTGGTTCAGCCTTATCTGCCTTGAGTCAGATCATTACAATGGTTCTAAATGATGAAGAACAACCATTAGATCTCTTTGAAAAGCTAGCCTATACAGGAAAACTTGTATCACAATTTCATTATCAGATCTCTTCAGAATGAAGGGTATTTATTTCTCCAGTCCTTTCTAAGCCTATGCAAGACTTACTGCAGGGAATGGAGATTTCTAGTGATGCATTTATTTTAAATTTCATAATGGTGTATGAAACTCCTTTTCATACCTATCCTCCTTAATCTCTGAGCTGTACCAGGGATATACAATTTTCATATTCTTATTCATCATATTCTCATTATTCATATTCAATTTTCATGGAAGATGAAAGATTGTTAGAGTTTGAATTTGAGAAATTATTAGCTATGGAAGCAATAATGTGAACCTGTAGTATGGCAATTTTTATCAACATACTTCCTAGTTTCAAAACCTGACGGAGCTAAAAGATTTATTGAATAAAAACCGTTGTCATAAAAGGATTTAAATGTTAATAATTATGATACATTAAATTATAGAGACCATTTGCTCTAAATATCTACAATGTAATCTCGAAGAAGGAGACTCAAAATATAATTTAAAATCAAACGAACTTACCTTAAGTGAAGTTCGATTGTAATTATACGAGAGTCTCGTTCGAGATGGTTACACCCCTCCCTCCTTTTCCTCTCGTAAAAGTTTTCCCAACCCGATTAAGAAGTCTTGTGTATACGAGCTAAGTTCTTTAATATTAAAATAAGCTTTAAACTATATGAAGTGTGTAGAGAGCAGTTGCTGGGGCCGGAGCCTGAATATTTTAGAACTGTGAACTTGTGGTTGAATCTTGTGGAAACTAGCGGTACTACAATGTAATTATCTCGAACGAGACTCTCATATAATTACAATCGAACTTCACTTAAGGTAAGTTCGTTTGATTTTAAATTGTCGCACTAAAAAACGGGCGCCAATAATAATAAATAATAAAATAAAAATAACGTAACGACCTTTTCAATTTTAACAAATATTTTATTGTTTTTTTACTAGTACATCGTTAATTTATAGTAAAACTATTTACATATATAATCTAGTATAAATTGTTAATTAATAAATATCTACAACAATATTAAATTACAAACAGTGCTAAAGTCTTGTTATGGCATTTAGAAAATACATACAAATGCAGTCTAAACAATTATCCTTACAAAAACGAAACATACAATAATAGGCATAAAACCGAAGGGAATTTAAACTTTTAAGCGTAATAATCAACAATAAAATATTATCTGAATAAGAAAATTGTCTTGTATTCGACAATCGTATAAGCTTTATTATGAAGTTATATCTCATAGAGACAATTGCGTAATTGTTTACATTTTTAAGAATCTCTTTTAGAAAAAAATTTACAAACTTTGCTTTTTTTATTTATTTGTGCTTTTACTTTTTAAAATAATATTTTTGGGATAATTTCCCTGTAGAAATGTGTCTTTTCCAATTAAATAAATTATTAATCTACAAGCTAAGATCACAAATAGATATACGATTTAGATTAAAAACAAGCAGTGATCACATTTACAAAAGAAAAAATAGTTTTGGAAAAAAAAAACTTGGTGCATTTTACAACAATCCTACTAGCTACAATGTTCTCCAAAAAGCCGTATGTTTATATTATTTACAACGAAAAGCCATGAAAAAATAATTAGAATAATATACGTGAAACTGTATATACATTTTTCTTTTCCAAAAACAATATTTACAAATTACATTTATAATTATTAAAATCAGAGACTTTCAGCTAGAACCATCTAGGTTTGCTTAGGCGAAACTTCTGAAAGCAGTCGAAACACAAAACGCGTAGAATACTTCACTTATTGCGTAACAAAAATGATTATGTTTAAACATTCTTTAGTTCCCGAATAAATAAAAATTGTACTTGAAACAATGAGATTGCACATTTTTTTAAATTTGAATTTATAGAATTCACGACGATGCCATGAGCTTGGCGGCTGCCGTGACGTGATGCTGGTGATGGTAGGCGACTTCTGGTGTAGATGTCGCGGCACCTGGGAATCCAAAGAATTGTTGATAGGGATAGGATTGGTTCTGGAAGCAACTGTACGGCTCGTACGGTTCGCTTTTGATGACGCTTCCGCTTGATGTACTAGTGGCTGGAAGCAACGAGGTTTGTCCCAAATATGGACGATCTGCCGGTTTATTAGGAGAAGAATCGATTGCATGAGTGGAGGTGTGATTATGTGTTGATGAAGTTTGCGGTGGTTGGTTGTTGTGGGGATGGATCAAACCCGGTTTCGATTCTAGAAAAAAAAATGTTATTTTTTAAGTCTCCATCTCATTTACATGCTATTTTATTGCTTGCATGCATAATTTTCAGTAACAGGATAGCAGGAGGTTTATAAAGTGTTTCTACCATTTTACGAGGTACATAAATCTTCATAAAGCTTCCCCACCCTGGTTAGATTGGTTGGAAGGCCAATGGGCATTAAGGCCAATGGAACTTACCGTCGGCTGACGAAGGCGTGCTGCCGTCGTTCTCTCCACCATTTGGCTTCTTGGGCTTGCGTTTGCGTGTTTGGATTCCGTCCTTGCGCATTGCGAGAGGTCTGTTCACTCCGTGCAGCTTGAAGTATAGGCCGCAAGCGTTGCAGACTGGTTCGCCGTCGTTGTTCCTTCGCCATAAGGTCGTTGTACGAGTCCCGCAGTTTGTGCAACAAAGCCCTAATCTTCGAGTCGCAGTCTTTAAAACGAATAAAATTATGAAATTTTGGTGAAATTTATAAAACAAATATTTGGTACAAATAATATTGTATCTCTTTTTGAGTTGAAGTAATAATAATAATACATATTTATTGATGCACTTATAATACAATAAATTGAATAATTGGCTACCGACCTTTAAAATTATATTTACAGATTATTTGAAAGGTTTATAATAATTTCATTGATTTTCAAATGATTTTAATCCTCATTAATCAATTTTCTATATAAAATTATTCCAACTTCTTTCCAAGGTCTTTCCGCCGCTTCTTTCTATATTTACTCTATAAAATATATATATTTTTTTAGCTATAGGTATATAGGCAGGTGTATAAAAAGACTATTCAAACATCTTTACTTGGACTTTTTACGACTTCGACATATAAACATGTGTACCGACTTAATACTTGTTTTTGCCAATAATTAAATCGGTGTACATGTTTTTTCTTTTAATTTATAAAATAAAACTATTATTATTTTTTTAATTAAAGTTTTTTTTAATTTCAAGTTTTGATTGGAAAATTACCGGCGATCACTTAAAAAAACATCACTTAAATCCATATTAGTAAGGTTTTGATAAACATTTTAATAATCTTGTTAGGCAGCTAATAAATTCAACTTTTAAAATAATTGTCACATTTTAATATCGGTGAAACCATACTAATTATAGATACAAGCATATAAACTTATTAAAGACGAAATAGAGCTTGAATAAATAAATATATTCAAAATTGTCGTAGCTCTATAATATTAAGTCTTATTAAGACTATGAACAAATATCAACAATACCAGGTCACTAACAATACCAGGCAAATAACATTGTTTTTAAGATCATTTAAATCATTTATCGAGCATTTAAATAGAAAGAAACGATCATAAAAACAATGTTTAATACTGTTAGTGACATGAAAATCTACTGGGATTAGTAATAACATGCATGTCTGTTATATAACTAAATATCCTGTGTGATATTAGCCAGGATGTAGCTGTTTCAACATGAAATTTGTTCATAGACGTAGTAAGTAGTTAAGTAACTAAAGTTCATGTCTTTCTACACAAATGTGAATTCAAAACATAACCTCGCCAGTCATGCATAAGGTGGTTCAACCTAATGTAAGTGTATTCCAATTTATAATTCAAAAAAGCCTCTCGAAACGCTTTTGCAGATGGCTATTCACTTAATTTAAATAGAAAGAAATGATCTTAAAAACAACGTTATTTATATAGTACTGCTAGTGACAAGAAAATGTACTGGGACTAGTAATAACATGCCTGTAGTAGTTTGTAGTATAATTCAATATCCTGTGTTATATTAGCCAGGAAATAGTTATTTCAACATTAGATTTGTTAATAGTCTTAATAAGACTTAATATTATAGAGCTACGAACAGGTTCAATATATTTGTATATTCAAGCTGTATTTCGTCTGTTACAACTTTATATAATTTGCATATTATTCAAGACGTTGTTTTAACATAATTTAACAAATCTTAATAAGACTTAATATTATAGAGCTACGAACAGGTTGAATATATTTGTATATTCAAGCTGTATTTCGTCTTTTACAACTTTATATAATTTTCATATTATTCAAGCAGTTGTTTTAACATAATTTAACAAATCTTTTGTCTGGATTTATTTTTATGAATCCTGATCCTCTTGAAGTTCGCTTTGGTAGCCTTGATTGTAAGGTACATGCAGATTTTATAGTTTGCAAAGAAACAGAAAATTAGTAATTTAAAGAAAAAATTAATTACGTAATTTACAAATAATTGTTTTCCATTAAATTACATTACGCGAGAAGAAATAAAACATGTCCACACAAGTGGACATCAAAATATAACTTCTGTGCTTTTTTTAATGTTTGGTTCAAGGTCGATACCGGGTTATTAACTAATACTCTTCAAACACTGCGGCTAAGTGGCCTATTGTATTTTTCTCACATTTTTCATTTCATAGGCCCAGAAACCTAGTTGTTTGAATTGCCGATAATTAATAAAGTTATTTAAATTGCCGTTAATTAATTACACATTTGTCTTCTTCTTCTGAAAAAAACCTCCAGATTTGTAGTTAACGCTCTAACTATGTCGACTATGAGGCCGACTATATCTTCTGTGTAGTATGTAGTATGTACATAAGTGAGTGTATTAACGAATAATATCTGTTGTTATTAATAAATAGCTCGTCTCGCTTGTAAGAGTGATTCTCAAACAGTAGAGGATTCAATTTTATAAAGAATATATTTATGTAAATAAACTATAGTTCATTTTTTTAAGAATGCAGTACAGTGAAGATAGGGCTTATTTGAACTTGTTCTCTGATTGGCTTAAATCGAGGAGAAGTTTACACCGACGATATTTACTCTCCATCTCAACCTCTCGTCTCTCTTTCTTTTCACATACATTTGCAGCTGTTAGTTCTCAATGGCTGCCATGTCAATTCACAATTATCATCTGATCTGTTTGTTTCATTTAGCTTTTTTGCGTTTTTTTCCATTTATTTCTTTGTATTTTATTACTATTGTTGCCATTTGGAGTATTTAATCAATAACAATAAGATATTCAGTCAAACCATTAATAAATTACCAATTTTATATTCAAGTAACTATATTTGAATTTAGCCCGAAATTTTGTAACTAGATTGAACATTTGTCATAGTGTAAATCCGGTTTCTAGTTACTGCATTCTTAAAAAAATGTACTATAAATAAATCACACTGGATATATTATCCTTTGTGAGTCTAATTGTTAAGTTTGGTGGAAAATTTACCAAACACCTTGTATACTAATTATAATAAGAAGATAAGTTGGAAATGGAAATATTTTATATTGAAACACAAGCAGGAAAACTGTGAGAAATTTTGAAAAGTGATACTAAAACTTGCGGAGAATTAAATTTGCTATTAGGAAACTTGTTATCTAGTGACTTTTCGTCCGTCAAGTTGGTAATAATCAATTGTGAAACAAAGTCAAAATGTGTTTTTGTTTTATATATTTTTTGTCTCACAAGGGCGAAAATAACTCGGAAATTTGTCAAAATTTTGAAAAATGTTTCGAATAAAACTTGAAGAGCATAAAATTTTCTATAAGAAAACTTAAGGAGTTATTTTTTGTCCATTAAGTTATAATAGTTATAATATAATAATCTACCTTGAAACAAAGGCAATTTAGTTTTTGTTTTAATTTTTTTTTTCCAAAAGTGGGAAAATTTCTCGGAAAATAAATAACATTTTGAAAAATGTTTTGAATAAAACTTGAAGAGAATTAAATCTCTTATAAGAAAATTTCTAACGTAGTTATTTTTTGTCCGTCAAGTTGGTAATAATCAACCTTGAAACAAAGTCAAATCTTTGATGCATATTTTTGTGTCTCAAAAATACGAAAATAACTCGGAAATTAGAGAAAATTTTGAAAAATGTTTCAAATAAAACTTCCTATAAACAACTATTATCTAGTGATTTTTAGAATGTCAATTTGGTATTAACTAATCTTGAATAAAGTCAAAATCCGTACTTTTGTTTTATAGTTTTAATGTCTCAAAAATGGAAAATAACTCGAAAACTAAGAGAAATCTTGAAAAATGTTTCAAATAAAACTTGCAGAAAATGAAATTTCCTATAAGAAACCGCATTATTCGGGGATTTTTATTGTGCTAATTTAATAATAACCAGCTTGAAACAAATTCAAAATTTGTGTTGTATTTTTCTTGTCTCAAAAATTTGTAAAGAACTCTAAAAATAAACTTACATTTGAAAAGAATATTTTAAAACAAATAAAACTTGCGGAGAATTAAATTTTCTATAAGCAATCTTATTATCCAGTGATTTTTGGTCTGTCAATTTGGTAATAACCAACCTTGAACAAAACCAAAATCTTATTTTTGTTTAACCCTTTCGTTCCTGATAATAATACCTACAAATATGTCCCACCAATATTTAAAATCTCTTCAAACTTTTACAAATGAAAAATTCTACTCGAATGGAGAATGTACCATGTTCCAAAAGGTTCCAATCTTATTGTTTACCAATCTTATTGTTATAAACAATACCAACATAGCACAAGACAATACATAACAAGAAGGATAGATAGGACAGTGCAGTGCAGGATACAGTATACGTCTCGTTAATACCTAACACGACTAGACGAGACCAGATATGAACATAAAAGATAAGACCTAGACGAGAAAAGACCATACAAGACTGGAGAATATTGGACAATACATGACAAGCTTGTACAAGACAATAAAGAACTGGATAAGATTGTTGATAATTGTTGATCATTGATAAAACTGGACAAAACTTTTGGATTGTACCATCTTACAAAACGTATTTTATTGTTATAAACAATACCAAGATAGGAGTATAACAGTACAAGACAAGATCAGTTAATACCCGATAGACTAGAGTAGACCAGATATGAACGGAAAAGACAACCAGATAAGACTAGACAAAAAAAGATCATACTGGAGAATATTGGACAATACTGGGCAAGCCTGTATAAGACAATAAAGGAGCGGACAAGACTGAATAAAACTAGACAAGACTCAACAAGATTGGACAATACTGAACAAGATTGACAGGACGGTGCAGTACAAAATACGTCTCGTTAATACACAACACGGCTAGACTAGACCAGATATGAACAGAAAAAATAACCAGATAAGACTAGACAATAAAAGACCATACAAAACTGGAGAATATTGGACAATACAGGATAAGCCTGTACAAGACAATAAAGGACTGGACAAGATTGAATAAAACTAGATAAGGCTTAACAAGATTGGACAATACTGAACAGGCCTTGATAAAACTGGACAAAACTTTAAGATTGTGCCATGTTCCAAAAAGTATCTTATTGTTATAAACAATACCCAGATAGAACCAGACACAATAAGACATAACAAGATAGGATATACTGGGCAGTACAGGACAAGATCAGTTAATACCTGATACGACTAGACTACACCAGATATTAACAGAAAAGACAAAAAGATAAGACTAGACAGAAAAGACCACAGAAGACTGGAGAATTTTGGACAATACTGGACAAGCCTACACAAGACAATAAAAGAATGGACAAGACTGAATAAAACTAGACAAGACTCAACAAGATTGGTCAATACTGAACAGGATACACAGAACAGTACTATACAAGATATGTCTCGTTAAAACCCAACGCGACTACAATAGACTAGATATGAAGAGAAAAGATAAAACTAGACAAGAAAAGACCATATAAGACTGGAGAATATGGGACTTTTAATATTGTAGATTGTAGTTTTGGTGGTGACGACTTGTACCCCACCCTCTTCCTCTAAACGTTGGTACACTTACCCATTTAGAGCGCCTCCTCTAGTCCTGCTTCCTTCAGGAATTTCAGGATCTGGATGGGATTCAAGGACTGCAACTCCTGTGCGTTCAAGCAGTGGGCCCCAAGATACATCTGTCTCTCGCGGAGCAGTGCTCCGCAGGCTTTGAGCAGATGTATGGGGGTTTCCTCTGTTGAACCACAGAATCTGCATCTGTCATCCTCCTCTAGGCCTAGAGCCTTGAGGTGTTTTCTAAGTCTGCAGTGTTCCGTCAGAACTCCCGTCTGAATTCTAAGCTTGTTCCTGTTTAGTTTCAGGCAAGCTTTTGTTCTTTTCTGGTTAAAACTTTTAATTTTACTGCACAGTATGGATATTACTGCACAAAACTGAACCAAAACTGAACAAGAGTAAACAATACCTGACATGACTGAAGAAAATTAAATAAGACTCCAATATATTGTAGAAGATTGAACTATTAAATTCAAATTGCTTTATTTTATTATATAGTTTTTATTTATTATTTTTATTATATAGTATATACAAAGATTTATCCATGTCAAAAAACTCAAATAAAAACGTTCACAAAACTGAATATGAGTAATGGTACCATCTCAAAAGTTATTAACTTTTACGAATGATTCTTCCAGGGTGTATGGTTTTATTTCATTAATTACACTCTACGTAAACTTATTAATTAAACTGACTTTCTTTTTTAGTTGCTTGATATTTTTTATTGATATAATGACCTTCGCTAGTTTATTGTAAATATATAAAAACTGGTGTAGAATAGACAAGACTCAACGTCTATAGTTGTACTTAAGCAACACTATGTTGTACATATATCTGCCACTCATCTTCTGGGGCAACCCAACACCATTGCCGTCTTGTTTTTAATTTCTAGTGTTAGTTATCAACAAATTAACAAATCCACGAGGGCAAATCTGCTTGGTAAGATACGTTAAGGGACGGAATGGTTAAAATTCGTATAAAATTTGACGAAAATAACTCGGAAACTAAGCAAAATTTTGAAAAATGTTTTAAATAAAACTTGTAGAGAATTTCATTTTCTACAAGAAATCTTGTTATGTAGTGATTTTCTGATTGTCAAGTTGATTGTAAATAACTTTTAAACAAAGTCAAAGCCTTTTCATTTTACATCTTTCTTGTTTCAAACATGATTGTGAAAGCAAACTTTTTATGAAACATAGATTCTAACGGATGAATGTCAATAAACCTATCGTAACATAACTTTTGCTAAATTTACGCTGAATAAATCGAAAACATACGAAATTATCATTTCCTCATGAAATATCGTGGGCGCTCTTGCAAAAAGGATGTCAATTTGAAGAATTCATTTTCCGATATCGACTTAAATATTCAAAATCTATTTTATAACATGGTTTAGGATGAAATCAGGAAAATATAAAGTTAATTTTATTAAAGATGATTTAAAGCCAATTATCTACAACAATCTATCACATTTTAATTTACATAAAACATTCAACTCTAGACCAAAAACGAATAGAAGGGCAATTTTGATGAATGGCATGGTGATTCGGCCTCGGAAAGATATTTATATGATACTCGGAAGATATGTTGGTACTAATTAAATAATAAGATCCTGAAAGTTTCAGATCGCTAACTCAACTGGTATTTGAGAAAAAGTGAAATGTGTCAAAAACGAACAAACATTTTTTTCTCAGTAACGGCTGAATCGATTTATCTAAAAATTTAATATGTTATGGGGGCCTATAGGAGCTCTTACGAAAAAAATAACAGCTATTTAGCTTCATAACATTCTTGAAAAAAATAACATTTTTTTTTTCATTTAATTTTTTAACCATGGTACAGTTTTGGTACAATTATGAAACTTTCTTTTTTTCAAGTCTTATATATTACCCTGTAACTTTATGAGTTTTTCAGATTTTTAAAAAAGGTAGGCCACAGTAGAAAAAAATGAAAACCATTTTTGGCTCAAAAATGCATTTATTTAATGTTTCAAGTTTTAATTTCCTTGTTTTTATGCATATTTAGCTTATTTCTAATTATTGGAAATAACTTTATATTTAAAATAACAACAATAATTTTTTCATCAAAATTAAAAATTAAAAATGTTAAAAATAACTAATTTTTATTAATTTCAATAAATATATAGAGATTACTTTTTTTATTACAAAGCTCGATTATTGTTTAATATATTAACGATACAAGAACATTTATTTTAATTTTTGTGTTGAAACTTCACCTCTTGACTGGCTTGAAATGGGCAAACTTGGGAAATGGGAAAACATTGAACTGCGGAATTTGTCATCATCAATGAGAAACACTGGCGGTCGAAGTATAACTCAAGCACTCATTGCATTTTTAGTCAAGCTTCGCAATTAAATTAAGTTGATATCTACAATTTTAGAGATCGAAGAAGAGCAGTTAATGACAAAATATTGTGAACAAGTGACTCAATCTTTCGAACAAGACGTATAACCTCTTCATTTTGGATTAGATGCAATGTCCAGAAATGATCTCATTAATCATACATCTGCGGTTGCTAAAAAACTTAACATAATAATCTCAATGGCAAACTTATTATTATTTGTGATGGGACGTATGCTCGTCATGAGAAAAGTTCAAACAATCAGTACCAGAGAAAGTCATATTCTGGGCAAAAAAAGTGCCGCTGTGTAAACCATTTACGATTTGTACAACTGATAGATACATTATCGATATGCTAGAACCGTATTATGCTACCCAAAATGATGCTAATATTATGAGAGATATTATAGATAATCCAAATGGTATATGTAATTAATTGAAACGCAATCAACTAACAGCTGAGTCGAATTCGTCAAGAAACGTAACGAAAAAACTTGCAATTGCGTTGGCCAATGGAAGCAGTCACGGGATGTTAAAACAAAAATATCTGCTGGATCAGAAAATTGACAACAAAATGCTTCCTAGAATCGGTACTTTTTTTAGAATCGCGTCGTATCTCCATAATAAATACAGCAAACGCTTAACTTCTGATGCCGAGTGCGTGGATGATATTGTAGTAATGATGAAATGCCAAAATGATGTTGAAAATACGTTAGCTGATGAGGTGACGCAAAATGGCTGGAAACTTAGAAAACTACAGTTTCAGACAGATGCTTTAGAAGATTTTCCAGAAATGACGGAAAAAATCTAAGAATATTTTTCACTGGTTCTTATCAATTTAAACAAGCGATATCTTATTTATCAGAAATGATGGATGAATCGGGTGATATCACCATTCAGTATGTAAAAGACCATTCATACATACTAAAATCACAAGTTCAATCACGTCACATTAATAGGAAAGTTTATAGATGCTTTATTGATTACAAGCCAAATACTATCCGATACAAAAGCTTTACGAGACGCAGCTGGGAGTGTGCAAATGGTCTTAGAACGATTGTTGCCGCGATTGTTAATATTTTGTCGCACGGGAGATACTTATCAAAAATTCCTAGACCTGCTGCAATATTAAATAAACTATTTGATAAAGACGATACTTCAGTTGTGATTGAAGAAGACAGTGATGAAGATTAATAAAATTCTATTCATCTATATTTTTGCAGTATATATCGTATTTTTTATTCTTTTCTCTGTTGTTTATTTATTGAAAATTATCTTAATAAATTGAAAAAAATGTTCTTTTATCATTAATATATTTAAGTGTGGTTATATCAATAAAATTAATTTAGTAGAATATAATAATAATCGAGCTTTGTAATAAAAAAGTTCTCAAAATATTTATTAAAATTAATATATAATGATGAGTTATTTTTAACAGTTTTAATTTTTTATTTTGATGAAAAAAATTATTGTTGTTATTTTAAATATAAAGTGTTATTTCTAATAATTAGAAATAATCTAAATATGCATAAAAACAAGGAAATTAAAACTTGAAACATTAAATAAATGCATTATTTGAGCCAAAAATAGTTTTTATTTTTTTCTGCTATGGCCTACCATTTTTAAAAATCCGAAAAATTCATAAAGTTAAAAGATAATATATAAAGATTGCAAAAAATAAAGTTTCATAATTGTACCAAAACTGTACCATGGTTAAAAAATTAAAATTAAAAAAAAATGTTTTTTTTTCAAGAATCTTATGAAGCTATATTAGCTGTTAATTTTTTTTTTCGTAAGAGCTCCTATCGGTCCCCAAAACATATTAAATTTTTAGATCAATCGATTCAGCCGTTACTGAGAAAAATGTTTTTTTTTCGTTTTTGACTCATTTCGCCTATTCTCGAAAACCAATTGAGTTAGCGATCTGAAACTTTCAGGATCTTATTAATTAATTAGCACCAACATATATTCCGAGTATCATATAAATATCTTTCGGGGGCCGAATCACCATGCTTATACCCCTAGAGATTTTCTGTAACAACCAATAAAAAAAGCTTTCAAAAATTTCCTGCACTTGTTAAGATAACATCTGAAAGGCGAAGTGAGTTACGGGATAGTAGTTTTCAAATTTTAATTTTTTTAACATTTTGTTATAAGAATACAGAATGATATCTTCATCCAAAATCCCAACAAAAACTTGTTTATCCTTTTTATTGTGGTATCTTTGAGAGCGTATATATACGCATTTCGCTTACATTAATAGACTAGTGAGGATGTTTTATACACCTCTCGAAGTCAAAGGATTCAAAAAAATCTAAATTGTTTAAATTGAATTAACTAGATTTATGCATATCTTAATAACCAAACCTGAGTAAGTTTGAATAGTCTCCTTCACCAAATAACAAATTATTTTCTAAAACCAAACCTAATTTATCCCCAAAGTATTTGAGCTTTTCCAAATTCAAACAAAAGCTAAAAACTAGCAATATTAACTTAACTGGGGGAAAGGGCTTCACACGACAGTCTCGTTCCTGATCTCATTCCGGGCAGCCGTAACATTTTCTTCATAAATTTTAACCCGAGCAACCCGAACTTGCCCGAGCTCAGAACGAGCATAACATTTTTTTCATAAATTTGAACCCAAGCACCGAACTTGCCAGAGCCTAGAACGAGCGAGTTCAAATTTATGAAGAAAATGTTACGGCTGTCGGTATCAGAGTCAAAGATTGAAGACGATATCAGAAACGAGACTCTCGTGTGAAGTCCCCCGTACTGGGGGAACTAGGCCGTGCGTCTGTTTTCACTCACAACTACAAAGGTGAGTCAAAAATTATCTGCAATCGTCACATACCTCTTCTTACATTGTGTTTACTGACCTCTGTCAGGTTTATTTATTTCATTGCTGTTGTGGTCTTGCTATGGAATTTCCATCTTAATTCCTCCATTTGTCTTCCTTTTATTGCAGATAGATCATCTCGCTCCATTAGAAGTTTGCACCAAAGAGGAAAAACGCGCAGTGATTCGGTTTTTGTGGTCCTTCAGGGGCCGTAATCTCCTGATACATCTTCCTATCAAAAATGAAGTGGCACATCGTTTGCAAATTAGACATGGTTATGCCTATGAAATCATCCACAACAGACTTGGGTTTCATAAAATCTATGCAAGATGGATTTCTAAACAAGTCCGAGTTTTTTTTATATATTGCACAGACTTTATTTTCTATAGTAGGACCACAACAGTACATCAATAACGACTGTGAGTTATTTTGGAACCCACCTTGCACAGGCTTTATGAAACCGAAGTCTGTTTATGATTTCGTAAGCAGAATTATTCGCATGACTAATTTACAGACGATGTGCCATTTCATTTTTGGTGGGATTCGTGGTCGGAAAGTGTATCAGGGCCGCAATCCTTTGATACATCTTCCAACCACAAAAACCGGATCACTGCTCGTTGTTTGTGTTTGGTGCAAACTTCTAATGGAGCGGCCATTGTCTATCTGCAATAAATGGAAGACAGGAATGGAGGAATCAGGACCACAACAGCATAGCAATAATTAAACGCGAATAGAGGTCTTTATGAACAATGTAAGAAGAGTCATGTGAGGCGAAATTACGATCGGAATCCCTTAGAAGGATCACTCACCTTGAGCGTTTCACAAATATACCGATCAAGAAAACTATCTTTACTTTGCTCAGCCGAAAACTTTCTTTTCCGAGGGCATCAGGAAGCTTGTGCAACGATGTACTATGTGTGTTGTAAAGCTAGGGGACTATATTGAAAAATGATGTAAAGTTCAGTTTCCTATTTGTATTGCAATAAAAGTTTAAAAAAGTTAACAAACACTGCAGATAATTTTTATCTCCAAATACTAATGAGCAGAATACTTTGGATTGAAACTTAACATAGATATGACAAAATATATGATTATAAGCAAAGATAAAGAAAAGAATATCGAAGGCAGTGTAGGTATCTCAGATGTATTATCTACGAAAACTGGGACCTATTCATCTAGATTAAAATCCAAAAAGAGAGAGCTCGCGCAGCATTCATTCGACTGAAAAAGATCTTTCTTAGTCATGACTTGACGCTAAGCCTCGGAGTATGGTGAGGTGTTATGTTTTTCCTGTTCTGCTATACAGGATAGAGGCCTGGACACTGACAGAGACAATCTTAAAAAGTCTGAACGCATTTGAGATGTGGGTGTACAAACGAATGCTCAAAATCAGTTGGACGGACAGAATTAGAAACCAAGAGGTATACAACGCATAAATAAAGAAACGGAATTTTCAGTATACGAAAAATGGAGTACTTCGCCCATATTTGAGAGATAGTGATAAATGATGGTGATAAATGAAAGATGGCCCTGGAAGAAGAGGCAGAAGAGGCCCTGGAAGAAGACGTACCTCTTGAAAGTATCCTAAAGTATCCTAAATTGCCTAAACAATCTTAGGCAGTAGTGCGGGCAGACAACAGTACAGCTTTTCCGGGCTGCTGCAGACAAAATTATCATAAACAATATGGTTGCCATCACGCTAGCCAACGATCGTTGAAAGGTCACACCCATAGAAGAAGAAGATAACTTTGAGTCAAAGTGGTACTATCGCAAGTGAGCTCGTAAAATTAACAATGCGCCGAGTACGACTGTTCGAATTAGCCTCACTAATTATAACAACAATTTCATAAATATTTTATCACACAAAATTAATCTCGTAAATTATCTAACATTTAACTAAACATGCCGTTTCAGTTACCTAAAGTCTGTTTTATAAACTTAGAACAATCGGAACACCGCCTGAATATATAAATGTATTCAACCTTTCCGGAGCTCTATAACAATTACTGAGTCTTTTTAGGACTACCAAAACAAATCTCGTGAAAAATTTCCATTGAGATTTGTTTTGGTAGTCCTGAAAAAACTCAGTAATTGTTATAGACCTCCGGAAAGATTGAATATATTTATATATTCAGTCTGTGTTCCGATTGTTTAAAGTGTGTATGATTATCTATAACAGGATGGTTTTACCAATTCTAAAGTCGGTTTTTTTGGGGATTAGGTAGATACCCGGGAATTTAATTCGTTTGTGAATTGAAATCTCTGACGTATTTTGAGTTTAGAAGAAAAGGACTTTAGATGTGAAATCCAAATTTCTTTTCTCATTTTTTTAACTTCTCGTTTACTAAGAAAATCCCTTTTGCACGCTAGTTCAGAATATATAATACTTATTATTGATTTGTCTTACCAGTCGTTTGGAGGGTTTGATTAGGGGCCGATTCATGCCGTTCATTTTGTGATAAAGTCCGCAGGCGTTGCACAAGTAATGTCCCGTGCCGTCGCGACGCCATAGCGGCGTAGAAATTGCGCCGCAGTTGACGCACTCTCTTCCTTCACCAAATTGAAACTCTACGGCACCATCTATAGAATAAAAAAAAAACAAGCATTAAAACCAAATTCAACTAAACATAAATTAACGAAATAATTTTAATTAGTTGAAAAAAAACCTACTTTCCTTAATAAATGCTTGTGGGAAATAAAGTAAATCTAAAAGCCTGCAACGAATTGACAAGTCTTTTAATTCACCGGAATTTATTTATGCGCCTTTTTTATATAAAAATCCCTGGCGACTTTAACTGTTAATTATGGGAGCTTTTAACTTTTGAGTTAATTAACTTTTTTTCTGCTCGAAAACAGCAAAGTTTCGTAGTTACTTTCGTATTTTCATATACGTTAGACATGTTTCTATTATTACTCAGTCCGCACGCAAACATCCACATTGTTTGCATTTCCAACATTTTCTTCATAAAAACACACTTTATCAGCAAATTACAAATAAAATATAACATTAAGTAAATTGCCAAGATTAGATAGCGAAAATACATGCAATGCAAGGTGCACCAGATAGTCGAAGCTAGACAAAATTTAATTCAGAGCAGATAAGACAAGAATAGACACACAATACTGATAGAACCGGACATACAAGAGATACGGCAGATAAGATCAGACGCACAATAAAACGGACAATTTATATATCTAATACCCCGATTTTTTGCACTTACTCGGATCAAAGTGCCGCTAAACTTTTACCTATCCTTTTGATCTTTTATATGGATTAGGCTCGGGTAGTGAGTAAAGAGAATTCACCCTGGCCCTCACGTACTCCTTAGGCTCTTCTAACAAGAAACTTTCGCAATATGTGGCATGTTTGCAGAATAACTGCTTTCTGTGCTATCTTTAAGATGTTAGTACTTTGATGTTTGTTTTTGATGCTTCAAAAGACAACTTCTTCAGCCGATGTAACTATTGGGTAGATTCTAGCCCTTTTTAATTTCCAGATTTTTTTTAATCTGCCATGCTAGTTCTTGGTATTTGTTTATTTTTTCTGCCTCTGCGTTGGAGATGTTATAAGTCAAAGGGACAGTAACGTCAATTATAGTGGCAGATTCTTTTTCTTTACGAATTAAGAGAATATCCGGTCTGTTGTAGTCGATAGTCTTGTCAGTCAAAACTGGTCGGTTCCAGTATAATATAAACTCCTTTGATTCCAGGACCGAGGCCGGCTGGTTTTATAGTAAGATTTGTAGTAAGATTTCTTTCATCTTTCAAGGAGCGTGCGTTACTTTTTAGGGTTCTGTACCGAAAACGGTACCCTTATAGGATGACTTTGTTGTCCGTCTGTCTGTATGTCTGTCAAGACCATTTTTCTCAGGAACGCGTAGAGGCAATAAGTTAAAATTTGTATCAAATACTCGGGTCTGCGGTCTCTTTCAGCTGTGATAAAATCAAACTTGTAAGTCAACGCGATCAAAAGATATGACAGTTTATGTCGCATATTTTGCGATTTCGCAAGGGAATCAAAACCTATAGGGTACTTCCCGTTGACCTAGAATCATGAAATTTGGCAAGAAGCGGTGTCTTACAGCACATGTAAAGGGAAAAATCTGAAAACCGTAAATATGTAGTTTAATTACAAGAAAAATGCGAATGTACTATTAGAAAATTATGAAAATACACCAATGTGTTGCGTGGTATTGTCAGGCACCCGAAGCATATGGGTTGCATACAGTTAGGTCCTCCTAAAGATACTTTACTTACAAGTTTGTACGGAACCCTCGGTGCGCGAGTCACAACTCGCACTTGGCCGGTTTTTTTTTTAATTATAAAAAGATTTCTTTTGTATTTGATATTACCAAAACCTATGTTATACTAGAAAATTTATATATTGATGACTGGTGCCGATTTGCCCGGTGCCGACTTATCCGGTGCCGGCTTATCCGGTGCCGAGTTTTCCTGGTGCCGACTTGTCCGGTGCCGAGTTGGAAGTGCCGAGTCGTCCGGTGCCGACATATCCAGTGCCGACTTATCATGTACCCGCCATAATATGTTCTATGGAATCCACAATGTTACCACATTTTCTGCATCTATCAACTACATCCATCTTCAGAACATGTTTCTCATAATTCTTTGTCCTCACTACTCCACCCTGTATTGCTATTATGAATCCTTCGCTTTCAGGATATAGGGCATCAGAATGTAGTTAAGAAACTATAGAGAGGTTTTTCGGTCTATCCTCTCGTTTTCCAGATGTATTGGGAATTTTCCATGTAACGCTTTGCCTCTCCAAGCATCCAAAGTTTTTGGAGCAATCTCATGGTGTTGTTGTTTTAGGTTGAATGGTGTATATCCATTATCTGCTCTGCACGTGGTTTTTGTTATTTCACTGTTACATGCTAGTAAGCGATTTCTTATCTTACAGGTTAAATATATTTATCAAACTCTTTCCACCATCTTTACGAGGTAAAAACAAACGCGTCACAGATGAGTTTGGGTGTAGGCATCGGAATTTGGTTAGAAGCCTTCTTGTTGTTCTATCCAAAGCATCTAGATCAGTATTTGATCATTTGATCAACCCGAAGGAATATGTTAGAGATGGTACAGCCCACATATCCCTAAAATTTTTCTGAGAATATTCCACACTCGAATATACAAGAAATGCGAAGAAAAAATAAGCGACACTCAATTTGGATTCCAGAACGGACTCGAGAAGCCCTCTTTTGCTTAAATGTTTTAGCACTTAGGTGCAGAGATATGAACATAGTTGTCTACGCTTGCTTTATTGACTATCGAAAGACATTCGACCGTGTCAAGCATCAAAAGATGGTGGAAATATTATCCGAAACCGGGATTGAGAAAAGAGATATTACATTGATAACGAATCTCTACTGGAACCAGATTGCCGAAGTAAGAATAAACGGAGGAACATCTGACTGTGTCAATCCGAAGAGGCGTACGATTGGGCTGTATATTGTCACCACTCCTATCCAACATCTATTCGGAGGCAATTTTCAAAGAAGCTTTAGTGGATGACATGGGAGGTATCAAAATAAATGGAGTAAGTATCACCAATATCAGTTACGCAGACGACACCGTAGTCCTTGCCGATAACATATCAGACCTACAAAAACTAAAGAATAACTGAATAATAGAATAACTGAATATAGTGAGCATCATGGATTGGACATAAAAATATCAAAAACCAAACTGATAGTCTTCTCCAAGAGACCCACTGCTGAAACAATTTTGATTAACTGCAATCAGATTGAAAAAGTCTCGTTTTATAAATATCCGAAACGAGAGATAAGTTCCAGAATCGAACAAGCCAGGAAAACATTCATAAAGATGAGAAGATTTTTTACTAGTCCTGATCTGATTTTGGAGCTCAGAGTTCGCATGATTAGATGTTATATCTCAAGTGTGTTGCTGTACGGATGTGAATGCTGGACCCGGGACCCTGCAACTGGAAAGAAAATTAATGCGTTTGAAATGTACTTATATCGCCGTATGCTCCGCATCTCATGGGTCCAACGAATTACGAACGAAGAAGTGCTTAGACGAATGAAGAAGCCGAAAGAACCAATGGCCCTCATTAAAAAACTACATACATAGGCCACATTATGAGAGGCAATAAGTATGAACTGCTGAGACTAATAAAATTAAAGGAAAGATTCAAGGGAAAAGATCAGTTGGTAGACGTCACAACTCCTGGTTGAAAGACTTCAGAAGATGGTTTGGGTGCACTTCCATTGAAAACTTTCGAGCTGGTGTGTCCAGAACAATGTTAGCTATGAGAATCGAAAACCTTCGAAAGGAGAGGGCGTCATAAGAAGAAGAAGGTACAGCCCAGGTGTTTATAAATGTTATGAGATTTTCACAAGTAAGTTTACCATTCAAAAGCTTAGTAATCCTTTCTTGGTATTCATCAGCTAACTGGTATTTTATCTGGGGATGATTAATCCTGCTGTTCTGAGGTAGACCAAAATATTTATAAAATTCCTCTGTTCTCAGCTCCCTAATTCCCTCTAGCTGTTGTTGCTTCAAAGTAACGGTTTAGCCTTTTCTTATGTTTACCATATCATTATATTTGTTATATTATTATTATCCCGTTCGAGTCAAAGAGAAAATGGTAAAGCTGAAGCAGCAACAGAGTTACGGCCAGAAAACCAGTAACCAGAACAGTTGGAGCTGGAGTTGAAAAAGTCGAACGGGATGGATAAATCTGCTAATATTGTCTTGAGTGCTAAATGAAATTTCTTTTTTCTTTAGACTAGATAGACAGGGTAAGAAACGAAATTACAAACAAGACAAAACTGGAAAATAAATCAAAAGGGATAAAATGCAGTAGGAAGAAACAAGAAATGTAATCCAGAAATAATCTCGTACGACCTCATACACTTAATCTGTTTAGTCTTATATTATTTTGATAATAAACTAAATAAAATAATTGCAAGTGAGGAATTATCAAGTATCTAGGTAAGCATGCTTGCCAAATTGACTTGGAATCAACACCTTAAGAAAGCTACCATTAAGTGTAAAATGGTATTGATGATGACCAAGAGAACACAAATCATGTGGACTAAAACCATGCATGGTACCCTTAATGTGGACTAAAGCCAAGCATGATTGTGTACTATGATAGACCCATTCTGACATACGGCTCCATATCATGGTAGACTAAACTGTAACAAAAATAGGTCATAAAGGAACTGTCTAATGTTCAAAGTTTGGCCTACTTAGCGATCATGAGATCGTTGTGAATCGCCGCAACTGTAGCTCTGGAGGTTATGATGGGTTTACATCCCTTGGATATCTTTATCTTGGGTGAGCCATGGGTGGGAACCTTTAGAAAAAGCCAAATATAATGGTACATGGGTGGCTTTGGCAAGGTCAGGGCACATCATTATAACGAATGTAATATCAAAGCCAAACCTCAATAATGAACCTCAATTGACCTCAAAACCTCAATTGAGAGAAACACAATGCCAAAAAGGACGAAAGGTAAAAAAACAACCACGTGTCAAGGAGGGCTGGAATATTATACATACGCCTCAAAAAAGGAGAGTGGAACTGGCACAGGATTCTACAGACATCCCTGGGGTATAGTTTATCTGTGACCCTAGGATCACATGCCGACACTTCAAGCGGAAATCATCATGATCATGCCCGTGAAAATCTAAAGATGGACTTCAAAAGATGAAACATCCGCCTTTTTACGGACAATCAGGCTAATATTAATGCTTTAGCGTGTCATGAAATTAAATCTAAAACAACATGGAACTGCCTTTAAGACCTGAAGGTCTAAGCTAACCTGACAAAACAACAATGTCACACTTGCACACTTGTTTTGTCACACTTGTTTTCACACTTGCTTGGGTACCGAGACAAGGGACTGGTACAAGGGACGGGTAGGAAATGGCGGACAAGTTAGCAAAAGATAGAAGTAACAAAGCGAACATCAGTAACAGGGACATTACTAAAACCATGTCCCGAAACAAAATCTGTAAAAGGTTAGCAACTAAGCACCGGATACTGTGGCGCAAAAGGAATGGTCAGAAACACAGCAAACGAATGCAAGAACATTTATTGGACGCTTTAACTGCTGCAATCCTGCAACTGTCAATGAAGAAGATTACAAATGAGGTCTACTCACAAGATATTGCCCTCTACGAGGACATCTGCACAAAATAGGTATCTGCAAAGACGAACCATTATGCAGACTATGCTATGAGTACGATGAAACTACCGCCCACATTATATCATCCATTGCAAATCAAATGCACGTAGGAGACACAAGCTTAACCCTTAACCACCTGCCATACGTCTCAGGTGAGAAAATTACTGCTACTTTGGGTCTGAGAGACGTATGTCAGGTGGTTAGGTGTTAACATTACAGCAAGAGATCCCAGAGAAGAATGGCAAATAGACTCCTAGACCTAATACATGGTCTATTTGCATGAATGGAACAATGTGGGGAAATAGAATAGGCCAATAGCCCGCACTGCTTTAAGGGCTAACCCCGCTGGACTCACATTTGTTGAGGGAATAAAATTAAACAAACATACAACAATAATACAATTAACCCGAAAAATGAGCTCAAAATAATTTAAACCTTAATCTTTCTTATAAGAATTTTGGTTAATATTACAGTATTGTCAGAATTAATGTAGTGACTGTTTTAATACCGCCAATACTTTAACATGTGCATTAGACATAACTTGCACAGAACATTAATATTTGATAGCATGATTTTAAAAATTGTTCAAACAAGTGTTTAAAAGCAACGTTATAAACTTAAAACAATTTCTATCCCGAGATTATAAATTGCATGCACAGTAATACACGATAAACCGTATTCCAACAAATAAATAAATGACCATTTACAAATCTAATTAAATTTATCTAATTTAGAAAATAAAACTAGTATGATCGAATTCATAATTCATTTTGCTTTCAGCTCAATTACTTACACCAGTTGTTTGTGTTAATTATAAGCAGAAACCAGGCGCAATCGCGCATTGGATAGGAGGATCAACAAATCCGAGACAGTGTCTAAATTATGCAAATTTTATTATTTATTGCTTCACATAAATAATCTTTTATGGATGTAATATATCGTTGCAGAAATGTAATATGGGATTATTTATTGTTAGACAATAATTGGCTTGTTGTCTCGCATTTCAATAAATTGCTTACATTTCAATAATTTGCTCACATTTCAATAATTTGAACAAAAAATTAGTTTTATGTTCAGATTAGTATTCGAATGAATGAATAAATTTAACAGACCATGCGGTTATGATAGGAAACGAGAAATCCTTCGGAAATAAATGTAATAATTGGTTTATTTATTATTAGATAAGGTGATAGAGATGTTAAAGAAAGTTGGACTAGATGGAAAATACTTGGAATACTGGAACCAGTAATAAAAATACTGGAACCAGTCAGCTGTTAGAGTGGAGGAGAGAGGACAAAGGGGTGAACATTCTACGAGCAGTAAGGCAAAGGCTGCATACTAGCAACGTTGGAATTCAACATCTATTCGGAATACATATTTAAATAAGCTCTGGAAGACGCGGTGATATTACGGTGATACGGTGATATTTGCGAATAGCATGGAGAAACTACAACACCTCATGAGTAGAGTAACAGCAAGTAGCGAAAGGTATGGCCTTGATATAAACATCAAAAAGACAAAATTAATGATTATTAGTAAATCACACATTGGAAATTGTCACCTCATAGTCAATCAGAAACCCATCTAAAAAGTAAATAAATATTAATATCTCGTCACTATTAGTTGGATCATTCTCAAGAAGTGAAGATCTGTATCGAGAAAGCGAGAGCTGTTTCAAACAGCACGGGATCTCTACTGAAGAGTCACGACCACACAATATTAACGAAACTGAGAATTCTGCGTTGTTACGTGTCTTCGGTTCTTTTTTACGGAGTTGAATCGTGGACACTAATTGATGCTATGAGCAAGAAACTGGAAGCATTCGAGATATGGTTATGTCGAAGGATGTTCAGAGGGTTAGAGAGCTCCTAAACACCATAAAATGCAGAAAACTCCAATACTTGGAGCATATTACGCAGAATGAAAGCAGATTCTTAGTCGCCCGCCCATCTTATATGTTCACATCTCTGATGTCGGTCCCAAACAGCGTACGAGACAAGCCGTGTGATAGATTTTATAGTATTAGTATTGTCTATGTTTATTTCTAATTTAATCTTATCGTTGGCTTTAAACGACTATTTTTCTTATGAACATAACATATACAATGTTGATAGACCGCCGCCTATAATTTAAAAAACAGGTCGCCCGTAGTGATCGCAATCTTGTACACCTCTGCTATACGTGATCCAGGCGTTCGACCGAAAACATTGCTGCTGTCGCTGAAAGTGTGCGTGAAGACCGAAATCTGTCCATTTTTCGTCGTTCATAACAACTTAGTCTTTTGGTCTTGTTCATTTTGCGGAAAGACGTGCATTTATACTCGTATAAGATTAATTTAGTAACGGAATTGAAGCCACGAGACCACGGCTCTCGTCAAACGTTTGCAGTCTGGGATTTGCAGCAGCTGAAGACAGGTTCTTGTTTTGGCGAGAAAATCATCTTCAGCGACAAAGCGAATTTTTGGCTAAATGGAAACGTAAATAAACAAATTCCGCATTTGGGGCGACATCCATCCACAGGAGATACTGGTGGACTTACTTGTATCCTCCATACCTCTTTCGAAACGGAAGAGATCTCGCGATGACTGATAATGGCGAACGGTATAGAACCATGATAAGAAACTCCTATTTTGCGTCTGTAATGGACTCATAACAGCACTCATATGCGATGGTTTTTGGCTCGCCGAGTGCGATACAATTTTCTCAATATATATCGGCGATTTTTTCATTTAGAAATGGCATAAAAGGGCGCAAAATAGAAAAAAATACTATAAAAAAACTCGTTCGGAAAGCGTTTTTCGCAAAATCGCGCTTACTGATTTCGTCCTTTAATATACTATTTTGCGGCCCGTAGTAGACGATTTGAGCATAGAAGACCACATAGAAGACGCTGACGCGTGAGTTATTGCAAGTTTCCGGGAAGCGTTATTTCTAAAAGAGCTGATGTCGAGTGGTCACCAAAATCGTGCGATCTAACGCTCCACGGCTGCGTTTACCTTGGTCGAACCGCGAGGCCCAAATTTGGATGACTTCTTCAGTAAGTTGCGGTAGATTTCCGCAATGGTTCGAGTAATGTTGGCCAAGAGTTGTTGGTTTATTGGCGTAGACCCGGGCCTCTCTTTAACACTGGGCACTCTGGGAACGTGCCCAGCGCCAGGTCCCTCTTTCCCATTGGGCACTTAGGGCACGTGCCTAGGGCCCCACGATCGATAGGGGCCCTCTTGTTCATGCCAGATAACCAAACGCTAACCGATATTTATTACCGAAAAACATATTTATTTCGAAAAAATCAAACTATAATGACTGACTACAATATCTACTTGCTTATTAGCTATTGCATCCGCGAAGCTACCCTATCCTCACCCGAAAATCACGCTTTCCGATTTCAGAATCATTCATATCCACTTATACAATTTAATGCCATACTAAGTACACGGTTTTAAAGAAAAATTATCAGTGAACTAGTTTTTCAAAACAAAATTGAAAACACATTTCCAAATGTAGAACGTATTGAGAATTTGTTAAAGTATGATGGTAACTAACTTTAGTGGGGAAATGAAAAGAAAGTACAATGTTTCAAGAGAGATTAATCAGTTTGTCACTCATGTCCATAGAATGTGATATGCTTAAAAATATAGATTTTGAAGAAGTGAATCACGATTTTACACATCTCAAATATAGAAGGGTGTCTTTTCAATCAACATAAGTGATTAAGCACTAACTTGAGAATGCTAAAATAGTCCAGTCATTATAGTAAGTTCACCTCGGAATGAGAGATAGGTTTTTATTACCATATGTAGGTTTTGAGACAACTTTTAGGGTGTCAATATACAAGTATTTACAGACTTACAGCTGGGTATCTCGAATTCCGAGATTCTTACCTAATTTAAGCTTAAATGACTGGACTAAAAGAGTTAGTTTTGTGGATTAGATTACATTATATAGTCATTTAATGTGACAGTAAATAAATAAAAATAAATCTAGAACTGTGCTTATCTGCTTTCTTTGACTATCCTAACAAAATAGTGCTCTGTCAAGGTCTATAGAGGCCCCATTATCACAACGAGCCCAGGGACTTCAATAGGTTGCAGACGGCCCTGCCCAGGGCCCCGCGATCGATTAAGACCACCTAGTTCCTGCCAGATCACCAAACCATAACCTTTTGAAAGATAACACAAGTGAAGACGCATTTTCAAATGTAGAAATCGCATTGAGAATCTTTTTAAACATGATGGTAACTAATTGCAGTGGGGAACGCTTCTTCTCCAAATTGAAAAGAATAAAAAATGAATTATGAATTGAATTGAAATGAAGTACAATGCTTCAAGGGAGATTAACTAGTTTGTCGCTAATGTCCATAGAATGTGATATGTTCAAAAAGATATATTTTGATTAATCAAAATTTGATCATCTGCTTTCTTGGTTTATTCTAACAAAATTGTGGTATGTCAAGTTTATATGGCCTCGGCCTATGGGGCCTCATTATCCTAATGTGCACAGGGCCTCCAATAGGTTAAAGACGTAAACGTATCCCCAAAGAAAAAAAGTATAAGGGCGTTAGAATTTTTAAAACATAATGGTATCGAATGTTCTTTGCATATAATTACCAAATTCCACCCCTATCTCACATACAAATATATTTGTTTCAATTTTAAAGTTGACGCGCGCTTGTTGAAAGACCCGTTATTTCATGCGAAGCGGTTATGATAGGAAACGAGAAATCCTTCGGAACTGATGCTGTCTCTAGTTGGTATTGTAGCTTAGATGTTAGAATGTTATTTTATGGATCTGGGCCCTCGGGTTCAGCACAGCCTTTGTTCGAATAAAACAAATGTGACTACTAACATACCACCTTTACAGAGAGAATACTACACAACTTAGACAGAGGATAATAATACAACTTTACAACCTTAATACAACTTACACTGACGACAGAAACATTTCGAACCTAACAATGATGGGGAGCATATGTAATCTTTGGTACAATATTATAGAGAATGAAAAGGGAAGAAGCAACATTCGACAACTTAGCACCACAAGCAATGATAAGGGTGAGTACAATACTTGTCTGGTACCATATCAATGATAGGGGGTAGTAGTGGCACCATATCAAAGATGAGGGACGGTACAATCGTTGTACTGGTACCATATCATAAAGCTATGATTAGGAGGGAAAAGTAATATTCCAAGCCTATCATAAGAAATGGCAAATGGCACAAAAGAACTTTCTGAACCATCAGTGCATAGGTTAAAAGCAACAGCCGTACTTCTCAAACACCCTCTCTCTCTCCCTTTGTGTATAAGAACATCCAATGGATGAATATCGGAAATGTAGATAAAATACAAAATAGAGCACAAGGCTACAGCGTTTGAAGGGCTTAATATTACCAGATATCCACATTGGAAAAAAAAAACAAAAATATGCTGTGTTTAACAAACCCACACAGTTTTATTATTATTGGTGTACAAATTATTGATGAATTGATAAAATATAAATTATATTTCGTACAAATTATATAATAATACATATTGATAAAATACAAATTATGATAATTCGATAAGAAAACTGTAGTTAATCTTAATATCTTGTAAATAATAACATTGAAAGGTGTTTATCGAATACCCTATAATTTTCATTATTTCATATTAGAAAAATTTCTTCTGGGTCTCAATTCCACGCACCAGCCTTCACAGGCGATCCGAAGAGATTTGAAAGAAATCAAAAGAAATTTCCCAAAGAGATTTTATGATTCTATTACTTATTGCAATTTCTTTTTTTTAATAACACTGCTGTTACAAACGCGAAAATTCTTTTTATTCTATTATCTAATGCACTTTTTTTTATTGAATTGAAAAATTCACAATGTTTTTGTTCATATCACGACTCGAGTTTCGACGTTTGACGGTAATTTTCAAGTGTATTTCAAGTGCACTTGAAAATGACCGTCAAACGTCGAAACTCGAGTCGTGATATGTGTAGAAATTTATATAACTGTGAATAATAAGTTATAGGGGTAAACAGTACAGTGATCGGTCATTTTAGAAATCGAACAATGAAAACAATAAATTGCATGCTTGTTTAAAATGAATTTACGAATTATTATAGTGCTAGTAATTGTAAAAAACGTCACTTTTCTATTTAAATAATAATTCGAATCAAAAATTTAAAATTTTATAGAAAATAAGAAGATAAATATTTGATTCATCAAAAAACATAGTTATAGATCATAAGAATGTAGTGATTGTCTAGTGGATTTACAGTAATTAGTCAACGCTTTATAATAAATAAAAGTAATTTGAAAATATGAAAAACTATTATGAACTAGTGATCACTCCAGTGATGAACACTCCAGTGATCTAATAAAAGAAAAATATTTAATTATTGTTAAAAAAACAATCTAAACATAAATTCATAATTAATGTTATGATTATTCATTTAATTGCCACCAATATTTTCTTGATCCTCAATCAACGCTATGATTTTTTTCCGCCAGTTTTTTTTTTCTAAAGTTTTCTGTTTTTCTTTTTGTTTATCTTTTTCTTTTTATTTTTTTTTCGAATTGTATCATACAAACTTAAAACAATCAGAACACAGCCTGAATACATAAATATATTCAACCTTTCCGGAGCTATATAACAATTACCGAGTCTTTTTAGGACTAGCAAAACAAATGTCATGTGAAATTTGTCAGTTATTTAATAGCTTTCAGTCCACCTTCGTGACACTCTACAAAAACCATAAATATAACATTGTTTTTAAGATGTCTTTCCATTAAGTTTGAAATTGCCGTGATCAATTTCATAAACATTTTGTGCCCCACGAGGGGCTATTATGTTTTTCATTTTTGGACATACCATAAAATAAGTTTCATCACCATTGGAAACAAGAGTCGGATCTTTTAATATGTTAAAATAATTAATTTTTGATAAATAATCATATATTTCACTCAACCATTTTTTTATATTATACTCACTTACACAAGATTTAATTGCTCTTTCTGGAAATCTTTGATTTATCTTCCCGCTTCGCGGCGGACAACCTAATCTAACCAAGGTAAAACTACCAATAAAATCAACACGAGACATTGTACCGTAGCTGTTCGTTGAAATCTGGTTCAAATATGAATGCAAATTCAATACGACGCTTAAAATAATATATATGCTGCCATAGTTAGTTTTTCATATAAAAGCAAAGAGGATCGGATCCTCTTTGATATAAACGGGCAAGAGTAAACGTGGCAACATACAAATAATTGCGTTCACATATACTACTGTCTGCAATCTTAAAAATGTAAAAAAAAAAAATTCAACAAAAACAACGTAGAGGCTTAATTTTTGCTTGCGGAGCTTAATAAAAGAGTGCCAAAGACGATTAACAATAGTTACAACAGGTAAAAACTACACAAACATATTTTCAAGACAGACCCGTAAAACCGAATATACCCATAAATTCACGTAAAATAGATTTTTCATTTTTAATTGCCATAAAATTGTGTACTGAATATTTTTCTTGTCCTCTTATTTGTAGGTTAAACACTCTAGGAATAACTGTCACATAGTTATTCTAACGCCAAAATACTAATTGGTCGGATGATCTATCACTATAAAAACTGTTTATCGTGCGATATTTATTGTCTTATCATATTTTTCACAGTCAGTACTTTATTTTTATCAAAAAACTTTTTATTTCGATAATTTAAACCTGTATTCATTTACAAATGCCAAAAATCAGCACAAAAATCATTATTAAATCATGAAAATATCTAGAAATAGTAAGGTTACTTTTTGTATATTTCTGTCTAAAATGACGTTAATCTCGGACTGGCCATTTTATTAATTAAATACACACATGAAACTTTAAGTTATAACAAAGTTATGGGTTGTATCCAATACAGAAAAGAATATAGAATTTTCTTCTGTTAATAAACAATTATGTCACCAAAAGATTGTCTTATAGTTATATAGTTTTCAAATTATGACCAATCACTACCTACTGACCAACAACTGTACTATTTACCCCTATAACATTTTTACATATTATAAGTGTGGTAAAAAAATAGTGAATTTTTTAATTCAATGTAAGTATGAATTACCACGTAGTAACTGCCGCAATCATCCTATTCATTTTTTTTTTAAATTCACTGTTATTATTAACACGAATATTTTTTTATTGTGGCGCCTAATAATTGTCTTCGTCTATGAATAATCTTCTTTGAGATGTTTTTGTATTAGATTTTGGTATTGGAATTGGTAAATATTTGAGTTAAATAATTTTTCGATGACAAATGACATCATGATACTGATTAGTTAATAATAGATTAAATGTTTGCTCAAAAGAATAAGATAATTGAAAGAACAAATATTTAAAGTAAAATGTAAAGATAAATCATCAGCTGTACAAGGAAAAACGTTTTAAAAATGTTTCATCCAATGATATATTGTTGGAAGAGACATTTATAATGATATTCAATATTAAATAGTTACTAATGTATAGTAAGACTACTGTAATTGATCCGTTATTTTCTTGTTCATATTCTGTTGATATAGATATTAAAACTAATTAATTAAATAATATCAAACATTGTATACCTGCTATAAGAAAATTGATTCATTATCCTCTTATTAAAATTGCAATTGTCTTGTTTAAATTTGTATTAGAATTTGTTCTCCTCTCCAAACTTATATTAAGAGACAAAAATAATGAAATTATTATATTCTCAAATGAAATATTCATGCAAACTCGCACAAAAAACTTGCACAAAAAAAAACCTGCGAGAAAGTGTTTACATTTGAAATAAACTCAATATTTCGTATATTTTTTTCTTCCTATCTGCAACGACCAAGATTTCTATCCAGATTTGTTTACATTTGCGCACGCATCTTCCCCAAACAATGCATGCTCTAGAAAAGGTGCGAAAAATAATTTGCAAAATATATTAGACAGAGACGCAGCTCAGCGCTGAGATTTGTTAACGTAATTAGTTTCCTTTTCACCTTCGACGAATTCTCACGTGTTGCTGATTGTCTTAAATTAAGTTCAAATATTCGGGGATAAATTAGTTTTAATAACATTTGTGTCGTGCACGCTATGAACAAAGAAAAATATGAGGTGAGTTTTAATATTTATCATATTACTTCCAATCTTATAATATTTTCAACTGGAAATAAGTTGCAATGAACATATCTGAATGATTTATTGAAGTTTTATAAATCAATAAACATGGAATGAAACATATTTGTATATACTTTATCTATTATAAATCAATTTATTTAAATAGATGGTAACATTGATTTGGATTGTTGAAATTTGTTTATTATAATTACAAACAATTTCTTGACAATTTTATATTTAAAAAACAAACAAACAAACAACCAACCAAACTAAACTTTTATAGAAATGAAATAATTTTAATACTTTAACTACCTGACTAAATGGTGTATAGATTTATATAGCAGCTTTAATAATCTTAATTTACTTTGTTAAATTAAGTATTTATTTGAAGCTTTTAACTAATTCTAGTTTAATAATTTATTTTATTATTTTAGCCATTTAATTTCAATAATTCAACTTAAATATATTATTATTCATCTAGGAAACATATCATTACATAATAACTTTATTTTTAAAAACAAATACTTAATAAAATCATTAAAAAAGTCTTACAATTTTCGTATTTTAACCGATAGATTAAAATAGGTATAAATGTATTTAACAGTTTTAATAATTTTATCTACGACCACTATTGTAAATGCCCATTATTGTACAGTTCGTGCACTATGTAAATACATCATAACATACACATACGTAACAATCCACGATTAATGTTATGTAATGATTCAAAAACACCCCATGATCGTTTGGTTTACGATTCGTTGATTGGTTGACAGCTGCACATTGATACTATTTTTAAATATAGTACTTAGTGATTTCCAAACAATCATTGGTACTTACGTATTAACGCCATCACCGCTACATTTCTAAATGCCGCCAATCTACACCAAAAATTTTTATGATAAATCATAAAATAAAATATTTTATTTAAAATTTAAACATTTTTAAAACTCAAAATACAATATTTTGTAACCTCGGTTAGATTAGGTTGCCCGCCGTGAAGCGGACAGATAAATCAAGACAACATATGCGCGGTAGCGCGAACTATCGATCCAATATAAAGCGGTGGTGACGTTAATACGTAAGTACCCAATCATTAAAAGTCACATCATTCACATAGAGGCTGTCATTCATTTACGTTTTTTCACGTTTAAATCTAACGAAAACTACAAATAATTACTAAATAAAAAGGTATGTAACCAGTATGAATGTATTTCTTTTCATTTCTATCAATTTAAATAAGGTCGAAGGTGTTACATCAAACATATTTTTCTTATTAAACAGCAACAAATTATTATGGTCGTAGATAAAGTATAGTACATGACTCGAGTTGTAAGGCAATTACGTACTCGCGGAATTACGTGCTCCCCGCTACGCAGGCCGTGCGTAACTGTTCCGCTCATACGTAATATGCTTCTTACAACTCTTGTCACGTTATACACTACTAATTTGTTTTATCAAATGAGATTCCTTTCACAAATACAATGTTGACAAAAAAAAAACTTGAATAGATGCTTATTTTATATGATAACTTATTTTTTAATTGCCACAGTAATTATACCTACTGTTATTGTTATTATTATCGCATAGGGCCATTAGAGACCATATTAGGCAACAATTACCTGTTGCTGGAAGCCTTCCATGCAACCCAAAATATTTAGATCCTTTCTCTGGAAGTATGTCTTCTTTCTTATGCCAACCACTATTCCTTCTTGGTTCGTCATGAAATCCCTTAAACTTGTCTATCACTAACCTAAAATTTGTTCGGTTGGAGATGTCTTCTGAATTCAGTCCAGCCTGTTTGATATCCTTTCTCACCTCCCTGAATCATTTGTTAGACACTTTACGTCTACTGTCAAGTATTTTAAAAATATTTTTTGTTATTCTTTCTCATCCATTCTTTCATCCATTTTAATCCATTTTTTCTCATCCATTCTAAGTAAATGCCCATAGAATTTGAGTCTCCCTTTTCTCAATCAGTCTTTCATTGTCTTGGTAAACTTCTTCGCTTCCTCTTAACCTATAGTACCCATCCACGATCTTTGGATCCATTATTTTACGAAGGATCTTCCTTTCAAATTTCTCAGCTTCTCTGAGTCCTACTTTCCCTGTCATTTGGAGGCATCCATTAGCATACAGGCATTACGTTTTAATCAGCGTATTGTATTTTCTCAGTTGAGTTCCCTTCGAGATTACTTTCTTCTTGTATAGAGCATATGTTTTGCGAAAAGCCGCTGCCATCTTCTCCCGTCTGGTGTTGTTAGCTTCTCATTCACTGGTTTTGGACTGAACGATTTCACCCAGGTACTTAAAACTAACAACTCTTTCTATCTTACCATGCTCGGTCTTCAGGTGGTTTCAGGGGGGCTTTTTTAGTATTTGTCACAAACTTCGTTTTCCCAACGAAAATCTGTAGTCCTGCTTTTTCTGCTTGATTGGTTAGTTTATTCAGATGTTCTATAGCCGTGTCAGTATTTCTAGAAAGGAGTGCAAGGTCACCGTCAAAAGCAAGGTTGTTGACCTTGACGCCATACTTTGATCCTCCAAAGTATACTTGATTAAGTAGTCCTTTCCTGTCCAATTCTTAATACCATTCCGGGATAATATTCTCCAACACCCAGTTGAATAGAACTGTTGACAGTCCAGCACCTTGTCTGCCTCCTGTTTTAATTTCATTCTTTGGAGGCCTCTCCCATGTACTTTACTTTGGATTGTATTCGTGTTAGCGTCAGCTTAATCATTTCCCTTGTTTTGGCGTGTACGCCAAATTCCACCAGTGTGTTATACAGCACATTCCTGTAAATAGAATCATAGACTTTCTTAAAGTCTGCAAAAACTACTACTAGCTGTTTTGACATATAATTCTCTAGTATTCGCTTCAGGCTCCAGATTTGTTCAACCCATGATCTTCCTTTCCTAAATCCCGCTTGATACTATGAGATACTACTTGCTCTACGAGTCTCTTCTGTAGCGCTTTAGACAGTGTCTTATATGTTACCGGAGCTATGGAAATGCCACGGTAGTTGTTAGGATCCGTTCTATCATCTTTTTTATGTAAGGGGTGGATTATAGCATTTTTCCAATCTTCAGGGATAACTTCAGTTTCCCATATCCTTTCCATTTCTTGCGTTAAACTTTGGATTGTGATTTCTCCACCACATTTTAATATCTCTGCTGTAATGGAGTCTTCCCCTGCTGCTTTGTTGTTCTTTAGGTCTGCGATTATTTCACGAACTTCTTCGTCTGGTGGGATTGAATTTTCATTCTGATGCTTTGGGTCTTCTCTTGACCATCTATTTTTTGGTTCTTCGCAATTTCTTTTTTTTTCAACAATTTCTAGAAATATGTGGCTAATATCTCACAATTTTCATTTTTATTTATAGCCACTTTTCCATCTTCACTTCGAAATCCCATGCTGGACGGCTGAAATCCATTTATATGCTGTTACCTTCTGTTATTGAATAAATTTTATAATTTTTTTATTAAAATAAAATCAACTTATCTAATCAAAGATATGCTAAATAGAAGTGCCTAGTCGCCAACAAGAAAATAGGTCTATCTAGGAAAAGTATGGACAATCCAGGCAGAGATAAAAGACATACTACTCTAGACATAAAAGTGTTTCCATGTACAACAAACAATTTTAGATGGAAGAAGCGTAATAATTGTCCTAATTAATTTATTGTTTTTTCGTAATAAATAAATATACAAAACGTTTTATCCACAAACAGTTTAACAATTAATAAATATCTAATTTATTCGTAAATGAATCTTCAATTTTTAATAAAAATATCACATGATTGTTACTACTGAATAAAAAATTATTTCAAAACGATATTTTGTTGTCACAGTATTTAAAATTAATTAATTAAATAATATCAAACATTACAAACCATAAGAAAATTGATTAATTTTTTCCTTTTTAAAACTGCAACTCTCTTCAAAGTATTCGAATTTGTTCTCTTCACCAAATTTGTGCTAAGAGATAAAAATAATTAAATAATTTTATTCTCAAATGAAATGTTCATAAAAGCTTGCATAAAAACTTGCACAAAAATAACCTGCAAAAATTGTATACATTTAAAATAAAGTTAATATTTCATATATATTTTGCTTCCTAAAACGAAGTTTTCTATCGAGATTTCTTTACATTTGCGCACGCATCTTCCCCAAACAATGCATGCTCTAGAAAATGTGCGAAAAATAATTTACAAAATATATTAGACAGAGACGCAGATTAGTGCTGAGATTTGTTAACGTAATTAGTTTCCGATTCACCTTCGACGAATTCTCACGTATTGCTGATTGTCTTAAATTAAGTTGAAATATTCGAGGATAAATTTGTTTTAATAACATTTGTGTTGTGCACGCTATGAATAAAGAACAATATATGGTGAGTTTTGATATTTATCATATAACTTTCAATCTTATAATATTTGCAACTGGAAATTAGTTGCAATAAACATATCTGATTGTGAGTAATTTGTTGGATTTTCATAAATCAATAAACATGCAAAGGAACATATTTGTTTATACTTAATGTATTATAACCCAATTTATTTAAATTGATTGTAAAATTGATATAGATAGTTTAATTTTGTTTAATATAATTAGAAACAATTTACTGACAATTTTATATTCATTTTAACAAACAAACAACAAAGTAAACTAAACTTTTATAGAAATGAAACAATTTTAGTACTTTAACTACATTGTTAAAGCGAGTATACATTTGTATAACAGCTTTAATAATCTTAATTTACTTTGTCAAATTAAGTAATTTGACAAAGTATTAAGTACTTTGTCAAATTTGCAGCTTTTAACTAATTCCAGTTTCATAATTTATTTCACTATTTTAGCCATTTAATTTCAATAATTGTTTTTTCATATTATTTTTTTAATCTAGAAAACATATCATTACATAATAGCTTTATTTTTAAAATAAGAAATTGGTTTCTCAAAAACAATAATATAACAATAACCGCTGGATTAAAATAGGTATAAATGTATATAACAGTTTTAATAATCTTAATTTGTTTTATCAAATGAGATTCATTTCCCAAATACAATGTTAACCAAAAACAAAATCTTCTCTCATTCATGAATATTAGATGTAAAATATAAATAACTTAAATATTTTTAATTGCCTTCCTTGCAGCCAAAAATATTTGCATTCATTCTCTGGCAGCCTGGCTTCTTTCTTCTGTCCAACCACTATTCCTTTTTGGTTCGTCATGAAATCCCTTAAACTTGTCTATCACGAACCTAAACTTTATTAGGTTTGAGATGTCTTCCGAATTCGGTTCAACCTGTTCGAGATCCTTTCTCACCTCCCTGAACCTTTTGTCAGATACTTTAGGTCTACTGTCAAGTATTTTAAAAATCCTTTTTGTTATTTTTATTATTTTTATATTTTGTCTCTTCTCATCCATTCTAAATAAATGCCCATAGAATTTGAGTCTCCGTTTTCTCATGGACGCAATCAGTCTTTCATTGTACTGGTAAAGATATTCCCTTCCTCTTAACCTATACTGCCCATCCACGATCTTTGGACCCAGTATCTTACGAAGGATCATCCCTTAAAACCTCTCAGCTTCTCTCAGTCCTGCTTTCCCTGTCATTTGGAGGCATTCACTAGCATACCTGCATTCCGTTTTATTTACCGTATTGTAGTGTCTCAGTTTAGCTCCCTTCGAGATGCCTTCCTTCTTGTATAAAGCATATGTTCTGAGGAAAGCCGCTGCCACCCATCTTCTGCCGTCTGGTGTCGTTAGCTTCTCTTTCACTGGTTTTCAACTGCACGAGTTCAGCCAGATAATTAAAGCTGACAAATCTTTCTATCTTACCATTCTCGGTCTTCAGGTGACGGGAGGCTTTTTTAGTACCTGTCATATATTTCGTTTTTTTCAAAGGAAATCTGTAGTCCTGCTTTTTCTGCATGATTGGTTAGTATATTAAGATCTCCTATAGATGTGTCAGTATTTGTAGAAAGAAGCGCAAGGTCATCGGCAAAAACAAGGCTGTTGATCTTCCACGTCATTCTTTGATCCTGCAAAGTATAATTGATTTAGTAGTCCTTTCCTGTCCAGTTCTTTCTCCCATTCCCTGATAATCTTCTCCAACACACAGTTGAATAGAACTGGTGACAGTCCAACACCTTGTCTGACTCCTGTTTTAATTTTAAACTCTTTGGAGGTCTCTCCCATGTACTTTACTTTGGATTGTGTTAATGTTAGCTCCAGCTTAATAATTTCTTCTAAATTTGTTTTGGCGTCGACGCAAATTACACCAGTGTGTTAAACAACACTTCCATGTCAATAGAAACATAAGCTTTTTCGAATTCTCCAAAAACCACTACTAGCTCTTTTGACATATAATTCTCCAGTATTCGCATCAAGTTCCAGATTTGTTCAACACATGATCTTCCTTTCCTAAATCCCGCTAGATATTCAACAAGTTGGTGATCCATTTGCTCCAAAAGTCTATTCTGTAGCGCTTTAGAGAGTGTCTTATATGTAAAAGGAGCTATCGAAATGCCACGGTAGTTGTTAGGATCCGTTTGATCATCCTTTTTGTGTGAGGGGTGGATGATAGCATTTTTTTAATCTTCAGGGATAACTTCAGTTTCCCATATCCTTTCCATTTCTGCTTTAAAATTTGGATTGTGATTTCTCCACCACATTTTAGCATCTCTGCTATGACGGAGTCTTTCCCTGCTGCTTTGTTGTTCTTTAGATTTGCGATTATTTCACGACCTTCTTCTTCATCTGGCGGGATTGAATTCTCATTCTGTTGCTTTGTGTCTTCCCTTGGCCATTTTTTGGTTGTGATTATGTGGCTAATATCTCAAAATTTTCATAATTATTTATAGCCAGTTTTCCATCTTCCCTTCGAAATCCCATGCTGGATGGCTGATATCGATTTATTTGCTTTTACCTACTGTTATTAAATAAATTTTATAAAGTTTCAATTTTTTGAAAATTGCTAAAATAAAATCAACTTATCTAATCAAAGACATGCTTATCTAAACAAACGTGCCTAGTCGCCAACGCAAAATGGATCTATCTAGGAAAAGTATGGACAATCCAGGCAGAGTACTTACTCCAGATATACAAGCTAAGACGTCTTTCCATATACAACAAACAATTTTAGATAGAAGAAGCGTAATAATTGTCCTAATGAATTTATTATTTTTGCGTAATGAATAAATATACGAAACGTTTTATCCACAAATAGTTTAATAAATAACTATTTATGTATTCGTAAATGTATCTTCAATTTCTACTATTAATATCACATGATTATTATTACCTAAATATAAAAATTTTATTTAAAAACGATGTTTTGTTGTCACAGAAATTAAAATTAATTAATTAAATAATATCAAACTTATACTATAACAAAATTGATTCGTTATTTTCTTTTTAAATTTGCAATTCTCATGTTCAGATTTGTGTATCAATTTGTTCTCTTCTCTAAATTTGTATTAAGGCCGAGGCCGCACTACGGTTTTTTCCCCGCGAGCGGTAACCGCTATAACCGCGATACCGCTCGAGGAACACACACTACGATTAAAAATCGCGAAACCGCCCGCAATTTGCACAGTTGAAAATGGATTTCAAACGAGCAGTATGTATTGTTGCTCTAATACTAAGAAATAGAATACGTCATATACTAAGAATACGTCAACGCAAATTTCGCAAATATTGGATTCATCCATTCACTAGCCGTAGATTTAAGAAAGGTTTCTTTAATAATAAATATCAAGATTTAAGAAAACATCCTGAGAAATTTTTTAATTATTATCGCATGTCAGCTGACAGCTTCGATAAAATTTTGCAAATTGTGCGTCCTCACATTACTTTCATGAATACAACCTTTCGCAAATGTATTTTACCAGAGGAGCGCCTGTCTGTTAATTTTTTTCGTTTCGATCACTATACTAACGTAAAATGGTGTCGTATAAAGCTAGTCTTTTTTGTACTTCCATTATGATTTTTTCCTACAAACTTTCATATCGCTCGTTTGATACAGATTTTGACTCGGTCGACGACATGTTTTCAATCAGAAATAAGTATCTGAACCTAAAAAAACGTAAGAATTGCCACTCTTCACAAGCTCTTCACGGCTGTCTGTCAAAAAACAGCTCGCGGTTAAACAGAAGTGCGTGCGCGCCAACTATTTTCTATGCAGTACAAATTTTAGCGCGGTTTTTACCCGGGAGTCATTTTGCAACAATACGCGGTTTTAAAATCAGTCGCAGGAAAAAACCGCAAGTGCTTGTATTAATTTACTAGAGTCATAAAATCACGCGATCGAAAACCGCGGAGGTTTAGCCGTAGTGCGGCCTAGGCCTAAGAGACAAAAATAATTAAATGATTATATTCTCAAATGAAATGTTCATGAAGACTCGCACAAAAACTTGCACAAAAAAAAACTTGCAAAAAAGTGTTTACATTTCAAATAAACTCAATATTTCCTATATTTTTTTTCATATCCGCAACGACGAAGATTTCTATCGAGATTTGTTGACCTTTACACACGCATCAACCCCAAGCAATCAATGCATGCTGTAGAAAAGGTGCGAAAAATAATTTGATATATCAGGCAGAGACGCAGATCAGTGCTGAGACTTGTTAACGTAATTAGTTTCCGATTCACCGTTGACGAATTCTCATGTGTTGCTCATTCTCTTAAATTAAGTGAAAATATTCGCGGATAAATTAGTTTTAATAACATTTGTGTTGTGCACGCTAAGAATGAAGAACAACCTGGGGTGAGTTTTGATATTTATCATATAACTTCCAATCTTATATAGGTAATATAAATATTTGCAGCTGGAAATAAGTTGCAATAAACATATTTGAATAATTTATTGGATTTTTATTAATCAATAAACATGGAAATCAATAAACAAATATGTTCCATATATTTGTTTATACTTTATGTATTATAACCCAATTAATTTAAATTGATGGTAAAATTGATTTAGATAGTTTAAATTTGTTTAAAATAATTAGAAACAATTTCTTGACAATTTTATATTCATTTTAACAAACAAACAACAAAGTAAACTAAACTTTTATAGAAATGAAACAATTTTAGTACTTACTTTAATTACATTGTTAAAACGAGTATACATTTATATAACAGCTTTAATAATCTTAATTTGCCTTGTTAAATTAAGTAATTTATTTGAAGCTTTTAACAAATTCTAGTTTAATCATTCATTTTTAACTTAAATATTTTTATTTATCACAGTATAACATTATACTGTTAATAAATAAATTTCGTAAGTTATTAATTTGTTGAAAATTATTTGTCTTGTCTAATCAACGACATGTAAGATAGACCTGTCTAGACGCCAACAAAAAAATAGGTCTATTAAGGGAAGGTACGGACAGTCTAGACGGAGTACTCCAGACTTACAAGACTATCCATTTAAGGTAGACAATTTTAGATATTCCCAATTGATTACTTATTCTTACGTAATAAATACGGACAAATTTAAAACCGACGAACTATTTAAAAATCAATTTATAAGTATGTAAATATTTCTTCAATTTTTAAAATTAATACCATATAACTGTTACTACAGAAATGATATCTATTTAAATTTGATTAAAAAATCTTCTGTGTTTAGCTTAATTGTCTCATTGTCTAGTCTATACTAGATACATACAAGATTGTGAGTCAAGACTAAATGGATATTATTAACACAGACGAGATCAGATTGCATTAGATAAATTTAAAGTTATAACAAGACTAGGCAAGCTTATAATATCATCAATCTTATTAATCTTATTTATTATTAATAGACTATCAATTATACTAGATAACCAATCCTCAAGTGTACTCTTTCTCGTTTTGGTATATATTCGGGTGATAATGAATAAACAAATTTGGATATATTAGTTTGTATGGAAAAACATAAGACTATGCATTGGGATAAGAATAAAGAGATGTTATTGTTAGTATTATAGCTAGTATAAGTCTTTACTTTACTTATACGCTAGTATAAGTCTTTCCAAATTTTTAACTTTGAAATTTTGACGAACCTCAAGCTGTCTAGATTTCGAATAAGATTGTTTAAAGTACGCATTTATATTTGCCGCTTATTTTGAAAGTTGGTATAAGTCAATATAAAAAAATAAAATAATTTACTACCATATTATCTTTACATTTCTGCGATATCCTTTCAGTTTGAAGAAACATATCGCCAAATATATTAAAATCACTAATATTTTAAATATATTTGACGACAATTATAAAGATAACGTAGAAAAGTAAATAAAAAGTAGTTAGTTTTATTATTTTTGAAAATTGACTTACACCACTTTATAAATAAACGGTTCATATGTTTCGTGCATAAAACGCCCTGTTACGACCCTAGGCCTGTAATGACGTCGGTTTAGTTAGATAGATACTACTAGTTGCAGAAGACTAAATAGATAATATAGATAAACTAAATAGGCGAATCTCTACAGGCAGAAGTAAATATAAATGATGAGATAGAAAAGTCTAGGCACATGATACGAGAAAACTAGATAATACATCAAAATGCACAGGTTAGGTGGTATTAAATAGATAGTTTATATAGATGTGATAATGAATAAACAAATTTCGATATATTAGTTTGTATGGAAAGAGTCAAGACTATGCGTTAGGATAAGAATAAAGAGATTAAAATTACAAGACGTACACCTCCATTATTGTAATATCAAATAGACTATTTGGAAATGAACTAGAAGAGAGATAAGATGGACTAGAAGATAGTTAAATAATAGAAGACATAAGACAGGCAAATAGTACGAGATAAATTGATAATACAACAAAATAAGACTACACGCAAGGACAAGAATAAAGAGATTGAAATTAAAGCACCTTCATAATTGTAATATCATATTAGCAAGACTATTTCGAAATAGACTAGATGATAGACAAAATGAACTAGAAAACAGATAGAACGAAACTGGGCTAGAAGAAAGATGATATACAAATAAGAGCGATCAAATGCAATATAAGAAAAAATAATTTAAAGTTTGTGATTATGATTATGATTGAAATCGAAACTGAGGAATTTTCGGATAGTTAAAGATGTTTTCACAAAAAAAGCTCGGTCAACTTTATTTGTAGGGGAACACTTTTTACAACAAAAAATTTGTAGCCAAATCACATAACTCCTTCGCGATGGGACCACAACCCCTAAAATTTTAAATGGCACGGTGGGGTAAGTTATACCTCATTGAAAGCCCGTTTAGCCCTGAATACTAAACGGCTAAACGGTTTTCGAGATTATTCAGTTTCAAGTTATGAACGCGTTTTTCGATTATGTCGTTAAAAGAAAATGATGATCGTTACTTAGAAGACAATTTGACTGTCACCAAGATTGAACTCCACCACATTATACGCAGCCTGTTAGGGAGTTTCTGGACAGAATTTTCTCGGGACAATGGATTGGATGAAGAGGTGCTCTTGGATGTACTCATTTAAGTAACCTGAATAACAAAGCTCACCTGATTTAAGTCCTCTGGACTTTTTATTGTGGGGTCATTGAAAGAGTAGAATTTATGCAACAGTACTAGGGTCTCTGGAAGAGTTACGTCGACGCATTATTGAAGGATTCCGTCAAATTTCGCCACAGGTTCTCCAAAATGTAAGAAAACGTTTCGAGCGGAATGTGTAATTTTGTATAGAAGTTGATGGCGCAGAAATTGAGCATTTGTTCAACTAATATAAATCTTTTCTGGCGTTGAGTTCTGTTTTTTTTCCATTACTTTTGCAGGTTTTGTCGACAGATTGAGCAATTAACTTTCTTTCGACGACATAAACGAAGAACGCGTTCAAAATTTGAAATTAAATAATCTTGACTACAAATCGATAAATTTGGAATATGTTAACCGTTTGGTATCAGAGCAAAAAGGGCTTTCAATTGAGGTATCACTTACCCCATCATGCCTTTTAAAATTTCAGGGGAACACTTTTTACAACAAAAAATTTGTATCCAAATCACATAACTCCTTCGCGATGGGACCACAACCCCTAAAATTTTAAATGGCACGGTGGGGTAAGTTATACCTCATTGAAAGCCCGTTTAGCCCTGAATACTAAACGGCTAAACGGTTTTCGAGATTATTCAGTTTCAAGTTATGAACGCGTTTTTCGATTATGTCGTTAAAAGAAAATGATGATCGTTACTTAGAAGACAATTTGACTGTCACCAAGATTGAACTCCACCACATTATACGCAGCCTGTTAGGGAGTTTCTGGACAGAGTTTTCTCGGGACAATGGATTGGATGAAGAGGTGTTCTTGGATGTACTCATTTAAGTAACCTGAATAACAAAGCTCACCTGATTTAAGTCCTCTGGACTTTTTATTGTGGGGTCATTGAAAGAGTAGAATTTATGCAACAGTACCAGGGTCTCTGGAAGAGTTACGTCGACGCATTATTGAAGAATTCCGTCAAATTACGCCACAGGTTCTCCAAAATGTAAGAAAACGTTTCGAGCGGAATGTGTAATTTTGTATGGAAGTTGATGGCGCAGAAATTGAGCATTTGTTCAAATAATATAAATCTTTTCTGGCGTTGAGTTCTGTTTTTTTTCCTTTACTTTTGCAGGTTTTGTCGACAGATTGAGCAATTAACTTTCTTTCGACGACATAAACGAAGAACGCGTTCAAAATTTGAAATTAAATAATTTTGACTACAAATCGATATATTTGGAATATGTTAACCGTTTGGTATCAGAGCAAAAAGGGCTTTCAATTGAGGTATCACTTACCCCACCATGCCTTTTACAATTTCAGGGGTTGTGGTGTCAGCGCGAAGGAGTTAAGTGATTTGGCTACAAATTTTCTTGTAAAAGATGGCCCCCTCACAAACAAAGTTGATGTGTCGGAGCATTTTTTGAGAATCCATCTTTAGCTATTCGAAAATCGCTCTGTTTTGTTTTCAATGGCCCACCTGGTATATATTTTTGTTTGGAAATATTCATGGCGTTGTGTTTTGAATAAAATATATTATTTCAAATCCAATTATTCCAAAAATAAGATTATTTATTTTATATAATACAGTTTTATTGCCTGTTATTAACTTTATACAGTAGGTATAAATAGTATTCCTGTATTATGAAGAAATGTAAAGAAAATCATTACTTTTGTAGTGCTCACATAAACAGCAAAATATTTTGGGTCGCTGTGAGCGGCAGGAAAGTCCTTTATTTGCCGCTGATGAAGCAATGCAATTCATTCAATTTTAATGATTTTCAAATTTAATTTTGTGAAATTGTAATAAAAGGTAAAATTACTGATAAACGCATTTTGGAAATTGGAAGAATGTTAAAGTCATCTATGATGTATCATCATAGATGACTTCAGACTATAAGAGACTTCAGACCAGAATAAGAATGAAAAAGTACCAGACACATATTTATTTATAATTCATATTTATATTTATAATTAATGAAAAAAGCAAGACTATTTGGAACTGGACTAGAAGAGAGATAAGGCAGACTAGAAACGAGATAAGGCGGACTAGAAGACAGATAAGATACAAACAGGAGGAATCAAATGACTAGGAAAAAATAATTTAAAATTTGAAACATATTGTTTTGATAAAATTTGTGATTATGATGTGCAAATGATGAAAGTATATTGGTTTGAATAAGAAATTATATAACAAAAATGTTTTTTGTTTGGTAATATTTATGGATTTATATTTTGAATAATTAAATAAAAAAGTAATCATTCCAAAAATTAAATAAAATCATAAGAATATAAATTTTATTACAATATAGTATTATTACCTGCTTATTATTATACAGTATAATCTTTATTATTTATTATTATATCTTTATCTTTATTAATACGAAATTTAGAGAAATTCATTACTTTACTAGTTTTTACAGAAACAGCAAAATTTTGTCGGACGCTGTGAGCGGTAAGAACCGCACTTTTTCTGCCACTGGCGAACCAATACAATTCTTTCATTTTAACGATTTTCGTATTTCATTTTGATGATATTGTAATGAAAAGTAAAGTTCCTAAGTAAAGTTTTTGGGAAATTGAGACCATTTTAAGACATCATTCTAGTTTGTTTGAAAACTGGTAAAACTATAAAAGAAACTAAGACAAAATATAAACAAATACAAACGACAAGAATAAAGAGATTGAGATTACTAGACACCCTTTTATATATGTACGTAATATCAAATAAGCAAGACTATATGGAATTGGACTAGAAGAAAGATAAGACGAGCTAGAAGACACATGAGATGCAAATATGAGGGATCAAATGCAACATAAGAAAAATATAATTTAAATTTTGAAACATATCGTTTTTTTAATATAATTTGTGATTATGATGATCAAATTGATAATGAATTGGTTTGAATAGGAATAATATAAAAAAATGTTTATTTTGCAATACTCATGGCTTGTTTTGTTTTGAATGTATTTTTTATTATTTCAAATCTAATCATATAAATAATAAAATAAAATTATAAGATTATTATCATTATACAGTATAATTACCTTTTTATTAATACACAGTATTATACTTGTATTATTACGAAATTTAGAGAAATTCATTGCTTTACTAGTATTCACATAAACAGTAACATTTGTCCTACAAAATGTTACTGTTTATGTGAATACTAGTAAAGCTGTGAGCGGCAGGAAAAGTACTTTGACTGCCACTGGCGGACCAATGCAATTCTATCATTGTAACGATTTCCATATTTAATTTTATAAAATAGTTTTTTTTTATAAATGGCTATTTCGAGGTTTTTTTTGTAATTGAAACCATTTAGTCGTCATGCTAGTTTGCATGAAACCAGAATACACTACACACTAGGAAGAGAATTTAAAATTACAAGACTTCATATTTTTGTAATCATGGCATTGTGTTTTGAATATTAGTAGTTTATGATAGAAGTGTGTGAAGAAGGACTTTTTTGAATTGAGTTGCGAACCACTCGCTTTCCGCTTCGCACTTAAACTTCGCAACTCATGTACAAAAGCCTTTCACACACGTGTGTCATACATTATTTTATCTACGAAGCATGTTAAGATACTGTTGAATCTCCAAAAAAATAATTGTTTCTTACCGTTCATATTGTAAAAATTGTAATTTTGACAGACAACATACTTCAAATCACTGACACAATAAGATTAGGTTTGAACGTTCAGCGCCTCCGTGGAGAAAATTGCTAACTAGTAAAAATGCACAGTGATGACAACATTATTTGGACGTTGTCGATATAATCTAGGTTAATCTAGATTTAATCTAGATAAGGTTATGGTTAGGTTAGGTTATATTAGAGCCAGATAATTCCAGACTGAGAGGCCGAGACTTCTTGATTCAAATTAAGAAAAATTAATTCAATTTTAATATTCGTAAAAAAAAATTATTTTCACTACGTATATGTTTTTGTTTAGTGACGCAAGTTCTTGCCATAGTAATAACAAACAGAAATCGTTCAATAATGAAACTCTATTTGATTTACATGATTATTTGATGCACGATTTCGATACTTTTACACACGATTATAATAATGGCATCCTTCACACACAATAATGTATGTATTTATTAAGGAAATAATAGATAAAAAATATTATTTCAAATCCAATCGTTCCAAAAATAAGATTATATTATAAGATTATTATATTATTATAAGTATTATTAACTGTTTATTACTAATGGTCAGCACTGAACCTCCATTCAGAGACTTTTAAAATTAAATTTGGTTTTGTAAATAGAAAATGAAATTATTATTATTAAATAGAATCCGATTTGTTTAGCAACAGATCGCTATTACTGCTTTTGTCTCTTCCTTAATTTCAGGTGTTTTTTTTTTGTTCTGATAAGAAGATAAAATTAATAAAATGCCATTTTATTTTACAAACATTTGTAATATTTAGAAATTTTGTGAAACCCTTTAAATGTTTGATTTTTTTAATTAATAGTTTCGTATTGTTTTTATTCCGTCAATACTTTCCAAAGCACTTAAATAAAAAAAAAACATTAAGCTTATATTGAATAAAATAAGCATATTATAGAACACAATAAGCATTTTATAGTTCGTACTTTATTTAGAATTCTACTGAAATTATAAAATATAAATTATACCCATATATTATGGGTAATACCCATATACCCATATATTATGGGTAATAAGATGTTCAAAAATAAACGAAAATTCCACTTCAGTTTTTAAGTTAAACAAGCGCCTTCCTTAATCTCAGATGGTTTTTTTTTCGGAAAAGAAGACAAAACTGTATTATTTTATTATACAAACATTTGTAATATTTAGAAATTTCGAGAAACTCGAAGAGTTTTCGAACTCATAGACAACATTGTACACATAGCAAAAAGTACTATCAATACTTTCCAACGCGCCTAAAATACAACCAAAGCCAGTAGGTTTATATTGAATAAATATAAGCATAATATAGAGCAGTTTTCTAAGTGCGGTACGCGTACTCCAAGGGGTACTCGAAGAGTACCCGGTTTTTCCTATGGTTTGTGAGTGTGCCAAAGCCGATATAAAAAGAAAAGTAACAATTTATAAATGTATAAATTACATAAAAAATAATGCAGCAATAAATATTGCTTTTTATAGAATGTTTGAAACATATATATAGTGTTTTGATGAAACGTATACAAATGCTATTGGAAAAACTTGCTATTTGGAGTTTTAGGATAAAATCTTATTCTTTATAAAAAGGTTTGCTTGTATCGAAATCCCTTATAGTCACAGAAAAATCTAGCAATAACTTAAGATAAGATAATAAACAAAGATCAAATGTCGAGTTGTTGATTTTAAATATGTCTGCATCAGTCATAATATGAAGTCAAATATGAAGTCCAAACATTGCATCAGTATCATGTTAACCATATACCTATTACTCGTTAACCAGTGACATTTATTGACAGCTCAGCGAGCTTAATATGAAAACACTGTTAACGTTAGAGCAGCGAATCTACCTAGTGAAATGTTATGGTTTAGGGGTTATGATTAAATGTTATGGTTTAAGTCTCGCACAAATATGCAATCCAGTTATTTTATGAAAAATATCCAAATGTAAGTAGAAGAGTTTTAACAAAATTAATTAAAAAGTTTGATAAAACGGGATCCGTTGCCGACAAAAAGAAGCCTTGCAAAGCGTACAATGATGATGATACTGTGACCATTGTGGCTATCGAATCAGTCGCGGAACAGTAATCATACATTATTGCAGACAATATAAACCTAGATTCAGACAGACCTTCATTTCATTTTAGACGGAAATTGAAGATGACACTTTTAGACTCGAGTTATGTTTATGGATTGGTGAGAACACTATGGAATACCTATATGGAACGCCTATTTTATAAACATTTTATGTTATTACAGTTATTACAGTGGCGTAACTATATCATCTAACGCCCGTGGCATATTCATTTGATGAGGCCCCAGTAAAAATCGTCACATTGTAATTTAATTTTAATAAATCACTGAAGTAGTTACCCAACAGTATTACTAATATTGTGTGCATTTTAAATAAATATCTAATGTACCTACTTAATTTTCAAAAGCATAGATATTACTTATTTATAATAAAATAAGAATTTAATCGTAACAATGTATTTACTACTACAATTCTTTTCTCCGAGCTTTCTGTTCCGAAAAAGTATCAAAAACATCATTAAAGTTTAAAGATCGGGTCATAGAATTTTCAATAGACAGAATAGCCAAGTTTCGTCTACAAGCCAAGTTACAAGCCTGTATTTTCCCAAAGAGTTCGTTAAAAAGGTTTTTATTAATTTGGGATTCGAAAATAATCTTTCAGCACTAGCTGTAGCCACAGGAATTGTAACAAATAACATTGTACAATGCAGTTACATACTTCAGGAAAGCTGCATGACTTAAATGATTCTTTATTATTAATAAATCAGTTCTCTAATACACGAAGACATTGCACGAATACCTTTTCAATTCTTTCAGACAAATTTTCAAACATATTAAGGCATTTTAAAGGTTGGTTTAGACTGAACTGCTTTAGAGCCTGCATCGATAGTTTGTAGAATTTTGCAATGGAAAACCAATAATATAATGAAATTGTTGTTCCCGGTCTCCTTAAGGGAAATAAATATCTTCATTTCTTTCATCCGATTTGCAACTTAACAGAATTGTGTTCGTTAGCGTTTTTTGGACTTTAACAGACCGAACTTTTATAGCAAAAATGGTATCATAATGTCATGTCCATCTAGTAGGGTTCAATGTTTTTAATGTCATCGAAGTTGAAGATTTCCGTTTTTCATCAGATCTTGATCTTCTGATACTATGCCCAAAAACATATACATGTGTTGAACTTTGTCAAAAAAATGTTGCATATTATTAACCTCTCTTACTGCATCATTAAGTACTACATTTAACCGATGATTAAATTTTGTTAAAAATGTCCAAATACTTCTGAGCTCGCTGCCTCGGGGGCCCCGTCGTGTCGGGGGTCCGCTGCATTTTGCCAGCCTTGCAACCCTATAGTTACATCAATGTTTAGTGATGAAGCAACTTTCTCGACAAATGGTACTGTTTCCTCGCAACATTGTAGATACTGGTCAAAGGATAATCCAATTTTTTAAATTAACGCCAGATATCAGCGATATTTAAATGTTTGGTGCGGAATGCTGTTTAACAGAATAATTGGACCCTACTTTTTTAATGGAAGTTTAAATCAACATGACTACTTGGAAATCTCATTTTTCAATTGTCAGAATTGCGTCAGAATTTTTAATTGCCTTTCCTTGAGCAAGAGAAAATGCCGCTGCATGGTACCTTGATTGTTAGAAAATTCTTAAATTTACATTTTCCTGGTGGTTGGATTGAACGACATGGAGCAATACATTAGACAGCTCGGTCACCGGACTTTCTTTGGGGTTACCTAAAGCAAAAAGTTTACAGGGGACCAATGGGAAACGAAGTAAATTTCCTAAAAATGCGAATTGCGGAGGCTTTCGAGAACTTAATGTTGAAATGTTATACAACGTTTACAAACAATGTAGAAAAAGATTTGAAGATAGCGCTGGATCTGGAGAAGATGTGGAATAATTGTACAATTAAAAATTAAATTATTGAATTAAAAATCACATTTTCTTGTTGTTTAGAAAATAATAAGATAAATGTTTGTGTTTTGTGCCATCCTTGTTTACAAAAAGAAAGTCATATTTAAAATCAACAACTCGACATAATTTTAAGTTTTTGATCTTATCCTAATATTAATATTATCTTATCTTAAATATTATCTAATCTTCTTTATTTTAAATATTGTCTTTATCTATCTAAGTAATTACTGGATTTTTATTTGAATATAAGGGGTTCCGATACAAACAAGATTTTTATAAAGAATAAGATTTCCTCGTAAAACTCGTATTAAAAAAGTTTTCCCTATAAGAAACCTCATCACTTTACACTCTGTATATTAAAGGTATATATTGCAAAATATCTGTTAATTGCAATGAATTAGCTGTGAATTTGCGAATATTCAGTTCATCATAAACTGTTATTATAACTTGTGATACATTATGTTATTAAATTATTTTGTTACTTTTCCTTTTATAAACTTTAAATAACTAATAGTGTATATTATTATCTGCATTAGATTAAATAATTTGAAGATTATTTTTTTTGTATTTAAAGACAAGCAGAAGCTCTTTTAGAGAGAGAGCTCTTATTAAAAATAATATTTTCCCCCAAAATTTGTAATAAAAAATGTTCTTATTTTTAAAACTCGAATCTAGGGACTGTATACTTATTACTTACAAAATATGAGCACAATTTTTGTTTTTATTTGTCTTAAGTGTTAAGAAATCTCCTATTTGAAAGGGGATTTGACATGGATCGAAAGTTTGGGAAACACGGATATAAATGTTATAAGCATTTTATAGCTCGTGCTTTAGAATTTTACCCAAATTATAAAATATAAATTACACTTACATTTAGAGTAAAAAATCGTTCGTTAGAGTAATAAAAAGAAAATCCCAATTCAGTTTTGAAGTTAAACAACTTCGATAAGATTCTGTTACTAATTTAACTACGATTTTAAATTATTACACAGAATATATACCTTGATTGGAACTATAAACTAACTAGCAAATGGCAGACTGAAAAGCTCCAGCTCCGATTAAACTCGTTCCAGTATGCATTTTCTAAAATAAATAAATGGACGAACATACATATGCATGATCTTCGATTGTACACTCGTGCGCAATTCAATAAATTAGAGAAAGAAAAAACGTACTGAAAAAGTTTTTAGGTGCGGCCCAAACATATCGAACTTAAAATATCTCTATAAATATAAAACCACGAACAGAGATATTTCAGTATTTTTTTGCGTGGGCATAAAATCAAGACGGCCGCTTTGAACTACGAATGATTTACGCTGATGCGCGTTATCACGAAAGCTTCTAATGTTTCCTCTTAAAACAATCCACGTGAAACGCCTGTTTGTATTAACACTAGATCACGAATTATCACACAACAAAGACAGTTCAAACAATTCGATTTAAAACCTTCAATCAATTTTGTGAAAAAAAAAACTTACCATACGGTGAAGTTCTTTGAAATCCGCCACCGTGGCCGCCGTCGTAAGCTCTCCAAGCGGAGTTCATCATCATATTTTGGGCGTAAAATTGTCCCGCACTCAAAGCACTGTGAGTCCCGGCCAATGCACCGTGGCCGGAGACATCCCCGTAGCCGCCCCCGGCTGCCGCGGCCGTATGCCAAGAGGTTTGGTGGTGCGACGCCGCAAAATGACTTCCCGGTGATGGATACTGCGGCATTGTAGCACGATTGCTTGGCACGTAAACCGGAGACTGTTGCAAATGCTGGTGGAAACTCGACGCGCTACCGTCCATAGATAATCTACCATCTGAGTAGCCGGACGGTGTCGCCGGGGTTGAGTGGAACATCTTTTCCCTGGTGGGGGTGATTTGAAGATAAGTGGGGATGATTTAGGGGTGTCGGTCGGTCTTCTCTTCTTCTTTCGAGGGTTTCTGTCTCACTGACTAGTCTGTAAAAATTAAACAGAGTTTTGCTAGTAGGTGGTCAACGTCGGATTTATTAGGTTCTAATTTATTAGGGCGGCAGAAACACAAACCGATTTATAGCTAGGGGATATTTAATATTGTCACCTAGTTATTATCTTTTATTGTTACATTTATTAAGGTTGTTGTTATATATATTAACCAGACAAGTCTAGACAAACAAGGTATACTGGAAAGAATTAAATTATCTAAAGTAAATAAATTTAAAAACTAGATAATATAAATAGACTAAATATAATTAGTCTAGATATCATTCGAAAAATATAAGAATACATAGACATACATATACTCCTGACTTTCTAATCAAGCCTGCTATCAAACCTGTTTGTATAAACTATGTTACCCTCTTTATATGAACTATATAGTCTCATTTGTCTAATCTATTTTAGTCCTGGCTTAATAATCAAATTTGTTATTACCTCTTTAGTGTAATGTAGCTGTGTATAATCTAGAATTAATATAATTTAATTAATTCTGTCTCATCTAGTCTACTACTATCTATCTAATCTAGCCTAATATTGTTTTTTTAATCTGGTCTGGTCCTGTCTGAATGTATTTCGAATCTAATCTAGTCCTGTCTGTCGAATATAGTCTATTCCTGTTTGTCTTGTCAAATATAGCCCGTTGGTCGGATTTAATTTTGTCCTTTCTATTTAATTGAGTCTTACTTTCACTGGTGCTACAGTGCTAAGCAGCATCTTACCCTAGTCTAGATATTTTAATATAGTTCTATCGTACAATTTAGTTTAGCCCTGTCTGTCTAACCTTTCCAATGTAACCTATTACTTTTGTTTTAATGCTTCCTACTCATATCTACTTTATCTAGACTCGCCCATTTACTTAATGTAATCTTGTGCTGCCTGTGTAATCCAATCAGTTAATAGTCTAATCCTGTTGTTCTAATGGTGTCTGGTCCTGTCTACTTAATCTAGTCTCGGCCCATTTGCTTAATGTAATCTAGTCCAATCTGTCTAATCTAGTTCCGTCATCTACTTTAGTATAATGCGTATAAATATATAAATTAGTATAAGGCTAGTCCAGTCCATACACAGAATGTCCTACTAATCTAGCCTATTCCTATCTGTTTAATCAATCTATTGCAGACCCTTCTGTATAATGTGGTCTTCTCGTATACAGAGTTCATAGACATACTAGATAGATAGAGATAATCTAGTCCTTTCTGTATAATCCAGTATAGTCAGTTTTGTCTCAAAGTCTAGTCCAATATTATATATTATATATAGTCATATATTATATATAGTTATGCGTCTATAATCTAGCCTAGTCTAGTCTATACAACGCAGTCTTACTAATCTAAACTATTCCTATCTGTTTAATCTATTGTGGACCTTTCTGTCAAATGCGGTCTTCTTGTATATAGAGTACATATACCTACATATTAGATAGATAGAGATAATCTAGTCTTTTCTGTATAATCCAGTAGTGTCAATTTTGTTTCATAAAGTTTAGTCCAATCTGTCTAATCTAGTTCTGTCGTCTACTTTAGTTTTGTTATGCGCCTGTAATCTAGCCTAATCCAGTCTATACACCGTAGTCTTACTAATCTAGCCTATTCTTATCAGTTTAATATATCGTGGACTTATCTGCCTATGTTTGACTGTTTTCTCGTATACAAAGTATATAGACATACTATTAGATGAGACCTGGAAAAATACCCGCTCGTAGGCCCGCTCCAACATTTTATGCGGCCCGCGAAGTTTTTTAGAAATTTTTATAATTTAAAAAATATCAGTGTATAATGCAAACCAAAAAAACTGAGTTGGTTTTATCATGGTGTCCTGCCAAAATATTACTTCGCTGAGGAAGCAAATACAAATTTATCTATACGTACAGTGAATGATTTTTTATTATTAATCTTAATTTGTAATTCAATATAAAGAAAGTTGTAGCTATGTCATGTTTATTGTGTTTGGCAGACCCTGGTCTGGTCTGGGTTTGTCTAGTCTTATCTGTTCTTCTCCGTTCTTCTTCGGTCTTGTCTAGTCTTGTATGATCTTTTCCGATCTTCTCTGATCTTGTCTGGTCTGATCTTCTTTGGTCATATCTGGTATTGAATGATTTAGTCTAATCTTATCTGGTCTTGTTTGGTGTTGCCTGTCTGCCTAGTCCTGTCTAGTTTTGTCCGGTCTTGCCTTGTCTTGGCCACTCCAGTAAAGTCTTGTATAGTCGTCGTGTTTGTGTCTAGTATTACCACATCTTGTCTCATTCTGTGCAAAGTAGTCTATTCCAGTTTCGTCGAATTTGGTTCTAGTTTAGGTATATGTAGACAAGGCCTGTGGAAATGGCGGCACGTATCAGGCCCGCGACGACATTTTATGCGGCCCACGAAGTATTTTATAAATTATTTTAATTTAAAAAAAATAGTGTTTTATGGAAACCAAAAACAAGTGAGTTGATTTTGTGATGGTGCTCTGCCAAAATATTACTTCGTTGAGAGAGCACACGGAAAAAAGTACACTTTAAAAAATACAGTTCAAATAGTAGCAGCGGCCTTACGAATACATATTTGTAAAGATTGCAGTCGCATACTGTAATTTTTAAAACTTATTTACTAAAAATATCGGAAACTGTAATTTTAACAAAAAGCAATGTGTAGTTTTTACAGTTTCAAATTCGTAAGGCCGCTGCTACTATTTGGAACTGTAATTTTTAAAGTGTAATTTTTTTCCGTGCAATTACAAATTTATTTAGACATAGTACACACAATGAATAATTTAATCTTACTTTGTAATCCAACATTAACAAATCTAACATTAATAATCTATGCTTATTATATTTACCAGACCTGTTATTTAATTTATTAACTACCTGCCACTATTTTATAGACACTGCACCTTAACCGCTGTTCTCTAAAAATGTTTCGTTTTACAAGCAGTGTATATTTTTTTAATCGGGCCTGCGATCAAATTATCATCTGCAATGTGGACCGACAGTCTAAAGATGTGCCCACTCCAGTACTAGATAGATAGAGATAACCTAGTCCTTTCTGTATAATCCAGTATAGTCAGTTTTGTCTCATAAAATCTAGTCCAATCTGTCTTATCTAGTTCTGTTATCTAATTTAGTTTAGTTATGAATCTGTAATCTAGCCTAGTCCGGACTATACACCGTAGTTCTACTAATCTAGACTATTCCTATAGGTTTAATCTATTGCGCACCTTTCTGTCTAATGCGATCTTCTTGAATACAGAACAAATTCACATATTAGATGCATAGAGATAATCTAGTCCTTTCTGTATAATCCAGTATAGTCCGTCTTGTCTCATAAAGTCTATTCCAATATGTCTAATTTAGTTCTGTCATCTACTTTAGTTTAGTTATGCGTCTATAATCTAGCCTAGTCCAGTCTATACACCTTAGTCTTATTAATCTAGGCCATACCTATCTGTTTAATCTATTGTGGACCTTTCTGTCTAATGCGATCTTCTCGTATACAGAGTACATAGACATACTAGATACAAATAGATAATCTAGTCCTTTCTGTATAATCCAGTCTAGACAGTTTTGTCTCATAAAGTCTAGTCCAAACTGTCTAATCTAGTTCTGTCATCTACTTTAGCTTAGTTATACGTCTATAATCTAGTCTAGTCCATTATATACAACGTAGTCTTACAATCTAAACCAGCGATCCTCACTACGCGTGCGGCCCTCGGAATGATTTTTTGCGGCCCTCGGCTGTTAGGCTCTTATTTGAAAATTTCAAATGTGTTATGAAAGAAGTTGTGAAGATTGTAAATTTTATAAGGTCAAATGATCTGAATCACAGAATGTTTCAAGAGTTTATGAAAGAGCTTATATCGCAATATGGGGACGTGCTTTATCACACAGGAGGTGAGATGGCTGAGTAAGGGAAAATGTATTGAAACGTTTCTTTAGCATTTGACATGAGATTACCCTGCTTTTGTCTACAAAGAAAAAAGCGTATCCCGAAGTTTATAATTTTGGTTGGTGGCTTAAAGTGACGTTTCTTACTGATACAATGGGCATTGTGAATGAAACACTGAAACACTTGACTACAACAAAATTGTACTTTTTCACAGGAACAAAAGTTCAATATGTAGGTATATTAAAGAACTGTCAAAGGGTGATTATTCCAGCTTTTCTTCAGTTAAAACTCTGATGAAAATTCAGATGAAAAGCAAGATGTTTCTGATTTAATAAAGCTGTTGGAAAACCTAAAAGACGAAATGAATGTGAGGTTTAGTGGCTTCAGGAAGTATCAAGAACCATATCGCTTACTGGAATATCCATGGGCAGTAACAACAGCAAATGTAGCTCAACTTTCTGTTTTTGTATATGAAGCTAAATATTTGAAAAATGAGTTAAAAAGAAGAAAAAAAAAGAAGGATAAAGTTTACTGTGTGTTTTGTAAAGTAGTTGAAAAGGACCAATTCCCTAACCTAATTGACTGTGCTCAGAAAGTCTTGTGTGTTTTTGCATCTACATATGTGTGTGAATCTATATTCAGTAAGCTAAAGTTTATAAAAAACAAGTACAGATAAAGGTTAACGAGTGAAAATGTTGACAACATTTTGAAAATTTCAGTTTCTTCCCAACCTGCTAATGTGGATGCTATATTAGAGAGCTGTGAAAGATTTCACCCATAAACCTCAACGAATTAATGCATTCAAATATGCCTGGAACTAATTACATTTTTGACTTGCGGCCCTCAGGAAAATATGAAAAAACAATTAGGCTCTCCAAAAAATCCTAGTGAAGACCCCTGATCTAGACTATTCCCATCTGTTTGATCTATTGCATAGATGAATTCAGCGTTCCCCCTAACTCCCATTAAGCCCAAGCGTCATAAACCTTGGACTACAGTGGGAATTAGAACAGCTTCCAAAAACATGCGCTCTTTGCTGTACATTAAAAAGTTCACGGTCAACCCTAAGGTCCTTAAGTACATCTCGCAATACCGTACTTTACACATCAAAATCATCAAACTGGCAAAAAAAGTTTACTTTCAAAATCGCCTCTCGACTACTAGTAATGTCGCTAGAGAGGCCTGGTCAATAGTCAATGATCTGAGAAATAAACCTCGTTCACCTAACCAAACTTATCCTGATCCAAATGATTTGAACAATTATTTCGTAAATGTAGCCAAAAATATAACAACTAATATATCTTCAAATTGCGACCCCCTTTCCTTCCTCCCTGCCTCTAATTTGAATTCCAGTAGTTTCTTTTTAAGTCCTGTTGACAACTCGGAACTATCACAAGCCATTACAGCTATAAAAAGTAAGTCTACATGCAGCACTGATGGTCTACCGGTTAAAGTATTTCTAAACCTTCCTCTTGAAGCAATGAACGCCCTGTCCCATCTAATCAACCAATCTTTCGGGAAGGGTGTTTTCCCCCAGTGCCTCAAGACAGCAATCATTATCTCTCTACATAAAAGTGGCGATAAAGACAGCTGCTGCAACTACAGACCAATCGCCTTACTACCTGCTCTATCAAAGATCATAGAGAGGCTCGCCAAGGTACGCTTGATGGCTTTCTTGACCAAATATAGCATCATAACATCGAATCAGTTCGGATTCTTATCCAGTAAAAGTTCGAGTGATGCCATATTCTCTGTTCTTAGTGATATCTACCACAATCTTAACAACAAGCTTTTCACAGCAACAGTTTTTTGTGACATTGCCAAAGCCTTCGATTGTGTGAACCATGAGATTCTACTAAAAAAACTGCACTTTTATGGAATTCGGGGAACTCGTCAGGAATGGTTCAAATCCTATCTTGGCAATAGAAGGCAGTTCGTCAGGGTAAATGACTACTCTTCCTCCTGCAGAGCGGTGGATGTTGGTGTCCCTCAAGGTTCCGTTCTAGGTCCAATTCTCTTCCTAGTATTTATCAACGATATAACTAATTTAAATATCAGCGGAAAAATTTGTCTCTTTGCCGATGATACTAGTATCACATGGTCCAAACCTAACCTGCCGCTTCTCCACTCTACAATATCTAATTACCTTGCATGTATTAAGTCATGGTACGATTCTAACTGCCTAGAATTATATTATAATTCATATACATATATATATACATATATATATATATATATATATTATAATACATATTTCCTAGAACGACCTTACTACACTACGGCAGAATTCTTCGGTGATCACTAGTTTTTGAACTGCACACACACCTATTAGTCTCAGCTAGCATATTGTTATTTATTTAATTGTTTATTTATTGTTTATTTATTTTTTTTCTTTATTTATTTCGTTATTTTTTTTTTTTTCTCACGAATGTATGTATTTATGTATGTATGTACTTTCTTGATATGTTTTGTTTTAGTTTTTAAGTGACTTATTTATTTATTTATTTTGCCTGTGCTTTGTCCACAGAAATCATGTATTTCTACTGACAATAAAGCAATATATTATTATATTATTATTATTATTGTGGACCTTCCTGTGAAATGCGGTTTTCTCCTATATAGAGTACATAGACATACTAGATCAGTGGTTCTCAACCTTTTTTTTTCTCTTTCGGTACACTTTCAACAACATCAAAATTTGGCGGCACATTGAGAATAAAATAAGTTTAATAGTCATTTATTATGCAAGGTTATAAAATTAAGGTTTAACGAGCGAATTAATAAATTCAAATTAAATTCGCGATTTGAACCTTAATTTTGAGTTCGAAATACAAACTTTTATTCAATTTTGCTTTTGTTTAAACAAGAAACAATTCAAGAAAAGTTGGCAATGATTGTGGTGTTGTCATGGCAACGATAAAATTGTTGATTCCTGCGTCAAAATTTTGTTTAGTGTATTTATTGTGTTTAATTAATTAGTATTTTATTAATCATAACTGGGTCTTCATGGGAAGAATTATTGTTAGATGGCGACGCGGAAAGATTACTCAGGCAGAAATCAAGCGATTTAGGGGAGAGTGGGGTAATTACGGACACCTAAGGAAAAAAGTAAATATTAAAAATACTAAATAAAAACTCTGGTAATTTATTGATTAATAACAAACATAAAGGTTTTATTTATTACTATTAATCATAATATTTAATTAAATTTGAAAATGTCATTTTGAAATGTCATTTTTATGTCAATTTGAAAGTGTCATTTTTGTGATACTCTCAAATCCGTGGTTAATCCCGGACGGTGGTGGGGTAATTACGGATAGTCCATATTAAGTAGTAACGAGTAGAATAATTTAAGATAAATAAATAGTTTCAACTTATTTTTAACATAAGAAATTAAAATCATCTTGAACAGTACGTACATAAGTCATTTGTTAATAGATAAGTTAAAAATAAATAATTAATAAACAATAAATTTGAATTAATCTCACAAACCGAAGAGGAACCCCTTACTTGTGCTTTCACCATTACTGCAGTCTTCATTGTTTCATATTTTCCCGCACAAAAAATAAAAAATACTCATTTTGAATTTGTTTATTTTCTCTGTTTTGTTTTTTCGTCTTTTTTGGTTTCGTGTCTTTTTTTTGTTTTCAACCTGCTCTTTACCTTTAAATTTTAATTTTCCTTGTATATTATTGTATTCGAACCATTTAGAAAAAAGCAAAATTAAAATTAAAAACTGTACAGTTTGATTATCGATGTGGGGCAATTGCGAACTTCCGAGATTACCCCACTCAATTCGTCCGCCATTGCCCCACAACGTTAAAAAATATAAAACTTAATATTTTTTTGAGGCTAGAATTAAATAAAAATAAGTATTTGTGTCAGAAAATTTGTCATAAATTCTACTTAACACGTCGTAAATAAATTATATTTATATCATGTATGTGTAGCGAGAATTTAACGAATATATACATGACAAAAATTACATGCAAAAGAATGAAAATATTTAATAATATTTATCTTGAATAAAATGCAGAACCTGAGCAGCTGACTTATTGCCTGACACTACGTATACTTTAACCTATAATTCCATGTAAAAAAAACTTTTTTTTTCCTAAGGTACTGAAATCGTGGTGTCCGGGATTACCCCGCGTCCTCGATTACCCCACTCACCCCTATACAAAAAAAATAGGTATAATAAGTTTTGTGATTGGCGATCATAAAAGAACATCAGCCAACATTTAGGATTATTAATCATTTTATTAATTTCCCAATATTATAAATATTTTTATAAGGTTCATGAGGTATGGGGAATAAGTTATTAAAAAATGTTAATGCAACGTTTCGACGATTTTATTTTCGTCTTCCTCAGGCTAAACAACTATTATTTTGCAATTTAATTAAAAAATGTGTTAACATTGGTACATAAAATTCAATTTAAAATTAGATTTAAATTTTCACTGTCAAAAATATGGGGACTTGTCAACCAGCGATTAAAAGTTTTAATTGTGTTGACAATTCCCCATACTTTTGACAGTGAAAATTTAAATCTAACTTTAAATTGAATTTTATGTACCAATGTTAACACATTTTTTGTTTAAATTGCAAAATAATAGTTGTTTAGCCTGAGGAAGACGAAAATAAAATAGTCGATACGTTGCATTAACAACATTTTTTAATAACTTATTCCCCATACCTCATGAACCTTATATAAATATTTAGGATTATGTTTACGGAGCCCGTAAGTGAGTTATTCTGATGCGTTGCCATGGAGACTTTTATTGTACTAGTGAATAAATCACTGTTTTATTAATCCATATGCAAGGAATTAAACATGACTTTATAAGGCAAAATTGAATAAATAGTATACTCGGATTATAGCGCATAGCCCTCCTTACATGCGCTATAATCCGAGTATTATTAAATTTTGCTTTATAAAGTCATGTTTAATTTGTTGCATACGGATCAATAAAACAGATCAATACGGATCAATGTGCAAGTCGGAAGGTAAATTATTTGAATTATTTTTTCTTATTTTGGATAGAAAGGTTGGATCGATATAGGGTCTGCATTTATCTGTTCTAATATTACCCAATCTAACATATGACCTAACCTAGGTTAAAACTGGGGATGCATCCGATACCGATATCGATACCGATATATCGGCGATATAGTTGGTTTTCCGATATATCTGAATCGCCGATATTTGTTTGCCGATACACCTTTAGATATATAACCATCGCGCTATAACCATCCAACGTATAAATGGCGCGTTCAGTTCGTTCATGTAAACGCGGCTACAATTAATCTACACACGGGCTTTATAATTCCATCCCGCTAGGGATTTCGATTATTTTTTATGGATCATCCCTCTAAGAGAGATGATCGGTAAATAAATATTTTATAGAGATGACGATAGTAGGGCAAAAGAAATAACTCATACCATTGCTGAGCAAATATGGGTCGATATGAAGCCATTCGATTTAATCAAGAAGGTAGGCTATCAACGGTTATTAAAGAAGCTATGCCCGAATTATAAAATGGTATCACGTTTCTATATTACGGAAAAAGTTATACCAGAAATATATGAGCGAGTGAGAACTAAAGTAGTAGATTTGTTAAGAGAGTTGTTGCACATTGTGATAACCACGGACATATGGACAAGTGAGGTTACTCACTAGTGTCTACTTCTCAATCTAATGATTTTATTAGCGTAACAGTTCATGGGATAGATGCTAACTTTTAGTACAAGCTTTATTATCTCGAAGTATTTCCATTCGAGGGTCTTCCGCATTCAGGATTCAACATATCATGTAATCTAAATAAGGCTTTTCAGTATTGGAATATACAGGACACAGTTCGAGCCATAGTTACCGACAACGCTGCAAATATGGGTGTCGCTATCAGAGAGATTCAACAAATATACAAGTTAGTGCCCATCAAATGTTTGGCTCACTCACTCCAATTAGTAATTAAAGCTAGCCTTTTAAACAGAATCAGGTGAATGTCATGATTATTAAAGCACGGTCTATCATGGGTCATTTGCATTTTTCTACGAGCAGCAGCAAGATTTTAAAGGAAATGCAAGACGGTCATAACGTTCCGAATCATGTACTTATACAAGACGTATCTACGCGATGGAATTCGACACTGCAAGCATTAAGGCGATTGTTGGAACAAGGAGTTGCAGTGCAAGCTTCTTTGCCTAGTATAAAGTGCAACGTAGAACTCACAACGGAAGAACGGTGAACATTTTACGTTATTTTGAAGAGATTACAGAACCAATCAGCAAAGCCACAGCTGTATTATCCGACGCTATTCCGTTAATTAATAGTCTCCGAAGAGTCTTTTTCAAGAGGAAATGTATCGAAACTTATGGCTGATGATGATGCATCGAAACTTAATGAGAGATTTGATTATTTGGAAACTGAAGAATCGTATTGTTTAGCCACCGTAATAGATCCGCGTAAAAAACTTCGAATATTTCATAAACAATCTACTATTAGTACAAAAAAGACGACTTGGAGAGTTGTTGAATTCACAAACTATTTCAGAATCGACAATGCTAAAACCAAGTTAAACTTCTGAGCCATCTACGAGATGTGGGATTTGGAGCAATTGTGAAAATATTATGAAAGAGGCTGAAAAATATGAGCCTATCTCTTTTGAGCACTGATTCTCTGAAAGAGGAATTAGAGAGATATTTAAGATCCCCCAATATATCAAGAGAAGCAGATCCTCTTCTTTTCTGGCGCAGTGATATACTACATCCAAATTTAAAAAAAAAGCACACAAATATTTCTGTTTTGAAATGAGTTCTGTCGCATCTGAAAGGCTATTCTCCACGGCAGGTCTCGTCCAAACAGACTTACGAAATCGACTTTCACCTAATAATTTAAGGATGTTCTGTTTTCTGAATAAAAATCTTATAAATGTGAATTTTAATTATTAGTTTCTAATCTGAACTTTATTATTAAATTGATATTTTCTTTAATCACTATTTTAAAAAAATAACCAATATTTTATTCAATTACAATTTTGAAAACATAATTGACATTTTGTAAAATTAAACTTTTCTAAATTTCGTTAGTTAAGATTCTAAATATGTAAATATTATATAAATAAGTAATGTCCTCGGCTTGTATATTTTCTATCCCAAATCCACAGCTTTTTACACCTTTTAAAGCCTGCACTGTACGAATCGGTATCGGTATCGTCGATACTTTTTTATAAATATCGGTATCGGTATCGTATCGGCAGAAGTGCGTAACGATGCATCCATAGTTAAAACCGCGAAATCAGTAAAATATTGCATTTTTACGTTAGTTCTAATTTCTGCCACGACGGCTTACATGCATCGAACTACGTTTTGGCCGAAAACGCTGCTAGTAATTAGTTTTGTTTGTGTTTAATCCAGATTTGTAGTAAAATTATACAAGCATGCTGTATCAAAGTACATAACTAATAATTTTCAAGAAAAAATGGGGGGTTTAAGAAAATACAGTAACAACAGAAATGCACCAATTTACTTTCTAAAACTGACACACAAGGGTTCCTAAACACATCTACCATGCTCTCTTGAAGAGTGTCTTCTCTACTCGTCTCTTTACTTCAATATAATATTTATGAATATATTTTGCATATTTCGGGTGGGGGTAGGTATTGTTGAGTCTTTTTAGGACAACCAAAATAAATCTCGTGTTAAACTTGCCTATTTACTAGTTTTAAGTCCACCTTCGAGGCAACTAGTAAATATAAGTAAATGAAAATTAACAAATAACGGCAAGTTTCACATGCAATTTGTTTTGGTAGTCCTAAAATGACTCAACAATATTATAGAGCTCCGGAAAGGTTGGATATATTTATATATTCAGACTGTGTTCCGACTTTATTAACTTTATATGATTATCTATAATATAGTACAGTGTTACCAATAGTGAATTCTAGACAGAAAAATTTCGACGGATTAGAAAAGTGCGTCAAACGGTGGGCGAAACGAGGAACGAGGCCTTTCTGGCTGTATACCATGCCGAAATCCAGTCGGTTTTAACCTATGGCATATTAGTTTCGGGAGCCTCCTCATGTATACAATTAGAGCTTTAGAGCATTTTCTAGCATTAGAGCTTTAGCTAATAACAATGTATCCACATCATGTAGACCATTTTTTTTAAAACTAAACATTTTAACGGTAACGTCATATACATTTGGGAACGAGCGTGCCACATATTTAAAAACAAAAATAAACTTTTTATCTTCCTAAGAACGACATAAACATAATGGGAGACATTGTCATAATCTCAGACCAATAAGAAGCAACTTAACTATATGCAAAAGTGCACCAAACAGATTGGGCATACACATTTTCAATTGCATCCCAACTGCAATCCGCGAAGAAAAGAGTTATAAAGCGTTAGGAAGGCAACTTAAAATATATTTATTTGGTAAATGTTATTATACTTTAAATCACTTTTATTCAAATCCATGATATCTGTATATTTACAAGTATATATATATATACATGTTTATACAAGTTTATATGTGAGTGTATTTGTTCGTCTGTAGGAGGATCTATATGTGTACTAAGTTTCATTTTTTTCATTTAATTATAAGAATTCACAAATTTATTTGGTATATTGTGACGCGTCCTATATATAAATTGCTTATGTCTGTGGATAAATAAATAGATTTGATTTGACTAATGAGTAATAGATGGACTAGTCTGGATAGATATAATTCGAATGTCAAGAATGGATAGAAAAGACTGAGAAGACAAGACTAGATAGAAAAACTCAATTAAATAGAAAGGACTTAATTAAATTACACAGACAAGGCTATACTAGACAGACAGGGCTAATCTAAATTGGACGATGGAACTATAATAAAATGTCTAGACTCAAGTAAATAGGTAGGACTAAATTAAATTAGACAGACTAGGCTATATTAGACAATATAAACTAGACTAGATTCGAAATACATACAGAGAGGGCTAGATCAGATAAGATAGGCTGTATTAGACTAGATTAGATTGCTAAAAGTAGACTAGATTAGACAGAATTAACCAAATTATAATTATTCTAAATTCCACAGGACTAGATTATAGCAAACAGGCAAAATACTATATTATGAAGCCCGGACTAAAATAGGTTAGACAAACTAGACTACATAGTTTTTATAAATAGAGCAAAACTACACGAAATTCGACAGAAATGTGTATCCTAGATAGGGTTTCTGAATATCCGCACTTTTTCAAAATCGCGGTTTTCGGTTTTTTAAAATTAAAAACCGCGGTTTCGGTTTCGGGTTCGATTTTTAAGAACTTTTAGTAGTAGTGTCTGATATTTATATTGGATCTTAAGTGTGTAGAGTGCTTAAAGCAAAATATTTAATCTTTTTGTTCTTTCAGAAATATTTTTATATTTATCGAACTTCCCTTTCATAGAATTAGGATAGCTGTTTGTTTGCATATAATTATTTTTGTTTAATGCTTCTTGAATAGCTTTTGAACTTCGTCTTGCTTGGAATAGTTTGGATTGGTCAATTCTTCTAATTCTTCTGAATTTTTCGAACATTCACCTTCGACTTTAACCTTATTGTTGTCTGGATAAAGTCGTTCAAACTGATTTTCCGCCAATATTAAAACAGACTTTGTTGGAACTTTCGAAGGATCTAATAAGCATCTAACCAATTCTCTTAATTACAGGTTTTCACGGGTCTTCAAACGTTCCATGATATTTTTCATTGAAACCTTGCTTATATCAGAACCAATTAATTTCTTTTACAAGAATCCTATTACACCTTATGTCGTAAATATGTTAGAATCATAGCGCCTTAATGTTGTTACTGCTACGCTTACTGGAGATAGTTTCATAACAATTGAAAATTAACATTTTAAATTAAATGAACTGAATTTAATTATGTTAGAATCTGTAATATTATGACTTTTAGAAGAATACATTTTTCTTACATTGGTTCAATAGAAGACCAACTTGACTTGAAGTCCATTGCTAATTCTATTTCCTTTTCAAAAAGAGCTTTTACGTTTCGATGTAGGAAACTGATTTTTTCGGAGATTTACAAGTTTTCTTACCATTTGTAAATTACTTTTAATTCCCGCATCTTCTTCGACGTAATACTCATTATCGACATCTTTTTCGTGCGATTTTTCATCAGCAGTTTTCTACTTGAGATGATTTTCGATCAGCAGTTTTCTACTTGAGATGATTTCTTATAAGAAGTGTCGCAAACAGCGAGATGAATTGTATGGTAGATGTAAATTTGTGGTTCAGCAGGAAAATCTGTAGCATTTTTCAATTACCCGGGCACCGTCATGTGTAGATCCCACAATATCATGTCTGAAGCTGATTGACTAAATTACTCTAAATGTTTTCAACACTTATTACGATATTATTGGCGGAACAAGTTCCTTCAATTCGCAATTTCGCCTAAATTACAATAAAACAAATTTCTCCATGTATAGTATCTTCGGCGTCTCAAACTAGCCCACTCATAATAATAATTTTTTGTCCATTTGCTTATAATTCTTGAAACTTTAAAATCATTTCTTTCTTTATTTCTTTCTTTCTTTCTTTCTTTCTTTCTTTCTTTCTTTTTTTCTTTCTTTCTTTCTTTCTTTCTATCTTTACTTCTTTATTCGTATTCCTTTTGAATTAAGTTCATAACACCTGAAGGACATTTTGGCAAGATTTGGTTGGGAAACTGGCCAGCTATTGCTTTCCGAATAAAAGCATATTTTGAAATTGCTCGAACATATATATCGTCGATGATTGCCATTTTTGCAACAGCAGTTTGCAATGTTTGAAAGATCACTAATTCCATGTAATTAATTTTTATTTATTTTTAGATAAAACCGAAAACCGCGGTTCTTTGTGACGGTTATGCGGTTTCGGTTTTTGTTACACAGAAAACCGCGTAACTGGCTATAAACCAGATAAATTCGAACCAGAAGCCCTAATCATAGACTACTCTAGACAAATAAGTCTAGACAGGACACTATGGCAGAGACTCTATGGGTAGTGCTAGAGTGACAAAACTAGATTCGACTTACAAACAGAGAGGATTAGACCAGATTAGATAGGCAGTACTAGACTAGATTAGATGGATAGGAATAGACTAGATTAGAGAGAATGGTCTAAATTATATTAATTCTAGATTACACAGGACTACATGCAATCTAATTGTTCCTATTACTATTCTATATATTCTATTATATATTATGTAATACCTAATTGCTATTAGTTGTTTACTGTAGTAAATAGGTAATAGCAGACTTGCTGTTAAAGTCAGAACTAAAAGAGATTATACAAACTGGAGTATATAGTATTTAACACGGCAAAACTACACTAATCGTCATCAATGGCCATACAACACTATAGTAGGGTCTCGGCCTTCTCCAGCTTCTTTCGCCATTCATTCCTGTCTCTGGCCTGCATCGTCCAGTTCGGTGCCGCTCCTGATACCAGGAGTGTCTTTCGAGTGTACTTATCTTTCGAGTGTCTTCGCTTACACCATCCTTCCAGCGCAGCTTTTGCCTTCTTCGTCTTCTTGTGCCTATGGGTTCTGTTTTAAGGATCTTTTTTGCAGTATTATTGTCATCATATCTGTTCACATAGCCTGCCCATCGCAATATGCCGATTTTGATTGTAGGTACTATGTCCTTGTTACCGGCTTGTCTATAAATGTTGTAAATTTCGAAGTTATACCTGCGTTTCCACATACCGTCTTCTTACCCCGTATATTTTTGACAATATCTTTGTTTCAAAGATCATCAACAGAGATTCATCTCTCTTTGTCAGGCTCCATGTCTCCGATCCATACATTAAGACTGGCTTGATGAGTGTTCTATATAGCCTCATTTTTGCAGTTCTTGATAGATTACGATTGCGAAGGTACTTTGAAATGCCAAAATAACACCTATTTGCCAACATAATGCGTCTTCTGATTACTACACTTTTGTTATTATCTACCGTTATTGTCGCACCCAGATACTCAAACTCCCTCACCCCTTCGAAATTATGATTATTTGTGTTGTTCCGTCCAATGTCTCGCAGTCTTTGGTTTTTTGTTGCGGCCATAAATTTATATTTTTGTTCATTTACGTGTAGTCCCATTTTGTTTGCTGCAGCTTCAAAAGTTGTAGATGTTTCTTTGACCTGTCGTATGGTTCTAGTAATAATATCTACATCATCTGCATAGGCGAGGATTTGAGTAGATTTGTTGAAGATAGTGCCTCTATTATTCAGTTGGGCCTCTCGAACTACTTTATCCAAGACTATGTTAAACAGTAGGCATGCTAGCGAATCACCCTGTCTCACGCCAATCTCCGTTTCAAACGGGTTCGATGTATCATTTTTTATTTTGACACAGCATACTACCCTAGAAATTGTCATTTTTGTGAGGAATATGAGAGTTTCTGGTATCTAAAGCTCATTCATGGCTTCATAAAGCTTCGGCCGTAATATACTATCATAAGCTGTATCTATGTTGAATTCATTGGTCTTTTCTAGAATTTGATGTAAAATGAAGAACTGATCCGTTGTAGAGCGGCCAGGTCTAAAACCACATTGAAATGTTCCAAGTCTGGGTTCCGCGTATTAGTCCAGTTATTTAAGCTTAAATTAGGTAAGAATCTCGGAATTCGAGATACCCAGCTGTAAGTCTGTAAATACTTGTATATTGACACCCTAAAAGTTGTCACAAAACCTACATATGGTAGGTTTTTACTACCATATGTAGGTTTTGAGACAACTTTTAGGGTGTCAATATACAAGTATTTACAGACTTACAGCTGGGTATCTCTAATTCCGAGGTGAACTTACTATAATGACTGGACTAATACTTGGATACGTTCTCCGTTGACGTATGATAGTATTTTATAGATGGTGTTTAGTAGTTTTATGCCCCTGTAGTTACCACACTCAAGTATATCCCCTTTCTTGTGTATTGGGCAGATCAGTCCAACCTGCCACTTGTCCGGCATGCGTGGCTGATGTCATACTATTAATATTATTTCAAGTAGCTTTTTCTTGGGTGTCTCCACCATGATTGTTCAGTTCTGAGGGCATTCCGTCTTGGCCAGGTGCTTTATAGTTTTTTAGGCGCCTTATCGCTTTCCGGATGTCATCAATGTTAGGGTCTTCGACTTGGTCTTTGTTTCGAGCTTACAATTGTTCTGGTGTTACGTTTTCGTCACTTCCTAGCAGTTCTGAAAAATGTTCCAGCCATCTTAGAAGAATGTCATCCTTGTCGTTTAGTGTATCTCCCTGCTTATTGTTACACATGTTTACTTTTGGTCTGAACTCCTTTCTCATTTTGTTGATCTTTTGATTGAATTTTCGAGTTTCGTTTTGACTTCTGAGTACTTCTATCTCTGCTATGGCTCTGTTCTCGGATTCTCTCTTCTTCTTTTTATGTACCTTTTTTTCTTCTCTTCTCATTCTTCTTACATTTATTTCTTCAGATTCCCTGGTTCTGCGCTATAGTTTCTTTTTATATGCCCTGTTATTTCTGTCAGTTCTTGGCTTCTTTTGTGTGTTTTCTGTGTCTTCTTGGCATTGTTCGTCAAATCAATCATTTCTTGGCCTCGATGCCTCAAACGAAGGAACTACACTAAATTCGACAGAAATGTCTATCTTAGACCACATTAGATAGATAGGTCTAAACCAGAATAGATAGGTAGTATTAGACTAGATTAGATAGATAAGAGTATACTAGATTAGACAGAATGAACTAAATTATATTGAATCTAGATTACACAGGACTACATGAAATCTAATTGTTGCTATTACTATTCGATATGTTCTATTACATATTATTCTAATATCCGAATGCTATTAGTTTTTTACTGTAATAAATAGCTAATAGCAGACTTGCTGATAAAGCCAGAACTAAAATAGATTATGCAAACTGCACTACATAGTATTTATAAAAAGCGAAAAACTACTCTAAATTCGACAGAAATGTCTATTCTAGACTACTTTAGACAAATAGATCTAGACAGGACTCTATGAATAGTATTAGAGTGACAAAACTAAATTCGAAATACAGACAGACATGACTAGACCAGATTAGGTAAGCAGCACTAGACTAGATTAGACGGATAGGAATATACTATATTAGACAAAACGAACTAAATTATATTCATTCTAGATTACGCAGAACTAGATTACACTAAACAGGCAATAACATATTTGATTATGAAGCCAAGACTAAAATAGATTCGACAAACAAGACTACATAGTTTATACAAAACTGCACTAGCTTCGACAGACATGTCTATCCTAGACTAAATTATAGATTATATAGATAGGTCGATGGGCAGTGTTAGAGTGACTAAACCATCATCATGTATGGAGGATATAGCGTAATGAAAACTACATCGGTATCGTTTTGAAACAATTCGAGTAAATTTTTGAAACAATTTTCGAGATGATTTATGCGTTTACATGCGAGGGAACATTATAGTGATATGAAATGTTGTAGCTAAATGCGCGGGCCGAGTTTGCCTGATAGCTTATCGTGCCGTTATCGCTTTAAACTATTCCCACTGACACTAATTATTCCGATAGGAGTTATCAGCCATTTCCGCGATATACTAAATGTATTTTACTGACAAAATATACGACAATAGATTGCAGAAGACAAGCAAAAAATAAATATAAAGGCGAAAAGTGATTTTTTTTTCATTTTGAAAATAATGTTGATAGTTTTACCAATTATTTTTAATCCTCTTAGGCACGGATTTTTTTTGCACAGTAATTTGTATTTGCAAACAAAAGCTATTGCTAAATTTCGAGGTGGTTCAAAAATATCCCAGCATTATAATGCTTCAACCATTGCCGAAATGGCTTTAAAATGGTATCTCATTTACCCAACGAAATGGTGGAGCTGTTATAATTCCGCCGTGCCTCAAAGGATTTATTGTAAAATAAGTTAAAAAAGTCGATTTGTTTCTACCTCGTGTGATTCCAATTTTATAGACTAATCTCTTATAATATTTGCATTATTCATAAACATAAATAATGTAAATACACAACAGAAATAATAAAAAAGTAAAATAATATTGATAGTTTTGCCGGTTAGTTTTAATTGGAAATTATTATATAATAATAAATAGATTATTATATAATAATTTCCAATTAAAAGTTCAAGTTATGTTTTTAAAATATTAAAATTTTAAATTATAAAGCTACGTACACACGGTATACAAAATTAGCGTATGGACTATGCGCTAATTTTGTATACCGTGTATTTTGTGCTATAGTTTGCCTATAGCTGTGACCGTCTCGTATAGTCCAAAACTATTCGTATAGTTGAACTATACGAAGCTTCAAACAACGGTAGCAAAACTATAGCAGGACTATACTCTAGTTTTCAATATCGTGTACAGGGTGAGCAAAACTCGATGTCTCAGCTCTATTATAAGAAAACGAAAAACGATAGAAAAAATCTGAAAATAGGTTCTTAAATGGGATTGAGTAAGGACCATTTTACGCCAAATTTACATATTTTTCCATATTTGGAAACTGGAGTAATGACGTCATCGAATTTTGTTTTCCCAGAACCATATCTATGTAAATAGCTTTAAATAAAAAATTCTTATTTACGAAAATCACAATTCAGTAAGCATTTTTGCATTTATTACGAATTTTTGCTATTATTACGAAACCCTGATACATATTTTTTCACAATGCATTTGAAATTATTACATAATAATTTCCAACTGAACATAAATTAATACATATGTAATAAATTATGTAAATTGGAAAAAGTAGTATTTCGTGTAGTATTTTAAAGTAGTTGTAGACCACCCGATAGAAATGAGTTAAGAGTCAAGTGGCTAGACTTAAGTATCAAATTCTGTTAAGCGAAAATGTGACCATTTTTCGCTGGGTTTGACAGTGCCATAACTTCATGTCGGGTGTAAAATTTCTTGTTCTCAAGTTGTCATCGGGTCAGTTCATAAATTTGAATTATTGCAAACGTATTGTGAAAAATTATGCATCGGAGTTTCGCTTTTTAAAATGTAAAATTGCTTACAAAATTTATTAGAAACGGTCAATTTTGTAAACAAAGGTTTATTTAGAAGCTATATTTTAAATATTTTGGAAATATTATATCGCAAACAGATCTCACATTTGTTTAGTCTTAATTTAGTTTTTAAAATAATGTTAGATTTGTCAAATTTATTTTTTAATATTTTTTTAAATAACACAACACTGCAGAAACAACATTTCAACTGCCTCGAGTTATACATTCATAAAATTCATATTATTATATTATATATTATATTCAGGAGCGAAATTTTTTAAAAATTTTTAAATAAAACTGGTGAAGAATTAAATTTCCTATAAACTTGTTATCTAGTGATGTTTTAATTGTTTAGTGCAGGGGTCGGCAACTGGTTTTAAGTAAAGTTCTTACGATAAAAAAAATTATAGAAGTGCTGCAAGATTGATATATAATAGCGTTTTCATTGCTTTAAACATTTATTTATTTTCACGTATTGTAAAATAACTAACCAAGGCAAACAATTTAAAAAACATTAGTAAAATTTTTACGAGTTAAACGAGGACAGATTTGTTTAGTATCAAGTTGGTAATTTAAAGTCTTTAGTTTTTAACTTTCAAGGCTAACATCGTTGAACTGGGTCCTTAATATACTTAGTTTATATTATACCCAGTTTCTCAATCGGATTGTAACTTTCAGGAAGGCTATTCCATGTTTCAAATCTAAAATGATCCTTTTTTATTCCAAGTTTTCCAGTTCTGTTTGTAATATTGTAAATTATTAAGACCAAGCTTATTTCGATTTATAATATATTAACTGAAAAGTTTAAATACAGATGTATCAATATTTTGGAACGGTTTAAAATTCATTTTGTTGGTACAGCAAGTGGATATGTCAAAAATTTTGTTTTTACCTTTCTGAACTTTGTAAATCGATTGGCAAAGAAACTCAACACTTTCTGCATATCGATGGCTTTTAAATCGCAAAAAATTACATTCTCATTGTTGATATTTTAAATGAACATAGATGATTGACTTTCAAGAAAATACAATTTCTAAATGTGAATGTACAGTATTGCCTTGTCCTTACAAATTATTGAGATTTTTAAGAGGTGTCATATCATTATCAAAATTGAATTTTTGTAACTACCCTTCATCATTTACCTCCGGGTAGTCGAAGCCCTTTGATAACGATATTGTAATTTTTACCAATCATACTCTTTACACCATCTGTAGCAATAGATATTAGTTTATTTGTATTCATTTAATGTTTTATCAAGAATTCTGATATTGAGCAATTAATAGGGTAATTAATATTATATACCTATATTGATAATAATATTAATAGTATATATTATTAAGGGTGTACATTACAAACGCGTTTGTCTTGTGATCGGAATTACAGTAAGAAATTCTTCAGGAATATCCTGAAAGGGAACATATCGCTCTACTATTCCAACTTCTGCAGTATTCTTAATGTCACACGACTCGTCCAATGCTAAAGAAAATGCAGGTGATGATTTTTAAACAGAAAATTACTGTGATGTCACGTTCTCTGTTATTTTGAGTGTTCTATCATGAATTGTCTTTGCAAATAATCAAATATTCAGAATCTCTTCTTTAATAAACAAAATTTTAATTTGTTTCTCTTACCTCATCAGCCCTTATGCACATTATAATGCACTTTCGTACCTTTCTAAGCCATTTTTTATTTACTTTCAACACTCAAATCAAATTATACATTAAAATATGAATAAATAGTATATAGCGCAACTAGGGCGGTAAATTGTAAATTGTCCACGAGAGCGAAATTGGGTGACGAACGAATTGTTCGCTCATTCGCTCGAGAGGGCAATTGACAATACCGCATGAGTTGTAGATAATCCAGGGTCCAGGGGCTATAAGAAAATTGGAATCGAAAATGAAGGATTTGCTTTTTCAATTGTCCTCAGTCTCCGGTATCACCATAGAATTTACACTCATTTTAAAACGTTTTCTTTAATTTTAATTTTATAATGAAAAAAATGTCTGTCATTTTCACGTCACTTTTTTAATATTGAGGTTTTGATTGTGTCTATTTTATTTATTCAATTGTTTTTTTAAATGTAACTTAGCGATTTTATTGAATATTTGGGTGCGTTATCCAAGTTATGTGGTAATAATTGAATTGACAAAAACAGCCATTTGTCACACTTAAAAACGGGCGCCAAGATAGTACTTATCTTGCATAACTAATAAAAAAATGAAATAAGCTCTGGAGAAATCTAAAAAATACATGTCCCTTTAATGTGCTAAATATGACAATTTAACAGAAAAAGTCAAGTCTGAGGACGTTAATAAACTTCAAATAAGTATTTTGTACGGACCGAATAGCCACACAATTTATATAAAAAAGCCGCATGCGGTTCGCGAGCCGCGGTTTACCGACCTCTGGTCTAGGTAATAATCCACCTTGAACAAAGTCAAATTGTTTTAATTCCACAGAAACAGTCTTGCATTCCTATTTTCTGCAAGATTCGCAAATAACTCGAAAATTAAAACAAACTTTGAAAATTGTTTCAAATAAAATGTGTATAAAATTAAAATGTCTATAAGAAAACTTAGAATTTTGTGACTTTTTATCTGTAAAATTGATAATAATCAACCTTGAACATTATCAAAATATTATTTTTGTTTCTCACTTTTCTTGTTCCAAAAAAATCGCAAATGAAGAAACTAAGCGTAAAGCTAAATATTTTCAGAAATATTTCAAATAAAACTTGTAAACAATTAAATTTCCTATCAGGAAACTTGTTATCAAGTGATTTTTTGTATATCATGTTAGTAAGGATTAACATTCAAAAAATTCATATTTTGCTTATATTTAACATTTTTTGCTCTGAAAAATGGGGAAATAACTCGGAAACTTGTCAATATGTTGCAAAATATTTCAAATAATACTTGTAGAGAATTAAATTTCCTATCAGGAAACTTGTTATCAAGTGATTTTTTGTATATCACGTTAGTAAGGATTAACATTCAACAAATTCATATTTTGCATATATTTTACATTTTTTGCTCGGTAAAATGTGGAAATGACTCGGAAACTTGGCAATATGTTGCAAATATTTCAAATAATACTTGTAGAGAATTAGATTTCATATAAGATACCTTGATTTAGTGATGTTTCGTCTGACAAGTTGGTAATAATCAACCTTGAACAAAGTTATGTTTTGTTTATCTTTAACATTGTCTAGTCCCAATAATGCGAAGATAACTCGGATACTAGGGAAAACTTTGAAAAATAGTGCAAATAAAACTTGTAGAGAATTAAATTTCATATAAGAAACCTTGTTATACATACAGTGAAGTTTTGTCTGTCAAGTTGGTAATAATCAACTTTAAACAAAGTCAAATTGTTTTAACAAAAACAGTCTTGCATTCCTCTTATCTCCAAGATTCGTAAATAACTTGAAAATTAAAACAAACTTTGCAAATTGTTTGAAATAAAATTTGTACAATATTAAAATTACTATAAGAAAACTTAGAATTTAGTGAGATTTTATCTATAAATTTGGTAATAATCAGCTTTCAACAACATATTATTATTGTTTCACACTTTTCTTGTTCCAAAAATTCGCAAATGACACGAAAACTAAGCGAAAATTTCAGAAATATTTCAAATGAATCCTGTAAACAAAAAAATTTCCTATCATAAACCTGGTTATCTTGTGATTTTTTATCGATTTTCGCAATTCAAAAATAACTCGAAATTTGAAATAAACTTTGAAAAACATTTCAAATAAAACTTGTACAACATTAAATTTCCTATAAGAGTGCTTAGAATTTAGTGAATATTTATCTATATAGTTGATAATAATCAACCTTGAAGAATATCAAATCATTATTTTTATTTCACACTTTCCTTGTTCTAAAAACATGCAAATAACACGGAAACTAAGCGAAATTTTGAAAAATCTTTCAAATAAAATTTGTAATGAATTAAATTTCCTATAAAGAAATTTGCTATCTAGTGATGTTTTGTCTGTCAATTTGCTTATAATGAAACTTGAACAAAGTCACATTTTGTGATATTCTACATTTTTTTGTCTTAAAAAATCAAAAATAATTCGTAAACTAGGCGAAATTTTCTATCAGAATGCTCAGAATTTATTGATTATCTGTAAAGTTGGTAGCAATCAACGTCGAACAAAGTTTTGTTTCGTTTACATTTTACATTTTGTCTCAAAAATGAGAAAATAACTCTGACACTAGGCAAAATTTTGAATTTTTTTTCAAATAAAACTATTAGAGAATCGAACTTCCTATAAGAAACCTTGTTAACTAGTGATATTTTGTTTGTAAAATTGGTAATAGTCAACCTTGAGGAAAGTCAAATTGTTTTAATTCCGTTTGTGTCTAGCATTTTTCTTCGTTCAACAATTCGATAATAACTCAAAATTTAAAATAAATTTTGAAAAACGTTTCAAATAAAGTTGTACAAACTTAAATTTGCTATAAGACTGTTTAGAATTTAGTGATTATTTATCTATCAAGTTGGTAATAGATCTATCAAGTTGGTAAGTCTTGAACAATATCAAAACATTCTTTTTATTTCACACTCTCCTTATTCTAAAACTTTGTAAAAAACATGGAAACTAAGCGAAATTTTTAAAAATCTTTCAAAGAAAATTTGTAAAGAATTAAATTTCCTATAAGGAAAGTTGCTATCTAGTAATGTTTTTTCTGTCAATTTGTTTATAATGAAGCTTGAATAACACTTATGTCAATGCCCGGGTTCCCTTACCCTTTTACTATCTTTTACGAAAAGGGTACTTCCCGTACCCTTTTGCATGTTCTTACTTACATATCTTTTTTATTTAACGAAAAATCATCAAATCCTTTCAGATCCTCGGTATTTGAGTCTATTGAGATCGATTCATATACATTAATGTAAATATATAAACTTTTTGGACAAAGTCAAATACCCCGTTGTTCAATACCCGGGGTACCCGGGTACCCATATATAAATAAATAATTAAACTTATTTCTAGGGATAAAAAATATTACTTAATATATAAATAAACGGATTGATTTAACTTTTAATTAATTTTATTATAAAACTTATTATAAATTATACATGAAATATTTTTATATTCAATTTAATATTGGCATGTTGCGTCACATTTTACAATTGCTTTTGAATGTTCATCGCAAACTGGTTTGTTACATTCTTTTCATGATTTTCGCGTTTTTTCTCCGTTTTTTTTATAGACATCCTGGTAACACATATGACATGATCCTACAACAATTTTTCGTCCAGTGAAATCTGTCTGTTCAGTAGACCCCCCTATCTCACTAGATGTTGTTGCCCTGCTTGTAGGATCTATTAGTTCTCCATATATGCTTTCTATGGCAATCCTAGTGGTGAAATTTCTCATAATTTGCATATTTTGAGATCGTTCTTGAATAGCTGTCATACATAATTCTTCACTTAATTTTCGTAAAAATACGTTATTTAGATGGTAAATGATATAGCTGGCAAAGCTGGCGATATCCAAAATATTTAAAAAAATGCGAGAGGCCAACGGTTAGTCGGTCTGTGGATTGTGCAACGGCCCAACATCTTATCCATTATAACCACACCAATTTTTTCTTTGTATTATAATATTGAACAATTTCTGGTTTCTTTTCTTGTCTTCGCTGCAAATCTGAGTGCATCGTAGATAGAAGTATAACAACTTAATTTTTTACATAAGAGTATAGAGTAACTTTTTCATAAAACCCAAATAGAGAAGAGAATTCTTTACGATCTTTAGATGCTAGCATGTCTACTAGAATGTATTTTTATATTTTTTTTCACTTTTCCTACCATTGTTAGGGTTCATACAATAAATGCTTTGCTAAAGGTAAAGTAGTAAAAAAATTATACATTGTAATATTTCTTCCGGATCCTTTATATTTTGCAGCTAAATCTTTTACTCTCTTCCACTCTTTCGCCTTGATTTATATCACGGCCAGTTGTTTTTTTTGCCAGTGTAAATTTGACCTTTCAATGGATATGAATTTTTGGCGTCGCTTATCCACCATATTTTGATCCCATACTTTGCCCACCCGGCGGTTTTATTTATAGAAATAGGGTTTTTCGGGTAGTTGAATACTCTATGGATAATCCCGAGTTGTAATGTGAAAGTCTCCGGGTATTAAAATTATTTTATTGAATGAAAAACCCATGCGGGTACACTGGTACCCGGGTATTGAACAACGTAGTTATGACTGGGTATTGACATAAGTGTTAAAGTCGCATTTTGCTGATATTTTACATTTTTTTGGCTTGAGAAATCGAAAATAATTCTGAATCTAGGCGAAATAAAAAAGAAAGATGAAATGTGACTTGTAGTGAATTAAATTTCATATAAGAAACATTGTTGTATAGTGATGTTTTGTTTGTTAAGTTGGTGAGCACATTATGCTCAATTTGGTTAAAATATTTTGTAAAAATATTTGGTATTAAAAATACTAATCGAAGATGTTGGGTTTTACAATACGGCCCGCTTTGAAAGGTAATAGATAGATAGATTCAAATAGGCTTCAAATAGGAAGATTAATATTAAGTCCATTGTTGGGTTTTAACAGACTTGTGCTGAGAGACCCCGCTTCAGAACTGAGATGATGAATTGGAGGTGAAATAAATTATGGGCAGATTAGTCAGTTTTTTTGAATCAGTAAGATCAATTTGCTATAACCCTTTTTATTTCGAGTCTCCGGTATCCCAGTTTCCAGTTCCACAATCAATTCCAGTTCATAACAGTAGGTATAAACGATTCAAATTAAAATAGTGTCGTTCCTAGAAAAGTATACAGAATACAAAGTGCTATCAGAAATCTCTCTTCGGAATAATTAGGTGCAAGACCTTTAGAAAAGCACTATCGATCACATCAGAAATTAAGTCTAAAATATTTTTTTATGGATCTCAATTGATGAAACTACTGACATAACTGTGAGATACGTAGCAAACGTCGTCATTGGAATGACGTTTTGGACGAATGACGAATTGGGTCACGATGAACTGATTGCTAAGCAAAAATTTGTATTAAATACTGTAGTGCTAGACAAGGCAAATCATAGCACTATTGTAAGACTTTTTGATGATTCAATCAAAATTCTGGGTGATGGTTTCAATCGAGATTCGATTTTACTCGTTATATCAGATGCCGCTCCATACATGATAAAAGCAGCTTAGGCCATACAAATATTTTATCCAAACGTGATACATCTGACTTGCCTTGCACATGGACTTCATCGAGTTTGTGAATAAATTCGAGGAATTTATATTATCGTCGATAGTCTAATAGCCAATGTAAAAAAGTATTTTTGAAATCACCGTCAAGGGTAACGATTTTTAATGATTTGGCACCTGCTGTCGCACTTCCTCGGCAACCAATAACTACTAAGATGAGGAACATGGATTGATGCCGCAGTGTACTATGCCACCAACTTCGAAATAATTGTGAAAGTGTTCAATGTACTGGACGAAGAAGAGGCAACATCAATCAAAATTTGAAAAGAGCTACTAAGTGACGGTGAAATCAAATTTGGTTTAATTTTCATTGCCTCAAATTGATTCCTTAGCGCATCAATAAATTCGCTTGAAACGTCTGGGCTACTGCTTGCTAAACAGATTGAGGTAATAGAACATGCTCAGAATGTTTATTAATGGCGTTAACGCAGCTAACTTTGCGAAAACAAAAGTTGCAACGGTCATTTAAAAAAAATAATGGTTCTTCCATTATGAAGGAAATTTCAATAAATTCGTATACGTCTAGAGGTTTTACAACAATATACAATAAATATATTATTATTGGAGCAATTGCATTTAAATTTGCTGCTATAACTTCGGTTGATGTGGGACTAAGTTTTTCAATGTAAAAAATGTTTTCTTCTTGAGAACCTAAATGAGATATGTGTCATTTATTGTAATTAAAATTTAAAATAAATTATTTTGAAGTTGATTTAATTTTTTTTTTAAATGCATATTTTTATTTTTATAGAGCATATTTTCAATTTCATAGAGCATATTTTAAGCGCTTAAAGTATTTTTTTAAGAGCATATTTTTAGTTGCTCTAGTAATAATCAACCCTAAACAAAGTTTTGTTTTGTTTATATTTAACATTTTGTCTCCAAAATGAAGAAATAACTATGACACTAGGCACAATTTTGAAAAATGTTTCAAATAAAACTTATAGAGAATTGAATTTCCTAAAAGATATCTTGTTAACTAGTGATATTTTGTTTGTCAAATTGGTAATAATCAATTTTATTTATCTATCAAGTTGGTAATAAAAAACCTTGAACAACATCAAAACATTATTTTGATTTCATACTTTCCTTGTTCTAAAACTTTGTAAATAACACGAAAACTAAGCAAAATTTTTCAAAATCTTTCAAAGATTTTGTAAATAATTTAATATCCTATAAGGAAACTTGCTATATAGTGATGTTTTGTCTGTCAATTTGGTTATAATGAAGCTTGAACAAAGTCACATTTTGCTGATATTTTACATTTTTTTGTCTTGAGAAACCGAAAATAATTCTGAAACTACGCGAAATTAAAACAAATTGATGAAATGTGACTTGTAGAGAAATAAATTTCATATAAGAAACATTTTTGTCTAGCGATGTTGTTTGTTAAGTTGGTAATAATGAAAACCAAACAAAGTTTTGTTCCGTTTATATTATATATTTTGTCTTATACACTTTGTCTAAATGAGAAAGTAACTCTTGCATTTTTATTCTTTCAAAAATTCGAAAATAACTCAAAATTTGAAATAAATTTTGAAAACCGTTTCTAATAAAGCTTGTACAAAATTAAATTTTCTATAAGACTGTTTAGAATATAATGTTTGAATAAAAATCCCTAAATAATATCAAAACATTATTTTTATTTCACACTTTTATTGTTCTAAAAATTTGCAAATAACACGGAAACAAATTTTGAAAAATCTTTCAAATAAAATTTGTGAAGAATTAAATTTCCTATAAGGAAACTTGCTATCTAGTGATGTTTTGTCTGTCAATTTGTCTATAATGAACTTTGAACAAAGTCACATTTTGCTTATGTTTTACATTTTTTGTCTTAAGAAATCGAAAATAATTTGGAAACAAGGCAAAATTTTCAAAAATAGTTGACATGTTACTTGTAGAGAATAATCTCATATCAGAATATATCAGAAACCTTGTTGTCTAGTGATGTTTTGTTTGTTAAGTTGGTAATAATCAACCTTTAACTAAGTTATGTTTTGTTTATACTTTATATATTTTTTGCCAAAAATGCGAAAATAACTTTGAAATTAAGCGAAATTTTGAAAAATGTTTCAAATAGGACTTGTAGAAAATTGAATTACATATAAGAAACCTTGTTAACTAGTGATATTTTTTTTGTCAAATTGGTAATTATACTATTATGATTATGATTATTAAATCAACTTTGAGCAAAGTCAAACTGTTTTAATTCCATTTTTCTCTTGCATTTTTCTTCTTTAAGTATATTAATATTTATGTATTTCTATTAATAGTATATTTTGTAACTAGGGCGGAAAGTTGTTAATTTGACGCGAGAACGAAATTGGTCACACGAACAAACGGAGTGCACACATTCGCTCGCGAGGGGAATTGACAATTCCGCCCGTGTTAGAATCAATATTTTTTATTGCTCATGCGAGGGATGCGAGGGAGGCAAGTTTGGGATGCTGGGGCCATCGAAAAAAATGGAATCAAAAATGAAGAATTTGCTTTTTGAATTGTCTCAGGTGGTGTGGATTCGTCATAAGAACTGTCTTTGGAACAGTCTCCGGTATCATCATATAATTTACACTCATTTTAAAACGTTTTATTTAATTTCTATCATTATTTTGCAATGAAAAAAAATTCTGACACTTCACGTCACTCTTTAAATATCGAGGTGCTGATTGTGTTCATTTTATTGTTAGTTATTTTTTTAATGTAACGTAGAGATATTGAAAATGTGTGTGCGTTACCCAGGTTATGTGGAAAGACAATGCGAAGTGGCATTTCTCATATTAAAAAACGTGCGTCAGGAAGTACTTCGCACGCATGAATAATAAAAACGTTTCAAATAAAACTTGTACAAAATTAAATTTGCTATAAGAATGCTTAGAATTTAGTGATTATTTATCTATAAAATTGGTAATAATCAACCTTGAAGATTAAAACATTTTTATTTCAAACTTTCCTTGTTCTAACAATTTGCAAATAACAAAGAAATTAAGCGAAATTTTGAAAAATCTTTCAAATAAGATTTGTAAAGAATTAAATTTCCTATAAGGAAACTTGCTATCTAGTGATCTATTGTCTGCAAATTTGTCTATAATGAACCTTAAACAAAGTCACATTTTGCTCATATTTTATATTTTTTCTCTTAAGAAATCGAAAATAATTCGGAAACGAAATTTTCAAAATTGGTTCAAATGTAACTTGTTGAGAATTAAATTTCAGATAAGAAACCTTCTTGTCTAGTGATGTTTTTCTTGTTAAGTTGGTAATAATCAACCTTGAACAAAGTTATATTTTGTTTATCTCTCAATTTTTTTTTTGTCTCCAGAATGCGGAGATTTTCAATTTTTTTTTAATTAAATTTGCAAAGAATATAATTTGATATAACAAGTCTTGTTATCTAGTAAGGTTTTGTCCAAGTTCTAAAAAAAATCGAAAATAAAACAAAATTTAATTTTCTAAAAGAAAATTTCATTTAAGGATTATCTGCCTGTCAAGATGGTAGTAATTCACCTTGAAGCAAAGTAACGAACATAAACTTTTATTCTAAAATTAGTTATATAAGTTGGTTAGTTATATAAGTTATTGCTAGAAACTAGAATTTCTATTTCAACTTAAAATTATCTTCCAAGATTTACCTCAATGAAATTCGTTAAAAATGCTTTTGAAATTGAAATATAAAACTAATTAATTTTGGAATGTTTTACGAAAACGTATCTATAAAACAAGTCTATGAAAATTATTTTAAATCAATCCAATTTATGGATTTGTAATTTTAAAACAGAAGTTTTATTTTTTTACAATTTCGACAAAAAATGAAAAAACATGGTATATGGTATATAAGACGTATATGAGACGATCCGGATAAAAATTGAAAAGAACAAATCATAAACAATTTCATAATTAACAAACCTATTAACATAATATATATAATTAAATAACACTCCAATAATTATCATTAATATATTAATATTATCATCAATAATTGAAACAATTATATTATAACCCATTTTTTTCTTTTGCTTTATCAATGATTATCGCCCCCCATTTAATACATCAATTAGAAAACTCCTTAATTGGTCGTTTAACGATTATCCTGTCTGCATTTAAAGCAGACTTTGCGTCTTTCGCCCGAAATACAGACTTTGAATGGTGTGATGTTCTAATTTAGTAAAAGTTGGTGCCAATATGCAAGCTGCAACAGACCCCTCAAACCATAATGACTGCAACTAATGAACCGCAGATAAGATTAGACAGACAGACAGACTGCAGAATACCTGACTGGAAAGAGTCATTTTTATTACTTTTGTTGCATGGCGTTAATAGGCGGCGTTTGCTTAACATTGTTTATTTTATAGGAATTAAGTTATTAATAAATTCATGTAGTTTAAAGAACTCACATGGATTCTTCGAACTAGATGAGTTTACTAAACCTTAAAATTACACGAAGTTTAATAAACCAGAAAACTACTTTTGTATCTAGTTGAGACATTTATAATTTATTATGATATTAAGAGTGACCAATAACACGTATAGTTTATCATCAATATTATCTATAAGTTTTCTTTTTAATACGTTTAAGTTTAAGTTTTATTATTATCGAGTTTCTTACACTTAAGTCCAGAATAATAAATTTTTTATTGCTGGGGACTATACACCTACATAAAATATTTTGAAAAGGTTTAGCGACCGTTACTACATGGTAATCCACGCTTACTCTGAAGTGAAAAATTCATTATGTTTTTACCACTTTTTTTTATGAAAATTGGGTTATAACAATGTAAAATAAAATAAATCTACACACTTTACAGGACTCGAGTTCCGAATTTTGAAGGTCAAGTGTATTACAAATTGATGAGATTGTATTTATACTAAGAGTTTTGATAAGGAGTGGTCTGCCTGTAATTGAGTAGTTATCTGGAGACGATTGCGTTAGATTATAAATTTGTGAGAAGATTAGGTCGGTTTGCGCGTTAAGGGGATTAATTGATGGATTACGGCTTTATTTGAAAATTTCTAATAACTCGAGAAGATTAAACTTCGTGCCTTTGTTGGAATTTGTCAAGATTTTTAGATTTTTTATTTCGGGGAATCTATGATTACATCCCTAGACTAGGGATTGGCAACCTTTTATGGCTGCGGGTCAAAATGTGAGAATTAAGGAGACATTTCGGTCAGTGATATTTTAAGTCTTTTAGTGAATAATAAGATACATTTTATTAAGGAAATAATTACAATACGCTTTTAAACACAAATTCGAAATTAAAATTGTGTTGTTAACAAACATATTTGAATGATCTTTATTTATAAACGTTCTCTTCGATATCTATGGCTCACCTGATGTTGAAATTGTGACGTCAATTTAGTCAAGTCTGGTTTATAGTTAGTCGTTTTAAGAGAAATACAAGCATTTGAATTTTCGGTAGTTAACCTGTTCCTGTTTAAAATAAATTGCATTGGTGAAAATATTTTCTTATATTTATTTACTTAAGTTGAACTGAATGTGGACAAAATACCCAGCATGTTGATATCGTGAGAAAATGATCTTCTGTGTTTTCCAAATCTCTCAGCAATTTCTTGAAATACCGGTCCATAACGTTGAACATTTAAAATCAATAATTTCTAAACTAAAATTGTCAATTTTTGGAAATTGAAAATACTGCAAGTTTAAATCATTTTCTTCTATTTCGTCGGGCTTTATTATGAAAGTAAACATTTAGCCATACTTTTTAAAACTAGGGCTTCACACGAAAGTCTCGTTTCTGATCTCGTAGTTTTTCGGGTTCAAATTTATGAAGAATATGTTATGCTCGTTCTGAGCTCGGGCAAATTCGGGTTCAAATTCATGACCAAAATGTTACGGCTGCCCAGAACGAGATCACAAACGAGACTCTCGTGTGAAGCCCTATTTAAAACTTTGAAATCGACTTTCGTATTGACTTTAATAACGAAAATCCACTTTCTAAAATATTTAGATTGCTATCATCGATATTTTCTTTAAAAAGCGAACATGATCGCTTTTTAAGACGAGAAACAATGGAATCCTTTTAGTTTTTATGTCGGTTTAAAATTATATTAATTTCGAAGTAAAACTCTTTCAAAATTGTGTGGTTATTTTCTTCGAGCCGTACAATGAAACTAATATAATGATCATTATATCTATTAAGAGCAAAAGTCTCATAAACATTGTCAATCACTGAGTTCGAGATCATTTTTTTGATTTTGTGAAGAAATATTTGTATATCATCCAAACACTTTCCTTCACTTCCACTTCCAACTTTCCTTCATTTTAACCATCGTATTTCAGAATGTAGCAGCAAATCTCCATATTTCGATTAAATTTCTTCCAAAAAAGTTTGGAGGTGCCTGTGAATTAATGCTGAACGCGCTATTATCACGTTTACGACCATAACCACTTTTCCCTTAAGTTTTGGCATTACATCCTGAAGTTTCTGCGTAGATGCATTTGCAATGAAACGATAAAAATGAGCGGATACATTCATTTTCCATTACTTCTACAAATCCAACAGATTTTCCTCTTATACTTGGATCACCATCAGTTGTTATGAAAAATAATTTACTTCTTAAATCCGATATTTGTCAATTTTGGATATTTGTAATTTCTTGTAGTTACTTGACGAAAAATATCAGTGAACGCACAGTTCTTCATTGTCATTGAACTATTGGACTATTGAACTATTGGAACTATTTATTGATGCAAAAATAGTAATAGTTGCGAGCATACCCATGCTATTTGTAATGCTAATTACGTCACTAGACTCCTTTTTGACCTGTTCATCCATATTTGTGGCCATATCTTTAAACGCAACGCTGAACTGCTCTAGCTGACTTTGGTGTTTCGTTGATTGTCTCAATATTTTTTTTTGCTATTAAAAAAAAATAATAATAGCAAAATAATTTTGCTATTAAAAAATATTTGAAGCTATTAAAAAATTGCAAATCTTAGCTATATGTTTCATTTTTTTAAGTTTGTAAACAATTTAGTTTCATTCCACATTTAGTTCCCTATTTAGTGAAGTTGTGAAACGATCCTGTAGTTACGTAGCTTAACTTACCTTCAGGGCCATCTTTAAGCTATTGGAGGCCCTGGGCACAATAGGATAATGGGGTCCAAATTGACTTTGGATAATTGGACAATTGAATTTACAAAAGCAACTCTTTTACCATTCACAGGTTAGCGCTTTAAAAATATTGATTGAAGGGGTTTCCTCTAGTTTTGAGATAAGTTGCCCAAAATCGTTAATCACTTCTTCAAAATCTGTGTTTGAGCACATCACGTTCCATGAACATCAGCGACAAACTGGTTAATTTTCCTTGAAGCATTGTACTTCTTAATACATGTTTTATTCTTTACAATTTGGAGAAGGAGCGTTCCCGACTGTAGTTAGTTACCATTGTGCTTAAAAATATTCTCAATGCGATTTCTACGTTTATTTCTAGATTCGGAAATGTTTTCCTTCAAAAGGTGATATATTTCCAATATATTATTCAATAAGTTCCTTTATTTTAACTATGAACAATTTTCAAGTATTCTGTTAAATGCCGACATTCCATTTCCAACTCTTTCTCGTTAACGTCTTCATAATAAATTACAGCAAATTCTTTGCAGCTTTGTCTGAAGGTTTCTTTCATCAAGTGAAGTAAACAAAGTAGTTGCAAGTCTAGTGTCTAGTGTTAGGCGCTAAGCAGACAGAGCAACTTGGATCTCCGTATTGCGGTAACAGGCAACCCGTAACTCTCTGTTTACCTATAACATAAAGAAACTGCGCAGACATAGCAGCTCTAGTTGTACTGCACACGAAGACAAAATCATTTTCAAATTGACGCAATTTTCCGCTGGTTTCCCCAATCGGCAATTGTAACGCGTCGAGCAATTTCACTCCCTCCACGTCCTCCGCAACGACAATCTTGCTCAAGGTATCGTTGTGTTAAGTCTGAGGTTCCTGCTGACGAATATAAAATGGAAGGAAACCAACATGACGAAATAAATCAAGATGATAGATTGAACATAGAAGATTTCATTGAGGATATTCAAAAATATCGTGCAATCTGGGATTTGGGTTACGAGAAGTTTGCTAATCGCCTAGAAGAGATAGAAGCGTGGGAAAAAGCATGAAGAGTAATGCTATCTTTGAAGCTTTAAAAGTACAAGTGCTGCTTCCTCGAGATCCATAGTCACACTGACTGCTGTTGACCATGGATTTGAAAAGTTTATTTAGAATCGCGGCAACCGTAAACTGGGCCGTTTGTTGCGGCAACTGGAAACCTTTCACGAAAACTTTTAAAAACTGGATAGCTTCTTCAACTAAAGTTGCTCTATCTGCTGAGCGCCTTATGGTTTATTTCTGAAGATAATTACTTGTTCTGTCTATTCTTTTCTTCTTCTTCTTCTTTTGAATGGGCCTACTTTGGACCACGCTTGTTCAACTGTTGTACTTTCATCTTTGCCCAGTATTGTTGTATCTTCTTTCTCTTTTCTGTCCAGGGGCAACCTTTCCTTCGGGGTTTTTCCTGAAGTCCACGGACTTCTTTCAGGGTACGTCTCACAGACTGTTTTGGAGATCTCTTATTCCCACTTCTTTAAAATCCTTCTCGGTTTCTGTCAACCAAGTAGTATGAACCTTCTTGTTTTGCGAGAAGGTGAACAGAAGGTTGGTTAGTCGGTTTGGAGGCAATCTTGCAACGTGGTCGTAGAAACCTACCCTTCTTTTCCTTGCACAGTCAGAGAGCATCTCAATATGTTCGTAGAGCTCAGAGTTATGCAGCCTTTGGAAATCTCCATCTTCCTTTACTGGGCCTAGCATCTTCCTGAGGATTATTCTCTCTCTGATTTTCAATTTCTCTACCGGACCTCTTCGGTTCAAGGAAAGACATTCCATGGCATACAGGGCTTCTGGTCGTAAGACTGATGTGTAGTGCTTAAGTTTCAGGTTTCGTGACAGGCATTTCAAGTGTTCTTAGTCAGTCGATAGGCTAGTTCTAACTTGTTGACTCGCTTGGATAATGATACTCTTTCTGATAAGTTGGGTTCAATCCACTCCACACAGATGTTTCCCTGCTCTAGTAATATCTCTCTGTTTGCTTCTCTGATGTTGGTCAAGATTTCTGTTTAGTCCAGCGACACTTGAAGACCCACTTTGGCAGCCTATTTTCTGAGGCAATTTACCTGTCTATTTTTTCCAATATAGATTGAAAATCCAAAATTCCGTTAGTATATAATACATTCTAGGTTTACCATTTTTCTAAATAGACAAGGGTTTCGTCTTTAGTTTATGTGCTTGTTCTGTATCTTTTGCGATGGACATCAAAGCATCTATAATTTGTTTATGACCTCCAGGCAAGGCGTTTACTACAGCAGCTCGGGCTGACCATCTGGTTTGTGAAAGACTTTTAATAACTTTTTTTAAACTTAAGTGTTCTGTCAGTATATTACATCGATGGGTAGAGCTCGAAAATAGTTGTACACTTTCTGTTCCAAAAAACTAAAAAACTTTTTGATACACACTCAGCAGTATGGGCATCTACCAAGTTTAGTGAGCACATGATACAAAGGTGGAAAATCCACATTATTTATCACCATTGACCATTGTAGACCATTGTAGAACGAAGTTAAGCCCCCTCTTTCTGACTGGGCAATCTGGGTACGTGCCCAAGGCCCCGCGATCTATAGGAGCCTCCTAGTTGTGCAGCGCCGAGTTTGAGATGACCAATTTAGTTGATAAACTACATACAAAATTTCATCATTTCATCGATTATTCTCAAGTTTAAAAAAAAGCCTTTACAAATAAATGCAAAATGTAATTTTCCATCGGAAATTTATTAAATAAATATTATTTTACTAAGCCGATATTTAATATCAGCTACAACATTGCTTCAAATATGTAGTTGAAGCCTACTGGTCTACAAGCAATAATCAAGGGATTTTTGCTTGTAGACCAGTAGGCTTCATGAAATTTTGTATGTAGTTCATCAACTAAATTGGTCATCTCAGACTTGGCGCTTCACAACTAGGGGGCTCCTATAGATCGCGGGGCCCTGGGCACGTGCCCAGAGTAGCCAGTCAGAAAGAGAGGGCTTACCTTCGTTCTACAATGGTCGAGGTTACATTGTCTGCATTTGTTTATATACAATACTATTGAAATAATGAACTACATATTAGACGAGAGCTTTTATAAAATGAACAACATTTTATTTTCGGAACTAAAGTTGGTCACTTGAAATTATATATTATATATGGGTCACTCGGTGATCCGCGTGTCATAGGTTGCCGACCCCTGTTTTAGACAATGTCGACCCCTGTTGGACTATGAACTTGGCAAAATATGTGAGAGAAATGGAAGTTTTATCTGAACTTGGCGTTTTCGGAAATATTTAAGTCATTTTGATTTGGTTCCGTTTTTTATTTATTAAATTTTGGATAAGCGTGTTTTTTAATATGCGACATAAATAAATAAGGTTGGTCTAATGGAGATCCCATTGTTAGACCTGCCATTTTTTTGTTAGAATTTGCTATTACGTTGAAAGTAATTTTGGTTGACACAGGTTTCTAGACACTCATGAAGCTTTGTTTTTATAAGGTGGTTGCAATTTGGTATATCGAGTAAATTTTTGATAATTTGGAAACATTCTTTAGTGGGTATATTACTAACATCAAAAGATACAAGCTTTGAGTTTACTGGGGTTATTTTTGATTTAAGGAGTTCAAATAGGGCGACTGAATTTTCCACAAAATATTTCGAGTAAATTTGGTGTATTTTTGAAAAGGGTATTTAGGTTTTTTGCTAAAACTCTTGCTACACTATTAATATACGAGGCAACTGGTGTGATAGAAGAATCGGGTTTGTGAGTTTGTATGACGTCGTAGAGCCTAGGAGCTATGGGATTCTGATTGATAATTTTAAATTTCTCAAATTATGAGAACAAAGTTGTAATATGTTTTAAAAGGTTTCTAATTTGGATTTGCAAATTTGATGTGGCATACTTATTGAAGAAAGTTAGCTTTTCTGTTGAAATTAAAGAGATAATTTTATTAATGTTTCTTTGAGCGACAATGGAATGGACTGTATCTGCTTTCGTAAGTAGTAAAGAATAGGACTCGACTATTGATTTTATTGATTTTATTATAGCGGAGTCTTGCACAAGATTACAAGCGTAAGATTTTATGTGATCTGCTATTTTGGCTGGAGGTATGAGAAGTTCCAGCACTTTTCTGAGTCATTTACAGTATGTAGATTTATATAACTTTATAAGTTATATAATGTTTTCACAAAAAAAAGTGGTAAAAACATGGTGAATTTCTCAATTCAGAGTTTATTTAAAAAAGGAAAATGTTGCCTCAAGAGTATATGTATATTTAATATATATTTTTAATTATTTAGTAAATTTAATTAAAGTCCAATTAAATTATGGTTTGAAAATGTTGTCTTAATTTGAAATTAATTTCGAGTTGAGTGTAAATTTTACCAGGAAAGAAACTGAGATCTTAAACATTTTTTAAATAATAACTAATATTGTTTGATAATTGTGTAAAGTTTTTTTTTGTTGAAAATATGCAAAATGTTGGGGGTTTGTAAAAATTTAAATGTTACTGTTTATTACAGTTTTGAAAAAATCGATAAAATCGCTGGAAGTATGAAATTTATGACGAACTTATTTATTACGTTTGTTTATGTAGCAAATTTAAATTTATAAGATTATTAACCCTTTTAGTGCTTCAGGCCGATATATCGCCACTCGCTGCATTGGCGAAAAGTGCTATTTCTGTGCTATCCGGCCGGATATCTTCGAATAAGCACCCTTTTTTCGCCCGGCACTAAAAGGGTTAATATCAATGATTATTTGTTTCTAAAATTAGTTATAATAAACATGTTTATAAAATCATCGATTTATTTTAAAATTTATTGAACAAGCTATTCATTAACTATACCTACTATTTCTCTTCATTTTTATCGATATTTAGAAAAATATTTTTAAAGAAATTTCATTGTTATCCAAGTATGCAATTACTAAAAGCAATAAAACGCATAATGTGTCATTAATTCTTGTTATCTACAAACGTTTTATTAATTAATTCTTAGCATTGGCAATGTTGATGTTTTGACAAACGATAAATTAAGTTCATTCAAATCTAAACGTTCCATAAATTTGTAATTCTGCAGAAAAAATTTTATTGGAATTAAATTGAATACATTTCATACCAGACAAAATGTATTATGATAAAAAACCAAAATAAATTTATAAAAGTCTAAATTGGAATTGATTGATAAATATACTTTTCACTAAACCTCAGAAATATGACATAAGAGGAATTCCTCTAGAATGGTTTGTAGAAGTCGCACACAATGCACAAAAATAATAGCAGCAAATGCCTCAGTGATGCCCATTAGACTGGTTAAAATTTGTATACCGCGAGGGAGTATTCTGGGACATATTCTCTTTCTTATGTACATAAACAACCTTCCAAACAGAGGTCTTAATTGTAATTATGAAATGACAAACTAACAAACTTTTGCCAAATCAGTGCTTCGCAAACTTTTATTGCTGCTGACACCCCAAAATTATCTATTGAAACTTACGGCACCCTGTATCCTCTTATCTCCCATGTATAGTATAGATATGTACTTATATACTAAAACAACATGTATATTGTATACACAAGAAAGTTTTATTACATTATTTTATAAACAAATATGTATACTACTGATATATCAGCACTTGTAGATGAACATAAAAATAATTATTGCCAATTTACTTTTAATATGCTTAAGCAATACAATGAGAAACATAAGCCTGTTGTGATGCGCATTTTTTTTTAATGTCGGAGCGAATTTGAGATAGACATAGTATCATTTCATGTTCAACTGCCTTGAGCCTTTCGCTTTTTTAGTTTTGATTTTCACCATAGCAGAAAAAGCTCGCACAAATGTAAAGTTGAGAATTTTAAGAGAATTTTGAGCTTGTATTGGGGATATTCTTTTTTAATATCAATCCAGAAGCAGTTGAGATGCAATTCTTCGTGTTTTAGTTCGAGTGTTCGTTCATTTCGAATATTCATCAATTCTTCCTGTTCTAGAAGTTCCAAATCATTTTTCCCATCATCAATGGATTTCTTATTCGATTATAATTTTCCACATTGATATCGGAAAAATAATTATCGACTTTTCTCAAACTAATCTAAATACTAAGACTCTAAGACTAATCTCAAAAGTTGTTTTCTCAATAATGACTTGTCGAATTTGGTTAATTCTCATTTCATTAGTTCTTGAAAACATTCCCATATTACCTTGGCTTACTTTGAAAGCCACTATTTTGTCTGAATGAATATTTTCATTTCTTCTCTTCACACTGGAGTTTAATCACTTTTTAAAAATAACTGCCAAATAAGCCAACTTTGCATGCCACGATCGTCCTGCAATAATTCGCAATATTTGTTTTGCTTTTCTTCTTAAAAAAAATAGTAGTAATTCTGCTTTCAAATTGTAAAAACGACTGAAAACACGCCCTTTGTATATGGCTTTCTATCTTCTTCTTCTTTCGAATATGCCTACTTTGGAATACGCTTGTTCAACTGTTTGGCTTTGATCCTTGCCACATTATTGTCGCATCTTCTGCCGCTGTAACTCCTTTCTCTCTTCTGTTCAGGGGGTACCTTTCTTTCGGGTTTTTTCCTGATATCCACGGATTTCCTTCAGGGCGCGTCTCACAGACTGTCTGTTTTGGAGATCTGTTATTCCCAGTTCTCTAATATCCTTCTCGGTTTCTGTCAACCAAGTGGTACGAACCTTCTTGTTTTGCCAGAAGGTGAATAGACGGTTGGTTAGTCAGTTTGGAGGCAATCTTGCAACGTGGCCATAGAAAGCTACCCTTATTTTCCTTGCACAGTCAGAGCATCTCAATATGTTCGTAGAGCTCAGAGTTATGCCGCCTTCGGAATTCCCCAACTTCCTTTACCTCTCTTTCATTTCCAATTTTTCTACCAGACCTCTTCGATTCAAGGAAAGACACTCCATGACATACAAGGCTTCTGGTCGTAAGACTGATGTGTAGTGCTTAACTTTCAGGTTGCGTGACAGGCATTTCTCGTTGTAAGTGTTCTTAGTCAGTCGATAGGCTAGTTCTAACTTGTTGACTCTCTTGGATAATAATGCTCTTTCTGATAAGTTGGGTTCAATTCATTCGCCGAGATACTTGAATTTCTCAGTCCTCTTGATATTCCCTGCTCTAGTAACATCTATCTGGCATTCTCTGAGGTTGGTGAAGAATTCTGTTTTCTACAGCGACACTTGAGGACCTACTTTGGTAGCCTGTTTTCGTATAGCTTTCTATATTACTCTGTATATTACTTCTGTATGAAAAATTAGATTTTTAATTTGAGATCCCATTAATTTGACAATCTTCACTACCGGGTTCAAGATACATTCTAAGTCTTCATTTACGGATTTTGCAACTAGAGTTTCAAGGTGTATAAAACAATGTGGTGATTCGATATACTTGTTCTTTTTTTAGCAAGAGACACAAAGCCCGTTATGGTACCGACCATAGATGGTGCACCATCCTCACATATACTAAAGCATGTTTCCCGTGCCAACTGATGATAAATACTGATCTAAAATATTAAAAACATCAGCCCTAGTAGTCGTTCTTTCAAATTGTATAAATGAGCTTTTCCTCCAATGTCAGAAGTTCAATCAACTTGCAAAACATACTTCAACAAAGCATACTTTACAAAGCATATTAGCTTCTTTTATTTTCAAAACAACATTTTCTCCTATGTTATTAGACATTTCATTAATACGTCTTCACACTGTGTCGTCTGATAAAGGAATTTTCTTGATTTCAGCTTCAGCTGCTTCTCGAGCACTACCTTTACAATTGCTAAATATGACGGTAAAATTAATGTCTCTCATATTGCATGTGGTTTCATTTGCTGTGCTATAATTTATGCTACTCTTGTACCAGTTCTGGTCTCTTGAAGACGACCAGAACTTTTCAATTGTTTTGTAAAATGACTGCCGTTTTTTTTTTGTGAATCAAGCAGACATTTCAATCTACATTTTTTGAGAAAGATGAGCTTGTTTCGTCGAAAAATGACGCAATAATTTACTGAGCACCATAGTTTCATTAGCCAGTAAGGTAAGATCGAAATAGATTTAGGGCAACACCTCTTATTCCATACTTTGCAAGTTTATCTAAGAGATTATGGTGGACGGTAAACCACCATAATCTCTTAGATCAACTTGGATCATAGGCTTTAGAAAGATCTATTAAAATGCCACTAGGAAAGTCACGATAGTTCAGATTTTCGAATACATTATGTGAGAAGGAGAAACATGCTGTTTCTGTACTCTTCCCTTTGATGTAGCCATGTTGAGTATCGTTAAGAAGGTTGTACTAGTCCTACCAGCTATGACCTTTTCAAAAAAAAATTGAAAAGGAGGACAATATACTAATACGTCTATAATTTTCCAATTCATATTTGTTTCCTTTTTTATAGACTGGTGTTATAACAGAATGTTTAAGATTATGCGGAAATACTCCAAATTCAAAAGCTTTGCTGATAATGTGCTTTAAAGGCTCAGCAATTTACACTATTACATTTCTGATTACAACAAATGTTATTTCATCATCAACAGGACTATTTTTGTTTCTAAAGCCTGTCACGATGCTGTAGATTTCTTCATTAATTACAGGTTCATTGAAAATCGAATGAGTGTTTAATGAGAATTTTGTCTGTATAGTTGAGGTTAGGAATTTGAGCTGATAAATCTATTGGATTATTAACTAAGTTAAGATTGTAACTAAGTTAATGTATTTCTACACAAATGTCACAAAAATCTAAACCTAACCTCGCCAGTCATGCACGAGGTATTAAAGCTAATTTAAGTGTAGTCTAGTTTATAATTAAAGAAAACAAATCTCCACTGATGAGAGATAGATTTCGAAACGCGTCTGTAGATGGCTATTCACTTAATTTCAATACAAAAATATGATCTTAATGTTCTTTGTAGATCATTTCTTTGTATTTAAATTATGGTATTTATCTAGTCCTGTAAATCTTTTTAGTCCCAATTATCTAGTTCTAGTGCCATGAAAATGGACTAGGTCTAGTAATAACATGCAAATGTCTGTTGTATAATTGAATTGTAAATGCAATATCCTGTGTTGTATTAAGCAGGAAGTAGTAGTTTCAACATGAGATTTGTTCATATTCTTAATAAGACTTAATATTATAGAGCTTCGAACAGGTTGAGATATATTTATATATTCACGCATAATTTCGTCTTTAATAAGTTTGCTAAATTATTTCGTTTGGTCTATTATACTTTGTCCCCTATAGTTCTCTTAATGATTTTTTTTTTAATTTTGATTTTTTGATTTTTGTGTTTTTGTTTTATTAATTTGTTAGACCAAACATGCCACAGTTAAAAAAAGCAAACATTTTACTGAAGGTAATTAATAAACATACATCTGAGCGATTTGTCTTTGTAGAATATGTTAATTACATAGTAAAGATTTCGAACATGGACAATAATAATTAAAAATATGTTCTAATTAAGGGTGTCGAACGGTGGTTTGTTGGATTCCTACAAGGGTTGAGGTGCTATTCATGGCCTAGCGTCACCTTCGGAATGCAACGAGCTCGCATTACAGGCACACGATCGCTGACAGCCCTCCGGTTTAAAATATTGCGGTCTGCTAGGGTGAATTTTTCAAATAGTTCACTAGCTAATATTACAGGAACTTAAATGATGGCAATATTTCTTCCAACACATATGAGGTTTGGAAATGTGTTACGGGCCAAACTAACACACATAAATTCATCACGTTTATAAAGGAACGCGTCGTTTCTGAAATTGAACTGACTTCTTGGCCTCTCAAAAGTCACAAGAGACAATTATATTTAATATATTTTACTAGTTAAATTCAAATTAAAATAAACGAAATGTAAAACTATATATAAACTATTATTTCTAGGACAATATAATACAAGAAATTCTAACTAAAAATGTGAAACAAAAATATAAATAATAATATTAACAATAATGCATAATAGTACATTTTGTAACTAGGGCGGAAAGTTTTCAATTTCACATGAGAGCGAAATTGGGCAGATTCGCTCGAGAGGGCAAATGACAATACTGCCCGTGTTACAGTCCCTTGTATCACCATAGAATTTACACTCATTTTAAAACATTTTCTTTAATTTTCATTATTATTTTGTAATGAAAAATAATTCTGACACTTCACGTCACTTTTTTAATATCGAGGTCTTGATTGTGTTTATTATATTTTTATTTATATGTTTTTTTTTTAATCTAAGCAAACGATATTGAATATGAAAAGTTTTAATAACATCCACTTTGGGACAGCTTTATTAATTAAATCAAGGGAGGGACACGGAAATCTTCTGTTACTCTTTAGCACACAGCGCTCTAGATGCATTGTGAGCCTTTCGCTACGTCAAAGCAAGTAACGAGAAAGGTCAAGACCTAATATGTCAGGGGCTGAAGGCTCACAAGGCTCACACAATGCATCTAGAGCGCTGTGTGCTAAAGAGTAACAGAAGATTTCCGTGTCTCTCCCTTGATTTAATTAGTAAAGCTGTCCCAAAGTGGATGTTATTAAAACTTTTCAAATTTGAGTAGGAATTGTCTATGTGACTGTTATAAATAGTTGTCAATTAGAATATGATATTGAATATTTTCGTTACCTAGGTTATTGGGAAAGACCATGCGAAGTGGCATTTCTCATATTAAAAAACGTGCGTCAGGAAGTACTTTCGCACTTATGAGTAATAAAAAAAAATATTTATTTACATATTTATATACTTATTTATACACAAGTCTGTAAAATCAATTGATTCAATGAATTTTTTTAATAAGAGGGCATATTTATTTATTCGTTTTGTTTTCATTTTCAGTTAAATTATTTTGCTCCGGTGGGCGAATATATGCAAATTTCAAATATCGAACTATTTATTGACCATAAGATGTACAAGTAGTACATATAGATCTGTCACAAAATAAGAAATACAACTACAATACTATAATAAAAAAAAATAAGATCTAAAGGAAGTTCTTTTATGTGCTGTAATAAAAATTTCCAATTAAAAACGTCTCTAATTTTTTTGATTTGTAGATTCTCTTTTCTTGGAAAATTGCTAGTATGCGATTAAATATTTTTATTGTATTCTGTTTGTCTCTCCTATACATAGAGTAAGTTTACTCTTTGCTGCGTACACTTTTAAGGAGTTTCTCGTGTCGTATTGATGGTTGTAATTGTTCATTCTGAATGCCTTAAGATTTTTGAAAACATGGCATGAGACCTCCCATATATACAATATATAGATGGTATTGTCAGTATTTCTTTAAAATGCTCTCTAGTTTTCTAGATTAAGATACTGATTGGCCCACCGTAGGTTTAAGCAAATTATTTTCTTCTAATTTAATTTGTATCAACAAACTAGTAAAAACATTTGAAATATTTTTCTAATTTAGACCTTTGAAAGAGCAAATCCGGTAAGTTCATATATTTATAAATCTCACTTGTGTGAGAAGAAATATTACCCTATAAAACCGCTTATAATATTTTCACTTTTAAATTGTAATTTTTATTTTATAAAGCTTTTAATATTTTTGGGTATTTTTTTAAATCCTGCAGGGAAATCAAAAAGTTAATTCTGATAAAGTGTAGTACCACAATAACCTTAAATAATCGATAAATTTGCATTAATATGACTGTCGGTTGCAAATTGATTGACTAATTAAAACATCAAGGTTTTAGATAAGTTTCGCAATTATAGAGAAATTTATTAATTACAACAGTTAGTTTGACATACTCTTTATTTAAAATATATAATTAGTTTCAAATACAAAGATCAAATTTTATATTAATAAAGGGTGATAGACTGTGATAGAAGGGTGATAGAGAGAAATAATTTGGACACCAGATTTTTGTTGAACATAGTAGAGTAAAATCTAAAGTTTAATAGCAAGTTAAATGCGTAATCCTAAATTAGCAATTAATACTTAAGAATAACATCGATTAGATGACCTCTGTTTGCTTCTATGCATGATTGAGATAGATATAAAAATGAACGCATTCCACGCTGGTACATTTCTGACGAAATCTAACCAATAGCTTGTCGAATGTTTGATTTTAAGTCTTCCAGGGTTTCAAGTCGGTTCTGAACCTTAAAGATTTTGCTTTTTTGATATCCAGTGGGAGCTTATTATAAATTATTATGCCTTGCTTATATGAACTTCTGCTGCACACGGTTATGTTTGATTTAGGCATATATAGTTTTTCTTTGCCCCCTGAGTTATAGGTACATTTATCCATATTTCTGTCCGACCTTTGTTTCTTTTGGTAGATGATAGAGGAAACTGCTAATATATACAGACTAGGTAGCGTCAGGATTCCAAATCGCATATCAGGATTTACAGGATGTTGTTGGTTTTAATCCTATTGTGGCTCTAATAATTCCTTTTTGGGCTACTAATAAAGCACGAATAAGTGGAGACGATCCCCATATTGCTATAGAATATGACAAGTTCGACTGTACAACCGCATGATAAAATGTTAGAAGGTTCTCCTCGATAAAAGTTTCACGTAAACATCTTGTTAAATAGGTCTCTTCACTTAAGATTGAGCACAGTTGAGGTTTATAGAAGAGTTCCACTTCAGATGCTCTTGTATATAAATTCCCAGGAATCTCTAAATTTTGCCCTATTTGAAGACGTATTTACATGTAGGTGTACATCTTATGAGTATCTGCTCCTTGCCGATTGGAATATTTATCGATTTATTCGCATTCAGGAACAAATTATTTGCTGCAAACCATTCGCCTGTACCAGGGGTGGCGTACCTTTTTCAGGCCGCGTGCCAATTTTTTTAAATTTTCACATTTTGAAATAGGCACGTCAGTATTTAGGTCTACTTTTACAATGTGATAGTGAAAATCAGTTACCGTATTAGCGTGAACATTTGACGTGTATTGTGCGCCTTTTAAAATTACGGGTAAATCAATTGATGGATTTTGATAAAACGTTGTAGGATTTGATATTTCTACGAGATCTCACAAATTCCCAAATTTCAAAATTGTAGCTTTGTAAATAAGGCTTTCGTGACTTTTTGAAATTTGTAAATATTTGTGCGTCTTTTGCAATTACGGACAAACCAATGGACGGATTTTGATTAAACTTGGTATGATTTGATATTCTTGCGAAATCTCACAAATCTGCCAAATTTAAAAATTGTAGCTTTGTAACTACGGCTTTCGTGAATTTTGGAAATTTTTATGTGCCTTTTGAAATTATGGGTAAACCAATCCACGAATTTTGATGAAACGTAGTATGATTTGATTTTCTTACGAGGTACCACAAATTGCCAAATTTCAAAATTGTAGCTTTGTAAATGCGGGTTTTGTGAATTTTTGAAATTTGTAAATTTTTGTGCGTCTTTTGCAATTACGGACAAACCAATCGACGGATTTTCATGAAACTTGGTATGAATTGATATTCTTGCGAAATCTCACAAATTGCCAAATTTCAAAATTTTAGCTTTGTAAATACGGCTTTTGTGAATTTTTGAAGTTTGTAAATTTTTGTGCGCCTCTTGCAATTACGGACAAACCAATCGACGGATTTTGATGAAACTGGGTATAATTTGATATTCTTGCGATATTTCACAAACTGCAAAATTTCAAATTTGTATCTTTGTAAATACGGCTTTCGTGAATTTTGGAAATTTTTGTGCGCCCTTTTGAAAATACGGGCGAAAAAATCAATCGACGGATTTTGATAAAATGTGGTATGATTTGATATTCTTACGAGATCTCACAAATTCCTAAATTTCAAAATTGTAGCTTTTTAAATACGGCTTTGGCGAATTTTTTAAATTTAAATTTTTTTGTGCGCCTTTTGCAATTATGGGCAAACAAATTATATTTTACACCATTTATGTTGCACAAAAGTAGATTGAGAAACTTAAAAATATATTGAAGTATTTCGCGTGCCAATAAAATTTTCCTACCTGTCAGCAGTGATACGCGTGTCATAGGTTCGCCACCACTGACCTATACTATCTAATAATTTGTAAACTAATATTGTATTACCATCACCAAGTGTGTCAGGTAAAATAAAGCTCGCGTCATATGCATAGAACGTACACTGATCATTATTTATATATGCTGGCAAATTGGCTATATACATTATAAATAACATTGGTGCCAGAATACTCCCTTGAGGGTACATACATTTGTTTGAATAATATCAGATTGTGCCGCAATCTTCTAATGACTTATTGCAACGAATTGACAGCGATTTACTAAATTTGATATTAACCATCTACCAGCTTTTCCCCTTATTCTGTAAGTGTATAGCTTATTTAGTAGATTCTCGTGTTCTACACGAGAATCTACTAACTAATCGAACCCTTTAGATAGATCGCAGAAAACTCAAATAGGTCTTGTTCCTTGATCTGCCTCCTGCATAATTCTGGAAATGACTTCTACGATGGTTATATTTGCAGTTTTTCCATTACGGAAACCATTCTGTGTTCTAGAATTTTTGAAAATATAGATGTAAAGCAATTGGTCTGTATTTATTTAAATCAGTTCTGCTCCCTTTTTTCTATATTTGACAGATTTGGTTTTTAGAATTATTGGGAACTGTTCCATGGAAAAGGACCCACTTATAATGTGAGTTAGTGGATTAATTATGAGATTCCGAAATTCCTTTATTATGTAACATTGTAAACCATCCGAGCCGCGAGATTTTTTATTTTTCAATTCTTCAATGAAAGTCAAAACTTCCATATTGGTGTATGTATATGGATTTTGGGTTTTGTATTAAGCCCGTTATCTCCATATAACGTTCACTATTGACAACTACTGCGTTTCCCATTTCATCTTCAAGAAACTCCAATACTCAATACTCCAATTGAGCATTTTTCACACAATACAGTTACTTTTTGAGAGTGTAGCTTTTCTTCGATTTTTTTTTCTCTTTATTGTTTAATAACTACAATCTATTATGTAGCATAACAATAAATAGTTTCGTTGGTATTGTTGAAAGCTTTAACAGTGTGGGTGTGTAGAGGGCTTATCCTATGATAGGTATTGCTCTATGCGTCTTCAATTATTTTTGGTCCAATAGTTTATTCATCACAAAAACGTTGTCATAGGTCCCGTAGTTTGTACTTTTTCAGTCTTATTGCGATGGTGGTTATGTACAGTAGAGGCGCTACTAGCGCGTTTGCGTGGTTGTTAAGTCTCATCTCGCAATTTGTGCACAGCGTTTTGGCTGCAGTTTCGACCTATCTATGTTGAGGTGTTTGTGTAGACGAGCGTTCGTGACGTATCATGGAGCATTAGTTTTGGTCCTGAGAGTTTTTGCGTGGAAGCGTTGCAAGATCGCGATGTTCGAGTTGCTGGTCGTACCACAGAGCTGGATAGCATATGTCCAGATTGGTTTAAGTAAAGCCTTGTATAATTTTATTGTGTAGTGGTAGCTTTGACCTTCTTTCTAAGAACCTATATTTTTTTATTCGTAGATCCAGTTCCTTTCGTTTCTTTATAATGTGACCAAGTGTTGTTTTTAATTGACCAAGTCAGCCTGCGATCAAGGTACAACGCGAGATGTTTCACGTCGTCGACTTGTGGTAATGAATGTCCATTTAATGATACTGTGAGGCAGTCTTTTTTTGTTCATCGTGAGGGTGATGTGGACTGATTTGCTGTCGCTGGCTTTGATTCTCCATTTCATCAGCCATCTTTGAACTATTTCTGTAGTATGCTCGAGGCCGTATCCGGATTTTACGAACATATAGGATGGCTGGGTCATCAGCGAATGTCGCTATGGTGGTGTGCTTCGAATATAACTTGAGGGTTGTCGGCAGACTAGTAGCGTAAATTTAGTTCGTTCCTCTCCACATGCAATTGAAAATGTGTGAAAGTGACGAATCACTTATAATTATTTTCTAATACGAATATAATTATTTTGTTGACAAAATTATCCGCTCTGTCCACAATCAATCGGCTGAATTCTCAACGTGAGTTTAATTCTTATGAGAAAAGTTTTTGGGCATTTGCCTTTTATAAGGCCGAAACAGTAAATCATTTTTAAAAATTGTTCTAACCGACTCGCATGAGATTCCTAGCGGCTGCGATAAACGTCGCACGGATTTATTGGAATTTCTGTTCCTAACTTGCAAAGTATGCACTTCTGTTCTAACAGTTTTTTTTTTCTTCCCTGCAAGGTTAGTATCCTTAATAGCACCCGTTTTACGATTTTGTTGAATTTTTATAAATGATTCGAATAAAACTTCAAGAGAATTAAATTCTCTATAAGAAATCTTGCTGATTCTGTTTTTTCTGTCCGTCATGTTGGTAATAATCAAATTTAAAGCAAAGTCAAATTTTGTTTCATTTTTACATTTCAATCTTCCTCAGAAACTCGAAAATAACTCGAAAACTATACGATATTTTGAAAAATAGTTCAAATAAAACTTATTAATTGATATTAATTATTAATTTTTCATTGAGAAAAGTTTATATTTAGTTTTTAGTATATTTAGTATTTAGTTTGTAAAGTTGGTAATAATCTACCTTGGACGATGTCAAAACAATTTTTGTTTCATATTGTTTTTGTTCCAAAAAATATCGCAAATAACACAGATACTAAGCGAAATTTTGTCAAATACAGTCGAACTTCCATAACTCGAACTTCTATAACTCTAAATTTTCTATAACTCGAACTTCATTAGAAATTCATACGTTTAGATAGCATTTTACATATAAATTAACTTCCATAACTCGAATTTTCCTTAACTTGAATTTTTCCAAACCTCGTCGTAAAAATGTGTAGAATGGTAAAATTTTACATAGAAAATAATCTGTATAACTCCAATTTTTTAATCGCTGCGTACTTTGCAAAATGTATTGTTATTATTGCTTTATTTTATAGTTATTGTGCATTCTTTCTTCTTACCTCTGCCGTTACAATTGCAAACATGAGTGGTCAGAGAAGATAACTCAATACGATGTTGTTATGTGACAAAGTGAGGTTGATAAGTGACAAAGGAATTAAAAAGAAAAAAGTGATTCCTGAAAACTGTGGGATTCCTCCGGGACACTTTCTTTAATTATAAGAAACCGCGAAGAAATTCTGAACAAAGCCGAAAATGGTAAACTAATGATGCATACGTTTGAAAAAGTGTAAAAAGGAAGACGGAGTTGACTTAGAGTCCCTTCTTGAGACGAAGTGTATATTATCTACTTTGGATAGCTTTGTAGATAGAGAATTTTTTAATGGAAACAAAATTAAAATTACCGACTTTAAAAAAATAATATATTAATTATAATTATTTTTAATTAATTATAATTATATAACATTATATTAATAATGTATATTCTTTGTTTTGTTTATTAACTCCAATTTTTTTTCGTGAACTATGGTAATTCGACTTAAGGAAGTTCGACTGTATTTCTAGGGAAACTTCTAGAGAATTAAATTTTCTATAAGAAAGCTTGTTACTTAGTCATTTTTTGTTCGTCAAATTGGCAATAATCAAGTTTGAAGCTAAGTAAGATTTTACTTAATTTTATCATTTCAATCTCAATCTTATCTCAAAAATTCGAAAATGACTCGAAAACTAATCGAAATTTTGAAGAATATTTTAAATAAAACTTGCGAAAAATTACATTTCCTATAAGAAAAAAACCTTTGTAATTGTTATTTTTTATTACTCATGCGTTAAAAGTACTATCTTGGCGCACATTTTTAGTGCGACAAATGCCATTTTTGGTTGTATTACCACATAACTTGAGTAACGCATGCAAATATTCAATATCGCCAAGTTACATTTAAAAAAAAAACAATTAAATAATTAAAAAAAAACACAATCAAGACTTGTGACAAAGTCACGTGAAAGTGACAGAATTATTTTTTCATTACAAAATAAAATTAAAATTAAAGAAAACGTTTTAAAATATATATACCGGAGACCGATGAGAGTTTTTATGACGAATCCACACCAACGGAGACAATTGAAAAAGCTTCATTTTTTATTCTATTTTTTTTTGACCCCTGCATCTCAAACTTGTAAGATACGTCCCCTCGCATGAGAAATAAAAAATATTACTTGCAACACGGGCGGTATTGTCAATTGCCCTCTCGAGCGAATGTGCCCAATTTCGCTCTGGTGACCAATTGACAACTTACCGCCTTAGTTGCAAAATATACTATTTTATCTATCAAATTGGTTATATTCAACCCTGAACATTGTCAAAATATTTTTGTTCCACATTTTTCTAGTCCCAAAAATTCGCTAATAACACGAAAACTAAGCGAAATTTTGAGAAATGTTTCACATGAAACTTGTAGAGACTGAAATTTTCTATACGATCCTTAATAATGTTCCCTTTGTAGCGTTCGTAGTAACAATACAAATTTTGGTTTTAATGCTTTTTTGTGACAAAATATTATTTTTGTTTGACAAATTCGCAAACAACACAGAAACTAACAACACGTGAAACTGTTTCAAAGGAAACTTCCAGAGAAATTTTCTATAAGATCTGTTGTGTTTTTGTATGTATTTTGGAGACTTGTTACAAACAAGAACTTATTTTTATTTTATTCATTATATTTTGATAACTTCCTTCTATGTGTTCTAGTTTGTAACAAGTGTGCAAAATATGTAGAAATACAACAAGATCCTTTATAAAGTTCACTTTTGCAGTCCAGGTATTAATATTACAGATTTTAGTTTTCATTTGTCTCAAAAATATCTCTGAAGCTACGCGAAATTATCTATAAGAAAATTTGTAAATTATATATATTTATTATATAATTATATATTGTATATTATTGTATATTAAATTTTCTATAAGAAAATTTGTTGTTTAGCGTTCTTTTGTTCGTCAAATTGGTAATAATTACTATTAAGTTTACTTATTAATTTTAAGCAAAATTTTGATTCTGTTTTGGATTTAAATATCTTGCCTGAAAAACTCGAAAATAACTCGAAAACTAAGCCAAATTTTGAAAAATGTTTTGAACAAAACTTGAAGAAATTGTCGCTTTATAATATGTCAAGTTGGTAATAATTAACCTTGAACAATATGAAAACATTACTTTTGTTTCACAATTTTCTTTTCCCAAAAATTCGCAAATAACACGGAAACTATTCGAAATTTTAACAAATGTTTCGAATGAAACTTGTTGAGAAAGAAATTTCTTATAAGATACTTCATAAAGATTATTTTTTTTTAAATCGTTTTTTAAAATTGTTCTAACCGACTCGCATGAGATTCTTAGTGGCTGCGATAAACGTCGCACGAATTTTTTGAAATTTACTTCAATGCTGTTCTTAATTTGCAAAGTACGCACATATGTTCTAGCAGTTTTTTTCTTCCCTGCAAGTTTAGTATCCTTAAGAGGACCCGTTCTACGATTTTTTTTTCGACCAATCTTACAATTGTCCCGCAATTTAGCGACGTTGCAAAATTAAACTATTGTCAAAACCACCTCTGAGTTTGAAGAATGGAGTTCGTTCTAATAAAATGCACTACACAAGCAGTCCTTGTTAAATCGGCCTATGCTCCATTTAAAATAAAACTTGAAGCTTCACTGAATATTAATAAGACAGTTTAAATTATTGCAAATAAGTCATTATATCTTTTTGTTTTTACTAAGTAAAAACAGACAGGCTTAATTTGTCACCCTCTATATAAGGGATAAATTAATTTTCTTTGTAAAATTAAATTTAAAATGAATATGCAAATTCTTCAGTATGTACTTTGTATTCTCAAAGAGAGCCGCATATTACTATTTCTCAATGTTTTAATAAAATTTGTGCAACAATAAATCAAAATGTTAGAAGAAAACGTAAATGGTGTTTATTAAAACGAAAAAATGTCTCTACAAACATAAAAGTTTTTGAAGATTTTTAGTTTTTTTTTTATTCAAATTTATATCACAAATCTCATTTAAAATAATAACACAATTCTACAAATAAAATTTTCCTTCTGTTTTGGTTTATTTTTTTCCACACTAGGCAACAAATTGGTGGCAACATGTTGGCAACACTTTGACATGGCAACATGAAGTTGCTTCAATTGTATCTGGATACATGTTGTGTGTGATGTTGTGCGTCACACAAGCAGTCAAATTTAATGTTGAAAATGGACGTGAAAGCTGCTGGTATTTGTGCTCCTTGTCAGTTCTGTACTTTTTTGGTTGGTTCAGGAATATTTAATTTCTTCACCACCACTATTATTCTCCATCACTTTTTTGAATTATAAACTATAATTAAGAATTAATGAATATTATTATAACAAAAACAAAGTAGGTAGGTAACCTGCACAAATGAAACCTCAACCACTGAGATTCACGCAAAATGTTGTCAACACTGTCCACACTGAGCGGTGTTACCCATATAAGAGCGATGCTACCCGTATAAAACGGTATGCACGGAAACAAGCAACAAGCAACAAATTTCTTTGATGTATGCCGCCAAATCTTGACGAGTATACATCAACATGTTGCTTTTTTACAGCAACATGTTGTCAACATTGTGTTGACAACATGTTGCCAACAATTTGTTGCCCAGTGTGGACCTAGCTTTAGGGAGGTCTCGGTATGAGCGATTCGGCACCGCGTTAGTTTCTTTCAATTTCTCTCTGTGTATATTTCTATACCGAGCGCTCTCCCTTTTATTATACGCCGCGTTCCGTTCTTTCTCTTTCTCTCAGTGTATATCTATATACCGCGCGCTCTCTCTATCGTTATACGCTGCGTTAGTTTCTTTCTCTATCTGTCACTGTATATTTCTATACCGCGCGCGCTCTCTTTCTTTCTCTTTCTCTCAGTGTATATTACTATAATGCGGGCTCTCTCTTTCTTTCGCAGAATGACAGACGAGCGTGGTTTATAACCTTTAGACTAAACACGTCAAATGTCTTGTTGTATCATGACAGAAACATAGCTGGCGACGGTAATTGCCTATTTTTATCTCTTATAAGAATTTTACATCTTCAAATATAAAAAGAGATGTTGTTCGATTCTGTTAAATGCGCGAGGAACTTCGTTCCTGACGGGGGTCCCCTGACCGCATACGTTTCTTTTATATATCTTGCAGCAACATTTTTTTTTAATATCCATATCCCCTTAAAATATCCGCAAATATTTCGGAAACTGCGCGATGTTTTCAAAAATGTTTCGAATAAAACTTCAAGAGAATTAAATTTTCTATAAGAAACCTTGCTATATAGTGATTTTTGGTCCGTCAAATTGGTAATAATCAACTTTGAAACAAAGTGAAATTTGGTTTTAGTTTAGCATTTTAGTCTCAACCTTCTTCAAAAACTCGAAAATAACTCGAAAACTTAACGATATTTTGAAAAATAGTTTAAATAAAACTTGTATAAAATTAAATTTTCTATAAGAAGACTTTGTACTTAGTTATATTTTATCTGACAAGTTGGTAATAATTAAGCGATAACAATGTAAATAACAATGAAAACATAATTTTTGTTTCACATTTTCCTTGTTCCAAAAAATTCGAAAATAACACTGAAACTAAGCGAAACTTTGTGCAATGTTTCTAAGAAAACTTCTAGACAATGAAATTTTCTATCAGAAAGCTTGTTACATAGTAATAAACCTTTTCAAATTTGAAATTTTTTTTGTGCACATATGTCAATTTCCGCCATGTTTTGACCTAACTTTTTGAAGTATAATTCTATTATTTGCCCAAAACTTTCATATTCCCGCCTTTCAAACTTGGCGGATGCGCATGCGCTTAACTAACCGTAAAAAGGTCTATTTTATCCATTTTATAAAGATCCTATATACATTTTTATAGCTTTTCTAGTGATGGAAAAATTCGGATTTAGTTTTTCATTTGTCTCAAAAAATGCCAAAATATCTAGGAAACTAGGCCAAATTTTGAAAAATGTTTCCAATAAAGTCCACCTTCAAACTTCAAGAGAACTCCCAACTTTTCAACTGCAAGAGAATTAAATTTTCTATAATAAAGCTTGTTACTTAGCAATTTGTTGCTCGTTAAATAGAACTTTATACGGTTAGTTAAGCGCATGCGCATCCGCCAAGTTTGAAAGGCGGGAATATGAAAATTTCGGGCAATTAATAAGGTTATACGTCAAAAAGTTCGGGCAAAACATGCCGGAAATTGACACATGTTCACAAAAAATTTCAACTATGAAAAGGTCTATTGGCAATAACCAACTTTGAAGCAAAGTAAAATTTTGTTTTATTTTTACATTTCAAACCCAGTCTTGTCTTAAAAATTCGAAAATTACTCGAAAAATAACCGAAATTTTGAAGAATTGTTTAAGTAAAACTTGCGGAAAATTAAATTTCCTATATAAAAACTTTGTATTTAGTTATTTTTTATCTGTCAAGTAGGTTATAATAAACTCTGAACAATGTCAAAATATTTTTCTTCCACATTTTTCATGTCCCAAAAATTCGCTAATAACACGAAAACTAAGCGAAATTTTGAGAAATGTTTCAAATGAAACATATAGAGAATTAAATTTTCCATAAGATCTTTAATAAAGTTCCCTTTTGTAGTGTTGGTAGTAACAATACAAATTTTGCTTTTAATGCTTTTTTGTGATAAAATATTATTTGTGTTTCACAAATTCGCAAGCAACACAGATAATAAGCGAAACTTTGTCAAAAGTTTCAAAGGAAACTTCTAGAAAACGAAATTTTCTATAAGATCTGTTGTATTTCTATATATTTTGCACACATGTTACAAATAAGAACATATTTTGATTTTATTCATTATATTTTGATATTCTATATGTTCTTTCTACTTAATTCTATATGTTCTTTCTACTTAATTCTATATGTTCTAGTGTGCAAAATATATAGAAATACAACAAGATCATGGAAGCAAAGCTGTGCTGATGAGAGATAAATCTGGAAACGCGTCTACAGATGGCTATCCACTTAAGGTATCGGAAAGACATGATCTTAAAAACAATGTGATTTTTATGGTTTTTGTTGAGTGCCACGAAGGTGGACTGAAAGCTGTAAAACTTACAAATTTCGTGTAAGATTTGTTTTGGTAGTCTTAAAAAGACTCAATAATTGTTATAGAGCTCCGGAAACGCTGAATATATTTATATATTCAGGCTGTGTTCTGTTTGTTTCAAGTTTGTATGATTATCTATAACGTACGGTTTCACCAATGCTAACTTATCACAACAAGATCCTATATAAAGTTCGCTTTTACAGACCAGGTATTAATAATACAGATTTTAGTTTTCATTTGTCTCAAAAATGCGATAATATCTCTGATGCTACACGAAATTTAAAAAACTATTTCGAATGAAACTTAAAGAGAATTAAATTTTCTATAAGAAAACTCAGTTATTTAGTATTTTTTTGTTTATCAAATTGACAATAATTAAGTTTTAAGCAAAATTTTGTTTCTGTTTTGCATTTAAATACCAATCTTGCCTAAAAAATGTTTTCAATAAAACTTCAAGAGAATGAAAACTAAGCCAAATTTGGAAAAATGTTTTAAACAAAGTTTTAAACAGAAATTGTCGCTATATTATCTGTCAAGTTGGTAATAATCAACCTTGAAAAATGTCAAGACATAATTTTTGTTTCACAATTTACTTGTTCCAAAAATTCGCAAATAACACGGAAACTATGCGAAATTTTGACAAATGTTTCGAATGAAACTTGTAGAGAAAGAAATTTCTTATCAGATACTTTATAAAGTTCGTTTTTCTAGTGCTGGTTGTGAGAATACAGATTTTGTTTTTCATTGTTTTTTGCTTTTCATTGTCATTGTCTCAAAAAAATGCGAAAATATCTCAGAAACTATGCGAAATTTTGGAATTTTTTTAGAATTTTCTATAAGAAACCTTGTTATTTAGTCATTTTGAGGCAGTAAATTTGCTCATAATCAACCTTGAACAAAGTCGAAATCTTGTTTTAAATAACTTAATATAAATCCTTGCAGCCTTGTATTACATTTATTATGTGACAAGAAATATTCTTCACTACCGCTATTAAAATGAAATTAAACGCGGTTTCTAATGGTTTGTTTTGCGGTTAGAACGGCCGCTTCCAGTAAGCGGAATTGCATAAATTATCGATGGACAGGAGCATCGGCGAGATAAAGATCTTCTGGATGGTCACCGGGTCCGCACACAACGCGATCAGCCATTGTGATCGTGACGTCACATGGGTTATTACACGCTTAGACACACCCAGCAGGTATGCCCAGGTACACCTTTACATGACAGGGTACACCTATATGGATGGGCATACAGATTGTATTCGTTTAGTTAGAAACAGTTTTTGGAAAAAATCTTTTATAGAAAACTTAGAGAACTCAGAAGACTTAGAGACTTAGAAGACTTAGAAAGGAAATTATTAAGGAAATGTATTGAAGAGAATTTGAACTTAGTGTTATTAATTGAAAATTTAAAGTTTATTTAAATATTTTACCATAACAATCAAATGAGCAATTAGAATTAAATGAAACAACATGCAGTATTTATGCATAATATGTTTATAAATACAGACGACTAAACGACGTATGTGCATATTATATTTTTTTCAAAAAACACGATCGTAAAAAGTTGATTTACAACTTCAACTTTTTCATTGGAACTACTAAGTGATTCCAATTATTATTCCAAAATTATGGACATATATAGAAAGTTTTGTCCCAATGCAAGATTAAACTGGGATCGATTTCATTTTTTATCTGTCCTGTAAAATTTACAAATAGTCAGATACGTCATTATGTCATAAAGGGTATAATATGTATCTGAAAATATGTATTCAAGTCAAGCTAAATAACTGAATCTAAAATTCCTTTTTGGCTTAATAAAATATCTTAAAATATATTTTGAATTGCCCCTATAAGAAAAGAAAAATAATTACCCAATGAATGTTAACTAATGAATTACAGTCAATTTTTGGATTGATAAAAAAAACTAAATATAAACTTTAGATTTCTTTTACAGAAAAATTCTTGAAAATTGTGATTTTTTATATACTCACACACGAAATGAACACTATGAATATTAATAAATATATTATTGTATGTGACGGATGCCATTATTATAATCGTGTGTAAAAGTATCTAAATCGTGCGTAAAAGTCCAATGTAAATCGAATGTAGTTTCATTATTAAATGATGTCTGTTTGTTGTTACTATGGCAACAACCATTGTGTCAGTGATTTAAAGTATGTCTATTAAAATTACAATTTTTACAATGATATCGCTAAGAAACAATTATTTTTTTTCTAGATTAAACAGTATTTTAACTTCGTAGATAACATAATATATGACACATGTGTGTGGCTTTTATGCATGAGTTGCGAAGTTTGAAGCACGAGCCGAAAGGGAGTGATTTAATCGCAATTAAGCAAAGATCGCAAAGAAAATTGTAAATATAAATAATTATGAAACGAATTTACTGGATGGTGTATTTTATTTTTTCATTTTTATTCATTGTTTTTATCAATTTTATGAAAATTAAAAATTCGCGAAATTTTTTACTTATTTACTGCAAAACTTATTAAAATTATATAATTTAGTTCCGAATTTTAGAAAACCACAGAACATCAAATATATAAAAACAATGTTAATAATGCATTGTGATAGCTATAGTTATAATACATATAAATACAACAAGTAGCTATCGGCCTTGAAATCTATAGAAGAAGAAGAAATGTTTATTGAAAACAAACGTTTACAAAAGGCTATCGACTAATAGATCTTTCTGTCCATTAAATCTACTACAATACATCTGCATGGGTTCCTGTACCTAAAAGCCATAGAAACCCATTTGGATTGAAAATATTGAGGAAATGTAGATCTTCGTGAAGAGGATTTAAATTTGTTAGTGCTGTTAATTTGAAGCTTTTTTATTTGAAAATATATAGAAATAATGATAATAATGCTTTTGACACAGTTTGTCACGACGGATTGCTTTTCAAACTGCACAAATTAAATGTCCCATCATATATTCTTTTCATGTTAAAAGACTTACTGCGTGGCAGAAAGTTGTATATTAAAGTCAATGAAGCACACTCTAACTTTTTTTACCCGTCTTCAAGTGTTCCCCAAGGTTCACCAATATCACCCCTACTTTACAACTCGTTATGTCACGACATCTTTAATATGGACCTCAATTCTCCCAATCTCATAAACCTTCCCTACATTATCCAATATGCCTCTTTCAAAAGGAACATCTCTTCCAAAAGGAAGCATTAACATTAAATTGAGCAAGATACTCCCATTTGACTCCTATGCCATATTATAAAAGAATTTAGTGATATTCTAGTCCTCTCTATTACAGAGTTAGTAAATTGTTCATTTAATAGTGAGATATATCCAGCTATTCTCAAAAGATCTATAATTGTGCCAGTACACAAAAAAGGAGACAAAACAAATCTGATCAACTATCGACCAATATCCTTAGTATCCGTAGTAGCCAAAATCCTGGAATACAGCTGGAGCAGAGACTAATACAAATCATCACTAAACACAATATAGTCCCACAAGAACATGGATTTAGAAAATACAAATCCACAACGACGGCCATCCTTTCGTTCTATAATAAGGTCCTTAATGATATACACAAAGGAAGATCTCCGGTCAGGATCTTTTGCGACTTGTCGAAGGCATTCGACTGTGTGTTTCATGAGATATTGTTGGACAAGCTACACAATTATGGTATCAGAGGGAAGGTGAGAAGATGGTTCCAATCATATCTCCATAATAGACAATGCTATGTCAAAATACATCTTCTGAATGAGTGCGTCGTATCGAAACCTGCGTATATTAACATAGGTGTTCCACAGGGCAGCGTACTTGCCCCGACTCTTTTCTCAATATACACAGCAGACCTCATTCATTACGTAAGTGGTAGACAGTGCATCCTATATGCAGAAGATATAAGTTTCTTAATTTCCCAGACTTCATTAATCGACACTGAAATCGAAACGAATGCACTCATGGTAAAAGTGTCCAATTGGTTCTCCGCAAATAATTTGTTCTTAAATACAAAAAAGTTCAAATATATGATTTTCCAAACCCCTTGAAAGAGGTCTGCAGAAAACCTATCCTTGGCAATTGGCAGAGACGAGTTATCCAGAGCAAAAAATACACAATTTCTAGGAATTACCTTCGAAGAATTCCTCACATGGAATATCACGACAGAGTCAATTGTAAAAAAATGAATCGTAAGATCTATATGCTTCGTATGCTCAAGAATATTGTCAATGGTGTGTTTGCTTTCCGTGATTGCATACGGAATCATGATATGGGGCTTCCCCCACATGGAAAGAGTATAAAAGGCTCTAAAAGGGCTATCTGATGCCTAGTGGGAATTAGTAAGAGAACCTCTTGCAAATCGTACTTCGCCAAGCTGAAGATATTAACAGCACCTTTATATATATATTTATATATATATATATATATTTATATATATATATATATATATATATATATATATATATATATATATATATATATATATATATATATATATATATATGGGAATTAGCTTGTTATATTCACAAAAATTAATTTTCGACTGGGCATGACATACAGAACCACAACACAAGGTACGGAAAAAATTTGGTCACACATAGATCAAACCTCACATTATGTAGCAAAGCTCCAATCAGAATAGGAAAATTCATATATAATTGTATCCCATCTAACTTACAGCAAGAAAACACCAAAGCTTTCAGAAGAAAACTGAAAGATATTTTAACCAACAAAGCCTTTTACAGTGTTGAAGAATTTACCTCAAGCAAAATACGCCTGTGATATGTAAATTTTATTATTTGGCATAATTAATTATACTCAATTGTTTTGTAGAACTTTTAATAGGTAGCTAGAATTTAGCATTTTAATTTTTGTAATTGTGACATGTTTTAATATGTACTTCGGTATATCTTACAATTAGTTTAAATAAAATTGATTTAATTTGATTTGAGATAAAAAAAAAAGATAAAAAGTCACAAGAGATAACTACATCAAAAGATTTTACTAAGGGAATTCTCTGAGACTTTCCATTTTTATTGTTTGTTATATATTGAACAAATTTTACATCGTTATTATACATAATGGGGGGTAGGGTAGGGGTACATGGATTAGCTATGATAGGTCAAGGGGTACGCGAGTAAAAAAGGGTTGAGAAACTTTGGGTTAGTCCGTCTGTGAGTTGTGTGCACGGATAAGTGGACATTGATATAAGGATTAAGTCCAAATTTTGTGCTTTCTTTCTCGACTCTTCCCAGAAGTTCGGTCATTTCTTCCTCGTTTTGTGCGAAGATTGTGGTATCGTCGGCAAGCCGTAAGTTGTTTATTTTCCTACCGCCAATGACTATTCCGCCTTGGCAGTTCTCCAGAGCTCCTCTTAGTATAAACTCAATGTATATGTTGAATAGTAAGGGTAATAGGACGCATCCTTGCTGAACTCCTGGTCCTATCCTAAATTGTCTTGAGTTTCTTCCCTCGATCTTGATGATTCCTTTGCTGTTGTCATATAAAGTTTTTAGCAGAACGACAATGTGTGGAGGAGTTCCCATGTATAAGAGGGCATTCCATAATTGTTGCCAGTTTACACAGTCGAACGCTTTGCTAGAGTCGAGGAAGCATAAATATGTGGGCTTTGCAAATTCTCTGGCTTTTTCAATAATTTGCCGTACATTGATGATCTGCTCTCGAGTGCATTTACCAGCCACGAATCCAGCTTGTTCCTGTGGAATTTGTCTGTTGGAGCTTGCCCACAATGCCTTTTGGGGACAGCTGTTTTAGTATTTCTTCACTGATATCACCTTCCCCTGTACTTTTGTTGTTCTTGAGCATAGTTGATGGCTTGCTCAACTTCAACTTTTAAGATGTCAGGTTCCTGTTCTACTTGTGTGATGGGTGGGAGATGAACTGTTCCCTGACGATGACCTTCATCCGCGTAGATGACTTCACAGTACTGTCGGCATACTTCTGTTACGTCGTCGATGTTGGTTATGACTTTCAGATCCTTGTGTTCTGTTTTCCACGTTCTTGGTTTGAACTTTCTCGTGATTTCTTTGATTCTTTGGAATAGATTGCGTATTTCCTTCACGTTTGCTAATCTTTCAATCACTTTGCATGTTTCCCGGAGGTGTACGTTTTTGTCACGTCGACATAGTCTTTGTATTTCGCGGCTTAAAGTTCGATATTCTGTATTTTGTTCTTCGGTTATTACACATATCTACCTGATGGTTTTTCTTCTCTTCGCGACATTCCAGATTTCGTCAGTCATCCTTGCTTGTTTTTACCTTCTCTAGCACTCTCGCACAAACTAGAGGTACGGCAGGAATACATTGAAACCCTATTTAACGACACGCTCAGAGCACCCCAATAACAATAACAACACGACAGAAAGCGGTCCAGAAATCACTAAAGACGAAGTAAGGAAAGCCATAGAATTAGCAAAGAATAATAAATCCGCAGGTCCAGACAACGTCAACACCGAAATGTTAAAAGTAATGTGCAATTCTAACACTGGGAACGATTATCTAGATATCCTAACTGCTCTCTTTAATAATATCTATAACACCGGAAACATGCCAGAGGACTGGTTGCACTCCATATTCGTCAGGATACCCAAGAAACGAATCGCAAATAACTGCGACGAACACAGATTAATAAGCCTAATGAACCACATAGTTAAAACCTTTCTTAAAATCATACATGCTAGAATCTATCAAAAATGCGAAGAATATCTAGGTGAAAGCCAATCCGGCTTCAGGAACGCATTGGGAACAAGAGAGGCTATTTTTACAGTCCAGGTTCTGTTTCATAGATTTCTCCAAAGCCTTCCATAATTTACAGCACGATAGAATGATCGAGGTATTACAGGAAACAGGCATAGATACAAAAGACATCAGAATAATAGCCAACATGTATTGGAATCAATATACAAAAACAGCGTCTGTAAAAGTATATGACAACAACTCTGCAAAGATTAACATCTGAAGAGGCGTACGTCAAGGATGCGTATTATCTCCGACTCTATTCAACCTGTATTAGGAGAAAATCTTCAAAAAAGCGCTCAAAGACACCAGCGAAGGCATCAAGATGAATGGGGAGCTTATAAACAACATCCGATACGCCGACGATACCATCGTACTTGCTAACAGTTTGGAAGGCTTACAAGAACTAATGACCAAGATTCACACCACTAGCTCGGAATATGGCCTCAAGCTCAACAAGGGCAACACAAAAAACATGCTAATAAGCCAAAATGCTTCAGATCCCAGCGTATTGATGCTAGAAGGAGAGATCATCGAACGAGTAGAGAAGTACCCTTACCTGGGAACTATTGTCAAGGACAACTGGGAGCACTCCGTAGAGTTACACTGCAGAATAGAGAAGGTATTTAATAAACTCAAAACAATTCTATGCAGCAGCGACCTGACATTACAAGTAAAGGTCCGAATGGCCAGGTGTTACGTTTTCTCTGTTCTGTTGTACGGCGCAGAAGCATGGACGCTAACGGAAGCAACAGAAAGGAAGATTCTCTTCGAGCTTCTCTTCGAGATTCGTTCGAGCTCTGGGTATATAGAAAGCTGCTCCGCATATACTGGCGGGATCACATTACGAATGAGGTGGTAATGCCAGGAATAGGCACGCAGAGGCAAGTTCTGAGCACAATCAAGAAGATAAAAACTGGCTATCTTGGCCATACAATGAGAAACTAGAAATACCGCTTACTACAGCTGGTTCTGCAAGGAAGAGTAGATGGACACAGAGGACCAGGTAGAAGAAGAAACTCGTGGCTAGGAAACCTGAGGCAGTGGTTGTCGCTCACTTCCACACAACTTTTCAGACAGGCTGTAGATTGAGCGGAAATTGCTATGTTGATCGCCAACATCCCGAAGGGATAAGGCAAGCAAAGAAGAAGCACTCTCGCGTAGGACTTGCTCTTTGGTTGTCAGCATGGTTGTTTTTATTCCATAACATAGTTCTTCAATCTGCATATGACTTGTGTTGTCTGGGAGCGCTTTTAATGCTTCTCCAGACCGGCCCGGAGGGTATGCGTCGCGAAATTTCCAAAACGAAAAAATCGCTAGCGGCGCGACAGCGAAATGGCAACGTCCACATCAGAACGCGATTTTTACGTGTATACAGTAGTCATGATGTCTTCAGTGCAAGAAGTTATGCTATTTTAAGCTTTGATTGCATAACATGAGTTTCTGAAACACATAAAACTCATTTCAGAATTAAACTTGGGTTCATAAAACTAATGTGATTAAAGAGATCACCATTTCAAAATACAGCGGCAGCGAAACTAACCGCGTATGCAGCGTCCTTGTCGTGCAACGCTGCACTACCGCGACTATGACCGAAATTGCGCTTTTTGATCTGAACATGTACATAAGCCGCCGTGTCAGTCGGTCCGCCGCGATATCGCAACGGTTGCGGCAACGAAACTTCCACTCTGGTCTGTGAGCTCCTTTACGTTGTCTTCAAATTTTTCCGGAATTGGTCCATGTTGTCAGACCGTAAGCGCTGGGTTCTCCTCAGTTTTCTTTGTATTGATGTGCATTGTGATTTGGGCTTTAAGTAGTTTATGCTCGCTACCGCGGTAAAGTCCTGGTCCTGGTAAAGTTTTAACATTATTGACTCTGGATCTCCATCTTGAGTTTACAAGAATATAGACTATTTGATTTTTGTAACGCCCTCCTGTAGAAATCCACGTATATCGGCGCCTTTGATGCAGTGGAAACATGCTGTTTGTAATGGTCAGGTTGTTTTGGATAAAGAATTCGACAAGTTTGTATCACGCCTCGATCATGTTTCCCAGTCCATGGCGTCCAATCTAATGTTTTAGATGTTCATCTTCTTCGGTTTGTCCGATTTTTGCATTGAAGTCGCCTTGGGTGATTGTCCTGGACGGTATGTCCTTCAGAGTTTTCTCAAGTTGTTCGCAGGACTTGTTATTTCGCCTTCGATTCTAGCTGTTGTAGGAGCATAGACTTCAATTATAACACACTTAGCAGAAATTACAAATTTGTTCCTAGCACTTCCTATTTCAGTACCTAAATGAATTCACTAATTTTTAAAGGTTTCTTGCAGTTTAATAAATTATCAGACACTGAATTGAAATAAAATTTAAGGAACACATGCAAAATATGTCTTGCAATTGAAAGACCAATCAAGATTATTTATTAGTCGGAGGGTGAACGATGAAAATTGACATGAAATTGCAATTTTTTACTCATTAGTATTATACTAAATATTTTATTCCATATGTCTATATCACATTTTCATTTCCGGTTATTGTGATCCTATTATTTTTAATCCATATGTATTTTGAAAATATGTATTATTGCAATTGCTTAGTCTTAGATATTATAGTAAGCATTCTATTCTATATGTCTGTATAATATTTTCATCACTATATAGTGTAATGTACTGTATAGTGCTTTCTTATAAGTATATTAGAGTTCGTAATTAAAATAAATATAAAAGAGATAATTAGTCAGCACCAGTCTACCAACTACAATATAATTCTTGTTAGAACTTGGACACATGAACTAGACTAATTTATATTTGTAATTCTGGCTGGACGTTCTAGCAATCAAAAACAAAATTCCGTTTTGAATTTCTGAAAAGAAACTCAATTACTATTGATTTATTAGAAAACAAGGTAATAAAAAACAAGACAAAATTGAGTAAATTTTCCATTTTTATAGCCTTTTAACAAAAAACACCAAAGACAGATTAGACCAAGTTCTTTGTCTTATTTTTATTATTATTAGGACAATATTTCCGAACAGAATCCGATTCGAAAGAAAATGATATTCATGTCGCCAGACTTCGAATGTAAAGTGACAATATTTTTGGCCGCGATGGACTTAATGGAAAACCATTGTCGGTATCAGTAATTGGGTCTAGACGGCAGATGTCGTTGCACTCTGACGTCTATATCTCGTCCATTAGGATAACACGCACGCCGCTGATATGAAGAACCGGGCCCTTATTATTACACCATTATATAATGCCTTCTTAATTCGTTCTGTACATAAAAAATCGTTCACCCTCCGACTAATACGGAATATTGATAGGTCTTTTAAAGTTGTTTATTTTCAATCAGTTTTTGCAATGCTCATTTTATCATGAAAAGAAACAAGCAAAATTAATTTCTGATAAATCTTCATATTAGTTTCATGCAAATTAAGTTTATTGCGACAATGATTAATTACAATGACAATGATCACAATAACATTACAAATATTGGGACATTATATCAAAATATGATTTTTTTTTCATTAATCATTCACCAAAATGTTGAAATCATCCAAATGATAAAATAATAATATTATAATAATCTCTTTATAGTCTTCATTAGAAAATTGTTATTACATTTAGTAATAATAATTATTTAGAAATTAGTAATACATAAAGAAGTGAAATAAACTAAATTACTGAAACTGAAATTTAATTTTACATTACATTTCCTTTTTCAACGTCTAGATGGTTTTAGATTCCTCTTTGAAGTACTTATATAATTGCATTGTTTTATGTAATGTGGTAACTTATTACAATCAGAAAAGCCTTCATAAAATAAGAATTTAAATTTTCTATTAGTTCTACAATATTCTATGTCAAAGTCTGTTGTATTCCTTAGTGTATAGTCATGTCCCTCACATATATTGCTAATTTTTTCTTTAAAATATTCTGGAATCAAATTACATTTTATTTTGTGTATTAGAACTAGGGTGTTGAAAACAATCAGCTGACCAATAGACATTACATCTAGTACGCGCAACATAGAGTTAATATGTGTATATATATATATATTTAAGAATAGCTTTGAAACATCTGTTTTATACCACTTGAAATTCTTCCATTTTATACGCAGGTAAATTATATAATATAGAACTTCAAAACATAACATTATGGAAGAATTAACGATTTATATCAGGACAATTTTGTGGTCATGGACAGATACTTTCCTTTTCTATTTATAAAGTATATTTTCTTAGACGTTTTATGTATAACATAATTTGCATGTGATATAAAATTTAACTTATTGTCGAAAATAACACCCAGATACTGATTTAATCTACTTGTTTTAAGATTACATTATGTACAAATATATAAATATGTTCAACCTTTCCGTAACCCTATAATATTATTTTAAGTCATTTTAAGAGTACAAATCAAATCTCCTGCTGAAACAACTACTTCCTCTGTTAATACCACGCAGGATATTAAATTATATAACAGAACTACAAGAGGCATTTGAATTTTATTCAATGTAAACAAGTAGATATACAAATAGACAAACAGATATTTGTGTTATTTACTGGCTCTGCAGATGGCTATTGACTTAACTTACAGAAAAAGATCTGATCTTAAAATGATCTTAAAACAATGTTATTTATCTAGTTCTTGTTTAGTGCCACGAAAGTGGACTGGGGACCAGTAAATAACATACATATTATTTGTCTGCATGTTATTTACTGCCCCCAGGCCACTTTCCTGCCACTAAACAAGAACTAGATAATCAACATTGTTTTAAGATCATATCTTTCTATTTAAGTTAAGTGAATAGCTTACTATTGGTGAAACCATACCATATTATAGATAATCATATAAACCTAATAAAGACGGAATACACAGCCTGAATATATAAATAATACTATTAAAATATCTATAATACTATTGAGTATTTTTAGGACTACCAAAACAAATCTCATGTGAAATTTTCCATTTATTTACTAGGTCTCAGTCCACTCTCGTGGCACTAAATTAGAAACATAAAAATAACTTTGTTTTCAAGATCTTTACATTAACCTAAGTTTTATTAACTTAACTTAAGTGAATCTTTTTCGAGATTTATCACTAATCAGTGCAGCTTTGCTGTTATGAATTATAATTTGCCAACAAACACTTACTTGAGCACTTCGTGATTATGGATGACTAGAGGTTAGATTTTGTAGCCTGAATATATAAAAATATACAACCTTTCCGAAGCTCTATAAAACTATTGAATTATTTATATATTGTAGAGTTTGAAGATTTTGACATTATATGTCATATATAATGTCAGTCGTGGTGTTTGCCAGTGAAGTCGTTGTTTTTAATAAATGTTTTTTTATAGAAAGACTAGTTATACTAATGATGTCAATTTTGTTGACGATATGTATATGTTACGGTAAAAGTACGTAGATTGGTAAATGTACACATATACCGTTATATGTGCACATTTGCCTTCTTGGTTGGTAAATGTGAATTCAACTTACATTTACCAACTATTTCCGGCAAATGTGTACATATACCTAATGCTGTTGGTAAATGTATATAGGTTTACTTTTACATACAGAGCGCATGTGCTGTTCAACAAAACTGCATTTTTGAGGTTATTGTTGTGCTTGTTAAGCTTCAGTTTGCTATTTTATTTCCTCGAATTGTTTTTATGAGCGATTTATATAATCCTTTTAAATAATATTGTTATAAAATTGTGTTTAAATGAAATAATATAAATTATATCAAATACATTTTAACTTTTATATACAAGTGTAATTTATTTTCGTTTATTATTCTTTTAACTTTTACCGAAATACGTTGCAAAATGTGGACTTTTACCGGTAAAAGTAGATATATCAAGTTGATCTCAAATTTAAACTCACATTTACCTATCAAATTGGTAAATGTGCATATAACGGCAAATCTGCACATTTGCCGATTTTGTACTTTAACCGTAACATATACAATGATTTCCTAGAAATTATAATCTTTGAAGAAAAGTTACAAATGTTACAATACTATTGAGTCTTTTTAGAACTACCAAAACAAATATCATGTGAAATTTGTCAGTTATTTTCTAGGTATCATTGTCAGTCCACTCTCGTGGCAGTAAAGATTCAATAGTATTATAGAGCTTCGGAAAGGTTTAATATATTTATATATTCAGGCTGTCTTCCGTCTTTATTAAGTTTAAGTAAATAACAATCTGCAGAGTCAGAGCCAGTAAATAACACAAACATATGTCTATTTGTCTATCTATTTGTTTACATTGATTACGTGATTTATGTGGTTGGTAATAATACCCATTTTGTTTTAATTTTTTTTTTGTTTTCTTTAAGTACCAAAATAATAAAATGATCAATTATGAAATATTCGAATAATATTGTATCACATTGTTTTGTATAACAGATACAGATAGAACAGATTTTGTATCACATCGTTTTGCCTCAGAATGCGAAAATACCTCGGAAACTAGGCGATATTTCGAAAAATGTTTTAAATAAAACTTGAAGAGATTTAAATTTTCTATAATACACTTTGTTATCTAGTATGTGTTTTGGTTTCAACTTGGTAATTATCAACTTTGAAACGAACTCAAATTTTGTTTCAGTTTTACATTTTTCCCGTCTCAAAGATTCGATTAACTCAAGAACTAAACCAAATTTTGTAAAATGCTTCAAATGAAACTAAAAAACAAGAAAAGCTCATGTAAGAGTAGTACTTACTATTTTTTTATCTGCAATGTTCGTAATTTTATCTGTCACGTTATTTATTTTTTATATTTTTCTTGTACCAAAAATTCTCAAATTATACAGAAACTAAGCGAAGTATTAGAAAAAGTTTGAAATAAAACTTGTAGAGAATTATATTTACTATGAGAAATATTGTCATCTAGTGTTTTCTCTCTCTGTCAGGTTGGTATAAATTAACGTAGAAACAAAGACATGGAAGGTCTAATAAAAAAAAAATGAAATTTTAATAAACATTAGAATGCTAAACAAAATATATTTATCATAGTTTTTATTAATATTATTATCTAGGACGCATTTTTTTAATATGAAAAATTTCAAAACGAAATCGAAACAGCATTTAAATATTTTATTTTATGGATGACCAAAATATGTAAAACTGCAAAAAATAGAGTAGGAAATAGATAGGAAATAGATAAGTAAAGACAATTTAGTCCTGTTCAAGAATTTGCAAAGTAAATTGCAATATTTCCATAATTCGCAAAAATTGAGCAAAAAAGAGTTTATGCAAAAATTTGTTAGACAAATTTCAACACTCTTAATATCTCAACTTAGACAAAGCTGATGACGTCAGCTTAAAATATTTTGGTGCAGTTTAAGATTTCTCAAAGTAAATAGCTAAGTTTGAATAATTGGCAAAGTTATTGAAAAATTGCGGCCAAAATTTGTTTAATTCTTACTTGGTATTTAAGACAATTTTAAGGTTAAAATTCCAATGTACAATAGGTTGAATACATCAAATTAAATATAATTTAGTGCAATTTAAGAATTTGTAAATTGAATTTATTGCAATGTATAGCGAAGTTGTTGCAAAAGTTGGAATACGTGGACAAAATTTGTGAGACAAATTTCAATACTATAACTAGCTTAATATCACAATTTAGATTGACTTGAAAATGGCTGAATGGTTGAAAAAAAGTTTAAGATTGGAATCGAAAGAACTAAATAACGAAATTTAGAAAATTGGCAAAGTTATTGAAAAATTACAAAGACGTGGACAAAATTTGTTTAATTCGTAAGTATTTATGAATAGGATGGTTGCGACAGTTACTACGTGGTAATCCATACTTACATTGAATTGAAAAATTCACTTTGTTTTTTACCACACTTATATTATGTAAAAATATTATATAACTTATTATTCACAGTTATATAAATTTCTACACATATCACGACTCGAGTTTCGACGTTTGACGGTCATTTTCAAGTGTGAAAATGTGAAAATGACCGTCAAACGTCGAAACTCGAGTCGTGATATGTGTAGAAATTTATATAACTGTGAATAATAAGTTATATAATATTTTTACATAATATAAGTGTGGTAAAAAACAAAGTGAATTTTTCAATTCAATGTCGTAAGTATTTGGTTTTAAGACAATTTTAAACACTAAATATCTAGCTTAATATTTCAACGTAGAAAAGGTTTAACACATCATTAAATATAATTTAATCCAGTTTAAGAATTTGTAAATTGAATTTTCAAAATTGGAATATACAACGAAGTTGTTGCAAAAAGTTGAAGACCTGGACTACATTTATTAAACGTATTTCAACACTATATAAGTGACAGATTTCAATATTATATAACTAGCTTAATATAGAAATCTAGAAAAAGCTGAAAATGTGTCCAAAAAGATAATTCCGTGCAGTTTAGGATTTTTCAAACTAAAAAAATAAAAAATTTACAAAGTTATTGAAAAATTTCGAAGGCGCAGCCAAAATTTGTTTAATACTTTGTTTTTCAGACAATTTTAAACACTCAGTATCTAGCTTAATATTTCAACATAGAATAGGTTCGATATAACAATGTAAATATAACTTAGTGCTGTTTAATTTCTAAAATGTATTTCAAAATTGCAATATATAGCAAAGTTTTTGCAAAAAGTCGAAAACCTGGACAAAATTTATTAAACGTATTTCAACACTATATAACTAGCTAATACTACAATGTAGAAAAAGTTAAAAATGCGTGCATAAAGATGATTCGGTTCAGTTTAACATTTATCAATCTAAATAGCGCGATTTAAAAAATTGGCAAATTCACACTTTTCACAATTTTTGGCACAAAAATTTTCCCAGTTTTCTGAGTCTAGTCCAATATTGTCCAGTCTTGTTTAATATTGGCCACTCTTGTCCAGACTTGTCCAGTCTGTTATAGTCTTGTACAGGCTTGTTCAGTATTGATCAGTGTTGTCCAACCTTAGTGGCTTCATCTGGCTTTGCACTGTCTTATTTGGTTGGCTGCTGCGTTATATTCTGTTCTAGTCATTTAAAGTCCTGATCTGTCTTGTTTGGCATTGTCTGTTACAATCTACAACAATATTTTTCTTGGTACATATAACATACGCAAAACTAATTCCTGATAAATTTTCCATACGAGTACAATTTTAAATTCACAATTTAGAGTTTCGAAAGATGAAATTTTGATGGGACATATTATGTGTACCATTTGGGACGAAAGGGTTAAAACAATTTTAAACACTAGAATAGCTTCAATATATCCGTTTAAATTTAATTTAGTTTAGTTTAAGAATTTCAAAATTGATTTTTAAAATTGAAATAAAAAGCGACGTTGAATTTGCTAGACAAATTTCAACACTATATAACTAGCTTAATATCGTAATTTATAAAAAGTTGAAAATGTGTCCATAAAGATGATTATGTGCAGTTTAAGAGTTTTGAAATTAAATAGCGTAATATCAAAAATTCCCTAAGTTATTGAAAAATTGGCAAAGTTATCCATATAAACATAATTTAGTCCAGGTTAAGAATTTGTAAATTGAGGAAAGTTGTAAAGCTGGAGATGTTCGCAGAAAGATAATTTGGGGCAGATTTTTTAAACTAAATAGCGGCATTAAAAAAAAAGCAAAGTTATTGAAAAATTTGAAGACGCGGCCAAAATTTGTTTAATTATTTGATTTCTAAGGCAATTTTAAACACTAAGTATCTAGCTTAATATTTCAACGTAGAATAAGTTCAATATATCAGTTTAAATATAATTTAGTCCAGTTTAAGAATTTGTAAATTGAATTTCAAAATTGAAATATATAGCGATGTTGTTGCAAAAATTCGAAGACGTGGACCAAATTTGTTAGACAAATTTCAACACTACATAATTCACAATTAATATATAATAATAACATATATATATATATATATATTTATATATATATATATATATATATATATATATATATATATATATATATCATAATTTAGATTTATAATAAGTTCGATATTGGTCTACAAAAAGACGTTTTGGTGCAGTTAAAGATTTTTCAAATGAAATAGCGAAATTTGAAAAAGTGTCACAATTATTGAAAAATTAATTTGAAGGAACCGGTCAAAATTTCATTAATTCTTACTTGCTGTTGGTAACACCATACAACATTGTAGATAATCATATAAACTTAATAAAGTTGGAACACAGCCTGATTATATAAATATATTCAACTTTCCCGGAGCTCTATAATATTGTTGAGTCTTTTCGGAAACTATTGTTGAGTGGCACTCAACGAAAAGTTTTTTGGGCGTTTTTGTTCAGTGCCACGAAAGCGGACTGAAAACTAATAAATAGAGATTTGTTTTGATAGTCATGAAAAGACTCAACAATATTACAGAGCTCCGAAAAGGTTGAATATATTTATATATTGAGGCTGTGTTCTGACTTTATTAACTTTATAATACTTACTTGGTTTTTAAGACAATTTTAAACACTAAGTATCTAGCTTAATATTTCAATGTAGAATAGGTTCAATATATCAATTTAAATAAATTATTTTTAAATTGATATTTTAAATTGATAATTGATATGTGCAGTTTCAGAATTTGTAAATTTAATTGAAAAATTGCGATATCTAACGAAGTTGTTGCTAAAATTCGAATAAGTGGACAAAAGGCACTACTAGGGGTATAATAAGCATGGTGATTCGGCCCCGGAAAGATATTTATATGATACTCGGAATATATGTTGGTACTAATTAAATAATAAGATCCTAAAAGTTTCAGATTGCTAACTCAATTGAAGGGCACAGGGGAAAAACCGCGGAAGGCCATTTTTTGTCAAAATTAAACTGCTGCTGATATATATGATATGATAGTATTACAAGTGTACTTTACGTTCCACTGTATAAGATTGGGGAAAAAGCACGTTAGCCCTTATTAAACTGACATTATAAAATAGATTGGGGAAATCAACGTAAGTCGTAAGTAAATCAACTTTAAATTTTGTTTTCCTCAAAACGAATTTATGTGGACATGCGTGGTTTTTACCATGTGCCCTTCAATTGGTTTTCGAAAAAAAGCGAAATGTGTCAAAAACGAAAAAAAAAATTCTCAGTAACGGCTGAATTGATTTATCTAAAAATTTAATATGTTTTGGGGGCCAATAGGAGCTCTTACGAAAAAAATTAACAGCTTCATAAGATTCTTGAAAAAAATTTTTTTTTAATTTATTATTTTTTAACTATGGTACAGTTTTGATACAATTATGAAACTTTATTTTTTTTAGTCATATATTAAAAAAATGAAAACCATTTTTGGCTGAAATAATGCATTTATTTAATGTTTAAAGTTTTAATTTCCTTGTTTTTATGCATATTTACCTTTTTTAAAATTATTAGAAATCACACTTTATAATTAAAATAACAACAATAATTTTGTCATCAAAATAAAAAATTAAAAGTTAAAAGTTAAAAATAACTAATTATTACTAATTTCAATAAATATTTTGAGAACTCTTTTTTATTACAAAGCTCGATTATTGTTTAATATATTAACGATACAAGAACATTTCTTTTAATTTTTGTGTTGAAACTTCACCTCTTGACTGGCTTGAAATGGGCAAACTTGGGAAATGGGAAAACATTGAACTGCGGAATTTGTCATCATCAATGAGAAACACTGGCGGTCGAAGTATAACTCAAGCACTCATTGCATTTTTAGTCAAGCTTCGCACAGGCAATTCAAATTAGTTGATATCTACAATTTTAGAGATCGAAGAAAAGCAGTTAATGACAAAATATTGTGAACAAGTGACTCAATCTTTCGAACAAGACGTATAACCTCTTCATTTTGGATAACATGCAATGTCCAGAAATGATCTCATTCAAAATCATACATCTGCGGTTGCTAAAAAATTTAACATAATAATCTCAATGGCAAACTCATTATTATTTGTGATGGGACGTATGCTCGTCATGGGAAAAGTTCAAACAATCAGTACCAGAGAAAGTCATATTCTGGGCAAAAAAAAGTGCCCCTGTGTAAACCATTTACGATTTGTACAACTGATGGATACATTATCGATATGCTAGAACCATATTATGCTAGAGATATTATAGATAATCCAAATGGTATATGTAAATTATTGAAACCTGGTATTGAATTTGTGGTTGGCCAGCACTAAAAGGAAAACGCAATCAACTAACAGCTGAGTCGAATGCGTCAAGAAACGTAACGAAAAAACTTATCGAAATTGCGTTGGTCAGTGCAAGCAGTCATGGGATGTTAAAACAAAAATATCTGCTGGATCAGAAAATTGACAACAAAATGCTTCCTAGAATCGATACTCTTTTTAGAATCGCGTCGTTTCTCCATAATAAATACAGCAAATGCCTAACTTCTTAAGCCGAGTGCCTGGATGATATTGTAGACATGATGAAATGCCAAAATGTAGAAATGTTGAAAATACGTTAGCTGATGAAGTGACGCAAAATGGCTGGTAACTTAGAAAACTACCGTTTCAGACAGATGATTTAGAAGATTTTCGAGAAATGACGGAAAAAGATCTAAGAATATTTTTCACTGGTTCTTACCAATTTAATCAAACGATTTCCTATTTATCAGAAATGATGGATCAATCGGGTGATATCACCATTCAGTATGTAAAAGACCATTCAAACATACTAAAATCACAAGTTCAATCACGTCACATTAGCAGGAAAGTTTATAGATGCTTTATTGATTACAAGCCAAATACTATCGGATACAAAAGCTTTACGAGACGCAGCTGGGAGTGTGCAAATGGTCTTAGAACGATTGTTGCCGCGATTGTAAATTTTCTGTCGCACGGGAGATACTTATAAAAAATTCCTAGACCTGCTGTTAGTAAAATATTAAATAAACTATTTGATAAAGACGATACCTAAGTTGTGATTGAAGAAGACAGTGATGAAGATTAATAATATTCTATTCATCTATATTTTTGCTGTATATATCGTATTTGTTATTCTTTTCTCTGTTGTTTATTTATTGAAAATTAACTTAATAAATTGAATAAATATGTTCTTTTATCATTAATATATTTAACTGTGGTTATATCAATGATATTAATTTAGTAGAATATAATAATAATCGAGCTTTGTAATAAAAAAAACCTCTCAAAATATTTATTGAAATTAATATATAATGATGAGTTATTTTTAACAGTTTTAATTTTTTATTTTGATAAAAAAATTATTGTTGTTTTTTTAAATATAAAGTGTTATCTCTAATAATTATAAATAATCTAAAAATGCATAAAAACAAGGAAATTAAAACTTGAAACATTAAATACATGCATTATTTGAGCCAAAAATGGTTTTTATTTTTTTCTGCTATGGCCTACCATTTTTAAAAATCCGAAAAACTCATAAAGTTAAAGGGTAATATATAAGGCTTGAAAAAAAGAAAGTTTCATAATTGTACCAAAACTGTACCATGGTTAAAAAAATAAAATTAGAAAAAATGTTTTTTTTTCAAGAATCTTATGAAGCTCCTGTCGGCCCCCAAAACATATTAAATTTTTAGATCAATCGATTCCGCTGTTACTGAGCAATTTTTTTTTTCGTTTTTGACACATTTCATTTTCCTCAAAAACTAATTGAGTTAGCGATCTGAAACTTTTAGGATCTTATTATTTAATTAGTATATATATATTTAATTCATATAAATATCTTTCCGGGGCCGAATCACCATGCTTATACCCCTAGGGCCTTTGTTACTCAAATTTCAACACTATTTAATTAGCTTAATATCACAATTTAGATTAAGTTGGAAATATCTGCAAAGAGATAATTTGGTGCAGTTTAAGAATTTACAAACTAAAAAGCAAAATTTAAAAAAATGGCAAAGTAATTGAAAAATTTGCAATTTGCGCGGAAAAAAATTGTTTAATTCTTACTTGGGTTTTAGGACAATTTTAAACACTAAGTTCTAGTTTAATATTTCAGCGTAGAATAGGTTCAATAAATCAATTTAAATATATTTTAGCCCGGTTTAAGAATTTGTAAAATGAATTGCAAAATTGCATCATATGGCGAAGTATGAAGAAGCAAAAATTCAAAGATGTGGATAAAATTTTTTAGACAAAGTTCATGAAGAAATAAAAAAGTGTGCATGAAGATGATTTGGTGCAGTTTTAGAATTTTTCAAACTAAATAGCGAAATTTTGATAATTGGTAATACAAAAATATTGGCAATACAAAATAATTACATACTTAAAAGTCAGACATACAATTTCATGTTGACTCGTGATATCTTTTCGTTTCTTTAAATGAAGCTTTAAATATCTAGGAAAGAAATTAAAATTAATTTCAAAATATAAATTATTAAAAAATATAAAAAAAACTTTATTGTAGTAAACATCTTGTGGTTGCTATTTAATCTTATAATTGCGGTTACTTTATCATCATTGAGGTTACATTATCATCATCATCATGGATTACATTTAATGTATAAAAATATATGCAAACAAAATTTATTTGTTCGTTATTTTTTAAGGACATAAGAATATAAGAAAAGCTGAAAAACATAATCTAATATGAAACTTGTGAACTATTTTTTTTTTGTATACCTATTTGAAAAATATGAAAAGAATTTTTGTAAAAAATTTCTGATGTTATAGAGATTAATGTTGCTTATCAAAAGTATTTTTTGAAAATTGTATTTGTTTATTTTTAAATAATTATTCTAATAATTTGTGATGATATCAATAATGACAACAACGACACAATTCACTTCACAATGTAACAACTCTCGTAAAACAAATTCTGAAAAATCTTCAGTTAAATTTAAGTATTTATGAGCATTAAAAAAATATCAAATATTCGAAAAATATTTTTTTTTTAATTTTATTAAATTATTTTTATTGGGAAATGTCTCTGAAAATTGTATATACCATTTTCCTGTTAATTTGAAAAAGAGAAGAAATATTTATTAAAAACAAAAAGTCAACAGAAGGCTATAGGTCACTAAGGTCTTTCTGCCCCATAACTTGAAATTAACCATTAAATAAACAAATTAATGCATTATCAAATTATTTTAATAAACTAATTACTTGCAAAACAAAACATTCTTTTCTACTATCTATACTATATATACATATATATATATATATATATATATATATATATATATATATATATATATATATATATATATAGTAATAATAACAATCTGTTTAGCTAATGGTGAAAATAAAAATAAGGTTATTACTGTATTAATTAATATAATATATCTTAAGCTACGAATAGACGGTATAGAAAATTAGCGTATAGTCCTGCTATAGTTTGACTATAGCTGTATGACCGCTTCGTAGAGCCCAAAACTATTCATACAGCAGGACTATATACGCTAGTTTTCTATACTGTGCGGATGTAGCTTTATTATAGACATATAGCTTGTGTTTAAGATCTAGTTTGTGTTTAAGATCTTGACACCAAGCACTAGTGAAGGCAGAGGGAAGAGACCAAGACCCTGCACATGGTTGTAGCGCCCATAATGTTGATAAACATATAGGCGTTAAATTTATTTATAAATTGTATATTTTATAACTTTTAGTAATAATTAGGTGATCACTATACTAATTTATAATATAATACGTATTGCTATATACCTACATTCTAAAAACATTCTAAAAGTTTATATTCTTGCTTCTGCAATCAGAAAAACTATGCACAAGTAAACAACGATTTTCATTTACAATATCGTAGATATACAAGGCAACATTTCTTTCGCTCGTGAAAGTTTTTGCAATCTGGAAAACACCATTTCCCCATCGACGCCAGTATTAAATTATACAAACAGAACTTCGAAACAATGTGTGTTGCGGGTGCTATCGCCCACTTGTTGAAGCATGCCCATGTTGGCCTTATCATCTCCGGATAAACCTTATCAGGCCACCATTCGATACACACAAAGCATACTATCTTTGCGCTTATCACTACACTTTACACATTATCGGAAATTATGATTGTCTTATCAGCGGCCGCCGCCGTTGCTTTCCACTTTATCGTTCTATTTATTTTAAATATTCTTCTTCTGTGTAATTATATTACACACAATTAAATAATTAAATGCTTACATTTACTTTATTTTCAAAACTACACAAACTAGACTAGACAGATAAGATTAGACATACAAGACTAGACTGACAAGACTAGACTGAAAAGACTAGACAGACAAGACTAGATAGAAAAGACTAGACAGACAAGACTAGACAGACGAGACTAGGCAGACAAGGGTAGACAGACAAGACTAGATAGACAAGACTAGACAGACAATACTAGACAGACAAGACTAGACAGACAATACTAGAGAGACAAGACTAGACAAACAAGATTATACAGACAAGACTGGACAGACAAGACTAGACAGATAAGACTGGACAGACAAGACTAGACAGACAAGATTAGAAATAGAAGATTAAACAGACAAGTGTTGACAGACAAGACTTGAGAGACTAGACTAGACAGATAATACTAGACCGATAAGACTAGATAGGCAAGACTAGACTGATAAGACTAGACAGACAAGACCAGAGAGACAAGACAAGATATGACCTTTCGAAGATTAGACAGCCTAGGTTATGCACATTATGCAAAACTGTAGACTTGTAGGAATATACAGACAAGTCTAGACAAACAAAGCTTGACAGACAATTAACTATTGCAGTAATTAGATGTGAATAATGAATTGACAACAAATTTTCAATTGCTTTTAAAGATGATTATAAAGTTGAAATTTCTTAGTATTTGTGTGTGTGTGTATTTGCGTTGCTTTTCTGGGAAGCAGTGATTCAAATCAACAACTTCAATCAAAAACTTTCCTCTAAATATGTGTTAGTAATTTATTTACGTCCAACTGCCAAAATCAAATAATTTTCGAATAATTGTGACAATTATCTGCAGAAAGTAACCGTAATATTAAGGCCAAATGATTGAGTCGCAAATGTTTAGTTTCCCATAAAATTCCACGTTTTAAACAAATAAATTCCACGAATGCAATCCCACATAAAAAGTGTCAATGTTTCAAACAATAAACGTGTTACAAAAATTGTGTTGGGAAAATATGTCCATAGTAATTTATTTGTTCGAAATTCCACAAGTTGTGAATTATTCCCACTGAACTAGCCTAATGGAACAGTTTTTAGGTCATTCAATTTATAATTTATCGTGGTGAATTTCTCGATAAATTAAAGTCGAGGAATTGTCGTGCAGCCTTTTATTTGATTTACAGCCGCTATAAAATATCTTACACTTTCTAACCGACTAAATAATTTAATTCTAAACAGTCAAGAAAATTTTTCACAACCACATTTCTATGCCGTAAATTCCAACGTTTATAAATCTTTATTCTGATATCACTTAGAACAATTTTACGTTCAATGAAATAAAGCAACTAATTATGCTTTAATTGTGGAAAACAATAATTGTTAATGGAACTCCTATGGTAATTATGCAAGAGTTTTTATTTCGTTTTAGTAATTAGAATATTATTTACAGTCACGCAACATTAATCAAACAAGCATTATACACACAAAAAAATGTAACTAAAATGATATATTATCAATGTAAATTATAACAATGCTCGATAGCCCTTTGTATAAAGTATACAATAAATAATACAAATATGTATACAAATATAATAAGTATATAACAAAAGTATACAAATAATATAAGAAAACTGATATTTATTAGAAATATAAAAGACAACTAGGAAATATAAAATGTTTTAAGAAATGCGAAATTGAAAAATAAGAAATGATTAATATTTCAGTTTCGTAGACAAGACCAGAGAGATAAGATCAGTTAGGCCAGAATAGCTAAAAATAGACAGGTCAGACAGGAAAGAGCAGATAGATAAGATTAAACTGACAAAACCAGACATACTGGACAAGATAGATAAGACCAGACGGACAAGACGAACCATAATCGACAAGATAGACAAAAACCAATAGACAAGACCAGACAGACAATACAAACATACTAGACAAGATAGACAAGACCATACATACTAGATGAGATAGACAGGTCCAGGCAGACAAGATAAGACATAGTAGACAAGACCGGACAGACAAAACTAGATAGATAAGACCAGACAAACAAGATCAGACATACAAGACAAGATAGAAGAAGGTTGGAAGGAAATTTGGTGCTGAGGCAAAGTTTAGTAGATTGGACGGTGATTCGATAATTTTGTTATTAGAAGAACTAGAGAAAACAGATTTGAATCAAACATTGATCGTCAAAAAATCTGAATATCCAGATAATCTTCAAAGAATCATCCACAAATCCAAAATTTATAAAAGTAAAGGAGCAATTATGAGCGATTTAAGAAGACTCGTCCATAGTGTAGAAATGCATTTGTGTAATGATTCGGAAATTTTGAAACAAATAAACGTATTTTGTAGCATATTAGACGAGGCGATTGAACAAAGTTTCCCCGATTTTACTGACGCGTGCTTGGAGGACATCGAGTTTAACATTAGAAGCAATAAGACTTAATTACACATAACATTATATATCAAAACATTTAGTCCACTTAATAAAATTAGTTATTATATCATTTAGTCCACCCTTGACATTGTCTGGGATACGAATTTCTCAAAATCTTCAATCATTATGTTTTTGTTCTATTTTCTTTCTGATCCCAAAACAACCTATTTTTAAATCGCTTTTAAGTTTCAAATTTATAAATTATTCCTGTTTTTCTCCATTTTTTTTTTCACCCCCCAATGAAATACTCGTATTCTCGTACATCGTACAAAGCATAAAATACTAGCTGACCCGGCGAACTTCGTATCGCCTAAAAATTTTTAATCGCAAGAACAGTGGCTAAAATCAATGACATGAGGAATGTCTTTTCCACCGAGCGCATCGAGGAAAAATAAGCCACCATTACCATCATCAATTGCCTTCATTAACTTATCGTACATATCCTTCTGTTTTGAGTTCAACAGTGATACACTCATTCAAACTGATTCGTTCAATGCATCTCGGTCGTATTCACGTTCATGTTCCAATTCTCGATTGAAAGCATCGTTCGTAGCACGATTTGACGTTGGCATTCCTAACTTTACTAACAAACTGCCGCACATGAGGTAACACATGTCTTCTATCAAAAGCAAAGCCTGGTTAGATATTTCCTCATTCGCCTCGAGATCGGAATTCCCTGAAGTGACACGAATTCGATGTAAAATGTCTTCTGACAAGTCATCCTTGTACTTGTTCCACAGTTCAATTAGATTCGATCGGAAACATGGATAGAAATAATGATAACAAATAATGTGCGTATCTGATTTGGAGATGCAGAAAGAACTGATTCAGCTATTGTAATCGCAATGAATTTCGTTTTCAAGCAAATTGAGCTGTTGACATGCAGCACGAAATGTTGAGCATACTGCACCATTGACAGTTCGAAGGGATTCAAAGGATGTCGGTACATGAACATTAGAGAGTAGAGTAACGTTCGTGTAAATAGATCGCTTTGGCAAATAAAAAACAAACTTCTCAATGTTGTCACTGGAGGTGTTTCAGCACGTTAAGCAACATTTGATGCGTTGAAATAAATCGTTGACCATTTTCTAGAAGCACCGCCAAATGTAATGGCTCCTCTACACTATGGCTCATTGTGGGCCATCATGATGGTCACCATTATCATGGCATATTATGATGGCCTGAAGGGACGCATTTACAAAGTGGTCCATCTAGATGGACCATTCTAGATGTGCATGAAACGGCCATAGTGGCCCATACATTGTTGATAAAAATTAATTTCAAATTCAAATTTTATTAGTAACTATAAAAGCAGAGGTGGAGGAAAATGCAATAAATACAAAATCATAAAAATCGGTACTTGACTTTTTAAAAGCCAAAATTTAAACCCGACTATGTTTTATATATTAAGATTCGATCTGATAAACAGAACCATACTGGACAATATAGGCAAGACCAGGTAGAAATGACAAGGCAAACTAAACAAGATAGACAAGACATCACAGACAGAAGAGGATAGTCAAGACCAGAAGATATGGGCACTAATTACATTTGACGTTAGAAACTCTTTTAACAGTGCTAGTTGCAAAATAATATTGAAGGAACTAACCGAAAGAGGAATAGTGCCTTACCTTCTGCGCATGGTAATAAGCTACTTTCATAATAGGCTACGGGCACATGGAGTTTTGTTAGAGAGAGAACTGAGTAGCTGGGTCCCACAAGGTTCAGACTTAGGCCCTACTTTGTGGAACACCTTATATGATGTAGAGTTTTTCGGCTCCGAGTACCCAGACGCGGACTCGGCGAGTCCAAGGGAAAATACCCGATACCCGATCTAAGACTCGACGAGTCTCGCCTGATGTATCGCCATCTTCGTAATCTTCCTCCTGAAGTCGCTTCCCCATTTTCTCTCTCCTATCCCCCGAATACACCCCACTACCTTGTTTGCTATCCTGGCTAACGCTCTCATATGCGCTTTATCCGAGGCCATCTCATTCAATGTGTAGCCTAGGTACTTAAACTCTCTTATTCGCTCTATTGTTCCCCCTTCCTACTTCGATTCCTTTTCCTCATTCTTCCTCTTTCTAAATAAACACCATCATTTTCGTTTTCTCCACATTCACTTCTATGTTTTTCTTCCTCATACCTCCCTATATTTTTCATAATTTCTTTCATCTCTCCTTCGCTCTTTGCACGACTGCCACATCATCCGCGAAGGCCAAGCTCCATACTTTCTCTCTACCTATCACACACCCTCTCGTTTGCGCCTTCTTAAACATTCTTTCCATATCTGCCACATATTTCGTAAACAATAAGGGGCTGAGGGGAAAACCTTATCTTATTCCTTTTGTCGTCTCGAACCAGTAGCTCTCTTTCTCTCCCACTCTCACTTCGCTTATTGTTCTTCGATATATCTCTTCCACCCTCCCTACCAACCACCCGTCTACTCTTCATTCTCCCATACATTCAAACATTTCCTCTCTATCCACTCTGTCAAACGCTGGCTTTAGAGCTATGAATAATGCACAGACCCTTGCTCTGCTATAAATTAAATACTTTGTGTTTAGGTGAGATTATTTTTGCTAGTACATTTACATGCATCTTATTATACATGTAAATTATGTTTTTAAATACTAACGCAATATTTTTCAAAAGTAATGTCAAGCTTCTTTGGTAGTTTAACATCATAGAAACAGCAAAAAGTATAGAAGAATCTGTTTACATTAGGCGTTTAAGCCGGCTAAAAATTGTTTTATTTACCTATTTATCATAAGATTAAAAAAATGCCTTGTTTATCTCAGTCCCACTGCGTTAAGTCCCACTTAACTTAATCGGCAAGTTGCTACAGTATCTCTTGCTTTACCACATGCATGATCACGAAAAATCGTGTTATTGTTAAAATTACGAGAAAGAAAGAAAAACGGATTAGACCCGGGTCCGGGCCCGAAAAATAATCGTCGGCTCGACTCGTACTCGCCGACTCAGCAAAAACGGAATCCGTGCTATTGCAAAAGGGAAAACCGCATAATTCGCCAAGTAATCGATTGGATAACATCAAACAACCTGAGCCTTGCGCTCTAAAAGTCTGAAGCTGTGTTACTAACACAAGGAGACACAACCTAAGGCCTAAGGAGACACAACACAATAAAGTTGCAAGTGCAAGATACATTTATAAGCCCCAAGATCGATATGACATACCTTGGGTAGTTATAGAAAAGTGCTTTCCTTTGGTCCACACCTCACGAAGGCAGCAGCTAAAGGCATGAAGGTAACGGCGGCATTGGACAGAATTATGCACAATGTAGGTGGGCCGAAAAGCTCCAAACGTAAGCTCCTTGGTACGATTATACAATCCGCCATGCTATATATTGCCCCAATATGGGCTAAAAACATGATAGTAGAAAGCAATGTCTACAAACTGGTGAAATCTACTAGATCTGTAGCGCATACAAGACTGTATTGGCGGAAGCATACAGCTCCTGGGAGGCGGTAGTGGCTTAATAGCTAAGGTGTCAGACTTCTGAGCCTCAAGTCCCGGGTTTAAATCCTGTACATGGCCAAAATAAGGCCACCGTTCTCCTATAGATGGCTCTGGCAATGTCATCACAGTAAAAATCTGCCTCGAAACCTCCCCGAACAGTGGCTCGCCAACCACGTTCAAAATTGTAAGGGATCCCTACACTTGTGTCTAAGCTCAAGACACCAAGCACAAGTGTGATCTGTGGGAGGAGGTCCCAGGTCCTACACAGGACTGTAGCACCATTAGATAATGGTGTATGGATCCAGGTCTGGTCATAGAGCACCTGGTAAAGCAGAGAACCGAACTACATGAGGTAGGATGTGATAGACAATCTAGAATTGCCGCTAGAAAGAATCTTATTGTGTGCCTTTGTCACTTCGACAATGGACGAAGTTCAGATATCACCACATGGGTCAACAGGAAGTACACAATATTTGACTGGTGGAGATGGGAAGCAGAAAGACGAAAGGAACAGAAAAAGCTAACAACGAACATGGAGATACCGCTGAACGCAAGGACGGTAATGAGATACATGCTGCCAAATAAAGAAAACTGGTTTTAAGAAGTTATTTCGGGTGGGGTTTTAGAGAAATGCACCAATTTACTTTCTAAAACTGAAACACAAGGGTTCCTAAACTCCACTTTTACCATGCTCTCTTGAAGATAGTCGTCTCTACTAGTCCCTCCTGATTTCAATATAATATTTATGTTATATTTTGCATATTTCGGTTTTTTTTTTCATTTGTGGAGTTGCATATTTCATCTAATGCCTCTTTATTATGTTTGTAGCCACATTTTAACGCTAACACTGCATCAGCCCTGGCACACCATCTTGTATCTGATACTTTCTTTATTGTAAAATATCCTTTATCTCTTAAATCCGCCTCTGCGTACGAACGTATGGGCAAACATGGTCAAACGAAGTTCTTCAACACCAAATGAAAAAAAAAAAACAATAAAAATAAAAAAATCATAAAAATTTAATATTATAAAATCGATTTTGGGGTTCCTAAAAAAAATTATCGAAACAAATGGTGGGCAAACATGGTCAAACGATGTTTTTTAAGATGCCATTCTCAAATATAGAAAAAATGCATTTTGGGGTGGCCCCCGATCATTTTTAAAAAATATCTTTTGAACGGAATGTGGGCAAACAAAACTATTTGGTGGTCAATCATGGTCAAATCTTGGTCAAAAGTATCTCAATTTAATTTTTTTATTTTCTCAATTTCGGGGGCCATCTTCATGCAGCTCTCGCGTGCCACTAAATTTGTTCTACGTGTTAGTTATGACACGCGTGCCATAGGTTCGCCATCGCTGGCTTAGAGTATACAGACAAGACCAGACTGACTAAACGAGATTTATTTTCAATTACTTGTTGTAACAAACTTACTATCTAGATGTAATTAATGTTGATTACAGTTTTATGTAATGACTTAATAGTTTATTTATATTTATACATTGAATTTATATTTATAATTTATTACATTTTTATATAATGAATTTATAGTCTGTTTACTAATTGTTGATAAATAAGTACATAAATTGCGTTTATAAATAAAAGTAATTTAATTTTAACCACATTCAAGAGTAAATTGCTCCACAGATATTTTTAGATTCTGTTCCTCTTCTAAAAATAAAACGAATTATCTATTTCCTCTCAAATAGTTTTGTTTTTGTGTTTGTTTGTGGGAAAAAAATGCAAACAATCCACAATTGCCAGAAATTATTGAGGAAGTAACGGAAACGGTGTAAATATTAAAGATTTCGTTTCTACCTGTGTCAGGCGAAACTTTGCACCATTTATCTTGCAAAGTATTTTTAAGGTACATTTCACCTGTCACAACTTAGGCATCGCTTTACAACTCTCTTCCTATTTCTATATTTGGCTTGCAATTTATCTGCATATATACCTGTCGGAATGTAAATAACCTCGTCATATTTTAGAATTCTCGGTTACAGTTTTACATAATCTTAATTTGATTATAATAAACTTAAACCTAATGCAAAGAAAATAAAAATTTTGGAAACTATAATAATTCAAGAATACATTGTCTTTATATCCATTGCAAAAGTAAATATAGAAGGTATATTTGTATCCGTTGATAGCTTATTAATGGATTTATCTAGTTGTAAGATTCAAGAAATTATTTAGGTACAACCAAGGTATTTAAAAAAAAAATTCTCAAACCTCCCATTTCTCCACAATATTTTTTTGTCCTCTCTAATATTTATAGCTTAATTCCTGCGATGGCTTTAATACCGCCGGCGCCTGGCCTGGCCATTGTAACATGCAACAGTCTTCAGTATCAAAGTGAAACCGCTCTTAAGCCTCAAGACCTTAATAACGAAAACTCACACACACACAAGGGCGGCTAATATAACCTACATCCTACACCACACACCCATCACTACTTAAAACTCTTTTTTTTTCTCAACCTCACCGTCTTCTATGACAAGTGCTTGAAACTTCTTACCGAAACGTTCCCTTAATAGAAAAACATTGTTTTTCTAAACTAAGTACTAATAATTATTGAGATTCTTACCATTAATATTATGTGTTCGGTGTTTAAGAGGTTAAATGGCTCCATATGGTTTCCTTACTACTATTATAAATAATTTCCCAGTACGTCAAAAAAATTATGTATTTTTCCTAAAATTTACTAATGTAAATACTGCTCAATCTGAACATGATTATCGCTTAATTTTATTCATGTTGATTGAAAGTGCCTTAAAGTAAATTATAATTTTATTTACCAGTTTTTGTCTACTCTTGTCTGTCTAGTATTGTGTGTCTTGTCTGTCTAGTCTTGTCTGTCTAGACTTGTCTGTCTAGTCTTGTCTGTCTAGTCTTGTCTGTCTAGTCTTGTCTGTCTAGTCTTGTCTGTCTAGTCTTGTCCGTCTAGACTTGTCTGTCTAGTCTTGTCTGTCTAGTCTTGTCCTGTCTAGTCTTGTCTGTCTAGTCTTGTCTGTCTAGTCTTGTCCTGTCTAGTCTTGTCTGTATAGTCGTGTCTGTCTAGTCTTGTCTGTCTAGTCTTGTCTGTCTAGTCTTGTCTGTCTAGTCTTGTCTGTCTAGTCTTGTCTGTCTAGTCTTGTCTGTCTAGTCTGTCTAGTCTGTCTGTCTAGTCTTGTCTGTCTAGTCTTGTCTGTCTAGTCTTGTCTGTCTAGTCTTGTCTATCTAGTCTTGTCTGTCTAGTCTTGTCTGTCTAGTCTTGTCTGTCTAGTCTTGTCTGTCTAGTCTTGTCTGTCTAGTCTTGTCTGTCTAGTCTTGTCTGTCTAGTCTTGTCTGTCTAGTCTTGTCTGTCGTAGTCTTGTCTGTCTAGTCTTGTCGTCTAGTCTTGTCTGTCTAGTCTAGTCTGTCTGTAGTCTTGTCTGTCTAGTCTTGTCTGTCTAGTCTTGTCTGTCTAGTCTTGTCTGTCTAGTCTTGTCTGTCTAGTCTTGTCTGTCTAGTCTTGTCTGTCTAGTCTTGTCTGTCTAGTCTGTCTGTCTAGTCTTGTCTAGTCTTGTCTAGTCTTGTCTGTCTAGTCTTGTCTGTCTAGTCTTGTCTGTCTAGTCTTGTCTGTCTAGTCTTGTCTGTCTAGTCTTGTCTGTCTAGTCTTGTCTGTCTAGTCTTGTCTGTCTAGTCTTGTCTGTCTAGTCTTGTCTGTCTAGTCTTGTCTGTCTAGTTTGTGTCTAGTCTTGTCTGTCTAGTCTTGTCTGTCTAGTCTTGTCTGTCTAGTCTTGTCTGTCTAGTCTTGTCTGTCTAGTCTTGTCTGTCTAGTCTTGTCTGTCTAGTCTTGTCTGTCTAGTCTTGTCTGTCTAGTCTTGTCTGTAGTCTTGTCTGTCTAGTCTTGTCGGTCTAGTCTTGTCTGTCTAGTCTTGTCTGTCTAGTCTTGTCTGTCTAGTCTTGTCTGTCTAGTCTTGTCTGTCTAGTCTTGTCTGTCTAGTCTTGTCTGTCTAGTCTTGTCTGTCTAGTCTTGTCTGTCTAGTCTTGTCTGTCTAGTCTTGTCTGTCTAGTCTTGTCTGTCTAGTCTTGTCTGTCTAGTCTTGTCTGTCTAGTCTTGTCTGTCTAGTCTTGTCTGTCTAGTCTTGTCTGTCTAGTCTTGTCTGTCTAGTCTTGTCTGTCTAGTCTTGTCTGTCTAGTCTTGTCTGTCTAGTCTTGTCTGTCTAGTCTTGTCTGTCTAGTCTTGTCTGTCTAGTCTTGTCTGTCTAGTCTTGTCTGTCTAGTCTTGTCTGTCTAGTCTTGTCTGTCCTAGTCTTGTCTGTCTAGTCTTGTCTGTCTAGTCTTGTCTGTCTAGTCTTGTCTGTCTAGTCTTGTCTGTCTAGTCTTGTCTGTCTAGTCTTGTCTGTCTAGTCTTGTCTGTCTAGTCTTGTCTGTCTAGTCTTGTCTGTCTAGTCTTGTCTGTCTAGTCTTGTCTGTCTAGTCTTGTCTGTCTAGTCTTGTCTGTCTAGTCTTGTCTGGTCTAGTCTTGTCTGTCTAGTCTTGTCTGTCTAGTCTTGTCTGTCTAGTCTTGTCTGTCTAGTCTTGTCTGTCTAGTCTTGTCTGTCTAGTCTTGTCTGTCTAGTCTTGTCTGTCTAGTCTTGTCTGTCTAGTCTTGTCTGTCTAGTCCTTGTCTGTCTAGTCTTGTCTGTCTAGTCTTGTCTGTCTAGTCTTTGTCTGTCTAGTCTTGTCTGTCTAGTCTTGTCTGTCTAGTCTTGTCTGTCTAGTCTTGTCTGTCTAGTCTTGTCTGTCTAGTCTTGTCTGTCTAGTCTTGTCTGTCTAGTCTTGTCTGTCTAGTCTTGTCTGTCTAGTCTTGTCTGTCTAGTCTTGTCTGTCTAGTCTTGTCTGTCTAGTCTTGTCTGTCTAGTCTTGTCTGTCTAGTCTTGTCTGTCTAGTCTTGTCTGTCTAGTCTTGTCTGTCTAGTCTTGTCTGTCTAGTCTTGTCTGTCTAGTCTTGTCTGTCTAGTCTTGTCTGTCTAGTCTTGTCTGTCTAGTCTTGTCTGTCTAGTCTTGTCTGTCTAGTCTTGTCTGTCTAGTCTTGTCTGTCTAGTCTTGTCTGTCTAGTCTTGTCTGTCTAGTCTTGTCTGTCTAGTCTTGTCTGTCTAGTCTTGTCTGTCTAGTCTTGTCTGTCTAGTCTTGTCTGTCTAGTCTTGTGTCTGTCTAGTCTTGTCTGTCTAGTCTTGTCTGTCTAGTCTGTCTGTCTAGTCTTGTCTGTCTAGTCTTGTCTGTCTAGTCTTGTCTGTCTAGTCTTGTCTGTCTAGTCTTGTCTGTCTAGTCTTGTCTGTCTAGTCTTGTCTGTCTAGTCTTGTCTGTCTAGTCTTGTCTGTCTAGTCTTGTCTGTCTAGTCTTTGTCTGTCTTGTCTTGTCTTGTCTAGTCTTGTCTGTCTAGTCTTGTCTGTCTAGCCTTGTCTGTCTAGTCCTTGTCTGTCTAGTCTGTCTGTCTAGTCTTGTCTGTCTAGTCTTGTCTGTCTAGTCTTGTCTGTCTAGTCTTGTCTGTCTAGTCTTGTCTGTCTAGTCTTGTCTGTCTAGTCTTGTCTGTCTAGTCTTGTCTGTCTAGTCTTGTCTGTCTAGTCTTGCTTTCTAGTCTTGTTTGTCTAGTTTTGTCTGTCTAGTCTTGTCTGTCTAGTCTTGTCTGTCTAGTCTTGTCTGTCTAGTCTTGTCTGTCTAGTCTTGTCTGTCTAGTCTTGTCTGTCCAGTCTTGTCTGTCCTAGTCTTGTCTGTCTAGTCTTGTCTGTCTAGTCTTGTCTGTCTAGTCTTGTCTGTCTAGTCTTGTCTGTCTAGTCTTGTCTGTCTAGTCTTGTCTGTCTAGTCTTGTCTGTCTAGTCTTGTCTGTCTAGTCTTGTCCTGTCTAGTCTTGTCTGTCTAGTCTTGTCTGTCTAGTCTTGTCTGTCTAGTCTTGTCTGTCTAGTCTTGTCTGTCTAGTCTTGTCTGTCTAGTCTTGTCTGTCTAGTCTTTCTGTCCAGTCTTGTCTGTCTAGTCTTGTCTGTCTAGTCTTGTCTGTCTAGTCTTGTCTGTCTAGTCTTGTCTGTCTAGTCTTGTCTGTCTAGTCTTGTCTGTCTAGTCTTGTCTGTCTAGTCTTGTCAGTCTAGTCTTGTGTCTGTCTAGTCTTGTCTAGTCTTGTCTGTCTAGTCTTGTCTGTCTAGTCTTGTCTGTCTAGTCTTGTCTGTCTAGTCTTGTCTGTCTAGTCTTGTCTGTCTAGTCTTGTCTGTCTAGTGTTGTCTGTCTAGTCTTGTCTGTCTAGTCTTGTCTGTCTAGTCCTTGTCTGTCTAGTCTTGTCTGTCTAGTCTTGTCTGTCTAGTCTTGTCTGTCTAGTCTTGTCTGTCTAGTCTTGTCTGTCTAGTCTTGTCTGTCTAGTCTTGTCTGTCTAGTCTTGTCTGTCTAGTCTTGGCTGCTCTAGTCTTGTCTGTATTGTCTTGTCTGTCTAGTCTTGTCCGTCTAGTCTTGTCCGTCTAGTCTTGTCCGTCTAGTCTTGTCCGTCTAGTCTTGTCCGTCTAGTCTTGTCCGTCTAGTCTTGTTCGTCTAGTCTTGTCCGTCTAGTCTAGTCCGTCTAGTCTTGTCCGTCTAGTCTTGTCCGTCTAGTCTTGTCCGTCTAGTCCTTGTCCGTCTAGTCTTGTCCGTCTCAGTCTTGTCCGTCTAGTCTTGTCCGTCTAGTCTTGTCCGTCTAGTCTTGTCCGTCTAGTCTTGTCCGTCTAGTCTTGTCCGTCTAGTCTTGTCCGTCTAGTCTTGTCCGTCTAGTCTTGTCCGTCTAGTCTTGTCCGTCTAGTCTTGTCTGTCTTGTCTTGTCTGTCTAGTCTTGTCTCTCTAGTCTTGTCTGTCTAGTCTTGTATGTCTAGTCTTGTCTGTCTACTCTTGTCGGTTTAGTGAAATCAAATCAAATCAAATAGTTTTCGAAAATAGAATAAACAGCATTGAATGGAGTTGATATCATCACTCAGAAAAACTAGTTGATCTGAATCAATCCTATCCGATTCCTCACACACAGTCGCTGGAACGGATCGAATGATTTTTGTCGGTAAAGTTAAGTCATCTCGGCGACTGTCCTCAATAACATGTTGATGCTGTGTAAGGGGTGTCGGGGCATCGGGGGGGCTCGGCGCGACATTACATAGAAACCCTTTCTGGGCCCGGCTCCACTCTGCCGCGGCACTGTCACGGTGCCGTCCATCGAATTGTATCAATTAGTAATCATCGCGTACATTATATACTCACATTAAAAAAAGAGAAACAGTCATAATAAGGGAATGCCGAAAAGTTCTAATTATCTAATAAGAAAATAACGCTTTGACAGGATGATAAATTGTTGTTGGTGTAGTGAAAATTGTTGCGTTTAAAGCACAAGAATCAAGGCAAGAAGTTTAGTGGATATTTCATGCTCTAATAGAGATTTATTTATATGTTTAATTATCCCAAATTTTCTTAATTGTTCCAAAATTAATTATTGTATTTATAAACTATTTTATATTCAAAATCCAGCTGAGAAAACTAATTAACCGAGAGGGCTAATCAAATAAAATAAATTACAATTCTGTTTTATTTTTCCAATATTATTCGGTTATATAAATCTATTAAGTGCGAAATGTAGCCTTGACGTAATAAAAACAGCTTGAATAAATATATTCAAGCTGTCCGTAGCTCTATAATATTAAGTCTTATTAAGGTTGCAAAACAAATCCCATGTTGAAACAACTACGTCCCTGGCTAATATTCCCGTTGTATAATTGAATATCCTACGTGGAATGCAGGATATTGAATTATACAACGGGCATTTGTATGTTATTACCAGACCCAGTACATTTTCATGTCATTAAACGAGTACTAGTATAAACGAGTAATAGATAAATAATATTGTTATAATTTAATTGTTATTAATTAAATAATATTGTTATGGCTACATTTCGCCCTCAATAAATTAATTAAATAATATTGTTATGGCTACATTTCGCCCTCAATAAGTTTATATGTTTGTATCTATAACTAGTATGGTTTCACCAATAATAAATTATGATTTAAATCAATAACCTGCAACTAGCAATAAGTTCATATCTTTCTACACAAAATTTCTAATCAAATTAAACGAAACCTCACCAGTCATGCACATGTGTTCAAGTAAGTGTATTCCAATTTATAATTCAAAACAGCAAAGCTGCACTGATACAAGATAAATCTCGAAACGCGTCTACAGATGACTTGACTTAATTTAAATGGAAATAAATGATCTTAAAAATAAATGCTATTAACCTAGTACTCGTTTATTGACATGAAAATGTACAGGGACTGGTAATAACATGCGAAACCGTGTTGTATAAATCAATATACTGCGTGGAATTAGCCAGGGAAGTAGTTGTTTCAACAAGAGATTTTTTTTAGTCTTAATTTAGACTTTCTATTATAGAGCTACGAACAGGTAGAAAATATGTATCTATTCAGGCTACATATCGTCTTTTAATAATGTTATTTGAAAGGAACTGTTGCCAAAAGTCGCTTTTTATTCAACAACAAGATTGATACTATCAAGACATATCTCCTAGATGTAGGTAAGTCAGTGTTGACAATTACTGCGACAATAATGTAAACAATAATCATAACTTTAATAAGAAAACAGCAGACTTAATGCTATCTAGGTCCATAACAAAATTTAAAGGGAGCTACCAATTAGAGATGCCACGAATATTCGGTATCTATTCGGTATTCGACCTATTCAGCCACTTTTTTAAATATTCGGCCGAATACTGCTAACTATTCGGCCGAATACCGAATATCAAATCATGAAAAAAAATCACACATATAATTAAAATTGATAATAAACAAAACAAAACATTACAATTTATAAATACTTAAAATTTGTCAGAGGTAAGTTGTGATGAATGAAATCATTTTTTTCAGCAGTTGTTGATTGCAACCGTTTGCGCTTTTCATCTTAAGGAGGGAAACCACATTAGGAGGCTGTTTGATACTGATTTTTTAGGAATTTTTTTTTTGGGTGGGGTGAATTAACTAGAATTTAATCAAATTTTGACATCATTTCATTCATATTTGGAACAATTTCTGCGATATTTTTTTTAATAATTTTAGCCAAAAATAAAAAAGTTACGGTGTGATGTTCGCTGAAGGTTGTAAGTATAGTTTTCCAATTGCGTGCAGTGTAGCCATTCCGATTTTCATGTGAAATCAAAAAGGTTTTGATTTTACATTAATAACTCATTTTCTAAGAATATGAACCTCAATGTAGGCGAAAAAAATGAAAATTAAAGATTAAAGGTGATATAAAAATTAAAGCTGTTGGAACAATTTTTCTTCGATTTTCACGATTTTTTTCTCTAATTATGTAAGGAAAAATACTCTTAAAATCACGATATCATCTCACAAGTTGGTTCATATAATTCGAAATTTTATAAAGAATCATACTATCAATTTTCATAATGATCGGTTCCACACTTTTTGACTTTTTGAGATTGCACGCAAATGTGAAAAAAGTCATTTCGAGATAAATGAGGTAATGCTCCGCTCGAGCCTGTAGCCTGTACCTGATGTGCACTCGGTTCTATGCTCATAAAATCTAAACGAATGCCAATTTCGATTTGAAATTTTGACAGAGTATTCTTGGATAGTTAAGCTAACGATTTATGCAATAAAAAAATCTGATTTTTTTAACTTCCTAATGTGGTTTCTCCCCTTAAACTATACCCGCTTCTGACAATAGCCTCTCACTGTATACACTGCTACCGGGTGATGATAGATACATTTTTGCGAATTCTGTAACTTTTGGAACTGCTGCACGTTTGCTGACCACCACTTGTAAGTGTCTGTTGCTCAATCTATAAATCAATATCATTTGCAATAGCACTTTTCTTTTCCACATGTTCATCTTTCTCCGCATTTTCTTTAGCGATTTTCTCAAAACAACTCATTTTGAGAGCTTCTAAAAGATTTTTTGTTTTGCTCTTTGTGTTTGAACTAAGCCCAGGAAATTGGTTTTGAAACGAGGGTCAGGAAAAGTGGCAACCAGGTATTTGTCATTTTCATCAAAGTTGAACCGTGTTCCTAGCTCAGCTTCTAGTGATCTCATTCTCAGCAAATTTTGTGTTCTATCTGCTGTCTCTTCCTTTTCCAGGTATTTCAAAAATGTGACAACGTGTAACGGAAAAGTCTAACTTCGGAAATGTAAGAAAATGATTTAAAGAGTTTGATACATTGTTCCAGTAACAACCACTGAGAAGGTGTTAGATTGTTGAATGACTCGTTATGTTAATAAGTTATGTATGAAAAAACAGATCGCTATTGTTCTAATAATCTCTCCATGAAATAGTATGTAGAATTTCAAAGTGTGCTTACATCTTGCATTAATTGGTGGTTTGGCAAGTCAAATTCTTGGCGTATGGATTTGAGCTTTTCTTTTGCTATACCTGAGTGGTTAAAATGTGTAACAATTCGTCTAAGCTACAACCACTGTTATTTCCGATTGAGATTTTATCGATTCCTCGATAGCTCGTTATGAGAAATATTCCATTTTACTGCAATACCATTCAGTTTTTTTGCAATATTGGTAGCAGTATGTGAACCAACGTCATGTTCAAGATTAAAATTACAAGATATTCAATGCGCAGTGAAACTCAAAAAACTTTGATTATTGTGCTGACATGTCCACATATGAGATGTTACTGATATTGCTGCTGCTTGCGAAATACTAGCTTCAATTTTAGAGTTGATTCTATTATATGTATATATATGAGGAATAATTTTTTCGGTTATATATATATTTCGGTTATAAGTGCGGCTAGGTATCTTGTATTAAGATACAGCTTTTTCCATAAGCCTTGGAAAGCCGGCTCGTTCAACAAGTGATAATGATTCATTGTCTAATGCAATCATTTTATCAAATAAATAGTGATATTTTCTAAATTTCGGACCATTAAAATCCCACAACAATTTCCTTTGAATTGTTTTCTTTTCTTCAGAGTAAACTGTTTCTTTTCTGACGTATTTGATTCTGCGAGTAAGGTACTGCGTAGGGCCGCGCCGTCGCGCAATCAATTTTCGAAAGTTACGTAGTTTTCCCAAAAGCCGCGCCAAATATTCGGAGGCCGAATATTCGGTGCTTCGGCCAAGAGTGTGGTGTGGATTCAGCAAAATCACTATTCGTGGCATCTCTACTACCAATAGTTCTAACAGTTCTAACAGAATTTAAATTAAGCTTTGTCCATTCCACAAAGATATATTTCAGTTTTGTCTGGTTATTTTGCCAAGTATAATTAATAGACCTTTAATGATTAGTTAAGCGCATGTGCATCCGCCATGTTTAAAAGGCGGGAATATGAAAGTTTCGGACACTTTTTGTAAAAATGACTGCACAGCAAGAATTGTCACCTTTATTACGAGCAATCTTCACTTAAGCTGCGCGGGTGCGCGGATGCGCAGTAGTTTAGGTGACATTTTAAAATCTGCGCAGATAAATTTAGTTTCCGCGCACTTAAATTACGAGACGTTGATTTTGTCTTCGAAATTGGCGAAATTGTTAGATTACTAAAAAAGACATATTATTCAAAAACAATATAGAGAAGCTGTTAATAAACCACAAACATTGAAAAAATGTTAATTTTAAAAATGTAAAAATGTTTATGGAAAGACCTAAAGAACGTCACGGAAAAAAGGAAAAACAAGAACGGTCAAAATCTAATTTTGAGAAAGTTTATGTATCAATCGAAAATGTAATATTAACGAGTAACGAATACGTATCAATGAATTCCCTTCCTAAAATCCATAAGCACATGGAAAAAATAAGTTACCACAAAATTGGCGAAGTCAAAATTATGCTTTTGAATTCACCGAATGTATAAACAATATCCTAGAAAAAAATGTTTTTAACGAAATGAAAATTCAACCTTCTATACACTAATTGTAGACGAAAGCATCGATATTTCAGTACAAAAAGTACTAATTTTGTATTTTAAATATCCTGATAATGATATAAATTACAAAACTGTACTGTTGGTATTTTGAAAGTCGAACATAGACCTTTTCATAGTTGAATTTTTTTTTTGTGCCCATGCGTCAATTTCCGCCATGCTATACGTCAAAATTGCCCGAACTTTTTGACGTCTAACCTTAATATTTGCCCGAAACTTTCATATTCCCGCCTTTCAAACTTGACAGATGCGCATGCGCTTAAGTAACCGTTGAAAGGTCTATAGTGACAGCAAGTCAATTGTAACAAAAAATTTAAATAATTATGTTGTACATAACTTAAAGATGAAATAGTATATTTTGCAACTAGGGCGGTAAGTTGTCAATTGGTCACGAGAGCGAAATTGGGCGCACATTTGCTCGAGAGGGCAATAATACCGCTTGTTTTTATTACTGACCAACTTCAAATCACTCAAAAAATTCAAAATCACTCATTTTAAAACGTTTTCTCTAATTTATATTTAGTAATGAAACAAAATTTCTGTCACTTTCACATCACTTTTTTAATATTGAGGTCTTGATTGTGTTTATTTTATTTATTTTATTGTTTTTTTTTAAATGTAACTTAGAGATATTGAATATTTGTGTGCGTTACCCAAGTTATGTGGTAATACAACAAAAAAATGGCTTTTGTCGCACTAAAAGAACGTGCGCCAAGATGTAGAAGATGTAGAATGTATAAACAATATCCTAGAAAAAAATGTTTTTAACGAAATGAAAATTCAACCTTCTATACACTAATTGTAGACGAAAGCATCGATATTTCAGTACAAAAAGTACTAATTTTGTATTTTAAATATCCTGATAATGATATAAATTACAAAACTGTACTGTTGGTATTTTGAAAGTCGAACATAGACCTTTTCATAGTTGAATTTTTTTTTTGTGCCCATGCGTCAATTTCCGCCATGCTATACGTCAAAATTGCCCGAACTTTTTGACGTCTAACCTTAATATTTGCCCGAAACTTTCATATTCCCGCCTTTCAAACTTGACAGATGCGCATGCGCTTAAGTAACCGTTGAAAGGTCTATAGTGACAGCAAGTCAATTGTAACAAAAAATTTAAATAATTATGTTGTACATAACTTAAAGATGAAATAGTATATTTTGCAACTAGGGCGGTAAGTTGTCAATTGGTCACGAGAGCGAAATTGGGCGCACATTTGCTCGAGAGGGCAATAATACCGCTTGTTTTTATTACTGACCAACTTCAAATCACTCAAAAAATTCAAAATCACTCATTTTAAAACGTTTTCTCTAATTTATATTTAGTAATGAAACAAAATTTCTGTCACTTTCACATCACTTTTTTAATATTGAGGTCTTGATTGTGTTTATTTTATTTATTTTATTGTTTTTTTTTAAATGTAACTTAGAGATATTGAATATTTGTGTGCGTTACCCAAGTTATGTGGTAATACAACAAAAAAATGGCTTTTGTCGCACTAAAAGAACGTGCGCCAAGATAGTACTTTCAATGCATGAGTTCACGCAGTGAGTTTCAATGAAAAATACTATAATGTTTACTCGATAAAATATCATGATTGGAAAGAAAAATGGGGTAGCTGCAAAATGTACCTGTTATGCAGAACATAAAAAAAAAAGCTCAGAACTCTTTACACGATGTTTCACCAACCGAGTATGAAAAGCGAAAATTTGAAGATTTAGATCAAGAAACTGCAAATGATGTCATATAATTTAAACTAATCAATGAAGTAAGGTATTTTTCCAGATATTTCGCAGTTAGTGCAAAAATTACGATGTTCTAATTGACTATTGTTAAGTTAAAGAACGGAATGATCCTATCTGTAAATATTGAGCAAAAATTTTGACGGATTTTCAATATCGGGTAACAATTTTTGCTCTCAAAGTCATATTAGAAGAGCTTTCATCTTTGTACAAATACCAACAGAAAAGTTGTTTTCGTACTATTATTGATGGACATCAGCATGTTAATAAGAAAATTAAAATCTCAATACCTGGAAGAGAAAATCTTTTGGAGCAGTCTTGTAAAAAGCTATTATCCGAAGATCAAAATAATATTGATACTTCAAATATATATATAATGCAATTTGTCCAACGTGCCTGTATGCAGTTGGAAAGACGATTTCCCGATGACGTAAGCACTTGATAATGAGATTGAAATGAAAAATGAAAATTTTGGAAAACACAATATAATGAATCTTTCCGATAAATATTCTATATTTAATAAATAAAAATATTGACATTAAATATAATAAGATAAATATAAATATTGACATTGATAAAATATGAGATGAATATTCTAAAATGAAATTTACATTATTGAAGAGTAGACTTGGATTTTCAAAACATTCGAGGATACTTGAACTTTCTTATTAACCCACTCATAATTTTCTAATCTAGTTATTCCTTATAATATTATGGGTCCATTCCAAGGGTCCAGTGCGAATTACGAACGGGGATTTTCACTCCTGAATTCCATTAAAAGAAAAGATCGCAACATGCAGCAATATGAACACATATGTGATCTAATAAGAATAAAATTACAATTACCAAATGGGCAAATAATTAAAACCGATTTTTTAAACAGTGGGTTAGTACTAAAGACAGAAGACAAGAAAAAAAAAATCATTGGAAATATTCAAAACTATTACTTTGCTATTTGATATTATGGTTTGAATAAATAAAAGTATAAATAAATTGCGTAATTTATTTTTAATTTAATTTTTTTTGCTCACACTCGACTTTGGACCGCCCAGCACTAACTAAAAATAGAAGGAACACAGATTACGAGTGCAATTAATATAAAAAATAATTGATGGTGTTTCATTAGTCTAGTGGTTTAACAGTTTGAAGGCGAAATGTAGCCTGAACATATAAATATATTCAACCTGTTCCTAGCTCTATAATATTTAAGTCTTATCAAGACTACAAAACAAATCCCAAGTTGAAACTACTACTTCCGTTGCTAATACCATGCTGGATATTGAATTATACAACAGATATTTGCATGTTATTACCAGCCCCAGTAGGGGAATGAGGGGGGAAATCAGATAGGGGGTGAAATCAGATAATTGCTATTTCAATACACCGTGTGCTGTCTCGTTCTAGCTAGTGGAGAAATAAGCGCGAAAGCTTACTCAGTGCGGTTGCAAATGCCGGTGACTGTAAAATATTAGCGGGAGCGTCCATTAACGAAAATTGAAAACAAAGGTAAGTTATCTAATATTTTGAATTTTTTAAAGTGTTACCATTAACTTTACCTATGAGCTATCATATAAAGTTGTATTTTTTAAGAAGTAATACATATTTAACCTTTTAAAACGGTATTTGTTGTTGCTATGAGTGTAAACATAACCTGCTAGTTATTATAATTTCAAACATGGTACCTGTGGGGTACAAGCGGACGGGGTGATTTCGACTATCCGGTTTTTTTGCTGCTTGTCTGCTTGTCTTAGTCCAGTTGTTCTGAACAAGAATTTTTTTTTTTGTTTGCAAAAACTGCGAATTTATTGTTAGTATCTGTATTCACTCCTTGAATATAATGACTATCCGGTATGACCCATAGAAGTGGGGTGAATTCGTATTTATATTTTTTAATTAAAATTGTTCTATTCTATTGTTATTAAAATTGATCTCAAACATTTTCATACCAAATTTATGCCTAGGGTATAACACCTAACCACCTGACATACGTCTCTCAGGCCCAAAGTAGCAGTAATTTTCTCACCTGAGACGTATTGCCTGAAGGGTTAAACATTTATGATATTGATTATCTCAATAACTAACATAGTGCTCTATTTATTGTGTCTTTATCTTAACTATCCGGTGTCCCCCCACATTCCCCTACATTTCCATGTCACTAAATTCGACTTTAATAAGTTTATATGATTGTATCTATAATTAGTATGGTGTCACCAATATTTAATTACAAAACTAATTCTACTTATTTGAATAACTGGCTAATATTGATAATATTAATAATATTTATTTATATTTATTTATAAAACATGTAAATGTAACAAAAGGGTAACATCCACCTTGTAATTAAATAATTTATATAATTATTCTAATTATAAATAATATTATATACTTTTAACAATTCTATAATGTAACAAAAGTCGCATAACAAAATGGTAATCAATTAACAAAACCAAATAATAGTATATTATTTGTATTTAATGTGAAATAATTTTGTGGTGAATCAGGCAATAAAAACAAGGGCGTTTTAATAGTCGGTTAGCAACGGACGCGGCCGGATGGTTATACCTGACTACACATATAAAGTGGTATACTTGTTTGAGTAGTTTTTGGTCTCAATGCTGTGAATAATAATCGTATTTTATTAGCTATTGAGAGACGCTGGTGAGAGTAGGACCATTAGTCCGGTACGTGTTGGTATCTTTTTCGGGCGCCACTCGTCCTTCCACTTAACGTTTATGCCTTGCTCCGTTCGGGTCGCGACGAAAACCAACAAAAAAAATACAACAAAATTTTCGAAATGATAATAAAAAGCAATACGTATAACGACAATACCAGTTCAGGCCAGAAATTTTTATATTGGACACAATATACAAATTTGTAGCTCCAGGAAAGTAAAAAGAACAATACAAGCCAAAATGGGTCTATTTTGTTTCCAAAAATGTGTCTTAAATATTAAAGTTTAAATTGCTGAAATTAGTCTAGACTTCTTTAATTTAGTTTGTCAGTATGTTTTCACAAAACTAAAAACACTAATAAAATGAAGCTTAAATAAACACAACAAGGAGACTTGACTAGTCCTAGGAAAGAGTTAAAATGAGTTTGTTTCGTTTGCAAAATGTGACTTAAATTGTAAAGTTTAAATTTTTGAAATTTGTCCAGACTTCTTTCATTTAATTTGTTATTATATTTTCAAAAAAAACACTAATAAAATGAAGCTTAGATAGACACGACAAGGTGTCTAAGAGACTTATTTTGGCTTAAAGAAACAAGAAAAAGAATTATACTGGTGAGGTTTTTAAATATAGAATAACTAGAGAACATTTGCTCGACGTGCATCAAAGTAAAACGATTAATCAAAAGCGGAAAAGGTGAGAATGTCAATACTAATTGTCATTAATTTGTAAAAGTCGGGGGAAGCGCCGCTTAAAAAATATATTTATTTTCCTTCTTCACAAACTCGCATATTGCCGGTACACCTTTTTTACGTAAGCAGTCCGTCGTTTGCTTTTTTCACTAATAGACTATTGCCGGGGTTGTCCGCCCTATGACACATGTGACACGAGACAGATGTCGTTGGTTACGTGAAAAATTGCCATCATCAATTATACGCCCAGCTGCGACGTACTCATAAAAATAACGCAGAAGAAAAAAAAACCTTAAGAAGAAAAAATCTAGTAGGTTCTTTAAAGATACAAGTTTGTTAAATCGAGACTAATTTTAAGAAATTTTGGCGCTCGATACGTTCAAAGAGAAGGATCTTCCCCGGAAAATTCTTCACTTTAGAACAGCGGTCTCAACCTTTTGTATATCGCGTACCACCATAAGGAAATCACATAAACTATAGCACCACCAGCATTTGAAAAAAATGTTTACTTTTTATTTAACAAAAAATATATTCTTAAAATTTAAAATGAAATATTTTAAAGTTTACAGCAAAAAAAGAAAACGTAAAAACAGTAAATATAAAATATTCAATGCGATCCTTGCGCTTGTTTTGCAGATACATTTTTTTCTATTTCTGGTTCTATGTCAGTTAATTTTAATCTTAAATTTGATTCAAATTTTAATTTAGTTCTGTATTTATTCTTCAGATTTAACATTTGTGAAAAACCTTTTTCACATAAATGCGTCGTACAGAAGGACATTAGAAACTGAATAGCAATGTTTGCTATGTCTTTAAAATCTGTTCTTTGGTGAAGCCAAATTCAATCAGTGTTTTTTTGTTTAACTTTTCCATTACAGTAGAATCACTTGACATATCTATTATTTGCTCTTTTTGTTCACGTGAAAAATATTCTGGAATATTTGAAGGAAGAGGGTTTCTGATCCAATTTTGATTTTCCAAATCTTCTTGGAAAAACAATTTAAATTTATTAATCAATAAGGAATAATTATGTTTAATATCTGATGCCAATTCCTCATTATTGTTCATATTGTTTTCTGTAAGAAAAGTTTCAAGGGTTGGTAAAAGGCTGAAAGTACTCTTTCTATTTCACTGATAATTAGTTCGAGTTTTTTTACTGTTATAGTTATTTTATAATTAGCGGTAAAAAAATTACATGTGGTCCTTGTAAGCCTAAATTTAAATCGTTCAACCTTCCAAAAATATCAGCTAAATATGATAAACGGGCCAACCACATTTCTTCTAAAAAACACTTTCCCAATTCAAATTTTGAAGTCAATAAAAAAGCTTGTACTTCTAATCGAAGTTCAAAAAGACGATTTAAAACCTTGCCTCTGGATAGCCATCTAACTTCAGAATGTAATAATAGGCTTTTATGATCTCTTCCCATGTCTTGGCACAAAATTGCAAACATTCTGATGTTTAAAGCTCGACTCTTAATAAAATTTACAATCTTAACAGATTGATCCATTTGAATTGTATTTTTCCCTTCAATTTTTATAGGATTTCTTTTGTTACTAATGCTTCACGATGAATACTGCAATGAGTAAGTTTAGCTTCAGGGGCAACTGCTTTTATTTGAGATAAAACACCAGAATGTTTGCCAGAATGTTCGAGCTCCATCAGTACACACACCAATACATTTTTTCCAAGAAATATTATTTTCTGACATAAAGTTATCAATTAGCCTGAATATTTCTTTTGCTGTAGCTCCCAGAAAGAGGTTCGCAAATTAAAATATCCTCATTTATTTTTTCTTCCGCCTCGAATCCAATGTACACTAACAATTGAGCAAAGTTCTTTATGTCTGTAATTTCATCCAATTGTAGTACAAAATAGGGACTTTGGTAAATTTTAAAAATAAGAATCTGTTTTATATTATCTGCCATTTACTCAATACTTTTCATCAAATAATGTTAAAACAATATCTTTAACAGCTGGTAATATTGCTATGGTAAATTTTCTCCAATACTATGAGCACTGCCAGTTTTGGCAATTCTTAAACACAAGATAACTTGCATGCAAGCACATGTCATTAACACAACCTTTCATTGCCTGTTTACGAGATTTTAGTTCAATTAATTTCGCCTTATAGTCGCCTTAATAGTCAACAGATTTTCCAAATGTAGATGCTTGGATTCAAGATGTCTCTTAAGTAATGATGGTTCAATGATTGTGATGATAATGATTGATTCGAGAAAAAATTGCATCAAATAACGCACTGAGGTTGAGGGTCAATTTAATTTTAATTCCAAGTGAAGCCAAATGTTAAATAACTTGAATCATACTTTCTGGGCACTTTTCGTTTCTTTTCAGAATTATTACTACTGGTAGTAGTAGTTTGTTTCTGTGAATCTATTTTCTGTGCATTATCAGGTTTCCGCTTACTCAGTCCTAGCCACTTATCCATTTTCTAAATTTAAATTTTTTCTTATAATATGTAAACTTACACATTCGCTTTTTAAACTTACATTACTCCGTTAAATTTGGGCGAGCGTCGTAAATGTAACATGCAAACATATGCGTTCGTTTATAACAGTTTATAACTTATGACTGCAGACGCAGACTACACTACTTTGTTCATCCGCGCATGGTGAAATCAGGTGTCGACGCGCAGCGAGACGTTTTTTCTCGGGCGCCGCGCCGCGGTGAGTAGGAAATAATAATAGAGTTATGGAAAGGGCCTTATATTTTGTTATATTTTGCGTACCACCTGGTGTTCTTTAATGTACCACCAGATGTAAAACAGGTTGAGAACCGCTGCTTTAGAAGATAGAGATCCCGTGTGTCAATTGAAGAATTTTACGGGGAAGATTAAAGGTTTTTCATAGAAATGTGAATATACCTTCTGGAAAGGATGCCGTAATCCGTTTTTAATTATGCAACTGTTTTGGAGATATAAAACCGATATTGCCAAAAATTTTAATTTGAAATTTCGTATTGAAAAATTGAATCTTATCTTATATGATTGACCTACCGATTTGTTCGTCGTGAAGTTTCAGTGTATTAAACATGATTTCGCTGGGAAGTTATACTTCAAAATATGCAACAAATAAGTATCCAACAAGTCAAGTATCCAACAAGTATCTCCAAGTCTGATAAGTCTTGTATATTTAGTCTAAACTCGTTTATCGCGTATAGTTTGTCTAATCTTGACTACCTATCCCTCTCTGTTTAGAATTACTTGTTGTCTTACTTGCTCAGTATTATTAAATTTGGTTACCTTACCCTTTTTTTCTTAAAGGAGATTAGCAAAACACGAAAAGCACAAGAGATAAAAATAGACCAAAATGAAACCCAAATATATAGTCTTGACTGGTCTAGTCTGACCTTGCTGATTTGGACTGGACTTAATTTGGACTTTTTATTTGTTCTTGTCTGATCGTGTCAGGTCTTGTATAGTTAGTAGTATAAATAATAGTTAGTAGTGTCGCCCCACAGGGATCGGTATGGGCCCCACTCTGTTGAACATACTTTATTATGGAGTCCTCAGGTTAAAACTTCCGGAGGGAGCTAAGCTAATAGGCTTTGCGGACGATGTAGCTCTTGTAATAACAGCAAAGCTGGAAAAGACGTTGATGCTAACTGCAAACCAAGTAATATCCCAAATTAACTCCCCTTTTTTAAAAATTAAAATCTCGTACCAGAGAAAACAGAAGCGGGTTTACTAACGCGACTGAGGAACCTTGCACCCATAACGTTTCAAATAAACAACATTAGCATCACCCCAAAAGAGTCACTAAAATACCATCTATCTCATAGTCCATCTTCCCCGGAAAATTCTTCACTTTAGAAGATAGATGTTAACGAAGCCACAGTAAAAGGTATGAGAGCAATGGCAGCAATGGAAAAAGCTGTAAACGTGGAGCACTCAGTTGTGTGGTCCAGTCAGCGATGCTATATGGGGCCCCAAATGGAACATCATCTTACATCAAAGCTAACTATCGATAAACTCTCGGTAGTCCAGAGAAAACTAGCACTAAGGATTTACTGCGCATATAACACAGTGTCTGGCGACGCTGCCGTAATAATTGCTGGAATACCACAATTTGAGTTATTGGCCAAAGAGAGAAATGAGCTACATGATGCAGGCTCTAGCAAATATTCCAGGAAAATTGCTAGAGATAATTTGTATGATGAATGGCAGAGAAACTGGAGAAGACAATGGACGAGGCTGCTAATACCCAAAATAGTTCAAAAAGCAAAAAATATACACAAGTACGGAGAAATTAATTACCATTTAACCCATATTATTATGCCCATACCCCAGTATTTCTTACTGGGCATGGCTGCTATAAAGATTATTTAGAGAAAATACGAAGATCACCTGATATTCTGTGTCAATATTGCAGTGAAGAAGACTCAGTCATCGACACAATATTTGAATGCTGTAGGTAGACCACATAAAGGAACATCAAAAATCAAGTATAGACAAAAGCTTCGAACCCAGAAATGTTATAGACTGCATGTTAGAGAGCAAACTTTTCTCCAGAATCTAACCAGACGAGTTCAGACAAAACTAGACAAGACCAGACAAGACGAGACAGGACGAGACAAGACCAGATAAGACCAGACAAGACCAGACAAGACCAGACAAGACCAGACAAGACCAGACAAGACCAGACAAGACCAGACAAGACCAGACAAAACCATACAAGACCAGTCAAGACGAGACAGGACGAAACAAGACCAGACAAGGCCAGACAAGACCAATTTGAGCAATTACCTTACCACTTAGCTCCCTCCGAATGTTTTAACATAAGGACTCCATCATAAAGTATGTTCCACAGAGTGGGACCCATAACCGATCCCTGTGGAACAGCACTACTAACTATTATTTATGCTACTAATTATACAAGATCTGACAAGACCCGAAAACTGGCAAACATTTGTCATTTGTCAAATTTATCATCAGCACAAAAGAAGAAGACAAGAAAAAATATGGCACAATTATAGCACAAAAGATATGAACTTTAGCAAATATAGTGTACATTATATAATATTTTACTATAACCAACCGGCTTATTTCGTTATAATAATATTTTATTATAACGATATAAGCCGATGTCATACGTTGTGTCTTTCCGGTGTGTCTGAATGAGGTCAATAATAAAAACGCTTTCTGCCTAGTATTACTTGTATTACATGCCTAGAAAAAAGTCATTTTGAAAAGCTATGTCATACTTCAAAATGTGCAACAATTAAGTATGCAAACAAAAATAATATCTCACAATCAGTCTAATCTCCAACTCTGATAAGTTATATTTATAGCTACATATTAAGACTAAACTCGTGTATCCGGTATAGTTTGGATAATTTAGCTTACCTAGTCTGGACTTGTCAGGTCTTGTAAGGTCTTTTCAGTCAAGTCTTATCTGGTCTTGTCTGGTCTTGTCTGGTCTTGTCTGGTCTTGTCTGGTCTTGTCTGGTCTTGTCTGGTCTTGTCTGGTCTTGTCTGGTCTTGTCTGGTCTTGTTTGGTCTTATCTGGTCTTATATGGTCTTGTCTGGTCTTGTCTGGTCTTGTCTGGTCTTGTCTGGTCTTGTCTGGTCTTGTCTGGTCTTGTCTGGTCTTTTCGGGTCTTGTCTGGTATTGTCTGGTCTTGTCTGGTCTTGTCTGGTCATGTCTGAACTTGTCTGGTCTTGTCTGGTCTTGTCTGGTCTTGTCTGGTCTTGTCTAGTCTTGTCTGGTCTTGTCTGGTCTTTTCTGGTCTTGTCTGGTCTTGTCTGGTCTTGTCTGGTCTTGTGTGGTCTTGTCTGGTCTTGTCTGGTCTTGTCTGGTCTTGCCTGGTCTTGTCTGGTCTTGTCTGGTCTTGTCTGGTCTTGTCTGGTCTTGTCTGGTCTTGTCTGGTCTTGTCTGGTCTTGTCTGGTCTTGTCTGGTCTTGTCTGGTCTTGTCTGGTCTTGTATGCTCTTGTCTGGTCTTGTACGCTCTTGTCTGGTCTTGTCTGGTCTTGTCTACTCTTATCTAGTCTTGTCTGGTCTTGTCTGCGCTTGTCTACCCTTATCTGCGCTTGTCTGCCCTTGACTGCACTTGCCTGCCCTCGTATGCGCTTGTCTGCACTTGTCAGCGCTTGTCTGCTCTTGTGTGGTCTTGGCTGCTCTTGTATGCTCTTGTCTGTTCTTGGCTGCTTTTGTTTGATATTGTCTGATCTTGTTTGATCATGTTTGAACATATCCGCATGAACATGTCCGAACACATCCGCATCATGTGCATTACTAATTAACAATAAAAATAACTTATAATTATCTCTCTGTGATCAAGTAATGTAAATAAAATTTTGTTGAAAATAAATTATAAAATATTAGTTTTAATAACCGGCAACGGTGATAAATAAACGACGCACTGTGATATTAGAACATTTTTTGTGTTAAACGTACAAGAAAATGTTATGAATAGAAATAAAAGCAAACAGCACAAATTAATTTGCGGTGCAATAATCCGATTGAACATGAAAGCGAGTATTTCATTCTGGAAGCTTGCAGCATAAATAAATATTTATGCTTTGCCGCGTAATAAATATGAGCCTGGCGGGTTTTGGTGGGATTGCCTCAATGAATTTGCAACCAGAAGTTTAATAAAATATTTCGTTTTTTTATGTCTAGCCTTAATAAAATTAATGTGTGCATTTTTTATCGTCTTACAATTTCACATGCCTTTAACTTGACACTTTGAATAAGTTGTTTTATTTGTCACCATATATGTAGTATATTTTGCAACTAGGGCGGTAAATTGTCAATTGGTCACGAGAGCGAAATTGGGCGCACGAACAAAGTGAGCCCGTGTTGCAAATAATATTTTTATTACTCATGCAAGGTGACGTATCTTTCAAGTTTGGGATCCAGGGGCCATCCAAAAAAATAGAATCAAAAATGAAAAATTTGCTTTTTCAATTGTCTTTTCAATTGTCATAAGAACTCTCATCAGTCTTCGGTATCACAAATGAGAATGAATTCTACATTCTCATTTTGAAACGTTGTTATTTAATTCTTATTTTTATCTTGTAATGAAAAAAATTCTGTCGCTTTCACGTCACTTTTTTAATGCTGATTCTGATCTTTTTAATCTTGATTGTGTTTATTTTATTTATTTAATTGTTTTTTTTTAATGTAACTTAGCCATATTGAATATTTGCGTGCAACTTATGTGGTAATACAACCAAAAATAGCATTTGTCGCACTAAGAAACGTGCGAACGTAAAAAATACATATTACAACATATATGAATTGGCGGAATTCGGGTAGTACCTACGATCAACTTTAGAATAATTTTACTTGATTAAATTCTTCCCAAGTTGACGTGTGGATTAATTAAATAAAATCACCTACAAAACACCTACAAAAAGTTACGCCAGTTACAAACAATAAGGTAAAAGATATTTTTACTTACTAATAAGGTTTAAAAGTCTTTTACCTTGTTGTTTGTAACCATTGTAACAGTTTGTAGGTCTTGAAAAAAAAATTATTTAATAAATCGAAATGTCCACTTGAGAATAATTTGACTTGGTTTCAGTTGATCGCATTACCCGAAATTCACCTTTTGTGCAGTAAAAAATAGACTTATTTACTCTTTAACTAATAACGATCGTTATTACGGTTCTTCCATAATTTACGCTTTCACATTTACTGAAAATTTCTCTGACCATCACAATGATTGTTACCATCACAATTATGGAACTTTATAGAAAATTCATCCCAGAGTTTCAGTTCATCCGTTCTATAAATTTTGACTTCCATGACGTAGGATCTTCTTCTTCTTAAAGTGCTCTATCCGTTGCGGATGTTGGCGATTAGCATGAAAATCTTGGCTTTATCAACTGCTTGACGAAACAGTTGAATTGATGTAAGGCCGAACAATTGTAACATGCTATATATTTGTCATTTCGCTTCCTGGCGTAAGTTCTTAAGCCAGGAGTTACATCATCTGCCTGCTCCTCTTCTCCCATCTACTCTTCCTTGCATGAATAATTGTAATATGCTATATTTGTCGTTTCGCATTATATGCCCTGAGTATTGCAGCTCTTTGACGATGTTGAGCAGTTCCTTATTTTTAGCGATTTGTTGGAGTATTTCTTTGTTGGAGTACTTGTTAGAGAGTACGACTGTATATGGAGTCATCAAATCAATTTTTATTTTGAATTTGCCACTTCAATTGTAACTATCAATTATTACTCAATTATCGACAGTCAAGACAGACTCAAATCTGCAAACGACTATTTTTTTTAAATAATTCTTTTCTACCTCTTTTAAGCGGGATTTAGGAAAATGATAATACACCAGTTCCCCCATTTAAAAAAAAATAATGTAAATAACAATTTTCACATCTCTAACATCTCCAGTTTTTGAAACTAACATTTCAAAAACATATCAATTTTTTAGCCTCCTTAGCTACATTTTCGTAAGACTTGTTTCTTTCTCTCTCTCTCTCTCTCTCTATATATATATATATATATATATATATATATATATATATATATATATATATATATATATATATATATATATATATGTATACCTATATATATATATATATATATATATATATATATATATATATATAAGTTGTCTTATCTTATCACATTGCGTTTTATTTTAGTTTAAAGTAACAAACTACATTATTGTTAACAAACTGTCATTATTTTTGTTTATTTAAAATCTAGAAAATGTTTTCAATGTTGCCATAAACTGTCGGTTTACTGTAAAAAATTTGAAGTATTGTATTGAAAGCTTTAGGGAGTAAAAAGTTTTTTCTCAATTTTTAACTCAATAACTGTTTTCAACAAGTCGTGAAAGAAATTGCTGACGGCATTAAGTATTTCGTCAAAAGGTATATAGCGGATATTGAAACATTAAATATTCAAGCATTAAATATTCATTTAGTAGAAAAGATTTTTATAAAAAGGAGTCAATGATAATTCTAAAAACAAATACAAGATGTTATGTTCTCGTTAACACGTTAATAAGAACATAAAAGATGTTATGTTCTCGTTAACACGTTAATGGTCATAATATTTCGGTAATAGAATAGAGAACTAAAACTTTGTTTGAATTTTGTGTTTTCTTTATTATTTTATATCAATCATTTTATGAAGTCTTTTCAAAAATCGTATGTTTAAGTTATATTCGAATTTTGTTATAAACAACATTTTGATTACAACGATATGTGTGATTTTTAAACCGTTGACTTTGTTGTATTGTACACCATTCAATGCGCGCCGCGGCGCTCAGTACTGCGCACTTTAGTTTATCTATATGCAAAACGAATGCAGCTCTAAAGCTCTACACATATTATTTATATACTAAAAGCTGCATTTGAAGGTAAAAATAAAAACAATAAAAAATACCGAAGTTAAATGAAATCCGATTTGAAATGTTTACTACTTCCGGTTATCTATACGAAAAAATCTAATTTGGAAGCTATAATAACCAAAAAGAACATTTAATTTTCTCAAAAAAATATTACATATAGAGTCCACTCATTTCAGTCAAAAATAATGGTCAATCTGGGAATCTAACGGAAGAAGCTGAATTTTTGTATAGACCTTTATTTTAGCTTGACAAATGTTGTCTCAAAAGTCACATATGCCAACATGTGAGCGTCCTTAGATATTCAAGGTCAAAAGTCGCAAAAATCAGTTTTTTTTTTTGATATCGTTTTCTCTGCCTCCTATATGCTTCCTATATTATGCCTCCTATATTCTCTGCATTTATTATAAAAGTTGTAGAGTTTGTAAGTTTATACATAGACCTGTTTTTGAGAATGAGGGAGCAGAGTATGGAGCGCTGATGAGCAGCCATACGTACCTTAGCGCAAGGTAAATCCTGAATGCCAATGTATTATACCATTTTTTTAATTTAATTACTTTAAATGAAATCCTTACGCCGGTAACAAAACGTTTACCACCTGCACCAAATGAACTACTCACTTCAATATTCTGCGACTGCAAGAATGGTTGTGGTTCGCGTTGTGGATGCCATAAGTTAGGGCATATGCCATAAGTTCTGTAGCTTGTGGTCAATGCAATGTAACAAACACGGTATAATACATTGGGATTCAGGATTTACCTTGCGCTAAGGTACGTATGGCTGAGCGCTTCACACTGCGCCCTCTATCTAAAAAACAGTTCGACAAATAAAAAAAGTTCTCAGATAATATTTGTAGAGAAATTTATTCTCTACAACTTTCATAATAAATGCAAATACGGTAGGAGGCAGAAAAAACGAGATATTCTCAAAAAAAATGATTTTTACGACCTTTGACCTTGAATATCTAAGGACGCTCACAAGTTATATATACGCTCACAAGGCATATGTGACATTTGAGACAACATGTGTAATGTTAAAATAAAGGTCTATACAAAAATTTAGCTTTTTCCGTTAGATTCCGGGGTGAAATGCTAAAATGACTGGACTAATACTTTTTTATTTTTTTTTTGCATAATAGCTTTCAAAAAGTGTTTTTACTTAAATCCTCAAATTTCGTCAATTCTTTAATGGCTTATAAATTGGCAACTGGCTTTATAGAAAAAAAATGATATAGGTCATTCCTGTAATACAGAAGCACGATTAATTCAAATCTGAACACAATTCAAATATGATCACTTTCTTCAAGACATGTTCAAGACAGGAGAATGATACGTATTTTGAAAATTGAAAGTAAAATTTAATTAGTTAATTGTAAATAATAAATAAGCAAATTAAATTAGTAAAGTTTAGTATTTATTTGAACGAGAGAAATATTTAAAAAATGCTTTACCTGTGCTCGGGAATCTGGAAGTTTCCTGGAACGAAAGTACTAATGTAATTTTTGGGTAAAATGACTTCATTCAAGTAAAAACTTAAATTGCCTAATATAGCTTTACGCAGATTTATGACTTCCTGACTATTTGTTTTTGCATTGTTTATTGAGTTTAAAAAGTTCTTTTTGTGAAAAGCGTAAAATTAAATTTACAAGAACCTTTTGAGACTAAATAACTAAAAAGCAAAAACAACTGTGGTTGGTTGTCATTGAGACCTCTGTTTTTCCAATAATCTAGCACAGTTTGTTCATACTTTAATTTATCCAGAATTTGTTTGAATATCGTGTTATATGAACCAACAGATTTTGGTGAAGGTGTAAATATTTTTTTTTTGGTTATTATATTATCTTACAGATTGCTGATAAATATGGTATTACATTTAGTGATAATGAATTAATGGCATATAGTTTAATGACTACTTCAGTAACATTGGCATAAAAATGGTTAAAGATCTAAATAAATCCAAATTCAATGTTTTTAAATCCAATTACAGAAAATAAATTGTTAGAGCATATATGTACATTGAAAAAAAAACATTTCACCTGGCGTAGACGGAATAACTACCGAAATATTATTATTATTATAATCTAATTTCTTCTACCCTCTCGGGTGTAGAATGGCAATGTTGTTATTTTATTATTATGTTCCAGCTCTTTTTGTTTCTTGTACTTTGCTTCATCTGGGCGTTTGAGATTCCTCTTCTTTCCATAATGTTTTCGACATATTTGTCCCATTTTTTGTTTGGTTTTCCCACTTTCCTTTTCCCCGTTATTTTTGTTTGCCATATAATATTTGTTTTGGTTTTGGTTGTCTTAGACTGGTTGTCCTTGTAAAATTCTTGGACTTCAGGTTACCGGTTCTTATATAGTTTTCTGTTCTGGTAAATATGCGTTTTATTGCCTATATCAGTTTTTCTTCTATTTGTTATTTTTGCAGGCACTACAAGTATTGTATACGAATTCTATGTTTATATTTTCGAAGGCCTTTTCTACAATACTACAAAATATTCTACAATATATTGATTATAGTTTTCGAGCCGGTAGATTCGTAGTAGGTGACAACCCGTGCTCCACATAGGATCTGCCACCTAATGTTGATAATTCCCAAATTTGTTTTTAGATAAATGTGTTTGAATCAAGCATACTTTGCATACACAAGGCTCCGAGATGTCAATAAACATTGATCCGGTTAGTGCTGAGTGTAAAAGTAACGTTTTGCAAAATTCTGACACGAAACCATTTATTTGGTTTGTCTCGCGCTCATCTGAAAACATCTCCGAATCATCAAGCGTAGAAGCTTTGGCACACAATTCAATTGAATCGGACGTACCGGGATAATCTAGCAATAGTTAAGTTAACATCCAGTTTTTAGTCGCTTTTTAGTTTTTTTTTTTAAGACTGCAGGCCTTCAGCCCCTGACACTATAGGTCTTGACCGTTTCATAGTCGCTTGCTTTGATGCAGCGAAACGACTCACATGGAGTATCTTGAACTCATGTGTTAAAAGTGACTGAAGATAGTCCGTACTATTGTTAGACATCATTAGATCGTGCTCTTTGTCTTTTAGATATTAATCCTTCAGTTATATATATATATATATATATATATATATATATATATATATATATATATATATATATATATATATTTCTGATGTTCTCTTAGTTCATTGATTAGGTTCCTGATTGTGAATAAGTGATCTATCGTACAATGTGCTCTTCTGAATCAGCTCTGCAGTCTCCAGTCTGGAATTTTTTTCTGGCTCCTATACATCGTTTAATAGTCTTGTTAATTGTACCATTCCCTCGTTTCCCATGTATTTTAGTAGTTTGTTTTTGATGTTCTATTCCCTGAGCTTTCCACAACCTCAGTTTTCTTAATGCCTTGTTTACTTCTTCTGGTGTTTTTTTTCCTGCTGTTGTTTCTTTTTCATTTTGGTCTTCTTTTCCAGATTTCTTCTGCTGCTTTTCCTTGCCCAGCAGCTCCTCAAAGCATCTCCATCTTTCCGCTATTTCTTCGTCTCCTGTCAGTATATTTCCGTATTTGTTATTTATTTGGTGATTACTACCGAAATAATTAAACTATATATACTGAAACCCCTTAAACATTTATTCAATTTTGACTTAGAAAAGAGACACGTACCCACACAGTTCAATTCCTCTATTCACTCCGAGCGCAACAGCACTAGCGCTAAAGGTGACACTTTTAAGAACTTCATGATAAGTTACGTCATTATTTATCATTTATTTGTATATATTGACATGTAGTTTTCTAAATAAAAAAGTGTTTTATTATTTTACATAAACTAATAAAGTGCATAAATTAAGAATGGATTCATGGACAAAACATAGGGTAAATTTTGCACGTGTAACTTTATAGCGAAATAAACTCTAAAATCGTTTTCAGAATTTCAGAACCAAACAAAAATCACGACAAAAATTTCCCTAAAATTCGTCAAAGAAAATTTCGGTCAAAAAGAATGTGCTTTTTCAGTTTTTTTCAATTTTCTCAAGAAAGACAAAGAGCAACGAAATCATGTTCGGCACACAGAAACTAATCGACAACACGAACAAGTCGATGTGTAAATTGTACGGAAAGATTCAATTATTCATCCAGAAATTTGAAACTGAAATTTTACGATTCTCGATTTGATAAGTCGATATCTCAGAAACAGTTGCAGATAATCCAAAACGGATTGCGGCATCATTTTCAGAAGGTATTATTCCTGTTAAAACACTCATATTAACGGGAAATTCATTACTTTGCAAGATCTTTACTTGAGCGCCGAAACTTCATAAAATTTTACACAATTTTCGCAGGGCATAGTGAAAGGAAAAAATTTGCGAAATATAATTTACATATTTGTAATCGGCAGCTAAAATGCTTTCAGAAACGATTTTAAATTTCACTGTAACTCAAAAAATAACGATTTGAGCAAAATCGATTTTCTCCCATTTCGTAAATATTGGTGGTATTTCTTAATCGAAAGCTTCTTAAGGAATATTATATACGTTTTCCACTTATAAAAATAGACTAATTTTGGAAAGCTGAATCGATTGGTAACGACTAGAAGTCTCAGCGGTAAGCCGTTGAAAGGTTATGACAGAGTGAAATCTGCCGCAAATGCGAGATAGTGTATTTTAGTGTATATGTTACCGTGAATGACCGAAATTGGGGAATGTCGACTTTCACCGGTGAATGTCAACACATACCAAATATGTCGGCGAAAGATCGAGCGAAATATTTCATTACTTTGTTGTACATTCGGACCCTCACCGGTGTATGTCGACAATCACAGATACGCTCTGGTGGAGGTCCAAAATGGAGATGCCGACAGAGAGGCGACTGGCTCTCTCCCACCAAATCCTTTGTTCTGCTGGGAGTCAATCAGCTTTATCAGTCTTATGTTGCAATAAATAAGATTAAAATCACATAATTAAGTAATTCTTTTATTTTCGTTTCTCATTTAGATTCTACTGTGGGTTTTAAATTATTGTTCACTCCTCTCAGAAGGAGCGGCGAAAAAGTTACGTCACCCTTGTGACGTTTTAAAGCGACTGAATTACGGAGAAGAAAATATAAATCTCCATGTTCAACATTCACCATTTGTGCATGGTGAATGTCCATATTCACCGGTGTAAGTCAGAAATAAAGGGGTATTTAGCCAATATTTCGGACATACATTAAGCGACTATGTGAATGTTGTTAACATTCACACATATATACATTGTACATGGTATCGGTAGCAGCTATACCAGCACGAAACCCATATTGGTAATCATGTAGTAGTATGATTTTATTTTTAACAAAAAAATGTGGCAACTGGTTTTTTTGACATTTTTCAAACATTTTACCAAACCTGTTTATTGTGCTGAGAGGTCTGTAATTAGTAATTTAGTTACTTAATTAAGTTAGTTTTGTCGCCAGTTTTATGAATTGGTGTAATTATTCGCTCCGTGCATAACTGCGCTTAGCGCCACCCGTGGCCAAAAAGAAAACTTCGTCTACAATAATAGTGTATAAAAATAACAGGCGAAAACAAAAAATAACTAATTTAATAAAATATTCAATATATATATATATATATATATATATATATATATATATATATATATATATATATATATATTGAATATTTTATTAAATTAGTTATTTTTTGTTTTCGCCTGTTATTTTTATACACTATTATTGTAGACGAAGTTTTCTTTTTGGCCACGGGTGGCGCTAAGCGCAGTTATGCACGGAGCGAATAATTACACCAATTCATAAAACTGGCGACAAAACTAACTTAATTAACTAACTAAATTACTAATTACAGACCTCTCAGCACAATAAACAGGTTTGGTAAAATGTTTGAAAAATGTCAAAAAAACCAGTTGCCACATTTTTTTGTTAAAAATAAAATCATACTACTACATGATTACCAATATGGGTTTCGTGCTGGTATAGCTGCTACCGATACCATGTACAATGTCATCAATAGTATTAAAGAGAGACTGGATAAAAACAAAACATGTATTGTGGTGTTTCTAGACTTGGCAAAGGCATTTGACACTGTTGGTAATGCAATACTTTTTGGTATTGGAGCGTTATGTTGTTGTGCACGTAGAGTACTGTTAGATGTCTCTCGGAGTTACTTGACTGATCGCGAACAATTTGTTAAAATTAGTGATACAGTAAATTAATTATACTAGGATTATAAAAAATGGGGGTTCCCCAAGGAACCGTTCTAGGTCCAATACTTTACATACATAAATTCATTACAGTGTTTAAAAGTAAAGGCGAGAATCATATCTTACGCTGATGATACAGTTGTATTTTACAGTGGAAATACATGATCGGAAACAAAAAATTATGTACAATCGACCATGGAAACAATTAACAAATGGGTGAGTTAGTATCGTCTTTCACTTAATGTTAGTAAGATACACTATCTAGGCTTCTAAAACAGAAAAACAAACAGACCTAAATTTTCCAGTGTTAAGGTCCCAAATAAACGAGGTCAAATATTTAGGCATAATTATAGACAAAAATCAAAAAGATGGAACATATTAATTGCCTCATATTAATTTATAAATCTCTAGTTGAAACACTTTCTCGTTACGGGTTACGGTGTGGGGTACAATGTATAAAAATTCCTTGCAAAAACTGAACATAATGCAAAACTTAAAATAATTCTAAAAATAATTTTGAAAAAAAGGTATTTATGTCAATCAACCTTATATATACAGAAAATATAGGTAATATCCGAACATTATATTTTCGTAGTGTATGAATGTATATCTAAAATTAAACACTTAATTCTATAAACTCAATAACTTCGGAATACAGCCTGAATATATAAATATATTCAACCTTTGCGTAGCTCTATAATATTATTGAGTCTTTTTAACACTACCAAAACAAATCATTGAAGAGACATTGAAATGTCTCTCTCACGAAGTGTCAAATTATAAATATCTAACCCCTAGTCATCCACGAGAGTTTCACGTGGTAGTCCTAAAAAGACTCAATAATATTATAGAGTTCCGGAAAGGTTGAATATATTTATATATTCAGGCTGTGCTCCGACTTTAATAAGTTTATATGATTATTTATAATGTAGTATGGTTTTACCAATAGTACATTATATTCTTAATTCTATTCCCACAGTTTATACTACTAGAAGCACAACAAAAAAATTAGTAAACACTCCAAGACTCGACACAAGTGTTTGTAATCGTTTTCTAACTTATAGGTACATTACCGAAAATTTTCAATATTCTACCTTTAAAGACAAACAAATCATCTTTGAAAATTACTTTAAATTTATCACAATATGAGAATAAGAATGGATAAACTAACAGTTATTATATCACAATTTTGTTCCATTACTTTCTGTACAAAAATATAAAATTATATCAACTAATATTGCTTTGTAGCACAACACAAGTGTTAAGTCACTTAGGTGCTAATGCCGTACACAATCTTGCACTTTCTTTATATATGGAATAGTTGTATTGACTTAATTATGCCTTTAAACATATTTTATTTTTAAAATTGTATAATTTTGTGTAGGAATAAATAAATAAATAATAATTATTTTTTTTAGAGTTCTTGTATTAGAGTTCATCGAGAGCCTGTTATCTCCAGGAACTTTATAAATAACAATTAATAATTCCCTGGGTGAATAACAATTCGCACAACAACAATAACAAATCGATAACTTACATGTAAAACCTCGCAAGTCTGTTTTACATATTTTACAGGAGAGATGTTGCCTTGTCTCAATTAGTTGGGTCATTTCATGTCTTACAATGTTTTATAAACCATAATGTTCTGTTTTTTACGCCTTTTTAGATTGTAAAAACCGGTGGGGTTTAGTCTGCTGGATCAAACGATACCAAAAACTCAATTCATGAAATTTGGGAGGTTTTACATGTAAGCCATCCAAATTGGAATCAATAGAATTGATCAATGGATATACAAACAACAATTCAAATTAATTACATAACTCCAGAAAACTTCAAATAATAAAACAGTTTGGTTAATAGATGGACCCGTTGTAAAATGATCACATTTGGTAATACAAAATTTAATCATCTTATCTGTTCATCATGATTTGCAACTTTACGCCGATGCTTCGGGTCTTCACAAAGCGGAACGCGCTTTATATAACTGGATTTATCATCGAAATATTTTTCTAAATGGGTTTTGTAGCCTTTTAAGAAATTAGTTTACAAATTTATGCTGAAGTTATGGTTATTTAAAAAGCGCTACCGCACTTTTCTCGCTCTATCTGGAAAACTCGTTTTATAAACATTATAGTAACTGTTTATACTGCAATCATTACTTTTAACTATTCAGTCCAGCTGAAACCATCGGCCTTAACAAACTGTGTAAGATAAAATGAATATGCATACAAATTTATAAAGAAAACTAAAATTGCATCTCCTAAACACATTTTAATAGTTTTCTTTTCTTATAATTTTCTTAGTGTTATCTCAAGAAAATGCTAAATTTTCATTTGTCGAAAAACTTTTTCGCCCCTTTAATTCAAGAACCTCCTCCAATATTTTCCCTTGAGTTTGTTTTTTTCTGGGTGGAAGGGCCGTTGAGCTCGTGCACTTCTATTATTAGGAAACCACACCTACCTAATAACAGACCCTTGGAGCCAAGGGTCAGTTTAATTTTCATAAGACCCTCGCGATGGGGGAGCAAAATATATTGTAATTACTAGATGCCGTGACTTCGGACATTACGCGGTTTCAAAATGGCCACACACGGCCATTCTTAAAAAAATAATAATTACATAGAAAGAAATGTTTGTAGAAATGAAAACAGTAAACTAGACTTGTCTAGTTTTTCTTTTTCGGAAAGGTTGATGGGATTAATCGGTTTTGTCATGTGATTGAAATAATTTGTAATAAATTTATATTTTTTGTAATAGGTTTTTTCTAATAGATAGCTTAATTTGAATCCCTCTGTTGTGACTTAATGTAGCAATATTGAGACAAGATATGTCAATATTGAGACTCCATATCTCAATATTGTGACTTGTTATCTCAATATTTAGACTTGTTAACTCAATATTGTGACTTGATCAATTAATATTGAGACTTGGTATCTTAATAATCATACATATATCTCAATAATAATAATTCAATAATATTTATAACAGATTTGCTTATTTTAATCCGTCTATTGAGGCTTAATGTAGCATATTGAGACTTGATATTTCGATATTGAGACTTGATATATCGATATTGAGACTTGATATATTAATATTGAGACTTGTCATTAATATTTACACTTGACCTGTTATAATAATAATACTATGATATTTCAATAATGATTACTCAATCATGTTTTTATATTATTAGTCGTTGAGGCCATCTAGGACCACGTTAAGTCTTGTTACACTTGGCAGTTTGTGTCGCTTTCTTCTGAGCCTAGAAATCTCTCATTCTCTGTTAGTGGGACTGCTTGCGCTCCGCAACCCTATCCAGGTGGTACCTTGTCTTCCTTGTGGTTCATCTCGGTTTATTCTATTCGTCTATATCTTTTTGCGGAAGAGATCTCTATGGAAGGCGTCGTCTGGTTTTAGATGCAATATTTTGAGGTCTTCTTTGGTACCTATTTATAAACCAGGACATTGCGGTTTTTTTGTTTGGAGTCAAAAAAGTGAAAAATCTGTTTTGTCAGCGGCGGGATAATCTGTCTATTGTGACTCAATGTACCAATATGGAGACTTGCTATATCAATATTGAGACTGAATATTGCGACTTGTTATCTCAATATCTACACTTTGTAGGTCAGTAAGGCTGACTTCTCTAGTTTCCAATTTTCAGCTTTCCTTAATATTGACACGTTATATTAATACTGAGACCTGCTATTAACCCTTCCGCTACGGGAACCGGATAAAGCCGTAAAATATTTTCGTGCCCTGTGTACGGGAACCGGATTAATACGCAAGCGTTTTTTTGTACTTAATATGGGAAATTAACTTATCCACTGTATTATAATTATCATATACACTACTAAAAATGTTATAGACACATAAAAATTGGATTTCAGAGTAATCAATTTTTTGGCCCAAACTACGGGAACCGTATTAATCCGCTTGCATCATTTCACTGCAGCCCCTTCAAAAAACGCATAAACCAGGACTGTCCAGCCTTTCATTAATAATTCCGGACGTTGCTAAGCCTACCAAGAACTGAATTGCGTATTATTTTGGTTACCCATTAAGAAAATAAAATAAAACGAGTAAAATAAAATAAATGAATTTGAAACTACTACAGACTACGGGAACCGTATTTATACGCAAAGAGTACCCGACTAGGAAAATAGTGAGGCATGCCGAAAGATCTATTCGGGCCTAATTAGGCCTTCCCAACTGTTGCCGAACTGTGGCAAGCCTCATTCGAATCTTGTGCCGTCCTAATTAGGAAAGCCTAACTTCGGCAAATCTTTGGAAGTCCTAACTCCCACCTAATGAGGCCTTCCGAACTGTTACCGAACTGTGCCAAGCCTCATTCGAACCTTATATGGATAACCAAAGATTTATCGAAGTTAGGCAAGCGATATTCGTTTGTTATTAGGAAAGTCTGTCGCATAGCCTAACTTAAATATATCTTTGGTATTCCAGAAACTTTGAGTTTCATTAAGCGCATGCGTACACACACTTACTCCTTCCAAAAGACTATTTCCATACTTGACTAAGATATAGCTTCAGTTACTAACTATTCTTTCAAATACTTATATAGTGCATCAAACATTTCGTATTTTTTAAGATTTGGGTACTTATAAGCTGTGTTTTTATCTAAACATGTTTCTTATTAACAATAAAAGCTATCGGAAGCGTGAACTTGTTCGTTTAAGCGTCCAAAGACTCCGAAATAACGCGCGAGGTGAATTATCTTGTGTACAAGAACGTGAACGTAATGTTGAACCTGTAATGTCTTGTGTTAATGACGGCGGGATATATTGTTATGATATATTACCTACAAATAATATTGAACGTGCTAATGGTAAAAATTTCGTTCGTGGCCAAGAAAATGAAGTACAACATGATGAGTTAGAATTAGAAGAACATATTAGCAGAAGTAGCAGTATCGAAACTAATGATGACAATCAATCTCGAAATTTAACAAATAGCTCAGACTGTGAGACCGGGAGTGAATTAAATCATGTTATTGACAATTTAGATGCAATTGAAGAAATTCGGCAATGGGCATTGATATATCGATACATATAAAATTACGGAATTTTAAGATTAAGAAGGCAAAGAAGAAGAATAATTAAGAAGGCAAAGAACAATAAAATTTACTTTCCGTTACTATTCGTGTTTTTATGGTTCTATCGAAATGTATTATTTTTCTTACCTTTTCCTATCCTATATAATTGCATTAAATTAATCTCTTAAACAGTAAAGAATAAAAATACTAAACACTAAAAAACAGTAAGGATACTACATTCTTTGCGTACAATTGTAATTAAGTATATTCGCATTTGCACCAAAGACAAATGGAAAATTTGGACCGCATTAAGTTACAGTTGACGCATGCAAGTGTACTTTCTGAACTGCTGTCTCAAAATGAAGTCACATCCGAAATCCGAAGTGTGGTTTCCAAACCGCCACATAAAGAGGTATCCGAATTTGGGCTAGACTAGGTTGGGATCGTCACATCCGAGTTTGGATTCCAAACTGCTGCCTAAAATGAAAACCAAACTCGGACCAGACTAGGTTGAAGTTATAGTTATAACATGCAAGTGTGGCTTCCGAATGTGTTTCGAATGAGGCTTCCTAATTAGGAACGAAGGCGGACGTGCGTAACATATGTCATGACGGCCTAATGCGGTTGCCTCATGCGGAACGAACACTGAGTTCCGCATGCCTCATTGGTTCCTAATAAAAAACGAACTGAAATTCCTAGTCGGTTAAGTACCTAACTAAGGGAACCGGACGAATCTGCACTACCATCAGCACCCCGTACACAGGGCACGACTTGTAGAAAAGCACCACGTAGCGAAGAGGTTAACAAAACTTTGATATCTCAATAATAATTACTCAATAATTTTTCTAATAGATTGCTTATTTAAATCCGACCATTGGTACTTAAGGTACTAATGTTAAAAGTTGAAGTGACTTGTTATCTCAATATATAAACTTAGCATAGAAATATTGAGACTAGATATATTAATATTGTGACTTGATATATCAATATGGACACTTGGTATATCAATATTGATACTTCTTATATCAATATTGAAACTCGATATATTAATATTCAGAATTGATATATCACTATTGAGACTCGATATCTCAATACTGTGACTTGTTGGGCTATTCTAACAATATTTCGTCCTACGATGGTTTCTTAAAAACCCATTTATTTCGAAGATACATGGTGAACAAAATTTGCGACAACTATATTCGATATTTGTTGAAATCATTAATGTAAATAAAAGTATGGTGCACGCCTATGAGATTATGAAGTAAAAAAAAATGTGGACGATAACTTGGAACGGCTGTTTTATCCACTAACGTTCAAGTGGATTTCATTCGAATACGTATCGTCAGTGATCATCATCTGCATGGGTTGCACTTGTTTACATTGTGTGATGTTTGGGTTTTTCGCGTGTCTTTAATAGTCAGTGAAGTCCTTTACCATGTATACTAACACTGAGATAACATGCATTTCATTTATGGACTTGCTGATGGCAATTCATTACATGCTAGACGATTGTACATAGAACGGTTTCCTAAAAGTATTATCACCGACCGAAAAATCTGCGGAAACATTCATATACTCCTATATCATATATCCTCGTGAAACAGGCACATTGAAACGAAATGGCGCGCCAGGAAGATGAACGACAGTAAGAACGGTACTACTAGGACATAATGTGCAGGCCACTAAAATCTACTATAGGGACAATTCTGCAAGAGTGAATACCTCCAAGGGACTCAGACAGGGGTGCTGTCTATCCCCTACTCTTTGAGAAAGCTGCTCTATCGATGAGTAAATCGAAAATGAGTAAATGCGAATACCTGACAATAGGCACAAACAACCAGAATAATCTTCTCTTAGAAAACGGATTTATAAAAAGAGTAGAAAAGTCCAAATACCTATGGGGTTGTATTTAACAAATAGGGCAATAGCAGGGATGAGATAACAGAAAGGGATAATAAAGGTAGAAAAATCATAGGAGCCCTAAATTCAATCCTTTGAGAAAAGAATATAAGGAGAACAACAAAAAAGCGACTATATAAAAGTATTGTTCCAAGTGTGATAACGTATGGAGCAGAAATATTGGTTATAACAGATACACTTAAAAGGAAACTACTTGCAACTTGGATTTTTTAAGAAGAAGTTGTGGAGTGTCACGGAGGGATAGAGTGAGAAACGAGGAGATACGAAATAGAATGGCCATGGAAAAGCATATTTCAGACGAAGTCGAATAAAAATAACTGACTTGGTTCAGTCACATGAAAAGAATGGATGAGAACAAATGGCCTAGGAAGTATTGGAATGGATACCGCCGGAGAGGAGAAAGAGAAGAAGACCTAGAAGAGCTGGAGGGATGGAATAGGCGAAGCGATGAACAAGAAACCTAGCCGAGGAACAATCACTTGATAGGAGTATATGTAAACTGGGATGCAGAGGCGCCGATATCCGTAGAAATAAAAAATCTAAAATAAAAAAAAGAACAGAATTGCAACAGAATGTGCAGGACATGATACAGGAAGAAATACAAGTACTTCTACGCGACAAATTGCCAATACTTTGAATGTAAGTAATTGGACAGTTTGGGATATTCTTAAGGGTAATTTGTGGTATCCATACCACATTCAACATGTTCAGGCATTTGGCTTTTGCAATCGTTAGTCCTAATCCCTCTATTCCTGACACAGATTCTTTTCACCGATGACGCCAGTTTTTCAAGAAATGCAATAAGGAATTTTCATAACAACCATGTGTGGGTAGATGAAAATCCGCATGAAGTATGCGATGATCGATTTCAACATGTTTCTCCTTGAATGTTTGGATTGGAATTGTAGACTATCTAATTGGACAGGTAGTTCTACCAGCAAGACTTAGGTACTGGCGAGATGTATCGCAACTTTTTGGAAGAAACAATGGCCGACTTTCTGCAAAATGTAGCATTGCGACAAGAATTGCAATGTGGTTTATGCACGAAGGTACACCACCACATTTCAGTTTGGTTGCTCGTGATTTTTTAAAAACATACGGAGATCGCAGGATTGGTCGAGGTGGGCCACACGCATGGCCTGCTCGATCCCCACACTTAAAGCCTCTGAATAATTTCTTGTGGAGCTATCTGAAGTCATTAATTTACGCTAATCCAGTGGAGACTTTGGACGAATTGCAAAGTCGGGTAATTGCTGGGTGTAACTAGAAACAAGCCTGGTGTGTTTGAAAGAGTTCGGCTATCAATGACAAGAAGATTGAATGCTTGTATCCAGGCTGGAGCAAGTTATTTCGAATATTCATTGTAGATTGAGCAATTTTACATGTACTTTTTGATAATAAAATGTTGTTACTGTTGCAAATTTTGTTCACCCAGCATCTTAGAAACAAAGCGTTTTCCAGAAATCATCATTAGATAAAATATTCTTAGAGTAGGCCAAGGAATAATCCCATGAATTTTTGCCGCGTTTTTACCTAACACCCTATATCAATATTGAGACTTGATATTATGACTTGGTAGCTCAATAAAGAAACTTTGGTATCTTAATTACGATTACTCAATAATTTTTCTAATTTGTTAAATTGGGAAATATAATGACTTGAAAAACTCACTATTTAGACTACATTTCTCAAGACTCAGTCTACAATTTCTTTGTTTAATTTGAATCCGTCTCTTGAGACTTAATGTCGCGATATTAAGACGTTACATATCAATATTGGTACTCGATATCACAATATTGTGACCTAATATCTCAATAATGAAACTCTGTTTAACAATATTGAGACTTGATTTATTAATATTGTGATTTTGTATCTCAACAATGATTCTTTGGTATCTCAATAACGCTTCCTCAATAATTTTTCTAATCTGTTAGATCGAGAAATTTATTTACTCGGGAAACTCAATATTTATTACTAGTTTAAGACTATTTCTCAAGATAGACTGAATCTGAACTGAATAGAAGATATCAAACTAGACAAGAAAACAATATTTAGTCTAGAGTCTCAACATTTAGAATCGATATCCCCATAATATTAGAATCTAATTATTCTGACTGGATGTCTATATAGAGACTAGATATATCAATGTTTAGTATATAATCTTAATAGTTCAGTCTAAGTTCAGTCTAAGAGATACAAGACTAGATAAGAACAAAATATTTAATCTAGAATCTCAATATTTTGACTCCATATCTCCATATTTAGATTATAATCTAAATATTTAGATTAGATATCTCGATATATAGACTAGATGTATGTTTAGTATATAATCTTAATATTTAGTCAGAAAATCAATATTTATATTACATTTGTCGAGCATCAGTCTACAAAATATTCAAGACTAGTCAAACAATAAATATTTAATCTATAATCTCAATATTTAGATTCGATATAATCTCCACATATAGATTATGATCTAATTATAGATAGATATCTCATTATAGAGACTAGATATAACAATGTGTAGTATATAATTTCAATATTTAGTCGATAAACTCAATACTTAAGGTAGGGGTCCACAGTTCCGCATCGTACGTATCAGACGCATCGCAACAAACGGATTATTTTTGTACAGCGCGTCCACAGTATCGGCAGCGATCGGATTTGCCGACGCAACTACTAGCAAATACCATATTCCATATGACGTCATCGGCACACATCAGAAAAGTTGCCCCTCGGAGCATCGGCATTGCCGACGGGTCGATTTGTGCGATCCGTACGACGCGGAACAGTGGACGCACTTGTATTACTTTCTATAGAAAGAATACTGCGATCCGTTTGATGCGATGCGTCCGATACGTACGATGCGGAACTGTGGACGCCTACCTTTAGACTACATTGCTCGAGATTGAGTCAATATTTGGGTGTGATATCCTCATATTTATATTAGACTCTAATTATTGCGACTAGATATCTCAAGAGATATTTAGAGATTACATACATCAATGTTTAGTATATACTCTCAGCATTTAGTTGGGAAACTCAATATTTAGATTATATTGCACGAGGTTCAGCCAAAAGACGAGAAGAAACTATTTAGTCTAGAATATCAATTTTTTAACCAGATATCTCCACATTTAGATTAGAATCTAAATATTTTCACTAGAAATCTCAATATATAGACTAAATATCAATTTATAATTTCGATATTTAGTCTAAACATAAATATTTAGACTATATAACAGGACTATTTATTAGGCTAGATATGTAGAATTGTTTCTAAATATTTCAAATAACTATCTTAATTCATAGACTACTTACTGTAATATTTACTGTAACATTCAGTCACTACATGATTGGAGATTCAGATTATCGAAGAAACTAAATGAGACAAGACCAGACTAAACCATTTTTATGAACATTTGATTTGAAGTTTTAATAAATTTCACAACGATCAATACAGTAGACTCTCGTACAAGGCTTGGTATACATTCCGCGTAATAAGAAATCGTGTTTTACGAAATTGTTCTTATTCTTGCAAAACTCAGTAAAGACTTAATGCGCCATTTCAGTTTAGAATATATAAATAGAGGGTTTCAAATAGTCAAATCGTTTTTTGTACAAATTTTATGAAAATTGAACAGTCAATAGAACGTTTACGGAATTTAAAGGAAAATTGAATAATTGCTTATCCGCATATGTTCAATCTAAAAATCATCTAGAGAATGAACTGTTATTACTGTTATAATAGTGATAAGAATCAAGATGAAGCTATGGACGATGAATCTGTATAAAAAATATTAACAAGACGTCATCGTTGAAACTCATTCGTTGATACTTCCGTGAATAATGGTGACTAAATGTTACCTAGTTAAGCACATATTTTTATTTTTATTGAACGTTGAATAAACCCATTTGTTGTGACATGCATTGTGTCGGGAATTATACAGATGTTTTTTGTTTAAAACCATCGTTTCCAACATTTTTTATTAATATACAATTTAATTACAATTTTTGCTATAGGCTATTGCGAATACAACATTTTATATACTTGCTGGATTTATTATTTCAATCTTTTGCAAAGGCTATTACGAATACTATGCATTAGATTTCATGTATGAAGAAGATTGAAATAATAAACAATCGAAACTTTGGTTCTAAACGAAAAACTTAGCTTTTATTTTCTATCCAACTCCCAACACAACGCTAGTCACAATACTCAACAAATGGACGTTATTATTCCCAACAAAATTATCCCTATGTTTCTCTTGCCTATATCTTTAAAAGTGATGTGTACCTATATTATATTTTATCTACTCGTACACCAAAAATAATACATTAATAAATACATTATTGTATGTGAAGGATGCCATCCATTATTATAATCTTGTGTAAAAGTATCCAAATCGTGCGTAAAAGTCCAATGTAAATCAAATGGAGTTTCATTATTAAACGATTCCTGTTTGTTGTTACTATGACAACAACTCGCGTCATTAGACAAAAAACATAGACGTAGTGAAAATAAATTTTCTGACGTACATATATTAAAATTGAATTCGTTTTTCTTATTTTGAATTAAGAAGTCTCAGCCTCTCAGTCTGGATTTATATGTCTGTAACATAATTTTACCTAACCCTAATCTAATCTAGATTAAATCTAGGTTAACCTAGATTACATCGACAAACACCAAATAGTGTTCCCGTCACTTTGCGTTTTTACTAGTTAGCAATTTTTTACACGGAAGCGCTGACAAAATACTTCAAATCACTGACAGAATAAGGTTAGAACTTTACCTTATGGTGTCAGTGATTTGAAGTATTTTGTCTGTCAAAATTAAAAAATTTTCAATATTGTATGTAAGAAACAATAATTTTTTTGTAGATTTAACAGTATTTTAACAGACTTCGTAGATAAAATAATGTGTGACACACGTGTGGGAAAGGCTTTTGTGCATTCATTGCGAATAAACCACTCGCCTTCGGCTCGTGCTTTAAGCTTCACAACTCATGCACAAAAGTTCTTCTTCACACACATAAATCATTGTATCATAAACTTCTATTTATAAACCGCTACTTTTTAAAACTGTCAGCTTTATTGTGACGTACATATAAACAAGTGTATACATTTGCTTTTCTAAACAAAAAATCAGAAACTATGTGAAAATGTTAAATTTATCTTACGCGTTATACTGGACTGTTTATCCCGCTGTCGCAATTTTTTACTAGTCGCAATTTTTTCGTCGCGTTATATGAATCCGCCTTTTACTAGAGCGCGCTATACGAGAGTCTACTACTATATTTGTCTGCGGTCTATTTCCAAAAAAAATTATAAAATACAATGTGTCACATTTTTTATAGTTCTATTTTTTTAAAGATAAATCTTTGGATTGTTAGGGGCACCGGGGAAATAATTAGTACCTAATTTAGCTATATGTGGGCGTCTAATGTCGTAATTGTCGAGGGGGCTTAACATTGAGGTGGGTCCGATATCGTCAGCTGATGGTATCGGCACGCGCTCCGGCCAAGTCAGCATGGATTTATGATCGCAATTTGCCGGCGACCCGGTCCAGGAATGCCTGTCGAACCGGCGCCGGACCATTTTATTGCGAATTCACTCCCTGTTACTTAGAAATACACTTAGTACTTAATTGACTTCGCTCGTTTATGCACCAATACACATTTTATCCGTTTTATTAGACCGAAGCTTATCTTTTTATGAAAATTGTTTTATTCACAATTGAATTGGTTTTCAAAACAACCAATTAATTTATTTACTTTATTAGTATTTTCTAATCTTGTTTGGTCTGAACTGATGTAAATCATTATTGGTTTCGCTTGATCTCGTTTTGGTTAGTCTAGTATTTTTGTTGGTTTGGTCTGCTCTTAACAAACGAACGAAATTTAACAAAAAAAATGAACTATTTTCATTCCAATTCCGTTGCACTTAATCCTTTGTAGAGGACAACCGATAAAAATTAGTGACGCATTTTTTGTCCCTTAAAAAATGACCAGAAACAAAAATACCGTCAGTGAAAGTTCCTAATTAACCTTCGTATGAATGGTGAGGTAAGGGTGGCGCACGGAAAACGAGCTATTAGCCGATGTCGAAAGCTACTTCCGGTGGTAATTGATTCTGCAGGGGGTTACCTGTATCAGGTATCCTTTACCACAGGCGCCAGCCATTGACAGTTTATTGTTTACTCGAAACCGATCGGAGATTAGATTGTTAAACGACCCCAGAAAGTTTTTTTTGGAATTATTTGGGGACGCAACTGACCCATGCAATTCTCTGCCAACGGATATTGCGCCATAAAAACGGAAAAAGGTGAAAATTGGTCAAACAGTCAACAAATCAATGGTTTGAAAGTTTTTAAACTAAATAATTTGATTTATCTAAACGCACACCAGAATGTATGTAACACATTACTAAATCAATTATTATGTGTCAAGGAAGCCAAGTCGTGTGTAAAAGTATCCAAATCGTGCGTAAAGTCGTAAGTCCAATGTAAATCAAATGGGATTTCATTATTAAACGATTTCTGTTTGTTGTTACTATGGCAAAAACCACTATTTACTACGGCAGCATTGATGAGAAAAGAACGAGAAAGTAGTTTGTCTGTCACAGACAAACTACTAGTAGTTTGTCTGATACAGAAGGTTAGGTTAGGTTAAGAAGGTTAGGTTGATATTCTGTGGGACAACTCCTTCTGCAGAAAAGACAATATGGTAGATTTTGACACTTTTATCAGTTCCCATTTCTGTAGAAAGTTTCTCATATTTTCAACATTTTTCGCATTCAGTTTGTTCAAGTTAGGTGTAATATCAATTATTGTGGCAGTTTTGTTTTGTTTTATCGACCAGGAGAATATCTGGTCTATTGTAGTTGACTGTTTTATCAGTGAGAATGTGTCTATCCCACTAGAAGATGTGGTGTGTATTTAAAATATAAACTTGCTTGTGGTGTGTATTTAAAATATGTTGCTGTTGTTTTTTGCTCAAACAGTACGGGCTAATCCCAGTTGTTGATGTATCAGTTTCGCTAGCTTGTTGTGCCTACCTAGATATGCTGTTGTTGTCAAAAACGGAAACTATGTTAGCAGAATATATACTTTACTTAACATTTTTTGCGTCACAAAACGGTCACTTACATTTTTTAATTTGCAGAAATATCAAAATATTGTAACTGTTAAAGAACAACATCTATGTATAAGGTGTACCGGAAAGTTCTGTCTGTTTCGGTTAAGTTTCAACAAGTATGCTCATATTCATTGGACGCATATTTGGCTCCTTTTTTTATCAGTGAATGTGTACATACTGATGTAGCAAGTGAACTAAAACGAAGATGATTCTACGAATTCCAACAAGATGGCTGCCCATTGCACAGCCTTGGTAAGACAATGGTTACATGATCATTTTGGAGAAAGGTGGATAAGGAGGTTTGACCCAAACCATTACCCAGCTAGGTCGCCTGAGCTTCCATTATTAGATTTCTTTTTGTGGGGTGTCTTAAAACAACAGTTGTATTCAGATGATCTTCCACATGGTAGGGAAATATTAAAACAAAGCATAGAAGAAGCAATCCATGATCTGAATCTGCCGCGAACCATTCGTAAAGTATTAGCGCAAAAGTGTGTCGAGTTGGTAGGTAGCTATGTAGAATGATTATTAAAAATTCGAATTTTTATTTTAAAATTTGTATTCAGACTCTACGTTAGTTTATAAATAACTTTGTTTTATAAAAGTTTTGTAAAAAATAATAAATAATGGTAAACTTATAACTTGAAGCAATTTCAAATTTTCCTAATTTATAAACACCCTGTACATTTGCACTAAAATTTTCTTATCGTCCATTCATTTTCTTGACAAGCATAGCTTTTTATAAAGAATGACATTTGGTCGTAAAATGAAAATTTTACGATTTTTGCCCTATTGGGTACATCAACCCGCGGACACACTATTACATTTTCTCACCATATCGGCTGGAGAGCTTTCGCCTATCCAGGCAGTAAGTGGGTCCAGGCTGGGTCATCCTGGTCATCCTGGTCCACTTGACTGTTTTCAGTGCTGTCTGTTGCTATTTGTTGAGGAATTTACGGCATGATTATAGCATTATAGAATGACAGCTTTTTGGCCCGTTTGTGCTAAACTGTTTGGTGGTACAAGTTCCTTAGCTATTCCTTTTAATATTACTTGAGACAACGCTTTCTGCAGAGATGACAGTAGGGTAGATCTTGACACTATTATGCAGTTTCCAAATTTCTACAGATAGTTCCTAATACAATTTTTGCTTTCGGTTTTTATGTGTAAGTGTGAATGATATATAGTCATTTGATAACCCATTTTTTCTGTCTTTTCGTCACATATTTAGTCGTCCATGTTAGCTTCCTTGTGTCTCGTATGATATTATAATCGCCTTCCATTCTCTCTCCATTTGTTCTTTTCCCAACATGATTTCGGTTTTGTAAGCTTGTACTGCATCCCAGTTATGCTCACTTTCTAACATAACTTCCATGATGTTCTGTTCTTCTAGTTTTGTACCGCCTAGTGTCTCCGCGAGTCGAGTTTTTCGTTCTCTGATTCTGTACGCATGACGATAGTGTGTTGTGCGTCGTCTAGGATATGACCGCAATAAAAACACTCTGCAGTGTCTCTTTTTTTAAACCGTTCGAGGTATGTGTTGAAGCACCCATGACCAGTGAGCGCCTGTGTAAGGTGGTAACTCATATGTCCGTGTGATCTTTCGTACCATGCTGTTACGTTAGGGATAAGTCTGTGTGTCCACCTTCCACTAGTGTAGTTATCCCATCCTGTCTACCATCGGTCCATGAGTCTCTTACGTGCTCTCTCCTTGGCGGCTGCTCTCTCATGTTTTACTTCCTTTTTCGCCCTGTGTTGTTGCAAGTCTTCGTAGACTTCTTGTTTCTCGCGAATCAGTAAGTCTATTGGAGGCGTGCTTGCAAGTAACAGCGCCGCGGCCTCCGAAACCGTTCTGTAGGTAGAAATTACTCTTAGAGCACTTCTTCTCTGTACTCCTGTAAGTTGTTTTCTCGCTCCAACCTTTTTCGTTACGCCCGCCCATATTTCAGCCGCGTAGAGAATTTTTGAGTGTACCACATTGCTGAGAAGTTTCCGTTTGAATTTCCTCGGACCTCTAATGTTCGGCATCAACCTTACCAGAGCTGTCACTGTAGACGCTACTTTTTTCCATGTTTTGGCTATATGGTCTGTGTATCTCAGACCGCTATCGAGTTGGACGCCAAGGTACCTCAATGATTTCGATAAAGGGATATTTTGCCCATCCAGAACGAGTTTTGGTGGGGTGAATAGTCTCTTATCCGTGATAAGCATCGCTTCTGTTTTATGAACTGCCATTGTTAGACCCTGCTCTTTTAACCAATTATTTGCTCGCCCAAGGGTTTTGTTAGTTGCTAGTTCTAGTGTACTTATTTCCTTTGCAGTCACCACCACTGCGGCGTCATTTGCGAACCCAACTATTTGCGATGTTCTAGACAAGTCTAGGTTTAGCAAGCCATCGTACATAATGTTCCACAAGAATGGTGCCAAGATCGATCCTTGGGGGCACCCGCCGTTACTTCATACTCAACTTCACCTTCGTCCGTGTGGTATAGCAACCGTCGGTCGCTCAAGTAGCTGCTTATCATGTTTCTCAAGTATTCTGGTGTCTGTCTTGATGCTAATGCCTTCATGATTACATCCCACCTGGCTGAATTAAAGGCGTTTTTAACGTCATGGATCACTAATGCACAATAACCTTTCGATTGCCGTGTTCTATTTTTGACCTTTTTTGCTGCTTTAATTACTTCAGCAATAGCGTCCACGGTTGATCGACCTTTTCGAAAACCATACTGTCATTGGGACAGTCCTCCGTTGTTTTATATGTATGTCTCAAGTCTCCTAAGTAATAGTCTTTCAAAAAGTTTCCCTATGTTGTCCAGGAGGCATATCGGTCGGTATGACGATGGTTCTTCCAATGGTTTGTCCCCTTTTCTCAGTAAGACGAGTTTTTGTCTTTTCCATTGTGTAGTGAAAATTCCCTTTTGAAGACACGCATTGTAAGTTTCCAGCAACAACTCTGGCCACATTTCCACCACTTCTGCGATGATCTCATTTGGGATATTGTCTGGACCAGGTGCTTTCCCTGACAGTAATCGTTTCCTAGCCTCAAAGATCTCCTCTACGCTGAAAGGTGTCACGAGATTTTCAGTGGTTTGCCATTTTTCTGCCGGTCTTCGTTCGTGAACTGGAAATAGTGTGGTAACTATTTCTTTAATCAGTTATGGGCACGTTATCCCAGGTATCAGTTGTCTACCCATTAGTTTTATCGTAGCAATTCGATATGGGAGGCCCCATGGGTCTTTTGCCCCATGGGCAATTCCTTTCTCGCATTTTTGAAATTCGTGTCCAGGTCCACTTCTTGTTCAGCCATCCTGTCTGTTGTGTTTTGCCGCCGTCTTCTGTGGCGTTGGGCAGACCTGCGTGCCATAACGTACTTTTTCCTTAGAATATTGATTTCAGCGTTCCACCGGTAAACTGACTATTTTCCATTTAAGGCAAATTTGCGCTTTGGCATCGAAGCATCGCACGCTGTTGTAGTGGTTTCGACCGCATATTCTACAAGTCCATCTACGTCACCTATCTCTGAGAGTCTTTGCAATTCTCCATGTATCTTAGCCACTTCCAGTGTCGCTCTTAGCTGCGTGTTATCGAGTTTCTTCACCAGCCATCCGTTTCTGTTTCCATGTTCGATGGTAGTGTTTCTCTGTTGACTCTCTGGGTTCGTTTTCAGGCTAAATTCCAGATATTGGTGGTCGCTAAAGGTGGCGTCCTCTAGTACTCTCCACCTCTCCATCCTAGGCGCGATGCCTTCCGATGTTATTGTAACGTCAATAACCGATCCGGTATTTCCTCTTCGGAATGTAAAAGAGTTTCCCTCGTTAAGGATCACTAGGTCTAGCCTCACTCTCATTTCAGACAGAACTTCGCCTCTTCTATCTATTATTCTTGAGCCCCCATTTCTGGTGATTTGCAATTAAAATCACATGCCACAAGAACTTCACTGTTCCCCGATCTCAGATTTTCTCCCAGCTCGTCTATATGTCTTAGGAAATCTTCGTGGTCAATATTTAGGGAGATATAGCAGCTATATACTCTTAAACCTCAGATTTAACTGTTTGATGTTCTATTTGACTGTTTTATCAGAGAGGATGAGAGGATGGGTCTATCCCAGTAGAGGATCCCAGTAGACAGTAGAGGATTTGCTTTTCCTACCACAAGCATCAGTGTGTATGTATAAAATGGGGCTGATGCTTTTTGGTCAAACAGCATTTTCCCAGTTGATGGTGTTGATGTTGTATCAGCTGATGGTGAATGATGATGAATCCCAGTTGATGGTGTATCAGCTTCGTATTAGATGGTTGTGGCTACCTAGATATGCTATGTTTTTGTAAAAAACGGAAAATATGTAAGCAGAATATATACTTTACTTAACTCGTCATAAAAAAGTCACTTCAATTTTTCAATGTTGAGAAATGTAGAAATATTGTTATCTGTTCACGAACGACATCTATGTATAAGGAGTACCGGCAAGTTCGTTTCGTTTCAGTTACAAAAAGTATGCGCATATACATTTGACGCACATTGAATGTATACATACTGATCTAGCAAATTAACTAAAAGGAAGATGATTCTATGAATTACAACCGGGAAGAAATGCTACAGAAGCGCGTTAAATTTATTTATATATACATTCGAACTTCCTTAAGTCGAATTATTATAGTTCACGAAAAATATTGGAGTTATAGAAAATTCGGGTTAAAGAAATACATAATTACAAAATGAGCAAAATTCACTTTACACAATTTGTTCAAAGTAAATATAACATAATATAACATAACATATGTATTTATTTATAAACAAAACAAAGAATATGCACTATTAATATAATGTTATATAATTATAATTAATTAAAAATAATTATAATTTATGTATTATTTTTTGAAAAAGTCGGTAATTTTATTTTTTTTCCATTAAAAAATTCTCTATCTACAAAGTTCTCCAAAGTAGAGAATGCGCGGTACACTTCGTCTGAAGAAGGGACTCTCATTGTCAGCCAACTCTGTCTTCTTAGGTACACTTTTTCAAACGTATGCATCATTAGTTGCACCATTTTCGGCTTTGTTCAGAATTTCTTATAATTAAAGAAAGTGTACTTGGAGGAATCCCAAAGTCTTCAGCAATCACTTTTTTCTTTTTAAATCCTTTGTCAACTTCACTTATCATCCTCACTTACGACAACGGCATCGTAATGAGTTTTCTTCTCTGACCACTCATATTTGCAGTTGTAACGGCGGAGGTAAGAAGAAAGAATGAGTTTAAACTCTAAAATTTCATTAATATATAGCATCTTTACTATAACAAATAGGATACGGTTTATGATAGGCAATATCCGGCACCACAAATTTTGGAAAGCACGCAGCTATTAAAAAATTGGAGTTATAGAGATTATTTTTTATGTAAAATTTTACCATTGTACACATTTTTACCACGAGTTATGGAAAAATTCGAGTTAAGGAAAATCGAGTTATGGAAGTTAATTTATATGTAAAATGTTATCTAAACGTATGAATTTATAAAAAAGTTCGAGTTATAGAAAATTTGGAGTTATAGAAGTTCGAGTTTTGGAAGTTCGACTGTAAGTGTTTTGTGAAGGTACTGTTTCTGATACTACATGAAGAAGCTGGTTCAAAACATTTAAAATATGTGATTTCGACCTTTCTGATAAGCCATGCTCTGGAAGACCTTATTTGATCGACGACGATACTGTAAAAATCATATTAGAGCAAACTCCTTTTTTGACAAAATCTGAGATTGCGGAGAGACTTTATTCAGATCAACAAACCATATCGAACCATATTTACAAACTGGAATTGGTATGGAATTGGTATGAAATATTCGAGATAAGTGCCATATGAGTTAATTATAAAGAATTTGAATGATCGAGTCATCATTTGCACATCTTTGCTTGCACGGAACAAAATCGAACCCTTCTTGAACGGGTGACAACTGGCGATGAAAAGTGGGTTATCAATGAAAACATCGTAAGGAAAAGGGCATAGTGTGAATCCTTTCTACCTCTAAACCGAAGTCGGGCTTGAGTAACAGAATCTTATGCATATGGTGGGACATTTGTGAACAAATGCATTTTGAGCTGTTAAAACCGAACGAAAATAATTGAATAATTTAAAAACAGCATGCTTCATGATAATACCAGACCAGATACAGCTTTGGGGATTCGTTAGAAACTCGCAGACTTAGGTTGGGAAATTCTATCGCATCCACTATACTCCCCCGACCTAGTACCATCCGATTATCACTTTTTTCCTGTCGTTGTAAAGTATATTGCAAGGAAAAAAATTAAAAACTGAGAATATATCAGACAAGCACTAGTTCAATTTTTTGTCTCTAGTGATATAATGATAAGGCATTTAAAAAAAATGGGAAATACAAATTGTCATCACGCTGGCAAGTAGCTGAAGTATATTATTCAGTAAACTTTATTCAAACTATGAAACATTTATTAGTTTGTTTTATTCTAAAAACGGATAGATCTTTACGGTAGACCTAATATAATAATAACGTGACTATTAATAATAATGTATAACAAGAGATAAAACTTAATATTGTTATTTCCATCAGTCAACGTCGTTTCCGATTGAAAAAAGATCAGAGTTATTCGCAAGTCGCGCCCAAAGAAGTTTCACTTCAATAATCTTATTTTCGAAAAAACATTCAAGTAGTTTTCCAGAATATTCCAGATTACCACCAAAGTAACAATGGAAAAAGAATTTTCTTCTGCACTATACTTTACACCCCCAACGGAGCCTATTAGTTTAACGACTAAATGATTTCATCATCATCAACCAGCCCGTTCCGTCCACTGCTGGACATAGGCCTTCTCCATAGCACTCCATCGTCTTCTGTCTCGAGTTTCGTGGATCCAGTTGTTTGCAATCCTTTTTAGGACATCGGTCCAACGTGTCGGTGGTCTTCCTCTGCTACGCCTATCATCTCATGGTCTGCATTCTAATATTTTCTTCGTCCATCTTTCGGTCCTTCATTCGACCTGCGTGGCCAGCGCATCTCCATTTGAGTTTAGTTATACGCTCGATCACGTCTGCCACTTAGTTTTCCTCCGTAGGTCCACATTGGTGGTATGGTATTGTAGGTTTATTCCGATCATTACCGATGATCATTCCGATCATCATATTTCCATTTCTCGTTGGGTTATTTTAAGATTTCTTGCCATATTGGGCATATTTTAGAGTTAAGGTTTCCGCCCCATATCCTCCTCGGGCCCACTGTCCCCTGTAGGGGACACAAATCTCGTTTTACAACCTTGGCTATAGCTAATCAACTATTTGAGCTGGGAGGTTGAATATTAGTTTTATATTCTCTCAACAAATGCCCCTAGTCGTGACAAACTGTTTGTTCACCCACGTGTTTGGAATCTGGTTGTTTTTTTCAATCAAAATGGCGACACCTCCAAATCATAAAATTTCCCTGGGCCTGAGGAGGATATGTAAGGACAGGCAGAATACATTGGTCATGTACTTTCCTTTTCAGACATACCGGAACTTTGCATATAAAGATATGGCTGAGTTTCCCATATGCCGCCCAAGCGAAGTTGGTTCTACTTTGCAACTCGTAGACCTGATTACCTCTAGATACTCTGACTTCATGATCAAAGTATATGTATTTGTAGACTAAATCTACGTTTGTGTTCCCACTGTTAAGGATCTCACAGACCGGCGCGGAAGTTTCGTTGCCGCGACCGCTGCGATAACAGGGCGGACCGATTGATTCGGCGGCTTATGTACATGTTCACACGAACAAGCGCCGAAAATCGCGCTTGCTGGTCTGAACATGTACATAAGCCGCCGTATCAATTGGTCCGCCGCGATATCGCAGCGGTCGCGGCAACGAAACTTTCGCGCCGGTCTGTGAGCACCTTTAAAGTGTTCGCTCTAACAAATTAGTAATTACTTTTGTTTTCGAAAAATTGATCTCCAATCAAACTTTCAAGCAAACGATATGAAGTTCTACCAGCATCTGTCTTAACTCTCCCAGGTTGTCGGTTGTGAGGACTATGCCATCCGCAAAACGCAGGTGGTTTAGTTTTTTTCCATCTATGTTAATACCTCTTGTTTCCCAAGTTAGCTTGTTCAGCGCATAAAGCTAAATAGTTTATTCCTGTACAAATCCTAAAAAACAGTTTTGGTATGTAAGCATGAAATTTCATTCAAATTGGGTTGTTGAATAAAAAAAAGTTTTCGTTTTTTTTTAATGTATTTTAAAACCGTATTATAAATAATTCGGATGTGCGATGCGAAAAATTTCAATTATTTATAAACAATTTAAAAATGATAAAATTTTGAAAATAATAACGAGCCTCCAAACGCGCCATAATTTGTTTGTGGCGTCGAAAGGGTGAAACTTCATTATAACATTCAAACATAAACATTCTTTATAAAATGGTCGTTTCAGAACTTTTTCGGCGCACTGTTTAAAACCATTGGTTTCGACGTTTAACAATGTGGGACATTTAAAAACATTTTTTGAGGAGTTCTTTTTGTAGTACTCCTACACGATGGCACGAAACAAGCACGATAACTTTTAATATTTGACTTTTAACATTTGACATGTCTACTACAACTACTATATCAAGGAAGTCAGGCGCGGGTAGAAATTACCCATTTTACGTCACAACGCGACCGGAATCTGTTTTCGGTACCGAGTTTAAAAATATATTTTCAATTTGTTATTTAACTTTTTAATTACAACGAACAAACAAAAAATAGTTTTGGTATAAAACTTATATATGAGCTTCATATTTATAATAAAAAAAATTGCTCCCCAATTTCTAATGAAAAAAAGAATGAAAAAAACCCAATTGCTATGAAATTATTACAATAAAATTCCAAATACACAGAAAAAAAAAACTTAAAATACAAAATCGCATTTATTTATAAATCAATTTCTTTCAACCTTTAATTGCCTTCGCTTAATTTATCTCTTGCTCTATATTTGTACACCTTTTTTCCCATCAGGCATTAATTGCAAGACATTTCTGTGTAAATAAAACCTTTTATTTTCTGATGAATTTGGTGCCGATAAAAAATTAATTGAGGTGATGTCTGGTGTAAAGTCCGTGTGTACCGCGCGTTCCATAATTGATGTACGCAACGTCGTGTCCGCATAGAAAACGGGTTTCGAGCCGAAATACAATGCGGCGAATTAAAATCCAAACAGATCTTGCGGCGACAATACGTGACGCGAATTTAATTACCACGCAAAATGCAATTATTTTAATTGATATGTAAGCTTAGTTTGTAAGGGATAAATCTTTACGGAAAATATAAATTACGATAAAGTAAAGTGTGTAAGCGTATAAAAAATGTATGTATGGTAGAGAGGAAGGTTAAAGTACTTTTTGTAGGTCAAGATTTAATTTGTGCGTTTTCATTGATTTTATTTTAAATTAGGGCTTCTCACGAGACGAGATAAAGCAAGACTTTCAAAAATCTCGTCTCGGTCTCGAGCTTTATACGAAACGAGATAAGGCAAAAGTTTCAAAAATCTCGTCGCGGTTTCGTTAGTTTGAGAACGAAATTAAGTCTCGGTAATGATTACCTTATATTTCATATTAACCCATTTTTGACTACTGTACACAAGATACTGTACACAAGATTTGACGATGTACACCAATATTTTATCATTTTTACGCCATATAATAATATGTAGCTAAAAATAGATTGCGTTTTTTTTTTCTAATTTCTTCGAACCACACTCAATGTATTTACCAAACTCAATGAATCCAGATCTTTCCAGTGTACCCATTTGAATACACCCCATTCTCGTTTAATTTTTTTTTTTTCTGTAGCATTTTACTATTTCGGAATAGATTAATAGCTTTTACAATAAAATCATTGTTATTTTTATTCCTTCGTGATTTCCTTCGGGCAAAAATGGGTTAACATAAATATAAAGTTTTCAATTTTTACATTTAACTTTTCTCGAAATATTGAGCTTAATACATTTAGTCAGTTTGAAACGTATCTACAAAATCTACTTGTTCTTAGCCTGTTTTATATTAAAACACTTAAACTGAACAAAAAATACAAGAAACTTGTGACGTTTAATGGCTCTAGTTTCAAAATTCCAATTAGGCCGATGGAAGAAGGTCTCATTCTCGTCCCGTTTCCAACGGATTCGAAAACACACGGCAAGTACTAAACAGGCTCTGTGTGTCCGATCAGGACGTGACCGCGACCGCTTGAGCTCAATTTCATTGTTAAAACTAAATAAATAAGTCTGTGCTATAAATAAATATTGTGTTTAGAAGTAATGTTTTTCCTTTGGTGGGTACAAGTGTTTGTGTCTGGGATTTACTTGTAATCACGGTGTTTACTTGGAAATTGAACTACGCACAATTGGATAATTATTTTATTAGTTTATAAGACAAGCAAATCAATTAAATATGTTGATGATTCGTTTATTTTTTAATTTGGAAAATGAAATAACATTTTCTTGTAGACGAACAATTGACATGTTTTTTTTCCTTATAAATAATGTTATTTTGTTTAAATTTCTAGTCATAATAGAAACTGTTGTTTCTTTGTAATACTATAAATAGTATTATTTTTATTACCTTTAATTGAATTATAAATAGTATTTTTCTTGTTGGGTATTTAATGTTGGAAAGATTAAGATTTAATGAAAAAAAAAACATTTTGTTAAATCATAATTTTCCAAATTATCTAACATTTGTTTTAACAAATAATAATAATAATAAAAAATTATTTTAACAATGTTTGTTACGAATTTAGATTTCTTTAAAGAAAATTGCAATAGTTACAAGAATTTATAAATTTCGTAAATAATTTCCCTTTTTTGCATTGTTGGAGAAAAGAAAATTGTTTTGATTCAATCTATTTGCTTTGCAACAAATTAAATGAGGTTTTAATTTAACTAGAATTACTAATAATAAGAAACTGAAGCTTTACAAAATGAACCATAAACATGGTTGTATTAAATTGAAAGATTTGGATTAAATTGAAATTTATAAACATTTTACAAAAATTAAATGTTGTGTAAATTTAACTAGAATTTAATATTGGTGAAACCATACTAGTTATAGATAATCATATAAATAGCGAAATATAGCCTGAATATATAAATATAAATATTGCTGGAAAGAGATCACTTCGTAGAAAGGAGCACGGAAAAAAGTACACTTTAAAAATTGCAGTTTCAAATAGTAGCGAATTTTAAAATGTAAAAACTAGAAATTGCTTTTGTTAAAATTACAGTTTCCGATATTATTAATATATAAGTTTTAACAATTACAGTGTGCGACTGCAATCTTTACAAATTTGCATTTGTAAGGTCGCTGCTACTATTTAAACTGTAATTTTTAAAGTGTACATTTTTGCGTGAGGTTTTTATTAAAACAAAATTGCTATTTATATCTCATCAAGTTTTATTAATTCAGGCCTCTACAGGATGCTACAAAGGAACACATTCTGGAATAAATTGTGAGTTGCTAACTCACACTTGGCCTAATGGTGACTCCATTACGATTGTGCGCAAAATGTTTTGTTTTATTAATAATTTTAGTTTGTAACACGATAGGTAAGAATATTATTTTATAGTTGATCAAATGAAGAAGTTTTATGAACAGGATGGTTGCGACTGTTACTATGGTAATTCATACTTACTAACTTACTAAAGAAGTTTTGTTCTGTTGTAGCATCCTGTAGTTGCCTGAACTAATAAGGGCGAAGCGTTGATTAGTAATTTATCGCAATTTTGTTTTAACAAAAAAACCTTTTTTCTACAAAGTGACCGCTTTCCAATAATATTGATTCCCTGAGAAGTTAATTAAAATAGAATTTAAAAAGATATTTTTTAATATATAAATATATTCAAACTGTTTGTAGCTCAATAATATTAAGTATTATTAAGACTACAAAACAAATCTCATGTTGAAACAAGTACTTCCCTTGCTAATACCACGCAGGATATTGAATTATTTAACAGATATTTGCATGTTATTACTAGCCCCAGTCCACTTTCGTTGCACTAAACGAGTACTAGATTAATAACATTAGTAACAAGTCATCTGCAATTTATCTCTTATCAGTGCAGCTTTGTTGTTTTGATTTATAAATTGGAATCCACTTACTTGAACACCTCGTTCATGACTGGCGAGGTTAGGTTTTAAGAAAATGCAAATTTTTTTTGTTTAATTTAATATCCTGCGTGGTATTAACAAGGGAAGTAGTTGTTTCAACATGAGATTTGTCTTAATAAGACATAATATTATAGAGCTACGAACAGGTTGAATACATATATATATATATATATATATATATATATATATATATATATATATATATATATATATATGTATATATATATATATATATATATATATATATATAAATATATATATATATATATATATATATATATATATATATATATATATAATAAGTTCATATAATTATCTATAATTAGTATTGTTTCGCATATATTATATTATCATTTATATCAATAACCTGCTAAGTTCTTGTCTTTCTCCACAAACGTGAAATTAAAACCTAACATCGCCAGCTTTGCACGAGGTGTTCAATTATGCGATTCAAAACAGCAAAGCTGCACTGATGAGAGATAAATCTCGAAACACACCTGTAAATAGCTATTCTATTAAGTTAAATAGAAAGATATGATCTTAAAAAACAATATTATTTATCTAGGACTCGTTTAGTGCCACGAAAGTGGACTGGGGCTAGAAATAACAAGCAAATATGAGTTGTATAATTCAAAATCCTGCGTGGCATTAGCAAAGGAAGAAGTTGTTTCAACATGAGATTTGTTTTGTAGTCTTCGTAAGATTTAATATTACAGAGCTAGAAACAGGTTGAATATATTTATATATTCAGACTACAGATATACAGAGACAACAGATATTTGCATGTTATTACTAGTCCCAGTATATATTCATGTCACTAAGAGCATTAAAGAAATGGTTTTGAAGATCATTTCTTTCTATTTAAATAAAGTGAATAGCCATTTGCAGACTGATATGATCTTAAAAAAACAATGTTATTTATCTAGTACTCGCTTAGTGCCACGAAAGTGGACTGTGGATAGTATTCATCATCATCATCAGCCATTTCTCGTCCACTGCTGGACATAGGCCTCCTCCAGGTGTTTCCACTGTTTTCTGTCTTGCGCGGTGCTAATCCAGTTTCCCGCCACACTTTTACCGTCGTCCGTCCATCTGGTGGGTAGTTTTTTTCTGCTTCTTTTGTCTTCTCTAGGTCTCCATTCCATGATTCGTTTTGTCCATCGGTTGTCAATAGTACAAGCCACGTGTCCAGCCCATCTTCACTTGGATTTTGTGCCAAGTTCGATAATATCGGCAACTTTTGTTCTGTTTCTTATTGTTATGTTCGACATTCTGTCACTTTTAGTGATTCCCAGCATCGATCTTTCCATTGCTATTTGCGCTACTTGCAGTGGATAGTAATAACATGAAAATATTGGTTGTATAATTCAATATCCTGCGTAGTATTAGCAACGGAAGAAATTGTTTCAACATGAGATTTAGTGTTTATAAGACTTATTTTTATAGAGCTATGAACAGGTTGAATATATTTATATATTTTGGCTATATTTCGCCTTTATAGGTTTCAACTAGAAATATAAATAATAATAAATTTAAAATATACAAAATTTTAAACTAAAAATGATAAGTTATCATGTTTCGAATAAATTGAAACATTTTGTAAAATCGCATAACAAATTTTCTCAAATTTTAATTGAATTTTAAATAAAAATTTACAAAATTTTTGTTTTCAATTATTATTTGTAGATTATTATTTGTCGCAGAATTATCTCGATTCATTACAAAAAATAGTATTATATTTTTAGAAAAATAAATTCTTTAAATTATAAATAATGCTAATACCTAGCCAAAAACGGAAATTTATTAAAGAAATATCAAATATCCAACTAGTTAAATATTTATGCATTCATTATATTCCTTGCTTTGTTGCAGAAACGAAAATTGTTTCGATTCATTTGCCAAGCAAGAAATTAAATGTGGTTTTAATTCAACTAGAATTATTAATAATAAGGAACTGAAGATTTACAACATTTACCAAAAACATTTGAATATTGGTTGAACCATACTAATTATAGATATAATCATGTAAACTTAAGACGAAAAATAGCTTGAATATATAAATACAACCTGTTTGTAGCTCTATAATATTAAGTCTTGTTAAGACTATGTATATCTATATATAAGTACTATATTAACAAATCTTATGTTGAAACAACTACTTCCTGGCTAATATCATAGGATATTGAATTATACAACATATATTTGCATGTTATTACTAGTCCCAGTACATATTTATGTCACTACCAGCACTAGAGAAATAAAACTGTTTTTAAATTTCCTTCTTTAATTTAAATTAATTCTTTCTATTTGCATTAAGTGAATAGTCTCTGATCAGTGCAGCTTTGCTTTTTTGAATTACAAATTGGAATAATCCTACAATAGCTTGAACACCTCGTGCATGACTGGCGAGGTTAGTTTAGTTTAGGTTCGGTTAGGTTATGACTGGTGAGGCTAGGTTTTGATTTGATATTTGTGTAGAAAGACAAGAACTTAGTTGCGGTTATGATATGCATCTGCAGATGGCTCTTCACTTAATTTAAATAGAAATAAATGATCTTAAAAACAATGTTATTTGTCTAGTGCTGTTAGTGACATGAAAATGTACTGGGACTAGTAATAACATGCCTGTTGAATGTTGAAAAAATGTCTGAATGTTGAAAAAATGTCTGTTGTATAATTCAATACCTTGCGGGACATTAGCTGAATAGTTGTTTCAACATGGGATTTGTTTTCTAGTTTTAATAAGATTTAATATTATAGAGTTACGAACAGGAATATATTTATATATTCAAGTTATATTTCTTTATTTTTTTTTATTTCTTTAATGTCTAATAAGTTCGTACAAAAATATATTAACAAATCTGTGTTTCATGTTTAGATTAAATTTAAAGGTTTTATAAACATTTTATATAATTTAAATGCTGTTTTAATTTAACTAGAATTATAAATAATATGAAATTGAAGACAAACAAAATTTAAAAAATGTCGATTATGTTCAGATTAAACTTCTTTTGAAAATTGAATATAATTTTTCATTTATTGAACCATTTTGATTTATTACAAAAAATAAAATTATATTTATAGTATAATAAAGGGTGACAAATTAAGAGTGACCCATTTTTAATTAATAATAATAAGAAAGCAAACCATGCCATTGTTCGAATTTTAACTTTTAAATCCTGAACTTAAAGTTTCTATGAATATGGAGCAGTGGCCAACTGATTTCCATTAGTACTAACTCATTTATTTAGACACAGAAGATGTTCCGATAACAATTTAATTTTACAATGGCTCTAAGTTGCACGACAATAATTGAACCCGTCATTTCGAAAAGGGCACACACAAGTCACACTTTTTTGAAATACCACTTTTTATTCATTGAAGCGTTTTACATATTCAATTCAAAAAAAGTACAGTGCGAAAGAGTGCGTATATGTTTTTTATTTAACAATCTCTATATTCAGTTTCTTCAGCATCAATGACTTTTTTAATAAAAAACATATTTTTGTTGATTCTGAAAAGTTTTAATTCATGGACTTATGCCCTTTTCGAAATGACAGGTTCAATTGTTGGATAGGCTGCAATATCAAAGCACAAGAATATTTGGTAGATCTTCAACCAAACAAATTTGAATAGTTTCATCATAGTTTTATATGTACTTCATATAAATTCCTCCATCCATTGAAACAACACGCTCATATTTGTTTGAATGCACTAGTCGTTAATGGTGACTGTTAAATGGAAATTTTATTAATGTTCTGCAAACTGACAATTATATTTTTAGTATAATAAATGGTGACAAATTGAGAGTGACCTATTTTTAATTATTAATAATAAGAAAACAGACCATGTCATTGTTCTAACTTTAAGTCTTAAACCTTTTGTTGAGTTTAAAGTTTCTGTGAAAATGGAGCAGTGGCCAACTGATTGTAGAATTGTCTATGTAGAACGTTCTATTAGAACTAACTCATTTATTTAGACCCAGAAAGGGTTCCGATAACAATTTAATGTTTTCATGGCTCTATGTTGCAAGCACATGAATATTTGGGCGATCTTAAACCAAACCATTTTGAAGACTTTCATCCATACTAATTCCTCAAACCATTCCTGTAGTAGGTGTTAGTAGTGAATGTTAAATGGAACTCTTAAATCTTCTGTTGAATTTAAAGTTTCTGTGAAAATGGAGCAGTGGCCAATTGATTGAAGAATTGTCTATCTAGAACATTTCAGTAGAACTAAGTCATTTATACCCATAAAAACATTAGAACTATCTCATTTATGCCCAGAATAGGTTCCAATAACAATTTATTGCAAGACAATTGTGGAATGGGTTGCAATATCAAAGCTTATGAATATTGGGGAGATATAAAACCATGCATTGAGGACTTTCATCCATACAAATTCCTCCATCCATTCAAACAAAAGACTCATATTTGTTTGAAAATATTAGTTAATAGTGAATTTTACAAATGCTCTGCAATCTGCCAATTCCAGTTACCAATAGACAATATATAGTATAAAGGCGGCTCCACATGATCCGGCAGGCCTGTCGATTCGAACTGAACAGTCCGCCTGAAGGCCGGTCACCTGAACGTGATCCAGACGTTTGCCCAAAGAACCGAAAACCGAAAAGTGATAAGACGGCATACCTGCAGATCGTGTGTAGCCGCCTTGAGCACGATTATACTCTCTTGTATATCTCTCTTGATTAGCCTCATGTATAATATTTGTTTATAGGAGTTTGGAGAGAGTTTTTTCTGATTTGTATGTTAGTGATCATGTTAAATCTAATGTGAATCAAAATCAACATGATACACTGGAAAATTAACATTCATTACTTACAAAAACTTACCATACAATTACTAATTGCATACATTTGATAAAAATTGTGTACAGAATTGTGTACATCATGTATTGCACGCATTGTTGCAACGCTCTCATTGTCAGTTATGTGTCGGACGAAACACAGATTATCTGATTAATATGATTTTAAAGTTTAAAATTTTGAACGTGGTTTGGGCTTATTATAAAATTTAAGAATTCCTTCCTCGCTTCGCTCGTAGTTTTCTAAACATGGACGCGTGCTGAAAAACCGCGCTTATTGAACTCGTTCTTTAATATTCTATTAACTCACTGCTTACACCGTTTCAACATAATAAATACTGCTTAAAAATGCTGTAATTAAGTTTTAAAAATTATATAAAATAGAGAAAAATTTTGAGCTGTTTAAACGCCGCCATTTTCGCGCGGTCCTTTGAAGACGTCAATTACTACTGACAGTTGAGTCCATTGTTTACTACAGCTGTTCTCATTTTCAACTTCACGTTTCTGACGTTTGTTTTCTAACCAAAAGACTGCAATGACATACAAATAAAAACAATACGAACTTGTTTACATAGTATGTCACTTTCGCTTTAACCAATGGTATTGCGTTTTACAAATTTGAACTTCTCTCGCTTAATTTGCACTTTTATTTATTAATTTTAAGTATTTAAAAAGATATTAATTACAAAAATAATGATTTAGTTCAGATATCAGGTCAATAAAGATTCGGAAAAAAAATTGAAACAAATTTAAATTTCATGCATATTCACTATTGCTGATTAAAATTGAGTTATTCTTAATTTGTTACCTGGTATATTCTTTAAATTGTAAATAATGGCAAGACGATTCTGAAAGAAGAAATGAGAAAATATTGGAAATATTTTTTCCTCATTTTTCTTGTTTAAGTTTATATTAAATTACAAAATGTTGAAAATTGTCCAATGTAGCAATTCAAATTCACCGAAGAAAATTTATACAAATGTTGTAAATTAGATTATAAACTAATTTAGTTTGTAAAACTTACTTACAAAATATTTAAAATACATACTTTTTAGGACCACAAAAAAAATCTCATGTGAAATTTGTTAGTTATATAACAGCTTTCAGTCCACCTTCGTGGCACTCAACAAAAACCAAAAAATATGACATTGTTTTTAAGATAATGTCTTTGCGATAACTTAAGTAAGTAGCCATCTGCCGACCCGTTTCGAGATTTATCTCTCCTCAGTGCAGCTTTTCTTTTATTAATAACAATTTGTAAAACACTCACCTGAAACCCACATGGTGATTAGGGGTTAGATATTTTTTATTTGATATTTAGAAAAAGCCTATTCTAGTTCTAATATTGTTTGTTGTTGACAGTTAAAAAACTTCAAACATTCACATTTAGATTTCGGTATGTTTCTATAAAAAAATGTCGATTTGACTAAACTACTAGCTGTTTTCATGCTGATAGGGGTAGGTATGTGCTGCCGTTGTTGTCCACTCTATCGGAAATGGACCTAATAGGCACTGGAATCGTTTCCAGCGGATATGAGATTGTTGGTACGGAATGCAATAGTGAGTATGTAAGTCCGACAAGTCGAAATATTTTAACTCGTTTTTCAGAACATTTTCGTGTCTTTCTTCTTAAAAAAGACACAAGTTCATTTTCTAAGCATTGTCTGGAATGTAATCATAAATTCCCGGAAATAATCTAAAAATCTTGCTTAATTGCATCAAACAAAGGCCCAAAGCTTAATCTCCTGTAGCCATTATAAATTTTCAAACAAAACCGTAGTTCATCAGAAAATCTCATTAACGAGCAAACCGACCTAATCCTTTCACAACTTTTTAATCTAACGGAATCGTTTCTAGATAAGTCTTTAATACCACAGCAAAATTCTTGGTATAAATTCAATCTCAGCAATTTGTAATCCACTTGAAAATGACCCTGAACTGTCGAAACTCGGTCCGTGTAAAGTGTGTAGATTTGTATAAATTCACAAGTTATATACTGTTCTCATAAAAGTAAGTAGTTAAAACATAGTGAATCTTTCAAATCAATATATGTATGTATGACCATGTAGTAACGGTCGCAATCATCCTTTTCACAAATAAAAATTGTCTTTATTAGTATTATATATTTATTATTTACACTACAATTTAGTTTGTAAAACGTTGAACTAATATATACTGAAAATTTGGAATTTGTTGTTTTCAATTGTTCGGAAATGATTTGAATGCTTTCTTGTAACAAATTAGTAAATTCCACCGAATTATGAATAATTACAAATAAAGTCTTAATAAAAACGAAATAAAACAATAAAATATCAGATAGAATTGGTAAAAACATCCTACATTATAGATAATCATACAAACTTAAAACAATCGAAACACAGCCTGAATATATAAATATATACAGCCTTTCCGAAGCTCAATAACAAGTCTCTTTTTAGGACTACCAAATAAATCTCACATAAAATTTGTAAGTTATTTTACAGCTTTCAGTCCACCTTCGTGGCACTCAACAAAAACCATAAAAATAACATTGTTTTTAAGATCATGTCTTTCCGATATCTTAAGTGTATATACAAATTATTGTTCATGGAAGCAAATCTGTGCTGATGAGATAAATCTCGAAACGCGTCCACTGATGGCTATCCACTTAAGGTATCGGAAAGACATGATCTTGGAAACAATGTTATTTTTGTGGTTTTTGATGAGTGCCACGAAGCTGAAAGCTATAAAATAACTTACAAATTTCATTTGAGGTGTGTTTGGATAGTTCTAAAAAGGCTCAATAATTGTTATAGAGTTCCGGAAAGGCTGAATATATTTATAAATTCAGGCTCTGTTCTGATTGTATTAAGTTTGAATAAAAATCAGGTTTTTTTTATCATGCTTAGATTGAATAACTAATTTTTGTACACTATTAAAACTAACTAATGAAATTCTCGCAATAAAACGTAAAGCATATCAGTGTAAATTTGCTTTATAAAACCTTGAATAAAAATAAAATGAAACTAAAATAAATATTTAAAACATTGTTGTAACAACTCTTTATTATTCATTTACAACTAGAAATTTTACTTATTGTAATTGATTATATTGTTTTATAAAATATATAAAAAGACTTTTTAAAAACGACGTTTTTATTAAAATACACTAAAAATGGCAGAAAGACCTTGTCGTTGATAGCCATTTGTTACTGTTGTTGACAATAGAGATTACTATTATTACACTAAAAAGAAAAAACTATTTTTTTCCGTTTAGACATAAAAGCGCGGAGCGCTAAAGTATATTCACGTTATCTTTGTGGACGCTCCACGTTTTAATTTATAGTCAACATTTTTTTCGGGTTAATAGATTATATTTTCCTTTTTACTCAATTTTAATAAAAAAAAACGTGGTTTTAAATAATTTTTTTTTGTATAATATTTTATAAAACAATACAATCAATTATTAATTAAAAAATATTAATATAAATATATTGAATTAAATAAATAATTATTTAAGCAATGTGAAATTGTACACACTAATTTCAAACAGTATTCCTTCTAAGTTTCAAAACTTTTTGAGAAAGCAGTTTGAATTTAAATGAGACTTTCGAGTATCATCCAGTTGCCATCATTAACCTATCAAAATGGACACGAAAACCTTGAAACCAACAAACTTTTCATTTCAAATAAACCGAATTACTTCTCAATCGTTCTCTCGTGAAAAGCACAAATGTTCCTTAATCTAAAAATAAAAATGAAACAAATACATAATTTTCCTTTTAACTAAAACTGTTAAATACCACACGAACACACAAATTTTCATTATATTATAATTTATTACCAACAAACATACAACTTTAGTATATTTTTTAACTTAATAAGAAAAAACTAGTAAATTCAATTTATTGATATATTTATTAATTGTTTGATTGTGGAGTTACTTGTTCAAACTTTAATTTCAATAATAACATTAAAAAAAGATTTTTATAGTTGCAAAATTTTTGTGCCTTAATCAGGTACTTAAATACAAATACAATTAAACAAACATACTACTGAAACAATACTACTAGTAGTTGAAGTTGAAGGGTGTATTGCTTTGAAAAATCTTAAATTAAGTGGGTGTATTTATAGGTTTAGATTGAATAGGAGAAAACTTCATCTTCATCGAATTGAAAATTCAAAATAATACCTTTTTTATTATATTTGTTTCTCTCTAAACTTTCTAATAAATTTAGTTTTTTACTTTTCATCTCTACATCCTTAGTAGAAATTGAACTGAGGACTTATATACAGGGTGTCCTGTGGCAAATTTCCTATTTTTAAGTGAAATAACTCAAAATGACATTGAACGACAATTTTCGGTGCGCGCGCATGTTGAAGGCCATGTTTTTGGAAATCAATTGGTATGGAACGATTCACGGGTGAGTACCGAGCTCTCTGCATATAAGTATTACAAGAAGGGCAATTCTCCTTTTGTCGCCCGAAAACGGATAACACAACGCCAAGAAAAGGGAGGGGCCCTCAAAAGACCACCAGAACGTAGGAAAACATCGACCGTGTACGACTCGCCACTATTGAACATCCACTTCGTTCGATGCGTAAACGCATTTGCGCTATATTTATCCAAAACAGCTGTTCACAAAATGTTGAAAGATGATCTCAAGTTGCATCTGTACAAAATTCAGCTCGTATAAGACCTGAAAGTGGAGGATTACGCGGTAAGAATGCAAGCGGCAAGTGCTTTTTTGGACCAATTTTAAAATTTTGATAGCGTCATTTTTTGACGAAGCAAAACTGTCTTTACTGGTGCGCTGATATCCGGCAACAGAAACACGAAAAACCACTACATTCTCCGAAAGTCACGATTTGGACGGTTCTCGGAGGGAATGATATAATCGGCTCATATATTTTGAGGACGGGTGGGGAAGGACAATGATCGTGAACTTGCAACGTTACCTAGAAATGATCAATAATTTCTTCTTGCTCTCTGCCGTCGACTGATGTTGACTGAGGACGAGATATCTGCTTTATGCAAGATGGAACCACTTGCTACACGGAAAATGTGGTTATGGAGCGCCTTCGCAAAGTTTTCCCAAATCGCATCATTTCAAAAAGAGGAACCGTAATTTGGTCGCCCTGATGTCCGGATATGATACCTTTCGAGTTTTTTTTGTCTGAGGGTACCTTAAATCTAAAGTGTACGAGGTTATGCTCCGCAATTTGAACGAGTTAAAACAAAAAATCACCCCAAAAATTCATGACATAACACCGGCCATGCTTGTTCGCGTGATGCAAAATTTTAGGGTTCGTTTAGAAGAGATCATCCGCTGTGAAGAGCGTCATTTGAATGATGTAATTTTTCGAAATCTCTCGACCAGTTCCCCAGTTTCAATTTCTACTATGGATGTAATATATCTAATTTATTATTGAATTTATGATTGCAATCTCAACAATGATTAGGGGTCGTCCATTAATCACGTGATGTTTTTAACCCTCCTTCCCCCCTGGTGATACGTGTTGGGGTTTTAGGTTAAACCTATATGCTATATATAATGCTATATATAAGTATGGATGAACAATGCATAAAAAGTTTTGCAAATTCTGTTTTCGCAGGAACGAAGGCAGACTTTCCAATTATCCAAAATTTGGTTTTACCAAAATCCTTTCGGAAAAAAAGTTGGCATTGAAAATGTATGCACTCTTGAATTTATTCAGTCTCTAAATCATTAGGATACATTTATTCCAAGGAAAGGAATTATATATTACCCATTAAAATTCACCCTTTTTGGTCAAAAATGAAAACTTTTCATTGAACCTGTTGTAGGCCTCCTGTTGTTTTTTTAATTCGGATACGAGTCTGTCAATAAGGACGAGAAATGTATTAACCCTGAAAGTATCACTTGTAGTCACTCTCATTTCTTCATCGCGTGTTTCAGCATATATTTTTTTCCTTTTCGGTTGTCTTTTTCCCCTGTCTTTTATTTACTGCTTCGACACGCTTAATTCCATCGCCTTTTCTTCAAAATGCTTAAAATTCTCTCGTTCAGCTACGAAAAACTTGCAAAGGGATTCGTAAAGATCGGCAACAGTGCTCACATCTACGGTAAAACCCTGCATTTGAATATTCACGTTGTTTATTCTTTCAAAAAAAAACACACACCACACAACAACCATTACCGCCATTTCCAGTTTTTCTAAATTTAAAAGTATTCCCGTCGCTTCGTTTAGCGTTACAGGATTTTCGGTATCCTTGTTTAATTCCAAAGTTTTAAGAACTTCGTGCCAAGAAATTCTGAAACTTCTAGATGCGTCCTCTCTAGCTGACCAACGTGTCAAATTTACTCTCTTTAGCGTTTTCCCTTTTCCAATTTCAGTCATTAACTTTTGCCTGCATAACGTAGGCATTTCGAATTTATAAAAATGAAAAAAATTATAAAATAAAAATTTTATTAATTTTTTTTATAAAAGTCTTAGATATTCAACATGAATCCCTAAAGAAGGATCGAATTCAGCTAACAGTTCCAAAATCATACAATAATTACCGTTATTCGGATCACTGAACTTTTCATTTTTCTCTCTATAGCACACAACTGAAGAAAAATTAATACATATAAGAAATTGCATGACTCAATCAACAGAGGCGGCTTTTCTTTTCGGCGGCTTTTTCGTATGTATCGCCGCCCTATATCTGTCTCTCTCAGACTCAATGCCACTACGCGACACGTATGCCCCTAAATTAGTCATGTGCAGCAACCTAATTTGCAAAAATATAATATTACATCGGAGTTCCCGGCAGATTTGAAGTAGTTCTAGAGTACTTTGTACGAAATTTCAATTGTTCTGCAGAATTTCGCGAAAAAATGGAAAATACCAAAATTGAGCTAGCAACCACTTTTGAGAAAAACTGTGCGCATTTTACATATTCCTGCACCTCGGCCATAGTTCTGGAATACTTGATCAATTTTGCAAAAAGTTCTGCAAAAATTGACATTTTGCGAAAAAATTAATTTTGAAAATTGAAAAAACAGTTCTATTCGCGGATCTGAATAGCACCCTTAGAGTTCTATCAAAGATCCCTTTGTCATTTTTTGATTAAAACCTTAGTTCAAAAGATATTTGCAATAATAAGGGACCCATTGTTTTGAATGAAAATTAAAAAAAAATTGCGGAACAGTTCCGTTTGCAGTTCCCGATAGAACTCTTAGAGTTCTATCGAAAATCCTTATGACTTTTTTCTGTAAAGTTAAAAATTGTAAAGATTTGCGAAAAATTATACTTCACCAATGCGAAAAAAATCGCGCGACAGTTCTGTTTGCAGTTCCCAATAGAACCCTTAGAGTTCTATCGAAAATCCTTACAACATTTTTCTGTAAAATTAAAAATTTTGCGAAAAAAATCGCGCAACAGTTTTGTTTGCAGTTCCAGGTAAAACTCTTAGAGTTCTATGGAAAATCCTTATGAGATTTTTCTATAAAATTAAAAATTAGAAAGATATGCCATAATTTCGACTTCCCCGATGTGACGAAATTAAGAGAAAAAAATCGCAAAACAGTTCAGTTTCCAGAGTTTTATCGGAAATGATTATAATATTTTTGTGTAAAGTTAAAAATTGAAAAGATATGCAAAAATTAGACCACCGACAAAGTAAAAAAAGAAATAATATCGCGCAACAGGTCTGTTTGCTCTCTTACAATTATATTTCGATAGAACTCTTAGAGTTCTATCGAAAATCCCTATAGCATTATTCTATAAAGTTAAAAATTCGAAAGGTTTGAGAAAAATTAGACTTCACCGATGCGACGAAGCAAAGAGAAAATAATCGCGCAATAGTTCTGTTTGCAGTTCCTGGTAGAACTTTTAGAGTTCTATCGAAAATCCTTATAACATTTTTCGTTAAAAGTAAAAAAAATCGAAAGATATGCGAAAAATTAGACCGCCGATGCGACGAAGCAAAGAGAAAATAATCGCACAATAGTTCTGTTTGCAGTTCCTGGTAAAACTCTTAAGGTTCTATCAAAAATCCTTATAACATTTTTCTTCAAAGTAATAAATTCGAAAGATATGCGAAAAATTAGACTTCACCGATGGGACGAACCAAAGAGAAAATAATCGCGCAATAGTTCCGTTTGCAGTTCCTGGTAGAGCTCTTAGAGTTGTATCGAAAATCCTTATAACATTTTTCTTCAAAGTTAAATATTAGAAAGGTATGCCAGAAATTGGACTTCACCGATGCGACGAAGCAAAGAGAAAAAAAATCGCGCAATAGTTCTGTTTGCAGTTCCTGGTAGAACTCTTACAGTTCGATCAAAAATCCTTATAACATTTTTCTTCAAAGTAAAAAATTCGAAAGATATGCGAAAAATTAGACTTCACCGATGCGACGAAGCAAGGAGAAAATAATCGCGCAATAGTTCTGTTTGCAGTTCCTGGTAGAGCTCTTAGAGGTCTATCGAAAATCCTTATAACATTTTTCTTCAAAGTTAAATATTAGAAAGATATGCCAGAAATTGGACTTCACCGATGCGACGAAGCAAAGAGAAAAAAAATCGCGCAATAGTTCTGTTTGCAGTTCCTGGTAGAACTCTTAGAGTGCGATCGAAAATCCTTATAACATTTTTCTTCAAAGTAAAACATTCGAAAGATATGCGAAAAATTAGGCTTCACCGATGCGACAAAGCAAGGAGAAAATAATCGCGCAATAGTTCTGTTTGCCGTTCCTGGTAGAGCTCTTAGAGGTCTATCGAAAATCCTTATAACATTTTTCTTCAAAGTTAAATATTAGAAAGATATGCCAGAAATTGGACTTCACCGATGCGACGAAGCAAAAGAGAAAAAACTCGCGCGATAGATCTCTATGCAGTTCCTGGTAGAACTCTTAGAGTTCTATCGAAAATCCTTATAACATTTTTCTTTAAAATTAAAACTTAGAAAGATATTCCAGAAATTGGACGATCCATTATCAAAAGCAGAGTCGTTTTTTTGCGTTGAGGCTTCTGTCGTATTCTTGGATTCTGGTATAGTATGACTTATAACTGGGGTCCCTACATAGGCTTTACTACAATGTTCATAGGTTAACTAATAAACCCTCGAGTTCGAATTCCTGTTCTGTTTTATCCTCATTATTTTTAATGTGATTTTGTATGGAGTTGTTGGTTTAAAAGCAATAGATTGGTTCATCGATTTTTTTAATGATTGCACCAAATTTTTCAAAAAAATTGCCAATGTTCGTGATAGGGTTATAATTGAGCGCTGTTGCAGATTGCATTTTCGGATAAATTCAAGAGAGTAATTTTGACTTATGGTGTTTGGTTAAAATTTCAGTGCTCAAGTTTGTTGAATACCCATGATGCCATGGTATTATAATTATTCTATTCTTCTCAAAATTAAAATTGTCTTTACTCATTGGGGTATTATGTAAGTCTATGAATCATGGATTGACATGCCGATAATTTTTGTGTTATAGGATGAAAAGAGTTTGCATGTATTGTGATGTCCGTGTGTGTGGGTTTATGATAAATTGAAAACTCATTTATTGTTAATATTGTGTGAAATAGTAAGGTCAATGAAATTGATGGATTAGTTTATTTCTATTTCAATCGTGAATATTATGTTTGGTTGAATTATGGTTTTGATATAATTATTCAAGATCTAATTGTCTGTACCGTACCTGTGAAGTCCAATAGAATATCATCAACATATATTGCCCAGTATAAGCAGTATTTAAATAGCAGGTGTATGCTAATGGTATATTCAACATTATCCATAAATATTTCGGCATGTAATGGGCTTAAGGGGTTTCCATTGCCTATCACCCGAAGTAAACATATATCTTCTTTATCTAACAGTTCCGTTTCTAAGTCGCGGTTCTTGTTATTTTCTTCGTATTATTTAGTTATAATATATTATGCATATATATATATATATATATATATATATATATATATATATATATATATATATATATATTAATTAAGGAAATATTAAATATTTAACTAATTAAATATGATTTGTTTTCTGTGTAAATTATTTTTAGTTTGTTAATTTGTGCGTTTTAATCAATTATGAATGTAAATGCAAGTGCACAATGTCAAGTTGGCCGAGCAAAACTGGTTACCAGAAGGATTTTGTCGCGTTAAATGCGTCGACTTGTTTTAAACTCGCTAGAATTTCATTAGCTGAAAAACAAAGGTTTCCCCAAATTACCATATTTAAATGTACCTATAAATTATTGCTGAAAACCATGGCCATTTTAGGTTAAAATAAAAGTTAAAAAAATTAATAAAGCATTTAGGTACTTTAATTTAAGATGTAATTATTTGTAGATATCCATCTTGAAGGTTACTAATTGTGTCTTTATCTAATTATCTTTTACCTATTTTCTTTATTTAATTATTTAATATTACTAATTCGATCCTTATATAGATAAATCTGTTATCTAATTCTTATCTACTTTAAGAGGAATAGAATAAAAATAATATTATTTCTTTCAACTTCTTCTTCTTTGAGGGACCTCCTATCGGAGATTGCAAACCGTCATAACTACACGTATCTTACACAGGTACACAGGTACTAACAGGTACTCAACTTTTCTTTTTTATGGTTTTATGGATCTCTCTGGTTGTATCCATTCTGTGCAGTAGGTACCGCTTCGTTGGTAATTTTGTCCGTAAATGAAATTTGATTCTCCTGTAACACCACATTTTGAAAGCCTCCAATATGTTTATGTTTTCCGCCTTTAATGTCCAGCCCTCCATTTCATACAGCAGGGTAGGAAAGATGTAGGTTTTATAATCTCTAATTTAATGCTGCGGTTACAGAGAATGATCCCTATTTTGGAAAGGGCACTACGGACGAGTTCTATTCTGCAGTTGATTTCCTTGGTTTGCTCTGCATTATCTGTTACCCCCGTTCCCAGGTACTTGTGGGAGGATACCCATTCTATTATTTCGTTGTTAATGATTATAGGTGGTCTATTATGATTCACGTTTGGGTACTTTGTAGTAGCCATAGCTTTTGTCTTCTTTGTGTTGTCCAGTCCGTACCTTTTACAGTGGGTCTTTACTGAATCGATTAGGCGCTCTAGGTCTTCTATGTTGTCAGTTATAATGTTAGTGTTATCTGCATATCGTATGTTGTTAATTGTCTGGCCATTTATGGCGATGCCTCCCATCTCTTCTGACAATGCCTCTTCGAAGATACATGATTATATACATTGAATAAGAGAGGCGACAGTATAGGTACATCCCTGCCTTACCCCACGGCATATTCTAACCTCTTCGCTTAGGTCTTTTCCGACTTTTACTTTAGCTGTTTGGTTCCAGTAGAGGTTAGAGATTATTCTTATATCTCTACTATCGATGTATTTCCTCTTTAGTATCTTTAGTAGTTTGGTATGTGGACCCTGTCAAAAGCTTTCTGGAAGTCAGATGTACATTTCGTGGTTCATGTCTAGACATGTTTGTCGCAACACATTCAATCCAAAGAGTGCCTCTCTGGTTCCCATACCTTTCCTAAATCCCATCTGCCTGTCGCTAATGTCTTCTTCTAGTTTTTTTATATTCGGTTGTGTTATTACCTTTTAGAAGATCTTCAAGGTGTGGCTCATTAGGGCATTAATCCTATGGTCTGGTCATTATTTGGCTCCGTTCATTTTTGGTAGTGTCACGAATGTTGAGGTTAGCCATTCTTTTAACAAAAATTAAATATATTACGTAAAATTGAAAATGGAAGGAAGCTAAAACGACTGAATTTTTAATATGCATAAATCAAAATTTCAGAAATTTAAAAAAATAAAGAAAAGTCAGAAGAAGCCCCATACTATAATGTTCTAAGACAGCAAAGTAAAATTTAGATGAGAATAACAATTCCCAAGTATTTGACACTGACAAAGTTATCAAGTCGTTTTATTTAGTTTTTGAGTGGTCAGATGTGCAAAAAATCTCATCATTCAAATGACGCCCTTCACAGCGGATGACCTCTTCTAAGCGAACCCTAACATTTTGCTTCAAGCGAACAAGCAAGGCCAGTGTTATGGCATGAATTTTTCGGGTGATTTTTGGTTTTAACTCGTTCAAATTGCGGCATAACCTCGCATAACCTAGTACACTTTATATTTAAATACCCTCACAAAAAAAAAACTCCAAAGGTGTCGTATCCGGACTTGGCGACCAAATTACGGTTCCTCTTTTTGAAATGATGCGATTTGGGAAATTTTTTTTAAGGCGCTCCATAACCTCTCTTGGATAACCATATTTGCGGTGTTGCAAGTGGTTGTTCCATCTTGCATAAACCAAATATCTCGTCCGCTGTTTAATATCACTCGACGGCGAAGAGCAAGAAGAAATTATTGATCATTTCCAGGTAACGTTCCGAGTTCACGATCATTACCCTTCCCCGCCTGTCCTCAAAATGTATGAGTCGATTATTCCATTTACTCCGAGAGCCGTCCAAACCGTGACTTTCGGAGAATGTAGTGGTTTTTAGTGTTTTTGTGTTTTTAGTGTTGCAATATATCAGCACACCAGTAAAGACAGTTTTTCTTCGTCAGAAAAAATCACGCTATAAAAATTTTCAAATTGGTCCAAAAATGCTCTTGCCGATTGCATTCTTACCGGGCAATACTACACTTTCAGGTCTTGTACGAGCTGAATTTTGTACGGATGCAACTTGAGATCATCTTTCATCATTTTGTCAACAGCTGTTTTGGATAAATGTAGCGCAAATGCGTTTACGCACCCAACAAAGTGGATGTTCAATAGTGGCGAGTCGTACACGGTTGATGTTTTCCGACGTTCTGGTGGCCTTTTGAGGGCCCCTCCCTTTTTGCGTGGCGTTGTGTTACCCGTTTTCGGGCGGCAATAGGAGAATTGCCATTTTTGTAATACGCTTATATGCAGCGAGCTCGGTCCTCATCCGTGAAGCGTTCCATGCCAATTGATTTCCCAAAACATGGCCTTCAACCTGCGCGCGCACCGAAAATTGTCGCACAATGTCATTTTAAGTTATTTCACTTAAAAATAGGAAATTTGCCACAGGACACCCTGTATATAAGTCCTCAGTTCAATTTCTACTAGGTATGTAGAATTGAAAATTAATAAACTAAATTTATTAGAAAGTTTAGAGAAAAATAAATTTAATAAATCAGTTAGATGTAGACAATTCTCCCCTATTCAATCTAAACCTATAACCTATAATAATACCTTTCTCCTGAGAAAAATTGCAGAAAAAGTACTTATTGAAAAGTTTGAATAAATTTGTTTATACAAATGGTTTCTTTGAATGAAATGAAACGTATTTTACCGTTACGATCATAGAGAGGCTTGTCAAGGTACCCTTGATGGCTTTCCTGACCAAATATAGCATTATAACATCGAATCAGTTCGGATTCTTATCCAGTAAAAGTTCGAGTGATGCTATATTCTCTGTTCTTAGTGATATCTACCGCAACCTTAAGAACAAGCTTTTCACAGCAACGGTTTTTTGTGACATTGTCAAAGCCTTCGATTGTGTGAACATGAGATTCTACTAAAAAAATTGCATGCTTTTATGGAATTCGGGGAACTCCTCAGGAATGGTTCAAATCCTATCTTGGCAATAGAAGGCAGTTCGTCAGGGTAAATAACTACTCTTCCTCCTGCAGCGGTGGATCTTGGTGTCCACAAGGTTCCGTTCTAGGTCCAATTCTCTTCCTAGTATTCATCAACGATATAACTAATTTAAATATCAGCGGAAAAAAATTGTCTCTTTGCCGATGATACTAGTATCACATGGTACAAACTTAACCTGCCGCTTTTCCACTCTATTATATCTAATGGCCTTGCATGTATTAAGTAATGGTACGATTCTAACTGTCTAGAATTAAGTACCAAGAAAACTGTAGTCCTACCTTATAAAGGTACTCTCCCGCCTCTTATACTAGACAACAACGTCATTAACTCTGTTGACTCTGTTAGATTTCTGGGCCTCAACATTGACAATTCACTCAAATGGACCTCGCATGTGGAGCTCTTAACCAAGAAGCTGTCTTCTGATTGCTTCGCAATTAGATCTATTTTCAGGGAGCTAAATCTCCATACTTCCAGATCTTCTTATTTCACTCTTTTCGAATCTCACCTGCAATATGGCCTTCCGTTCTAGGGTCACTCCAACCTTCTCCAACTTGAATCTTTATTCAAGCTACAAAAGCTATACGCTATACGTTTTCTTATAATATTCGCTATACGTTTGGTTTGAGTAGTAGAACCCATTGTCAACCCTACTTTAAGAATTTCAAAATTTTAACTCTCCCTTCATTATTTATCCTGGAATACGTTAGCTTAATGCATAAACACATTCGTGCTTTACTGGAGAGACCACAACACAAACACAGTACAAGGAACTTGGATCAGGGTATTTATCTAACCTTACCTAGATCAGAACTGATAAAAAATCTATATTCTACAACGCAAAAAAAGTTCAATCATTTACCTATCCACCTAAAATCTATCACCAATAACTCCAAATTTCGTTCCGCCGTCAAGTCATATTACCTAGAACGACCTTACTACACTAAGGCAGAATTCTGCGGCGTTCACTAGTTTTTGGACTGCACACACACCTATTAGCTTCACCTAGCCACACTCAACGAGTAAAAATTCTTTACGATATTTTTGCTTTAAAATTATTGTTATTTATTTAATTGTTTATTTATTTTTTCTTTATTTATTTCTTTATTTTCTTACGATATGTATGTATTTATGTATGTATGTACTTTTTTGATATGTTTTGTTTTAGTTTTTAAGTGACTTATTTATTTATTTTGCCTGTGCGTTGTCCACAGAAATCATGTATTTCTATTGACAATAAAGCAATATATTATTATAATATAATAATATAATAAAAATATTGACTTCAATTATTTAAAATTATATATTTTTTATTTTGAATACGATATTATCTAGAAATTTATTTCATTCAATTTTGCCATGTAAAATCATGTTTAATTCCTTGGATATGGATCAATAAAACAGTGGTTTATTCTCTAGTGCAATAAAATTTCATTGCACTAATCAAATAAAATTTTCCATGGTTACGTATCAAAATTACTCACTTAGCGGCTCCGTAAACATAACCCTAAATGTTGACTTCGCTTATGTTTATTTTTGATCGCCAATCACGGCAATCACAAAACTTGTTATACATTGTTTTCTATAAATATTTTAATTTCTGCGGGAGTAATATTTTCTCAAATGCACTACCATCTAACAATAATTGTTCGGATATATCCAACTGTGAATAAAACACAAATAAATTGAACACAATACTATAAACTAAATTTTTACGTACGAATCAAAAAATGTATCGTTGTCATGATAGCAACACACATCATGGGCGTAGGACATGCTTTTCGTAAAAAAAAAACAAAAAATGAAACTGTTCATTTGTTGATTAACATTGTTAATCAAAGACAAAATGGAATAAAAGTTTGTATTACACTGGCGGATAAAATTAAGGTTTAACGAGAGGATTGTAAAATTTTAATTTGCGAGTAATTTTATCCGCTTGTATAAAAAATTACTATTATTTAGACGCACTACGTTATGCACGAACAACAATTTAAGCCAAAATCATTTCTTTAATGTTTTTTTTTTATTTTAAGACAAAAGCATTTTCTCAATAATTATAAACTATGTGATTATTCAACGTGAATAAAACGGTAGCTATTGTATCTATTGTATGAATAACTCACATTCTAATTGCAAATAATAACTGTATGAATTTATATTTTTACAAGAAAATTAACATACAAAATCATTAATAGATCAAAAACTGTTAATTTAGTAGCACAAAATGTTTATTTCAAATGGAATATATCTTAATTAGCATAAATATATAATTAAACCGTCCAATATATCGTGGCACAACAAACGAGATTTATCTCAAATCTGGCGCACCCAATGGGGAAATGTTGCTGCTAGTAATTCTCATAAAGCAACTATTTCCGAAACACTTAAAACTATTAATATTTTACATGCATGTAATAATTTCTTATTAATTAATTTAATTACATTTTTGTATATATCAATTAATAATTTATACATTGATAATTAAATATTACTTTTACTTATTTATGAAATTATATATGTTTGACCCAATCTTTGAATGGATTTGTAGAACTACTACTTCATACCTATTGTAAGAATATAGAAAATATTTCAAACATCTGTTAGGGGGGGGGGGGGGTCTATAACCAGCGTTAAATTAGCACAGGGCCCCCATCAATAAAAAAGTGGCAAAAGAAAAAAATCCAAAAATATGATTTAAAATTTCTTTGGGGATTTTTTCAAAACCTGGGACCCCTAAATTTAAAATTGAGAGCCCTAAATCAATTCTACGCTGTGCATACAACCCCAAAAAAATCTATTTTAAATAATACTTTTAGATTTTTGTCTGTATATTGGAGGATTTTTGAAATTCGAATTTAATCACGGAAATGACAATAAAGTTTTAATTTATTTTACAATAAAAAATATTCAAAACAATAAAATGTAAATATTAATTGACGCGAAGTGATAATTCCTGTCTCTTAATAAACTGTGAGAAACCTTAACGTAATTACAAACCAGCTGTAATTAAAATTATCTCAATTTATTATAGAAATTAAATTCAAATTTAAATAAATTATTAACCAACAAACATTACAAATATCCCTACAAACACTTAATTACTCATAAAATTAAACAATTAATATTTTTCAACATTTAAATTTGAGTACACATTGTAAATGAAAAGAAAATTACACTTTTGAACGCGGAAGATTTCTTATATTAATTTAAGCAATTAAATAGATATTAATACACCTGTTCCTGGTTTTACACGGTGCCTTTTTTACACTTTTTCATGGTTTTCATGGTGCTTTTACACGGTCTCAAAATAAAAATTAATTTCAAAATAAATTGGATATAATTTATTAATATTAAAGAAAAATAGTTTAATTTTTTTTAATTTAAAAGCGAGAAAGTATAAAAAAGGTAAACCGTGTAAAACGAAGGATAGGCGCATTATCAAGAATTGTGTTTAATTTGTGGCAATATTAAGATATTATTTTTGTTAAAATAATGTTTAAAGTGCAAAGAGAAATGAAGCGAGAAAATAAGTTTATTTATGTGGTGAATGTAAATGCGGAGACAATTTGTATGTAAATCGTTCTGGAACGAGTAAGAGATATGTGTAATGCGAAACATTTTACATATAGCAATGTTTTGTTGGCTGGCCGGCTGGTTGACTGCCTTTGCTGAAGCATTGTTTCGCCTCAGCCTCGTTACGTATTATTTAAGTTTCAAGTGGTCATTTACACCGATTTCAACACTCGGTTCCACAAAGACAGAATTTTTTTTCCTCTAGCCGTGTTTGTATAAATTTACTACTCAATTTGGTGTATTTACATTTTTTCGCTGCATTGAGAAAATCGACGGTCACGTTGGTTTTAAAAGAAATTATTTAAATATATTATTTTTAATTTTATTTCACGACAGTTTGTCATAACTTTAATATATAACAGAGAAATTGTATTCCGTAAATTCAAAATATACATTTTAATGGAGAGAGACATAACAGAAACTCAAATATTTTTTCAATCGGAAATGACGTTCACTGACGTAAATAAGGTTAGGTAAAGTCGTATCTATACTCGGGCCGGCGAGAGAACGCATCTCGTCTTAACGCATTGTTCTGAGCATACCCTCACTTTATTTCAAGTGCGCGGTGTTTAGTTGTCCGTGTTTGAAAAACTGACGCATATTTCTTAACTCAAACTAATATACGCGTACTTCGGCGCGTCGCTTGCCCCTCTTACCTCGGCGCAGTACAGCTGCATTCTCTGGCCGGCCCGAGTATACATAGATGTTACCCGTTAACAGTTAAGTGCTCTTTAATAGTTAAAACTACTTTAGGCGTGACTTGAAGAGTAACACGGACCTTTTTTCTGACGGAAATAACGTTAAGTGAAGTCAATACATACATATGGCCATGGACCCCTTATGGGGTATTGGACGCTCCTTTCAGGAGCTCTTTGATCCTTTTGTTACGGTAGATCAGTCCACGTTTTCTATTTTCCATTCATAGGTTCTTGTTTGTTTATGTTTCTTGTACTATTTTCTTCCATCCCTTTTCGTCGTTCACGTTCTTCTTCCATTCTGTGACTTCTATTATTCGCATATGTTCGTGTATTTGGTCCTGGCATCTTATTTTTGGCTTTCCTCTTGGTCTACTGAGTGGTGGTTTCTAGTTTGTTTCCAAATCTCTTCGTTATGGAGTCTTGGGTTTTTTTTGTATAAGGCCACCCAGCTGAGCCTCCGTGCTTTTATGAATTTCACTGTATATATTTCCTGGGTCCAAAGAAAATACAAGGGCAAGAACACAGACCACTAAGAAATGAAGAAATAAAAGCATCCTAGAAAAGGCGATGCTTTTTCATTTCTTAGTGGTCTGTGTTCTTGCTCTTGTGTTTTCTTTGGGCCCAGCCTACTTATAATTCTTATTTTCAGTATTTCTATTCTTTCTTTGTCTCTCTTGATCAGGCACATTGTCTCTGCTGCGCATGTTGTTACTGTTCTTATGCTGGTTTTGTAGATAATCTTTTACGTGCTTGTGCTGAGGTTTTTGTCTTTAAGTAGCTTATGGTATTTCCAGAAAGATGTTTTTCCTGCCCTTCTTTTCTTTGAATTTGGCCAACTATGGACCGCAGAGAACTTAAGTCATTTTGGTTTTTATTCTTTTCTCCTCCCAGAACCTCTTCATGCGTTCGCTTCTTTTCTTTCTCTCCTCATCGGAAATGGTCCGTTTGGGCCTCCTCATTGTTGTTTTTTTTTAAATGCTTTTATACTGTCCACTCTCCTTCTAAACTCTCTTCTGTTGTGGGCCATCTATAGTGTGATTCCAACTTCTGCCTCAGCCCTTTTCACCTCATCTAATTATGGCCTTTAACCCCATGATGTAGTTGAAGATCCTTTTGGACAGTCTGCCTTCATCCATTCTTATTAGGTGTCCGTAGAACTTCATCTCCGCTTCCTCATTGTGTCCGTAATCTTCTCAGTGTATTTGTAGAGTTCTTCGTTTTTCCTTACCCTCCAAGTCCCATCAGTATTTTTCTGTGGTCCGAGTATTTTCCGCAGAATACTCCTTTCTTTCTTTTCAATTTCTTGATAGGTACTCTCATTTTTTATTTAAAATAAGACACTCAGATGCGTACAATCCTTAAGGCTGTACTACCGATTTACAGTGTCTGATTTTGGCCTCATAGGATAATGTCCGTTTGTTGTACTTGTTCTGCCTTAACTTGTAGGCCAGGTCTAGTTTTCTGGCTCTTTCCTTATTTGCCTACTTATCTAGTCCGTTGGGTTGGATCCATTCACCCAGGTATTTAAACTTCTTTGTTCTTTTTATCATCCCATAATTTACCTGCATGTACCTCTCACTCCATATATTCTGTCTTTTCCTACCTTTATTCTGTAGCTAATTTCGATATATCTGTCGTGGCTTCCGTTTACTGCGAGTCCTAAGTATTTGTAGCTGTTTACCCGTTGGAATATGTACTGTGCTATTTGTATCTGTGTCTCTTGGTCTTCTTCATGTGTACGTGCATTATGCAGATACTTGTTTTCTTTTCATAGATAATTAATCCTCTTATGCGTGCCTCTTTGATGATTGCTGCCAAAGTTTGGTCTGGGTTATTTTTGCTTGTTGCTATCAGTGCAAGGTCATCTGCATAACCAATTATCTGTGTTTGGTTTTATATGAATGATTTGTTGTTTCCCACTTTACTTATTATGCCTTCTAGCGTGATGTTAAAAAGTACTGTTGATAGTCAGTCTCCCTGTCTTACTCCTTTTTCTATGCTTAACTTATTTGTTTTGCCGTCTCCTGTGATAATCTCCGCTGTTGAGTTGTTCATTGTCATTTATGTTAAGTTTATCAGCTTGTCCGGTATTCTCGTTTGCTCCATTTATTTTATTAGTTGTTCTATATTTACGCTGTCAAACACTTGTTTGAAGTGTATAAATAGGATATGTAGTTTTCGGATTTCGGAATTGTCGATTTTCCTCTTCTAAACCCGTTCTGGATGGGCCTATCTTGGATTCCGGGTGCTGTGTTAGTCTATTCCTAATCAGTTGTGTTAATATTTTGTAGGTTTTGTTTAGTGGCATTATAGGTCTGCAATTCACACATTTCGTTGTCTCTCTTTTGTATATTGCTGTTATTGGTCCGTTCTTCCAAGCTCAACACATATTGATGGAATCGAGGTAGTAAAGGAGTTCGTGTATTTGGGCTCACAAATTTCAAGAACTGGCAGCTGTAAAAAGGAAATAAGGAGAAGAATAGCTATGGGAAAAACCACCATTGCCAAACTTTCACGTATTTGGAAGGATCACAGCATTTCTAAAGGAACCAAGATGGAAGCCATAAAGACACTTATATTTCCTATAGTCACATACGCTGCGGAATCCTGGACACTAAAAATGGCTGACAGAAGACGAATTGATGCGTCTGAAATGTTCACCTGGAGACGCATGCTCAGGATATCATGGACGGAAAAACGTAATAATGAATCCATTCTATGAGAACTTAACATCGTCGATCGGCTGAGCAAAACTATCCAAAAGTCCATCCTAAGATATTTCGGTCACATAATGCGAAGAAAGGACGACTTACTTGAGAAATTGATAGTCCAAGGAAAGATAGAGGGTAAGAGACCACAAGGAAGATCACCATCGCGCTATGTAGATCAAATATCCAAAGCCATAGGCGCAACTGTACACGATTGCACAAAAGCTGCTGAAAACAGGAAAGAATGGAGACAACAAGTACAAAAAATATGATCCCTAGGTCATACCATTGCCACGATGCTCGGAAACGAGCGATACGTTTGAGAGAAGAAGTCCGTTCTTCCATACCGTAGGCATTTTTTCCTCTTTCCATATTTTGTTTATTATACCGTATTCTCTTAGTAGCGCTGCTCCTCTCTTTTTTACCAGTTCGTTATTTATTTCGTCTGACCCTGCTGTTTTGTGTAGTTTTAGTTTTTTTATCGTTTGCGTGAGATCTTCATAGTTAAGTGGCTTCGTCTTTACTTCTACCTCATCATCTGTTTGTGTTTCCTGGTATATTCCCGTGAAGTGTTCTTCCCATTCCTGGTTCTTGTTTCCTTCCATTTTAGTGGCAGGCTCTTTTGTTGTTCTCTTTCTTTTGTTGTTCTTTCGTTTGATATATTCGTATAGTTTCCTGTTGCCCTTGCTGTTTGCTTCTATTTGATGCAGTTCTATTGATACTGTTTCTTTGCTTCGTGTTGTGCTAGTCTATATTCTTGGAGGTCTTCTTCGTTTCGTGTGCTTATCCATTTTTTCCTTTTCTGATTATTTGATGTGCTTTTCTCCCGACACTCTTCGTCGAACCATTGTTTTGCCGATTTGTTTTTTGGCCTATTATCTGCTCAGTCGTTTCTATTATGGTGTTCTTTATTCTGCTCCAGTCTTCTTCTTTTGTTGTTGTTTCTTCGGCCGCGAGTTTGTGTTCAATTGCAGAATTATATTCTCTTCCTGTCTTTTCATTATCTAGATTCTTTACGTTCTATTTCCTTCCTCTTTCTACCTTCTTGTTGTTCCGGATTATTTCTTTCATTTTGCTATTACCAGCTCATGTTCTGTGTCCGCGTTGGCTCATCTGTACAATCTAACATCTTGTATTGTTTTCTTGCATTTCTTTGAGATGAGCACAGGTCTATTTGGCAAAGTCAAGTCAATATTCTGATTAAATATTTTTCTGTATTATATCTGTATATTAAATATTTTTCTGTAATTATTTATATAATACGATTCTGTTGAGAATTTTAAATTTTTAAAAAATTGTACAATAGATATCGCATGAAGAAACTCTTTGAAGTAAAACTAAATTTTTTGGTTTTAAACTAAACTACCTTCTTCATCGACTAACTAAAGAATTTTGTAAGTATTATATACTCATATAAACTTGAATTTATTTCTATTCTATTGCTGCCTATTATCTCTTATTGTTTTCATAAACAATAAGAATGTTATACTAAGAATAACAAATATTTAATTAACGAAAAAGATGGTTGCGACCATTACTACGCGGTAATCCATACTTACTCTGAATTGAAAAGCTGTTTCACTATGTTTTTGCCACTAATTTTTGTAAAAATATTATATAACTTATGAAGTTATATAAATCTAAACACTTTACACGGCTCGAGTTTTGTCTGTTGAAGGTCATTTTCAAATAGACGATATTGAATTTCTGCTAAGAGATTTCGTATGGAGAGCAGGTGTCGGTCTTTAGTTGGGGACTTATATGGAGAAGATTGCGTTAGAATAAAAAGTTGTGAAAAGATGCGTAATTCTGCATGCAGACGGCTATTCACTTAATTTAAATAGTTAGAAATTATCTTAAAAATAATGTTATTTTTCTAGTGCTGTTAGTGATATAAAAATGTACTGGGACTAGTAATAACATGCAAATGTCTGTAGCATAATTCAATATCCTGAGTGATATTAAGTAGTTGTTTCAAAGTGAGATTTATTCATAGTCTTAAATTAAATATTTATATATTTAAGCTATATTTCGCCTGTAATAAGTTTGTATGATTGTATCTATAATTAGTATGGTTTCACCAATATTAAATTAAAAAAGTTTGATTTCAACTTTTAACTCAAATTTCTCCGATAAAACTATACGAACCTTGTTACAGTTACAGTTAAGGTATAATATTCATTTAGTGCATACATCCACCAGCCAATGTATACTTCTACGCATATTTTTTAATAAAATAAGAATTTTTAATTGAATTTAATTGAAAAATGAGTTACATACTATATCTAGTTAAAGTATACAATACCGCGATAGTGGTTGAATATTGTTTACATTTTCTAAACTTAAAATGTCAAATTTATCTATATTATATTATCAAGAAAAAGAAAAACAAATGCTTTTGAATTAATTCTTTTTTATTAGTTCTATTTTGGCGCCCGTTTTTTATTGCGACAAATGGCTGTTTGTCAATTTAATTATTACCACATAACTTAAGCGGAAATATTCAATGGCGTGCGACAAGTATTCTTATGCTATTGTAGTTATTATAAATTAATTATCCTGTCTAAAATATGATTCAACTTCTTCATTTATAGAAATCGTTTCTTTAATATAGGTATAGGTCATTTTTAAGACTAAACCTACCGACAGTTCTTGTATACCTATTCCTACCGCGCTCGGTCAAATTGAACGGTAATTAAAAAAAGTTATCCATTTTAGTATCCAATGCAGACAATGGTTGGTTTATTGCTAAATGTATATAAAATGAAGAATTTTCATGAAATTTCGTCCAAATTTATTTTTATATAAGTTGCAAAAATTGCATGTTTCCCACATGAGAAACCGAACTAAATATTTTGTACATATACCTCAAATAATTCATAAAAAAAAACTTTTATATGCAATGTTATGCATACATACACTCTAGTACTACATGTACATACTCTATTTGGTTCCTTGCAATATTTACAAATTATTTTAGTCTAAAATGTACATTTGCCGCAAACTTATTTTTCGCACTTTCGAAACACTTTTTCGAACAGATTTTTGTTTAGTTATAATCTTTACAAATTCTTATTTGACAAGAAGTTTTGAGAAGAAGTTTGAAGTTTTTCTTGACAAGTTTTTCAAATCTGAACTTATGGTCACTGTTGGTAAAAGTATTTTTTTCTCGAGATTTTTCATACGTTTCGCCGAGCTCTGAAGCTAACTGGACTAGAAATTAACGCCTCAAAATATTTTCACCTGTCGTTTCTTTGTACAAAACCCAGGTATTTATTCCAGCTAGGTCCAAAATGTTTTAAAATACCTGCAGTGGCCACCTACAACTTTTCGACTATACACTGTATTTCCTTGCCTCCATCTGATCTGCCACATTAACACCAAATTTTGTACTATTATAAAATCTAGTAGTTTCCGGTAAACGTTTGTTGCTTTTTTCTATTTCTATTGATTCATGATTCCAACTTAGGACAAGCACTTTTTTTTGGCTTACTTTTATACACTGTTAGAGTAATATAATTTGATTTGTACAATTTGCTTGAAAATCTAGACATTTTATTTTTCCTTTATTTGGCTAACTTTGGCAACTCTCGTTTTTTCCCACGAATTGTTCCAACAATACTATTTTTTTTTTGCAAGTAAATTCTTGGCTAATGATAGAATCGTGAAAAAATTATCTGTTGTTGCGTACCTTCCGCACCCTGTGATGAAACGGTTCCATCTGTTTTAGAACTACGAACTCCCCAAATTGGGTTGAACATTCTTTCCCAAATCCTTTCCCAAATGGGGAAACCCATTTATTATACACTTGCTATTGGCGTAACACGCCAGCCAAAACTTTATTCCAAATTTGTCTGGTTTTTTTGGCATATACTGTGTAAATCTACACCTAGTATTCGACGGAAAGGACTGCTCATGAACAATATATGCACCAGGTTTATAACAATTTTGTGAATTCTCAATAAATTGATCCCATATTGTAGATAGGCGGTTTAGAAACAGCATAAAGAGCGTAAAAACCTATCCAAGTGCAGACGGTGATACGGAACACAACTTGCTGTCAGCCAATATAAAAATGAGATTAAGGAAACTGCAACGATCGACAAGACCAAAGAAAGTGAACTTGGAAAATCGCAAAAAATAACATGTTTCGTGGGCAAGAAGGATCAAACAGCGAAAAAGCCATGGATGAACCAGGATATCATTAACCTTGTGGAAGAAAAGCGTAAACACAAAAACACCAATAAAGAAAAATACAGACTATTAAAACGACAAATACAACATAACATAAGGAGGGCCAAAGAAACATGGATGGAAGAAAACTGCCGTGAAATGGAGGAGCTATATAACAAGCACGATGCCTTCAATATGCATAAAAAGCTGAAAGAACTTACAGGACATACGAGAAAAAAAAATACCAATGGTCACAAGAAACATACACGGAGATATTCAGCTAACAGAGGAAGATAAAGAGCGAACCTGGGAAGAATACGTGACAAAACTGTTTGCAGCAGAACGAGATGATTTAATGGAGGAAGATGGACAGGCGGGTCATTAAGGTATTCTTAAATCGGAGGTGGAATATGCGATAAAGACAGCAAAAAACAACAAAGCTGTAGGACCCGACAACATTCCGATAGAGATGTGGAAAACATTGGACGACAGAAACTTGACCAGCCTCCAGAATTTCTAAATAGAATATATGAAACCGGTGCAATTCCAAGAGAGTGGCTTAAATCAGTGTTTGTTCCGCTACCTAAAAAAACAATCCTAAGTCATGTGAAGTCATGTGTCCTCTTAAAAATTATCCAAGAGAGAATATACCGCAAATGTGAAGAACAATTGGATGGGCTGCAGTTTGGTTTCAGAGAGGGATTACGAACTAGAGAGGCTCTGTTCGCCCTAAAGGTAATGCTACAGAAGTGTAGAGAGTACAATAAAAATGTATTCGTCTGTTTTATCGGCTTCCAAAAGGCCTTTGATAGAGTCCAACACGACAAGCTTATCGAGAACCTACAAAGTATTAATCTGGATCAAAGCGACATACGATTAATAAAAAATTTATACTTTAACCAAACAACAATAGTGCGGGTTGAAGATATGGAGACGGACGAAATCAAAATCCAGAAAGGCGTCCGACAGGCTGCGTCCTGTCTTCGCACCCGTTCAATTTGTACTCCCAGTTTGTGTTTCGAAGGGCGATGGAGGACAGAAGAGAAGGGGTAAATATTGGAGGGGCACTAATTAATAATCTTAGATTCGCGGACGACACTGCAATAATGGCGGAAAGTGGAGAAGAGCTACAAACACTATTAGAGAGAGTTTACCAAGCGTGCGAAGAAGTAGTACTTACCATTAACATAGAAAAAACGAAATTCATGTTAATAAGTAAAAACCCGAATATTTACCCTGTTATCACACTAAATGGAAATCAAGTAGAGCGGGTTCAAAAATACAAATATCTTGGAACAATCATTAATGACCTACTAGATCTCGATGGAGAAATCAAGATCAGGATAGAAATGGCCCGAAAGACATTTATTGCATACTCCTCAATGTTCACAAATAGAAGTTTGTGCCTGCGAATTAGATTAGGGTTCATGGAGTGTTATGTGTGGTCAGTGTTACTGTACGGGGTAGAAACCTGGACCTTAAAAGCCCAAACTATCAAAAAGCTTGAAGCTTTCGAGATGTGGACATATAGGCGGATGCTAAAGATACCCTGGACACATAGAATAACGAACGAAGAAGTACTAAGGCGCATCAGACATGAAAGGAAACTATTAAAAATTATCAAGATACTTAAAACAGCATACATAGGTCATATTCTGCGCAACGACAAATATATACTGCTACAAAACATAATGCAGGGAAGAATGGAGGGGTAGAAGGGAATAGGAAGAAAGAAAAAATCCTGGCTCCGTAATATAAGAGAGTGGACAGGAATGAATGTTGAAGAACTTCATTGTTCCATGTGGCAAGAGACAGAGACGCATTCAGAAAGGTGGGCGCCAACCTTCAATGAGAAGACGGCGTAAGAAGAAGAAGATTGTAGATATCATAGCAAACTTATTGGTTTGTAAACGCTGGCTTCTTTCGCTGTTTTTATCAAATCGTATCCTCTTCATTATTTTGATGAATCCGTTTCTGCTCATTGATTTCGAAAAAAAAACCGGGTCCCCAATTTTTATTCCATAAATATGAGACATCCAAATTGTTTGCCTCATTTGCGCCGCGAGCATATTACATAGCAATAAATGCATCTAGTTTTGTTGCATTTAGCTCGCGAAGTTTCACTCTTCGAGCGAGCAGTTTTACTGTAAAGTATTGTCTTAGGACACATGATAAATTTTTCTTGGAAAAGAGAAAAAACAACTAGTAGTACAGAGTGAAAAAAATATGATATGCATATTCTAAGAATTGTCATATAGTTCGATAACGCTTAAAGTGTGTAATTCTTACAAATGTTTGAAATAGGTCAATTTGACCGGTACTGGTAGGTTTAGTGTTAAAACCATTTGTGTTAAATCTATTTAAGTATAATAAGAAATAGAAATATAAACATTATTTTTCTACTGATATATGTGAAAATGGAATTTTTTCCACGGCTTACCCTACATGAAAGTGTCATTCTTTCATTCTGGGGATGAAAATATTTTTACGTCTAGAGACGAAAATCAGCATTTTAAATTTATGATTTTCTCGATTAAAACACTAAACTAACCAAATTTGCATGGATTTTCTTATTAATTACATCAATTTCAATGAAATATGTTATGTACAAATGTAAAACGAGGCTGAAACTATCTAAAAAACCGAAATAAAATTAGGACATTTTACTTGAAAAGTATCACCTTCTATGAGAATGCAATTATGTTACCGTGTAATCGGTAACAATTAAATTTGTTTTGACAGTTCTGACAGTTCGCTTCGATATTGGATTTATTAAAGTCGAATTATGGATTCTACAACCGAAATCAGTAGAAAAAATTGCATTTACTACTCGAGATGAAAGTGTTTTTTTCTGGTTCTGTGTGATTGCTAACTAGCTGGCGCTCGCGTGAGCAAACTCCCACCTCACCAAAAAAACGCCACTTTCATCTCTTGCTGTAAAATATACTATTATTGCATGAAATGAAGATTTACAAAAAAAAAAATACTTATTTGCATACTACAAAGTAGGTTGGTTTTTACACAGGAACATTTTTTATTATTATATAATATATAATATATTATTATTATTTTCATATATTTATTATTGTATATATATATACTTTATTTTACAAATCTTAAAAACTTGGCCAGACCCTTGTTTATTAGAAATTGACCTCAGGAATTCTCCCTCAGGAACTTCTTCTTTTTTAATTATCTTCTCTGGACAAGCACTAAATTATGATCTAGAATAAAGAACTTTGATGACTCTACTACATGTTTCTAATTGGAAATAACCATTGGAAGTTTCCATTTTGTGCACAATTTAATTTTATTATTATTGTTATTGGAACCTAATTTTCAATTTCATGTTCATTCAAGTTTTTCCTCAGTTAAAAATAAACATCCGATATACTTTGACTGATGATTCAGTTAATGTATGTTTTTTTAACCAGTAACCGTATGCACCGACTTAGTTAACGCTTTGACTGTAGCATATACATCTAAAACAAAATGTGAGAAATAAAATGTAAGTTCAAATTTATTTCTCATAATAATCGCAATAATCATAATATGCAATATACATAAATCTAATAAATTCTTAATTAAGTATTAATTTTTATTGTATTTTATGCGCGCTGATACGGCTGATACTCTACGGAGAGTGTTAAAGTTATTATTTTTCTTTATTATTGCAATGCATTAGATTCGTTTAAATTTTATCAAAAAATCAGCGTTGCATAAATGATGATAAAAGTAAAAACCCCAATTAAAACTAATCTTAATGTTGTGTAGAAATTTATTTTATTTTGCAAAATTTATACATAATTATGTATATTTAGCAAAAATGTGTTTATTATGTATATTAAAAAAAAATAACTTTTTTATAAATTAGTAATTTTTTCTTTTTTTTTCGATCTTGGCCGTATAGGGCCCGCGTTAAACAACTATCGTTCAATGTACATTTCTCCTATTGCGTTCATCGTCTTTTTTCTTCTGCCATTATATCTTCATCCCCTCTCTTTGCTGCTCCCTTCGGTCTTCTGTCCACACTGTTCCTCCAATTTTCCCTTAAATTTTGCTCCGTAAATCTAGTTTCCTGCAGTGCACAAATTTGTATTTTGGATCTATATTTCTTCAAAACTTTGTCATCTGCTTCAGTTTGCCGGGCTTCAAGAGCTAGTTAATAATCAAAGTTCTAAAGAAATGTATGTTGTTTTTATTTGGTTTAGAGGGTTTTGAATTTCTTGAAGGACATGGTGTTTCAGGCTCTCGAGAATCCTTAGTCCTGATTGTGCCGCTGTTAACGATGGACGACTGTAGTAAGATATCACGTGTATTTATTTTTTCGTTGAACGCGCGATTTTTATACAGAAAAGGGGCGCGCGTGCCAAGGAGTGGTAGGACTCCTCTGGAGTTCAGACGCTACGGTTTATTAGTTTTGGGTCCGCCCTGGGTTGTAGTAAAACGTTAATACGAGAAAAGTGGTTTTCTTAATTAACAATAAAATATATAAACATCCAATGTATTCTAGTGTTTATGTATTTTGTCATTAATATTGAGAAAATATAACGTTTTCATAAGTCCAGTAGAAACTGGATAAGAGAGACCTCAAGGGACCGCGATCTCATTTTCGCTTATAGGGTAGAAGTATCTCACTAATCCGAGTTCCTCGCTTTTAGAGGTACAGGCGAGTGGTCTTTTAGAGGTACAGACGATACAGCAAATATGCCGTGAATAAATGGATGAATGTATTATGTACATAGATTTGCTTATTTACAAAAGAAAACAAATCTTACACATTTATTCAGAGAAATCCGTTACTTTTTGATTCTGTTTTTACGCTTTTACATTTTGTGCATGCTTTTCCAATTCATAAATTTTACCGAATATTGTCTTGTCGACAACCGCCGAGTATTCAAAAAACTTGTCTATCTTCTGCAATGCCTTAAAAAATTCTTGCTTCTTTGAAATGTTCTCTCCTTTTGTATCCAAAGTTTGTAATCGGTCGACTTCGTCCTTACTGTCATTTTCGTCTGTATACATGTTCTCACATAATTCTGCACTATATCATCATCGATCTATATCAATCTTTTCTCTGGTAGAAGCCAGGTCGTCGTCAATTTGTACGAAATCTTCAAAGGATGGCGTTACCACATCACCAATAGATTCTTGACCCACAGGCTTGGTCCTTTCTTTATTGATAGGTCTAGCGTCATCTTTATTATCCTCTGACAGAAATTCTTTACTGATTACTGATTTATCTGTACTGATACAAAATCCGGGTTTCTTGAAACAGATTTTGATAGTATCATCACTTACTGTAAACCATGCTTTCCTTACAAATTGCATGGCTATAACTACTTTAATATCCGGGCTATGATTTGCTTCGAGGCACGTAAGAGTATGTTGAACAACTTCTATGCGATAAATGCGTTTAAATGTGTGTATGACACTTTAATCTAAGTTTGAACTATACTGGTGGTATTTGCAGGTAAGAACATGACTTTTACGTTTTCAGATGTTGGTAAGTCCGTATGGGCGCGAACGGTTATCAATTAAAACCAGGATTTTTGTATGTTTTATCTTCATTTCCTTATTAACTTTTTTTAACCAATCTTGAAATAACTTCTTTGTAATCCAAGCTCTTGTATTGTTGGCATAATCATCTATATTTCTATACTTACATCTATACTTTGTCCGGCGAGAGAATGCAGCTGTACTGCGCCAGGGTATGAGGGGCAACGGACGCGCCGATGTGCGCGCAGATTAGCTAGAGTTAAGAAATATGAGTCAGTTTTTCAAATATGGACAACTAAACACCGCGCACTCAAAATAAAGTGGGGGTATGCGCAGAACAATGCTAAACTCGTCGAGAAGGGATGCATTCTATCGCCGGACAGAATATAGGTCGTTTTGATTTCCCGATGATGAACGAAGGGAGTTTATCCGTAGCGGTCATGTTTACGCATTCAAGAATACTTAGACGTTCCTTGCTTTGACTCCCTCAATGGCCTTTTTAAAATGTAAATGTTTAATCGGGAAGAACAGAGTTTCATCCTCATTGTAAATATCGTCTGGATGATAATCCTTTAAGAAACCAGGCAAATCGTTAGTCCATTGATTACACACGCTTTGGTTTGGTACACGGATTTACTTTCTCCGGCTACCTTTTGAAATCATTTAAAAGCTTTTAAAACCCTCTAACTAGCCTTTACTAGCCGAAAAGTTCGTAATTCCCAATTTGGAAGCAATATCTTTAGATTTTTGTTTCAACAAGGGTCCATTTATGGTAATGTACGTGTCGAGAGTTTGATCCATTCTAAAAGGCAGTTTTTAATATCGGAAAACTCAATAAGTCTCCTCTTAATATTTCCGTATCCCCCAGAGCACTGAGACTTGATATAATCTTTTGAATTAATAATTTTATAATAGGTGGATTCTGGTAGACCACACTCGCCCTGAATTACATTACGCGATTTCTCACACTCAAACGCGTTCACGATTTATTTCTTAGAGACAACATTTGGAGTTTTCTTTTAGACTTGACGTAGTTATTCAAGATTTTGAATTTAAATGCGTCTTCACCCTTCAGAGATTTGTTGCAGAATAACTTATTAGTTAAAAATTATTTAACAATGAATAATAATGGATTAACAATTTCTCCTTATTTTACTTAAAATGCTGATGGTTTAAGTCATAAATAATCGACTCCTTCTTTAGAGGCCTCTATTTTTGACTCCTAGAGGTTTTATAGCTAAAACTGACGGGAACAAGCAATTACTCTCATTTATAGAGTTTTCTCGCTTACCCAGTTCTCACTTCTCAGGATTGACTGTATTATTTTATTTAAAAAAATGTTTAATTTACACGATTATTTGTACCCACAACACAATAAAGTTCCAATTAGTTGTACTAGAATTAAGACATTTTTTTCAAAATTATTTTAAATTCCGAAATTATGTTTTCAATGATTTTCAATTCGTATTCCTATATTTTATATAGGAATACGAATTGAATATATAATAAATGAAATTGAATATATAATATATTATATATATATTATATATCATTTTTTTTAAATAATATTAGTTTACCAAACTACAATAAGAATTACACTTAGATTTGTGGTGCTTCGCATTTGACATATTTAGTAATTTTTGAAAGCAATATAAAAATTTCAAAATATGTGGTTCAGACTTACGAAAGACTTAAAGTAATGTACGCTTTTAAGGTACGCTCAAATTCTCTAAAGCATCTATATTTTATATGAAGGGAGTATAACAGCTCCTGCTTGTATATTATTTGCAAATCTTTTCCATGTGAACGCTTTTGGTTCGATTAAGATCTAAAAGTGCAACTTGACATTCTATTAAAGTAATTTCAAAAGTTGGGTAATCTCTGTTCCACTCCATATTTTTTGGTCTAGTCATGAAAGTTTAAACTCTCTTTAGTTTTATCTAGTTATTTCAATTTAATAAATCAACGATTTGTTAAGTGAAATTGTACTATAATTTAAGGTAAATAGATCGGTGGGTGGTACGCGGTATAATAAATATATCACTCACGGTTTGCAGAGGAATTTATTACAATCATATAATATACAAATATACCAAAGATACAGACGCTGTATTAAGGAAATGGCGGATCTACACGTATTTGAAGAACTTGGATATAATTGGAACAGACTTGAACTATTTATTTGGGTGGAACTGATGTCTCGGAGGCGTAGTACTCAGACTGTCTTCGTACCTTGACTTGCTGTTTATTCGGGGGTCCCAGTATTTATATTTCGTCCAGGTATACTTGTCCCTCCTCTGGGAGTGATAATTTTTCTTTCTTCGGTTATATCCTCACTTTGGTGATTACCGATTCTCGACCCTAATAAAATATTTTCGGAAATTTGTCCGAAAATATTCGGGTAATTATTGTAATGCCCTCGTAAAACTAAAAATAAAAATGTTTGAACGGACCCTTGCCAGTGATAACGTTATATAGAGTTTGTTGCTGGTGTAGGTGTTTGTTCGTTTGCTTGTTGAAAGCTAGGTAGGTTTTCTTAATTGTACACCCACTTGCACTAGATCTGGAAACCGTAGACGTTGTCTGTTGCAGAAGTCCTTGTAGACGGTTGAATGCGTCATCGTAGACCTTGTTCTTGCAAGTTTGTTGCAAGGCGTCTTCATAGATGTCGTTTGCTGATAGGCGGTTTCCTATGCAAAACCTGCGTGCACCTATGAGTCGCTGTTGCGGCGTTTGTTCGTAGGCGTCAGGTAGACGGTTGAAGTCGTTACCGTAGACGTTGTTTGTTGTTGGAGACGTCCTCGTAGACGGTTGAATGCGTCATTGTAGACCTTGTTGTTGCAAGTCTGTTGCAAGGCGTCTTGTGGACGTTTTTTGCTGATAGGTTTCCTATGCAAAACCAGCTTGCACCTATCAGTATGAGTCGATTAGGAAGATTAACAAGTCGATAGCGGCCTGGTAGACGGTAGAAGGTGTCGCCGTAGACGTTATTCTTGCCGGCGTGCTCGTAGATGGTTGAAATCCCCCGTAGACTTTGTTGTTGTCTGCGTCCTCGTAGATGGTTGAAGGCGTCATTGCAGACGATGTTCTTACTAGCGTCCTCGTTGATGGTTGATGGTCGTTTTTGTTTTGTTGCAGGGCAGAGGCGGCATCATGAGACGTAAGAGAGATGCACCTTGACTTGTGGTGTTCACTTTCGCGTGTAAGGTTTCCTTGGCACATATGCAGGATGTGGTTCAACGATGCATCTGCCGCATTTGCATTTGGTGCCATATCTGAGTGTGTAAATTCCTCCTTTTCGAACAGGTCTGGGTCACCAATTTGTGGGTGATACGCGGTAGAATAAATATATCACTCCCAGTTTGCAGAGGAATTTATTTATAATCATATAATATACAAAAGATACAAACACCGTATTAAGGAAACGGCGGAGCTGCACGTATTCGAACTTGGATATAACTGGAACAGTCTCTTGAACTATTTATTCACTTGAATGGAACTGATGTCATGGAGGCGTAGTACTCGTACTGTCTTTGTACCTTGACTTGCTGTTTATTCGAGGGTCCCAGTATTTATATTTCTTCTTTTCGGTATACTGGTCCCTCCTCTGAGGGTGATTATTTTTCTTTCTACGGTTATATCGTCCTTTTGGTGATTACCGATTCTCGGGAGAAAAATATCCTGTTGTAATCTTCCCGAGGATTACACTATCGACCCTCATAAAATATTTTAGGAAATTTGTCCGAAACTATTCGGGTAATTGTTGTAATACTAAAATTAAAAATGTTTGAACGGGCGATACAGATCAATAATTCAATTCGTATTAGAAACAACATTACTAATAGAAATTAGACATTTTTATTCAAAATATTGTACAATGTGAAATTATATTTTGAAAAATTTTAAAAAGTTATATTTCTTTTATATCTACTTTTTAATAATATTAGCCTACAAAGACACGATAAGAATCACATATAGATCTAGTCCAGTGCTTCACAATGGACTAATTTGTAAAAAAAATATTTAGATAACACTTTAAGTAATGTGCGCTCAGATTCTTTAAAGATGCAATATTTTATATAAAGGAGACATAATATGAAAAATTGACTAATTTGAAAAAAAAAAGTATTTTGAAAAGACTTAAAGTAATGTACGCTTTTAATGTACGCTCAAATTAAAAAAAAAACAATATTTTAGATAAAAGAGGGAAATAGCCCCAGCTTGTTTATAATTTTCAAAGGAAATATTTTTTATCATCTGGTAAGGTCGTATTGAATTTTCTGCCTTGTGTACGCTTTTGGTCAAATTATGATCTGCAAGCGCAACATTGCAATCTATTAGTCAATTCAAAAACTTGGGAACCTCTGTTCTACTCAATAATTCTTGTTCTAGTCCTGAAAGTTTAAACTTTTCTCTCTAGTTTAATCTAGTTATTTCATTTCAATAAAACAAACTGCTCCACTATATCAATCTCTGCTCTAATCAATAAACCTTGTAATAGTCATGAAAGTTTAAACTTGTCTCTCTTGTTTAATCTAGCTATTTCAATTTAATAAAACAAATTTGCTTGTTTAATAAAATTGTATTATAGTTTAAGGTCAACGGGTCAATAATTCAATTCATATTAGAAACAATATTACAACAGATTGTGACAGTTGTAGGACGATCAAGTTTCCTACTACGTTTTTTTCTATGTAAATAATGTATTTAACCGTAAATTTGACTTACAATAATTTGTGTCGTAGCTTTGCAGTAATTTATTAAAAATTATTTATAACACAATTATTCTGATAATTCGTGCAAAAAAATAATTAACAAAAAAACGAAACCTTTAATCGTTTTTGTTTTATGATTTCCTCTTTGTTAAATTATACAGGAAAATTTGCGAAACGAAAAATCATATCGTTGTTTTAATTATCAGGCAGTAATTTATCCGACGGGATAATTACGAGACAATTATTGGTAATAAATCTGCGATTTGAATAAATTCCTCACAGTTTACTAATTGCGGATGAGTTTTAGATAATAAAGAAAATAATAATTATTTAATACGCGATAAATTAAATTTTAAATTACTGAAAAAAATTATAATAATAGTAACAATATGTATTGTACGACTTGCAAATACAACTGGCTAATAAGATTTGTGCCAAAATGTTTATTTGAAATTTCATAAAATTAATATTAAGTTTCATAATAATATATTAAAGAACGAGTTCAATAAGCGCGAATTTTCAGCATGCGTCTATGTTTAGAAAACGAGGAGCGTAGCGTGGAGTTTTCTAATTGACAAGTGCGAAAAACGCATTAAGTAAGAGTTTTCTATACTATTTGTTTTATTTTGCGCCCGTTTATGCCATTTCTAAATAAAACAAATCGGCGATACATATTGAGAAAATTGTATCGCACTCGGCGAGCCATTAACGAACCCATATGAGTGATTTAATGACTTCATCATAGACGCAAAATAGAAAAATGTTATTAAAACTTTATTTAATTGATTTAGCTTTTAATTAAATATTAAATTAAATATAATTAAAGTTATATTGCATATATTTATGCCTAGATTTTTCTCATTGTGTTTAATTTGGGCTTAAATGGTAAAATATTTTGTAAACTTTGTTAGGTGACGATAAAAGTATGATTATGTAGATTCGGTTTGTTTGCGTGAGTGAAAAATCGATTGTTGGCCTACAGGGATTTTAGGTTCGCGTGTTTACACATTTGCTTTTCGAATAAATTTACGTCTAGTAAGGAATATTTTATTTCTGTTGTATAATTTTTTGTTTACATTTTATAAGAAATCGCGAAATTAGATTAAAATTGGTTTTATTTCATTTTGGATTAAACAGAACTCATGTCCGGTGTGTTTCAAATTTGAATACATTATACATTTTAATATTTACCATTCAAATATTTTATTTAAAAGGAAATCAAACTTTCAACAAAAGTTGTGTTAGGAATTTCATTAGTTCACCAATGGTAGAAAAAGCACTTTTAAGCTACTCGCATGCATTTATCATTCTTCATGTGAAACCTTAGCTGGTTGCTTTTAGACCTTTTATGTTATATTTACTTCATGTTTGAAGAAAAACAATAAGTTTACGGATAATAAAATATATAAATAAATATTTCGAGAATTTTTAGAAATTTTAATAAATCTCACACGTCATCTCTATATACCAATTCGGATTCAAGCTCTCATACGACTATTCATCCTCTAATAATCCTTGCCAACAATTTGAAATCTTCATAGGTATGAGACATTTTTTTTATCAATCTATGTGGGTCAAGGGCTGTAAGCCCTAAAAACACTGCGGCAATGTAGCCTATTGTATTTCCCCACAATATTCCATTCATGCAAACTCAACCCGTGTATTAGGTCTAGGAGTCAATGCGCCATGTTCTTCACGGGGATCTCATATGCTCTACTGCTAAACTCGTGTCTCCTACGTGCAATTGCTTCACAATGGAAAATTATAGGACAGGCAGTTTCATCCTCTTCATAGCATTGTATGCACAGTGGTTCCTCTCTCCAGATCCCCATTTTGTGCAGATGTTCTCGTAGAGTGCAGTGGCCTGTAAGTAGGCCAGCCACAATTGTGATCTGCTTCCCTTTCAGTTGCAGGAGTTCAGCAGTTAAAGAGACCGATGATTTTATATCATCTGTGTCCGTTTGTTTTAACCATTCACAGATTTTATTACGGGCTAGGTTTTTGGAAATGTTGGAGTCCCTGCTAGCACTGATGTTTGCTTTATTAGCACCATCCTTTGCTAACTTGTCCGGCATTTCGTTTCCTACCAGTCCCCAGAGGCAGTTCCAAGTTGTTGTTTCAAGTAGTTAATTTAATCTCATTACATGTTCCGGCAAACAACCTGACTATCCGTGAAAATGCGGATGTTTCTACTTTTGTAGTTCAGATTTTCACGGGCACAGTTCGCGACGGCGTGTATTTCTGCTTGTAATGCCGTGGTATGTGTCCGTAGATTCCTGCGCCAGTTCCACTGTCATTCTTGGAACCGTCTGTATACCAACCCACTTTGACATGTTTTTTGCCTTCTGTCCAACGTAGATGCGTTTTGAAGGGTAGATCGAATGATACCATTTTCAGCATTGAGTCTCCCTCAATATTGAGGTATGGCTCTGATATTACATTCGTTACCGTGGTGCACCCTGACCTCGCCAGAGCCTGCCGAGTGCCATTTCACCTGAATCTGAAAGCTCCCATTCTTGCCTCACCTATGATAAAGATATCTAATAATGGGAGGCAGGCCTGTCATAACTTCTAGAGCTGTAGTTGATGCGGTTCTTAACGATCCCATAATTGTTAAGCATGCCAGTCTTTGAATATTTGATAATTCCATTATGACCTGTCTTTGCAGTTTGGTCCACCATATCGTGGATCCATATGTTAGAATGGGTATAACTACAGAAGTAGTTCTCGACATTAATAAAGTATTTGACAGTGCTTGGCATGCCAGACTACTCTATAAAATGTACCTCCTGGAAATCCCTCTTTCCCTACTCTATAAAATCAAGAATTTCATTAAAAGTAGAACTTTTCTTATTTGAATTAACCATTACTTTACCCCTGAATTTACTCCTCTTCAAAGTCTTCCTCTCTCTCCTGTGCTATATAATATATTTAGCCATGATATCTATAATTTCAATAATTTCAACCTTGACAACAAAACCCAAATTAACCTTTCCTCATATGTTCTAGAACATGCTGACGATACCGCATTATTATCACACCACAGTAACCTTAAAAAACCATTGACAAACTACAAATCCTCACAGACAAAACCCTATCATGGTTTCCAATTGTTGGAGAGTTTCTGTTAACCTCTTCAAATGCCAATTCCTTATCCCTCCCCAACCTGAATCCCCATTGTGCGGTTTAAAAGGGGGGGGGGGGGTACTATCCTAGACCATGGACATATATGGATAGGTCCATATAAACGACATTCATTCCTTGTACTTACTTCCATCCAATGTTTCCATCTATCCTCTCCTGTCCCGCAAACTTTACACTTTCTAAATTCTTTACTCATCCAATATTTCCTACCGCGCTCTTCACTTCCACACCAAAACCTTGCTATTATGACATGCGCGTCTGACTCGTTACTTATGTTTAAATAGGTTGGTAACCGATCATGAACCTGAATAATTGTGTATTTTTTTAAAAACCCACTATTCTCAACTTTGCCCTGGCGTTCCTGTAATTCTACCTCTACTAATCGCTCTCTTAACATTTACACCCAGTTAAGTTTTTCTAGTCCCTCCCCAGATGTCCCACCCTTCATATAATTTACTATTATTCATTCCCCATGCATTCCCCTTCTTCCCTCTTTCACCCTCCCGATGCGCCATTCTAAATACCGCTTTTATTATTCTTTCATCCCCCATTTCACTTACCTTGCATTCATACTTTATCACTCTTTTTGCAGATAAAACGGCCACCTTGCAGGCATTCACCTCTCGAAGGACTATGTAACCTGGAGTCGACTTTAGGATTTTCTTGTAGAATTTTGTTCAACCCTTTCTATCTTGTCTTCCTCTCTAGTGTTCCAGACTTCAGATCCATAGGCTAACACACTTCGCTACATACACTTTCCATATAATCTCAGCCGACCTCTGGACAAACTTGGAAAAAAAGAATCCGCGACGATACATAATAATCCGATTTTTTATCCGCAATTACAATTTTACCGCGATTACAAAAAGAAAAAAGTTTGCCACACTTTTCATGTCCCGGGAAAATGGGGTCGCGCTAACTTAACAGAAAGTTAGCGGGACCCACTCTAAAAATAATTATTTTGAGGAAATTAATGCACCTGAATTATCCGCTTTTTATCCGCAGACGAATGCCGCAGAAAAATCCTTCATTTCCAAAAACTTTTCATTTCCCGGGAAAATTTGTGAAAGTTTTTGTTTTTGCCCTGCCGAATCGCCATACAAGCCGCGCGTCCCCTGCTTTCTTTATTATTTCTATTGGCCCGTTCAAAGACGCATCGGCGGCGAAATGCTAGGGCCTTTCAAAGATGCGGGCGGCATACTAGGTCCTTTCAAAGGTACAAGCGGCAGGCTAAGATAATACTTTCAAAGACGCAAGCGGCCTGTTATGTCTTTTCAAATATGAATAGTTCTTATTGGTTGCCTTCGTTTCACCTACGGTGGGGTGAGAGGGCAATTGTAGTTAGTGAGTAGTGGGCAGTATGAGTGAGTAGTATGCTATACCAATTCTTACTGCTGATGAATAGCACGACTTAGAAAAGTGTATTGCAATACTAAAGCCATTTTAAGAAATTACAAGTGAGTTAAGTAGTACTACTGTAACAATTGCATCGGTGATCCCATTAATCTATACACTAAAAAACACCTTAGAGACAGAGAAGAGTAAAGAAGAGACTTCTGAGAACTTTAAATTAATGATTACGAAAATGATCCAGGATATCTATGCCCGATTTCAAGACATTCAAAATAATAAATTACATATGGGACCAGGCTACCGCCGGATTAGCAAAAAAAATTGGAAGTGTATGACAACAACAAAAACACCATTGAGATGTAAATTGGAGGTAGATGAAAAAGTTATTCAGCAAGAGATGAAATTTAAGTATCTTGGCGTGGAACTCTCGAGCTTTGGCGATGTTGAGGCGGAAGTAAGGGAACAAACAACGAAAGCAACAAGAATATCAGGGTGTTTGAATAGTACAGCATGGTGCAATAAAAACATAGGAATTGAGGCCAAGACTAGAATCTATAAAACAACAATAAGACCCATCATAACATATACGGCAGAAACTAGACCAGAAACAGACCCGAAATGAAAATACTTCGCAGAATTACTGGTAAAACACTTTTAAACAGGGAAAGAAGTGAAAGTATAAGAAATACATGTGGATTAGAAGACATTAATGGCTGCGTATCAAACAGAAAAAAAGAGTGGAATGAACACATAAATAAGATGGACGACAGGAGAATAGTAAAAATTACTCGTGATAAATCACCACGGGGGCGCAGATGCGTAGGGCGTCCTCTAAAGAGATGGAGAGACAACTTGAATGCAGAGCAATAGGGAAGTTGACGAATAATACACAGGCGATTCGCCTAAATCACGAAGGAAGAAGAAGAAGAAAAGAAAACAATAACAATTTGACATATTTTATGTAAAATTGTATTTCAGAAAGAATATAATATGTACCTAGATTGGTAAACGTGTACATACAAAAATATGTACAAATTTAGAACAGATAGAAAGACAATTGTAGAGTGGAGTTAGCTAGGTCAGAATCGTCGATCAAGTTTTCAGAGTTAAATACAGTGTGTGTTGGCCAGACCTTTTTTCAAGAACACTGGATGGTGTTGTTTTTTACTTTATTTCTTCTGTGCGCGAGGTTTATATCCGGCGCGGGCAGCGAAAAGAAAAGACACGTGTTTTACCAGAGCGGCGGATTACTGAACGTGCCGGATTAACCGCCGGCTTATCAAGATTATACTGCATATACAATAGCTACCTATCTAGATTCACTGTACAAGCTCAAATTTTTCGGTGCAATTATGAAGGAACAGGTACAGTCAGAGATTCTGGGGATACTTGGCTCTTCAAAAACTTCCCATAATAAAGGTTCTTCTTCAACTAAGAGATCACGAAATGATCTGCCAACAACAAGCTCTAGCAACGATTCATATATTCTATCTAGTCTAACAGAAATATTAAGCGTAAGTGACGAGCAAGAGCAAAATATAGATTGTAGTGAAGAAGTGCAGAATAAATTCGTGGTTAAAAAGACTTTACTAAATGAATACAATAGACAGAGAAGGAAAAGGAAAGAATAAAAAAGAAGAAAAGGTTTTGACACTCATTGAAGATCTACTTTTATGGTGAAAAATGCAGACCAATTACCATCGCTTTAGTTATGTAGTTAGACAGTACCTCTCTCCACCTCCTGGAAGTGTACCGAGTGAGCAGTTTTCAGTACTGCTGGGTTAATTTACGACCCCTTAAGAAATAGAATCTCTGGTGATAAAGCTGCAAAAATGCTTTTCGTTAAATATAATTTATATTTACTCAGCTTTGTTCAAGAATCAAGGAGTCGGGAAAAAATCATTCCATCGTTATGGTTCTCCTCGGATAGAAAATCATCCGATGATGAAACATCTCTTTCATAAATTACATACTCATCGGAAGCCGTAAAAATGTATTGGATAGAGATAAAGATAGCGACGCAAAACATGAAGCCGGAAAATAGACTTTTCCACTGTGGGAAAGCGGACAATAAAAATTATTATTTTAAGGGAAAAATGTAACGAAATTATCCGCATTTTATCCACAAACAAATTCTGCGGAAACAAAATTTCCGAATTTTCCCGGGAAATGAAAAGTGTGGATTTTTTTTCCGGTGACATTGGTTTGCGGATAAAAAGCGGATGATTTAGGTGCATTAATTTCCACAAAATAATCATTTTTAGTGTGAGCCCCGCTAATTTGCTATAAGCGGGACCCTATTTTCCCGGGAAATGGGAAGTGCGATAAATTTTTTTTTAAATCCTTTGCGGATAAAAAGCGGATTAATATGTGCCGTCGCGGATTGTTTTTTTCCTAGTTGGTCCTGCCAACTTAACAGAGGTTCTCAGCCGCCCCAATGTTCCCTTCAAATCCAGTTCCATCCATTTTACATATGTCCACATGCTCACTATTACTACACCCTGTTCTAAACACATACAATTCACACTCTTAAATTACATTACCTAGCCATTCAAAACGCTCTTTCCTATATTGGGGTTCCTTATGGATGATTAACATCCATATGGATGTAGACTATGTAGTATATATTCATATGGACATATACCTACTCATGACTATTGCACGGAAGACCACAACCGACATACTCAAAGTAGCTGAAACTACATCGTTACGTATAATAACGGAATTAAGGCTCGATCTCATATACCCTGACCAAAATTCAAAATATCTCAGACAGATATAACCAACTATTTACCAGATTTAAAAACAGAGACATTCAATGGACAATCATCGACTAACTTTGTATAAGACGCGACCTAAAGTACTACACTCGCAGAGATCCTTCCAAGATTGTATACAGAATACTAATTGATGATCATGCGAATATGACGACTAAACATCCCATATCACCCCATATCTTTTTCTTTCAAATTATATATTATATAAACGGATTGTACTCTCTAGCAGAAAGACCTTGTGGTTGATGGCCACTGTTGATGACAATAAAGATTATTATTATTATTCGCATTCTGACACGTTATCATTAAGTTATAATTAAAGAGAAACTATATATTCAATAAAAGAAGAAAAAAACATGTGTAAGTAAATCTTAATAATAAACGAAACTCAATTTTATTCAGGGCCAGATTTATACAACTTTTTCCCAAAAATTTAAAATAAATTGTTTTGTTTCTATTGAATTATCTACAAGTATCATAACTCTTAAGACGACAAACGAAACTAACCGCGCATACAGCGTCCTTCTCGTGAAACGCTGCACTACCGCGACTATGACGGAAATCACGCTTGTTGATCCTAGACATGTACATAAGTTGCCGAGTCAATCGGTCCGCGCGATATCGCACCAATGGCGGCAGCGAAACTTCCGCTCCGGTTCTGTGAGATCCTTAATGCTCCTTAATGGGAAATTTCGCAGCGCGGCAACTGCTTCAGTTTTAGGGAAGACCTAATAGTTAATAGTGAAGTTGTATATGTTACTTTGAACATCAAGTGTCAAAATATTAGGTGGTTCCAGAAATTGCGAAGGATAGGCCAATATATCACACACAAACACACACCAGTTAGTAAACTGTGTGTGCAATCAGATAAAAAAGAAAACAAGCATCTGAACTGACCTTTATACCTGATGATAGAGTTCAGGAAATCTCTTCTGAATATTGAGAGATTGTAAACTTGTGGATTAAAATTCTTTGAATTTAAGTCAGATATCGATTACCTTCTATCCTTCTTTTACTTAATAAAACCAAAAGTAATTACTAATTTTACATAAAATTTAATGGAACATATTTAAAAAAATAAGATAAAATAGATAAAATGTAATATAGATAAAATGTGTTTCATAAGTATTTAAAATTATTATAAAAATGTTAACTTTTAATCGATGTATAACTTTTCAAATTTGTCGAACAAATTTATTTTTCCAACGTAAATTGTTTCAAGGTGAAAATAATTAGATTTTACCCATTACATTTAACTTAATCGTTTTTTTTAATGAAAATAATATTGTTGCATTGTTTTAAAATTTTTGAACTTTTTCAATAATCACGACTAATCATATTAATAGATGATGACTAAAATAGTTAAATAATCTAAATTATTCGAGAAAATACGTTTTTTTTTTGCAAAAACAAAATGAAATGCACTCGATCGGGCCAATCCTTCAGGAGCTTTAATGCTCCTTCAGGCCGACGCGGAACGTTCGTGTCGCGAAATTTCCGCAGCGAAAAATTTCGCAGCTCGGGCGCTGCATCGAAATGGTCATGTCCATAACAAAACGCGATTTGTGTATTGTAATGAGTTCTTCAAAGGAACAAGCTTTGCGATTATAAACATTGACCACAGAAGAAGAAAATCGATCAGTATGTTATTTTATATTTATTTTTAACTTTTAAAACACCTAAAACTTATTTCAGAAATAAAGGCTGCTTCAGACCGGCGCGGAGCGTATGCGTCGCGAAATTTCGGTACCAAAAAAATCACAAGCAGTGCGGCAGCGAAATCGCAATGCCCACATTAAACGCGAATTTTACTTCTATAGTAGTCATGATTTCCTCTGAAGTAGAAGCTGTGCTATTATGAGCGATAACTGCAGAAGATGAAAGATGTTATTTTGTATTTATTTTGAATTTTTAAAACAGGTCACACTAATTTTAGCATGAAATATGGGTTCATGGGTTCATAAAATCAATGTTATTGCAGAGATAACCATTTAAAAACCCAGCGGTAGCGCCACTAACCGCGCATGCAGCGCCCTTCTCGTGCAACACTGCACTACCGCGACTATGACGGAAATCGCGCTTCTGAACCACTGAGATATATACTAACTGGAACAAGCGCTGGCCTCTAAGCTTGTGCGGGCCGAGAGAGAGGTCGTAAGGGGATCCCTTCATCCTTGTCAAGCCAACAGTGAATTCGACAGTGAGAGGATGTGATACAGTCAGAGCGAAAAGCTAGTTGTATTGAGTTGTATCAAGAAAGAGAGTTAGATCGTTCAATCGATGAGCATATTATAAACCGAAGTTTAAATATTTTAAAGAAAGTTGTTTTCAAAAAAAATGGTAAAATACTGTTGTATTTGCAAGGAAAAATGGACGTCGGACGTCGGACACATATTTAGTTTTCTTTTCGGACTGTACTGACGAAGACAGAGCGATACGAGAGACACCTTGTGTTGCTCTCTCTCGGATCGCACAAGCCACGACGCAGCGCTCGTTCCAGTTAGTATATATTTTAGTGATCTGAAACTTGAAACATGTACTGAAACATGTATCGCACCGATGGCGGCAGCGAAACTTCCTTTCCGGTTCTGTGAGATCATTAATGCTCCTTAATGCGAAATTTCAGCAGCGAAAAATTTCGCAGCGCGGCAACGAAATGGCCATGCCCACAACAAAACGGGATTTTTATGTGTATAGTCATCAGTTCTTCAGGAGAGCTTTGCTATTATTGGTTTTGACCGCAGAAGAAGAAAATCGATCAGTATGTTATGTACTTATATTATATTTATTTTTAATTTCCAAAACACCTAAAACTCATTTCAGAAATAAAAGAAAAGTATAATGGGTTCATAAAAGCAACTAAATTTTCTCATGCAATATATATTATTATATATTGCATTGCCATTGGCGACTATGGCGGAAATTGCGCGTTTGATCTGAACATGTGCATAAGCCGTGGCGGCTTATGTACATGTTAACGTGGCGTCAATTGGTCCGCCGCGATATCGCTCTGGTCGCAGCGGTGATACTGCCACGCCGAACTGTGAGATCCCTTATTCATAGCGCATTGTATTCTATATCGGGTACCTCATTCCACGCCCAACTATGTTTTCAGTTTAAATTTATATTAGGGAAAATATAACTTTTACTAAAAATTTTAATAAATGGTAAGAAGTTTTAATAAATCCAATTTGTTTTCATTAAGCTGAAACAAAAAATGAGTGTGCAACCTTTACTAGTGTAAGTAAAACTTCTTTGGCGGTTTTGACACGTATTACTTAAAAGGATTAAACTTAAAATAAATGAAATAATAATCATTTGTATTAAACTTTTTGTACAAAACTAAAAACCAAATATAAATTATTTCAAGCTTAAATGGGCATATAATACTCAAGAAATTCCACATTCATCGAAGAAGTTAGTTTTACTTAAAAAAAATAGTTTTATTTCAGAAAGTGATATTCTAGAAAAAACGTTTATATTTTCAGGCGGCATATATTGATCAATTTCTATAATATTTAAAATTGTCAAAAACGGAAACTATGTAAGCAGAATATAGACTTTACTTCCGCTAGAAAAAAGTTCGAGTTACTCTGAAGTGTTACTTTGTAAGCAGGATATAGTTTTATTTTATTCTTTTCCTACCAATATGGAATGGGGTTATTAACAACCCTTCAAACATGGCGGCGAAGTGGCCTATTGTATTTTGTCCACATTTTTCATTTCATAGGTCCAGAAACCTAGGTGCTATTTTCGAGAGATTATTTATTAAGGATACACTTATAACACCTACAGAGTTTCCTAGGTTCGACGCTCTCGTCCTTGAATGGACCAGGGACTAAAACCCTGTTTACTGTTTGCACGAAGCTCTATGTCTGCGAGCTATATCATCTCCAAGTTCCAATAGAAACTGGCGTCGACGACAAGAACTTTCTTTCTTTCATTCTCTATGCTTCTCAATATAGATAATGAAAGAGTTCATGGCATATATATCTAACATGTTCATGAAGAACCTGTAGAGTTAGCGAGTAGTTCTCCTAGCACAAGTGTATTCTCTAATCAATTTGTCTGCATTATCAACTTCACCCTTTGTGGTATTATAGTCGAAAATAATTATTGCTTTTTTAATATTTTCTGCTGATGTGTTTTTATCATTATGTTGGAAAGATAACAATTGTACCATTTTATACTTTTTTGGTATATAAGAAACCATAGTTTTTAGTAAAAGCAAAACTGGAGGAATGTTCTGGATGAGAGGTCACTTTCAGTTCATCGGGCGTATCTTTTTTTATTTTACGAACTGTCCTTAGTAATGTTAGATTTTTATTTAGCAAAAAGTTCGCAAAAGAAACCGTCGTGAAAAAAATGTCGGTTGTAATGCCCCGTCCTGTATTATTTTAGGGCACAACCAATTCCGTTACTACACGATACCCTTGATTTTTTTTTCTTGTCATACCAGGAAGTTTTCTAGCATACACTTGCAAATTGTAGAGTTAAGATGTGCAAACACCACCAGCTGGCCGAATTTGAATGCCATATTTGGCAGGTTTTGATTTTATAAATTCCCTGAAAGGGTATCGTCCCCTGAAAGCAACCAACTGTTCATCAAATGTCACATTTTCAGATGGTTCAAAATATTTTTTGCAGTTTTCGACAAATAAATTCCAAACATTAGCAAATTACGATAATTTGCCATCTTTCTTACTTCCGGCCCTAGTCAGTTTATCGTCGAACCGCAAACACTGGTATTTCTAGATACCATCCTTAATTTCATTAGTTAATAATATAGTAATACGGAAATTGGCTAGAATACTCCGAGGTGCTTACCACCTACACCAAAGAGATCATAAGGGCAAAAAGGGAAAACTTTAGGACCTTCTGTGAAAACATAGAATCCACGCCGGTGGCAGCTAGACTGCACAAAGCACTAGCGAAGGATAGAGTGGAAATGACAACCACTCTCAAGAAACCGGATGGGACCTTTACGGAGGATGAAGAGCAAACAGCTCTCCTTCTAGTAGAAACCCATTTTCCGGGTTGTAGAGGATACAGGGTGACCTAGGGTTTGATGCAACCACGGAAACCAAGTCGGGCCGACTGGAGGAAGGCAGCGTCCATCTGTACGGAAAACCGAAACAGATGGGATATCGGCACTTTCCAGACTTTTAATGCCCCAGGTGTGGACGGACTAGTTCCTGCTTTCCTACAAAAGGGAGAGAGAGAACTAATGCCGTATCTTCTAAATATCTTTAGAAGTAGTTTAGCGCTCAGATATATACCGGAGCTATGGAGAAGGGCTAAGGTGGTATTTATACCGATGGTGGAGAAGAAAGACCACTCAACCGAAGTCATTTAGACCCATTAATCTAACATCTTTTATGTTAAAGACAATGTAGAAGGTGATTTATAATTATCTTAGGACTATAGTGCTAGTAGGTAAACCACTACACAGGGGTCAGCATGCTTACAGATCAGGGAAATCCACAGAAACCGCCCTATATCAGCTGACAAACGAAATAGAAGCAGCACTAGAGACAAAGGTAGTAGCGATATGTGCCTTCTTGGATATAGAGGGAGCTTTTGACAACACCTCACACGAGGCTGTCAAGGCGGCCCTCGAAAGAAGGAATATCGACAGCACTATCTCAAAGTGGATGGGAATTGCTTAGAACTAGAACAGCGGAGACACAAGTGAGAAGAGACTCCACTAAGATCTCCACAACTCGAGGCCCACGGGGAGGTGTACTATCACTCTAATGTGGAGCCTGGTAGTTAATGAACTACTGGTTAGGCTAAACGACCTAGACATCAAATGTCAATGTTACACTGATGACATAGTCATAATGGCCAGAGGGAAATTTGAGGGAACGCTCTGTGAAATTGTTCAGAGAGGCCTCAAAGTAACTAGTAGATGGTGTCAAACAGTGGGACTGAGAGTCAACCCGAGCAAAACCACGGTGATACCATTTAATAGAAGGAGAAAACTAAACTGCCTACATCCCATACTCATAGATGGGAAGGCAGTAGAATATCAACAGGAGATAAGGTATCTGGGTATCACACTAGATAGGAAACACCTATGGAATAGACACGCTGCGGCAGCGGTAGGTAAGGCCAACCGCGCTCTAAAGGTGTGCCGAAATCTGGCAGGAAAAATGTGGGGTGGTAACCCCACTATCCTGCGATGGATGTACACCATGATAGTGAAACCTGCAATCACTTATGGAGCAGTTGCGTGGGGAAGTAGAAACAAGTTGGCCTCTATGAGGAAACAGCTTGAGAAGATTCAAAGACGTGTGTCTGCATGACGGGGGCGATGGGGTCGTGTCCGACAGCAGCATTGGAGCTGCTGCTGGATCTGACTCCGCTGCACCTTGTGGTGGAAAGGGCCGCCAGATCGGCGATCGTAAGGTTCAGCAAGGAAGGAATGGGCAGAGGTAAAATACGCGGGAGCAGAGACTGAAACAGCCTCGCTGCCAAGTTCCCCTGGCCGGAAGCGCCAAAAGACGAAATTGTATGCAAATACCACTTAATACGAAAAACTACACAGCAATGTGTAGTAGTAAAGCCGATTGGAGCGACGAATCCTCAGCATACCACATGGAGCAAAATGCCATCAAGTGGTATACAGATGGTTCGAAGACAAAGGAAGGTGCAGGAGTGTTTGGACCTCGTACCAGGTACTCTGAATCCATGGGAACATCCCCAAGTATCTTCCAAGCAGAGGTACACGCAATCGAAAGATGTGCACAGTTTAACCTCGACAGGAATTTTCCCAAAAAACTGCTATCCTGTCAGACAGCCAAGCAGCCATCAAGGCCATTAGCTCATACACCATCAGAACCAAACTGGAATGGGACTGTGTGGGGAAGCTGAACAAGCTTGGCAGGGATAATAAAGTAACGCTATACTGGGTACCAGGACACACTAGTATAGACGGAAACGAAGAAGCCGATCACCTAGCAAACAAGGGATCCAGTAGCCCCTTTATAGGTCCGGAACCCTTTTGCGGCATGAGTCAAATTGCTTCTTCAAATTGCTTCGTCAAATTGCTTTTTTAAACTTTCTAATAAACTTATCTACAAAGCAACTCTCAAAACTTCTGATAAACGAAGAACAGCCGCTAAAACTCACATTTTCTGCCGCCGACAAAAACTTGTGTGACGTTGTAAGCGGCAGAAAAAATACTTTTACCACAGCCGACGAAGCAATCAATTCCATAATTTTAACATATTCATATTTAATTTCGTGAATGTCATCAAACATTATAAGTAGGAATTAGAACCTTTTGGAAATTGACAGAATATTGTTCGCACGATTAAGAAGTATGCCACAAATATAAAATTTTAGAAAATATTGGGAGCACGGAAGGAGCCTCCACGCAGGCATTTTCTCCTGTATATGCAGAACATGCCGGCGCTTCCTGGTAACACTGTCCCACCAGACACTGGCCAATCCTTCCACCACCGCAAACCACCGGACACGAAAAAGTAAAATAAGTTTAGAAAATCTAATAAACTTGCAACCAAATACTCTTCAACTTAGCTATAGAGAAAAATGTATCACGGTTATTATGGTAGTTTATCATAGGTAGTTTATCATGTACCATGTGTGAGTTAGTGCGCATCGATGACGTTTGAGTACTAGTCAACACATACCAATATTTGGTTGATTTCGCAGATTTTTGCGTATAATTCCGAAAATATTTTTTAATATTTTTTCAAAATCTGTAGCAAAATTTTCTTGAAATTTCAGTAAATTTATAGAAAAAGTAGGATAGAAGGTATATCCAAGTAGGATAGAAGGTATATGAGAGTTAGTCTGCATCGGTGATTCTACTCGAAATTTGAACTGTATCTATTCATTCCACTTATCATTTAATTAGATTTAAAAATAAGATTATAAAATATAATAAAATTTAATTACTCCAAATTTAAACATTGTTTAATTTTAATAAGCTACAATTAAAACAAGAAGGGATTATAAAATATATCTTGACCAAAGTCTAGAACGATAAAGAATTTACAAAATACAAAATTATGTTAATAAATCTTCGTGTTTTCTGCATTTGTGTTATAAACAGATTTCAGATTTTTGTTCAATCATTAAAAACCGCTTAAAAATCATTTAGAGCAATAGCAAAAAACTAAATCTAGAATTTACAAAAAAAAACCTCTAATGAATTAGTTCTCATACAATTTCGATGAAAAAATTGAAACATTTCAATTAAAAACTTAAAAATAAAAAACAAACAAAAATTCGTGCTATTTCCTACTTCCACGTCCCAAACCTCAATTAATTAATTAGAATCCTTATTTAACAAAAAAATAGACCAATTAAGAATTATAATTGACCTCACGATTCCCCAGTCGTATAATAAAAGAGCGTCAGAGGCGATTCAATTAAATAATTAGGCTTAAAATAACAATTCGAGCGGCGGACCGTCGGAATCGCTACACAAAAGTCACCGCCGATTCACCCTGAACCTCCAAGTTTTTACTCGTTTTCGATTTCTACTAAAAAAACTCCGAACCCTTTGAGATCTCGGCGACTGTACACGTGTTTAGATCTCTATCTCGTGTTGAAAGATATCCGGATAAATGCGATGCTGTCTCCAGATAAACACAAAGATATTTGAATATATTCTGTCCGCAGATAACACATTCACTTTATCGAATTGTAGCTATATATAAAAAACAGCTTTATGTTAATATGATTCTAATCAAGATATATTAATTATTAGAAGATATTTTTATTTAATGAAATTGTTTTATAATTCATTCAATTATTACTTAATTTGTATAATTAAGAACTTCTTTATCTATAATAAAACAACACATATATAGATATTTTTTATATAATTTGAATTTAATTACATTTATTGATTTACGTTGTTTCTACGGTTTTATTTCCCTAGTTATTTTCGACACTTGATAAGGTAAAAATCATTGAACTATTGTTTAAAGAAAAAAGTTTCATATTTTCATTAAAATTTAATATTTCCGTCAAAATTTTTGTATTTTTGTCAATGTTTAGGTAAATAAATTTATGTAAATATAACAGATGTATGCGTAAAATAATCAAATGTAACATATACACACCTGTAAATTCTATGTTCCGACTATGTCAATTCAACTCCGAATAGAATATAATACAATGATACTTTTATACAAAATTAGAAATAATCTCATACCAAAGTATTTAATAGACAAAGTGTAATTTGTCAATCTGAAAACTAACTATTGGGTAGATGTACCATTTGTGGCCACTTTTCGTGCGATTTCGTGTCTTTACTTAAAAAATCAATCAATTAAAACAAAATATTTAAAAAACAGAAAATTAATAAATCATATCTTAAATGTATTAGTAATAGAATTATTATAAGCAAATACCCTACAATTTATTTCTTTAAAAAAAAAATTGTTTCTCAATGCCTTGTGGCCATAAGCACTATTTTTGGCCATTTGTTGTACCACGTATGGAGTAAAATTTTGGTTGGCGGAGTTTTTAATAATTTTTACTGAAATAATAATCAATATATCACTTTATTTTCTATATGTTTGAACAAAATACAATACATTTGTTATAAATACCAAACTTAAATACCTTACTTATCTTTAGATTTTTTTGTAGCTAATTGTTTTTTGCTTTTTTTCTAATTTTTCTTGCTGCACTTTCTTATTTTTCTCTATTTTTCTTCCATTACAAGTTTTGAAACAAAATCAACATTTCGAACTTTCACAAACAATATCTGCAGCTCTTGCGCTGTATAAGATCGGTATATATTTTGCCTTCTATGTATTCTCGATGTACTTGGCGTATTTTGTTCATTTATTTCAATCCATTTACTCTAATTTACAGAGTTTGCATCAAATGGATATAAACCACAAGCTGTAAATCCATTCTTGATCACATCAGTAAAGTTCCTTTTTCATTAACCTTTAACTGACGAAGTGGTTTTTATTTTACGTAAACTCTGACGTGGGGGCTGGAGAGGCCCTTACATTAATGTGATTTTTTAAACGAATTAAGAGTTTTTTTTTAAGAGGAAAACTACGTTAAATACGCATATATTAATAAAACAAACTGAATTATCTAATATTTTTTATTTAAATAAGACGTATTTTCGACAATTAAAGTGTAGTTAACATTTTTTTGGCAGAACTTACTTGAGCTCCGAAACCACTTTGTGTGTCTTAAAATTTTAAACAAAGTAAGCAAATTAACTTATATTATGAAACTTCAATAGTGTCTCTAATAAACTATGTAATAATTAACTCTCGTACTATAAGCGAAATAAAAAAACTGCAAGGCACCAATTTTCACAAATTACGCACAATCTGGACAGACTTCCTTTGCGCATTGAAGGCAAACATGTTTTTTTACACAAATAACATGTGTGTGTAGACTTCCTCTGAAGCTTTAGCAGACACGTGTGGCATCTTCTCCTTTGTTTCAGCTCTTCTTCTTGAACTGCTGGAAGGTCAGGCATATCGGATCCTAGTACTCGTGTCAAACTCAAACGTAGTTCACGTGGCAGTCTTTCGTTCAACACTCTTCTTTTCATATGTTGCAACACCAAATTGGGAGCCAAATCTTTTATGAAAATTCCTCTTGCAGAAATCTTTTTGTGATATATGTCATACAATAAGTGACTATTGACAGAGCTGATATCTAACATGCGGTAAAAAATAACCATCGGCAAACGTCGAGTCCTACGACTATTTGTATAAATGGAGCACTTTTTATTAATTTCGTCCACTCCCCCTTGAGTTGAATTATAAAACTGTATAATTTCAGGCTTTCCAGTAGTTTTATCAATGGCTTCAGCATGGTGCATTGAAGACAAAAGGATGACTGCTTTAGCTTTCTTTGGGACATAAGACATTAGCGTATTTTGGCCGGCAAAACCATAAAGTGTGGATCCTACTTCTCTTTGTTTTGATGGTAGAAACTCTTTTGGTATCACTCGTTTATTTTTTTTCAAAGTACCAACGCATGTTAGACCCTTTTTCTTCAAATTATCGACAAGTTCCACTGACGTAAACCAGTGTAGCATGTAATATTTCGGTTACTTCCGTACAATGCCTTAGCGAGACGAATAACAGATTGTGTTGGTACTAGGAACTTTTTTCTTCATCTGTTAATCCCTCACCATCCGATCCACGTCCTGTATATATGTAACAGTTATAAAAATAGCCATTCTTTGCGTCACATAAGCACATCAATTTCAACCCGTACTTAGCTGGTTTCATTGGCATATAAATCATGAGATGTGCGCGTCCTCGAAAAGGGACCAACATTTCGTCCACGGTGGCATACTCGCTGACGTTATAAGCCTTCTGGCAGTTTTGCACAAATTTTATAAATAAGCATGAAATTGCTGCAATTTTGTCAGACTGCCTTCGTTCTTCAAGATCAGAATGGTTATCAAATCGAATGCAACGTAGAATAAATAAGAATCTATTTTTTGACATCACACACCTGAATATCTCCCTTCCGCTACCGTCAGTAGCAAAGATATAATCTTCATTTTCGTGATTAGACTTGAACACCGCTGCGTAAAAAAGAAGACCAATAAAGGAGTGGAGTTCGATCATGTCTAAATCTGTAAGTTCTGAGCGATTTTCTTTCTCAAATTTGGTCGGATATTAATTTATTTTTTCATTAGTCCACTTGAGTATCTCTTGCAGCATCTCATGTTACATGTACTTATGCCATATAGAATAAGTGTCTTTTAGTTCATTTACTGTTAGGTTTGAAGATTTAGTACATCGTACAATGTTGTGTTAAGGGGTTCTAACTCTTCTTTTGCTTGGATGTTGACGCGCCCATTTGTACTAATTTTTACCGTAGTAAGATTGTAATGATGACAATAGAACTTCGTCCTCCGATTCATCTTGTTCTTCAGTCTCTGAGACGCTTAGGTAATCTGTATCATGCTCATTTTGTTCCGGAATAAACGTTTCATCAATATATTCTGCCTCTCAAAATCACTTATACCAGAAACATCTACTTTTCTAATTTTAGAAAAATGTGGGCTATTATCGGTGTTGGTTGACCGTTTTCTTCCGGAATAAGTACTGGGTTCTTTTAAGCTTGGACAAGAAAACTGGAACATTGTGCTTTTGAATATCTGCATTTTCTATGCGCCAATTTCGAATCAAATTTTTCCATCTTTGTTTCAAAGGAGAAAAGGACGATACGTTCTGTAGTTAGTTGTAAAATATAGGTCGAATGAGATGAAAGGGAAGCAGTATAGGATGATTTATTTATGCGCAGGTAGACCGGAGCGTGTGTGGGAATAGACCTGTGCAGTTTTTTGAACCTGCGCAGGCGACCGGAGCAAGATCGAAAATCAATTCTTTCGGCGGTGGACCTGTGCAGGTCACGTCAGTTGTTTCTAGTGTGATTTGGAATGTAGAAGTTTGAATGGTTGGTATATAAGTTGTTGGGCTTAGATATGCTATTGCATATTCTTATATTGATTATGCATTTCCCAGAGTTTTCACTGTAAAACAATAAACAAAAATTTATTTAAAAATAAGTTTTGCCAAAAACACGTACACGAATTTCAAAACTTTTCATTTCAGAATGTCAAAGTTTCCAATACATATTAGGTTTTCTTCATTTTCTTGCATGCAAAATTACATCAAATAATTTCTGTGTAAACCAGTGTCTGCCAAACTGGAGACGTTTCAGATGTGCAGCATTTCATAGTACAGTGTTTCATAGTACAATCACATAGTTTAGTTATCGTTCTCAATCGAAGCCATCGTAAAAAGAACTGAAGACCGCTCCGGTATAACGAAACGTCCCCGTACACGCTACCGACTTGCGGTTGACCTGCGCAGTCAAACCTGCGCAGTCAAGCCTGCACAGGTAACCTCTCCGGTAGACCGTGGCGGGTATGGCGTACTTAAGGAAGCATATTTTCGATAGATTTCGAAGAAACTAGGAATTTTATTTTGTTGTCAATAAGAGAAAAAGTTCTCGACATATTATTTTTGCATTGCTGGATTGTTACCATTAAAGTATTTTGAATATTATCAGTTGTATTCTCTGACAATTCTTGGCGACGGCAAGCTTCTGGAATTCCAAATAGTGTCACAACCTAATTTAGTTTATTCTATAAATTGAATTAATTTTTTTATTTTCTTATCTTCTTCATTAGAAATTAGTTATCCGGAGCTTCATAGATAATTTTTTCGATTTCTTCTAAAGTAAATATTTTTTATTTTTTGGGTTTATAATTTTCTGATGTTCGTTTTAAGAAGGAAATCAGTTTTGTGAACAAGCTAATGTCGATATTATTATTTAGATTAAAAGTTGCCTATAACAACTGTTTTAACTGATCAGTTGAAAACGTCAGTTCATCTGATCAGTTTAACTGACTGTGAGTGGTGGGCTTAAGGTCGATGCTTTGTAAGTACTGGATTTTTTCAGAAAAATAAGATATTTGCTGTAAAGCATTTTACGTTTTTTCTAGTACACCAATTTAAGAAATCATTATATGTATCCAAATATAATGTTTTAGAATTGATCCGTAACAAGTTTGTCATTACATCATTTGCAGTTTGGGCAATTTCTGGAGGTGAAGATTCGTTTCCTTCGTTATACATAATCTAAATTAATTAAAACAGCTGTTGAAATACTATTGAATCTTCAAAAAAAAATTGTATCTTACTGATAATTTTCAAAAATTATAATTTTGACAAAATAATTCATTACACATTTTTGACACATTAAGGTTACAACGTTCAGCGCCTCCGTGTCAAAATTAATAACTATTAAAAATGCACAGTGACGTGAACATTATTTGGTCGTTGCCGATGTAATCTAGTTTAACTTAGATTTAATCTAGATTAGGTTATGGTTAGGTTAAGTCAGTGACCCCCAACCCTATTCCCGCGGGCACCGTGACACCCGTGTGCCCGCCGACAAAAATAGCAACTTATTCAAATTAGAACAGAAAGAGATGTTTGACCATCAAAGCGTCATTTTCCTTAAATGCAATGTATCAGAATGTGCTCCTGGGTGCAAAAAGGTTGGGGATCCCTGGGTTAAGTTATATTAGAGTCAGATAAATGCAGACGAAGAGGCCGAGACTTCTTGTTTCAAAATAAGAAAGAATAATTCCATTTTAATATACGTCAGAAAATTTATTTAGACTACGTCTATGTATTTTGACATGTGTTTTTTAATGAAGTTTTGTCACGTGAGTTGTTGCCATAGTAGCAAAAAACAGAAATCGTTTAATAATGAAACTCCATTTGATTTACATTGGACTTTTACGCACGATACTTTTACACACGATTATAATACTAGCATCCTTCACTAAAATTGATAACTATTTAAAATTCACAGTGACGGGAACACTATTTGGTCGTTGTTGATGTAATCTAGTTTAACTAAGATTTAATCTAGATTAGGTTATGGTTAGGTTAAGTTATATGAGAGTCAGATAAATCCAGACGAAGAGGCCGAGACTTATTGTTTCAAAATATGAAAGATTAATCCCTTTTTAATATACGTCAGAAAATTTATTTTCACTACGTCTATGTATTTTGACACGTGTTTTTAATGAATTTTGTCAAGTGAGTTGTTTCCATAGTAACAACAAACAGAAATCGTTTAATAATGAAACCCTTTTTGATTTATATTGCACTTTTACGCACAATACTTTTACACACTATTATAATACTAACATCCTCACATACATTAATTTATTAAATAATGTGTTCATTTTGGTGTGCGGGTAGGCACATAAAAGTCAATTTGATTAAAATTCAAGTGAAATCACAAGCAACAAATATTTTAAATTTCTTTGTTGTTTTCTATCATTTAAAGAAAATCATGTTAATTATGATAAATAGAAATTAATATTGTAGAACCTTATTTTAAAACAGCTGTAATGAACTGATAATAAACTTTATCAAAAATATTCTAGCAAATTGGAAATTTACTTTTAGCTGTTTCTTGATATTACATTAGAAGCTCAATCTTACAAATTTTTAACAGTAAAATGGGCTGTTCCTAATAAATTATTTAAATGACAGTTTATAAATGTATTGTATCATTATTATTATATTATATATAATATATATTAAATGTCGGTGAACAATAACCAAACCATATTAATCATTTATAGAAATTAACAATATAAAACCTATATATCAGAATAACTAAAATTCAAAACATTCCAATCTTATATGCTATAAATGAATAACATCATAAGATACACTAATCAATAAATGCTAATTAGACTTGGCCAGATTCAGACTAGTACGAGTAATTTCATTCAACCTAGAATTTTTAACGGCGCGGCTTGGAAGTTATTATGCAAATCGAATCAAAAAAAAGTCAATAATTACCTTCCAAGTGGATATCTAATTAGAAATATTTAAAACGAATTCTTTTTGCAATAATTTATTTTAAATCAAAATCAACTCACCATAACTCCTAACATTTCTATGAAAATCCTGTGCTAAACGTAACAAACTCAGCGCAGGAATTCATCGGCAGGATTCTTGCCCAAAAATAAGGACGGAAACTGCATACGCACACTCGCACTTGTATAAAATTTGCACACAAAATCTGAAACTGGTGCGTGAACGCGACGCGTTTTATTGCCCCGTGTTTAAAATTGTTTATTTGTTTGGTTTTTGTGCGGTTTGAGTGTTATGGGTAAACAGTGTCGTGTCAAAGCGTCGGTCTCCTCGCAGCAAGACTGAGCCGGCGAGGCGCGTAAAAGAAGCGGCTCCGCCTAGTGGCGAAAGTGGGGACACTTGGGGCACCCCTTTAACAGCATTTCTGTATTTCATTATCATAAATTAGCGGCGGGATTATGTCTGTTAGTCGAACGGGTCTTTTTATATGTACACGTCGAACGCGGTAATGTTGGGATCGCGTTCTTCTTCGTATTCTTCTTGCCTCATGGATTGATTTAGTTGCTGATTTTATGTTTTATGCACTTGAGATCTCGTTTATTTTGCAAACGCAACTTCGATCGTAAAGCTTTTTTACACATTTTTTTTTCTCGTCCTTTTTATAACCAGATTTCTTCGTTACCTTTTTATTTATTTAGTTTTCGATTTCATGGCGGATTTGGTTTAAATTAGGATTAAATTATTGTTTCAAATACAAATAAACAAGGCAAACTAAAATGACAATCTGACAATCACACTGATAAGTTAGATAAACAAGATTTCACAGGTTATACAAGAAACTGGACAGATAAGAATAGACAAACAAGGCTAGTCAAACTATATGGACAAGACTAAAATAGCAACAGTAAAATGTAAGACGAGCAGAAATTGATAAAATGTTTAGACTACAAAGATAAAACTAGTTTCTTGGCAGAATTGGTTTAAATTAGGATTAAATAATAATGAATTAATTTTTTCAAGTAAAAAGAAACACGACAAACTAATACGACAAATAAACAAATCACAGTGATAAGTTAGATAAGATTTTATAAGTAATAAAACAAGCTGGATGGACAAGAATAGACAAACACGGCTAATCAAACTATATAGACAAGACTAAAATAACAACACAAAAGAGGCAATATTAGACGAACCGAAATAGACAAAATTTTAAGCTGCAAAGACAAAACTAGTTGACATATACTTGAAAAACAAGACTAATTTATATACAAAAAACTCAAACCATTGTTTCATTTCTTAAATAAATGAAAAAATAGCAATTGTATTATATAAATGGAATTAGAATAGATATAACAAGACTTAACCAAAGTTAGACAGATAAAATGTATAAACTTAGTATAGACCAACAAAATTAATCTGCTAATACAAGACAAACTTAAAGGTTAATTAAGTTTAAATAGACTAAATAAACTATACAAGATAGACAAGACTAGACAAGAAATGTTAGATTGGCAGGAATATATAGTTGAAAGGCTAGTCGGAATAGACTGTAAAAACTAGTTCGGTAATAATGGACAAATATAAGGTGATAGCAACCTCCTGCAAAATATATTGGAAAGAAACACTAAGCGGGTTATAGAAACATACGGAAATAAGATAGGAATTCAAAAATAATACAACAAAAATCTGTATGTCTACAATAAAAAATTGGGACAACTTTTTGGACTTTTTTCTCATCTTTTAGTCATCGCCTGTTTTACTTGGACAATTGCCATTTGCGGTGGTGATTCTTCTAATGATGGTTGCCACCATCAAGCCCATCTTTTTGATGTTTTGTTTCTACTGTTCCCGTTTCAACTTCTTGTTGTTTTGTAAGCCCTGTAGTCCTGTGTGTGTCTAGACTTGTCTGTCTATTCTTGTCTGTCTAGTCTTGTCCGTCTAGTCTTGTCCGAATAGTCTTCTCTGTCTTAAAATTATCAAAATTATCCAGCCCTATCTCTCTAATAGGTATACTGGTGAGGCACGTAGAAGGACCACTTGTGGAGCGCCGCAAGCATCCGTGCTCGGTCCAATATTATGACTTGTATTTTACGACAAAATATTAAGAACAAATGTACAAACGGGTGAAACACTAGTAGTATAGGCAGACGACCTTGCCGTTGTGGTATCTGCTCGGACACCACAGATCCTCAAAGAACGCGTAACAAAATACTGTTAACTGTTAACAGTAACATACTGTTAACAAAATCAGCCAGGAATTGAGGGAAATGGGTGTCAAGCTCACCCTTAAAAACAGAGATGGTCCTCCTAGCCGGGCGATACAAGATGCGCAGCCTAACAACTGAAGTGAAAGGAACGCTGGTTCAGAGCGTAAAATCTCTTAAATATATGGGGATATACGAGAACAAAGACATTAGAATGACCACACATATTAAGAAGACTGCGAGAATGCTAACACTAGTCTGATGCCTCTAGCAAGAATTATGCCTTATATTGGAGGGCCAAGATCAAGGAGGCGTAGAATACTTGCGCATGTAGTTTCTTCTATACTTTTGTACGGGGCGCCTATATGGGCGCAGACACTACGACAGAGAAAATACGAGGGAAATGATGGAGAGTATCAATACGTGTAGCTGTGGCCTATAGGACCGGCTCCAACATGGCCGTACTTGCAATTGCAGGAATACCACCTATTAAGCTACGCGTCCAAGAAAAAAATATATCAACGAGAGAGGGAGGCTAGCAAAACCGGGAGCAAGAGAAATAATGTTGAATGCCTGGCAACAAAAATGGACAGAGGCAAAAATGGACAGAGGCAGCAAGAATGGAGTTTGCAGTGTGGACAAAAACCTTTATTAAAAAATTTCCAAAGTGGAGCAATAGGAAGTGGGGTGATTTGGACTACCATTTAACCCAAGCATTAACTGGACATGGCGTGTTCACCACATATCTGAAGAGAATACTGAAGAGTGAGACTGATGAATGTTGGTATTGCGGAACTAAGGTGGTGGTTTCTCCAGAACATACTCTGTTCCAATGATCGATGTGGGATCAGATAAGAAGTGTTGCTCACAATAAATGCGAAGTGCCAGTGACGAAATAAAACGTGGCAGCATTGCTCCTCCAGTCGAAGAACGGCTGGGACGCTATAACAGAGATGCTACAGGAGATTTTGAGAGGAAAGGAGGCTAATATAAAAGGCGAAAGACGGAAATCTCTGAACGATTGATTGAGTAAAACAAAACAAGAAATCGCTCTCCTCGAAGTAATGCTTAATGGCAGTCCCGGGGCAACGCGGGAAGTCTAACAGAAGATCTCTCCAGAATGGTTAATTTATTTTGTACAGTATTTTCTTGCAAATAAAAATGTCGGTCAGTTTTCTCTGTCTAGTCATATGTCTGTTTAGTGCTGTGTATGTCTGTCTTCTGTATGTCAAGTCTTGTATATGTCTAGTCTTGTGCCTGTCTAGTCTTGTGAATGCCTAGTCTTGTGTCTGACTAGTCTTGTGTCTTTCTAGTATTGTGTCTGTCTAGTCTTGTGTGTGTCTAGTCTTGTGTCTGCCTAGCCTTGTCTCTGTCTAGTCTTGTGTCTTTCTAGTCTTGTGTCTGTCTAGTCTTGTGACTGTCTAGTCTTGTCTGTGTAGTCTTGTCTGTCTGGATTATGCACAACGTGGGTCGGCAGATAAGCTCCAAACTTAAGCTCCTTTGTACGATCACACAATCCCAATGCTATAAATCGAGAATCGAATGATTAATTACAGTCAGAATCTGTAGTACATATAAGACCGTATAGAGGGAAGCAGTTTTTGTAATTGCTGGTATAACCTCCATAGTGCTCCTAGTAAAGTTGAGAGCCGAATTACATAAGGTCCGGTTGTGCTAGGCAAGCTAGAGTTGCTGTTAGAATAAAGTGACAACACGTCCCGATTTTGGGCGGAATGTCCCGCTTTTTGGAGGACAGTTCTGTGTCCCACCGATTATGAAAAATGTCCCGCTTATTAGAAAATCTGCATGTCCTATTTTAAATGTACCTACTGTAATATATAATATAAGATTTTTCCACATATTTCGATAAAATTTTCTCCTTTTTTAATGTCACTCAATGAAAATTTTTAATATCCTCGAATTGAACTGTTCATCCTTCAAGATATTCCAAGCAGTTGTTATAAAAATTTCTGTGTACTTTCAGAAAATCCGCTCGTTTAATAACCTTATTCTGAAATTTTCATTGCGTGACATTAAAAATGGCTTCATTGCTTCATTTAAAACAGAATAACAATCCTTATCAAAATATTTTGAAAATTGTCGAATACGCGTTCTCCCTTCCAGGAACAAATGCAGCAACAGAAAGTGTTTTTTCTAGTATCAATAAAATATGGACATTTGAAAAAACGCAGTTGAACATTAAACTTTAAAATCTATATCAAGCGTAAAAATATTTTGACCAATTCATGTGAAAAATTTCACAATTTAATAAATTATCCGAATCTATTGCAAAGTATTCACTCGGATCACAAATATGACCGTGAAAGAAAATCATAATTTTTTTTTAAATAAAAAACTTAAATTAATTAAAAATCATAATGTTAAAATTATTTTTTCTTTACAAATATTTTTATAGTAACCAATAATTAATAATAATAAATAATTTAATTAGTAAAAATTTAAATTTAAATTAATAATTTAATTAATAAATGTTTGTGTATTTATAGACATGTTTATGCATATATACAATAAAATATATTTTTTTTGAATTATTGGTCTGCTTTCATAACTAAATTCTCATTTCATCCCATTTGTCCCGATTTGTCTCAATGAAAATGTGGTCACTTTATGCTAGAAGGAGGCCGGAAAAGTTCAATGGACAAAGTTAATCATGCCAATCAATATACTTTTAGAGACTTTTAGAGACTTTTAGAGACTTTTAGTCAGTTCCTCACAGCATTGGGTGGTTTCGTGTGAATACTGTGGCGAAGTGCACTCTCTAATCCACACAATATTTGATTTATGGAGATGGGGAGTAGAAAGAGAGTAGCTGACATGGAACCAATGTGGAGATGCCAACATGGAGATGCCGTCTAACGCAAGTACGGTAATGAGATACATTCGGCAACATCATGAAAATTGGGATAAGATGACCAGGCTAGTTAAACAATGTCTAGTTAAACCAGGCTCATTATTTCCTGTAAAGAGAAGGACGAAAAACCGAGGCGCAATAGAAAGATCAACAAGTAAACACCATTATTTAAGCAATTATATTTCTCTAAAAAGATATTTAATCTGTGATGAATTAGTTTCTCAAATATCTTTGTGGAATTTGGAAAAAGGAATTTGTGATTACACCAATCGGTCTGTAATTGTCCATACCACTTGCATCATCGGCTTTATAAACCGCGGTTATCATTAATATTTTCAACATAACAGGAAAAATTGCATGTTGTATTGCGTTGAATATGTATTACAATGGGTGTGCAGTCTGATGGCTCACTTTTTCTACGATTGAGATTGATACTTCGTTGTAACCAGAACTTTTTTTTTATTTTAAACTCTTGATTATGGTGTTTAGTTCTTCTATTGTAGCCGGGTGTAGAAAAATTGAGTTTGCGCTTTCATATGTGCTATTCGCAAAATCCGTTTTAATTAGCCCTTATTGCAAAATTCTCGCCCTGTTTGCATAGTGATTGTTTATCATTGTTGCTGTGGTAGTCAGATCTTCGTCTTGGCTTATCTTCTTTTTCTTTCGAATAGGCCTCCTTTGGACCACGCTTCTTCAATCGTTGGGTTTTGATCTTTATCCAGTATCGTCGCATCTTCTGCCTGTGGAACTCCTTTCTCTCTTCTGTCCGGGGGTACATTTCTATAGGGGTTTTTCCTGAAATCCACAGACTTCCTTCAGGGTGCGTCTCATAGACTGTCTGTTTTGGAGATCTGTTATTCCCAGCTCTTTAATAACCTTCTCGGTTTCTGTCAACCAAGTGGTACGAACCTTCTTGTTTTGCCAGAGGGTGAACAGATGGTTGGTTAGTCGGTTTAGAGGCAACCTTGCAACGTGGACATATGAAGCTACCCTTTTTTTCCTTGCACAGTCAGCAAGAATCTCAATATGTTCGTAGAGCTCAGAATTATGCCGCCTTCGTAATTCCTCATCTAAATTACCGGGCCTAGGATCTTCCTGAGGATTCTCCTATGATTTCCAATTTCTCTATCAGACCTCTTCGGTTCAAGGAAAGACACTCCATGGCATACATTACTTCTGGTCGTAAGACTGATGTGTAGCACTTAAGTTTCAGGTTGCGTGACAGGCATTTCTTGTTGTAAGTGTTCTTAGTCAGTCGATAGGCTACTTCAAACTTGTTGACTCTCTTTGACAATGATGTTCTTTCTGATAAGTTGGGTTCAATCCATTCGGCGAGTTACTTGAATTTCTCAGTTCTCTTGATGTTTTCTTGCTCTAGTAACATCTCTCTGTTTGCTTCTCTGATGTTGGTGAAGAAATCTGTTTTCTCCAGCGACACTTGAAGACCCAATTTGGCAGCCTGTTTTCTGAGGCAATTTACCTTCATTGTTGCCATATCAAGAGGATCAGCAAACAGTGTCATGTTATCTGCAAAGGCCAGACAATCTACAACCAGTCCATCATTCTAACATCCCAGGTAGATGCCACTCTGAGCACCCAAATTCATCAGTTTCTTGTGCCATCCTCTCATGACCTTATCAAGGACACAGTTGAAGAGAAGTGGGGAAAGTCCATCTCCTTGTCTCACTCCAGTTTTCATTTCGAAACTTTCTGAAATCTCACCTCTAAATTTAGCCTTGGAATGGGTGTTTGTCAAAGTTTCTAGGATGAGTCTGCGGATTTTGTTGTCTAGCCCTAGTTCCTGTAGTACTTTGTTAAGCGTTTCTCTATCAATGGAATCGTACTTTCCTAAAATCAACTAAGGTGACGACCACCTTGCGGTTTGTCATCTTGGAGTATGCAAGTACAGTTTTAAGATT